>JAQPPZ010000479.1:12687315-15374630 GCA_028583015.1 Wollemia nobilis
TATTTTTAAATAGCCCTTATGGCAAGGCATAAGTAAGGATTCTATGAGTAATTAGACTCTACTAATATTCTTCTAGCATATTTTCTTCTTTGGCATTCTTCATTCATAAGAATTTTCAAGTATTTTTTAACCTTTGCAAGCTTTTTTAAGGCTAGTCAAGCAAAGCAAGGAGAACATGGTGATAAGGAGACTTTCTTGGTGGAGAGGTCATTTCTAGGTAATATCACTCCTAGTATAGATCTCTTCTCCATTAATTTGTTGCCCATTTTCTTTTAGTTCTCTTAGCAATAGCCTTGCTAACTTGAATACTTCATTTACTTGCAATTTTTATTCATTTTCATGCTCTTATTCTTCTTGCATAGGGTTTACCTTTGTTTTTAGGCTTCTAATCCTCACTTGCAGGTCTTGGTGGAGTATATAAACCCTCAATGTCTCTTTACAGGTCTAGTGGAGTTACTCTACTTGTCACCTTCATTTTACTCACTAATATCTCCATTTTGCAGTGTTATTTCATGCATTCTCTTCCATAGCATTTGACTACTTGCTATTATTTCTATATACAATCTCATTTACCTTCATTGCAAAAATTATAATATTTATTTACATATCCATGCTCATACATGTTCATTATCAAGCATTTAGCATTCTTATCTCTCTTTTTCAAGCACATTTAGCTTCATTTTGCTAGTGTTTTCAAGCATATAAGCATCCTTTCCACCTCCAAACTATTTATAGTGGAGAACACAAGGTTATCATTACCTTTTTGTCCCACTATCAATCCTCCTTCAATTACCATTTGCATGCATTCATATTCTTAGTTTGTTATAAACTTCATTTTATAGCAATCTTCATATTTTCATCATAGTTGCACTCACTTCTCATTGTTCTTGCAAACTTTGTTAGAATTAGGATATAGCTAAGTTACCTTGCTATATTCCTAGCTCTTTCATACTCACTTCATACCCTCTTGCACCTATTTAACTATTTAAAATAGTTATTGAGAGACCTTTCCCTACCTTTCACATTTGCATCCACTTTGATCACAAATTTGTAAAGATTTGTGGTATTTCCTCTTGTATTCTTGCATCATAACCCTAGAAGACCTCTTTAGCATTACAATCTCATAGTTGCATTCCAAAAATGGTCAAAACCCCACTCAAAATCATCCTCCAAATCACCTTGGATCCATTTTAGACCAAAATCACTAACCACCACAATAATTGATGATTTTGGCTCTTTGGAATACATAGACCAAATTTACTCCTCTGACCAAATTTGTTAGTGGTAAATTTTGTAGGCTAACTGAAAAATTTGGTATAGCTCCTTTTCCATCCCAAGAGGCAAGCTTTCTCAAATATTTCAAAAATATGGGGTTTTATCAGCTGCCTAGACAAGGTATTCACCTTCTCTAGCTCTAAAAAAGACCTCCCAATATAGAAAACCTATTTGTTTGAATTTTTTTGTGTATGTAGCAAATTTGCCAACCAAGACCAAATTTTCCAATGGTAAATTTGGTAGCAATGGTATTTTTGGTAGAACATCTAGAGAGGTAATTCTGCCATTTGGCATCACTTTGAACTCTATTTTTTAGCATTGTGTATGTTCTACTCTATGTTTGTCATTGTTTTGCATCAAAAATCACATTTCAATTTGGAAAGTTAAGGAACCCTAATTTAGCTTAAGTTTCTTTACAAAACACATCTACATTGTGCAAAATCAAGGAATCTTAGATCAAAAGCTTAATTTATTTCTCATTTTTACAAGTACTTAGGCAAGGAATCCAAAAATATATAGTTGCACTATAGGTTAACTTGTCTTTTGCATCATCTCTTGTTTGCCTTGAAACATCAAACTCTCCTTAGTTAGCCTATCATCAAAATAAAAAGCATATAGGTTAGCTTTTTTTTCTTGCATTTGTGTGATATAAGATTAGCATGCATTTTAGATGATATTAGCCTTAAAGTCTTAAATAATTATTTAAGGCTTGAAAAAGAGTCAAGATATAGTGATCCAAACATTAGGTGTTTTCATTGAATAAACCCATAAATACCAATCTAAAAGCATTTACATCTACATTTACACCGTGAAAAACTGCATTGCATAGGGGTCTAATCATGTAGAGGATATTCATATAATTGGGGCCTCCTTTGGAAAGAGATCCTCAAGTGGGGAAGTATATATTCTAGAGAATATCCCCTATGCACGCTTGACATGATTAGATTGAAAATTTTCCCCTACCTACATATTTGGTGAACCCGATATGAACACTCCTTTTGCCTTAAACAACATAAAAGTTTGTTAAACTTTAAACAAGATCATATAAGTTGTTTGCATAGATTACATCACATTACATCAATATGACAAGAATATATCTAATTGTTAATCGTATTGAGGGAAGGATGATGATCCCTTGAGTAAACCAACATATAAAAATTAGGGAAGAAATCTTCTTTGGCTAGTATATCATGGTGGATTAGCAAGAGCCACAAGGAGGGCTGCTTTTCAAGGTGACATAAGGCATTCAAAACATATTATCTTCTTTGCTATAAGTAATTTGGAAACAAGAATTTAATAAATTGACTTTCTTTAAAAAACTTTCAAAACATGTCTCAACATCCTTACAATACCCAAAACAAGGGTTTGCCTTCTTCATCTCATGAGGTTTTCACACATGAGAAAAATGACCAAGATGAAAATCCTTGGTCACAACAAGTGACTAGGGAACAAGAACAGGTTGTTGAACTGTAGACACCAAAATAGCACCAATCCGATTACGTGGAAACGAGCGCTGATCGCATTGACACAAATAGTCCCTAGGGCAACCCCTAGAGGTTACAACAGTTGTCCTAACCACTCACACAGTAGTTTTGCAAGTCATACATCAATTTGACACCTTTTGGGCACTTTGCTAGTTATTCGCTCCACCCCATAATGAGTACAGAATGGTACTCGTTCCACCTAGGGACGAATTCCAGCGCTCATTTTGGGGTGGGACGAATACAAGGTTTGACTGGAAAAAAGTCAAACCTCGACATAGGATAACTCAGAACTGCCACTTAGCTCTCCCTTCAGGGCATAGGAGTGTGAGTGAGTTCTTTTGACAACTCATATCTGCCAATTGACTCTCCATTCACTGCATGGGAATGAGAGTGAGCTTTTTAGGACAACTTAGATATGCCACTTGACTATCCCTTCATTACATGAGAGTGAGAGTGGGCTTTTTCATGACAACTCAAATTAGCAACTTAACTCTCCCTTCATTGCATGGGCATGTGAGTGAGTTCTTTTGAGCATGCAGAAGCAGTTACAGAAGTAGTTATGAAGTCCTTGATCAGGGAGAAGTCTTCTCTTCACAGAAAAAGCATTCATGCAAAGTAGCACTTTTGCATGTTAATTCAGGAGACCCCTTGGGTCTATAAAATGGTGAATTTCCTCACCCAAAAGATATACAGAGAAAGAGCATTTTGAGCAACGAAGTGCTGCTATTTTGCTAACTTACGATTTATGCCTTTACATCCATAATTTCTTAATTGAAAGAGAGGTTATTGGGTGACTTTTGGAGGCACGAATCAAGACCCAAAAACCCAATTTTTTGGATACAATACCCAACCAATTTGCTGATAACACATCACAATAGGTTTCGGACTCATCCCAAGAGGATTGGTGTCAAAACAAAGTCTCAACCGACGGGTGGTTTGCCTTCGGGCACCCCCTGCCTTATTGCAGGTTTACTCGTTTCACCCTGGAACGAATACCAGTTGCTACAGGTTTACTCGTTTCACCCTGAAATGAATACCAGTTGTTGCAAGTTTACTCGTTTCTCCCCGAAATGAATACCAGTCTGTTGCAGGTTTGTTCGTCCTTCCCCAAAACGAATACCAATCTACGTCGAATTTGGTGACTATTTCTTTTGTAGCATTTCATTAGTTACGTATTTATGCTTCTGTCAAATTTTTAGTTTATTTGGACTTATTTTAACCATCATTACATTTATCTTTTACGGTAACCTTTCATATTCGTTCTTTTATTTTTCATACACAGGTGCTACTGATTCTTTGTTTGTTTCTTTGAACGCAGATTTTCAGCATTAGAGGAGCAGCGAGGAATCTACTTTTACCAACACAAGCGACGACAACGTTTTGGTTTGCCCATCTTATATGTGGGCACGCGGAAGGAGGAATTCTGAAACAAGTTGTAAAAGATCAACATTTAACGCTCTTCTATCCCCTAAAAAGGAAGGAGACGCATTGTAACACAAATTTGAAAAGGATATCAATAAAAGGGCCATATTTTATATTGCTTTTATATCTTGTGTTCATTCATTTGTGTTCTTTCCTTTTAATGCAATTTTGTTTAGTCTTTCCTTTTTCTTCCGAAATCTCGTGCTTTCAATGGCGATCACGGTGGGACCTCTGTCCTCTATTTTTTTTTAGGTTAGATTTCTGATCTAAAATTGCTTGTTTTGATTACAGGTACCTATTTTTCAGGCATTCGACTGTTATTCGTTTCGGTCTGCGACGATTACAGAATTGGGATTCGTCTCACCCAGGGGCAAATAGGCATTCGTCCTACCCTGGAATGAATACTGTTCTGATATTCGTCTCACCCAGCGACGAGTAGCGTTCTGTGCATTTTTCAGAGTAGCAAATCAGAAACATCCTTTTGGGCAGAGAAGAGGTAGGGGTTTTTAACAAGCTTCTGTCAAATTTTTGTTTTCTATTTTTTGTTTTCTGATTTTCAGTTTTTGTATGGCGTAGGGAAAGTTTCCTTTTGTTTTCTTGTTTCATTTTTTTTTTGTGAATTAATTAAAATAAACCCCACACACATCACGTGGTAAATTTAAACCAAGGAGCTGGTCGTAAGACCCCAGCCCTTGATCAAGACCAATGGTGGATTTCATCATCGCCTTGGCTTGATTTTGCATACATTACCTCGATCACTCTATTGCTAGACGTAAATCCAGACGAAAGCTGACCAAGTGTAGCTAGGGTGATTCCTAACGAATGAGGATAAGTCTTCTATGGTAGGTGTCATAAACAGAGTGATTCCCCTTTTGTACCGCCTATGTTCCACGTATCATCTGCTCTCACGTACCTATAGTCTCCCTCACGTAAGGGCGGGTATATAGAGAGGTTGGTATATCGGTCCGACAATGGTATATTGAAGGGGCGACCATTATGGGAGTCATATGAGCCTTCATCTTGCATTTAAACGTTTCACAAAAAATTTCAAAAACAAAACCAAAACATCAAAACACACTAAACCAGTCTAGGACACACCATTAATATTTAAAAGAGATAATCATCGTTTGTGTATGTGTGTGTTCGTTTTTGCTTAGTGTAATAAAAGGAGTCAGAAAATCATAAACAAAAGATAAAAATCTACGTAGCGTGTAGAGAGTCATTACCATGGTACTCACTCGCAGTCAAGCCCACTCACGGGCAGACGCTGCAGAGAATGTCCAAGGAGGCACGAGTCGCCTCCGATATAGCGCCGGCGATTTGGTCATACCGCCTTTTAGGCAAACCCCATTAAACTGTCCCGTGCGCGGCGCGATGAAAAGAGATCATAGAGGCACCCCTTCAAGGGATAACCTCTTAGAGCACACACTCTTCCAAGGAGAGTACATTCAAAAGCAAACACCCTTAGAGGCTAGATATGAATATCCACCGCGCACTAAAGTGCCAGAACAGCCTAGGGTCCTCAAGGAGGAGTCATATGATCTTGTCAGCCCTCCTTTAGCGCGCATCAATGTTAGAGGTCACAAGCAACCTATAGAGCACAAGGCTCTTAGACTTGGGCGAATTAATTCAGCCCTCCCTTTTCACATGTATGAGGAAGGATATGAGGATGATCATTATGTCCCTCAAGAACAATACACAGCCCGGGAGCGATGTGCTTTCGCACCTAAATTTCATCAAGATTCCCCATTGAGGCAAGAGCCTCGAGTCAATGCTGCTAACCTCGACAGAGGCAAACGACATATAGAGGCCTTGGATCATCATGACCAGGATAGACACATAGGTGAGGCATCTAGGCCTCCTAGACCTAACACAACAGAGCAAAATGACCTGGCCTACGCCAGATATGTCGCTCATCAAGAGCAGCTCACAAAGCTTAAGAAAGATCAGCAACAACTAGCACACTTGTATAACCTTAAAAGGGAGCGCATTCAGTGCCAAGCAGATGAGCTACTCAACAACAATGTGCTTGAGCGGGTCCCAATTCCTCGAGTACAAAGGATAGAGAGACATGAGAGGCCTGAGAGGCATGATCCTTTGGCCCAGAATAGAACATACCAAGTGTGGCCCCCGAGACCTCCTCGAGTTGAATGGGAGGCCACCCCTAGGAATCATTATGGGCACCCTCCGTGGGCACCTATTTATGTTCATAGACCTCAGCCAAAAACTCCTCAAGACGAGTATGAGGAGTATGAACAAGAGGAAGAGAGGGCTGAAACGCCTTATCAAGACAGGGGGGCTGCTATTCAGCCACCTCCCTATAGGCCTCAAGCTCCCTACAACCCTCAGAGGAGACCAATTCAAGAAGAAGAAATCAAGTCTTCGGATGCCTATAAAGCACTCTTAGAGCACTTAGAGTCTATGGAGATTAAAACTTCTAGGCCCCAAAAGCCCACCTTACGTCAACTCCGTAGCCACCCAGTGCATCCATCAGTTCCAACACCTCCTTACCCTGAGCACTTTAAGCTGCCCCAGTTGGCACTCTTTAAATGGGAGGAGGACACCTAGGAACATGTAACCAGATTCCTGAGCCAATGCTTCGACATTCAAGATAATGATGCTTTGTTATTAAGAACATTCATAACCACATTCGTAGGCCCTACCTCGGATTGGTTCACCCACTTACCAAAGCATAGCATTTGCAATCTAGATCAGTTAGTGGATGCGTTCCTCGATCGCTTTGCCTTCAACACCAAGAAGAAGGCATCACTTAGTGACCTAGCAAGCCTCAAACAGTATGAAGAGGAATCTATAGCGGCCTATGGGAACCGGTGGAGGGCTTTGCTTTCAAAGCTGCCTTACCTCCCTCCTATGTTCGACCTCACACAAATGTTCTCCAAAAGCTATTTGCGGTTGATCTCTGTGCTATTGCAGCTGCAGCAATATGCCACTCTAGAAGAAGCCTTGGCACAGGCCAGGATTATTGAAGAGATCAAAATTCAAGATGGTGAAATTGCTAAACCAAAAAAGAAAGAATGGACTAAGAATAACAGCAAGACAGGGACAACGCAACAGAAACCCGCCGTGGTCAATCAAGTTGCTATTAACGTCTCTAAGCCTGCCCAAGAAACATAGCATCCAAAGGCTAATTATCAGTCAGTGCCTCCCAACAATTATGAGAGAGGCAATAAAAAATAGGAACAAACTCAGCAGCGTCGCCCTAGGCGACAATTTACACCATACACTGAGTCCAGGGATTCCTTGTTTGATCGTTTGTCAGCGACAAACTTGATTAATCTACCAGAGATTAAAATGATAGATCCTAATGCGCCAAAGCCTAAAGGGTACAGAGAGGATCTCTACTATAGGTTCCATAGATGGAAAGGGCATGACCTTAATGCCTGTTGGACGTTCAAAGGCTTAGTGCAAGATCTCATTGACAATAATACATTAGTAGTGGACAATCCCATAGCACCAGGCAACCAACAGATGGGCGTTTTTAGAGATCCTTTACCAGCCCATGATACACAGACAAAGCATGTCCCAGTCAATGAAGTCACACAAGATTGCCCTATGCAAGGATATGTTGGCATGATTAGCATAGTGACTCGGAATAAGAGGCATCCGAGCACAGTTGCCCCTGCGGCAGCTACAGGAGAGGCATCAACAACGTTACCACCTCAACAACACTCTCCTCTGCCTAGACCAATGGTCACGATTCGGAGCAAGCTTACCCAAAGCTTGCGGACCACATCAGCTAGGTTGTCCATCTATGAGCTTATACAACAATTGCCACCTCATTGAGAAGCTCTAATGGATATCTTAAAAGGCATCGAGTTGTAGCCCCACGAGGCAAATGCTTTCAACAATTTTGTGGGGCACGTTCAAAGGTGCACTGAACCAGTTATCACCTTTAGAGATGATGAGATCAAATCCATAACTGGTGATATGGCGGATCCACCCCTGCACGTCATCGCACGGGTCAACGGGATTTCGTACAAAAGAGTGTTGGTAGACACTGGTTCGTCCAGTAATATCATCACAACGACAACGCTAAAACACTTAAAGTTGCCTGCGTCTCACATAGTAGCCTCCACATATACATTGCGAGCATTTAATGATGCAATATGCTCAACCGTTGGCACAATTTTCCTACCCATTCAAGTGGGACAAAAGAAAATTCCTACATTGTGCCATATCTTGGAGGGTGAGATGGCTTACAAAATCTTATTGGGCCGCCCATGGATCAGGGACATGAAGTGTGTCCCTTCGATAGCGCACCAGTGTCTCAAGTACACCTTTGAAGGGGAAGTGCATGTGGTTCCCACAGACTTGGAACCTTTCAAATATTGCAACTCGGTGCACTTAATGCTGTAGTCGACCCTCCCATCAACGCATGTGGATTTCCAATTGAATCCATATAAGCAGGGTTCGACTTCGCAGGCATCTCCATTGTCAAAGCCTTTGGATCCTCAGCCTAGTTCATCTTCATCTACTGGTCTTTCATCAACAGTGCCACCTATGGTGGCTACAAAGAAAGATAAGGGCAAGCAACCCATGGAAGAAGTGTCACCTTCGGTTTCAAACATTTCTACTGCAGAGATACCTAATCAAAGGGAAGTTGAGACCCCTAGTCCACCTGACATGGAGTGGACTCCAGAAGGACTTCCATTTTCTCCCCCTCAATCGCCAACAATTACTGTTGAGATGTCTAACACAGGCATGGGGGAGTATCTAGTGTGCAACGTTGTAGCAACGCCAACCCTTGAGTCTATGCAGGACATGGGGAGACCTAGACTCCCCATCGGTTCTATGGTGCCTCTCGGCTACCCACCTAACCAGACAAACTTCATTTTTGGGGGCCTGGATAATGGCGTTGGACCTTCCTTACAAGAAGAAGAAGATGAAGAGCCCTTTTTGGAGGATGTTAATTATCTGTCTAACCCGAACTTCGCATTAAGATATCTTAGCCAATGCAATTGGCATGGATATGGGTTGGGTAGGTATGAACAAGGAGTGCATGTTTTATGCCAACCAAGATACCAAATGCCTTATGACAAGTCAAGAGTAGGGTTTAATCACCCTTTGCCCCTCGACATTTTGGTTGAAAACATGCAAGGCCTAGGGATAGGCAACAAGGATGGGTTGGCATCAGATCCATATGCCAATCCAAATACAACTTATACATTGGGGGATTATTTCCCATTACAAATAAACAACCTTTTTGACCTCAACAACCCTTTCCCTTCGGCCGCAACGGGAGACAATTCAAGGAATCACCTCCATGAAGGGTATGACCAAGATCAAGCAGAGTCTTCGGATGATGAGTTGGAGTATAATCCTTCGCAAGAATATCCCATGAATGATGATTAGAAACATTTTTTGACAATGTTCCCATTGGCTGCTCCAGTTGAGCACAGGCCACTTCAAGACAATCCGGTCCCCCCGTCGAGAGCGAAGATTCACGTCGTTATTGGAGCCAATGAAGGCCTGTGGATCTTGGACAATGATTGCGAATATGAAACTAAGATGGCCTATCTTAACCACATGCGACAAATGCAACAAAAATATCCCTTGGACATAGATGACATTTTTGAACATTTACACATAGGTCCAAGACATAGGTGGCACCTCAACCCGATGCAGTTATAGCAATTACTACACCTACCACTCTAGGTACACAGAGAGCATCTTCCACCTGGAGACCCTATCAAACCATTAGTGCCTAGGGCAGACCCTGTTTGCATGTCCACGCATAGGGCTAATCCTTTTATACCAGTGCCTACAGAGCCAGATCCAAAACATCAAGAGCATCCAGCATATCAGAGTTATCACACCTGTGGTAATGGAGGTCACCATAATTTCATCAACATGATCTCCATTGATTTGATCGCCCCCATCCATGATCCAACCGATCCCACACGGTTATTACATCTAGACATAGAAGCTATAGATTGGTATCATGCTGACACACCACCATCCCCATCAGAGTATTGGCCTTGCGGTGGGATGTTTCATTTCACTCTAGGATAGACTCAGGGTGTATTCCATGCTGAAGAGGAACTTGACGTTCCTAATGATGATCTTAATTCAGCAAATGATATCCATCTGATCCCAACTTCACACCAGTTGGAGGACGGATCCCACATGTCGGTCGAGGCAACGACCGATGTAGACATCGACACGGATCCAATGAATCCATGGATTCTCAAGTCGGGGGTAAGTCTCTCCCCCGAAGAGCAAGCTGATTATGTTGCCCTTCTCAAGGAGAAGAAGGAGGTTTTTGCTTGGTCATACAAGGATATGCTGGGACTAGACCCACAGCTAGTCACGCATAATTTAACGCTTGATCCGAAAATCAAGCTCGTAAAGCAAAAACTACGTAAGATGCACCCAACAGTGGCCTTAATGGTCAAAGACGAGTTACAAAAGCTATTGGATGCACAGTTTGTCATCTGTGTGGATTATCCGCCATGGTTGTCTAACATGGTTCCCGTCAAGAAGCCCGACGGGAGGATTCGCATATGCATCGATTTTCGAGATCTTAATAAAGCGAGTCCTAAGGATGATTTTCCATTGCCGAGCATTGATGCGTTGGTAGACACTACAGTGGGCCATGAAATGCTTTCCCTTATGGATGGTTTCTCAGGATATAATCAGATTCGTATTAATCCTGAGGACCAACTAAAAATGGCATTCACAATGCCTTGGGGGACATTTTGCTATAAGGTCATGCCTTTTAGCCTCAAAAATGCCGAAGCCACCTACCAATGTGCCATGACGTACATCTTTCACGATTACATGCACACAATTTTGGAAGATTACATGGATGATTTGTTGGCCAAATCTCTTTTGTGCCCAGATCATCTCGGTGACTTGAGCAAGGTCCTTGATCGCCTCAGTGAGCATAAAGTCAGACTAAACCCCAAGAAGTGCGTCTTTGGCGTGACATCTGGAAAGCTCTTGGGTTTCATAGTCTCCAAACGAGGAATTGAGGTGGATCCCAACAAATTCAAGGCAATCCTTGAAATGCTTCCCCCAACTACCATCAAGCAGCTCAAAAGTCTACAGGGAAAGGTCGCGTCGATCAAACGCTTCATAGCGCAGTTATCTGACAAGTGCCGACCCATGAATAAATTATTGCACAAGGGGGTAGCATTCCAATGGGATGACGAGTGCCAGTCAGCCTTTGACGATATTAAATAGTACTTGGCTTCATCGCTAGTATTGGCACCACCTAGACCAGGCATGCCATTCTATTTATACATCTCATCTACTGAGGTGGCACTGGATGCCATGTTGTCCTAGAAAAATGAACTTCACAAAGAACAGGCTACATACTACCTTAGCCGCACCCTGGTCAGTTATGAACTTAACTATGCATACGTTGAGAAACTCTACTTGGCAGTGGTGTTTGCTACAAAAAAGTTGTGCCACTACATGCTAAGCAACAAGACGTATGTTGTGTCTAAGGAGAATCCATTGTGATACATGATGAGTCGTACTTATCATAGTAGCCACACGACGAAATGGATCATGTTGTTGACGGAGTTTGACATAGAATTCATTGGACAAAAATCTATAAAAGGTCAAGTCATCGCCGATCAACTAGCAGAGGCTCCTATTGAAGACGATCAACCTCTGACCTTTGAACTACCTGATGATGGGGTCTTCCATGTTTCAGAATCGCTAGATTCTGATGAGCCTGAGTCACAGGCTGACATAACCCTATTCTTCGATGGTTCTAAGTGTGAGCAAGGGGGTGGTGCAGGAATTATATTCTTCACTCCACAAGGGGCTCTAATGCCTTTGTCATTTAAATTAGACTTCCCGTGCACCAATAACAATGCAGAATACGAAGCCTTGCTCATAGGTATTTAGACAACAATCACCATGAACATTAAACGATTGAACATCTTTGGTGATTTGTTGTTAATTGTCAATCAAGTAAAGGGGATATTCCAATGTAAATCTCCAGTTTTGCAGGCCTATAAAGCCCTTGTGGACAAATTCATAGCACAACTTGAATGGTATGACATCGAGGCACTCCCTTGATCATTGAATTGTTTTGCGGATACTATGGCCTCCTTGGGGTCCCTCATCCCGCAAGACCTTTTCGATGAAATGACAACCATTCAGGTAAAGAAATTATCACAACCTGTGATGGAGCGTGTAAGCTCTGAACTCACGCCATGAATCCACTTGATCCAGATTGAACCATCCACGGATAGGTTTTCTCGAATCCAAGATTGTTTGACTCAAGCCAATTGGGGGTCCTTGTTCTCCCCTACCCCTCTTAATAGCAATACAATGCTATTTTTACAAGTTCTTTCCTGCTCAGCTTTTGTTCGGGATGCACTTCAAAAGGGATTGGCTAGTCATACCATCGAGGTTTTTGATCAGCAAGATTGGTACACACCCATACGGGATTACCTCAAGCTCGGTATTCTCCCACTTGGATTGACACCAACCGCGAAAAGATAATTCAAACAGAAAGTGGCAAAACATGTCTTGTTAGGAGACATTTTGTACCATTAGAGCTATGAAGGAATCCTCCTCCATTGCTTGGACTAGCAAGAGTCCGCTTGGGTGATCACCCAAGCCCACGATGGTACATGTGGTGGCCATTTCAGTGGCATGGCCATCGCAAAGCGCATTCTCTGCATGGGTTATTATTGGCCATCCTTAGAGCGAGATTGTTGCGCATATGTGAAGAAGTGCATGAAGTGTCAACATCATGCCAATTTGACACACATACCTTCTCAGGCCTTGCAACCAATCCAATCAGCTTGGCCTTTTTCACAGTGGGGCTTTGATCTAATCAAAAAGATCTCCCCTGCGTCATCAGGGCATCACACATTTATCATTACAGCCATAGAATATTTTACCAAGTGGGTGGAAGCAATTTCGTTAACCTTTATGACTGGACCCCGCATTGCGGAGTTTATTTTGCATAATATCATATGTCATTTTGGTATTCCATCCAAAATCCTATCAGATAATGGGACACCATTCAAGAACAAAGACGTGCGTTCTTTGACCACAAAGTACAAAATTCAGCACAGTTTTTCAACACCCTATTATCCGTAGGCAAATGGGCAAGCAGAGACGTCCAACAAAACACTTATCACCATCCTCAAAAAGACTATTGCAGATAATCATAAGGATTGGCACATTCAGATCCTGCTTGCCCTATGGGCTTATCGCACCAGCATTCGGACGCCCACTGGGGCAACTCCATTTTCCTTGGTGTATGGCTCCGAGGCAGTCATGCCTCTTGAGTTGGAAATCCCTTCGTTGTGCATTTCAATGCATGAGTTCATCGATGATGACACTGCACAGCAGGCTCGGTTAGATCAACTTACGTTGCTTGACGAACGACGCGTCAATGCTCTCAAGCATTTGTGTATCTATCAAGAGCAACTTAAGAAAGCATACAACATGAAGGTCCACTTGAGGGAATTTCAGGTTGGTGACTTGGTCTTAAAAGAGAACCAATAGAATTCTAATTTACCGTCCCATCTGAGGGACAAGTTTACAGCAAACTGGTTAGGTCCTTATGTAATTGATAGTCGAATAGGACCTGGAACTTACCGGCTTGCCTCTCTTGAAGGAATCAAGGAGCTCGAACCCTTGAACATCATTCATTTGAGGCCATTCCACATTTAGAGAGCCATAGTCCACCCAAAAGCTCCAAGGATTATCACAATCGCTTGGTCAACCCCAAAATGCTCCAAAGGTGTCCCTAAACCCTTTGGTCACACCAAAATCTCCAAGGATTATCATAATCGCTTGGTCACTCCCAAAATGCCCCAAAGGTGCCCATAAACCCTTTGGTCAAAACAACAGCTCCTAGGATTATCACAATCGCTTGGTCACTCCCAAAATGCCCCAAAGGTCTCCATAAACCCTTTGGTCAAACCAAAAGCTCCAAGGGTTACCATAGCCGCTTGGTCACAACAAATATTCAAAAAAAAAAAATTGCATTTCCATTTCCTGCATACTCATAAAAACATCAAAAATACAAAAATATAGGTTGCATTAGGCATCCCATTCATACATTGCATATTTATTGGTTATCACAAGTCAAAAGCACCATAGACTGTCATTACTTGGCAATCCCATCATTTTTTCACATCAAATTAATTTTCTCACTGCATACATCCCGCATCACCCCATCTTCATTTTTCGCTAAGTCAGTTGTCTCCTAATATATTTAGGGTTTTCGTCATTCAGCTGTCTTTAAATTTCTAGCCAAACATGGTACACAATTCAACAACTTTTTTTACACGGGAAAGTTTTACTTGGATCACGCCTTGTTACGTAACATCCCTACACAATTTAACACACATCAAATAATTCCTAAGTTGTGTGAACGCATGAGAAACCTACAGAGCAGCCTAGGGTACCATCGATGAAATATTAGCCCGTTCATCCCCCTGTGCGAATGGTTTAAGAATGCTGAGAATTGACAAAAGGACAAGCTCTTCCCCATCCATTCCTCCTAATCAACAGTGGTTTCCATCACTACCAAAATTTTCAAAAGTCACCATTGGTTCCTAAGGTCGTAAGGATTCGTACTACACGTCCCTGCCAAGGATGGGTAGTCATCCCTAAGGCCTAAAAGAATCAATGACCATTCCAAAAAAAAAACCATTTCTATAAGCCATCATCACAATCACCTTTGGTCTCTCAGGTCGTAAGGATTTGTACTACACATCCCTGCCAAGGCTGGGTAGTCATCCCCATGGCCTAAAAAGATCCATACCCTCACTTCCTACTCTCCATATTATCCGTTGGTTCCCACAGTCGTAAGGATTTGTACTACATGTCCTTGCCAAGGATGGGTAGTCATTCCCAAGGCCTAAATGGATCAACGTTATTACATAGCTCCAATGCCAAATCAAATAACAGTGGTTATCACTACTCTTTCACATCCTTGCTCCAAAAGAAAAAAAAAAAAAAGAACAAAATCAATAGTGATTTTCATCGCTTTATATACAAGCAAATATCCTAAACCATTGAGCCAATAAAAATCCTAAACTTGAATCCCTGGAATTCTCAGCATTCGAAAACCATCTAGGTGATCCTCATTACAGGTTTTAGTGGATAGCCTACCTAGCAATGGCGGTATCCTACCCGCATGACGATATGTCTGTCACATTAGCTTTGCGTGTGCATAGACCAATGTTTGCATGTGGATGAACTAGCTTATGGTACCTTAGATTGTCCCGTAGATTAATCTTGTTAAACACAATGGAGTTAATGTAGCTAATTAGGTGATCCTCAGTATAGGTTTGGTTGATAGCCCATCTGGCACTGGCGGTATCCTGACAAATACCACATAAACGAACTCAATTGCACACACAGGGATGTGAACTAACTTGGTTAAATTCGAGTCGGATTTAGATCTTGTTCAAAAGTCTTGCGAGATAAATGTACACTCTTGGCTAGTTAGTTAAAATATCTGAATTTCAGAAAAGCTTAACTACATTATAACAACTAGTACATTTTATTCCATACATCATCATCACAAAAATATGCAAAATACAAAAACAAAGTTTTCACATGCACAATCATTCCATAAAGTCATCCCATTCATATAGCAAGTCAGTCAAATCTTGCACAGTCTATGTGAAAGCATGAGATTTTGAAAATAAAAGAAACACTATGCACAAGACACAGAAAAGAAATAAATTGAAAATAACAGAAAGATGTATGAAAGCACAGCCCTCTTCATTCAATTTTCTTATCCTCGGTTACAAAGACGTCTCCTCCTTTTTAGGGGCTAGGAGCGTTAAATGGATCTCTGTTACAGTTATGCACATTGATCTTCTTTTTGCATGCCCACATGCAAAGTAGGCAGGCCAAAATGTTGTTGCCGTTTATGTCTGATGAATCCTTACTTGCTGCTGCTTATCCTGCATTCAGAGAAACAACAAAAATTGTTTAGTAGCACCTGTGTTAATAAGTGAAATAAGTGAATCTTGAAATAAGTGAAAGATGTATGCATAAGGTCATTAAAAACAATGCATAGAATGAATGTGAATGACGTGCACGTTTAATCAGAATAAGCACTAAAACAACAGAACGTAGAACGTAGTACGTAAAGCGTCTAACAAAATAACGTGTTGTCTTATGATATATGTATATTCAGACACTGTTGCTTACAAAATATATTCGAACACAGAAATATAAACTATTTAAATACTGTGTACGACGTAATAAGAAAACTACATGATAGCAGAATAGTTTAAGATGAAATTAAAGCTTGTGGGGCACCCGAGCGGGCTGCCCACTGTGAGAATCTGATTTTGGTGCCAATCCACTGGGAATGGGCCCGAAATCTCAAAAAAAGAGTTGTCGTCGAATTAGTGGGATATAGTGATCCACTGTCAGGTATGAAGGTTCGGCTTCACCTTCTGGAAAGCCACCAATAACCTCCCTCGTGAAAGAGATTACAAGTGCAGAAGACTGAATCCAAAAGGAATATGATCGGGTCTCTAGATGAGCAGCACTTCGTTGTGTTTCGAAAATGCTTTGTGTCTTGTTTTTACATTGCATTGAGCTAGTTTTTATAGAGGATTTCGCATCTGAAACATTAATGTCAAACCCTAAATCCGTAGGGGCCGCTGAGATTTGACCCCTGACAGGTGATTATGAGACATGGCTCACACTGAGACTATCGCCAGGAACTCACATCAGTAGTTATGAGGCATGGCCTCGGATTGGATTTGTTGTTGAAACTGCTCGTCTCATTAATGCAGTTGGTGAAGTCCGTCGTTCTTACAGACACACGGGGTCTTTTTGCATGTAGTGACGCCACGTGGTGGCTATGCCTTCCACGTGGCGGCCATGCCGAAGTCCGCCTTTGATTGGTGAAGTGTGCGATCGGACCTTAGGTGTCGCGATATCGCGACGTCGCGATATCGCGACACCCTCGGCCGAAGCTCCCTTCGGGCCTTAGGTGTCGCGATATCGCGACACCCTCGGCCGAAGCTCCCTTTGGGGCCTTAGGTGTCACAATATCGCGACGTCGCGATATCGCGACACCCTCGACCGAAGCTCCCTTTGGGGCCTTAGGTGTCGCGATATCGCGACGTCGCGATATCGCGACACCCTCGACCGAAGCTCCCTTCGGGGCCTTAGGTGTCGCGATATCGCGACACCCTCGGTCGAAGCTCCCTTCGGGGCCTTAGGTGTCGTGATATCATGACATCGTGATATCGTGACACCCTCGGCCGAAGCTCCCCTTTGGGCCTTAGGTGTCGCGATATCGCGACACCCTCGGCCGAAGCTCCCTTCGGGCCTTAGGTGTCGTGATATCGCGACGTCGCGATATTGCGATGCCCTCGACCGAAGAAGCTGCCCTTCGGGCCTTAGGTGTCGCGATATCGCGACGTCGCGATATCGTGACGCCCTCGGCCGAAGCTCCCTTCGGGCCTTAGGTGTCATGATTTTGCGACGTCGTGAAATCGCGACACCCTCGGCCGAAGCTGCCCTTCGGGCCTTAGGTGTCACGATTTCGCGACGTCGCAATTTTGCGACGTCGCGAAATCGTGACGTCGCGATTTCGCGACGCCTAAGGCCAAAGCTCCTTTGCTTTTAAAGTTTGCTTAAGATTTGAAGTTTGCTTAAGATTTGTTCTCGCTTAAGGCTTGAAGTTTAAAGTTTTGCTTTTGATTAAAGGCTTGCTTTGACTTTGGCTTGCTTTTGACTTTGTTTTAATGAAGGCTTGTTAAAGCGACCAACTTTGCTCTGCTCATTTTTCGACCTTCTAAACTGCTGTGTGAGTGGCTAGGACCACTTTTTGACCTCTAAGGGCTGCCCTGAAAGCTATGTATGTCAATGCGATCAGTGTTTGTAGTCACTTAATCGGATTGGTGTTGTTTTGGTGTCTACAGATGCCCCTTTTTGGGAAGCACTGCGGGTGACGCAGTGCTGAGCAAAAATAGACGACCAAAGGACCAATGATTAGGGTTTCTTGGTAGCCTAACCAAATTTTGATGCCCCAAGTATGGAAAGGGCATGCATTCTTGAATCCTTGCTTCTGACGAGCTAAGGAATTTGATTTCAAGTGTTAACCTGTTTTGGTGAGGTGTGACTTGAGCTTGGACATTGATCAGTCATGATTAGGCAAAGGGCGTAACCTTTTGTCCACAGGGGAAACCTTGTGTTCATGCTTTGGGAATGCCAAGTTTTTTATCAATTTAATGATTACTTGTTTACTGCCCCAAGCAGGAGCGTGATTGTCTTTGTCAATGATTCTTTGAATGCATGTCATTGCCCTGATTAGGTGTGTGCTTGTTGATTGGTGACTAAGTGTGACTACCCCATCAAGCGACGAATCGATGAGGGAATGACCTTCGTGAGAAAAGCGACGAGTCGCTTGACCCAAGATGACTTAGGTTAGGGTGCCTTTAGATGTTTTTACCGTTTAAGCACGTGCAATTTCCCGACATTTTGGACCTATTTTTGGTGGGTGTTAACCCTTTTGGTGATGCCATAATGGGGTGAAATCATCAAAAACCTGTCTTCATGTGGAGCGGTCCGGCTATGATAGCCTTCTTGGGGAAGTAGGAGAGTGATAATTTAAGCCTCGACATCGATTTTCTTTATGCCAAGAGGTTAAGTGCAAGAGCACTTGTGTCCGACAACTTATTGCTATGGTTTTGGTGTTGCATTTTTGTGATGTTTTGTTGTTTTGATTTTCTTTCTTTGGGTATATGCCATGATATTATGGTATGCATAATGATTGATGTTGATGGATGCATGCTACTTTATATGGATGCATATGGTATGATAATTACGAATGTTGTATGTTGATTTATTTTGATGGATGCATGATGAATGCAAATGTTTTTGATTGATATGTGATATGCAGGAATGGAATGGATGATGGACTTTGTGGTGTTTGGCTATGGCACCATAGACTGTTTAGAACTCTATTATTTTGTCTTTTAGGCGATTGTTGTGGTGCATGATTTTGTATGTATACATGTGGTTTTTCTTTTCTTTTGTATTTTTTGATGGTATTGTAAGGATGAAAATAGCGCAGTTGGTTTAGAAATGTAGCTAAGGTTTTCTGAGACTCAGACAGTTTTAACTTACTAGCCATGACTGTACTTTATCTTACAAGACTTTTGGACAAGGTATGAATCGAACTCGTTTTTGACCAAGCTATTTCACATCCCTGTGTGTGCAATTGATTTCATTTATGTGGTATTTATTAGGATACCGCCAGTGCCAGATGGGCTTTCAATCAAACCTGTACTGAGGATCACCTAATTAGCTCCACTAACTCCTTTGTTGTATTTAGTTAGATTAATCTGCGGTGTTATCCAGGATACCATAAGCTAGCTCATCCTTATGCAAACATTGGTCTATACATACGCAAAGCGAATGTGACAGACATATCGTCATGCGGGTAGGATACCACCATTGCCAAATAGGCTATCAACCAAACCTGTAATGAGGATCACCTAGATGGTTTTTCGAATGCTGAGAATTCCAGGGATTCAAGTTCAGGATGTTTGTGGGCTGAATGATTTAGAGATTTGCTTGTCTATATAGTGATGAAAATCACTGTTTATTTTCTATTAATTATTTTTGAGCAAGGATTTTGAATAGTGGCGATGACCACTGTTATTTGATTTTGTGTTTTGTGTATTGTGGATTTGAGCTTGTGAATGGCTTTGATCCTCGTGGCCTTGGGGATGACTACCCATCCTGGTTAGGGGCGGATAGTACGAATCCTTACGACGTTGAGGACCAAGGGGATGATGGAGGTTATGGAGTAAGGGCATTGATCTGTTAGGCCTTGGGGATGACTACCCATCCTGGTTAGGGGCGGCTAGTACGAATCCTTACAACTTGGAGACCAAAGGTGAATGGAAAGTGTTAGGATGATGATTTGTTGGAATTTTGTTTATAAATGACGTTGATCCCCTTTAGGTCTTGGGGATGACTACCCATCCTGGTTAGGGGCGGATAGTATGAATCCTTACAACTTTGGGAATCAACTATGATTGGGATTTGGTAGTGGTGAAAACCACTGTACATGGAGGTGAATGGATAGGAAAGAGCTCGTCCTTTTGTCAATTATCAGCATTCTAGAACCATTCGCACGGGGGGATGAGCAAGATAACCGTTTTGCTTATGGTGACCTGGATGACTGTGCATGTTTCATCTTTCGTTCACACAACTTGGGAATTTTTATGTGTTTTAATTTGTGTTGGGATGTTACGTAACAAGGTGTATTTCAAGTGTATTTTTATGCGCTCTGGATTTTGTCTTTCTGTTCTTATGGGAGGCAAAGGAAAGATACCATATCCACATTGTCTCTCAAAATGAATATTATGCCTCTCTAGCGCTTCATCGCGCTGTGGCCACTCAGATCTAACCTCAAGAGGCGGTTGTTTATTTACATTGAAATCTACATGTAAAGCTTCTTCCCGAAAGGGACTGTGTTGAATGGGCATACCCCACAGAGGGGGTTCTCAATAATTTCTTTTTGATGTGGCCTGATGTGGACTCTCTTGTAGGCCAGATCGCCAAGGCGGTATGGCCAAGTCCTCGGGGCTAAAGCGAAGGCGACCATCGCCCTCTCTTTGTGCACCTTCCATAGCATCCGCCCTTGATTGGGCTTGGCTACGGGTGTACACCATTGTGGTGCTTCTCTACTATCTAAGCAGATTTTATCTCATTTATGGTGATTTGTCTTTTTGTCTACACTAAGCAGAAATGAACACACTCATACACAAACCGTGATTATCTCTTTTAAGGATTAATAGTGTGTCCTAAACTGGTTTAGTGCATTTTGATATTTTGTTTTGTTTTTGCAAGTTTTTAAGAACGTTTAAATGCATAATGTTGGCTCATATGACTCCCATAAATGGTCGCCCCTTCAATATACCATTGCCGGACCGATATACCAACCTCTCTATATACCCGCCCTTACGAGAGGGAAACTATAGGTACGTGAGAGCAGATGGTACGTGGAACATAGGCGGTACGGAAGGGGGGATTGTCCTGTTAATGAAACCTACCATAGAAGACTTATCCTCGCATGCATGGGAATCACCCCAGCAACACTCGGTCAGCTTTCGTCAGGATTTATGCCTAACAACAGTGACAATCGAGGAAATGGATGCAAAGCTAAGCCAAGGTGGTGATGAACCCACCGTTGGTCTTGCTCAAGGGCTAGGGTTTTACGACCAGCTCCTTGGTTTAATTTTACCATGTGAAGTGTGTGTGGTTCATTTGATTTAATAAAAATGAAACGAGCAGCAAAAAGAAACTTTCCCTATGCCACACAAACACTACTAACCGAAAAACAGCAAGTAGAAATTTAAATTTTTTTTTTTTTTTTTTTTTTTTAATTAAAGTAAGAAAAATTTATGGAAAATTTCTCTACCTTTCTTTAATAATTAAAAAAAATGAAAGTAAAAAATTAAACAGATAAAATACACAGAAATATCACAACAGAAAATGACATGGACAGTTAGAAACCGTTACCTCTTTTCTGCCCGGACTTGCTGTTTCTGACCTTCGGCTTAAGAAAGGTACCTGTTAAGCACAAAACACAACAAATCTGATTAGTTTTTATGATTTAAAAATCTGGGAACGGTCCCACCGTGATCGCCACTGAAAGCATGAGATTCCGGAAATAAAAGAAACACTATGCACAAGACAGAGAAAAGAAATAAATTGGAAATAACAGAAAGATGTATGAAAGCACAGCCCTCTTCATTCAATTTTCTTATCCTCGGTTACAAAGACGTCTCCTCCTTTTTAGGGGCTAGGAGCGTTAAATGGATCTCTGTTACAGTTATGCACATTGATCTTCTTTTCGCATGCCCACATGCAAAGTAGGCGGGCCAAAATGTTGCCGCCGTTTATGTCTGATGAATCCTTACTTGCTGCTGCTTATCCTGCGTTCAGAGAAACAACAAAAATCGTTTAGTAGCACCTGTGTTAATAAGTGAAATAAGTGAATCTTGAAATAAGTGAAAGATGTATGCATAAGGTCATTAAAAACAATGCATAGAACGAATGTGAATGACGTGCACGTTTAATCAGAATAAGCACTAAAACAACAGAACATAGAACGTAGTACGTAAAGCGTCTAACAAAATAACATGTTGTCTTATGATATATGTATATTCAGACACTGTTGCTTACAAAATATATTCGAACACAGAAATATAAACTATTTAAATACTGCGTACGACGTAATAAGAAAACTACGTGATAGCAGAATAGTTTAAGATGAAATTAAAGCTTGTGGGGCACCCGAGCGGGCTGCCCACTGTGAGAATCTGATTTCGGCGCCAATCCACTGGGAATGGGCCCGAAATCTCAAAAAAAGAGTTGTCATCGAATTAGTGGGATATAGTGATCCACTGTCAGGTATGAAGGTTCGACTTCACCTTCTGGAAAGCCACCAATAACCTCCCTCGTGAAAGAGATTACAAGTGCAGAAGACTGAATCCGAAAGGAATATGATCGGGTCTCTAGATGAGCAGCACTTCGTTGCGTTTCAAAAATGCTTCGCTCCTTTTCTTTTTTACATTGCATTGAGCTAGTTTTTATAGAGGATTTCGCCTCTGAAACATTAATGTCAAACCCTAAATCCATAGGGGCCGCTGAGATTTGATCCCTGACAGGTGATTATGAGACATGGCTCACACTGAGACTATCGCCAGGAACTCACATCAGTAGTTATGAGGCATGGCCTCGGATTGGATTTGTTGTTGAAACTGCTCGTCTCATTAATGCAGTTGGTGAAGTCCGCCGTTCTTACAGACACACGGGGTCTTTTAAAAAAAAAAAGTGGCACATAGTGACGCCACGTGGCGGCTATGCCTTCCACGTGGCGGCCATGCCGAAGTCCACCTTTGATTGGTGAAGTGTGCGATCGGACCTTAGGTGTCGCGATATCGCGACGTCGCGATATCGCGACGTCGCGATATCACGACACCCTCGACCGAAGCTCCCTTTCGGGCCTTAGGTGTCGCGATATCACGACACCTTCGATCGAAGCTCCCTTGGGGGCCTTAGGTGTCGCGATATCGCGACATCGCAATAGCGCGACGTCGCAATATCATGACACCCTCGGTTGAAGCTCCCTTCGGGGCCTTAGGTGTCACGATATCGCGACGTCACGATATCGTGACACCCTCGACCGAAGCTCCCTTCGGGGCCTTAGGTGTCGTGATATCGCGACGTCATGATATCATGACACCCTCGGCTGAAGCTCCCTTCTGGGCCTTAGGTGTCTCGATATCGCGACGTCGCGATATCGCAACACCCTCGGCCGAAGCTCCCCTTCGGGCCTTAGGTGTCACGATATCGTGACACCCTCGGCCGAAGCTCCCTTCGGGCCTTAGGTGTCACGATATCGCGACGTCGCGATATCACGATGCCCTCGGCCGAAGCTCCCTTCGGGCCTTAGGTGTCGTGATTTTGCGACATCGCGAAATCGTGACACCCTCGACCGAAGCTGCCCTTCGGGCCTTAGGTGTCGTGATTTCGTGACGTCGCGAAATCGCGACGTCACGATTTCGCGACGCCTAAGGCCAAAGCTCCTTTGCTTTTAAAGTTTGCTTAAGATTTGAAGTTTGCTTAAGATTTGTTCTCGCTTAAGGCTTGAAGTTTAAAGTTTTGCTTTTGATTAAAGGCTTGCTTTGACTTTGGCTTGCTTTTGACTTTGTTTTAATGAAGGCTTGTTAAAGCGACCAACTTTGCTCTGCTCATTTTTTGACCTTCTAAACTGCTGTGTGAGTGGCTAGGACCACTGTTTGACCTCTGAGGGCTGCCCTGAAAGCTGTGTATGTCAATGCGATCAGTGTTTGTAGTCACTTAATCGTATTGGTGTTGTTTTGGTGTCTACACTATGGTGCCAATAACAAAACATAAACAACTCATTTTATTTATTTCATTGGCATTCATCATACAAGTTAGAACCATTGCATTCATAATCGCATATGCATACATTAATGTAAAAACATGTACATAAACATAAACCATGAAAAGTGCATAAACACCAAAAAGAGTCATCTGTATATATATATCATAACAAAATTGCCCATAGGCTACACTGAACCGGTCCTCGGACCTCACCCCAAAAATCCAAAAACAACAAAATCCCCAAGTCTAGGGCATCGTCCACCATGATCATGTAGGATCGGTGTGACAAGAACTACCCCCCATGGTGCGGGACCTCTGATACCTCTCAGGGTGGCTACTGCTCGCCTCTACCCCATGCCCGTTGGCCTCTCCCTCATCCCATCGCCTCTGCTAAGAGGATGTTGTCTACTTTGTGTCGCTCCCTCTCGAGCGTCATGATGATCCACCTCCAGATAATGTAGGCACTTGCCCACCAAGGCGGGTAATCTCATCCTCTAGCTCATACCGCTGTCGCAACCAATCCCTCTCCTGCTGACGACAGGTTGCAACGCTCGTCTATAGGAGATCCCTCTCCCTCACCATTTCCCCAAGCTCCTGATATCACCTTTGTAATAACTTCGTCAACCGTGCCACCTCCACGTGTAACCCCGCCTCTGTATCCCCTGGCACGATCAGCTGCATCGGCCTCTCTGGAGCACCGGCCTGCTCTGGAGCATCCTGCATCTCTGGTTGCTCCTACTCACCAAATTCCTTTATCGCATCTGCCACCTCCACCATCTCCACCTCAACAGGAGCTCCCCAACCCTCTCCTGGTGCCTCTGCACCCTCTCCGCCTACTACTACCTCATCCCCTCCCAATGGCCCCTTACCTCACCATCGCCGAAGCATCCACCACTCCTTGTACTCGGTCGTAACTCTAACGTCATCCACGTCCAGAGTGTCCAGTACTGTATCTGCCTCCTCACCTAGTGGCTTGAGGATTGAAATAGCTAGTCCTCTCATCGCTCCAGCGTCGATAGACTACGGGCTCCCCAAGAAATCCCTGGCGTACCCCAAACTATCGTGTCACTCAGAGATAATGGAAGTATTCCTATTCTGTCCCATGTCATCCAATGATCCACCTCCCCCTTCGAACCCGTCGAAGCTACTCATTAGCCTCTGGCCATGCGGGACAATCCCGATATGGCCTCCACACTACATCTCCTGGAGTCAGTCATGCCAATGCATCTACGTAATGGTCCACGTCTCCCGTGAACCGTCGACTCTACCCCCGCTCCTTATATCGATCCCATAAAGCCCCATAACCAATGTCCCTGTCTCCCATGTCAGCCTAGGTAGTCCAAGGTAGCCCTAGTGGTCGATCCACGACTATATGTTGCCAGGCCCAGCTCTGTAGTAAGAAACTATAGCCAATCCCTTTTTGCTTTCGACAGCGGACCTCATACAGCTCATCATATAGTTGAGCCAAGAGCGTCTAGCACCATCTCATGATCACAGGCTCTGTCACAGGACAATTCACTAACCGCCACACCACCTCCAATAGGTTCCATGGGAACCTCGCTCCTGACGAGTCTGGTAGGAGCATGTTAGAAATGAGGCTCATAAGCAGTGTATGCCTCACTCCTAGCACTCCCCTCGCGTACCACCATCGTACCAAAATCCCCCCAACCTGACAATCAAGCTCTGCCTTCTCCACTGAGCTCATCCCATCCACATCCTCCCCATGTCCAAAACACCGAGTTAGTACAACCGTCCTCTGGCCTCGTGGCGTCGTTCAGATGAGCACCCCATCTATCAAAATTCGAAGAATCCGATACACATCCTCTAAGGTGATTGTCATCTCCCCTGTCGAAAGATGGAAGGTGTTCGTCCGAACATCCCATAGACCGATCAAAGCTATCAATTACGCCCGATCCCCAACAACTGCCTCCAATCACGTCACATGCTTGAGCCCTAAGGCATCAAGCCATTCCCAGTCCTCCACCGTCAACGCCTCGCGGGCGGCAGCAAAAACAGTTGGTACCTGGTATCGACTCTTCACCACCTGCACATTACATAAAATAAAAACATCAAAAACATGCATCAAATCACCATCACATGTACAAAACTGCATCAATATATAGCAACACCATTCATCAACATGTATATAAACAACAAAAACAATTTTCTAGAGTTTTTTAATTCTAGTGTTAACTGACAAAAACAAAGTTGTACTTTAAAACAATAAAAACAAAAAAAAAAACACATAATCACAGTTTTCTAGAGTTTTTAATTCTAGTATTAACTGACAAAAACAAAGTTGTACTTTGTACTAACAAAAACTAACACAACACAAAAACTGCAACGGTTTACTGAAAGTTTAACTTCAGTTTAAACCATTCAACCAAAAAAAAAAAAAAAATTCAGCAGTTTTTTTTAATCTAGGGTTCAGTTTACAAAAAACAACACAAAAACTGCAACGGTTTACTGAAATTTTAACTTCAGTTTAAACCATTCAACCAAAAAAAAAAAAAAAAAAACAAAATTCAGCAGTTTTTTTTAATCTAGGGTTTCAGTTCCAAAAACAAAATAAAAAATTTGCCATGGTTACATACGGTTTTTACCCAAAGTTCACCATTCCAAACAAGACAAATTCATCAATTTTTACCCTAGGGTTTCCTTTTTCATCATTTCCAAAAAAAAAAATTGACATGGTCTACCTACGGTTTCGACCCAAGTTTACCATTCAAAAAAAAAAATATATATATTCATCAATTTTAATCTCAGTTTTTATCTTGCATTTCATAAAACCAACAAAAATTTGAGATGGTTTACCTATGGTTTTGACCTACGTTTTACCATTCAAACAAAAAGTCATTCGGTTTCAGTTTCACTTTCCTAAAAAAAAAAAAAAAAAAAACAAAAGGGACATGGGTTACCTACGGTTTCGACCTAAGTTTTACCATTCACATAAAAAACATTTTTGTAATCATGGTTACCCTAAGGTGTTACTCTAAGTTTCATTTAGGTTTATTTTACGGTTTTCCATCTAGGTTTCCATCGGTTGGCATACACGTTTTATTTTGTTTCATGGTCTTTAAATCGGTTCATTCACCTTTTAATTAATTAATTAGGGTTCCATGTCTTAAACAACAGAAAAACACAATAAAAACAAATTGCACTTTTTCCAAATTAAAACTCGAGGAGATAGTGCACTTACTGGTCTCGCCTCGGCTTCACCGCTTGACGACCCGGTCTGTGCACTCATGGTGGCTGGAAATTTCGGCAACACTTCGCGTCAGAAACTCTCCCTCCTCCTCAGAGCTCCAAATCGCAATCGAAGTCGCAACACAAATGAACCCAACCCGTCATTTTCGCACTTTTATATTTTTTATCCGCTGGAATTCGTTCCTGCCTGGGATGAGCGCTTTTTCCTTGAAAGAGCGCTCGTCCCACCCCAGAACGAATACCAGCATTGCGTTCATTCCACCTCGAAACGAATACCAAATTACACAAAAAATCACAAAAATCAAAAACTAAAAAAACTAAAAAAAAAAAAAAAAAAATTGAAACATGCACCACAACAAAACCACTAAAAATTGCCGAACAAAAGTGCTCTTGTACTTAATTTCTTGGCATAACAAAAACAGATGTTGGGGTTTACATTATCACTATCTCTATCCCTAAGAAGGCTACCATGGCCGGACCGCTCCATGGGAGATTGAATTTTTGACAATGTTTACCCCTAATGGCATCCCAAAATGGGTTCACACCCACCAAAAACAGGTTCAAAAATCGGGAAACTGCTCACACATTTAATGGTAAACACCTAAAGGCACCCTTACCTAAGTCATCTTGGGTCAAGCGACTCGTCGCTTTTCTCATGTCGATCATTCCCTCATCGATTCGTCGCTTGAGGGGGTAGTCACACTTAGTCGCCAATCAACAACAACATACCCAATCTTGGAAATGACATGCATTCAAAGGATCATTGACAACGACAATCATGTCCCTGCTTGGGGCAGCAAACAAGCAATTATCATAAACTGATCAAACACTTGGCATTCGTGAATCATGAACTCAGGGTTCCCACAAACAAAATGTTGCGCCCTTTGCCTATTCATGACTGATCAATGTCCAAGTTCAAGTCACACCTCACCAAAATAGGTTAATACTTGAAATAAAATTCCTTAGCTTTTCAGAAGCAAGGATTCAAGAATGCATGCCCTTTCCATGCTTGAGGCATCAAGAGTTGGTTAGGTTACTAAGAAACCCTAATCATTAGTGCTTTGGTTATCTATTTTTTCTCGACGCTGCGCCTTGCACAGCGCTTCCCAAAAATGGGCATCTGTAGACACCAAAACATCACCAATCCAATTACGTGGCAACGAGCACTGATCACATTGACATAAATAGTCCCTAGGGCAACCCCTAGAGGTTAGAACAGTGGTCCTAACCACTCACACAACAGTTTTGCAAGTCAGACATCAATTTGACACCTTTTGGGCACTTTGCTAGTTATTCGCTCCACCCCGAAATGAGTACAGAATGGTACTCGTTCCACCTAGGGAAAAATTCCAGCGCTCGTTTCGAGGTGGGATGAATACAAGGTTTGACTGGAAAAAATTCAAACCTCGACATAGGACAACTCAGAACTGCCACTTAGCTCTCCCTTCAGGGCATAGGAGTGCGAGTGAGTTCTTTTGACAACTCATATCTGCCAATTGACTCTCCATTCACTGCATGGGAATGAGAGTGAGCTTTTTAGGACAAATCAGATATGCCACTTGACTATCCCTTCATTACATGAGAGTGAGAGTGGGCTTTTTCATGACAACTCAAATTAGCAACTTAACTCTCCCTTCATTGCATGGGCATGTGAGTGAGTTATTTTGAGCATGCAGAAGCAGTTACAGAAGAAGTTATGAAGTCCTTGATCAGGGAGAAGTCTTCTCTTCACAGAAAAAGCATTCATGCAAAGTAGCACTTTTGCATGTTAATTCAGGAGACCCCTTGGGTCTATAAAATGGTGAATTTCCTCACCCAAAAGATATACAGAGAAAGAGCATTTTGAGCAACGAAGTGCTGCTGTTTTGCTAACTTATGATTTGTGCCTTTACATCCATAATCTCTTAATTGAAAGAGAGGTTATTGGGTGACTTTTGGAGGCACAAATCAAGACCCAAAAACCTGATTTTCTGGATACAATACCCAACCAATTTGTTGATAACACATCACAATAGGTTTCGGACTCATCCCAAGCGAATTGGTGTCAAAACAAAGTCTCAACCGACGGGTTGTTTGCCTTTGGGCACCCCCTGCCTTATTGCAGGTTTACTCGTTTCACCCTGGAACGAATACCAGTTTCTGCAGGTTTACTCATTTCACCCTGAAACGAATACCAGCTGCTGCAGGTTTACTCGTTTCTCCCCGAAACGAATACCAATCTGTTGCAGGTTTGTTCGTCCTTCCTCGAAACGAATACCGATCTGCGTCGAATTTGGTGACTGTTTCTTTTGTAGCATTTTATTAGTTACGTATTTATGCTTCTGTCAAATTTTTAGTTTATTTGGACTTATTTTAACCATCATTACATTTATCTTTTACGGTAACCTTTCATATTCGTTCTTTTATTTTTCATACACAGATGCTACTGATTCTTTGTTTGTTTCTTTGAACGCAGATTTTCAGCATTAGAGGAGCAGCGAGGAATCTACTTTTACCAACACAGGCGGCGGAAACATTTTGGTTCGCCCATCTTATATGTGGGCACGCGGAAGGAGGAATTCTGAAACAAGTTGTAAAAGATCAACATTTAACGCTCTTCTATCCCCTAAAAAGGAAGGAGACGCATTGTAACACAAATTTGAAAAGGATATCAATAAAAGGGCCGTATTTTATATTGCTTTTATATCTTATGTTCATTCATTTGTGTTCTTTTCTTTTAATGCAATTTTGTTTAGTCTTTCCTTTTTCTTCCGGAATCTCGTGCTTCCAAAACAAGAGTTTTCCTTCTTCATCTCATGAAGTTTTTACACAGGAGAAAAATGACCAAGATGAAAATCCCTGGTGACAACAAGTGACTAGGGAACAAGAACAGGTTGTTGAACAAATTTCTTTTCAATCCATAAAACATATCAAAAGATACATCAAAAGAAACAAAGACATTGTTTTAGATGTTCTTAAAGATGAACTTAGAGAACTAGCCGAAAAATAATAAACTACAATTCATGATGAGCCTGAACATTTTAATGATTGTTCAACCATAACTCAAATCAATGGAAGTCAAAACAACTTAGCTAGTCTCAATGTGGCTACGACACAACCAACTAATTATACAACACCTCCAACCATATCTATAGGGACACCCATAATGGGTAACCCATTTTTAAAATATCTCAATGATATAATACCTACCAATTCAACAATTCCTTTTCTAACTAATAACTTGGGGCTTAACCAAGTCCCTCCAACCATGTCTTCTATTCAAAACACTTCAAATATCATAAATATACCTTTCATGTCTCAAGCTTTCACCCAACCACTTACACAACCTTTCATAACTTTACCTACACCATCGAATCCTCCATCCAATGATATTTAGAATATCAATACTAAAATACTAGACCTAGAAAAGAGGGATTCCAAGTTTGAAGAGCTTGAACATAAAATTACCTCTCTTCAAGGGACATCCAAGCTAAAGTACTCTTTTGAAGAGTTATACAATGAGCCATTAGATCCCACAATATTCCATCATCCTTTTCCAAAGAATTTTGAAACTCCTGAATTTCAAATGTACAATGGAAAACAAGACCCCATTAACCATCTAAGGTTGTTTCAAATAGCTTGTAGTGACATAAATCATGATGAAAAGCTTCTCTTGAGGCTATTCCCTAAAAGTCTTAGCGGTTTAACGTTGGAATGGTATTTCCAAATGCCTTGTTAGCCCTTTAAGAAGTTCAAAGAACTTATGAAAATATTTGTCAAACAATTTTCAATTTACATAGAGGATAAGGCTACCATATATGACCTTTATTAACTTACACAATCTAAGACCAAGCAATTCTTAGATTTCTTGGTCAAATGGAGAGGCTTAGTGGGAATACTTCAATAAATTCCTCCTCCTAAGGAACGCCTACACATTTTCATAATAAACCTTCATGAACAATTGTCATATCCCTTGGAAATGACAAACCTAACCTCTTTTTAAGAAGCTACTGACATGGCTAAAAGAGTAGAATCCATCCTCATAAGAAGGGGACAACTCAACTACGAAAAGAAAGAAGAGAAAAATATCCCTAGCTAGGGATAATACAAAAACAAACATATTGTAGGAGATGGTGTAACAAATTCCCATCAAAACAACAACATAATGTTAGGACCCTGAAGGTTCTAATTCTAACTTAGTTTTCAATAAATAATAAATAGAATAACATAAAAAATAATCGCCTTTAGGGTTGAATCGCTTTTGCACTGATAGGGGGGTCCCTCCAATGGTTTGAATATATGTTTTTAATATTTCATGGATACCCCTGAATGAATGATTTGGACAACTATATATATTGATCTAACCCTAACCATCACGTCACTTCATAATAATTAATAGAATTAATTATTATGGCTATGCTAATTCTTAACCCTAATAATATAATATAATAATTAATTTATAATTAATTATTATATTATCAATTACACTAACCTTAGGATAGTAAAAATATTATATTATTATTAATAATTAGGGTTAGGATAGGATCCTAACATGCCACCCTTCCTCGACAAAGCTTTGTCCTCAAAGCTGAAACTTTATTTTTAATTCTCGAAACATATTTTTTTTTGGCGTCACATAAAACTGATAGTTCAATGAGCAAGGCTTGTTGACAACTTCATAGAATATCTTGTCTTGTGATATTTTATCATCCATTTCTTTGGCATTAGAAATAAATACATAAATAAATATTAACTTGGAATCAAATTCCAATCATACCATATCCCACTCATACCATACGCCACTAAAATAATTTTCAAACTTAGTGGAAGGAACCACTCTTACAATGTACCAAGCTTCTTGAAAAACATTCTCATATTTATTCGATGGCTAAATAGCTCTTTTGGTTATATAATAGCAAACAAAAGCCCTCCCATCAAATATTGGCTTTAGGTCATTAAGCATCCCTTCTATCCATATGCACCTTTATTCTTCTCACTTCACCTCCATAATACACTATTCCCTATAGTAATAATATCCATGGCCCATTCCAGTTAACCCCCGATAATTCATTATCTCTGTTTTCCTAGATTTACTTTTAAGAAATAAGATAAACAAAATGTTTCACCCAAGCAACAATAAGCCATTCCATAATAAGATCTCCAGCACCACGTGTGTAAGAACGTACATGCAGTCTTGGTAACAAAGAGGTTATTTAACCTATCACAAAGGGTCTTCTTTATAACATGAAGGTTTTTTTTTTCACATCAAACATTATTTCCAACAATTATAGATGCGTCTTGCACTAATTACTCTACAAGTTTAAATGAAAACCCAATTTTATTGCCATTGTTCCAGTCAAAGGAGACACAATAGAAAGTGTCCTCGAAGCTTATCTCTACAGGGAAGGTGCGGTACATATCTACATAGATGCTCGAATATGGAGACCACTTTAGCTATACTCACAATGCCGGAGGTTGAAAGGCATCACACACATGCTATTTAATTCTAACATAATACTCGTTGCTAACCTCATGTTGCATCTCAACCCGTCTTTAGCACCTCCACCAACAGCACTGGGCATAAAACATGGAAATTTAACTGATAAAGTCAAATCAATAGACTATGTTATTTCCAAGCCTGATCCCTTAGCATTCTGATGCACTGGCCATATATTAAGTGTCTGTCATAGGACTTAATCAATCATAACTGTAATATTAGGCATAATGCCATGTTCGTTCTTTCACCTTAACAAGAAGACACTTCATCACATGTGCCATTGCAAAAAAAGCTTAGTCATTTTTTTATCTAAACTTTCACCTGCTAGTCCTATTTTCAGTGCCATTATTTTGCATTGCTGAGCTATTTTGATAGCATTTCTAGTGAACAAAAAGATAGGTCCATCAGATTTATAATTTATGGGTATGTACAGTCAATGGGATGTTATCTCAGAGAGACCCTACCCCCACAAGTTGGGATTCAAACCTTAAACTTAATTTGTAGTTCACAAGCCTTCACCATCAGGCTCACTTGGGCTATCAAGAATAGAATGCATTCATTAAGAAGCATCCTACTATTCCTATTATTTTAGATGTTGGTTACAAAATGGGAAATTCCAATCAAAAGTAACCAATTCAATGTAAACATAACCCGATTTTTGGTCTCTTTTGTAAGGATTGATTAAAATTTTGCAACCTCCTCCTTGTCTTATTTCTTCCTTGCTTGCTTCATTATTTTTAATATTTCGAGAGTTCTCAGCCAAATATTTTTCTTGGCTGAATTATTCCGCTAAGGATTCCATCTCAGAGCAAGATAATTCAAACTAAATAATATCTGTATTTCTTTACTGCAGAAATGGGATTATTTATTTTCTACATTGATAATATTGCTTCTGCAAACCTAGCTTTATTATCATCTTGTTTTCTCGAATTTCTATGTAGAAGATTGCGACCAGCAACTAAAATATTATCATATTCTCTCTTGGTTGCTAGAATTTGTTTAGTGAGATAAATGTGGTTTGTATTTGGAATATCATTCTTTGCTCCAACCAAACTTGGTTGTACATGATCGATTGCACTATCCATAACTGGAAAAATACAGCCTCCCCATGATTGCATGCATGACACCGTACAATTTTTGTGCGAGAAATATTTGTGCACTCACCGACTGCATGATGAATCTCATTTCTATAATAACAATTGTTTATCTCTTTGGTATTTTGTATTACTCGATTATCCTCAAAAATGAAAATCATCTTTGTATTCTATAGTTCTGATGCAAATCACGAATCACAAATTTCTACGCTGAGTAGTCTGATGTACTATTCACCACTGCCTGAATTTTGGACACAATGCCATTCTCTTTGGAAATTGTCATATTAGGAAGCATTGCCATATCAAATATTCTCTCATGGTTTGCATCTTCGTTCCATCCAAACGACCATGTTGTTGTCGTATGTATCGAGGGCGTCTACTATGCTAAGAGCATTACTGGTGAAGTTGGTGACATAATCCATGTGCTGAATCTCAGATGAATCATAATGTTTACTTTCTATGAAGTGGTGACATGCCAAAGGTCAGAGGCACAGTTGTATCCATAAGCCAGAGTGGTGCTCATCCATGCCTTGACATCTTTGATTCACCCTTCCAACGGGGCGGTCCTGGTTTTGGCCACTAGTTTCATGGGATAGAAGAGGATCGAATCCTTCAAATTTGTGTGAGAGGAAGAGTCGTGTGGGATGATTCTTTCTATATGGGAGAAGAGAAAGAGCAGCACACTCCCTGTGGATGTTAGCAAGACCATATCATCCCTCATATCCAACATAACTTGGAGAATGCTCACGGGAAGGACATTTGCCGACCAAGATTTGTGTCACAACTTTTTGATCTCCAGTGGATGCTATTAGAGAAACAAAAGTACGATGGTGCCCTTTCTCAATTCATAAGGACACACAACAACAGTGCACCTAGGGCTTCTATGGATGGATGCTGGCTCTATTGCCTTATTTGCCTACTCCATTAGATTTTTAACCTGGACATCTACATGTTGCCCAATAAGGCATGTTGTCACAAAGACAAAATGATCTTGCAGGGCCTCCCATGTCCACCACTCTTGTTGATACTTGTAATCCCTTCCCGAGGTCTATTATTTATAGTAGTATAATGAACATTGTTAGTTCTCGTATTGTCATAATCAATATGACTGGTGCATTTGTTGTAAGAATTTCTTGAATTAAATGTTGGAGGTTGCATCAAACTGTTATGATACTAATTGCTAAAATCTTTTACAGTTTTATGATTTGTCAAACCCATTGACATCAGCAGACCGTTGCTGGGTGGTGTGTTTCTGACTCGTTAATAATCCTTCAAATATAAAAAATAAATTAATTTTATTTGCAATTATGATTCTCTAGTTTAGCCCGTGTCTACTGCCAAGAAGTCTGTGAAAGCAGTTGTGGGAAGCGGTTTACCATACAACATTATCAAACAAAAAATTGTTCATAACCCAAGATAGTTTGAGCCGGGGACCGCCATTCCTCCACTGATTCTTCATCCAGTAATGACGATTTCTTACACACAAAAATTATGGAGCGTGCCCTGGATGATATTAATTATTTCATTCTACATGAGTGCAGTGCACTATTCTTTCCACAAACTTTTTGTAAGTGAAAGCCATTGCTGAATTAAAAAATTACATTATTAGGTAAATGTATATTCTCGTCTAAACAATTTTCACTCTAAAAATACTGCATAATAAGGAACAGTTTTTTGTTTTGGCAATATATATATATATATATATATATATATTAATTAAAGAAGAATTGTCATCACTGCTGTTGATATGGGGATGATAATTTTTAGTTTGAATTGCAACCTTTGGAGACTTGAATGGATATTCAGCAGGAAAATGAATAATCACCAGAAATATACCACCTGAATCTGGACTATGATCCGCCAACAAAGCAATAATGTATGCAAGCTATCTTGACATGCCTTATGTTCAGTATATCAATGCACTGTTTGCACAAACACTCCAATGCATTCTTGAAACTGGTAATGCCACTTTATTGTTGTAAAAATGGTGGTGGCCATGGAGGAGGTCGGCCAGGGTTGCATTTCACGTTCTTTTCACCATGATTTTCTTGCAATCCACTTTTCTTATTAAATAAATGATTGATTTGGTCAACATCTAAATTTCTTTGAGAAACCAATGTGCTACAAATAGCAGGATCAATGTCACCTTGATGTCTATGTGCATCACTCATATGCAGATTTGTAAAATAGAATTTTTGTAAACTTTCATGCTTGATGTCTTTCTCTTCCTCGTGCACTTTTAAAAATAAATTTGCATTGTTAGGGTTTTCATAAAAAATTTCTTCTTTCTTCTTCGGAAGTACATAATGTACCCTTTGAGAATTTATGGTTTTGGGCTCTTCTGAGAAAAAAAAATTAGGTTTTTCAGTTTCATTTGCAACTTCTTCTGTTTCCACTTCCATTAGATCCTCACTAAACTTATTAATAACATTTCTTATAATATTTTCGAATGGTTTCCCCAATTCTCGAAATTCTGCCTTCAATTTCTGAACTTCTTCCTCAAATTTTTGGTCCCACATGGCTGGATCCATAATGCTCTGATACCAGATGTTAGGACCCTGAAGGTTCTAACTTAGTTTTCAATAAATAATAAATAAAATAACATAAAAAATAATCGCCTTTAGGGTTGAATTGCTTTTGCACTGATAGGGGGTCCCTCCAATGGTTTGAATATATGTTTTTAATATTTCATGGATACCCCCGAATGAATGATTTGGACAACTATATATATTGACCTAACCCTAACCATCACGTCACTTCATAATAATTAATAGAATTAATTATTATGGCTATGCTAATTCTTAACCCTAATAATATAATATAATAATCAATTTATAATTAATTATTATATTATCAATTACACTAACCTTAGGATAGTAAAAATATTATATTATTATTAATAATTAGGGTTAGGATAGGATCCTAACACATAAACACAACTTAAAATGTTTCTCAAAAGCTAGTCATTCAAAGGTAAGACAAACCCTGGAGATAGTATATAAATACTAGACAAAGCCAAGCACCTATGTTAAAAATGCTCAGTGATTAAATTTGTGTAACTTCCAAACACTAGACCTTGGGATATAACCAAATAATTACCTAGTTGGTATAGGCATGACAAATATTACGAATATCACCATATGAAGGGACATACTACCAATAAATGCACATATTTAAAGAATATTATACAAGACCTCATAGAGGAAGATAAAATAATATTCAATCAACCAACAACTCCCAAAAAGAGTATGGGGATCTTTCAAAATCCCTTACCAATGCATAATAAAAAATCGGCCAACTTTATAGGCACTATGTAATTTTAAAAACCTTCCTACGTTATGAATAGAAAACAAGCAAATAATCAATCCTCAAATCAAGCTCCTTTGGATATCCCAAGAAGCACTAAAATCAAAATTCATAATAAATTACCTTTGGTTCTCATGCCTTCTCAAAATATGTTACATACTTTTGATCTTTGTCGACAACTAGATGAGTTACCCGTAAAAATATCTCATATAGAATTGCTAAGAACACCACCCACCCATAGGGAAATACTGTTGAAACTATTAAGTGAATACGAAGTCCCTTAAGACATATATCCAAATGATATCACCAATATAATTGGGTTCACTGGAGTAAATAGTGTTATCTTAACATTCCATGAGGTAGATACTTCTTTTGAAACAATATTAAGAGACTCACCTCTTTACATCATAACTCAAATAGGCGATAAACATATCAAGAGAGTCCTAATGGATAATGAATTAGCTTTAAATGTATGCAACATCAAAATTTTATAAAATTTTGACTTAAGCATAAACAATTTACAAAAATTTGACCTTATCATTAAAGCCTTTGACAATGAAGAAAGAGAGAAAATAAGCACCATCACCCTACTTTTTAAATTAGGACCACATATCTTAAACACCCTTTTCTATGTTATATCATGTGACATAATATATAACATGCTCCTCGAAATACCTTGTATACATGTCATGAAGGCAGTCCCTTCTACTTTACATCAATGTCTCAAATATAAGTATCAAGGTAGGATCATTCACATCCCTAGGGATCCAAAACCTTTCACTTTATGCAACCTTATCGACACACAAGAGATTAATATTTTTCCTTCTATGCAATGAGAATTACCAACTAAAAAACCAAAAGTAGACAAAGGGAAGGAAATATTGGAAGAACCCCTCATTAACCTAGGTGACACTCCTCAATTATCCTCTTTGAATGATCAAGTCAATTTCATCCACCAAAAATTAGATCTCTTCATAGAACTGGTAAGCATGTTCCTATCTCATTATGACATAGGTATGCCAAGTAGGAAAGGACTCAAAGTTCAAATAGGAACTTTTACTTATATTCCTGGGGTAACCACCTTTGATGAAAATATTCAAGGAAACAACTTCATGCCAAGTGAAGGAACATACATTGTATGTTACATATCATCAGCATTCTCTATAGCTAAACAAATTCTAACCAATATGTGATACCAAGGTAAATACCTAGGTCATTATGAAAAGGGTATCAAAGAACCCCTAGAAGTTGAACCTTGGTTAGGATGATGTGGGGTTGGATTTATCCCTAACAAAAATGAACCTTCACCTTTTTTGGAAGAAGACAGTGAGGATCACTACCCCAAATCACTACATGGCTCTCAATGGGGTGATTAGGATGAAGAAGAACTATGGTCACTTCTCAATAAATCACCCTATAAAATCATATGATTTGGTAACATCAACATGCTAGAAGTGGTTCATCCCTAATCAGTAGCGATAGAAGAAAACTTTGAAGATTCTTTGGATAACTATCCTATGGAAGAATCCCTCATGAAAATATTTAATTTAAACTCTACCCAACTTCCTAAACTAGAACAAACATCTCTGGATCCATAAGAAATTGAGGAACTAGGAATACTAATTACCCCTCTTCATTTTGAGGATGAATCACAAGCCTTAATCAAAGAAACAATAGATGTCAATATCAAAATAGATCAGGATCCTTGCCTTATCAAACTTGGAAAGGTCTTAACTCAAGAAGAATGAATGGAATACACAAACCTATTAAAGGAATTCCATGACATATTTGCTTGGACATATAATGATATGCTAGGACTTGACCCTTCATTGGTAGTCCACCACTTGGTAGTGTGCCCCAATGCCAAGATCGTTAAACAAAAACTAAGAAAAATATATTCAAAGGTCACTCTTTTGGTAAAATATAAATTGCAAAACCCCTAGATATCAGCTTCATAAAAGCCATAGATTATTTAGACTGGATCTCCAACATTGTTCCTATTACTAAGAATGAAGTATCCATTCGAATTTACATAGACTTTAGGGATATAAACAATGCTTATCCAAAATATGATTTCTCTCTACCAAACATAGACATGATAGTGGATTTCAATATAGGATATGAGATACTATATTTAATGGATGGATTCTTAGGGTACAATCAAATTAAAATTACACCAGAAGATCAATCCAAAATGGTCTTCACTACACCTTGGAGAACCTTATGCTATCAGGTCATGGTATTTGGCCTTAAAAATGTAGGAGCAACATATCAAAGAGCCATGACATACATATTTCATGACCTTATGCATACAACTATAGAAGACTATGTGGATGACCTCTTAGGTTGATCAAAGGAAATATAAAACTATACTCTAGACCTTAGGTGTATTTTTGAAATATTACAAGCTCAAACTAAAACCTTGAAAATGTATCTTTGGGGTAACGTACGAAAAATATTAGGTTTCATCATATCCCATCATAGGATTGAAGTTGATCCTTCCAAAATTGTAGCTATAACATACATTGCGTCACCTACAAACTTAAAACTATGCAAATTTAAAGACCAATTTCAAGTTGTCCATAGATTCATATCACAACTCATTGACACATGTCAACCCTTATCTAAAGTATTAAAGAAACAAAGGAAATTCAAATGGGATGATGGATTTCAAAAGGCCTTTGAAGCTTTGAAGACTTATCTCTTGACACCATCTATCTTAGTACCACCAAACTTAAATCAACCACTACTGCTATACATAGTTGCTACTAGATATGCCTTTGGACCTTTATTAACCCAATATGATGAACAATATCGAGAAAGGACAATCTAATATATAAGTAGAAATTTGGTGAAATACGAAACTCATTACACATCATTATAGAATATTTACTTAGTCATCATCTTCTTATCCCTCAAACTAAGATATTATATACTTAGCCAAAAGACCTATGTCTTAGCAAGGTAGACCCATTGTGCTACCTCATAGCAAAACCTTATCTATCTGGAAAGACTAAAAAATGGGTCATATCCCTCAGTTAATTTGACATAGAATTTGTCAATCAAAAATTATTAAGAGGACAAGTTATAGTCGATCAACTAGTCGTAACCCCTAATGAGGCCTGGAAATGCCTCAATCATAATATGTTTTGAACACTAAAAATGCCTATAAACTCTTATGTTTTATCTGATATGTTAGTTAAGTTGATTCAATATGTTGTATATTAACCATTTTGCATGATCAATGTATTTGGAATATTATATGCTGATTTTATAGCTTTTTGCATAGTTTTGTGTTCTTTTTGCTATGATTTGCTGAAATAGGATATACTTAGAATAATAGCAGCATTTCACTAATCATGTTTTGATTTGTCTCAAGCAATTATTTCACCTAAATTTTGCAACAGTGCAAGCAAAATATTGATGTGCAGCAAAAACTGGTCTTTCCCATGTACATTCCAGCCAGCTGTCCATAAATAGCAAGGCACGAAATTCACATGTGAAAAGAGATGAAGACCATTGGAATTTGATCTTAGGAGATAACCCACCTGAGATATGTAGAAGAAATTACTAGAAAAGCACACATTTGTTCATTCCAAAGTATCTTTGAAATGAACAGATATCTTCGGAATGAGAGAACACAACGTCTTCAGAATGAGCGGATCTTCAGAATGAAGAATGCATTATCTTTGGAATGAGCGGATCTTCGGAATGAGAATTGCAGTATCTTCAAAATGAGAACTACAGTATCTTCGGAATGAGCGATCTTCGGAATGAGAATTGCATTGTCTTCGAAATGAAGCCACTTATCTTCGGAATGAAAACAGAGTGTGCTTTTTGACTTGTTGACCGATTTTTGAAGCCAAAAAAAGGGAAATAAAGGTTGGAAAAGGTAAATGGAAATATCTTCCATCTGTCTTTGCTGTCATTACCGACCAAAGCCATCATTAAGGGAAAGATCAAGTTTTAATCCTCTTCTAGGATAAAAACAGAATTTGTAGCAGCATTGTAGGATTAGACCTTTTGAGATATTATTTTTTTGTAATAAGACCTTAGGACATCTATAAATATTGCTCCCGTTCAGGTTGAGCTAGGTAGAGAGTAATAGCAATAGGAAGTAGAAAGTAAGTAAGCTAGAAAGAAGCATAAAATAGGTAGAATTTGACTGTTACAGTCCTGTAACAGGTTTTCAGTAGAATTATTGTAATCATGTTCTTTAATCAATAAAGTGCACTAGTTCTATTTCATATTGCTTGTAAATGAGCATGATTAATATCTAGAGAGAGAGAGAGAGACTCACACCTTCTTCTGGACAAGGAGGCTGGCCACTTCCAGACCTAGGAGGAGGACTAACAGTAGGTTTTATTCTAATTTTGCTACAGTAGAATGAGTTGTAGAACATGTTATTTCAATTACTTGTAAACAACTCACAATATCTGTAGTCTTAGATTATTTATGCTTAGATTAATCTTGTGCTTAATGTTTTAGTTGTAACCTTTACTTTCAGCAAAACTTCCATTTTTCAGACTGTTATTTCCAAAATTTGTTGTTTTTAGCAATTTCTTACATTTTATGTTTTGCTGTCAAATCCTGCACAAAATATTGAAAACCTTCTGTTACAGAGCCTTGACAGTTTCCATTTCCATGTTAGAATTAGACTTTCATTGTTGCAAAAGTAATTAGATTTCCTTTCTGCAATTAGGATCAAACTTTCAATTCTACAACTGCTATTTCTGCAACATAATTAGGTCTTATTCTATAATTGTAATTAGGACTTCATTTCTGTAGTTAATGATTAGTTTTCAATTTTGCAACTTAGATTAAGATTTAATTTATGCAAATTAGATATAGGAATGTCATAAAACCCCCCACACAACCAATTCCACCAATAAGACATGTTGCTCTAGATTGACCTAAGTTATAGCTATTTCACTTCTTCCACAGATAGCCTTGTACACTGCCCTGGATTGACAAATTCATTGAGAATTAATGATGATATAACGACTACGCATCATTTTGGTGCTGTTGCCAGGGAATAGTGTTTCCAGAAGAAAACAAACAGTCCAATAACTGTAATCAAACTAAGCTATGAAAATTTAGGTTAAATTTTGAATACAACAGCTGAGGAAGATAACAACTATTGACTTAATTTATGTCATTTAGGAGTAAACATGAATGAGTAAGTCTAGGGATGAAAAAGGTAGAACTACCCCAAAGGATCCTTGGCCTGTTCCATTAAGGAGATCTTCACGCCTAAGGGGTGAATCACCTGTGTTTGAACTACCAGAAATATTGATAGAAAAATCACTAGTCTCACCATCATTAGAATATTTTGAGAAAAGAAAATCACCAATTTTATCATCAAAATATCCTAAGGAAGAAAATTCATCAGACTCATTATCAATAGAGGGTCTTGGACCTCTTGAGAAGACAATTTGGAAAGCTTTAACTTCTCCCAACAAACAAGAAACTATGGCAGAAGGAGGCAATATAGATGGCCAACATGGCTATGTTCATAATTAAGGAGATGATCAGGATATATTCCAACCTTTCAGAACATTTGAATATCCTATCCGTCTGAATCCAACACAAAACTCTCCCATGAAGACCATTTCACCTTCAGTACTTCCAACCTTTCGAGGTGTATCTGAAGATCCTGATCAGTTTTTGTTTGAATTCAAGGTAGTGTGTCGGACCTATGATTATATAAATGACAATCGAAAACTTAAGGTTTTTCCCTCAACACTCAAGGATTCAGCATTACGCTGGTTCATGAGCGTAGAGCCTAATTCCATAAGAACCTGGGATCAAATGGAAACTATCTTTTTAGACAAATATCAGGAATATTGTCGTGTAAGGAATAGAAAATATGAGTTATTCAGAATCAAGCAAGAAGATGATGAAACATTGGAAGATTATCTTGATAGGTTCTCCTTTGTTCAAAGGAGATGTGGACTTGTAGAACCAGAATTATGTAAAACTATCTTTTTGAGAGGATTGCAAGATGAATCCAGAGAAGTTCTGGATTTGATGGGAAAAGGGGATGTAACCACTCTCAGTAATGAGAAAATTATGGATCTCTGCAGGAATTACTCTCGCATTAAGCAGAGAAGAAGAAAAAGCCGCACAAATGGCATTGATGTAAATGACCTAATAGAGGAACTTGCAAATTTCAAAACTGATATTCTAGTGCACCTAAACACTACTTTGGGGGAAATGTCTACAAAAGCAAAAAACATAGAACCTTTGGCAATTTATTGCCCAAGATGTAGAAATAAACATGCTTTGCCGGAATGTCCTTTGAATAAAACATCTATCTTAGCCATTTGTAGTATCTGTTCAAAAAGGCATTCAACTGATCAATGCCACCTGCTACCACAACTCAAAACTGTGTTAGAAAATCAGACTAAGGAACTCAACTATATTGGACCGAAACAAGGGGGAAATTTCTCTCAATACCAAAATTCCCCTCGTTTTCCTACAAATTGGGGGCATAATCCTGGTACTATGCCTTGGGGACAATCAGAACCACCCCAACATCCTTGGAATTATCCTCAATGGAAAAATTCCCAAGAATGGCCACAAGCAAATTGGAGTAACTCAGCCTGGAATCAAAATCAAAAAAATCCCTCATGGAATCAAAACAACCCATCTTGGAATCAAAAAAATCCAGCCTGGAATCAAAATCAGACTAATCCACATTGGATGCAAAACCAACCACAGTGGAGTTAGCAATACCAATCCTATCCAAGGCAGCAAAGGAATCAAGGTCAAACTCAGCATTTGTTGCCTGCACCTAATCAAAATTTTCAAGAAAAACAATAGCAAACACAACAAGTGAAACAACCTCAATTGCCAGCTCACCCAGTCACTAATCCAAACAACATGAGACAGACACCTCCTGTCTATGTGGTGAAAGCTGAAGAAAATATTGAAATTAATGTTCTTGATTGTAGTAACATCCAACTTCGTTCAAGAAAAGTTGTACCTGAATCAGTTTCAAATGAAATCAAAGAAAATGAAGAGCAAGAATCATCATAACCAGAAAAAATCCAACCAACAATAGAGAAAGAGACAAAAATAGAACCACAGGCAGAACAATTACCAAGGATAATTCCATATCCTTAAAGATTCAATGCAATACCAAAAAATTCTGAGTCAGAATTAGTCAAAGAACTCAAAAAGATGACTATATCATTGCCCTTATTGCAAGCCATTAAGGAAATACCAAAGATTAACAGTACTGTCCAAAATGTGTGCATTAAAAGAGCAGGAAGAAAAAGGAAGGCATTTCCCAAGATTGTGCAGGTTGAAGGAAAGATAGCTGATCTCTTATCTGGAAAACTAGTACCTCCAAGGTATAGTGACCCAGGAAGTCCAGTTATCACAGTTACCATAGGTTTAGTACCAATATCAAATGTTTTAGTAGATCTAGGAGCTGTAATAAACGTCATGACCAAGGATACAATGAAACAATTACAGCTCAAACATCTCAGCCCCACATTTACAGTTTTAGAAATGGCTGATAGGTCAGTTGCAAAACCTGAAGGTATCATTGAAGATGTCCCTATAGAAGTTTCTTCTTGGGAATTCCCTACAGATTTTTTGGTTTTACAGCCAAGTAATTCAGCACATGGGTATCCCATCATTTTGGGAAGACCTTGGCTTACAACTGTAGTAGCCTTCATAGACTATAGATCTGGAAATATGACTATTTCAAATGGTATTTATCTGAAAAAGATTTCTTTATATCCTCCTGCAAAACCATCTAGCAATTTTTCAGGTCAGTTATGGTTTTCTAACTCAGATGAAGAACCAGAAGAGGTCATTTCTACACTAGCTACCTTAGTAGTAAGAGAACACATAGAAGACCTCAATGACAGAAAATTTAGAAAATGAAACAATCCTGATGAATGTTCTGCATGAACAAAGTTTAGAAGGAGAAGCAACAAATATCCAACAGTTGTTAAGTAATGAGGAGAATAAAAAATCTAAAGATGAACCATCTGTACTATCACAGGGAAACTCTGTTTCACTACCACATGGATGGCATCATCATCTGATTTTTCCTTCTCACTATTCCATACAAGATATGCTTCCCTCAAGCAACAATAAAACAAAAACTGCTTTTTTTCTCCCATCTCAGCAATGTCCTCTTAATCCCTTAATCACCAGGTATGAAGGAGTGAATTCGGTCCTTCTAAATACAAAACAAATAGAAGTCCAACCAGGAAAATTTTTGAACATTTACGACCAGCTTACTAGGGAAGAGGAAGAAAAATTGATAGTTGTCTTGCAGAAGCATGTTCATGCTTTTGCTTGGAACTACAAAGATATGTCAGGAGTTCATCCTAATATATGTACCCACAGAATCTATACTGAAGAAGTCAATCCAGTTAGACAACCCTAGAGAAGATTGAATTCTACCTTAAGAGATATTGTGAAAGAAGAAATTGAAAAACTTCTGGAAGTAGGATTCATTTACCCAATTTTTGATAGCCAATGGGTTTCTCCATTGGTAATAGTGCCTAAGAAAATAGAAAAATGAGAGTATGTGTAGACTATAGAGAGTTGAATAAGGTGACATACAAAGACCATTTTCCATTACCTTTCATAGATCAGGTGTTAGATACTCTTGCTGGAAAAAGATACTTTTGTTTTCTTGATGGATTTAGTGGATATAATCAAATTCAGATTGCACCGAAGATCAAGAAAAAATAACTTTTACATGTCCATGGGGAACATTTGCCTATAGGGTTTTACCTTTTGGTTTGTGTAATGCCCCAACAACTTTTCAGTGAGCAGTCCTAGCAATTTTTGTTGATCTGACCACCAAAAGTGTTGAAATATACATGGATGATTTCACAGTATGTGGACAGACTTTTGATTTTACATTAGAAAATCTTGAGAAAGTCTTAACTCATTGTGAAACATACCGGTTATCCTTGAATCCAAAAAAATGCTTCATGATGATGAAGGAAGGGATAGTTCTTGGTCATCACATCTCTCCTGAAGGGATCCAAGTTGATCCAAAGAAGGTGGAAATTATCAAGAATCTCCTTCCTCCTAAAACTTAGACTAATGTTAGAAGCTTCCTAGGACACATTGGTTTTTACCGCAGGTTTATTCCCAACTTTAGTACAATAGCTAGTCCCATGTTTGCCCTATTGACTAAATATTCTGAATTCTTCTAGACTGCAAAGTGTCAGGAAGCATTTGAAGATCTGAAAGAGAAATTAATAACTTTGTCTGTGCTTAGAGGACCTAATTGGACATTATCATTTCACATACAAACTGATGCCTCCAATACAACAATTGGAGCAGCATTAGGACAAATTGACAATGGTGAACACTATACCATCTACAACATTAGCAAGAACTTGATAGGAGCCGAGAAAAATTATACAACTGAGAAGGAATTCCTAGCAGTAATTTATGCCATCAATAAATTCAAGCATTACATCACAGGTTATCAAATATTTATTCACACAGATCATATAGCCATTAAGTATTTGATGAATAAACCTATGGTAAGTGCAAGAATTATTCGTTGGTTGTTGTTGCTGCAAGAATTTGATATCACTATAATCAACAAACCACGAAAAGCTAATGTTGTGGCAGATTTCTTGTCCAAGTTGTAGAAAACAAATGAAGGGGAATTAGTTGATGACACTTTTCCTAATGAAAAACTATCTGCTATATCAGTCCAATCACCTTGGTTTGCAGATATAGCCAATTATTTGGTCACATGGAAAGTTCCTCCACATTTCACTTCAAAACAAAAAAAACAATTGATCAAACAGAGTTCTTCTTTTGAATGGATTAAGGGTATGCTTTTTAAGTGTAGTCCTGACCATGTGTTACGTAGGTGCATCCGAAAGGATGAAGTGTATGATATCCTTAGAGCTTGTCATGATGAACCCTCAGGTGGACACTATTTTGTAAAAAACACAATTAGGAAAATCTTAGGGACAGGATATTATTGGCCATCTCTTCACATGGATGTGAAAAAGTACATCAGGCATTGTGATGCATGCCAAAGAATGGGGAAACCCACTCATACAAATGAGATGCCACTACAGCCTCAAATGGTTTTAGAACCATTTGAGAGGTGGGGGCTTGATTTTGTAGGACCTATTGATCCACTTTCTCAAGAAAAGGTGCATATTCTAGTATGCACTGATTACCTGGAAAAGTAGGTAGAGGTGCGTGCTTTCAAACATGCTCATGAATTTCTTGTATACTCAGACTTTTCAGAGATTTGGAGCTCCACGGTCTATCACCACAGACCAAGGACCCCAATTTGCATCCAAAGTCATAAAAACATTTACAGAATTGTATGAAATCAAACATAGAAAATCATCACCTTACCACCCACAAGCAAATGGCCAGGTTGAGGTAACAAACAAGGAACTAGAACGCATCTTGACAAAAATAGTAGCTTTTCATAGGAGAAATTGGCTAGATAAATTACCTAAAGTAGTTTGGGCCTACAATACTACTTGGAAGTCCACTACTGGATTCACACCTTATGAACTAGTCTTTGGTAAAAAGCCTCTCTTACCTATTGAATTTGAGCTACTAACATTACGCACAACACTGGAAATTGGAATTGAATTGTCGTAGGCACAGACAGACAAGATTCTATAGCTGAATGCATTGGATGAACTTATATTGGATGCTCTACACCAAACTGAGGTAATTCAGGAGCAGAGGAAGTTGTGGCATGACAGTCACATTCAGTAGAGGAAACTTCAACAAGGAGATTGGGCTTTACTATTTGATTCTCGCTATGAAGACTTCCCTAAAAAAGCGAGAACTAGATGGTTGGGACCTTACTGGATTGAGGAGGTATTTGACAATGGAGCAGCTCGTCTATCTCCTATTGATGGATCGCAAAGGAAGTTGGTAGTGAATGGACATCGCATCAGAGTGTACCATACACCTCTGACTAAAGAAGAATTCTTGCAACAAATTGATAGTTTGGATATACAACAGGGGGAAGAGATTCCCTCTTCCACTTCAAAACAATCAGCATGATCATGGATTTCAAGAAAAAGAAAAAAATACAAAAAAAATCAGAAAAAGTAGAAAACAAAAAGATGAATAAATTCTGAGTATGAATTCCTTCATGGGCATGGTTTCAGGGGAAATAATGAAATTCCTTCATGGGCATAGTCAGGATCAAGAAAACAAAAAAGAGAGAAAAGAAGAGGTAAAATAAAATTAAAAAAAAAATAAAAAAAAACGAAAAAAAAAAAATGAATAATTCAGTAGTGAAAACCTTTTTAAGGCACTACTGGGTTGGTATGCATGAAAACCAGTTTTCTGGCATGCATAACCTTGAGAAATTTCTGACCCATCATTGTACAAATTTACCAAGTACACTTGTTTTGAAATGTTGTAGAAAATCTCAGCAGAATATCAACAAAGGCAGTCATTCTTCAAAACTGACATTAACTATTTTTATCAGGTATATATTTCTTACATTTCTTCATTGTAAAATGATTGGTGTATAGTATATGACAATTAACCATTAGCATAAAAGGTATTCATAAGAGTTGGCAACTTAAAACATGTTTTGAAAATGAAAATATTGATTTCTGCCTAATCTTCGGAATAAGAATGCCAAAAATAGTGCCTGCTATATTATCTTCGGATTGAAATTGTCTTCGGAATAACAGCAGAATGAATGTTGCAATTTGTCTTTAGAAAGAAAACTTTGTCTTCGAAATGACGATTTACCTTCGCAATACAGCTTGATCTTCGAAATGAGGATTGATCTTCGGAATGAGGATTAATCTTCGGAATGAAGATTTAAATTTGCAAAAATGATTTGTCTTCGGAATGAAATTATAATCTTCGGAATGAGGATTTGTCTTCGAAATGAAGATCTGTCTTCGGAATGAAGTTATAATCTTCGGAATGAAGATTTGTTTTCGGAATGAAGTTTTGTTTGCGCAATAAGTTATAATCTTCGGAAAGAGCATTTCCACGTGGCATCCAAGAAGACAAGGTATGACAAAATCAAACTATTTTAGTTTCATACGATAAAGGAACACGTGTCAGTCAGCACATGGTTTGTTTTTGCAGCCATTGGAAAATACCATAATTATGGAGAACGTGACCAACCATATGCCACCAATTTTTGATGCCAATAAACATGCACGTGAGAATCTGCAAAACTAATGAGGTGGATCTGACGGCAAGGACATCCATGCAATCATTAACGAGACAGGTGTACAGTGCAAAAGTAGAAATGTGTGCCACCTTTCTTTTCGAAGATGTGTTTGCAAAGTACAGTGCACAGGTTACGGTTCATTCTGAAGAAGAAGACGAGAAACAGGGCAAACGAAGGTTTCAAAATAAAACTCTGTAAATCTACAACATAAAAAAACCAGAGATCCAGCAGAGAAATAGCAACAGCAATGAACAGAAAAGATGGGGTGAAAGATAAGAACAAAACCTGCAGATACCACCTACCTCCGAGAAAACCCGACAGTCGTGCAGATTTTTGAAGATGGAGGGTTTATGACATTTCTAGATAAATTTAATGAGTCTTCTGAAGATTTGGCTGGCATGTTCACCCATACATTCAGAAACAACCGAGCACATGTTAACGGCATGACTATTGAGGTAACCCCTAAAATTTTAAGTCAAATTATTGAGCTGCCATTAGAAGGGATTTCAATTTCTAGATCTGGCAAGAACACATTGGCAAATGTAGTTAATCAGTTTGTAGAAGAAAATGATAGAGAACCAGAGTATTTAACCCATAACAACACATGCAAAGGGTTAAAAAGGGCCGACTACAGGAACCCCGGGATGAAGTAGCCACCGGATAATTAAATTCCTAACTTGTGAAGGGTAGTATGTCTTGTTGTCAGGGCATCATCTACGAATTTTGAACCATCTCAGACATGGTGAGCAACAACCGAAAGTTAGGGTAAATCTTCCCTGTATCTGTATCAAGAATTAAAAAACATGGCAAAGAGATATTAGGAGGGTAAAGGAAGCCTTCACCATCATGGACTCATCAAACTAGTTTGCCAACACCATTTTAGAGGAAACCCTAGGAGTTTTGATAGGTTTTACTCTACCCTAAACGATGTCATTTTTAGGGATGAAGATGAGGAAGAAGAAGAACTAGATACTGTTGATGTTGCTACAGAAGAAGAAACAACTGCTGCAAAAAATGTTGTAGAAGATGCTACAGAGGAAACTACAGAAGGTGCCACAAAAGTTGTTACAGAACCACACCCAATAGCAGCAGTAGAAAACCTTGCTCCTGAACCCTCAACTTCACGAACCAAGAAACAAAAGAGAAGAGGATCTGGAAATGGTGACAGAGCAGAAAAACAAAAGAAGGTTCATTTTTTTGCTGTGACCACTGATTTGAGAGAACATAGAAGTGAAGCACTTAACCAAACAAAGGCAAAAATAACAAGGGAAACAGAGGCATCTAAAACTAACCCCATAACCCTTGCTGTCACCAAAAAATAGAGCAAAAAGAAGTTTGCATTTGGAACTAGGAGGTCTACAAGAATCCATTTGAAAGAAACAGCAGAACAGGTTATGGAGGAAGAAGATAGACCAAGCGACCCGGATGTCACAGAGATACAACCAGCCTCTGAAAACTTTTTAGAATTCCCTAAATAAATAGCTGAGACAGAAACTAAGCAGGATGGTTTGGAGGAGGCTACAGTTCAAAAAGCTATATATATGGTAGATACCCTTATAGACAATCTCACAAATCCTCCTGAATAAGAAAAAATTATTGCAGAAGAAGAGGATATATTGGTTGAGCAGCCAATTGCAGCTGATTTGTCTGCATCAACTTTTGAAGCAGAAATAGAAGTGGAAGACATCATAGAGCAGCTGAGAGCAGCAAAGAGTGTTGTCAAAACACAGACCAGATGGATTTCAGAGAAAGAAAACATCATTGAGGTACAAGAAAGAAAAATTGCAGAGTTACAGCAGGAAGTGGTAGCATTAAGAAGAATGTTGTCACAATCTGAAAAATAGCCAGCTGTATCCATTGATGAAGACAATTTGGCTCAATTGCTTCTGGGTCTATCAAGGGTAGATGACTCTGAAGTAGCATCTCTTCATTCTGAAGAAGTGCCTATTCATTCTAAAGCAGCACCATCTCATTCTGAAGCATTGCCTTCTTGTTCTGAAGATGCTTCAAAAATGGTAAAGAGCATAGCAGAGGATGTTGAAGATGAGCCACCAACTCAGGAACAGTCCCAGCAACAAGAAAATGTTCAAGTACTACTATTGAGGTCCTTGCATTTCAAACTGTTACACTTTCAGTAGATACAATAGATGAGGGGGTACAAGTAGAATTACTAGCTGATGACAACCCAATAGAAATAGAAAATAAGGGGGTGCAAGTAGAGTTATTGACAGATGAATAGCCAGTGGAAGTGGCAAAAAAAGGAGTTCAAATAGATCTGCTACCTAGGATCCCCCCTGTAGTTAGACCACCTAATACTATGTCTCTAGAGCAGTACAATGTAGACATAGCTAGCTAGATGATTAGATATGAGCAGCTTGCCACTAAAAATGAAAAATTCAAATGGAAGCAAAACATCTAGAAGCCAAGGACACAGAAATTCAGGCATTAAAAAAAAAGGTGTCTGACTTATGCCAAATTGTTGAATTTTTAGTTCAATTTAGACGACCAGCCAGATTTTACAGCCTTATTTTGAAGAAAAAATACCTTAGATGGTAGGTCATGAGGATTAGTTCAAACCTCCCATATAAATTGGACATAACTGTAGATTTCCTGGAGGCATATTTTGACAGCCCTTTTGAGCAGAAAAATCTCCTATGTGAACTGTTTTTACACAGTTTCTTCATTCCAGAGGAAGTTGAGTTTCATCCTCAAATCTACATTGGAGATGTTCAGTTGAGAGCATTTATGTCTACTTTGTAGAATCAGCTTTACTGGGATCAAGAGAAAAAGCAGAACAAAGAAATTGAAACAAGGGTTGAGTTGTTAGTCAGAGCAATCCAGCCAAACCACCTAGTTATCACCAGACAAAACTTTTCAATGATGAACAGGGATGATATAAAGAGGATGTACTTGAACAACTTAAGGGACTGTGTGACCAGATTCAACAATTTCTATGATCACAATTTTTTCCCAGCCTTTTCAGTATGCAGAGACAGATGGGCTAAACTTTCCATGTCTTTGAGGAAAAGAGAACCCATCTCCCCCATCAACTTATAATGGTCCAGAAGAAGAGCAGAAGGTGTAATCCAGCTGATTCAGATCATGCAACATAACTGGATAGGTCTTAGGTTTAGGCCTCCAACCATCATTACTCCAGTTCCATTCTACTTTGAGGAAGATGCCCAACCTGATGAACAGTTTGAAGACTGGCTCAGAAACATTCAAGAAAATAGGGGGTATTATATAGACAAGAGATTATTCTACAGGTCATGGAATCTAAACATGGACATATGTGATTCCATAGCCGAACAAAATGCATAAGGGCATGCATTAATATAAGTTGGGGGGAAAATGATGAGGCCTAGAAATGCCTCAATCATAACATGTTTTGAACACTAAAAATGCCTATAAACTCTTATGTTTTATCTGATATGTTAGTTAAGTTGATTCAATATGCTGTATATTAACATTTTGCATGATCAATATATTTGGAATATTATATGCCGATTTTACAGCTTTTTGCATAGTTTTGTGTTCTTTTTGCTATGATTTGCTAAAATGGGATATTCTTAGAATAATAGCAGCATTTCACTAATCATGTTTTGATTTGTCTCAAGCAATTATTTCACCTAAATCCGGCAACAATGCAAGCAAACCTGTTGTTGTGCAGCAAAAACTGGTCTTTCCCATGTACATTCCAACCAGCTGTCCATAAATAGAAAGGCATGGAATTCACATGTGGAAAGAGATGAAGACCATTGGAATTTGATCTTAGAAGATAACCCACCTGAGAGATGAAGAAATCACTAGAAAAGCACACATTTGTTCATTCCGAAGTATCTTCGGAATGAATAGATATCTTCGGAATGAGAGAACACATCTTCGAAATGAGCGGATCTTTAGAATGAAGAATGTAGTATCTTCAAAATGAGCGGATCTTCAGAATGAGAATTGCAGTATCTTCAGAATGAGAACTGCAGTATCTTCGGAATGAGCGATCTTCGGAATGAGAATTGCATTGTCTTCAGAATGAAGCCACTTATCTTCGGAATGAAAACATAGTGTGCTTTTTGACTTGTTGACCGATTTTTGAAGGCGAAAAAAGGGAAATAAAGGTTGAAAAAGGTAAATGGAAAGATCTTCCATCTATATTTGCCATCATTGCCGACCAAAGCCATCATTAAGGGAAAGATCAAGTTTTAATCCTCTTCTAGGATAAAAACAGAATTTGTTGCAGCATTGTAGGATTAGATCTTTTAAGATATTCTTTGTTTGTAATCAGACCTTAGGACATCTATAAATATTGCTCCCGTTCAGGTTGAGCTAGGTAGAGAGTAATAGCAGCAGGAAGTAGAAAGTAAGTAAGCTAGGAAGAAGCATAAAATAGGTAGAATTTGACTGTTACAGTCCTGTAACGAGTTTTCAGTAGAATTATTGTAATCATGTTATTTAATCAATAAAGTGCACCAGTTCTATTTCATATTGCTTGTAAAATGAGTGTTATTAATATCTAGAGAGAGAGAGAGACTCACACCTTATTTTGGACAAGGAGGTTGGCCACTTCCAGAACTAAGAGGAGGACTAACAATAGGTTTTATTCTGATTTTGCTATAGCAGAATGAGTTGTAGAACTTGTTATTTCAATTACTTGTAAACAGTTGACAATATCTGCAGTCTTAGATTATTTATGCTTAGATTAATCTTGTGCTTAATGTTTTAGTTGTAACCTTTACTTTCAGCAAAGCTTCCATTTTTCATACTGTTATTTCCAGAATTTGTTGTTTTCAGCAATTTCCTACATTTTATGTTTTGCTGTCAAATCTTGCATAGAATATTGACAACCTTCTATTACAGAGCCTTGAAAGTTTCCATTTCCATGTTAGAATTAGACTTTCATTACTGCAAAAGTAATTAGATTTCCTTTCTGCAATTAGGATCAGACTTTCAATTCTGCAACTGCTATTTCTACAACATAATTAGGTCTTATTCTGCAATTGTAATTAGGACTTCATTTCTACAGTTAATGATTAGTTTTCAATTCTGCAACTTAGATTAAGATTTAATTCATGCAATTTAGAGATATAAATGTCCCAAAACCCCCCACACAACCGATTCCACCAATAAGACCTGTTGCTCTAGATTGACCTAAGTTATAGCTGTTTCACTTCTTCTTTCGCAGATAGCCTTGTACACTGCCCTGGATTGACAAATTCATTGAGAATTAATGATGGTATAACAACTGCGCATCAACCCCTTTAGAATCAAAACACCCCATAAACATATATTTTCTCGATGAAACAATTCTCTTAATAGAATATCAAGAACCTAAAACTTGGATATTTTTCTTTGATGGAGCTAAGTGCACTAAATGCACAAGAGAAGGGATTATCTTAGTCATTCCACAATAATAACTCATTTTATTATCTTTCAAACTTTGCTTCTCATGCACCAACAACACAACAAAATATGAGGTATTGATCTTAGTCCTTAGGGCCATGTCAAAATTGAGAATAAAAAATATAATAGTGTATGGTGATTCACAATTGGTGATCAAATAAGTGAATGGCACTTATCAATCCAAGGATAAAAGGTCGAATCCCTACAAAGACATTATAGACTGTTGAAAACTCACTTCAACCAAAACACCATAAGATCCATCCTACAATCTAGCAATCATCATGCTGACGCTATAGCTAATGCTACATCTCTCACCCCTTTAGATTTAAAAGATGAGGAAGCTTCTATTATCATCAGATAAATCAATGAATCTTCTACACTTGAATTATGCTTACAACCCCTCAACATATGCACTATCGAAACCTTTGCACCATAAGAACCTTGGTACCAAGACATCTTTAAGTTCCTCAAAGAGGGAATATTTCTCGAGGGATGCAACTATCAAAAACAAATATAGTTTAGATTGAAAGCTTGCAAATATATCATCATTGGAGATATCTTATATCAATGCTCCTTCGAAGGCATAATTCTTTGATGCATAAATACGAAGAAATCCGAAACTATCATAAAAGAATCCCATGATGGATAATGTGGCAGACAATTTAGCAGACTAGTCATAGCCAAGAAACTCCTTAGGATGGGTTGTTATTTCCCTTCTATGGAAAAATATGCTCATGAATATGTTAGGAAGTGTGAAAAATATTAGTGACATGAAAATCTTGTCCATGCCTCCTCTCAATAATTACAACCAATCACATATCCTTAGCCTTTATCCTATTGGGGATTGGACATCATAGGCAAAATCAATCCATAATCATCAGATTGGGACAATTCATTATCATTACCATAGAATACTTAACTAAATAGTTTGAGGTAATTCCCCTATCCATTACAATAGGAATTCAAGTATCCAAGTTCATCCTTAATCAAATCATCAACCGATATGGAATATCTTCCATATTAATCGTTGATAATGGCACTCCCTTCAAAAATAAGAAAGTTTTCAAACTATGAACCAAATACAAAATTCAACAAAAGTAGTTGATGCCATATTACTCATAAGTGAATGGATAAGATGAATCATACAACAAGATGCTAATTAAAATCCTCAAGAAGTTAGTAAACAAAAATGACTGCGATTGGCACTTACAACTTTATCTCACTTTATGGGCATATTGCACGAGTGTACATACTCCCATAGGGGCAATGCCTTACACTCTAGTTTTTGGTATAGAAGTAATTTTACCTTTTGAACTAGAGGTACCCTCTCTACAGGTCTTATCGTAAGATTATTTGATAGGAGATAAATATTTTCTAAGTTATTTGCAACAACTAGAAGTCCTGGAAGAAAGATGCATTAATTCTATAGAGCACCTCAAGACATATAACAACAGAATTTTAACATACTTATCATAAGAAAGTACGTCCAAGATCCTTCAAAATTGGGAACCTAGTCCTCAAGGAAAATCAAAAGAACACCAATGTTGACATTATCCTCAAAGGAAAATTCAAGCCTAATTGGTTAGGACCTTCCATCATTATAGCTAAATTTAGTTTTAGAGCCTACCATCTAGCCAGATTGGATGGCCAAGAACATGAAGAACCAATCAACATCATGCATCTTAAAAGATACTATGCATAAAACATTGAGACATTTACTTGCTCATATGATTGAATGCATGATAAAACTCACCACAAAAACAAGTATATTATACCCCTTACATGTTTACCTAGTTTTCTTAATCATACCATAGATTCAGGAGGATTTGTTATGAAGCAAAAAGCGAATCCTTATTACAAAATCCATTTGAATTGCATTCACATAGGTGGACTTCATATTGAGTAAACCCTCTCAGTCCCAAAATTCTTGCTTTCAAATATTATTCTATATCCCACTTCACTACTATCATACTTCTTCTCTTCTTCTCCCTCTCTTGGGTTAAGTTATGTATGGCATGATTGTTTATGGCCCTGATGACTTGGCATCCCCCATTTCTTCTATCCCAACCTTGGGACACCTAACAAAAACAAAAACAATAATCAATTACATTTACTCTTCTACATTCCTATCTCTTGTTCATCATACTTCCTCTTCTCCCACTCCTAGGATAAGTAATGTATGATGCAATCATCCACGACCTCCATAACCTTTTCTTCTTTTTCATACACATTCACATCACTACTATCAACATAGTTTTACAACAATAGATTCAACAATACATATCCATAATATCTTTCAAGAAACTACCTATTACATCAACATGCATGATTATTTAATAGGCTCCTCCAAGAATATTGCTTCTTCCTTATAATGCATCATGATTTTACAAATATTTATAAGCATGTCATGTAGCATAGGATAAGTCTAGCCCTTTAGAGTAGTCTATCAAATAAGTCACGACATTTATTTTTCACTTTCATAAAATGCAACTCATTTGACAAACCACCCATGGAGGAGAAATCACATTCAACCAATATCTTGTAAATTCATAATCATTTGTGAATTTCACTAGTCACTAGTTGAATGGGGTTTTCTTCCCTAGTTGGCCTATCATATAAGTTCAAAAAATCATACCTAATACAAAATTCATCATCAACCTACTTACTTGGTAGATTGCATGGGCCAAGAAGCCCTATTTATCTATTCTCTTATAGGTTTACAATTATTTGTGAATCTTATAAGGGAACAAATAAATAGGGTCCTCTTTCCCATTCGATTTATCATTTGAGTACACAATCAGACATAAATAAAATCTTCATGCATTGCCTTTTCAATAAATCACACGGATCATAGAGGTTCCCTTAATCCAATATCTCATAGATTTTCAATTTCTTGCGAATATGATTAGGCAATGGATCAATATTATCTTTACTTCTCCCTTGATTTATTGCATCAGTATGCTATCACATTTTTACAATCTCATCGATTACCTTTTATAAACCATGTGGATTAAGAAGGCTCCATTGATACAATATCTTGTAGATCTACAATCATTTATAAATGCTACTAGACACTAGATCAATATTATCCTCTTCGCCACCTAGTTTATTTTATTGACATTCTATCAAAAAAAAATCAAAATCTCACAAACTATTATTTAAATAGGTCAGTCAAACTATGAGGCTACCTCAATCCAATGGCTTGTGAGCCTACAATTATTTGTAGGCTTCACCAGACACTGGATCAAAGTTGTCTTCATACCTTCCCGGTCTTCTACAACAATAGACCATCTGTAAATCATACTCTCTTTGTTAGATACTTGCCTAACAAGTTGTTGGGTCAACAAAACTTTATTTCCAACTAGTTTATTATACAAATGTGCAATAATAACAAATCTCAAAAGCATTCAATATTACATAATAACTTATTAATATAGCTAGATATTCTCTATCTGTTTGTACAAAATATCAGTCAATAAATAGAGAATTTCCTCCATCTAGATATGTTGCAGCAAACTATCACTTCTTTTTGTAGAACTAAGTGTGACTCTGAGAGGGGGGTGAATCAGTGTGTATTAAAAATTTAATCCAACTATGAAATCAAATCAAAACAAGCAATCACACAAACATGCATCACATAACACCAGATTTATAGTGGAAACCCGATGTGGGAAAACCACTGTGCCAATGGACTGTTTGGACTCCCATCCAAATCCAGCCTCGAAAATGTTTGGTCTTTACAATATTTTTGCAGCACCAACTGCAGGGAATGGCACCAACCAACCCAGACTTTAGCAGCACCAACTGCAAGGAGCACCGACCCCGATCGCCAAGCACCCACTCGGCAAAAACAAAAACTGTAGTAGAAAATCTGATCTCCGTTCCAAAAGACCCTGAGTGGTCTAGCTCATTGCTTCTCTCTACACATCCACTCTGACTAATCTCATCTGATCTGAATCTCAATCTCACACCCTTCTCTGTACTCACACTGACTCCTTTTAAAAACCTTTTTGCAATACCTTTAACTTCCAACACTTCAACTTCCTAACAAATTTTGAGTTGCAAGATGACCGTTTCAGCATTCAATAACGTCTCCCTTGGGAGACATAACGTTCTTCTAGATTTTAAAATTCTGCATGTACTGGAAAAAGAACGGACTCAAAAGGAGTTACGGATCAAAAGTTATGACCTTTTTAAATTTCACTTTTATTTTGGAGAGGCATTTTGTCAAACAGTTCACGGACAAAGTGTTGTGCACATTACTCGTTCTCACACTTGGAGGCCTCGAAATTACTCCGACCAAAAAGCAAAGATGTTCAATTCGATGAGCTATACGTGAAACAACACTTAAACGGCACATTCGGCAACAAGAAAATATGAATTTGAGTATTCGAGCGCAAAAGCACTTGGCTGCCCAAAACTGGAAAAAGTGCTACGGAGGCATTTTGCAACTGCTGCCGTTTCTTCCTCGGGTCTCCGTTCGGGCTGAAATTTAAAACATAAGCTCTCTGTATATCAGAATACCTCCAGTAAAAATTTTGAAGTTTTATTCCTCACATATTGCTTAATATACCTCCGACAAAGTGGCCTCTGACGCTGATTTTACACGTCACATAAACTGCAAAAAGTGCTCCAGAGCCATTTTGCAGCGCTCACCGTTTCTTCCTCCGGACTCTGTTTGGGCTGAAATTTAAAACTTAAGCTCTCAGTATATCCAGATACCTCCAGTAAAAAATTTGAGGTCCAATTCCTCATGGATTGCTTAATATTCCTCCCACAAAGTGACCTCCGACGCAGATTTTACAGCTGCAGTTTCATGACCAACAATGCACCGACGAAGCAACCGGTCGTTCCAACACTGCAACCACACTTGCTAATGATAAAAAAACCTCCAAATAGTATCTTGGGCTGTCCAACACATTCCATTGACGTTTTGCCACTTTGACAACTTCCTTTTTTGCTACTTTGACAACTTCTTGACGATTTTTGCAACTTTTGCAAATTTGCATGAACAACCTGTAACAACTTCACCTGAACATCACAAACATTCTCATAAGCATTGAACACCACTTTACATACTCCGAACAACCTCCGAACAACTATCCACTGCATCAACCTATCCATCTGAGTGTGTTGACAACAATGACAATATTGTCGTTGCACCTTGCTCAACAATCTCCCCCTTTGGAATTGTTGGCAACACACGCACAATTTCTTGTAACTCTTCTCCCCCTTTGACAACAAGACCAAAGGGCTACTGCAAACTCCCCCTGAGTCCATGCACAACATTCTCAGGCAAAAATTATTACACTTAGCAAAAATCACAAACATGAGCAAAAAGATAAACAAAGACACAAATGCTCCCCCTGAGAATGTGACCCCGATAGCTAGTCAATGCTTGGGAAGTGTGACCACTCCCAATTTCTTGTGAAGGTACTCAAAGACTTCCTTGGGCAATGGTTTGGTGAAGATGTCCGCTACTTGCTCTGTTGTTGGAACAAAATCCAACTTAACCTCACCTTCCGCAACTTTCTCCTTCAAAAAATGGTACCGGATAGCAATATGTTTTGTGCGAGAATGCATAACCGGATTCTTTGAGATATTGATTGCACTTGTATTGTCACACATGATCGATATGGGCTCACTAAAATTTATTCCAAGATCCTTCAAAGTTTATTTCATCCAAAGTACCTGTGTACAACATGATGTCGTTGCAATATACTCTGCCTCTACTATGGATAATGAGACTGACTCCTGCTTTTTGCTATGCCACGCAACAAGATTATCACCAAGATAGAATGCACCTCCATTGGTACTCTTCCTGTCATCTACACATCCTGCCCAATCTGCATCTGAATACGCAATAAGGGTGAAGTCCTTACCTTTCGGATACCATAACCCATACTCCATAGTACCCTTGAGGTACCAAAAAATCCTCTTTACTGTTGTCACATGAGTCTCCTTGGGACTAGCCTGAAATCGTGCTACCATGCATACTGCCTACAAAATATCCGGTCTAGTAGTTGTCAAGTACAGTAAGCTCCCAATCATGGATCTGTACATAGTTTGATCAATAGGTGGAGATTTGTCATCCTTGCTCAACTTGCAACCTGTCGTCATGGGAGTGCTAACTGGCTTGCAATCCTCCATTGTGAAATTTTTCAGCATCTCTTTCACATATTTGATTTGAGAAATAAATATGCCCTTCTCCTTTTGATTAACTTGCAATCCGAGAAAATACGAAAGTTCACCAATCATTGACATTTCAAACTCTTTCTGCATCTTATTTGCAAAATCTTTACACAACTCATCTTTGTTGCTACCAAATATGATATCATCTACGTATATAACAACAATAATATGATGACCATTTTCTATTTTGACATACAAATTACTATCCACCATACCTTTCTTGAACCCTTGTTGAGTAAGATAACTGTCTAGCCTTGCATACCATGCCCGGGGTGCCTATTTTAAGCCATATAACACTTTCTTCAACTTGCAAACCAAGTTGGGATCATCACCAAGCTGAAAACCATCTGGCTGCTCAATATAAACCTCTTCTTCAAGTTTCCCATTCAAAAATGTTGATTTCACATCCATTTGATAAACTTTGAAATTCTTGTAAACTGCTAAAGCAAGAAACATTCTAATTGCCTCTAGTATGGCCACAGGTGCAAAGGTTTCCTCGAAGTCAATACCTTCAACTTGTGCATACCCTTTGCATACCAATCTTGCTTTGTTCCTGACTACCTGTCCATCTTCATTCAATTTGTTTTGAAAGACCCATTTAGTACCGATTACATTTTTATTTGCGGGTCTTGGTACTAACTCCCAAGTCTTGTTTTTCTCGATCTGATCTAATTCTTCATTTATTGCCTTTACCCAACTTTCATCTTTGCTTGCTTCGACAACATTTTTGGGCTCAATGTTGGATAGTAAAGAGTAGTTACTTACTAATCTTCTTCTTGTCTGAACACCAACTGTGGGGTCTCCAATTATTTGCTCTCTAGGATGATCTTTCTGCTAGCTACCTGTTTTGAATTTCTTGTTTTCTTCCAATTCTGAATCACTTTTTGAATCCTCTGAGTCAATTCTTGATTTCTTTTCTGTTTCCTCTTCCTCATCTCCTTCAATGACCTCTTCATAAATTGGGTAGTTCTCTTCATAGCTAATTACTCGTTCCCTTCCTTCATCAACTTTAACATCGACACTTTCCACAATTTTTCTTAGCCTCTTGTTGTAACATTTATAAGCTTTGCTTTTTGATGAATAGCCAAGAAAAATGCCTTCATCCACTCTATCTTCAAACTTACCAAGGTTTTCTTCAGTTCTTTTGATGTAACACTTGCTGCCAAAAACTTTAAAATATCTTGTTGTTGCCTTTTTACCGAACCACAACTCATAAGGAGTTTTGCTTTCATGCGTCCTCAACATGCACCTATTTTGGATGTATACCGTAGTATGGACTGCCTCTTTCCAAAATTTATCTGCTACTTTGCTCTCAATCAACATAGTCCGTGCCATTTCCTGCATTGTCATATTCTTTCTTTCTACCACACCATTCTGTTGAGGTGTCCTGGCTACTGAAAACTGTCTCCTGATGCCATATTTTTCACAATACTCTATGAAATCCTCTGAAATGAACTCTCCTCCTCTGTTTGACCTTAAACATTTAATCATTTTTCCTGTTTGATTCTCAACTTGGTTTTTGAAAACCTTGAACATCTCAAAAGCTTTTGATTTATGCTTCAAAAACAATACCCATGTCATCCTGGAATAGTCATCTATACACAACATGAAATATTTGTCACCGTTTATGCTTTGCATTCTCATGGGTCCACATAAATCAGTATGTACTAGTTCCAAAGGTTTGCTCGTGTAGTACTCTTTTGTTTTAAATGAGACTCTAGTTTGCTTCCCTTTTTGACATGAAGCACAAATGCTATTTGATGGTTTGCCAATGGTGGGAATATCTCTCACTGCTTTCTTTGAACTGATTTTTACTAGATTGTCAAAACTGATATGACCAAGCCTCTTGTGCCACAACCAATTCTCTTCTTCCTATCCAATCAAGCAAGCTCCTTCTGAAGTCTTCGAGAGAGTGTACAGGTTGCCAGATGTCCTTGATCCAGCTGCTATCAACTTCCCACTATTTGCCTTTATGATTTCACAACCCTGCTTCTTAAAGATCACATCATGACCTCTATCACAAATCTGACTTACGCTCAACAAGTTATGCTTTAGACCAACCACAAACAAGACTTCTTCTGACCTGATTTTTTCATCACTGATCTTAACTGAACCTCTGCCAACTATCTTAGCTCCATCATTGTTTTTGAATTTCACTGAACCACCTTCATATTGCTGCAACTTCTCAAATTTTTATTTGTCACCTGTCATATGACTGGAGCATCCACTATCAAGTATCCATGGTGCGGATTTATTCTACGCTTTAAATATCATCTGTACGATTAAGGATTCCTTTTCTTCCTTAGGTTGCTCTTTTTCTTTCCACTCTGGTTTGATTACAGTTTTGGGCTCTTGTTTTGGCTTTTCTTTTTCAGTAGCTTGTGCATGTTTTTCGAGAAATTTTCTATTTTGTCTTATTCCATTTGGCTGAAATTTTCTTCCCTGAAATTGATTTGATGCAAATGTACTTCTACAATTTCTTGCAATATGCCCAAAGTTATGATAGTTATAACATTCTACTTGCATAATCCATCAAAGGTGAAAAAGCATTTCTATTGGCAAAATTCCTTGGTCCTACATTATACTTACAATCTGAAATCTTATGTCCATAACCATTGCATTTAAAATAGTAACCAGAAAAGGGATGATTGAACCTGGGTGGTGGTCTTTGCCATGTTGTTGTAGGAGCCATAAATCTTCTTCTTCTTTGATGTGTGACATTGGTGAAACCATCATTGTCAATTCTCCTTTCTTGCCTTGCATTATTGCTTTCCTTTGCATGATTCATTTTTGCTTGATTAACCTGTTTCTTTTCTTCATTCTTTGTGGATTCTTCATTTGTGGCCTTTGATCCATTTGATGATTCTCCTTCATCAAAACCCAAACCAAATTTGATGCATGTAGTCTTCTGGTTCTTTATAATCTTATCCAACTTCATAGAACTCTCTTCACGTTTGTGATAAGAGCTAATTTTCTTATTCATCTCTTCTAGTTGCATCCTTAAACCAACAACCTCTTCTTCTAACTTGCTGCAATAATCTATTTTCATGGTTATTTGCACTTCGAGATCTTCGGAGATCTTCTTGGATTCTTCTATCTGCACTTTCAAACTTGTTATTATTTCATTTGCATCCTCAAGCTTTCTTGAAATTTTCTTATTCCTTTTTCTTTCTGTCTTCAATTCATCCAAAGCTGCAATTAGTTCCTCTTCCAAATTCACTTCTGCGTCAATTTCTTCTTCATCACATTCCTATTATTTTTTTGGTTTTTCTTCTTCGAATGCCATGAAAAGAGCTTCACCTATTTCTTTTTCAGAATCCTCACTGGAGTTGTCTTCTGATGAACTGACATTCTTGGAGATGAAACTTTTCTTCTTGAAGTTGCCTTTTCTGAAATTTGATTTTTTCTTCCAGTCACTTCTTTCTCTGTGCGATCCTTCATCACTTATGTTCTTCTCATTAAGTGGACATTTAGCTGCGAAATGCCCAATGCCTCCATAGTTGAAACATTTAAATGGTAACTTTCCTCTGTATTTTCTTTTTCCCTTTTTAGTTTTCGAACAAAGTTTGCTTCCATTTCATCTGATGTCTCTTCTTCCTCGGATTCTTGTTTTGCTTTCATATTTTTCTAGGCTTTAAAAGCAACTTCTCTATCGATGGGTTTAGATTTTCCTATTCTCATCTCATATGCAGTCAAAGAGCCATGCATCTCATCCATACTAAAAGAATTCAGATCTTTAGCTTCTTCTATAGCTAAAACTTTAGAATCAAACCTTTGAGGAAGAGATCTTAATACCTTTTTGATGATTATCGGGTCTTTGATTTCCTCTCCAAGTCCTCTGATAGCATTGATGACTTCATTAACTCTCAAGCATATATGCCTCTATATTCTCATCCTCATTCATCTTCAATCCTTCGAACTGAGCTCGATGTGTTTGTAACTTGGCCTCCTTGATCTTATCGTCTCCTTCATGAATGCTCTTCAGTTTGTCCCATATTTCCTTTATCATTTTACAACCCATAATCTTTACCAATTCGCTATCCACTAATCCACACATGATAGCATTCTTTGCTTTTGAGTCATTCTCAAACAGTTTCTTACCAGCAGCATCGGTTGGAGAAGTGGTGGGTATTGTGTATCCACTATCTACTGAATCCCAAATGTCGTATCCCAAAGCACAAAGATATGTCTGCATCCTGAGTCTCCAAAATGCGTAATTAGTTCCATCAAACAATGGTGCTTTGTTTGATGAGAACCCTTCACCACCTGCCATTGTGTCACTTCCAAGATCACCCTAGCCGGTTAAGCCTATTCAGGAACCTCGCTCTGATACCAATTGTAGAACTAAGCGTGACACTGAGAGGGGGGTGAATCAGTGTGTATTAAAAATTTAATCCAACTATGAAATCAAATCAAAACAAGCAATCACACAAACATGCATCACATAACACCAGATTTATAGTGGAAACCCGATGTGGGAAAACCACTATGCCAATGGACTATTTGGACTCCCATCCAAATCTAACCTCAAAAATGTTTGGTCTTTACAATATTTTTGCAGCACCAACTACAGGGAATGGCACCAACCAACCCAGACTTTAGCAGCACCAACTGCAAGGAGCACCGACCCCGATCGCCAAGCACCCACTCGACAAAAACAAAAACTATAGTAGAAAATCTGATCTCCATTCCAAAAGACCCTGAGTGGTCTAGCTCATTGCTTCTCTCTACACATCCACTCTGACTAATCTCATATGATCTGAATCTCAATCTCACACCCTTCTCTGTACTCACACTGACTCCTTTTAAAAACCTTTTTGCAATACCTTTAACTTCCAACACTTCAACTTCCTAACAAATTTTGAGCTGCAAGATGACCATTTCAGCATTCAATAATGTCTCCCTTGGGAGACATAACGTTCTTCTAGATTTTAAAATTTTGCATGCGCTGGAAAAAGAACGGACTCAAAAGGAGTTACGGATCAAAAGTTATGACCTTTTTAAATTTCACTTTTATTTTGGAGAGGCATTTTGTCAAACAGGTCACGGACAAAGTGTTGTGCACATTACTCGTTCTCACACTTGGAGGCCTCGAAATTACTCCGACCAAAAAGCAAAGATGTTCAATTCGATGAGCTATACGTGAAACAACACTTAAAGAGCACATTCGGCAACAAGAAAATATGAATTTGAGTATTCGAGCGCAAAAGCACTTGGCTGCCCAAAACTGGAAAAAGTGCTACGGAGGCATTTTGCAACTGCTGTCGTTTCTTCCTCGGGTCTCCGTTCGGGCTGAAATTTAAAACATAAGCTCTCTGTATATCAGACTACCTCCAGTAAAAATTTTGAAGTTTTATTCCTCACATATTGCTTAATATACCTCCGACAAAGTGGCCTCTGACGTTGATTTTACACCTGTCACATAAACTGCAAAAAGTGCTCCAGAGCCATTTTGCAGCGCTCACCGTTTCTTCCTCCGGACTCCGTTTGGGCTGAAATTTAAAACTTAAGCTCTCAGTATATCCAGCTACCTCCAGTAAAACATTTGAGGTCCAATTCCTCATGGATTGCTTAATATTCCTCCCGTAAAGTGACCTCCGACGCAGATTTTACAGCTGCAGTTTCATGACCAACAATGCACCGGTGAAGCAACCGGTCGTTCCAACACTGCAACCACACTTTCTAATGATAAAAAAACCTCCAAATAGTATCTTGGGCTGTCCAACACATTCCATTGACATTTTGCCACTTTGACAACTTCCTTTTTTGCTACTTTGACAACTTCTTGACGATTTTTGCAACTTTTGCAAATTTGCACGAACAACCTGTAACAACTTCACCTGAACATCACAAACATTCTCATAAGCATTGAACACCACTTTACATACTCCGAACAACCTCCGAACAACTGTCCACTGCATCAACTTGTCCATCTGAGTGTGTTGACAACAATGACAATATTGTCGTTGCACCTTGCTCAACACTTTTCAGAAATCATTATATCTAACAAAACAAAACATCCTATTTGATTTGTAGACCCTTTAGGAACATTGGGGTTTGATGATCAACACTTTATGTATCCATAATCATTTATGACTATGTCAAGTAGTCAATTATAAAATTATTGTGCTTCCTAATGGTGTTTAATCCAACACAGATGCTATCCTTTCACCTGCAACAAAATCCTTTAGACTAAATGCCATGCTATCATATGGACCTCCTAGAAAAAGGAATTTATTTTTCCTATATTATGTACATATACAATTCTTTGCATACACGTCAATCAAGATAGAAGAGCTTCCTCTTTCCTCAGATTTTCCATATGAACACGTTGTCCTCAATCTAAAATATCTTGTTTATTTTATAAATTATCAAATATTTCAATACATTAGATATGCTCCAAGTACCAGCTCTATGCCTCATGTATCTATAAATATTTACATATGCGTTAGATAATGTACTTGTATCCCTAGAGTTTTATCTTATGCATTCAAAAGTTTAAGGAGCAAACATTCTTAAACAACTCATTTCATACAATCAAGACCTTGCCTTTTAGGTAAGCTTGTCTATCATATTCCCATAAATTGCATACTTACAATATTGTAAATATGTCAATTTGGGATATATGATCTTTAAGATAAACCATACAGATAAATTATACAATACAATTTCATTCAATTCCTATAACAAATCAGAGGTGGCAACAAGTATTTAGTCCACTTCCTTATGCACATGTAAATATTTATATATGTATTAGGTAACAAACTTATATACTATTGTTACCCTCTATCATGTGTTAAGAAATCTATAATAAATGTCATATTCTTTATAGAAGCATTTACTTTCAAACCAAAGGGGCTACTTGCTCCAACAACTATAATATCATATCATCATCAAGGGGGCAACTTGCACTGACAACACGGATTTCATTACCTTAACAAAATCATTTGCTTTCAAACAAAGGGGACAACTTACTGCAATAACTATCATATCATATCATCATATTTACAAATCAAGGGGGCAACTTGCTCTAACAACTTGAATATCATTATCTTTACATATACTTTCAAAACAAAGGGCCAAATTACTCCGACAACTATGATATCATATCATCATATTTACAAATCAAGGAGGGAAACTTTCTCCAACAACTACAATATCATATCATCATCCTTACAAATCAAGAGGGGCAACTTGCTCTGACAACATGAATATCATTATCTTTACAAAAGCATTTATTTTTAAAACAAAGGGGCAACTTGCTCTGACAACTATGACATCATATCATCATATGTACAAATCAAGGGGGCAACATGCTTGAACAACGTGAATATCATTATCTTTACAAAAGCATCTGATTTCAAAAAAAAGGGGTAACTCTCTGACAAAAACAAAAACATCTCTTCATATCCAAATTCAGAAAGCCACCATTTCTAGCGCTACTACAAAGCCCTTGTATAATAAAATGCTTATCAAGGCAAATCATACAAATCACTCATTACATAATCATACAACAAATATTTCATTACATATCTCTTTCAAAAGCATTTTGCAAAACATTGCAAAATAATATTACAAGTATTACATTACATATTTCTTTCAAAGTGTTTTGCAAAATATTGCAAAATTATATTACAAAAAATTTATTACATATCTCTTTCAAAAAATTACAAAAGCATAAAATTCTTTGAGTACACCCATTAAAGCGTGCATAAAATCATTACAAAGCATTACAAAAGCATAAAATCCTTTAGGTATGCCCCTCAAAGTGTGCATAAAATCATTACAAGTCATTACAAAAGCATAAAATCCTTCAGGCTCACTTAAGCATATACAATTGCTTAGGCGTGTAGATAAAATACTTTAGGTTTACTTAAGCATATACAATTTCTTAGGAGTGCAAATAAAATCCTTCAGTTTCACTTAATCATATATAATTGCTTAAGCATGTATATAAAATCCTTCAAGTTCACTTAAGCATATACAATTACTTATGTGTGCTGCCAAAATCCTTTGGGTATCACTTAAGCATATACAATTACTTAGGTGTGCAAACAAAATCCTTTGATTTCACTTAAGAATATACAATTACTTAAGTGTGCAAATAAAATCCTCCAAGTATAAATAAATTACATACAATTGTTTATGCATATAGATAAATCCTTCGAGTTCACTTAAGCTTGTACAATTGCTTAGGCATGCAGACAAAATCCTTCGGTTCACTTAAGCATATACAATTTCTTAGGCATGTAGATAAAATCCTTTGGATTAACTTAAGCATATACAATTACTTAGGCATGCAGATAAAATCCTTTGGGTATCACTTAAGCATATATAATTGCTTTGGCATATAAATAAAATCATTTAAGTTCACTTAAGCATATACAATTGCTTAGGTATACAAAAAAAATCCTTCGGGTTCACTTAAGCATATACAATTGCTTAGGAATGCAAAAAAATCCTTTGGGTTCACTTAAGCATATAAAATTGCTTAAGCATACAGACAAAATCCTTCAAGTTTACTTAAGCATATACAATTGCTTAGGCATGTAGAATAAAATCCTATGGGTTCACTTAAACATATACAATTTCTTAGGCATGTAGACAAAATCCTTCGGGTTCACTTAAGCATATACAATTGCTTATTTGTGCAAATAAAATCCTTTAGGTTCACTTAAGCATATACAATTGCTTAAGTGTGTAGAAACTAAATACTAACAACTAACTCTACTAACCACAAATACATATATCTTATAGGTACCTCACCATGTTTTAAGTGTTTAATCCTTTATCACAAGGTCCCCACTAAGTATGATGAGAATAAAATGTTATCTGGGCTCCAAGGATAACATCTTAAAGACATATATGTCATGTACATATTACATGTACCTCATTATGTCCTAAATGTTTATCTTTTATGTGGTTTCATAGGCCACCATTTAGAATAACGATATCATGTTTCCTTATATGGAAACACACAAGGGATATCTAGAATCAAAGGATAAACCTTCACATCTCAATCACATGAGTGTTTACCTCTATCATGTCTAGAGACCACCACTCATAGCATAAATTTGAATGATTGTCTATCATAAGACATTAATTCATATCTAAATAGAGTAACTACTACCCCTTAGTGTTCAGTCATCATCAGACTCGTAAGGTCACTGCTAAGAAATCAATCAATTTCTAAAGACTACCATCAACAATCGATACATCATACAATCAATACTATCAATCATTAATACATCATACATTCAATACACCATACAATGAATACTATCAATCATCAATACATTACATAAAAAAATCAAATCATCATATCATCAAATTCAATTTCTTTGAGAACTCTCTCCAAATCATTAATTTGGTGATAATTCTCGAGGGGGCATCCATGGGGTAACCTTTTTATGAGGAAAAATTGTTTAGACATCATAAAAATGAGGTATACATTTAGTAATGATGTAAAAAAATCAAAATAGATGCAATCATAATCATTTCTTCAAATCAACATTACAATACAACAACAACGCATTTTAGTGTCAAAATTGAATTTTACTACTTAACTTTTGACACAATATCACAGGCATCATGCCAAAACTGGGGTAAAATGTAGACACCTAATTTTGACATACCTAGCCAATGACATCCTCAATTAAGACACCAAATAACACCTCATCAGGACACCCTAACCATGTCAAATTGGACATCAAATTTGGCATATTTCATCAATACCCAAGATTATAAAAACTCATCAATTGCCTTATCTTCACAAGCCTTTTGATCAAGCAAATCAAATCAATCATCTTCATACCCAAATTTGGGGTGTTTATATGAAGAACACAAGCTTATACTGAGAGGGGGGGTCAACAGTATAGCACCCACTTTTTACTTTCTTTCTAAACCAATATCATTTAATGTCCTTAATTACAATAACCAAATATAATAGTGTACATTAATAACTTAGATAGCAATAGTAAGCAAGAGCACAAGTCACCACACACAATTGAGACACAAGATTTAATGTGGTTCCCCCAATGTGGGGTACTCCACAAGATAATATCCTTATAATATTTCACACAAAAATAAGGATCCTTATCCAATACAATGATTACTTTGATCTGATCAAAGCTAAGCAATACACTAATATGCTCAGGTAGGTAATCCATTGATATGCTTAGCTAGGTAACACACCGATCTGTTCAGGTAGGCAACACACTAAACTGCTCAGGTAGGCAATCCATTGATCTTCTCAACTAGGAAACACACTAATTTGCTCAGGTAGGCAACACACTGATCTGCTTAGGTAAGCAATCCATTGATCTGCTCAGCTAGGCAACACACTAATCTGCTCAGGTAGAAAATCCACTGATCTGCTCAACTAGGCAACACACTGATCTACTTATGTAGGCAATTCACTGATCTGCTCAGCTAGGCAACACATTGATATGCTTCAGCAAGCTCACCAAGAAATTACCCAAATATGTTCTAGCAAGCTCACTAAGAACTTGCTCAAAATCTGCTCAACAAGTTCACTAAGAACTTTCTCAAAATTTGCTCAACAAGCTCACTAAGAACTTGCTCAAAATCTGCTCAACAAGCTCACCAAGAACTTGCTCAAATCTGCTCAACAAGCTCACTAAGAACTTGCTCAAATTTTCTCAACAAGCTCACTAAGAACTTGCTCAAAATCTATCCCAAAAACTATCCACAAAGTTGTCCAGAAATATATCCCAAAAGCCTTCTCAAAGGCTCAACCAATCATGCTCAAATAGCACTCAAATCTCATCCACAAATCAAAGGTAAGGCTTAAATATGAACTCAACAATGAATGGTAATACACTCTTCAAAGTATGACAACTATGATCCATAATGATCTCAACTCAAATCAATCTCATAGAAGCATAAAGAGAATTGTTAGAGACTCAATATGTTCTATACTCAAATCCAATATCTTTCTCAACTTAAAGCAATCTCATAGAAGCATAAGGAGAATTGTTAGAGACTCAATATGTTCTAATCTCAATTTCTTTCTCAACTTCAACTCAACTCAAATCTGAATATAGAATAGTTTCTTTTATGGAACTTGAACAATCACTTGACTAGGCACAATCAACTCAACTCAACCATTCATCTCAAGGGACAACTCTTTCTCACAAAACCCTAGTCCATGCATGTATCTACAAAATCAACTATTTCCAACAATTCTCAACCATAAATCTCACATAACAATGATACTGATGTTCTTTTCAAGTTCTTTGCATAACCAATGGGCTTCAACAACTATGCTTATAAAACAAGTTTTAAACACAACTCTCAAAATAGAAAACCTTGAAGCATTTCAACCAATCACTTTCGAAAAGGAAACCACAATCAATCCTTTTCTCTCCAATGATATTTCATAAATAAACCACCATAAACAAAGTCAATGGAGAATATTGCTCATACCTTTTTGATGCCTTATTGGTTGTCCACTAAATCTGCCACACTCAACAAACTTTGAAAAAGAACAAAACACCTTCACTTTTGAAACCCTTTACAAAAACAGAAATATATATTTATATACACCTTATTTCTCCCTCTAAATAAGTTAATCAAATAGCCCTCGAAATAAGCTTTCCAACGATATATAATATGATATATTTCTAAAAAGAAAAACACCAAAAATTTCTCTTTTTCAAAAGTGGATCACAACCCTTATTCCTCCTAGAAATAACAACAAGCTTACAAAACCTTATAACTCCCTATCTCTAAAAATTATTTTTCATACACCCAAAGCATTCACAATATCAACTATGCAAGGCGCTTCTCATAAATACCTTTAATTTCAAAATTGTGGCCTTAACCTTTGAAAATGTTTCACAAAAATTGATGAGCGCCTTCACACCTATGGGAGTCAAACTTTGTTCCTCCTTGCTAGTGTTGTGAGATGCTAACCATGTGGGTGCAAGCCCACGTTGGAAATAAATCCCAACCTTGTTGTATAAACTGTGCTCGATTGTTCTTAAAACGAAAAAATGTTTTCCACCAAAACTTTTGCCCCTGCGGGATTCAAAATGCAGACCTCCCTTGTGCCAAAGTTATCTCTTGCCAACTGCACTACGTTGTCCAACATGACATTAGGTCTAGACGTCCTCGATTTTCTTTATCCCTCGAAAATGACTTCTTTATTTTTTCGCCTTCCACTTCCTCCACGCACGAATTACTCTTCGATTTTATCAACCTTGGAATTCTCAATAGGCAAAGTTTTTAACCATTAGATATACACATTATAATGCTTCAAAAGAAGTCGACAGGTTATAATAAAACCTTCATTCTTTTGGACGTCGGTGATAATAAAATATTAAATTTAATTTTAATTTTAAATTTAAATTTTAAATAATTTAAAATTTAAACTTAAATATTTAAAATTAAATATCTCCTTCACCGGGGCACCTTTTTCAACAAAATGAAAATCCAACCTGGGTTTTAAGAAAAACCCATTTCAAATCTGCCATCCATGGTTTTAAATAAAACCTTTTATTTTGCCTACCTTGGTTTTCACAAAAACCCTGTATATATCCATGCTCTCCAAAATGTCATAAATGCTTGTTTATGAAATGCCTTGGCCATCAAAACTCAATGTGATCCATGTGACATCAATGACAATATAAAATAACTCAAATTTCTAATATTATAGCCCTAAAAAGTAAGGTCATATTTGGGATATATTTTGACCTATCAAATCATCTCAAAACTTCACAAAAAAACCACCATTAGATTAGGCTTGAAAAGGGCTTTCCAATGAGTATATATATGCTTATGTTTTGACATCTATTGATGCCTAAAATTGGATAAATATTACATGACATTACCTAATTTGCCACATAGTATCAAAATTGTTAGTGGCGAATCTGGTCAGCCAAGTGGTGAATTTGGAAAACTTTCAAAAATCAAATTCTAATAGTCAGATTTGATCTCTGACCAAAATTTCTAGTCAAAACCAAATTCACCACTAGAAAATTCATTCACAAGTGGTAAATTTGGCTAACGGCTAAAATATCTTATAGAAATCCAGAAGCACACAGATTCTATTCTTCCATTCCTTGCTCTGACCTCACATGCTCCAACAATGAACCAAACCTGTAGATTTCAGATTAGTCCTAACTAATTGTCTCCCTAATCCTTATTTCAAAATATTTTTAAATATCCCTTGGGGCAAGGCATAATTAAGGATTCTAAGAGTAATTAGACTCTGCTAAGATTCTTCTAGCATCTCTTCTTCTTCAACATTCTTCATTTACAAGCATTTTTCATCATTTGCAAGCATTTTTTGAGGCTAGTCAAGCAAGGCAAGGAGACCTTCTTAGTGCAAGGGATATGTTATTTCTAGGTGATATCACTCCTAGTATAGCTCTCTTATCCATTACTTTGCTACCCATTTGCTTTTAGTTCTCTTAGCAATAGCCTTGCTAACTTGAATACTTCATTTACTTGCAATTTTCATTCATTTTCATGCTCTTATTCTTCTTGCATAGGGATTACCTTTATTTTTAGGCTTCTAATCCTCATTTGTAGGTCTTGGTGGATTATCTACACCCTCATCCAAGTTTCTAACATCTCTTTGTAGGCCTAGTGGAGTTACTCTACTTGTCACCTTCATTTTGCTCACTAATCTCTCCATTTTGCAGGGTTATTTCATGCATTTTCTTCCATAGCATTTGACTACTTGTTTTTCTTTCTATTTATAGTATCATTTACCTTCATTGCAAGCATTCTAATATTTAATTTACATATCCAATTTGATACACATTGGATATATGTATATATATGTACATATACATGGCAAATAAAAAAACATTCTAATATATATATACATGGCATTCTAATATATATATGTACATATACATGGCGAAAAAAAAAATTGCATTACCATTTAATCATACACATTGTATTTCATGCATCCATTCATGCATTCCACTTACATTGCATACACGCATTTATATCAATTGCCTTAACTAGTTTTCATGTGATAAGTCCAATAAGTCTTATCATCTTAATAAGAGGTACCTTCGATCTAGCACCAATTCCATTTCATAATTTAAAAATCATATCATCTCTAGTTTTTATCACTCAGCCACTCCTAGTGTTTCAAGCAACCTCCATTTTGAACATCAAGTTTCCTCTTGGACCAAAGCACACTTTTCACTAAGAAAATCTCAAGTTCTGGGAATTGACTCTACGATTTTGGAACCAACTACATATCACACTTCTTAATAATATTTTATGTCAAAAAGAGATGACACCATGATGTAGGTTGAACCTTAAAAGCAAAAAGTTCTTACTTGTCCCATTATGCACATAGTCCAAAATAACAATAAAAATAGTGGTTTTCACCACTTACAAAACTTTACAAAAACACAAGATAGAGTAGTAAGGATAAGGGTAACATTCTCATTAGGACTCGGTTTGAGTGGTTGAGAATCTAATTCCCCAAATATCTAATTCTTGTCACAACAACAAATAACATGAGTAGTAGGGATAGGGTTAAATCCTCATTAGGACTCGATTCGAGTGGTTGAGGATCCGATTCCCCAAAGCTATAATTCAATTTACAAATACATAATAACAATTGGGCTTCAAGTAGTAAGGATAGGGTTTCATTATCTTTAGGACTCGATTCGAGTGGTTGAGAGTCTGACTCCCCAAATCTTGAAAAACATAATATTTGACTATGCTTATGTGTGGTGACACGTCTCTCTAGAAAAGACATATGAACTCACATAAGGACAAGCTAGCTTCTTGGTTCTCTCTATGACTAGCTTAATCTCACCTTACTCAAGATGGGTAAATAAATTTACTATTTGCAAACATTGGTTCTTAATTAGCCTGAGTCATTACCATGCTCATGATTGGTAAATGAACATTCATTGCACACACAATTGATCCTTGAGAATTTTGACTCTTCTAGGGCAGCCTTGGTGCCTTATGAGTTTTTTTGAAATCAATAGGATGTTTGAATCTCTGTAAAACAACTCTAAATTCTTTACAAATTCAATCAAACCTACATTCCATATCATTATTGCATCATTACATAAGTTTCATCATCCAGTTCATATTTCGCCATTAGATGTTGGTGTCTTTGATTAAGCTACATGGATAAATTTGGAGTCTAAAACATCTACAAATGATCATTAGAGCATAATATCATCATCTCATATGCATACATCATCATAATAAAGAAGGCACTCATTCATTATACATTCATTCCATATATATGCATCCATACATACATCAATAAAAGCAACACAAAAATATCCATAAAACAAAATCCATGTATATATATGTAAATTGTATGTACAAAGATCACCCTAAGTTGTATACATCAGCACACTAAGGCTCACAAAAATAAAAATACAAAAAGTAAGGATAAGCGTTGCTAGTCAGCACCACCCTAATCCCTAGGTGGTCCAAGAGGAGGATCCAAACCAGATGCCTATGAGCTGGAAGATGTTGTGGATTGGGGAACCCAAGATCAAGAATTATTTCACTTTGTCTACTAGATCTTGAAGAAGAGGGTTGCACAGTAGTGATATACCTCCCTACACAAGTTGATTCTCTAACAATCGAATATACACCTCCTACGATCATGTACAATCCTCCTCTACATGAAGGAGAGATAAATCTTACCTCATAATTCCATCCTTCTCTTCTATATCTACATGAAGAGAAAAAAATATAGTTGCATCACTACCTCCACTTGAGGCACTCCGTAGCCTCTCCACCTTGCTCTATAATCGTGCTAACTATGCATCTCAAGCTGCCATAAACTAGAGGAGCCAGTCTCTCTCTTTAGCTAAGCTATCTTGATCAACCTGGAGTATCCCTTAATCCTCCTGACTCTATACTAGAGGTCTCTTTGGAACCTCCTCCATACCAATCCCTCCATCACCTCCACCCTTGGCATCATTGCTAACCTTAGGAGGTTGATCAACATCAGCTATTGATTGTTTTTCTCCACCACTACCTCGGTGACATCTCTATCATTGGGGAGTCTCCTCTATCTTTGTTGCTATCTCCCCATCATCACCACTCACCTCATCAACCACCTCACTTGATGACCATGGAGGCTAAGAAGCAAACCACACATTATACTCATCATTAGTGCCAACATCCTCCATGTTCGAAATGTCAATATCGACATCATCCTCTGATTCTACCTCTCAAGAATCTGCACAGGGTAAGTCTAGTTAATCATAATAATACTTATAGTACATTATGGAATCAAGAACCCCCTGTCAAACACCAAACTACCTTAGCACGTGCAAAAATTGTATCAACTCCAACTCACTCATGTGGCACTCGTCAACCCTTCTGGCCCATATGGTTTATCATAGTTGCTCCTTGTCTAAATCTCATATGATACCTTACCATGACCACCAATACACCTGATCAGATGTCAACCTCATCCATAGATCCCTATACTCCTCTTCACTGTGACTAGGATGACTCGATCACATCTCCTCGAATGCTCACCACCTGAGTGCATAGGGATGTGATATATCCCACTCACAAGGTAATCTAACTGGATGAGCTATACTAAAATGCTCCCAAACCTAGATTTGCAGCAATAGTCTACAACCCAATCCCTTCTGCCCTTATCTCTTCACCTCATATAGCTCCAAGTATACTTGTGCTAGTAAGTTAGGTACCCAAGAATACACTTGAGGTTCATCTATCATATCATAAATGATCCTAATCAGGTTCCATGTGAACCTGGATCCTATGCTATTAGACAACAACATGTTCATCACCTCCAATTCCTTATTTTTGTACATATACAAATACTAGATGCCACATCCAATAGTATCCACACCCTCATAGACATCACCATAGATGCAACTCAACTCATATCCCTTATCTCATCCAACTTGGATTCGAGATTCCTCCACAGGTACACGAAAGATGCGGTATACATCCTCGAGTGTTATTGTCATATCCCCTATTGGGAGTTAAAATATCCCCCTATTTGGATCCCATATCGATGCTAAGGTATATAGGTACCCCTCATCATCTCTAACAACATCTATATGAGTGCATCCATCCAATCCCACTACCTCCAACCACTCCCAATTGGCATTTGTCAAGGCCTTCCTCATCCTAGGTAGGACAAGCAAAAAATGATGTCGATCCTCCAAAATCTTTAGCTGTAGCACAAACAAAATTAATCCACATCAATACACCATACATGTGTTAAAAAAAAAACTAAACTAAACTAAACTACAATGCAAAAAACAAATGCAAAAATGAAATAGGAAGGCTACAAGAACTTACATTTACCACCTGCCTGCCAGCTCCAGACACTACATCAACTTCCTCTATCCCTCTCAACAAGCTCCTTCACTCTTCTCTCATATGCAAACTCCAAATCTCTCAAATATGCATATTATGTGAGAATGAATCAAAAACCTTTTTATAACCAAAACTGGTGCTCATAGATGTGGCATCGCATTTGGTAGGTGCATCCAGAAACACTCCTATTTTGGAAGGCATATGTAGATAAATTTCTATATCTATAGCTTCCTAGATGCACTCCTACATCTAGGAGGACGTAGACGTAGTTTTGCATCTATTCTTAAATTGACCAAACACGAAGTTCACATCTAGGAATTTGCAGAAAAAGTTCTACATTTGCCCTTCAAAAACTACAAAAATCTTGAAAATCCTCCAAAATATGGCAAACCCTCACCTACTTATCACATCAGCTCATCCAAGTGTCAATTCATCATTACACTTCATTTTGTGTAAAATTCAATTAATTTGGGTGCTTAATTTTCAAATGCAACCAAAAGTCGTAAAATACTCCAAATCGCTTCAAAACGTTTCAAAACATCACCATCCAATTACATTATCAAATGCGTTATTACACAGATTCATATCATTTTATCCCAAATTATATTGATTTGGTACCCCAAATTTGGAATGCAACAACATTCAAGAAACTTTGCACAAAGCTATCATTAACCTTCTCCACGGGAACAAAAGGTAAATCACCCTAGAACTATTCTAGTATCACATGCACACCACATTTCTTGGTTTATCTACCACATAAAATGCTCATCACTCTACCATGTACGAATTTTTGATTATGCATACCCAATCCAAACTTGGGGTAATCTACTTTATTTTCATTTTGAAACAATTGAATAAATCAAATCATCCATTCATCATCTACAATCGAGTCAATTAACTCACAGGTTTCATTCTTCACCCATTTGCCAATTGAGGGAGTAACCTAAAATTAAATTTTTCAAAATCATTCTTCTTGCGTGTTTACAAAAGATCTCATTAATCCATCCAATAAAACCATGTGTCTCTTATTTTTACACTACATTGTGTTCGAACTCATTCATCCATCCAACAAAACCAGGTATCTCTTATTTTTACACTACATTGTGTTCTACACAATGCAGTACAAAAAGGGGTATTTGTAGACACCAAATCCTAGCCATTTGTTATTTATATATATTTATATATTTAGATATATATATATATATATATATATATATATAGACAAATCCTAACCGCTAATCATACTTTAATCCTAGCTTACCACTTGGTAGTGCTAGCTTGATCGCCAATTCCGAACCCTAACCGTAACCTTATAAAAGAAATTTATAAAACATCATTCATTTTTGTGAATGAAGGAGGAAAATTCATAAAGCATTCATAGAGAAACTTCACTGAAATCATGAGAGCAACCCTGACCAAAACTCGGAGATTGATAGATCAAAGTTCCAAATCGTTTGCGTTGGATTTTCAAAGTAGATCTAGATGCGGTAGGGCATCTATGCAAACACAAACATGGCTTTACATCTATATAGATGTAGTACTGCATCTAGCCAATCCCATATTTGGCCCTACATTTGCTTGGTAAGACTTTAAAACCCTCACAGATATAGATCAAAGCAAAAATTAGTAAGGTAAATTTGATTTATTTTTGTTTTCTTGTCTTCTACATGGTTTTACATTTTTGCAAGTATTTTCATTCTAGGGTTCTACAACTTTTGTTTACATATCAAAATGGGCTTCACACAGTGGAAACTTGCATATGCTATTAACCCTCTATAATTAGGACATGTGTGCAGGTGACAGGTTATTGAAAAGCTATTGAAGCAGGAGTGGCCCGATAAGGATACACAAGCCCACTCACAAATTTTTTGTAGCAAATAAGATCCATCAACACCAAATTTATTTTATTTGGCAAAAGGGTTTTCCCTCTTTTAGTCATTGTATTTTGAGATCAAGAAAATATTGTAATTATACCCCTAGATACTTGGGTCAATTCATTGTAAAAAGTGGATATCAAGGCTCCCATATCAATATAAAACTATTCTTTTACTTGCACTTTGCTTGCTTTTATTTTTCATTATTTAGTGTTAACCTTTTTGCTTACAATATACAGCAAACAAGGACAACAATAAGAGTGTTTTAAAGACACTACAACCAACAACACAGGTATAGTCTTCGAGCGACCCATTATCAAAGTTTTAGGATCAAACTTAAAGCAAGGGAAAGGAGCCAATGAAGGGCTCACATAGATGGGATTCAAGGTGTCTAAAGATACCATATCTACCATTATATCCAATGCCTACAACAACGTTAACTTGTATCATCAAAGTCCACATAAGAAGCCCATTATTTAGTGGATATCCACATAGAAAGCAAATCATAAAAGGGTCCATAGAAGCAAGAAATTATCTATTGGATACCTACGTAAGGAGCTGGCAAAATAATCTATGTAGAAGGTTATCTACTAGTGCATATAAACGTAAGAGGGATAGTGAATGAACAACACATTGCATGCCCTAAGAAGCAAGTAGAAATATGAGATCAAAGGTTCTATACCCAAGCCTTGCCTTGGACGAACCGTCAACTGAGCATAGAAAGTTTTAAAGCACCGAATCCACCGTTGGATCACCATAGAACCTTCATAGAAGCATCCTATAATCGCCTTAGCTAGATCCAACCTCATAACATTATTTTCCACTTGGAAAAAGCGTTATAGAATAGGAACACAAAGGGAATTTTGGGAATAGATATACAAGGGAGAAAATATGTTGAGGGAGTCTTTACATGCATAAGCTTAGAGCGCCACTTGCAAGTCACAACCAAGGCATCTTGTACCACTTGGTATATTCAAACCTAGCATTCATATCATATTTCGAATGCCTGCATAGATAAGAGACATGTGATTTGATGTAATACTTGTCTTGGGAGTGTTAAAAATATTACAAGGGCATCTAAATCATTGCATACCAGCTAAGGAAGAGCATTTGTACAAACCATAATTTTCATTCACCACCTACACACCTAAGTAATGGTTGCAGCAAGTGGTAAGAGCATCAATAAGGCATAGTAACATGTCAAACGAAAGACTATTAATAGGTAGAGTTGAACGGTGTGCCACACATAGAGGTGAAAACTTTGACAAGACATCCATTAAAAGTGGAGCATTGAATGCTCAACATTGTTCAACAAATACAATGCCCAAAATATTTGTTGGAGGAGCGAAGATAAAGGTATATCACGTGCATCATTATAAAGGTAATATCAGATTAATTACTTACTTTCATTAAGGTTAAAATGAATTATAAGGTGATTTTGACTTTGAGGAAGTTGAAGAATATATTGGGGGGAAGAAAGTAGAGAGGGGAGGGCTCTGGTCCCTCCCCTGCTCCCCCTCCCATGGCTCCTGGTTCCTGTCCAGTCCCTGGCTCAACCCAGGTCATCCCTCCTAGGGAGTGGTTGTTTGCAGATGATCTCCTGGGGGGAGATCCTTCTCCACTATCTGTGCCCCTCCCGACCGGCTAGGGTTTCCTTGGTTGTTTTTTCGGACTGGTGCTTCCCAGGGATCCCTGTTTGGTTGGGGATCCCTTCCCTTTTTCTCTCAGGCTTCCCCCTGGGATTTTTTGCTGGTTATTCGCATGGATCTGGTCCCCTGCGTTTCTCGGTGCGATGGAGGTGACGGTTTAGGGTTTGGACAACTTCCCCCTTTTTCTTGTGAATCCTCGACGGGCTCTGTGCTTGGACGGGATTCTTGGTCCCTGCTGCTGGGATCCTCTTCTTTTTCCGGGGCGGGTTCCTTGTGGTACAACTCTTTGGTCACTTCCTGATGGGCTGGATCCTCTTTGTGCTGGCTGTCGGCTTCCTACAGGATGGCTCTCGCTGAACGGAATGTTTTCCCGGTGGGGGGCTGGTTTCTCCACAGGGCGGGATCCGCCAAATCCGCTAGTTTTCCCGCGAGGCGGGATCCTTTCTTTTGTGCTGGTTTCTCGGATGGCGGGATTTCCCTGTTGCTTCCCATTAGGCAGGACTGTTTGTGGTGGTTTTGACTGCTTCCCGCGAGGCGGGATTTTATTGTAACAGTTTTTCTTTGCTTCCTGTCGGCGGGATCTTCTCGATGGTGGTTTTTGGCTACTCCTCGTTGGGCGGGATCTCCAAAACTACTTTCTTTCTTATTTGTTTGTTTCCGCTGAGAGGGATTGTTTCATGCTTCATCATTCATCTTAGTCGGGATTTTTGTTTTGGTGTTCGGTTTCAAGGGATTGATGCCCTAGGCCCATTGCTTATGTAATCAGATTTTGGGATCCTTGTTAAAACCCATTGTAAATACAAACACTACTTACCAAAAAAAAAAAAATGAATTATAAGGTGAACCATATAAGGTTAAATTTACTATTGGATTGGAGTAATACAAATTAACCAAGCTTTAGTGGATTATAAAGCAAGTTTATATCTTCAAGAGATATTTCAAGGAACATTAGTTGAAGTGCATATATTTTACTATTTGAAAATAATCATAGTAGGAGATATAAGGTTTTCAACATTGGATAATTAAAATATTAGTTTGCAAATATTATTATCTTCTAAATTTCTACATTAGGGAGATATAAGGAGTTCTACACCAAACATTGAACTATTGAAATTTAGAAAATTATTTCATTGAGACTTGAAGATTAGAAGAGGCAAAATCATTGGTTACTTAAAGGAGTTGGAATTTATTGCTTATACTTGTCTCATAGTCACATTAAAGAGACAAAAGGAATCCAACCATATCAAATTGAAAAGTGCATAGTTCATAGGAGAAATAAGGTGAAATAGGAGTTGATTATTGTATTTCTCAAACCATTGCAAAATCAACTCAAAAGATAAACTAATAAGGTAGTCATAAGGTAGACTACTTCAAAGGTTGTATTAAAAGTGGTCTCAAAATACTAAAGAGCAAAAGAATTCTATTAATTGATCATATACTACAATGGATAAAATAGCAAGAGGGACATATTATCACAAGGTACACTACAAAAGGATGCAAGATCAAGATACATACAATATACCACATCAAATATACAAAATTAGTTCTAATACGAATAGTTCTACAAGTCAAAAGAACATTTGGTATATTGATTCAGGTGCTAGTCATCATATGATAGGAAATATATAATTGTTTGACTGTCTTGAAATTACTAATGGTTACAGGTTGAGAATTGCAGATAGAAAAACCTATCCTATACATGGATATGGGTATGTAACACCTAGTAAATCATTTTTAAAATTTTTATTACAAAATGTGATGTATATTCCTATATTAACATTCAATATTATTTTAGTAAGCAAGTTAGTGGAGAGCAAAAGGATAGTTTACTTCAGACACATAAATGGAATCAATATGTGTCTCATCATAAATAAAAATGAGATAGAAGCTATATTATCAATCCATAAAAATACATATACTCTAGACTCATTTGAGAACTCACAAGACATTATTGTATTTCAAAACAACACTAATGTATTTTCTAAAGAACCGATTGCAAAAATTAAAGATCTTGTATACCACAAAAGTAGATGAGGGAATAGAAGATTTAAAATTTAAAGAATTAGAGGACAACAACATTATGCTCTACTTGGCCATCGACAAAATCAAGAAGAACCAAATCAAGTTGAAGATTATTCAAAAGAAGAATATCCATATTGAAGAATAAGAACCAAACCAAGTTGAAGATTATTCAAAAGAAGAAGATCCATATTGAAGACTAAAGTCTTAAATACCCAAAAAATGTAATACATTATTTTGTATATATCAATGTACTACCTTTGGTACATTAACTAGAGTAGAAGTTTAATTTAGAGTATAGTAAAGTAGTTACTTTCAGCAATGTAATAAATGAACAAGTATCAATGTGAAATGATGTAAATGTACAAGGATTCCACTTGTACATTAGTCATAGAAAAGGTATTTGGAGAGTCATAAGTAGAGTGAGGGCCAATGAACCTATCTTCCTATATAAAGGCCTGATAGTGAGGAATATAGAGATAAAGAGTAAGTAGAGTATAGTAGAGAATAGGTACTATGTAGTTCTTTTAAAGAAGTTATGGAGTGTTCATGTCCTCCATCATAGAGCATTGTACTATTTTGTAAGTCTTCATTAATGGAATATTTTTGAGTGATTTCAGAAGTTTCCCTTATTATTTTCCTACATATTTAGTACCATTATCATATAGATATATTAGCTTGCATATCTTACGTCTTGTGGTTGCATTTCCATCATTATATACTATCATCAAAAGTTACCAAGGAAGGAGGAGGGGGATAAGAAATAGAAAGCATAAATGGCATTTGCACTAGTAGAAAGAAGGGGGATGGAAGATGAAAAATTAGTAAAAGAGGGGGTTGTGTTAAGAGAGGCGGATTAGGGTGTTGGGGGAGGAAAGTAAAAAGAGATTAGGAGGATAGAAGATGTAGGATAAGAAGTGATATTTATTTGAGGATTAGGAGGTGGATTATGATCAAAAAACATATATGAGGATGGTGTAGAAATGGGAGGATATTTTTAAGAATAATAAATGTTAGAGAAATAAGGAAATTTGGTATCAATGGCAATCAACACTACACCCATGGGTTGGAATATGGTAGGCAAAGTGGAAATAGATGGGATATGTGAAGCTTGAGGGTGGGTCTACTCTTGATACAAATAAGAACAAATTCTCAAGCACATGAATCAAAGGTAAAGAGACTCAGGGATAATTAGGTGGAAAAGGATATGACACTTTATGATGACACAAACCAAGGGATGTGGGATATGAGGGGGTTCTTGCACTCAAATGGAATGGTCTAGGTGACTCTATGATATGCATCATATTGATGGAGGTTGTCGCTTGGCCATAGGTTATGGCAAATGATGGATAAACTATCAGGTAGATAGCGAGGCATGTCCTCTAGGTGAGTTGGATGACTTATCGAAGGATGGGGGATTTACTCAGAATGCTCCATGGTAGTATGCACTTGAGCTTTAGCTTGACTTCGATTCTAGACCATTAAACAATTGAGGATAGAAACAAAATATGAAAAAATGAATGGGATATAAAAGGAAATCTATAGACTAACCCTAAGTATGATCATCTAAGGACTAATGACCATAGCTGTCAATTATCTGGGGTTAGATGGTTACTACTATTAATTTCCAAAGGTTGGATGACTAACTCCTAGGTCATGTTATAGGGGGTTATAATATAGATACAAGTGGCAAAAAGGTGAAAGGACTATTTTTGGGTGTTTTGATGGTTTTGGTGGCTACTCTCGATGGATTTTATGAAATAAAACTCTATCTATACAAACAAAGAAATAAAAAAGTAATGAAACAAACAATGATAATGTAAATGTTCTTTTGGTGTCATTCTTGATTGTGCTTGTGTTTGTTGGTGTCTTTGACTTTGTTTTTATTTTTTATTTTTTTGGTTTTTGTGTGTTTTGATGTAGACTACCCCTATGATCTAAAAATGTGTGGATAGGGTACTATCTACAAGGGTGTGTTTGTGCACGCTCCTCTATGAGAAGTAGTGCATAAATAGCTAAAAAGACTTCCTAGGCTAGAGTTGATTTAAGTTTTCCTAAGGAAAAAAGGATTTCCAAGAAGGGGTGGCATTGTCTAAAATCTACATGGGCCAAATGGGCTTTCACTTCACCCTCGGAAGGGCTCGATCAATAAATATAGTTGCACAACCATTTATTATTTAGCCCTATGATAAAGGGCATCTAATCCTTAGACTACCCTAAGCTATTCCCGAAGGTAGCCAACTTCTAGGTGATGAAATCTAGAAAAATATGTGATCTATACTATGGTGACTAGGGGATCGACCGATGGTTGAGTATGAAATCCAATGTCATCAATTTGTGTCCTCGTAAAATCTTGTGCAAATGTGTGTGTGATTTTAGATTTTTGTTTATTTTTCTTTTTAAAGATGCATATCTACAAGCAAAATGCAAAACTTGCCTATACTAAATGCAAAGGGAACAAACGCTAACCTAAAATGCTCATTTTCAACCTAATATGCAAGGACAAGAGACCTGTTGGGGGAATGATTTGCAACCAAACTAGCCAAGGAGAAATTAGAAGAACTAATGCAACTTAAGCAAGAAAGGAAGAGACCTATTATAAAAGAGAGGAAAGATATTCTAAACTAAGGAAAGAAAGACATGAGTTGTGGCATGAAAAGGAGAAAAGGAATAAATATATGCTATATAAGAAAGGAGGAGAAGAGGCTTATACTAACTTACTTCAACATAAACATTATTCTAAGGAAGAATGTAGTGTAGGAAACAAACATAGAACCCATTAACCTGAGGAAGGATAATCAAGAAAGAAAGGAAGGTGTGGATTCACTGAGGGTGTGACCATTTGGGGCCTAACGGTCTCAATTGTCAACCATCTAGGATAAGATGATTATAGCTATGATATATTTGGTGGTCATAAAAATAGAAAACAATGGTTACAAAAACGGAGATTGTTGAAAAGAATACTAAGATGCAATTGATTATGAGGTAAGATTATTTTAAGCAAGAGAGAGGGAGTTAGATGAAGTACTAAAGGCAAATAAATAAGGGACCTAAGTTGAATAAATGAAGATTAAAGCAATAGAAGAAAGTACCTAGACAAGGAAATGCAAGGGAAAATAAAAAAAGCTTCTATGGCTAAGAAGAGAAAATGCCAAGACAAGAAATGTAAACCTATGCTAGAAAAGCAAATGATAGTGCAAAGAAATGAGTTCTACTTCTAATGACAACAAGAAAAGTGTATTGCATAGAAACTAATCTATTAGATAAATGAAAAAGATATAAAAATAACTCTACTCTACTCTAATCTAAGCATGGAAGAAAAAATAGTCTAATTAAAGCAAAAGAGCTCTATGAAACAAATATGTGTTATTGAAGCAAGAAAGAAACTATTCTAAGAAAGCAAGAAAAGTACACAAATAAAAATTTAACCTAGAAAAAGAGATTGAGACATGAAATTGAAATAATATGCTAAGGAAATGATAAAAGAATGAAATGAAACTATGCTATAAAGAAGTAAAAGACCTTTTGCACTAAGACTATTATAAGAAAACAATAAATGGCATGGAAATAAAAATGAATCTAATAAAAGAAAATAATCTAGAAATGTAGTAAAACAAGAGATGAACATAAAAGAAAATCTACTCTAAGCAATTGTGCAAAAATTTATGGGGATTATGATGAAGGGATTCATTGACCTGGGAAACCTATCTTATTTTGATTCCTAAGATCTTATTAGACACAATGTAAGAGAATACATGAAGGAATTTATGGAGATTATGATGAAGGGATGGATGCTCTTTTGATCTCCAAGATCACCTTATGGCACGAGAAGATAGCATACAGGATCTACCTTCCTTTTAATGTAAAGTGCAATCTGGAATTTGTTACCTTAGGAGTTATGGCCTACTTTTGATCTCCAATATCACATTAAAGTGCGAGGGGAGAGCATATGTAGAATCACAACCCTATTTAATGTGAGATGCAAAGTGGAGTGAAAGATGAAAATATTGTGAAAATGAAGGTAAGTACCCCCAAAATTTTCCTTCTCCCTTCTAATCCTCAAGATTGCCTTATAGGCATGAGAGGAGAGCATATGGATAGAAGAGACTACTCTTGTTTAGTGTGAAGGATCAAAAGGAAATAGAGATTGATTAACCCCAAAATAAATCCTCGAGATGTAGTTGCTTTGATGAAAATTAGACTAAAAATTTGAGGATAGAGCCACCTACATGAGGTCTAGCATTAGTTGGAGGATTGACAGATGATGCAGGTCTACTTGTGTGGCCAAAATAGTTTCTAGAATCCAAACCATCAAGCCTCAAATAGTCTACAAGCATAACTATCTACCCTCAAATGGTTGAGCCTGAGAGATATGTTTGACCAACTCTGTCTGATAATTATGGTTTTTGGTTCTTCAAGGGTTATTGTTATCAAAAAAATTCTATGGGATAGTGCAAATAGAATGAGTGAAAGATGATTTTTTGATGAAAACAAAAGAGAAAATAACAAGCTCCAATGAAAAGCCAAAATGGAAAAGAAAACATCATAATGACAAAAAATAGCAAGTTAATAGTAGGTCTAATTGAAAAAAATCTTTGATATGTAAAATAAACTAGAGCCTAAACAAGGAAATGATGACACTTGAAAAGGGGGAAGTTAAAAAACCTTAGGCACCCCAAATTTGATGATTGATAAGGTGGTGAGGACTCATATGCACCTAGATTTGCTATGATGGGTTGTGTGTGGTCGATACCTGATTAATGGGTATGGCTCTGAGTGATAACAAGATTGATTTTCAATTGTATGGGCTTTGATTGTTAGAACTAAGGACCATATGGTGTCAGATAGTGAGATCTGGATGTAGATGACGAGTGACCAGCTTTGTGGGTCTTACTTTGGTTTGACTTAGGATGATTTTGATGATGTTTTAGACCTATAAAATAGACATAACGTAGTGAGAAAGGTAAGAAAGCATACGAATCCTTAAAGAAACACACAAGGCATATATCATACAAAAGACAACAACAAAAAGACTAATCCTACTATCTAGAAAATAAAAAAATCCAAGTGTGGTTAGGGTACGGTTCCACCATGATCGTCAAAAATGTTGTATAGAAGATGCACCATTTCATTGATTAATTAGAAGAAATTACAAACATTCTCCTTTTACAAATGACCCTCTTGGGCGTTTTTATAATGGGGTCTCTAAAGTGGATAATGTCCCTTTTTATAACAAGGTTACAATAATGGTGCCACCAAAAATATTCTATGCCACCTCAAGAGTTGGATGGGTTTTTATAACTTTAGTTGCTTGACCACCCTAGGTTGCCTACTCTTCCAATGCACCTACACAAAACCCACAATAAGGAGTAAATAGCATCAAGAGATCCTAGATTAGGCCCAAACATTGTGAGAGATGCCTTGGTTAATATGGAAACATAACCTCAAAAATTCCATGTAAACTTAGAAAACATACCTTGCTTACCCTACTATTTTATCTATTGTTGAGGTCGTAACTGCTTCTATCTCTGGAATGTGACCACCTAGGGGGTGGCAGTATTTTTTGTAAGTCATCCAATGGTTTGACAATAGTAGTTGTGTAGGCAGGCAAATCCACATAAGAAGCAAGAATAAAATTAGGATTTGCACAGTCTTCAATAAGAATGTACTATCTAGTGAGAGAGTACAATTGACGAGTTAAAATGTACATTGTACAATTTGGTATAAATTTTACAATTATAAAATAAATTATTAAAATGCATGTGAAATGAAATGAAATGTGAAGACATGCAAACGAAATTTAATTTGATGAAAATAAAATTAAAACCTTAGTAAAGATTAATTAAAATTATTAATGTATGGGTCGTTGTAAATAATGAACTATCTTAGGAACCGCTTTGGAACGGCCTGGACAGCCATTATAAGCCCCCCATTCGAATTTTTGGGTTGTTCATTATTGGTTGATGGATGGTTGGGTTGTTGGGTGCAATTTTCAATGTCACCCGGGGATTATCCATGGAATGAGATGGATTTAAGGCTGCAATTTACATTTACTGTTATGCAATGATGTACACTCCCTATGTACAATTTTGGAATAATATAAATCTTTGTTTTAGTCAAATCTGTTTATGCATGTGAGTGGATCTGAAGGCAATCTCAATAAATGTATTTTTGGTTAATTATTATTGATATTGCAGATACTATGAAGTCCAGATCAGTTGAGGGATTGCATACCCAAAAAATGTAGAACCAGTAATGTACTATTATGTGAAATAGAGGAATAGAGAGAAAATCACATTAATGGCTATTACCCATTATTAGGAATGATGTTTTTGGCAATAAGAGGCAAATGGGTATTTTTATAAGTCAAGATATTGGGCAAAATAAGGGTTTTTAGCAAACTATACGACGTGGCCAAACCGTACAAGGGTTTGCAATTCCGTATATCTGATGAGTTTTTGGCCTAAAATTGTACTTTGAAGCATTTTGAGGCTAACTCAAGTGATTTCCAAGTGAATCCTAGCAAAGTGAGTAAGATTTGAGAAATTCCAAGATTCTTGGAGAAATAGTACAATCATCAGTTATGATCTTACAACTGTACGATTTGGGACTGTATAGTTTTCGATTGTACAATTTGAAGATAATACAGTGGTAAATAGTACAATTGTATGGAATTGGCCAGATTGTGTGCAATTAATCAGAACTATATTAAAATATCTCTCATCACATCCCTCCCAGGAATACTGCACTTCACTCGTGCTACAAGTTGTAGATCGTCAAGGGGATGATGATCTCTTCTTTATTGATTTGATGATGATGAAATTTATAGTGTATCTATAGTAGTATGTGAATAGCCTCCGTTCACAATATGGGGTAAATTTGGTCTTCTATGTATGAGCAAATTCAAAAGGAAGATGTATGCATGTAAGAGCTTACATTGACCTCCATGGCTAGTTTATTTTCTAGTGAATGGGTAGTGACAAATGGGGTGGCACACACACACAAAAGGGGTCAATATAAATATTGGCATATTTTTGGGCCATAGCCAACCCCTTCCTAGAAGTGCATCATATGCAAGATTCTGCATTGTAATCACAATAAAATCCAAGACAAATTCTTGGTCAACGATTCACTTGTGCTATCAATACTCCCTTTGTTTCAATGTTGTATTGGTCAGCACCATACAACCAAAAACTTTGTGCACACAATGATGGAGCACCAATATCTCTCTAGGTCTTTTCTAGTAGCACGTACACACTAGACCCTCCATCCACAATTACTTGTGTTAATTTGTGCCCCATTATCTCCATATGAACTACTGCTGGTTTCTTTCCAACATCAATCATTAGGATGGTCGAATACATAAAATATTCTTTTTGTTCCTTCTTCTATATATGTTGGATTTCCACCTCCATCACTTTCTATAGTTATACCTCCTTTTCCATTGCCTTATGTAACGATGGTATGGCTTCCAACAAACTAGCCATCTTTATCTCGACAGTTGTATTCAAAACTTGTGCTACCAAATTTTGTACTACTACCTTATCTTTGGTAAAAAGCTTCTTTAACTCCTTTTTCTCCACAAGCCTTACCTACTTATCCTTCTTGGCTTCTTCTTCAAGTACCTTCTTCACCACCTATCATCTCTGCTTCTCCTTGGCAAGTTTCGGGTAAGTATCTTTCTTGGCCTTACTTTGCATTACAGCTAGTACTTCTTCCTCAGTCTTTTCTTCCTTCACTAAGGGTACATCAATGTCTACGTAATTTACATTCTGCAAGCCACTTGAACTCGCTTTCTTAGGACAATTGACTTCTTTGTGGTTCCCTAGACCACACCATCTACACATATGTGTAGTATTGTTCTGTGTCGACTACGTCATCTGAGGAGGATAATTATTTGCAAAATGCCCCCACTCTTGGCAATTGTGACATTGTATGATCGGTCTTCCTTTTGAATCATACTATAATAGAATTTGGCCTCCTTACGGATTATCCTGATTTAGCCTTCCTCCTCATCAACTATTCCTGTAAACTCCATTGGTTACAGCATGACCACTCCCTTGAGGTTTTGGTTTCTCCTCTTGATCTTGCATCGTGAGGGTCTGTTGGTAAACTTTTGCATTAAACATACACTCTACTACTTCGTGTCCCAACACATTATATATGTGGAAATATTCATTTCAAGGGCAATTTATATTTGAATGTCCTTTCACCTTACATTCAGTACACCAGATGTCCTTTTGATCTCTCTGCATATCTTTCTTGGCTTCTTTTATGATCTTATCAAATTCCTTACGAAATGACTAGATATTCTGATGTATTGTATCTTCTTCATTGTTATATGAATATTCATGCCTAGTATGTGTTGCAATTCCCATTATCGTTTGCTTTGCATCACTCTCAAATTCTTCTCTTTTTCAAGTGCTTCTTCATAATTTGAGGACAATACTACCTTCATCTTATTTTTACCTTGGTAGTAGCTCATCAAGAAACCTTCTCTTCACCAATGCATCTGTTGGTGGTATTTCCATCTTATCAGCTAATTGCTTTAATCACCAATTAAATATATTTATATCCTCCTTGACACCTTGCTTTGTGGTGTATATCTTGGTGACAATATCACCATCATCTCTCAATGGTTTGAATTCTTCAATGAAGGCATCCTTCATCATATTCCATGCTTGGAATGTTGTCGTGTTCTCTCGCTTTAGATACCAATCTATTGTGAGTCCTTGTAGTGTAATAGGAAATAATTGCAACCACTCGATTGATTTATACCATTTGCTTTACAAATGGTTATGCATATCCCAATATGTCTTGTTGGGTCTTCCTTCCCTTCCCCCATAAATGATGGGCATCTTTGTTTCCTAGCTTTCATAGTTATACTAACCATTGATGGATTTCCTTCCTCGTCAGTTGAGGAGGTATATTCCAAAATTTTGAACTGATTCCTTCCTTGGGTGGGTGTTCCACTATGCTGCTCTTTGTCGGATGTTTATACCTGTGGTACCTTGTTTTCACCAAATAGTCATCTCCCAACCTCCTGTGTATCCTCACTCCACAACCTTTGTTGAAATGTCGACTGTGGCCCTGGTTCTCCTTCTTGAGACCTCATGTCCTATTTGCTCTGGTGTCTGACTCCCGTCCTCTACACCTCTTTGCAACCTTCATGTCGCTTGTTCAGATGTTACCATCCACTCATCATCTTCACGCACAATTCTTCCATCAACGTCTTCCCTTACGTCAACGTTCTCTTCGACTTTTGGTGGTTCTTGTACCCTTTCTTCTATATTTACCAACAATGTCTCCCACCTTTTAGTATCTCCTTCTTCGAAGTCCATACTTGTTCAATTACTGGTTCGTTCATCAAGTTGTTCACGGTCTCCCTTTGAGCAATTCTTGTGCTCCTTCTAACTAGGATTTGTTCCTCTCCTTGATTTTGTCTCCTACATCCTCATGAACTTGTATATGTCATTCACCTCCAATTGGTTCTTACTCACTGTTTGTCACTTGCAGATCCTTTACTACAACAATTCTGACCCAATTTTGATAAAATTGGCTAGGCAACGATACCAAATGTAGCACAAGAGAGAGTATTCTCATAGGGGGAGGTGATTTGGAAGGTTTGGAGATGGATTCCAAGGTTTTGTAATAGCTTTTGCCCAAACCGTACAAGTGTATGATTTGTCTTGAACGATTTGCTACTTTCACAAGATTGCTTGTGCGATCACCAAATTGTACAACAGGTTGGCATGTACGATTTGCCACTTGGTCACTTTGCTTAAAGTTATTTTGCAATCTGAATTGGTCAGTTTCCTAATCGTTCTATCCATAAATCTGATTCTCCTTATTTGGCAAGTTTAAACTACACTTCCAAATTGGGCAATGATCATTTGTACGGTTTGGTGGTCAAGATGTACAGTTTCACCAAACCCTTGTTGAATACTTCATTCACAAATTTTCCAATTTGCACACCGTTATTCTCCAGGAAATATTTAGGTTATCTTTCTAGTGCAATTGTCAACATAACTCCACAACATGCAAATCCTAATTTATTGCCAATGATTTATTATCATCACCAATGTTTCCAAAAATCGTACAACATATTAACATTTCTGTATAGCAATAATAATGTGTAGGATCAATCCCTCAACATTTCCTAGGGTCAAGAGTTCATAATTGGTATAATTCCATTGCCAAAATATCTCTCTTCTACACCATTCTAGCCATACTTGCACAAAACACACAATTTGGAATTAACATCCATATGCACAACAAAATATGCAATAACTCACAATTGTAATGTTGCTTTCATTACAGTTGAATACGTTTGTACAATTACCGATCACAATCACAATGAACAACTATGTTCAGCAACAATATCGAACTATACAAAACTAACCATCAACAACTATGAACATTCATATATGAACTATTGATCAACATGAATAAACCTTCTCAAAATTGAATGGGGGTCCTTATAATGCTTTCCCAAGCGGTTCCAAAGCGGTTTCTAAGACAACCACGATTTACAACTACCATCCCTATAACAATCAACTTGCATTAAGGTCTTCCTAAGTCTAACTTGATTATTATCAAATTAACCTTAAATGCACATTCTATTTAATATCATTCTAATTTTGAATTACACATTTATGACATTTGTATAATTGTCCCTATTTCTATGTTTTACAACTCTCTATATATGTACGTTTTGACAAACCGTACATCTAGCAAAATTGACAAAACTTAACAAAATTGTGCAAATATTGTATTTACTTTTTCTTCTTTTGGGAGGTGGATTTGCTGCCTACAAATAGTAAGGGGTAGGGTTATTATGATTTTAATAAAAGAGTAGGAAAGGGTCATTAAAATTGAAAAAAAAAATGAAAACAAATGGTACATTCGGATAAATATCCTAGAAAATAAGTCAGTTATTAGCATAGCAGCATGTTATTTTGCTTCCAAGAAATCTAAATTCTATAAGAAACATGACGTTAATAGAGAAGACTCATACTCCTCCCTAACATGAGATATTTTGACATATAGTTATTTGGAGGAGATTATATTAATTGGAGACTTCAATGCAAGGACAACAAATAAGCAAGCTAACATTCTAGTAGGTAACGAATATTTTGATATTAACCCTCTTTGGATGCTAGAAGAGGAAAATCAGCAGTGGACCAGGACTTCAGAAGATGAGCATGGGGCTATCACACAATATGAAGAGTTTTTAGGCCTTTGTAGCATACACAACTTGGTTATTTGCAATGGGATGAAAATTTGGAAAATTATAGGAAGGTATACATGCAAAACATATAAGGGATAAAGTGTAATAGATTATGTAATATGCTCACAAAATTGCATACCAAAATAGAGGAGCTAGAAATGGAAGATTCCCCAATGGAACTTAAGTCAAATCACAACCCAGTTGTTATGAAATTTTAAATGCAAGGAGACAAACCAAGGGAAAAACACATGCAAGGCAATCAAAACAAACTTCCTCACAAGGGAAACATTCTCTTAACAGAAGAAAATCGACAGAGTTTCAGGGAAAGAAAGGGACTACCTCATAGTAACAGATATTACAATAAGAATGAATGGTTAATGCATTTTAATCCAAGAAGCTCTAAACAAATGCAAGAGAGCTAAACCTAGAAAGAAAGAAAGAAATAGCTTCCCAACCAACTCATGGTTCAATGAAGATTGCAAGGAAGTGCGAAGATTACTAAAGGAACCAACGGGTAAAATAAGAGCAAACATAAAAGCATATGAGAAAATGGTAAGGGCAAAAAAAGAACACACTAGAACAAGGAGGAAAGAACTGATTTACTTAGGGAAAAATGAACCAAAGAAATTTTGGAAGGAACTAAGCGTGAAAAAGATGCAAACTAAAAATAGCATAATAACTAGTCAATGGTTAGAGTATTCAAAACAATTGTATGAGTGTAGTAACCAGTAGGAGACACCCCCTACTATCATTGTCAAGAAAGAACTTTTCACAAATGAAGACATTATTCAAGAGATAAAAAAGTTAGCAACTGGTAAAGCTCGTGACATAGACAATCTTCAGGAAGAGCATATAAAATGGGGGTAGATATTATTGCACCACAGATCAAAGAGATTTTCAATGAGGTCATACAAAATGGCTTTCCTACAGAATGATCAACTAGCTTAACCATTCCTTTGTTTAAAAGTGGAGATGTAAAGAATCCCTCAAACTATTGAACTATCACAATCAACCCTCTCTTTGCAAAGTTGTTTGGGAGTATGATAGAGAGTAGGATCAGTAGATGGATGGAAAAAAAGGGAAAGAGAGCAAAGGGGCAAGCGGATTTTAGGCCCAAGCACTCGACTATTGATCATTGTATCACACTTAGACACATAGTGGAAAAAATATGGGACAAAAAAGAGGAGGCTTTCTATTGTTTTGTAGACTTCAAAAAGGCATTGGACACAATGCCAAGAAAAAAATTATGGAGCAAAATCGAAGAGCTAGAAGTTCCAATTCACTATAGGGCAACAGTTCGCAGATTATATGAGCATGTAAAGGCTAGAATCAAAATGTAGGGGTTATCTGAATGTTTTAGGAGTGACATAGACATCAAACAAGGTTGCCCTCTATCTCCGACATTATTTGTGTTGTACATTGACAAGTTAGAAGAACGGATAAACAAATTTGGGGGAGAGGGTGTGCACTTAGCCAAATATGTGGTAAAACTCCTCATGTATGTAGATGATGTAATTCTTGTGGCCGAAACACCTAAAGATCTAGAAGATCACCTTAGGGCTCTAAAACTCTTTTGTAAGGAAGTTGGGATGCAAGTGAACACGAGCAAAACAAAATCATGATTTTTTCAGCAAAAAAGAAGCAACATCTTAAATTTCAATTTGTAGAACCTCTTGAGATAGTGGTAGAATACAAATACCTGGGCATAGTCTTTCATGACAAGCTCAATTGGAATACATGTAGGATGAAAAGAACTAAGTGGTTGGAGAGCACTATATGCACTTCAAAATTGGTGTAGGAATACTGAGTTGTGGGACTGGAAGATCACCAAGGTCTTATTGGCCTACTTGTCACATCGATTGTATTGTATCGCTGCGAGGTGTGGGCTAGTGGCATGACAAATACAAAATGGAAGCAAATAGAAAGGATTCAAATACATCTAATTACAAAATTAAGGCCACAGTTCCTTATGAAATTATTCTAGCTGAAACTGGATTGATCCCTTTAAAGGCAATTGTTATGACCAAGTTGTTACGTTACTTGAAAAAATAGAAAACGTGAAAAACAACAGATGGATTAGGGCAGTTAGGGACGAAGAGCTACATAGGTGGAAGAACACATGGATGAAACAAAATTAGAAATAGATGAAATGTTGGGAAATCAACATAAATGAATGCCCAGGTTTCAACAAAGTGAACGAAAAATTTAGAAGTGGAATGTGGAAAAAAGCAAGCAAGAAAAGACAATACTATATTGCAAAATCTAACCCAATGTATGACCACAATGAAAAAGCATATATAGGCGTTGAAATCAAGTGGAGGGAAAAAATCTTCATTGCTTAGTTAAGGACTAGCTCTCATCAACTTAGATGTGAAACAAGGAGATGGACAACACCCAAGGAACAATGGGAAGAAATAATATGTACTCTATGCAGCACAGGGGCAATAGAGACAGAGGAACATTTCATATATGAATGCCTGAGTTTTTCGGACATACGTAGCAAATACAAATAAACGCTTATAAAAGGGTCTATGATAGAGTTATTTGAAGACAATAAAACAAAAAAAGTTAGGGAGTTGCTAACCCAAATCAGCAGGAGAAGGAACAACCTTCTCAAGGATATTAATGGTCATATGATTTGAATAATTGTGCTTCCATATTTGGGGTCCCATAGACCATGTTTGGGTCTCGTGGACGTAATTAAAATCTTTCATTTCATTTGGGAGGTCCAAGGTTCAATCCCACTCAATATAAAGGGACCAAGACCCGTCATAAAAACAATCAGATTCCTCATCATTTAAGGAGAAGACCAAGGTTCGATAAACTCGTTAAAAATTAAGTGGCATTAGCTCAATCGATCTAATTCCTCGTCATTTAAGGAGAAGACCAAGGTTCGATAAACTCATTAAAAATTAAGTGGCATTAGCTCAATCAATCTAATTCCTCATCATTTAAGGAGAAGACCATGGTTCGATAAACTCGTTAAAAATAAAGTGGCATTAGCTCAATCGATATAATTCCTCATCATTTAAGGAGAAGACCATGGTTCGATAAACTCGTTAAAAATAAAGTGGCATTAGCTCAATCGATATAATTCCTCATCATTTAAGGAGAAGATCGATCTAATTCCTCATCATTTAAGGAGAAGATCAAGGTTCAATAAACTCCTTAAAAATTAAGTGGCATTAGCTCAATCGATCTAATTCCTCATCATTTAAGAAGAAGACCAAAGTTCAAATCTTGCTAAAGGATACACGAATATCCAAACTTTAATCTAATACCACCATATAGTAATGATGTGATTCTAATCTTCATATAAAAATGACATGATTCTCCAATTTAAAAGAAGAAACGGAAGTTTAAATCTTACATAAGGATTCATTAGGCCTTTACTTCAGCTTTTCTCCCTTAAATTGCGGTGCTTCCCCGAGTCTTAAAAAAAAAAAAAAAAAAAATTGGACGTCACGCGGACGGAGCAAAGCTCACTGAAGTGATAGAAATCGTGACCGATTCCCTATACGCCTTACCTGCTGCCTGTACCTGAGCTATTTTTTTTCGGCCATAAGGCCTTTAGTCCAGCTTTTCTCCATTAAATTGTGATGCTTTACTCAGAGTCAAAAAGTTAGGCGTGACGCGGACAGGGCACTGAGGGCGCCTGTCCCGATACCCCGGGACCGCCACCCAAGCTCTATATGCACCTTCCCCGGGACCACCACCGATGGGATACCACCCAAAGCTCTATACGGTACTGCCACTGATGGGATACCTACCACCTAAAGCTCTATATGCACCTTCCCCGAGACCGCCGCATACCACCCAAAGCTCTATACGGTACTGCCACTGATGGGATACCTACCACCTAAAGCTCTATATGCACCTTCCCCGAGACCGCCACATACCACCCAAAGCTCTATACGCATCTTCCTGCGGACCGCTAAAAAATGAACGAAGGCACGCTTATATAGATAGAACCAACGGATATGTGGAGACAAGAAAGCACGTGCATTACATCTGAAAACCCTGGCCCTTCTGAGAGGCCGGGCCACCACTATAACTGCAAAGCGAAAGGCATTGAATCAAATATCGAGAGATTTGGCGTATTAGCTGAAATCTACTGTGGGCTCGTGCTCGTGAAGAGGGATGGACTCGATCCGTGAAAGGCATTGAATCAAATATCGAGAGATTTGACGTATTAGCTGAAATCTACTGTGGGCTTGTGCTCGTGAAGAGAGATGGACTCGATCCGTGACAAATAAGTTAATAGTGTAAGGCTAAAATCCGTGACTTTTCGTATGGATCTGCCTTTCCGTTTATCCTTGGGCCGGGGTCTGGTCCACTGGAATGTGTTGCGTCGCATTTCCATGGAACTGTTTCCAGGTTCGTTGAATCTCTTGTTCACACCTTTGCGTGGAAGATGAAAACCCCCTCTATTCTGCACAGCACTTGATGGTCGCGGTCGTTATGTACTTTTATATATTCTTTTGATCATCTTGACTTGTGGCGGCGCCGTTGGTTTCCAGATGTATCCCGGTGCTTCAACTAAAATCCTATCAACTAATTTCAACTAAAATCCTATCAACAAGCATGTCACGGGCAGACAATACTTTAATTCGTTTGATCAAGAGTGACATGGTAGTCCACATAGACATCATTGTCTATAATTGAATTTCGGCTCTTCTATGGCCTTTGAGTGTGCCCGTTTATGCCACATTCGTTCATTTGCCAATATGCACTTTCTCTTTGATCCAAACTGCTCTCATGTGTGGCTTAGACGAGTATAATGGCCGCATTCCCCTTTTGGCTCGAGGTTTCAAATTTTTGTGGGTTAAATTTATGGAAAGCTAAACATTAACATTTTTGATTAGTGTGAAAACTATGCTTATCAATTGGATTTTTAACATAGAACCACCCTTCACATACTCCTTTACGCCCTGTTCAAACCTTGAACATCCCAAAAAAAACTCAAAACACCCGAAACATTAGACATTCCGAAAAAAACCAACATCTTTTAATCTCTTCACAACAACAACATTAATCTCTTGCGCTTCCTCTAGATATAATAGCACATCTTTTAATCTCCTCTTCACAACAACAATATTACATTTTTAAAGCGTCCAACACTCGTAAAAACACATCTTTGACTTCTCTCTCTTCGCCCCTCCCTACAAGCCCCTTCTCCACCCTATTCCCTTTTTTTAATCTCATATATATATCCTCTTCCTCAAAACCCTGGGAGACGACACGTATCCATACCCATTTCCCTTCACGTAGCTCTATCCCGGGCTCATTCCCTGTATCCCATACCATGTGAGCATGGTCTTGAGAAAGACAATTTATGAAAATACATACGATACTCGCCTCATGGGACTCGGTATCTCCTAATCTCCACTCCCACCACGCATTGAACGGATTCGACTCGACGGACAAATACGTCTTCCTATAATTTTTTCTTTTCTTTTGGAGTATCTTCCTATATTTTAATGTGCACCCATCCTCATCAGCTTCCTCATCCCCGTCATCTTCGTCGTCCTCGTCATACACATCAGCTTCGTCATTTCTCTCTATCTCCTCAGACCCGTCGTCCACATCAGCTTCCTCATCGCAGTCGTCTTCATCGTCCACATCAGCTTCCTCATCGCAGTCGTCTTCATCGTCCACATCAGCTTCAACGACCATAAGATTGGAAGAGGTGAAAGCTTTGACAACTGACTCCACACCACCCAATGCCCTTGCGCATATTATCACTTCGCCTGGCCATTTCTGCGAATTGTTCCAAAACATTCGGCCAATAATGGAGACGATAAGTAATAATAATCACGATGTTAATAACAATAACAGTTTCATATTAAAAGAAACATTTGTTACCTGTAATGTCTTTATGCAAGGTTCAACAGCCCCTATCTTGTCGGCTGAAAGTCGTAATCTCCTCAATCCCTGCGCGTGCTCCAAACTTGTTATACCCGGCACCTCCCACTGAGTGTGGACTTCCAGTGTCTCCAATGACGTCAGCTGCTCTAATCCTTCCATTTTTCCTGAAATTTGGCATCCTCTGATTTTAATTTCCTTCATGGAAGCGAACTCTGCAAAACTTGGGAGCTCAGCTAACTCCGGACACTCCCTTATGGTCAGACTTTGAAGGTTTCGCAGACTACCAATGCCCGCTATATCCTTCAACCTTTCACAATGCAACAAGTTTATAGTCTTGACTGTTCTCGGTAGGGTTCTGATCTCCACTAAAAAATCATCATCCTGCCACACTCAGACTTTCAAGGCTGGGACAAAAGTCTTCGGGAATTGACATGGTTGACATCCTCGTCTCTTGAAGATCTATACTTTTGAGCCTGGGCAATGAAGAAGACTCCTCGAACTCAAAAATTAATTCTCTGATTGGCGAGTTATAATGGACAAATCTTGAAGACTAATCAGGTGCCCGAATGCTTTGGGTAAAGACTCCACTCCTGTCGAAAATATATCTATAGATTTTAAACAAGCAAGACGCGCCAGAGACTCCGGCAAAGATCTCACCTTCGGACAACGATGGATTTCAAGACAAGTCAAGCTAGACAAATTTCCCAGAGAATCTGGCAATGACTCCAACTCCGCCGAGCCTATTCTCAGCACTTCCAATCTCTCGAGCTGACCAATGCTGCTCGGAAGCTCGCTAAAGCTTGTTCCTTTCAAATCCAGTTCTCTCAAGAACGCCTGCTTTGTGATGTGATGAGGCAACACTTGCAACCCCTTGCATCCATTAAAATTCAAGTACTCTAGCTTTGTGATGTTTTCCAAAATATCCGCGTTATGCTCCGTAAATGTGAGGTTGCTACAACCTTGTAAGTTAAGATATTGCAAGTGTTTCAGCTGCTTGAAGGAATCAGGCAACATCTTCAACTGATGGCACCCTGCAAGATTTAGATGCCTTAGGTTTGTTAAATCCCCGAAACGGCTGGGTAGTGATGATAGACTGCACAGATTTTGTAATTCCAAGTGCTCCAGTGACTGCAGATTACAGAACCCTTTTGGCAGATTTTGAAGGCATCTTCCCCCAATGCAGGATAACTTTTTCAAATGCCGAAGACGTCCTATTGACCTTGGAAATCTTTGGAAACTACGATTCCCTCCAAGATGAATAATCAGCTCTCTCAACTGCAAAGGAGGTTGCTGCAACCAATTTTCATTGGAGTTAAAACAAAAGACATGCAGCATTTGTTAGATTGGAAATATACTATTTACAGACCTGGAGAGCAAAACAAATTACTTACTTGCATATTATCCTGCCACAATTCTTCTAAATTGGGAGCATTATAAAGCTCTAAAACTCTCAGATTTTCTAATGAAAGCCATGACGGAAGACATGAATGCTGAAACTTAAACAAGCGAAGCCACCGTAGTTCTTTTGACAGCGTTGCATATTCTTCAGAAAACTCATTGTTCTCAGCAACAAGAAGTTGTACTCCGCAAATGGAAGGTTTAAGCTCTATGTACTCTTTGAAAAGCGGCCTATAGTCTAAAGAGGGATACACCCTCTCCGCATCATAGCTCCACGACCAATGAGAACGACCAGTTGAGGTTTCCATTATCCCCCGAATCAGCATTCTTTCCTGAATGGAAAAGCAAAATCAATAAAGCTGTCAAAACAAGTTTCCATTTGCTTGGTTAATGAAAGCTGACAAAAGAAAGTATTGAACTCACCTGCGCCTGTCTCCAGATGCCCAAATTTGGTGATGGAAAGAGACGATAGGGTGGCCGTTCCATTGCAATCTGTCTTCCCATATCACGTAGGTGATCATGCATACGTATGCGGTTCTGCTGGTCGAGTTCAACAAGACACTTACTAAGAAGCGTTTCCCAACCATGTAGCCCGCTCCAACCTGAGCCATTCCATACTTCAATGGCTAAACTTTTTTCTTCTCCAAGGAAGAAACATGCTGTATCCAAGAACATCTCTTTCTCCTCTCTGTCCAAAGCATCGAAGCTTATTTTTAATCTCTTCATAATATCTTCGGGCAATATTCTAGAGATTTTATCCAACTGAGAAACCCAATAATCCTTTGGCCTTTCATAAAGCTGTCCTCCCAAGACCTTAAGGGATAATGGAAGCCCCTGACAGGCATTCATAACCTTCTCGACCAGGTCTTCAAATTCCTGAACTGGATCGGATTGCATGAAAGCATGCCAACAGAAAAGCTGCTTGGCATGGAAGGGATTCAGGGTTTTCATTCTATAAATACAAGAGATGTTGAAGGATTGAAGAACATCTGACTCCCTTGTTGTCACAATAATCAAACTACCCGCTGCAAAGATGCCCTTTTCTGGTAAGAGAGCATCGATCTGATCCACATGATCTACATCGTCCAGAACAATGAGAACGCGCAGAGACCTCAAGCGTGTTCTCAAAATTCCCTTCCCTTCTGTTATATTGTCAATGCGTTGGTTGAAACTTTTCAGACAGGAGGTCTCGCAGAAGTTTTTCCTGCTTATTATGTAGGGTGTTCTTAGCAGCAGCATCTCTCACATCAGAAATAAAGCTGTGCCTATCAATATTGAGACATTCTCTATTGTACAATTCTTTTGCAAGTGTGGTTTTCCCACTCCCTCCCATCCCTACGATCCCCACAATGTTTACATGCTGCTCACGATCAGAAGATTTAAATGCACTATTTTCAAAGTCCTCTACAATCTCATCCAATCCCACAGGATGTTGGGCTACCTCTAATGGCACAATTTGCATATCTTTAAGCACAGAATTGACAATACTTTTCAACAGCCTACCTTCATCTCTGAAAATTAAAATTAAAATTAAAATTAAAAAATCAGATCAATAGGTTTACATTTAATTAAAGTAAGCTAAAAAAATAATAGATCTAGAAGATAATACTTACTCCTTATTCTTCAGCTCATGGCCATAAAGAAATGAAACATTGTAAAGAGCTGTTTTCCACTCCTCAAGCTTTTGTGGCGTGTATCTACGCTTCTCTTCGTGCTGGGAAAACGCCGAGGCATAAACTCCTTTTCCTTGAGCCACCCATCGCAGATCAGAAGGCTCAACATTATAGAAAATGGGAATGATTTTGGTGTTGTTTTTAACCATAAAGGACAACTCATCTAAACACCAAGAAGACTCTGCATACTTGGGAGAGAAAATGGCAATACACACTGAAGCACTACGCATTGCATCCTCTATCTCTTCTGGTATTGAATCTCCATATTCAAGTACTTCTTTGTCTAGAAAGACTCGCAGTCCCATGCGGTTAAGTGCATGGTAGATATCTGTGGCAAGTCCCTCTTTGACATCGCACCCGCGATGATTCAGAAATACATCATAGACCATCGATGAGGAGGAGGATGCAGATGGAGGCAGTGGTTGTGGTAGAATATCTTCACTTTTCCAGAGGAGGAGGTAGATGCCATGGAATTCAATTGAATTATACGCAACTGAAACAAATTGGGGAAAATAAAGAAACAAAAGGCAGAATGGGCTTGGGGCTTGGTTTCTGGCAGAGCAAAGCGTGTGGAAGGCAAAGGGTAAATGGGCAATGCTAAGACAAGGGGAGTTAAATTGGCATGTGGAAACAGAGAATGCGGATTAATGTGAACACAAAAACATTGCGTAGGATTTACGAAATGTAAGCAAAAAGGGTAAATAGGCAAATGCTGAGACAAGGGGTGTTAAATTGGCATGCGGAAACAGAGCATGCGGATTAATGAATTCAAGGTAAAAGGATAAGGTTGCCCGAGGAATGGTCAGTGGATACTTGGGTCGGGCCAATCAAAAAGCGTTCGTCAAGTTGAAGACACATCAACTTTGCCGTACTCGCACTTATGAAAGTGGGTGGGTGGAAAGAATGGAGACAAAAAAGAAATTGCAGGCTGTAGATGCCTTTTTGCCGGAATTTTCAATCAAATGCGGATTCTTCTCTGCTTTCACCTCACAAATTTCCATCCAGGACCTTCAACTTTGCCGTACTCGCACTTGTCGAGTGATTAGTAGATTGGTAAGTGTTAGTTTGGTTAAGTATTTATAAAAAAAAATTAAGTTCGAATCTTAAGAATGCGATGGTTCATTTCACCTTTAAAATAAATTTAATAAATGTATCCTATAATTTAAACCTACTAAAATGGTTGAAAAAAAGGATTTGAAATTAAGTTCGAATCTAGAAGTGTTTGTTGTTGAATTTCCAATCAAATGTGTGTTCTTGCTTTGACTCTACAAATTTCCAGCCAGCAATTTCCGTGTGGTTCTAGAGAGATTCTTTACTCTAACAAAGTTGTGGGTCATTCGAGCCGATTCTTTATTCTTACTTTACAGCTTGCATTGGTGTAGAGGAGCATTGAAAATTGAAAACATCTAAATTTATTTTAGAATTTTATTTTAAAAAATAGATGAAGAATTTTATTTTAATATTTTAAATAAATAGGCTTGAGCACACTAGGGGTTTTTTCTGAGCTCTGGCGTTTTGGCGGGAAACATTCTGTGCAGGCACCGGGCGAAGCTCCAGGGTCTCTGGTTGGAAGTTTCTTCCAGATCCTCCTGTGGATTGATTCTACACTTCTTTGAAGGATTGTTCGTTGCCTTGGGAGGGCCCAATGGGGTCTCCTCCAGGATCTTCCGATGGGCGTAAAAGCTCATATGCTGATAAATTAAAAGAAAACCCTGCATCTTCTTCCGATGAAGCTCAACGCAGTGCTTATCAAATGCTATTTAAGAATGCCGGAAAGGGTTTACCCGCAAACAGAGTTAACGATCGCCTTCCACAACCGCGTCCAGTGCCAAAGATTGTCATAGAACCAAAACTCGGTTGAGGATACGATTATATACCGTGCTACCCATGATCCGATCTCGCAAATTCATGGGTATTCGGCCCACTCTGAACTTTCTACACACCTGGGTGAGACAGAACTGGGAGCCCATTGGTGAGTACTCTCTATGGCCTATAAGCAATGGGTATTTTATTATTAGTTTCTCTTCTCTAGCGTATAGAAACAGAGCATTTGAATCATAAAAGAGGAGCCACGGCCCGACAGGATTATTTGTCCAACCGTGGAGAGTGGGTTTTGATCCTCGCATTGAGCCCACGGCTGTCCCTGTCTGGATACGACTGTATGCTCTCCCAATGGAGTTTTGGGGTGAGCAGATCCTTGAGTTGATTGGTAATTCTCTAGGTAGATTTTTGGGAGTTTCAAGAGATACCATGGAAGGAAATACTGTTGTCTTTGCTAGAATATGTGTAGAAATGGACATTAGCCAGCCACTTCCAGCCGAGGTGGAATTGGAGTTGGCAGGACTAACCTGGATACAACAGCTAGACTATGAAGCCTTACCTTTCAGATGCAGAGTCCGCCATAAGCATGGCCATTTGGCTAGGTTCTGCCCAAATAGCCTGACCACAAAAGCGGAAGCTCCGTCGGGAGCGTCAAATCGCCCCAGAGAGGGTAAGTTCACTTCGGTCAAAGAACCCCTCAATATCCCCCAGGGTTCTGATGCCCGTAAAGATGGCTTTGAACAGCAGAAGCGGAGGAAAAACAAAAAGAGAAATGGCAAAGAGCAGGCCCAAACCAAGCCAACCAATCGATATGAAATCTTCAAATCCCTTGTAGACCAAGAAGACCAAGTCATGGAAGGAGTGGTTGGGAATGTTGGGGATACTAACACCCACTCTCATGCTCCTCTATCATCTACTCCTGTCTTAGAACAGGTGATTGAAACCCCTGAGACTTTGCAATCCGAGAACCTAGGGGCTATGGTAATTCATGCCCCTGCACAACCAGTTATTAAGGATGTCCACATGGGAAGTGCAGAAAAGAACAGAGAAAGACCAAGCGCTGGGGATTACCCTGTGGAAAAGAGGTCTAAGAATAGTAATTCCCAAGGAGCCGGTAGAAAATCCAATAAGGATCTAATAGTAGCGCAAGGGGACAAGCCGATCAATGGAGGATCGGTGAGAACAATTGACTCGTATTGCTCCCAAGGTTTCCAATGATTATACAATCCTGGAATGTAAGGGGTTTAAATAGTAGAACCCATCAATCTGCTGTTCAAAGACTTTTAGGAAGACACAAAACAGACTTTTTGCTCCTTCAGAAAACAAAAATGTCTTTAGATCTTATGTGTAAAATTGCTAGTAGAATATGGAGGGGCGCCGGATATATGGATGTGGCGGCCCAAGGAGCTTCGGGGGAATTGTTACTCCGTGGAATCCTCTGGTGTGGATAGCAATAGAACATACAACTTGGAGGGGGGTTCTCACATCTCTCTTTAAGAATATTGTTACAGTTGAACAGGTTTTAATTACAAACTTCTATGGGGCTCAAAGCATTGATGGCCAGCGGCTTCAATGGAATGTTGTTCATTCAATGAGATCCTCCCGGGAAGATTGCGATTGGATTGTTGTCGGGGATTTTAATGCCAAATTATCTCGCAGTGGATCGAGAAGGTGGTTTCCCGCTTTGGATCCAGGGGATAGGCTTCTCGATTGCTCAAGTCCGTGCCTTTCACCTTGTTGATATCAAAGGTCCCGGTACTTATTTTACGTGGACTAATAAGAGAAGAGAGCCACACAAAGAGGAAGGTAAAACTAGACCGGTTTCTGGTCTCGTAGGAAGCATTTGTGAAATGGAATATTAAATTTCAGATTTTGGAAGGCCCAGCTTCGCACCACTTTCCCATTGTACTCGGAGGGAGGGGCTATGACAGAGGCAGCACTCATAAACCTTTTAAATTTGAAAATTTTTGGTTGCAAAAAGAAGATCTCCGAAGAAAAATTCCTCGGTGGTGGGAAGATGGCCGCCCACCTTTTGGGACTCGCAATGTTCAAATTTCACAAACAACTTCAATTTGTCAAGTGTAAATTGAAACAAAGGAGGCAAACTAACAAATCGGACTTCCAGCACCAACGGGCCCCCTTGTTGGCCAGATGGGATGAGGTGCAAAAACATTTCAGTGAAGGAAACATTTCCGAGCACCTTAAATCCGAGGATGATGCTTTACGCAAAGCGGTTGAGGATATTGATAATCAAGAAGAGATTTACTCGAAACAGAGAGCAAGAAATACTTGGTTATTAGAAGGAGACAGAAATACAAAATTTTTTCAGCGCTCTGCTCGTGCTAGGAGACAAATGAATAATATGGATTTCCTTCAAGATGAGAATGGATACTTATTTGACACTCTTCCCGGTATGCACTCCCACTCAATGGAGTATTTCTCAAAACTCTTTAAGGAAAGTATGGAGCAAGATGGGGCAGCCCAAGATGAAGTTATTGTTGTCATTCCTTCTATAATCTCTCCTGAAGAAAACCAGGCTCTACTTAGACCTATAGATAAAGATGAACTTAAGAAGGTGGTCTTTGGGATGAGTACCGGTAAATCGCCCGGTCCCGATGGCTTCCCTATTGAGTTCTTCCAGTGCCTTTTGGGATTCCCCTGGAGGAAGATGTTCTCGTCGTCACCGAGGAGTCCGAACCAATAAAAGAATGCTCAAGGCTCTAAATCATACATTCATTACTTTAATTCCAAAAGGAGCAGTGGGGGTTCATTTATCCGATTTTAGACCTATTGCCTTATGCAATGTGATCTATAAAATAATTACTAAGATTATGGCCGAAAGGTTAAAACCTATCCTGCATAATATAATTTCCCCGCAGCAAGGGGGTTTTGTTGAAGGGAGGCAAATTTTGGATGGAGTGATTCTTGCTCAGGAGGCTATCCATACAATGCACCAAACTGGGAACAAAGGAATGTTCATTAAACTCGGATATGTCCAAGGCTTATGACAGGGTGGAGTGGGGCTTCTTGGCAAAGATGTTGACCGCCTTTGGTTTCTCTCAGGATCGGACAGACCGGGTCATGAGCCGTATTTCTACGCCTTCATACTGCTCTTATCAAGGGACTTCCCTCGCCTCCTTTTGGTGCCTCTCGAGGATTGCGGCAAGGAGACCCTTGCTCTCCTTATCTCTTCCTCATCTTGGCCGAAGGATTGGGTAGACTCTTTCTCGAAAAGAAGACTTCAAGGTCGATAACAGTGTTTTAAGGTCGGGGCTGAAGTTTTGACTCATTTACAGTTTGTAGATGATACTGGATTGGTGGGAGTGGCCAGCCTTAGGGAAGCAAGAAGAATCAGAGATACTCTAAATGTCTACCTTCGGGCCTCTAATCAAGTCATCAATGACAATAAATCCAAAGTGATCTTCTTCAATATTGATCAACGGTTACAGGACAGAGTTATTGAGATTTTAGGTTTCACTCGGACCTCTCTCCCAGTAGTCTACCTGGGGGTCCCTCTCCATTTCAAAAAACTAAAAATAGATGTTTGGAAGGACCTTTTGGATGGCATCAAAGATAGAATGAACCATTGGTCTAATAGATGGTTAAGTTATGGGGGTCGTCTAACTTTTCTGCAATCAATTATTCAGGCCATGCCAATTTATAAATTCTCCGTCCTGGTCGCTCCCTGACCTATTTGGAAAGAGCCGGATAAAATGGCTAGAAGATTTCTATGGGAAGGTGCCAAGGGAGAGAGGAAATGGGCCTTGGTTGGCTGGGACAAGGTTACCCAACCCAAGGAAAAAGGGGGGTTGGGACTAAGAAGCTCCAAGTTTAACAACAAGGCTTTGGCTGGCAAACTGTACTGGAGGTGGATTTCTCAGCCAACATCCCTCTTCAGTAGAATTCTCTCTAGCAAATACTTGGGTTCTGTCCATCCTAATGATGTGGGCCGCTTTCCACTGGAAGGTTTTGGATCACCAATGTGGCAGGCGCTCAAGCTTGGAGCTCAACTCATCAAAGATCAACTATTTTGGAAAGTGGGGAGAGGGGATAAGGCTCGGTTCTCGGATCGATTCCCGGGACCGTAATCCTCCCATTATTGCTATTTTTCCTGAATTGCAACCGATAAAATCTGCTTTAGAAGATAAGGGATGGATTCAAATTGAGAGCTACTTTAACACTAGTCAATTGGGGGACTACAAGATCATAAAGTTTAAGCGGCTGGATGAGTGGCCAATACCAATCCCTCCGGAGTTGGTACCTACTTTGGGAAAAATCTTGGCAGAACGGTTTCTTACTGGGAGAGATGAGGAGGATGAACTGGCCTCGGGGCTATGGAAGCCTTGGGGTTTATACTGTGAAAGAAGGATATGGTGAGATCCTTCCAGAGCCCCCTCCACACTTTTTTTTTGGTTCATGACTGGAGAAAGATTTGGCATCCCCAGGGCTGGCCGAAAGTGAACTTCTTTGCCTGGAAGCTTTTGCATAATGGAATTCTCACCTATGACAATCTCATACTCAGAGGCATCATTGGCCCTTCCCAATGTGTGTTATGCCATAAGCAGGAGGAAACGGCGGATCATCTAATGTTTGAATGTTCTTTCACACGACGTATCCGGAAGCGCTGGTTCTCCCACTTTAAACTTCAGGCTAATGGGGTCTTGTCTCGAAACAACATATGGGAAAGCTGGAAGAAAGGTAGATTTAAATCCAAAGCTCTTCGAATTGGCTGGGAGCTTGGTTTATTTTTTATCTGGTGGCAGGTTTGGTTGGAGAGAAATGCCCGTATTTTTCGTGAAACCTTCTCCTCTCTAGAAGGAATATGGCAAGTCATTTGGAGCAAAGTGGCGGAAACGGTTGCCATTCATACCGAGGGGGAAATTCAGTCTGCTTCTGAGCCTTTGGACGAGGGAGCTGTTTTTCAACAAAGGCAGGTGAGTGGTAGTTGGAAACCTCCTCCTGAAGGATGGATCAAAATCAATACTGATGGAGCGGCTAAAGGCAATCCGGGAAGTGCTGGAATTGGAGTTGTGTGCCGCGATCATGTTGGGTCTTTGCTCTATTGGGAACTGCAGGGTCTGGGATGTGCCACAAACAATGAAGCCGAGGCCTTTGCCATTAAATCCGCCTCCTTCTGGGCTGCCAAACAGGGACACAGGAAGATTATTATTGAGTCTGACTCCCAAATTTTGGTGGGTGCTCTTGATTGTATGAGAAACTTTGTCTCGAAAGCTTGGAGGTTGCGGATCTTAGTTTCCCAAATCAAAGAGCTTTGGAGGGAATTAGATGATGTGATACCCGTCTATGTGAATCGAGATCTCAATAAGGCGGCCGATTTCCTTGCTAAGATGGGTGCCGAAAGGGAGGTTGGGATGCAACCGCACAGTGACATGCCGGTGGAGGATGCAGAGATTCGACAAGGCCTTGAACGTTTTCTGAAATGATGTGCAGTGTTTTTATGCTAAGGAAGGTTTCTGTCGCGATATCGCGACAGGTTGCGCCCTTTCGGCCTTTAGCGGGTTTTTGTCGCGATATCGCGACAGGTTGCGCCCTCTCGGCCTTTGGCGGGTTTTTGTCGCGATTTCGCGACATGTCGCGCCATCGCGGCCCTAGGGGAAGGCGCTTGGTTAAGTTGTCGCGATTTCGTGACAGTTTTGGCAATTTGGGGCTAACTGGTAAAATTGTCGCGATATCGCGACACTTTTGCAGATGGAGAGCAAAGTGGAAAATTCGTCGCGATATCGCGACGCTTTGAGAACTGGGCGCCGAGAGGAAATTTCGTCGCGATATCGCGACGCTTTGAGAACCGGCCAAAACCGAAGGAAAAACCGTCGCGATATCGCGACACTTTTGGCGGTCTGGTGTCATAAGGAAAACCCGTCGCGAAATCGCGACAATTTTGGCTTTCCAACGGATTGGCGAAAATCTGTCGCGATATCGCGACGCTTTTGCGATCTGGTTGCCATATGGTGAATTCGTCGCGATTTCGCGACACTTTTGTCGAAGGGTTGCAGGTGGGTGCTGTCGTCGCGACTTTGCGACATGTCGCGATTCCGCGACATGTCGCGATTTCGCGACATGTCGCGATTTCGCAACATGTCGCGTTTTCGCGACTGTTGGCACCGCAGTGGGGGAGCCGGGGTTGACTGTCGCGAGCTCGCGACATGTCGCGATTTCGCGACATGTCGCTTTTTCGCGCCCAGTTGACTTCTTTGCTTTGTGTTGTGCTGGGTTGCCTTTGTGCTCTTCTCTTGTTGTGTTGTTTGCTGTTCTTGGTTGGGATGTGTTCTCTCCCGCTTGTAATTGCTCTTTGTATTAATACAAGTTTTTCATTTTTTTTCAAAAAAAAAAATATTTTAAATAAATAATTTTTTTTTCCATAATTTTATTAAACATAATATTGGTTATTTTAATTGTTTATATTTATAAGTATAGTTGGCTAAATTTAAATATATATTTTAAATTATTTGTTTGTTTTTAAGGTATATGTAATAGTATTAGTTTTAAGGTTTGATGATCATAATAGATATATTATATAATAAATAAAAATATGAAATGATGATTGTAGAGCTACGATTATGGAGAGTTTTCAGCGCTCTGATTGTGGGGTTTTTTAAAGTTAGGGTTTTCGAAGTTGTGACTATGGAGAGCTTTCAAAACTACGATTGTGGAGGTTTTTTTAGAGTTAGAGTTTTCGGAGTTGCAACTATGGAGAGTTGTTGTGGAGGTTTTTAGGAGCTAGAATTTTTAGAGCTACAACTATGGAGAGCTTTCAAAGCTTATGACTATGAAGGTTTTTTGGAGCTAGGGTTTTTTAAGTTGCAATTATGGAAACTTAGGGTTTTCAAAGTTGCAACTATGAAGTTATATAGGAGATGGTATCAATTTTGAATGGAATTTGTACGAGCAAAGGGGATGTAGGGGTTCGGGGAGGTAGGGTAGCGTGGAAGATGTGCAAAGTGAGCCACACACTTATGGCAAGGGGGACATGGTAGGTGGGCCCTTGGGGCTTTGTCTAGATTTTGATGTGTTTGATCCAAGCATTGGGGGGTCCAAAAGATTTGATGTCTTCTACTCCCTCTATGGGCAATTCAAACCATTCTTGGTCTCGAGTGTTATTGGGAGTTGACCCTATTGTTAAGACTCACTTTGATCTGGTTCTAGAGCTAGAGGTTGATATTCCTTCTTTGCAAATTCCTCAACCTATTCTTCATTAAACAATAGTGGAATGAGCAAACTCCTTGGTTGGGAAGTTTATTGGGGTCCAACCAAATTTGGACTCTATTAGAAAATGGATTGCTCAAAAATGGAGGCCAAAGGGGGATTTGGAAGTGGTGGCATTGCCCAAAGGCTTTATGCTCTTTAATTTTAAGATCTTAGAAGACAAGTAGGTTGTGGTTATGAAGGGTTCTTTGGTCGAAAAGATCTATTTTTAAGGAAATGCTCCTCGAACTTCAATATGTCCACTAAGAATATCAATAGGGCACCCCTTTGGGTGTGTCTGCTTGGATTTCTTGTGGTCTTCTAGGATGATGATATCCTTAAGGGTATTGCTAAATCAATGGGCAGTTTAATTATGGTGGATCCAACCACTCGAGAAAAAACAAGGATGGTTTTTGTTAGGTTTTGTGTTAACATTGATCTCTCTAAGCCTCTTCCTTCTTCTATTAAGTTGATTTCAGATTCTAGAGTTTGGATCCAGGATATAGAATATGAAACCTCTATGCCCATTTGCATTGACTATAAAAGGGTTGGTCATTTACAGACTAAGTGTCTTGAGAAGAAACCTCCTTAGAAGCAGGAGGCCCAAATCTAGAGAAAGAAAAAAGAAGACTACTCTAAAGTTGTTGGGGTTTTTCTAGAAGTTGGTGGGCATTCCAAGGGTGCAAAGGTGAATCCAAATAAATTTATTGTATTAGGAGAGTTGCTTCCTTCTGGTCTTGAGGTTGGGTTGGACGCTATTCTGGATAAGGGAGTTGAGATCCTAGATCATCAAGGGGATCAATTGCCTTCTGCTTAGGTTCCTTTGTCCCCCCTTCAAGAGGCTCATGTTGAGGTGTTTTCGGGAGCAAATGCCCCTATTTTGTATAATGAGAGGGTTGTTTCCCCTCTTGATAAGGAAAAATATGAAGCTATCATGGAGTCTCTTTGGGATGTAGAAGTGGGAGAGATTTCTACAAATGCATTGGATAAGGAATTAGAGGAGGTTTGGTCTTCCTCGGAGGAAGATGACTTTCAAGAAGTTCTAAATAGGTAAAAGATAAAACTAAAGAAGATAGCTTAGCAATAACAACTCCTTCCTCAATCAGTAGAATCAAGCAAGAAGGGAACAATTGGCTCTATGCAGCCCATCAAAAAAACCCAAAAAACAATAAATCTAAGTAGTGGGAAGGGGCCAAGAAGACCAAAAAAATCTAAGGTGCTCTTAAAGAAAATGACTCAAGATGTGGCTAATGGCTCCCAACCTACATTACCTTTGAGTGGAGGGAAGGCTCCATAATCCTTGAAGTAATGAAGATTATCTCATGGAATATTCGGGGTTTGCATGCCCCGACTAAACAAAGAGTGCTAAAATATTTTAGAAAAAGTTTCAATCCTAATATTCTTTTCTTACAAGAAACTAAGATGGGCGATGAGGATTTTGATAGATTACAAAGGTTTTTTTGGAAGGGGTGTGAAGGTGTGAGTAGGGCTACTCATGGTTCTTTCAGAGGGTTGTGGATGCTTTGGAATCCTGATTCTGTGGAGGGCAAGCTCATTCATTAGGTTGATAGGTTCTCTTCTTTTTTATTCTACTATAAAAAGACTAATTTTTCTTGGATTTCTACCAATGTGTATGCTCCCAATGTTGTTGTGGATAGAAGGAAACTTTGGGTTGACTTAAAAGCCCTTGGTTATTTGTTTGACCTTCCATGGCTGCTTTTTGGTGACTTTAATTCCATTATGCTCCCTTGTGAGAAACTTGGAGGCTTGGCTATTTTTTTGGACAACATGGAGGAGTTTGGTGAGTTCTTGACCTCCATGGGACTAGTAGATATTGATTTGCAAGGTTCTAAATTCACTTGGTCCAATAGAAGAAGGGGAGGGGGTCTGATTCAATCTAGGATTGATAGGGCCCTTACTTTAATGAGTTGGCTCACCATGGTTCAGGATTGCTCTTTGAGGACTTTACCAAGAATTTCTTCTGACCACAACTTGTTACTATTAGAATTCATGGAGGAGAAATATTTGAAAGGTTATCCTTTCAGGTTTGAGACAATGTGGCTTTCTCATCCAGATCTTGAAGGCTTGATTAAGGCTTGGTGGAATTCGGATGTCTATGGTACTAAGATGTTTCAAGTGGCCAAGAAGCTAAAAATCATCAAAGCTAACTTGAAGAGGATGGAAAGAGGTTTTGGGAACCTCTTCCATAGGAAGCAAAAAATATTTCAAGAATTGTAGGAAATTGAGGAAAAAGGCCAAAGTGAAGGTTGGTCAGAGGAGTTGGCCAACAAAGAGCAAATTACTCTTGCAAAATTTCATAATATTCTTGCTAGTGAGGAGTCTTTTTGGAGGCAAAAATCTTGAGCTACGTGGCTTAAGGAGGGGGATAGGAATACCAAGTTTTTCCACCTCTCAACCTTGAAACATAGGAGTGCTAATAAAATAAGAGAAATTACATTGGACTCCAATGAATGCCTTAAATATAAGGAAGAAATTGCTACTACCATGGTATCCTTCTTTCAAGATTTATTTTCTAGAGATAGGGAGGAATATGGGGATGCTTCGGAGGAACTTCTCAGGAACATTCCCCAGGTGGTGATGATTGATATGAATAATGCTTTGAATGCCCCCTTTTCTAATGATGAGATTAGGATCAACCTATTTAGTATGAATAAGGACAAAGTGCATGGGCTGGATGAGTTTCTTGCCGGTTTTGGCACCTTCTTGGTTTGGATATTTTGAAAGCCTTAAGAGAATTCCAATCTTCTTCCTCTTTGTTGCAGGTATGGAATACTACCTTTATTATTTTGGTTTTGAAGAAACATGGTGCCTCTTCTCTAAGGGATTTCAGACCTATCAACTTATGCAATACCCTATATAAGTTGCTTACTAAGACACTTGCTAATAGGTTGAAAAGGCTTCTCCCCATCTTGATTTCTCCTCTTCAAGGTGGTTTTGTTCATGGTAGGCAAATTGTGGATGGGATCATTACGGTTCATGAGACTTTATATTTTATGTCCAAAAGCAGGTTGGCTAGAATGCTTCTTAAACTTGATATGTAGAAGGCTTATGATAGGGTCTCCTAGGAGTTCCTTGACAAGGTGTTGCAGAAATTTAGCTTTGGGGATCTATGGAGGAAGTGGATTAGAGTTTGTATTTCCTCTACTAAATTTTCTATCATCATCAATGGGATTTCGAGTGTTTTTTTGGGGTTAAAGAGGTATTAGGCAAGGTGATCCCTTATCTCCATATCTTTTCATTTTGATGGTTGAAGCTTTAGGAAGATTGATTCTTGTTGCTACCTTGTCCTCTAAGATTAAGGGTATTAGGCCTACTGGTATTGCGGAGGTAGTTTCTTATCAATAGTTTGTAGATGACATTGTACTTCTTGGTGAGGCTACTATGAGAGAGGCTAAGGAATTCATGAATATTTTGCAGTTGTATGAGAAAGATTCCAGCCAACAAATTAACTTCCATAAAAGTCAATTTTTTTTGTGAATACTAGGGGGTAGCTTCAACATAGAATTGTAGGGATTTTTTGTTGTGGCATTGCTAACCTTCCTTCTTTATATCTAGGTATGTCATTGTTCACTAGTAGGATGAAGGAGGAGTTGTGGTCTCCTATGTTGGATAGGATTCAACGTAAGTTAGCTAGGTGGAAAGGTAATCTCCTGAGCCAAGCAGGTAAGTTGCAATTGCTTCAAGCTACCCTCCAAAGCATTCCCATCTATTATATGTCTCTTTTCAAAATACCCTTCAAAGTTAGGAGGAGGATTGATCAAATATTTAGGATATTTTTATGGGTTGGGGTGGAGGATAAATAAAGGGTGTCCCTTGTCTCTTGGGATAGGGTCTACTCTTCTAAGAAAGAAGGTGGTCTTGGGATTAGAAATTTGTTGTTGTTCAATAAGGCATTGATTGCAAAAACAACCTAGAGATTATGTGTTGAGGAGGATCAACTATGGAAAGATATTATGAGAGGTAAGTATCTAGAAAATCACATTCCTTTTTTTAGAAGTGTTGCTCCTCCTAGGGGCTCTATGATTTGGAATGGTTTGTTGGGGGTTAGAAGTTTGGTTATGGAGGGGATGTGGTGGTAGATTGGGAATGGCAAGGATGTGTTCTTTTGGGAGGATACTTGGATTCTTCCTGAACCCCTCTTTCTTAGTCCTAATTTTTATGAGTTGAAGGCTCCTTTGTCACTAAAATATGGAGAAAAAGTAATTGATTATATAATCATCACTAATGGCAAGAGGATTTGGAAGCATCTGAATTTACATACAGTTGATATTCATATCCTTCAAAGTTTGGAAAATTTGAACATGTTGCTGCAATAGTACTTTCTTCCTCAGCAGAATGATAGGGACTTCCTTCTATGGACTCATTCTCCTAAAGGCCTTTTTTCTATCAAGACTACATATGAGGCCCAAACATTATCTAGGGGAGGATATTTTTCGATGGAAAGGGTTTGGTATCCTCATTTGATCCCCAAGATTACATTTTTTTGTGGCTATGTTTGCAAAATAGAATTTTTATTGTTGATAATTTATGTAAGAAAGGCTTCCATCTTCCCAATATTTGTCTCTTGTGTTCTAAGGATGTTGAATTTGTGGATCATATTTTCATCCATTGTGATTTCTCAAATAAGGTGCTCAATGCTTTACTGGATTCTTTTTCTATCAAGTGGACATTGCCTCAAACTTTCAAGGAACTTTTCACTCAGTGGAAATCCCCCTTCATCAATCACAACCTCACTAGGGTGTGGGACCTGGTTCTTCCTCATTTTTTATGGGGTATCTGGTGGGAGAGGAACAAAATAAATTTCAAGGATATTGCTAGGGATGAATCCTTTATCTTTAGAAGGATTAAATTTGTTATTGAGAATAACATGGTTATCTTTGTTGTTGGAAATGGTAGGGAGAAAGCTGTGGAGAAAGGGGTTGTTATTAGTTGGAAATTGAATCTAGGGTCTTCTGCTTTTGTATCCACTGTTCAAAAATGATTGGCTACTAGATGGCATAAACCAACTAAAGGGTGGGTCATTCTGAACTTTGATGGGGCTGCCAAAGGTAACCTCAAGAGGGTTGGTGGAGGGGGTGTTGTCAAAAATTATAATGGTGAGGTCATTTGGGCTTACGCCAAATATTATGGTATTCATACCAACCACCTAGTTGAAGCTAAGGTGCTTTTCTTGGGTGTTCATCAGGTTTTTGAGAGGGGCTTCAGAAGACTTCTCATACAAGGTGACTCCTTGAACATCATTCAAGATTTGTAGCGTTGTCTGAATATTATTAAGGACACCTCAAAGATTCTAGAAGGTATGTTAGAAGTTAAAATTGAGCATATTTATAGGGAAGGTAACCAAGTTGTTGATGTTATGGCCAATTTGGGGGTGGATAGTGGCCAATTCAAAATTTGGGAAGATAATTTTCCTCGTTGTTAATGATAATTGTTGCTTTGGAAGCATTGGGTCTACCTATCCAGTAGACCTTTTTATTTTCTTTCTGCTTGGATGAGGTCTCCTTTGTGTTGTAGTGATCCTCTCTTTGGGGGATCTTTTTGTGGAGGCTGGTCCTTTTGCTCCCTGGTGGTTTCCATTCTTAGGGAATATGCTTGGTGTATTGCCCTCACCCTTGCTCTCTAGGATTGGGGTTTTGTTATCTGCATCTTGATGTATTTGCTACCCTTCTAGTATTATGCAAAAATGGAGTAGGATCTTTGGTGCCTCTAAAAGAAAGTTGAAACAAAAATTCTCCTTTATGCCCTATTGGGTGGTGGGTTGGTCTATGTTGTATCATGGTGTTATCTTTCTCTTTTGTTCTCTTGGGTGGTTGTTGGGTTTAGTTTTTATTCTTTTGGCCTTGGAGGCTAGCCTGTGCTTAATTATGTAGACACTAAAAATTGACCCACTTTAGTGGGCAATCTTCCCTGAACCTTCTAGGAGACCCCTTAAGCTTGCTTAAGACAAGAGTAAGGCTTCTCCCCCTTGTTTTACATTTTTCTTTCTCCATCTCTATGCAAAATCATGCTCGCCCTTGACGGGGCATGATTTTGCGTAGGTGAAATTGCAGTTGGCCTTGACAGGGCACAATTTTATATTTTTAGGGTTTCTTCTAGAAAACCCTAATTTTTTGGGTTTTGCATGTTCTACGTCGATCCTCCTTGGTTTTCCTATTTTTTTTACCTTCAAATCCACTATATTAGGAGGCTTTGAATTCGCTTTTAACACACAACACAATTCAAAATTATTACACACTAACATTTGATGATTTATTATTTCTCGCAAAGTATTCTTATTCAGTCTGCATCCTTCTTCTTATTTCATAAGCAAGTTAAATTTGGAGTGTGAAGTATTATTGGTTTCTTGCTGCATTGGATTGTTGATTGTTGTTGCTCGCTCTTATTGGATTGGTTTAGAATCCCTAAGGAGAGATCAACTATTTGGAAGGTCTCAACCCTTTTGCCTGTTTCCTCGATCTCTACCAAGTGGAAGTGCTCTACTACATGTTTGTTTTTGTTTACTGCACTTAGTTTTTATTATTTTTCTTTGATATGAGATGTTTCGTCTCACTTCTAGAAAATCATGCTCGGGTCTCTATGGGGTGCAATTTCGCTTGAGCAAAGTCATGTTTGCCTATTACAGGGTGCAATATTGCCCAGATAGTATCTGGGAGTAAACTAGTATCTCATACTTCATAGTTGCATTCTAGGATGCATTTAGAGCTTGATACTATATTATGTTCTATTGTTCCTTCATTTTATTTTGTTGTATTGTATTATGTTTGTTTTCTTCCAAAGGTCAATTTTCACTTCTGTTTATCACAAGTCAGCTAAAAGGACCTAGGGGGCTTGATTGTTGCACCTCTAAGCATTGTTATACAGTGGCCTAAGAAGACCCCCTAATGCTAATCATATTTTTCAAGTGTTTATCAAATTATCTTGTAGGAACAAAAATTGTTGATAGCATTGGATAGAGGGATAAAGGCAAGGATAAATCACTAGATAAGCTAAGTGTTTCAATTAGTCTTTAGGTTGTTTTTTGAGTGCTTTATATTTTTGTTATAAAACCTAGATCTAATTTTATAGAAAAATATATATATATATATATATATATATATAATTCCTAGGTATTCAAAAAATAAACAACATATAGAGTGAAACTAGGGTTAATTATGTTTGTGTATTTTCTCTTGAAACCTTGCTTAAAGGTTGTCTGTTTGGAACCCTAGGGTTAGAAAGCATTCAAAGGAAGAATCATACTAGGTTTAGCTCTTGTATTCTTGCATTTTGTATTTCTGCATTATCCTTTATATTTTATAGCATAGATCTAGAAAGGCCAAATCTAGGTGTTTGTCTTGAATTGAATACATTAAAAATTCTTGAAAATCAAAGGACTTGGAGTGAGTCCTTAAACCATTCCTGGTGAACCCTTCCCTCTTAGCATGGAGTGCAGAGAACAACATACCCCCGCAGTTCATCCCAAGGCTTTCTCTTATAGATCCAGCCTTGAGAATTGTACGCGGTAGGTAAGTTTTTCTCTACATCTTTGGTGAACTCGATGTGAACACCTCATTTATTTTAAAATATTTTAAGCAAGATCACTAAGTTTGTTTGTGTGGCTGAAAAACCTTAATAACATATTTAAAAATCCTTTTGTTTCTATTGTTAGCATTCTCTTCTATCCTTTCATTTTTCTAATGGCTCTTGTCCTTAGAAGTCAACAAAAGCACCTTGAATATAATTATGTTTCTCTTGAAGATGATAATATTGATAGAGAGGATCCTAAAATAGATCCATAAGAACAAGAAAATATGGAAACTGAAATAAATTTGTATCCTTATGAGGGACCTAATGGTGGGTTCATCTTTTCATCATTTGAGCCCATGTGGGGTTTTATGAAAGCTAATAGGGATAAGATATTGGGAGGTATGGAGTGAGAAGATAATATCGAAAGAGGTGAAACTCCTCCACATAATCCTCCAATAAGCTCCCCTATGCTTGACCAAAATAACCCCTTGCCTAAATCAATGCACCATGATAATTTGAACCAAACTATTGATACTGCTACAACATCCAACATTGGAAGGAATATGTAAGCCCCTCCAATTAGTAGTGTCACTCAAAAGCGTTTTCAATTTCTTCCTCAATCCTCTAATTTCAACACCTTTGCTTCTGTTCCACAAAATGTTAGCTATCCATTTTCACAAGGTGCCACATATAATAGTAATATTCATGCATCCAACTTGAATCAAGCATTGGTTCCTCAACACACATATGTTCCACCTTTGGGGAATATCGAAACAATACATAAAAATAATCTAGATGTGCATTGAACAAATAGGGTAAATCAATTGGTTTCAAAATTTGAAATGATTAAGCCTTCAAGTTTTACTTACAGTTATAAGGAAATATGTGATCAACCATTGGATCTTATTATTGCTGCTAGGCCTTATCCTAAGCATTTTTCCATGCCAATTTTTCCTATTTACAAAGGGGTAGAAGATCCAATAGAGCATCTAAGAAGATTTAGAAAAACTTGCCATGATCTCATTTATGATGACATGTTGTTACTTAAAACATTTCCTAAGAGTCTTGGTGGAATGACATTAGAGTGGTATTATCGGTTATCTAATTATTCTTTGAAGAGTTTTAAAGAGACAATATAATTATTTGTTCAACAAATTGGTGCCTATATTAAAAAGAAAGTGACAATGAAAGATGTTTACAATTTAAAACAAAGTAAAGAGGAAAGCTTTTTAAAAAATTTGGCTTGTTGGAGAAGTTTGGTTGGACGTTTGAGATATACTTTACCTCCAAAATATATGCTTGAGAAATTTTATTGGTAATTTACAAGAACAATTATCTTATACATTAGAGGCTACTACTATTACATCTTTTGATTAGGAAATTGAATTATAAAGAAAAGTAGATCAGACCCTTATCAGAAGAGGCCAACTCAAAATCAAATAAGAGAAACCTACTAAGTCTCAACATAAGAATAAGCACATAGGAGGTGATAGTGGAATGGATAGTAGGTCTGTTAATATGTTACTAACAATATACAAAATATAGTACTTCAAAAACCTCCACAAAGGAATTTTACAAAGCTTAATATGTTTATGGAAGTAGTATTGAAACAAATTTTAGAACCCAATGCAATTGAGTTGCCTCCCATAAGGAAACCAAATACTATAACTCATTGGTATAAAGTAGGACAACATTGTACATATCATAGAGTGGAAGGATATTGGACAAATTCTTATAAGAAGTTGAAACATGTGGTTCAGGATTTGATTGATGTAGGACGTATTGATTTAGTCAATTCTTAGGCAGTGAATAATCAAGCACCTACCCAAAAAACTATGACTACCAATCAAGATATGAGAATATTTAAAGATCCATTGCATGGTTGGGGTAAATATAAGAAAACAAGCTTAAACTCAACATCCTCATCAACGATAGAATTTTGTATTACAACCCGGTTCAATTTTAAAGAATAATCAAAGAAAAGTTTCAGATACAGGGACTCCACCTATTGTATTGAGACCACAACCTCAGGTTTCATTTCATCTCCAAAAGTAGCTAGCTAGTACTCTAACCAAGATATCAGTTTTAGAGCTCTTGCAAAATTCTTCCAACCATAGAGATGCTTTGATGGAATTTCTAAAGCAGCAATCAGTTCCCTCATATTTTTCTCCTAATGCTATAGTTGATGCTGTAAATTCTCTTGGGATACATCAAATCTCATTCTTAGATGATGATAAACCTTCTTTAAACTTACAAGAAGATTCTTCACTTTACATCATTGCACTTATTGGGGATACTTTTATTAAGCAAATTTTGGTTGATAATGGTTCTTCTCTCAATTTGTGTACATATCAATTCTTTAAAAAAATTAGATTAAAAGAGGAAGACTTAACAAAATCTAATGTCATTATAAAAGCTTTCAACAATGAATCCCAAGAATCCTGTGGTGTCATATCCCTTCCTCTCAAGGTTGGGCCTAAAATATTGGATACTTTGTTTTATGTGGTATATTGTCCTACATATTTTAATATTATTCTTGGATGAACTTGGATCCATGCAATGAAGGTCATCCCTTCTACTTTTTATCAATACCTCAAGTTTGAATTTAAAAATCAAGTTGTCACCATTCCAAGCGACCCTCGACCATTTGAGTTTTGCTCAAATGTAGAGCGAGCTCAATCTAAGTTCAACCTGTGTCCTAATTCTTCAATGGTTTCTCCACATTCCTCATCTTAGATATTAGAACAATTTTAAAATTAAAAATGAGTGAGGAACCTATCTTAAATTTTCCATATCAGGATCATGACAATCAGTTTCTTCAATCACCTCTTCTGGATCTAACCAAGCTACCACCATCATCAAGAACCATGGGTTTTCCCCAAAAGAAAGGTGATGTTGTACATTTTGGCACGTGTACCTTTACCTTTGCAGGAACTGCCTTCAAAAAAAAGATATGTGGTAGCAACCCCTCTCCCATTGAGCATTCTTTTGCTCATTATTACCTTTCCAATGACTACCTGCTTCCTAAACAAATCCTATCTAGTATGGGATATGTAGGTAAAGGTTTGGGGACACAATAGAAGGGCATTCAAGAGCATTTGGATGTCGATATCTGGCCTAGGAGATGTGGCATAGGTTTTATACATAGTAAAGACCAATATTTACTATTTAACAATGATGATCATCTTATAACTTATGCTGAGTATATGGATTATCAAAAGTTAAAAGTGGGTAATGAGGATGATGGCCCCCCTTATTCTTTTGAGATCTTGTTTTGCAATATGATTAATTTTATCTGTTTTAAAATAAGCCTTCTATTTTAAAAGTAGATCTTGCTTGGTTGTATTATAATGATCTTTTTTCTAAAAGGAATGGTTTTGTTCACAAGTGTATTGATTACCATGCCATGGTTGTCGAATAAAAAGCCACGAAAGAGCTTCTCCATGATTTTCATCATTGAGATGACTTAATTTTAGGGAATTTATTTGATAAAACAGTTTATGGTACACTTATTTTGTATGCCAAGAAAGACAACATACTTAGATGTTGTGTCAACTTTCATCCTGCTTGCTTAAATTAATTAATTAATAAAACATTAAAAATAATAATAAAATAATGAAAACAATTAAAAATTGCATCAGTTAAATATCATTTAGCTATGCATTTTCATTTTCGTTGCATCCATCTACTTGTTCGTACTGCATTGTTTCTTGTCATCATTTTGCATTTGCCTGTCTAACATTTAACACAACTTGCATGTCTGAGTGCCATATTTTGCATGATTGCATGTTCAAGACTACTTGATCATATAGATTTTGGGGATCTTGCAACAATGGCATGTGATGATACATAGTTAGGTCGTAGCTCACATGCATTGCACTATCACTAGGGTTTTAATGCCTAGTAAGATCCCCACCTAGGGTTTCTTCTTCAGTCTTCTTTTTTTCCCCCTTCTCTTTGTTGTTCAAGTTCTATTTTTTCCTTGGTCTTAAAGTATTGATTCATCATATTTCTTAGGTCCAATGATGATAGTTCGTTAATATATCCTTTTCGCTTCTCTATTGCCTTATTTTTCTTCTTTGTCTTCCTTTGCTTTTGATAAGAAGATATTTGTGCATTTTTCTTCATTTGTATTTTTAAAAGTTTTTTTTTTGCACACTTGCACACACTCACTATGTTGTTTTCATCTTTAAAAACCCCTATTGGCGATAGCATTCACCTAAAATATTTTATTCTTATATATTACACCCACATGGGATTATTATACATCCTAGCGGGCATCTTATTGGATATGATCTTCTATTGGGTTATACTCCCTTTTGACTCAACAAGCTCAACACCCCATTACAGGATAAGCTTCTTGGCCATTTTCACTAGGTCTTGGCATACACCCTAGTGGGTAATAGCCCCACAATAGTCAATTAGCAAGAAACCACCCATAGCGGGTCAGACTCCAACACCTCAATCTATACGGTGAGTACTATACCCATAGTGGGTCTAGCTCCCTATTTTTTGGTACGATTCATAGTATTTAATCACATTGATCTCTTGCGACCTATGCTAATTTAGATACTATTTTTTACCTATTATTCTATGTTTTAGATGGTTGACCTTTGGGTCTTCTTCTTTATCTTCTTCTTCTTCTTCTTCTCTTCTCTCTCTTCTTCTCTTTGTTGGTTTTCTTTCTTATTTCTATCTCGTGTTTCCTTTCTTACCTCCATCCATTTTATCCATGCATTTCATATAGTCTTGCATTAAGATAGATTGCATGCATAAAATATTAAAACTAAAGAACATCTAATTAAATCAAATCACATGCACATGAAGCAACTATGTATTACTCAATGAGAAAAAAAGAGATACATTAGTGTCTGGTTGGTGTACCATAGTCCAGTCTTGGTACACTCAACCAATCCCTATGGATTCATACCACAATAAAAATTGGCATGTCATCCTGATCCCTAGGTCTGAGAGCCTATGTCCTCCACTCTTCCTGAAGGAGGAGGTGGTCCAGGCAGCCTCATACCCACGGATGATGAAGCTAAGAATATCTGTGATCAAGACTGTGACCTACTAGCTAATTGGAGGGACGAAGAGGGTATTGCTCTATGCCCCTCTAGTACTGCTTGGAAGTACATAGTCTCATAAAAGGTAGCCCACTGAATGGCTACCTCTAGCCTCTCCTTTTTTCTCTGTAGTTTTACCTATAAGAGGTGGATCCCATCGCTATCATGTCTGCTCTTGACGACAACCATCCCCTCTACTTGAGCCCTTTGGTGCTCTATGCCCAAATGGCTCACCTCCCCTTGAAGATGATCAACCTCTACTCGAGTTGCATCTCTCTCCCTCTCTACGATACTCAGTGAGCCTCGTAGTCCCTCGATCATCTTGGACCTATTCTCTTGGAGAAAGTCCATCTATTTATGTAGAGTCTCCACCTGTGCTCGTAGCACCTATACCTCCTCCCTTAAATCCCCTCATCTTAAGGCTTGGCCTCGATTGGATACTGCTAATGTGGAGGCCTATCTCAATCCTCCACCTGGTAGTATTTTGACCTCTATGGCGGTAAATCTAGGTGTCTCTATCTCCCTGGTCCCTGTAGCATTGGTGTAATTTATGACCAATACAATCTGAACCCGAGACTACCTCTATATTGAAGCTACAATATCTTACTACACCCTCTATGTGGCCCTATGAGCTACATCCTAAAAAGCTTGCTACATTCCCAAGTCCATCACTTGGTACCTCTGTATCAAAATAGGTGAGGAGACCCTCTAGGGCATGACTCCTCTATACCATCACACATAGTTGACAACCACTCCTGCATCATCCACCCTAGGATCCATGTGAGAAGGATCATCCAAATCCTCCTCTTCCCACTTGGCCAAGCCAGGTTCGTCTTCCACCCCTACTGGGTCTTGGTAGACTCTCTAGTACCAGTAGTCTCTTAGGTTTGGGATACCCTGTAAGATCCTAAACTACCTCAAGACTCGATCAAACCAGAATATCTCTGGCTCTCCTCTCTCCATAGTGAGCCACTTGATCCTCCTAATCCTAGCCAGCTCTATCCTATCCTTAGTCCATCCTAGGTATAGACGCTAGGGTCACCATATAATCTTAGTCTCCCTTAGCTCATCTACGACATGCCTTGTTAGTGGTAGGTGCTCGACGTAGATCCTTGTGACCCGCTCTAGGGATCTAGACCATATGTATGTTGTTGGTCACTTTGATCTGGACAATGATCCTAGCAGTGCATCCAATTTCTACACCACTATGTGCTTCCAGCTTCATACCTAGAGTAAAGTCATGCACACTAATCCTGTATACTGCTTGTACACAATATTGTACAACATCCTGTACAAGTAGGCCAGCACATATGGACCCTATGCAAACTTAACTCTCTGGTGTTGCATGTTTACCACTACACTTGCCATCGTCCATTGTAGATATCGCCTACTCGTGTGGCACATCAACTATCCTACCACCACCCCATAGAGCACGATCATCAATGAATCTACCCCATATTGCCACACCAAGTCATCTACAAATATGGTGTTCTCTCACACTTGGTGGGTCCAACCTCCTAAAAATTGTTGCAAGGTCGTTGGCCTCCCTCGTACTCTGTAAACTACCATCCCTATGATAGGGATGCGTAAGATGTGCCACACATCCTCCAGTGTGATGGTCATATCTCTTATGGGTAACCAAAAGGTAGACAACTTCGGGTACCATCTCTCCACTAGTGCCATTAGTAGAGCCCTATCTGCCTCTACTTAAGACAGTCTAGCTAGGTGGTCTAGCCCTACCACTCCTAGTATGTCTCTCTTCGCCTGTTCGAGTACCTTTAGCTCTACCTCCAAGGAGTTTGCTCACCACTCACAGCTCTCAAGTACCCTTAGCTACAATAGCAACAAAAACAAAAAAATTTCATCAGTTAAATTAATCAAAAATTAATTCTAATTAAATAAATTAATTTAAAATTTCATTAAGTTGAAAAACTCTAAGTTTGTTTCTAAGTTCAAATTTTACATTCTTAAAGATAGTTTGCTTGTGTCTTTTCTTCTCTTTCTTTTCCCTTTTCTCTTTCTTTTGCCTTTTCGGTAATACCATCGCTAGGTGTGATCTTGTAAAATTACACCTAGTCCTTTTTTCCAGGTAAAGTTTCACCCCTGCTATCTAGGGCAAAACCGTGGTCAGGCCTCAAGATCGTGCCCAGGTCATACATGGTAAAACTGTCAATTTTTGCAAAAAACCACCCAAAAAAAACATAAAAATTTTCAAAAATTGAAATGCAAGTGTGGTTTTCGACCCTACCTATGCTCGCTCTGCCTTTGTGCCGACTTCGCCCCTCATGATCATAAAATGGTGCATTGGTAGTGCCATCTCCCCTTTTTCCCCAGAGCTGCTTTCTTCTCTCTCATGTGATAAAAATGAATTAGGGTTTTACCCCCTTTTTCACTCTTATCCTTATTTTCGTACGCTTTTCTCTTTATCTTTTTGTTTCTTTTTGCTTCTTCTTCTTCTGAGTCTACCTTTTCGAGTTTTTATTAAGGATGTGTCCCTCATAAAACTCGAGGGGGCACCTTGGCTTTAGAGGTATTAATGTCCCTAATAAATTTATTTGCATGCAAAACATGAAAGTGTTCATAATAACACCATTTTTGCACCATCATTTTCTTCTAAACCAACCACCCCATTTCTGCTTGTCACCTTTTTTTGTGAGTGTTTACATATTTTCTTTGACACATTTATTAGGCCATAAATATGTCAAAGAGGAGGTAAAATGTAGACACGAAACAGTGACCCACTTTAGTGGGCAATCTTTCCTAAGCCTTCTAGGAGACCCCTTAGGCTTACTTAAGGTAAGGGTAAGGCCTCTCCCCCTTGTTTTGCATTTTTCTCTCTATATGTGAAATCACGCTCGCCCTTGACGAGGCACGACTTCACATAGGGAAAATCACGATCGACATTGATGTGGTATGATTTTACATTTTTAGGGTTTCTTTTAAGAAAACCCTAATTTTTTGGGTTTGGTATGTTCTACGTCGGCCCTCCTTGGTTTTCTTGATTTTTTTGCCTTCAAATCCACTATATAAGGAGGGTTTGAATTCATTTTTAACACAACACAATTTGGAATTATTACACGCTAAAATTTTATGATTTATTATTTTTCATAAAGTATTCTTATTCATCTGCATCCTTCTTCTTCTTTCACAAGCAAGTTAACTTTGGAGTGTGAAGTCTTATTGGTTTTCAACTGCATTGGATTGTTGATTGTTGTTCTTCACTCTTATTGGATTGGTGTAGAAGCCTTAAGGAGAGATCAAATATTTGGGAGGTCTCAACCCTTTTGCTTACTTCTTCGCTCTTTTCCAGGTGAAAGCGCTTTGCTACATGTTTGTTTTCATTCATTATACTTAGGTTTTATTGTTTCACTTTAATTTGAGACATTTCATCTCACCTCTACGAAATTGTACCTGGGTCTCTACGGGGCACGATTTTGCCTAAGTAAAGTCCCGGTTGCCTATTACAGGGCATGATCTTACCCAGAGAGTATTTGGGGGTAAAATGTTGTCCTAGACTTCATAGTCGCATTCTAGGCTGCATTTGGAGCTTGATACTACATTTTGTTCTATGGTTCCTTCATTTTATTCTGTTGTATTGTATTATGTTTGTTTTCTTCCAAAGATCAATTTTCGCTTCTATTTATAAAAGGTCAACTAAAATGACCTAGGGGGCTTGACTGTTGTGCCTCCAAGAATTGCTATACAATGGCCTAAGCAGGCCCCCTAACACTAATAATATTTTTCAAGTGTTTATCAAGTTATCTTGTAGGAATAGGAATTGTTGATAGCATTGGATAAAGGGATAAAGGCAAGGATAAATCACTGGATAAGCTAAGTGTTCCAATTAGTATTTAGGTTGTTTGCTAAGTGCTTTATATTTTTGTTATAAACCCTAGATTTTATTTTATAGAAATATATATAATTAATTCCTAGGCATTTGAAAAATAAACAACATATAGAGTGCACCTAGGGTTAATTATGTTTATGTATTTTCTCTTGAACCCTTGCTTAATGGTTCTTTGTTTGGAACCCTAGGGTTAGAAAGAATTCAAAGGAAGAATCATACTAGGGTTATCTCTTGTATTCTTGCATTATGTATTTTTGCATTATCCTTTATCTTTTATAACATAGATCTAGAAAGGCCAAATCTAGGTGTTTGTCTTGAATCGAATACATCAAACATTATTGAAAACCAAAGGACTTGGAGTGAGTCCTTAAACCGTTCCTCGTGAAAATCCCCCCCTAGCATCGAGTGTAGATAACAACATACCCCCGTGGTTCATCCCAAGGCTTTCTCTTGCGGATCCAGCCTTGAGAATTGTACACAATAGGGCAATTTTCCCCCTCTACAAAGTGGCCTTCTCTTTATTTGCCTTCTCTAATGTAAAATGTTCTAGGACCCTTGAAAACCCTACATTTTCACCATTTATAAAAAATGAAATGATTAATATGGTTGTGTTATCCTTTTATCTTATTATATTAATTTACCAATGACTTTTAAGAATGTTAAGAGTGACACTTAATTCTAAAACTTAAGTTCTAGTTATTTCAAAAAAAAATAATAAAGGGAAAACATATTACAACAATTAAATTAGTTATTTGTGTTTAAAATAGTTTCTTGAAAGTTTTTATTTCATGTCTTGATTTCTCAAAATGACATCTTATATTGTTGACAACAATGTTTAGTATGGATCATTATCCTTATACCATGTTTCTTATAGAAGATGATACTTTTACACTTGACTATAATATACTTACAATAAGTTCCTCTCCTATTTCTATGTGATAATGCCCTAAATCATGATAAACATCAAATTAGAGCATAATCTATCATGGATGGATTGAGGTTAATCCAAAATATTAAGTGTTAGTTAATAGTTATGTGGAGGAAAAAACCTTTGTTTCCTATGGAATGGAAACTAATAAAAGATACAAGTTACTTGTTCACTCAAAATTGATACAATGTGATGACTCTACTTAGAAAACTATATCATCTATTTTTTAACCCTACACAATTTGTATCGACATATTTTTAAATGAAGAGAATGATAATATATAGATCGCTAAGGCATTCAAAATGTGGGATTCTCATGATCACAGAGTCTAATCACATCTCCTATAAAAGCAAATTCAAAAGGAATCGCTTTGTTAAATGCATCATATGTTATGAACCTCCATTTTTTTTTTATTTTTGAAAAACATCCCAAAAGGGATGCCACTTTCGGGTAAGACCCAAGGAGGCAGGGTATCCATTCCGCCAAAAATGCCTAGGACTCGGACTTGGCCTACCACCTTTGACATACTCAAGGAGCAAACAAACACACAAAACCAATTTAAAAATAAGTAAATAACAACAAAAATAATAAAATAAAATAAAAAACATGCTCCTTGAGTGTGTCACAAACAAAAGCACAACCAAACACACAAAATAAGATAAAAGAAACCACAACATGAACCACATAGAAAAGCACAAGAACCACATAACAAAACACAAACAATACAAAAACAACATAACACTACAAAGACATAACCCAAAAAAATCATGAAAAATAAACACAACCAAAACCTAAAATTAAAAAAATAAAAAATAAAAATAAAAATAAAAAACAACCAACAACAGAAAATTAACAAAAACTAAAAACATAGAAAACACACACAAAAAACACGAATTAACACAAACAAAGAGAAACACAAGAACAAGAACGACAAAAACACAAGAACAATAACAAAAAACACAAAACAACAAAAACAACACGAAGAACACAAAAACAAAACAAAAAAAAAGAACACACACACCTTAAAAAACTAAACAAAAAAACAAAAAAGAAAAAAAATTGAACATAACAATGACCTATCTAGACCAGAAGACTATTAAGGCAAGAATCAACAGAGGAAACAAAAGAAAGAATAGTTTGAGCTAGGGAACTAAAAAACCTGAATGAACCAAAGAGAAGCAAAAAAAAGCAAGAAGAAACTAGGTACCTTCAAAACTAGAGCCATCCAAAGAAATGATAGAAAGAAGAGCTTCACTAATTTGTGAAGCCCACCATCTATGAGGGTGGCCATAACAAGTAAGATCACCTTTATCCAAAGCCCAATTAGCTAAAGCATTAGCACTCTTGTTTTGATCTCTGACCACATAATTGTAATCAACTTTCAAAAATCCCATCTGGATTAATTGAATCTTCTCAATAATTCTTTTTATTCTCCAATCAACCTTATGATTCTTAGGAGTATTCAAAATATTAATCATAAGTTGAGAGTCAGACTCAACTAACACCTTTTCCCATCCAACCTTAGTAGCCTCCTTAAGGCCTTTGAGGATACCATACCCCTCAACAAGGTTATTGGACAAAATACCCAAATTCTCAGCAAAAGTAAAAACCAGGGAGCCATATGAAAGTCTACCAATTCCTCCCACACTAGCTTTTCCAGAGTTCCCTCTAGAGGCTCCATCAGTATTGAATTTTCCAAAATACTTAGGAGGAGGTTGCCAATTTCTTGTCCTATCCATCTTACTAATACTCACATTCCATTTAAGTTGGTTGCTCTTAGAAGATTTAATATTCAATCTTTGCATCCATTGATCCCATATTTGGTGGGAGTTTTTGGGGTGATTAAGGAGTTAATGGACTGATTCAACTAAGTTGGCTATGGTATTTTACCAAATATAGTGAATATCCTTCCTATCTTGATTAAAAATTTGGTTGTTCCTTTCATTCTAAATATTCCAAAGAAGAATGGTAGAACCCATACAAAATAATTGCCTAATAAAATGATCAACACCCTCTTGATTAGGCCAATCCCTCCAAAGTTGTTCAAAAGTAAAAAAAAAAAGAACCATTGTAAGCCAAGTAAAGTGGCCATTCTCCTCCATAACTCAGAGGCTAAAGTAAACTCAATAAAAATATGGTTGAGAGTTTCTACATTCTCTTCACACATTTCACATCTAAAAGGGCCATGAAAACTACACTTCATAAGTTTCTCACCAGTAAGCACCCTACGATGCAATAAAAGCCAATTAAAGAACCTCATCTTAGGCCAGACCTTTTGAGCCCACAATTGAGAAAATATGTCAGAAGAATGGTTGGGATTATTATGGCATAAGGTCAAATAACCTTGAGCAACTGAATACTCACTCTTAGTAGTTTTGTTTCATCCAAATTAATCTTTTTCATGGGACCAAGAGAGAGATCTCATATGAAGGATGCCTTGAATATCTTGTATTTGCCTTTCTAGGATTTGAATAGGCTAGTACTCAATAGGGATCCAATATCTACCAACCTTTGAATTACCAGTATGGTACCGACAATAATTAGCCACCTTTATCCAGTTAGCTCGGTCAAGATCCTCCATCCAAGGACTCCAATCGGGAAACTGAGTTATCAAAGACTTGTGACCATCCCAAGAATCTGTCCAAAAATTTGCCTGTTGACCATTATGAATGATCCAAAATAAAATTTTCTTTATCAAATCCTCACCAGTCTTAAGAACTACTAAAATGGGAGAACTTTTGGTAGGAAGTTGATAGCAAACAAGGTCTTCAGGACTTTTGTTCTCAACATATTTAGCACGGAGATTATTGGCCCAAAGAGCATTGGGGTTATGCAAAATCCTCCAAAATAATTTAGTAGCTAAAACTTTGTTGTTATTAATAGAAGACCGGAATCCTAACCCCTCTTCATTCTTAGGAAGACATAAAGTGTCCCATTTCACAAAGGCCCATTTTCTTTTCTTCTTAGTACCACTCCAAAGGAAATGATGACTGATTTGATCCAGTTCTCCAAGAGCAACCTTTGGGATATCCAAAACAGAAGATACATAAATAGGAATAGCTTGAAGGACTAATTTTACCAAGGTGATTCTACCCCTAGAAGAAAGCCACCTATTGGTCCACTTTCCAATTTTCTTCTTGACTTTGTCCAACAACCAATTCCAATATTTATTTTTCTGCCTTTGAATATTTATGGGAATACCTAAATACGTGATTAGAAGGGAGGTCTTATTAAATCTTAATTTATCCAAGACCATGGATTCTTGTCTAGCAGAGCAGTGAAAGAAAATAACTTTGAACCTCCACTTTTAATTAATAGAAATAAATTACCAATATGTAATAATAATAAATAAATTGCATTCATTAATTCACATAAGATAAAATAAGAAAAATACCTTTTAGGTAGGGCCACACCAAAGACACTCCTTCAAAAGGAATCCCTCCATAATATTTCCAAGCTCCGTAAGATAAAACTATTTTACAAGAATACATGATATCCATTCTATTCCCTCCCTTACCTTTATATAGGCTCTTCATCTTTCCAAATGCTAAAGCTCAAGGGTTAGACTACATGCAAGTGAGGGACCCGAGCTATTAACTCTTAATAAAAGAAATATTTACATCATGGTAGGTCTACATTAACCATTATTCATTTATAGCTCATACCAATATACAATGCAATATGGACCTGTAGGCCAAAAAAGGCTACATTCATACTTAGGCTAAAATTTTGCAAAATCTTGCTAAGTATGTAAGGGAGACGCAAAAGCGCTACAAATTACCCAAAGCCGAGAAGTGCTGAAACTGACTCAAAAGTGAGAAGGCTGGAAAAAGGTGCACTTCATGATTTCCTTTGTACTCACTGTGCAGAAGTAAAGAGCGTTTAAAAACTAAAAAGCACTGTGTAAAGGTGAAAATTGAGAAAACACTGAAATTGAGCTCAATTTAAGAAGTCTAGAATGACTACACTTCTCAATTCTTCTTGTATCAAGTGCACAACTGAAGAGCATAGAAAAAAGGCCAAATATGAGAAGTGCTATGAAAATAGGAAAATGAAGAATTCACAGAAGCTACACTTCTCGATAATCTTTGTATGAGCCGCACAAACTAAAAAGCACCAAGGAAATGTTGAAGTTGAGAAGCACTGAAAAGAGGCTGAAGTTGAGAAGCATTGACAAAAGGTAAAAAGATGAAAGAATGAAAAGCCACACTTTTTCTCCTCTTTCATTACCATCATACAGAAAAGAAAGCGCCATGAGGGGCCGAAGTTGAAAAACATTGACAAAACGTAAAAATATAGAAGGACAAAAAGTCACACTTTTCCTCCTCCTTCATTGGCATTGTGCAAACAAGAAGCAATACTCTAGCCATCCGATGGACAGATCTACAGCCATAATCAAACTTTAGCCTCCCTCTAGGGTTTTTTGTTAACTTTTATGTGCATAATCCAAGAAGTAAGGAAAAAATGATGCTAGAGAAGCCGAACAAAAAACGGGAACAAAAAGTGGTTGTAGCCTAGAACCTTCCAGAAGAATCCTACTAAATTAGATTTGATTGAGAGATCGATAGAGGGAAATTGACTCCAATAATCATAAACAAAAATGAGGGGCTCAACCAGAAGGCCATTGCAATAGAACCAATAGGTCATAGTTGGCAAGCATCATGAATGGCAAGTGGTTAGAGAAACCACAAGAAAATCAAATCTCCCTGTAATTCTTGAGAGTAAAATTACTATTGTAAAACCTATAAGCATGGGCAACTACTGTTAGGCTAGGTTATTTCTACCTTGGTTATTTTATTATTATGTAATATTCGCTTAATAGAAATTGTGAATATATTTTGTTAGCATCTACTATGTTAGCATATATTATCACATTTTATTGTTAGCCTAGCTAAGTTGGGTTTTATAGATCCGGTTTATACAGACTATTGTTATACTCTAATATGGTATCAGAGCAGTGGTTGGTTGAAGCTCAAGTTTGTAGATTCTGACTGGACCTACATTTGGGCATACTTCTTGAGGCAAGTTGACTAGACCTGATTCGAGCACAAATCCTGAGGTGCTCGACTAGACATCGATTGTTGACTGTATCACTCCAATTTTTTTGCATCCTTACCTTCAGGCTATAGGATCCGTGCTCGGAAGGGGGATGCGAGAAGGATGGGACAATACCTTGGACTGAGAGGCCCTTTGAAGGTCGCACCTCTTGGGGGAGGGGTATAAGGGTGAATTTTCGACGGATGGTGGGTTCACCAAGAAACTTTTGAGTGGCAGTTTCCACACCTAGGTTGAAAATAGGTTTGATGTGTTCATTTTATACTTTAATCATTCATATCCTAGGTTTGGCCAAGATGAATCTAAGCTATTCTATATGCCAATGCTGATTTATATGGATACAAAAAACATGAATAAGTGCTAAACATAGAAAGTATGTAAAATAAGACAGAATATACCTGATTTCGAAGGTCTGATGAAGATTATGAGGTTTGTAGAAGTCCAGATCGTCTTAAATCTTACATTATCATATGAAATTTCACAGAATCATCTCAGATCTCAGTCAGTCATTTGAGATTAGACAAGATCGTCGTCGATCTAACGAATTCGTCAGAAACCTGCAATCATAGAAACATATACCAAAAACCCAAAAATGCAACTACAAAAGCAAGGGGAAATGATAGAAATAATAGTAAATTTGCCTAAATGATAGATCCAGATAACAATTAAAGGAAATGCACCAATTTAATAATTTATTTTGACTTTATCATGCATCTATGCTAAATGAGGTGAACTCTAGGATGCAAAAATAGAATAAACTAAATTAATGCATAAGGAAATGAAGAGAAAAGACAAGAAAATGCAAACTTTGAGCTCTAATTGCCCCCAATATGGACTGCAATCAAGATCACCTCCAATCGTACGAGATCATCGCTGATCTGCGACAGGATCGTCCGAAATCGTCTAGAATCGTCAAAGATGATTCGAGATTGCTCCGACTGAAAAATAGTAAAATTCCTACAAGAAAACTTGAAATACACAATGCAAATGAAGGTGTTCTAATGCACGAAGAGTTAAAGTTATAGGGAAATCAGTCAGCTAGGGGGATAAACTGAGAAAATCCCAGTTTATATAGGATTAGGGAGAGGTTAGGAGATTGGAGATCACCCCAATTTGGGAGATCTCCAACGGGGGAGACTCTAACCGTGCAGACACACTTTCTGCCCAAGTTAGAGAAGCTATTGAAACATAAGCTAATTATGAAAATCAGTTTTGGGACAAAATCGTCTGGACGTTCTATTCCAGACGATTTCGTTAGATCTGAGACGATTTTGTCTGATCATCGACGATATCATCCAACGGTCAAAATAAATCCTAAAAATGGCTTGAAAAACAAGGGGAGCGGGTAACGGACGATTTTGGGTTAAATTTCAAATTTTAATCTTTTCACTAAGGTTTAACTGCGCCAATTTTAGGGTGCTACATTTTGCCCCCTCTTTAGCGAATTTTTCGAAGAAAATACATTAAATACGAGTTCTTCCTGTTTTACGAAAAAGCAAAAATTTACTCAATTTTATAGACGACGATTCTAGGTCGAATCGTATGACTGATTAATATGGCGCCCCCTCCGTGTTTTTACTCAAATCGAACGTTTGAGGTAAAAGCACGAAAAAGAAAAATTAAAAAAAGTTGTTTTTAAATAAAATTAAGAAAAATAGGGTAAAACCCTAATTCATTTTTACTGTTTGAGAGCTCTATAGACAAAAATGGTCAAGACAGCGCACAGATCGATAGAGGTCCGGAGTGGGCTATGGGTAAGGATATTAAATTGATGCATTATGTTTTTAATTTGATTTGTGCAAATTTTGATTGAAATTTTGACTATTTTGGGGCATTGCGGCCGTTTTTAGGCCGTCGATGATGTCGGGACGAAATCGTCCCTAGATCATCGATTTTGTTTGAGGGTGAAATTGCGGAATAAGGGCGATTTCTTCCAATAAGGGGTGATCCCCAAGTCATGAAATCGAAGACGATTTCGTCCTACAAAGGACGATTTTATCCAATTTAGGACGATATCATCCAATGGTGGACGATATCATCATTTTTATGAAATTAAGCTTGTTTGAATTGCATTTATTTGACTTTAATAATTGTTTTATTAATGAATTTTGTTGTTTTATTATTTATTTTGCAGAGGGGATTACTAAAGAGTCGGGAGTGGAAATACGGGGGGTTGAGGGATGACGTAGCCGTGCTTGACCAGGCGGAGCGAGACCGACTAGCACAGGTCAGACTACAACATGTGGCAAATATGCCACAAGTACCGATAGACATGGGGCTACTGGAAACCCTAGCAAAGAGGTGGTATCCAAGGTCATCCTGCTTCTAGTTATCGACAGGGGAGATGGCTTCCACACTAGAGGACATATGGAGGATCTTGAGGATCCCTATATAGGGACTATTGATGACTTCTGTGGCCAATCAGGACCAAGCTATGATGCGACTCTACGAAGACCCAAGCTTCACCTAGAGAAGGACGGAGTGAACATCGAGTCTCTAAGGCAGATGCCTGGGGCATCTAGGTTGACTCGGGTGTTGGCAGGGATAGTGGGTGGCCTACTGCTATGCCACCAAAGTGGGTGTAGATTACCTTGGCTCCTTTTAGATGTGGTCTGTGACATGAGAGACCACAGGTACAGATTTGCATGGGGTAGATTTGTACTGTGTCAACTGTATAGGATCCTGCATGGGGTCATATACAAGGGAGGTCGATGTCTGGTTTTGACATCACTACTGTAGGTTTGGTGTTGGGAGCACATCGTGATGTAGAGGCCGGTAGGACTCCCACTAATAGGGGTTGATCGAGAGAGGCCTCGAGTTTTCTATTGGTGGCTACAAAGAGGGTCACAGTAGTGGATAGATCTGCTAATGTCACAAAGATTGCTAGACGACCTCATCCCAGACCAGATCACCTAGAGGCCATGGAGAGAGCATCTAGGGTGGGCAAAGGACGGACAGGAGCTGGCTCGCATCAAGCGAGTCTGCTGGTTGAGGATGGAGTGGGGAGAGGTAGAGCTCCATCGCTACGATCGAGTTTTGTGGTAGTTCGGTCTTTAGTAGGGGATCCCTTCTCTCAGGGATTATGAGTACTCCCGGACTATTTGGGATAATACCACACTGAGTGGGGCTTTAGATATGCAATGATTTTGGATCCAAGACATGGATGATGCCCCCATCCATCCAGTGGATGGTGATGATGCTAGGGTTGCCGATGGATATGATGCTTGGTACGTAGGCATCCGCCCTCCTTGGATGATGAGGGCACAGGATCTGATGCATGCGATTGTCCGACGAATGGGGAGGCAGTGCTAGGTAGCCATTGAGGCAACACAGGGTCATGACAAGAGAGAGCAACGACGGTCTCCATAGGAGAGACACCAAAGGATGGCACAGGCTCCACAAAGACCACAATAGACAGGGAGGAGAGAGGAGGAATTCCATTCTCAGTAGGGGGAGAGGCCACCATCACCCAATAAGGGCAAGGGTGTCGAGGTAGGGGAGAGCAACGACATGATGGCTCTCTGGGTTGAGGTTGCCCACCTATGAGCTCAGGTGCAGACTCTTCAGGATGAGGCTACACGACTTAGGGCTCGGAGCGGAGGGGCAAGCATGCAGGAGTTGGCACGGTCTATGGCCCAGACTATGTTTTATTAGGAAGTATACTTCCAATTGGTTCCAGAGGGCCAGAGGGTATAGTTGCAAACCGGTATTACATAACCAATCAAGATGGGATCGTCGAGGACTTCCTCATGATCGATAGTGAGGACCCGAGATACTACCCGAACCTCTATGGGACCACCTCCTCCATGCTAGGGTGGGAGAGGAGATGAGGCTGAGAGCTCGAGGGCTTCTCGAGACTAGCTGCTATAGACTGCACAGATATTGTATATATATTTGAGAGGATTGAGTATGTTGGGGTATAGATTGTGGCATACCGATCCAGTTTTGAGATGATGTACATAATATATATATATATATATATATATATATATATATATATATATATATATATATATATATATATATATATATATATGGTCTTTTTGATGAGATGACTTGTGTATATGTTGTATGATGCTTTAATTTTTTATTATGTTTATTCATGTAATTATGTCGTTAAAAAAATAAATTATAATTTTATGTCATGCCATAAAATTTAAATGAAATAATCTGATGTAAACAATTTGGTTGTGTTTGTGGTGTGATTTGATGAAAAATAAAAGAGACTTCTAACAATAATTTCAAAGGACATTGTCGCTGTTATAGACCATTTCATAGAGTCGTCGCTCGCTAGGTCGTCAAGCTAATCCCAGTATAGAAATATTGCTAAAAGTAAAAGAATGTTTAAGAGACTGTCTTAAGACTTTGTGTTGTGATGATGAAAAATGATGATGGTGATGATTTACTTTCAGATTTTCATAAAAATATTATGCATGAAATATATTTAAAAAAATGATTTTTGCTAGGCATAAATTCCTAAGTGTGATAATTTTTTTTTGAATAAGTCCCTAGGAATTATACCATGGTTGCAAAATGGAATGTTGACATAATGAAATGAAATAGAAAATGTGTTCGTTCTTTTTAAAGCACAATTGTGTAACATAATGATATAAGCCATATGTTTTTATGAATTAAAATGCATGGGAAATAAATTTAGAACAATGGTTTGCGCTAGGCATAGAATTATAGGTATAGACTTATACCATCATCGCAAAATCCAAAGAAGAAATTGATATTTTAGTTTTATTGCAGACTTGATTTTTGATTTTGAGATAAACAGAAAAATATATAAACATGACTTTATTTACTAGGTTTTTGAAGATGTGAAAGAAAATTTTGGTTTTTGGAAAGAAATATATTTAATTGTTTTTATGCTGAGCAAATGTTCTTAAATAAGAAGATGAAATGGTTCTGAAAGAATTGCAGAGATATTTTAAATTATCTTAAAGACAAAATGTAGATTTATAAGGAACCCTCATGTGCAAATGTGAGTTCATTACCGATCTTGATTTATCATAATGATACAAAATCTCTCAAATACAAATGTGTGTGCAATTGTATTGTTCGTTCACCAATTTTGAGCAAGATAATTTGATACAAGTAATTTGAATTAACCAAATGAGTGTTCGTAGACCATGATTTATATGCATGTAACCGTACCTGACTACTATGTAAGTTAGGTCATCAAGAGCTAGCTGATCCATAAGCTAACATAGGTCTATACAAAAGAAAGTCGCTAATGTGACAGACATATCACCACGCTAGGGATTACCCAAGGCCAAGCGGGTTGGGCACAAACCGCCTGTTATGGGGCTTAACTCACAATTTTTGAATAATTGAGAATTCTAGGGATTCAAGCTCATTCACTGTTCTTTTCTTTTCAAAGGGTCGGGAAAGGGATTTTATTGCTTTTTGCTTTTGCTTTTCTCTTTTTCTCTTTTTTTTTTTTTGTATTTTTGCTTGGAACTAATATAATGCTGAAATATTGCTGCGATGGTACAAAATAATATTTTTCTTTTTCTTATTTTCTTTGATTTTTTTTTTCTTCTTTCTATACTAGGGATACTTGCTCGGATTGGCTATACAGCAAGGGATTTTTATTCTGGGTAGGGGTGAGCTTGTTCTTTTGTCAATTCTCAAAGATTCTAGACCATGTGCATGATAGGATAACAAGGGAAACTTTTTGCTCAAGAAACCATTTCTACTATGTAACATCATATTGAATTTGCAATGAAATCATTTTAATGTGAAGAAATATACTTGGTTTAAGTAAATAACGAGATCAGTTCTCTATGCTCAAAACTTTATTTAATTCAACTGTGGACTTTGATATAAGAGAGATTAATAATCATACCAAATAAAATCAAGATATTTATTCATGTGAGTGTGAAAGTGCGAGATTCCAAATAAATACTAATTTATCTAAAATAATTGAAAATATAACTGCAACACGTCAATAATTGACAAGTACGAATATTAAAAAATGTTTTGAAGATTTTGATGATTTTAAAGTTTTTATATTTTGATTTCAATTTATGAATGGAAAGAATAAATACTATTACTGTTTTTGAAATTTTTATATGGATGATTGTTGGCATTTTTGCCACATTATTTTGATTGTTGATTATTCATGCATAAGATGTTGAAGTTCTCACTCCTTTACGAGGTTTTGATGCAAAAAAAAAGCTAAGTCCGAAGACTGTCGCGATATCGCGATTAAAAGCAACATGGAGAGCACAGTTTCAAAACCGTCGTGATATCGCGACATGTCGCGTTATCGCGGGTCTATTGAGGAGAGAGAAGTCAAAAGCAAAGGTGTCACGAAATCGCGACCTGTCACAGTTTTGCGATGCCAAATGCAGAAAAGGGCTAAGCAGCAAAGTTGTCGCGATTTCGCGACGTGTTCCAAAATCGTGGTCAAAATGGTCAACGGGGGTAGCGCAGTAAAATTGTCGCAAAATCGTGACATGTCGTGTTTTCGTGACTTACAATGGCCATGGAGCAGAGTAAGAGAAAAGGTCGCGAAATCGTGACATAACTAAGAAAAGGGTGATGACAATGAATCTCGTAGCGATTTCGCGACAGATTACTAAATGAGGCACAAAATGCGAAAGACATCGCGAAATCATGACGTATTGCGTGGTCGCGACAAAGTTGAAACAAAAAGCATAAGGCATGAAAGGCGTCGCGATTTCATGACATTTGTGGAGGTGAGGTCCAGCAACAAGAAAACATCTCGATTTCACGACATATTGGGGCAGAAGGACCAAGTGCAGAGAATTGTCACAATTTCGCGACATGTCGCATTTTCATGAAGAGGAAGCAAGGAGGTAGCCAGATTGTATGGAATGTCACGATTTCGTGACATGACAAATTTTCACGGTCGAAAAGCAGTAAAGTCCAAGGAGATAGAACCTGTCGCGATTTCGTGACATGATGGAGATTAAAGAACCACTTGAGGCAAGAGTGTCATGTTTTCACAGGTTGAGAGCTGGACCGTACAAGGCAAGAGAAAACTATCGCGAAATCGCAACATGTTGTAGTTTCACGGGTATACAGAAGAGAAGGGCACAAAAGGTAGAAGAAGTCGCGATTTCATGACATGCTGAAGTTTTCATGACATGGTGAAGAGTGTTGCATTTTCGTGACGCATCAGGAGGACAAAGCCAAAAGAGAGAAAAGTGTAGCAAAATCGCATCTTGTCGTGTTTTCACGGTTCGAAGCAACCAAAGAACAACATGGATAAAGAATGTCGTGATTTCGCGATAGGTCATAGTTTCACAGAAACAAAGCAAGGAAGAAGCAGAATAGTACAAAACGTCATGATTTCACGACATGTCGCGTCTTTGCGACCCGTTACAGTTTCACGCCAGAAAGCAGTTCAAACAGTCCGATGAAGCATTACGATTTCCAAGGATTAAAAGCACTCCAAAATTAAATGTTTTGCTGCTTTCCAATGTATGCAAGATAGAAGAACGTGTCCAAGCCACCAGAATTGAAGACACCTCATTATTCAAAGCCTCTGTTCATGATTTTTCTAGCGGTTCAAGCATGTTTCGAGAATTACTATTTAATGAAGATGATTGGTCCCTCATTTTAGTTAATTTTTGGTTTCTTCGAGGCTGGTTTAAGGGGATCATTTCCTTGTTTCTATTGCAAATTTTGTAGATCTCAAGGAAGTTCGTTGCAAGTTTTAAATGTTGTAAAGAAGCAAGACTTCTATATAAATCAATGTAGATCTCAAAAAGAGGGATCGAGAGAGAGAGACTTTTGCTGAAAGCTTTCAAGTTCTTTGCATGAATGAAAGATATTTGGCCTCTGGTTTTGCAAGCAACTGTCTGTGTGATTTTTTCCTTCTGTCTTATACATTCCTAATTTATGCTCGTATTTCTTATCTGCTGCTTAATTTAAATTCTGCATCTGAGTTTAAATATTGCTAGTGAGGAAGTGAGTTCTGGAATGTGATCTTGGAGGTTTTCTATGCAAGGTTGTAAGTTAATTACGTTGATATCTTCTATTATATGTTGTTAGTGTGCTTGAGGTTATCTATTGCTAATCTTTCCTGATCTGATAAATTTGGCCTATGGCTATATTTCCTCTCTTTCAGTAATTTCCCATTCCTTTCTGCATATTTCCCAATATTTCCCATAACTCTAGTCTTTATAAAGCTTAGATTTATTAAGGGAACCAACCTTCTCTGGAGATTGGTCTGGGAGACATTTCTTTCTTCCAGCCTTTGAATGTTGGCCAGGTCTAGGGCACATTTTGCGTAAAATCCTTTCCTATGGCAGATTCGTGACCAACAATGCACCGACAATCAAAAATCCATAATCATGGAAAACCAATCAAACCCACCTATGCCAATAGTTTTTGGCACGCTCGATGGGACAAACTATTTCTATCTCAAAAAGATCCCATAGTATTGAGGGTTTAATGTTCACCTTCATGCCGTATAGTTAGAACATTTTGTGACTTTGCAGTACCCAAAAATCTCTGAACGTGGATGCAGTGAAATCTGTACTTCATGATCACGAGATCAAAGTCCAAAAAAGTTGAAGATCTTGTTGAGTTTTTTGAACTTGAAAGCACAAAAAGAGGTGAACATTCTAGGTTGGTTTCCCCATCACTTGCATCATCTGCCATATCCACACAAATCCCTGGTATTGTTACTAGTTTTCCATCTTCTTAGTCACATACACTAGTCCCAATGGCCCATATCCTCAACCCAGGAAGTTCTTGGCATGGAATAGTTCAGGAGCCTTGAATTTGCAAGCTCAAAACCCAGTTCCTCAGGTCGCTTTGAAAGTTTTGCCAACCTATTATGGTACTAGTAAGACTACATATGAGCATATTAATGATGTAACTTCTTTTGCAGCTATCCATGATATAACTGACGAAGATGTGATGGTGAAGTTGTTGGTGTTATCACTGAGAGGAAAATTGTTGTATTGGTACCGAACATTGCAACTAGGCACCATTACATCATGGGATCAGCTAGGAGAACTATTAGTTAAGAATTTTCATGAACAGGCTGATCCATTTTCATTTTTGCATCAGTTTAATGCAATCCAGAGGCACCCGCAGGAAGAGATAGCTGATTTCAATGTCAGATTTACCAGAACCTGGCAAAGAATTCCTGATGGTCTTCGACCTGCTAATGAGCTAGCTGCATTTTATTACCTCAGAGCATTCAACATAGACATCGGTTGGGCTGTCCGGCAGTCCAACGTGACTACATTTCCAAAGTTGTTCGAACAAGCATTAAAGGCGAAAGCTGATTTGATTGCTATAGGTAGACTTCCTCCAAAGGTAACAATGCCTATCATACCTGATCTGCCTAAGTATTTGTACTCCAGTTCGCTTCCACAACCCATGCCATCTATGTACCCTACCCCATCATGGAGCTCAAGTGCACCTCAGATCGCACCCATTCTAGTTCCCCAGCTTCCTGCTCCAACTATTCCTCAGTTGCCTGCATCGAGCATTCCATGGTTAGTCCCTCCACTTCCAACTCCTGCATTATCTTCCCCATAGGTTCCATTACCTTTATTGGCAACGCTTGTGTCCTCAAGCCCAGATCCTCAATTGGCTATGTTACAAGAAATTCAGTCGGCTATGAGATCTCTCATTGACAAGGTGACATCTATGGAACGGAGAGAGGTAGAAAGGAACTATCAGCCACGAATATTTATGTCGACAGTAACTAGAGAACAACCTACTCCTAGCAAGGCTATGGAGAAAGTACCTGAAAGGAACTCAGCAATTTTGGTAAGTGAAGAGGCCGACCCTTCTGAAGTTTCACATAAGCCATCTTACTGGTGTTCTTCCTACAATGACCCACATGATGAGTCCACTTGCATGGTCCACCAAAATTATTTGCAAGTTCTTACAGGGAGCCGTGTAAACATGATTCGAGAGGTGGATCTTACTTCCATGGAGTCTCTGGAGGAACATATAGCAATACTGACATGCAGTGGCAAGAAACCAATGTTGGTAGATCCGGATAAGATGGAGCCATTGAAAGTACCTCCTGTACAAGCAATGAAGCAGCAAATGCCAACAAAGGCTCATGATTCCCCAGCGCAACGACAATCACCTATTTTGTCGAAGGATCCACTTCCACCACTAGTAAAAGACAAGGAACAAGCTTCTACTTCCCAGCTGCAAGCAGAAACAAAGGAACAAGCCAAAGAGACGTTGCGGTATCCATCATTGACCAAACAACAACGAGTGGAGGCTACCCAACAATATAAGAGCACATTTGAAGCTGCTAGTGGCGGGAAGGAACAGATATCCATGGAGTACAACATTGTTGAAGAACTCAAATGGATACCAGCTAAGGTAAGTCTGTATGACACCTTATAGTTGCCTGGATAGGTAAATCTCTTACAGGAATCCCTGAAGACCATACAAAGTAAGGGGAAAGCTCCAGACCAGGTAGTTATGGCTCAAACGTTAACTTATTTACCACTGAAAGGAATAGACCACCCCTATTTTATTTGTCACAAAAAATAGAGGGTTGGATTGTATATAATTTCCTGATTGATTCTAGTGCTGTGATGGCTGTCATGCCAAAGGCAGTTTGTGAAGCGATGGGAATGGAATATACAAGAAGTAGCCCTGGCGTCTTGTAGTTAGATGGTACTCCTATGAAAATGATGGGTGTAATCAAGGATGTCCTGATTATTCTACACACTATGCCCCATATTATAGTCATTCAGGAGATAGTTGTGGTCGATCTAGAACCGTATTTTTGTGTGTGCTTATCAAGAGAATTTACTGCAAAGTTGGGAGGCTACCTTGCTCTGGATTATTCTCACTTGGAGATTCCTTTCAAAGGAAGATGAGTCTGGATCTATAATCAGAGGCCTTCTACTTTTCATATTGAGAAGATAGAAGAAGAAGAAAATTCCAAACATGCTATTCATATGATAACTGAAGAGTTGGAGGATCTTGATTTGGAGGATGAGTTTTCAATGCTCAATTTTAATGCCATGATCGAAACTGAGATCGGACGTTATTCCATTACGAAGCCTGAAGAGGTTGCAGTCAAGTTGCCTCCTGATCAAGTTGGTCAAGTTTCTCTGCCAGATCAGCTCTATTTTGATGGAGCACAATACAGAAATGGTGCTAACACTGGGACTAAACGATCATGCCTAGGTCTCAAGATGGTTGGGACACTTGAAGTACAACAATTGTAGATCTTTGGTGACTCTGAGCTAATCATCAACTAGGAGTCTACTGAGTGTCTATCAAAGGTCTAGGATCTAAGATACAGAACCATGTTTGGGTTCGTGTCTTTCCCAAAAGTTCATAGCTAATTCGGGAGTTACCCTTTGCAAAAAAAAAGAGAAAAAATACAAAAAAAAAAAAGTATTGTAGATTTCCTCTATCAACTTCGGCTCTTTTTGCATGCGAGCCCGTAGGTACGTATTTCTTTCTTTTTTCTTCTTCCTTCCCAACAATTAGTGGCTTCCTCTCTATTTCTTCCTTCCCCTTCCTTTCTTTTCATTCCCTTCTTCTCCTACTCCTTTTTCTTCTGCAAGTAATCAAGCCACTGTTGTTGTTTCTTTTTCCCTTTCTAATATTCCTGTTTCTTCTTTTCCTTTTCTTCTAAATTCATTGTCGTTTTAGCATTTATCCGTAGTTCATACCGCCTTTGTCATCCCTTCCACTTCCATTCCATTATTTGTTATTCCTCCATCCTTGCAGCTGGTAGCACATAAGCACTCTATTACTGTATCTGTCGCTGTTGTTCCTTCATTTTCCATCATTCCACCATTCCATTCCCATTCCACGACCTGCACATTTGCTAGCCATCATTTACTATTTCCATTTCATAGTCCTCACTCCACTTATTTCATTCATTTCTATTTTTGCAACCCCAGTGCTTTCAACTCATGGAGATCATTTTACAGCACCTGGTGAGCTAAGCCAAATATAGATTCCTTTGAGTTTTTAGTAAGTCAACAAGAGTTGTTGCAGCAGTCTATCGAGATGTCTCATCAGTCAGCATCGCCTTCCTGCTTCTCATGTTTTTCTTGACTCTATTGCCCAATGGATTCAGACCTGGGATTCGTGCATACAACAGAACTGTATACCCCACAAGCCACCAAGAATGTTGGCATTTTTGCCACATTATTTTGATTGTTGATTATTCATGCATAAGATGTTGAAGTTCTCACTCCTTTACAGGTTTTGATGCAAAAAAAGCTAAGTCCGAAGACTGTCGCGATATCGCGACAAAAAGCAGCATGGAGAGCACAGTTTCAAAACTGTCACGTTATCATGGGTCTGTTGAGGAGAGAGAAGTCAAAAGCAAAGGTGTCACGAAATCATGACCTATCACAGTTTTGCAATGCCAAATGTAGAAAATGGTTAAGCAACAAAGTTGTCGTGATTTCGCTACGTGTTCCAAAATCGTGATCAAAATGGTCAACGGGGGTAGCGCAGTAAAATTATCACAAAATCGCGACATGTCACGTTTTCACGACTTACAATGGCCATGGAGCAGAGTAAGAGAAAATGTCGTGAAATCGTGACATAACTAAGCAAAGGGTGATGACAATGAATCTTGTAGCGATTTCACGATAGAATACTGAATGAGGCACAAAATGCGAAAGACATCACGAAATCACGATGTATTGCATGGTCGTGGCAAAGTTGAAACAAAAAGCATAAGGCATGAAAGGCATCGTGATTTTGTGACATTTGTGGAGGTGAGGTATAGCAACAAGGAAACGTCGTAGTTTCACGACATATTAGGGTGGAAGGACCAAGTGCAGAGAATTGTCGTGATTTCGTGACATGTCACGTTTTCACGAGGAGGAAGCAAGGAGGCAGCCAGATTATACGGAATGTCACAATTTCGCGACATGATGAATTTTCGCGGTCAAAAAGCAGTAAAGTCCAAGGAGATAGAACCTGTCACAATTTCACGACATGCTGGAGATTAAAGAACCACTTGAGGCAAGAGTGTCATGTTTTCGCAGGTTGAGAGCTGGACCGTACAAGGCAAGAGAAAACTATCATGAAATCACAACATGTTGCAGTTTCACGGGTATACAGAAGAGAAGGGCACAGAAGGTAGAAGAAGTCATGATTTCGTGACATGGTGAAGTTTTCGTGACATGGTGAAGAGTGTTGCATTTTCATGACGTATCAGGAGGACAAATCCAAAAGAGAGAAAAGTGTAGCGAAATTGCGTATTGTCGCGTTTTTGCAGTTCAAAGCAGCCAAAGAACAACATGGATAAAGAATGTCGTGATTTCACGACAGGTCATAGTTTCACGAAAACAAAGCAAGGAAGAAGCAGTATAGTATGAAACATCATGATTTCGTGACATGTCGCGTTTTCGCAACCCGTTACAGTTTTGTGCCAGAAAGTAGTTCAAACGGTCCAATGAAGCATTACGATTTTCAAGAATTAAAAGCACTCCAGAATTAAATGTTTTGCTGCTTTCCAATGTATGCAAGATAGAAGAACATGTCCAAGCCACCAAAATTGAAGACGCCCCATTATTCAAAGCTTCTGTTCGTGATTTTTCTAGCGGTTCAAGCATGTTTCAAGAATGACCATTTAATGAAGATGATCGGTCCCTTATTTCAGTTAATTTATGGTTTCTCTGAGGCTGGTTTAAGGGGATCATTTCCTTGTTTCTGTTGCACATTTTGTAGATCTCGAGGAAGTCCGTTGCAAGTTTTAAATGCTGTAAAGAAGCAAGACTTCTATATAAATCAATGTAGATCTCAGAAAGAGGGATCGAGAGAGAGAGACTTTTGCTAAAAGCTTTCAAGTTCTTTGCATGAATGAAAGATATTTGGCCTCTAGTTTTGTAAGCAATTGTCTGTGTGATTTTTCCTTCTATCTTATACATTCCTAATTTACGCTCGTATTTCTTATCTGCTGCTTAATTTGAATTCTATATCTGAGTTTAAATATTGCTAGTGAGGAAGTGAGTTATGGAATGTGATCTTGGAGGTTTTCTGTGCAAGGTTGTAAGTTAATTACGTTGATATCTTCTGTTATATGTTGTTAGTGTGCTTGAGGTTATCTGCTACTAATCTTTCCCGATCTGATAAATTTGGCCTGTGGCTATATTTCTCGTCTCTTTCAGTAATTTCCCATTCCTTTTTGCATATTTCCCATTTCTTTCCTGTAACTCTAGTCTTTATCAAGCTTAGATTTAGTAAGGGAACCAGCCCTCTCTGGAGATTGGTCTGGGAGACATTTCTTTCTCCTAGCCTTTCAATGTTGGCCGGGTCTAGGGCACATTTCGTGTAAAATCCTTTCCTGTGGCAGATTCGTGACCAACAAGTTTTTTGGCACGCCCGGTGGGACAGACTTCTTCTGTCTCTCAAAGAATCCATAATCGATGGGGTAAGCATTATTTCCAATTGACAAACCCACCTGTGCCAACAGTTTTTGGCATGCCCGATGGGACAGACTATTTCTGTCTTAGAAATATCCCATAGTATTGAGGGTTTAATGTTCGCCTTCATGCCATATAGTTAGAACATTTGGTGACTCTGCAGTACCCAAAAATATCTGAATGTGGATGCAGTGAAAGCTGTACTTCATGATCACGAGTTCAAAGTCCAAAAAAGTTGAAGATCTTGTTGAGTTTTTTGAACTTGACAACACAAAAAAAGGTGAACACTCTAGGTTGGTTTCCCCATCACTTGCATCATCTGCCATATCCACACAAATCCCTGGTATTGTTACTAGTTTTCCATCTTCTCAGTCACATACACTAGTCCCAATGGCCCATATCCTCAACCCAGGAAGTTCTTGGTATGGAATAGTTCAGGAGCCTTGAATTTGCAGGCTCAATACCTAGTTCCTCAGGCCGCTTTGAAAGTTTTGCCAACCTATGATGGTATTGGTAAGACTGCATATGAGCATATTAATGATGTAGCTTCTTTGGTGGCTATCCATGATATAAATGATGAAGATGTGATGGTGAAGTTGTTGGTGTTATCACTGAGAGGAAAATTGTTGTATTGGTACTGAACGTTGCAACCGGGAACCATTACATCATGGGATCAGCTAGGAGAACTATTAGTTAAGAAGTTTCATGAACAGGATGATCCATTTTCATTGTTGCATCAGTTTAATGTAATCTAGAGGCACCCGTAAAAAGAGATAGCTAATTTCAATGTCAGATTTACCAGAACCTGGCAAAGAATTCCTGATGGTCCTCGGCCTGCTGATGAGCTAGCTACATTTTATTAACTTAGAACATTCAACACAGACATCGGTTGGGCTATCCGGTAGTCCAACGTGACTACATTTCCAGAGTTGTTCGAACAAGCGTTAAAGGCGAAATCTGATTTGATTGCTATAGGTAGACTTCCTCCCAAGGTAACAATGCCTATCATACCTGATCTGCCTAAGTATTTGTACTCTGGTTCACTTCCATAGCCTATGCCATCTATGTACCCTACCCCATCATGGAGCTCAAGTGTGCCTCAAATCGCACCTATTCCAGTTTCCCATCTTCCTGCTCCAACTTTTCCCTAGTTTCCTGCATCGAGCATTCCACAGTTAGTCCCTCCACTTCCAACTCTTGCATTATCTTCCCCATAGGTTCCATTACCTTTATTAGCATTGCCTATGTCCTCAAGCCTAGATCCTCAATTGGCTATGTTACAAGAAATTCAATCGGCTATGAGATCTCTCACTGACAAGGTGACATCTATGGAACAGAGAGAGGCAAAAAGGAACTATCAGCCACGAAGATTTATGCCAACAGTAACTAGAGAACAACCTGCTCCTAGCAAGGCTATGGAGAAAGCACCTGAAAGGAACTTAGTAATTCTGGTAAGTGAAAAGGTTGACCCTTCTGAAGTTTCACATGAGCCATCTTACTGGTGTTCTTCCTGCAATGACCCACATGATGAGTCCACTTGCATGGTCCACCAAAATTATTTGCAAGTTCTTACAGGGAGTCATGTAAACATGATTTGAGAGGTGGATCTTACTTCTGTGGAGTCTCTAGAGGAACATATAGCAATACTAAGATGCAGCGGCAAGAAACCAATGTTGGTAGATTCGACTTAAATGGAGCCATTAAAAGTACCTCCTGTACAAGCGACGAAGCAGCAAATGCCAACAAAGGCTCATGATTCCCAAACGTAATGAAAATCACCTATTTTTTTGAAGGATCCACTTCCACCACCAATAAAAGATAAGGAACAAGCTTCTACTTCCCAGACGCAAGCAGAAACAAAGGAACAAGCCAAAGAGACATTGCGGTATCCATCATTGACCAAACGACAACGAGTGGAGGCTACCCAGCAATATAAGAGCACATTTGAAGCTACTAGTGGTGGGAAGGAACATATCTCCATGGAGTACAACATTGTTGAAGAAATCAAACGGATACTAGCTAAGGTAAGTCTGTATGACACCTTACGGTTGCCTGGACAGGTAAATCTCTTACAGGAATCCCTGAAGACCATACAAAGTAAGGGGAAAGCTCCAGCCTAGGTAGTTATGGCTCAAATGTTATCTTCTTCAGCCACTGGAAGGAATAGACCACCCTCGTTTTATCTATCACTGCAAATAGAGGGTTGGATTGTACATAATTGCCTTATTGATTCTGGTGCTGCGACGACTGTCATGCCAAAGGCAGTTTGTGAAGCGATGGGAATGGAATATACAAGAAGTAGCCCTGGTGTCTTGTAGTTAGATGGTACTCCTATGAAAATGGTGGGTGTAATCAAGGATGTCCTGATTGTATTTATCTACAGAGGTAGAATATCACATCGTACGTGAAGTAGTATGTGAGGCGATATGGTTGCATCACATCTTGACAAGTATGGTTCTTCCATCCAAATCTCCAATTCACTTGTTCTAGGATAATTAGAGTGTTTTGAACCTCATTAAGAATCCAGTGCATTATGAAAGAACCAAACACATTGACACACAATGTCACTTCATTCAAGACAAAGTTCCAAGGCATAAAATTTAGCTTCAATACGTTCCCACCAATAAGAAAGTTGCGTACATTTTCACTAAGGCACTTGCACGTGTTAAATTTGAGTTGTTTTGAAACTCCCTTTGTATTTCAAAATAATGTAATAAATGGGGAATGTTAGGCTAGGTTATTTCTACCTAGGTTATTTCATTATTATGTAATATTCTCTTAACAAATATTGTTAAGACGAATATATTTTGTTAGGATCTATTTTGTTAGCATCTACTATGTTAGCATATATTATCGGATTTTATTGTTAGCCTAGCTAAGTTGGGTTTTATAGATCCGCTTCATACGGACTATTGTTGGAGCATATGTATTATATATTTTGGCATTTCAATAAAGTACATTGCTCATTCTACTCCAATAGCTACCTCCTTCCAAAAGGTCGACTCTGAAGTGTTTGCTTGCACCACTATGTAGTTATTTGTAAATTGATGAATAAAGCATTACAAGGGATGTTTACCTTGAATTTGTGCCTATGTTGAATGGTGGACTTGATATTATCTCATATTACTACTATGGTTAGTCTATTCTATTAATTTGAAAAGCTAACTTATAGTAGATTGAGTTAATTGTTTCTGCATACATATTTATCAAGAATTCTATTTCTATCAAATTAGGGTATTGATCTTATTCTGTTGAAATTGGATAATCAATATTTCTAGATGTTTGGAATAATTCTGTGAATGTGCAAAACACCATTTCAATAGCGTAACCACAAAATTTATGAATGCTTTTAATCTTCTAAAATGCTTTTCTAAAATCATTTGTTAAGGGACACTATGTGGTTGTCTATGCTATTAGCTTCATCCAACTAGCTTAAATATATTCTTTCTAACCCTATCATTCCTATCCTTAACTTCACAATAAATGAGGTAAATAGAGTCAACACTCATTAAGTTGAGAAGGAGCCAACCTTTTCTAGATGTTGAATCAAAGTAGTTTGGTTCTTCCAATGTTTAGTATGGGCTGTGATTAGTGGGTTCTCACATTCAAATATCGAGAGATGATAATCACAATTCTATCATGATCTAGATGACAAACTAGGCTACAACAAGTTTTGGCACACCCGGTGGGACCAATCCACCATATATATTTTACTTGAAGGAATAAAAATTCAATGAATTGTTTTGACCTCATATGCGAAGAGAGTAAATTCACTTGGTGACTCATTGAAAATAGAATCTAGTAAAGCCTCAATCCTAAATTTTCATGTTCACTAGAGGCTGAATAAGCATAAATAATGACACGCCTTTAATGTTCTTTATTGAAATGTAAAAGCAGATTACAACAAGCATTCAAAGGGAAATGTGCATAAATATGTAACTATTTAAACTATTGCAAAACATGGATTGTTTGATATAAAAAGGGGGTTTCTCCTTGTATTTTATTAATCCAAAGTATTCAATAAGATTACAATACATCCCCTTGAGGGCTTCATAATTTGATACATCTCAATTTACAATTTTCTAAAGGGATCAAATCCCTCCATGAGCTTTATGGCGTGTTCCAGTGTTCTTCTCACAACCCACACTTGAGAGCTAGTCTTGGGCCTATCCTTATGTGCCTCTTAGCTCCTCCCTCATGTCTAGCATACCTGCACCTACACACAAGAGATTGAAATAGATTAAAAGCATATGCGTTTATAGATTAAAAGCTAGGAAAACATAGAAAGCATGCATCTAGAAATAATAAAACTTATTTGTAATAAATAAAAACAACTCCAAATGACTTGCAAATCTAGTATGATATTATTGATATGGTTTTGGAAATATATGAGCATGAATTGAAAGGAAATTGTTAGCAAAAATAGTGACCATCCCTGACAGGGACAACTAGACCTGCAACCACAAAACTCCAAATTGACCCATCAAAACAACTCCAAACTTCACCAAAATTGAATGCAAGGCTAATATAAACATTTATAAATGATCTATGGTGGAATTGAACCAAAATTCCTTGCTATTTTCTAACCATCCCTAGTAGGTGCAACTACCCACTGTTAACCATCCCAGGGTGGGACGATTACCAAACTGAGTGGAATTTACCACCAATTCCAAGGGGATCTGGTTTGGAACTCTCCTAAATGTTGTGTCAGCAAATGTGGTCAAATTACTCTCCAATTTGACAGGTTTTGGAATGGATTTGGTGTATTTTGTAATGCCCCTAAAAGCGCCTTCGAATGAAGAGGGTTTCAAGGAAATACAAGGGCAAATGTGATAGCAAAAGTGAGGGTAGAATTGGGCAGCACTTCATGGTCTATGCTTCAACTCTTCTCTCTTGAAATTGGGGTGAGAACACCTCAATTTATAGCCCAAATAGGGAATTTGGGGCAAAGGGGAAAGTTCAGGCATGCAAGGCAAGTGCCACCACTTGTCAAAACCCTTGCCATGCAATGGTGGAAGAGGTTGCCCATTTGGGGCCTCTAATTTGGAGTCTCTGGTCTCTATGATAGCCTCCAAATCAATTTTGGATGATTGGGCATGGAAATGGTAGGAATTTATTGCCATTTCTTCACCCCTTTGACTTTTGGAGGGTCTTTTTAGGGACCGTCCCACCCAGGGACGGTTTTGAGTGGTCGTCCCTGGGTGGGACGGTCATAAATATATGATCCAAAACCTCCAAAAACTGGTGGAAACCTTCCAAAAAGTGCTATGGAGCCTTATTTTACCCTAGAGGGTTGCCCAATGGGGCCATATGATGTCGATAAGAGTGGCACAAGTGGCGCATTAGTAGTATTATCTGATTTACATGATTTTAGTGTCTATAGATGCCCCTTTTTGGGATGCGCTATGTGCAACAAAGCGCTGAGCAAAAATAGATGACTAAATCATTAAATGATTGAGTTTATTCATTAACCTAACCAAATTTAGATGCCTCCATTGTGGAAAGAGCATACATTCTTGGAATCCTTGATTTTGACATAGTCGAAGGATTAATTGTGAGTATACCTTTCAACCACATTGTAATGATAGTTTTAGGGGCTTAGGGTATACTAGGTCTTGGTGCCTTGTGTTCTTGTAAGCCTTTACATGGGTCAATTCCTGAGGCTTCAAGGAGGTCAAGCCCTATTTTTGTTGCTTATGCTGATTGTTTGCCCCAACATGGGCTTGAAAATTTATCTTTAGCAAAGATTCTTTTGAATGTATGAAACTTGCACTTTTGAGTGTTTTAGTGTTGATTTGATTTATGAAATCGTTATTATGACTACCCCCTCAAGCGATGAGTCAATGAGGTCATGACCAATGATAAAGTGATGAGTCGCTTGACACATATGACTAACTTGGGATAACTCTCTACTTTACCCATTATATTATATACCTGTTTTGAGGGTATTTTTGATTGTTTCGATGAGAATTCCTGGAAGCAAAAGGATAAAAACTTCATTCCTGTGGAGTGGTACAGAAATAGAGGCCTTATTGGGGAGTGAAATAAATACTTTTAAATAATCCATAAATCTTGTTGATTCAAATATTGATCCTTGCTAATTTTAGATGAGTTTTACCTTATTTTTGGTGGGTTTTTAGCCATATTTTTGATGTTTTTGAGTTGTTTTGGTGAAATATTTTGGTGACCGTCCTAGGGGTGATGAGTACACATTTTATAACTATCCTAGGGTGGGACAGACAGACAATTTTATGTTCATCCCACCTAGGGACGGTTGGCTTCTTTTGAAGCTATATAAGCCCAAAATGGGGCAAATGAGCTCATTTGTGCATTCTTCCTTGAGGAATTGGAGAGGTGAGAGGTAGGAGGGTGATTTATTGAAGTGAAGCACTACTAAAATATCTTACCAACAATATGATCCAGCCATAGGATGTGACAGATGGTGGAGCCGATGCAAAACGGGTATGGGACACATTTCCTCCTCTTCTCTATTTTATTGTGAAATCATAAATTCTACTGCAATTTTCATAACACACACTAAATCATGGTTAAGGAACCCTAATAAGAGTGTAATGTATGAAATTTAGCTTTTATTTTCTATTTAAATGCTTTAAATTTGCATGTTATACTATTTTTTATGCTTTTTAGGGTAATTTTAAGGGTCAAATTGACCCTATTTTAGCCATTTTTGGGGACCGTCCCTGGGTGGGATGGTCACTGGTGGCCATCCCTAGGTGGGATGGTTACCAAATTGGGGGCCATCCCTAGGTGGGAAGATAAAAAAATGGGCCAAAAGGGCCCTTTTTTAGTCATTTTTTTGGTATTTTTAGACTCTTTTTATGCATTTTTAGTGCATTATTGACAAGTTGGTTCACTTTATCAGATAGTGAAGAGTCGGTATAGGGTTTTGACTCTCTTTCAGGTCACTAGAGAAATTTTGACTGATGCATATTGGTGATGGATTTTTAGTCCTTTGCATGAAGCATGTTACATGGTTGGAGCCCATGGTGAGCGATCACGCCTATCTGATTGCATTGATAGATTTATGGGACCCTTGTACTAATACTTTCCACCTAGCTATGGGGGAAATGATAGTGACTTTAGAGGACATATATCAAATACTACGTATTCTGATAGAGGGGTGTCCTATAGTATCTACTCCTATAGAGCAATGAGAGGTCGTGCTACGGAGGTACTTTGGGGTGCACTGGGAGGAGGCAACGATCGATCTTCTCAATGGAGGGATACTAGTGGTATCATGGTTTGAGGCTGATGTGCTTAAGATTAGGCACACTTTGTTGATGAATTTGATCAACAACATGCTACTTCTAGACTCTTCAGGAACCAGGTTCCCGTGGAACCTTATAGAGTTGGTGTTCACTCTTGTGGAGTGTACAAAGGAGGAGCCTGTAGTGATGGCTTGGGGTCCTACTTTGTTAGCTCAGCTATATGAGGAGTTATATGAGATCCGCTCTTATGGGTAGAAGGTATTGGGCTATAGATTCCTACTATAGGTTTGGGGTTGGTAGCATATTGCTATGGAGTAACCACAGGGACTACCATGGACTACTCGAGCATAGCTACTTGACTAGAAATTTGGTTATGGATGCTATGGCAGAGGGCACATGATATAGGCTAGAGCCATTGACATGCTGGGTAGGTTGAGCACTATGTAGAGTCTTTTGCATGGCTTAGGGTAGAAGATATTTCATGGAGGCCCTATAGGGATTGTCCCGCATGGAGTGATGCTGAGACACAACTATGCTGAGTGCGACGAGGTAGGTGGCTGATAGGGTGACATGGGATGGAGCGAGAGTACTTCCCTTATGCTCACATCCTATGATAGTTCAGGCTATGCTAGGGGTTGCCTAGGGAGCTGATGATCTATCATCATCGAGGGGATGAGAAGACTCTTGTCTGGCCTATTATGGAGGTATTGGGAGAGGATTCAGATCTTGTGGTAGAAATTTCTAAGCTGGATGATGCTGGTACAACAGAGGAGTATGATTCTTGGTGGGTTACATGACAGTGGTGAGGAGAGGGGCCACTAGGAGGGGATGTAGCTGTGGTAGTAGAGGATGTAGCTAGGGGTGCTCCAGATGAGGAGGGTCATGATGAGTCTTCAAATGATGAGGAGGCAGACACCAACGAGTGATATGTGCATCATCATGTAGCAGAGGATAGGGTGGAGCTTATTTATGTACAAGATCCACTAGACTTTGATGGGGAGGACCTTGGAGATCAGGGTATGCAAGCATAATTAGTAGCACGAGATGCTATGATTACAGAGCTATGAGGTGATCTCAGTAGGGTGTGATAAGATTTTGTAGAGGAGAGAGCTCTACTATAGGCATAGGTGTAGAGTGCACAAGATGAGATGGAGAGGCAGGTAGCTGTGATAGCTACTCTTCAGGCATAGGTTAGAGTACAGAGCCCTAGCCATGGGGAGTCCAGTAGTGGTGAGGTAGCCAGGATGTAGGAGGATATGGCACATCTCCAGGGTTTGGTGTTGACCTACCAGAATCATTATAAGGAGGATTGAACATATACTAACATGCTAGAGGATGAGATAGTGCACCTTAAGGGGTGCATACCAGATCGAGCATTGGCCATTGGATCACAACAGATTCAGAGGAGTGAGACAGGATAGTCATCTGCATGGATGAGACCTCCTAGTTCTACACAGAGGTTGGATAGGTCTGGGAGCTCATGATGGACTCCTAATGAGGGCAAAGGAGAGAGTCACGGTGCCAATCATGCGTGACCATGGCTTGGAGACTCTGATAGTTCTTTTTGGATTTTTGGTTTTTTGGAGTGTGAGGTCTGAGGACTCACGTTTATTGTAGCCTACGGGTAGCTTATGGATTATGATGTAGCTTTTGACTTCTTACATATGGATATATATATATATAGAGAGAGAGAGTTTGCTTTGATCATCATGTAACCTTTTACTGCTTTATGATATGTATGCTATGCTTTTATGATGCTTTTGATGGATGTCTATCATGTATGCATGTATTTATCCTATGATGTGATAATGTAATGATATGAGATGCAATGTAGATGCATAATGAAATGGATGATTTGATTTAATTTTGTATGATGGATTTATGATGACTATTTGATGCATTATATGCTAGCACCATAGATTGTACAAAATGTATCTTTATTATTTTTGTGTTATTATGACACTATGTAATGGATTTTGTAATTTTGACAAACATGTGATAACATGATGTAAAATGGAATGAATAATGTAATGTGATATGATATGTTTGGTAGTTTTTAGGAGACTCAAACACTCTAGTTACCTAATCAAAAGTTGTATAATAACTATGCAAGACTTTTTGACAAAGTATACATCTACTAAGATAACCAAGATAATCAACATCCCTATGTGTGCATGTGAGTTCATTACTATGATAACGCATAAAGTTACCCTAGTGCCAAATGGGATTTATGCAGCCCATCTGTACTAGATATCACCCTGTGAGTCTCATTATCCTAAGTTTTGTACTTAGTTGGATTAGACCACTAGGTAGTCTAGGCTACCCAAAAATATAGCTCATCCACATGCAAACATTGGTCTGGACACAAGAAAGTTGCTTATGTGACAGACATATCATCATGCGTAAGGATATCGCCATTGCTAGGTAGGCTATCCACCAAACCTGTAATGAGGATCACCTTATGGTTCTCTAATGCTAAGAATTCCAGGGATTCAAGTTCAAGACTCCCTTATTTTCTTTTAACTTTGAAATTTTCCAAGGGAGTTGCTCATTTTTGTTTTTTGAGCAAGGGATTTTGGTAGTGGTGAGAACCACTATTTTTTTTTGCTTTTTCTAATGGTAAGAACCACTATTTCTTTTTGCATATTTTGAAGTGATAATAATCACTGTTTATTTTTCTCTTTTGGATACTTGCCCCAATGTGAGGCAAGGGATTTGGGTAAGGAGGAACTTGTCCTTTTGTCAATTCTTAGAATATTTGAACCATTCACATAGGGGGATGAGCGAGATAACCTTTTTTACTTAAAGTAACCTAGACCACTTTATAGTTTTCATCTTTCCTTGTGCTAGACTTGGATTTATTAATGTGAAAATGTGTCGAGATTTTGATGTATACAAGGTATAATCTAAGTAGGATTCTACCTTCTAAAAATCATGATAGCTTTCTACAAAATCTAAAAAGAAAACTAGATATGGTTGAGTGACCAAAAAACCTTAACTATGTCTTACAAAAAATGGCTAAGTGACGGGAAACAAACATATAATATGGAGTGTAAATGGAAATGATATATGTAATGTAAACAAGTGGTACAACTAACATTCAACACCCTTGATTTTGATAGATGCCTAATGTACAGACCTAGTGCTAAACATATATGATCAACTTTTAATAATGCATAATGTAATGATGAATATGGCTAATGTAATTGATGTTACAATGCAAATGATTAGAAACGCAATGCAATGCAATATTTTTGTGTTTTTGATGATTTTATTGATGATTTTATTGATGTTTTTGTATTTTTGATATATGTATATACAGATTGACCAATGGGCTTAATGAATGCCATTGGGGCTTTTGGGTTACCAAAGGGCTTATAGATGCCTTTGTGACATTTTGGGGTGACCTAGATAGCCATAGCCAGTTTAGGAGCTTTTTAAGTTGACCAAGATGGGCATAGACTGCATAGGGGTTTTTTAGGTTGACCTAAATAGTCATAGATCACCTAGGGGTATTTGATTATGACCAAAGGGATTATAGATGCCTTTGGGGCTTTTTGGGTTGACCTAGAAAATCATAGACTACCTAGGAGTGTTTTGGTTTGACCTAGATGGTCATAGACCGCCTAGGGGTATTTTAGGTTGACCTAGATGGTCATAGACCACCTAGGGATATTTGATGGTGACCAAAGGGCTTATAGATGCCTTTGGGGATTTTTGGGTTGACCTAGATAATTGTAGACTATCTAGGAGCATTTTGGTTTGACCTAGATGGTCATAGATCGCCTAGGGGAGTTTTAGGTTGACCTAGATGGTCATAGACCACCTAGAGGTGTTTGAGGTTGATCTAGATGGTCAAATATTGCCTAGGGGTATTTGGTTGTGACCAAAGGGCTTATAGACACCTTTGGGGCTTTTTGGGTTGAACTAGACAATTGTAGACTGCCTAAGAGTGTTTTGGTTTGACCTTTAGGTTGACCTAAATGGTCATAGACCACCTAGGGGTGTTTTATGGTGACCAAAGGGCTTATAGACATCTTTGGGGCTTTTTGGGTTGACCTAGACAATCGTAGACTACCTAGGAACATTTTGGTTTGACCTAGATGGTCATAGGCTTTCTAGGGGCATTTTAGGTTGACCTAGATAGTCATAGACCACCCAGAGGTATTTAAGGTTGACCTAGATGGACATAGACCACCTAAGGTTGTTTGATTGTGACCAAAGGGCTTATAGATACCTTTGGGGATTTTTGGGTTAACCTAGACAATCGTAGACTTTCAAGGAGCATATTGGTTTGACCTGGACGAGATCGCCTAGGGGTATTTTAGATTGACCTAGATGGTCATACACTGCCTAGGGGCATTTTATGGTGCTCTAAGCATGGAAATGTTGCAAATGACTAATATTAATTGGTTCAAGCTCTTCACTTCCTTTGATGGATGCTAAGCAATAAGTTCCAGGGCCAATGTGACTTGTAATGATGAATGGACCTAACTAGTTTATCATAAATTTATCTCGTAGATGAGGTGGTAAATTTGAGTTTTTTTGGTTCTATTTTAGAACTAAATCACCAACCTAAAAGTCTCTTTGGTGTACTTTCATGTTGTAAGATCTCTTAATGCGTTCTTGATAAACACGTAAATGGTCAAGAGCATTGACACATCATTCATCTAGCAATGTTAATTTATCTAAACAAGCTTGCCTAGCGCTATCATCGCCAATGAATTCTTGCATAGAAATGCGCAATGAAAAAATATCTAACTCTAAAGGCATGATAGCCTCATCACCATAAACTAGTGAAAATGGAGTTGCCCCAGTAGGCATTCGAATGCTAGTGTGATAGGCATGAAGGGCAAGAGGTAATTGATTATGCCAATATTTATGATTTTACTTAATGGTTTTTTTCAAGATGGCTACTATTGTCTTATTGGATGCCTCTACTTGCCTATTATCTTGCGGATAATAGGGCATGAAAAAGTTGTGCTTGATGTTATACTTTGTAGTTAATGCACACACGTACTTATAAGATGTTCCATTATATGATATTATTTTGGATTTTATACCAAAATGACATATGATGTTATGTAGCATGAAATTCGTGATGTGAGGTCCAGTCATAGTGGTAAGGGGAATTGATTCCACCCATTTTGTGAAGTACTCAGTCACCGTTATGATAAATGTGTGATGGCCTAAGGAGGCAGGTAAGATTTTCATAATTAAATCAAAACCCCATTGTGCAAACGACCAAACCAATTGAATCGGTTGTAAGGCCTTTGAAGTTACGTGTGTCAAATTTGCATGATGTTGAGACTTCATGCACTTCTTTACATAAGTGCCATAATATTACTCTAAATATTTCCAGTAATAGCCCTGTAGCACCCTAAAATTGGCGCAGTAAAATTGGAATAATTACATTCACCTTAGTAAATAAATTTAAATTCAAATTTAACCTCCCAAACCTTCCGTTAATCGCCGAGAAACCCGTTTCCTCATTTTCCACACCATTTTTAGCAGTTGTTTTGACCGTTTGATGATATCGTCTCCGATCAGACGATATCACCCCAGATTTGACGATTTCGTCTGGACTAGAACGTCCAGACGATTTCGTCGCAAAACTGAATTTGCATAGTTGGAATCCGTTCCAACGGGTCTCCAATCCGGCGAAGCGTGTCCGCACTATTGGGACCCTTCCCCGTTGGAGATCTCCCAAATTGGGATGATCTCCAACCTCCCAACAACTATCCTATGCCTATTTAACTCTAAGACTTTTCCCTCCCCAACCCCTGGCTGAATTTTTATGCAAATTGAATCCTTATGCTCTAAAACATCGTAATTCATATTTTGCATTAGTCCTATAGTCATTTCATTACAGGTACACCACTGGTTTTCGATCGGAGCCAGCACCTATCGCAGCCGACGAACCTGTCAAGATCGGAGGCGATCTCGTCAAATTCGAGACGATCTCGTACTGATGCGAGATGATTTCGACTGCAGCACACATCGAGGCAATCAGTGCCTAGAGTTTGCTCTTCTGTCTTTTTTTTTTGTCATTTTATGCTATAAATTATATTGTTTATTCAGTTTTTATACTAAATTGCATCTAGAGTTCACCCATTTTGTCTAGTTTGCATATTAAGATCATATTCTGCTATCTAAACACAATGATTTGTATTTACTTCTATTCTTGTATATTGTTCAACACTCATATTATTGTTTCATATAGTTTGCCCCTGTTTGCAAAATAGAATTTCTTGTATTTCGCATCTATTTGTTGTTTTGCAGGTCTCTGATGAATTCGTCTGACGAATTCGTTAGATTGCAGATGATCCTGTCAGTTTAGATGATTTTATCAAATTGAAGGCGATTCTGTTGAATTGCAGACGATCCAGACTGCTTCAAGCTTCAAAAACTCCATCAGACTTTCGGATCAGGTAATCTTCATTGGCCTCCTGCAAATTATCTGTTTCTATTTTCCTTTTTGTTTGCTGTATGCATTTAAATTGCATTTTCATGTAGTTTAAGTTAGAATCATTCGACCAAACCTAGGATGAATGTTTAAAAATAAAACGAACTCATCAAAACTCATTCCCAAAACCTAGGCGTGAAACCGCCATTAAATGTTTCCTGGTGAACCCACCATCCATCGAAAAATCACCAAAATGCACCTCCCTTAAGAGGCGGGACCTTCGCAAAGTCCTCTCGTCCGAGGTACCGCACCATCCTTTTCCCATACTCCTTCCGGGCGTGGATCGAATAGCCTGAAGGTAGGGGTGCGAAAAATTTGGAGCGATACATTTTGGTGAACCCGACGTGAATGCATCATAACCTTTTGAACAAAAACAAACAAAGACAAAAAAAAAAAAAAAAAATTAGAACAACTAAAACTTAGATGCATTTTAAAACATTTAAGGTTCAAAATCATGTTTAGATGGTAGCTACTAAAAAGAGGTTAGCAGTTACTATAAACGTAGTAAATCAATTAGCGGCCATAGAAGTTAATTCTATCCTTAGTATCCCTAAAGCAAGTAGAAATCAATCCTTGTGGGACGAGCTTATCAGGAGACTTAGTATCATTTCATCTAGGTCCACACAACTTAAACAGATTAAGAGGCTAGTCTTGGATAGAATCCTGGATCCTCATCAATTAGTGTTCTATCATGAACTTCAGAGAGCTTGCCATAGGTGGTTAGCCTATAGGAGAGCTTTAGTATCTTCGGAGTTGTTCAGCTTCGAGGAATACCTCGAGAATGCAGACATTGCACACCGATTCCTAGGCCTTGTAGAGGACCAAGAAGTTGTTCTTACAGATAGGGAAAAATGGAGTAGAGTTCCGCGAGCTGTGCTATATCGAGAGTATTGCCATGATCTTTACTTTTATCAACCAGCATCTGAGACAGACAATATCACCATAGCCCTTTTCATCAAATTCTTAAAAGAAAACTTTCAATTTGAAGAAGAACATTTCATGACCCCGAACGACTTGAACCTATTAATGATATTCATAAATTATTCATAGAAGATTAGTTCATCTACTTTCAGCCTTATTATTATTGTGTGCATTTATTGTTTCATTTGCTGTCTTTATTATATTGTTTCAAAGAAAAACTAAAAAACTAAAAATCAAAATCAAAAATAAAAAAACATAGTAAAAAAAAAAAAACTTAAACATTTCATTTACAATATTGCATTAGGTATATATAAATATATACCTTTTAATTTTTTGCATATATATATATAAATATATATATATTTGCTGAAATCAAAACTTAGCACCATGACTAAACTTAGGAATGGTAAAGAAATTTTAGGAGAAGGAGAAGATTGGCTACAAAATACAACTAAAAACCCAAATGTCCTTCTTGGAGATACAAATCCGGAAGGTGAAACTCTAGGTCAATCAGATGAAGACTTAGGTGAAGATAAGGAACAAGAAGGAAGTGTTAAAGAATCTTCGTCCCCTAGAATAGCTCCAAATGGAGGCATCACTTTTGACAACGCAGAACATTTTCAAAAATTTCTTAATCAACATATCGACGTCCTTAATGTGGCAGTCCGTATTGATAAAGGGGAAATTAGTGATGCTCAAATAGCCTTAGAACGGGCGCTTGATATGCAAACTAATCCCTTGTCTTTCATTGATCAAGAAAGTGATAAGGGTGGACCATCTAATGCGAATATGGTCACTATAGCCCAAGCCATGACCAAACAACAGGTCACCCAACCTCCTAAGCAACCTGTTACTCAACCTAAAATCACTCCCGCACAAAAGAAAATTCCCTTCACTACTTCCTTCCTCCAAACTATTGAGCAAAATGCTTTAAATAGACAAAAATCTAAAACAAAGCCAAATACAAACTTTCAACAATCTACAATACAACACAATCCAACTTCAAAACTCCTCCATAATATTTTTCATACCAATGTTTTACACAATAGTAACATGGCATCTAATCTGCATGTTCCTCCATCCTACGCCCATAACACTTATGTCAATGCCCCACCGAATCAATATGGGGGGCAAACTAGTAGTTTGGAAGCTATGGTGAAACAATTGGCTTCACGTATGGACCAGATAGATCCCTACCGTCCCTCGTATAATTATCGAGAGATTTGTAGCCAACCATTGGATCCCATAGTGGTAGCTCAACCATACCCTAAACATTTTCCCATGCCCGTCCTGCCTATCTATAAAGGAACCAAAGATCCCATAGAACATCTTTGCATGTTTAGGATAGCATGTCACGACATATCACATAACGACTTGCTATTACTAAAAATGTTCCCCAAAATTTTAGGTGGAATGGCGTTAGAGTGGTATTATCAATTACCCACTCATTCCTTAAGAAACTTTGAAGAAACAGCTGAGTCATTTGTTCATAAATTTAGTGCCTACATCGAGAGGCATGTAACTATTAAAGACCTATACAATTTAAAACAAGATAAAGACGAATGTTTTGCTGATTTCTTAGCAAGATGGAGACAATTGATAGGAAAACTGCACTTTGTGCTACCCTATAGGGAAATGTTAGACATTTTCATTAACAATTTACAAGAAGAACTTTCTTATGAGCTATCAATAGCTACTTTGACTACCTTCGATCAAGCTATAGACTTATCTCAAAGAGTAGAATATGCCCTCATTAGGAGAGGCCAACTTAGAAAGAAGGATGATGAGAAAACATCTAGAAATCAATATAAAAACAAACAGGTTGTCGGTGATGGAGTCACTGACAGTAGAAATGTTGCTAATGTCAATGCAACAAAAACAACAAAAAAATTCATCTTGAAACCTCCTGATAAGCCTCCTTGAGAGTTCACTAGATTAAACCAACCTTTATCAACTATTTTACCTCAACTTCTTGAAAGAGGTTTAATCCAACTGCCAGCTATCCGAGAACCTGACCCAAGCATACCCGGATATAGAGCTGATTTGCACTATGATTTTCATAGAGGTCCTGGACATTCTACCAACGCTTGTAAGAGATTGAAACATAAAATACAAGATTTTATTGACAATAATGAAATGGAAGTGCAAGCCTTCCAACCTAAACAAAACCCTCCTAATAATACCCAAAATACTGTTCCCCAAAATCAAAATGGAAGTGCAAGATTTTTAGACATATTTCAACACCCTTTACCAAGACATGGTAAAGAGGTAGCCAATCAAATTGAACATCACAATGTTCCCCCTCCTACCCGATATGTAGGAACCATTAGCGGACAATTACCTGTTTAGGACTCTCACACATTCGAAACAACCTTATCCCTGGTTACAACCAGGCCCTTACATAATTTTCAAACTTCTGATTCTAGCGATATAGAGTCAGATAGTGAGAGTGAAGTAGACACCATTCAATCGAATAGTTTTGAAAACAAATCAGATCCTATTCAACCTATCACAGATGCTAATGTTCCAGAAGAACCATTTCCCAGAAGAGTCACTACTCGACCTTCTTCTAATGAAGTCCTTCCTTATGAACAAGCCATAAACTCTCAACCGAGACCGTTTCAATGTCCTCACTATAACATTGTAGGTACCATCGGAGTCATCACCCGACAACAAGCTCAAAATACCCAACAAGAACCAAACCAGAATGATGGATCAGCTCCATTTGTTCTGAAAAATCCTAATAAAGGAAATCATGCTCCTATTGTTCAAACTAAACCCCCTTACAACATTAATGAGCAATTGTCTAATACCACCGCTTGAATCTCACTTTTAGATTTATTAAGATCCTCCCCCACCCATAGGGATGAATTGATGCTTACTTTGAGCCAGATGATGGTACCTCAAAACATCCAACCCGAAGCTATGGCCAATACTATCATCATGCGAGAGATTGATTGTATTGACTTTCGGGATAAAGATATCCCACAACACAGCTTTACACAAGGATAATCCCTTGTATATTACAGATTTAATTGGGGATGTAGCTGTCAAACGAGTCCTAATTGATAATGGCTCATCTCTAAACATATGCACCTTTGACTTCTACCAACGATTTGGTTTTAGAAGTGATGAAATGAAGAAGACTGATATGATTATCAAAGCCTTTAATGATGAAACACAAGAAACGTGTGGAGTCATTACCCTCCCATTGCAAGTTGGTCCTAGAACCCTTGAGACAACTGTGTTTATTGTACATTTCCCAGCATCGTACAATATACTTTTGGGTCACCCTTGGATTAACGCCATGCGAGCAGTCCCATCAACTTTACACCAATGTGTTAAGTTTGAGTTTAAAAATCAATTGGTCACTATTCATGGTGACCCTAGACCTTTTGATATGTGCGCATTGGCAGAACCGGTTGGAGTGCAATTTTGCCCTGCTCTGTCATCCACATATCCTACTTCTTCTTCATCTAAAACTATGAAATGTAAACCCATCACTTCATCTATTCCTCCTCCATTAACTTCATCTTCCCATATAGATCAACCACCTTCTAAACAAATTACTGTAGAACTTCAAAAAGCTCTTAAAACTACGACCAATTCTTCAAGTTCTAATCCCATAAATTCAAAACCTTCAGACACATATATCATACCTTCCACATCTCAAGACATAGGTAATAAGCCTTCTACATCTTATGCCCTTTTTGATGATCTTTTACCAGATTTATCTACAACCTTAATATCAGAAAAAATGAATGCTTTCATGCAAGATTAAGACCTTTTAAATCAATTGCCGCCATCTCCTCGTACTTTGGGCATCCCACAACTTATGGGAAGTACTTACCAAGTCGAGAGTTGCGCCTTCATGTACAAAGGATATGACTAGGGAAGAATCCCTCAGAATATCAAAACCCATCATGATGGATATGCTCGGTGCTATTTTACCAACGATTATATTAAAGCTAAACCCATGATGCTTAAAATGGGATATAAAGGGAAAGGCTTAGGACCTTTCCAGAATGGCATGAAAGAACCTTTCGAGGTAGAACCATGGCCTGCATGATGTGGTGTGGGCCTATTACCTAGTAAGGGTCAACCATTTCCTTTTGAGGATGATGATCATCTCATATGCTATCAAGACTATTTGGATAGACATGTTGATTTACCTCTTAAAAATCTGTCATTTTCATGCAACATGCTATCCATAGCATACCCTGAAATGATTGCTGACCCCGATGAAGAGTTGGAAGGAGATATCTTCCATGATGTCTCTGTTGAAGAGATGTTGTACAACGAGTTTTATTTTGATGGTTCTATACCAACCATAGCTCAAATTGAGGCCCCTGACCCTCAGAACGAATTATCTAAATTAACTTTACAAGAGTTACAAGAGTTGGGCGTTTCACCCGCCCCACCTAATTTTGAAAGAGATCTACACATGGAGGTAGAAAATGTCATTAAAATTAATATTGGAACTAAGGACAACCCTCACATAATCAACATTGGAGCAGAACTAAGTCAAGAAAAACAAGAACAATACATTGCATTTCTTAAAGAGTATGAAGATGTCTTCGCTTGGACATATGAAGATATGCCGAGTCTAGACCCTTCTGTAGTCATGCACCATCTAGTGGTCCATCCGGATGCTAAACCTGTTAAACAAAAACTTAGAAAAATGCATCCCAAAGTGGCTCGGCTAGTCAAAGGGGAGTTAGAAAAACTCCCGAATGTTATCTTCATACAAGATATTGATTATGCTGAATGGATCTCCAATGTAGTTCCAGTCACCAAGAAAGAAGCCACCAAAGTTAGGGTTTGCACAGATTTTTGAGATATTAACGCTGCATGCCCTAAAGACGACTTTCCTCTTCCAAATATGGATCAAATTATTGATTTTACTGCCGAAAGTGGGATGATGTACTTAATGGACGGATTCTCCGGCTATAATCAGATCAGGATAGCTCCTGAAGACCAGGCTAAAATAGCCTTCATTACCCCCTAGGGTACCTTTTGCTGGAAAGTGATGCCCTTTGGCCTAAAGAATGCCGGGGCAACTTATCAATGGGCTATGACCTACATCTTTCATGATATGATGCATTATATCCTAAATGATTATGTAGATGATATTATAGCGCGCTCTCTTATTGAAGATCATCATTTAGACGATTTAAGAAAAGTTTTTAATCGATTACGAGAATATCTCATTCGATTAAATCCAACAAAATGTATATTCGGAGTTAAATCCGGCAAGTTATTAGGGGTTTTAGTTTCTTTACGTGGTATCAAAATTGACCCTCTCAAAATTGCGGCTATCACTGATATGCCCGCACCCACTAATATATTTGAATTACGAAGTTTACAAGGTAAACTTCAAGCTATCCGTCGCTTCATTGATAAGTTGGCGGACAAAACTGGTCCCTTTCTTAAACTCCTTAAGAAGGACGTCCCCTTTAATTGGGACACAAAATGTAGAGAAGCTTTTGAACTTCTCAAGCAATATCTCCTTAACCCTTCGGTGCTTTCATCGCCTAAATCTGATCGCCCATTTCTTCTATATATTTTTGCCTCAGATTCTGCCTTAGGAGCTATGTTAGCTCAGCTTGATGATGAAAAACGAGAACGTGCTAATTATTACATTAGCCGCACCTTCATCAGTTATGAAACCCGCTATACAGCGTTAGAGAAGTTATGTCTAGCAGTCGTGTTTGAAATTACGACATTACATGCTTAGCCAAAAAACGTATGTCATTGCCAAATATGATCCTTTAAGATATCTCATGAGTCGACCTTATTTATCGGGTCGCACAACCAAGTGGGTTCTTGCTCTAAGCGAGTTTGATCTCACCTTCATAGGACGAAGTCCGTTAAGGGTCAAATCATAGTAGATCAATTAGTCGCTGCACCCTTAGAGTCTACTCATCCCCTCATTATCGAGTTTCTGATGAATGCATTCAATTAGAGGCGGACCTTGTTGAACAATGGTCCTTATACTTTGATGGAGCCCGATGCATGAGTGGGGTCGAATGCGGGTATTATTTTAATATCTCCACAAAAACATCTTATTCCTCTCGTCCTTCAAACTAACCTTTGCTTGCACCAACAATACTATCGAGTATGAAGCTCTAATCCTTGGATTACGAGCCGCTTTAGCACTTAAAATTAAAAACCTCTTAGTTTTTGGGGATTCCCAATTGGTTATAAACCAAATTAATGAAGTTTATCAGACCAGAGATGATAAAATTCGCCCATATAAGGCCTATGTTTTACAACTAATGGCCTTGTTTGATCAAGTTACCTTGGAAGCCATTCCTCGAACTAGCAACCGTGCAGTCGACGCCATGGCCGCCGCTGCATCTCTCTTGCCCTTGGAGTTAGACAACGAATATGCTACTATCATCATTCGTCGACTCCAGGAACCTACTTCACATAAGTCATTCTTAGAGCCTTTGGATGTGTTTCTAACCAAGGAAACCACTCCTGAACTCTGGTATATAGACATATTTTATTTCCTGCAAAATGGGACTTTCCCTACTAATTTTAATCGCAACTAGCGTCGGTTATTACATCGACGAGCAAGTTGATTTGTAATCATTGGCAATACTTTATATAGGAGATCTTTTGAAGGTATCCTATTAAGATGTTTAAATTTAGAAGAGTCTAAATCAGCTTTGAGTGAAGCCCACGATGGATCTTGTGGAGGACACTTTAGTGGTAGCGTCATTGCTAAAAAGCTCCTTCGGATAGGATACTTTTGGCCTACCATGGAAACGGATGCACATGAATATGCGTGCCATTGCGACCAGTGTCAAAAACATGCTGACCTTGTCCATGTGCCTCGCACAAGAGCCGCAGCTATTTCTTCTCCTTGGCCCTTTTCTAAATGGGGCTTGGATATTATTGGTAAAATTAATCCCGTGTCTTCCGAGGGACATAAGTTCATCATAACCGCCATCGAGTATTTCACGAAGTGGGTTGAAGCTATGCCTTTAGCTTCCTGCACCGGTTCACAGTGTCTCTAAATTCATTTTTAATCAAATCATCTGCAGGTTCGGAATTCCTGCAAATCTCATCTCTGATAATGGAACTCCATTCAAAAATAAAGATGTTAAAAAATTATGTCAAAAATATAAGATTCAACATCGCTGGTCTACTCCTTATTATCCTCAGGGTAATGCTCAAGCAGAAGCTTCTAACAAAACTCTAATCAAAATTCTCAAAAGACTAGTCAATAAAACTGGCCGTGACTGGCATATTCAATTATATCCAACCCTATGGGCTTATCGAACTAGTGTTCGAACCCCCACGGGCACTTCACCATTTGTTTTGGTATATGGTGCCAAAGCAGTTTTTCCATTTGAATTAGAAGTTCCTTCTTTGGCTCGCTACTTCAAGACACCGAAGTAGGAGATGAATATCGCACTGTGCGACTCGATCACTGGAACTCCTAGACGAAAAATGCATCAATGCTTTAGAGCATCTCCGTGCATACCAAAACAAGATTAAAAGAGCATATAATAAGAAAGTTCGTCATCGATCCTTTGAGATTGGCGATCTTGTTCTAAAAGAAAATCAAAAGAATACGAATGCAACCAAAGACCTGAAAGGTAAATTTGAGCCCAACTGGCTTGGACCATACATTATTACTGCTAAATTTGAATCAGGAGCATATAAATTATCTACCTTAGATGGTAAAGAACTTAAAGAACCCATGAATATTTTACATCTCAAACGTTATTATGCATAAATTTGATTATTTCATCCATGTATATATTTGTTCAAAATCATTATCTTGCATTTCTTTCAATTTATTCAAAAACCTCAAAAACATTCATAAAATCTTCAAAAATATTTATTGCATTTATTTTGTAAAGTTCCTTTTGCTTTAAAACAAAAATCAATATAAAAATCCAAAAACAACTATATGCTTGACTCTTTCGAAACCAAAACAATATACAGAATAAAGAGAGAGTCAACATTCTCAAAACTTTCTCAAAATCATTATTTTCTTACAATTATTGCAATTATATGTTTCAACTTATTTTGGATAAAACTAGCATTTATTTGGCATCCCTCACTTGCAAACTCACACAATAAATATCTTGATTTTATCTGGCATGATTACTAATCTCTCTTATATCACAATTCACAAAATTCAATTAAATAAAGTTTGATCATAGAGAATTGATCTTGGTATTTACTTAAACCAAGCACATCTTTTCACAATAAAATGATTATATTTGTAATTTCCATGTTTTGCTACATAGTAGAACTGATTTCTTGAGTGAAAAGTTTCCCTTGCTATCCTATCATGCACATGGTCTAGAATCTTTGAGAATTGGCAAAAGGACAAGCTCACCCCTACCCAGAATAAAAATCCCTTGCTCTACAGCTAATCCGAGCAAGTATCCCTAGCAAAGAAAAAGAAAAAGAAAAAGCAAAGAAAAATTCAAGAAAAAGAGAAAAGAAAAATGTTATGTCAACAATGTTCCAAGCATTATCAAGCAAAAGAAAAATAAGCAAAGTTCAAAAGAAAGCAAGAAAAGCAATAAAATCCCTTTCCCTACCCTTTGAAAAGAAAAGAAGGGTGAATGAGCTTGAATCCCTGGAATTCTCAATTATTCGAAAACTGTGAGGTAAGCCCCATAATAGGTGGTTTGTGCCCAACCTGCTTGGCCTTGGGTAACTCTTAGCGTGGCGATATGTCTGTCACATTAGCGACCTTCTTTTGTACAGACCTCTGTCTGCTTATGGATTAGCTAGCTCATGATAATCCGATCTACATAGTAGCCTAGTATGGTTATATGCATCTACATCATGGTTAATGAACACTTAGTTGGTTTATTCAAATCACTTGTATCATAGTATCTTGCTCAAAATCGGTAATCGAACCATACAATTGCACACACATTTGTATTTGAGAGATTTTGTCTATCATTATGATAAATCAAGATTGGCAATGAATTCACTTTTGCACATGGGATTCCTTATAAATCTAATTTTTTCAAAATACTTTGAAATATTATTTTGCAACTTGTTTGGAATAATCAAGTACAATTATTTAACAACATATCATATATATCGTATCGACTTTCGCAACGATGGTATAATTCCAAAACCAAAATTGGAATTTTATGCTTAGCGCAAGTCCTCATTTTCATCTTTTCTGTTCATAAAAAAATCAATCATGCAATAAAACTATCTATTTTCTTTGATCTTCGCGATGATGGTATAAGTCTATACCTACATATTCTATGCCTAGCGCAAACCATTGTAACAATATTTTTTCCCAATTTATCAAAATTCATAAAAACCATATGACTTCATTTTATTACACCAATTATGCTTTTCAAAAGCAAACACATTTTTATTATTTCATATCATTATGTCAACCTTTGCATTTTGCAATGATGGTATAATTCTTAAGGAATTATTCAACAAACTTTATCACACTTAGGAATTTATGCCTAGCAAAAATTATTTTACAACATTTCATGCATAATATTTTCATGGAAATCTGAAAAGCAAACCATCATCATCATCATAATTTGCATCATCACAACAAAGTCTTAAGACAGTCTCTTAAGCACTCTTTTCTTTTAACAATATTTCTATCCTGGGACTAGCTTGACGACCGAGTGAGCAATGACTCCATGAAATGGTCTATAATAGCGACAATGTCCTTTGAAATTATTGTTAGAAATCTCTTTTTTATTTTTATCACATTTCATTACAACCAATCAATTTGTTACATCAGATTATTTCATTTAAAATATTTAAAGCATGACATCCAAGTTATAATTTTTTCCAAAACGACATAATTACATGACTCATCAATAAAATCATTACATCAATCAACTCAATCAATCAATCAAACATAAAAAGCATCATAAGAATCACATAAGACAAGTCATATGATCAAAAATATCTCATCTATATATATCAAAAAAATATATACATCATCAAAACTAGATTGGTATGCCACAATCTGTACCTCGGCATACTCAATCCTCTATCAATACAAGTATAATACAATATCAGTGGCAGTATCCCGCCCTCTAGCCTCGAGAGCCTCTAGAGCTCTCGGCCTCATCTCCTCCCCTGCCCTACATAGGACGAGGTGGTCCCATCACAGTATGTGTGGTACTGCGAGTCCTCATCATCGACCGGGATGAGCTCCTCGTAGACCCTGTCCTAATAGGATCTGCTATGGCAGGTGGTAGCTGTACCCTTTGGCCCTCTGGCACTACTTGGTAGTATAGCGCCTGATAGAATGCGGTCTGAGAAACCGACCGTATTAGCTCCTGAGTGCTTACCCCTTCGCCTCGTGCCCTGAGATGAGCATTCTCATATCGTAGCTGCGACACCTCATCCTGGTGCTGTGCAGCTGCATCCTGTAACGTCTGCACCTGAGCTTGCAAACGATCTCTCTCTACCCGAAGAGTAGCCATCTCGCTACTCTCTCTAATGTCCACACCCTTGCCCTTATCAAGCGATGGTGGCCTCTGTGGAGATGGGGGTATCACCTCCCTCCTCTCCCTCTCCCTCTGTCGCGACCTCTCCTGTGCCTGTGGCCTCCTTTGCTCTCCTCTACCGTGACCTCGGGCTGCCTTTACCATCACTTGGCACCGCCTCCCTATCCGATGCACAACTGCATGGATCGGTCCCTGAGCCCTCGTCATTCGAGGAGGGTGGATGCCTATGTACCAGGCATCGTAGCCATCGCATACCCCTGCGTCATCCCCATCCACTGGCTAAATGGGGGCATCGTCTGCGTCTTGACTCCAGAATCGTTGCATATCTAGAGCCCCGCTAACTGTGGTGTTATCCCGGACAGTCCGAGAAAACTCATAATCCCTGAGAGATGGGATCCCCTGCTGTAGACCGAACTATCACAAAACTCGATCATAGCGGTGGAGATCCACCTCTCCCCTCTCCATCCATAGCCAGCAGACTCGCCTAATGCGAGCCAGCTCCTGTCCGTCCTCTGGCCACCCTGGATGCTCTCTCCATGGCCTCCAGGTGATCTGGTCTGGGACCAAGTCATCCAGTAGTCTTCGAGACACCGACAAGTCGATCCGTCGCTATGCCCCTCTCCGGAGCCACCAGTAGAAGACTCGGGGTCTCTCCCCGTCAACCCCTATCAGTGGAAGCCCTACCGGCATCCGCACCACAATGTGCTCCCAGCACCAAACCTGTAGGAGCGATGTCATGACCAGACACCGCCTGCCCTTGTACATGACCCCGTAAAGGATCCTGTACAACCGGCATAGAACAAAGCTGCCCCAAGAAAATTTGTAGCCATGGTCACGCATGTCACAGATCACATATGCCAGCATCCATGGTACCCTGCATCCGCTCTGGTGGCACAACAGAAGTCCACCAACCACCCCAGCCAAAACTCGTGTCAGTGTAGATGCCCCAGGCATCTGGCGCAGTGCCTCGATGTTCACTCCGCCCTTCTCCAGGGTGAAGCTTGGGTCACCGCAGAGTCGTCCCATCGCGTGGCCCTGATTTGCCGCAGGTGTGATCATCCTCCCTTGTATGGGGATTCTAAGAATCCTCCATACATCCTCTAGTGTGGGAGTCATCTCCCCTGTCGGTAACCAGAAGCATGAAGAGCCCGGTACCACCTCTCTGCTAGGGCCATCAGTAGCCCCATGTCAGTAGAAACTTGTGGCATCTCTGCCACATGTAGTAAGTCGGCTTGTGCCAGCTGATCTCGCTCTGCTCGTGTCAGAGCGGCCAAGTCATCTCTTAATCCTCCATATTTCCATTCTCTGCTCTTTAGTAATCCTCTCTCGCAAGCATAAACAACCAAAACAACAAACAATCATTAATAACAATTTTAGCAATCAATAATGCAACTTAAAGATCAAAATTTTGCAATTAATGATATCGCCCACTATTGGCCGATATCGTCCGAAATTTGAGCAAAATCGTCTCCGATTTCGCGTGTCGAAATCGTCTCTAAATTGACGAAATCGTCTTTTTTTTGCCGATTTCGCCCTTAGGCGAAATTGACGAACTTGAGACGATTTCGTCGAACTAGGGACGATTTCGTTCGGACGACGTCGAGGGCCAAAAACGGCTGCGATGCTCAAAATTCATCTTAAAATCTATTTACCAAGCATGTAAATTCAAATTAAATCAATCTAAACTAAGTTTAAACCCTTACCCATAGACCGCGGCGGACCTCTGCAGATCTGTGCGCTGTCTCTATCATTTTTGCTCCAGAGCTCTAAAAACAGTAAAATGAACAGTAACAATGAATTAGGGTTTTACCCTATTTTTCTTAATTTTATTCAAAATAATTCAACAATAATTTTTGCTTTTTTGTGTTTTTACCGCAAACGTTCGATTTGGGTAAAAACACGGAGGGGGCACCATAGTAAGCTGTCGTACGATTCGACCAAGAATCATCACCTAAAAATGAGAATAATTTTTTGCTTTCTCGTAGATCGAGAAGAACTCGTCTTTAACGCATTTTCTTCGGAAAATTCGCTAAATAGGGGGCAAAATGTAGCACCTTAAAATTGGCGCAGTAAAATTGGAATAATTACATTCACCTTAGTATATAAATTTAAATTCAAATTTAACCTCCCAAACCGCCCATTAACCGTTGAGAAACCCGTTTCCTCCTTTTCCGTGCCATTTTTAGCAGTTGTTTTGACCGTTTGACGATATCGTCTCCGATCAGACGATATCGCCCCAGATTTGACGATTTTGTCTGGACTAGAACGTCCAGACGATTTCGTCGCAAAACTAAATTTGCATAGTTGGAATCCGTTCCAACGGGTCTCCAATCCGGGCAGAAGTGTGTCTGCGCCGTTGGGACCCTTCCTCCGTTGGAGATCTCCCAAATTGGGATGATCTCCAACCTCCCAACAACTATCCTATGCCTATTTAACTCTAAGACTTTTCCCTCCTCAACCCCTGGCTGAATTTTTATACAAATTGAATCCTTATGCTCTAAAACATCGTAATTCATATTTTGCATTAGTCCTATAGTCATGTCATTGCAGGTACACCACTGGTTTTCAGCCGAAGCCAGCACCTATCGCAGCCGACGAACCTGTCAAGATCGGAGGCGATCTCGTCAAATTTGGGACGATCTCGTACTGATGCGAGATGATTTCGACTACAGCACACATCGAGGCAATCAGTTCCTGGAGTTTGCTCTTCTGTCTTTTTTTTTTTGTCATTTTATGCTATAAATTAGATTGTTTATTCAGTTTTTATACTATATTGCATCTGGAGTTCACCCATTTTGTATATTTTGCATATTAAGATCATATTATGCTATCTAAACACAGTGATTTGCATTTACTTCTGTTCTTGTATATTTTTCAACACTCATATTACTGTTTCATATAGTTTGCCCCTGTTTGCAAAATAGAATTTCTTGTATTTCGCATCTGTTTGCTGTTTTGCAGGTCTCTAATGAATTCGTCTGACGAATTCGTCAGATTGCAGACGATCCTGTCAGTTTAGAAGATTTTATCAAATTGAAGGTGATTCTGTTGAATTGCAGATGATCCAGACTGCTTCAAGCTTTAGAAACTCCATCAGACTTCCGGATCAGGTAATCTTCATTGGCCTCCTGCAAATTCTCTATTTCTGTTTTCCTTTCTGTTTGCTGTATGCATTTAAATTGCATTTTCATGTAGTTTAAGTTAGAATCATTCGACCAAACCTAGGATGAATGTTTAAAAATAAAACGAACTCATCAAAACTCATTCCCAAAACCTAGGCGTGGAAACTGCCATTAAATGTTTCCTGGTGAACCCACCATCCATCGAAAAATCACCAAAATGCACCTCCCTTAAGAGGCGGGACCTTCGCAAAGTCCTCTCGTCCGAGGTACCGCACCATCCTTTTCCCATCCTCCTTCCGGGCGCGGATCCAATAGCCTGAAGGTAGGGGTGCGAAAAATTTGGAGCGATACAAGCCCATGCAAAAAATGTGATTTGTGATGGCCATATCGTTAAAGTGACCACCACATGTACCATCGTGTGCTTGGGCAATGGCCCAAGCTTCGACGATACATTATGTCTTCTAATAAGACATATTTTTCCTCCTTTTGTTTAAATGCTCGCTTTGTGGCATGCAAAAATCTAGGTAAAATATTTCCTAGTTTTAAATAATATTTAATTTGTATGGCCCAATATTTCTTTGAAGAAACCTCAATTGTATGAATCACGTAATCCTTTTGACGTTCATCTCGTGCAAATGCTAATTGAGAACAAAATTGGAGATATAGCATTGTGCTAGTATCAAAAGAATACTGAGGGAACAAAGTCCCCCATCTAAAGATATTCAAATAATTATGTAGTTGAGAGAACCATTCATGTGAAGGTTCAATATGAATCATGTGAACATCTGGTGTGGCATTATGCTCATCACGGTCAGTTGCATATTGTACTAGCATTTTTACCTGAATAATCATAAAATCATCTAAAGGATTTTGTGAGATTAGCGACCCTAAGGAGGCTATCGTGTTTGCAAAACAATTAGATGAACGAGGGAGTGCCTCAATATCATACCACTCAAAATTTACCAAAATTTTGTCCACTAGGGATTTATAGGCTTGCAAGACTAGACACCTACACTGGAATATCCCTTTAACCTGATTAACTATGAGTAAGGAATCACCAAAAATATTTAATTTAGTGATTTTCATGGAGATTTCCATTTGAAGGCCTATGATGAGGGCTTTATACTTGGCGTTGTTATTGGTGCACAAGAAATTGATTTAAAAAAAAAATAGCTATGGGAGCCCCTTACGATGTGAAAAACATGATACATGCACCACCCCCTTGCTCACATATGGAACCATCAAACAATAGAGTTATGTCCACCTATGACTCAGGCTCGACAGAATCAGGCGATTCTGAGATATGAAACACTCCATCATCGAGAAGTTTTACATTTAGAGGCTGGTCATCCTAGAGATGGGCCTCTGCTAGTTGATCAACTAAGACCTATCCTTTGATTGATTTTTGTCCAATAAAATTTATGTCAAATTCCGTCAACAACATTATGCATTTTTCCATGCGATAATTGTGATATGTTCGACTCATCATGTATCGCAATGGATTTTTCTTAGATATTACAGACGTGGTATGATTGAGCATGTAATGGCACAACTTTTTGGTGGCAAAGACCATTACTAAGCATAGCTTCTCAATTTATGTATATTTTATTTCATAGCTAACCAATGTTCGACTAATATAATATGTAGCCTGTTCTTTATGAAATTCATTCTTTTGGGACAACATGGTGCCCAATGCCAACTCAGTAGCTAAGATGTAAAGATATAATGACACTCCTAGTCATAGAGGAGACAATACAGGTGGCAAATCTAGGTATTTCTTGATCTTGTCAAAGGCATCTTGACATTCCTCGTCCCATTGAAATGAGACCCCCTTATGTAGCAACCTATTCATGGGTCAACACTTATTTGATAATTGCGCTATGAATAGGTTGTGGGGGGAGGCATTTATAAGATTGACTTGATCTTATTTTGGTCTACTTCTATGCCTCGCTTAGAGACTATGAATCCCAAGAGTTTACCAGATGTGATATTGAATACACACTTATTGGGATTAAGCCTAACATTATGCTCCATAGGTGGTCTAGAACCTTGCACAATACATTGACATGCTCATGGTGCAATAAATATTTTGCCAATAAGTCATCCATGTAATCTTCCAAAATATTATGCATGTAGTCATGGAATATATATGTCATGGCTCATTGGTAGGTGGAACCAGCATTCTTAAGGCCAAAAGGTATGACCTTATAACAGAATGTCCCTCAAGGTGTCATGAATGCCATTTTTAGTTGGTCTTCTAGATTAATACGAATTTGATTATATCTAGAAAAACCATCCATAAGGGATAGCATTTCATGTCCTGCTATAGCATATACCAACGTATCAATGTTTGGTAAGGGAAACTCATCCTTAGGACTCACTTTGTTGAGATCTCTAAAGTCAGTGCAAATGCGAATCTTCCCATCAGGTTTTTTGATAGGTACCATGTTTGAAACCCATGGCGAGTAGTCTACTGAGATGATGAAATCAACATCCAACAACTTTAACAATTCATATTTCACCATCAAGGCTACTATTGGGTGCATCTTACACAAATTTTGATTAACTGGTTTGATCTTTGGGTCTAGTGTAAGATTATGCATGACTAGATTTGGGTCTAGTCCTGGCATGTCTTTATAAGACCAAGTAAATGATTTTACCCTTTCTTTCAATGCTCTTGTGAAATTATCTTGTTCAACTGGAGATAGACCTTCTCCTAGTTTGATAATATGGGTATTATCGAGATTTATACCGATATCCCTATCAATTTTTGGCTCAATTGACATATGAGACCTATCTTCCAACTAATTTGGAGTGGGAATCAAGTGAATGTCATCAGCTGGGTTTGCTTATTCTATAGAAAATTTAGGGTAAACATCAGCTTGAAAAACATCCTGAGTAGTTCTTGGAGAAAATTGAAATAGTTGTAACATTTTCTTGCAAGGCCAATACTCTAATGGCGATGGGGGAGAATCTCCTCGATCAAAGTCAATTGCTTCAAGGTCGAGATGCAACGACTTTGATGGGTTATTAGGATCTCTCAATGGTATATTTAAATCTATGGTAATTATGTTGATGGATACATGATCTCTTGCAAGTGGGTTTAGAGACCTGATGTAGTATTGTAACTCATGGGGGTGGTTCTGGTGGAAGTGGAATGAACGGTGGTGGTCGTTGTAGAAGAGGGCGAGCTTGCTCTTCACATAATAAGAGTTGGCATTAGATAGGGCCTTGGATGGGGAATAACATGCAAAGATAATATTCATCCATGTCATCCAATGGTAACACTATCTCATGTTCATCATCTAAAATAGGACAGTTTATGGGTGTGATGCCATAGTTTTCTTCATCATCACTCATCTATTTGTGAGGAGGACCTTGATCCTCTTCCTCACTATCAAATTTCAAGGTATGCGAGCTCTCTCCCACTTCATGAGATTGAGCAATATCACTAGATAAACCTTGATCTATCATTTCTATGGGAAAATAATATTCCAATGAATGAATGTGATTCAGATTGGCATATGGATTGCGTGTAAGCTTATCCTGATAATCTAGACATAGGTGTTCTAGACTATCTATGAGAACATCCAACGGTACTGGTTTATTGTGTCCCAACCTAGATTTATCATAAGGTAGCTAATATTGGGGTTGATATGGGACATGAGTACCCTGCTCATATAAGCCTAAACCAAAACCATGCCAATTGTAATGATCTAAATACCGCAATGCATAATTTGGATTTGACAAATAGTTTACATCCTTAGAAAAAAGGTTCATCATCTTCTTATTTCTCAGGAATTGATAAGGCTCCATATTATATACCCCCATATATGAAATTAGTTTGATTTGGTGGTAGACCAAGAGGTACGATGCCACCTATGGAAAGAAGAGGTCACCCCATATATTGCATTGTTTCTATATATGGAATCGTTGTGATATTTCTCACTAGATATTCTCCTATCCCTATACTAGACATATGCACTATGACCTGGGATGATGAAGGTGGATGAGATAGAAGTGAGGCTTGAGGTGACTCAATGTGAACCTCTGGAGGTGATTCTTCATTTACTAAACAAGGATTCTCTTTTGTGGATATGGTGGAAACTAGAGGTGGGCTCTCATCAATTGGCCTCTTTGACATGTTTCTCAATGGAGGATCTGACGATGTCAAAGGTATATCTGAAGCTGCCAATGATGAGGATGGCATGGATGAAGATGTAGATGATAAAACGGAAGGTAATGGTGAAATGGGTAGACTTCAAATAGGTGCATTCAATTTAAATTCTACACGAGTCAAAGGTAATGTCGACTCTGGCATCTGCTACACCATATTGCAGTACTTAAAGGGATCTAGATCTGTAGAGACTACGTGCACCTACCCTTCATGATTGTATTTGAGACATTGATGTGCAATGTATAGGACACACTTCATATCCTGTATCTAAGGTCTACCTAGCAATATGTTATAGGCCATCTCACCCTCCAACACATGACACAATGTCGATATGGTTTTGCACCCACCTAAATGGGTAGGACTATGGTATCGATGGTGGAGTATATTACATTATTGAATGCATGAAGGGTGCAAGTGGATGCAACAACATGAGATGTTGGCAATCCTAGGTATTTTAATGCTTTAATTATGATGATATTACTCGATGAACCAGTGTCTATGAGTACTCTCTTGTATGGTACATCATTTACACATGCAATGATGTGTAAATGAGGGTCTACCACATCACTTGCTATTGTCTTAAGCTCATGATCATGAAATGTTATTACTGGTTCCTTGTACTGTTGCACATGACCCACAAAATCAATGGAGTTAGACTCCTGTGGTTGCAACTCTATTGATTTTAGAATGTCCATTAGTGTCCCTATGTAGAGTGGATTGTTGAATTAGCTCATAGATGGACAATCTCGCTGATGTTATCCTCAAGATCTGTGCCAACTTGTTATTTATTTTTAAAGTTGGACTAGGTGGAAGGCCTTGTACTACAAGCGGTGTAGGTTGCAATGTAGTTGGAACATCACTCGAAGCTATAGGTGGTGCAACTTGGCTTGGATATCTTCTGTTCGTCATCATAATACTCACCATCCCAACATACCATTGCAAAGGGGGTGTTGTCTTCACCTCATTCATCATTTTAGCAGGCACTTCCTGTACCTCGTAAGTTGGTAATGGGTCTTTGAATATAACCATCTCCTAATTTTTAGGGGCTAGTGGAGCATCTACGTGAAGCTCATTCCTCTCAATCATATCCTATACTAGGTGTTTAAAACCTTAGCACATTGGTAAATCATAGCCACTTTGCTAATGATATTTGCAATATTGATCCTCTCGACATCCCATAGGCTTTGGTTTACCTATATTTGGATTGATGGGTTTGATATCTGAAATATTAATCATTTTTGCAACCCACAACCGATCGAATAGAGAATCCATGGATTCAACAAAGGGAGTAAATTATTGCTTAGAGAGATGCTATTGGTTCTATCCCTGATTCGCTTGACCATTACTATTATAACTCACAAGATTAGGTTGGGCCTAATAGTTTACCTTTTGAGGAGGCGTCACTTGTGTAGGCCTAGGAACATTTATGGCCACTTGATTGACCGTTTCTAGCTTTGCAGGTGCCAAGCTATTATTGGTATTCTTTGTCCACACTTTTTTGTGAGGCTTGACTATTTATCTCTCTTGTATTTTTATTTCCTCTATATTTCTAGCTTGTGCTAGAGCATATTCCAAGGTGGGGTATTGCTATAGTTGCAATATTAAAGAGATGGGTTTTAAGAAACTCTTTAAAAATAGCCGACTTAACTCAGATGCTGGAAATAGGTAGGGTAGCTTAGCCATAAGTGTCTGCCACCTATTTCCATATTCAATAATTGATTCATCATTGTACTACTTTAACCCTTTGAGGTTAGTTAATGCCATCTTTATTTTGGCGTTAAAGGCAAAACGTTCCAAAAATACATTAGTGAATTGTTCAAATGTGTCGATGCTATGTTTTAGAATTTGGTTGAACCACTCAATGGCAGGACCAGCAAGGGTACCTATAAAAGTTATCAGGAGCAATGTGTCATTGTCCTATATGCTAAAGCACAAATTTAAAAATCTAGTAACGTGCTCTTGAGCATCTTCTTCCCCCTTGAATCTATCCAATTTTGGCATTTTAAAATGCTCAGGGTATATCAGGGAAGGAATGGATGGGTGTAGTGGTTGACTCTGCAACTGATGCAAGGTGGGTTTTTGAAGCCTATTCCTAGCTATATTACCTTCTATAGTTTCTAAGCATTCAAGAAAATTTTGATACAAATCCGAGGATTTGATTTCCTCTTCTTTGTTTTGAACCCTTGGAGGGGGATGAGGAGTATTTAGCATAGGTTGGGATGGTTTATTGAAATCATCCATGCCTCCAAAATGTGCTTCTACATAATCCTCATTTTGTTCCAAGACATCGTAAGTCCCATAGGGTGTTTCAGGCATTGGCCTACAAGGAGGAACGAATGCTTCTTGAAGGTGATCTATATTTGGCATATCATATACATTCTGTTCAGGCCTAGGAGGTCTAGGAGGTAACATTGGGTTAGGTGTAGGAGACCTATCTTGTTGAAAATTTGGTTGTCTCGAGCGAGCTTCCTATCTATGCATATTTGAAGTAGAAGCTCCATTATGCAAAGTCTCTTGAATTTGTTGTTCAAGTCCTTCTTTCTCTAACTGCTGTCGCTGCTCTAAGAGATCTAGGCGATGTTTATCAGACCTAAGTTGATTAAACTTGGCCTGGCAGTCAACATAGTTCTTTACCAACTGATTGATCTAATCAACTGTATTAGGTCTAAGTGCCTTAGCATTGTTACCCTTATATCTATCTTGTTCAGGGGGGTTCATGAGATCTATTATAACTTTCCCTTGATTGAGGGAGGCTACATTGACTTGAGGCTCACCCCTAAATAGATGTTCTTAATAAGATACTGGTGTAGAGGCACATCGTGCTTGCATTGACACATTTTAATGAGGATAATATGGATCCTCCTTAGTTCTTCCCTCGTAAACAAGGAAAGGTAAGGTGAAATTAGCTCACCTATGGTGATGAGTATCATACTCATCATAATTTTGGCACCTTAGGGAAGGGCGGTTTGAAATTATAAGATAATCTTTCAACCCTACCCTAGGTAATAAGTCATGATCCTGTGCACCAGTGCAAGGAATAGACCGAGCAGGAACACAAATGCATGAGATTGCTCTATTGGAAAGTGCCTCATTACATGGTGACTCTTATCTAAAAAAGGTATTAGACACATCTATATTAGGGAAATGATTCCCCAAATTGGGCCTATTGCCTATGGGGTATCCCATGCAGGAGTCCCTTGTTTGCCAGGTCCCCCTTTTGCTATTCTAGGACTAACCATCCATTCATCTACCACTCGACAATTAGGGATATGATTTCCTAAATTGAGATTGTTGCCTATAGGGGTGCCCTGTATAGGAGTCCTTGTTAGCTAGGTCTCCTTTCAGCCCTTCTAGGGCCAGGAAGAGTAGGTGCTCGCCAAGGAGGTATGACCATGTCCTTGGGATCAAGGCGAAGATGCTCTAGGTCCTATTTCCTACTCATAATTTCCACCCTTAAATGGGCTTGGCTATGGGTATATACCATAGCTATGTAATCTAGACTACTATATGATTATCTCCTTTACAATTTTTATGAATTTGAAACAAACAAACAATAGAAACACACAAGAATAGAAGTGATTATCTCTTTTAAGTCTTTTAGATGTGAATCTCTAAACTATTTTTTGTTTCAAGATGTGTTGCTTTGTAAAGAAAATAGTTGACGTGTTTGATTTTTGTTGATGTAATACTCAAAATTTAAAGTGGTTTTCACCTATACATTTGTAGCTCGACAATCGATAATGAAATTTTGATCACGTAAACCAACCAAAGTATGGGGATGAAATCCATACCTGATTAGGGAGCATAGGTCCTACTGATCCTCACCCAACACCTTGAGCATAGTGATACATACCTCCGAAGAGGAATGTATGCTATTTTGCATGGTTAGGAAAAATCTTGGAGTTGGTATTGGCCAATAAAATAGGGTGCGTAGGATTTGAGTCAATATATGGAGATGAAACCCATCATCATTGAACTCTATCAATGGTTGGAAATGTAGTCCAACTCACTAACGTTTAAGAAGATCGTGTTGTGTGTTTGTTCATTTTAAAATGATTGAAATTAAACAATACAAAATTCAATTATGACACACTAAATGCATGAAAGTACATTTTAATTTTAGAATCATTAGTATGTATAAAAGGAAGCTACAAAAATTGACAAACTATATGAACTTAACCCTTTTGGTAAGTTGCAAGCAGGCAAACCAAACAAAAAGCATATATAATACTATTCATTTTCTTGTTTTTATTGATTTTTTAAATGCAAAACTTAGAAAGATGTAATTTTAACCTTCTAATGCACACAAAAGACAAGAAAACTTGAAATTTCAATTATTTGAAACAATATAAATGCAAATTGAAGGTTGAGAAAGGTGTATTTTCTGACCTGAAACTTGTTGTTTTTGCAATTTTTTGTAGAAATCCACAGGTTTTGTAACCATCCCAAGGTGGGATGGTTAGCAATTTTTGGGCCATCCCAGGGTGTGTCATGTAGCTGGCCATCCTTGGCAGGTTCAACCAGTAGAAAATGGGTCATTTATGCTCAAAATGGTCAAAACCTGCAACTTGCAAAATAGAAAAAGGAGGTCGAAATTGACACATTCAAAGGGGATAATGAATAATTTCAACCACCATGAACACCATTGAAGAAGCACGAAAAATAACACACCTTTAATGTTATTTATTGAAATGTAAAACATATTATAGTAAGCATTCAAAGATAAATGTGCATAAAGATGTAACTATTTAATCTATTGCAAAACATGGATTTTATGATATAAAAAGGGGGGTTTCTACTTGTATTTTATTAATCCAAATTATTCAATAAGATTACATTACATCCCCTTGAGGGCTTCATAATTTGATACATCTCAATTTACAATTTTCTAAAGGGATCAAATCCCTCCATGAGCTTTATGGCATGTTCCAGTGTTCTTCTCGCAACCCACACTTGAGAGATAGTCTTGGGCCTATCCTTATGTGCCTCTTAGCTCCTCCATAATGTATAGCATACCTACAACTACACATAAGATATTGAAACAAATTAAAATCATATGCGTCTAGGAAAACATAGAAAGCATGCATCTAAAAATAATGAAACTTACTTGTAATAAATATAAACAACTCCAAATGACTTGCAAATTTAGTATGATGTTATTGAGATGGTTTTGGAAAGATATAAGCATGAATTTAAAGGAAATTGTTAGCAAAAATAGTGACCATCCCTGATAGGGACAACTAGACCTACAACCACAAAACTCCAAATTGACCCATTGAAAACTCCAAATCTCACCAAAATTGGATTCAAGGCTAATATAAACATTTATAAATGATCTATGGTGGAATTTAATCAAAATTCCTTACTTTTTTCTAACCATCCCTAGCAAGTGCAACTATCCACTGTTGACCATACCAGGGTGGGATGATTACCAAACTGAGTGGAATTTTACACCAATTCCAAAGGGATATGGTTTGAAACTCTCCTAAATGTTGTGTTGGCAAATGTGTTAAAATTATTCTCCAATTTGATAGGTTTTGGAATGGATTTGGTGTATTTTTTAATGCCCCTGAAAGTGCCTTCGAATGAATAGGGTTTCAAGAAAATACAAGGGCAAATGTGATAGAAAAAGTGAGGGTAAAGTTGGGCAGCACTTCATGGTCTATGCTTCAATTCTTCTCTCTTGAAATTGGGGTGAGGACACCTTAATTTATAGCCTAATTAGGACATTTCAAGCAAAGGGGCAAGTTTTGGTATGCAAGGCAAGTGCCACCATTTGTCAAAACCTTTGCCATGCAATGGTAGAAGAGGTTGCCCATTTGGGGCCTCTACTTTGGAGTTTTTGGTCTCGATGACAGTATCCAAATAAAATTTTTATGATTGGGTGGGGAATATAGTAGTAATTTATTACCATTTATCCACCCCTTTGACTTTTGGAGGGTCTGTTTAGGGACCATACCACCCAGGGATGGTTTTGAGTGGTTGTTCCTGGGTGTGATGGTCATCATTTGTGATCATCCTAGGGTGGGATGGTCATAAGTATATGATCCAAAACCTCCCAAAACAGATGGAAACCTTCCCAAAAGTTCTATGGAGCCTTATGTTACCATAGAGGGTTACCCAATGGGGCCATATTATGTCAATAAGAGTGGCACAAGTGGTGCATTAGTAGTCTTATCCGATTTACATGATTTTAGTGTCTACAAAGGCACATCTAAGAAAAGTGAATAGCCTACAAATTTTTATGAGTTATTATCATGATCTAAGTATCCTAGATACTCTTCCTCTAAAACTTCCACAAAGTAAATCTCAACATCATCCTCTTTTTTAGATTCTTCTAGTACTCAAATCAATATGGTAGACGAACGAGATGATGTTCTGCATAATTATTTAGATTGGGATGCCCCAAATCCATTGTAAATTCTATCTTCACACGACATTCCCCAAGACACTATTAAATCTGTCCCTACCTATGATGACATGGGAAGGACAATATATGAGCATTATCAATGGTAGCTATTCATAACATAAGGTATGAAGATGTTATTATAAAGTTGTTGGTTCTTTCTTTTAGATGTAAAATTTTGCATTGGTCAAAACTTTAGAAAATGGTTCTATCAAGAATTGGGATGATTTGGTAGGTCATTTTGTAGAATAATTTAATGAGTCTGTAGATCCATTCTCACTGTTGACTCAATTTACTATTATTCAGATACATCCATAGGAATTAGTGTCATATTTTAATCTCAAATTCAGCAAAACTTAGAAAAGAATCCCTAATAAGTTCATACCTACTTCTTCCTTAGCTTATATATATTACATCAGAGCTTTAGGGCCAAAATTGTTTTAAAAATCCAATAATTCAAAATCACCACATTTCCTAATGTTTATCAAGCATCAATTCACACTGAAGATATCTTAATTTTAGTTGGAAGATTACCCTCCAAGCATGTTACTCTGTATACTCCTGAAATCACACATCAAACCTCTGTACCATCTCTTCCTTCCATGAATCCTATTCCTATTGAAACTAATCTCTCAATGACAAGCCTAACTCCAAAGTTACCTGCTACTATATCTTTTCCTCCTCTTCCTTCACAACAATCTCAGGATTCCTTAGTGTTACTTAACATTCAAAATTATTTGAAGACTATCAACAACAAGGTCAATTCTATAGAGAAGAGAGAGGTTGAGAGGTCTCAACCAAGAATATTTACCTACATAAATAAATATCAAAATCCTAGTTCAAGCAAAAGTGCAAGACCAAGGGTCAATCCCAATCAAGAAGAATATGACTTAAATCCTAAAACAACTCTAGTTAATGTTTGGTGCTTTGTTTTAAATGATCGACATGATCTTGAGTCTTGTTATGTGTATCAACATCATATTTGACAAGCTATAGAAAAGGCAAAAAACAACCAGAAAGGGAGAATTAATATGTTGAGACACCATGAGCAAAAGGATGAAGATCCTAACTCTTTCAAATCTGAACATGTCATAATATTGACTAGATCTGGAAAGAAACCAATACAAGTCGATTCTTAGAAAATGAGATCATTTCAGGTTCCTTCTCAAAATAAAAAGGATCAACCCTCATAAAAAAAGGACAAGTTACATATCCCTTAAGCTGCTACAGATTTGACACCTCAAAGATATGAAAAGGGGATAGTTGCACCAAAAATAATATACAGGGATAAAGAACAACTAGGTTCTAAAGAGGAAGCTAGAGAAAAATTACAATTCCCCTCTACACAAAAATATAGAAGATTGAAGTTACCCAAAAATACAGAAGAATATTCGAAGATATGGATAGAAGGGAAGAGAGAAACCCTTTGGATAAACTTGAGATTAACATTGTAGAAGATCTTAAAAATACACCATGAAGGACAAGCCTCTATGATACTCTTTTCCTCCTTGGACAAATTGATTTGTTAAAAGAATCTGTTAACAAGAAATCCCAAGGAAAAGACATGGCTATCGTGCTCAAACAAACCCCATAATAGAGACAACTAACACTGGCTACTTTTAAAAACAAGCCTCCCCCATTCTATATTTCCTTAAGAATGGAGGGATGTATTATCCATAAATGTATGATTGACTTTGAAGCATCTACTATAGTAATTCCCAATGCTATTTGTGACAATATGGGTATGGAATACACCCACTCCTACCAAGGCGTTCTGCAAATAGATGGTACCCCAGTGAAAACCTTAGGAAGAGTAAAAAATGTATATAATGAGGTTTCACAGAGCTCTTGAAGTCATTATTGTACAAGAGATTGTAGTAGCAGATCTTGAACCATAATTTGGCTTATGTCTTTCTAGAGAATTTACCACCAAGATGGGAGGATACATGTACCTAGACTACTCTGGTATGATGATACCTCATAAAGGAAGAATAATAAAACTAATTCCAAGAAAGCCAATCACTTACCATATTGAGAAGATAGAAGAAGAAATATACAATCACTCAGTAATAGAAGAGCTAGAACTGGTATAAATTCTGGAGGATTTGGAAGTTGATGATAAAATACCTTTCCAAGATGATCAAGCTCTTCTAGAAACAAGATTGGGGACATATAGTATAATATCAAAAGAAGATAAGAAAAACCCTGCAATATCCAATCAATCATTACGAGAGTTCAAAATTTGGACAATACATTTTGACGAAGTAAAATGTAGAAATGGAGCTGGAGCAGGTGTAGTTTTGAGACCCCCATTCGAGGTAACAAAGAGTTTTTCCTTTAGACTCGCATGGTCTTGCACAAATATTACTGTAGAGTATGAAGCTCTTTTTAGGATTAATGCAAGCAAAAATGATGGGCATTAAGATGCTAGATATTTATGGTGATTCAGAACTAATTGTAAATCAGGTTACTAAGAAAGATAGCAGTAAGTATCATTATATAAAAGCTTATAGAAACAAAGTTTGGGACCTAATGGAATATTTTGATACTTTGAATTTATGAGTTATACCTAGACTACATAATTCTTTGGTAGATGTATTAGCTGTTAAAGGGGATAATTTCTCTCTCTTAGCAGATTATGGATCTCAAAAAAATAAAAGAGTTAAACTAGTTTTCAGACCTTTTGTGCTTGATAAACAGGTTTACAGGCAAGTCTTTGATGATGATAAGCAAATTGTATATTTTTTAATCAAAGAAGCAGACTGTGCTTTTTCAAATAGTGATCTTGTGCAAGAGTTTGATCAAAAGGGGATGATTCAATTGAAAAACAACCATATACCCAAAGTCTTGATTACTCTAGAGAGCCTATTCGATAATGAATATGGTAGAAGATTAAAGCAAATGAAAGTCGATGATCAAATCTACAAAGAAATTGAAATGCAAAATAGAGAAAAGCTGAAGTTTAGTATCCAATGTAATATAAAATAAATTGAGAGTTTTAAAGCTTTATGCCACAAGTATCGAGATATAATAGCTTGGACTTACAATGACTTAAAATTATACGATAAAAACATCATCTAACATACTATCAAGTTAGTACCAAACACTAGTCCATTTAGGCAAAAGCAAAGGGCAGTAAACCCCAAGATTGAAACAATTTTACGGGAAGAATTACTCAAGATACTAAGAGCTAAGAAAATTTACCTAGTCAAACACTCAATTTGGGTAGCCAATCTAGTCTCGATAAGAAAGAAGAATGATGATATTTGCCTTTGTGTGGATTTCAAGAACCTGAATCAAGATTCACTGAAAGATCATTATCCCTTACCACAGATGGACCAAATATTACAAATGGTAGCAAGTGCAGAAAGGTTATCCTTACTAGATGGTTTCTCTAGGTACAACAAAATTTGGGTAAAGAATGAAGTTCAACATAAAATCACATTTACAACAAAGTGGGGCACTTTCACCTATCAAATAATGTCGTTCGGTTTATCTAATGCAGGTGCTACTTTTCAAAGAGCTATGGACTATGCATTTGGTAAATTTATCAACAAAATAATTCTAATATACTTAGATGATATGACTGTGTTCTCACATCAAATATAGGATCATCTTTATCATTTACAATGGGTGTTCCAGAAATATAGAGAATTTGGCATATCACTAAATCCTAAGAAGTCCATCTTTGTAGTTCAAGAAGGAAAGTTGCTAGGGAATGTAGTATCAAAACAAAGGATGTCTATTGATCCTGATAGAGTGAAAGTATTACTCGCATTACCCCTCCCGATGAATAGGAAATCTCTGCAATCCTTCTTTAGGTAGATTTATTTTGTAAGAAAATTCATTTTAGACTTTTCTCAAATTATCAAATCAATTTAAAAATTTCTAAAAAAGAATGCAGATTATAAATGGAATGATAAAAGAAAATAAGCATTTGAAATGATCAAACAGGTAATTGCCACATCTCCTATATTGGTTAATCTAAACTTTAATAGAGAATTCATTCTCTATGATTATTGCACTGAAGAGAGTTATGCTGCTATACTAACCCAAAATGATGAATAGGGTAATGAACATCCCATATTCTTTTAGAGCCAAACCTTGCATGAAAAAAAGTAAAGTACAACTTCATAGAAAGGTAAATATTTGCAGTCATGAAGTCATCAAAAAAGTATAGAAAATACCTAGCTCAGAGTAAAACACTGGTCTATGTGGTCCATCCTGATGTAAGAGCTTTCATATTATAGGGAGAACTTGGTGAGAAGAAAGCAGGTTGGATTACAAAGATTCAAGAGTTTGACATTGAAATTTACCCAATTAAGGTACTTAGGGGCAGATCTCTCTATCAAGAATTAATGACTATAGCAAATCTATGAGAAGTAGTATGCCATATCAATGCACTAGATCAAGAGGATGAGACTCTCCCACAGGAAGCTGATTGGATAGATCAACTCACAAGTTACTTCTAGACCAGGATCTGTCCAAAAAATCTCAATGCTTCACAAAGAAGTCTCCAAGCCTTGCACTACACCATAATGTATAGAGAAATTTACAAAAAGAATCTTGATGGTGTCCTCTTAAGATGTATAAGATAAAATCAAGAGCATAAGTTCTTAAAAGAGTTTCACGATGGACCATATGGAGGCCACTATTTGGGAAGATCTAATGCACTAAAAATCATAAGAGCAGGTTATTTATGGCCTAATTTTTTTCTAACACCTTTAAAATTGCCAGAGCTTATGACAAATGCCAAATATACACAGGTAGGAATAAAAAGGCTGCAATGCCTCTACAACCAATACAGGTTGAGCAACCTTTTCAACAGTGGGGTCTAAACTTTGTATGAGAGATCAACCCTAATTCTTCAGTAGACCACATGTACGTCTTAACTACCAGTAATTATTTCACTAGATGGGTAGAGGCAATACCAACCAAGAGGTGTGATCAGGGTTATGCATAGTGGTAAATATTCACAAATTGGGCAAATATTAGGATTTTCAAATTTGAAAATTGGCAAATATGAGGACCCTCGATGTCGGTCCATTTGCCTAAATGTTTTAGAAAAAATATTTTTTAGGGTCAACTCACCATAATATATATCCAAACATAGGCATATTTGTACTCGTTGGAAAGATATTTTCGATCTTGATCTAATGGTGGTGTTTGTATGAAGTTATAAGATTATTTAGTATATAAAAATGGGTCCCAAATATGAATTTACTTTTCAGGGCTTCAAATGCCCCAAATTTTGGTGTGAAGATGACTAATTTTATTTGCTTAGGATTTTCCATGATTCACCTTGATTTTGATTAGGATTCACCATTTTTTTACAAGTACATTTTGATTCCAATCCCTTGTGCATAACTCTAGGTGTGATTAGAATGTAGTTCTCAAATTCCTTGAGACTCTGATCATTAGGTTTAGAATCGTAGAAGCTTTGGTAAGTGATAATGACCCAATTTTCATAGGAGCCAAGTATATAAATTTCGTTAGCAAATATGGTATTTACTTGAAGAATTCTTTAAATTATTACCCATAGGGAAATGGCCTAGAAGAATCAAGTAATACATATCTCCTCAGAATGCTCAAAAGGTCATTGGAAGAAAATAAGAAATCTTGGCATTTGTTGATGAACCATGTGTTATGGGCAGATCAAATCACCATAAAAAAATATATAGGTATGTCTCCCTATATGTTGGTCTGTGGGAAAGAAGTAGTGCTACCAATCCATTTAGAATTGCTAGCTTTAAAATATATCAACAACATCAATTCTAATAAATAAGACCCTATGAATGAAAGACTACTTCAATTGATGCATTTGGAAGAACAGAGGGAGGAATCTTACCAGAGGTTCCAGAGACACTTATCACAGAAAAATGGTTGGTTCGATAAGAAAACCATGCTCAGAAAGTTTAAAGTTGGCAACTTGGTTTTAAAGTGGAACGTAGACAAAGCCAAGCTAGGTAAGCATGAAAATTTTGACTCATTCTGGGAATGTCCCTTTCAAATAGAATCTATCAAATAGAAGAATACCTTCCAGTTGAAAAATCAAGAAAGAGAAGGGCTATCCATCCTAGTGAATGGATATCATGTCAAGTTGTACCCCCAATAATGAGCTGCTATTGTATCATATATATCATAAACTTGTAAATTTTTTTACTTTTACACTTTATTTTATGATATGGGTAGTTAAAAGACAAAATCTAATCCATAGTGGCAAAATACCCTCATAACTCAACCATGCTACGTGGCTCACACTAGCATCACCTCATTAAAAGAAAAGAATATTTCTACATAAACAAGGAAAGAGAGATCCAAGAAAGATTACACTCAGTTGGGAAAAGCTCAAAATAAATGCGGGGTCCACGATCCAAAGCAAAATTAGCACTATATTGTATATTCCCAAGTACAAGAAGTGTATACGTGTCCAAGAAGTGTTGTCAACCTCGAAGGTGATCCAATCATGGAAAAAAATGGCATAAATGTTGGTTCACATCTAGAAGAATGTTTTAACTACCTCATTTAAATCACATATATTGAAACAACTATATGTTTGGTACTACTCAACAGAGTTTACTCTTGTTACAAAATTTGATTTTTGATAATTATGCGAGGAGAAGAGGAGAACAATTTTTTGCAAAGTGACCAAGAGCTCAGAGTTTTTTTGAGAGAGAAATAGTTCAATTCCACCCAGAGCTATGGCATCATTATTTTTTGCCACTAAGAAGAATCCTTTTGAGGAAACCCAAGTCAATAGCTATTTTCAAGATAATGCAAGCAAAATTGCTGATATGGTTACCACCTTCAAGGAGAAGTTCCAAATGAGAATGGAGGCAGAAGAAAGGGTCGCTAAGTGCATATCATATTCTAGCCCAAAAGTGATAGCGATAAGTTTATTACTATATTTTTATATGTGTGATTCTGTGCATCCAAACCCTGAACTCATCCAATCTATTGCAAATAATTTTGACCCCAAACAAAATACATTACAGAGCATCGAGGGTAAAACCTTGATGCATCTTAAAACTCAATCCTTCAACAATGCTCTCATCCCAAGGGTAGAACCAATCTCAAGAGCTAAATCATTTTCCACTAAGGCCCAAGCTCAATATTATGCCCTGAGTAAGCATGTCGAAGGGGGAAGAAACTTTCTAAACTAGGTAGTTGGATAGTTGAAGGAAATATGGAGTGACAATACCATACCTCCAATCCCTATAAAATTGGAAGAATTCAAAGACCTAGAACTTTAATCCATGCTATCCATAATTATTGGTTTACAATCAGATAGATAAGTATATAATTTGTAGATAGTTACAACCCACTACATCTCCAACCCAATAAATTATGAGTCTTATGGATACAACAACAATCCAGTATTATTTAATTGGCCTCAATACTTAGTAGTCTGGTATCAAGAATACCTAATATGGATGAAAGAAAATAAGGAAGGGGTCTCATTCAGGTATTTTTCCCATTTGAATTGGCTTTTCTTCTAATTTAGCCATGAAGAATTACCATTTATTCCTACAAAAAGAGCAAGTCCTGATGGAACCACTCGACCAATCTATAAATGGATGAATGCTCTAAGCAAAGGAGAGTATTTTTATAATTTCAATAGAGAATTCCTAGGACTAGCCTTGAAGTTGATAAAAGGATAAATCCCTATAATTTCCCAATTAGCAAGAGATATTTTGAGGAAGAAGAGAAAAGAGGAAGGTAACTAGTATATCCTAACAAAAGGGACAGTCATTCATGTATATAATTTCACTGAGAAACATTTTGTCCTACCTCACTATATCACTGAGCAAATTTTTGCTCTTGAACATTGCCACCAGAAGCATTATGCTAAAATCATCTTTGGAGTGGGTAAGGGCATGAAGGGCACCTACACCTATCCCTTAAAAATGAGTGATATAGTGGTTGGTAAAGGACAACACAAAAGCATTACAAGATACATGCGAGAAATGGATTTAGTAGAGCTCCCTCATAGGTGGAGGTATGACCTAGAAAACAAGTTATTTGAGAAAGTAAGTTCAAGAGAACCCTCCATCCCCATATTGAGAAGTTTAGAAGCAATGATGAAAAATATGAAATAGAGTGGGATGTTCGACAGATGGAGGAATTACCCCCTAGAGAGACTTCTATGATCAGGTGGTAGATTATGAGCCAAAAAATAATCTGACACATGTTTTTATAGAAGATGATGTTAAAGCTTTAGTGAAAACAAAAACTTGGAATTCTGCAAAGTTGTTTGAATTTTAGAAAATGTGAGTAGAAACAGATACCATAAGCTCCAAGTATCACATAAAAACTAATAGAATGTTTGAATATTATTATGATTCACATGCCAAAACCTGGCATGGGACCAAGAAGTTCCTAGCGCTAAGCTTCAATAGGCCTACTCGATCAAAAAAAAGGCAAGTAATGAACAAGCCATTAGGGCAAGACTTAGGTATTTCACCATTCAAATACCCCCATCCTCTCCTCAAAGAACCAAGAGTACTACAGAAGATATCCCTGCTAGGAAAGGCAAATATATTTCTTTCTAATCCTCGATAGGGTATTTACAAACATATGGGGTAGGTGTTCATCTAAAGCAAAGGTAAGGGTACGAAGGGGGAGGACTAGGTCCCAATGAGTTGAGCGGTGCAAGGCCTATCACAGTCCATCAAAGACCAAAAATATTGGCTCTAGGAGCATATGCCAAAGGTAATTTGGACCCCAAGTACTAAGGTAATCAAGAACAAATAATATAAGAGAATTATATGGTGAAATTCATATGTTCTACCTCCCCTCAATGATAAGAACAACCCAGTGCTCCACAACCACATAGTCAAGAGCCTATTCAAATAGAGAAATATATGGCAGACATATTTGGATCACAATCCATGGTAGCCCTCTTTGGAATGCCTTAGAGAGACGAAAAAAAAATAGAATAAAGAGGGATAGGAGAGGAGAAGATTCAAGCTTCATCAAAAAAGCAATAAAGCACGAGTCAAGATGCACATCAATCCCCATTGAGGGACCCAGGTACGTTTTCTATCTCTTCTCCTCATAATATTTCACCTCTAAGTTCCCAAGAGAACCTCACCTCCCATTTTGAAATTCATGTCTCATCAGTAGAGATTCCCCCTCTTGTATCACCCCATGTTTTTACAACCATATCAGCTCCATCCATACAACATCCATTAGTTTCCATTGGAACCTTACTCTCACAGTCATAGTAACCCCCCATAATTCCATCCACCATATCATTAGGTCCATAAATCACAACACCAATCCCTCTCCCTACATCAGTAGAGGCTGTGATAACTACTCATTCACACCAATAATCTACTATTTTGACCTCTCCACTTACCCTTGTAAGTTTAGGGTCATCCTTGATAATTGCATCTATCCCCACCATGGATTCTGTTGTAGCTCAACAATGAAGAATAGAAGAAACAATCTTCAATGCAGTAGCCTGGTGGAATGAGAAGATGGGAAAAGACTCTAAAGAGGTATCACAAAAAAGAAATACTACAGTCACCAATCCAGTGTCCAAAAAAATGACAAAGTACACTATCACTCCTAAAGTAAAGAAACCAAGAAGGGAGATGACACTGGAATACTATGAGATAGTAAAAAAGTCTATAGATATCATGCAACTACCAGCTTCTGACAATTTTATAATGTCTAAATATCACATGGATACAATTTTCTTGCAAGAAGATGTTAGAAGAGAGCAAAATAAAGAGGTAAAATGAAGAATAGGGTAGTTGGAGACCTCTCTCAAAGAACATGAAGACTTGTACAACTCTCTTAGAGATGAGGTGAAGGAATGGTAATGTAAATATAATAAAATAGCTAATTTTAGAGAACAAGAAGAGGACCTCCAGGAGCAAGTATCAACTCTTACATAATAGAACAATCAACTAAATTAACAATTATTGTCATAAAGAGCTAGACCTACTAGATTTTCCAAAAAAATCATAAATCAAGCTCGAAGAAGAGTGTGGTCAGAGATCAAAGTAACAAGTGCAGAAGTTAAGTTGGTCTTTATATTTTTATATGAAGCCACAAATGAATTGGTGAGTGCAAGGGATACACTTTAGAAAGTCAAATATGAGCTTCAACATAAGATATCTCTAGAAGAAAAAATTTGTAAGCTAGCAAATACCAAGTCTAGAGTCATGGTTAGACTCATATCAAACAAGCAATGGTACATAGCTGAGGGAATAGCCAAGGATATACTAGAAAAAAAATAATTTTTGTGGAAAGGTCTGCAACTGCTATCTAGACTAGAGGAGAAGACTAACAAGATGATGAGCAAACTCTTCCATCTTGGCATCTAGAATTCCTCGACTACTTTGGAGAAGATCATCAATTCATCGGACAAGTAACACTACCAAGTTACATAGATTTCATCATACAAGATGAATCTAAAATAAAAGGGTGGACTGAATCAATCCAGTAGGAACAAGTGATCCAACTGATAAAGAACTTGATAGAAGTAAAAGACATCATCTCTGAATTGGGAAATAATGGTTATGAACCATACCAAAAGAGGTTGTCCAGCCTACAAAGACTCCATAAAAACATATCATTTATGCTTGGAATTTCAAAAAGATATTGAAATAAGCCTCGAGTGCACTAAGCCATGTTACCTAACTACCTAGTGATGATTATGATGATGATATCAATGCTCCTACAGAGGAAAGTGAAGGATATGAATATGATGAAAATAGGTTTGATGATGAGGACCGTGAAGAAGGTGAAGAGCAGATTGACTATGAAGTTAGAGAATATGAATAAGACAATGAAATTCATGAAATCATCCTCAAAAAACTAGATATCAAAGTGGTTCACCTAAGAGAAGAAGACGAAGGAGAAGAGCATAATGGATAAATTGGTCTAAACAAGAGACCTATCAGAAATACATTTTTGAGAAAAAATTTGTAGTATGACAACAATCAAGAAATAAATTAAGCATGAACACATATAGAGTCTCATGCTTATGGTGTGGAATATTTCTAAGAAGCAACCTATAAGAAAAACCCTTTTGAAAATTGAGAATCATTTTTTGCCTCACAAGTAGTTTCTTCATGACTATCGACTATTGGATGTTGTACCTCTAATCAAGAAGTTGGTAGTCATGAAGGAGCAATTTTTGAGCCATGATACTAATCCTAAGTTCACCATTCATTTCCCTCCATATCATCTCCCAAAATCCCTATTCACTTTTCTCCATTTATTTCCATGCATCTCGTCATACCTTCCACCTCATTCCTGTTTTCCATTGCATAAATTGTTCATCCCATCAACTTCAAAAATCCAATGAAAAAGGATCTCAGTTATAAAAATATTGCAAGTAATATTCCCTAGGATGTGCCAATAATGTAGGCCAAAAAAGGCTACATTCACACTTAGGCCAAAATTTTGCAAAATTTGGCTAAGTATGTAAGGGAGACACAAAAGTGCTACAAATTATCCAAAGCTGAGAAGCGCTAAAATCAGATCAAAAGTGAGAAGGCTAGCAAAAGGTGCACTTCTCAGTTTTCTTTGTACTCATAACGTAGAATTAAAGAGCTTTTATAAACTAAAAAATGTTGTGCAAAGGCAAAAATTAAGAAAATTTTGAAATTGATCTAAATGTAAAGTCTAGAATGATTGTGCTTCTCAATTATTTGTGTATCAAGTGTGCAATCGAAAAGCACCAAAAAAAGGCTAAAGCTGAGAAGTGCTAATAAAAGAAGAAAATGAAGAAGTCATGAAAGTTGCACTTCTCGATTATCTTCATATGAGTCGTGCAAACTAAAAATCTCTAGGGAAAGTCCAAAGTTGAGAAGCGTTGAAAAGGGGCCAAAGTTGAGAAGCACTGATAAAAGGTAAATATATGAAAGAATGAAAAGCCATGATTTTCCTCCTCCTTCATACCATCATGCATATGAGAAAGCATCAAAAAGAGATCAAAGTTGAGAAGCACCAACAAAAGGTAAAAATATAGAAGAACAAAAAGCCACACTTTTCCTCCTCCTTCATTGCCATCATGTAAACAAGAAGCAGTACTCTAGTCGTTCGATGGATAGGTCTATGACCAAAATCAAAATTCTACATCCCTCAAGGGTTTTCAGTAAAATTTTACACACATAATCCAGGAAGTAAGGAAAATATGATGCTATATAAGACAAATAGAAAGCGGTTGCAACCCAAAACCTTTCAAAAGCATCCTGCTAAACCAAATTTGGTTGAGAGATCAACGGAGGGAAATTGACTCCAAGAATCATCAACGACAACGAGGGGCTCAACTAGAATACCATTGCAAAAGAACCAATAGGTCAAATTTGGTAAGCATCATGAACGACAAGTGGTTAGAGAAACCACAAGAAAATAAAATCTCCTTATAATGTTTGAGAGTAAAATTACTATTGTAAAACCTATAAATATGGGCAGCTACCTCCTTCCAAAAGGTTGGCTTTGGAGTGTTTGCTTGCACCACTGTGTAGTTCTTTGCAAATTTATGAATAAAGCATTACAAGGGATGTTTACCTTGAATTTTTGTCTATTTTGAATGGTGGAATTGATATTATCTCATCTTACTGCTATGGTTAGTCTATTATGTTAATTTGAAAAGCTAACTTAGAGTAGATTGAGTTAATTATTCTGCATACAAGTTTATCGAGAATTCTATTTTTATCAAATCAGGGTATTGATATTATTCTACTGAAATTGGATAATCAATATTTCTAGATGTTTGGAATAATTTCGTGAATGTACAAAACACCATTTCAATAGCGTAACCACATAATTTATTAATGTTGTTAATCCTTTAAAAATGTTTTTCTGAAATCATTTGTTAAGGGACATTGTGTGGTTGTCTATGTTGTTAGATTCATATGACCAGCTTGAATATATTATTTATAAACCTATCATTCCTATCCTTAACTTCACTATAAATGAGATAAACAAAGTCAACACTCATTAAGTTGACAAGGAGCCAACATTCTTTGGAGGTTGAATCAAAGCAGTTTGGTTCTCCCAATGTTTAGTTTGGGTTGTGATCAGTGGGTGCTCGCATTCAAATCTCAAGAGATGATAATCACAGTTATAGCATGAGCTAGATGACAAAATAGGACACAATAGTACCCATGAGGGATACCATAGTGATAAGTCCTTAGGTTTTCATCTAGGATACCCAAGTTCAAACCCTAATACGAGGGGACTAAGACCTCATAAAAACCCATGCAAACTCAAATTTTATCAAGCACAATATTTAAAAGAGAAGACATGGATAATATCCCAATTTTTTGTAATACCACAATGTGGTGATGATGTAATACAGGTAGGGCACATTTCAATCCCATATGGCCAATAAAAAAAATATACAATGCAATATTGTATTATTAAGTACCTATCTTGGTGTGGAGTTGTAATCTCTCACACTTAATTTGTCAAACCAGGTTAAATTTAAAGAATAGTAATCCCATATATATATTTAAGCAAAAAACCCCTTGTAGAGCTGCCTTGGTCTGAGAGACCACGAACAGGGGGTTCTATACCGTCAAAGTCACCCGGGGTCGCACCCGACCCTGCCTCCACCAACATTATCAATTGGATTTTAGATACCCAATTCAGCTTTTTGGTAGGGTGGATATTTGAACCTAGGACCTCCCTTGGAGGATTGCCCTCTCCTCTCCAACTCACCTACAACACCTAGGTATCCCATATAGATATCTACAATTCTTAACCATTGACTTTATTCCATTTTCTTAGTTTTGTTTGCATGAAATGAAAGTTTGCAATAAATGAAATTGAATAAAATTACGCTTAATTTAAGGGATGCAATAATGATTTAATCTAAGTCTATGTGGATCCACATTATGATCTAACAATGCATGATTTATTTAATATATTTTATAATCCTACAATATGTAATTTAATTAAATCTATGCTCTAAGACCTATTTTGCATTCTAATTAAACCTAAAGTTGTAGCAAAATAATTGAACACAAATAAAGATAACACAATAAAGAGAGAGGATTGCCAAAAATATTCTTTGTATTGATATTTGATACAGTATTACAATAGTCTTTGAATTGCCCAAAATGTGTTGGGATTTTGTTACAATAATGTCTCTCTACTGAATATAATAACTTGATAATGATGGAAAAATGGGGGAATCTTCCAAGTCTTCAACAGGTTTTGTGTTCTCCGTTCTTCAGCTATAGCTCCAAGGGGTGAGTGGGATTCTACTATCCAATGTAGGGACCACTCCAGTTTTAGAAACTTTTTAAACTCTTGTTTCCTACACACATGACAAAAATAAGCAAGGGTTAGTAGAACCTTTTGATAAATATGGAAAGTAATACAACAAACCCTAGCTTTAGAATCATAAAATGCAATGCGAAAGATAGAGCAATAATTTATAAAAATGCCTTGATAAAATCAAATTTTATCGATCTGTGCTATTGTGATCTTTCGACTCTAAGAAACTACATATCTGCGATGGGAACTGGTGAACCATGCATGGGTGGTGGAGTAACCATGCAAGGGTAGTTTCAACTGCATAACCGTGGATAGGTGGTTTAGACTGAGTGACATATTACTTCAAAAGATGACCTCCAGGCTTCAAATCTCTCTTCTCCTTGGGATGTGTGCAAGCTCTTGATCCTATTTTGGTAACCTGACGGTATGTGTACTCAACCCCATTTTTTTGGTGGGGTGAAGATGCGTTTATAGGCTCCTTGGGATTTTAGAGGGAAATGGAAGATGGCAAGCCAGGATTGCCAAGTGGCAATCTAAGGCTGCCAAATATAGGGGGTAGTTAGAGTGAGTCACCCAGGATGTCTCACTTAACTAGGGTGATGTGGTTGCAAGTGGAGTGAGGTGTAAGGGTTATCCCATGTGAAGGGACAAAGGGGATAAGGGTGTATGATATGTGGCAAGGGATATTGGTGAGGTGGCTAGGACACATGTCTAGTGGGTAGGCAGGGTATCCTAGGTTGATTTTCTAGATTTAATAAATCTAGAAAATAGGATAATGTGCAAGATTTTATATACCTAAGTCTAAAATTAGGCATATAATTTTACTATGCAAGATTTTATGTGGGGTGCCAAATGTGATTTTATGAATACCTAGGTTTTGGTGTCTACATATGCCTCTTTTTGTACCACATTATGTGAAACACAATGTGGTGTAAAAACTAATGACACTTGTCTTTATTGGATGGATGGACTCAAATCTTCTCGATGCACAAGAATGAATGATTTTTGAAAATTTTGATGACATTTTGATTTGTTTGCTTACCCCTCAATTGGTGAATGGGTAAAGGATGAAACCCACGAGCCAATTGACCAAATGTGGATGATGAAAGGAGGTGGATGATTGCATGATGTGGATGTGATGTATGCAAATGTATGACATTTGATCAACTTGATGCCCCAAGTTTGGGATTGTTTGTGTTTTGTAAATTTACCTTTGGTTTCAATGAGGCACAAAATGTTGTGGTAAAATCATTAACCACGTTTGTGAGCTCATGAGTCCTCGCTATTGTTAGTCACTCCTGTGCATCAGAGCCAGCGCATTAAGACCTCGATACACTAGTGTTTTTTTTTATTATACCAAATTTGATTTGATTGTTTTTTATTTTTGTACCCTGAAAGAGGGCTTAATGGTAACCATGTGCAAATTTTATTTAAGACAACCAAGCTCAATTATTGAGGGACCTAGTTGATTTAATCCCATGGTGATTTGATTATTTGGATGAGTGTTCTTATGGTGATGTACCCATCCAACTGGATTGCATGGATTGCTAGTCATTGCAACTACTAGGTGTATAGGGTGAGTCACTAAGTACGAGGTGCACTAAGTGATTTGATGATGTTGATATCCATGTAATGATTATATTTGTAAATATGTGTTAAATATGGATTGGTTTTTGTGAGTGGATGTTTTTTTTAAATTTATTTAACTACGTATGCATGTTTTTAACTCCATGTAACTGCACATTCGTGGTTGGCACTAAAAACCATGGGTGCATGATTTTATGCACTTCGTAAACCATGAGCGTGTGATTTTCATCAAAAAAAGAAACTATATACATTTTGATTTTCATTATTATGGTTCGAGTTTTCTGAGCATTTTGAGAATAGTGAGCGAGAGATGGATGTGGGTGAGCCAAGTGGAGATAGTGTGGGTGTGGGTGTGGGGGATGGAGGCTCAGCTCGAGTAGAAGCCAGAGTCCACTATACTGAGTTAGGTAGCCTAAACTCCTAGCTTAGGTTTATATTTGTTATTGTGTTTTGTTTTGTTTTATTTTTATTTTTACAGCACTAAGAGGGGGTGGTAAATTATTATTTTTGAATGCATGTATGGGGAAGGGTGAAAGTTTTTTTTTTGAAATTTATGAAGGAATAAGGTGAAATTTTGATGATCTATTTTTTTTAGGCAACCACTAAGAGGAGTCAGTAAAAAGTATTTTTTTAGGATACATATGTATGCTAAATGATGTGTTTTTATTTTTTTGTAAATGCATAAAGATGGAAGATAATTTTTTTTGTTGTTTTTGTTTTTGTTTTGGTGCACTGATATGAACATTGTTTGTGCTTTTTAGATGAAATTATTACTGATCGACATCGATGGCCCTGCACTATAGCCAAAGTGCGAAAAAACCTCACAACTGATGATTGGAAGCTGTTAGAGGCTATGAGGTTGGCTGGGTGCGGATGAGTAGAGATTGTCTATGCAGATGAGGAGATACTATCTACATTGGTGGAGATATGGGACCCTAATAAGGGTTCATTTTAGCTTTTGACAAGGGATGTTAATATTACCCTAGAGGATATATATCATATATTTCATATTCCTATTGAGGGCTTACCATTCAGGGTGGGCCATAGTAAGGAAGAGGCCCTAATATCCATTTATGGAGAGGATTGGGATGTGGATTGTAGTAAGGGTGGGATACCTTATCTTTAGCTCTACAAGGATTAGAATTTGGGTGTATTGTAGACTTTCCTATATACATAGTAGGCAACACATTGTTACCTAATAGCATGGGTTCAAGGTTCCCTTAGAACCAGATGGCTTTTGTGTTGCATTTTGTAGAAAAGCCTCAAATTTATGCATGGGATCCCACTCTTCTATGTCAATTATATGCGAAGCTCTATGAGGTGAAGAGACAAGAGCAAAAGGGGATTGGATGCAGTTTGGTGCTTCAGCTATGGGCTTGGGAGCACATCAAAGTTGGTCATCTAGAGGGTCTGCCTTGCAAGTGGGATCATTCAATTCATTATGCTCTCCATTGGTGGACTAGTGAGGAGTCTTATCCTACTCGTTATATTTATAAGGCTAGGTTTTACTAGGACAATTTGATTCATTTGACAAGCAATGATATATGTTGGTGAATTGACTTGAGAAAATGATGTGGCACAACTTCAGTGGGTGAGGTGGGGTAGGTGGGTGATAGAGACCCATGGGCGAGAGATGGAGTTTATCTAGTTCTCATGGGTTATGATATAGTTCAATTTGGTTCAGGGGGTTCCAGATGATCCCAAGATGTACAGGTAATGGGGACATGAGCTTAGTCTTCCCTTGACTCCAAATTTTTAGATGATAGATGATGCAGTGAATGATGCAATAGTTGATGTTCTTGATACATATGATGTGGGGATGAATACTAACTATGGCTCTTGGTTTGTAGTGCAACCTCCATGGAGGTCGAGCCAGGTAGTCAATAGGAATGAGATAGATGCTGGTGAACAAGTACATTGACAACAAAAACACCATCGAGGTAGAAGGAATAGGAGATAGTATGATGTGGGTGTGTAGTTGATAGATGTTGGTTATGGGGGTGGAGGAGATGGAGGGGATAGAGGAGAATATGGAGTTGATGAAGGAGATGGAGGTGATTCAAGATAGGATATTCCTCCATGTCATACTGAGGAGGAGTTGGGTATACTCTAGGTATAATGGGATAATTTATATGTGGAGGTGATGAGGCTGAGGGGTGAGATTACTCTATTGTGGGGTGAGGTGCATAAGATACAGAGTAGAACTAGTGGAGGTGATGTTGTTGCTACTATCATGACTTGGGATATAAAGATCATGAGGCTATAGGGTAAGGTTACTTGATTGCATGACAAGGTGGATGGGTTATGGGGTAAGCCTAGTGGAGGTGATGATGCTGCTACCATCGTGGCTCTTAGGGTTGAGGTATCTGAGCGAGTGGCTCATTAGACTATAGATTTAGCTAATACTTGGAGGTATACTACTTACATTACTATACTCGAGGATGCTTTAGATCAACATAATATTCCACTACCTACTCCTCCTAGTTTATCAGTGTCAAGCTCCAACAGGTGGAGCGAGTCTAGACCTAGAGGTTCATGGTCTTGAGTTCCTAGTTCCCATGCTTCATCAGGTTCATAAGCATTAGCTTAGGGGTCTCACAGGGGTCATGGTGGTGCTAGCTAGTAGCACTTTATTACATTTTTTTATCATTTTTGTTTTTGATTATGAGCCTCAGTGCTCTGATGTATACAACCTTAGGGTATTTTGTACTTATGCGATTCATATATATATATACATGGCTTTTATTGTGTTTATCTGTATGCACTTCTTTGTTTTATTTGATGTATGGATGCATGTGAAATGATGTAGTGTTTGATGTAATGATGATTAATGCTATGTTCTAATGATCATTTGGTAGTTATAGACTTTTGCTTGATCAACATTATTCTTGTTGTTTAATCAAGGGCATAGATAGATGGTATTGACATTGACTATTATGTGTAATAATGGAAATGGTATGGTATGATTGGGTGGATGATCTAGGGTGTTCTTACAAAGACTCAAACATCCTAGTGACCTTGATCAAACTCATTTATGATCTCACAAATCTTCATGATGCTAAGGTTGTCCTAGTGTTTTCAAATTTCTTCAAGGACCAACTATGTGTGCAATGATTGTTCATTTCCCATTATGAGCTAGGTCAAACTAATCAATTGTAACTTATGCCAATAAGCTAGCTCATCCATGAGTGGCCATAGGTCTGTACAAAATAAGGTCGCTAATGTGATAGATGTGGCACCACATGTAAGGATACCCCATTGCTCGGGAGGGATTCATTCAACCCATTGTTGTAATGAGGATCACCCCACAATTTTTGAGATACTAAGAGTTCTAGGGATTCAAGCTCCTTTCCTTTATTTTATTGCATTGGATTTTGGGGATTTTTTGTTTGCTCATTTTTGTGATGGAGCAATATGCATTTTTATTGCTTTTTGGATACTTGCTCATTTTGAGAGAGCAAGGGGAATTTTATTGCTTTGGGATGCTTTTTGGGATACTTGCTCGTTTTGAGGGAGAGCAAGGGATTTTTTTTGTAATACTTTTGGGATACTTGCTCGCTTTGAGGAAGAGCAAGGGATTTTCTCTTTTTTTTGGGGGTGAAGGGGGAGCTTGTCCTTTTGTCAACTCTGTAGCATTCTAGACCATGCACATAATTGGATGAATAGGGAAACCTTTCACTTTATGGCAATAGCAACTTTGACTTTGTTATTCCCAAGATTCACAATGTATTAATGTGTTTTGATGTGTGTGGTCCAAGAGGAAACTTGATTGACCAGGAACAACTTATTGCTTCTAAATATTGTTTGACTTTGAATTGAGTTTTCTCAAAACACTAGGAGTGGTTGAGTGATTGAAAATATTTGGAATGTGCTTATTGATTGATGTGGTATGTAATGTTTTGTGATACTTTCATTGTAAGATTTTGAAGATTAAAAGGTGCACACAAAATAGTCAGTGGTCGCATAATCATTATTGCTAACAATTATACGGTATCTATCCTACTTTATGTGAGCCCCTTAATCATCAAAATATTATAAGGAAAGTTGCAAATTATTGTTGTTGATGGATTGATGAGTGATGTTTGATGTAAGGTGCCCCTGATTAAGGCAACAAGACACAATAGACTAGCGATCATCCAAATTAACCAAATGATCCCTAATATGATGAATGGTATGAACAAATGCCTAAAATGCATGTATGTAATGTAGGTGGAATGCATGGATGGATGTATGAAATGCAAATGAAATATTTTTGTTTTTTTGCTTTTTTCTTTTTTTAGCCATGTATATGTACATATATATAAACTACACTATGCATAAAATACCTTTAGGTGTATTATGTTGAGTGGCTCAGGTTCCAATGTTCCTTCTAAGTTGGCAAGTCTATACGTTCCTGGACCCAACTTCTATTTAACAATATATGGACCTAACCAATTAGCCATAAATTTATCTCTCAAGTGCGATAATGCATTGGTGTTCTGTTGATTCTCTTTAAGGATGAGATCTCCCACTTGGAATTCATGAGGATGGACTTTTGCATTATAGGCACGCTTGATGCGATCTTGATATACTCATAGATGTTCTAAGGCATTGATTCACCTTTCATAAAGGAGTGTAAGTTGGTCAAGACGTGCTTGTCTAGTTGTGTCATCATCCATGAATTCTTGTAATGCAACTCGTAAAGAAGGGATCTCGAGCTCAAGAGGTATTATTGCTTCGGTGCCATAGACCAATGAAAAAGGTGTTGCCCCAGTTGGCATTCTGATGCTTGTTCGATAAGCCCATAGTGCCAAGGGGAGTTGAGTATGCCAATCTCTATGATTTTCTTTGACAAGTTTCTTGAGAATGGCTATCACGGTCTTGTTGGTCGCTTTGGCTTATCCATTTGCTTGTGGGTAATAAGGAGTCGAGAAACTATGTTGGATATTGTACTTGTTGCATAAGGCTCGAACATCCTTGTTTTTAAAAGACTTGCCATTGTCAAAAATGATTTTGGAAGGAATCCCAAAATGATAGATAATATGTTGGAGTATAAACTCGCTATTCGAGGTCCAGTCGTAGTGGTCATTGGAATTGCTTTGACCCATTTGGTGAAGTATTCGGTGGTAGTTATGATGAACTTATGTTGTCCCGAAGAGGTAGGTGAAATCTTACCAATCAAATCTAGGCCCCATTGTGAAAAGGGCCAAAGGCTTTGAATGGGTTGTAATGCTTGTGATGGTACATGAGTCAAGTTGGCATGATGTTGATATTTTTGACATTTCTTGACATATTGACAACAATCACTTTCCATGGTGGGCCAATAATAACCCATGCACAAAATGCACTTTGCAATGGCCATTCCACTAAAGTGGCCACCACAAGTACCATCATGGGCTTCAGTTATAGCTCGTTGTGCCTCTACAGGATCTAGACATCGAAGTAGGACTCCATCATAGCCATGTCTATACAACACATCCCCCAAGAGAGTGTAACGAGCTGCTTTTTGTTTGAACGTTATTTTTGTAGTTCACATCAATTCTAATGGGAGGGTCCCAAACTTGAGAAAGTCTCTTATTTCATCAAGGTAAGAATTGTATGGCTTTGCATGGACCAAACAAACACTCTTCTCACCTTCAGATTCTGCTCGTTTGATTGTTGACTTGGACACTATTGTTATGATAAGTGGTTGGACTTCTCCATGTTCATTCTTAGGAATCAAGGATCCCAAAGAAGCCATTGCATCCACAAATCTATTAGTCGAATGAGGCAAGTTGTCAATCTCGTACCAATCAAATTTTTCTAGCAACTTCATTGCTACTTCATGATATTGTTTCAAGATTGGTTCTTTGCATTGGTAAGTTCCTTTCACTTGACAAATGACAAGCTGGGAATCACCAAAGATGCTTATTCATTTAATACCCATAGCTATTGCTGATTGAAGCCCCAATATTAGGGCTTCGTACTCTATATTGTTATTTGTGCATGGAAAGTCGAGTTTGAATGATAAAGGAATTGGAATTCCTTTGGGTGTATAAAATATGACTCCAACACCTTGTCCTTTTTTGCACTTTGATCCATCAAAGAAAAGAGTGATGTCAACATCATCCTCAGGAGGGACTAGTTCTTCTTGTTCAATGACAAAAAATATCGAATCATCTAGAAGCTCTATAAGAAGTGGTTGATCATTTGGAAGTGGAGCTTCTATGAGTTGATCGACTATCACCTGACCTTTGATGGATTTTTGGCTAATGAATTTGAGATCAAATTCCATTAAGAGCATTATCCATTTTGTGATACAGGTGTTGTTGTATGTGTGAGTCATCATGTAACAGAGGATTTTCTCTAGCTATGACATAGGTAGTGTTACTTAGCATATAATGTCTGAGTTTCTTAGTGGTAAAAACCACTGCTAAGCACAACTTCTCAATGTAAGCATATCTTATCTCATAACTTACCAATGTCCGACTAATGTAATAAATTGCTTGCTCCTTATGATTCTCATTTTTCTATGCAAGCATTGTCCCTAGTGCAAAATCTATTGCAGAGATATAAAGGTGAAAAGGGACTCCTAGACGAGGTGGCGTTAATATTGGTGGTGAAGCCAAGATATTTCTTTATGTCATCAAAAGCCTCTTGACATTCAGTTGTCCAGGAAAAAGTCACCCCCTTCTATAGCAAGTGATTGAAAGGCCTACATTTGTTTGAGAGTTGTGCAATGAATCGTCGAATAGATTGAATATTTCCTTGCAAACTATGCAACTCTCTCAGATTTATTGGAGGTGGCATCTCGATAATGGCCTTGACCTTATCAAGGTCCACTTCAATGCCTCACTTGGAGATAATGAATCCTAGAAGTTTTCCTGATGTGATGCCAAATACACACTTCTTAGGATTCAACCTTACTTTATGTTCAAGCAATCGATCAAAAACTTTCTCTAGAACCTCAATATGCTCAAGATGTATTTTAGATTTTGCAATTAGATCATCCACATAATCTTCAATGATTTTATGCATATAGTCATGGAAGATGTACATCATGGCACGTTGATAAGTAGCTCCTACATTCTTAAGACCAAAAGGCATCACCCTATAGCAAAAAGTCCCCCAAGGTGTGGTAAATGTTGTTTTGTGTTGGTCCTCAGGATTAATTTGAATATGATTGTATCCTGAGAAACCATCCATTAATGAAAGCATTTCATGGCCTACGCAAGAGTCTACAAGTTGATCGATGTTGGGTAGCAAAAAATCATCCTTGGGGTATGCTTTGTTTAAATCTTGAAAGTTTATGCATACACATACCCCCAATTTGGCTTACGAATGGGTACCATGTTAGAGAGCCACTCTAGATAATCAATGGGTACTATGAAATTCACATCTAGTAGTTTTTGTAGCTCTTCCTTGATAATTAATGCCACGATCGGATGAAGTTTCCTTAGTTTTTGCTTGAATGGCTTAGCATCAGGAGCTAAGGTAAGGTTGTGGACCACCAAATTGGGGTCAAGGCCAGGCATGTCCTTGTATGACCACATGAATATTTCTTTCTTCCTTGTTAAGATGTTGATCATACGCTCTTTCTCTTCTATAGATAAATATTTTGCAATTTTTACAATTTGTGGATTATTCGCATCTTGACTAAGGTTCACATCGATGGATTATTCGATAAGCATATGAGAACCTTCTTCTAACTGATGTGGAGTTGGGATGAGATGGATATCATCCTCCACATGCTCAAATGACTCAGGTGACCCCTCCTCTACTTTAGTTTGAAAAATTGAAGTAGACGAGGGTGAAGGTTGTTATGGGATGTAAGCATTTGAAGCTCGTAGCAACTCTTCAGATAGGATAAATTTGGTGATGGATGGTGGGGATGAAATCCTATCCATGGTGATAAGGCTAGCATCGATCGAAATTAGCTTTACCAAATCATATGGGTTACAGAGTGGGGTGAACAAGTCAACAAAAATCATGTTAACTTGGTGGAAATGAGGTGGTTATGATTCGAGGAGTGAATGCTCACTCTCTCTAGGTTGCAACTGACCTAAGGTGGGTGAATGGTGATATTACAGGAGTAACCAAGGTGGTGGTGGTGGATCTGGCTTAGGGTGCTCATACTCTTTATTGAAGTGAAAGATGGTGTGATCTATGGGAAACATTTTGGTGTAACACTCATCTCTCTCGATGGGCTCTACAAGAGCCACATCTTCTTGAGGACCATCAAAGATGTGAATGATCCAGTCTAGGTTTGCTTCCATCTATTGAAATTCCTCAAAATCCTCATCGAAGATATAATCATTTGAGATGTGATCAATCACATCTAAAAAGTGACCAATCATGAATGTATGCAATATAATCTCTGAAAAAGCCTCATTTAGATAAGGTGTAAAATTAGGGTCCAGGTATTCATCATCACTATCATCACAATCATCACTCTCCTCATCCTCTTCTTCACACTCAAGAGTGAGTCATTGGAAGGTATGCTCGAAAGAAGAGTTTGAGGTAGATGGCCTATATCCTAAGCTAGAGCGATCATGTACTTCTTGATATTCAGGCTCAATAATGTGATGTGGACCCTGTTCATGTCATCCAAGGCCATAATATTACTAGTTAACCCTACAAAAATATCATAAAGGGAAATCTAAGTTGGATAGATATTCTAAATTGGCACAAAACTCTTGTAAGGGTTCCTCATTAGGAGGAGGTGGATCGGATGAAGAATCCACTCCCCCATATACAAAATTGATCCTATTTGGTTGGGAACCCATTGTGTACACTACACCTATGGCTAAAGGTGGGTCGCGTGGGTGACTGTAATCTCTGACTAATTGGATAGGTGGTGTAATTGTGACACTTTCAACAATGTACTCACCAATGCCTGGATTGGTGAGATGAACTACAACTTGAGATGGTTGGGATGTGGATGGCTTAGTAGATGAGGTGGGTGCTTCGATGGTGGCTTGTGGTTTAGGTGGAGGTGATGATGTGCTTGGTGATGGCTCCTCTTGGATAGGTGACCCTATCTACGAGACAATGGGTGGTGAGGCTTGAGGTGGATTAGGCTTGATGGGATTGTTAGTGGTTGATGGAGGTGGATTGGGTTATGCTAAAAATGTGAAAGGTATTTGTGAAGTGGGAGGTGTGACTAATGAAGTTGATGGTTGGTTAGTAGGATGATCGAGTATGGTTGAAAAATGAAATGAGGTGGATGATGGTTGATTTGGCTTGATAGCTTGGGATGCAAAAGCTTGATCCACTATCGACAAGGCCTCTGGGATGGGTGCTTTAGATGAAGTGATGTTAGTAGGGGTGGTTTGGATGATGAGGGGTTGAATTGAGAGGTGGGTGGATGGAAGCAATGGCTCATAAGGATTTGATATCAAGTTGCAATACTTAAAAGGCTCAGTGTCTGCTTGGATGCAATGGACTTTACCCTCGTGTACATATTTTAGACATTGGTGTAATATCGAGGGCACACACTTCATCTCCCTGATCCAGGGGCATCCAAGAAGTATGTTATATTGCATTGCCCCTTCCAAGATGTGGAAGAGTACATGGATAGTCTTCACCCCCATGGTGATAGGTAGAACTACGTTCCCCATAGTGGAACATAAAGCATCATTAAAGGCCCTCAAGGTGAAGGTGGATGATGTGATATGGGATGATGGTAGGTTTAGATGCTTGATGGTGGGTGTGGTGATGAGATTTATGGAGGAGTCGATATCAATGAGCACCCTCTTAAAGGGTTTCCTATCAATATGAGCCACAATGTGCAATGGAGGATCAAGTAGATCTGATGATATGCTCTTCTCCTCAAAGTCATAAAATGCTATTGAGGGCTCCATGCATTTTTGGACACTCCCCACAAAAGTATTGAAGGTATTAGGGTCTTCTGATTGCACTTCGATGGACTTTAGAATTTCCATCAATGCATCACGATGTGGGGGAGACTATTGTATTAGCTCGTATATTGATAGTTTGGTTGATGCCATTTTCAAGCTCTATGTTAACTGGCTTCCTAGGGTGATGATTGGGCGAGATGGATGATTTGGATTATGGAAGGGTGGAGGTGGAATGGATGGGCCTAGTTGTATGGGCACATTAGGTTGTGCTACAAGAATAGGTGTTGCTTGGGTTTGATTTGCTCTTCTTTGCCCATGGGTAACTACACTAATAGCCCCCACAAAACCTTGGTATAGTTATGACACATGATTAACTTGGTTGGGAGGAACTATAGAAGTTGATGCTCCTATCACTTGTTGATTCACCTCATGATGAGGCAAAGGTGTCTGATATATCCCAAGGTTTTGATTGGGTTGGGCTAATGGGTTGTCATTAATTTTGATCTTTCCTACTTCTAATAAATCTTGCACAATACCTTTAAACCCATGGCAAGTTTCAATGTCATGCCCTTTTTGTCGATGGAAGATGCAGTATAGATGCTCTTTGTAGCCTTTTGATTTTAGCTTATTCGGATCTTCAGGCTTTATTTTTGGTAATGTGAAAGCCTGTGCCTCATACAATTTTTGGAAAATAGATGAGTAGGGCTCAGGTAATGGGGTGTAATTGTGTTTGGGCCTAAAATGATGTTGTTGCCTCTCTATAGGTTGAGTTTGGTTTTGTACCTACTGTGGGGGTGGAACCGCTTGATAATTCAATTTTGTTGTTGTTGGTGTTGGGGTTGTTGTACTTGGACTTGGGCATGTTGGATTTGTTGTGAAGGTTGGCCCAAGACTACTTGATTAACCTGAGTGGCCTTGGACTAGTCATGGTTATTCCCATTTTGATTCTTATTTTGCCACTCTTTCTTTCTAGGCTTGATCTCACCCTCTTGAATCTTTATTTCCTCTATCACCTTGGCTTGGGTGAGTGCCTCTTCGAATGTTTTGTACTATTGCAACTGTAGCAACAAAGAGATGGGTTTGGCATAACTCTTTGTGAACATTCTTGTTAACTCTATCATGGGGAGGGAGAATGGTAATTTGATCATGACCACCCTCCAACGGTTGCCAAAATCATAGACCGATTCATCATCATATTATTTCAAATTAAGTAAATCGGTCAATGTGGTCTTCTTTTTGACATTCAGGGTGAATCATTCCAAGAATTGGTCCACAAGTTGCTCAAAAGTGTAAATACTTTGATGTGGTAAGTGGTTGTACCAATCCTAGGCATCTCCCCCAAATGTCTGAGGAAAGGTGTGGAGCATGAGTGCATCATTATTCTTAATCCTGAAGCACACATTGATGAATCTAGTTACATGCTCATGGGGGTCCTCATCCCCTTTGAATTTATCAAACTTTAGCACCTAAAAATCTATCGGATAGGGTGATGATGGTACCAAAGCATGGATAGGGTGATTGAGTAGCTACCTCAAGGTGGGATTTTGGTACTACAAACCTGGTGTCTGCATGGCAAGGCTATCAATATAACTCTACAAAAATTGGATCTTAGGATCCTCTAAAGGGTTAAAACCCTAGTTTGCTTGCTGCTATTGGTAATACTATGCACCATTGGTAGGGTTTGGATGATGTGGATTGTTAGTGTGGAATGGATTATGGTATGGTTGTTGATGAGGGATTTGATAGTGATGAGGTGATGGGGGTATGATAGCATGTTGACTTGAAGGGTTAGCATACACTTGATGATATGGATTAGTGACCATGGTGGTTGGGGGGTGCATCACCCAAGATGGATCTTGAGTGAAGAAGGTATGAGATTGGGATGTAGGTGGTTGGTTTTGGTTAAATCCCTATAACTACTATAGTGGGTCAAGATTAATGCTTTGATTAGCATTATCTAGGATCATCTATTGTAATTGCAAGAAGGCTTGTTGCATGGAAATCATAGATGAGGAGGGTATGGCCATGTATGAAGTGGATGATTGGGCTGGTTGCGTGGCAACCATGTTAGTGGATGTAGGTGGAGGGTAAGTGGTAAATTGTATTATCATTGAAGGAGGGATGTTATGGATCATGACACTTATGGGTGCAATGGATGGAATGGATACAAGGATTTGCGAAGCAACACTAATTGGTGCTTCATAAAGGGGGTTGGTGCAAATGATATTTTGGTTTGGTAAGATGATGGGTGGTTGGTTAGATGATGATGGATGATTATGGGTTAAGGTGGCAATAGTCGGTTCAAAGAGTGGGTTCATGAAGGTTTGGTTAGACTATTGTGGGTGTGGGAAGGTGGCTTCTTGATGGGATGATGGAATGGTATGGGGTGGAATGGTAAGTGGTGGCAATGATGGAAAGACCATACTAGCTGCATTCAGGTACAACCTAATGATGTCCATGTCTACGTACATGACATGACCATCCATTGGTGTAAGTGGCTCACTCCTAGGAGTCTCAAGAATAGCGGTATGGGTAGCCCTATGCATAACATCTATATCCAAAATAGGGGCACTACTAGAGGGCCCTACATTCAAGTTTTGGGACATAGTAGGGGCTACACTAACTTGCCCTACCACCGAAGTGTTAGGGGCCTGACAAGACTGAGATGGATCCATGGGAGAAGACAACTAGCTCTAAACTAGGGCTAACCTTCTAGCTTGACCATGGGTTGTTACCATACGCTAAAGATGGGATGAGGTGTAAAATGTAAATGTATGTGTGTGAATGCATGATGGAAGTACAAAGCAAGACAACACTCAAAGAAAACAAACAAACAATGTTTTTATTCCTAAGTCTACGCAAAGTTTGATTTTTTTATTTTTATTTTTTGAAAATTTTTTTTTTTTTTTAGTTTTTTTGGTAAAAAGAAAAAGTGATGTGCAAATATTTTGCCCTAAAATGAATCTATGGATTTCACCTAGATGCTCTCACACACTAACTCGGTGATGAAGTCCGAGTTGTGAAACCCACCAAGACTTGGAGATGAAACCCAAATCCGATGAGGGAGCCTAGGTCCTACCGATCCTCACCCATATCCATCATGGGTAGTGATACACCCTCCGAAGAGGAATGCATGCTATTTTCCATGGCTAAGATAGTTCTTGGAGCCGACCTTGGCCAAGAATAGGGTAAAATATATTGGGGGTTGGTGATGAAGTCCAACCTTGTCCAACATTCATGTGAGTGTGTGATGGCTTTGTTATTTATTGTGTGATGCAAAACTAATATGCAATTCTATTTGTTGCCTAATGTAGAAAGTAGGAAATAGAGAACAACATACAAGAAAATAGATTAGGGGCTAAAATTGCTAATTTTGAGCAAGATCTGACAAAGTTCTATTATCAGGGCCAACTGTGGGTGGGCGGTTGGTTTTGGTAAACCACATTTGCATGGTTCACCAACCACGCATGGGCATTTGGGAAATCCCAACCATGGATGCACGGTTTTGATTGAGTAACAAAACAGAGGCAGGATAGGCCTAAACCCCAAATGTGCCTAGATAATTTCTAACTAGGCTATGCACATGCTCTGTTAACTAATATGAAATGCAGATCTTTGATTTTACTTCCTCTTTTTTTGAATATTTAATGTATTCCTAGCCTATGACCTAAATGCAAACAAGGGCACATAGGATAAAGACTCTTAATCTAGCCTAGATGCAATGCTAAAACTAAAAATAGAGGAAAGAGGGTTCCAAGGGTACAGACTTGTTATCCTTTCATCGCTCCTTCCAATGCGCTCAACCATCGATCCATGGTTCCATAGTGCTCCAACCATCAATGCACGGTTCCTTAGGTGTCCAACCATTGGTGCATGGTTTTGTAGATCCATAACCATGTGTGCATGGTTTCTGAGTCACAGGGCCAAACAAAAATAGGTTCCATATCCATAAGTCCCGATATTGAATCTTTGCATGCTCGAACTCCCAAAACCTACAACCATAGAAAACACTAGATCAGTAATCAAATTTATGCAAGGCAAAAACAAATAGAACCCTTAGGGGGTCCCACCGTGATCACCATTTTTTGTAGCAAAATAATTGAACACAAATAAAGATAAACACAGGAAAGAGAGAAGATTGCCAAAAATGCTCTTTGTATTGATATTTGATACAATGTTACAATGGTTTTTGAATTGCCCCAAATGTGTTGGGGGTAATGTTACAATAATGTCTCTCTCTACTAAATACAATGACTTGATAATGATGGAAAAATGGGAGGATCTTCCAAGTCTTCAATGAGTTTCGTGTTCTTCGTTCTTCAGCTACAACTCCAAGGGGTGAGTGGGCTTCTGCTATCCAATGTGGGGACCACTCCAGCTTTAGCAACTTTCCAAACACCTATCTCCTGCACACATGACAAAACAAAGCAAGGGTTAGTAGCACCTGTTGATCAAGATGGAAAGTAATACAATAAACCCTAGCTTCAAAATCATAAAATACAATGCGAAATATAGAACAACAATTTCTAAAAATGCCTTGCTAAAATCAAATTTTATCGATCTATGCTATCATGATTTTTCGCATCTGAGAAACCATGGATGCATGGTGGGGACTGGTGAACCATGCATGGGTAGTGGAGGAACCATGCAAGGGTGGTTTTGATTGCATAACCATGGATGGGTATTTTAGAGTGAGTGATAGATTGCTTCAAAAGGTGACCTCCGAGCTTTAGATATCTCTTCTCCTCGGGATGCGTGCGAGCTCCTAGTGCTATTTTGGTAGCCTGATGGTATGTGTACTCAACCTCCTTTGTTTGGTGGGGTGAAGGTGCCTTTATAGGCCCCTTAGGATTTTGGAGGGAAATGGGAGGTGGCAAGCCAGGCAAGTGGTAATCCAGGGCTGCCAAATGGAGGGGGCAATTAGAGTGAGTCACCTAGGGTGTCTCACTTAACTGGGGTGATGTGGTTGCAAGTGGAGTGAGGTGTAAGGGTTATCCCATGTGAAGGGACAAAGGGGACAAGGGTGTATGAGATGTGGCAAGGGATGTTGGTGAGGTGGCTAGGACACATGTCTAGTGGGTAGGCAGGGTATCCTAGGCTGATTTTCTAGATTTAATAAATCTAGAAAATAGGATAATGTGCAGGATTTTATACACCTAAGTCTAAACTTAGGTATATAATTTTATTATGTAGGATTTGATGTGGGGTGCCAAATATGATTTTGTGGATGCCTAGGTTTTGGTGTCTACAATAATAATTTAGGAGGAAGAGAGCAAGGAACTGACTATTCAGAGTGGGCCCTACCTCCTAGAGTTTAGTGTTATTCTCTTCTTCTTTCTATTCTATTTTAAGTTCAGTAAATTATAATCATTAAACTAACTTTATGCTACTTTGACTCATGTGTGCAGGAAAGTAAAATGGAAGTTACAAAAATAAGTAAACCATGCAAGAAATACATAATACCATTTCTACACTCATGAAGGAAAATGCTACTAATGTATTGCTTGACTTCAATATTCATTCGTACAATGTAACAGTAGTTAGACGGTAGACCTTTTTTAGGGTCTTAACCTTGTAATTTATAATGTTACATTGAGCACTTACAATAGAAATTTGAATATCTACTTTGGTTACATGGTTTTGAATGAATATTACCAAGGTGACATAAATGCTAAAGATATTGAACAAAGATCTAAAGTCTAAATAACTTACTAATAAACTAAAACAACATTTTGTCCTTTTCATTAGGTAAGAGACAGATTCAAATTATATAAATTTGAACTTAAAAAATTAACAAATTACATATCTAATAAAAAATTACATATATAATAACAAATTATATATGAATATTAAATTACATTACAAATACTAATGCCAACACAACAATGACCACATTGACTATACAATACACGTTGTGTTGGCTGAGCTATCAGCACAATAATTTTATCATGCTAAATAGATATACAAGGTCAATCAGTTTTCGTAGATCATTTTTGTAGATCATTTCTGTAGGCCTGTTTTTGCCACACTTTCCCATAATCCACTTCGATTGCATTTGGCTATAGCATCCCCTATGAGTCATATACAATATCCACATGCTAAAAAGACAACAATCTCATGCACTTCATGTAATATTACCAACATTAAGCACATAAAATATTATAGATAAAATTTATCAAAGAATCATATAATTTGTGTATAACATTCATCAAAACTCATTCACAATCATTAGATTTATAACTTAAATTGATAATGAAACTACATATTATAATCACAATTCAACGCTCATCATTTTACCCTAAATTGAAGGGGATGCATGTCCTCATGCATAAAATAAAAATAATAAAAAAATTATAAAACCATACCATATATAGATAAAAAAAATAAATATAAGTCCACATTTTTTATGATAACATATTATAAATTAGATATTTCGAGATTTGATTCATGATGAAGCCTGGGTTGGAACAATGTGTTATCTTGCTCTTAGTTTCTCTCGTTTGATTTTCTAAATCTAAGCTCCAACTTTACCAGGATTTGGTGGCTTTTTAAAAGCCACAATCTTCAAGTATGCAACATCTTCCTATCCACCCTTTTCATCTGGTGTGCTATGTGGCAATCCTTTCTTTGATGGTGGGGACAACCAAGTTGCAAATGCGGTGATTGTATTTATCACTTTGTCTACTTCCAATGGTATCTCTATCTCCATGCTTGGGCCTTCCTATTGAGTGCCTTGTGTAGGAGGAGTGAGACATTTTTGAAATCTATACTCTAACAAGGTGGGTCAAAGCAAAGTATTTACTAAAATTTACCGACCTCCTCATCTTCTTTTTGCTCATCAAAATTTTATTGGGTAAGGTAGGAAAGACATTAGAAATCAATGGTTGAGGAACTTGCTCAACCAGTTTGGACACCTTATTTACAACTATCTTAAGATATTATAATGGGTGGAGATGGTCTTCTCCACTAATGCTGCATTCTCTAAAAACTCCTTTCTAAGACAATCCAGCTTAATTTGTAGTAGAGTCTACTGGGTACAAATTTGGGCTAGGTTTTAGTAGACACTGAGGTAGGTGAACTCATCTAATGGCTAGACATCTCTTCTCTCCTATGATCCTAGGTGAGGGAGGTTTGGACTTGAAGATTTTGGACCAGGTCATTTTTATTGAGAAAAGGAGATTGTTCTTCCCCCTGGCTATCAGACTTAGAGCTTTCCTCAGATGTGATACCCTCACTAGACTTGGACTCACTCACCTCAAAATGTATTGATAGGTTTATATCCTCCATAATATTATCCCATGTATTCTCGATTTTGAGGGCTTTATGCAAGAAAAATAGTTTAATAAGGTCGTGATGGGATTTTATATGCAACTTGGGTCTAGCCCTAGAGTTTTTGGATTGAACTCTGCCAACTACAAATTTTAAGGATTTATATAGAAAATATGGTAGGTTAATAATGCAGTCCTCATGCTCAAGAGATTTAAGGTTAAGCAACATTTTTCTGTGATAAACCCCACACATGGAATATCTTACTTCCATTGTAAAGAAATTCATGATTATGGTGGCAATTTCTTGCTTCTTGCACTTTCTCTCTCCTCCAATATGTCGCGAAATCGCGACACTTTTTCCTGCTTTTTCTCTCTCTTCCAATCTGTCGTGATATCGCGACACTTTTCTTACTTGTCTTTTTCTTTGATTTTTTGCATATGGGTCACTTCAATCTTCTTGGAAAAGCACTGTACATACTTTGAATTGCTTCTAAATTTCCTGTCCACTGCATCTAAAAGACTTTCAAGCATATGACCTTCTTTTCCATTGTATCAACTGATCTATTTGACTGTGTTGACAACAATGACAACACTGTTGCATATTCTAAACAGCTTCTGAACTTCTTGTTCACTGCATCATGACTGTGTTCACTGCATCAACTGATCTAACTGTCTGTGTTGACAACAATGACAATACTGTTACTGCACCTTGCTCAACACCCTAGACTTTTTGGATTGAACTCTGCCAACTACAAATTTTAAAGATGTATATAGAAAATATGGTAGGTTAATAATGCAGTCCTCATGCTCAAGAAATTTAAGGTTAAGCAACATTTTTATGTGATAAACCCCACACATGGAATATCTTACTTCCATTGTAAAGAAATTCATGATTATGGTGGCAATCTATTACCACATAAAAGGAATGGAAGAGGTTGATATTCCCTTGATCCATCCTTCCCGGTCTCGCACAACACAATATTTTCCCCCTAGTTTGTTGACCAGTTGGGTTACTCCTTTATTATTGGTCTTTTTGGAGCCAAATTTGACTCAACTTCAGATACCACTATTTTTAAATTTTTGGTTTCAATAAATTTACCAAATGTTGCTAGTCTCTGTTGCTTTCCCCTCTGAGAAGTGATTGTCAGTGATTTGATCCCTAACAACAGATATAAAAATATTAATCTTAATCCAGTCCAAATTTGTGGCCCTAACCGTTAATAAAATTGCCTTTATAACCGTTAATTTTATCCGATAATCAAAAAGCCTATTGAGTTCAAATTAATCAAACATTCACTAAATTGTCTTTAACCATTGAAAGAATTAGTTGTTGAGTTTCTTTGATTTATTAAAGGGATTATAATTCACGAATCAAATAAAAGTCCCCCCAAAAAACCTTGGTCCTTATAATTAAATTGATTGAAGCATTCAGACCTAAGTTCATAAGCCTAAGGTTTAAAAAATTATCGCATGGGAAAATGAGGGTATGCGCCCCCTTCGTGATTATAGATCGTGCAAGTCCAAATATCTGGACAGTAGCACTTTACTCTTCGAAATTGGAATGGATGCACTCACTTGATCAATCTGAAGGATAATTAAAATAAAACCATGGTCTAAAGAGTATAACCTAAGGATTAGAATACTCAAGTGATTAAAGTCAAACAAGGGTCACACACCTCATTTTATTTGGGTAAATAACAAGCAAGTGGATAAATTTGGATGGCTACGCTTGATCTAAATCCAATCCAACAGATGCGTGCTCTTCAAAAAGCCAAAGTATTAAAGGTTCGGTAAGGGTCAAATTATAAAGTTAAATCAATTAAAACCTAAGACTTGTACCCATTTAATTAATCTTCAGGTAAATTCAATAAATCCAATGGTAGCGCTCACTCCATCATGATTCGAAAAAGGTGTTTTCACCAAAGTTAAACAAGGATAAGAACAAGCATTTATTAAAAGTTAATAAGAGCTTAAATTAAATGATCAAAATATTAAGCACAAGTTAAAAGTTAACCACTAGTTGGATTAAAATCTAAAACTACGGATAAGTTGACTTTAAAGCACATTTTGAAATATGATAAATAAAGGTCGAGCACCTCTCAAGATTTGGACGACAACGCTGAATGGTGATGAAATTTGATGATCGCGCATCGTTCATAATATTAAAAGTTTTAACTTAGGATGGGTAAGATGCCTCAATAATTAATTAAATAGCTAATCACAATTAACAAGGGTCCTAACGCGTTGCTAATCATTTCCATTTTTCTTAATCAAATATTAATAAAAATTAAAATTTGTACCATTGGGTTATTAGTCTTTTAGGTCAGAGAAGATCCACAATTGTGCTTGACTAGGAGTCAATCCAATGGATGCACACTCCCCGAATAAGTAAACTTTAGTCATGCACCCATTTGATTAAGGCATCGAGAAATTCTGAAAGATCCAATGACAATGCTTACTTTACCCTGATCCAAAGAATGCATGCTCATAAAAACTAACCAAGGTTAAGTGAAAGTATTATATGCACTCATTGTTTAAATCTTGTGTAGATCTAAAGAAATCAATGGTTGCACTCATTCCAATATGATCCAATGACCATGCATGCAGAAAGATATCCAAAAAATAACAGCACCCTTTGAGCAATAAAAAGGCTTGCACCTTCATGGGATATGACGACCATGCACTCTCCAAAGTAAATCCAATGGTAGTGCTTAATTCCACCTAGATCTGATGATAAAAATTTTCCAGAGCAATCTAAAGCTAAATAAAATCTACGACAACATTTAAACCTGCCAAATCTAATGGTTGTGCTTGATCAAAAGAATCAATGGAATATAAAGCACACATTATTTGTTGATCTAACAGTAGCACTTAATCCTGCTCTAATATGATGGTAGTGCTTCCCCAAAAGTATTTGTAATTAAAATCAAAATCCAATGGTCGCACTCATTCCTACCTAGATCCAACGACAACGATTCATTAGAGCAGTTGATAAATTCGGTTGATCTAATGACAACACTTCAACTCACCCAAATATGATAGTAGTGATTTCCCAAAAGCATCTAAAGTTTAACCAAGTGGTCATCAATGGGGTTGCAGTCAAACAGGATCTAACAGTCACGCTTATTTCTATCTGGATCCAACGACAACGCTTCACCAAGACCACCAAAAAGGAAATCAAAGTAAGATAATCAGGTAATTAAGGGTTAATATAGGAAATAATCATGATTAACAAAGTATAAGCACATATTAATGTCTCCTTATTGAGATATGAAGTGTGCATTTCCTTTTTAATCTAACGACAGTGCTTGATCCCGTCCAAATCTAGCGGCAGTGTGTTTTTAAGGTGTCCAAAGGATAATTTAGACAAGTTTTTTAGTCAGATGATTAATTAAGGTTAATAAGGCCAAAATTTATGTGCCTAATTAAGATTAGGGGAGGGTCTAATACATTGTTAATGACCTCCTTTTCTTGTTTAACCTTAGTGCATACCTAGAAGATCAAGCGGTGGTGCACGTCCAATTTTTTATCAAATGACTAGCACTCAGGAAGGTGATAAAAGTATAAAGACCCATGTTTTATTAAGATTTTTTTAACGATATAATCACACGGTTAACCCTAATAAAACAAAATTATTTACTGGATTAATAATATAATTAATAAAAATGATGATTATAAATATCGGGCCTAAAAACGTGAGATCAACTTGCTTCTAACCATAGTGTTTCAACCTTAATATATGTGACCACCTTGACATACGTTTACTATGTTGTAGGGCTAACAATTATGCAGGTCCAAAGGCATCAATGATGATGTTCGAAGTATATTAAATCTAACGATAAGCATTATTTGGCAAATCTGGGTGGGCACACACCTCTATGATCAAAATCAAACGATCAAGCTTCGATAAAATGACCATTTTTGATAGTGTATCTATTTATGAACTAACTTTTTTAGGGCCAAGGTGGAAGAATATTTCGTAAAAATTCTTGTGGAAGATACCACTACCACATTAATAATACCATGTTAGGTGGGAGAAAAACTCAATGACCAATAGAAACATTGCGAATGGTTGTAGAGTGCATGAACCAAAGTTCTTATGGACGTCGAAGTCGAGGAAAATAACCTACCATAATTGTATGGTTTTATAAATGACATTATGGCCAATATCCATTGGCAAAATTCAAAAGGTAGTTAGTGATAATGTATTAATAACACCCTGTGCGAAGATAGTGAAGTCACTCATCCATAAATTACTTAAACTCCCACTCTAGAACACCATTACCACCCTGGTTATCTTTGAATAGAAAATTGCTATTGGTGATTAGAAAATCAAAGGGTTACCATTGGCAAGTGAGAATTCAAGAGTAGTGTTCTACAGAGAGTGGAAGAGTTATCTGTAAGTAGAATGACCACCTATGGAGCTAATTTCAATCCTAGAGACACCTGGAGGTAGTAAAATTCATCACAGACTAGACCTCGTATGGTGAACTCTCTGAGCAAGCTGCTACTGCAATGGGGATGTATGATTTCTCTAAACAATCTGTGAAAGACAAGAAGATCACTCCAGCTCAATAGTACAAAATTAAAAACAACTGTGTTCATATTTTTGAGTCCATAGAAGATAATTTACATCACTACCATTGGCTGTTGATGGATTTGTTCCACAAAGCAAGAAAATTACAAAACAAGGGGGTTCCCAGAAGCTATAATTGGAAAAGCAATGTGGGGAAATAAATCTATCCTAGATTACACTACTTCATTGACCTATTGGCATGGCTAGCAATAGCCTATAATGAGAACATGAGGACCTTCAGGTACAACAAGGACCAACCAATGTTTAGTATCGCTCCCAAGTACATTAGCAAAGTCTTCAACTTGAAACTATCAAAATATTGCTAATCCGCTAGGTAATTTAGAGACATTATAGCATGTTAACTGGTTTAGAATATTTCAAAACACTTTTTAATTCACATGAGAGGATACAATATGAATTCCCTATTAGGAAAATGATATTTAAGCCTTGGATCAGGGATTTCTGTGATATGGTTAACATCCTATTAGGATTGTTGGAACTTGATGTGGTATATATGGATATATTATATCTAGTAACACAAAGCAATAAAAGCGTGAACACCCCCATTTATGCTTGGGAAGAAGAATTGAGTAAAAAAATGCATAGGTAGTTGACAGAACTAAAGAGGGCAATTTTGGAGCAAAGGAAGCAGATGCCTCATTTTTCCCACTACTCGATTCTCATGCATCTATTGGCTGGGAAAATATGAGAAGATAGTAAAAAGAGACTAAAATCCATTGAGAGTCCTTACATCCAAATTAGATTTTGGAGGATACATGAAGGACGTACCCATTTGGGTTGGTTTTGCAATAATTTAATGGTAGAAATTCATTGGATTTTAACAAGCGATATGCCTGAGAGATTAGGCCCTACAATAAAAGCCTTTATCAAAGAAAAGAAAATAGGAGATTATTTCTTCTCATAAGGCTTCACGTACATTAGGCTCTATGGGGCCAAAATTCATCCTAAGGTATTACCTATGTACTACCCTTTCTCCCTAGCCGCCATGGAACTAGTGGGACAAGTTGCAGAAGAATAAAAGATGAGATAGGCTAAGAAGCATGGTCGGGTCCCTTGGCTAAACGTCCCTTGTAAATTTGGATATTACATATTCATAGGATATCCAACCTTGTTTAAAGGTATGTATGATTTGGAAGGCCTAGATTTCGAAGAGGTAACTTGGAGACCTGTTAGTATAAAATATACTACCTCCAATAGATAGCAGATTTTTGCATAAAGAGACCAATATTTCATTTTTGATACATGAGGCAAAGAATTGGCTAAGGCACAAAGAAGGTCACGATTTCGCGACATGTCAGTTTTTTGTCAGGATGCTGCTCGAAAAGGTCAGAAAGTAGGAGATCGTCATGATTTTGTGACATGGCAAGTATTATCCCGTAATACAGACTAAAGGAGAAGAAAGAGAAATAATGTCATGATTTCGTGACATGTCGGGTTTTCACCAACATGTTGCCCACAAAAGATAAAGTACAAGAAGATGTTGTGATTTCATGACTTGGCAGGTTTTCGCTTGTAAAGCAACCCAAGGAACCCGAACAGAGCAGATGTCAAGATTTCATGACATGGCAAGTTTTCACTCGCAATACATCTCGAAGGAGCCTGAAAGGAGAAGGTGTCACAATTTTGTGATATGTTGGGTTTTTGCCTGCGACACAGCTTGAAAGAGCCAAAAAAAGTGTCACGATTTAATGACCTGATGAGTTTTGTCGACATAGATATATTTAGTAATGAATAAGATGCCTCCAAGAGCCTGTGTTAGTAACTAGAAGTGGATAGTAGAAAATATCAATCCCTAGATTCTTGCTATTAGATTTTATTTGTTAGAAGCCATGCAAAAGATGTGGAAGCATGATTGTAGTCCGATTGCTTGTAATTGATTTTATATCATAAGTTACTAATTTTAAAGTAGATACCCACCATAGGTTATATATAAGGGTAAACGTACTTGGAAAAGAGGTCGGATTTTGGATGTTTACAAGACTGGATGTATGTACTTTGAATATAAGCAATACAATTACGCTTCTATTTGGCTTCTGGTTCACATTGTGCAAGTGTATGTATTAACATTTCTCACTTCTATTCACCTTATTGAAATATAGATTGTGTTTGTTCTAAGATCTAGACTTATGCAAAACATAAATCATATTGCTGGAGTTGAAATCTGATATATACGTGTGTTAGATAGACATATAAATCACATTGGGAAATCCATGATTTTTACGTGAAGATATATTGAATGCTTTAGCAAGTATATGTATTCATCTTAGTTGTTGTTTAATCTGTACCACAAGTAAGCTCTAGCCTTGGCTATATTTCCCTTTATTTTAGTAATTCTCTTTTCCCTTTTTCCCATAAAAACCATTAATGAACCAACCTCTAGAGATAAGACAAAAGATCTTAGGATCAATCTCATCTATTCAATGTTGACAAAATCAAGGCACAAATAACAACCATAGGAAGATTTTGTTCCAACAATTTTTGGCATGCCTGATGGGACCCTAAATCCCATAGTATTCTATAAGGTTTGGTGTTTGCCTTTGATCTTTAAAATCCAAATCAAATCACCTGGCAACTCCATCCAAAGGTATAGACCCAAGAAATACCTTATCTATTTATCTGGTTAAAAACTTATGATTATTTACTTATATGATAACCAGATCTAAAGCAAGAAACTTAGAAGAACCCATTGAGTTCTTCGAGTTACATCTTAGTAGCCTAAAGGTGCATCCAGTTTTATCTGCTAGATAAAATCCACCTGCTACTAGTATTACCACCCTTGTACCCTTTGTTTTTCCTATTTCTAGTATTAATCCATTTTCAACGACTACTAGTAGTTCTATAATACAGGTAAGTATAGTTTCTACAATGGCTGCTCCTCCACCAACTTATCTCACATGGAAGCACACGGGTCTACTAAATTGGATGGCCCAGAATATGATACCAATAGCGGTATTGAAGGCGTTGCCTTCGTATGATGGAACAGGTAAAACAACATATGAACATTGCTTAGATGTTGTAGCCTTGGTTGTGACTTATAACATCACTCAAGAAGATGTGATGATCAAATTGCTAGTTATTTCCTTAAAAGGAAAAATGCTCTATTGGTACAGAGCACTTCCTCCTCAATCGATCGTGACCTGGGCAGAACTCGCTCGCAAACTTGTAGATGAGTTAAATCAATATGCAGATCCATTATCCCTACTCAGCCAATTCAACATTATAAGAAAACATCCTTAAGAGGAAATTTTTGATTTTAATATTAAATTCAGTCGCACCTAGGAAAGGGTACCTACTAGATTAAAACCAACTGCAGAGTAAGCAATATATTATTATTTAAGATATTTTGATACAGATATCAGTATGATAATACGGTAGTCATGAATATTCACTTTTCCTACCATTTATCAACAAGCTTCCATAGTAGAAAGAGATCTTATTGTTAGCATATATATTTGTTAGTATATTTGTTATTACATTATATTATTAATTAGGCTGAACTTGTTATTTGTTATAACAAGTTCTATTTTAGCCTCGGATGGTTTCGTAACCTCCGGGATATTTCAGCCTGAAATTGTATTATTTAAACAATCCCGGACATGAATAAAGTTGCTGTTTTATCTAACATGGTATCTGAGCTTGTGCAAAAATTTTTTGCAGATGCTTGCTGGGACGTGCGACTGTAAATTGCAGACAGTTGCTGGGAGGACGCATTTTCTCTGTGCTGGGAGGACGCAATTTTTTTTCCTTCTGTGCTGGGAAGGCAAATTTAAAAAAAAAAAAATCATGCCACGCGCAATCGCGCGACGTTCCGCGGAGTTTTATTAATTTGTTTTTTTTACGCCACGCAATTTGTATTTGCAGCGAGATTTAAAAAAAAAAAATTATTCGTCGCGCGCAGACGCGCGACAGGATAATCCTCGTCGCGCATCCACGCGTGACTGAGGGAGCTCCCCCTCCCCCCTCCCCCGTGATTGAATTTAAAAAAAAAAAATCATGGACGCCATCCGCTTTCCCCCACCCCCCTCCCTCCCCCCTTCCCCTCCCATGCCGTGTGCCAGCCCATGTGCACTACGTAGCGCACAACAGCCAACAGCCACGTGCACTATGCAACACGCAATAGCCAACAGCCGTGTGCACTGTGTAGTGCACAGCAGCCATGCGCAGCAGCCAGCAGCCACGTGCACTGCGTAGCGCACAGCAGCCATGTGCACTGCACAACACGTAGCAGCTAGTAGCGGCGTGCACTATGCAGTGTGTAGAATTCACGAAAGTGCCCCGCATGTGCAACACATAGTGCATAGCAACCGCGGCTAACTGCTGCCCCACGTGCACAACGTGCAATGCACAACAGACACGTGGAGGAGGAGTTTCTTGCACAGCATCCGCACGGAGGAGGAGCTGCTTGCTGGAGAACGTTGCAGAGGAGGAGCTGCGGCTAGGTGGCCACGCTCGGGCAGGGGACTGGGGATCCTCCTCAAATATGAGGGGGCCCCTGATCCAAGCGGATCAGCCCGCTAGCTCACCTGGCAGTGAGCTATGCGGTAGGGCTCGGGGAGCCCTGAGGTTGCAGGTTCCAATCCTGCCAGGTATAAGTTTTTTTATTTAATTTTGATTAAAGTTTTATTTTTTTAATAATTAATATTTTATATTAATTAAATTGTTTCTTAATTATTTTTTTTAATTTAATTAGAAACTTATTTAATTAATTTTGAAATATTTTTATTAAAAGATTAAATTTTACTTTTTTCAAAATTTATAAATTGCTAAAATACCATAAAAAAGGGGGATAGAGAGAGTAATTTTTTTGGAAAATAGCAATTTGGCGAATTGTAAAAGGTGCATTTTCGGCTGCGCCCAACACCTTGTGGGTTATTCCCCGTGGGCATTTTTTTTGTTGTATGTTGCATATTTGATTTCTTGCACTATAACATTAAAAGTTAAAATCAAATTCACTCCCTAAGTCCCCGAAATAATTAAAACCCATTCGTGCAATTTATTGCACTCGCAACGTTCGGTATTTGTGATACCTCCGGCCAGCACTTACAGTGTAAAGCTGTCGTGATTGCGCTACTGTATCCGCCGCCTAATATAGCTGCTACAACGACGTCTGAGCTTGTTCTCTATAAATCGTCGGGGAGAGATAAGTTTGCCATTTTTGCATTTTTTTTACTCCATCCACTACCCTTAATCGCTCTTGTGTTTAGGCGTAAATCCTGACGAAGTATTCTTCATAGTGTTTAGGGGAAGTTACGCCCCACGCATGAGAAGAATCTTCTATGGTAGGTGCCATCAACAAGGCGATTCCCTTTCAGTATCGCTTATGTTCCACGTATCGTATGATCTCTAAAACTCACCTATAGTTTCCCTCACGTAAGGGCGGGTGATTTTTGTTGATCTTTCTAAATACCTATAGTTTCCCTCACGTAAGGGCGGGTATTTTGTACGGTATAACGGCCTAGCAAAAGGTATATCGAAAGGGGGACCAATTGGTGTTATAAGGAACCTTCATCATGTCTGCAAAACTAATGACTGATTCTCATCAGTTGTTGAAAGGTCCTAATTACACACCATGGAAAAATAAGATGAAGGCCATCCTAGCAATGGATGATTTATGGGATGTTGTATCTGGAGCAACAACCAGACCTTCACCTCGTTGTCTGGTGCTACAGCTCCATCTAATGCTCAAAGAGACTTTGATAAGCTAGACAAGAAAGCAAAAGTGCTCATCTTGCTTGCCATGTCTGATGAAGTCCAACCCCATATTGCTGACTATGCAACTAGTAAAGCGGCATGGGATGCCCTTAATACTATATATGAGGGAAAGAATGATTCCACCATTCTATTTCTTCAATCTCAATTACATAGTCTGAGCATGAAGCAGGGTGAGACAGCTGAATTCTTTCTTTGCAGAGTTTCTGAATTGAAAGCAAAGTTGAATTCTTTGGGAGAACCAGTTGAAGACAAGCTCCTTACTTCAGTTGTATTGAGAGCTTTACCTGATTCTTATCGGGTGTTGATTACTTCCCTTCATGTATCACAACGGAAAGTTACTTTTGTAGAATTGGTTAATATGCTTCAAGAGGAGGAAGCACGCCAACTACAGAGAGATGATTCTTCTAACACTGCTCTCTACATCAACAGGAAAGGGCAAAACCGTAAGAAGGGTAATTTTTAGAAGGGAGGGAATTCACAAAAGGATTCAAAAGGGAAACAAACTCAACAACCTCAACAGAAAAAGAGATATTGCAAGATCTCTGACAAAGAAGGTCATGATACAAACAGATGTTGGCATAAGAATAAGCAATCAAAACAGAAAGGCCGAAACAAACCACAAAAGAACAAACAACAAGTGAATGTTGTCGTTGAAGAATCCGACACGGATTCTCGAGAGAGCTCACAAAGTTCTCATGACTACCACAAGTGTCCAAGCAGACGGATCCTATATGGTATGTTGATTCCGGAGCCAGTAAGCACATGACTCGGTGACAAATCGTGGTTTGAGTCTTTTGAGGCCAAAGAGGGCAAACCCGTCACTATTGTCGATGATAAAACCTACAAGGTTCAGGGAGAAGGCACTGTTTTAGCCACTCTTCCCGATGGCAAGTGTCAGATTGATAAAGTTCTCTATGTTCCAGGATTGGCAAACAATTTGTTGTCAATCACACAAATTCTGGACAAAGATATGGTTGTGAACTTTAGTGTTGAGGGAGGCAAGAAGTGTTGTTCTATTACCAGGAGGGGTAAGAACATTGCAACCGCTTCATATAAGCATGGCTTATTTGCCTTAGATACTATCTCTACTCCACATGTTGCCATGACAGTCTCTACAAAGGAGGCAACTTCCCTATGGCACAAGAGATATGGACATTTGAGTTCTGGTTACTTACTTGAGCTAAGTAAGTATGAGATGGTTAAGGGTCTTCCTTCCCTTTCTACCACTTTACCAGCTTTGGTCTAACTGCTTGGCAGGAAAGCATAATAGAGTGCCTTTTGAAAAGATCTCTACTAGAGCGAAGAAACCTCTCGGAGTTGGTTCATACCGATCTCGTGCGGTCCCTTCACTCCCAACAGCTGTGGGGGTAAGAGGTATTTTCAGTTATTTGTGGATGATTACTCACGAAAGATGTGGGTATTCTTTCTTCAACCGAAACTGAAGCATTTGGCTTCTTTCAAGCAATTCAAGAAATCTGTTGAGAAGGAGTCGTGGACTTCTATAAAGACCCTCCGCTCGGATCGAGGGGGGAGTTCACCTCTAAAGAATTTTTTGCATTCTTGAAAGAAAATGGGATCACAAGACAGCTTAACTATCGCTTATACTCCTCAAGAAAATGGAGTTGCCGAAAGGAGGAATCGTTCCATCATGGAAATGGTTCGTTGCATGCTCACAGGAGCTAGACTTGAGCAACTATATTGGGCAGAAGCCGTCACCACAACAAGTATATCTCGTTGAATAGGGCACCCACAAAGGCCCTACAAGGAATGACTCCACAGGAAGCATGGAGTGGTAGGAAACCCTCCATTTCTCATCTACGCATTTTTGGGTGTAAAGCTTTCATGCACATACCAAAAGAGAAAAGGAAGAAGCTAGATGAGAAGTCATTGAAGTGTATTCTTCTTGGGTATGATGAGCACTCTAAGGGTTATCGTTTGATTGATCCCTTAACCAAGAAGATTCACATAAGTAGAGATGTTGTTTTTGATGAGGCTTTCACATCAACAAACACATCGATGTATACCTAGACCTTGTGGAAACTCAAAGTTGTTAAATCTCCTTCATCAAAGGTTGGAGGTTCTTCCTGGATCTTCTTCAACACCTAAGAAGAAGAATCCAAAGTGGTATACAAATACAATCAAAGACTCTAAGATATCTACTCCACCAGATTTGACTTTGGATAGGCCTCGTACTCGCAAAGCATGGCTCGACAGGAGAAAGCTGCAACAGAGAATACTGGGGTTGATGATCTGTGTCAGTATTTTGAAGAACTTTTTGTAGATCCAGCAAGAGATACGTAAGATATGGATATTGATAGTGATAAGGTGTTTATGTCTTCCATAGACGATCTTGAACCCGCATCAGTACAAGTTGCTCTCGGTGAGCCTCAATGGAAGGTCGCTATGGATGCAGAGTATAAGTCTTTGATGAAAAACAAAACTTGGAAGCTTGTCGATCTGCCGCATGGAAAGAAACCCATTGGCTGCAAATGGGTGTATAAAGTCAAGTACAAAGCAGATGGGACAATTGATAAGCATAAGGCCCGTCTTGTTGCAAAGGGCTATGCTCAAAAGGAAGGCATTGACTACGAGGAAACTTTTGCACCTACCGCTCGGATGACAACAATTCGAGTTATTTGTGCTATGGCAGAGACAATTTGGGTGGAAATTTCATCAGATGGATGTCAAAAGTGCCTTTCTAAATGGTGATCTCCAAGAAGAAGTCTATATGACTCAACCAGAAGGATTTGCAATGGAAGGCCAACAGTAGAAAGTTTGCAAATTGGTCAAATCCTTATATGGCCTAAAACAAGCTCCTCGAGCTTGGTATATAAAAATGGACAATCACCTCCTGCAAACATGGTTTTAAGAGATGTCCGTCGATGCAAACCTCTATTTCAAGAAACAAGGTTCCGAGATAGTGTTGCTTGTACTCTATGTTGATGATCTCGCTCATTACAGGGAGTTCAGAAACTATGATCTCTACCGTCAAAAGAGACTTGTGTCAATATTTTGAGATGTCGATCTCGGACTTCTCCATTACCGTCTTGGTCCGGAATTCAGCCGTAAGGAGCACTCCATCAAAGTGTCTCGAAAAAAATATGCCAAGACATTGCTAGAAAAATATCGCATGACCGATTGCAAGCCAATGGCAACTCCGATGGAGACCGGACTTCAGCTTATCGCGATATGATGATTCACCTCTGTAGATGGTACTCTCTATCGACAGTTGATTGGGAGTCTCATATATCTGACCAATACTAGGCCAGATCTCGTATTTGCTGTCAACTATCTTTCGAGGTTCATGCAGGAGCCTAAGACCACTCATTGGAAAGCAGCAAAACGTGTTCTTCACTATGTCCGTGGCACAATAGAATATGGCCTAGAATACAAGAGGAACAACAAATTCTTCTTGCAAGGATACACGGACTCCGACTATGCCGGATCATTTGATGATCGCAAGTCAACTTCAGGATATATTTTTCATCTTGGATCCGGTCCTCTCTCTTGGCACAACAAGAAGCAACAGGTGGTTGCTATTTCATCAACAGAGGCAGAGTATCGCGCCGCACGTGAAGCTGTGTGCGAAGTGATATGGTTGCGTCGCATTCTCACAAGTATGGGTCATCCATCCAAATCTCCAATACACTTGTTTTGCGACAATCAGGGTGTTCTGAACCTAGTCAAGAATCCATTCCATCATGAAAGAACAAAACACATTGACACACAATGTCATTTCATTCGAGATGAAGTTTCGAGGCACCGAATTCAGCTTCAAAACATTCCCACCGATGCTCAAGTTGCAGACATTTTCACTAAGGCACTTGCACGTGTCAAATTTGAATTGTTTCGCAGCTCTCTTTGTATTGCAAAATGATGTAATCAGGGGGGATGTTAGTATAGCTAGTAGTTATATCATTACCAAAATAATGTAATAAGGGGGGATGTTAGCGTATATATTTGTTAGTATATTTGTTATTACATTATTTTATTAATTAGGCTGAACTTGTTATTTGTTATAACAGGTTCTATTTCAGCCTCGGATGGTTTCGTAACCTCCGGGCTATTTTAGTCCTGAAATTGTATTATTTAAACCATCCCGGACATGAATCAAACTGTTGTTTTATCTAACACTTATTGCTATAGGAAGATATCCACCGAAAGTAATAATGCCTATTTTTCCTGATATCCCCCAAGCTCCCAATGCTACTTCTTCTAGTGCTTCTCATTTTCCAAATGCATATCTCCCAAAATAGAGTGGGCCACCTTCCATTCCCACCATACAGATGCCTCAGAACTCTCTGGAATTACCTCCTATTCCTACAATCCCTGCATTACCTGCACCATAGCCTTAGTTAGTCCCTGATAATCAGCTCACTCTTATACTGGATACAATGAAACATCTATCAAATGATATGACTTCAATGAAGAAAAGAGAAGCTACGAGGAATTTCAACTAAGAAGGTTTCCTAAAATAACTATAGATGCAACTCATTCAAGTAACAAGGGGTAGGAAAGATCAAATGTCGTTTATACAAATTAAACAGAAGATGCTATTGAGCCTTCTGCAAATTTTGATTACTAGTGCACCACATGTAATGATCCATATGGAGAGAGTTCTTGTATGATACATCAATATTATATATAGAGTATAGCTATTGAGAAAGCAGAGAAAAGCATGAAAGGTCATGTAAATATGATTAGAGAAAGGGACCACAACTTCATGATGCCTACAGTAGAACAAGTTGCAGTCCTAACCATATCGGGTAAAAAACCTCTGCAAGTTGATCCTAAAGAACTTCAACCTTTAAGTTTTTTCCCAGCTCCCAAAGGAAATTTACCTTATGAGAAAAAATCTCAGGTTCCATTCCAAAGCCAAGGGCAAGAAATACATAAAGAATTTACTCCACGAAAGGAAACTGAGACTCAAGAACAAGCTAAGGAAATGTTGAGATTCCCTTCATTAAAAAAAGGTAAAGGACTGAAGCTACCTAGGGATATATAAATAGGTATGATACCTTCACCAAGGAAAGAGAAAAAATTATTGAATCCCCTACATTAAACATAGTTGAAGAAATGAAAAAGACTCCCTCAAAGGCGAGTATGTATGATGCTCTTCAGTTCCCTAGTCAGATTGATATCCTGCAGGAATCTCTAAAGACAATGAAAGTTAAGGACAAAAACATATCCTCTTCAAATATAGTCTAGGAAAATCTAACATCTGCTACTAGAAAGAATAGACCTCCTCCCTTTTATTTATCTCTTCAAATGGAAGGATGGGTTGTTCACAACTGCATGATAGATTCAGGTGCTACTACTATAGTAATACCCAAAGCAGTATGTGACATTATGGGGATGGAGTACACTAGGAGCAATACAGGTGTGCTACAGCTAGATGGTACTCCAATGAAAATTGTAGGAGTAATTAAAGATATTCCTATACAACTTCATAGGATGCCCCAAATGGTGGTTATACAAGAAGTAGTAGTGGTAGATTTGGCACCATATTTTGGTATGTGCTTATCTAGAGAATTCATGATAAAAATAGGAGGATACCTATCCCTGGATTACTCACATTTAGAAATACCTTTCAAAGGTAGGAGGATTAAGATATTTAATGAGAAACCATCTACTTTTCATGTAGAAAAGATAGGGGACGCTGACACCGTGAATATAATGACGAAAGAAATTAAAGAAGTGGATCTAATGGAAGAGACCTTAGAAGATATTCAAGCAGAAGATCGGTTTTCTCTATAGGATTTCAATGCCATGATAGAGACATAAATAGGAAGTTATTCCATTGAAAAACCAAAAAAGCAATTGACGCATGCTATCAAAGAAAATAACTCTACTAATCAGATGTGGAAGCTTTTCTTTGATGGAGCTAGGTTTAATAATGGATCTGGTGCTGGAATAGTTTTAATTTCCCCTACGGGGAAGGAAAGGGTTTTCTCTTATAGGTTGACATGGAGTTGCACCAATAACATGGCAGAGTATGAAGCACTTTGCTTAGGGTTGAGGAAAGCTGAAAAACTGGGAGTGAAACAGCTACTCATTTATGGAGACTCAGAACTTATCGTGAATCAAGTCACAAAAAAATGTATCAGTAAACAACATTATTTAAAGGCTTATAGAAATAAAGTATGGGATCTCTTAGAAGCCTTTGAGGCTCTAAATATAAAGTTTATTCCTAGAGAAAAGAATACCCACATAGATTTATTGGCATCAGTGGGAGCTAATTTCTGTACTGTGCTTCATATATAGACCTTCAGTGCTAGACAAGAATGTCTTTTGGCAAGTTTTTGAAAATGATGAGCAAATATTAGATTTTTTAATCTATGAAATGAACTGCTCAAGTGACAAAAATCTACAAGATGAAGAAGAAGATATGATTCAGTTGAAGAATAATCATATCCCTAAGGGACTTATCACCCTTGAAATTTTGTTTGATAACAATGATAGGGCTATAGGTCATAAAATAAAATTTGATAAACGTCGGTATAAAGAAGTGGAGTTAGAACCGAGAAAGATGATTAAAGTCGGGGTTAGTTGTACATAAGAAGAATTGAACCAAATCAAGGAATTATGCAAGAAGTTTCCTGATATCATAGCTTGGGTGTACAGTGATCTAAAGGTGTACATAAAAGATATTATCTAGCACACCATCAAATTAGAAGAAGGAGCCAAGCCTTTTAGGCAAAAGCAAAGACCGATAAACCTAAAGATAGAGTCTTTGATGAAGTAGGAGTTGCTAAAACTTCTTCAAGATAAAATAGTGTATCCTATTAAACATTCTACCCGGGTGGCAAACTTGGTACCAGTCAGGAAGAAAATGGAGACATTAGATTGTGTGTAGACTTCAGGAATTTAAATAGAGCATCACTCAAAGACCATTATCCCCTTCCTCAGATTGATCAAATTTTACACACAGTTGCATACTGGATGGTTTTTTAGGGTATAATCAGGTATGGGTCAGAGATGAAGATCAATTCAAGACCGCTTTTACCACAAAATGGGGCACATTTGCCTATCAAAGAATGCCTTTCGGTTTGTCTAATGCTGGAGCAACTTTCCAAAGAGCAATGGATGTAGCCTTTGGTGAACTTGCTAGAAAAATTATAGTTATTTATTTAGATGATATGATTGTCTTTTCTCATCATGAGCGAGATCATATAACACACCTTGAACAAGTATTTGAGAAATGCAGAGAATTTGGAATATCTTTGAACCCAAAGAAATCCATATTCGCTGTAGAAGAAGGTATCTTACTTGGTCATGTCATCTCTAAATATGGATTAGCAATTGACCCTGATAGAGTGAAAGCACTTTTGGAACTGTCCCTACCAGTTAATAAGAAAGGCTTGCAATATTTCTTTGGAAAAATAAATTTTGTGCAAAAATTTGTTGCAAATTTTGCACAGATTTTTAATCCAATGAATGAATTATTGAAAAAATATGCACCTTTTAAATGGACCTATACAAGGAAGAATGCTTTCAAGAAAATCCTAGAAGAGATAGCACAAGCACCTGTACTGGTTAATACTGATTACTCATGAGATTTTATTCTATATGCTGTTGGTGAACCAAAAAGTTATGTTGCATATCTTACACAAAAGGGGATAGACAATGAAGAAAGACCCATAGATTTTCTGAGTTCCACCATGCACGATCACGAGGAGAGATACAATTTTATTGAAAAACAAGTTTATGCTGTCATGAAATCCTTGAAAAAATTTAAGCATTTTCTGTCACAGAGTAAAATCATTGTTTATGTGATCCATCCTGATGTCAAAAACTTTATAATACAAGGAGAACTTGGCAAAAAAAGAGCTGGTTGGGTGACTAAGATACAAGAATATGATGTAGAGATACATCCAACAAAGATAGTAAGAGGTAGAGCCCTGTGTCAGGAATTGGCCAAACAAGCTGCAGATGAGCATGTGGAACCCCAAGGTGTGATGGCTAATACAGAATCAGATCCAAGTCCAAGAAACACTGATTGGATTGATGACCTTGTGGAGTACTTTCAGATTGGAATGTGTCCTCAAAGTTTGAATGCTTCACAAAGAAGAAGATTTAGAGCACAAGCTTTGAAGTACACCCTTCAATCAGAAGGGTTGTACAAAAAAAATATAGATGGTGTAATTTTGAAATGTATAAGAGAAGATGAGAAACAAAAGGTGTTAAATGAATTCCATGGAGGTCTCTCTGGAGGACATTATTCAGGAAGATCCACTGCTTTGAAAATACTCTGAGCAGGTTGTTATTGGCCTTCCATTTTTTTAGACACTTACAAGGTCACCAAAAGTTGCGAGCAATGTCAAAGATATGTAGGGAGAAATAGAAATGCTCCTATGCCCTTAAAACCTGTCCAAGTCGAAGAACCTTTCTAGTAGTGGGGGTTAGACTTTGTTGGGATAATAGAACCCAATTCATCAACTGGCCATAAGTATATACTTACTGCCATAGATTATTTTACTAAGTGGGCTGAAGCTATCCCTACTAAAAAAGCTGATCAAGAGGTGGTGATTGAATTTGTGGAAATCTTGATTACAAGGTTTGGTGTACCAGATTCACTAATTATAGATAATGGATCAACCTTCATCGAAGCAAAAATTATTGAGTTTACTAGAAGATATGGCATATATTTGAAGACTTCTTCCAATTATTACCCATAGGGTAATGGTCTAGCTGAGTCTACAAATAAAAATCTCCTCAAAATTTTGAAAAGAACACTAGAAGATAATAAGAGGAACTGGCATTCCTTGATTAACCAAGCACTATGGGCTGACAGGATTTCAATAAAAAAATCCATTAATACATCCCCTTATTCTTTAGTCTATGGTAAAGAAGCTATTTTGCCTATACATATGGAAATACCAACACTAAAGTTGCTAAATTAGATAAATGAAGAAGGAGGTCAACCTATGGATGCCCGATTAATGCAGCTTCTACAATTAGAAGAACAGAGAGAACAGGATTATAATCATCACCAAAAACATATGGTAGACACGGAAGGATTGTTTAATAAAAAGACAACCTACAAAAAATTTAAAGTGGGAGATCTGGTTTTGAAATGGAATGTGAAAAAAGAAAAGCCAGGTAATCATGACAAATTCGATGCTTTATGGGAAGGCCCTTTCGAGATAATTGCTGAAAGGCAATTTAATTCTTTCCAACTACAAGATCAGCAGGGTATGGTTCTACCCATCACAGTGAATGCTTTTCACTTAAAACTCTATTTCAAATAGAAAAGTGGATAAAACTTATGTATATAATGTATATTATGGTAAGTTTGTAAATATTTCCAAAGTTATTTCTAGTTCAGAGAATTTTGTCAGCATCCTGCAACCAATCAGAAGTCACCAGCAAGAGAAAAGATGAAATTAGAAAGTGCTATATTGTCGGATATAGCAGTTCAAATTCAAAATTGCCACGTGGATTTTTGACTATTGGTGGGAGAAAACCATTTTCAAAGAACTTTGATATGCGTTCCTTTCATTAAATACGGTGAATGATTGGTTGTCGATAGGAATTCAAAATTTTGCCACGTAGCCCTTCAATAATTACATAAAGGAACCGCCTTTGTAAATGGGGAGAGCTTTGGTAAGTGAAATTTTAATTCGCATAGTGGATAATCATTGGTTAGGATTTCGAAACATTCGAAAGGGTGACAAAAATAATGCACAAGGGGATCCGAGCAAATCCAGCCCACCAACCACAATTAATGCACACCATGCATATGTTTCCAATTGACGTAAAACCCTAATTTTGCTCCTGAGTAAAATCCGCTGCATCACTTTCTATTCTTGCTTTTCTTAGTCCAAGTTCAGTTCAGAGAAAAAGAAGCTCAGTGTGATAAAAATTTCATGGCTCCAAAAAAGAATGCTCAAAAAACAACAATAGCAGGTCCGTCTACTTCACCTTCAGCAACAAAACGTGGAGAAGATATGAGCAAAAAAATTGTTGATCGAGATACTAGAATTGGTGATACAGTAGTGACATGGAAGGACCCAACAAAAATTCGAAAGGATATTGAAGATAGAATGGCGACTGGGGTTTCTGCATCTTCTCCCACTACTTTTGCTTTTCATTCGTTGCTATACTGGTATGTTTATATTCCTGTGCACCCTTGCCCCGAACTAGTTAAAGCAATCATAAATTTTTATGATGAAAAGAAAAGGGTGGTCACAAATAAGAATGGGAGAGTGCTTTTTTCTTTAAGCACATATGCTTTTATTTCTGCTTTCGCTATTGGATATGTACCCTCTCTTGAGCCCAAGGCTTTTGACCCGGTAGACCAGGCAAAATATTTCGTTCCTTCTGAAAAAATCAAGAATTTCCTTTATACACAGTTGAGAAATCCACCTAATGGAGGAAGGATGCCTGAAACTCCTATTCCCATAGCTGAATTTAAAAACCCAGAATTATTTTCCATATTGGCTATGGTGGCAGGGTTAAAAACTGATGAAAAAGTTCATGGGTGGCAAATTGCTTTGGTTAATTGCCTATCTAACCCAAAAAATTATGACTCTGCAGTTATGGATAAAAGTGTTTGACCTATATTTTTTGACTGGCCAGGGTATTTGTTTGAGGAAATTCATGAAGGGTTGTCTGCTATCAAGAGGGGTTCTCAGTACTCTTTTCATTTTTCTTCCTATTTAGTATGGTTGTTCTTTTTCTTTATGGCCAAAGAGCTAGCGTTCATTTTTGTTAATGATAAAGATGATAAAGGAAGGACTTTACCAGTGTATGATTGGACCAATGTGTTGTACAAAACCGAGTCATATTATGATTTCAATAGGGAATTTCTAGGTCCCGCTTTGAAAATAATGTATGGGGAAATTAGAAGGTTAACCTCCAGGGCTGAAAAGGTTTTATAGAATAAACATGCTGAAGAGGGTGATTGGTTTATTCTCACCCAGGGGGTTGTTATTAGGTTATATGGTTTTATAGGGAAACCTTTCTTACTCCCTCATTATGTTACTGATAGATTGTTTGCATTAGAGTATGTAAGGCAAATTGAACATATTAATGTGAAATATGGCACAGGTATAGGTAAGACTGGTACTTGTACCATGCCTTTCCATTTTGAAGGTATTGTGGTTTCAAAAAGGGGTCAAAATGAACAAATTGCTCAGGTTCTAAGGGATTTGGGGTTGGTAGAAATCCCTCAAATATGGAAATATGATCCTCTAAACCGATTTGTAGAGAGACAGGCTATTCTGAATAGAATTCCATTGAAAATATACCATGCCTCTGTTAGGCCAGATATAGAAGCATGTAGAAATAATGATGAGAATGATCCATTAGAATGGCATGTGGAACAAATGCAGCCATTGCCTCCTTGGCATGACTTTTATGAGCATGTGTTGCATTTTGACCCAGGGAATAATGAGGGGCATGTGTTGACTAAAAACACCATTGCTAGGATGCAGAAAAAGGGTGCAGATTGGACAATAGGAAATATTCATGAATGGTGGACCATGAGAGTGCAAACATATATGATTGAATCAAGATATCCTATCAAAAATGATCTTGAATTCTCAGTATGATATGATCATTATCAGAGATCTTGGTTAGGAATTTTCCCTGTAAAAATACCTCGCAGTATTGGCGATAGCAAAGAGACAAGTCCCAAAGCTGCTAAAAAGCAAAATATTGAACAGGGAAAAGGTAAGAAGGTTGTAGTTGAACAACCATTGGCTCCAACATAAACCAGGTTGAGAAGTTCAAAGAAAAGAGCTACTACAGATGTTTTCACAAAAGAGCAAGGGAAAACATATGGGAAAGTTGCTCAAATGATGTTAAAAATGGGATATGAAGGCAAGGGCCTAGGAAAAGAAGGACAAGGGATTACTGAACCCTTGCAGGTCGAGAGAAGAGGAAAATGCCTGGCCTTAGGAGCTGATTCATCCAAAAATAAAGCTCCAGTTTCTAAAACTGTTAAGTTTGTTCCCCCTTCAAGCTCAGCTACAAAATCTGATGAAGAACCTCTTTGTATTAAGAGGAAGAGGCTAAAGTCTATAGCAAAAGTTAAAACAAAAAAGGATAAAAGTGTTGAAGAAAATCTAGTTCATGAGAAAATCGCTCAAAGTGATGATACTAATAAATTAGAAATGGCTCCAGACCACGAACAAGTTGTTCAGGATGGTGAGAATAATGTTTTAAATCCAGAGCTTACTGAACAAGAAAATGTCCAGATTGGGACTGTGGATGATCCAAATGACTTTGCTCAGGAGGATAAAGATGTACATATTTCTAAAGAATTCACTGTAAAACAAGAAAATATGGAGCATAAGAAAAGACAACCTAGGGAAATTCCCCAAAATGTTGAAATTATAAATCTTGAAGAAATTACAGAATATGAAGTCAGAGTTGATGATAACAGAAATGCAGAGGTCCCTACACAAGGTGAGGATCCAAATCTAATGATAAGTGAAGGGGATCAAGACCATGGAGAAAGAGATCAACATCAACAAGTACTTCAAACAAACAAAGGTATGATTTCTCTTTTCCTTCAATATTTTCTCTCTACTTATTCCTACAGAGATTTTCCTTCCATTTCATATTCAAAGAAAGATATAATGTTCCTTTTGGGTTCATGTTTTCTTTCCCAGAACCAGCATTATTTTCTAAACTTCAATATGAGGTTGATGCTGAGTTGATCCCAAATCCATTTCTCTCTAGCGCTAGTATTCCAGCTATTAAGTCAATATCCACTCCAAATGATGAGAGTCACCCCACTCTTTCAAAATTGAAAGATCTGAGAAAAGCAAACAAAAATTCTTTAGACTGGTGGACATCTCATTCTTCTGAAGATTCCAAAGCCCCTGCTCGTATTCAAGAGATAATTTCCCTAGATCCTACCATGATGTAGAGGAAAAAGGTAAAATTGACACCATTTTCCCAAAAATAAAAAAGAGACATGACCATTGAAGATTATCAAGCGGAAGATACAACTGAAGATATTACTTAGCTACATATGTCAGATGAGTGGGGAAAAGCTCAGGCCCATTTTGGGACTATTTACTTACATGGAGAATTTTTTAGAGAAAAGTTTGTCAAAGAGCAAGAGGCTAGGAAAGAGTTAGAATCCGTCCTGCAAGAGCAGAAACTGACTGAAAAAGCTCTAAATCTAGAAGCAAAGAGGTGGGAGGATAGGTTCGGGGAAGATGCTAATGAAGCAATTACATTTAAAGAAAAATTGAAAGAGGCTGATGCACATATTCACTCTCTGAATCTACAGGTTCAACAACTCCAACAACTGCTGGTTTAAAAGTAGAACACTCCATCTAGTTTTTCAAAAGAAAAGGCCAAGGTAGTAAGAAGAGAAATGCTCAAATATGTATTGGCATTGAGCCTTAAAGCAAGACCCATGTTATTATACCTGGCCAAAGTAAAGGAAGTAATTGAAGTAGTCAGTGAAGAATTAAGAGCTTCAATAAAATTTCTTCAAGAAAGATCAGACGCGGCCACAAAAATTCAAGTTTTATCAGAGAAGATGCCCGAGAGTGTTACTGCTAAAATTCGTAGTGAAGCATGGTCTCAAGCTAAAATTGCAGCTAAAATTTTCTTTAGGAGACTTAAACTGGTGACTCAGGGTGACAAGCTCCTTCAAGAATTGGAAGCTGAGGCCAAAGGATTAGTGAAACATTTAAATTTGGCTAATAAATGTGGACTTCCATATTTATGGGATGATAATTCAAAAGTGTTGAGTGAAGATGCACTAACACTATCCCTTAAAGCTTTCACAGAATATGAGTCAGAGATAGAGAATTGGGAAGAGCCTGTAGAGGAAACACTGATATTCGCCATGGTGCAGAACCTCACACAGATTAAGTCTTGCTTATAGGAGTTGATTCTGAGAAACAAGATAGTGTCCCATGATAAAGTGGAAGAGTTGCAATACATATATCAACTATTTATGGATTCTTCAGATCTTGAAGATGAATACTGGAAATGGGTTTGCCTTACCTACAATGAAGTGGTTGATACAATAGAAAAATTGAAGAAATCCAGACATGATAACCAAAAGCAGCTAATAGAAGGAGGAACTAGCAGCCAACCATAAAATCTGTTTTAAATCATCTTGAGTTGTTAATGTATTTTTAGTAAAAAATCCATAAGCTACAAAGGGTATCTTGTAAAGGTAATGCTTTGTTTTGCATTTCTTCTTGAAAATTCTTTCCCAAAAAATCTCCTCTCTTGTATTATTTTATTTTTTTAACTCCGTTTCCCAATGGATGAAGGTCCTAGATTCTGATATTTTTTCCAGCAAAATTTCCTTGGAAGGCGCCAAGAATGTTAGTCTAAAAGAGACTACCTCTAGTAGATAGCAAATTTTTGCATAGAAAGACCAGTATTTCATTTTTGAGACATGAGGCAGAGAATTGGCTAAGGCACGAAGAAGGTCGCGATTTCATGACATGTCGGTTTTTCATCAGGATGTGGCTCAAAAAGGTCAGAAAGTAGGAGAGCATCGTGATTTCACGACATGGGAAGTTTTTTCCCGCAATACAGATCAAAGGAGAAGAAAGAGAAAGAATGTCATGATTTTGCCACATGTCGGGTTTTTTCCAGCATGCTGCCCATAAAAGATAAAGTACAAGAAAATGTCATGATTTCACGACTTGGTAGGTTTTCGCTCTCAAAGTAGCCCAAGGAACCTGAATAGAGAAAATGTCATGATTTCATGACATAGTAAGTTTTCACTTGCAATATATCCCAAAGGATCCCAAAAGGAGAAGGTGTCGCGATTTCGTGACATGTTGGGTTTTCACCTACGACAGCCTGAAAGAGCCAAAAGGGAAAAAGTGTCATGATTTCGTGACCTGATGAGTTTTGCCGACATAGATATATTTAGTAATGAATAAGATGCCTCCAAGAGCCTGTGTCAGTAACTAGAAGTGGATAGTAGAAAATATCAATCCCTAGATTCCTGCTATTAGATTTTGTTTGTTAGAAGCCATGCAAAATATGTGGAAGCATGATTGTAGTCTGATTGCTTGTAATTGATTTTATATCAGAAGGTACTAATTTTAAGTAGATACTCACCATAGGGTATATATAAGGGTAAACGTACTTGGAAAAGAGGTCGGCTCTTGGACGTTTACAAGACTGGATGTATGTACTTTGAATATAAGCAATACAATTACGCTTCTATTTGGCTTCTGGTTCACATTGTGCAAGTGTATGTATTAACATTTCTCACTTCTATTCACATTATTGAAATATAGATTGTGTTTGTTCTAAGATCTGGACTTATGCAAAACATAAATCATATTGTTGGAGTTGAAATATGATATATACGTGTGTTAGATAGACATCTAAATCACATTGGGAAATCCATGATTTCTGCGTGAAGATATATTGAATGCTTTAGCAAGTATATGTATTCATCTTAGTTGTTGTTTAATCTGTACCACAAGCAAGCTCTAGCCTCGGCTATATTTCCCTTTCTTTCAGTAATTCTCTTTTCCCTTTTCCCCATAAAAACCATTAAGGAACCAACCTCCTCTGGAGATTAGATGAAAGATCTTAGGATCAGTCTCATCTATTCAATGTTGACAAAATCAAGGCGCAAATAACAACCACAGACAGATTTTGTTCCAACAAGAACATATGATCCTTTGAACAAATACAAGGACATGATGAAGCATGAGTATGCTTGGGTCAAGCACAAAGAAGACCAATATGAAGAAGCATTGTTGGAAGCAATAGAAAAAGGAGAAAATTTACAAAAAGTATGGGATGCTTTCCCGTACAATCAAATGGGTAATTCACAAATTCACACACCATATGAATACCCCATTGAGCTAAACTCAGTAAGGAGGATTACTGTAGATTCAGTAGCCCCAATCTTCTCTCCTCCCACTCAAGCCATTTGGGAAGATACTATATTGGAAATTATATAAGAGTAAGACATTGAACAAGTAGAAGTTATAGTGAATCCAATAGATATAGTGGAACATCAGATTAAATCGAAGCAACGACTGATACTTCACAAGAAAATATTGTCAGACTTCATACAAAGAAAGGAAAATAAATAGTTATAGGATCTTCCCAAGAATTAGCAATTCAAGAAAAATAGGTCATAGCCCCTATTCCTGAACAACTATTGGCCCTTACTAGTGTGAAAAAGTTAGCCCCACGGGCCTTTCCCAGTTCACTAAAAATCAACAATGTAGAAGTTTAGGTTCCAATAGTGGTCCAAATGAATATGAGGAAAATAGGTGGTTTTAAGGACCTCTTAAGGGAGCACAAAGTTAAACAATTAGAAGTCATATCTATCCCTGAGGCAAAGAGGTTTAAAATTGCCCTAACATCAAAAAGAGTTTCTCTGGAGAGGGTAGAAGAAGAAACAATTTTTAGTGTGGCCAATGAAAAAGAACTATAAATGGTAGCAGGGATGGGCAACATAGGAGAAGGTTCTACTGTAGGGGTAGAGGAAAATAGGGCCAGGTCATCTATCACCAAGAACATTTGGTTCTCAAAATTGATGATCAAATAGGGAAGATTTTAATTCAAGGGAAAGACGATGACATGGCCAGGATGAACAAAGCTATGAACGAAAATACTATAGGCCTTTTGCACCAAGAAAATAAAGAAATGAGGGGCCAATTGGAGACCAGTGATAAGGAAAAGGCTGAAATGCAAGCCTTAATTAATAATTTGAAGGAAAAGTTAGCAAAGGCAACCGCCACACCAGTACAATCCTCTATGGTTGTGAAAGTAATAGACTATGCAGACTACTTTTCTAAAATTAGAAAAGAAATATTATTTAAAATTAAGGATAGGATCAATAGAATCATACAGATGTTTAGACAGATCAGAGTGATCTAATTTACTGCCAAGAAAATGGAGAGTCTGCTATACAAGAAAGAAAAAGAACTAGAAGTCATCCATCCCACTCTCCACCTGATGGTAAATTTTTTCGATGAAATACAGAATAAATAAGTGATCTTAAATGATGACTTTGAGGTAAAAATATTATTGAATTCATGAAAGCAGCAATGTTCAAAGCAAATAGGGAAAGGTGGTATAATGATGTTGTAGAAATGTTTACCCTGTTAAATGATATAAGAGAAAAGCTAGCAGAAATTGGGTTGTCATTGGAGGAATTCTTGGAAACTTCTAGCATAGAAGACCTTCTCATGAATAAGATCGAAGAGTTTGACTATGACCCTGATGATGACAAAGCAATGGCCAGGGAGACTACATTCTTGTTAAATATTGTGGATTTCCTTGTTACCCAGTATGAAAAGAATAATTTTTTTATTATCATACAGAAGAATAGAATCCTCCAAGAAATGAATATACTGAGATTTGCTGTGACTTTTAATATTAATTCTTAGGAGCTTATTGAAAAGCAAATCAAAGGGCTACAATAGAGCAAGAAAAATAAATAAACCAAAAAATGCAGTTTACAGCTGGAACTAAAAACACCCCTAGATGAAGAAATAAAGATTAATCAGGGAAGAGAAACTTCAAAAGAAGGAAACCAGTCAAAAGCTGAAGAAGGGATAGAAGAAGAAGACTATTCAGGTACTGAGATTACCAGTTAAACAGTTGAATTAAAAGAGTCCTAGAAGAATGTACAATGTAAACAAAAGGAGATAATGGAAGAAAACTGTACAAAAGTTTGAAGATCAAAATAAAAAGTGACAAGTGTAAGGCCCATATAAGGCCAGAAATAATAGATTCAAGAATTCAAAGCTATAAATACACCAGTTACGGTCAGAATCTGCATCAATATTTTAGGATAGAAAATTCTTGCTAAGAGGTATACTTGAGTGCCCGATAGTTGTGCTATTGTATTCCCTTTATGTCTATTCTCTTTTTTATCCCTCATTCTTCCCCTTTGTTGTGTAGGTTTTGGTAGAACAGTGCTCAAGAAGCTGAGATTATTTTCAGATCTATTGAGACTGAAACTCAGAGATTTTTCCTGTTACCTGATTGAAACGGGAGAAGTTGAAAAAGTCTTGTTACATTATTTGAATGATATTTATTCATTGTATTATACTTTTAACAGAGTTTAATGACATTCTTCCAACTCTGCGTGTAATTCATTTGGAAAATTAATACAATTTTGGGGGTCAATTCTGTCAATTTGATCTTTAGTTTTGTGTGTTACTTCATGGTAGATTACATTATTTTAATGTGTTATGAATGTTTATTTTATTGGTCAAACTGTTAGATTTATTATGATATTCAAATGAGTTTAACAGATCCAATTTATTCTTTTCCCAATTCTTTCTATTCAATTTAAAGTGTTGTTAAAATTTCTATAACAACCCAATGAATCTAGGCATCGGTCTACACATAAGGTATAATTAAGATTGTTATTCTTGCTTGGTCAATTTAATATAAGTAGTGTATAACTAAAATTTAGAGTGCTTAAACTTGCAATATCTTAAGTTTATCACTAGGGTTTCCTTACCCATTTTGATTCTTTTCTTTATCAATATATATTTTTAGAATAAAGAGGTAGGTTCACCAAAGCCTATAATAGCTCGTTGGTTCCAAATGATTTCTTGTAGTGTGACAACTCAATCCTATGGATGCAAGAAATTGTTCCAACAGTTTTTTGGTACTATTGCCTGGGATCGAACTTATATGTTAATTGCATATCTTTTCTTTTTTTTTGGTTCTCAACGATAATTTTTGTGCTTTTACCATCAAACTGACACCAATAGTTTTTTGGTGCTGCTGTCAGGGATGACTTGTTAAAAATATTTGTCTATATTTTTAAGTTTTCTTTGAATGATATTAAATCAATAGATGACCAATTAGAACAAAGAACATGTGTTTTAACTTTTATGACTTTTACGTTCTTTATTTTCTTTTTCCCATAATTTTCAATTATCTTTTGAAGTAATCTTGATGTTTATTTATTTTCTTGAAATTTACTCCAAGAACCATCTCTTGTGATGCTGAGAGTAAAAATATCAAGCAATCTTGATCATAAGTTTTGTTCTTTTTGCACTACCTCTGGTGACTCTGTCTGGACAAACCTAGAAATCAAAAATCAAGAAATAAGGAGAAGAACATGCTGACACACACTAGGAGAAGTGGTAAGGAGCTATTTCCAAAATTCGAGAACATTGAGGTACTTAGCTATAATAAAAAAGTACCACTTATTAATAGTACTATGCATGAAAGTAAATCTTGTCCTACAAGTAGAAAATATGTGAAGAAAAATAGAAATCAAAATATTGTTGCTACAAAAATAGTTGTTAATAGTGGGTTAAATTTTGTTGTAGATGATACATTTGATTATTCTCATTGCCCAACTAATAGTAATACTACGATAGATGATTCAACTGATTATATTAAGGTTACCCAACCCCATATTCATGTAGGTAGTGTTCCTATGAATCCAACTCCCATTACACCTATAGTGATAATGGCTTAGCCAAATCAATATAATGTTTAGTTGTGGAGAACTAATAGGTACAGGCATTTTGCTTTACCTATAAATTTGAATGCCCTACCAAATAAAGCCCACAAGTACCTATCCAAGATTCTAGGAAACATTGCAGTAACTAGATAAGATCATATTAAAAGTTTCTTATATTCTTTGGATATCTTAGAGGTAGAACATGAAGATGTACTCCTAAGGCTATTCCTATAAACTTTAGAAAAGGATTCCAGGGAGTGGTTCAACTCTCTCCTAGCCAATGACATTCCAAATTTTTCTAAAATGGAAACAATGTTTCTAAAGAAATTTGGAGAGAGGAAAAATGAACAATCTCTATTAACTGAGTTAGCCACTATGAAGAAAAAGAAAAATGAAGCTGTCGATGATTTTAACAGAAGGTTTTCCAAAACTAGGAACAAAATCCCTTTTAACCTTAGGCCTAGTGACATCCAATCAAAATTTTTATATAAAAATGCTTTCCAAGGAGAATTCAATTATGAATTAAGGCAAGAACAAGCCACCATTATCGATGAATGTATGGATAAAGTGATTGAAATCAAAATAAATATGCTAGATAGTGGTAAAATGAAACCATATTCTTTGGAGAAAAATCAACCTAATAAAAATTCCAAAAGAGTAGCTTTCGATTTACAAAGAAGAGCTAAAGTAGATCCAATGGAAAAATTGACTAATTAGATGGCTAAGATGTTTAATACCATGAACAAAAGGTTAGTGAGAATATAAATAAATAATGGAAACAATGGGAACAATGGTGAGCCATCACAACAAGAGAGACCATATTTTGATAATCACCCTCCCTTCAAGAAAAATTTCAACATGAATTGGGAAAACAATAATGGCTCTAAAGAAGGAAATAGAAGTAGGAACAATGGAAACAATAATTGGAAGAACAAAGAATATGTCAGAGATCAGAATAGTGTTCCAAATCCCATGCCATCTACTAACATAATAGAAGGTTTTACTTACTTTTGTTCAACCTATGATGCCCCCCATAACCCATAAGGATATGGTATTTACTTAAGTAATAACACAATATAGATCTTAATGATGATTCAGAAGAAGACATAAGGATTAATGTTTGTTGATCTCTACAAGATGAGTCCAGAGAAAGACTCTTTGAAGATAACATGGACAAGTATGCTTCAAATTTTCATATTCATATCTTAGTAGATGAAGGTACCAAAATCATGCAAAAACCACATGATTCAAGATATGATAAAATGAAATAGGGGAGATTAATTTCCACTACAAAAGAAATGGGGGAGTTAGAAGCTACCCATACTTTGAATTTAAGAAACAAAATAGTTCCTTGATAGAATAGAGAAAGCTTATATCAGTGAAATAAGAAAACAGTCCTTCACAAACAAAAATATTAGTAAAGAAAAATTAATAGAACCCCCATAAAGGTAATCCTTTAGCTAGTAGAATTAGAAGAGGAAGCACCTAAAGAAGAATGCAACAAAACACTAGATGTAAAAAATATAGATTTTGATGCTGGATCAGAAATTAGTAAGCAAAAGGTTAATATCACATTTGGCGAGCTTATGAAAGTTCAGCAGTAAAGAGAACAAGTTTGTAGAGTATTTAGACATATTGAGCAAAAAGAAGATCCAACTTGCCATGGTGCTAGAAAAAATCAACATGATATAAGGTCTTCATCCTCTATTAGACCCTTATATGTGTCATTAAGATATAATTAAGATGAATGAGAGAGGTATGTAATTCATAGTTGTATGATGTATAGTGGATATTCACACAATATCATGCCCAAAATGATAGCTAACCAAATGGGGTTAATATGTACAAGAGATTCTACCCTTGTTTTAGAAATGGATAGTAGGAAAGCACCTTGCGTTTGAGTGATAAAAAGATTATTGGTTTTCCTGGATCAACACCCCAAAAAGGGTATAGTGATGGATGTTGCAGTAGTGGATGTTGATCTGTTCTTATCACTACTACTAAGCAAACATTGGGTAGAACAACTGGGAGGATTAATTCAATTGGATTGGTCTTATGCTACCATCCCAATGTCAGATAAAGAAAATGTAACTCTACGAAGAGAACCTTTCAAAAAATATTCTATAGAGTTAATTAAAACAAATGAAACCATGATAAACTTAGTAAACTTAGTAGAGGAGAAAGGAATGGGAGTTTATTCGATATGGCATAACCCATTCCTAGTAGAAGTACCAGAAACCAAAATCATGGATTCATAAGATATGAAAATGGTTGATGCTGAGTCAAATAAAGTATTAACACAAGATATGTGGACCATGACTTTTGATGAAGCCAAATATCATTCTAGAGCACGTGCAGGACTCAATTTAACTGACATAAAAGGAAACTATCTTGGTATTCCTTATAGAATAGAATTCCCTTGCACTAATAATATAGCTAAATATGAATCTTTGTTGTTAGGATTGAGGAAAGCTAAAGAGTTGGGCATTAACTACCTAACTATAAAATTAATCATCCAAAAGATAAGAGGAAAGTATCAAACCAAACATCCTAGGTTAAAACAATATAAAACTACAATATTGGAAGAAATTGAATTTTATTTAGCTTTCAATATTTCATACATTCCTAGAGAACAAAATCATATTGCAAACGTCTTAGATGTAAATGCATCAGGCCTGGACCACCCAAAAATTACTACATAATATATGGACAGGTTCCCAACCATATTAGTCTATAAACCCTATGTACCAGATAACATTGTTTACTTACAGGTGTTCCAATATGATGTAGACAAAATAATTTATGACCTTACAAAATCAATATGCAAATATAATCTGTGATGAGAAAGATGGAGAAAAATTAAAAGATCAATTAGGTGAACAAATAGAAGTAATCCAACTAAAATCAAATAGAATACCAAAAGGATTAGTTTCTCTAGAGAGTTTATTTGATGATTTTGATAAGGCATTTAAACCTCTTTTGAAAGAAACCATAGCTAAAGATGTTAATATTGGTATAGTTAAAGAGCCCAAAATAGTAAAAATAGACACAACTCTACAAGAAAAGGAAAAACTGGGTATATCAGTTTCTTGAAGAAAAATAAGGAACACTTTGCTTGGACATATGAAGATATTAAAACCTTCAAGACATATGTAATATCACATATAATACCTCTGAAGGAAGATTCCAAGCCATTCAAGAAAAAATAGAGGAAGTATAACCCTACTCTGCATCCCATAATGCAAAAAGAGGTACATAAATTGCTAGATTCCAAAATTATCAAAAAGGTAAGATTTTCATCTTGGATATCCAACCTGGTACCAATCAGAAAGAAAAATGGGGATATTAGACTTTGTGTAGACTTTAGAAACTTGAATAAAATATCCTTAAAGGATAATTATCCATTGTCTAATATGGAACAACTATTGCAATTTGTAGTTGGTTCATCCAAAATGTCCCTATTGGATCTATTTTATGGATATAACCAGATACAGATTAATCTAGAAGACAGACATAAGACAACATTCACTACACCCTGGGGTACTTTTAAATATTTGAGAATGCCCTTTGGACTAATGAATGCAGGTGCTACCTTTCAGAGAGCAATGGATTTTACCTTCAAAGGATTAATGTTTCAAATAGTAGTGGTATATTTGGATGATATAACAGTGTTTTCTAAAAATCTAGAAGACCATTTGGAGCATCTTACTATAGTATTTTCCCGGTGTAAATAATTTGGAATTTCCCTAAATCCTAAAAAATCAATAGCTGAAACAAAACAGGGGAAATTACTAGGACACATAGTTTTAGAAAAAGGGCTGAGTATAGATCTAGAAAAAATAGAAGCTATCTCAAAAATTTCCCTCTTAAAAGCATAAAGTCAGGTCATTCTTTGGAAAAATTAATTTTTTTAGAAGATTCATTCCAAATTTTGCAGAGATGACCAAAACCATAAATGATATGGTTAAAAATACTGGAGAAATAAAATGGACAACATAAAACATAGAGGCCTTCAAAAAGATAAAAGAAGCCATTTCTACTGCCCCAGTCTTAACCTGTCCTAAATACTCAAAGGATTTCAACATCTATTTATTTGCATTTGAGAATTCCATTGTCGCGGTCCTTTCTCAGAAGGATAATAAAAATAATGAAAGGCCAATAGCTTTCATGAGTTCAGGATTGAAAGGAGCACATCTTAAATATACCTTGTTAGAAAAACATGCTTATGTAGTGATTCAATCTTTAGAATATTTCAAAGGTATATTCGGTTCAAATAAGGTTTACTACTATATCCTTTTCATAACAATAAAATATATCTTCACCCAGTATGAACCTCTAGTAAGGCCTACAAGGTGGATGGTGAAACTATTTCAGTATGATACAAAATTCAAAATAGTCAAAACTGTAAGACGACATGGATTAATAAAATATATAGCATATAAATGAGAAGACTCTAATAGTGTCATTACTGTAGATGAAATGCATGACATAAGGAGGAGTAAGAATGTTGAATGTAAATGGTATGATGAAATAGTAGCATACCTACAAAATCTATCTTTTCCAAAGGACATGCCAATTAACAGAATGAGATCAATAAAAATGCAAATATAGAAATATCATGTGCAGGATAGTGTGCTTTATTGGAGATACGCTGATGGTGTGTTATTAGTCTGCTTATATGAAAGTGAAGTCCCAAAAACAATGAAGGAGTTTCATGATGGTTTCTATGGAGGACATTTTGCTTCCAAAGCTACAACTAATAAAATTATGAGAGCAGGTTATTATTGGCCTTCTCTTTTCAAAGATGTATATCAATATGTAAGAAATTACCATAAATATCAAGTTTTTGTAGGTAAGAATCACTTGGATGCTATGCCTCTTAATCCAGTAATCATAGAAGAACCATTCACACAATGGGGTATCAAATTAATTGGATAAACGAATCCAAACTCATCAGGTTGACATAAATGGATCATAACTGCAATATATTACTTCACGAAATGGGTAGAAGATGCTCCTCTAAGAAGTTATACATCTCAAAATATTATAAATTTCTTAGAATAAAGTATTCTAACTAGATTTGGGGTTCCTCTAAAGTTAGTAACAGATAATGGGTAATATTTTGTATCATTTGAGATGGTAGAATTTTGTGCTAGATATGAAATATAACTTTCTCACTTTGCAAATTACTACCCACGAGGGAATGGTCTAGCTGAGTCATATAATAAAAATTTAATTACTAGAATTAAGAGATCAATGGGTAAAAATAAGAGGAGCTAGGATAGTGAATTAAATTTTGCTCTATGGGAAGATAGACTATCACTTAAAAGGAATACAGGGAGAACTCCTTACAAAATGGTGTATGGAGAAAAAGCCTTGACACCTCCTAGAATAGAGAAATTAGCATTATCCCTACTGTTACAGGACCATGAGAACCCTGATGCCTTGTAAAGGAGATTAGAACAAATTATCCAATTGCAAGAGCAAAGAAGAGAGACGTTAAATAAAATAATTTATCAAACTTAGAAAACTTTAAGATCTTTTAACAAGAAAGCAAAAGGTATTCCCTTTTCTAAAGGTGATATAGTGATCTACTGGGATCCCAAAAATGATAAGCATGGCGAGAAAGGAAAACTTGAGCCCAAGTGGATTGGCCCTTATCAAATAGCTCAAGTTGTTGGTCAAAATACTTACAGGTTGTAAAACTTGGAGGAAAAACTGATGAAAATCCCCATCAATGGTATACATCTCAAGGTTTATAACCCGTTCCATAGGTTCAATAGGGAGTAAAAGCCCTAAAATAAAAAAAAAATATATATAAAATAAAAAATAAAACAATATAAAAAGTAAAAACCTAAAAACAGAGTGTTGTTCCTATCAGGATGTTGTGTTGTTTGTTTTGGTCAGTGTTCTTATTATTGTTGTGTACTATTTTTCTTTATGTAGTTTTTTTTGGTAAGTAGTGTTTGTATTTACAGTGGGTTTTAATAAGGATCCCAAAACCTGATTACATAAGCAATGGGCCTAGGGCATCAATCCCTTGAAACTAAACACCAAAACAAAAATCCCACCCAGCGGTAACAGTAAGCATGAAATAATCCCTCTCAGCGGGAAACAAACAAATAATAAAGAAAGTAGTTTTGGAGATCCCACCCAACGGGGAGTAGCCAAAAACCACCATCGAGAAGATCCCACCCAGTAGGAAGCAAAGAAAAACCGTTACAATAAAATCTCGCCTCGCGGGAAGTAGTCAAAACCACCACAAATAGTCCCGCCTAGCGGGAAGCAATAGGGAAATCCCACCATCCGAGAAACCAATAGAAAAGAAAGGATCTCGCATTGTGGGAAAATCAACAGATTTGGCGGATATTGCCCTGTGGAGAAACCATCCCACCCACCGAGAAAACATTTCGTTCAGTGAGAGCCATCCTATAGGAAGATGATAGCCAACATAGAGAGGATCCAGCCCATCAGGAAGTGACCAGAGAGCTGCACCACGAGGAACCATAGAGCCAGCACGAAGAAGCCTCCACACGGGAATAATAGCCACCAAGATCCCACCAAGGATTCATAAGCAAAAGGGGGAAAGAGGCCCCCCAGACCACCCCCAAAGCTGTGAGGACCTCAAGGGAGACCCCAAAAAGTTGTCCAAACCCTAAACCGTCACCTCCACCGCATCGAGAAATGTAGGGGACCAGATCCACATGAATAACCTACAAAAAACCCCAGGGGGAAGCCTGAGGGAAAAAGGGAAGGGATCCCCAACCAAACAGGGATCCTTGGGAAGCACCAGTCCGAAAAAACAACCAAGGAAACCCTAGCCGGCTAAGAGGGACGCAGATAGTGGAGAAGGATCTCCCCCAGGAGATCATCTGCAAACAACCACTCCCCGGGAGGGATGACCTGGGTTGAGCCAGGGACTGGGCAGGAACCAGGAGCCATGGGAGGGGGAGCAGGGGAGGGACCAGAGACCTCCCCTCTCTACTTTATTCCCTCCATTGCTGAACTAAACGGTCCAAAAATTGTTAATGATTATTTACTTATTTCTTTATGTAGTTTTAATTGTGTTATCCTTCATGATTATCATAGGAAAAAGAGTATTTTTTAAACATTTATTTCTCTAAAGATAAACATAGAAGAGGAAACTTATTTTTGAATTTGATGATGCTTACAATTTTCCAAGTTGAATGTTCATGCAATTTTCATATGGTATGAAATAAAACAGAGTAAAATTAGAGTTGTTGGTACATCATGCCGAAGCCTCACATCGCAAATACTATTTAAAGAAATTTTATTATCCAAAGGATAAAATTGTGTCTGGTAAGATGGTTGAGCTAAAAATTATTACACTCTATCCTTTAGCCAAAAAAATTAATCCTCAATTCAGGCACACTCATTGCACAATTTGCTTATATCCAAATATTTCTCAAAAAGAGAAAGAAAATTTAAATAATGCAAATTGAGTTTGTATCTGAGATATCTTAGAAAACCTCTATCGGGGCTATAGATGCTTGACTATCAGTAGAGTAAAACTAGATGGGATTAGGAGCATCTCCATTAGGGATATAGATGCCTAATTGGTAGTGGAGCCCTGCTAATAGAAAAAATATTAAAGAGTGAAATTACTTATTAGGCTTGAACATTTTTCAAACATGATGAAGTTATGGAAGACACATGAATCAAAATGAAAGCACTAACACACACTTAGGCCAAGGCATGATGGGGCAAGTGAATTTGATGCATTATGAATGATCATATCTTAGGACATTGTAGAAAAATCATAACAATATTTCAAAGCTCATTTGAAACTAAAATTTTGATCCTTAGATCTAAATTTGAATGAGGAGAATAACAATTTTTGGATACTCTATTTGCTTTGATATCATGTTTGTTGTTGCTTTATTCTATATTTTTAGTTTTAAGTCTTTCTTAGTTTATATTTTTAATTTTCTAATCAGGCTTGATGTTTTGTGATTCTGTTTAAGGCTAGAAATAAAACTAGGAGATTATGGTATTCTCAAGTGCCTTAGGTTTTCAGCATATTGTCCTAATCAGAGCTTATGTTGGAGCCAAATTTGACTCACTTCAGATACCCCCATTTTTAAATTTTTGGTTTCAATATATTTATGAAATATTCCTGGTCTTTGTTTCTTTCCTCTCTGAGAAGTGATTGTCAGTGATTTGATCCCTAAGAACAAATATAAAAATATTAATCTTAATCAAGTCCAAAGTTGTGGCCTTAACCGTTAATAAAATTTTCTTGGTAACCTTTAATTTTATCCGATAATAAAAAAGCCTATTGAGTTCAAATTAATCAAAAATATGCTAAATTATCTTTAACCATTGAAATAATTAGCCGTTGATTTTTCCCTGCTTTATTAAAGAGACTATAATTTGTGAAATCAAATAAAAGTCCCCCCAAAAAACCTTGGTCCTTATAATTAAATTTATTGAAGCATTCGGACCTAAGTTCATAAGCCTAAGGTTTAAAAAATTATCACATGGATAAATGAGGGTATGCGCCCCCGTCATGGTTATAGATCGTGCAAGTCCAAAGATCTGGATGATAGGGCTTTACTCTCTTAAATTGGAATGGATGTGTTCTCTTGATCAATATGAAGGATAATTCAAAGAAAACCATGGTCCAAAGTGTATAACCTAAGGTCTTAGACTACTTAATTGATTAAAGTCAAACAAGGGTCATGCACCCTTTTTTTTTTTTGGTAAATAACAAGTGGATAAATCTGGATAAATCTAGATGGTTGCGCTTGATCTAAACCCAATACAATGGATGCATGCTCTTAAAAAATTCAAAGTATTAAAGGGTATACAAGGGTCAAATTACAAATTTAAATCAATTAAAACCTAAGACTTGAACCCATTTAATTAATATTCAAGCAAATTCAATAAATCCAATGGTAGCGCTCACTCCATCATGATCCGATAGAGGTGCTTTCACCAAATTTAAACAAGGATAAAAATAAAAATTATTAAAAGTGAATCAAAGCTTAAATTAAATAATCAAAATATTAAGCACAAGTTAAAAGCTAACCACTAGCTAGATTAAAAGCTAAAATCGAGGATAAGTTAACATTAAAGCACATTTTAAAATCCGATAAATAAACGTCAAGCACCTCCCAATATCTAGACGACAGTTCTAAATGGTGATGAAATTCGACAGTCATGCATCGTTCATAATATTAAAAGCTTTAACTTAGGATGGGTAAGATGCCTCAAGAATTAATTAAATCACTAATCATAATTAACAAGGGTCTTAAAGCATTGCTAATCGTTTCCTTTTCGCTTAATCAAAGATTAATAAAAATTAAAATATGCACCATTTGGTTATTAGTCTTGTAGGTCAAAGAAGATCCATGGCTACACTTAACCAGGAGTCAATCCAATGGATGTGCACTCCCTAAAGAAGTCAAATTTGGTCATACACCCATTTGACTAAGGCACCAAGAAATTTTGAAAGATCCAATGGTAGTGCTTACTCTTACTCGATCCAACGAACGCACGCTCACCAAAAATAACCAAGGTTAAGTGAAAGTATTATATGCACTCATTGATTAAATCTTGTGCAGATCTAAAGAAATCAATGACTGTGTTCATTCTGATATGATCCAACAACTGTGCATGCAAAAAGATAACTGAAAAATAACAACAGTCTTTAAGCGATAAAAAGGCTTGCACCTTCATGGGATCCAATGACCACACATGCTCCAAAATAAATCCAATGGCAGTGCTCTATTTTGCCTAGATTTGATGACAAAACTTTTCTAGAGTAATCTAAAGCTAAAGAAAATATATGACAACATTTAAACCTGCCAAATCTGATGGCTACGCTTGATCAAAAGAATCAAAGGAATATAAAGCACACATTATTTGTTGATCTAACGGTAGCACTTGATATCACTCTAATATAATGGTAGCACTTTCTTGAAAGTATTTACAATTAAAAAAGTGTTCAATACCTAGGAAATAGTCAAATTAAAATCCAACGGTTGCACTCATTTCGACCTAGATCTAATGACAATGATTCATTGAAGCGGTTGACAAATAATGATGCAAAGTTTATCTGTGTGTAGTTTTCATTTGATCTAATGATAGTTTTCCAACTCACCCAAATATGATGGTAGTGCTTTCTTGAAAGTGGTCAAATTTTAACCAATCAGTCATCAATGGGGTTGCAGAAAAACAGGATCTGACAGTCACGCTTATTTTTATCTAGATCCAATGACAGCGCTTCATCGAGACCACCAAAAAGGAAATCAAAGTAAGATAATCAGGTAATTAAGGGTTAAGACAGGTTCTAATCATGATTAAAAAAGTCTAAGAATAGATTAATATCTCCTTATTTGGATATGAAGTGCACATTTCCTTTTTAATTCAACGAAAATGCTCGATCTTGCCTAGATCTGGTGGCAATGTGTTTCTAAGGTGTCTAAAGGATAATTTAGATGAGTTTTTTAGTCAGAATATTAATTAAGGTTAATAAGGCCAAAATTTATGCACCTAATTAAGATTAGGGGAGGGTATAATACGTTGTTAATGACCCCTTTTTCTTGCTTAACCTTAGTGCATACCTGGAAGATCAGGTGGTGGTGCACGTCCAATTTTTGATCGAACGACTAGCGCTCAGGAAGGTGATCAAAGTATAAAGGCCCATGTTTTATTGAGATTTTATTAATGATATAATCACATGGTTAACCCTAATAAAACAAAATTATTTTTTGGATTAATACTATGATTAATGAAAATGATGATTATTAATTTTTGGCCAAAGTATGTGAGATCAACTTACTACTAACCATGGTGTTTTAATCGTAATATATATGACCACCTTGACATATGTTTACTATGTTGTAGGGCTAACAATTATGTAGGTCCAAAGGCATCAATGATGGTGCTCGAAGCTTATTAAATCTAACGGTAAGCATGATTTGGTGAATCTGGGTGGGCACGCACCTCTATGATCAAAATCAGATGATCAAGCCTCAATAAAATGACCATATTTAATAGTGTATCTATTTTTGAACTAAAATTTTTAGGTCCAAGGTGGCAGAATGTTTCATAAAAATTCCCATGAAATATACCACTACCATGTTCATAATACCATGTTAGGAGGGAGAACAACTCAACGACCAATAGAAACACTATGAATGATTACAGAGTACACGAAACAAAGTTCTCATGGACATGCAAGCTAAGGAAAATCACCTACCATAACTTTATAGTTTTAGAAATGACATTATGGCCAATATCCATTGGTCAAATTCAAAAGGCAATTAGTGACACTACATTAATAACTCCCTGTGCAAATATAGTGAAACCACTCCTTCGTAAATTAATTAAACCCCCACTCTCGAACACCATTACCACTATGGTTATCTCAGAATAAAAAAAATTGCTATTGGCGAGTAGAGAGTCAAAGGGTTACCATTGGCAAGTGATAATTCAAGAGTAGTGTGCTACAAAGAGTGGAAGTGTTGTCTGTAAGCAGAATGACCTCCTGGGGAGCTGCTTTCACATCTAGAGACACCTTTAAGGTAGTAAAATTTGTCATAGACCAGATCCTATATGCCAAAATATTTGAGCAAGCTACTATCGCAATAGGGATGTATGATTTCTCCAAAAAATCTGTGAAATACAAGAAGCTCATGCCAGATCAAAAGTACAAAATAGAAAACACCTATGTTTAGAGTTTTGAATCCACAGAAGAGAATTTACATCACTATCCTTGGTTGTTGGTATTTTTGTTCCACAAAGTGAGAAAATCATAAAACAAGGGGGTTCCCAGAAGCAATAGATGGACAAGAAATGTGGGGAAATTAATCTATCCTAGAGTACACTACTCTATATACCTATTGGTATGGCTAGCATTAGCCCATGAAGAGAACACGAGGACCTTTAGGGACAACAAGGACCAACCAGTATTCAGTATCGCATCCAAGTACATCAACAAAGTATTCAACTTGATGCCATAAAAAACATCGCTAATTCGCCAGGTAATTCATACAAATTCTAGCATGTTAACTGGTTTAGAATCTTTCAAAATGCGTTTTGATACACATGAGAAGATACGATATGAATTCCCTATTAGGAAAATGATATTTATGCCCTAGGTTAGGAATTTATGTGATATGGTTAACATCATCTTAGGAGTTTCAAAACTTGATGTGGTATACATGGATATATTATATCTGGTCACACAAAGTAACATAAGCATGAACACCCCCATTTATGCTTGGGAAGAATAATTGAGTAAAAAAATGCACAGACAGTTGACAAAACTAAAGAGGACAATTTTCGAGCAAAGGAAGCAGATACCCCCTTTTACCACTAATTGATTCTCATGCATCTATTGGCTGGGCAAATGGGAGAAGAGAATAAAAAGAAACTAAAAGTCGTTGAGAGTCCTTATGTCCAAATTAGATTTGGGAGGATACATGAAGGGTGTACCCATTTGGGTTGGTTTTGCGATAATTTCATGGTAGAAATTCACTGGATTTTAAAAAGCGACATGCCTGAGATATTAGGCCCTATGATAAAAGCTTTTATCAAAGAAAAGGAAATAGGAGATTATTTCTTCTCATAACGCTTCACATACATTAGGTTGTATGGGGCCAAAATTCCTTCTAAGGTATTACCTATGTATTGCCCTTTCTCCCTAGCCACCCTGGAACTAGTGAGACAGGTTGCAGAAGAAGCCAAGATGAGACAGACTAAGAAGCATGGTTGGGTCCCTTGGCTAAACGTCCCTTGTAAATTTGGATATTACATATTCACAGGATATCCAGCCTTGTTTAAAGGTATGTACGATTTGGAAGGCCTAGAATTTGAAGAGATAACTTGGAGACCATATGATCCTTTGAACAAAATATAGGGACATGATGAAGCACGAGTATGCCTAGGTCAAGCACAAAGAAGACAAATATGAAGAAGCATTGTTGGAAGCAATAGAAAAATGAGAAATTTTACAAACATTTGGGATGCTTTCTTGTACAATCAAAGGGGCAATTCAAAAATTTACACACCATATGAATATCCCATAGAGCTAAACTCAATAAGGAGGATTACTGTAGATTCAACAGCCCCAATATTCTTTCCTCCCACTCAAGCGATCTGGGAAGATCCTATATTGGAAATTATAGAAGAATAGGTTATTGAACAAGTATAAATCATAGTGAATACAAAAAATATAGTGGAACATCAGATTCAAGCCCTAGAAAACCATCAACTCAGTATATAAGCAACACTCAACACTTCACAAGAAAATCTTGTTGGACTTCATATAGAGAAAGGAAAATAAATAGTTATAGGATATTCCCAAGAATTAGCAATTCCAAAAAAATAGGCCATAGCCCCTGTTCCTAACCAAATTTTATCCCTTACTAGTGTGAAAACGTTAGCCCCATGGGCCTTTCCCAGTTCACTAAAAATCAACAACATAGAAGTACAGGTTCCAACAGTGGTCCAAATGAATATGAGAAAAATAGGTGGTTTTGAGGACCTCTTAAGGGAGTACGAAGTTAAAAAATAGGAAGTCATATCTGCCTCTGAGGAAAAGAGGTCTAAACTGGACCTAACCTCAACAAGAGTTTCTTTGGAGAGGGTAGAAGAAGAAACAATTTTTAGTGTGGCTAGTGAAAAATAACTACAAATGGTAGCAGGGATGGACAACATAAAAGGTTTTGTTGTAGGGGTAGAGAAAAATAGGTCCAACTCATCTATCATCGAGATATCCATTCCTACTTCACAAGAACCTTTGATTCTCAAAATTGATGATCAAACATGTAAGATTTCAATGTGAGGGAAAGAGGATGACATGGTTAGGATTAAAAAAGCTATGAATAAACACACTATAGATCTTTTTCACTAGGAAAATAAATAACTGAGGGGCCAATTAGAGACCAGTGATAAGGAAAAGGCTAAAATGCAAGTCTTAATTAATAATATGAAGGAACAGTTAGCAAAGGTAACCACCACACCAGTACAACCCCCTCTGGTTGTGAAAGTAACAGACTATGTAGACTACTTGTCTAAAATTAGAAAAAAAATATCATTTAAAATTAAGGACAGGATCCATGGAATCACATAGATGTTTAGAAAGATCAGAGTGATCCAATTTAATTGCAAGGAAATGGAGAGTTTTCTATACCAGATTGAAAAATAATTGGAAGTCATCCATCCCACTCTCCACCTGATGGCAAAAAATTGTGAAGAAATGTAGAATAAAGAAGTGATATTAAAGGACAACTTTGAGGTAAAAATAATATTGAATTGATGAAATCATCAATGTTCAAACAAAATAGGGAAATGTGGTATAATGATGCTGCAGAAATATTTTCCCTACTAAATGATATAAGAGCAAAGTTGGCAGAAATTGGGTTGTCATTGGAGGAATTCTTAGAAACTGCTAGCATAGAACACCTTCTCATGAATAAGATCGATGAGTTTGAATGTGAACCTTATTATGATAAAGTAATGGTTGGGGAGACTACTTTCTTGGTAAATACTATGGATTTACTTGTTACCCAATATGAAAAGAATAAAGTTTTTATTAGCATACATAAGAACAAAATCCTCCAAGAAATAAATATACTAAGATTTGTTGCGACTTTTAATATTAATGCTTAGGAGCTTATTGAAAAGAAAAGCAGAGGGCTACAATAGAGCAAGAAAAATAAAGAAACTAAAATATGCAGTTTATAGCTGGGACTAAAAACACTCCTAGAGGAAGCAATACATATTACTCACGGAGGAGAAAATTCAAAAGCAGGAAACCAGTCAAAAGTTGAAGAAGGGACAAAAGAAGAAGACTATTCAAGCATTGAGATTACCAGTTAAACAGTTGAATTAAAAGAGTCTTAGAAGAATTACAATGTAAAAAAAATGAGATAATGGAAGGTAGTTGTACAATTTTTTTAAGATCAAAATAAAAAGTGGCAAGTGTAAGGCCCAGATAAGGCTAGAAATAACAGATTCTAGAATTCAAAGCTATAAATACACTAGTTGCGGTCAGAATCTGCATCAAGCTTTTAGGATAGCAAATTCTTGCTAAGAGGTATACTTGAATGCCCTATAGATATGTTGTTGTATTCTCTTTGTGTCTATTCTCTTTTTCATCCCTTATTCTTCCCCTTTGTTGTGTAGGTTTTGGTAGAACAATGCTCAAGAAGCTAAGATTATTTCCAGATTTATTGAGCCTGAAACTCAGATTTTTCCTATTACCAGATTGGAATGGGAGAAGTTGAAGAAGTCTTGTTACATTATTTGAATGAGATTTCTTCATTGTATTAATACTTTTAATAGAGTTTAATGGCATTCTACCAACTCTACATGTAATTCATTTGGAAAATTAATACAATTTTGGGGGTCAATTCTGTCTTTAGTTCTGTGTGTTACTTCATGAAAGATTACATTATTTGAATCTGTTATGCACATTTCTTTCATTTGTCAAAATATTAGATTTATTACGATATTTTAATGAGTTTAACATAGTCTGTTTCTTATTTTTCCAATTCTTTCTGTTCAATTTAAAGCATTTTTAAAATTTCTATAACATCCTAATGAATCTAGGCACCGATCTACACATAGGGTATAATTAATATTGTTATTATTACTTGGTCAATTTAATATAAGTAGTGTATAACTAAAATCTAGAGTGCTTAAACTTGCAATATCTTAAGTTTTTTACTAGGGTTTCCTTACCCATTCTGATTCTTTTCTTTAGCAATATATATTTTATTTGAATAAAGAGGTATATTGACTAGAGCATGTAATAGCTCATTGGTTCCAAATGATTTCTTGTAACATTATAGCTCAATCATATGGATAAAATAAATTGTTCCCATAGGTCTTGAAGTACTTTTGATTGACTTAAAGATTGCATGAAGAACCTGAACCACTTAATATTATACACTTGAGAACATTCTACGCATGACTTGATTTATATATATACATGGCTAATAGAAAAAAATATTTACATACATTTCATTCATAACATTTCATTTCACTTGCATCTACATTTAAAAAAAAATGCATTCACACATATTTCACATCGCATTTTACAAAATTGCATTTTATACATTGCATTCACATCCACATTTCAAATTTCATATTAGAGGTCATTTATTAAGTTTAAGGTCTTAATTGGTCCAACAAAAAGTCATGTTGCCTTAATCAAGGGCACCTTCACAATATCATCCACATAATTATATTAAGTCAAATTTCCATTAGCACAAGTCACATTCACAATTCCTAGGTGTTTTTGGTCACTCAAACACTCCTAGTGTTTTAATCAATCTCTAAAATACATGTCGAGTTCTTTTTAGGACCATTGCACATATAAATTAAGAAAATCTTGAGTTTTGGGAATTGAATAAAAAACATTCTTGTACCAAACACAATTTTCATATATTAAAAACATCTTGTGTTAAAGAGGGATAACACCATACTTGGTATGAACCTCGAAGTGAAAAGGTTCATCCTTGCTAGTTGCATCATGCAACATAGTCCATAAAAAATAGTGGTTTTTACCACTATAACAATTCCAAAAATAAAAGAAAGAGTGGGAAAAATCTCTAACAAAAGCTCTAAATATTTTACATCACACACCACTAATCCATTGGGTTGTAAGGATCCTACTACATTTCTAGTCAGACGGTTAGGTAATCATACCCCAAAATTAAGAAGATCAAAAAAAAAATTGTGGACTATGGAGTTAGCTTCCATCGGAGCTATAGATGTTTGACTGAAAGTGGTGTACACTCATGTATGGTGACATGTCTATTTTAAAAGAGACCTCTGACCACTCTTATGGACAAGCTAGCTTCTTGGTTTCACCCATTACAAGTTTACCCATTTTACTCAAGATGAGTTAATGAAATCACTTGCACACACATTGGTTCTTGATTTCCTCGGGTAATTACCATGCTCTTTATTTGGTAAATGAATTAACCACACACACATTGGGTCCTAGAAGTATTAGGTAGTTTTAGTGAGTTTGTTTGATATCACTAGGATGTCTGAGTCTCTGCAAAATAGTCAATTTTCCATATCAACATCTATATATATTCTTCTATCAACATCCATATATTCTTCCATATCAACATCCATATATTCTTCCACATCAACATCCATATATTCTTCCATATCAACATCCATATATTCTTCCATGTCAACATCCATGTCATTTCATGAGCCATTATCTACCACATGCCACCAAGTTTGGTATCCCTAATTAAACAACAATGCTAAAACATGGCAAAAATAAAGATCTAAAATAATTAACAATCAATAGCATTCCACCTTGCATTAATCATCCATACATAACACCTTGCATTAATCATCCATATATTCCATCATACATTAATCATAAAACATATGAACATACATTTCACAAAAGTATTACACAAAAAAAAGCAATACACAAAGCATTCACACAAAAATATAACACAAAAGGATAAAAGCCATGTATATATATATAGCTGTGTGTGTGTGTGTGTAAATGAAAGCCAAAAGACTACATACAATGGAGCACCATGGATCATATACAAAAGTGCATCTAAGTACTAGCTATACCCTCAAAGAGGACCCTTGTGACCTAGCAGGAGCCTTTGACCTAGGAGGAGCCCTAGACCTAGAGCTATGTCTAGACTCACTACACCTAGTACCTCCAAACACAGATGAGGTTGGAGGATCAAGAAGTGAAATATGATGTTCCACCAACCTATCCTTCAATGCCTCAATATATCTATACCAAGATCGAAGGTATGCTATGTCGACATTATGCTGATGCTCTCTCTCTGCTAGCTCTGCCTAGAGCCTCATGATCCTCGTATCCCACTCCACCACCTACTGCTCTAGCTATGTCCAATAATCCTCGCTCCAACTTTGAGGTCCATACAAAACCTCCTCTGCATCCTCTCCATCTCCCCCATCTCCCCCAATATTGGGAGCCTACTATACTACACCCCTAGCCCTTTGCCTTTGAATTTCAAATCGAAGGCACTGCTATCACTTGGGGGCCTCTTGGGTTCCCTCATACTTGGCCTCTTGAGCACCCTCATCCCTAGCATCTCCACATCCATCTCCATCAACCACTCCTTGAGGCGATATCCATGGTGGTTAAGCCTTGAACCATGTGTCATACTCCATAAATGATCCTACATCCTCCACATTCGAGACATCTATATCCTCATCATCCTCCAAGACCACCCTCCATGGCTCTATGCATGGTATCTCGGTCTCCTATAGTGCACTGGACCGTCAAGGACATCCTACCTTAGCCCAAATTGGAAGAGCACTCATGATAACTAGAAGTACTCCACCTAACTCCTATGCCTCCCAACCAACCATCGATCCTACCACACTTGCTATGATTTCTTTCCATCCTAGGTCCATTTGCAACCTTTCCATGGCCTCCATATCACTTGGGTGGATATTAGTCCCACCCATAACTCTTGGTACTACTGGCTAGTCCTCACTGTATGACTTGGTTGGACATCCTCAGCCAATGCCCATCGCCTAACATAGTTCTACTCCCTATCCAAGCTTGCCACAGGTAAACCCTTTGGCTGAGCAATACTAAAGTGCTTCCATACCCAACATTGTAGTAGCAGGCTACACCCCAACCCCTTCCTCACTTGCCTTATCACATCATATAGCTCTCAATACACCTACACTAATAAGTTAGGAGCCCATGCGTATACCTACCTCCTAGTGAGCATGTTGCTCATCACTCCTATCAGGTTCCATAGGAACCTACTTCCAGTATTGTTTGGGGCCATGATATTGGCCAACATGAGCATAACCAAAGCATGAAGGGGGTCCAAATACTTGTCCATGTACGTGGACAAATATGGAATACCACCTTCATCCCCTGCCATGCATCACCAAACGTCCACATCATCTCTATCTTCTTGTTGATCCCAAACTCAACCTGGATACCCTCTATCGGTATCTTGAGGATGTGATATACATCCTCAAAAGTAACCATCACCTTGCCTATGGGGAGCTAAAAGATCCCCTTGTATGCATCCCACCTCTTCACCAAGGTAGAGAGGTACCCCTCATCAGCCCTTACAACATCCAATAGGTCTACATTTGCTAGCCCCACATCCTCCAGTAACTCCCACTCCTCATCCATAACTGCCTTCCTCATCCCAGGGATGTAAGGCAAAAATCGATTCCAAACCTCCAAAATCCTAAGCTATAGAACAACATAAAACATTGGTTAATAATTTTGAAAAAAATATAAAAACACAAAAAAATTGCATAATACAAAAGCATAATTAAAAAACTATTACCTTAGCAACTCACACCCCATCCAAAGACTCAACCCCCACACCAGATTCTTCCACCACCATAGCTTACGTGCTCCAAATGTCTAACCTCACTTCACTCCACTCTCCCAGCTTCTCTCTCTCCCAAACACAAAAATGAGCTTGGTTTCTCATCCTGGTAGCTATTTATAGCTGCTTCAGGTGCCTTGAGATGCCCATGGGTTTTTCCTAGCACACTAAAGCATCCATGGGCATTTGTAGAGCACCCAAACATCAACGGGCATTTCTACAAACCAAAAGCACCAATGGGCGTTTGGTATCAAGATGCATAAAAGATATAATTTTCATAAAATAGTAGCTCCTCCTATGAAAATCACTCCAAATTTCATCCATCCATACATTTCATAATTTTATTAGGTTTTGTGAAGATTCCAACTGATTTGGATGCATAATTTTTGTTTGTGACCTCATATTGCAAATTCACCAAACAAAATCACAAAAGTACCCCAAAAGGGTCCAAATCTTCACAAAATGATGATCATCATCATTTTCATCATAATATCATTATTTCATATCATAATTTTCCAAGTACCAAACAACATTCAAGTGAATCTCGTAGATAGTAGGTTTTTCTATATACTTGGCAATTGTAGCGATTTGCATCCATGCAATTCAGTAAGATGAAGAATCTACAATACAAGCACTTGGTCATTTTTCATCATCACATATATCCTTGATCGAAAGCATAATAAAATTTTGTACTTCACATTTTCCATAAAACCTTGCCAAGAACAATTTACACAAAAGTTGTCATTGATGGCCTCGTTTGTGGAGCTTAAAATATGGAAAAAATCAAATTTCATCATTATACATTTCCTTGACAGTCATCATAGTGACTAGATTTAGCTAGGGTGATTGGTTCTGATCCTAGGAATTATATAATAGTTACTAGATAGCCCTCCAAGGTTGGCTACTTTTATTTTTCTTTGCATATTCATATTTACATATCAATGGTGCTGGAAGGTGAAGTGTTTCAACAACATCGAATCATCCCAAGTTTGGGATAATCACATCTAGTTTTGACTTTTCCCACAATGGGATACATCTTACATGATAATGACATCTGCACTTGGCAAAATCCCTTCATATTTTGGGGCAAAAAAAAATGTATCTCTCATCACATGTTTCACAAATCCCTTCATTTGTTGGGGTAAAATAGATGCACATTTTTCACAAATACTTTCATCTGTTGGGGCAAAAGAAGATGCATCATATCACATTATCACCAATCTCCTTCCTACCATTGGGAAAAAATGGTATCACATTTTACATCATTCATATTGTCCACATTCCATTTGCACAGATTTTTCTATTGGTTCATGAGATTCATCCGTCATCTCATTTACCAATTGTGGGGGTAAGCTGCACAATAACTCCAAATTATTTATTCTTTTACCTTTGATTTCATCTTCACATTCCAAAAAGAGAGAGAAGCTACTTATGTGCCTAGCTCGATCATGTGTCTTATATTTTTTGTACCATATTGTGTTTCATGCAACATGGTAAAAAAAAGGGGCATTTGTAGACACCAAAATCTAGCCACTTGTCCTCCACCCATGCTTTCCAGCCATTTCCACCACCAAAACATAGTCATTTTCCCTCCATCCTAGATTTCCTATCATTTTTCCTATTATATATATATATATTTATTATATATTTTTAAATAATAATATTTTATATATTATATTATATATATATATATATTTAATAAATATATATTTATATAAATAAATTAAATCCCAGCCTTCCAATTTCATTTAATCTCATCCATCATTTTCTTTCAATCCATGCCACACCTTAAATTTAATATCTACCCTTGGATATGCTTTAATCTTAGCCACATGATTAGTGTCATTGAAACCCTATCATACCCTAGGTTGGATTATAAAAAGGAGCCATTTTGATGGCTCAACCCCTAAGTCCCTAAGTTTTTGGATTCTCTAAGTCCCTGAGTTTTTCTAAATTCCCTAAGTGCCTAAATTCCCTGAGTGTTCATTGGCTGGGATCCTTTGATATTCATATTCCCTTGGAATATTTGAGTACTTCTACCTCCATCCACGCTCATCGTAACACCCGCAACCATCATCATCAATTTTCTCCTCACAATATCTGCTTCTATAAAAAATTCTCATTGAACGAATACCTATGTGCATTTTATGTCATCACCAAGCACCTCGAGGCACCTCCTTACCAGTCCCAAGTGCCCATGGGCATTTCCTATAGCCACTAGGCACCCGCAGGTATTTTATGTAAGCCTTTATGAGAACCCCTAGCCTTCGAGCGATGCTAGGGCATACCTTCGCTATTGAACTGCAACATATCCGACCACCAACAGATAGTGATCAAAGAACAAGGTAAATCTATTTTATTTGGTTATATTGCATACTATTTAGTTCTATTCCCATTTCATATTGTTATAGCTAGGGTTTAGTTGTGATTTTTGAGGGCTCACATAGTGGAGCCCTCATTATTATTACTAAATCTTTGATATTTCTTTATGTACAGATTAGATTGTATATCAGAAATGTTGGATAGCTAATTAAGATGGAGTTGTCTGACATATGATACATAGAAGCCCACTCACACCTATTGGGAGCAGAGACACAATTGAAGACACCACCATTTATTGTATCTAGGGTTTCGGAGAACCCTATAAATATTTGTAAAAATTGTATCAAATAGGACTGTTATTGTAAAAACAGAGTTTTTAGGCTCACCACCCTATAGATACAACAAATAGTGGTGTCTTCAGTTGTGTCTTTGATCCCAACATGTGTAAGTGGGCTTTTGCATATCCAATGTTGGGACACTCCATCTTAATTAGTTGTCCAATGCTTCTAATGTACTGTCTAATATGCACATAAAGAAACATAGAGTTAGTAATAATAATGAGGGCTCCACTATGTGAGCCCTCAAAAATCACAACTAAAACCCTAGCTATAACAATATGAAATGCAAATAAAATTAAACAATATGCAATATAACAAAATAAAATAGATTTACCTTGTTCTTTGCTTGCTATATGATGGTGGTCATATTTGTTGTAGGTTGATAGTGAAGGTGTGCCCTAGCATTGCTCAAAGGCTAGGGGGTGCTAAAAAAGGCTTATGTAAAATACCCGCGGGCACCTGACAACTGTAAAAAATACCTGTGGGTGATTGGGTTTGGTAGGCAGGTGCCCCGAGATGCTTGGCTGTGACAAAAAGCACCCGAAGGAATTCAACGGATGATGGAAGATCCTATAGAATCAGATATTGTGAGGGGAAAATGGATGGTGATGGTTGTAGGGGTTACGGTGAGCATGGATGAAGATAGAAGTACTCGAATATTCCAAGGGAAGATGAATCTCAAGGGATCCCAGGCAACGAACACTCAGGGAATTCGAGCACTTCAAAAATTTAGAAAAACTAAGGACTTAGGGAATCCAAAAACTCAAGGACTTAGGGAAACTCAGGGACTTAGGGGTTGAGCCATCAAAATGGCTCATTTTTATAATCCAACCTAGGGCATGCTAGGGTTTTAACGACACTAGTCATGTGGCTGAGATTAAAGAATATCCAAGGTATGGCATGGATTGAGGGAAATGGATGGATGAGATTAAATGAAATTGGAAGGCTGAGATTAAATTTATTTATATAAATATATATTTATTAAATATGTATAAAATATTATTATTTAAATATATATATATATATATATATATATATAATAATAATAAATATATATAAATAATAGGTAGAAATAGTGGGAAAGCTAGGATGGAGGACAAATGACTATGTTTTGGTGGTGGAAATGGTGGGAAAGCATGGGTGGAGGACAAGTGGCTAGATTTTAGTGTCTACAGTTAGTTTAATGATTATAATATACTAAATTTAAAATAGAATAGAAAGGAGAAGAGAATAACATTGACCTCTAGGAGGCAGGACCCACTTCAAACAATCAGTCCCTTGCTCTCTTACTCCTAAAATACTATAGGTTTAATTAGAACGTAGAATAGGTCTTGGAGCATAGATTTAGTTAAATTGCATATTATAGGATTATAAAATATATTAAATAAATAATGCATTGTTATATCATAACGTAGATCCACACATACTTAGATTAAATAATTATTGCATCCCTTAAATTAAGCGTAATTTCATTGAATTTTATTTATTGCAAACTTTCATTTCCTACAAATAAAACTAAGAAAATAGAATAAAGTCAATGGTTAATAATTGTGGATATATATACATGATTACTATTCTTTAAATCTAACCTGGTTTGACAAATTAAGTGTTAGATATTATAGCTCGATGTTTTGACATAATTATCAAGGAGATAGTATCATAATTTTTATTGGAAACTGATGGATTGCATGAGAGAGAGGCTTACCTGTGTGGTCAGAGTGGCACAAGGAGTTTCAACATGCATGCAAGTCAGAGTAGCACAAGAAGTTCCAACAAGTGTCTTCATCTCAACATTGCCAGGTTCCATTTTATTATGATCAATTTTACTGATTTTCTAGTTAGTATTTAATTTCAAGTTATTTTAATTTATGGTTGTCACATATTAGGTCTGGAAGCTTTAAATTGTATACAAGTAGTAGGTGCGACAAGATCATACCGAAGTGCTTCTTAAAACCAAGTAGTGACAACAATTTAGCTTTTATTTCAACATTTCTATTTTCAGCAAATTTACTTTTAGCATTGTGTGGTTGTTACATACTTAGGTCTAGAACCTAAAACTTCTATACAAGTAAAAGGTGTGACAATATCATACCAAAGTGCTTCTAAAAATCAAGTAGTAACAATGATATTTTACTTTCTCTTGCTACATTAAAATTGGTTGTTGTATTTCAGACCTGGTTTTAATGGCAGTAAGATTATTTTTCTAGAGTAGTAATAGAACTTTTCCTTGTTGTGTTGGAATTGACTATTGTATTTCAGATTTGGTTTCAATAGTAGTAACATTATCTCTTTTGAAATAGTAAAATCTAGTTTCTGTGAATTATATTTTTCAAAAAAAATAAAAATAAAGAAAAAAATATTGTTAAAAATTACTATGCTTTTATAATGGTGGAAAATTACCTTAGTTAGTCTACATCAATAGACCTTAGAAAATTACTGCTAGAACAAGAAATTACTCTACTTTTTGAACAAAGACATAGGTCATCTTGGAAAGAGTGGGACCATCTATGGGAACATATTGATAATATTAAGTAGAGGTTAGAAGAGTTGGGAAAAATTAAGAGGATCCATATAACTAAGGACTTTGTTTCAAATTTGTTCGAGTATATTACATTATTTAGGTATATGTCAATGTACCACCTTGGGTACATTATTATATTAAGAGTTACTTGAGAAGGAAGTAACATATGCACAAGTATTATATGTAAAAGGACAAGTGTTCCTAGTTAGTTATGAATGGGCACACATATTTATCATGTAGAATGCACATGTGTCCTTAGGGTAGGAAAGTGAAGAGTCACATACTAGTATATATATGTGTGACTCTCAATGAAGTATATGATCCTTAGCATGCTTTAGTAGAGTAAGTTCCATATTATGTATCAAGCTTCCATTTTCATGAGATTACATTACTGGTTATTTTATGTGTATTTTTAAAAGTATCTTATTATATTTTCATGCTTACTAGTTAGTCATTATCATAGTTATATCATTGTATTCTTATTTCCTTACTTGTGGCTGCATTTCCTTTTAGTTTATATCTTCAAAAGCTAACAAAATTACCATTCGTCCTACCTTGACCTTCTGAAAAGTTGTGAAAATTTGTTAGGAGATAGAAGGACAAGTGTCAACTCAACAACATATCCTTGGGAGAGTTAATTTAAATATTTCCTTATTGCCCATAATTTCTTGGCAAAAATAGAAAACAAAGAGGTGAGTCTAGAGTATAGAAAAATATACCACATAACACCTAGGATTGTATGTTTCAGAGAATTGTGTCATGATTTACAATTTGAACAATCCTAAAAAAATTCAAGGAGAAGATTTTGTTATCCAACTTATTCGTCTTCTGAAACAAGACTTTGTATTTGAAAAAGAACATTAAATGATCCTTGAACAGTTAGAACTAATCAATGACATCTACAAACCATTCAAATAGGATTAAATGATACACTCAAGCTTGTTGTAGAAAATTAGGAGTTTTTGAAAATTTATGAGTCAACCTAGAGATTCAAAAGGCAGGTTTATAAAAATTTGTAAAGAAAAACAAGAAGAAAACTTTGTAGGTGAATCTAGTGAAAAACTTGATATTTTTGAAATAGTTAAAGAATATTCAACATCAAAATAACAAAGCAAACTTCCATTAAATTTGTTGTATCAGGATCCTAAAACTTTTCTATTACCTAAACCTGAAATTGATAATAATATATATCCTTCCTCTATATTTTTTGAACCCATACCTGGTCCAATCCTTGAATTCCTTCAATCATTTATGGATGACCATACTAGTGAACATGGGAAATCGGAAGGAAACTGAGAGCAAATAGATAAAGAAATAGTGACAATGGAGAAGTAGAGGGAAACCAGAGAAGGAATAGGAAAAGGAAGACATCTATCTTTCCAATTCCTTCTCCAGAATATAAATTAGCAAGAGAACCAAAACATATTTCTATTTCTATTTTGCCTACCTTCCATTGAAAACCACATGAAGATCCTGATGCATTTCTCTTTGAGTTTGAAGTGGTATGCCAAGCTTATTTTACACCACTAATGAGAACAAGTTAAGATTGTTTCCTTCTACACTTAAGGAGGTAACTTTAATATGGTTCATGGGTCTAGGTGAGAGTGTTTGCAGAAGATGGTATGAAGAGAATGGATTAAAGGATATGTTCCTTGAAAGATATCAAGATTACTATATAGTAAGGGACAAGAAAGCTGAATTATTTCTCATGAACCAATGAGAGGAAGAATCCCTCAAATATTATCTTGAAATATTTCAATTTGTAGGATCCAGAGTAAACATTGATCTATATGAAGAAATATTAAAAGAGATTTTCCTAAAAGGATTAAAAGAATACATCCTTGATGTGTTGAACCTTATGGCCAAGGGAGATGTTCATCTAATGGAACTTGAGGAAATTGTGAATATTTGCATAAATTATTCAAGAAATAAACCACTTAGAAATAACAAATATCCATCATCAAGAGGAGTAACAAGAGAAGAAATTGGCAACATGTTTGAAAGTTTGAAGACCAATTTATTAAGAACATTAACTACATCTCTTGACCTAATGGAAAAGAAGCCAAAAGGGTAAGATATTGAGGAAATATATTGTCATAGGTGTAGGAAGAGACATAATCTGATATAATTTCCTCTTAACATCACAAATATTTCCAACAAGTTTTCTAATTACAAAATTTATGATAAGAATCATAGTACCGAGAACTACAAGTATATTACAGCTGTAAAATTTACTATAAAAGATCTAGAAGTTGAGGAAGTAGAAGATGTTTATTTTGTAGCCCAAAGAAGAAACAACCCATACAATGGTCCACCTAATTGGTCAAATTCCAATTATTCCAACCAACCAAGACCTAACTATTGGTCAAATACACCAAATTGGACAAATTGGAATCCACCCAATAAAAAATGGGATATGCCTCCATGGACTCAATTTATGACCAATTCATATGGGATTTCACCTCCATGGACTCAAGGAATGATAGGATAAAATCAAAATATGCCTAATTGCTATGCCTTGTACCCCCAAAAATATATGAGGTTAGAGGATTAGGAAGTGGAATATGATGCTCCATAAACCTATCATCCAATGCCTTGATATATCTATGCTAATACCAAAGGTGTGCTATGTTGACATTATGCCAATTCTTTCTCTCTACTATATCTACCTAGAGCCTCACAATCCTTGCATCGTGATCTGCCACCTACTACTCCAACTATGCCCAATCCTCCTCACTCCATCTTGGAGGTACATTTGTAACCTCCTCCGCATCCTTCTTGTCTCCCCCATATCCCCTAATATTTGGAGCCTACTACACTGCATCCCTAGCCCTCCACATTCAATTATTATATTTAAGGTGCCACTACTGCTTGAGAGCCTCTTGGATCACCTCATCCTTGGTCTTCTAAGCACCCTCATCCCTAACATCTCCACCACCATCTCCATCGACCGCTTCTTGAAGTAGTATCAATGGTGGCTAAGCCATGAAATATGTGTCATACTCTGTAGATGCCCCCACATCCTCCACATCGAAGAGATCTATATCCTCATCATCCTCCAATACCACCCTTCATGGCTCCACACATGGTATCCTTATCTCCTCCTAATGTCTCCTCTAGTGCACTGGCTCATTGAGGACATCCTACCTCAACCCAAACTAGTGGAGCACTCATGAGAATTGGAAGTACTCTACCTCACTCCTATACCTCCAAATAAACCATCAATCCTGTCACACTCACCACAAGTGCTATCCATCCCCAAATCATATATAGCCCCACCACAACCTCAATATCACTTGGGAAGATGTTAGTCCAACCCATAACTCCTAGTACCATTGGTTGGTCCTCATTGGTTAACTTTGCTAGACCTCCTCAACCAATGCCCATCACCTAGCATAGGGCTACTCCCTATCCAAGCCTACCATAGGTAAACCCTCCGGTTGAGCAATACTAAAGTTCTTCCATGCCCAACACTATAGTAGAAGGCTACACCCCAACACCTTCCTCCCTCACCTTGTCACATCATATAGCTTCGGGTACACCTGCACCAACAAGATAAGAGCCCATGTGTATACCTACCTCCTAGTGAGCATGTCGCTCACCACTCCTATTAAGTTCCACAAGAACATGCCTCCAATGCTATTCGAGGCCATGATATTGGCCAACATGAACATAACCAAAGAACAAAGAGGGTCCAATTCCTTGTCCACATACATGGACAAATAAGGAATACCCCCACACTTCACCTTCACCCCCTGCCATGCGTCACCAAACATCCACATCATATCTATATTTTGGTTGAGCTTGACATCAACCCAAATACCCTCTACTAGTATCTTGAGGATGTGATATATATCCTCAAAAGTAACCATCACCTTGCCCATGGGGAGTTGAAAGGTCCCCTATCTACATCCCACCTCTCCACCAAGGTAGAGAGGTACCCATCATCGACCCTCACCAAATCCAATAAGGCTACCTTTACTAGCCCCACATCCTCTAGTAACTCCCACTCCTCATCTGTAACTGCCTACCTCATCTCGGGGATGTAAGGTAAAAATTAGTGCTAAGCCTTCAAAATCCTAAGCTGCAACACAACACAAAACATTGGTTAATAATTTTGAAAAAAAAAACACAAAAAATTTGCACAATACAAAAGCATAATAAACAAAGTGTTACCTCAAAAACTCACACCACATCCGTAGCCCTGATCCTTGCATCAGCTCCTTTCGCCACCATAGCTTACGTGCTCCAAATGTCTCACCTCACTTCACTCCACTCTCCCAAACGTAGCGTCTCTATATCCCAAACACACAAATGAGCTTGGTTTCTCATCTTGGCAGCTATTTATAGCTACTTCAGGTGCTTTTAGATGCCCATGGGTGTTTCCTAGTGCACTAAAGTGGCCATGGGCATTTGTAGAACATCCAAACACCAGCGGGTGTTTCTATAGACCAAAAGCGCCAACGACCAAATTTTCACAAAATAGTAACTCCTAACCAAATCACTCCAAATTTCATCTATCTATACATTTCATTATTTTATTACATTTTGTAAATATTCCAACTGATTTGGATGCATAATTTTTATTTGTGACCACATATTACAAATTCACCAAACAAATTACAAAAGCACCCCAAAATGGTCAAAATCTTCACAAAATGATAATCATCATCATTTTCATCATTCATACATCATAACATCATCATTTCACATCATCATTTTCCAAGTGCCAAACAACATTCAAGTGAATCTCGTATATAGTAGATTTTTCTATATACTTGGCGATTGCAGTGATTTGCATCCATGCAATTCGGTAAGATGAAGAATCTACAATAAGAACACTTGGTCATTTTTCATCATCACATATCTCCTTGATCAAAAGCATAATTATATTTGGTACTTCACATTTTGTGTGAAACCTTGCCAAGAACAATTTGCACAAAATCTATCATTGATGGCCTAGTTCGTGGGGCTTAAAATATGGAAAAAATTAAATTTCATCATTATACATTTCCTTGACAATCATCATAGCGACTATATTTAGCTAGGGTGATTGGTTCCGATCCTAGGAATTATCTGATAGTCATTAGTTGGCCTTCCAAGGTTGACTATTATTTTTCTTTGCATATCAATGGCACTGGAAGGCAAAGTGTTTCAACAACATCAAATAACCCCAAATTTGGGGTAACCACATATGGTTTTGACTTTTCTCACAATGGGATACATCTCAAATTATAATGACATTCACACTTAGAAAAATCCCTTCATATTTTGGGGTAAAAATAGATGCATTTCTCATCACATGTTTCACAAATCCCTTCATCTCTTGGGATAAAAATAGACGCACTTTTTTCACAAATCTCTTCATCTGTTGGGGCAACAAATAGACACATATTGCATCACATTTTTACAAATCCCTTCATATTTTGGGGTAAAAATAGATGCATTTCTCATCACATGTTTCACAAATCCCTTCATCTCTTGGGATAAAAATAGACGCACTTTTTTCACAAATCTCTTCATCTGTTGGGGCAACAAATAGACACATATTGCATCACATTTTTACAAATCCCTTCATATTTTGGGGTAAAAATAGATGCATCATATCACATTATCACCAATCCCCTTCCTACCATTGGGGCAAAACGGTATCACATTTTACATCATTCATATTGTCCACATTCCATTTGCACATATTTTTCAATTGGCTCATGAGATTCATTTGTAATCTCATTCACTAATTGAGGGGGTAAGCTACACAATAGCTTAAAAATTTTTGTTCTTTTGCCTTTGATTTTATCTTCACATTCTAACAAGAGAGAGAACCTACTTTTGTGCCTAGCCTGATCAAGAATCTTATATTGTTTGCACCATATTGTGTTTCACGCAACATGGTACAAAAAGGGGCATCTGTAGACACCAAAATCTAGTCACTTGTCCTCCACCCATGATTTCTCACCATTTTCACCACCAAAACATAGTCATTTTCCCTCCATACTAGCTTTCCCACCATTTTCACCTATTATTTATATATTTATATATTTAAATAATAATATTTTATATATTATATTTTTTATATATTTAATAAATATATATTTATATAAATAAATTAAATTCCAACCTTTAAATTTCATTTAATCTCATCCATCCATTTATTTCAATCCATGCCACACCCTAAATTTAATATCTACCCTTGGATATTCTTTAATCTCATCCATATGATTAGTGTTGTTGAAACCCTAGCATGCCCAGGTTGGATTATAAAAGAAGTCATTTTGATGGATCAACCCCTAAGTCCTTGAGTTTTTCTAAATTCCCTAAGTGCCCAAATTCCTTGAGTGTTCATTGCCTAGGATCCCTTGAGATTCATATTCCCTTGGAATATCTGGGTACTTCTACCTCCATCCACATTCACTGTAACCCCCACAACCATCGCCATCCATTTCCCCCTCACTAGATATGCTTCTGTAGAATCTTCCCTCATCTATAAAACAACTTTGGATGCTTTCTATCACTGCCAAGTACCTCGGGGTGCCTCCCTACCAGTACCAAGCACCCATAAGCATTTTTTGTAGCCACTAGGCACCCACATGCATTTTGCATAAGCCTTTTATAAGCACCCCTAACCTTTGAGTGACTCTAGGGCACACATTCGCTATTGAAATCCAACATATATGACCACTAACAGACAACAAGCAAAGAACAAGGTAAATCTATTTCATTTGGTTATATTGCATATTGTTTAATTCTGTTCGCATTTCCTATTATTATAGCTAGGGTTTAGTTGTGATTTTTGAGGGCTCACACAATGGAGCCCTCATTATTATTACTAAATCTCTGATATTGCTTTGTGTGCAAATTAGATAGTATATCAAAATCATTGGATATTTGATTAAGCTAGAGTGGCCAGACATCAGATACGCAGAAGCCCACTCACACCTGTTGCGAGTAGAGATGTAATTGAAGCCACCACCATTTGTTATAGCTAGGGTTTTAGAGAACCCTAGCAATATTTATAAAAATTGTATCAAAGAGGATTCTTAAATTTGTCATTGTAACAACCAAGTTTTTAGGCTCCCCCATCCTATTTAATATAAATCTTATTTTTTGTACAATATCTGGTTATTTGAATTCTATTTCATTTAGCATCGCTTTGTGTCGCGTTTTTAGCTCTAAACTAAATTTATGCTACTTTGAATCATGTGTGCAAGAAAAAAATGGAAGTTATGGAAATAAGTAAACCATGGAAGAAATACATAATACCATTGCTATACTCATGGAAGAAAATACTGCTAATTTATTACTTGCTTTTAATATTCATTCATATAGTGTAAGAATAATCAGATGATAGACCTTTTATAGGGTCTTGAACTTGTAATTTATAATGTTACATTGAACTCTTACTATAGAAATTTGAATATCTAATTTGGTTACACGGTTTTGAATGAATCTTGCCTAGGTGGCTTAAATGCTAAAGATACGTAACAAAGACCTAAAGTCTAAATAACTTACTAACAAACTTAAACTACTTTTTGTCCTTTTTCTTAGGGAAGAGACAGATTTGGATTACATAAATCTTGAACAACTTAACAAAATAACAAATTAAATTACATTACAAAGACTAATTCCAACATGAGAATGACCATGCTAACTGTGCAATACACATTGTGCTGGTTGAGCTATCTATTAGAATATTTAGCATATATTGTATTACATTAATTAAGTTAAAGGAGTGGTTCGTAGTTTTCTTGAATCAGTTTATGAACCACCCAACTTGGAAACTGCCTCAACGGAGTTTATGTAAATCATATATATTTGCAAGGAATATGAAGATAAATCTAATGATTCAGTTTTTAATATGGCATCAGAGCTACTCTAGGTTTTGGGCAATGTGCACTATTTTTTTCTTTGGGCAAGGTGGATAACATTTACCACTCCATAATCACAGTGCCTGCAATTTGTAGGCAGCACTCCAAACACTACTGCACTACGCTGGCAGTCAAAGTAGAGCCTGAGCGGAGAGACTCGGCTGCTACAGACGGAGCCATGGCAAAAAACTAGAAGCGGATTGGATGCACATGTTTGTTTGCTGTGTGTGAGACAATATGTCTCGTTGCGGCCTGAGACAGGCAAAAAATCAGGCCATAGGAGTAACAAAGCGCATTCGCCATTACAATGTGGTGAGAATCAGAAGCTCCATCCGTTGAATCGTGTGCACATCGAATATGAATCTCGCATCCTCCCCCTACAAGTCGGGGAGAAGCGGGACATGGGTGTCCACCATTTTATCCGCAAGAGAGAGGCAAGCGATGGAGACGAGCTGAAACATCCAAGCTTGGGTACCTTGCGGTAGCTTCCCCATGGCCAGGAATCGATCCAAGTAATTCACCGCCAGGTAAGCCGTTAGAGGCCCAAAACAATATAACGAATGCACCTTGAGAATCTAGGCAACGGCCTCAAGATGTGTTGAGGTGCACAGTGCTTGCGAGCAGGAGTAGCTGTGAAGGACATTGGGCTGCGCGCTCAAGCACGCCATGGCCGCTCATAGTTTTGGTAATGGAGCAATCACAACGGAGCTTGACAGTGGCCGTGAAGGACATTGGATACGACCTTGTTAAATTTCATTTAATTTTTTTTTTCTTACAAACGTGCATGTGTTATTTTTCTTTAACATTGTTGTGCGTGGTTTTTAAAAAAAAAAAAAATGTCACTGTGCCATGAAAACACATGCACCATAGTGGCCGCTCAAATCTCTAAGTCTTTTGCCACGGGGAGGTTGGGGTTTCAAACCCCTTCGCGTTGCTTCAGTTGCTGACGCCCGAAGAGGGCATTTTGACGCCCCGCAAATCTTGTTGATGCCTCGAGGGCCCGGTGACACCCAAGGAGGGTTTTGTGATGCCCCGAGGGTCATGTTGACGCCTCGTCGGGCATTTTTTGATGCCCTAAGAAGTTTTGGTGACACATTTTTTGTTGTCATTGCTTTTAAGACATGTAAATTGTTTTTTTTCTTTCAAAAGCAATTGTTCAAAGGCCTCACTTCTTACAAGATAGAGGGGGGAATTCAAAATTTTAAAACCCTCAAAAGAAGACTTCGATAGCAACTCAAAGGTGCATTTTTGATTTTACTTGACACCTTCTTTTGTCAAATTTGGGTGCATTTTCGGTTGAACCCGACACCTATGTGAGAAGCATTTTGTGAGCATGCTTGTTTGATTATTGCATTTTTTTTTTGCAATTTAAAAAAAATCATCTACATCAAAGCATCCACTACTTCTCTCAGCACATGTTCCACAGGTACTCCAAAAGTAGTTATCTCTTTGCACAGGGATCTTCATTGATCATCTACTTGATGTTCTCTCACCAACACTAATTTTCTCCTAGTTTTGTTTTTTGACTTAATTACCTCCAACTGATTATTCTTCTTCCGAATATTCTTAGGCAGGTGTCATTAACATCTCTTTGAGTGAATTTTTTACCCCCATTGCTATTGTGTTTAGGCATAAATCCTGACGAAAGTCTTGGACTCCAAAGTGTTTAGGGGAAGTTACGTCCCACACATGCGGATTCCTGTCTTTCTAAGGTAGGTGCCATCAACAAAGCAATCCTTTTCAGTACTGCCTATGTTCCACGTATCGTTCTGATCTTCATAATACCTATAGTTTCCCTCACGTAAGGGCGGGTATTGTTTTGTTTTAGTTTAGGTATAATTGGCCTGGAAACGGTATATCAAAAAGGGGACCATTTGGCGCTATAAGGAACCCTAAACAATGGCTACAGTGCACAAGTATCTTTCGGATGCTCAATTGCTCAAAGGCACCAATTTTGTGCCATGGAAGCATAAAATGAAAGTCATTCTTCAAGTCAAAAAATTATGGGATGTTGTCAGTGGCACTACCTCTCGTCCCACCACAACAGGGACATATCAAGATGCATTTGATGATCAAGACAGGAAAGGCCTTATGTTTTTGTTACTTGCCATAACAGATGAGGTTCAACCTCATATTTGTGATGCCATGACCAGTAAAGATGCTTGGGCAGCATTGATTACTGTGTATGAAGGAAAGAATAATTCCACTATCCTTCACCTACAAACTTAGCTTCACAATCTCAATATGAATTTAGGGGAAACTGTTGAATTGTTTCTCTACAAAGTGGTAGAATTGAAAGCTAAACTCAATACTATGGGAAAACCCATAGATGATGATCTTTTGACATCTGTTATTTTGAGGGCACTCCCATCATCTTACAAAAGTTTTATCACTTCACTCAATGTTTCTGGCAGAACATTAACTTTTGTTGAATTGGTTAATTTGCTGCAAACTGAAGAAGCCAATCAAGTACAGAAAGATGAGGAACCTGCCACTACTCTTTCCACCCATCAAAAGGGTCACAAGAAAGGACAGTTGCAGAAGGGAGGGTCTTCTTTCAAAGGCAAATGCAAGCCCAATCTCCAGCGAGATAAATATTGCAAGATCTATGATATGAACAATCATGATACCAACAGGTGTTGGTTCAAAAACAAACCACAGAATGATCCCTCACAAAATAAGAAAGGCAAGGGGAAGTAGAAATATCACCAACATCGCAAAAAACAAAAGGGTCATGTTGCTTATGTAGATTCCCCTTCAGATGATTCTAATTCATATTCAGATAATGACTCTGAAAGAGCACACAAGGTGCTCATGACCCATACTGCCTCTTCCAAATTCGATGTTGTATGGTATATTGATTCTGGAGCAAGCAAACATATGACTAGGAACAAGTCCTGGTTTCAAACCTTTCACGCAAGAGAAGGCAAACCTATCACTATTGCAGACAATCAGGTCTATCAAGTACAAGGTGAAGGGGATGTTACAGTCACACTCCCTGATGGTGACTGTGCCATAGAGAAAGTTCTCTATGTTCCTGGCCTTGCCAACAATCTATTATCTATTCCACAGATGCTAGATAGAAATATGGATGTTTTTTTTCAAGTTGACAAAGGAAAAAAAAGATGTTTCATTAGTCACCAAGGTCACAACATTGCCATTGGCTCCTACAAACATGGATTATTCATATTGGATATAGTTTCTACATCCCATACTGCCCTCATTGCTACTACACCAGAAGCTACTTCCTTATGGCATAAAAGATACGGGCACCTCAGTTCCAGGTATTTACTTGAATTAAGCAAATATGACATGGTCAAAGGGCTTCCTCAGCTTTCATCCGTTCTCCCAGTGTGCTCAGATTGTCTAGTAGGGAAACAACATCGAGTTCCATTTGAGACCAGTTCTTCTCGCTCGAAAAAACCCTTGGAATTAATCCACACCAATCTGTGCAGTCCTTTCCTAACCAGTCATGGTGGAAAGAGGTATTTTTAGCTATTTTTTGACGACTACTCTCACAAAATATGGGTCTCCTTCCTTGCACTCAAGTCAGAAGCTATTTTCTACTTTCATCAGTTCAAGAGACAAGTTGAGAAGGAAACAAGTTGTTCCATCAAAACCCTCCACTTCGATCGAGGGGGGGAATACACTTCCAAGGAATTTTTAGCATTTTTGGAAAAACATGGGATCAAGAGACAACTCACTACAGCATATACACCATAGCAAAATGGAGTTGCAGAAAGAAAAAATCGCTCCATAGTAGAAATGAGTCGGTGTATGTTAAAAGGAGCAAACTTAGAAAAACAATACTGGGTAGAAGCAGTAAACACAACATCTTACATACTAAATAGAGCACCTACAAGGGCTCTACAAGGAAAAACTCCACAAGAAGCCTGGAGTGGTAAGAAACCCTTAATTTCTCATCTAAAAGTTTTTGGATGCCAAGCTTTTATGCATATTCCTAAATAGAAAAGAAGGAAACTAGATGAGAAAACTCAAAAATGTATATTTCTGGTAGAACCTTGAAGGTTCTAGCACAATTTTAATAAAAAAATAATTAAAATAACATCTAAATTAAAATAATCGCTTTTAGATATGAATCGCCTTTTGCATTGGTTTGGGAAATCCCTCCAATGGGTCTAAATAATATATATTCTTCTTGTTGGATGATTTGATATGGATGGCCAACCTAATATATATATCTATCCTAAAGCTACGTTGGTGAAGAGAAATGATGGTTCACGTATGAAGAGACGTGATGGTTCACGTTATGAAGGGTTGTGATGGTTCACTTTATAAGTTAATAATATAATAATTAAATGATTAATAATACTAACTAATACTAACTAAAAATGTTAGGATTGAGGATCCTAACATGCCACCCTCCTTAAAAAGAGCTTTGTCCTCAAAGCTTAAAGTGAGAAGCTTTGTCCTTTGTTTTCCAAGAAGGATTTGTGTAAGTTCTTGGACTCTTTTAATGGCATCCTTTCGTAGGCAAGGATATTGAGAAGGATGAAGCATTAGCGGGGGGCTGCCAAAAATATTAGTAAATGTGTGATGATGATGGAAGGGCAATCCTTGGGGTTCTTCAAACACCTTAGAATGATGCATAAAAAGAGGTGGTAAAACTTCTACATTCTCTTGTTGTTCCCTGGGAGAGGCAACGGAGGAGTGTGTAGTCACTTTTTTGCCTTGTTTTTGAATAGGTTTGACCCTATGGTGATAACTCACTATTGGAGAGGAATTTGAGTGTAGTTCTTGTAAAGTGCATGTTTGGCCATAATGAGTCACTTCGGGAATGTCTTGAGATATTTCTTGCTCATTGTCCTTGTTTTCCACATATTCCTCTTCTTTTTTATCTTTTGTGGCTTCCTCATCTTCCTTACCTTCCTCATCGTTACCATATTTAGTGTTATCTTCAGGTGTATCCATCACTATGTCTACCTCTATATCATTTTCTTCTTCTATTGCCTTATCGAGGTTAGCATTATGCATCGGCTTGGGAGTGATGTAAGTGGTTGATGAATTCTCCAGAGGTGGTTTCCATAATCGATGTTGTCCGTTGATTTTATCTTCGGCTAATTTGGCCAATCCATAGGTTTGCATCATGGTATAGGGATTGAACCTTGTCACCTCCATTCTAATTTCTTCTTTCAATCCACTAATGAAGTTATTGATGAGAATTGATTCATCCAACCCTGTGTTGTGTTTGGTGATATCCTCAAACCGAGTTTGATACTCATGCACGGAAGTGATTTGATGAAGTTCCTTGAGCAAATCCCACATGGTTGGGTTCCACATGGCTCTGATACCAAATGGTAGAACCCTGAAGGTTCTAGCACAATTTTAATAAAGAAATAATTAAAATAACATCTAAATTAAAAGAATCGCTTTTAGATATGAATCGCCTTTTGCATTGGTTTGGGAAATCCCTCCAATGGGTCTAAATAATATATATTCTTCTTGTTGGATGATTTGATATGGATGGCCAACCTAATATATATATCTATCCTAAAGCTACGTTGGTGAAGAGAAATGATGGTTCACGTATGAAGAGACGTGATGGTTCACGTTATGAAGGGTTGTGAGGGTTCACTTTATAAGTTAATAATATAATAATTAAATGATTAATAATACTAACTAATACTAACTAAAAATTTTAGGATTGAGGATCCTAACAATTTCTTGGTTATGATGAGTATCCAAAAAAATATCGGTTGATTGATCCTATAACCAAGAAAACACACATCAACAGAGATGTAGTATTTGATGAAACTTTCACATCAAATAACACACTTGTATACCTTAAGGAAGACGAACCTAAGAAAGAAGCAACACCTTCTCAGAAAAAGGTTCCTAAATGGTATACTAGTACATTGCAAGATTCAAAATTGACATCACTTCTAGATCTAACTCTAGATCAACCCGCTACTCACAGTATGACTCAACACAAAAAAGCAGATGATGCAACATCAATAACAGATGTTGATGACCTTTGTCAACATTTTGATGATTTATCTGTGCATGTAGAAGAAGATGAGGATATAGATATGGAAGATGAAAAAGTCTATCTGACAATACTAGATGAAAAAGAACCCACATCAGTCTTAGATGCACTCAGTAAAGATCAATGGAAAACTACTATGGATGCAGAACATACATCTCTAATGAAAAATCAAACTTGGAAGTTAGTGAATTTGCCTTCAAGAAAGAAACCCATTGGTTGCAAATGGGTATTCAAGATCAAATATAAGGCAAATGGTGCAATAGATAAATATAAAGCCTGACTTGTTGCAAAGGGCTATGCACAAAAAGAAGGCATAGACTATGAAGAGACTTTTGATCCTATTGCTAAAATGACCACTATTCGAGTTCTGTGTGCAATGGCAGTTCAATTTGGGTGGCAGCTACATCAGATGGATGTAAAAAGTGCTTTCTTAAATGGTGACCTACAAGAAGAGGTCTATATGACTCAACTTGAAGGTTTTGTAGTTCAAGGGCAAGACCAAAAAGTCTGTAAGCTGATCAAATCTCTATATGGACTTAAACAAGCTCCTCGAGCTTGGTATATCAAAATTGATAGTCACCTAGTGCAACATGGATTTAGAAGAAGTCCTACAGATCCTAATCTATATATCAAGAACAATGGTTCTAAAATAGTAATTCTAGCACTATATGTGGATGATCTGATCATAACAGGCAGTTTAGAGAGTATGATCAAAACAGTAAAGAAAGATCTCAATACCTCTTTTGAAATGACAGATCTTGGACTTCTCCACTATTGTCTTGGTCTAGAAGTAACTCAATACAAGCATTGCATACAAGTTACTCAAAATAAATATGCCAAGACTCTAATTGATAAGTATCGGATGACTGACTACAAGCCCAAAGCCACACCAATGGAAGCTGGACTTAAGTTATCCCAATTCGATGAATCTCCTAAAATAGATAGTACTCTCTATCGTCAGCTGATTGGGAGTCTCATCTATCTCACAAACACCAGGCCAGATCTTAGTTTTTTTGTGGGTTATATTTCACGATTCATGCAAGATCCTAAAGTTAGCCACTGGAAAGCAACAAAAAGAGTTCTTCACTATGTCCGTGGTACGACATATATCGGCCTAGAATACAAAAAGAACAACAAGTTCTATCTTCAAGGGTATACGGACTCTGATTATGCTGGATCCATAGATGACCAAAAATCAACTGCAGGTTATGTTTTTCACCTTGGATCTGGTCCTGTCTCTTGGCATAGCAAGAAGCAACATGTTGTTGCTATCTCTTCTACTGAGGCAGAATATCGAGCAGCTAGTGGAGCAGTCTGCGAGATCATATGGTTACATCACATCCTCACAAATATGGGCCTTCCAAAGAACCTTCATTTACATTTATTTTGCAACAATCAAGGTGTTATGAATCTTGTCAAGAATCCTATATTTCATGATCGCACCAAACACATTGAAACTAGGTGTCATTTCATTCGAGATGAGGTTCCAAAGCATCATATCCAACTCCACTACATTCCCACAAATGAGTAAATAGCGGACATCTTCACCAAAGCGCTTGCTCGAGTCAAATTTGAATTGTTCCGCAATGCTATGTGAGTCAACATTAATGTAATAAGGGGGGATGTTAGAATATTTAGCATATATTGTATTACATTAATTAAGTTAAAGGAGTGGTTCGTAGTTTTCTTGAATCAGTTTATGAACCACCTAGCTTGGAAACTGCCTCAACGGAGTTTATGTAAATCACATATATTTTCCAGGAATATGAAGATAAATCTAATGATTCAGTTTTTAATACTATCAACACACATGGAAATTTTATTGTTCCAAACATATCTGCAAGGTCAAATAGTTTTCCTAGACCATTTTTGTAGATAATTATCATAGATCATTTTTGTAGACTTGTTTTCATGATTTCCCACAATCCACTTCGATTGCATTTGGCTGTAGCATCCCCTACGAGTCATCTGTAATATCCACCTACTAAAAAGACAACAATCTCACACTTCATGTAAAATTACCAACATTAAGCACTAAAATTTATCAAAGAATCATATAATTTGTGCATAATATTCATCAAAACTCATTCACAATCATAAAATTTATAACTTAAATCAGGAATAAAACTGCATATTATCATCACACTTCAATACACATCACTTGGATACCTAACATTTCATTCCTCTTAAAAAATATTTTATCCTTTAAACATAAGAAAAGACTAACTAATATGATATTTTAAGCCATGTTAATAATTGGTATCGATCTCAATCATCCATCCATCCCCATGAAACTTTGATTGGTAGTGGTCTTTGTTGATGATAGTATGCCCTTCTAGCATTTGAGTATTTGAAAGTAGATCTTTGGCTCCATATTTTGGAGGCATCATTAAGCTGGCCATAAATATCACTCTTTCTCATCCATGCTTGCTTTTACCACTAGTAGCATATCTGAGGTTTTATATCCTCTAGCTCCATGGATGTCCCTTATAGTTCTTATGTTTCTTTAAGTCCTATCGAAGAATATTATATAATCTGGTACATGCCAATGTACCTCTTTGGTACATCCTTGTAAATATTATATTAGGGTTGTGTCATAGATTAGTGTGTGAGTAAATATTTTATGTAATGAAATAATGTGTACGAAATGCACAAGTGTCAATTAAATAAGTGTGTAAGTGTTATGTGTGTAAATGTGTACAAGTGTCTCATATGTAAGTGTACACATGTGTTCTTAGATTAGGAAGAGTTATGTGAAGAGTCATGTTCAAGTGTGCATACAAGATAGTATCATGTGTATGCAAGTGTCAAGTAGAGAAGCCAAGAGTCATGAGACTTGGAATGAGGAAAGGAAGAGCCAAGTAACCTAAAAGTCATCTTGTAATGGCTATATATTACTCCATATATAGGCATAGAGATATCATCTACATGACCTACATCACCATCTACAAAGTCTACAACATTGTTATTATCATTGTATAAGAGTTTTATGATACATTTGTAACATAAAGAGAAGTAATATAGATTGCATACATTTAAGTAACTAATATTGTAAGTCTTATGAATGACTTAGGCTATTTATACATTCATACTGCAACTTGTTAATGAATATTGTTTGATATATTATTAGCCTTGATGTTTACATATTAGTTGTCTCATATTATTCTTGTTACATTACTATTTTATCATGTGATAAATTATATTGTGAATTTACATTAATAGTAAGGCTTCAAAAGACAACAAGTTCTATGTACATGATTGTTGAATCTTAGGGTGATGTGGATGGAAATATGCTCCAACCTTAGCTTGATGTTCTATATTTTTTCACTCTTCAAAATGTTGTCCTATATTTTATATTTTTTGTCATGCTCCCATATTTTGCTTTATCCTTGGATTTTGACTTTGCTTCTTGCTTGATCTCTACTTTTACTTTCTCCTCAAGCTTTGTTTCATGTTATTCTACTTCTTCAATTTGCTTCCCTATTATAGCTTCATGGTTTTTCCCTTGTATTTTCTCCTTAAGATAAGAAATATATTGTAGTGTTATGTTCTTCTTTATATACCATAATTTCATAAATTTCATAAATTTCTTTTGTGCATTAGTTTTAATAGTACCCTAAGATTCCAACCAAGGATATCTAAGAACAACATCCACTTCATCCGCCCCCATGATATGAATATTAGCATGTAAAGTATACTTATCCATAGCTTTCAAGTATTCAAAAATTTAACATATCTGTTCTTGAATCTGTCCATATTTGATATTCTTTACTGAAACATATAAATTGTTAGCCAAATCTCTATTAATGAAGTTATGCTTGTTGGTTAGAGTTTATGGAGACAAAATTTTTCTTTCTACATGCAATGATAAACCTACAAAATATTTTTTTTAGATTTACAGAGACCTTTTTAAACACTATTTGACTCATTTAACATCCAAGTTGTGCTTCCTTCAATCTTTACACTATCATCTTTCTCTTTTTCTTTTTTCAATTTCTTGTAAATTAGCTCTCAATTTTATTTTGTTCTTTCTAAGGCCTATTAATTCTTTTGCATCACTTTTAAGTGTGTTATTTAAACTAGACATTTCCTCATATTTTTTCTTAAATATCCATTTTCTTATAAGTGTTAGCTCAAATATTTTCCTTGTGTATGAAAAATTATGGTCACATTTAAATTTTATAAGCCACATTGAAGCTTCCCCTAAAAACTCACCAATCTTATATTTTAATTCTATCTCAAATAAATAAATAAATAACTCTACTTCATCAACCATTCCCTAGAATCACTGTCATCTCTTTTAGTAAATATTGGTAACACCATGATCTCAAACCCCAATATTTTTCAAAACTTAGATTTCTTCCAAATAATTTTCCTCAAGTCTTCTCTATTTATATATACCTAAAATTGAATTGTCTATCTTGCATCAATTATTGAAATAAATTAACAAGCCAAATGAAATAGCTTTAAAAAATTATTCAACCCCCAAATTTTCAAACTAAAATCAACAGAGGTCAATCTTCCAACAAAGAGTGAATCCATGCTTAGCCTGGTGTATTCATAAAATTTCAAAAAAATCCCTTTCAACCATTGAAATTGACCTTAACAATCACTTAGAGTGAATAAGCCTATAAAAAAATCTACCATTCAACTTATTCGTATAGGTGAGGTATTTGTGCCTAAAAATCCAAAAAAATAACTATACCTATAAAAGTTTGCAAGGGTGTAAATCTCACCCTGGTTGATTGCTTGCAAGCATAAAAATTAGCAAATAGGGAAAGGAGAGGGATTGATTCGCTCCCACTTCCCAAAATCCTCCAAACCTTTAAAATTATTAGATCATACCCAAATTAAACTTGCCATTAGTCAGACCAACAAACATGCCAACCACCTCACTCTTCCTATTTAGGAAACCCTAAATGGCTAAAACTCTATAAATTAGCCCCTTAATGGAGAATTCAACATATCTCAAAGTGAAGAAGCAATGAAGTGCTACCAATATCCTTTCTTGAGCCTAGAATGACTTAACCATAGGCAAGAAGAGAATATTGGTATTACACTCTCAGTGATGCTTTTCTTAACATGCATTGTTCTTCATTTTAATTTCTACTAACGAATCTCTATTAATTTTGATTTGCATCCATAAAAATCTTCTTTGTTGGAGATATTACATTATTTTGTCCCCTTGAAATTTTAGTTTGATAGATGATTTATATAATGTATGCGTCAATATGAGAGAATGTGCAAAGTGTTAAGAAAATATGAAGAGTCACATGATATGTGGTAAGTTGAGAGCTTTGTATTTATTAGAGGATAGGTGTTGTTTTGAAGATTTTGTTCCACACCTAGGAGAAGAATGCTCTTGTCCTAAGGCTAATTTAGAAATATCATGCAAAGATAGCATGATCGAGGGTAGTACAGGTGTAAAGACGCATGTAGAGAGTCTTTGCCAAAGGTTTCATGTTCTCTAGGAAGTTGAGGCATATAAGTTTTTAGATGTCACATGTTTATTCGATGAAAAATATGAAAGTGTGGTTGTGAGAAAGTGGGAAACCTACATAAAGGCCTTAAAATGCTCAAGATAAAATTCCTTCTCAAATCACTCCAATCCAGAAAAACAACATGCTTGACATTGGAAGACCTTGTTTAGGACTTCAAAAGAGAAATCGTGGATAAAGGAAAAAATGTCTGCGGGTTTGGTGCTAGAATTATGCTTCTTTGGTGCAAAGAGTATGGAAATTTATTGCTATTTTTTTATCCAACCAAAAATTTTCCACAAGACCTCCATAATCCAACATATGCCCATTTAGAGTTATTGTCACTACTTTATAACAAGCTCATTTGCACCTTGAAGGGGTGCAATAACATGATATTATTAATAAGAGCATACTATTAAGGTAGTCCATTATCATGAATAACACCTGATAAATTCTCGTGTATCAAGAAGTAACACCTCCAAGTAGAAATCATTCTATTGTAGTAGAGTTTTTTGTTTTCCTTGGCCATTTCAAATTCTCATCAAATGTGCATAGGAGAAGCATGGTCTGGTGAATCTTGATGTAGAGCAACAGGTGATCGTTTTCACCATCCACTTCACCATGGTGCACCACATATCCTCTATATCCATTGTCATCACCGAAAGGGGAGGTAAATTTTTAATTTTTTTGAATTAAAGTTAAATTGGAGTGATAAGTAGTTAATTAAGGTTCTTTGAGGGTAAATTGGATTTTTGATTTATTTGGTTAATGGAGAGATAAGTTTATTAGGATTAATTAATTTTATTTAATTGTTTGAGAAAATTAAATTATTGCAAATGTAAATATTTGGGAGTTATAAGACTGATTTAATTCAAATTTTTGTAAGGTTAAAGTTAATTAATCTAAGACATCCTAGATTAATTAAATTATTGAAAGAATAAGGTAGTAAGTTGAAAAATTAAAACCTTAGAAGTATTATTAAATCATTTAGAAGTTTTTTTGGAGTGAGAAGGATTTAATTTATTTTTTTGGAATTATTTTAATATTTGCAAATAATTTAAGATTGGATAAATAAGGTATTCTACATCAAATTAAAATATTAAATTTGTAAATATCTTTTTTGTCTTGTTTTCTAAATTTTTAAATTTCTAAACATTAGGGAGACAAGGTATTCAACATCAGCAATAGTTTTTTAAATTTAGAAGCTAGTAATCAATTATTCAAAAACTTAGCGAGTCATAAGGTAGTCAACTCCAAAGGAAATGGCAAGTACTATTGAAATATAGTAAATTATTTGGTATATGCTAATGTACCATCTTGGGTACATCATTATATTAGGAGAGTGTCTTAGATTGAGGCTTGAGTATTTACTTTATATAATGTAATAAATGCACAAATATTATTAGAATGTGCAATGATGTAAATGTGCATGTTGTCCACATGTACATGGGTCCATAGAATAGGAAGATGAAGAGTCATAGAAATATGGAAGGCCAAGAGTCATATCATTATATGTAGGCCTTCGATATATGAGGTTGAGTGATAAAGAAAGAGAAGCATAAGATAGGTTAGAGTAGATACAATGTAGAACTTGTATGAAGCATGGAGTATTGAGATCTTCACATTTTGTATCAAGTTCTAATTTTCATGAGCTTTCATTAATGACTATTTCAAGACTATTTTTAGAAGTTTCTCTGTTGAGCAAGGTGTAGCTAAAGCATTGCAAAAGTATTGTCATTGTTGTCAACACAGACAGATTGATGTAGTTGATGCAGTTCAGAGGTCAGTCAGAACAAGTACAGTGAATTTCCAAGAAGAAAGAAGTGGCCCAGATTCAAAAATTTGTAGAAAAAGACAAGAAAACTGTCGCGATATCGCGACATGTTTTCTGTCATGATTTTGCGACAAAAATGAGGAGAGAGAAGGCGTAGCTGAAAATGTCATGATTTCATGACAAAAATGAGGAGAGAGAAGGCACAGCTGAAAATGTCATGATTTCACGACAAAAATGAGGAGAGAGAAGGTGCAGCCAAAAATGTCACAATTTTGTGACATGCTGGAAGGAAAGAAGCAAAGTTGAAAAACTGTCACGATTTCGCGACAAGTTTGGAGAAGTAGCGCCAAGGACAAAAAGTGTCACGATTTCACGACAGTTTTGAAAGAAAAGCACAGAAGGGTGAAAAATGTCGCGATATCGCAACACGTCAGGTTTTCGTGACCCGAAGAGGAGAGAGAATGTATGGCAACAAAAGTGTAGCAATTTCGCTATATGTTGAAGTTTCGCTGGCTGAAGCAGAGAAGAAGCGCTAAGTAAAAAAGTTGTAGCGATTTCGCTACATGTTGGAGTTTCATGGGCCAAAGCAAAGAGGAAGAGTCAGAACACAAAGGTGTAGCGATTTCACTACAAGTCAAAAGTGCAGAACACAAAGGTGTAGCGATTTCGCTACAAGTCGAAAGTGCAGAACACAAAGGTGTAGCGATTTTGCTACAAGTCAAAACTGCAAGACACAAAGGTGTAGCGATTTTGCTACAAGTCAAAAGTGCAGAACACAAAGGTGTAGCAATTTTGCTACAAGTCAAAAGTGCAGAACATAAAGGTGTAGCAATTTTGCTACAAGTCAAAAGTGCAAGGCACAAAGGTGTAGTGATTTCGCTACAAGTCAAAGTTTCGCGGGTCGAAGCAAAGTTGGAAGCACAAGGCACAAAGTTGTAGCGATTTCGCTACATGTCTTTATTTCGCTAGTGCATGAAGCGAGAAATGTACGGATGTGAAAGATGTGATTTTGTGACATGTTGCATTTTCATGGGCGAAAAGCAAAGAACAGTGCAAAGGCAAAAAAGTGTCACGATTTCGCGAAAAGAGTGAGAAAGATAGAAGTGTCGTGATTTCAGCGAAAGATAGAAGTGTCGTGATTTCGCGACAAGAAATGTGGCAAAGCTAACAAAGGCCAAAAGTGTCGTGATTTCATGACAGCAAGGTCAAGAAGGCGTACAGATGTAAAATGTGTCGTGATATCGCGACATGTTGGAGTTTTACAAGGAAAGCTACAGTACCAGAGAAACGATTGAAGCCAACAGAGTTAAATCTGGGCCGACATTCATTAGGGTTTTTGAGCCGACATTTATTAGGATTTTGAAGCCGACCTTCTAGGGTTTGCAGTTGACTAAATTTAGGGTTTCTCAGTCGACGTTCTTTAGGGTTTATTCTTGAAATTTCATCTATAAAAGGAGGGCTACTTCGAGTTTGAAAAAATATGGAGTGTGAAGATAATGTGTGAATGCAAGTATAGTGTTTGCGTAAGTGAAGTCCGTGTCGAGCATAGAGTGAGTCGTATAAAACTTGTGCGAATAAAGAGTGTGGGGTGTAGATGTTGAGTCATATCGATTCGAGTTGAGTGCAAAGTCGTAGTTCATTTGAGTCGAAGCGAAGTGTGCATATCGTGATTACATGAATTAAGAGCATGGGGTGTAGAGGTTGAGTTCTAAGTGTGAAGTGATAGCGCATAGATAGCAGAAGTGATCGATCATTTGGTTGTAGTAGAGAGTGCGAAGAAATTCATAGAAGCAGTCGGATAGTGCGAAGCATTTGCGTAGAAGCAGCAGAATGCATAGGAACTATAGACTATGAGAAATAAGGTGAAAGTATTATTCTGTAATTTTTATTATCTTTATTGATTTCCAAGTTGCAGCTTGGCATAAGGGGTTGGTTCTTATTTCCAGTTGGTGCTGGTAAATCAGGAGTTGGTGCTCCATTCTATTTGGTACAAAAAAATCTAAGGGGTTGGTGCTCCTTCCAGTTGGTGCTGGTAAAAGATATTGTAAAGTTGTAGCTTTGCATTGGCTGGATTTGGATGGTAGTCCAAGCAATCATTTTGAGGAGTAGCCACATTGGTGAACCTCACTAAATTAATGTGTTGTGTGTCATGCTCTCTTACTGTATTTGATATATCTTTTATTATTTTTAAACTGCTGCTGGATTTAAAGCTATATTTTCAAAATTTAAAAGACCACACTGATTCACCCCCCCTCTCAGTGTCACTGTGAGTACAACAATTGGTATCAGAGCCAAGTTCCTGAACAGGCTCAATAAGCTAGGGTGATCTTGGAAGTGACACAATGGCAAGTGGTGAGGGTTTCTCCTCAAACAAAGCACCATTGTTTGATGGAACTAACTATGCTTTCTGGAAAATAAGGATGTAGACATATCTCCGTGATTTGGGTTTTGACATCTGGGGTGTAGTAGTTAATGGTTACAAAGCTCCCACCACTGCTCCAACAGACACTACCGGAAAGAAGGCATTTGAAAATGATTCGAAAGCAAAAAATGCCATCATGTGTGGATTAGTGGACAGTGAGCTAGTCAAAATCATAAACTGTGAATCCGTAAAAGATGTATGGGATAAACTAGAGAACATTCATGAAGGAGACGATAGGATCAAGGAGGCCAAGCTTCAAACACATCGAGATCAATTCGAATCCTTAAACATGGACAATAATGAGAACATAGAGTCTTTCATGCTAAGAGTCAACGAAATCACAAATTCAATCAGAGGTCTCAATGAAGAAATGGATGATGCTACAATTGTGAAAAAGGTATTAAGATCTCTCCCTCCAGGGTTTGATTCAAAAGTCTCAACCATAGAAGAAGCTAAAGATCTAAATCGCTTTAGTATGGATGAGATGCATGGTTCTTTGACTGCTTTTGAAATGAGAATAGGAAGGTCAAATCCCACAGATAGAGAAGTAGCTTTCAAAGCTCTAAAAGGCAAAGACACAAAACAAGAGTCTGAAGAAGAGGATATATCAGGATGAAATGGAAGCAAATTTTGTCAGAAAACTGAGAAAAGGAAAAAGAAAATACAGAGGAAAGCTACCTTTTAAATGTTTCAACTATGGAGGCATTGGACACTTTGCTACCAAATGTCCTCTCAATGACAAGAACAAAGGTGAAGAAACTCCGCATCAAGAAAGAAGTGAATGGAGGAAGAAAACAAACTTCAAAAAAGGCAATTTCAAAAAGAAAAGTTTTATCTCCCGAAATGCAGATTCTTCAGAGGACAACTCTAGTGAAGACTCTGAAGAAGGAATAGGTGAAGCTCTCTTTATGGCGTTTGAAGTAGAAAAATTAGAAGAGGCAGAAAACCCAGAAAAGAGAGAAGGAATGAACTCTAAAGTGTCTATTGAAAAAGCTAAGGTTGAAGTTGATTTAGAAGGTGAGCTGGTTTCTACTCTTGAAGAATGGAAATCTGAGAAAAGAAAGAATAAAAAACTTTCAAGAAAGCTTGAGGATGCAAATGACATTATAACCAGTTTAAAAATATAGACAGAAGAATACAAGAAAATGTCCGAAGATCTAGAAATTCAGGTAACCACGAAGATAGATCATTGTTGCAAACTAGAAGAAGAAAATGTTGGTCTTCGAATGCAGATACAAGAGCTGGATCGAAAAATTAGTTGCCATTACAAACATGAAGAAAGTTCAATGAAGATGGATAAAATATTAAGTGATCAAAGACCTGTAGGCATCAAATTTGGCTTGGGATTTATTGAAGGAGAATCATCAAACAGACCAAATGTTGAATCTGTAAGAAGTGAAGATAAGAAACAGGCTGATATAGGAAAAACAAATCAGGCAAAGAAAAGCAGTAATGCCAAACCCAAAAGGAGAACAGACAATGATGGCTTTACCAAGGTCACACATCAAAAGAAGAGAAGATCTATGGCTCTTGCAACAACCTGGCAAAGACCATCTTTCAAGTTCAATCATTACTTTTATGGTTTCTGTTTCAAATGTAATGGTTATGGACATAAAATTGCAGACTGCAAGTACAATGTAGGACCAAGAAGTTTCACTAGCAAAAATTCTTTTGCTCCTCTTATAAATTATGCAGTAGAATGCTTTAATTGTCACAACTTTGGACATATTGCTAGAAATTGTCGTAGTACCTCTGTTTCGAATCAACCTCAGAAAAGAAGAGTTCAACCATATAGGGCAAATCAAAATAGAAATCTCTTTGAAAGTTATGCTCAAAATATTGAAAAGGGAAAATCCAAGCTAGAGCCCAATACCATAGTCAAAACAGAGTGGAAACAGAAAGAACAGCTCAGGGAAGAAAAAGAATCTTTAATAGTGCAAACAGCTTTCAGGGCTCAGAATAAATGTGTATCGTGGATTCTTGACAGTGGTTGCTCAAGTCATATGATAGGTGATAAACAAAAATTTGAAAAACTACAAAAATATGAGGGTGGCTCTGTGAAGTTTGGAAATAATGATGGAGCCAAAATAATAGGAAAAGGATCTGTCAAAATTAGTGAAGGGAAAATCAAGTCAGAAGAAGTTTTATTTTTGGATGGTTTGAAACACAACTTTGTTAAGTGTCAGTCAAATCTGTGATAAAGGACATGAAGTAGTCTTCAAGAAGCAGGGTTGTGAAGTCAAAAAAATAAATAGTGGGAAATTGATAGCAACTGGTTCAAGGACGTCTAGAAATTTGTACACACTCTCAAAAACTTTAGAAGGTACATGTTTCATTGGACAAGAAGAAGAGAACTGGTTGTGGCACAAGAGGCTTGGACACATAAGTTTTGATAATTTGGTGAAAATCAACTCGAAACAAGCAAGTGAGAGATATTCCAACCATTAAAAAACCTTCAAACAATGTTTGTGCTTCATGTCGAAGGGAAAGCAAACCGAGTCTCATTCAAAACAAAAGAGTACCACACTAGCAAGCCTTTGGAACTTATTCATACAGACTTATGTGGACCCATGAGAACTCAAAGCATAAATGGCGACAAATACTTTATGTTGTGTATCGATGATTATTCCAAAATGACATGGATATTTTTCTTAAAAGATAAAACAGAAGCTTTTGAAATGTTTAGATCCTTCAAACATCTAGTTGAGAATGAAACAGGAAAAAGGATCAAATGTTTACGATCAGATAGAGGAGGAGAATTCATTTCGAATGAATTTATAGAATACTATGAAAAACATGGTATCAAGAGACAATATTCAGTAGCTAGAACTCCCCAGCAGAATGGTGTAGTAGAAAGAAAGAACATAACTATACAGGAAATGGCACGCACCATGCTAGCAAAAAACAAAATAGTAGACAGATTCTGGAAAGAAGCAGTTCACACTGCAGTATACATCCAAAATAGATATATGTTAAGAACTCATGAATGCAAAACACCTTATGAGTTGTGGTTTGGTAGAAAAGCAACAACAAAACATCTCAAAGTATTTGGTTGTAGGTGCTACATCAGAAAAATTGATGACAACCTTGGGAAGTTTGAAGATAGAGCAGATGAAGGTGTTTTTGTTGGGTATTCATCCAAAAGCAAAGCTTACAAGTGCTACAACAAGAGACTCAAGAAAATTGTGGACAGTGCAGATGTTAAATTCGATGAAGGTGGGAAACGATTAGCTGACTTTGAGGAAAACTACCCAATCTATGAAGAAGTCTTTAAGATATGAGGTGAATGAAACAAAAAATTAATCTAGGTTTGATTCAGATGACATTAATCGATGACTCGAGGCGAAAAAAGAAATTCAAAGAGAAAAATCATCAGAGAGCAAATAATGGAGACGACGGAAAGAAGGAAAGAAAAGAATATTCTCTTTTATCCAACATTGAACCCAAAAACATAGATGAAGCAAGCAAAGATGATATCTGGATGAAGGCAATAAATGAAGAGTTAGATCAAATTGAAAATAACAGAACTTGGGAATTAGTACCTAGACCTACGAATAAGAATGTAATCAACACCAAATGGATATTTCGAAACAAATTAAATGAAGATGGATAGGTCATTAGGAACAAAGCAAGACTAGTTTGTAAAGGATATGCACAGGTCGAAGGCATTGATTTTGAATAGACTTTTGCACCAGTGTCCAGATTAGAAGCAATTAGAATGTTTTTGGCCTTAGAAGTCCATAAGAACTTCAGAGTTTATCAGATGGATGTAAAATTTGCCTTTTTAAATGGGAAACTCGAAGAAGAGGTCTATACTGAACAACCATATGGCTTTCAAATTAGTGAAGATCCTAATCTTGTCTGCAAATTAAAGAAAGCATTATATGGATTAAAACAAGCACCACGGGCATGGTATGCAAGGCTAAACAACTATCTCTCCCAACAAGGATTCAAGAAAGGATTGGTCGATAGTAATATGTATGTGAAAACAGAAGGTGGGCAAAGAAATTCACAGAAGCAGTCGGATAGTGCGAAGCGTTTGCGTAGAAGCAACAGAATGCATAGGAACTGTAGATTGTGAGAAATAAGGTGAAAGTATCATTATGTAATTTTCATTATCTTTATTGATTTCCAAGTTGCAGCTTGGCATAAGGGGTTGGTGCTTCTTTCTAGTAGGTGCTGGTAAATCAAGAGTTGGTGCTCCATTCTGTTTGGTACAAAAAAATCTAAGGGGTTGGTGCTCCTTCTAGTTGGTGCTGGTAAAAGATATTGTAAAGTTGTAGCTTTGCATTGGCTGGATTTGGATGGTAGTCCAAGCAATCATTTTGAGGAGTAGCCACATTGGTGAACCTCGTTAAATTACTATGTTGTGTGTCATGCTCTCTTGTTGTATTTGATATATCTTTTATTATTTTTAAACTGCTGCTAGATTTAAAGCTATATTTTCAAAATTTAAAAGACCACACTGATTCACCCCCCCTCTCAGTGTCACTATGAGTACAAAAATTGGTATCAGAGCCAAGTTCTTGAACAGGCTCAATAAGCTAGGGTGATCTTGGAAGTGACGCAATGGCAAGTGGTGAGGGTTTCTCCTCAAACAAAGCACCATTGTTTGATGGAACTAACTATGCTTTCTGGAAAATAAGGATGCAGACATATCTCCGTGCTTTGGGTTTTGACATATGGGGTGTAGTAGTTAATGGTTACAAAGCTCCCACCACTACTCCAACAGACACTACCGGCAAGAAGGCATTTGAAAATGATTCAAAAGCAAAAAATGCCATCATGTGTGGATTAGTGGACAATGAGCTAGTCAAAATCATAAACTGTGAATCCGCAAAAGATGTATAGGATAAACTAGAGAACATTCATGAAGGAGACGATAGGATCAAGGAGGCCAAGCTTCAAACACATCGAGCTCAATTCAAATCCTTAAAGATGGACAATGATGAGAACATAGAGGCTTTCATGCTAAGAGTCAACGAAATCACAAATTCAATCAGAGGTCTCGACGAAGATATGGATGATGCTACAATTGTGAAAAAGGTATTAAGATCTCTCCCTCCAAGGTTTGATTTGAAAGTCTCAGCCATAGAAGAAGCTAAAGATCTAAATCACTTTAGTATGGATGAGATGCATGGTTCTTTGACTCCTTTTGAAATGAGAATAGGAAGGTCAAATCCCATAGATAGAGAAGCAGCTTTCAAAGCTCTAAAAGGCAAAGACACAAAACAAGAGTCTGAAGAAGAGGATATATCAGATGAAATGGAAGCAAATTTTGTCAAAAAATTGAGAAAAGGAAAAGGAAAATACAGAGGAAAGCTACCTTTTAAATGTTTCAACTGTGGAGGCATTGGACACTTTGCTACCAAATGTCCTCTCAATGACAAGAACAAAGGTGAAGAAACTCCGCATCAAGAAAGAAGTGAATGGAGGAAGAAAACAAACTTCAGAAAAGGCAATTTCAAAAAGAAAAGTTTTATCTCCCGAAATGCAGATTCTTCAGAGGACAGCTCTAGTGAAGACTTTGAAGAAGGAATAGGTGAAGCTCTCTTTATGGCATTTGAAGTAGAAAAATCAGAAGAGGCAGAAAACCTAGAAAAGAGAGAAGGAATGAACTCTAAAGTGTCTATTGAAAAAGCTGAGGCTGAAGTTGATTTAGAAGGTGAGCTAGTTTCTACTCTTGAAGAATGGAAATCTGAGAAAAGAAAGAATAAAAAACTTTCAAGAAAGCTTGAGGATGCAAATGACATTATAACCAGTTTAAAAATACAGACAGAAGAATACAAGAAATTGTCTGAAGATCTAGAAATTCAAGTAACCACGAAGATAGATTATTGCTGCAAACTAGAAGAATAAAATGTTGGTCTTCGAATGTAGATACAAGAGCTGGATTGAAAAATTAGTTGTCATTACAAACATGAAGAAAGTTCAATGAAGCTGGATAAAATCTTAAGTGATCAAAGACCTGCAGGCATCAAATTTGGCCTGGGCTTTATTGAAGGAGAATCATCAAATGGACCAAATGTTGAATCTGTAAGAAGTGAAGATAAGAAACAGGTTGATATAGGAAAAACAAATCAGGCAAAGAAAAGCAGTAATGCCAGACCCGAAAGGAGAATAGACAATGATGGCTTTACCAAGGTCACACATCAGAAGAAGAGAAGATCTATGGCTCCTGCAACAACCTGGCAAAGACCATCTTTCAGGTTCAATCATTACTTTTATGGTTTCTATTTCAAATGTAATGGTTATGGACATAAAATTGCAGACTGCAAGTACAATGTAGGACCAAGAAGTTTCACTAGCAAAAATTCTTTTGCTCCTCTTATAAATTATGCAAGTAGAATGCTTTAATTGTCACAACTTTGGACATATTGCTAGAAATTTTTGTAGTACCTCTGTTTTCGAATCAACCTCAGAAAAGAAGAGTTCAACCATATAGGGCAAATCAAAATAGAAATCTCTCTGAAAGTTATGCTCAAAATATTGAAAAGGGAAAATCCAAGCTAGAGCCCAATACCATAGTCAAAACAGAGTGGAAACAAAAAGAACAGCTCAGGGAAGAAAAATAATCTTTAATAGTGCAAACAGCTTTCAGGGCTCAGAATAAATGTGTATCGTGGATTCTTGACAGTGGTTGCTCAAGTCATATGATAGGTGATAAACAAAAATTTGAAAAACTACAAAAATATGAGGGTGGCTCTGTGAAGTTTGGAAATAATGATGGAGCCAAAATAATAGGAAAAGGATCTATCAAAATTAGTGAAGGGAAAATCAAGTCGGAAGAAGTTTTATTTGTGGATGGTTTGAAACACAACCTGTTAAGTGTCAGTCAAATCTGTGATAAAGGACATGAAGTAGTCTTCAAGAAGCAGGGTTGTGAAGTCAAAAAAATAAACAGTGGGAAATTGATAGCAACTGGTTCAAGGACGTCTAGAAATTTGTACACAATCTCAAAAACTTTAGAAGGTACGTGTTTCATTGGACAAGAAGAAGAGAACTTGCGGTGGCACAAGAGGCTTGAACACATAAGTTTTGATAATTTGGTGAAAATCAACTCAAAACAAGCAGTGAGAGATATTCCAACCATTAAAAAACCTTCAAACAATGTTTGTGCTTCATGTCAGAAGGGAAAGCAAACCAGAGTCTCATTCAAAACAAAAGAGTACCACACTAGCAGGCCTTTGGAACTTATTCATATAGACTTATGTGGACCCATGAGAACTCAAAGCATAAATGGCGACAAATACTTTATGCTGTGTATCGATGATTATTCCAAAATGACATGGATATTTTTCTTAAAAGATAAAACAAAAGCTTTTGAAATGTTTAGATCCTTCAAACATCTAGTTGAGAATGAAACAGGAAAAAGGATCAAATGTTTACGATCAGATAGAGGAGGAGAATTCATTTCGAATGAATTTATAGAATACTGTGAAAAACATGGTATCAAGAGATAATATTCAGCAGCTAGAACTCCCCAGAATAATGGTGTAGTAGAAAGAAAGAACAGAACTATATAGGAAATGGCACGCACCATGCTAGCAAAAAACAAAATAGCAGACAGATTCTGGAAAGAAGCAGTTCACACTGCAATATACATCCAAAATAGATATATGTTAAGAACTCATGAATGCAAAACACCTTATGAGTTGTGGTTTGGTAGAAAAGCAACAACAAAACATCTCAAAGTATTTGGCTGTAGGTGCTACATCAGAAAAATTGATGACAACCTTGGGAAGTTTTAAGATAGAGCAGATGAAGGTGTTTTTGTTGGGTATTCGTCAAAAAGCAAAGCTTACAAGTGCTACAAAAAGAGACTCAAGAAAATTATGGACAGTGCAGATGTTAAATTCAATGAAGGTGGGAAATGATTAGCTGACTTTGGGGAAAACTACCCAATCTATGAAGAAGTCTTTGAAGGAGATGAGGTGAATGAAACAGAAAATAAATCTACGTTTGATTCAGATGAATTAATCGATGACTCAGAGGTGCAAGAAAACAAGAAATTCAAAACAGGTAGCTGGCAGAAAAATCATCCAAGAGACCAAATAATTGGAGATCCCACAGCTGGTATTCAGACAAGAAGGAAAGTAATAAGTAATTATTCTCTTTTATCCAGCATTGAGCCCAAAAACATAGATGAAGCAAGCAAAGATGATATCTGGATGAAGGCAATAAATGAAGAGTTAGATCAGATTGAAAAGAACAAAACTTGGGAATTAGTACCTAGACCTACGAATAAGAATGTAATCAACACCAAATGGATATTTCGAAACAAATTAAATGAATATGGACAGGTCATTAGGAACAAAGCAAGACTAGTTTGTAAAGGATATGCACAGGTCGAAGGCATTGATTTTGAAGAGACTTTTGCACCAATGGCCATATTAGAAGCAATTAGAATGTTTCTGGCCTTAGCAGTCCATAAGAACTTCAGAGTTTATCAGATGGATGTAAAATCTACCTTTTTAAATGGGAAACTTGAAGAAGAGGTCTATATTGAACAACCGGATGGCTTTCAAATTAGTGAAGATCCTAATCTTGTCTGCAAATTAAAGAAAGCATTATATGGATTAAAACAAGCACCACGGGCATGGTATGCAAGGCTAGACAACTATCTCTCTCAATAGGGATTCAAGAAAGGGTTGGTCGACAGTAATCTGTATGTGAAAACAGAAGGTGGGCATCTCATAGTTCTTGTTGTCTATGTCGATGATATCATATTTGGCAGCAGCAAAGATGAATCTTGTAAAGACTTAGCACATAAGATGCAAAATGAATTTGAAATGTCTATGATTGGTGAATTGTCTTATTTTCTTGGGTTACAAGTTAATCAAAATGAGAAAGGCATTTTCATTTCCCAAATCAAATATGTGAAAGAGATGCTAAAAAGGTTCACAATGGAGGACTGTAAGCCAGTTAGAACTTCCATGACAATAGGTTGCAAGTTGAGTAAAGAAGAAAAATCGCCACCTATAGATCAAACCATGTACAGATCAATGATAGGAAGCTTACTATATTTAACAGCTACCAGACCTGATATTCTGCAGGCAGTTTGCATGGTAGCAAGATTTTAGGCCAGTCCCAAAGAGACTCATGTAATAGCCGTAAAAAGGATTCTTCGGTATCTCAAAGGCACCATGGAGTATGGTTTGTGGTATCCAAAAGGCAAATACTTCACTCTTATATCATATTCAGATGCAAATTGGGCAGGTTGTGTTGATGATAGGAAGAGTACAAGTGGAGGTGCCTTTTATCTTGGTGATAGGTTGGTTTCTTGGCACAACAAGAAACAAGAGTCAGTGTCTTTATCAATAGCTGAGGCAGAATATATTGTAGCAACAACTTGCTGTACACAAGTTTTGTGGATGAAACAAACTTTGAAAGATCTTGGTATTAATTTCAATGAACCAATATCAGTTAAGTGTGATAACACCAGTGCAATTAACATCTCCAAGAATCCAGTAATGCACTCACGGACAAAACACATTGCTATACGGTATCATTTTTTGAAAGATAAAGTTGCAGAAGGAGAAGTCAAATTGGAGTTTGTTCCAACTACAGAGCAAGTAGTAGATATATTCACAAAACCATTGCCCAAGGAAGTTTTTGAGTACCTTCAAAGTAAGTTGGGAGTAGTAACACTACCCAAACACTGACTAGCTATGGGGAACACATTCTCAGGGGGAGAATTAAAATTATTTATGTCTGATAATGTTGTGCATAGACTCAGGGGGAGTCTGCAACAGCACTTTGGTATTATTGGCAAAGGGGGAGAAGAAATTGAAATTGCACATGTGTTGCCAACAATTCCAAAGGGGAATATTATTGAGCAAGGTGTAGCTAAAGCATTGCAAAAGTATTGTCATTGTTGTCAACACAGACAGATTGATGCAGTTGATGCAGTTCAAAGGTTAGTCAGAACAAGTACAATGAATTTCCAAGAAGAAAGAAGTGGCCCAAATTAAAAAATTTGTAGAAAAAGACAAGTAAGAAAACTGTCGTGATATCGCGACATATTTTCTATTGTGATTTCATGACAAAAATGAGGAGAGAGAAGGCACAACCAAAAATGTCATGATTTCATGAAAAAAATGAGGAGAGAGAAGGCACAGCTGAAAATTTCATGATTTCACGACAAAAATGAGGAGAGAGAAGGCGCAGCCAAAAATGTCACAATTTCGTGACATGCTGGAAGGAAAGAAGCAAAGTTGAAAAACTATCGCGATTTCATGACAAGTTTGGAGAAGCAGCACCAAGGACGAAAAGTGTCACGATTTCATGACAGTTTCAGAAGAAAAGCATAGAAGGGCAAAAAGTGTCGCGATATCATGACACGTCAGGTTTTCGTGACCTAAAGAGGAGAGAGAATGTACGACAACAAAAGTGTAGAGATTTCGCTACATGTTGAAGTTTCGCTGGCTAAAGTAGAGAAGAAGCGCTAAGTAAAAAAGTTGTAGCGATTTTGCTACATGTTGGAGTTTCACGGGCCAAAGCAGAGAAGAAGAGTTAGAACACAAAGGTGTAGCGATTTCGCTACAAGTCAAAAGTATAGAACACAAAGGTGTAGCGATTTCGCTACAAGTCAAAAGTATAGAACACAAAGGTGTAGCGATTTTGCTACAAGTTGAAAGTGCAGAACACAAAGGTGTAGCGAATTCGATACAAGTCGAAACTACAAGACACAAAGGTGTAGAGATTTCATTACAAGTCAAAAGTGTAGAACACAAAGGTGTAGCGATTTTGCTATAAGTCAAAAGTGCAGAACACAAAGGTGTAGCAATTTCGCTACAAGTCGAAAGTGCAAGGCACAAAGGTGTAGCGATTTTGCTACAAGTCAAAGTTTCGCGGGTCGAAGCAAAGTTGGAAGCACAAGGCACAAAGTTGTAGCGATTTCGCTACATGTCTTGATTTTGCTAGTGCATGAAGCAAGAAATGTACAGATGCAAAAGATGTCACGATTTCACGATATGTTGCATTTTCGCAGGCAAAAAGCAAAGAACAGCGCTAAGGCAAAAAAGCGTCGCGATTTCAGGACAAGAGTGAGAATGACGTCAGCAAAAGATAAAAGTGTCGTGATTTTGCAACAAGAAAGGTGGCAAAGCTAACAAAGGCCAAAAGTGTCATGATTTCACGACAACAAGGTCAAGAAGGTGTACGAATGTAAAAGGTGTCGCGATATCGCGACATGTTGGAGTTTCGCAAGGAAAGCTACAGAACCAAAGAAACGGTTGAAGCCGACAGAGTTAAATCTAGGTCGACATTCATTAGGGTTTTTGAGCCAACATTTATTAGGGTTTTGAAGTTGACCTTCTAGGGTTTGTAGCTGACTAAATTTAGGGTTTCTCAGCCAACATTCTTTAGGGTTTGTTCTTGAAATTTCATCTATAAAAGGAAGGCTACTTTGATTTTGAAAAAATATGGAGTGTGAAGATAATGTGTGAATGCGAGTATAGTGTTTGCAAAAGTGAAGTCCACGTCAAGCAAAGAGCGAGTCGTATCGAAGTTGTGCGAATAAAGAGCATGGGGTGCAGATGTTGAGTCATATCAATTCGAGCTAAGTGCGAAGTCATAGTTCATTTGAGTCGAAGCGAAGTGTGCGTATCGTGATTACATGAATTAAAAGTGTGGGGTGTAGAGGTTGAGTACTAAGTGCAAAGTGATAGCGCGCAGATAGCAGAAGTGAAGCGAAGTGTGCGTATCATGATTACATGAATTAAAAGTGTGGGGTGTAGAGGTTGAGTACTAAGTGCAAAGTGATAGCGCGCAGATAGCAGAAGTGATCGATTATCTGGTTGCAGTAGAGAGTGCAAAGAAATTCATAGAAGCAGTCGAATAGTGCGAAGCATTTGCGTAGAAGTAGCAGAATGCGTAGGAACTACAGACTGTGAGAAATAAGGTGAAAGTATTATTCTATAATTTTCATTATCTTTATTGATTTCCAAGTTGCAGCTTGGCATAAGGGGTTGGTGCTTCTTTCCAGTAGGTGCTGGTAAATCAGGAGTTGGTGCTCCATTCTGTTTGGTAAAGAAAAATCTAAGGGGTTGGTGCTCCTTCCAGTTGGTGCTGGTAAAAGATATTGTAAAGTTGTAGCTTTGCATTGGCTAGATTTGGATGGTAGTCCAAGCAGTCATTTTGAGGAGTAGCCACATTCGTGAACCTCGCTAAATTACTATGTTGTGTGTCATGCTCTCTTGCTATATTTGATATATCTTTTATTATTTTTAAACTAGTGCTGGATTTAAAGCTATATTTTTGGAATTTAAAAGACCACACTAATTCACCCCCCCTCTCAGTGTCACTGTGAGTACAACATTCTCATGCTATTTACTTGCTTATTATATTGCCATTATCATATATATAACACTGCATGCTTATTTTAGTTCTTGTGGTTGCATTTCCTTTAATATATAGCATCAAAAACTAATAAATACAAGAATATTCTTTTTTGAATCACAGTTATTAAAGGGGCCTAATTTTACCCCATGGAAAAATAAAATGAGGTCAATACTTATTGTTGAAAAACTTTGGGATGTAGTAAATGGATAAAAATATTCTAGTAAATAAAACATGAATTCAAATCTTCAAATATGATGATGCTAAAGCTCTTATGTTAATTCTATTTGGCATATCATATGAAATTCAAGCACACATTAGTGAAGCAAAAACTTCAAAAATAACATGGGAAAAATTGTGTATGATATTTGAAGGAAAGAATAAGGCAACTATTTTACATCTATAATCATAGTTGTATACACTAAAAGTTCATGATGGATAAAACATAGAATAGTTTCTTCAAAGGATATCATAATTAAAATCAAAATTACACACCTTAGAAGAAAAGGTTGAAGATCAATTTCTAGTCTTAGTTGTACTTAGAGCACTTCTTGAATCATTCAAAGTATTGATCACATCTCTTCTAGTATCAAACCAAAAGGTATCATTTGAATAATTAATAAATATTCTTCAACAATATGAACTTGAAAATCAATAGAGAAATGACTCATCCAATAAGACTGTTGTATTAGAAAAAAAAAATTGTACTTCATCACAAAAATAAAAACAAAAGAAGTATTGTCATATTTGTGAAAAATAAGGACATAATACAAAATCTTATAAGTATAATGCATTGAAAAGAAAGGGTCAAGAAAAATAATATCCTAAAGGGAATCTAAAAGATCAAAGTAAATAGCTAGGGTATGTTTCTCAATCAGAATCTATACATAGAAATATTATGGTAAATCACATATGTTTGTTATCAAGTATTGAGAAATCCAATAAAGACTTAGAACCTATGACAACAAATGCATATTGTGACACAAAAATAAAAGATATAGATTGTAGCTTAGATGATTTGAGTATAGTTCATGATTGATCAAAAAAATCTTATGATGTTTATGACAAAGGTTCAAATGATGACAATGATAGTGATGGTCAGAGTTGTATTGATGTTGATAGGGATCAATTTGATGATATTTTTAGTTATTTTTAAAGGCACACTAAAGGAATTCGTTCAAAATTATTAAATAAAATGGGATATAAAAACACAGTTTTAGGAGAACATGGACAATGAATAAAATAGTCAATTGTACCAAAAACAAGACCAAAATATGAAGGTCTTGGATATATAGGACAAGCTAGTAGTAATGAGCAAGAGACTAAGTTTGTAACGAAAAATAGAAATATCAAATCTATGAAAATGATTGATAGAATCAATAATAATAAATGATAGATTGGGAAAAAAAACTCTGTAGCAAAAAATAAATGTGATCATTGTGGTAGATATGGACATAAGGTGGATAAATTTTTAAACCTCCATTGTTGTGAAACTTATGGAGGACAATCATTCTAAAAAATATTTTCTATATAAAGAGAAGAAAAGTCAAAAGTTGAAAATGGATTGTGGATGGATAAATATGAATGAATGGAATAAGATGAAAGAAATGTTGTATGATTTCTACAAAAGAAAACCAAGTGTGATGAAAAATAAAATTTTATTGAATGAAAAGAATGATATTGATCTTATCATGAAGAAATATGAAATAAATAATTATGACCCAAGTATACCTTGGGAGGTAACCTATAGTGAAAGTGTCTATAGTGATGGTCCTACATAGATGATAACCCTATGAATGTTCTCGTAGATGACCCAGAGATAATGATAATCTAGAGGTGATTTAGAGGTAGTGACCTAGAGAAACTGATCCAATATGAGTGACCCAAAGGTAGAGACCCAAAGGAAGTGACCCATAGGTGGTGACCTAGAGGTAGAGACCCATAGGCAGTGACCAAGAGGTAGAACTAGTGGCAGTGACCGAGAGGTAGTGACCTAGATATAGATACCCAGAGGAAACTCAGATACATTCATCCAAAGGTATACACAGATAATAGTATCCAACCATGATAGAGTTAGAGCTAAAGATTGAATATAAATAAGAATTAAATAACTAAGGTACAATAACTTCCTACCAAATAATGTAATATAGGGGGGATGTTGGAGATATTACATTATTTTACCCCCTTGCAATATTAGTTTGGTAGATGATTTTATATAATGTATGTGTCAATATGAGAGAATGTGCAAAGTATAAAGAGATAATGAAGAGTCACATGATATGTGATAATTTGAGAGCTTTGTATTTATTAGAGAAATATTAAAGGTTGCATCTTCCATATGAAAGAGAAGAGCAATAGTTTGAGAACTAAAATGTCATGTAAAATAATATATTGGAGGTAAAGCTCCATGCAATGTAACTAAGCTGTATCATTAATGTAATGTTTGTATATTATGCACATTTGAGTTATATTCTGTAAGATATTATTATTCGTTGATATGAGAGATTGTTGATACTGTTAGTAGCATTAATTTATTTCATTCTTGATCTTGGAATAATTTTGATGTGAGTTTATCCATTAAGAAAGATAACGTTCTTATAGGATTTTATATTTGAAATATCTAATGATTTTTCTATGAAGCATCTCATTTATTTGTGTCCATAGGAAGCTATTAGAGGACTTTAAACTATCACCAAAAGATCCATTTGTTCGATCAAGGGTTTTCCTTCTAGATTCATCGATAGGAATGATCATCCCCTAAAGTATTAAGTAAATTTATCGAGCAAAATTGCTCTAGGTTACGTATTCACTCAGTCCCAATTCATAGAATTATGTGCAATTTAGTGTTCCATGTTATCTTGGCTCCTAGAGGAGATTTTTCAAGAAAACTATGTTCCAAGTGATGTATTCACAAAAGGGCCATATCTTGTCTATGAATACCTAGAGTGAATTCATTGAGAAAACCCTATTTTTGGTGGTATATTCACACAAAGGCACACATTTTCATTTTTAAAAAATCCTTCATTTCTCATCCTTCAATAGTTGTTGCAAATTCGTTGACTAAATCCATTTTAGGTGGAGTATTTGTCTTATCTCTCAAAATCTCAGACCCCTTTCCATATCCAACATCTAGTCTAGTTAGTCAATAAATCTACATAAGCTCACCAACATAACACTTTTGTTTTCTAGTACACCTTGTCACTTTTTCAATTTTCTTGTTATAGTGAATCCACCAGGAAAAATAGTTCTAGCTGGTGTATCCACTCCAATCATTTTTACATCCATTTCCAAGGTAAAGTCATCTCAATTTTTATATAAACAAAGGAATTGACTATGAAAACCAGGAAGAAGCAATCTTCTGGTTGTTTGGCAAGCCCCCAAATCATAATCCATTTTTTTAATCCATTTTTTAGGTTCCAACAAATCTACCAGTTGCAATAATTCCAATTAGTGTATCACATAATAGATATATTCGCTTTTAGATGATGTACTTGCTCCAACCATTGAAACAGGTAAGTACCCTAATCCTCTAGTTTTTATAGTCTATTTATAGATTTGTTTGTTTAATTTTGCCTCAATATTTTACATTCTAGGCACATAAAAGGGGATAAATCAAAAGAATCCTTAGCTTAGTTAACATTTTACTTTGTTTTGATAGGCATTTAAAATCAACATTGCATGTAGTTGTGCATGTAGGTTAATTTTCATATTTTAGCCTTCTTACACCCTTGCTCTCATAACAAAATCATAAAAAATTGAATTACATATAGGTTAAAATTATATTCTTGCATAGTTGCTTTCATATTGCATTGCATCACACTTTCATTGATACTAGATTCTAGAATAGATGACCAACAACTTAGGTGTCTTTAAAAGTGAACACACCAAATATATTAGGAAATCTCTAAATCCCTTGGTGAACCCATAACTCCCCACCAAATATAAGTACTACATGTAAAACACAATTGTAAATAAAACAACAAGTTAGCAGTGGTGTTTTTTTCGTCAAGTGTGGATGACTGCCTGAAAAGGAAATGAATTGCACCTCGCCGGGACCAACACCCAGAAATAGGGTGGCACAACCTTGTTTGCATCCCACATATTTGGTGAACCTAATATGAACCATATCACTTAAGTTTTATTATTCAAAAATTTCTTTATTTGAAAATCTTGTCCTTAATTAAGATAAAAAACTATTACACTTTTAAACAAGATAACTTAATTCCATTTTCCTAGATAAATTAGATTAAATCAATATAATAAGAACATAACTAGTTGTTAGTCTTCTTGGGGGAATATTAACAACCCCTTAAGAAAATCGACGTACAAACCTTGGGGAGAAATCCTTCTTGGCTAGTATATCACGGTGAACTAGTGGCAAGGAGGGTTGTTTTTCAAGGTGATATAAGGGTATCAAGCATCTTATTTTCTATAAGGACTCTCAAAATACAAACTTAATAAATTTAACTCCTCTATTTTGTCATGTTCGAGCCACCTTATATTATTCAAAATATTGTATGATAAATGGTGCAAAATCTGAGCAGTTATTCTAAAATTCCAAAGAAGCAACCCTTGATTGAAAATCCTATCTATGAGGAAGGAGAGGAAGAAGTCCCTCATTTTGGAGCCTTTTTTCCTGTTCATAATAAAAAATGAGAGGTAATTTTAAATCCATAGACCATATTACTACTTTCCTATGAGAAAATAAGAAAACTGTAAAAGCCACCTTTAGAGAAGAAGAAAGGCTTCACTTGGTCGTGGAAGAATATCTCTAAGAAATTTCACATCAACCTAGATCAAACCTTATGATTTCTCAATAATGAGACTCAATTATCGCCATAACCTTAGAAATAAGATCACCTAGCATTCCATATTTCTTAGAGAACTTGGGACTTATACATCCTAATATAGAGCCACTCAAGTTAAACCCTCTAGTCTCTCCACACCTAAGCCATCTAAAAGTCCAACATGTGGATGTTTTACCTAGCATTCCTTAAGATTCAAATGTGGTTACCTCTAACCCATTCTATAACATGTCCACACTAGCTAACCCTTCCTTCAATAGCATACATTTTCTAAGTAATCTTGGGTTTGGTAGTCCAATTATCCCTTATGGATAATCATATTTAAAAACTTATTATTATCCTCTAGTTAACCCTTAGTGTCAGGCCATATTTTCTTTAACATACTATCATAGATTTCAGGATTTTAATGCTAGATTAGAATAATTGGCAAAATTAAACTTAGAATTCAAACACCATTTAGCCTCTATTCATGGAGGTATACCTAATAAGTATTCTCACAAGGACTTTTATAATGAACCATTAGATCTTAACCTAACAAATATACCCTATCTAAAGACTTTTCTATTACGATAAATTTGGTTACACAAAGGATATGATGATCCTATAGAGCACCTTTATATCTTTAGAGCAACAAGCCATGACATTAAGTATGGTGAAATAATTAGAATAATTGTCAAAAAAAACTTAGAATTAAAACATAGTAAGCTTTTATTCATGGAGGTATGCCTAAGAAGTATTCTTACAAGGACTATTGTAATGAGACATTAGACCCTAACATAACAGATAGACCCTATCCAAAGACTTTTGTATTACCACAATTTTGGCTATACAAAGGAGATAATTATCCTATAGAGCACCTTTGAATCTTTAGGGTAGCAAGTCACAACATTAAGTATGATGAAATGCTACTATTAAAGCTCTTCCTCACTAGTCTTGGTGGTGAAGCCTTGGAATGGTTCTACCAACTACCCCACCACTTGATTATAATTTTTTTAATTAGCCAAAATGTTTATCCAATATTTTGTCATCTATATTACAAAAAAATTTACAGCTGATGATTAATGCCAACTTAAACAAGTCAATAATGAATATGTTGGGGATTTCTTGCCTAGGTGGTGAAAAATGGTCAAGAAACTACCTTTTGCTCCACCACCCAAATAATTATTACATATATTTATATGTAATATACAAGAGCATTTGTCATATCCTCTATATATGACTTGCATAGTGTCTTTCAAATATGTGATTGATCTAACGAAGCAAATGGAAACTGCCCTTCAATAAAGAGGGCAATTAAATGTCAAAAAGAAAAAGAGAAAATACTTCCTCCCAACACCAAAGGACAATACACAAATAAACATGTTATTGGTGATGGTGTAATTGATTCCTGATCTAACATCAATCCTAAAATTAGCTATATTAGTACTACTGCAACACTAAGTAATCTAATCTTAGCTAAATCCCTAGGAAAACCCCCTAGAAGGTTTACTAAATTAAACCAATATTTGCTAGTTGTATTGACACAATTTATAGGTGCAAAGATGATAGAGCTACCTCTAATATAATACAATATTAAAAGAGAAATGCTCCTAGGGTTTAAAATGACCAACAATGTGTGTTCCATAGCACTAATGTCCACAATACTGATGTCTATGCTAAGGGCAAAAGAGATAATACAATATTAAAAGAGAAAAGCTCCTAGGGTTTAAAATGACCAACAATGTGTGTTCCATAGCCTTAATGTTAATGTAAAAATCAGAGGATAAATTCCACAAGATCAAATATGTGATAGCCACAATATAGTAAGATCAAGATAATTATATAAAAAAATAATATGAGCAACCTAATATTTAAATCAAGGCTTATAAAATAAACTAATATCATTAATATGCATAAATACAAATGTAACAACCTAAATCATACATGTACAAATAATGTAGCACAACTTACAATATTAGTTGCTCAAATTTATGCAAAATTTATTACTCCTGTTATAAATGTATCATAAACTCAATTACAATAAGGATAAATTTACTTTCTATGCTCACTATACTTTCTTTCATTACTATGATCACTATGCTTGCTATATGGAGTAATATATAGCCATTGTAGAGTGACTATTTGGTTACTTGACTATTTCATTCATTATGCCAAGTCTCATTATTCTTGGTTTCTCTACTTGACACTTTCATACATATGACTCTATATTGTATGTACACCTAATCATGGCTTAATGTAGTAGCACTACAATAGAAGCCAACCAACATGCACAGACACAACACAAATAATAAACATACACTTTTTTATTAAATAACAGTAACAAAAACCCTCTTAACTAATAAAAATATGCTTTTCTATTAGATCACAACTTTGAAATTACAAGCCAACCAATCTTAACAACAACCCCATACCGCAAAGTGGCGGTATGGAGCTCACAGCCCATCCACCTAACTACGAATCAAAAGAAGCATTTATAGGCTCTAAGAAATTCGATCATTAGAATATGACCATTACAACATGGAAATTACAACATGACCATTACAACATGACCATTGTAGGAGAACAATTACAAAAAATAAAAAACTAAAATAAAATACGATAGTTAGGAATTTAAGAGGAAGAGGGTTAGAATGTGATGCTCCTGAGAACTCTGCTCTTGTGAGTTCCTCTAATCAAACTCATAATTGCTCTCCATAGAGTACCACATGTTTGCAAGCACTTTGTAGAGTACCAATCTCCTTCTTTCAAGGTTTTATATCTCAAACTTCCTGCAAGCTCTACACATAGTGCCAATTTATTCCTTTGAGGTTTTACATAGAAAAACTCCTGCAAGCACTACATAGTACCAATTTATTCCTTCGATATTTTACATAGCAAACCTCTTGCAAGCACTGTGCAAAGTACCAATTTCTTCTTCTAAGGCTTTACATAACAAACCTCCTACAAGCACTGCACAAAGTACCAATTTATTTCCTCTAAAAGGTCTCTCCACTCAAAAAAACTTCTCCATGCTATTCAACCAATCTATCAACTCTTCTAGTTTCAACCCTCTTGTATACTCAAGGATATTAACCTTGATCCCATATCTATTTTATTTCAAGACCCTAATCAACCTATCCTCAAAATGATGCTCCTTTGGCTTCGCCTCTAGTTCTTACTTACACAAACCTTTGATCTGTTGTCTTCTCCCATAGTCTCATTATCAAAATCTAGACCTTCTATCCTCTAGCAAGATCCAATTTTCTTAGATAACAAATGATGCAACATAACCACAATAGAAGCCAACCAACATGCGTAGACACAAAACAAATAATAAATATACACTTTTTTATTAAATAATATTAACAAAAACCCTCTTAACTAATAAAAATATGATTTTATATTAGATCACAACTTTGAAATTATAAGACAACCAATCTTAAAAACAACCCCAGACCACCAAGTGGTGGTACAGAGCTCACAACCCACCCACCTAACTATGGATCGAAACAAGCATTTATAAGCTTTAAGAAATTTAATCATTGCAATATGACTGTTACAACATGGTCATTACAACATGACCATTACAACATGACCATTACAACATGGTCATTACAATATGATCATTACAATATGGTCATTACAACATGATCGTTACAACATGATTGTTATAATATGGTCATTACAAAGAGAAGACCGTTGTAGGGGAATGGTTACAAAAATAAAAAATCGAAAGAAAATATGACCTTTAGGAATTTAAGAGGAAGAGGGTTAGAATGTGATGCTCCTGCATCATGATTCTTCACTTAGCACACTCAAATATAAAGAAACTTGTGCACACTTACATATAAGACACTTGTGTACATTTACTCACATTACACTTGCAAATATACATGATACTTGTGCATTTCCTACACATTATTACATTTACTCACACTCTAATCTAAGAATTAAACCTAATATAATATTTATAATATGTACCATGAAGGTACCATAGGGGTACATTAGCATGTACCAAATAACGTAATATACTCAAACAACCCCTTGTATTATATTATTTGGTTATTGAAGACTTTAGTCTTTAATTAAGGTCTTTGTCCTTCAATAGTCAATCTACCTTCTTTAGGTCAATATATGAACCCTTAATATGAGGTTCCTCTTTGTCTTTGAATTTAAATTTTCTATTTCCCTTCTTTAAATTATTTCTTTTGTTTCTTCTTCTTCTTTGCTTTTACATCTTCATTTGAGATATATCCAATGATATATCTTTTAATTTTTTTTATCTTATTTTTTTGCTTCTTCAGTCAGTTACCTTTTTGTATGCTAATCAAATGAACAATTAGTAGCTTTCAAAATTTGTGAGATAAATTAATATTCATTGATTATCAATTTTATTGAAAGATATTTGAATTCATTTTCTTTAGTAGTTTCTTCCAACTCTTGAGGTTCATGAATTTCTTTAGCTAAATGTCCTTTTTGATTTCCCTCTCTATATTGTAACTGAGGTTGATTATACTAATACTGATGAGGATACTAACATTGAAATTATTTTTTTCATTGTGGATTGTATTGAGTTTGATATCATCTTTGCTGTAATGACTTATTTTTACCATTTTGGTTCATCGTTTCCCTTAGAATGATCCTTGGATTGTATTTACAAAAATTGTGCTATGGCCTTTTTTCTTACATATTTGACAATATTTAGTGTTCCACTTGGATCTATATCTTGGAGTTGACACAAATTTTCCTTGTAAATTTTATTTTGACATTAAGGCATTGTTAGTCATTTCATATTTGACAATAGTTTCTACTTCATATGCTTGTAGAATGTTAAAAAACTCATCAAATAAAGTATATTTTCTTAGAACTTGCAAAGATGTAACTAGATGCTTATAATTTTATGGAAGAGCTCGCAATGTCACTTGAACAAGAAATTTATCCTCTACTTTTTCTCCCAAAGTCAATAATTTTGCTTTTATATTTGCTACCTTTCTAAGAAATAATTCAATACTTTCTCCACTATTAACTTTCAAGGAATACATTTAAGATTGAAGATTGAAGATAGTAGCTTTATTTTTCCTTTCAAATATTTTAGCTAAAGTACTCCAAGTTTCTATAAAAGTTTCTACTATACTTATATAAGGTTGTATTTCATCAATAATTGCAAATTTTATTATCATAAGTGCTTTAGCATCACCATATTCATATCTTTGAATATCTCTAACATCTTTAGTAGGTTTTTCTTTTGCTCCACTAATTATATCCTAAAGTGTTTCTACTATTAAAATTTATTTCACTTTATTTTTCAATGAAGCATAATTTGGTCCTTTCAGAAGTTGAGATTCAGAAAGAAAGTACTTGTTACTTGACATAGTAGTGCTCGTAAAACCTTTGATGTAGACTACCTTATAACTCCCTAAGTTAAAACAAATTCAAGGTTTCTAAATTACAAAACCTACACAGTAGAAGTCCTTTTGTCTCCATAATGTTTAGAAACTAAGAAAATATGAATTTTTGCAAAAAATAATTTTTTTAAGTTTGAGTTTGAATGCCTTTTGACTCCTAACTTAATTAGTTTGAAAAAAAAATAATAATTAGATTGTTCCAAAAAATTAATAAAACAACTTAATTAAAGAAATATTAAGAAATCACAACTCTAACCTTAATTAACCTACTTATCTCTCCACTAAATAAATTATTTCTTTTCAATAACTTATCACTCCTAAGCTTAGTAAATTAAATATAAACCTCCAACTTAATAACTCTAATAATTTAAAAACTTATTTCTCCTAAAGTCTTAATAACTAAAAACTTTCACTAAACCTTATTGCTCCAAAAAATAAACTTTGCAAACCCTAATTCAAATTCAAATTTACCTTCACTCTTTGTGTTAATGCCTTTTTCTTCTTACACTACTGGAGTGCATGGAATTATGATTTGAATGCTCATTCCTTTACATGTAGAAGATCTTACAAATCTTGAATAGACTGCCTCATGTCTGCAAGAGTGAATCATTCCAGGTTCTGATGTGTAAGAAGAGAGTTAAAAGATAGGTTGATGTTCTAGATTCTATCATGTTGTTCTATGAATAAGTCATTACAAAAATTAGGCACTTGAGTTGGAATAGGCACTCAAAAATTTTATCAATCACCTTCCATTATCATTACATAACTTTTAAGGCATTGACACTCCATGCAAACGAAGACACTTCACTTTCCTCTTACATTTTAGATTAGAACATTGTTGTCTCTTACAATTGCTCATCACTAAATTCTAAGGTTTTTTCTTCTTATCTTACTTCCAATGCTTCTCAATGGATTTGTAACTAGGTTATTCTGAAATGACTCAGGGTGCTAACCTTTTGCTTTGAGATTCAAGTGTCTTTTATGTTGATGTTCTGGTTCTATAGTGGGCACTTATCGTATTCCTTATAACACTACAAACTAGGAACTATTGCATTTAGGCTCTTAGCTTAGGCTTAGTTTTAAGGGTTTGATATGACTACATTGTTATTGCCCTAAGATGCTTTTGTTGTTGTAGACTACCAAAATGCTATTACAAACACTAGAAAAATAACTTTTACCTATGTATCTTGGTCTCTCCTTTCATAATTGCTTTTCTAAATCTAGCTTGAATACTAAATAGCTTTCACATGTTCAGTATTCTCTAATGTTGGCAGGAAGTTTGGATATATTTCACATGCTTAGTATTCTTTGATGCTGGCTTGAACAACATTGTTTTATCTTAGGACAATGCTCTTACAATGATGTTCTATTTTTTTTCTTTGTATCTTAAATTCATATATGCTACCTTATTACTTTACTTCTCTTATGCTAGTTTTTTTGCTTGGGTAGACTACCATTCTACCTTCTATAGTATCTTCTTTAATGTTGGTCTCTTTATTTCTTATGTAGAGCCAGATAGAGTTAATATCATAATGAGCCTTTCTCTTTTATCATAGGATTCTTATTTCTTAGGCCTCTTTTATTTCCTATAAGGGCCTTCTTACTCAAACCTCTTTTCTCAAAGGGTCTCCTCCTTGACCTCTTGGGCCTTTGTCTTCTATATTGGCTTCTTGAACCAATGTCAAGGTCAATATGACTTGAATATTTTACTAAAAATCCTTTATCAAGGCCTCTCTTCAAGACATCTATATCCACTATATTAATGTCAAGGTCTATCTTCAATACCTGGATCACTAATAGTCTGCAACTTAAAACAATCTTGCTTTATGACACTTTCTACCTCCTTGCATTTTGAAGATGAAATTCTTCTCTATCTATTGTAGGAAGTTTCTCACTCTTTTGATGACCAATCTTTGTTGTAGCAATGTCTTAGATCACACCTAAGAACTCAATCCTTTTTGATGTTAAGGGTTGGCTATTTCCATGTAATGATAATATATCTTCAATAGTCGATCTCTGACTATGGAATAACTCTAGCTTTCTGCTTACTTTGATCTTATAATAGAGTCCATGTCTAACTCCCTTGAAAGTAGATAGACTCTAAATCAAAATTTTTGAGGTTGAAAAAAATCAATTTTATATTTAGCTAAATAATTCAAACTATGCAAGAAACTACTAACAGTAGCTATAATACCACTCATGACTTTTGAAGCCTTAATGTTAATGTAAAACTCACTAGATAAATTCCACAGGATCAAATATGTGATAGCCATAATATAGTAAGATTACGATAGTGATATAAATAGAATAATATGAGCAAACTAATATGCAAATAAAGGCTTATATTATATAAAATAAAATTCATTATGTAGAAATATGAATGTAATAGCTTGAATCATACTGAAGAACACAAGCTTATACTGAGAGGGGGGGTGAACAGTATAAGACTTCTTTTTAATTTATCTATCAAAATAGCTTTCAAACCATTAACATGCAGAATAAGATAGCAGTAATAACAGCAGTAAAACAATGCATAAGAAGCAATCCACAATGAGACACAACAATTTACGTGGTTCACCCAAGGTGGGCTACTCCACGGATAAAACTTTTCCTCTAAAAGTTATATCAAAACCTCTGGGAATCCTTCCCGATTACAATGTTTATGAGCCTCAGCTCAAAGGAGACACCTTCCCCTAAATCTGCTTTGCTAGTGATCCTCTAGAAGACCTCTATCTCTTTTGCCCTTAGCAAGTGGAACTCTTTCCACGGAAGACACCTGTCTTCCTTGCTCTGGTCGGAGATCTCTGTCCTCAACTCTGTCACAGCAAACTGGTCCTCTTTTTCGCACCAAAACACAGTCCTTCGGTCTGGCACAATTCTGTCCTCTTCCTCTGTTCTTTTCTGCACTTGATTGGAGAACAACTTTACACTGTCTGCACAACTACAGCAGCACAGTCTTCTTAAATTACAACCGCACTATCTTCTCAACTTTTGCGCAACCACAGTAATGCAATCTTCGCAAACACTGCAACATTCAAATGTACAACAACTTATGCGCTTATGTGTAACCACAACAACTCACTCTTTTTGCATAGTTTTCAACAGCACATTCTTCGTGCATACAACAACACAGACTTCGACACTTATCAGATTCAACGAAATGCACTCTAATGCTGTAGTCAAACTTCGCTCTCTGCTTTTTCGATGATCGAACCTCACTTGTCGCACTAACTCTGCGGATGCCTCACTTCGAATGCACACCACGATCGATACTCAAATTGCTCAAACAGTCCTCCTTTTATATTCACAATCTCAAGATGAAATCTTGTTCTATAGTCGGCTGTTCAACCTTCTAACACGTCGACTGTAAAACCTTATACTTCGTCGGCCAAGGTTAACTTTGTCGGCTTCAACCACCTCTGCTGTTCTGTGGCTTTTCTCGTGCGACACTCAAACATGTCACGATATCGCTATGCCTTTGTCTGCCATACACCTTCTTTGGTTTGTTGTCACAAAATCGTGACACTACAGCCTTTGCTGACGTCATCATGAATCTTGTCACAAAATCGTGACGCTCTAGACTTCACTGCCTTCTTCTCTATTGTTGTCATGAAATCGTGACACTACAGCCTTTGCTGACATCATCATGAATCTTGTCACGAAATCACGACGCTCTAGACTTCACTGCCTTCTTCTCCATTGTTGTCACGAAATCGTGACACTACAGCCTTTGCTGACGTCATCATGAATCTTGTCGCGAAATCGCGATGCTCTAGACTTCACTGCCTTCTTCTCCGTTGTTGTCGTGAAATCGTGACACCTTTGCCTCTTGTTGACGTCATCATGATTCTTGTCACGAAATCACGACGCTCTGGACTTCAAAGCCTTCTTCTCCGCTACTGTCACGAAATCGTGACACCTTTGCCTCTTGCTGACGTCATCATGCAACTCTGTCGTGAAATCATGACACCTCTTGCTCCTTCATCCTTTTCTTGGTTTGCACTAGCAAAAATGAAACATGTCACGAAATCGTGACGCTTTCGCTGCCTTAAGCTCTTTCTTGTCAACTGCTCGTGAAACTGGAACATGTCGCGAAATCGTGACGCTTTTGCCAAATGCAAGCTGCCAACTCAACCTGTCGTGAAATCGTGACACTTTTTGCATCCGTACAACTTCTTCAAAACTTGTCACGAAATCGTGATAGTTTTGCCCATTCTGCCTCTGCCTTCCTGCATGTCGCGAAATCGCGACACTTTTGCCTGCTTTGCTTCTGCCTTCCTGCATGTCGCGAAATCGTGACACTTTTGCCTGCTTTGCCTCTGCCTTCCTGCATGTCACGAAATCACGACAGTTTTGGCCAAACTTTCTCTCTCCTCAAACATGTCACGAAATCATGACAGTTTTTCCAAAGCAGCCTGCAAACTTTTTCTAACTTATCTTTTTCTGGATTTTTGGCAACTGGGCTACTTTGATTTTCTTGGAGACTTACTGACTAGCTGAAACCTTCATCAAAACACATCCTTAGACATAGAAACAAATTGCTCCAAGAACTCCTTGACATCAAAAACAACATCTACCAATAGCTCCTTGACATCAATGACAACAACTAAACTTAGGCAAAGGCAATGTACTCAAGGTACCCAAAATTGCCAACAATCTCCCCCTTTGTCATTGATGGCAACCCTTAACTAAAACACATCTTTCAAGAGCCAAATATTGAAATCAATCTCTTCAAGTTTTGCTCCCCCTGACTTGAAGCTTTCCTCTTCTCTTGAAAACTCTCCCCCTTACTTAAATCTCTCCCCCTTTGTCATCAATGGCAAAGGGTCACCTTTGGGGCTTGAGACTAAGAATGAGCCTCTTAGCTTAGTCCCTCCCCCACCTCCTGATGAGGTGATTTAAAACAGGGTTGGGAGTGACACTCCCATTAAACACTCATCATCATTAGTGTCTAAGATTTCTTTGTCGGGCCTTCTCTTGAATTCTTTTCCTGTATTTCTGTTCTTGTCACTGTTCTGATCCTCGGACCTGTTAATACTACTGTTCCTATTTCTATTATCTTTTTTGTTCTTATCCATACCTTGATTCTTGGACTTGTTCATATCACTTTTCCTATTTTTGTTATCATTCCTATTTTTATCCATGCCTTGATCCTTGGACTTGTTCATGCTGCTGTTTCTGTTCTTGTATCTCAGAATATCAGCTCTACACTGTCTAGCTAGGTGACCTTCATTGTTGCATTTATAGCAGGTAACAATATTAGTCATGGCCGTTCTTTGAATTTGCCTGTTCTGACTAACCCAGTTCCTATTATTTGCCTTGCAAAAAATTGCCTTGTGCCCGAATTGTTGACAAGAGTAGCAATACCCTTGAAAGAAATTACGTCTCCTAAAACTGTCATTTACTCTCTTTATTTGAGTCATGCAATGTACAGCCATGTGACCAAATCTGTGACACGCATAACATCTGCCGTGAAATTTACTTTTATTCGACTTCATGGGTCCCGAAAACTTCTTCTTCTCAGTCTGAATATCATTTTCTATTTTTGCGTATTCATCACTTACGGACTCATGATCTGAAGTACTTTCTTCAACAGGACTCTCTTTCTTTTGAAATCTCTTGCTAGATTCCCCAACCTGTTCCTTGTGAGGCTTAACAAAACCGAGACCTGATTTATCTATTGGTTTTCTTTGTCCTTCGATGAGAAATTTAACCTTCTTGGAACTATCCTGAAATCTGTAGAGCTTATCCTTGTACTCTTTATTTTCTTCTTTCAAAGAAGCCATTTCCTGTTCTAACTCACTATACTCCAGAATTTTAGAATCTAACTCATTCTTGAGTTCTTGTGACTTAGCCATAGATACTTCAAGATTTTCTACAAGTTCATCTATCTCCATACAGCATTCATCTAACTTAATCTTGAGTCTATCATTCTTCTTTCTTTCCTTTTTCAAAACACTAAGAGCATTATTGAGTTCGCATTCAAGATCCTCTATTTGATGGTACTTTGAATCATCACAACCTTTTTCAGATTTCTTATCACTAGAGGTGCTACCTTTTTCAAAAACCATACATGCATCTTCATTGGGGTTTTCTGAAACATCCTCATACATACTAGCAACCAGATCATTATTTCTGCAATCATCCTCAAGGTGCCCAAAATTTCCACATCTAAAACATTTCATGATAATGAAATTATGTTTCGGTTCTTCCCCTTTTTCCGAAATGAACAGCATCTCATTTTCATCATCACTAGAAGAACTGTCACTTTCACTGCTAGAACACTTACTTGCTTTGTCTAAGTAGAAGCTCTTTTTATTCTTGTGAGAATGCCTCTTTCCATGATTGTTGTACTCATATTTGCTTTTCTGGTGATTGTTGTACTCATTTTTGCTCTTTCTAAAATACCTGTGCTTTTCAGAATCCTTGCTTTTAACATCCTGTATATCTTCATCACTTTCATCTTTAGAGACAGTACAGTCAGTAGCATAATGACCAAATTTCCCACAGTTAAAGCATCTTATATTTTTCTTGCTTTTGTGCTTTCTGGAAAACTTGCCTTTCCTACTGTAATATGCCTCTTCCTCACTAGAAGACTCATCACTTTCTTGAATCTATTTGCCCTTCGATTTCTTGATAGCTTTGAAAGCTGCCTCTTTCTTTACATCAACTTTTACTTGAGTTCTCAGCTCAAATGCTGCAAGAATACTATGGAGCTCATCCTTTTTCAATTTATCTAAATCTTTAGCTTCCTCAATAGCAAAAATCTTTTCACTAAATCTATTAGGAAGGGATCTTAAAATCTTATCACACACATCATTTTCAGCAAGTTCAAGACCTAAGTCTTTCATAGAATTAACAACTTCATCCATCCGGAGCATGTAGTCACTAATATTTTCATCATCATTCATCTTGAGTTGTTCAAACATACCTTTAAAATGTCTCAACTTGGCCTTTCGAACATTTGCATCACCAGGATGAACAACCTGCAATTGTTTCCACATTTCACTAGTCTGTCTTGCAGGTGAATAACTTTAGTGAGATCCGCCTTTTGTAAACCCTTCAAGATTGCATTCATGGCTTTTGAATTGTTGTGATGTAGAAGCTTGTCTTCTTTAGTGTAAGGACCATTTGCAGGAATGGTATACCCATCTTCAACAACTTCCCATACCTCATTACCGAGTGCCATTAGATAGACTTTCATTCTTGCACTCCACAGCACCAAAATCTGATCCATCAAGAATAGGTGCTGCATTGCCACTCGAGTAGTCCATTGTGTTCTTTGTAAACTTTTCCTTCAAGCTGTTAAACTTTTCGAAGGCACTGGCTCTGATACCAATTGAAGAACACAAGCTTATACTGAGAGGGGGGGTGAACAGTATAAGACTTCTTTTTAATTTATCTATCAAAACAACTTTCAAACCATTAACATGCAGAATAAGATAGCAGTAATAACAACAGTAAAAATAGTGTATAAGAAGCAATCCACAATGAGACACAACAATTTACGTGGTTCACCCAAGGTGGGCTACTCCACGGATAAAAATTTTCCTCTAAAAGTTATATCAAAACCTCTGGGAATCCTTCCCGATTACAATGTTTATGAGCCTCAGCTCAAAGGAGACACCTTCCCCTAAATCTGCTTTGCTAGTGATCCTCTAGAAGACCTCTATCTCTTTTGCCCTTAGCAAGTGGAACTCTTTCTATAGAAGACACTCGTCTTCCCTGCTCTGGTCGGAGATCTCTGTCCTCAACTCTGTCACAGCAAACTGGTCCTCTTTTTCGCACCAAAACACAGTCCTTCGGTCTGGCACAATTTTGTCCTCTTCCTCTGTTCTTTTCTGCACTTGATTGGAGAACAACTTTACACTGTCTGCACAACTACAGCAGCACAGTCTTCTTAAATTACAACCGCACTATCTTCTCAACTTTTGTGCAACCATAGTAATGCAATCTTCGCAAACACTACAGCATTCAAATGTACAACAACTTATGCACTTATGTGTAACCACAATAGCTCACTCTTTTTGCATAGTTTTCAATAGCACATTCTTCGTGCATACAACAACACAGACTTTGACACTTATCAGATTCAGTGAAATGCACTCTAATGCTGTAGTCGAACTTCGCTCTCTGCTTTTTTGATGATCGAACCTCACTTGTCGCACTAACTCTACGGATGCCTCACTTCGAATGCACACAACGATCGACACAAAAAATTGCTCAAACAATCCTCCTTTTATATTCACAATCTCAAGATGAAATCTTGTTCTATAGTCGGCTATTCAACCTTCTAACACGTCGGCTGTAAAACCTTATACTTTTCGGCTTCAACCACCTTTGCTGTTCTATGGCTTTTCTCGTATGACACTCAAACATGTCACGATATCGCTACGCCTTTGTCTGCCGTACACCTTCTTTGGTTTGTTGTCACGAAATCGTGACACTACAGCCTTTGCTGACGTCATCATGAATCTTGTCACGAAATCATGACGCTCTAGACTTCACTACCTTCTTCTCCATTGCTGTCATGAAATCATGACACTACAGCCTTTGCTGACGTCATCATGAATCTTGTCACGAAATCGTGATGCTCTAGACTTCACTGCCTTCTTCTCCATTGCTGTCACGAAATCATGACACTACAGCCTTTGCTGACATCATCATGAATCTTGTCACGAAATCATGATGCTCTAGACTTCACTGCCTTCTTCTCCGTTGCTGTCACAAAATCGTGACACCTTTGCCTCTTGTTGACGTCATCATGATTCTTGTCACGAAATCGTGACGCTCTGGACTTCAAAGCCTTCTTCTCCGCTATTGTCATGAAATCGTGACACCTTTGCCTCTTGCTGACGTCATCATGCAACTCTATCACGAAATCGTGACACCTCTTGCTCCTTCATCCTTTTCTTGGTTTGCACTAGCAAAAATGAAACATGTCACGAAATCATGACGCTTTCGCTGCCTTAAGCTCTTTCTTGTCAACTGCTCACGAAACTGGAACATGTCGTGAAATCACGACGCTTTTGCCAAATGCAAGCTGCCAACTCAACCTGTCGTGAAATCGTGACACTTTCTACATCCGTACAACTTCCTCGAAACTTGTCGCGAAATCGTGAAAGTTTTGCTCGTTCTACCTCTGCCTTCCTGCATGTCGCGAAATCGTGACACTTTTGCCTGCTTTGCTTCTGCTTCCTGCATGTCGCGAAATCGTGACACTTTTGCCCGCTTTGCCTCTGCCTTCCTACATGTCGTGAAATCGTGACAGTTTTTGCCAAACTTTCTCTCTCCTCAAACATGTCGCGAAATCGTGATAGTTTTTCCAGCAGCTTGCAAACTTTTTCTAACTTATCTTTTTCTGGATTTTTGGCAACTGGGCTACTCGATTTTCTTGGAGACTTACTCGACCAGCTGAAACCTTCATCAAAACACATCCTTAGACATAGAAACAAATTGCTCCAAGAACTCCTTGACATCAAAAACAACATCTACCAATAGCTCCTTGACATCAATGACAACAACTAAACTTAGGCAAAGGCAATGTACTCAAGGTACCCAAAATTGCCAACACATACATGTACAAAGCATGTAGCACAACTTACAATATTAGTTGCTCAAATGTATGCAAACTTTATTACTCCTCTTTATCTTACAAATGTATCATAAAATCTATTACAATAAGGACAACTTTGCTTGCTATTCTCACTATACTCATTCTGATTTCTATGATCATTGTGCTTTCTACATGGAGTAATATAAAGCCATTGTAGAGTGATTCTTTTGTTATTTAACTATTCCATTCCTTATGCCAAGTCTCATGACTCTTGGTTTCTCTACTTGATACTTGGATACATAAAACTCTATCTTGTATGCACACCTAGACATGACTGTTCACTTAGCACACTATAATATAAAGACGTGTGCACATTTACTCACATGACACTTGCACACTTACATGACACTTGTGTATTTTTTGCACATTATTACATTACATACAATATTTATTCACACTCTAATCTAATAATTTACCTTAGTATAATATTTACAAGATGTACCATGAAGGTACCATAGGGGTACATTATCATGCACCAAATAATGTAATATAGTCCAACAAATACAATCAAATGTATTACTCTTAGAAATATAGTACAAGATCTTATTGATCAAGGTCACCTAGTGGTTGATGGTGCAGAGCAAGCAACCTCCTCCAACCAAGATTTGGGTATTGTCTAGGACCCCTTGCCTAAACATGAGAAAAACATGATCAATTAAGTGCAATACAACAATGACCCTCCACATAATCAAAACATGGTAGGGATTATCCATATTTGTACTACAACTAGATATTAGGCATGGGAGAAGGATCAAAATTCTAAACCACCTCCTGAACTACCCTTAATTTTATGATCAAGGTAAGCAAATGCTCCTAAATAACCACTAAAACCACCAGAAAAAAAAACCTTTCAACCTTCAACAATAGTTAGAGGATACACCAACAAAGATCTCTATAATTGGTCAACAAAATTTCCACAACAGAGAAAATTCAAAATGATTGACAAATTGTTATTCATTTTATTTTAATTTCATGTATGAAGGGTTTACTTTCCCTAGGTCAAATTGCCATCTTTGCCCTTTGCCCCTTCAGGATCCTATTTTGCATTCTTATTTTTTCCATGATGATTTTGTGTTCCTCAAGGTAAATTATGATAGGTGTCCTCAACACGTTTACGATTTTGTGTTGCACCTTCTTTTTACCTTTTCCAGGTCAAGTTTTCATTGCTATTGGTAGCACCAGTTTTCAAATTTTAAATGGTCCCAAAAATTATTGGGCTATTACCTTAGTTTGTCATCCTAATTGTCATAATTTCTTAGTCCTTCACCTTTTGCTGAACCTCCTAGACCGCTCCTTGCCAAATCCAACTTGCGTTTCAAAATTTTACATGTGAAATCACCATTCCTCTCCATCGCTAATTAATTTCTTGGGCCTCATCATTCTCATCCTATTTTCCATGCCTCTATCCACAGGAGATTTCTACCATTTTCCAATGCTTCAAGTTTCCATTTTTCTATGCGAGGATCATGTTTCTTTAAATGATTCTTGCCCAATTTTTCAAAAGTATCCAAGAGCAACACACATTTCTATTTTTGGTGGTGCTAGGTGTTGTGGGAACTTCAAGTCTAGTAAGGCATGTCACTTTGATATCAGGTACAAGGTGGAATTTATATTTCCAAGGAAATGCTACAACCTGAGGAGGTGGTGAAGTTTCCAAAAATACCCAAGACCTCCCTTTGATTCAAAAGCACACCTCCTTTCTAGAATTACTATCTCCCTTGATTTCTTGCTAAGGTTTTTGTTAGAGCACTCTATTTTTCCTTCCATATTGTAATTTTGTAACCTTACCATTATGGGTTTAATTAAACCAGAGACACTTGAAATTGAACCTATTGCTACGGTGATCATGAATGAGCATGGATTTATGCCATTTTTGCAACAATATTTTGGGGATGTGAACATTGCTTTTGCTTCCACCTAGGAGAAAGGTGTTGTTATTATCCATGGAGTTGAATTTTAGGTTGACGTTCAAATCCTTGTAAAAATAACAGGTCAATAATTGGTGGGAAGAACCATCCACAGGGACAAACATAATTGGGACACGGAGCTGAAGGAGTTCAAGCCAAGATCCAATCTACGCAAGCTCATAAAACTAGGGATGGTCAGGGAGGATTTACCTACTTCATGAAAAGAAGTCATGAAACCCGTGATGGAGTATATCATGGTTGATGACCTGGGTTCCTCTCTCAGGAGTTTTAGCATAGCTTTTGTGAATCGCTTCAGGGAAGTCAAAAATATCAACATCCCTAAATACCTATTTTTATCTATTAAATATTCCATTGAGGCAACTCGCTCAAATAAGGACGAGGCATGACCCTCACATCAAGGACTTTTTAATGTGATTTACAATTTTTTTAGAGAAGTTTCCAAAAGGTAATGTTTTTATACCTAAGTAGTAAGCATAGTCTAAATAGACTACTGAGGAGGACATGTCCTTTACCCCATCCTCAAGTGCTCATGTTTTCAAAAAAAGGAAAGCATAAGGTAGCTCTCAAGATGTTGAGAAATTAGTAAGAAAGAAGGTTAAGGTGGAGGATCACCCCACCCCTTAGAGAAGCTCCTAACGCCTAAAAGATAAATTTTTTTAGAACCAAAAAAAAATACATGATATTTCCATTGAGGATGAGCTTGAAGATCCTATGGTCAAATTATTATATGAGTACATCATAAAGAGTAGTATTGCTACCATCACTCAGATGGAGAGTGCAATAACCATGAGCATGGCTACCATTGCCCAAATGAAGGAGCACATAAATGCTCTGCATTTGCTATTTTTAAATACCAATTACTTTGAGGATCAACCCAAAAAGAATATCGCAGGAGCTAGTTTTGGAGGTAGCATCAAGGAGGATGAGGTGGTGGAAATTGCAAAGGAAGTCTTCAAGGAAATACCCAAGGATGTCAAAAATTATGACACCAAGGATTCTGTAAATGTGTAATTCCTTTGGGGATTGTTGTCTGTTTTTGGTTTTTGTCTTGTTGGAACATTTTTGTTCCTGTTTGGTCCTTTTGGACTATTTCTTTTTTATCTAAAAGTCTTAGGCTTAGTCCAGATGTTATTGGGTGTTTTTGGATGTTGCATCCTTTAATTTAGCTTTTGTACTAAGGTGTTAGGGTTCCTTTCGGATTCCCTTATTAATATAATTTTTGTAACTTACCAAAAAAAGATATCTATACTTGAGCTCTTGCAAACCTCCCTAAGCCATAGATCTATTCAAGCTCTTAAAGTGAATAGATAGTGCCTATGAAGATCACTTTTGATGATTTGGATAACATGGTTAGATTACTTAGTGTGAATCACATTATCATATCCTTATTCGATGATGACATTCCACCTAGTTCTATGCTAGGATATATACCTCTATACATCACTTGCAACATTGGTGAGCAATCCATCGAAAGGGTTCTCATTGATGATGTATTATCCATTGATGTTTGTAGCCTTAGTTTTATTCTTAAAATTAGGCTCAACAAGCAAGATTTATAAAATTCAAATATTATCATAAAAGCTTATGATGAGGAAGAATGAGAAGTGTAGGAACTATAGGTCTGCCAGTCAAAGTAGGGCCTTGCATTTTGAATACACTATTTTACGTGTTATCATGTGAGCTTAACTACAACCTCCTCTTAGGGCAAGCCTATATTCATGCAATGCAATCCATTCCCTCAACCTACCTTCAGTGTGTCAAATTTGAGTACCAAGGGAAGTTGTACAACATAGTAGCTGACCATGATCCATTTGCCTATTGTCAAAATATCCAATCAAAAAATCCAAAAACCCAACTTTACCCATAATTGAATGCTTCTCATCCTTTCATTGATGATACCTTAAGATACAATCCACTCGAGGAAACAATCCTTCACCAAGAAGGGGGAGTGAACCATCAAGTTAAAATAAATGGTAAAGAAAAGATAGAGGATATACATATCATAAACCTCAATGATCAGTGGTATGAGTTGTTGATCTTGGACTTGGTTAGGTTACATTCATCCTCTCATACCTTTTGGTTGCCTTCTAGATGAGGTAGGATCATCTAGTTAGGAACTTACACTTTCATCTCCATAGGAACGATGGATGAAGAAAGGATACATGGGACCAATCCTTACCCCATAGAGTAAATATATACCTTATCTTTCCTTTTCAAAATTTACCCCATCTACAAACAGATCCTTTATAACTTTGGTTATACAGGAAAAGTTTTAGGACTTTTGGGACAAGGGATTAAGGAACCCTTAGAAACTAAAGCTTGACCTGAATTTTGTGGATTGGAATATTTTTGCATCCAAAGTAAATTTGTATATCCTTATTCTTCTAAAAGCTATGAGAATTATGAGGAATGGTTGTCCTTATTCAAATCACCAATAGAAGTGCTTCAAAAATAGGTCTAGATTGGGATAAAGAGGAAGAATTTTAACCTCTCCATTTTACATATTTCAATCTATTTTCCCAATATCAACGAATCCATACCATCATCATCAGACCTATTAATGAAATTAGAAAAGATCTTCACAATAGTATTGATAGAAAACAACATAAATATTTATTGAATGAAAATGAAAAATACCTCATATCATTTGATGGTAAATTTTGTGTCAATATTACACATAAATGATTGTGACATGAAAATTTTACCTCACTCTCATAGGGATGATGATAATGATATATCTCCTTCTAGGGATATCCCTATTGAGGAAATTATTCCATCAAATTTACATCCCTCATAACAATTTATCACGAAGCAAAATTTTTTAGAGGTAAACAAGTTGTAAATTCTAGGGGTTATACCTACCCCTCTACATTATGAGGATGAATCTAACATTCTCATGGAAGAAACTATAGATGTAAATACTAGATCAAGCAAAAATTTGTGAATGGTAAAGTTAGGAAAAATCTTAACTTTATAAGAGAGAGGAGTATACAAAGGTCTTGACCAAGTATTTAGACATATTTGCATGGTCCATGTAGATATGTCCGGATTGGACCCATATTTAGTAGTTCATCACTTGGTAGTCAAACTTGACACCAGGTCAGTGAAACAAAAATTATGAAATATACACCCAAAAATTTATTTTTTAGTCAAAGAGGAACTCCAAAAACTTTTAGGAGTTAAATTAATCAAATCTATCAATTACTCTAATTGGATTTTGAAACATAGTACCAGTCAACAAGAAAGAAGGTATTGCATGAGTATGCACAAGATTTTGAGACATCAATAAAGCCTATTCTAAGGATGATTTTTCTTTATCCAACATTGACATTATAGTAGATTTATCTATTGGATGTGGAATGATGTCTCTAATGGATAAATTTTTTGTTACAATTAGATTTGTATAACACCTAAATACTAAGTCAAAACAACATTTACCACTCCTTGGGAAACCTTGTATTACAAAGTTATGCCATTTGGATTGAAAAATATTGGCACAACTTATGAATATACCATGAAATATATTTTCCATGATATGATGCATGATATTTTTTAATATTATGTTGATGATTTTCTTGAATGATCACTCAAAAGAGAATATGATGTCAAAGACTTGAAATAAATATTTGAACGACTATGAGAGTAAAAAGTTCATTTAAAACCCTCCAAATGCATATTTGGGTTCACATACATCAAGCTTCTAGATTTTATGGTATCTAAGTGAGGTATCAAAGTGGATCCCGATAAAATATCGGCCATAATTGACATGCCACCTCCTAGAAACTTAAAAGAGATTAGAAGCCTACAAGGAAAAATCTAGGTAATACAGAGATTCATATCCCAATTGGATTACAAATACTAACCCTTTTCATGACTATCACAAAAAGAGATTGAATTTTATTGGGATGAGGAATGTCAAAATGTGTTAGATGCTTTGAAGGTATGCCTACTATATTCCTTAGTCCTTATCATGCATAACCATGTTAGGTCACTATTATTATACATTGTGGCTATAATTCACTCTCTAGGTGCCATGTTGGCATAGTACGATAAGAAACATAGATAATGAGCCATTTAGTACATTAGTTGAACTCTTATTAGTTACAAAACTAGGTATAACCCTTTGGAAAATGTGTTTCTAGCTATATTTTTTCTTCCTAGAAGCCAAGACATTACATGTTGAGTCACAAAATCTATGTCATAGCTAAGGCCAATCCTTTATGATACCTCATATCAAAATACTATTTATCAGGTAAGATAGCAAAATGGATAATGGCACTTAATGAATTTGACGTAGAATTTGTTAGTCAAAAGCTGGTTAAGGGACAAGTAATAGTTGACCAAATAGACCATCCATTCACCCCGTAGACATCAAGTATCCCAATGAGATGGTGGATACTCTTGATACATCACAACTAGATTTTTGTACTCTTCTTTAATGGCATAAGGTGCATTAAAGGAGTAGGGGCAAAAATTATCATCATATCACCTCAATAAATAGTAATTCCAATGTCTTTTAAGCTTCAATTCTTGTGTACCAATAACATCACTAAATATCAAGATCTTATCCTTGAGCTATCTGTAACACTAGACCTCAAAGTCATTAATCTCTCCATTTTTTAGGTCTCCCAACTTATAGTCAACCAAATCAATGGTATTTATCAAACCAATCATGATAAATTAAAACCATATAAATATATGGTGGATAACTTTATGGCTTCTTTCTAAAACATAACCATTTATAAGGTTCCATACTCTAGTAATCACTAAGTAGATGTAATGGATACCAATGTGTCCCTCATGCTCCTAGAGTTGGAGGATATATAAGTGATAATTATTGGCTGCTAGATTAGAAAACCAACCACATTGCAAGCTAGTCATGAGTTATTGGATATTTTTATCATCAATCAATAATCCATGATAAAATCATGGTATAAATAAATCTATAATTTCCTTAAGGACGATATTCTGCCCAAGGGGTTAAACTATAATAAGCACAAGAATCTCAGGTAGCACATTTGTCAATTTATCATAATTAAAGGTGTCCTTTATTAATGAAATTTTAATGTTATTGTCTTAAGATGCCTTAATGCAAATGAGGCTAAAATAGTCATCCAAGATGCCCATGAAGGAGCATTTGGTGAAAACTTCTGAAGAACACAAGCTTATACTAAGATGGGGGGGTGAACAATATAAGACCTCTTTTTACTTTTTCCTTTATACTTAAAAATAGTAAAGCAATATACCCAAAGCAATATCAAAGCAATGCACAATATCATCCACAAAGTGACACCAATTTTAATGTGGTTCACCTGGAATGGCTGGGCTACGTCCACAAAACTTTTCTCTAAAAGTTATATAAAAGTTCTTTGGGAATCCTTCCCAATTACAATGTTTATGAGCCTCGTCCCAAAGGAGATACCTTTCCCCAATCAGAATTTATGAGCCTCTGCTTAAAGGAGATACCTTCCCCTAATCAAAATTTATGAGCCTCTACTCAAAGGAGATACCTTCCCCTCTGCTTTGGAAATGATCCCTCAGAAGATCAACTGCCTCTACCTCTTTCCAGCACGTGGAACTCCTTTCCATCGAAGACCTCCTGTCCTCAATGCTTAGCCTAAGAGACCTCTGCCTTCTATGATCACGTCCATAGCAGCTCAGCAACCTATACCAAACATAGTCAGTCGATCTAGTACAAGTATTCCTCTATTTGTCAAATCTATCCAACTCTTGAACAAATCAATCCTCTACATACAAGCCTTCTCAAAGACTTGACAAATCTATCCTCAGGTTCTTCTCATAGAACCAATGCACCTCTATCCTCAAGTTCTCTGATAGAACTATCAAACTCAGCTTACAAGTCCTCTACTAGGACCTGTCAAAATCTGCTCACAAGTCCCCACTGGAACCTGTCCAAAACTGTTCACAAGTCCCCACTGGAACCTGTCCAAAACTTCTCACAAGTCCCCACCAAAACTTGTCCAAATCTGATCACAAGTCCCCACCGGAACCTATCCAAAACTGCTCACAAATCCTCACTAGAACTTGTCCAAAAATTGCTTACAAGTCCCCACTGGAACCTGTCCAAAAACTACTCACAAGTCCCTACTGGAACCTGTCCAAAACTCAATAAGCTCACCAAGAAAAAATTTCTTAGTAGGAAATTACAAAGTGAATTGTTAGAGACCCAATGTGATTTTTCAAACTCATAGAAGCATAAAGAGAATTTTTAGAGACTCAATATGTTCTATACTCAAATCCCAATCTCAAAACTCAACTCAAATCAACTCAACTCAATCTCAATATCAAATCTAAAAACTCAACTCAATGTTTGAAATGGACAGGATAGAATGTTTTCTTTCAAGAACATGAAACCACAACAATTGCCAACTATGCAAAGAATCACATAACAATGATACTCATGTTATTTTCACAATCAATTAGGGTTTCAACAACAATGCTCATCAAACAAGGTTTAGTCAACCAACACCATTCAACTCAACATCAACCTTGAAGCATTCAACCAATCATCACAAGAAAAGGAAACAAGTAGAAATCCTTTTCCCTCCAAAGATACTTAAACAAAATAGCCACCAACACAATATCACCAAATGCAAAGAATAACTTGCTCAAATCAACTCAATGGAGTAAGCCCAATGTCATGAATTAAGTAAAGCAATAACTTGATCAAACAACCTCTATGGAAGCAACTCAACCATAAAACTCAAAACAGCCAACCAAGGGTTCCACCAACTCAATGCAAGTAGCTAGACTCACAAATATAAACCCTAGTGCACAAAGCTTCCACTATCTCAAACCAAAAATTATGCATTCACCAAAAACTCTCCATAAGGATAATAATGCATAAGTAGTCTTCAACAAACCAGAAAATAGGATTTACACATAGCCAAAGGATACCTAGTAGAATACCTTTTCACTCCAACCTTATTTCAGAAAACATACACCAATCATACTCATAAGAAGAATGTGCCCATACCTTATTGGAGTAGAAGATAATTGAACCTTCAAGATGTCACCACACACAACTCTCAAACTTCCAACCAAGTTAGGGTTAGAATAAAAAGAAATGAGCAATAATATAAACTTCCTTTATTACACCTTTTAGCTCCACTTCTTTAAACACAACCACCATAACATGTCAATAAATCAACAATCACAGACTCACACCTTATACCTCCATTTTTAATTTTAGCATAGCAAAGAATAATCTTAAAAATACATCCAAATAAATATGCCCTTATTTCTCCTAATATTTTATTCAATGCTAATCACAAAAGCCAAAACTCATAAAATATAATCACACCTTATAAATAGCTGTCCAAGAAACTCCGAATTTTGTGACATAAAGATGTTTTAATAAAAACATGTGTTACTCTAGCAAAGCACCCCCGTGAGACTCAAAACGATGACCTCTACCAATGCAGCACCCAACAACAGCATTCACTGCCACTAGCCCACGCGGGCTACGAAGTTCACAAGTGAACTTCCCTCCACTTCACCCTCGAAAAAACTCCCGAAGACTTTTCAACCGCACATGCTTCTAAGTCTTCCTTCGATCGTAGTGAATACAGAGCACAAACACCACAAATTGCATTCAAGGAATTTCGAATTCATTAGCCTTCCAACCTTAGGAGTTGGAGAATAAATAGTCTCTTCGAAGACACCTTGACGTCGGCAGAAATAAAGACCATTTCAAAATTAATCAAAAGTCTTTTCAAAAAGGGTTTAAAAGCCCTTAAATAATTTTAATAAATTAAGAATAAAAAAGGTTTAAAAACCTTTAAGTATTTTTAATAAATTAAAAATAATTTCTCCCTTAATTAATTAAATAATTAATTAATTAAAACCTTGAAGGGTTTTAAATAATAATTAAATAAATAATAAAGAGAACCTCCATTGGTTTTAATAAAAACCATTTAACTTGGTTTTAATAAAAACCCTATCCAACTTGGTTTTAATAAAAATTGGTTTGGTTTTATTGAAAAACCCTTGCCAATGGAATCTCTCCGGATTCTCTTAAAAATATTCTCTTGGAATATTCCACATTTGAAACCAACACATCCTCTTAACATTAATGCCATTTCCTTTTGACATCAATGACAACTCATAGACAAGAAGCTAGGATCTCAAACCCAAACTTGCCAACAATCTCCCCCTTTGTCATTGATGGCAAACCATGCTTCTCAACAACACAGAAACTCAACATAAACAACTCCCCCTGTCTTGAAGCTCTCCTCTTCACTTTGAAGCTCTCCCCCTTACTCATATCTCTCCCCCTTTTTCATAAATGGTAAAGGGTCACCTTTGGGGCTCGAGACTAAGAATGAGCCTCTTAGCTTAGTCCCTCCCCCACCTCCTGATGAGGTGATTAATTCTTGGGTGGGAGTAAAACTCCCATTAGGCACTGATCATCATCAACATCTATAACTTCCTTGCCAAGCCTTCTCTTGAACTCTTTTTCCATATTCTTGTTCCTGTCACTGTTCTTGTTCTTGTTCTCATCCCTGTTCTTGTCCATGCCTTGATCCTTGGACCTGATCATGCCACTGTTCTCGTTCTCGTATTCGGAATTTCAGTTCTACACTGTCTGATTGTGTGACCTTCATTGTTGCACTTGAAACACCTAACGATGTTGTTTCTCTGAGGTAAACCTGATCTTTGAATCCACAAATTTTGACCAAACCTGTTTTGACCAAACCTATTCTAGCCAAACCTGTTCTGACCAAACCTATTCTGACCAAACCTATTTTGATCAAACCTATTCCTGTTATTTACCTTGCAATAGACTATCTTGTGCCCAAACTGTTGACAAGATTAGCAATACCTTGAAAGTAACTAGCACTTTTGAAACTGTCATTTACCTCCTTCACTTGGGCCATGCAATGTGAATCCATGTGACCAAACCTGTGACAAGGAAAACATCTGCCTTGAAACTTTCCTTTAATTGACCTCTTAGGTTCTAAAAACTTCTTCTTCTCATTTTGAATTCTATTTTCAATTTTTGTGCATCTATCATTCAAGGACTCCTTTTCTGAAATACTTTCTTCATCAGAACTCTCTTCCTTTTGGAGTCTCTTACTAGACTCTCCAACTTGTTCCTTATGTGGCTTAACAAAACCAAGGCATGTTTTATCTATTGTCTTTCTTTGACCTTTGATGAGTGACTTAACATTTTTGGAGCTATCTTGAAACCTATAAACCTTATCCTTGTACTCTTTAGTTTCCTCTTTCAAAGAAGCCATTTTCTGTTCTAACTCACTATACTCAAGAACCTTAGACTCTAACTCATCCTTGAGTTCTTGTGTCTTAGCCATAGAGAAGTCAAGACTTTCTATAAGATCATCTCTCTCCATACAACATTCATCTAACTTATCCTTGACTAGCATTCTTCTTTCTTTCCTTTTTCAAAGCACTAAGAGCACTAATAAGTTCACCTTCAAGATCTACTTCACCTTCCTCTATATCTTCCTCTATTTGTTTGCTTTTTGAATCATCAAAGCCTTTTTCAAATTTCTTATCACTAGAGGTGCTACCCTTTTCAAAAACCATACATGCATCTTCCTTATAGTTTTCTGAAGCATCCTCATACATACTAGAAACCAAATTATTATTTGTGCAATCATCCTCAAGGTGACCAAAATTTCCACATCTAAGACATTTCATGATAATGAATCTATGTTTTGGTTCTTCCTCTTTTTCTGATATGAACAACATCTCATTTTCATTATCACTTGAAAAACTTTCACTATCACTACTAGAACACTTACTTGCTTTGTATAGGTAGAAACTCTTCTTGTGCTTGTGAGAATACCTCTTTCCTTGATTGTTGTGCTCATCTTTGTTTTTCCTATGATGCTTGTGCTTTTCAGAATCCTTGCTCTTAGAATCTTGTTTATCTTCATCACTTTCATTCTTGGGAACAATACAATTAGTAGCATAATGACCAAAATTTCCACAATTGAAACATCTTATATTTTTCATACTTTTGTGATTTCTAGAGAACTTGTCTTTCTTGTTGTAATATGCCTCTTCATCACTAGAAGACTCATCACTATCTTGAAGCTGTTTACCCTTGGAATTCTTGGTAGCCTTGAAAGCTGTCGCTTTCTTGACATCAACCTTCACTTGAGTTCTCAACTAAAATGCTCCAAGTATACTATGGAGCTCATCCTTTTTCAACTTATCCAAATCTTTAGCTTCCTCAATAGTAGAAATATTTTCACTAAATCTATTAGGAAGAGATCTTAAAATCTTATCACAAACATCATTTTCAGCAAGCTCAAGACCTATGTCTTTCATGGAGTTAACAACCTCATCCATACAAAGCATGTAGTCACTAATATTTTCATCATAATTCATCTTGAGTTGTTCAAACATACCTTTGAAGTGTCTCAACTTGGCCTTTATGATATTTGTATCACCTGTATTAACCACCTTCAATTGTTTCCATATTTCACTAGTTGTCTTGTAGTGAATCACTTTGGTGAGATCTGCTTTCTGTAAGCTTTTAGGATTGCATTCATTTCTTTTGAATTGCTATGATGTAGGAACCTTTCTTCTTTAGTATTAAGACCATGTTCAGGAATAGTGTACTCATCTTCAATCACTTCTCAAACCTCATTCCCAAGTGCCATTAGATGAACCTTCATCATTGCACTCCAAAGACCAAAATCTGACCCATCAAGAATAGGTGCTGCATTGCCACTTGAATGATCCATTGTGTTCTTTAATAGCTTTTCCTTCAAGCTGTTAAACTTTCTGGAGGCACCTGCTCTGATACCAATTGAAGAACACAAGCTTATACTGAGAGGGGGGGTGAACAGTATAAGACCTCTTTTTACTTTTTCCTTTATACTTCAAAACAGTAAAGCAATATACCCAAAGGAATATCAAAGCAATGCACAATATCATCCACAAAGTGACACCAATTTTAACGTGGTTCACCCAGAATGGCTGGGTTATGTCCACAAAACTTTTCTCTAAAATTTATCTCAAAGTTATTTGGGAATCCTTCCCAATTACAATGTTTATGAGCCTCGGCTCAAAGGAGATACCTTCCCCAAATCAAAATTTATGAGCCTCTGCTCAAAGGAGATACCTTTCCCTAATTAGAATTTATGAGCCTCTTCTCAAAGGAGATACCTTCCCCTATGCTCTGAAAATGATCCCTCAGAATATCAACTGCCTCTACCTCTTGCCAGCATGTGGAACTCCTTTCCACTGAAGACCTTCTATCCTCAATGCTTAGCCTAAGAGACCTCTACATTCTATGATCATGTCCACAGTATCTCAGCAACCTGTACCAAACATAGTCAGTCGGTCTAGTACAAGTCTTCCTCTGTCTATTAGATCTGTCCAACTCTTGAACAAATCAATCCTCTACATACAAGCCTTCTCAAAGAATTTCCAAATATGTCCTCAGGTTATTCTCATAGAACCAATGCACCTCTATCCTCAAGTTCTATAATAGAACTATCAAAATCAGCTCACAAGTCCTCTGTTAGGACCTGTCCAAATTTGCTCACAAGTCCCCACCGAAACTTGTCCAAAAATGCTCACAAGTCCCCATCGAAACCTGTCCAAAACTATTCACAAGTCCCCACTGGAACCTGTCCAAAAATGCTCATAAATCCTCATTGGAACCTGTCCAAAAACTGCTCACAAGTCCCCATTGGAACCTGTCCAAAAACTTCTCACAAGTCCCCACAAGAACCTGTCCAAAACTCAGCAAGCTCACCAAGAAAAACTTTCTTAGTAGGAAATCACAAAGTGAATTGTTAGAGATCCAATGTGATTTTTCAAACTCATAGAAGCATAAAGAGAATTTTTAGAGACTCAATATGTTATATACTCAAATCCCAATCTCAAAACTCAACTCAAATCAACTCAGCTCAATCTCAATCTCAAATCTGAAAACTCAACTCAATATCTGAAATGGATAGGATAGAATGTTTTCTTTCAAGAACATGAAACCCCAAAAATTTCCAACTATGCAAAGAATCACATAACAATGATACTCATGTTCTTTTCACAAACAATTAGGGTTTCAACAACAATGCTCATCAAACAAGGTTTAGTCAACCAACACCATTCAACTCAACATCAAACTTGAAGCATTCAACCAATCATCACAAGAAAAGGAAACAAGTAGAAATCCTTTTCCCTCCAAAGATATTTGAACAAAACAGCCACCAACACAATATCACCAAATGCAAAGAATAACTTGCTCAAATCAACTCAATGGAGTAAGCCCAATATCATGAATCAAGTAAAGCAATAACTTGATCAAACAACCTCTATGGAAGAAACTCAACGATCAAACTCAAAATAGCCAACCAAGGGTTCCACCAACTCAATGCAAGTAGCTAGACTCACAAATATAAACCCTAGTGCACAAAGCTTCCACTATCTCAAACCAAAAATTATGCATTCACCAAAAACTCTCCTTAAGGATAACAATGCATAAGTAGTCTTCAACAAACTAGAAAATAGGATTTACACCTAGCCAAAGGATACCTAGTAGAATACCTTTTCACTCCAACCTTATTTCAAAAAACATACATCAATCATACTCATAAGAAGAATGTGCCCATACCTTATTGGAGTAGAAGATAATTGAACCTTCAAGCTGTCACCACACACAACTCTCAAACTTCCAACCAAGTTAGGGTTAGAATAAAAATAAATGAGAAATAATATAAACTTCCTTTATTACACCTTTTAGCTCCACTTCTTTAAACACAACCACCATAACATGCCAATAAATCAACAATCACAGACTCACACCTTATACCTCCATTTTTAATTTTAGCATAACAAAGAATAATCTTAAAAATACATCCAAAGAAATATTCCCTTATTTCTCCTAAGATTTTATTCAATGCTAATCACAAAAGCAACCAAAAATCATAAAATTTAATCACACCTTATAAATCGCTGTCCAAGAAACTCCGAATTTTGCGGCATAAATACGTTTTAATAAAAATGTGTGTTACTCTAGCAAAGCACCCCCGTGAGACTCGAAACGACGACCTTTGCCAATGCAGCGCCCATTAGTAGCCTTCGCTGCCACTAGCCCACGTGGGCTATGAAGTTCACAAGTGAACTTCCCTCCACTTCACCCTCAAAAAAACTCTCGAAGACTTTTCAACCGCACATGCTTCTAAGTCTTCCTTCGATCGCAGCGAATACAGAGCACAAAAACCGCAAATTGCATTCAGGGAATTTCGAATTCATTAGCCTTCCAACCTTAGGAGTTGGAGAATAAATAGTCTCTTCGAAGACACCTTGACGTCGGTGGAAATAAAGACCATTTCGAAATTAATCAAAAGTATTTTCAAAAAGGGTTTAAAAACCCTTAAATAATTTTAATAAATTAAGAATAAAAAAGGTTTAAAAACCTTTAAGTATTTTTAATAAATTAAAAATAATTTCTCCCTTAATTAATTAAATAATTAATTAATTAAAACCTTGAAGGGTTTTAAATAATAATTAAATAAATAATAAAGAGAACCTCCATTGGTTTTAATAAAAACCATTTAACTTGGTTTTAATAAAAACCCTATCCAACTTGGTTTTAGTAAAAACCGGTTTGGTTTTAATGAAAAACCCTTGCCAATGGAATCTCTCCGGATTCTCTTCAAAAAATTCTCTTGGAATCTTCCACCTTTGAAACCAACACATCCTCTTAACATTAATGCCATTTCCTTTTGATATCAATGACAACTCATAGACAAGAAGCTAGGATCTCAAACCCAAAATTGCCAACAACTTCAATGGAAGTGCCATTGCTAAAAGGCTTGTTCACATGGGCTATAATTGGCCAACAATGGAATGAGAAACTCATATCCATGTAAGGAAATGTGATAAGTGTTAAAATCATGATAACTTAATTTATGTGCCATCTCAAGAGCTTCAGTTATTCACATTGCCCTAGCCCTTTTCTACTTGGGGGTTGGATATTATTGGAAAAATAAACCCAATATTATCTTACAGATATAAGTTCATCATCACAAATATTGAATACTTTACCAAATGGGTAGAGGCTATACCTCTGGCCTCTTGTATCAATGTTCAAGTCTCCAATTTTGTTCTAAATTATATTTTCTCATGTTATGGTATTCCTAACACATTTATATCAGACAATGATACTACTTTTAAAAATAAGTATATGGTCAAGCTTTTTGCTAAGTTCAAAATTCAACACAAGTGGTTGATGCCATATTACTCATAAGGTAATGTTCAATCCAAGGATTATAGAAAAAAATTCTAATTAAATTCTTAAAGAAGTTAGTGAGAAAAATTGACAAGGATTGGCATTTGCAACTATATCCTTCCCTATTGGCATATTACACCAGTGTTTGAACTAAAATTGAAGCTACACCCTACACCTTAGTTTATGGGACTATGACCATATTCCCATTAAAATTAGAAGTTCCCTCTCTTAGGATACTTCTAAAAGATGCATCAATTGATGATGAGTATCACAATGTGAAACTTAGCCAACTTGAGTTGCTTGAAAAAAGGTGAACTCATGCCTTAGAGCACTTGCATGTGTATCATTAAAGACTCAAAAAATCCTATGGAAAGTGAGTTATACCTCATTTTTTTGAAGTAGGTAATCTTGTTCTCAAATAAAAATAGAAAAATACTAAAGCTAAGGAAGATATTAAGGGTATGTTTGAACTCAACTAGTTAGGTCCATTTATCATAATAGCCAAGTATGGATTAGGAGCATATTGGCTAGCTTTCATACATGGTGAAGGAAAAAAAGAACCTATCAATATAATGCATTAAAAAAGGTATTATGCTTGAATTTGTATGTTTTACTACTCATGTTCCTGATTGCATGGTTTATAGTATGCATAACTACTTTTCAAAAAATAAAATTGATGAACCACTTGTACTTGCTTTCATATGTCTAAGTTTGCATGGTTGCTTGGTTTACCTATTGATACCATAAAGTCATGAGGGGGCATATCACAAAGAAGTGATGATGATTATAGCTAGAAATTAATATCACTTACATTACATTTGCAGTAGGTATCTAAGCTAGTGGAGTCCCTCATTGATTTCTTTGATATATTGTCATTCCTTTTTGATATTTTAAACTCTAGAAAAAAGACTGAGGTTGTGACAAGCATAAATAATTGTTAGTTACAATTCGATCACAACTAGAAACCCTGGAAAATTTTCTAGGAATTCAAAATGCTAAAAGGATCCATGTGCATCATATTCTTTGTCATCCTATTTGTTTTCACAATATTTTATGGAACATGGTGATTGCCTATATTTTTGCTATACTTGTTAGCATCACATGATGACGTTGACACTACAATGTCAATCTATGAGTGGCATGTAGAAGGGTATGTTTGAACTAAAAATTTATATCCTAAGTAAACATATTCGCATCTCTCCAATTTCATACTATTATCACAACACCTTTTCATTCATCTTCTTTCCTAGAAAAAGTAGGTCGTAGGGTTATTTGACGACTGGTAAATGCTTGAAAATATTAAAAAACATCCAAAAATATGGGATAACCCTATAAAATGTATTTTATTTGTAAGAGGATCTATTAAAAAAATATCAATCTCAATCACACATTTCATTCATCTTTTTACCCAAGAAAGATAGATCATAGGATCATTCCATGATTGACATGTGCTTGAAAATCTTACAAAGCACCCAAAAACATCAAATAATCCTTTAAAATATTTTTCTTGGTGAAATGATCTATCAAATTTTCTTATCAATAATATTATCAAACATCATTCTCATAAACTAATGATTCACTCTTATATCCCAATAGAAATTTTGGTAGAATCATTCTCCACTTGGTAAGCGTTAAAATTCCTATATGCCCGCTAAGTGAGAAATGATTCTGTTAAGCCTTCTTCTTTGATATAATGGTTTACTCCCCCCCCCCCCCCACACACACACACACACACACACACATATATATATATATAATTATAAACAACATTTTAAAATTCTATCAAATTATGACTCATTCTTATATCCAAATAGAATGTTTGGTATAATTATTCATCACTTGGTAAGCATTACAATTCCTAGACACCCAATAAGTGAGGAATTATTATGTTAAATAGTATTCTTTGACATAAGAATCTACCATACATCATAAATCATGATAATATCAACTTCCTCCTTAATTTATGATTCATTATTATATCCAATCAGAAGGTGGTATAAAATTATTCACCACTTGATAAGTGTTAGAAATCCTATATTCCCAACAAATGATGAATGATTCATTCAAACATTCATCCTTAGTATAAGGGTCAATAAAAAATTTGATTTCATCAATTTTTGTATTCTATCATTATTCCCTAACATGGATAAATGATACATAGTTATTCAATCAAATGATATTGATAACTTAAATAAAAAATCCTATCCTAGTATAAGCTTTTCATCATCATCAAAATAACCATCTACTATTTCTAAATCAGAGCCCCATGATTAAGTGTAATCGCTAATAGCCCCACCTCTGATACGAAAGTAACACTTGAGATGCTAGGAAATAGCACAAATGAGAAGTGGTCTTTGCATTCACACCAAAAATATTTTTATAGGTATGTCTACCTTTACAAAAGTGATATTTAATGCACCCAATATGTGTGAGCATTAAATGCTATACAATGTGATCTGTGTGAATAGGAATAATATTAAGAGTTAAATATTAATCCTTATCATTCCTCCCCACCATAGAAGCATTGGGATCCAATACATCCAAAAGAGAGGGAAAATCATGAGCCAGCTGTGTTGAAGTGATCCACTTAACCTGGTGAGGAAGCTCTCCATGGTGTACAACCAGATAAGAAGTGGATGAACCTTAGTGAATATGTCGAGTCTTGATGTCGAAAAAATGATCCTCCTCCAATGGATTTTGGAAATTAGGAACATCATCAACAAGATGACTAATGGCTGGTGGGCTCTCTAATGTGGAGTCATAATATGGATGGAGTATATCAAAATTAAAAACATCATGAATACCCAAGTGTGCTAAAAGGTCCAATCAGAATGTATTCTCGGATAGCTACTGAATGATGTTATAAGGCCCATAACAGAGAGGTTTGATATTGTTATGTGCCTTCTCTAAAAATCTCTTATGATCAAGGTACAACCATACTCGATCATCGATTTGAAAGGAATGTGGAACATAGTTATGGTACATTACCTGTTTTTGCTATTGCTATGTATTTTGTAGGATTTGAAAAACCTTGAATTGGAGCTACCATATGTGTTGTATGAGTGACTGTGCTTTATCATGTTCCTTCTACATGTGGACTGTGAGTGGAGATGGAAGTGCCAAGGGTAACTCATATGGATCGATAGGTTGAAACCCTAGACAAAACTCAAAAGGAACATGACCTATGGAAGAATGGACAACCCTATTGTATGCTTACTCAATATGAGTTAGATTAAAATCCCACTTGGATGGTGATGCATGGTGGTAGACTCAAAGACTCTGGACAAGTGTGTGATTGATGACTTCTGTTTGATCATCAGAATGTGGGCGAAAAGCTATGGAAAAATTAAGGGACACACCTAATAATTTCCACAAAGACCTCCAAAAATGACCAATAAAATGAGAATCATGATCGGACACAATGTTTGTGGGAAGACCAAAGGATCACCAGATAACATCAAATAACAGTTAGGTTAAGTCAGTAGTAGAACTTGTTTTAAGTACTTGAGAACATCTCATTGCATGTGTGGCCAATAGAAGAATCTTTGTAGATGGTAAAGGGTCTTATGTTTGTCTAAATGACTTCCATAAAGGTTGGAATGAGCCTCTCTAAGAAGGGATGGTATACTTTCATTGGGAACACAAGTTTTATCTAGACGGTAAAGCAACCCCTCCTTGAGATGGAAATACTAAAAAATACTTAAATTAAAGGAGGATGGATGCTATAATTTTTGATAAAATTTGGAAAATTTAGGATCATTAGGATACTCAGAAGACCAATATTAGAAGACTAAATTAGAGGTAGTGACTATGGTTAAGGCTTGAGCAGATGGAGGGCGGGAGAGATAATCAACAATAAAATTTTGACTTCCCTTCTTGTATTTTATGACTAAGTGAAACTACTGAAGATAGGAGGCCCATTTCATGTGGCGTGCTTGTTGGATCTTGGTATGGGATTGAAGAAATTGTAAGGGCAAATGATCTATGTGGACAATAGTTTCTTTACCCATAAGGTAGTGACACCAATATTTTATAGCTTGGACTAAGGCATAGAATTCCTTATCATAAGTGGAGTAATACTATTTTGTTGTGGAAAATGACTCAAAATGATAAGCTATGCGATGGCCATTTTGTTTGAGAACAACACCAAGTATAAATTTAGAGGCATTAGTTTCAATTTCAAATGGCTGTCGAAGATCAAGAATGGACAAAATAAGGGTTGAACAAAGCTTATCTTTGAGAGTGGAAAAATCTTGGATGTGGGCATTTGTCCAATGAAACACAGATTTGGCCTTAGTCAAAGAATGAAATGGTGCAACAATGGTTGAGTAACATGGGATGAATTTACGGTAGAAATTAGCAAGGCCAAGAAAACTTTGAAGTTCAGTGATATTTTTGAGAGAAGGCCAATTGAGAAGAAATTCTATTTTGATAGGATCCAGTTGGATACCTTTGGCATTGATTATGAAGCTGAGGTATGAAATGGATGTTTGGTCAAAGGATCACTTTTGCATACTAGCATATAACTGATTATTTTTAAGGATGACAAGGACATGCTCAAGATGTTGTAAATGTGTTGGCCAAGTCTTGGAAAATATCAAGATATAATCCAGATAAATAATTACATATTCATCTAGGCACTCATGAAATACCTCATTCATGAGCTTCATGAATGTAGTTGGAGCATTATTTAGGCCAAAGGGCATAACCAACCATTAAAAAAAAACCCAAATTAGACTTGAAATTTATTTTCCAAGTATCTGTTGTAATCACAATGACACTGAGAGGGGGGGGTGAATCAGTGTGTTCTTTAAAAACTTAAAAGCAATTTAGACTTTTAAATAAACAGCAGCAGATTAAAACAAAAATAATAAAAGTACTAAGAGCATCACACATAACACGGCATTTTAACGAGGTTCACCGATGTGGCTACTCCTCAAAAAGGACTGCTTGGACTACCATCCAAATCCAGTCAAATGCAAAGCTCCAACTTTACATAATCATTCACCAGCACCAACCGGTAAGAGGCACCAACCCCTAAGTTTTATCTGCTACAACGATTGGAGCACCAACTCCAATTTTTCCAGAACCAACTGGAAAGAGGCACCAACCCCTAAGTTTTATCTGCTACAACAGATTGGAGCACCAACTCCAATTTTTCCAGCACCAACTGGAAAGAGGCACCAACCCCTTTTTCAAGCTACAACTTGAAGATAATAATAAAAATTGTAGAATGTAAAATTTCACCTCAATTATCATGATCTGCTATTTTTATGCGATCTGTTGCTTGTCGGAATTCGACTGCTGCTATGAAAAATGATTCGCACTTTTTCAACCACTCATCTATATCTCTTCGCATTCTCTGCTGTAGCTTGACAGAAATATCACTTCTACAGCCAGCACACTGTCCTTTCACACTCGGAACACGACTTTTGCATACCGCGTTCTTATCTTCTCTTCGCACTACTCACTCTGCTGCACCTTCCATGAAATCTCACTTCTACCATCTGCATATTTTTGCCTCGGACTTTAAACACGCCATCTGCATATCGCTCTCTTTGTTTTCGATTAGTCGATACGCACTCACTCACTATCTCATCGCTGTGATCTCTTTTCTTTAACTCCAAAGAACTATCACTTTGCTCATACTCGAGATCGAAATGACTTACACTTTGCTGCACATGAACTTCATTCGCATATATCGCATCACGCTCCACACTTTAAACTTGAAGAACCCTTGCTTTTATAGAAGAAATTTTAGAGGCAAACCCTAGAAGAACGTCGACTGAGAAACCCTAGAATTTGTCAGCTGCCAAACCCTAAAATTCGTCGGCTGTAACCCTAAGAATGTCGGCTGCAAAACCCTAAAATCCGTCGGCCCAGATTTAACTTTGTCGGTGTCATTCTCCACCTTCGTTACCTTCCTGTAGCTTATTGCCGGGAAATAGTAACACGTCGGCCCTTTTAATTTAATTTAATATTCTAATTTAAAATTTTAATAAAATAAAAATTTAAACTAAATATTTAAAATTAAATATCTTCATCACCGGGGCATATTTTTCAACAAAACGAAGAGCCAACTTGGGTTTTAAGAAAAACCCATTTCAAGTCTGTTATCCACTGCATCCTTGGACCTAACTGCCTACATCTTTGGATCTAACTGCCTATGTTGACAATAATGACAACCTTCTGGCAACATCTTGCTCAACAATATCCCCCTTTGGAATTTTTGGCAACACCTGTATACCTTCTTGTAACTCTTCTCCCCCTTTGTCAATAATACCAAAGGGCTGTTGCAGACTCCTTGTGACCATTCTCACACTTTTCAGGCACAATTTGACTCCCCCTGAGTCCATCCTCACACTTCTCAGGCAAAATTTGACTCCCCCTGAGTCCATCCTCAAACACTCAAGTGCTCCCACTGAGAAGGTGATCCCTGTAGCTAGTCACTTCTTAGGAAGTGTGACTACTCCTAATTTGCTTCGAAGATACTCAAATACTCCCTTGGGCAAAGGTTTTGTAAAAATGTCCTGCACTGTTCCGTAGTTGGGACATAGTCCAATCCGACTTCTCCTTCTGCAACTTTGTCTTTCAAGAAATGATACCTTATAGCAATATGCTTTGTCTCGTGAGTGCATTACTCGGATTCTTAGAAATGTTGATTGCACTGGTGTTGTCACACTTTACTGATATTGGTTCACTAAAATTAATACCAAGATCTTTCAAGGTCTGTTTCATCCACAAAACTTGTGTGCAACATGTTGCTACTGCAATATACTCTGCCTCAACTGTAGATAAAGACACTGACTCTTGCTTCTTACTATGCCATGCAACCAATCTGTCCCCCAAATAGAATGCTCCTCCACTGGTACTCTTCCTGTCATCAACACATCCAGCCCAATATGCATCTGAATATGATATAAGAGTGAAATCTTTGCCTCTTGGATACCACAATCCATACTCCATGGTGCCTTTGAGATATCGAAAAATCCTTTTAACTGCTGTTACATGAGTCTCTTTAGGACTGGCTCGAAATCGGCTACCATGCACACTCGCATGCAAAATATCGAGTCCGGTTGCGGTTAAATATAGTAAGCTTCCTATCATTGATCTATACATGGTTTGATCTACGGGTGGAGATTTGTCTTCTTTACTTAACTTACAGCCTGTTGTCATGGGAGTACTGACTGGCTTACTATCCTCCATAGCAAACTTCTTTAACATCTCTTTCACATATTTGATTTGGGAAATGAATATACCTTTCTCATTCTGATTAACCTGTAACCCCAGAAAGTAAGATAGTTCACCAATCATTGACATTTCAAATTCAGTCTGCATCTTGTTTGCTAAGTCTTTACATGATTCATCTTTATTGCTGCCGAATATGATATCATCCACATAAACAACAAGAATAATGAGGTGCCCATATTCTGTTTTCACATACAGATTACTGTCCACTAAACCTTTCTTGAATCCTTGTTGAGAAAGATAATTATCTAGCCTAGCATACCAGGCCTATGGTGCTTGTTTTAATCCATACAATGCTTTCTTTAATTTATAGACAAGGTTGGGATCTTCACTGATTTGAAAGCCATCTGGTTGTTCAATATAGACCTCTTCTTCAAGTTTCCCATTTAAAAACATAGATTTCACATCCATCTGATAAACTCTGAAGTTCTTGTGAACTGCTAGTGCCAGAAACATTCTAATAGCTTCTAGTCTGGCCACTGGTGTGAAAGTCTCTTCAAAGTCAATGCCTTCGACCTGTGCATAGCCTTTGCAAACCAGTCTTGCTTTATTTCTAATAACCTGACCGTCTTCATTTAATTTATTACGAAATATCCATTTGGTGCCGATTACATTCTTATTTGCAGGTCTAGGTACTAACTCCCAAGTTTTGTTCTTTTCAATCTGATCTAACTCTTCATTTATTGCCTTCATCCAGCTGTCATCTTTGCTTGCTTCATCTATGTTTTTGGGCTCAATGCTGGATAAAAGAGAGTAATTATTTATTACTTTCTTTCTTATCTGAATGCCAGCTGTGGGATCTCCAATTATTTGGTTTCTAGGATGATTTTTCTGCCAATTGCCCATTCTGAATTTTTTGTTTTCTTGTACCTCTGAGTCATCCGATAAGTTATCTGCATCAGTCGTATCTGTATTTTCTATGTCATGTACTTCATATCCTTCAATGACTTCTTCATAGATTGGATAGTTTTCTTGAAAATTAACTATTTGTTTCCTCCCTTCATCGAATTTAACATCTACACTATCCACAATTTTCTTAAGTCTCTTTTTGTAGCATTTGTAAGCTTTGCTATGTGGAGAATAACCAACAAACACACCTTCATATACTCTATCTTCAAACTTTCCAAGATTGTCATCAGTTTTTCTGATGTAGCACTTACAGCCAAATACTTTGAGATGTTTAGTTGTTGCTTTTCTACCAAACCACAACTCATACGGTGTTTTGCATTCACGAGTTCTTAACATATACCTGTTTTGAATAAATACTGCTGTGTGAACTGCTTCTTTCTAGAATCTATCTGCTATTTTGCTTTCTGCCAGCATAGTGCGTGCCATTTCCTGAATTGTTCTGTTCTTCCTCTCTGCTACACCATTTTGCTGAGGAGTTTTGGCTACTGAATATTGTCTCCTGATGCCATATTTTTCACAGTATTCTAAAAATTCATTCGAAATAAATTCTCCTCCTCTGTCTGATCGCAAGCATTTAATTCTTTTCCCTGTTTCATTCTTTACCACTGTCCGAAAGTTTTGAACATTTCAAAGGCTTCGATTTATATTTTAAGAAGAATATCCAAGTCATTCGGAAAAATCATCAATACACAGCATGAAGTATTTGTCGCCGTTTATGCTTTGAGTCCTCATTGGTCTGCATAAGTCAGTATGAATGAGTTCCAAAGGCCTGCTAGTGTGATGTTCTTTTGTTTTAAATGAAACTCTAGTCTGTTTTCCCTTCTGACATGAAGCACACATGCTGTTTGCAGGTTTCTTAATGATTGGAATATCTCTCACTGCTTGTTTAGAGCTAATTCTTACCAGATTATCAAAACTTATGTGTCCAAGCCTCTTATGCCACAACCAGTTCTCTTCTTCTTGTCCCATGAAGCACATACCTTTTGAAAATTCTGAGAGTGTGTACAGATTGCCAGACGTCCTTGAGCCGGTTGCTATTAATTTCCCGTTCTTTGTTTTTCTGACTTCACAACCCTGCTTCTTGAACACCACTTCATGTCCTTTGTCATAGATCTGACTCACACTTAACAAGTTATGTTTCAGACCATCCACATATAGAACTTCTTCTGACTTGATTTTCCCTTCACTTATTTTGATCGATCCTTTACCTATTATTTTGGCTCCATCGTTATTGCCGAACTTCACAGAACCACCATCATATTTCTGAAGATTCTCAAATTTTTGTCTATCACCTATCATATGACTTGAGTAGCCACTATCAAGAATCCACGGTACATATTTATTCTGAGCTCTAAAAGCAGTCTGCACTATTAAGGATTCCTGTTCTTTCCTGAGCTGTTCCTTTTGTTTCTATTCTGTCTTAACTATGTTGTTGGGTTCTAGCTGTGACTTCCCCTTTTTAGAATTTTGCACATATCCTTTAGTATAAATTCTATTTTGTTTTTCTCTATACGGTTGAAATCTACTTTCCTGAGGTTGATATGAAACAGACATACTACGACAATTTTTGGCAATATGCCCAAAGTTGTGACACTTAAAACACTCTACTGCATAATTCATTAAAGGAGCAAACACATTTCTACTAGTGAAACTTCTTGGACCTATATTGTATTTGCAGTCAACAATTTTATGCCCATAATTATTACATTTAAAACAAAAACCATAGAAATAATGAGTAAACCTGAAAGATGGTCTTGGCCAGGTTGTTGTTGGAGCCTTGGATCTTCTATTCTTTTGATGTGTGACCTTAGTAAAGCCATCATTGTCAGCTGTCATTTTAGGTCTGGCATTATATATTTCTTTTGCCTGATTCGTTTTACTTTCCATAGCCTGTTTCTTGTCTTTGTTCTTTTCACTTTCAACATTGCTTGTTTTTGGTTCAGTTGATGATTCTCCTTTAGTAAAGCTGAGACCAAATTTGATGCCTGTGGATCTTTGATCACTCAGAATTTTGTCCAGTTTCATCGAGATTTCTTCACATTTTAGATGACAGTTGATTTTTCGATCCAGCTCTTGTATTTGTATTCGGAGACTCACATTTTCTTCTTCCAATTTGCAGCAGTGGTCTATCTTCATAGAAACCTGTATTTCCAGATCTTCAGACATTTTCTTGTATTCTTCAGTCTATGTTTTTAAACTGGCAATAATGTTGTTTGCATTCTTAAGTTTCCTTGTCAGTTTTTCATTCTTCTTTTTCTCCGATTCCCATTCCGTAAGAGCAGACACTAGCTCACCCTCTAAATCAACTTCAGCTTCAACATCTTCAACTTCAGATTTCATGCCCTCTATGTTTTCTGATTTGTCTATTTCAAATGCCATAAAGAGAGCCTCACCTGTTCCTTCTTCAGAGTCTTCACTAGAACTATCCTCTGAAGATTCTGCAGTGTCTGTTGGAGCAGTGGCAAGAGCTTTGTAACCATTGACTACCGCACCCCAGATGTCAAAGACTAAAGCACTGAGATAAGTCTGCATTCTAATTTTCTAGAATGCATAATTTGTCCCATCAAACAATGGTGCTTTGTTTGAAAAGAATCCTTCACCACTTGCCATTGCTTTATTTCCAAGATCACCTTAGTTGTTTAAGCCTCTTCAGGAACTTGGCTCTGATACCAATTGTTGTAATCACAATGACACTGAGAGGGGGGGTGAATCAGTGTGTTCTTTAAAAAATTAAAAGCAATTTAGACTTTTAAATAAACAGCAGCAGATTAAAACAAAAATAATAAAAGTACTAAGAGCATCACACATAACATGGCATTTTAACGAGGTTCATCGATGTGGCTACTCCTCAAAAAGGACTGCTTGGACTACCATCCAAATCCAGTCAAATGCAAAGCTCCAACTTTACATAATCATTCACCAGCACCAACTGGTAAGAGGCACCAACCCCTAAGTTTTATCTGCTACAACAGATTGGAGCACCAACTCCAATTTTTCTAGCACCAACTGGAAAGAGGCACCAACCCCTAAGTTTTATCTGCTACAACAGATTGGAGCACCAACTCCAATTTTTCTAGCACCAACTGGAAAGAGGCACCAACCCCTTTTTCAAGCTACAACTTGAAGATAATAATAAAAATTGCAGAATGTAAACTTTCACCTCAATTATCATGATCTGCTGTTTTTCTACGATCTACTGCTTGTCGGAATTCGACTGCTGCTGTGAAAAATGATTCACACTTTTTCAACCACTCATATATATCTCTCCGCATTCTCTGTTGCAGCTTCACATAAATATCACTTCTACATCCAGCACACTATCATTTCACACTCGGAACATGACTTCTGCATACCGCATTCTTATCTTCTCTTCGCACCACTCACTCTGCTGCAACTTCCATGAAATCTCACTTCTACCTGTATTCAACCTAATGGTAGCCACTTTTAAGATCAAGTTTTTTGAATAATATATCACCTTGGAGTTGATATAGCAAGTCATCAATGCAAGGAAGGGGATACGTATTTTTTATAGTGATTTTATTGAGTACCCTAAAATCAATACAGAATCTCCAAGTACCATCTTTTTTAATAATAAGTAAAAAGGGTGAGACACAAGGAGAAGTGATGTGTTTGATGAATCCCTTATGCAATAATTCCTATAATTGTTTCTTTATTTCATCATACTGTAATATGGATTTCTTGTACATTAGAACATTTGTAATAGGTGCTACTAGAATGATCTCAATTGTATGATTAATTGCCCTTTTAATTGGTAAAGAAGTGGGCTCCTGGAACACACTTTCATACTTGTGTAATAGTTTGATTACTTGAGAATTGTGTATTTGAGACTTAGTGTTATTTTTATGCTCTTATGTTTGTGCTGGCTATTCTTGTTGATGAATGAAAATTAGCGTGAGTTATTGAGAATTATTAGTGGCTTTTATGGCTTGACGATAGGTAAGCAAAAGATTAGTTGGGTTTTTTATAGATAATGGAGTGATTTAATGAGAAAGTACTTTTGATATTTCTATAGTGTGTATGTGTTCTTATATGCATCATATTGTGCTCTCCTATTATATTGGTAAGGTTTACCCACAAGTAACCCACAAAAATCCATTGGAGTGTCATCACACATGATCAAGTCCTAAACCTTGGGGCCAAATACAAATGTGATGGTTCACGTGTGTGTGATTTTTGAAGTTTTTGTGTTATCCTTCCACCAAAGAGAGTATGGGTGAGGAAAGTTTGATGTAGGAAGCTTAAGCTTATCGACAATGAACTACGTAATGATATTTTTTTGCGATCCATTGTCGATTATACAATCGACTGCAAAGTTATGAAGCAAGTTAGCCCAAGTGACAAACAGATGGTCACGATCACTGAATTTGAAATGGTTATTAATGTGTGTTACATTATTGAGTATCCCTCTCAAATCCTCATAAATTTCTCCTTCACAAAAAGTCTCGATGGGGTTATCACAAGTTCCATCATCAAACTGTACAAAAAATTTATTCTTTTGTAAGTGTGAACATTGAGTTTTATCATGGTCTCGTCTCTTTAAATAGTTATAAAATTTAGCATGTAGAGCATGAGATATTGAAGAAGAAGAGGAAAAAGAAAATGAATTTTTAGAAGCAGGGGGTGAGTTAGAAGTTGGGGTAAAAAAAGAAGAGAATTGAGAATATCTCTTTCTTTATGGTTGATTCTTGTGGCCCTCTTCTGGTGATCCTCATGAAGAGTAGTGAGGCTCCCTATGTTGTGCCATGAAATTCTTCTCAGTAAGCTACACGTGCCTAAAGGTAATGTCCAATGTACTACAAGGAGTATATTTGATCTCTCTATAAAAGTGGGAAGAAGACCACTTTTAAATTTTGCAATCAAAAAACATAAGAATCTAAAATACTAAGACTTGAAGACAGTTGAAGTGATGAATGAAGTCCTGTATAGATTCATTCTTGCCTTTATGGAGATGTAGCCATTGATTCAGTAAGTTGTCATCGTCATTTGATGGATAAAATGAGGCCTTCAAAAATCGTACCATCTCCTACCATTTAGAAATTTGGCAATTGGATATGAGGACTTTGGCAATGTTATAAATTTTGAGGTTTGCAAATGGAACCTTTTCCTCATCCGGTTTTTTAATGTATTCAAACCATGTCTCCATGTAAAGTATCCAACTATTGAGTACATCAGGGTCTCAAGAACCTTCATATATTTTTACTTTACACCTTGGATGAGGAGGATGGGAAGACAATGGTAGGTTTTACAACTTGGCTATTATCTCAGCCAGTATTTCATCATGGTTGGTAGTGATTTTTATTAATTTTTCAATAATGCCCATGTTTGTAGCCATGGGTTTACGAGTGGCCAAATATTTCCTAATCGCTAGTGCAGGCAACAAAAATTATTATATTCAAATTGAATGGGACTTCCCTATCCAATGACCAAGGGTTAGATTACAAGGGTATTAATTAGGTGATTATCACTTTACAAAGCACTTAAGGAATGATTAGCACAAATCCCAATGGTCAACATAACCAATTTGATAGCAACCACCGTCCAACGATCAACATAATACCATCATAAGAAATTCCTAGCACCCATTACCCAACAATCAACATAACCAATGTGATAGCAACCAAAACCCAATGGTTAGCACAACATTGCAAGAAATGGTTAACACCAATGTCCTAATGGTCAACACAACCATCACCCAATGGTCAGTACAATCAATGGTAGTCAACACAATTATCATCGCAACTAATGGTCACTCATAATATTTAAACACTTGATAATCTACGATGACCAAAAAATATAGTTACAATAGTCACATGACACGAGGGGTGACTATTACAATCAAGGACTTGGTAGAGACACGATATGCAACATGAGGGATAGAAAGGACATGATACATTGATGAGGGATAGATGACACTTAGTGACACGTGGCATAGTGATTTTATAGGACATCTGGCTATGACCAATGCTTTTGCAAGGACCAAAGGAGGGAGAAGGTAGCCAATGAAATCTAGCTACCAAAAATTAGGTGGGCTAACTATTTAAAACTATTGATGACTCCCACGCCTAGTCTATATGGGATAAACCACCAAAAATAATTTTAATAAAATGAAGCCTACTGATCAATGTGGGACAACAACATTGTTGACAAAGATGAACCCATCAAAAAAGGGAACAAGTAGTTGGAAAACAAAAATAATAATTTCGTAACCTTAGGAAATAGTAATTTGGACATCGAAATTGTTTTTGCATCATTGAAAAATGCAAAAATTCTACAATTTCAAGTAGAAGGCTATAAAAACACGGTCGAAGGCAAATTTTAATTACATGTGGGTTAGATCAAATTTGAGGAATTATTTTTTATATTTCCAAACTCCAAAGGTCACCATGATTAGGATCTCCTACTAATTTTAATAGTGTGTGAATAAAGTGCGTCTGGCATCCGAGCTGGGTGGAGTTCATCGAGGAGTCGAGGATTGATCATGATGGTGGTGAGAGGGTGGTGAGAAGGGGGTAGTGAGGTAATAAATATCCTGAAAGTAGAGATCTTCTCACCTTTACAAATTATGGTTGAAAAAATATACCTTCAAGTTGTTCTTTTTTACACACATAGCTCAGATCTCGATTGCCAATGCTCACAAAATGCAGTGGTTCATCGATGTTGTGTCTACTCCTAGGGTAGTTAAGAATGGCCAATACTATTGTTCTTTTAGATCTGCTCCACTCAACGGGGTGTCACAAAAAACTCCTCACTGGAAATATTTGTCGATCAATGCTTGGAGGCTTTTTCACTACTATGTAGAATCGTACCAAGGTTTTTGATCAACTAAAAATCACAACAACAAAGAGCAAAAAATAATTGTTTGCTAGGTTGCATCAGGTTTTCAAGGGATGAAAAATCCAAGGGCAAGAAATTGGATCAAGGGCTTAGGTTCAAGGTTAGAGGGAGCCTGGCTAGCTAAAGGTCGGTGATTAGAGGACCCTCAATGAGAGTTTTCAAATGAGGAGTTCTTGAAGGCATTTTGTAGAAAGTACAAAAGTGTTCCTCCCAAGCCAAGTTTTGTTGGTGGTTTTATTGTTCCTCTTTTGAACCATACTGGCCTTGAGGAAGAGGATGCTCACCTTCAATGCTCAGCTTTGATAGCACTGATACGAAAATAATAGTCGAGACACAATAAAGTAGCATAAATGAAAACTGTTCTTTGCATTCATACCAAAAACATTTTTATAGGTATGTCTACCTTTAAAAAGTGGCATTTAATACACCCAATCCGTGTGAGCTTTAAATTTTGTACAATGTGATCCATGTGAATAGGGATAATATTAAGAAATATATATTAATACCTATCAACCTCATATCCATCCAAAATAAATCTAATTTCCCTTAAAGTATTTTATATTATCAATCAAAATTTATGTGTATGATGTATGTTTGGTTTGATTTTTTCTTCGATGAAATGTTTATGCGAATGCATACCTTATCTCATCATTTAATCCATATTTCCTAAAAAAATATTTCATTGAAAGGTTTAAAATCAAAAGCATCTTTGGAGGGGTTGAAAACAATTATTATTATTTTTGTCTAAATGCTTTTTATGTCTTCAAAAATATTCTATGGGGAATAACACTTAATTTCTCCTCTTTCACTGAGAAGAAATGAGACACACCTTAAAAATTATCTACCATTAGTCTCACCATTGTATGGTTTTATTTATTGCATTGATTGTATGCTTTAAAATCATACACCAATTCAATTCATTGGCTTTGTCCCTACAACATATTTAACAAATCTTAGCACATATAGTGTGTTATTTGTTAGGCTATTGTGGGAAAATAAAATCTTGAGCTAAGTCCTCTAATCTTCTCCAAGCACTCATTTTGAGTCAATGATATATTTACACTAATATTCCATGGTAGACCATTGGATGCATATTCGCTGAGATGCTACAAAGAGTCCAAGCTATACATGCCATTATAGGCTTCAAATATTAAAATGCTAGCGATATATCACTAGTATGCGTATTAGATTTATTTTTATTTTCTTTAAATGGTTGTTTATTTCATGTTTCAATCAACATACATTCCCAAAACAAAAAAAAAAAAATTTAAACATCCCCCTCCTTTCCAAATAATAAAAATTTCCAAGTTGCAGGGATACAATTTTTACAATGTTTCATCAAATCTTCATTCATTCTAAATAACTCTTTCATTTTGAGCCCTCTCATTAGGGCCTAGAAGATTATGAATAATGTAAATTTTAATTTTATTATAGATACTAATAAGGGTTTCAAATTTTGATACATTATTACACACAATTCTGATCATTTTTTGGTAAAAATGATGTGATGTATTTTAATAACGTGATCAATATGCTAAAATAATAATAATCCTATGATATAAATAATACTGATGAAAATATCCCTAATAAGTTTTAAAACCCCTAAAATGGGGATATCAACAAAGTAAGTTATCGAGACTTTAAATCAGCTCGATTAGAGGAATTTAGAGCATGACATTAGGACAAAACTATCTAAAAATTCAAAATACTATATTAGGACACAAACTATCCTATGCCAGGATATAGCTAAAAAAATATCAATAAAAATTTTATCTAAGCATTTGTTCATAAATTAGGCTAGAAGAGCCACTGCTTAGCATTAAATTATTTTATTAAGACACAAATTGTCCTATGACATGACCTACTTAAAAATATATCTCAATAATAATAAATATTCTATAGGACATTAACTATCCTATGACATGACCTGCCCAAAAACATATCTCAGTCATAGTAAATATTTTATAAGACATTAATTATCCTATGGTATGACCTACCCAAAAATGTATCTTAGATATTTTATTAGGACACAAATTGTCCTACGACATGACCTATCCAAAAACATATCTTAGTCATAGTAAAAATTCTGTAGGACATTAATCGTTCTACGACATGACTTGCCCAGAACATATCTTAGTTATAACATATTTTATAGGACATCTTCTATCCTACAATAGGACCTGCCCAAAAATATATATTGGTTATGGTTTCCTAGGTGTTTGCCATTTATCAGGCTAAGAGGCCACTACTTAGGGTCCATTGATGACATAAATAACTTGTTTTGCAAGGAACTATTAGGTTACTTTACAAAATTGGTGTGTTTGTCTGTGTGTTTATATATTAAATATAATGGTGAAAGACTCAATGCTTAGGATTAAACTGTCTTCGCTTTATTTTTACAATTTAATTTTTTTTTTGAAAAATACCCCTTTACCTACTAACTCAAGATAAGCTACCTCAACAATATTCATAAGCCTTATTTGGCATGACCATCATCCAAATTTATAAAAATTAGGACATTTTATATTTTATTTTGGAATTTATTTTAAACTCCAACTATGACATTAGTTCAATTCTTCCCTTATTTTTCAATTGTAATTAATATTTCTTCATTCATCATGATACCACCATCTGCAATTTTAATTTTTTTGATTGTTTCGGAATAAAAATTAAGAGTTCATAAAAGCATCTCAAAAAATACCATTTTTTTACAAAACATAATTAATTTTGTAAAATTATCAAAACATTTTAGCAATGACATTTTTGTGTATCAAACCATCTATTTAACATCATACAAACATCATAATACAATTCAAGCAATTTAAACAAGACTTTCAAATCATGATAAATTCATACAACATGAACACCATGGTTAATCAATGAAAGGATCGTATATATATGTCATATTGTAGATTTGGTGTACAATAATAAACCAAAATTGGTACACTCAGATCATATAGTCTAGCTGAGGCATCCTAAAATTGATGCTCTTACACCAATCATATATTTAAAAACTACTGAGATCATCCCTTTAATTTAAGTTCTATATCCACCCTCTGCTGGATGAGGTGTAAACTAGATTGACTGCTATGATGGTCGAGTCACTGATTGTCCTAGAAAGTGAACAAGATCATGTCCTCAAAGGTGAAGGCTACCTCTACTTAGGTGGAATTTCTACATAATACATCACTTGATAGTGTGTACTCCTCACTACCTCCATTCATATACTATACATGCAAGCTAGCTATTTGATCAAACAAATATTGAATAGTTATGTCAGTACTCTTAGTTCCTACTATAGACTCTCTAACCAAGGTTTGATCCCATTCAATCTACATATGGTTTCTCTTGGCATAGGCTTGATCCCTCTCCAAAATATCTTGGTCCCTCTCCAAAATAACTAGGTCCCTCTTTTTTAGAGCTTGTGTCAATTTTCCCTACAACAACTCTATTTGTCTCCTCATGACATCCCTTTTCTACTCATATGCCTTCTTTGTCATCCTACGAGTCCCTACTTAACTATCATGAGTAGTATCTTGTGGGGGAATGATCAAAACCCTAGATGGTATTTTACCATATTTCTACCTTCATTGTAACCACTTGTGTTATTTTTACATGTCGATGAACCATCTTGCTCAATCTAGGACCCATCCTAACTTGTTTGAGGACCAGTGTAACCTTAGCAAGACAAAGCTATCAATACTATTATAAATATCTTAGAGCCATCCCTACATCATCCAAATTAGGATCCTTAACTAGAGGATTGTTCACATCCTCAATGAAACCTCCAAAATCAAGAACATCATCGTACCCTCTTTGTCTCTCTTGGGTCCCTCATTGAAACCGTTGCTCTTCTAACTTAGGAATCTTCTAAATTAACCTAAACTAGCATTAAATCCTATCTAGACAATATATTTCAAATTCGCCATGTGCTCCCCTTATCCAAAGCTCTTGATGGTGCCATACCATCTCTATGCCTCCATAAAAACTACTCTTGTGCCATTTAAACATGTTGATGAGCCATCCTGCTCAATCTAGGTCCTATCCTAGGCTATTTAAGGATTGGTGTAACCCTAGAAAAAGATATCTATACCACTATAAATATCTTGAAGCCACCCCTACATAATATAGCCTAGGCTCCTCTACTAGAGGATCATCCAAATTATCCTTAGTAAAAAATATGAGATCGAGAACATCATTGTACCCTCTTTGTCTGTCTTGTGTCACTAATTGGAACCAATACTCTCCTTGCTTGGGAATACCATAAAATAACATTGAACCTTATCTAGATAATAGATTTAAAACTCTCCATGTGGTCCCCTCATCCATTTGATCCATTTGACTTGAGCCAACTCAAAGCTATTTGTTGTCCAACTTGCATGCTCCCTCCATTGGTTCTAAACTATCTAATCAAGTTGGAGGTCATCAATCACCCTTCATGTTGATATAACTCCTATGAAGGTCCTCCTACCTACCTCATGAGCTCTATCCCACATAAACACTATAGGAATACTTATATTTGTTATTGTGATTGGAAGCCCCAAAGATCGTCTGATCTCTATATGCTCCTATGCCTAGATCTATAATAATAGGTAGAAAAGTAAATTATTCCCATCCTTATAAGCTAGAGGGTGGAGAGTCTTGTAAGGACTAAACAAAATGAAGTATCCCTAGATAAACTGTATCTAATCATCTCTCTTCTGGGCTATATCTCTAATATCCCACGTGTAGTAATATCTTATTGGTATCTCCTACCAACAATCCATACACTATAGTGCATAATAGCATTTTCAATTGATCCAATAATCCAAAATATTATGTGGTATTAATATCAATTCCATAGTGCCTCAATTGGAACTATCACCTATGAGTCAACCTAGATATGACCACATCCTTGTTGTGGCTCAATCAAATCATCTAGCCTTAGATAGGCACTCGTAAAATCCTCCAAACATCCTTTAGGGTGACATTCATCTCCCTTGTAGATAGTAAAATATCTCACACTTAGAGTGCCATAATTTGGCTAAGGTAGTAAGCAGAGCATAGTCCAACTCAATCTTTGGCATCATAGCCAAATATGGTAGCCTCACAACATCTAACACATCTTGATTGATAGGTGTCATCACTTCTACTATGCATAAAAGGGTGTGAGGATGATGATATATACATTATAATACCTTATACACCTACAACTACATAAAATAACAATAAAGAATACCAAATTCTAATCAAATAATTAAAATTAGCCTAAAATAAAAATTTGGCAAATACGCCAGCTAAAGAGTGAATCTACTAAGTAGGAAATTTGCTAGTAAAAACTAAATCCACTGACTGGTAAAAATTATGAATACATATTTTGGGATACTTTTTCCTGGTTGTTCTTAGGTCTTTCCCAGGTTTGTTGTAGGTTTTCTACTGTGTCAGATTCTAGCTTTTCCTCGGTAGCGAAGCATTATGGCTTCGATATGGGGGTTTGACTTCATCCTTATGCTTCTCGAGAGCTTTTCACTATATTATTTTGGTCTGGGGGGGACCACATGCTTAATATTCAGTGAATCTTCTCCTTGGGTTTCTTGGATATGGTCTAAATGGTGGATTCTTAGTGTATCTTTCATAGCCTTGGAGGGGAACCTTGTGTTTTTTTCTTGCTACTGAGATGATCCCATTGGTTTTCCTGATATGGTTCCTTGAAGCCTTTTGTATGTGATTTTAGAGGTCCTCATGTTCCCTATTTGTTTGGTTACTTGGGGTCATCAGCTACATATTTCAATATTAGAGGAAGACCTGTGCTTATTACTTGCAACTTTGATCACCCCGTGGCTCCTTCAGATTGTATTTCTTAAGACCTTCCTACATCTTTTTCTATGGTTGGTGGTTTCATTTTCATTGCATCCTCTAGTTTCTTCTAGCATTCTCATGGATCAACCTCACACACAAGGGATCTCATGGCCTATGGAGATCCTATGACTTGCTAGTCTATTTTCCAGGCTCTATGTGGGATGCTCCTTATTAGACTGCCTTCCTAGGCTATCCCTGGGTGGGATCTTGGTTTTGATTTTCAAAGTTTAGCTATTCCTTATTTTATGTAGTGGTTTCTAGTTTTCCTGGGTAGTGTTGTGGCTAATCCACAACACACCCCAAAATTGGGGACCCATCTTTTTGTAGGCCTTCAAAAGGAATCTCAGTGACCCAGATGCTAAAATTCAAGAAAAAGGGGCAAAAATGCACAAGTGTAGAAAGTGTCGCGAAATCGTGACATGTCGCGCCATCGCTGCTAAAAATGAAAAAGTGTCACGAAATCGCGACATGTCACTCCGTCACGGCCGAGAGAGGAGAGAGAAAAAATAAAATGAAAAGCGTAGCAAAATCGCGACAGGTTTCGGCAAAGTGTACGAAACAGAGAAGACATCACGAAATCATGACAAAAATGAAGACCATGCCCGAAGCAGAGAAACGGTAGCGAAATCGTGACAGGTTTCGGCAAAGTGTACGAAACAGAGAAGACGTCGTGAAATCACGACAGAAATGAAGACCATGCCCGAAATAGAGAAACAGTAGCAAAATCGTGATAGGTTTTGGCAAAGTGTATAGAACAGAGAAGATGTCGCGAAATCATGACAGAAATGAAGACCATGCCCGAAGCAGAGAAATGGTAGCGAAATCACGATAGGTTTCGACAAAGTGTACGGAACAGAGAAGACGTCACGAAATCACGACAGAAATGAAGACCATGCCCGAAGCAGAGAAACGATAGTGAAATCATGACAGGTTTCGAAAAAGTGTACGAAATAGAGAAGATGTTGCAAAATCATGACAGAAATGAAGACCATGCCCGAAGCAGAGAAATGGTAGCGAAATCGTGACAAGTTTCAGCAAAGCGTACAGAACAGAGAAGACGTCACGAAATCATGACAGAAATGAATATCAAGCCCAAAATAGAAAATGGTAGCGATTTCGCTATGGGTTGCAGCCGAAGTGTACGGATGATGAAAATGGTAGCAATTTTGTGACATGTTGTGGTGAGATGGCCCGATGGAGAAAATGGTCGCAATTTCACGACATGTTGCGATGAGAGGGCCTGATGACAAAATGGTATCGATTTCATGACAGGTTTTGGCTGGAGTGTACGGAGAGCAAAAGTGTCGTGATATTGCGACATGTCACGATTTTGCGACATGTCACGTTTTCGTTGTGAAAGTGAAGGGGCAAGGCCGCAGGCTATTTTCGGTCATGATTTTCATGGGACCGTTACTGAACATGCAGAGAGCACTGGAAACGTGGCAGAAAGGCATGAGGATCAGAGTAACGCTTCATATTGACAGTTACTGGCCGTAGAGAAGATCAAACGTTGCAGATTCAGTCGAAAGGTTAAAACACAAAAAGCGGGAAACTGAAACGAAGCATCATGGGAGCCAAAACGAAGTGCCATAGAGCAGTTGAGAGCAGCGATAGAAATTTTAAATAGCAAAAATGTAGATAGATACAGGGCTGGAAATTGTAACAAAAAAAAGCATTATTTGTTGAAGTAAAGGAGTTATTTGGCAAGAGTGACTTTTGTGTGCAAAACCAAAAGGAGATTGAAGCTAAGACTACTATTTTCTTTGTTAATTTTCCTTTGCATCATTTTCTCTTGTATCTATTCGTTTACGCCATGAGATGGGTTACGATAGGTGAATGACAGAATGAGGCAGTTATTTTCTTTCCTTAGAGTCTTGCATCTGATCTGATTGGACTGTGTGTTAGTGCAGGTCTGTTCGATCGGGTTGTTTTAGAACTTCATCTCTTAACTTGGGGTTTTGCAGGGAGGAGATTGCTAACCAGATTAACGTCCTATTTTTGTTTTCCAGCTGATTCTCATAAAGAATATTTTGTTAGGGTTTAATTTTGTTTTCACATTTTTTTATTCAAAGTTCGGCACACACGCATTCTGGTGCATTCCAGAATATGTGTTCTAACTCCAAAAGCTAACTTAAAATAGCAAAATAATTAAATTAAAGATAAAATGAACCAACTGTAAAATGAACCTCATGCTAAAGGCGTAGAATTTAAAATGAAGTGGCCTATACCACGCATTTTCTCATTTATAATCTTTCTTTACGCCAAAGATAAAAGTGGTTGCTAATTTATTCTCAGGAGTGTTCATTAATTTTAAGAGTATAAAAGAAGAAAGGGACTTTGTTTTTTCTTTTGCTGTACACGATTAGGTTATTTTAACAGATTAGGGTTACAAATTTTGATGTGAATTATTAAAGGCCCCTTGTTAACAATTACTTGCAAAAATAAGTTATTCCAGATTATATCCTTTTATGTGCATTAAGTCTTAATTGGTTATATGCATATAAAGGTTTGTTCATAAGAAACTTGGAGAAATTAAAATAATTGATTTTCTTTGCAAGAAAGAGTTTCCTGTCAGAAACTCTAGTTGTGTGGTCATTTTGTTGTGAGACAAAATATTCACTCAACATTTTGGCACTAGAAGGAGGGCCTTCTTTATTGCTTTGTGATTATGATTTGTTCTAACAATTAACGTGGGTAGTTTTGTTTCCACCTATTGTGCTTGCAGGTATAACATTTAGATATTGTACTTTGCAAGTAAGTTGAGAGAAGTCTTCTGAGTTCTAGAGTTTCCAAGCTGGCCCAACCTCAGTACATAGCTACTAGGTCCAAAACCACAGGGGAAACTATCTTCCAAAGCCTTTCTCCCACTACTAGGAGACCGAAAAACAAAATATTAGAGATAGAAATACCACCCAGCATACTTGAGTTAGGGATTTATTTAGACTCAAGTACATCTAGGGAGCCTGAGCCCTTAATTTCAAGTGCGATAGTAACACCAGTTGTATCTGTCTCCACAGTTCCAAGCGTTTCCATTGTTCCCATAGGGTTAACACCTTCGAACAACATGGCCCAACAACAACAACAACAGCCACCTGCCATTTGGTATGGTGCTCAAAGTTACCCTTTAGATATTCCTAGGGCAGTCCATGACTTGCCTAGAAACATTGAAAGGGGATTACCCAAATTTATTCATGATGGTCCCACAACAATAGAAGATCATGTCCAAATCTACAAATATTACATGTTTAGGCAAGGGGTTACTCACGAGGATGTTGCTTGTTGAGTTTTCCCTGCCAGTCTAGACCCCACGGCCAATGAATGGTATCAAAATCTGCCAGCAGGGTCCATCACTTCATGGGCCCAATTAGAAACCGCTTTCATAAGCCAATTTAGAATGTTATTGGATCCCTCCATAATCTACAATTTTTTCGTATCATGCAAAATATTACCCAATGAACCCATACGAACATTCAATCAGAGGTTCCAAAAACTATACACAAATGTGACTCGTCACTTTGCGGTAGATCCTGCGGTCGTCTTGCAATTATATTTCGAAGCCTTAGATCCTTTAACATCTTTGTTTACTAGAATGAACCCTCAGGTTATGACGCTTCCTTTGGCCTATGTAGAAACAATGACTCTCAAATAGTAGATGAACCTGCCAGGGGCAGGATTGTCTCAATTGACTGGGATGGGACCATATGGTCCATACAGTCAATTTTCCATGATGAACTAGTTAATGGCACCACAGATCCCTATGATGAATAATTTTCAAACATCCGCTCAAGTGGCATCATTTCCAAGTTATCCTAATCCATCCGTTCAAATGTAGGGATTAATTCAAAATAGTCCGATGGGTGTGCCTAGATTCGGCATGGGCAATAATCTGTTGACCATACCGGGGTTTGCTCCAATTAGCACGCCAAGCCCAACGACTTATCCAATAATCACTCCCATTCAAGGTGTGAACCCAGGGTGGAATACACCTATCCAGACCCAAGCCATTTAAAGTGGGAATCCAGGATGGAATCCACCTGCCCAAACCCAAGCCATTGTACCTAGTCCAGAGGTGGCTAATGTAGCAAACACAACTGGACCCGCAATTACAGTGCCTCAACCACAAGGGTCCGAATCAGCCATAGAAAACATGAAAGAAACATTGGCCAAGGTGTTGGTTACAGTGGGGAATGTCAATAAAAAGGTTGATCAAGCCATGGGTCATAACCGACCTCACAACCATAGAGGAAAAGGAATGTACAACACGCAGCCTAATAATGGGTGGGTACCCAATCCCATTGCCAATCAGGCAGATATCTCGAAATATTATGGAGAATCAGGATCTTGTGATAACGATTGCCCGCACTGTGGCCACGGGAAACATGAGTCTATACTGACTGAGGTTATACACTCCCAAGAAAGTGAAGAAGAGGAGGATGTAGAATTTTTTGGAAGCAAAGATGAAGAAACCTTGGAAGTTCATGCCAACAAACATTTTGGGAAAGGAAATCACAAATATTACACTAGGAGTTCTAAGGAGCCCAAAACTTCCTCTACTCCTCCAAATAATCAATTACTCGCTCCTGATTTTAAAGGAGATGTCAATCCCCCTCCTCCATCTATGGTGGAAAAGTCTAAGTTGGTGCAAAACATGTCAAATTCAGAAAATCCCACTTACGACTTGGTGGAAGATATGAAGAAGACTAAGGCCAATGTATCAATGTATGATATGTCCTGACTATTAGGCCAAGAAATAAGTCCACCAAAGAGTTTAGATCTGCATGCCCAAGTTTGTGAAGCTAAAAGTGTGGAGCCCCGATTGGTTTTGAAAAAGGAAAAACAAGATATACCTCCTTTTATAATAACCATCAGAATTGCAGGTAAAAACCTCCACAATTGCTTAATAGATTCAGGGGCCTCGGCTACCATTATGCCCCTAGAAATCTGTAAAAATTTGGGACTTACACCAAAACCCTCTAGAAGCAGGGTGGTGCAGCTGGATAGATCAACCATGGAGGCAGTGGGAGAGTTGGGTGATGTTCTTATTCAAGTCAATTCAGAACCTAGGGTTCAACAGCACATAGACATATTGGTGCTCGACATTCCTATCAAATATGGCATGGTTTTGGGAAGATATTGGAGTAAAAACCTAAACGGTTACATTGTGACAGATTCTTCACATATGTGGTTGCCTTGGAGGGGAGTGGCCAATCAAATTTGGATTGATAGTGAACCCAAGCTCAAAGAGATGATCACAGATTATAACAAACCGAATGAGATCCAGTACATTGAAGCGAAGTTGGGAGCATATTGTTTGGACATAGAAACACCTAATAATACCCAAGATGAAAGGATTGGGTGCAACGTTACTAAAGGACATCAGGACATTTGGACTTTAAGATTTTATGGATCCAAGTCCAGGCAAGGAGCAGGAGCCGGTATTGAATTATCATGTTCAGACAGAGAGCCTATGTTCGCTGCATACAGACTATAGTTCCCTGCCACCAACAATATGGAAAAATATGAGGCCTTGATTCTCGGATTGCAATTGGCTCTTCGAAAGAAAATTAAATCTATCAAGGTCATTGGTGATTCAGAACTAGTGGTGAAACAAGTAAAGGCACAATACGTATGTAAGGATAGGTGGCTCAGAATTTACCAAACTAGGGTTAGAGATTTTATAGACAAGTTTGATGCTTTTAACATATCTCTGATTTCTTGAAAGGGCAATCGTCTGGCAGAATCCCTAGCTGCAGCTGTGAGTATGTTGAAACCAGTGGACCATAAGAAATGCAAGAAATTCTCCATAGAGCTGGTCCCTTCTCCCTCGATACTAGATAATGTCACGAATTTCCAAGTGTTTGATAGTGACAGGCACATATTCCATTTTGTCACTAATTCTGGTATATTTGAAAAGTAGGTTATAGATGAGGACGAAAGGGACCTAGAGGAGGCAGATTTGGAAGAAAAGGTTACTGGAAATAATATGCCAGATGAGATGGCTTCATTAGAAAAAACTTTTGATATCGGATACCAACCAAAGGGTAAAAGGGTTCCACCTCCTAGGGAGGCCTGCGATTTAGTTAACATTGGAAGTGTAGATAATCCTCAAGAAGTATTCATAGCAAAAGCATGTACCAAGCAGGAGAAGGATTCCATTGCCAATGCATTAAAAGAATACATAGACTACATAGCTTGGAGTTATAAGGAGTTGAAAACCTATGATAAGAATGTCATAATGCACACGATTTCGCTGAAGCCAGATTCCAAACCCTTCAGGAAAAGACAAAGGCGAGTCAATCCATTATTAGAACCCTTGATAGAGAAAGAGGTGAAATGACTGTTAGAAGCTAAGATCATCTTTCCTTTTAGGCATTCCACATGGGTTGCCAACCTGGTCCCCATGAGGAAAAAGAGTGGCGAAATAAGGTTATGTATCGATTTTAGAAATCTTAATAAAGCCTCACAAAAGGACAACTACCCGTTACCCACCATTGATGAAATAATCCAAAAGGTAAACGGGTCGGAGATGATGTCATTCCTGGATGGTTATTCAGGATATAATCAGGTCTTTATTCATCCTAGTGATAGGATGAAAACTGCTTTTACCACAAAGTGGGGCACCTTTGCATACAGGAGAATGCCCTTAGGACTATTGAACGCAGGTGCCACTTTCCAGTGAGCTATGGAATTTGCTTTGAAAGGGCTCATAGGTAAGTGCATCATTATCTATGTCGATGGCATTCCTGTCTTTTCTAAGAACAGGGAAAACCATGTCAGGGATCTTAAGAAAGTCTTTCAAAGATGCAGGGAACACGATATTTCTCTCAACCCAAAGAAGTGCATCTTCAGGGTAACAAAATGAAAACTGTTGGGGCATATAATATATAAGGATGGAATTTCCATTGACCCTGAGAGAATAGAGGCCATACAACAGATTCCTTGTCCCAATAGCAAGAAGGGGTTGAGATCATTTTTTGGGAAGATCAATTTCGTCAGAAAATTTATTGCAGATTTTGCAGAAATAGCAAAACCTTTGAATGACATGTTAAAGAAAGAGGTCCAGATCAAGTGGACAGATGAGAATAAAGATGCTTTTAAAAATATCAAGGACATGATTTTTAAAGCCCCGATTTTAGTGAGTCCCGATTATACAAAGCCTTTCTATATCTACACATTTGCTTTAGATGACTCCTTTGCGAGTGTTTTAACTCAGAAGAGTGAAGGCAGCATTGAAAATCCCATTGCCTTCCTGAGTAGTCCTCTCAAAGATGCAAAACTGAGATACTCCATCTTAGACAAGCAAATGCATGCTCTGGTTAAGATTGTGAAAAAATTCAGGCATTACATAGTCCACAGTAGGGTCTTTGTTATCGTCCCGAATCCTGCAGTCAAAGCCATGTTCATACAGAATGAATTAGGTGAAAGATGTGGTAAGTGGGTTTCAACTTTGCAGGAGTTTGATCTTGAGATTCAGCCAATGAAGATAGTGCAGGGACAAGGATTGGTTAAGGCAATAGCAGAAAAGGATCTCACAATTTCATGTCAACATTATGAAGTCACAGACATAACCAAATATGAGTGGTATACAGATGTGGTGTATTTTCTACTAAACAGTAAATGTCCACCACATTTGAATTCTATCAATGAAGAGCCTTACGTTTGAAGTCTGTTAATTTCCTAATTAGATCTGGCACATTATACAATAAAAACCATGAAGGTATTTACCTTCGTTGTGTTGATCAGAAAGAAGCGATGCAAATCCTCGAGGAATTTCATGGTAAACATGGGATAGGGCATGGGTCCGCTAATGCCATAGCCCATAAAATCCTCAGAGCTAGTTATTATTGGCCTCGACTATTCAAATATGCCCATACTCATGTGAGGTCATGCCATACCTATCAAACTGCAGCCAATAGAGACAAGGGTGCTTCCATGCCTTTACAATCCGTAATCGAGTCTAGACCTTTTGCGCAATAGGGCCTGGATTTTGTTGGGATTATCAGTCCCAATTCATATGATTCCCATAAATACATTCTGATAGCTACGATATATTGCACAAGGTGGACTGAAGCTATCCCCACAAAGAATGCTACTTCAGAGGTTGTTATTAAATTCCTAGAGGATAATATTGTCACTCGGTTTGGGATGCCTAACTCAATTGTAAGTGATAATGGTTTAGCTTTTTCTTCTTTGGAATTTGCTAATTGGGCATTTGATAGTGGTGTGAGTTTAAAATTCTCTTCCAATTATTATCTGCAAGGTAATGGATTGGCCGAATCATCTAACAAGAATTTTTTAAATGTCATAAAAAAATTGTTGGAAAGAAATCCGAGGGATTGGCATAACAAGCTTAAGTTGGCTCTTTGGGCTGATAGAATCAGAGTCAAAGAAGCAATAGGAACATCTCCTTACCATCTGTTTTATGGGCAAGATCCCATTTTTCCTACAAATCTCAGGTTACAAACGCTGCATTTCATGAAATATTATTGCGGGACTGATGATAAACTTGAGTCTAGACTAACACAATTAATGCATCTGGATGAAAAAAGGGATGAGGCTATGCTTCATTTTAGTAAACACCAGGATGTAGTAAAAATATGGTTTGACAAAAAGTCTAGGGCCAAGACTTTTAAAATATCAGATCTAGTACTGTTATGGGATAAAAGACATGAGAAGAAAGGGGAGCATGATAAGTTTGACTACCTTTGGTTGGGTCCCTACCAGATTTCAAAAGTCCTAGGGGAAAATAGTTTTAGACTAAGAACCTTGGATGGAAAGGATTTGGCATTACCCGTCAATGGGTTGCACTTGAAACACTACTTTCAGGCTTGAAACAGTTGGGTTTTGTATTATATGTAATTATGCCATGCTTTGTTTCTTTTGTGTGCAGATTTGATATTTAAGTTGTGTGTTCTTGACATGTTTAGGTTTGTATTAATGCTGTGCTTTGTGTCTTTTGTGTGTGCAGGTTGGACGTTGAGGCGGTGTGTTTATTTGACATGTTTTATTTTGTAAATAAATATAAAAAAAAAAGGAATAAAGTTTGAAATGTTAACATATGCCTAAGATCATGAAGGTATGAAACATTGGAATTATTTTGTAAAAAAAAAAAAAAAAAAAAAAGCTCCACATAAAACACAAACTGTTAAATAATATCGTTTGGGGCTTGTGATGCATGAAGTAGTCAGTTTTACAAATTATGGCAATACTTCATCTGTAATTCAAAGGGCAATGCATTCATAGTACATCTCACTTTGCATATATATGCCATCTTAGTTACATATGCACTTCAGATACAAATCATTAAAGTATGTTAAATCCTCTTAGGGTTGTACTATAACATAAACAAAGAAAAATCCTAAGGTTGGAAACTGAGTCCTGAAATATCTAGAACCGAGCACATTTTGTACACATTAAAAAGGATCTTGGGCAAAATGGTCAAAACCTTGCTTGGAGGAAAAGGGTCAAGCGAAAGGAATATTTCATGTCTATCCTATTATGCAACATGATCCTTAAAACAGTGGTTTTTACCACTTCCATCAAGCTTAAAGCCTAAAATCAGAGTAGTAAGGATAGGGTTAAGTCCTCATCGAACTTAGGTTGAGGATCCAACTCCCCAAAGCTTTGATTTGACCTATATGGAGTAGTAAGGATAGGGCATAATTCTCATCTCGCCTAGGTTGAGAATCTGATTCCCCAAAGCTCCTATGTCTCATTTCATGATAAAACTTGGATCGAAAGGATCGTACTACTTGTCCTCTACAAAGGATGGGTAGTCATCCCCAAGATCCAAGTAATAAAATTAATATTCTCTATTTTCATCTAAGACTTGGATTGGAAGGATCGTACTACATGTCCCTAGCAAGGATGGGTAGTCATCCCCAAGATCCAAGAAGTAAAATTAATGTTTCCTATCTCATTTTATATTGGATTGTAAGGATTGTACTACTTGTCCTCTGCAAAGGATGGGTAGTCATCCCCAAGGTCCAAAGAAATGAAAGTAGGTCTTGGATTATGGGGATAAGTATGCCCATGCATGGCAACATGTCTTGTCTAAAAAACAAGACCACTGATTGTTCAAAGGGTTAGACTAGCATGACCATTTCTTCCATAATTGGTTAAATTATTTTGCTCAAAGTGAGGTAATGAACTCTAAATCAGAATAGTAAGGATAGGGTTAAACTCCCATCTTGGTTATGTTGGGAGTCCGATTCCCCAAAGTTCTGATTCCACATTCACTTGCACATGGGTTCAAGATAGAAGGGACTCATAACCAACTTTGGGATATAATAAAGCAATTAATTAGTGTATCCTAAGAGGATTTGGCAATATTGAAGGTTTGTGCATGACATTAGAAGGTCTAAGGCCTTTGCAAAAACAAGATCTCTAAGCATAATCATTAGGCTACACAAATCATTCACAATCTCACATATACATGCATGTAAAACTAACAATGGAATGTTGATCAAGTTCAAACGATATGGAATGAAAAAAAATAGCACACACTAAGCTAATACTAATGATTCTGATGTTTCATGTACTTCTGATCTGTCGGAATTTGTGTATCTTTTATATGTTAACGCCTGTATCTAAGCTTGTATATTTCAGATTGGGTTCTCACCAAAATGCTCTGGAGCATTTGACAATAGAGTCGCCATTTGTTGTGGCTAATCCACAACACACCCCAAAATTGGGGACCCATCTTTTTATAGGCCTTCAAAAGGAATCTCAGTGACCCAAATGCTAAAATTCAAGAAAAAGGGGCAAAAATGCACAAGTGTAGAAAGTGTCACGAAATCGTGACATGTCGTGCCATCGCTGTCGAAAATGAAAAAGTGTCACAAAATCGCGACATGTCGCTCTGTCACGGCTGAGAGAGGAGAGAGAAAAAAGAAAATGAAAAGCATAGCGAAATCGTGACAGGTTTCGACAAAGTGTACGGAACAAAGAAGACGTTGCAAAATCATGACAAAAATGAAGACCATGCCCGAAGCAGAGAAACGATAGCAAAATTGTGACAGGTTTCGACAAAGTGTACGGAATAGAGAAGACGTTGCGAAATCATGACAAAAATGAAGACCATGCCCGAAGCAGAGAAACGGTAGCGAAATCATGACAGGTTTTGGCAAAGTGTACAGAACAAAGAAGACGTCACAAAATCATGACAGAAATGAAGACCATGCCCGAAGCAGAGAAACGGTAGCAAAATCACGACAGGTTTTGACAAAGTGTACGGAACAGAGAAGACATCACGAAATCACGACAGAAAATGAAGACCATGCCCGAAGTAGAGAAACGGTAGCGAAATCACGATAGGTTTTGGCAAAGTTTACAGAATAGAGATGTCGTGAAATCGCGACAGAAATGAAGACCATGTTCGAAGTAGAGAAACGGTAGCAAAATCATGACAGGTTTTGGCAAAGCGTACGGAATAGAGAAGACGTCGCGAAATCACGACAGAAATGAAGATCAAGCCCAAAATAGAAAATGGTAGCGATTTCTCTACGGGTGGCAGCCGAAGTGTACGGATGATGAAAATGGTAGCGATTTCATGACATGTTGTGGCGAGATGGCCTGATGGAGAAAATGGTCACGATTTCATGACATGTTGCGACGAGAGGGCCCGATGACAAAATGGTAGCGATTTCATGATAGGTTTTGGCTGGAGCGTACAGAGAGCAAAAGTGTCACGATATCGTGACATGTCGCGATATCGCGACATGCCACGTTTTTGCTGTGAAAGCGAAGGGGTAAGGTCGTAGGCTATTTTTGATCACAATTTTCATGGGACCATTACTGAACATGCAGAGAGCACTGGACACGTGGCAGAAATGCATGAGGATCAGAGTAACACTTCATATCGACAATTACTGGCCATAGAGAAGATCAAACATTGCAAATTCAGGCAAAAGGTTAAAACACAAAAAGCAAGAAACTGAAATGAAGCATCATGGGAGCCAAAACGAAGCGCCACAGAGCAGCCGAGAGCAGCGACAAAAAGTTTAAATAGTAGAAATGTAGATAGATACAGGGCTAGAAATTGTAACAAAAAAAAAATTATTTGTTGAAGTAAAGGAATTATTTGGCAAGAGTGACTTTTGTGTGCAAAACCAAAAGGAGATTGAAGCTAAGACTACTATTTTCTTTGTTAATTTTCCTTTGCATCATTTTCTCTTGTATCTATTCGTTTACGCCATGAGATGGGTTATGATAGGTGAATGACAGAATGAGGTAGTTATTTTCTTTCCTTAGAGTCTTGCATCTGATCTGATTGGACTGTGTGTTAGTGCAGGTCTGTTCGGTCGGGTTGTTTTAGAACTTCATCTCTTAACTTGGGGTTTTGCAGGGAGGAGATTGCTAACCAGATTAATGTCCTGTTTTTGTTTTCCAGCTGATTCTCATAAAGAATCTTTTGTTAGGGTTTAATTTTGTTTTCACATTTTTTATTCAAAGTTCGGCACACACGCATTCTGGTGCATTCCAGAATATGTGTTCTAACTCCAAAAGCTAAATTAAAATAGAAAAATAATTAAAGTAAAGATAAAATGAACCAACTAACTGTAAAATGAACCTCATGCTAAAGGCACATAATTTAAAATGAAGTGGTCTATACCATGCATTTTCTCATTTATAATCTTTCTTTAAGCCAAAGATAAAAGTGGTTGCTAATTTAATCTCGGGAGGGTTCATTAATTTTAAGAGTATAAAAGAAGAAAGGGACTTTGTTCTTTCTTTTGTTGTACATGATTAGGTTATTTTAACAGATTAGGGTTACAAAGTTTGATGTGAATCATTAAAGGCCCCTTGTTAACAATTACTTGCAGAAATAAGTTATTCTAGATTATATCCTTTTATGTGCATTAAGTCTTAATTGGTTATATGCATATAAAGGTTTGTTCATAAGAAACTTGGAGAAATTAAAATAATTGATTTTCTTTGCAAGAAAGAGTTTCCTGTCAGAAACTCTAGTTGTGTGGTCATTTTGTTGTGAGACAAAATATTCACTCAACAGTAGGATTCCAATTTTTTATGTTTGCACGTGTTTGTCTCAACCTTGCTTGGGTGGGATGGCCCATCCATTTTTGACTGATGATTTTCTCTGGTCCAGTTACCTCTTCTAGGATGGATTTTCTTTTGAGGTGGATTTGACTTCTAGTTTCTCCTTGGAGGTATTTAGGTTTTTAGTTTTCCTCTTCGATGGGATTTTTATTTTTATATTTTTCCTACCCTGGGCAGGATTTTTTAAATTTTCTTGCCTTAGGCAGGATATTTAATGTATATGTTTAAATTTTTTCTACCCTGGGTGGGATTCTCCTTTTTATTTCTTGGGCTCATTGGTAGGCCTTTTTTAATATTTTTTGTGTGGGTCGATCCCATGTCATAGTTTGATCCTACATTTAGGTTGTTCCCACTTCCCTATTTGTTTTGAATGTTGGTGATGGTCCCTTTGAAATCGTCCTCCTATACCTTTTTTCTTAAGGCCCACCCTTTGTCCTTATGGATGGTCTATATACCTTTTGTTAAAAGGTTTTGAGGTCCCTTTCAAAACCCACTTTTAATGAATTTTTTTATCGATCAATTTTTATTTTATGAATAAATAAACAACATATTCAAGTGGGCATATTGATGCCCATAGGATGAATATTCCAAACATGATGAGTTGACTACAAAAAGATAAAAATAAAAAAGTGAGGGGATGAAAATATCATGTACCTCAAGTATGTTCCCAATTAGACCTACACCATCCTATAATTTATCCAAGTGATGGATAGGATGTCCCAGTTACACCATTTCATGTTGCCCTAATTTTTCCCTAGAGTCCCTTTTCCTTCTCATGGACAATAAAAATATAATTTACCACACAATCTTTCCCATTTTACCCTAACTTAAGTGAAAAAAACCTACTTTGCGAGATTTTCAATCCAACCTATTCATTTTCCTTTGTGACCGCATTTTTATCACTCAAAAAAACAAGAGGGCACTTAGGCTAGGGAAAAAACCACTTCATTTTTACCGTACATCATCCCCTAGTAACGATTTAACTTAAAAAAATTTAGAATTTTTTATTTCCACTAAATAACACATGTTCGATTGGTATTTACTAATTTAGAATAATCAAAACCCAATTATTGTGTTTCCCTCAAAATACAGGTACTATAGACATGAAAAATTGACTCATTTTCCTTAGTTTTCCTCCTAGAAAAGTAAGGCCACTTTTGAGCTTAATTTTAACTAATTAAATCCCCTCCAAATTTCCAAAAACCTACACCAATGGATAGGTTTCAAAAATATATTTCCAATGGTATATTATATGTCCAATTTTGACACAATTTGACCCTTCAAATTGCCAAAAAACTAGGTACATGTCTAACCAAAATCGAGTCACCCGATTTTGTCCAAAATAGAAAATTGCCCTCTTTAGCAAGGTGACAAAAATGGTTGCAACTTATTTGTCCTTATATGGCCAACTACAAGACCATTGTGGGATCGGTTTGACTGATTTTTTCTATAATAGAGGAGGTTGTAACCTTCTTCATTTTTAGCCCAACCTCTCAACCTATTCAATTCTATTTAATCTAGGCTCCTCACCTTGGATTCCTCCTAGAAATTTCATATACTTTTGCTCTGGTATTCCACATCCTTGTTGTGTTTTTTGTAGGTTGGATTTGTGCATCGATTGGATTCGTACAGGATCATATCGATATTGCAAAAATATGACCGATATCATATAAAACTACCCGATATCGTAAAATTGCTCGATATCGCAGAAAACTGACCAATATCATAGAAAAATGCTCGATATTGTAGAAAACTACCCAATCTTGTCTGCATCAAATATTTTTGTTATCAAAGCTACTTGGGGGCATCCAAACCTCACTGTTTGCATCCTTTTCCCTATTTATTCTGTCTTAGATTATATTTATCATTTGATTAAATCATTTTAAATCCTTTATCATTGATACATTAGCTTTTATATTCATATTTCATCGCTTTTTCATGAATGATCATATATTTAGCATAGATATACATTCATTAATTTAATAATTATCCTTTTAAGCTCATTATTGATCACAATTCACTTCGATAAATGCATGTTATTCTATAAATTTATTGTTTTCTATATCAAGGTTATCAAATTGCAACATCCTATTCTAATCGGTTGAATTTCTGCATAATCGGGTCACTCGATATTGCCTGATACAAAATGTAACCCTTGCCTGATACAAAATGTAGCTCTAGGAACTCTGTTAAATCTTCTCTTATAATATAAGATAATCTCTTTTTTTTCCACTTGTGATAGAAATTGATGTACTACTATTGCATTCTCAAGATAATCTTCAAAATAATAAAGACTTGGAGAAATTATAGCTCTCTTATCTGCTAACCACCTATCACATATTAACCTTGTTTAAGTTGTGAATAATTTTGTATTAACGGTTCCTAATAAACCACAAAGAGGATTTATAAGATTAAATCAACCATTAACTATGATTTTACCTCAACTATTGGAACAAGGCTTGATACGGTTGCTTGAAATAAGACAACCTAATACAACTGTAGCTAGATTTAGAGCTGATTTAAATTATAAATTCCATAGAGCTAATGGTCATTCAAAAAACTCATGTAAAATATTGAAACACATGATAAAAGGTTTAATTTAAAATGAAAAAATGGAAGTAGAAAATTTCCCTCCAAGAAATGCTCAAAATAATACACAAAAACCTCAAAATTAAAATGCAAATCAAAGTTTGGATATTTTTCAACACCCTTTACCAAAACATGGTAAAGAAGCTGTAAATCAAGTGGAACATCATAATGTTCCTCATCCAACTCAATATATGGGAACTATTAGCAGCTTTCTACCTCATCAAGATTTGCAAAAACCATGTGTAACTACTCAATCTCAAGTTACTATTAGACCTCTAAGAAGTTGTCAAATTACATATTTAGAAAGTGATTAAGAAAGTAAAATAGAGAATGAGTTTGACATTACCTCAAATAATTCAAATAGTTCTAATGATGAATCATATCCTATTCTTCCCATCATAGATTTAATGGTTCCTAAAGAACCATTCCCTAGAAGAGTGACTACTCGACCATCATCTTAACAAGTGCTTTCAAATGAATAAGTAGTAAATTCTAGAACACATTTTAGTTATTTTCATAATAATAATATTGTTGGTACTATTGGAATCATCACTAAATAACAAACTCAAAACCAAAACTCTCAAATTCAAACTCAAATAATGAATAAAAAATAACCACCATATTCTTCTCTACAAAATATTTATTCACCTCAGCCTCTTCATAACAATAGTACTATTCCCACTCCACATTCATTGAAAGTTATTCAATCCCCGTGCAATTATTATTTATCATCATTGCAATCACAACCTTCTTCTTTCAACACAACACATTCATCTCAACAAGGAAATACTTCTTCTAATCCTACCATACAATCGCATCATACTTCACAATTTTATCATCATCATTCTATTCACAATCAAGAAGAAAGAGATAATGAACCAATTATTGATAAAATCTCAAGAGAACTAATCAAGCATCAACGACAAAAAACCAATCAAATATTACATCCTAATGTGTCGCATCGCAATGATATCACTAATAATGTGATAAAAACTACATGTGAGCAACCTCAAGCTCAATCAACTCAATTTGATAAACAAGAAATAAATTTTTCATCCAATCAACCTTCAAGATCTCTCTTAGTTTTGAAGAATAATCTAAAATAATATACAAGCATAGAAAACCCATCTTTAGTGTTGAAGTCTCAATCCAAAGTCTCCCTCAACATTCAACAAGAATGGGACAATCATTCACATAAGATATATATTTTGAAATTTTTGCAAACCTCTCCTATTCATAAGGAATATTTGTTCTTTATTCTCTATTTCTTTATCATCGGTACAACAAGTTCTCTACTCTTTTCTTATTTATCATCATTAGCACTTTTGGTCTATCATATTTTATCCTCCATTCTCTCTTTCATTATTATTATCACATCATGTTCTCTATTCATTTCCTCTTTATCATTGTCATCTTCTGTCCATCACTTTTCTTCATCTACATCTACTTATCATTCTTCATCACAACAATCTCAACTATTAACCAATCGACTTCAATCATATACACCACAATCAAATTGTTCTTCAAAACTTCCTTTAATTTTGAAGCCACCTTAGACATGCTATAATCAAAATCACCTTGTATAGTGTATATAGATCACCAATTCCATCATTAAAACATCAAAAACAACAAAAATAATAATAATAAAATAGAATATCAAAATTTATAAAAGAATTTCAAAATTATTGCACTTTTATTTGTCGTCATATTTTAAAAATTTTAAGTTATATTTTATCTTATTTTAGATAAATTCAAAAGTTATCTTGAACCATGCACTAAATTTCACAACTTTAAAATGATTTTGATTTTGTTATTTTGATTATAAATCTCTCTTGCACCAAAATAACTATTACTTCATTAAATAATTTTGAGTTTTGTGAATGATCTTGCTACTTCTTGAACCAAGAACACACCTTCACATCTTAAAATGATTTTTTGCCAATTCAAAAAGTGATGCTACATAGTAAGTCTTAATACCTTAATTAAACAATTTCCCTTGCTATCCTATCATGTGCATGGTCTAGAATACTGAGAAATTGGTAAAAGGACAAGCTCCTCCCTACCAAAATAAAATTCCTTGCTCTACATCTAATCTGAGCAAGTATCTCGACAAAAAAAAAAAAAAAGAGAAAAATAAAAGAAAGAAAATAAATAAAAAGAGAAAAATCAAGTAAAATGTTCAATTACAAAGCAATAAAATCCCCTTGTTCAGAAATGGACAAGAAATCCTTATTCCAAAAATTTGAAGAAAATAAGGGAGTATTGAACTTGAATCCTTGGAATTTCTCAATTATTCGAAATCCATGAGGTAAGCACCATAACAGGTGATTTGTGCCCAACTTGCTTGGACTTGGGTAATTCCTTTCACGTGGTGATATTTTTGTCACATTAGCGACTTTCTTTTGTACAAACCAATGTTTTCTTATGGATTAGCTAGCTTTTGGTAATTTTATTTACATAGTAGTTCAGTACCAATGCATGCACAAAATCATGGTTAATGAACACCTCATTTGCACACACATTGGTTCATTCAAGTTTGCTTTATCATTATATTACTTAAAATTGGTGAATTAACCTTACAAAGCACACACATTTGTTACTGGAGAGATTTTGTATCATTGTGTCAAATCAAGATGGATAATGAACTCACTTATCACACACTGGTTCTTGATAAATTTGACTTTGCCTTCGAAATAAGTTAAAATATTTCTTTGAAATTTGTTGGACAACATTAGTTTATCATTATTTTCATATTAACACATTACATAGATATTTCCAAAATTTCACAAATCTCAAAAACAACTTATTGCAAAAATAACATGTAGTTCAAAATCATTTATCATGCATAGCATTCATGACTTTGCGATGATGGTATAATTCCTAGGAATTATTCTTCTCAATTTTCACACTAGGAATTCTATGCCTAGCGCAAGTCATATTTCCCAAGTTCTAGGTCTAAAATATTTCATATTGATCAACCTTCTTAAATATGTGATACAATGATTTGCTTCATATCAATTTATATTTTAAGAATAAATAATTTTATATTATCATGCATTGCATTTTTTGACTTCGCGATGATGGTATAATTCCTAGTAACTATTGTCCTCCAAATTTTCACACTAGGAATTCTACACCTAGCGCAAGTCATCCTTCCCAAGTTTTCATGCTTAAATCACATTATCTTCACAAACAACAATCTTTATCAACCTATTTTCTCAAAATCAATTTCTTTTCATCTCCTTTCATCATCATAAGCCTCAAGGTCACTCTTGAGCCCATAATATTTTGGTATTAGCAATACAAAAATTCTTCACAACAAGATCCGCTTCATGACCTAGCGAGCATCGACCTCCACCAATGGTCATATAACAACACAACATCCTTTGAGGTTCATTGCTAATCCCTCAAATCTATCATCACACAAAAACATATTTTTCAAAACACACTTTACACAATCTTTTTTCTTTTATATTAAGCATGATCAAAATGTTCAAAAATCAAAGCATGACTACATAAAATTATGTAACACAACCATCATAAGAAAATGTAATAAATCATCCAATAAATCATACAAAGTCACATAAAACAAAGAATATCAATATATATATATTTAAGAAATTTTGAGTTTTCCACCAAACACAAAATTTGGTGTAAAAAATCGAGGGGGCATCCTAGTCAGTAAATTAGTAATTATTTTTCTAAAACATCAATTTCCCATGAACTATTCATTCTAAACCATCTACTCCTTTTTACCCATGTCAATCATAATTACTTATACTCAAGTGTCTACACTTTTCTTTGATGCATTTATTGTTCATAAATATGCCAAAGAGGGGGCAAAATGTAGACATGAAAAATTGACTCATTTTCCTTATTTTTCTCTTAGAAAAGTAATGTAACTTCTGAGCTTAATTTACCTAATAAAATCCCCTCCAAATTTCTAAAAACCTACACCATTGGATAGATCTTGAAAATATCTTTCCAACGGTATATTATATGTCCCATTTCAACACCGTTTGACCCCTCAAATTGCCAAAAAACTAGGTACATGTCTAACCTCTTGCAAAATTGGCAGATTTTGCACAAAATCAAATCACCCAATTTTGTCCAAAATCAAAAATTGCCCTATTTAGCAAGGAGACGAAAAAGGTTGCAACTTCTTTGTTCTTACCTGGCCAACTACATGATGGTTGCGGGATTGGTTTGATCGATTTTTTCCAGAATAGAGGAGGTTGTAACCTTCTTCATTTTTAGCCCAACCTCTCAACCTATTCAATTCTATTTAATCCAGGCTCCTCGCCCTGGATTCCTCCTAGAAATTTCATACACTTTTGCTCTGGTATTCTGCATCCTATTTATGATTTTTGTAGGTTGGATTTGTGCATCGATTGGATTCATGTAGGATCGTACCGCCCGATATCGTAGAAAACTGACTGATATCTTAAAAAACTACCCGATATCACAAAATTGCCCGATATCGCAGAAAATTTGACCGATATCGTAGAAAACTACCCGATATTGCAAAAAACTACCCGATCTTATCTACATCAAATATTTTTGTTATCAAAGCTACTTGGGGGCATCCAGACCTCACTGTTTGCATCCTTTTCCCTATTTCTTCTGTCTTAGATTATATTTATCATTTGATTAAATCATTTTAAATCCTTTATCATTGATACATTAGCTTTTATATTCATATTTCATCACTTTTTCATGAATGATCATATATTTAGCATAGATATGCATTCAGTCATTTAATCATTATCCTTTTAAGCTCATTATTGATCATAATTCACTTTGATAAATGCATGTTATTCTGTAAATTTATTGTTTTCTGTATCAAAGTTGTCAAATTGTAGCATCTTGTTCTGATCAATTGAATTTTTGCATAATTAGGTCACTCGATATTGCCTGATTTCACCCGATATTGCCTGATTTCGATCAATTTTTCTTGATTTCAACTTATTTTACCTACAACAAAGAATCAGAAACAACATTAGACTTCTGGATATAGGTCAGAGTTTAGATTACTTTTAAGCACTGCAATATATTTTTAAACATTATTTTCTACTATTTGTTGTCTTCATAGAAATTAAAATTGTATATAGATTAAAGTAGTTGCATATTGGTCAAACTAGGTGTATGCGTGATTTGATAAAAGGAACACATCAAAACAAATCCCAAAACCTAGGCTCGAAAATTGCCATAAAATGTTTCCTGGTGAACCCACCCAATTTGTCAAAAAATCACCATAAGAAGGTATGATCAAACACCTCTCATTTGAGGTGTAGACCATCCATTCTCCCATTCCCATCTGAGGTATGGATCCATTAGCCTCGAGGAAAGGAGTACGAGAATTGTTGGGCTATAGGTACCTACAACTATTTTTTATGCATTTTTAAAAATATATAAAAAATGGAACAAATGTAGATACCTAAAATTAGATCACCTATCTTGCATCGATTCTTGAAATAAACTAACAAGCCCACTCAAATTGCCTTAACAAATTATCCAAACCCTAAATTTTTAGATAAAAATCTATAAAGGTTAATCCATCGACCAAGAGCGAATCCACCCATACAAAAATATTCTCTCAACCTAGTGTATTTATAAATATTTAAACAAATACCTTTAAATCATAAAAATTGACCCCAATGGTCACTTAGAGCCAATATGCCTAGAAACAAATTTGCCACTTGACGTATTTGTGTTTGAAAATCCAAAAATATTTTTTACCTATAAAAGCCTACCAAGGTGTAAATATTGCCTTGGTTGACTGCCTACAAGTATAAAAATTAGCTAATAGGGGAGGGAGATGGATTGATCCCCTTCCATTTCCCTAAAGCCTCCAAACCTTTCAAACCTATTAGAACATGCCCAAATCAAACCTACCATTAGATAGACCAACCAAGCATACTAGCCCCCTCACTCTTCCTATTTGGGAAACACTAGAGGGCTAAAAATCTATAAATTGACCTCTTAGGGGGCATTCAATAGATAGAGATTTTCAATAGCGAAATGCTATCAAATTCATTACTCAAATTGAAGAAGCAACGAAGTGTTACCAAACTCCTTTCTTGATCCTATAATGTCTTCACCATAGGGCAAGAAGATGGGAACATTTGGCTTGACAAGCTCAATGATGCTTTTCTTAACACACATTGTTCTTCATTTTAATTTCTACTAAAAATATATCTATTTTGTATTGCATCCATAACATCTTGTAGGATTTTATATTTGAAATATCTAATGATTATTTTGTCAAGCATCTCCTTTGTTCTTATCCGTAGGAGCCATAAAAATCTATTAAAGAACTCCAAACCACCACCAAAAGATCCATTTTTTTGATAAAGGACTTCCCTTCTAGATTCATCAATGGGATTGATTGTTCCTAGGTGGATTGAGCCAAATTTTCAAGAAAAATTGCTCTAGGTGAATTATTCGCTCGGGCCCTAGTTTGTTGTATTTTTTGTAATTCAAAATTCTATATTATCTCAAATCTTAGAGCAAATATGTTGATAGAACTCTACTCTAGGTGATGTATTCGTATAAGGTAAGTGTAGGCCCAAAATGGCCAAATAGTTAGGAAAATTTTGAATTATTTTACCTAATGCATGAAGTTCCCATTCCATTCCAGATGAAGGTTCTCAATCTGCCCAACACTTAGTGTATTTTTGCACTAGGAGCAATTCCGCATAGTTTCTAATATTTTTGTCTCCGAACTGGTGACATATCTCGAATTTACTACAAGTTTTTGTGGAAATATGATGTCAGTGTAAAAAGGTGCGGATTGGTGACCGCTTTGTATTTTTAACATCTTTTGAGTAGCTAAGTGTTGGAGAGCTCGGTTCTGGGGAGTTCATAGAACATTTTTGCTAGAATAGTGACAAGATGTGGAAAGCAAAACAAAGGCATGCAGATTCGTGACAAAGGTCATTTTGACTAACTTTCTTCTAGATTGGTGACAAGCAGTGTTGTATACTAATATCAGTACAAAATGAAAGAAGATTCACATTTACATTGTGGCAAGTTTGAAATGGCGTTCTGAGTTAATATACTTGCTTGGATCCTAAATAGAATCCATAAATTTTTTGAAGGGAATATGACATCATCAACCTTTTTGTATGGATTTGTGAATGCTTCATTGCCAACAAAGGAAAACAAAGGATAAGGAGCGGATTTCATCCCACTTCACTTTCAGTGAGTTTTTGTGTCAGATTGGCGTTTGTATGTTTTGGGGCATAAAATATGACATTATTAATTTAAAAGTGGAAAGGTGTTTTGGTTCTTCCCCGCCATTGTTCCAAGTATATTCCTTATCAAATTTTAGTCGTGCGATGGGGGAAGATCTACGGTCAAGATTTTATCAGTAATTATGAACTATATTAAGGTGATTTCTCATCGAATTCAAAACATAGTCAGTTGGAAGAGGAAGCCGAAGCATCAAGGGTTTCAAAAAAACAAGAACCAGAGACAATTGCAGATCGATGATGATGAGGGGATTCCAAGAAATATTAATGATGCAGATGCGGTATCCAATGACCAGAACTTCAGTTGACATCGAACAACCAGTAAGTTGTAGAGGCTCTGAGCTGCCATGGCGGTCCACTTGTAGTGGATTTCATGGAGTATGAACCATTAAGGAAATGCCAACTAGAACCCTCTACTAAGCTATAAATGATAAATCTTTGTAATGTCTCTCAATATTTTTAATTCTGCAAACTATAAATAGAGGTCAAAACCTCATTTTAAGGATTGGATCTAGTGTGTTTGTCTACACTATTGTAAATATTCCCAAGAGCTAATGAAAGGAGCATTGCATTGATTTTCACCTCAAATTTTGTGTCTTCATGATTCGATATCAAAGATTCGAATTACTAAGTTGTATTTTTTGTAAATACTTGAATGGTTAGTTTGTGCCAGATTAATGGATTACTAATTGCTAGGGTAATTGAAATCTGCTTTTGAATTATATCTTTGTTGTTATGGAGTGTATTTCTGTAAAATCTAGATATTGATTAATTATGCTATTTGGATTGTCATTGTTTGGATATTGAAATTGTTGTCTTTAATATTTATCTACTATTATTTAATGAATTAAGGTGCATTAAATTTAGGATAATGTTGATCTAAGTAATGCGTATCTAATATGGTTCATGGGAGTTTTTTGTTATAGTAATAATGTTGTTAGCATATCCATCCACTGTTGTTCACATTTTCTAACCCTAATCTTTTCTTACCCTAATCTCTAAAACCCTAAGTGAACATAATTGTGTCAACACCCTATTTAAGTTGACAAAAAACTAGTATAATTTGGAGGTTGGATTTGAAACCCCTATTTCGGTCCATCCAATGTTGAGTGATGAGTTGTAGCTATCAAGTACATGCCTAGATAGAAAGTAGGAAGATAGAAAACCATAGTATTGAGTAAAACTTGATGCAATTCAATGCCCAATAGTTTTTGGCATGCCCTATGGGACAAGTTCACAAGGAACACAAAAACCCATCATATGAGTTATTGTTTTATCTCTACCCGGAGGAATCAATATTTGGTGAATTATCTTGAACTTGTAAGCGGAGAATAACAAATTCACTTGGTGACTCCTTGGATCTTGTAACCAGAAAAAAATTACTCATGTAGACCAGTGTCCTTTCATGTATACCAGTCCTTTCAAAAGGAATAACCCTAACTCCTATTTCTATTGTGAATTACCTTATATAGTGTCTACTGTTGTCAGAAGTTTAAATCAATATTTCCTCTCAAAAGAAGAGCTTCCTAAGGAAAATCTTGTAGTTAATCCAATAGTCCCTCCAACAAGACCTACACCCAAAAATATTACATAATATGTGGCCCCTAATAAGCCATTACAGAATGACAAGGGGATGAGCAGTGGATGAACTAGGGTTTCTGGAGCTAAGGAAAAACTAGGGCATCAGTTGGTAGCCGAAGAGATTTCTGGTTACTGTGTATTTGAAGACAAGATTGCTACCCTAGGAGGGTCCAATGGGGACACCTCTGGATCCTCTTCTAGAGAGACATAGTTCTTATGCAGACTTGTTAAAGGATAAATCTCCATCAAACACTGAAGAAGCACAAAAAACTGCATTAAAGATGCTCTTTACGGCTATTGGAAATAGATCAACATATCAACGAGTTAATGGATGCTTGCCACAGTTAGAATCAAGGCCAAATATTGTCATTGAGCAAAGGATGGTTGAAGAAACAGTCTTATATAGAGCCAATCATGATTTGATCTGTAAATTCATTGGTATTCACCCTACACTAAATTTTTTGGATTCTTGGGTCCGACAAAACTGGGAGCCTCTTGGTGAGTATTCTTTATGGTTTATTAGCAATGGATATTTTATTGTTAGTTTTTCTTCACTGGCCGATAGAAATAGGGCTTTTGAATCAAAAAAGAGGAATCATGGTTTGACAGAATTATTTGTTCAACCTTGGAGAGTGGGATTTGATCCTCGAATTGAACCCATTTTTGTCTTGGTTTGGATCCGTTTGTATGCACTTCCAATGGAGTTTTGGAGCGAGTAGGTATTGGAAATTATCGATAATTCCCTTAGAAGACATTTGGGTGTATCCAAAGACATAATAGAAGGAAACACAACTGTTTATGCAATATTATATGTGGAAATGGATCTTAGCCAGCCTCTACCGATAGAGGTGGAACTTGAACTTGCAGGACTATCTTGGATTCAACAGCTAGATTATGAGGCTTTGCCCTTCAGATGAAGAGTTTGCCACAAATATGGGCATTTGGCCTAATCTTACCCAAATAATATGAACACAAAAATGGAGGCTCCTCTAGGAATGTCAAATCTTTCTAAGGAGGGTAAGTCAACAATAAACAAAGAACCAACCAATATTTCTTAGGGTAAAGAAGCACAGAGAGATGGTTTTGAATAGCCCAAAAGAATGAGAAGGCAAAATAAAAAATATGATAAAGAGCAAACCTAACTCAAGCCCTCCAATAGGTATGAGATATTTAAGACACTAATGGACCAAGAAGATCAATTCATGGAAGGAGTGGATGGGAATAATGAAGATAATAACATCCATGTTCAAGCTCCTCTTTCATCTCCTCCCATAATAGAGCAGGTAATTGAGTATAGTGAGTTACCACAGTCAGAGAGTGTAGGGGCACTAATAGTGCATAACCAAGAGTAGCCAATAATTAAAGATTTTAGCATGGGAATAGCAGAAAAGAATAGAGAAAGGCCAAATTTAGGGATAACTAAGGTGGAAAAGAGAGCAAAAAATAGCAACTCTCAAGGAGTGGGTAGAAAATCAAATAAGGAATTGATAGCAGTTCAAGGAGACAAACTGATCACTGGAGGATCGGTGAGGCCAATAGATTCTTATGGCTCTCAAGGTAACCAATGATTATACAATCATGGAATGTTATGGGTTTAAACAGTAGAACCCATCAATCTGTTGTTTGAAGACTCTTAGAAAAATGTAAAACAGATTTTTTGCTTATCCAGGAGACAAAAATGTTGTTAGATCTTATGTGCAAAATAGTTAACAGAATTTGGAGGGGTGCTGGTCATATGGAAGTGGTTGCCCAAGGTGCCTCAGGGGGGATAGTTACTCTTTGGAACTCTCTTAAATGGATGGCAATAGAGCATATAGCTTGGAGGGGTGTTCTCACATCACATTTTAGAAATAATGTCACAGCTGAACATGTTTTAATCATAAATTTTTATGGGGCTCAAAACCTAGATGGTCAGATGCATCAATGGAAAGTTGTGCATAACATGAGAGTCTTAAGGGAAGATTTAGACTGGATTATTTTTGGGGACTTTAATGCTAAATTATCCTCTAGATATTAGGAAGGGGGAACCCCAATTTTGGACCCAGGGGATCGACTTATGATTGCCCAAGTCCAGGCATTACACTTGGTGGACATTAAATGCCTTGGAACCAACTATACTTGGACTAATAAGAGGAGGTAGCCACATAGCAGGAAGGTGAAGTTAGACCTTTTTTGGTTTGAGAGGAGGCATTTGTAAAATGGAATATAAAATTTCAGATTTTGGAGGGTCCAGTTTCAGATCATTTACCCATTTTGTTGGAAGGAGGGATCAAGATAGTGCAACATCACAAACCATTTAAATTTGAAAACTTTTGGTTACAAAAAGAGGAACTTCGAAAGAAAATTCCACAGTGGTGGGAAGAAGGTCGCCTAGCATATGGGACAGCAATGTTTAGATTCCACAAACAACTTCATTATGTCAAAGATCAACTGAAACAATGGAGGCGAGCTAACAAGACAGACTTCCAGGTCCAAAGAGCTCCATTGGTGGCTAGATGGGACGAGGTTCAAAAACACTTTAGGGAAGGAACAATTACAGAGCAGGTTAAAGAAAAGTATGATGCATTGCGTAAAGCGGTTGAGGACATGGACAACCAAGAGGAGACCTATTGGAAACATAGAGCAAGAACCACTTGGTTACTAGAAGGTGATAAAATTACCAAATTTTTCCATCGGACTACCTGTGCTAGGAGACAGATGAACAACATGGAAGATCTTCAAGATGAGAATGAACACTCCTTTGATACCCTTCCAGGTATACATTTCCATTCAATGGATTATTTTTCTAAAATTTTTAAGGAAAGTATGGTGCAAGATGAAGAGGCTCAAAGAGATGTTATTGATGTCATACCCTCTGTTATCTCTGAAGAAGAAAATCAGACCCTACTTAAACCCATTGATAGAGAGGAACTGAAGAATGTAGTCTTTGGAATGAGCACCGAAAAAACTCCAGGTCCATATGGCTTTCCTATTGAGTTTTTTTAGGCCTTTTGGGATAACTTGGAGGAGGATGTAATGGCTATTATAGAGGAGTCCAAAGGTAGTAAAAGAATGCTTAAAACTTTAAATCATACTTTCATTACCTTAATTCCAAAATGGGAGGAGGGGGTACACATTTCAGATTATATACCTATTGCCTTATGCAATGTCATATATAAAATAATTACAAAGGTAATGGCTAAGCGGCTAAAACCTCTTCTACATAACATTATCTCCTCGGAGCAAGGGGTTTTTGTAGAGGGTAGGCAGATCTTGGATGGTGTGGTTCTAGCTCAGGAGGCAATCCATTCAATGCAAAAATATGGTAATAGAGGAATGTTCATAAAATTAGATATGTCAAAGGCTTATGATAGGGTGGAGTGGAGCTTCTTGTCAAAGATGATGGCAGCCTTTGGTTTCTCTCAGGATTGGATAGAATGGTTCATGAGTTGTGTTTCTACTCCGACATACTCAATGTTAATCAAGGGTCTTCCCTCGCAACCGTTTGGAGCTTCTCGAGGCCTTCATCAAGGAGATCCTTGCTCTCCATATATTTTTCTCATTTTGGCTGAAGGATTGGGTAGATTTATCTTGAGGAGAAGACAACAAGGTTTGCTAACGGGTATCAAGGTGGGTGAGGAAGTTTTGACTCACCTACAGTTTGTGGATGACACGAGATTGGTGGGAGTGGCCAGTTTTAGGGAAGCAAGAATGATTAGAGATACACTTAATGTCTACATTAGGGCTAAAAACCAAGTCATCAATGATAAAAAATCCAAAGTGGTCTTTTTGAATCTTGATCAAAGGCTTCAGGATAGATTTTTAGAGATCTTGGGATTCACAAGGACTTATCTCCTAGTGGTATACTTGGGGGTCCCTTTGCATTTTAAAAAACTAAAAATAGATATATGGAGGAATCTTTTGGATTGTATCAAGGATAGAATTAATAATTGGTCTCACAAATGGTTAACGTATGGGGGTAGATTAACTCTTTTACAGTTAGTCATTCAGGCCATGCCAATTATAAATTTTCTATCCTTGTTGCCCCACATACTATATGGAAAGAGTTGGACAAGATGGATAGAAAATTTTTATGGGAAGGAGCAAAAGGAGAGAGGAAATGGGCCTTAGTAGGTTGGGATAAAGTAAGCTAGCCCAAGGTAAAAGGAGGTTTGGGACTGAGAAGATCAAAGTTAAATAATAAAGCTTTGGATAGAAAGCTTTACTGGAGGTGGATTTCCCAACCAACTTCTTTATTCAGTAGAATCTTAACTAGTAAATATTTGGGACAAGTGAATCCAAATGAGGTGGGGTGCTTCCCTTTGGATGGTAATGGATCCTTAGTATGGTAGGCTCTCAAGTTAGGATCTCAGGTAGTAAAAGATAGATTATTTTGGAAAGTGGGGAGAGGGGAGAAGGCACGATTTTGTACAGATTCATGGGATCAATGCCCACCTATCATTGTTGAATTTCCTGAATTACAACCAATAAAAATAGCCATAGAAACCAAGGGATGGGTCCAAATTGAAATTTATTTCAACACTAGTCTGTTGGGGGATTATAAGTTTAAGTAGTTTAAAAAGTTGGATGGGTGGCCAATTTCAATCCCTCCGGATTTGACACCCATCATGAATAAAATCTTGGCAAAAATATTTCTCATAGGTAGAGACGAGGAGGATGAATTATTTTGGGTCTATGGGAGCCTTGGGGTCTACACAGTGAAGGACGGATATGATAAGATCCTTCTAGAGCCCCCTCCTCATACTTATCAAGTGGAGGATTGGAGAAAGATTTGGTAGTCCAAGGGTTGGCCAAAAATAAATTTTTTTGCCTGGCAGTTCATGCATAATGGAATTCTTACTTTTGACAAACTTAGATGTAAGGGAATCATCAGTCCATCTCAATGTTTTTTATGCTACAAGAGCGAGGAAACAACTGATCACTTGATGTTTGAGTGCCCATTCACGTGCCAGATTTGGGAGAGATGGTTTTTATATTATAAAATTCAAGGAATCAGATTAATATTTGGGAAAGATGGAAGAGGGGTAGATTTAAATCTAAAGATCTTTGTATTTGTTGGGAGCTTGGATTAAACTTTATCTGGTGGCAAGTGTGGTTGGAGAGAAATGCTAGAATTTTTAGAGAAACTTTTTTTTCTTTAGATGGATTTTGGCAGGTCATTTGGAGCAAAGTCATAGAAACTGTGGTAGTCTATGCTAAAGAGGAAACTCAGGTTGTTAATGGGGAAATGGATAAGGAAGTTGAAGTGCAATAGGGATAGGACAGGGCTAGTTGGAAACCACCCCCAAAAGGTTGGATTAAAATTAATACAGATGGAGCTGCAAAAGGCAATCCGGGTAGAGCTAGAATTGGACTGGTTTTTCGAAATCATGTTGGAACAGTGCTCTATTGGGAACTGCAAGGCTTGGGAAGAGCCATAAACAATGAAGCATAAGCCTTAGCTATCAAATCTGCTTCTATTTGGGCAGTAAAACAAGGCCACAGGAGGATAATACTAGAATCAAATTCTCAAATAATGGTTGGAGCTCTAGATTGCATGAGGAACTTTGTTTTGAAAACATGGAGGCTAAGGATTCTTGTCACTAAAATTAAGGAATTATGGAGGGAATTAGATGATGTGATTCCATTTTATGTGAGTAGAGATCTAAATAAAGTGGTAGACTTCCTAGCTAAGATGGGTGCTGAGAAGGAGGTAGGGGCTCAGTGGCACAGTGACATGGCTGTTGAAGATGAAGGGATCAGGCAGGGTGTTGAAAGGGCAGTAGGTCGAGATAGCTAAAGACAATAGGAAGGTGTCGTGATTTCATGATATGTTGCAACATCACGGCCAGTTGAGAAGAAGTGTCACGATATTGTGACATGTTGCAGTGTCACGGCCAAAGTAGGAAAGGTGTCGTGATATCATGACTTATTGCATTGTCGCGGCCAAAGGAGGAAAGGTGTCGCGATATCGTGCATTATCACAGCCAAAGGAGGAAAGGTGTTGTGATATCGTGACATGTTGCTTCGATGAGGCCAAAGGAGAAAAGGTGTCACGATTTTGCGACATGTTGCTTCGTCACGGCCAAAGGAGAAAAAGTGTCACGATATCATGACATGTTGCATTTTCACGGCAAAAGGAGAAAAGGTGTCGCGATATCACGACATGTTGCATTTTCATGGCCAAAGGAGAAAAGGTGTCATGATATTGCGACATGTTGCATTTTTGCGACCAAAGGAGAAAAGGTGTTGCGATATCGCGACATGTTGCATTTTTGTGGCCAAAGGAGAAAAGGTGTCGCGATATCACGACATGTTGCATTTTCATGGCCAAAGGAGAAAAGGTGTCATGATATTGCGACATGTTGCATTTTTGCGGCCAAAGGAGAAAAGGTGTTGCGATATCGCGACATGTTGCATTTTTGTGGCCAAAGGAGAAAAGGTGTCACGATATCGCGACATGTTACATTTTCGTGGCAAAAGGAGAAAAGGGGTCACGATATCATGACATGTTGCATTTTCGCAACCAAAGGAGAAAAGGTATCACAATATCATGACATGTTGCATCGTCGCGGCCAAAGGATAAAAAGTGTCATGATTTCGTGACATGTTGCTTCTTCGCAGCCAAAAGAGAAAGAGTGTCGTGATATCGTGAAATGTTGCAGCGTCGCAGCCAAAAGAGAAAAAGTGTCACGATATCGTGACATGTTGCACCGTTGTGGCCAAGAGAGAAAAAATGTCACGATATCGTGACATGTTGCATCGTCGCGGCCAAAGGAGAAAAAGTGTCATGATATCGTGACATTTTGCATTGTCGTGGCCAAAGGAGAAAAAGTGTCACGATATCGTGACATGTTGCATTGTCGTGGCCAAAGGAGAAAAAGTGTCGTGATATTGTGACATGTTGCATCGTCGTGGCCAAATGAGAAAAAGTGTCGTGATATTGCAACATGTTGCATTGTCACGGCCAAAAAAGAAAAAGTGTCACGATATCGCGACATGTTGCATTTTCACGACCAAAAGAGAAAAAGTGTTGCGATATCATGACATGTTGCATTTTCATGGCCAAATGAGAAAAGGTGTCGCGATATCGTGACATGTTGCATTTTCGTGGCCAAAGGAGAAAAGGTGTCGTGATATCGCGACATGTTGCATTTTCATGGACAAAGGAGAAAAGGTGTTGTGATATCCTAACATGTTGCATCGTTGCGGCCAAAGGGAAAAAGTGTCATGATTTCGTGACATGTTTCTTCGTCACGACAAAAAGAGATAGAGTGTCACGATATCACGACATGTTGCATTTTCATGACCATCAAAGAAGAAGGAAAAAGTGTTGCAACATCGTGACAAGTTGCATCAATAGACCAAACCGATCCCCCTGGCAACATCTCACATTGTGCAAACATTGAAACTTGTTGGATCGTGCCTTAGGCCAATGGGGAAGGAGTCTCTCCATGCTTGAATCTCGGATTCGTCGACTCCCCTATTAGCTAGGTTTTGGTTTAAGAGATTTGACTCCATTGCAAATCTTCTTTTACTGTTGTAATATTGTGTTCTCTCTGTCTATGGCTGGGAAAAGTCTCATCCCAACTTGTAACTGATCTTTGTTTTAATACAATTTTTTTCAAAATTTTCAAAAAAAATAAGCCATTACAGAAGTACCCCAGATGGAACACAGTTGGTCCCCTGAGGTTAGCCCATATGAATGCCATTCCCCAGGCTATTTCCAAGCCTATCCCTACTTATGATGGATATGGAAAGATAGCATATGAGCACTATCAAGATATTTTAAATCTAGTAGCAATTCACAACATAAAATAACAGGATATTATTGTAATAATCCTAGCCCTGTCCTTCAGAGGAAATATTTTGCATTGGTTTAGAACTTTAGAAGATAACACCATAACTTCATGGTAGGTATTGGATGAGCCTTTTGTGGAATAATTTAACAAATCTACTGACCCTTTATCCCTACTCAATCAGTTTACATCCATGCAAAAATCCCAGTAAGAAACTATCTTAGATTTTAATTTGAGGTTTAGCAGAACGTGGAAGGGAATTACCCATGCAGCTAGACCAGTTGCATGTTTGGTCTATATGTATTATATCAAAGCTCTTGGATCAGATCTAGGCTTGTAGACACAATAATCTAGAGAAGAAACCTTCCCCCAAGTTTATAATGTATCATTTCATGTTGAGAACATCCTAATTAATGTGGGGAGGTTACCCCCAAAAATTGTGCTTCCTTATAACTCAGAAGCCACTAATGGCCAAAGCCAAGCTGCAAACCCATCTTACATGGATCCCATTTCCTTATCATCTCCATATTCACAAATGAATGCAATCCCTCAACTATAATCATCATCCACTATAGTTCCTTTTCTTCCCCTTCCTTCTCAAGCATCTCAAGAGTTTTCTTCTATTCTTGATATATAAAATACTTTGAAAAATTTGAGTAACATAATGAATTCAATGGAAAAGAGAGACCAAGAAAGGTCACAACAAAGGATATTTCTATATGTGAACAAATATCAGATACTTGCTCCTAGTAACAGTGCTAGGATCAGGGTGAATGCAACATATGAATATCCAGAGTGTTCTTCATATACTACTCTTAAAAATATTTGGTGTATGGTATGTAATGATCCTCATGACTCACAATATTGTATTATGTACCAACACCATGTTCAAAAAAAATTGGATCAAGCTGAAAGAAATAAAAAGGAGAGAGTAAAGATGTTATGGTAGCCTAACCAAATCATGGTTGGGAAAGAGTTGGATGAGGACAACCCAATTGTTGTTATGACAAGGTCTGGAAATAAAATCTTGCAAGAAGATCCCAAACAAATGGGGTAATTCCAAGTCCCTTCTCAAAAAATAAATGACCCATTCTGCAAAAGTGATGGTACTTTTCTCATTCCTTGGGCTAAAGGGAAAGATAATACATACAATTTTCCTAAGATACTGGAAAAAAAAACTAAAGGAGATTGGATGAGATCTAAAGATGAGGCTCAATAAAGGCTTAGATTCCCCTCTATTACCAAAAGGTAAAGAATAGAAGCCACTCAGTAGTATAAAAAAAATATGGTGAGCCAAAAATAAGGGCTAAAAGACCTACCTTGACTAAGTATAATTATAATATTGTTGAAGAGATGAAAAAGATTCCATCAAAATCCATTTTGTATGACACTCTGTTCATTTCGGGTCAGATAGATCTACTTAAGGCTCCCCTCAACAAGTATACACAAGATAAGCATGCCACTACAATACTTAGTATACCATCAGAAAATAAAGAAATATCCCCTACTATTTTAAATAATAATTCCCCTTCTTTCTATATCTCTCTAAGGATGGAAGGTTGGGTAGTCCGAAATTGTATGATAGATTTAGGATCATCAACCATAATTATGCCTATAGTAGTCTTTGAAGAAATGGGTATGGAGTATACCCAATCTTGTCCTGGAGTATTACAATTGGATGGGACACCTATTAAGATAGTTGGAGTCATAAAGGATATTTTAATGAGGCTACATAGAGCCCCTGAGGTGACAATAGTACAAGAAATAGTAGTGGTTGACCTAGAACCCTACTTTGGATTATGCCTTTCAAGGAAGTTTACTGTAAAACTGGGTGGATGTATGTACATGGATTATTATAGTATGGTAATTCCTTTCAAAGGGAAGAGAATAAGGATAACACCTAAAAAGCCAATATCTTATCATATTGAAAATATTGAGGAAGACATGTGCAATCTTACTCCCTTGGAGCAATTTGAGCTAGTTGATAATTTTGAGGAATTGGATATAGAGGATGAGTTGCCCTTCAAAGAGGATTATAGTCAGTTTGGAACTGGTATGGGGACTTATAGTATTTCAGCTAAATCAAAGAAGAGAATCCCTGCTATATCTAATAAGTCTCTAAGAGAAAAGGAAGCATGGATAATGCACTTTGATGATGCTGAATGCAAAAATGGTTCAAGATCTGGTGTGGTTCTACAGTCCCAATCTAAGGGGACAAAGATATTTTCCTATAGACTAACATGGTCATGTACAAATAATGCTACAGAATATGAGGCCCTATATATTATACTGATATAAGTAGAAAGCATGGGCATTAAGATTTAAAATATATATGGCAACTTTGAGTTAATCGTCCATCAGGTAAGAAAAAGGTGCAGTAGTAAGCACCATTACCTAAAGGCTTACAGAAATAGGGTATGGGATCTAATGGAATCCTTTGATGCCCTAAATCTAAATTTTATTCCTAGAGAAAAGAATACTCTAGTAGATTCATTAGCAATGAAGGGAGCTAACTTCAACCCTTATGTAGACTTTGGAATCAAGAAAGCCAAGGGAATCAAAATGATTTTCATATCTGGAGTACCAGATAAGAATATTTTCTAGCAAGTTTTTGAAAGCGATGAGCAGATAATTGACTTTTTGGTAAGAGAAGCATATCTCTCCACTATCCAATAGGAGAATCCATAAGATATTGATCAAAAATATGTTATTCAATTGAGGAAAAATCACATTCCTAGAGGGTTGGTTACCCTAGAGAGCTTGTTTGATAATGAGGATAGAAAAAATACCAGATCCATGAAATTCAATGAAAATTTTATAAAGACATTTAATTTGGTACTAAAAAGAGTCTCAATGTTGAAGTTCAATATTCACCAGAGGAAGCAAAATATATCAAAGCCTTATGCTTAAAATACCAAGACATTGTGGCTTGGTCATATGAAGACATTAAGGTATATGACAAGAAAGTTATCCAACATACTATTGAGCTTGAGCCTGATGCAAAGCCTTTTAGGCAGAAGCAAAGGCCTGTAAATATAAGGCTCAAAGCCATTATGAGAGAGTAGCTCTTAAAATTATTAAATGCTAAGATCATATATCCAATAAAACATTCAACCTGGGTAGCCAACTTGGTACCGATGAGGAAAAAGAATGGTTCTATTCTTTTGTCTATAGATTCTAGAAATCTTAACCAAGCATCCCTTAAGGATCACTATCCCCTCCCACAGATCGATCAGATCTTAAAGATAGTGGCAGGGTTAGAAAGGTTCTCATTATCATATGGCTTCTCTAGATACAATCAAATTTGGGTGAAATATGAAGATCAGTATAAAATAACATTCACCACAAAATGGGGCACATTTGCCTACTAGATAATGTCTTTTGGGCTATCCAATGTGGGAGCCACATTTTAGAGAGCCATGGATTATGCCTTTGGGGAACTGATAAACAAAGTCATTCTAATCTATTTGGATGACATGACTATGTTTTCGCATGGTAAGCATGACCACCTATCACACCTTGAGCAAGTTTTTCAAAAATATAGAGAATTGGTGTTTCACTCAATCCTAAGAAATCATTCTTTGCAGTTCATAAATGGAAGTTTCTAGGTCATGTGGTATAAAAAGCAGGTATGGCCATAGATCCAGATATAATTAAGTCCATTCTTGTTCTCCCATTTCCTACAAACAAGAAGGCCTTACAGTTCTTTTTGGATCAGATAAACTTTATCAGGAAATTCATTTTTGACTTTGCACAAAAAGTAAGGCCTATATTTGAGTTACTCAAGAAGAATACCAAGTTAAAATGGACTGATATGAGGAAACACACTTTTGAGATTATCAAGAAATATATAATAATAGCCCCAGTACTAGTAAATCCATATTTCAGTAAAGATTTTATCCTTTATACTTATGGAGATGAAGAGAGTTATGCCTCAATGCTCACTCAAAATATGATCAAAGTGAGGAACATCCTATATTATTTTGGAGCCAAACACTCAATGACTACCAGGTCAAATATAAATTTATTTAAATACAAGTATTTGCGATGATGAAGTCACAAAAGAAGTTTAGGCAGTACTTGGTATAGAGTAAGACCTTGGTATATGTTCATCCAGATGTAAGAAGTTTTATCCTATAGGACGAGCTAAGAGATAAAAGGGCCAGTTGGATTACAAAAATCCAAGAATATGATGTAGATATAAATCCCACCAAGTTGGTGAGAGTCAGGACCCTATGCTAAGGTCTGATAGAGGTAGCAACATCAGCAAAAGTGATAGCTTTCTAGACAGCTGAAGAGGATCAGGTTGAAGGAATATATACAATAGACTCTGATTAGGTTGACTAGATGATCAAATAATTTCAAACTAAAGTATGCCATCCTAATATAAATACATATCAAATGAGAAGATACAGGTTGCAATATTTGAAGTATGTTTTACTTTCGAAAGACCTGTACAAAAGGAATTTGGATGGAGTCCTTATGAAATGCTTAAAAAAGGATCAACAGTAGAGGATTATTGAAGAGTTCCATGGAGGATTAGTTGGATCACATAGCTCAGGCAGAGTTACAACTTTGAAAATCATAAGATCTGGCTATTACTAGCCTATTGTATTTGCTGACACTTTCAGAATTACTAGAGCCTATGATAAATATCAAAGATATGTTGGAAGGACAAGGAATGCTTCATTCCCCCTCAAGCCAATACAAGTTGAAGAACCTTTTCAAAAATGGGGGCTAGACTTCATAGGGGTCATCAACCCTAATTCCTCAGTAGAGTATAAGTTTATCCTAACTACCATGGATTGCCTTAACATATGGGTAGAGGCTATTCCTACCAAGAAATTAGATTAGGAGGTTGTGAGAAATTTTATGGAAAATTTAATTTCAAGGTTTGGGGTTCCATAAGCCTTGGTGAGTGATAATAGGCTAGCCTTTATAGGAGCTAAGTATATTGAGTTTACTAGCAAGTATGACATAACTCTTAAGAACACTTCAAATTATTACCCTCAATGGAATGGACTTACTAAATCTACTAATAAAAACCTATTAAGGATTCTGATGAAATCACTTAAAGGGAATAAAAGAAGTTGGCACCTCTTGCTGGACCAAGATTTATGGGATTATAGGATTACTATAAAAAAATCCATTAAAACTTCCCCTTATTCTCTGGTGTATGGCAAAGAGGCAGTATTACCTATCCATTTGGAAATTCCAACACTTAAGCTGGTAAATGTACAAGAAGTAGAGGGAAACCTAATAAAAACTAGGTTGATCCACTTACTACAACTTGAATAGAATAGAGCTCAAACATATGACAATTTTCAAAAGCATTCCTCAGATATAAATGCATGGTTTGATAAGAAGGCTAGATTCAGAAAATTCCAGGTTGGAGATTCAGTTCTCACATGGAATGTTAATAGAGCAAAACCGGGCAAACATGAAAATTTTGATTCTTTTTGGGATGGCCATTTCAAAATAGTGGAGGCCAAGGAGTCCAATGTGTTCCATATTGAAGATCTAGAGGGGAACATACAACCGATTCCAGTAAATGGTTTTCATATCAAACTCTACTATGTTTGAAACATAAGCTCATTGTAACATATGTATATACATTGTATTATATTTCCCTTTCTTTTTGCACTTTGTATTCAGTTTTTTCTTTAACATTTTGAAAAGAGAAAAATATTCGCAAAAATGGCTAAGTGTTGAAAAAGGATTTAGTGAGGTTCCATTCCGCATGCAAATACACATACATTATAGTAGAACAATGAGCATATATAATCCGCATCAAAATGCACAAAGATCTCAGCGGAATGAAACCAATGTTATTGTCTACACGTGAAATGAGTTAATTGTCAGCAGAAATTAAACACATATTCAATCCACCGGTTTCAAGACTAAGGTGAAGCAAAACTATGATTTTACAATTATGCCATGTGGAGAGGAAGGAGAGAGCCCACATTTAATGATAAAATATCCCATCCTCAAATCAAATAGTAGACGAAACGACATCGCGAGGTGGTAGCCAAGTTTGAATTTTTGGCCAATGAGAGATCATAATGCCACCTTCAAGACACCAAAAGAAATAAGTGGGAGTTGGAAAGCATGCCAGAGAGTAGATTGCATAGTAGTTGCATTAATGGTGAAATATATGCATGCACCAAGAAATAAAAGCACAAAAGCATGAGCTACATTCATTCAAATACATACTGCATTCATAGAGGAGAAAAGACAAGAACAATACTCAAAAACATTCATTGTGAATATCAGAGAGAACATAGTGTTGTTGCTAGTAAAATGGCTTCTAAAGATACCCAAAAAGTTGAAACCTCAGAGAGGAGGGCAGTGGGTCCATACATTGATAAAGCAAAAGCTATGGTGGATACCGAGCTAGTACTCATAGAAAGAACAAGGCTTAGGAGGAACGTGAATGATAGATTAAAGAAAAGAGCAACTTTGTTGGTGGAAGGGTCAGAACCAACTGTAAGACCGAAATAATTTAAAGTGATCACCCAAGCTGAGTATTACTCTTTGGAGAAGTGAGCTAATGACGATGAGTCTTTTAAGAGATGGGTTTATAAATAGCTTGATGCCAAGCCTAGGAAGAAATTTCTTGAAGTCCCAATCCCCATTAAATAATTTTTAAACCCTATACTATTTTCAATATTGGCTTGCATGGAGGGTTTAGAATTTGATAGAATGGTGCATGGCTAGAAATTTTTTGTAGCCTATTGTATTTCTAATGCGAGAATGCATGAGGAAGGTGCAGAGGAAAAAGGAACTAGGGTTATATTTTTCGATTTGATAGCATTCCTTGCCCAAAGGATACATGAACAATTGGTTAGAATGAAACAGGGCTCTGATGCACCTAGTTTCAGGAATTGTTGAAGCTTGGTATGGATGTTTTATGTAGCTATTAAGGATAAGATGCCTTGGATTCCGATTAGGGACAAAACCAGTGATGGGAAACCCTTGCTAGTCTATTATTGGACAAGTCATTTAAGGAGTAGTGAGTCTTTCTACAGATTCAACCTAGAATTCCTAGGACCTACATTAAAAATAATGTATGGAGAGTGCCCTAGACTACCACCTCTGGCTAAGAAAATTTTGAGAACAGAGGGTGCTGAAGAAGGAGACTGGTATATTTTGACTGAGGACACCATAATAATATTATATGGATTCATGGGTAAACCTTTCCTCCTGCCCCATTTCATTATAGATAGGCTATTTGCCTTGGAGTACTTGAGGTAGGTAGAATACATTGATTCAAATTATGGTTCTGGAAGAAAGAGAAAATCTCTGCTAACCTACCGCACTGTGGATGATATAACTATCACAAAAAAGGGGCAGAGTAATCAAATTTACCAATACCTATATAGGTTGGGTCTATTTTATATTAATTAAATATGGAGTTATTATCCTGATGACATTTTCACCAAAAGGAATGTAGCCCTAAATGGAGATAAAGCTTATAAATTTGATAAGAGTTCTAGATCCCATTTTTAACAGGGCAAAAAAAATGATGAGACGGCTCTTTTGGAGTGGAATGTTTCAAAAATAGATCAATTGTCTCCATGGCTAGATTTTTATGAGCAGATTGTGGATTTTTATCCAGATAAGAAGAAGAGCCATCGACTGACAGAGGCCATCATTCATGATATTGAGGAGAAAACCAAAAAGAAAAAGGACCCTCAACCTGATGAGGACACTGCTGAAGAAGTAGAAAAAGGAGAACAATGGAATGTAGCAAAGATATTATATTGGTGGAGAATGAGAATTGAAATTGGAAAACCTAAGTCCAGGTTTGGCATGAAGATTGATAATGAGTTTTCTAAAAAGTGTGATAAAAATATCAAAACTTGGAAAATGTAATATTCAAGTGAAAAGGTTGTCAGTACTCTAGTCATAGAGGTAGTGACTAGGAATAAATGCTTAAATCTAGGGGGACAACCTCCAGATATAGATATTGATTGGAAAAAGAAGGATGAAAGCTTCAGATTTACACCCCTCACTTTCACTACCGTAGCATCAGTAGAATTGCATCCCATTTCTAAGCAAGTGTTGCTTGAAGAAACAACACAAGAAGAAGTATCTAAGGAAGATACAGAGAGTGAGTTGGCTACCTTTCAATTGATTCATAGAAGAGCTAAAATATCTCTAGAAAGGGAAGAGAAAGAGGTTTCTAAGAAACAAAGGATGGACAAAGGAGAGGTTGTTAAAGAGGTAGTTGTTTCAGCTGCACAAGAATTGATACAACAAGAGCAACAACAAGATGTAGAGATAGAACAAGAACACCTTACTTCTATAGGTAAAGGTATGGTATCTAATCCCTCTTCTCCTATTTCTTATCTTGAATCCCCAAGGAAGTCTCCCTCCCCTTCTGGTTAAGAAAATATTACAAAGGTACCTTCCCCCTCTCAAAATCCACCCCATTTTCATTGGTCCCCCAAAGTCATCCTAGATTCCACTTTCATTTTATGATGTTCCTACTTCATCATCTCCCATAATTTAACCTTCACCATTGCAATCACCACCATAAAAGGAGAAAATTGTTCCAAGTACCCCCATTCATTCAGTCGTTAGTCTTGCTTCAATTTCTATTATTTTTACTTGTAGCAACCATAGCAATAGTTATCGAGTCCACTATTATTACAAAATTTGTTGTACTACTCACTCCATCATTGTCAATGGTTGAGTCTTCCCTTGCATTTCTAGTATCTTCATATCCCTTGGCTGCTAGTTATTCAAGTCATGTAACATTGCCAAAGGAGTAGACAACAACACAAAAAATAAATGATTTCTGGGCAAAGAATCTAGCTAAGCCTTCCAACAGGATGGCTATAAAAAGAAGGAGTACGTATGTTGATCCGATATCAAGGCAAAGGATATCTAGGTCCATGGTCCCCCTTGTAAGAAAGCCTAATATCGAGATGACTATCCAAGATTATTGAGTTGAAGAAATAACATAGGACATTGAGAAGTTTCCTGAAGAATATGAGTTGGTAATGGCCAAATCCCACTTAGATACCTTCTATGTGAAGAATGATATATTCAAAGGGAAGGTGGGTAAACTAGAGAAACATATTGAAAAGCTTCAAAATACTATGAGCAATCAAAATGAGGTGGAAAAGTCTAAAAAAAGAGGCTATGCTTAGTTTTTACTTCTACTACTAACCAATGATCCCAACCTTGTTGTTCTCAACCTTCATACTAATCAAATTTTTGGTGAGAAGGTTGACAATTTCATTCTTAGATGGCAATAGTAGGCATCATGGAAACATATTTCGCTATCCAACCTTAACAATGAATGGAAAACAATGACATCCAAAATTACTAGTCTCCTCGAACCGTGCATTACACATAAGCTAGTTTGGAGATTTTGTGAATATGGTTGTTTTTCTATTAAAACTGCTTATTACCTTCAAGATTATCCCATTGGTTATTGACCTACTTTCAAACATGTTTGGATCACTAAAATTGTTCTTGAAATCACCTTTTGCCTTTGGATGGTGGTCCAAAATAAGGTTCTTACCATAGAAAATATTCTCATTAGAGATTTAATTATACCTAACCGGTATCCAATTGGGATTCAGTGAGTCATTTATTCCTTGATTTCCCCTTTTCATGGTCTATTTTTGATTCACTATTCTAGCTAGTCAACTTATCTTAGGTGCAACCAAGATCTATGGAAAAATTTTGTGAGCAATGGCCCAATCCTTTTTCCAATGTACATCTTAAAGCCTTCTAATATTTTTGTCTTCCCCATTGCTTGTGGCAAATATGGTTGGAAAGAAATTGTAGGGTGTTCTATGACAATTCCAAATGACTATCATTTTGTGTTTATTCATACCTTCACCTTTTTTGTAGAGAATGCCCATTTAATTCCATCGTTGGAATCCCCTAGAGGAAGATTGGAGACCGAGTTGTTTAATTATTTTAAACTTCATTTTGATATTTGTGTTCAAGGTTGATAGGTCTATGGTTAAATGGTTTCCTCTGCTAGATTGATGGCTTAAGCTCAATTTTAATGGAGCAACCAAAGGTAATCCTGGAAAATCTAGAGACAGTGGTATATTCAGGGACTATCAAGGAAAAATCATCTTAGCTTATGTCGAAAACATGGGTACTCAATACAACAAAGTCACTGAAGCAAGAACTTTGTATGTGGGACTCTCTATATTTGAAGACCATGGTATAGAGAATTAATCATCAAAGGGGATTCAATGATCGTTATCAACTACATGAGAAAATACAAAATATTGTTACTCAACATTTATATAAATAAGGCAATCATGTTATATATATCCTAGCAAACTTAGCGTTGTTAAGATAGGACCTTCATATTTGGCACAATAATTCCCCTTCAAACATTAGTGTCCATATAAAATTTAATGTAAAGCTCTTCCTTTGATGCTTGGATGTGGTTTTGGGGGTTAGTGGTTCTCCTTTGGGCTTGTAACTAGATTAATTCGAGTCTTAGCAGGTGTGTTGGTAGGGTCATTTTAAATTGATGCAATCCATCAAACTGTGTCTATGTTTCCTAATTTGACAAAGGTGTTAGTGTTGGTAGATGTGTTATCTATGTTGCTTGTATTATTTGTGCCATCCCTAGTCCTACTAACCTAGTTTTTAGAGTCACCTATAGTGAAGAGATAGTCGGATTGAAGGAGACTAATGATGACAACAATGATGCTGACAACATATCTAGTAGCTTGTTTATCGATATTGAACAACAAGATGTTAGTTTGGTATATCTCTGGGTATTTGTTATTCTACAAGATTAATATCTTCCTAGGTATATGATTCAAGTTCCCGTTTGATGGTTCAGCTGTGTTGTCCCCAGTTCTTCTTTTCCTCATTGAATGTCGATTTAGATGCTTTTTCATTTTGGCTATAGTTGAAAGGTAATCCCAATTGGATTACCTATTTCCAATTTGCATTGTAAAATGTTTTTGGATCCTTTCAAAACCCCTTTACCAATCAAACATTAAAATTATAATTATAAATTTAGAAATATATTGTAATATACTTATATATCTTACATATTGAATCAACAAAAACTTCAAGATGTATAGATCAAATAATAAATTATATATTTTTCATAACCTATAGCAATTATAATAATAAAACTAAAATATTATTTCTTAAAATATAGTAAATAATTTAATCTTTTTAATAAAAGTGTTTGGCAATAATCAAATTTTATATTAAAATAAAATTTGATTATTTATTTGTTTTTTATTTTTATTTTTTACATATACACAAGTTTTGTAGTTTTGTTTTTTGCTCTGACATGGTCAGGAATAAAAAATAAAGGCATGAAACCTAGAGAGGCACGAAGAGCAGTAAATTTTGTGTGAGGGCATTTTTTTAAGGCCTTATAAGAACAGTGAAGTAGTTTTGCTATAAGGGCATAGAGATATTTTGGAAACATCAGAGGAACATGTGTCTATTGCATAGTCTCCATGTGAGCAGTTATCCTCTGTGTTGCTTGAAGCATGGTATCGATGTAAAATTCTACTCTCTAAGAGGACTATTTTCAAAGGGTAGTGTTCATATGGAAATTATTCTTTAGTGCATATTTTTGAAGATAAGATTTTTTGACTCCTATAGCCCAATGGATAAGACTCTGAGTTCTACGGATTTGCAAGCAAATCCACTTGGGAGGCGCCATAATGTAGGCCCAATATGGCCACATACTTAGGAAAATTTTGAAATTTTTTACCTAAGGCATGAAGTTCTCATTCTGCATACGTTTTAGTGTATATTGGAGCGGATCCACAACAAAGGTTCGTAATATGCCCAACACTTAGTGTATTTTCCCACTAGGAGCAATTCTGCATAGTTTCTAATGTTTTTGGCTTCGAATTGGTGACACATCCCAAATTTTGCTACAAGTTTTTGGGAAAAGATGATGCCAGTGTAAAAAGGTGCAGAGTGGTGACCACTTTGTATTTTTAACATCTTCTAAGCGGCTAAGTGTTGGAGAGCCCGATTTTGGGGAGTGCATAGAACATTTTTACCCGAAATGGTGATAGGAGGTGAAAAGCAAAACAAAGGCATGCGGATTCATGACAAAGGTCATTTTGACTAACTTTATTTTGGATTGGTGACAAGCAATGTTGTATACTAATGTTAGTGTGGAATGAAAGAAGAGTCACCTTTACATTGCGGTAGGTCCAGAATGGTGTTCTGAGTTAATATACTTGCTTGGGTCCATAATAGAATCTGTAAAATATTTGAAGGAAATATGACATCATTAGCCTTTTTGTGTGGATTTGTGATTGCTTCATCGCCAACAAAGGAAAAAATGGATAAGGAGTGGATTTCATCCCACTTCACTTTTAGTGAGTTTTTGTGTTGGATTGGCGTTGCAGGTTCTGAGGTATAAAAGGTGACATCATTAATTTTAAAAGCGAAATGGTGTTTTGGTTCTTCCCTACCATTGTTCCAAGTATATTCCTTATCAAATCATAGTCGTGCAATGGAGGAAGATCTATGGTCGAGATTTTGTCAATAATTTTGAAGTATATTAAGGTGATTTCTCTTCGAATTCAAAATATAGTCAATTGGATGAGGAAGCCAAAGCGTTGAGGGTTTCAATAAAACAAGAACCAAAGATGGTTGCAGATCAATGACGATGAGGGGCTTCCAAGAAATATTAATGATGCAGATGCAATTTCCAATGACTAGAACTTCAATTGATGCTAAAAAACAAGCAAGTTGCAGAGGCTCTGAGCTGCCATGGTGGTCCACTTGCAGTGGATTTTACGGAGGATAAACCAGTAAGGAAATGCCAACTAGAACTCTCTACTAAGCTATAAATGATAAATCTTTGTAATGTTTCTTAATTTTTTTAATTTTTCAAACTATAAATAGAGGTCGAACCCTCATTTTTAAGGGTCAACTCTAGTGTGTTTTCCTACACTATTGTAAATATTTCCAAGAGCTAATGAAAGGAGCATTGCATTGATTTTCACCTCAAATTTTGTGTCTTCATGATTTGATATCAGAGGTTCGAATTCCTAAGCTATATTTTTGTAAATACTTGAATGGTTAGTTTGTGTCAGATTAATGGATTACTAACTGCTAGGGTAATTGAAATTTGCTTATGAATTAGATCTTTGTTATTAGGGAGTGCATTTATGTAAAATCTAGATATTGATTAATTCTGCTATTTGGATTGTCATGGTTTGGATATTGAATTGTTTTCTGTAATATTTATCTATTGTTCTTTAATGAATGAAGGTGCATTTAATTTAGGATAATTTTGATCTGAGTAATTTGTATCAGATATGGTTTGTGGGAGCTTTTTGCTGTAGTGACAATTTTGTTAGCCTATCCATCCACTGTTGTTCATATTTTCTAACCTTAATATTTTCTTACCCTAATCTCTAAAACCATAAGTGAGCATAATTATGTCAACACCCTGTTTAAGTTGACAAGGAACCAACCTACTCTAGAGGTTGGATTCGAAATCCCTGTTTTGGTCCATCCAATGTTGAGTGCTGAGTTGTAGCTATCGAGTGCATGCATGGATAGAAAGTAGGAAGATAGACAAATACATTATTGAGTAAAACTTGATGCAAAGTAACTATCTTGTTTGTGAATACCCAGAGCAAATTCATCAAATAAACCTTTTTTTCGATGGCGTATTCATGCAAAGGCACACATTATAATTTTTATTGAATCCTTCATATCCCGTTATTCAAAACTTATTGTGAATATGTCAACTAAATCTATTTTAGATGATATATTCATCCATCTCTTAAAATATACTAAATCCCATTTCATATCCAACATTCAATCTAGTCAATAAATCTATCTGTATCAACTCACCAACATAACACATTTACTTTCTAGTACACCCTATCATTATTTCATTTTTTCTATTGTAGTGAATGTACCAGGCAAAACAATTCTAGCTAGCATATTTATTTCAATCATTTATGCATCCATTTTTAATGTAATGCCACCTCAATTTTTGTTAGATTTTGAAGTTATAAACTTAAAGTAAATGCAACCACAAGTATTAAAACAAGCAAGCAATGTTATAACTATGATAATGGATAACTAATAAGCATGCAAATATGATATGAAACTTACTCAAGAAATAGCCATAATGAAAGCTCACAAAAATTGTACAATGCTATGCAATGGAGGTCTCTAACACTCTATTTTGCAAAAATTCTCTACATTGTACCTACTACTACTCTACCCTATGCGCTCCAAAAATCCTCTCTCTTATACTCTAATAAGACCTATATATAGTGATACATGACTCTTGGTCTTCCATATTCCTATGACACTTCATCATTCTATTCTTAGGACTCATGTACATGTGGAATACATGCACATTTACATCATTGCACATTCTAATAATACTTGTGCATTTATTACATTGCATTAAGTAAATACTTAAATCCTAATCTAATATAAAATCCTAATCTAAACATGTACCCATGATGGTACATTAACAAGTACCAACTAATGTTATATAATCCAACACCCTATATTACATTGTTTGGGTATTGAAGACTTTAGTATTATTTATGGGTTTTCATTTTTCAAATGTTCTTTAGCTTGATCAAGTTCTTCTTCTTCTCCTTTAATATGTAGATGACCAAGTAATTTAAAGTTTTGTTGTCTTCTATTTCCTCGTTGACCTTTATGATATAAATATTTTTCATTTTCTGCAATATTTTCCTCAAAAAATGTATTAGTATTATTCTAAAATATGATAATATCTTGTGAAATCTCAATTCAATCTAGAGAATAAATATTTTTATGGATGTATTATGTAGCTTCTATCTTATTTTAGTTTATGATGAGACACATATTAACTTTGTTTGTGTGTCTAAAATCAACCATCCTTTTGCTCTCTACTGAAATAATATTATATGATAATCCAGGAACATACATTACATCATGTAACAAAATAATTGGAAATATAATACTTGGTGTTACACATCCATATCCATGTATAAGATGGGTTTTACATCTGCAATTTTCAACCTAAAATTGTTTGTGACTTCAAGGCAATCAGACCTTTGTAAATTCCCTATCATGTGATGACTTGCACTAGAATCAATATATAAAATATCTTTTTCATTTTGACCTATGGAATTGTTTGTACTTGAAGTAATTTTTCATTTTTGATTTGGAATATTGGATGGATTTTGATCTTGAATCCTTTTATAGTGATTTTTATGAAGATATGTTCCTTTTACTAATTTATCCATAGTATTAGGAAGTTTTATTATTCCTTATGTCTCCCAAATTTCAAATCCTAGATTCTAAACTTTAATATAATCGATCAATGACCAAATTTTGATAAATTATTTTGTCTTTCTAGAAAAAACACTTTGAAGTTGTCAACTTGTGACTTCCTAGTGTTATGAGTATATGATCAAGTACTATATTTCAAATCTTAGATATTATTCCTTTTGACTCCATAGTAATTGATAATATATTTTCAATTTGAGTTTTTGTAGAATACCTTATCTCTCCCAAATATTTTTAATATAGTTTTGATAATAGACTCAACTTTCTAGGTTTTGCTTTGAGTTGAATCCCTTTTTTTTTTTGGTAGATTTATTGTATTAACAGTGGGTTTTTAGAGAGGATCCCAAAACCTTATGTACAAAAATAGGGCTGAGCCCATTCTATTCTTATAGGCCTCAAGTGCTAGGATCAAACAGACTTGCAAAATATAACTAAACCTAATTCAAAATTGCCCATAGGGCTTACAAAGGGTCCTCTCTATGAGAGGATCGACAGACAAAAATCAATCTGAATCAAACTAAAATTGAAGCAACAAAAAACCATGGGAAAAATAAGAAAAAACCACAAGGAAGGCAGCCTCAGATCCTGTCCTAACTAAGAAGATGCCAGTGTCAGTGCTCATCTAGATCATCTTGTTGGGTGTTCTGGCAGTCAGGATGGTAATGCCCTAGAGGATCTTATCTAGAGAGGAGACTTCGACTTCACGACCGGTGAGGGTCGGGATGTTCCACTGAGGGCTGCCATCCTCCCTCACAATGTAGTCTTCTACCTTCTATTGGGAGTTTGGGTCCATCAAGGATTTGAGGAGGGAAATATTAGCCTTCTGAGATAGAGGATCTTCTTTGGCCCATCTATCCTTGTAGAAGTTGTTTGTCTACCCATTTCCTAAAATCCATCGGACTCCCTTGCTAAGCAGCTGCCTGGGTTGGAGGACTACTTTCCAAAAAGTATTTCTGTCAAATGGGGCCTTAGCATCCAGGAATGAGTAGTTGGTGAGGTATTTCTTCTTGATGATTTTGACCTGACCACATAAAGTTCCTCTGAATATGTTCGATCTTGTGGTGGACAAACATTGGAAGGCTAAATACTGACATGATGTAGGTCAAGATCCCTTGGAGGCAAGCTTTGGTGAGGGTAGCCTTACCTGTGTAGGACAAAAAATTGCCTTTCCAAGAGGCCAGCTTCTTGTGAATTCATGCCACCATCATATTCCACATACTATCCTTGGCCCTACCACTACGAAAGAGGGGGAGACCGAGGTAGGTGGTAGGGAGGTATTTGATCGTGCATCCCAAGATTCTAGCAATGTGGATCTACCACCCCTGGGGAGTATTCAGGAAGAAAATCTTGCTCTTGGTGTAGTTTACTTTCTGGCCCATAGCTCGCTCATAAAGGGAGAGGATCCTCTTGATGTGTCTGGCCTGGGCCACAGAGGTGATAGTAGAAAAGAGGGTATCATCCACAAATAGCTGGTGGGTGACTGCTTCCACTCCAGAGGTGGGGATGATTCCTGAAATCCTCTATATTTAGAGGCTCTCCTTGAGGATTCTGCCTAGAACCTCTACTAGGATGATAAAGAGAATGGGGGATAGGGGGTCTCCTTTCCTAAGCCCTTTAACACTTTGGAAGTAGCCTACGGGGTACCCATTGATTAGGATAGAGAAGTAAGGGGTAGATATGAAGCTTTGGACAAGGTCAATCCAAGAGGGAGGGAAACCAAACTTTAGGAGAATAACGTAGAGGAAACCTCTATCCACCCTGTCGAAGACTTTGTTCATGTCAAGCTTGAGAAAGAGGGTAACCTTATTAGACAAGGATGCAGAGTGGAGAGTCTCATGGATAGAAATGAAACCATAAACGATGTTTTTGCCTTTCAAAAATCTACCTTGGCAAGGGTCAATGAGCAAGGGCAAGATAGGCTTCAGCCTGTTAGCTAATACTTTGGTTAGGATCTTGTAGAAAACATTGTAAAGGCTGATGGGTCTATAGTCCAAGAAGGTCCTACAGGCAGAGGTTTTCAGAATGAGAGCTAAGAAGGTGGCATTCAGACTAGGGTGGATGGATCTAGAGGCTTGGATCTCATGAATGGAGTCATAAACATCATTCCCCACAACCTCCCAAATGGTTTGGAAAAAGTGAGGAGGAAACCCATTTGGACCTGGGGTTTTGTCAGGTTGCATAGAAAACAAGGCCTCCTTGATCTTGGAAGAAGAAAAAGGATCCAGGAGCCTGAGGCTAGCCTCCTAGGGTACTAGAGAGGGGATTTTCACCAAAATATCTCTTTGGGCCTGTAAGTCACTTTCGGGGGAGGATCCCAGTAAATCCTAAAAGAAGCCCACCACTTCAGTTCTTATCTCAACAATGTTCTTGGTAGTTGTACCTCACTTCACCAAATTTACCTAATTTTGTTGGAACCTCTATGTCAGAGGGTAGAAGCATGAAAAAACCCAGTATTGGAGTCTCCTTCCTTCAGCCATAGATCTCTATATTTTTGTCTCCAGAAGGTCTCTTCCTTGGCCAAGATAGTGTGAAAGTCTGCCAGGAGGATTATCTCTTCGTTTCTATCAGATTCGCTGAAGACACCTACCTCCAACCTTCTTTCCAAGTTTTTGAGGCTTTCAGATATGGCTTTCTTGGATTTGAAGATGTTGCTAAAGACCTCCTTATTCTAGATCTTGAGGTTTTATTTGATAGATTTATTCTTTGAGGCTAGGCGTTTTGAGGCGGATCCTTTTACCTCTAGCTTCCACCATCCCGCTACCTGCACTCTAAAATCTTTATGATGGGTCCACATGGATTTGAACCTAAAGGGTGTTTTGAAACTAGGCCCTTCACCTAATTCAAGAAGTATGGGATTGTGGTCTGATCCAATATTGGGAAGAGCTAGGAGGGTCACATCCCCCAAGAAGGGAATAACCTCCTAGGAGATAAGGAACCTGCCTAGCTTGACCTGGATAAGACCACTCCCTATTCTCCTGTTGCTTCAAGTAAAAGAGGAACCTTTGAGCTCTATGTCAACTAGCTCATTGGTGTCGACAAAATATCTGAAGTCTTCTATGCTTCTGGAACCAATATCAGATCCTCCCTTTTTCAGAAGGATGTAAATGGAAGTTGAAGTCCCCCCCTATTATCCAGGGGAGGGCATTAAAATTCCTTCGCATCTGGATGATGGTCTTCCACATCTCAGCCATATCAATGACCGAGTTGGGGGTGTAGATGTTGGATAGGATCCACGACTGATTGCCTATCTTAGAATAAAAGAGGATATTGTGAATATTGCAGGATGAAGAAAACATACTTCCTTCTACAAGGGTCGGGTCCCAAAAGACCATGAGCCCACCTAAATATCCTTGAGCTGGATTGAACAGGAGCTCTGCTTTGGCCCAGATAGCTTTCACTACTTTTTTAGTAAAGACCACATCAACCTTGGTCTCTTGGAGGATAAGGATAGAGGGATTTGATCCTTTCTAGAGATCCGTAACCATCCTCTGCTTGGCTGCTCTAGTTAGTCCTCTCACATTCCATGAGAGAACCTTCATCTTGATGATTTGGAGGTTTTCTTGCCTCCCTCCACCATCTAGAAGGGGGTTTTGGTTCCTTGTGCTTCATCCCACTGAGTGTCCAAATCATCCTCTGATGTTTCTTTATCTCTCTGATCTTTGCCAGGAGGTCTTCCTATTTTCCTCTCATTGCCAAAATCCATCGATTATTTCTTGCTTTTGGTGTTCCTAGGGCTGACCCTTCCTGATAGGGAGGATCCCATTTTTCATGATGATGAGAAGGAAACTCCCCATTTTTTGGATGGGGTGAGGTTTTCTTATTGCCTAGCAAATAATCTTCCATGAGGGATTGTGGGTAGTTAGTGGCGAGAGATATTTGTACCTACAAAATTGGTTCCTCTGCTTCATCTTGGGGTGGAAGGCTTGAACCCACATCTCGATGCTCCTTTTCCTAAAGGAAGTTTCCTCCTTGCTACGAACCTTGCTTCGGTTGCTTGACAAACCCATCCTATTCCTCCTCTTGAGCTTGTTGTCTGCCCGAGTCAAGTTTGGGCTTCATTGAGAGTTGGTCAATGGGATGAGGATTCCTCTTATGTTTCTCACCCATTGTCAGTTGTGAGTCGCAAGGGTATGTGGATCCTTTGGTTAGCTCCTCCACTCGTTGGCCCCTGGTAGTTGGACACTGAGTTTGGAGGTGCCCTTGAGTGCGATAGTGAGAACAAAATGTGGGTATGTTCTCATACTCGATGGCCTATCTCTTGATGAAGGTTGATCCTGACTTCAGGTTGATGAAGGAGGGGAGCTCAGAGTCCAGGTCCGCTAGCACACAAAATCGAGCCTAGGTCAGTCTGGATCGGGATTTGGTGGGGGATAAATAGAGACCAATTATCCAATGGACCATGCTATCCCTCTGATAACATTTTCATGCTAGCAGTGAATAGGAATGTTGGGAAGCCTTACCCAAATCAGAGCAATGTTGATGTTTTGGGTATCCAGGTTGAAGTTGTTTCCCCACTTCCAAAGAAAGAGGCTCTTGCACCCTAGGAACCATGGTCCTCCCACCAGGATTTTGTAGTAATTCTCCTGGTTGTTCAGGATGATGGCAAAGAAACCTTGAGTTAGTACTGCAATCTCCATGTTTCCAGAGATTCACCACTTGTAGAGAGCCCATTTGCGGATGGATTCCATGTATGGTCGTCCTCCTATGAACTTGCCAATTAGGGTAAACTTTTTGAATTCCATAAAACTATTTAGGACCTCATCGAGGATGTCCAAATCCTCGCTAGATGGAAATAGTTCCTAGGTAAAGTAGCTATATGGGGTTGCATGGCTCACCACCATGTGGGCATAATATCCTCTCCCATTAGGGTTCGGGGGCCCCCTTTGGCCTCATTTTTTTGGGGGTCCTAGTCTTTCTCCTCCAATCCGTCTTGTTGACCTTCTGCTGTCGGGTGCACTAATTTATCCCCATTGGATCCCCTTCAACCTCCGTCCACCTCGCTGGTATTCCTGCCTCCTATCGACAAGATGGATCCTTTCCCACATTCTACCATGTGGATCCTCTCGTTGGATCCTCCTTCGCTCTCCTTCATTGTTCCTAATATTAATCTGCCCAAGTTGAATCCCTTTTGTCTCCCTAGTGGTTTGATGATAAATTTTAATATAATTTTCAACTCTTATTCTTTAAAATCAACTATTTTATTTCCCTTTGCAAAAATATTAAAGATGTAATTTCCATGGATAAGACTCTCAATATCTTTGAGATGTTAAATTTGGGTTCTCTATGTCCTTTCAATTTGTATAAGAGACTAAAAAATAATCTTCCAAATTTCAAGCAATTCTAGAGTTTGTTTCCTTCTATATTTGTATAATATAGTTTCTAAATTTCAATGATTTAAATTTTATGTAGAACTCCTTATATCTCCCTAGTTAGAAATTTAGAAAAAACATGTATTTGCAATCTTAGTTTCACTTCATTTTGTAAAAGCCTTGTGTCTCCTAGTTTAATGATTTGCAAAAATTTAATGCAATATGAGTAATAATTTCAACGCTTCTTTCTTCTACTACCTTCTAAGGAATTCAATATGTAAGAAATGTTTTTAACCTTAATATATGCCTTATTTATCCTTTGTACTATGCAAAGGTTATGAGATTAAATCTTACCTTCTTAATACACCAAACTTTATGTGCAATATCACTGTATTTTATGCTCAAATAAGCTTTCAATCTATTTGTAATCAATGTGGTCTCTTGCTCATTTAATGGTGTTTTACTACATTAACTTCTTCAAGGTGCTCTATCATATGTCCTCTTTGCTTTATGCAATGATATTCATGCTCTCCCTTTGCTCTTCATAGTCTATTTTCAATGCATGCACTATATAAGTGTCCTTTGGACATGCTTCTCCCTCTTTGTTGTAACTGATATGCAATGTAGCTAGTGCCAAGTGGCACTAAGGGTCTTCCACTCCTTGGTAACATCTCCTACAATACCTTTCTCTTCTCAATGCTTGTGCCAAGTGGCACTAAAGATCTTAACACCTTTCTTCAATATTTTTTGAGGTGTTCTTTCAACCTCTCCTTGCCTAAAACTTCATAAGAGCGTTATATTGCATGAGTGCAATGATATTAGGTTATTCTTAACATAGCTTCTCCTAGGGCCTTCAAATTTTATAGCTTCTCTTCTAGTCTTTTCAAGAATTCAATGAGACCTTCCTTGATCTTGTCTATCTTAAGATATGGAATTTTTGAAATGAGATCTCCTTATTGGATCTCCTAAATCAATTGCTACTAAAATCTATAATAGGATCTTTGCTAGTCCTTCTCTATCTTCAATATTCCAGATATAAATGTTCTTCACTGAGACCTCCTATGGGTCTCTTAAACTTCTTCAAGGTGAAGTATTCAATCTTCAACAAATATCCCTTTCTTGAGTCTCCTCAATCTTCTACCTTCAATGGATTATTCTTTCTAGGACCTCCTCCTTGATCTACAGTCTTCAATGTGGCTTGCTTGGCCTATAAATCTCTTAAATCTCCATCTTGTAATCTTCAATCTGCAAATTTTGCAATGGGACCTTTTCCATAGGCCTCCAAATCTTCAATCTCTAAATTGTTTCATCAAGTACTAGATTGATTCCAAAGAAAATATTCTTCCTAGCTCTTGTAGGAAGCTTCTCAAATTTCTTTGAATTTCCTTTTTCCTACAACAAAGTATTAGAAAATTATAATAGTAATTTATTTGAATCTAAAGAAATAAACTTCACTAGTTGATTTTTCAATATAATGGAATAAATTTTGAGTCCTAGTCTTCATGAGTTTTTTTGCAACTCCGTGGAAAGACTCTAGCCAAGTAACAATTTCAAAAATTAAAAAGATGAAATTTTCTATCTTCTCTCAATATATCTTGTGGCTTTCTCAATCTCCTATCAATATACCTAGTGCTCTGATACCACTATTAGCTTTTGAAGCTATAAACTTAAAGGAAATGCAACCACAAGTAATGAAATAAGAAAGGAATGTTATAACTATGATAATGGCTAACTAATAAGCATGTAAATATGATAATAAACTTTTAAAAATACTCAAGAAATATCCATTAATGAAATCTCATAAAAATTGTACAATGCTATGCAATGGATATCTCTATCACTCCATATTGCTAAAATGCTCTACATTGTACTTACTACTACTCTACCCTATGCACTCCAAAAATCCTCTCACTCTTCTTCTCTAAAAAGATCTATATATAGTGATACATGACTTTTGGCCTTCCATATTCCTATGACACTTCATCATTCTATTCTTAGGACTCATGTACATGTGGACTACATGCACATTTACATCATTGCACATTCTAATAGTACTTGTGTATTTATTACATTGCATTAAGCAAAAACTTAAATTCTAATCTAAGATAAACTCCTAATATAAAAATGTACCCATGATGGTACATTAGCAAGTACCAAATAATGTAATATATTCCAACAATTTTGTATAAAGAGGGCCTAATTATTCAAACTATGAAGAAGCAATATTTTGGCTATTTGGCAGGCCCCCAAATCATACTCTAATTTTTCCTGTTTGTTTTGTAGGTTCCGACGATTCTTCCAGTTACAAAAAATTTAGTTGGCGTATTTGACTTTAGATGATGTATTCACTCCAGCCACTAGAATAGGTAAGTACCCTAATATTATGGTTTTCATAATCTATTTATAGGCTTGTTTGTTTGATTTTGCCTTAGTATTTTGCATTCTAGACACATAAAAATGGATAAATCAAAAGAATCCTTATCTTAGCTAAAATTTTACTTTGTTTCGATAGGCATTTAAAATCAACATTGCATGTAGTTTAATTCACATATTTTAGCCTTCTTATGCCCTTGATCTTATAACAAAATCATCAAAAATAAAATTGCATATAAGATGAAATTATATTTTGCATAATTGTTTTCATATTGCATTGCATCACACTTCCATTCATACTAGATTCTAGAATAGATGACCAATAACTTAGGTTTCTTTGAAAGTAAACACACCAAATAGATTAGATAATCTCTAAATACCTTGGTCAATTCATAACTCCTCACAAAAGATAAGTACTATATGCAAAACATAGTTGTTAATAAAATGATAGATTAGCAACAATGTATTTCTCATCGAGTGTGGATGACCACCCAAAAAAGAAATGAATCACACCTCCTCAAGGTCAATTCCCCAAAGCAAGGTGACACAACCTTTTTGAAATCCCACACTATTCCTTTCAATAAATAATTAAATCTGTAGATTTTATTTAAAACATAATAAACTACAATTGATTTACTTAGGTTGGATGATAGATATCTACACTCAAACTAGCAATTTTTAATGACCTATAGACTATTTTTTTTGGCTAGTAGTAGTCTATGGATTCTATATTTATTACACTTGGATGACTAACTATTAATGGCCTATAGAATGTATAATTCCTACAACTAAAAATGACTACTATGTGGATTGTTTTTGGACTACTATCTGCAGACATGAAAAATTGACACACTTTAGTGGGTAATCTTCCCTCATCCCTCTAGGGGACCCCTTAGACTTGCCTAAGGCAAGGAAAATTTTACCTTTTTAGGGTTTGACACATTAAAACCTTAATTTTTTAGGGTTGGCATGTTCTACATCAGCCCTCCTTGGTTTTCCCACTCTTTTTACCTTCAAATACTCTATATAAAGAGGGTTTGAATTCACTTCTCACACACAATAACACACAAAGTTAACACATACTCACATAATCGATATTTAATGATTTTATTTCTTGTATTTGATTTCTCGCAAAGTATTTTACTTGGTCTGCATTCTTCTTCTTCTTCTCTCATAGGCAACTTTGAAGTTTGGATTTTTATTGTTTGCTACATCAAATTTGTTGTTGTTCACTCTTGGTGGATTGTTATTGGAGCCTTAAGGAGAGATTGATTATTTAGGATATCCCAAACCTTTCTTCTGTGTTCTTTGTCAGGTGAATTCACTCTTATGTGTGTACATTTAGGTTTTTGAATGACGTGATTGAATTTTTGCATTTATATTTCATTTTTTGCATAGTTTATATGAAATCGTGCCTGGTCTGCTATGGGGTGCAACTTCACCTAGCATTATCATGGTCGTCCATCACGGGGTGCGATTTCACCTAAGGCTAAACTAGGGGTAATTTTCTATCCCTGTTTTCTCCATTGAATTCTAAATTATGTTCTTTGTTTTCTCCTATCCCTATTTTCTCTTATATCTTCTTCTTGTATTCCTTGACTTTGAAAATTTTTACAACGATCATCATATTTCTCCAAAGTCAAGGAATAGAATCCTCTTTGGGTAGGTTCTTTTCTTTTTGCATGATTCTTATTTTTCTCCTTTGTTTTCTTTTTCAGATAAGGATGTACTTTCTTCTCTCTTTTTTTTTGCATATTTCCTCCCTCTTGACTTTTCAATAGTTGAAACTTCAAGCTGGGGGTACACATGCACAATTATTTGCTCCTCATTTTCTTTCTCTTATTTCTTCTAGAACATGCACACACTCACATAACGGGTTATTTCTTTCTCTTATTTCTTCTAGAACATGCACACACTTCTTGTTCTTCTCATTCTTCTTCTTCTCTCCTCTTCCCTTCTTCTCTCTTTCCCTTTCTTCTATTCATACATGCATTTCATGCTAGCTGTATTAGGTTCATATTATACCCAGTGATATTTGCTCTATTATTTGTTTACTTGCTTTGTTCTCCATGTTTATGTGTTTTGCTTTTTCTTTGCCTTTTTCGAGTTTCTTAAGGAATTTTATTTCCTTTAGAAACTCGAGGGTTCACGCTAGACATAGAGGCATTAATGGTAGTAATGTATCATCTTGTGTGCAAAATTCTAGAGTGTCCTTCATGACCCTTTTGCACCACCCCTTTGTCCGAGAGTGATCACCCCTTTTTTATGTTCATTGTCTTCTTTTGCATAGGAGTCTACATATTTATTTTATGCATTTACTTGGCCTTAAATACATCAAATAGGGGGTAAAATGTACACACAAAAAATTGACCCACTAAGGTGAGTAATTTTCACTAGATCCCTTATTTTCTCCCTAGAAAAGTAGGATCATATTTGAGCCACTTTTCCCATACCAAATCTTATCCATTCTTTCTAAGTCATATACCATTGTATCGGGCTCAAAAATATATTTCCAACGGTATATGATATGACCCGTTTCGACTCCGTTTGACCCTCCAAAATATATTAAAACTTCACAAGGGTCTAGCTAGTGTGATGTTGTGGTCCATCTTTTATGGAGCATGATTTTGCATTTTAGGATTTTCTCTTAAGAAAACCCTAATTTTCAAAGTTGATATTTTTAAGTTTAGCTATGCTTAGTTTTTCCTGCCCATTTTTCTTTCAAATCCACTATATAAGGAGGGTTTGAAATTTATTTTCTCCCCAAGTTCTAACAAATTTTCAATGAAATCAAGATATCCAGTTTTCATCAAGCAAGTTCATTTCTCACCAAGCATTATTGAATAAAGTCTTCTTTTTCTTCTGTAAGTAAGCTAACTCACAAGTGTGAAGTGTGATCTATTGAAGCTTTGTTTTCTATTGCATTGGATTATTGATTGTTGTTGCTCCCTTTGATAGATTTGTATTAAAGCCCTAAGGAGATATTGACTACCTGGGACATCTCAAACCTGTGTGCTTGCTTCCTTGCTATCTACTAGGTGATTTCGCTCTTCTACATGATTTTTTTTGTTTTTTATATCATGCGTTAGTCATTTCTCTTCAATCTAAGGTGTTTTACCTCACTTCTGTAAAATTGCACTTGGTCTTCTATGAGGTGCAATTTCACCTTGTGTTATCACACTCAGTCTTATGTGAGGTGCGATTTTACCTTGCGTTATCGCACCTGATCTTCTATGGGGTGTGATTTCATCAGATCTCAATTTGGGGGTAATATATTGTTCTAGTTTTCATAGTTGCATTCTAGACTACATTTAGAACATAGTAGTGCATTCTGTTTCTATGATTTCATCATTCTTTTTTGCTATATTGTATTATATTTATTTTCCTCCAAAGGTCAATTTCCACTTTAATTATCAAAGATCAGCTAAAAGGACCTATGGGGCTTGACTGTTGCACCTCCAAGCACTATTGTACAATGGCCTAAGCAGACCCCCTAACACTAATCACATTTTTTAAGTGTTTGTAAAGTTATCTTGCAGGAACATGAATTGTTGATATTATTGGATAAAAGGGATAAAAACAAGGATGAATCACTGGATAAGATAAGTGTTCTAGTTAATATTTTGGTTGTTTTTTGAGTGCCCTATATTTATGTTGTAAACCCCGAGATATGATTTAATAGAAATATATTTAATTATTTTCTAGGCATTTGAAAGATAAATAGCATATATTATGCATTTAGGGTGAATTTTGTTTATGCACCTCTTCTTGAACCCTTGTTTAAAAAGATTGTTTACTGAAAGCCCTAGGTTAGAAAGCATTCAAAAAAAGAATCATTCTAGGATTGGATCTTGTATTATTGCATTTTGTATTTCTGCATTGTCCTTTTATATTTTATAGTAAAGATCTAGAAAGGCCAAATCTAGGTGTTGTATTGAATCTCATACATCAAATATTCTTGAAAACCAGAGGACTTGGAGCGAGTCCTTAAACCATTCCTAGTGAACCCTCCCCTTTTAGCAATGAGTGTAGAGAAAAACATACCCCCGCAGTTTAACCCAAATGATTTCTCTCTTATGGATCCAGCTTTTGGAAATTGTACGCGGTAGTAAGAATAGTAGATGATAGTATATAAAATGTAGATCATGCATAAATTTTGAAGTGTACAAGTTGTCCATTATATTACATTGTACTATTTTTGTGAGCATTCATTAGTGGTTATTTTCTAAGCTATTGTAGAATTTTCCCTCATACTTTTCCTACATATTATATTTCTATTATCATATAGATAACATTTCTTACTCATTTTAGATCTTGTGGTTGTATTTCCTTAAATATATATAATCAAAAGCTAATAGTGGTATCAGAGCACAAGGTAGATCGATAGGAAATAGAGAGATCCACAAGTATATTGAGAGGAGATAGGGATAATTCATTTTCTAAATTTTTGAAATTGTATTTGGCTATATTATTTCCATAGATTTACTAAAACTCTCATGAAGACTAAGACTTGTCATTGATTCCACTAGATTGAAAAATCAACTAGTGAAGATTCATTATCTCTAGATTTAAATTTTTTTCCATTACAATATCTCTAATTCTTTGCTACAAAAAAAAATTGATTCAAAGAAAGTTGAGAAGCTTCCTACAAGAGCTAGCAAGAATATATTCCTTGGAATCAATCTAGTACCTAAAGGAACAAGTTGCAGATTGAAGAATTTGGAGGTCTAGGAAAAATATCCCATTATAGGATTTACAAATTGAATATTGAGAAGAGAGAAAAAGGTCAAAGGAGCCTTATTGAAGATTAAAAGAATAAAATACTCAAGGAAAGGGTTCCGAAGAAGATTGGAGATTGGATATCAAGGAAGAAACGCAAGAAGAAGGAGATCCAAGAGAAAGGTCTCGTTGAAGAACTTCAAGATTTGGAAGATTGAAGATTGAAGATAGAGGACTAAGAAAATTCCTATTGAATATTTCAGAAGCTACATAATTATAGATCGAATAGAAGAGGTTTCAAGGAAGGCTTGAAAGGAGAAAGAATGAGAGGCTAGAAAATCCTCATTAAGGAGTTGAAGAAGGCCATTGAAGGAGAAGTTCTTGATAGAAGGATTTTGGAGAATTGTCACCATCTTATAACAAGCCCAAAAGGAAGAAGGATTTTGTAAGAATTTTATCAAATTTTGGAGACTTTATGAATACCTCAAAACATTCAGATTCTTGAGAAGAATGTCACTAAATAGGCCAATATTATCATCAAAATTTGACAAGGAGGTTAAAGGATAAAGGAGCTAGAAGAGGTCATCAAATATAAGAGATTTGAATATTATCATTGAAGGCTTGAAGGCTGATTTGCATAAGAAGAGATTGTTGTTTTTGCAACATAAGTTCAAGGGATTAAGGACAACATATAGGAGGAGAAATTTATAGTTAGAGGGTAGCTCAAGACCTCCCCTAGTGTGATGATAAAACTAGGGGAGGTCTTGGTTTAAGAGTTGTTACAGATGCAAACTTAGCTCTTTGGAGAAAATTAATCTAGATATTGTACAAAGAGAGTCAAAGAAAATGGGTAAGAATTCTTCTAATTATGTTGATCCCAATGACCCAAGTTTAATATTTACTACATTCTCTCTACCAAATGGTTCTACTCTTTGGAATGGTTTAAAAAATTCTATTGATCTTATGATTAAAGGTTTAAGATGGGTGGTGGGAACTGGAGAAAAAAATTATATTTGGATGGATACTTGGTGTGATAAAAAAACCACTCAATTTAGATCCAATTTTGAAACCTTGGATGATATTGCTTCAAGAAAAATATGGTGATAGGGTTTCAAATATTTTGTTCAAGGATCATGAAGGAAGATACAAATGGAAGGAAGATTTATTTACATGTATACAAGATATTGATGCTAAGATGCAATTGAGTAGAAATATAACAATAGTGATTATTCCAAGGAGAGCCAAGGATAAATTGATTTAAGAGATGAATAGCTCAGGAGAATACAAAACAAGAAGTGAATATAATATACAACACCAAAAAAATAATAATATCATTAGAATATGGAGAGATATTTGGGATACAAGCATTCCTAAAGTCAAAATGTTTGTTTGGCTAGTTGGTCATAGAAGAATTTTATCGTGGGATAACCTTATGAAAAGTGATTTTCATGGCCCCTCTTAATGTGTCCTTTGTAAAATGGAGGATTAGAGTATAGACCATCTCTTGGGACATTACTCAATAGTCTGGAATCTATGGCAATGGACTCTTAATATGTTTGGTAAATGCATGATGATGAATTGTATAATTAAAGTTTGGTTAAAACAATGATAGAGCACATATAAAAGTGAGTCTTTATAGACAATATGAAATATATCAAAAGATACATACTTTGGATTGTATGGCTAGAAAGGAATAGAAGAATTTTTAAAGGAAAGGAAAGTAGTTTAGAGGTAATGAAAAGGAAGATATGTTTAGCCATAGAGGAGTCTAAACCAACCCTATTAATTCACCCAGTCCCTAATCAGGTAGCAGAGAGCCTTTATAGATAGTGTCAAGTCATTAAATAGAATTATGATGCTGGGTACAAGAGAAGCAAAAAGAAGACAAAAAATATAAAGTGGAAACCACCAGATGTGGAGTGGGTTAAATTAAATTTTGATGGAGCATCTAAAGGAAATCCATGATGAACAGGAGGATGAGGAATAATTAGAAATAACAAATGAGAGATTTTGTCTCATTATGCTCTCAATAGTGGATTTAAGACAAATAATAAAGTTGGAGGATAAGGAATAATTAGAAATAACAAAGGAGAGATTTTATCTCATTATGCTCTCAATAGTGGATTTAAGACAAATAATAAAGTTGAAGTTTGGGAAGCTTTAGAAGGGTTAAAAATATGCAAACAAATGAAATGGAAGATGGAAGGTGATTCTCTCATAGCAATAAATACAATTTTGAGGAAAGATAAGGTTCCATGGAACATACAACAGATAATTGTGGAAATTTAAGATTTTGCTAAAGAGTTTGAAGAAATCAGGTTTACACATACATTAAGGGAAGGAGAAAAATATGGAGATAGCCTAGCCAATAGTGGGGTTTGATTGAGGATCATGAAGTTAAATTTTCCTTTCCATGGTTAGAGGAAGTAGTAAGTTTAGTTGAAGCTAACAAGAAAATGTTGATTGCCTAAATCAATTAATGATTAAGATTTACTTTAATGTTTTTCATTGGTAATATTTGCTTTATTTTATAACAATAATGTGTTTTCATATAAACTATTTATTATAATTTTTGTGGTTGCACTTGTGTTTCAAGAAGAAAACTAGCAATCCAGATTTGATAGAGTGGACAATGATAGTGCGATGTTTTAGAAATATTACTCTACTAAGATGCGATGCATAGATAGTAGAGGTGAATTTTTGTATTGTGAAGGTTGCTATAAGAAAATGTCAACAAGGATATTGAATTATAAAATATTTGTATTCATACAAAAAATTGAAAAAAAAAAAAAAATACAAGAATTCAAATAGTTTATGTAAAATGATGTAGGTTACTAGCTACGACATCTCAATTAAGATAAGAAGTGTATCTATTTGTAAACTCTTAAGTTCTAAAGAAGAGAGTTGTAATTTGTCAAGGGTGGGGGACCCAGTACAACCCCTTATTATCCATCCAAAAAATTATTTGTACACATGTTGAGAATAAGTACACATGTAGAAAACTAATAGATCTTATTCTAAAAAAAATCTCTTATAAAATAATAACAAACCACTATTAGATTATAAATTTATAATAATAAATAATTTTATAAACCACTTTTTAATTCTATACAATGTAACTACAAATATTAAATTTATAAAACTACAATTTTAAATGTTTTAATATTTATTTGAATATTTTAATTACCAATCTAATAACCCAGGTGTTGTAGGTGAGTTGGAGAGGAGAGGACAATCTCGAGGGAGGTCCCAGGTTCAAATCTCCACCTTACCCTCCAGGTTCGAATCTCCACCTTACCAAACAGTTGAATTGGGTACCCAAAATCTAATTGATAATATGGGTGCGAGCAGGGTTGGACGCGACTCCTAGGTGACTTTGATGGTATAGAACCCCCTGGTCATGGTCTCTCAGACCAAGGTGGCCCTACAAGTGGCCCTACAAGGGGTTTTTCGCTTAAAAAAAAATTACCAATCTAATAAAAAATTTGAAAATAAAATATGAAATATAAACTTTTATTGCATATAAATTAATATATGTTTTTGAGTTTACATGGTGGAATCGGTAGCCGCCATGACTGAATTTTATGACCGTCATAGTATTCTGCGCTGTTAGCCCCGCCACATAGATCTTCGCACAATCCGCTCCGATAACCACCATGCTACAATCATTTTAAACTTTTTACGCCGCTGAAAGCACCAGGAAAGGGACAAGTGTTCAATCCGACGAAGCCTTAGATTTGAAATATATATATATATATATATATATATATATACACATGGTGGAATCATTAGCCGCCACGAATCCGGGCAGGCTGTCCAACTTTTATGGCCGTCACAGTATTCTACGTTGTCCGCCCTGGAAACCGACACACAGATCTTTGCGTAGTCCACCCCTATAACCAGCATGCCATAATCATTTTAAACCTTTTACGCCGCTGAAAGTACTAGGAAAGGACAAGGCCCGAGATTTGAACCTTGGACCTTCGCTCCCCTTATGGGGTTTGGATGAACCAATTGGTCTACACCTTGGACCTTATAAACTAATATTTTTTTTTATTTTTTTTAAGCGAAAAACCCCTTACGGGGCCGCCTTGGTCTGAGAGACCATGAACAGTGGGAACAGTGGGTTCTATACCGTCAAAGTCACTCGAGAGTCGTACTCGACCTTGCCCGTACCAACATTATCAATTGGATTTTGGATACCCAATTCAGCTTTTTGATAGGGTGGAGATTTGAACCTGAGACCTCCCTTGGAGGATTGCCCTCTCCTCTCCAACTCACCTACAACACCTGGATACCTTATAAATTAATATTAAAAACACTAAATCTTATTTATTTAAAAAATATATAAATATAATTTAACCTTATTGCATTTTGAAAACCTAAAAGAAAGATTAATAAAAGAATCAGCAAACAAAATAGTAAATATAATTGAACCTTATTGTAATTTGCAATCCTTAGAAGAGAGATTAATGCAACATCACTTAGGTTAAGAACTCAAAATTAGAATGAATTGCGTGAATGGCTTAAAATCAACTAGATGGTTGGATAATTATTTTATTTGGACTACCTATAGGGCATCAGTGTTAAAGTAAAACACGGGTCAGTAAATGATATACGCGTCTTTCCTCTGGAGTGTCAAGGGATGCCCTAAATATTTGGTGTGCACTTTTTTCCCATTATTCTAGTTTTTTCACACCATTGTATCGTACTTCAAACGTGGAATAAGTGATTTTTATTATGTGAAGTACAAGGTGTAAGAATATTTGATAGTATGCGTTTGATATTTGGTTTCAAGCATTTATTTATTCATCAAGGGTGATGTTTTTATTTTAAACGTATCTAAAATTTATTTTAATGTTGTGAAACTGGGATGGGTGCATGATAAAAAATAACTAATTTTTTATCCCTAGGTGGGATGTGGGATGAGATTTGGTAATTTAAAGGTAATTAAATAAGTGATTTTTGTTGGGTAGAACAGAAAGTGTAAGAATAAGTAACATACATAAAAGGATTTCAGAATAAAAATCTTAACCGAATGACATTTGGTGTAATGGCAATTGCCTAGTTATTATCATCCATGTGGTTGTGAGGTTTATTCCTCGTGTGCCTATCCATAGAGAATCAAAAAATTGTTATATATCTGCTATACGTTTGATATTTGGTGTCAAGCATTTACTTATCCATCAACCATCACCTTTTTCATTTTCAAATTTATAAAAGATTAAAAGTATCTAAGATTTATTTTAATGTTATTATTTATCAGAAGATAAAAAAATTTAGAATAAAAAATTGTTGTATATCTACTATAAGTTTGATATTTGGTGTCAAACATTTACTTATCCATCAACCATCACCTTTTTCATTTTCAAATTTATAAAAGATTAAAAGTATCTAAGATTTATTTTAATGTTATTATTTATCAGAAGATAAAAAAATTTAGATTTTCTTTTTGTAAGTGGGATGTGGAATGAGGTTTGGTGGGATGAGGTTTGGTAATTCAAAGGTGGTCAAATAAGTGATTTTTGTTGAGTGGAACACAAAGTGTAAGAATAAATCATGTATATAACAGAGTCCATTATGGGAATAAGAATCCTATCCCTAAGGAATCAAAAGAAAAGGTTGTTGTACATCTACTAGTTGAGTTTGATATTTGGTGTCAGCATTTACTTACCCATCAACGGTCACCTTTTTCATTTTCAATTTTATGAAATATTAAAAGTATCTAAGATTTATTCTAATGTTATGAAACTCCCATGGTGAATATTGTGCATTATCATTTATTAGAAGATACAAAATTTAGATTTTCTCTTTATAATTAGGATGTGAGATGAGGTTTGGTAAGAAAAGAATATTGAAAGACGAGGCTTATATGTACTTCAAAGGTGATCAAATAAGTGATTTTTGTTGGGTGGAACACAAAGTAATGGTGAATATTGTGCATTATCATTTATTAGAAGATAAAAAATTTAGATTTTCTCTTTATAAGTAGGATGTGAAATGAGGTTTGGTAAGAAAAGAATATTGAAATACCAGGCTTATATGTACTTCAAAGGTGATCAAATAAGTGATTTTTGTTGAGTGGAACACAAAGTAAAAGTGGTCAAATAAGTGATTTTTGTTGAGTGGAATACAAAATGTAAGAATAAGTGGCATATATAACCTGGCCCATTATGGGAATAAGAATCCTATCCTTAAAGAATCTAAAAGTTGTTATATGTTTGATATTTGGTGTCATGCATTTATTTATCCATCAACCATAATGTTTTCCATTTTCAAATTTTAATGTTGTGAAGCTCCCATAGTGAACATTGTGCATTATCACTTATTAGAAGATAAAAAATTTTAATTTTCAAATTTAGTAATCAATTATTAAAAGATAAAAAATTTAAATTTTCTCTTTATAAAAAAATATTGAATAAACAAGCTTATATCCTATTTCAAAGATGATCAAATAAATAATTTTTGTTAAATGAAACCCAAAATGTAAAAATAAACATATATGACAAGACCCATACGAATCCTACTATCCCTAACGGAACCCAATACTCAACTTGCAAACCTAAATAGAAAAAGTTTGAAAAGAAAACAACATATACTTCCACCAACCATGGTGTAGTGGACTGTAATAAATAAATAAAGGAGGGTCGACGTCTTTTCTCCTCCACTGTGATAACCAGTCCGTTAATATTGTGTTGATTTATATTCGCACCTTATATGGTAATACTATCTTATCGTTGATACTCGATTAAGTCCAGTTTCCAATATGTTTTAACATGCAATACATAAATGTTTTGTAATTAAAAAGTTATGAATGAAATAATTCTGTGACAGATGATTGATTTAAATAATTATAATTATTAGAAGTGAAGAGGTTGACCATTTTTAGAATATTTTTGGGCTGTTTCAATCAGGTCCCTCTTATGCTTTTAATGTGCTTCTTCACAATTTCTTTTATTTGATTTTTCGAGATTTTAACTTTCTTTTTGTAAAACCCTTAACAAATGAAGAGGTTAAGGAGCCATATTTTCTATATCATTAAAGAAGGTCCTTGGTAGAATGGGTTTTCCTCTTTATTCTTCCAACATTTTTGGGATATAGTCGACAATGATATAATTAAAGTTGTTCAAGATGTTCAGCGGTCTAAGAACTTGCCTAGAGATGCCAATTTCATTTTTCTTGCTCTCATTCTTAAAACCCAGCAATGTCGATCCCTATTTGATTATAGGCCTATCAGCCTTTTCAATGTCATTTACAAGATTTTGTCCAAAGTCGTTGCTAATGGATGAAAGTTTTACTATCAAGAATCATTGACACTTGTGAGGGAAGTTCCGTGTAGGGGAAACTCATTAAGGATGGTATTATTACAATTTATGAGCCCATTCACTCTGTAACCGAAGCAAAAAGCCAAGCCAAAGAAGCTCGTGGGATGGAAAGGGACATTGTTAAGTCAAGTCAAGTGGCCAAAGCAAGACTCGTTCAGGTATGCCTTCAAAGTATCCATGTTTTCTTTATGTCCATTTTCAAAGCACCAACACCCATATGCAAGAGAATAGAATAGGTACAAAAGAGATTTCTCTGGTTTGGAGCTGAAGATCGCAAAAGATATCCTCTCGTTGCTTGGGATAGAGTTTGCACCAAGAAAAATTAGGGAGGATTGGGTTTTTGCAAAGTGAGCAAAATGAATTTAGCCCTTATAGCTAAGTAGGGATGGAGGATTATAAGCAACTACCAAGCAACCTGGATCGAGATTATCAAAGAAAAACATTTACAGCAAAGATCGTTCTTGGATGAACATTCCTTACCCCATGGATCTTGGTTTTTGAATTCTATCATCCAAACCAGAAATCTCATAAAGGAAGGAGTAATATAGAATCTAGGCCGTGGAAGAAGCATCAAATTCTAGAGAGATACTTGGTTAACAGACCAACTACTAACCAACGATCCCAACCTTGTTCTCAAGCTTCATACTGATCAACTTTTTGGTGAGAAGGTTGACAATTTCATTCTTAGGTGGCCATAGTAGGCATCATGGAAACATATTTCGCTATCCAACCTCAACAATGAAGGGAAAGCAATGACATCCAAAATTACTAGTCTCCTCGAATCGTGCATTACACAAGCTAGTTTGGAGATTCTGTGAATATGGTTGTTTTTCTATTAAAACTGCTTATTACCTTCAAGATTATCCCATTGGTTGCTTTCAAACGTGTCTGGATCACTAAAATTGTTCTTGAAATCACCTTTTGCCTTTGGATGGTGGTCCAAAATAAGGTTCTTACCATAGACAATCTTCTCATTAGAGATTTAATTATACCTAACCGGTGTTGTTTATGCAAATCCAATTGGGATTCAGTGAGTCATTTGTTCCTTGATTGCCCCTTTTCGTGCTCTATTTTTGATTCACTGTTCTAGCTGGTCAACTTATCCTAGGTGCAACCAAGATCTATTGCAGAATTTTGTGAGCAATGGCCCAATCCCTTTTCCAATGTACGCCTTAAAGCCTTCTGGTATTTTTGTCTTCCCCATTGCTTGTGGCAACTATGGTTGGAAAGAAATTGCAGGGTGTTCTATGACAAGTCCAATGACTATCAATTTGTGTTCATTCGTACCTTCACCTTTGTTGTAGAGAATGCCCATTTAATTCCATCGTTGGAATCCCCTAGAGGAAGATTGGAGATCGAGTTGATTAATTATTTTAAACTTCATTTTGATCTTTGTGTTCAAGGTTGATAGGTCTATGGTTAAATGGTATCCTCTACTGGATTGATGGCTTAAGCTCAATTTTAATGGAGCAACCAAAGGTAATCTTGGAAAATCTGGAGACAGTGGTATAGTCAGGGACTATCAAGGAAAAATCATCTTAGCTTATGTCAAAAACATGGGTACTCAATACAACAATGTCACTGAAGTAAGAACTTTGTATGTGGAACTCTATCTTTGAAGACCATGGTATAGAGAATTAATCATTGAAGGGGATTCAATGATCGTTATCAACTACATCAATCATTCTCTTGTCCCTGCATGGAGCGTAAGCAACATCATAAAAGCGAGTGTAAAATATACATGAGAAAATACAAAATATTATTACTCAACATTTATATAAAGAAGGCAATCAGGCTACAAATATCCTAGCAAACTTAGGGTTGTTAAGATAGGACCTTCATATTTGGCACAATAATTCCCCTTCAAACCTTAGTGTCCATATAAAATTTAATGGAAATCTCTTCCTTTGATTCTTGGATGTGGTTGTGGGGGTTAGTGGTTCTCATTTGGGCTTGTAACTATATTAATTCGAGTCTTAGCAGGTGTGCTGGTAGGGTCATTTCAAATCGATGCAATCCATAAAACTGTGTCTATGTTTCCTAATTTGTCAAAGGCATTAGTGTTGGTAGATGTGTTATCTATGTTGCGTGTATTATTTGTGCCATCCCTAGTCCAACTAACCTAGTTTTTAGAGTCACCTATAGTGAAGAGATAGTCGGCTTGAAGGAGACTAATGATGACAACAATGATGCTGACAACATATCTCGGTATCTTGTTTACAAAGATTGAACGGATGTTAGTTTGATATATCTCTGGGTATTTGATGTTCTACGGGATTAATATCTTCCTAGGTATATGATTCAAGTTCCTTTTCGTTTGATGGTTCATCTGTGTTATCCCTAGTTCTACTTTTCCTCATTGAATGTCGGTTTAGATGCTTTTTCATTTTGGCTATAGTTGAAAGGTAATCCCAATTGGATTACCTATTTCCAATTTGCATTATAAAAGGTTTTTGAATCCTTTCCAAACCCCTTTACCAATCAAACATTAAAACTATAATTATAAATTTAGAAATATATTGTAATATACTTATATATCTTACATATTGAATCAACAAAAACTTCAAGATGTATAGATCAAATAATAAATTATATATTTTTCATAACCTATAGCAATTATAATAATAAAACTAAAATATTATTTCTTAAAATATAGTAAATAATTTAATCTTTTTAATAATAGTGTTTGGAGATAATCAAATTTTATATTAAAATAAATTATTTTAAAGATAAAAATAAAAGATTTTATTTTTATATAAGTAAAATACATGATAGAAATATGGTATGCCTCTCTTGTAAATATTCATATCAAAACAAACCTCTATTTTAATTTGGAATTAAGGAAATTTTAAAAATTTATGTTTATTTTATTCTAATAACCATAGAAATAAGATGCCTAGTGTAATGTGAAAAATCTTCCAAGAATATAACCTAAAAAATGTAATGTATATAGGTTTTCTGACTTTCAAAACCTACCAAAAACTTCAATATTAAAATGACATTAGAAATATTATCTTGTGCAAGAATGCCAATAACAAAATCCTTGTCCTCTCTTTCACTATGATTTGTTTCATATCAAGTCACGCTTCCCCCATAAAAAATTCTCTTTTCTCTTTTCAAGGTTAGGTACCTTGTAATGCTAAAACTTCCTCTTATCTTGATATTTGTGCCCAAGTTCCCTATGTCATTTCAAGAACTTAATAGGGAAATTAGAAATAATCTAGAAGATCATTTTTGTGGTCAATTAATTTCATTACATTTAGATGTAAATTAGACAAATAAATCAACAACCTAATCTTTGTCACTCTTTAGGATTTAGTCCACCACCATAAAAGTTTTTAGAAGAGACTTTACATCATTTGTACTTTGTCTCAACTACTAATGTTTAGCCTTTGGTGGTAATTGCTTTTCTAAATGGCTTACTAAAAACCAACAATCAAATCCAATTTTGATGCTTGTTAGTTATCCCCATTTGGATTCCATAATTACCTCATAAATCATCATTATGTCTATTAAGTTAAGGGTTTTTCTTCCTAAACTATATATGAGCAAACAAAAATTGGTCATTATGATTGCAACAAACAACTTCTATAATTTCAATACTTGGATCTCTTGAAGAGACAACATTTACTTCTATTTTGAAATGAAATGCCATAGGTCTCATCCATTGGATCTTATAATCTCCTTGATATTCCAAGTCAACATGGGAATCAAAACTCCCACCAAAAACATGCTCATTTATGTTTTATAGACCTTATATGATTCTTTTAGTATTCTTATAATTTTACCCCAAACAAGGCTTATTAAGCTAATCATTCCTTGAATAGGCGATGATTTCTCCATAACCAAACATTCCAAGATTAAACTCAATTTGCATAATTTTATTTCTCTTTAGATCAGATGATGGTAATGTTTGATAGTGTATGAAATGTTTAATACTTGATTGTGGTCACTAATAATTTCTGATCATGTCTTGGTCTAATTTCTAAAGGTACATAATAAAATAGCACGTCATAGGTTGGTGTTTTGTCTCCTTCTCTAGTAAGCATAACTCACACTTGCTAGGTACTACGTATACACATTTTGTAGTAATTATCTAAGTATGTAATGTATCAAAAGTAGTATGTAATGTAAATTATAAATACTATGGACTAAATTTAGAAGTAAAATAATTGGAACTCAAGAGTAAAATATTGCCCAAATATCCATTATTTTTTTTAAGAAATACAAAACAACTTAAAAAATAAAAAATGTGAAAATAAACAAATAAATTTGTATATTATTATTACAATCTTATTTAAGCAAATTACAATCAATAGTGAAAAAAATCATAAGATAAAGAAATGTACCAAACACTAGAAGATATTGTTTAAAATCAACCATGTTGTGCAATTTATGCTAAAAGGCATAACTTAAATCATAATTTGACTAATTTCAAATTATAAAGTTATTATTAATGGATAAAGGATCTTCTAAAAATTTAAATATCTCAAATGAAAGAGTACAATAACTATTGGGTTACTAATAATCATTTTTCATATAAAATAAAACAATATGCATTGTGCAAAAAAGACTTTAATTTCATTATTAATATTGTTAGTTGATGAATATCATAAGGTAAACATGGCCATGAATGTGTGATTCTTGTCATATTGGTAGACTATAAAAACTAATAATCATTTTTCATATAAAATAAAACAATATGCATTGTGCAAAAGAGACTTTAATTTCATTATTAATATTGTTAGTTGATGAATATCATAAGGTAAACATGGGCATGAATGTGTGATGCTTGTCATATTGGTAGACTATAAAAAAAATGGAAATTATTGTAGAGACTATTGAGAACTCAAATGCATATATCTTATATTTATTTTAATTCATTTGATGAACAAGTCTATAGAATTAGGACTTTCCTAAGTATTTTAGATAAAATGCCTTACAATGATGGGATTTTATAATTTAAATAATAACATTGGTATAAATATAATAATAATTTACAATTATATATTTTATGTTAATAATAACTTTTAATATAATTCATTTAGTAAGTGTCATGTTGTGGCTAGTCTCTAGCTTTATCATGCGTAATGTAGTCATTCTACTATGAACAACAATACAAATAAATAATTTTAAGATAAACATATTAATGTACATAGTTTTATTTAAATTTGATTATAGTTAAAGAAAAAGACAAGTGCAATAGACTAATGTTTCACTAATCAACAATTCATAGAATAGGTAACTGGCTTTTACCTTGCCAAAGACTAAGAAAATTAATTGTTAACCCCTAAAACTACATCTGCTATGTGTGTTTGATATTTGATGTCAAGAATTTACCTACCCATCAACATTGATGTTTTCCATTTTAAAATTTATACAGGATTAAAAGTATCTAAGATCTATCCTAATGTTGTGAAATTCCTCCATAACTAACTAAAATGAATAGGTGTTGAACATTTGTGCATTATCACTTATTAGAAGATAAAAAATATTAAATCCAAGTATTACATAGGTTGATCTTGCATTTGCTAAACTAATCAATCAAAAGGAAAAAAAAATCATTTATTGGTAAAAACAAAGGAAACATAATCCAATAGAATGACGATTTCAAAGATTAAACATTACAAGAACAAATATTTTTCGATATTTACATTTATTTTATACATGCATTGCATGAATGTTAGCATCCAAAAAGAGCTCTATAATATGTTCATATTCAACTCATAGTCAATGAACTATTATTTTTTCAAATCCTATTTTATGGTAAGTGTTCAAAAAAAATATAAGACAAGCTAGGAGTATTGTACTTTCTAATAATATTATAGAGTTTTTTCATCAACACATGCTCTCTCAATATAAATTTTAAGTCACACAAATTTTAGAATCTACAGTCTTGATATTAAAATCTATGACTTAATTGACATATAAGTAATTAATGTCAATTAAGTGAATTTTATAGTAAAAAAATAAACAAATTGATATATCATGCATGGTTTAATTTACATAATTTAATTACCCTTTTAATAACAACTAGTTGATTTGACATTTAGTAATTGTGTTTACAATATAGGATGTAATCCTACCATTTTTCTTTGTTAGATATCATTATTATTGGAATATATTAATTTATTTGGTACATGCCAATGTACCACCTTGGATACATATTTAGATTAGGAGTTTGTCTTAGATTAAGGTTTGAGTATTTACTTTATGCAATATAATAAATGTACAAGTGTTAGAATGTGCAATGATGTAAATGTGCATGTAGTCCATATGTACGACTCATGAGATAGGTAGATGAAGAGTCCTGCCTAGATGAAATACCAAGGGACATCTCTCTCTCTCTCTATATATATATATATACCCTTGATATAGTAAGTAGAGAGTCAATTAAGTAAGCTATAAAGTATAGTAAGAACCGTAGATGGTAGTAGATACAATGTAGATCATGCATAAATTTTGGAGTATTCAAGTCCTCTATTATATTAAATTGTACTATTTTGTTTTTGATAATAAGCTGCCCAAAACCATTTACAAGAGTGGACCAACCAACCAGCTCTAAATAAGGAATATAGAGATCAACATAGCAAACCAACAGGATCCACAAAACAGACAAACGATAAAGCTACATAATATGTGAGTATAATAAAAATAAAATAAAACCACCAATACACCAGAGATTTCACTATCAACAACTAGAACCTCAAAAATACTTCATGTCTAACGCAGGCTAAAAAAATCATCTTTTCACCTTATCGATGGTCCTTGGGTTGCTAAAGGACTCTGAAAAGATGCCACTGGAAGCCTGGCATCTTGAATAAAGTTAAAAGATGATAAAAACCATGTGATGTCATCTCCTAAATATTTTATTATCTATTTGATTTAATCCATCTTGGAAATCCTCCTGAAAAATTGTGCATCTTTCCCGTAGAAGTCCCAAGTTTGCTAAAAATATTGCCCATCTATTTCCCTCCCTGTAAACATGCTTAATATTGACCACTTTGAGGATTAAAATCCATCTTTGAGTTTCAACAAGTACATTTAAAATCATCCAAGAAGGGACCTAAACACCTTTGAGCATATTAATGATATTGAGGGAATCTCATTCAATAATTACCTTCATGACATTCAAAAATTTCTAGTTGACAAATTCCTTGAAAGAGATTTCGTGCCTCCATAAAATGATTGGTCTAACAATCTAAAATTTTTAGTGAAAGCCAAAAAAATCCTCCCATTCGAGTCTCTAACCAGTCCCCCCACACCGATTAGTTCCAAATTTCCTTTAGAAGCTCCATCAAAATTTAGCTTCAACCAACTAGGAGAAGGAGATTCCCAAATAGTAGTACGTCTAGTAGGACCTTCAGAGCGATATTCAAGAGAATAAACTCTAAATCCATGAGATAAATCCATCACAAACCTCCCAATGAAAGTGATCTATCTAAAGGAATTTCATCCACATTCTCAACAATGGCAATGATAGCATGAAGTGCCTTGAACTCAATAAGATGGAAGATATTTTTAAATGCTCTAGAATTTATATCCTTCTAAATACACCACCAAACATGAAGTAAACCAAAGGACCAAAAAACCTGTATATGTGGAGACAGAGAGGGAGACCTCCATTGAACGATCAAGTCAAATAACAACTTTAAGAAAACCTAAACCACACTAACGATCCTTAGGAACTGGGAGAAGATAGACTAAGAAAAGGGATAGTCAAACAATAGGTGCATAGGTGATTCTTTAGCACTACCACATAGGTAGCATCTATTTGGGATAACCAATCCCATTTTCTATAAATTATCCAATGTGAGACACTTTCTTTATGTTGCCAACCATAAGAAAACATTAACTTTGGGGGTAAGCCCATTTAGCTAGATATTACTAATGAGAAACCAAAGATTAAAGGGAACATCTAACATGTAGGCTAACTTAACAAAAAAGCAACCATCCTTCTCATCCCTCGACACCAATATATTTGGCCTATCCTGGTTAGGAATAACCATCCACTTTAGGATGTCCATCAAATATTTTAACGCAATTTATTCTTCGTAAGAAATCCATAGAAAAACAAAAGGTTTCTAACATTTTCTATCATTAACAAAGATAATGAAGTCACATACCTTCGACCTGAAAGCTTGGCTTATGATTGGTTCCACTAGACTCAGATGAGGATATGATTATAATGGTCTATTAGCTACTCATGTGTACTTCCAAAAACCAATGCTTTGCCCACTACCTAACACTCATCTTCCCCCATTTATGATATCAGAGTGACTGTTAACAATGTTAAACCAAAATGTTGAGCTAAAGTTAGAACTTGGGTTTGTGAGAAAATTACTAGTATTACCTAAATATTTGGCCAACAATATTTTAACACAATTAATATTATCCTTTTGAACCAATCTTCAACCCTATTTAGCTATTAGTGCTCTGTTTAACATTTTCATTCTTCTTAAGTCTAGAACTCCCAGATCTTTGCTATTGCAAACCTAATCCCATGCCACAAGCAAAAACTTCTTCTTAGAACAAAACCAGAGAAAGGATCACTGAATTTGTTTATTTTTTTTATAGAATCTTTCCTAGAATACAGAAGAGATAAAGGAAGTACACTAGTATGCTCTGCAAAGTAGACTTAACTAGGATAATTTTGCCTACTTGGCTCAAAAGCACCCCTATCCATCCCACCAATTTTATTTGAATTCTTTCTACAACCTATTCCTATAGAGAAGTATTAATCCCCCATTTGAACATTAGTAATCCTAGATAAATCAAAGGAGGGAGTCAATCTCACATACTAAGATCTCAGTGATTTTCCTCTGCATTTTGGGAGGAGTACTCAAGAAGAACACCTTATTTTTTCTCAAACTCATTTTCTACCCAATCACTCTTTTATATTCGTAGAGGATATATTTAAAAGATCTAGCCTAAGGGATTGAAGATAGAAATGATAAAAATGTATCATCAAAAAATTGGAGGTGTGAGATCGGGTCAATGGCAGATATAGGTTTGATTCCCACTACCTGGGATTTATCTTTAGAGCTCTTTCCAAAGGCTCAACTAATAAAATAAATAGATATGGAGACATAGGATACCCTTGATGAATACCTCTAAAAATACTAAAGTAACCAAATGGTGATCCATTAACTAATATTAAGAGCTTTACTGATGATATACAAGCTCTAAAAAATCTAATCCAACAAGACTTGAAACCAAATTTCCCAAAAACTCTAAGTAGAAATCTCCACGAGACCCGATCGTATTGTTTATTCATATCAAGTTTGAGGAAATATCTTGTACTTATAATTTTATCTACAAAATGAATCAACTCATGAACTGTAATAACACCATCTAGAATTTATCTACCTGCTATAAATCCACTTTGAGGATGGTCAATAATTGTTGAAAGGTATACTTTGAGCCTGTTCACCATAGTTTTAGTGAGAATTTTAAAAGTGTATTACATAGGCTAATGGGTGCAAAATAAGAGAAACATTTAGCATCCACAAAATTTAGGATAAGTGTTGAGTTTACATTAGTTGAAATTAAATTAGACTCCTAAATTTCCCTTATAACTGAATAGATATCACCACCTATGATGTGCCAGAACTTCTAAAATAAAATAGAAGAAAAGTCATCCGACCATGAAGCTTTCAAACCACCCATAGAGAAGATAATGACCCTAAATTCCTCATCCTAAAAGGGAGGACAAATATCTCATATCATCTAAAACTATAATGGGAATGTATTACAGTAGTCTCTCTTCAACTTACAAATCCCTATCATCCCTAGAGCAGAGGAGGGTTTTAAAGAACTCGATCGCTTCTTCCCTGATTTCTATAATATCCTTTGATATAACACCATCCAATTTCATAATTTCTCTAACTATATTGTTGCTCCTATGCCTTAAGGTGGATGTGTGAAATAATTTTATGTTCCTATCACCTTCACAAAGCTAGATGGATCTTGATTTTTGATGCCATAAAATTTATTCATCTGCTAGCACATTATGGAAATTTATTAACACTTTTCTTTCCCTACATCTATACCTTTCAGTCACCTCCCCTGAATCCAAATTTAATTTAATGTCCTTTAATTATTTAGCCAACTCTTTTTCCCTCTAGAACACATTCCCAAAAATGCACTTGTTGAACCTTAATATTAGGTTTAACAAATCTAAGCATTGAAGCCACTTGTGAAATAAGAGGGCCTGAAAAAACTCAAGATCACCATTCTACAATTCTAGATTTTACCCTAATATTATAACCACAATACCTCAAACATGAAGGGTCTTGGAAAACAACTAGAGTTTGGGAATTTTTCAAAAATGATAGGATTATGATCGGACCCTACTTTGGGGAGAGAGCAAAGGGATGCATCTTCAAACATTGAAAGACCTTCCTTGGAGACTAACACCTTATCCAACCTAATATGAATATTTTGATTTCCTAGATTCCTATTACTCCAAGTGTATTTAGATCCCTTCAAATCCACATCCATCAACTCTTGATTATTAATAAATGCAAAAAAAATCCTCCATAATTTTAGAACCAAAACCACTACCACCCTTTTTATCTGAAGAGTATAAGCGCGTATTGAAGTCCCCAACGAGAATACAAGATTTCCCCTTGAAATTTTTTCTCATAGAGCTCATATAATCCCACATAAGATTCCTATTAGGGGTCATAATAGGGGCATAAATATTAGAAATAATCCATCTATACCCAAATTCCTTACTACAAAAAAAAATATTAATTACTCTATTAGAAATAAATAGAATATGTCCATCCAATTTCTCAGGGTTCCATAGACAAAAAAGACCCCCGAAAGCTCCATTGGTAGAACTTGCTGTAAAAACCCACCCCCTTCCAAAATAATTTTTTTATTTCCTCTACATCAGAACTATCTATCTTAGTTTCTTGAATAAATATAACATTAGGTCTTACCTCTCTCCCGAGTGTTTCCAAAATTCATTGCTTGTAGGGCCCATTCAGACCTCTGATATTCCAAGATAATATCTTCATCTTCAAGATTTGGAGCTATTATTCCCACTCAAAGAATTGGGGTAGCTACAAAATGTGTCAAGTTTAGTTGTTTACCTTTGTTATCTTTATCTTTCTCAAACTTCAATTGGGATTGGATTCCATTAGTAATTTTTGACTGTACCTCATGGATCCTCAACACCTTTTTAAAGAGTTTCCCTACCTTATGATTACCTTCGACATCCATATTTTTTGGTACTTTTAGTTTTGGTTCTAGAATTGACTATGCCCAAAGAGCCCTCCCTTGGGCATGGTGACCAGTTCAACTTGAGTAGTTTTTGTGACTCCTAACCAAGAGCTTCATTAGAATTATGGGGGGAGCCAAGTTATTATATGACTGTCTCCTTAGTGAGTAAGCTTTCATAGGAGTTATGAAGGAACTCCAAAGGGATTAAAGTCTCTATCGCCAAGTATTTTGGGAGAACCTAGTCCAAACTTCTACCACTATGTGGTTTCATATTTTGGATCACCACTTTTCCAGACTCATTAACATCCACCACATGGATTTTATTCATTATCCTTTCCTCTATTTTAGGCTCATCCAAAATCAATTCATGCTAGACTAGCTCAGAAGGGCCCCCCTATTATTGGCTTAAACTAATTGGCCTTTAGGTTCCATTGTTCCTTTGGGTACTCCCACCTAGGGCCTTATGATAGCATGAACCAAACAAGTGATCATTACTCTTACACGTATAACATATCATGGGTTTGTTCTCATAAATATTTGGTTGAATATAAGGACCCTATCTGGACACAAGCTTGATCTGGCCAAGTAAAGCAGCCTTCGGGTCGACCATGATGTACATTCTAGAAAAAATTATCTTGGTATTGGTTCTGGTAGCTGAGTCAATCAAGACCAGGCCACCAATAGATTTATCTATACCTCAAAAAATATCTTCTTCCTAAAGGTGAAAAGGTAAATCTAGGATTCACACCTAGATGGGGGTCAAATTGACCTTTTGCATCTTGGGGTTGAAGTCTAGATCCCATTTTCATAGAAAGATACCCCTCTTTCCAAAGAACCAAGGGCTTTCATCTAAAATACACTTTACATCCTTGTCATAGTTTATTTTGATGAGAAGAAGGCATTAGACATTGCAAAAATATCAAGAAACTCCAGTGGCTTCCATTTGAGAATCATCCAATATTACATAGAGTCAATATCTAGTCTACCACCTTGGATCTTATCAACTAGTTTCCATGACCCTTCCTCCATAGTCAAATATAAGAGTTTTTCTAACACCCCCAACTTATTATAGATTGGAGAAAGATCAAAGAAGGTTTTTGAGAGACGAGGTTGCAAGCCTTTAGCAGTAATCATAGCAAAGTATACCCTAGGGTTAGAGGGATAACCATAACTTGGGGACCCACTCACGGGTACCCTAGAGGACACCCTATTATGAACTAGAAAACATTTTTCCCTCTCCTTTCCAAACAACCCCTCGAGTATTGCACCTTCCTACTATCCACCTAACCCTTGAAATCTCTATAGAGCACCAACACATCCATCTTCCTACCAACTACCAAGTATTTCAAATTCTTGCTGACTATCAGTGCTTTTATCACCCTATAAATTGTCAATGCATCTTCCCTCCTATCACCCATCAATGCTCCCACCACCCTTTAGATCTCCATCCTCCCCAATAAAAACCACACAACCAACCTACTCTATTCTCATGTACACTTTTGCTACCCTAACACTATTATAGTTACCTTTGCTACCCTAGCACTATTGCACTTACTTTCCCTACCCTAGTACTACTACACTATTGCACTCACCTTTACTTCTCTAGCACTACTGCACTTACATTCACTACCTTAGCACTATTGTGGTAATCGTTAAAATATTTTTACTATTTTTCTTTCTTCCATTGCTTCCTAGAACTGCTACACTTGCCTTCGCTATCCTAGGACTCCTACACTTGCCTTCGCTACCCTAACACTACTACATAATTATTAAAATATTTACTATTTTTCTATCTACCTTTGTTGTTGTGCTACTGCACTCACCTTCACTACCCTAGCACTATTGCACTCACCTTCACTACCCTAGCATCATTGCACTTGTATTTCCTATCCTAGCACTGTTACATTGCTACACTCACCTTCGCTACCATAACACTGATGCACTCACCTTCGCTATCCCAACACTATTGTACTTGCCTTCACTACCCTAACACTATTGTGGCACTATTAAAATATTTTTACTATTTTTATTTCTACCTTTGTTGTTGCACTACTGCACTAACCTTCGCTACCCTAGCACTGCTACACTCACCTTTGTTGCCCTAGCTACATTGTATTATTTTCATGAACATTCGTTAATGACTATTTTTTGAGCTACTAAAAAATTTCTCTCATACTTTTCCTGCATATTATATTTTCATTATCATATAGTTAACATTGTTTACTCATTTTAGATCTTGTAATTACATTTCTTTAAATAAATATATAATCAAAAGCTAATAGTGGTATCAAAGAAAAAGGTAGATCAATAAGAAATAGAGAGATCCATAAGTATATTGAGAGGATATAAGGAGATTTTATTTTTAGAAATTTTAAAATTGTATTTGGCTAGAGTCTTTCTACATAGTTACTGAAAAACTTGTGAAGACTAGGACTCAACATTGATTCCACTAGATTGAGAAATCAACTAGTGAAGATTCATTATCCCTAGATTTAAAGTTTTTTTCCATTACATTTTTCTAATACTTTATTGTAGAAAAATTTGATTCAAAGACTGTTGAGAATATCCCTACAAGACCTAGGAATAATATCTTCTTTGGAATCAATCCAATACCTGAAGCAACATTTTGCAAATTGAAGAACGTAGAGGCCTAGGAAAAAGATCCTGTTGCAGGACTTACAGATCAAATATTCAGAAGAGATAAAATGCCAAAGGAACCTTATTGAATATTGAAGGAAGAAAAGACTCAAGAAAATAGTCTTGGAGAAAATTAGAAATTGGATATCAAGGAAGCATCCCAAAAATGAGGTGACCCAAGAAAAAAGTCCCCATTGAAGAACTTCCAAATTTGGAAGATTGAAGATAGAGGACTAACAAAAGTCCTATTGAATATTTTAGAAGGTATAAAAATTAAAGACACAAGAGAAGAGATCTCAAGGAAGTCTTGAAAGGAGAAATAAGGAGAAGTCTAGAAAAACCTCATTGAGGAGTTGAATAAGGCCATTTAAAGAGAAGTTAATGATAGAAGGATTTGTGGCAATTATCTCCATTTGAAAACAAGCCCAAAAGGAAGAAGGATTTTACAAGAAATTTACCAAATTTTGGAGGAGACTTTATGAAGATCTCAAAACATTATGATTCTTGAGAATAAGGTCACTCAATAGGCCAATATTGAAGTCATAATTTCACAAGAATATTGAATGAGAAAAGAGCTAGAAGAGTCCAGCAAATCTAAGAGATTTTAAGATTACCACTGAAGGATTGAAGGCTGATTTGCAGAAGAAGAGACTATTTTTTTATAACATAAGTTCAAGGTATTAAGGATAGCATATCTAAGGAGAAATTGACAGTTATATGGCAGGATTAATAGCTACTAATACTCAGACTTCAAGAGAGCAACTTGGAGTAGATTTAAAGTCACATAACCACATTATTGGACAACAAGTTAGAGGAGTTACAAAGCAAAAAATTAGGAGAGTTAAGGAGCTATTTTGGACAGCAAGAAGAGCTACAATATAGACAAGGTTTTAGGGTAGAAAATATCAATGAATTAAAACTGCATAGTTTACAAATCTAGGGCAACAAATAGGTGAATTGAATCACCTAGCAAGATTATTACAAGGAGGTCAAAACAAGGTTTGATAGTTGGTGTTATTAAATTTCTTATTAAGTATTATTTAACTTCCTTTAAAAACACCATATTAAAGTTATTAAAAGTATAAATCAAGTGAAGTTCCTCTCATGGAACGTGAGATGCCTCAATGGCCTACCCAAACACAAGGAAGTCAGTGCAATAAGAAATCAAGTGAATCCAACTATTATCATGTTGCAAGAAACAAAAACTGATGAGATTCAGTAAAAAAAATAGCAAAAAAAATCTGGAATCAAGGGGAGATGGTTTGCAAATTATCCAGAGGAGCATCAGGAGGCCTTATGACTTTGTGGAATCCCCGGATAGTAGAAGGCACCATTATTCAGAAAGATGATAAGTTTCTTAGTGTTTTATTTAAGGAAATAAACAACAACAAGTCGTGGATCCTTTCAAATATTTATGCCCCAACTTCAATTCAAGGGAGAGCTCTACTATGGGAGTACTTAGGAAATCTAAGTGAAATCTTCCATAATGTCCCCTAGATTTTGGCTGGGGATTTTAACAATCCTCTTTACCCTTCAGACAAAATGGGTGGAAATGGACCACCTATCAGGAGCATGAATGAGTTCAATGACTTTGTGAACTCCAAAATGTTGATGGATGTAAAACTTAGAGGATCAAATTATACCTGGAGCAATCGGTGGATAGGGTGCCATCTCATTCAAGAAAGGCTTGATAGGTTTTTTCTATGAAAGGAGGTTATAACTTTGTTCGGTGATTCTACCCTGCAAGCCCTTCCTAAAATTACCTCTGATCATAATCCCATTTTGTTGGAGAATCCTCTGTCCTTCAAGAAACCTTTCAAATTTCAATCTATGTGGATCAAACATTCTAGTTTCAGAGATAACTTAAGTCAGTGGTGGTAGCAGCCTGTTAGGGGTAGTGCAACTTTTAAACTTGCTGGCAAATTAAAGTTTGTTAAGGAAAAGCTTTGAACTTGGAACAAAGAGGTCTTTGGGAACCTCTTTGAAAATAAAAAATAGGTTGTTGAAAGTTTGAAGATAATTTATCAGAGGATCCAACATGGTGATGTTGATGAAACTACTAGGCAGGAGGAACGAACAAAACTAGCAGAGTTTCATAACATTTTGGCCTGTGATGAAATCTATTGGAGGCAAAAATCAAGGGCTCTTTGGTTGAAATATGGAGATTTTAATTCCAAGTTTTTTCACGTCACCATGCTTAGAAACATAAGCAATAACAAGATAAATTTTTTAAAAAAAGAAGATGGTTCTATTACTCAAGACTTAACAAAAATCAGAAAGGATGCAGTAACTTATTTCAATTCTATCCTTGGTCAGGAATTGCAGTGCAATGAGGAGGCCAAAGATATTCTCTTGCAATCCATTCCTAGCATAATAAATGAGGATATAAACCTTAAGATTCTAACTCCATTTTCTGATGAGGAAATTAAGGAAGCCTTGTTTAGCATGGAGCCAGACAAAGCCCTGGGACCTGACGACTTTCCCCTTCATTCTATCAAGCTTTTTGGGACATCATAAGTGAGGATGTAAATTTTGTTGTCAGAGAATTCCAAGCAAGCAATCATATCCCAAAATGTATCAACTCTACTTTTTATTTATCTAATTCCTAAGAAGAAAACCCCTGAATCTATGGCTGACTTCAGGCCAATTAGTCTGGCAATATTTCTTACAAGATCATAACTAAAACCATTGCAAACATAATGAGAGATATTCTTCCCCGCATCATAGATCCATGCCAGGCAAGCTCTGTATAGGGTAGGTCAATCTTATATGGAGTTATCATAGTTCATGAAGTTCTGCAATCTTCTCATAAGACTAACAAGTTTGTTTTTGCCCTCAAGCTTGATATGAACAAAGCATTTGACAGGATAAATTGGGACTTTCTGATTGTTGTCCTCCTTAAGTTTGGTTTTCACCACCAATGGGTTAATTTGATCAAAGAATGTATTTCTAAAGCATGGTTATCGATTCTAGTTAATGGAAAAACTACTGGTTACTTTCAAAGTTGCAGAGGAATTCGATAGGGGGACCCTATCAGCCCCATGTTATTCATCATTATGGCAGAAGCTTTAGGCAAAACCATAAAAAATTCTTGCAGTTCAAAGATAATATCAGGAATCAAGACAACATCTCTCACTAGGGTTGTTTCTCACCAACAATTCATTGATGATACCCTTATATTGACTAAGGGATCAATGGTTGAGGCTAAAATAATTAAATACATCTTGCAACTCTACGAGGACACTGCTGGTCAGAAAGTTAATTTTAGTAAAAGCAAGTTATATTTCTTGAACACCCCCATTCAGAGGCAAGGAAGGATTGCAAAAATTTTAGGGTGTGATATAGCAAACTTCCCCACTTCGTATCTTGGTCTCCCTCTTTTTATTGGTTCTCCGAGAGAGTCAATGTGGGACAGGGTTATTGAAAGAATTAAAAAAAACTTGCTGGATGGAAAGGTCATCTTCTATATCAAGCAAGAAAGCTGACCCTCACTAAGGCCTCTCTTCAGAGCATTCCAGTCTATTTCCTCTCCATTTTCAAAGCCCCTATGAAAGTTTTACAAAAAATTGAGAAACTCCAAAAAGAATTTTTATGGACTATATCAGAGGAGGAAAAAAGGATACACCTTGTAGGATGGACCAAAGTGTGCAGACCCAGGGAAAATGGGGGCTTAGGTCTGAGGAGAATTGCTCATATAAATTTAGCTTTACTAGCTAAGCAGGCATGACGTCTCATTTATGGTGAAGAAAATGAATGGACAACATCATCAAACGAAAGTATCTTCAAAATATGGAATTTCTAAGTGACTCAATTCCAATCAGAGGTTCTACTTTTTGGAAAGCAATTCTTAATTGTAAGGAAATCATCAAAAAATATTTAAGATGGGTTTTAGGTAATGGTGAGAGGATAAATTTCTGGAAGGACATGTGGGCTAAGGATGAACCACTAACACAATATCCTAACTTAGCCCGAATCAAAGATATCACATAAGAACTCATTGGTAGAAAAGTCTTTGATTATATGGTTGAGGATAGAGGTAGAATGAAGTGGAAACAAATAAGAATTTAGGGATTTCAAGCGGAATCAAATGATCTTTGTAATATTCTTGGGCAACAGTTTATCCCCATGAGACCCAAGGAAGATCAAGTGACCTAGGCTCCTACAAAAAATGGGCAGTTCACTGTTAAATCAACTTACAAGCTTCTGCTTGATGACGAGGATTTTGTCCTCCAAAAGGACTTAGTTTGGATAAAAAATTTAATTCCAAAAATTGTAATCTTTTCATGGCTGGTTATCTAAGGAAGAATTCTAACCGTTAATAATATGATGCGTAAAGGTATTTGTATCACTAATCATTGTTATCTTTGTAGGGCTAATGGGAGACCATTTATCACACTTTCCTTGAGTGCCCTTTTTCCTTGACTGTCCTAAGTGGGGTTTTTTAGACCTTCAATATTTCATGGGTTAAACTAGCCATCATACTTGATTTGTTCATCCAATGGCCTTGCCCCTATTTCAATCCAAAGACTTAGATACATGTGGAACATTTATCTCAATCACTATCTTTGGTAGGCGTGGTTAGAAAGGAACCATAGAGTCTTTAATGAGTCTATCCATGATCATCAAACTATCATTTCTAGGATCCTATCCTTTGCCAATGAGAATGTGAGCCTTATCCCTTTTGATAGTTGCAAACCTGATCTGCAGGAGACCATGATTGCTCAATATTTAAGCTTAACCTTGTTAGATGAGTCTGTGCCTAGGGTAGTCAACCCCAAAGCCAATGTTAAGTGGTCTCCACATCCTATGGGTTGGTTTAAGCTTAATTTTGATGGAACAGCTAAGGAAAATCTTGGCAGAGCAGGCGTTGGTGGCATTGTGCGAGATCATAATGGGAATATGATGCTTGTGTTTTCTGAATATTTGGGAACAAGGACAAACAATGAAGTTGAAGCTAGAGCTATGTGGAGAGGTCTTCAAATGACTCAAGACTTAGAAGGCAATTTGATCATAGAAGGAGACTCTATGCATGTTATAAATCTCCTCAATAATTGGAAAACACCTCATTGGAGGATTAAAACAATTGTTGAAGAGGCTAGGATCCTTTTCTAGGGAAGATAGGACAAAAAATCCCAACATGTCTTTCGGGAAGCTAACAAAATTGTTGATAAGCTGGCCAATTTGGGTGTCGATGGTGACGGACTTTTCAAATGGGAACATGGTTTCTCGAGTGAATTAGAGGAGCTTATTCAAAAAGAATGCCAAGAATGATAGTCGAATTTACCAACAGGGAAGGAACTGTAAATTCGAAGGCTAGGAGTATTCTCATCTCTTTTTTGAATTGGACTCATAATAAAAATTATCTGAGCTGTCAATATTCATGGATGTTGCTTGGAAATACCACAAAGACTAATGGGGACAGTCACATGTCAGATAACATGGCTCCTAGTCATCTTAGTAATTTGAGGTTGGTTAATAATCATAGGGAAGGAAAGAAACGACAATATAAGACTTCGAACCAAAGCCACGTGGATGACCATATAGCCACCGCCATAAATCTAGCCAGCAGGTTCACTTCTCCAAGGTTGATTGGCCAAGATAGTATGTGGTACCAAAGCATGTCATATATGGAAGAAAGCAATTACCAAAGAATTATTAAGAGTAACTGTCAATACAGACCTTGTGGGAGTTTTTCAGTACTTTGCTATGTGTGTCTGCAACTTTTTGTTTCTCCATTGTCTCAAGGAAGGGATCCATATCTGTTTCTTTTTTGTAATTATGATGCATGTGTGTTTTCTCGAGGTATACCCAAAATGTTGTATGGGAAGTTTCTTTTTGATAATATGCTATGTGCCTTACTAGATGTAATGGCTTTGGCGGCATGTAGATTTTACATATATAGGATCCTTAGTAAGGATATGTTCATCAATAGCCCTGGGCTGATTTTTGTAAAAGGTTTTGGGTCAACCTGTAAAACTCAGTATTAATGCTATAGTATCTTATATACCAAAAAAAAAAGTAGAAATAAGGAGTTTGAGTTTAAATTTTTTCAAGTTAATTGAGGAGGTACCATTACCATATTGAAACCTGCACAATATATCAATACAAGTTAGTATTAATAAGTTAATTAAAAGGATTGATAAGGAGGAATTGACAATGCTTAATATATGTTATGTTTAAATAGATATCAAAGTGCATTAAGTATTAATATAGATAAGGAATATTATTTCACAAGAATAATATTGAGTAAGAGTGTCAAAAGACACTATTGAACATAGGTAAAACTACAACAAGCCTTGGTGAAGAGAAGCTGCCATATCAAAATAGGAAGAAAGATACATATAGAGACTAAGAAGGTCTCAACAATTTTGGTGCAACTAAGGTATTCTATCTTAGTTTACAATAAATTTATTTTTAATTGATAATAGCACCATAGTTTTATTTTCTAAATAGCAAAAGGAATAAAAGAGTTGAAGTATCTTAAGACACCAAAGTAGAATGAAAGTTGTAGTTATCGAGTGACCGTATTATCAAGCCTAAAGAATAATCTTTAGAGTGAAGGGAAAAGATCCAAATAAGGGATCAAACTAATCACATTCAAAGAGTCCAAAGACACTGAATATGATGCCATAGTTCCAAGGAATGTAGCATCCATAGTAGTATGAAACCTACAACAAGAGATAATACATCATAATGCAAGGAGAATAATGTAAGTCACAAGGAGAATAACATAACAAACATGCAAGTAGTAAAAATAATAATGAGTATTAGTCAAGCACAAGATGAGAGAATCTTATCTAAATAGATACCTTCATTGGAGAGGAGACACCTTCATTGAAAAGGAGCCACATTTTTTGGAGAAGATCCACCATATGTTGGAGTTCAAGGAGAATGTTGTTGTTACAAGAGAAGCCAAACAACTTGCGAGGAGTTGGTAAGAGTGTTAAGGAGATAAGAGAATGTTGAGTGCTAGGTTACATGCAAAGAAAGTAGCATACATTTGCCACATCAAATACATAAATATTGTGCCATTTGACACAAAGGAGAAGTGCACCAACGAAGTATTAGTAATACCTTAGGAATATAAAACTTTCTCAAGGAGAAAAGCATTCAAGTTTTAAATTAACACCTATGCTTGCTCCGCCTATAGTCAACAGTCATTGGTAATGCTCCATACAAACAAGGAAGGAATCAATCATTGTTATTTTAACATCCAAAGGGAGAGATAAAATCTAATCCACCAAAATAAATTCTTTCTAAATACCATAATGTCCCTGCACCATCTAGCAAGGAAGATTTACGTGTAAGGGCAATATAAATACCATATGGTATACAATCAAAAGGGAGAAAAAAAAGTATTAATAGCCTTGCCTAAAGAGTTCACATATATCAAGATACATAGGTTAAACAAAATTGAAGAGGAGAAGAGAACAATCTAGAGTGTAGAATGGAACAAAGAGTAATTAATACATATTGTAACACCTTGAAGTCTACAGAGAATACATTGTTCAATTGCTTTGAAAGTGTAGTCGAGGAAGAAATGAAATAACATGTGGCACATCATATTAGAGAAAGGTATATTGAACTTGGATTAATATTTAGTTTCCATCAAGTGCAAGGTGACATAAGGTTAAGTTTAACTAATTATTGCATTGAGGTATAAGGAAATTACAACCTTAGATAAATCCTTGATGATTTAGAAATCCAATTAAAGTAAGAAAATTATAACTTTAAGAGTCATTTGAAAATTGCATTATTCAAGATTTAAATATCAAACTATTTGCAAATTATTAAACTAGGAGATATAAGGTTTTCTACCTTGACATTGAAGTATTAATTTACAAATATTATAATTTTATGAATTTCTAATTAGGGAGATATAAGGAGTTCAAAACCAAATTAATATATTGAAATTTAGAAATCATATTATTGAGAATTGAAGGATATAGAAAGAAAAACATTAATTTGCTTGAAATTTGGCAATTATTGTTTATAATAGTCTCTTATACAAATTAAACGTACAAAATGAATCCAACTATAGAGTCTTGAAAAATAGAGAACTTTATCAAATTGAAAGTGCATTAAAATCATCTTTAGCTTATTATTCACAAATAGGGAGAGATAAGATGAAATATAGTAGTTGAACATTAGGGATTCAACTCAAACAAAATTTAAAGAAATCTAAGCACTTTATCAAGACCATAGTATAATTAAAACACTTGGGAGATATAAGAGATTCTACAAAACTTAAGAGTTAAAATTTTTTCATCAAAGTTGATCATATACTCTAAACTAGACAGATATAAGGTAGATAACTTCAAAGGTTTTAAAATACAAAACTTTTATCATAATTAATCTCAATTATAAAGATCCAAAATAAATAATATTGATTGATCACATACTACAAGACTTGAAGAATTGAAAGTTATAATTTGATCATATACTCAAATTCTACTTAGAATTTAGAAGTTAAAAGATAGGGAGATATAAGCTTTACAAGTGACAATAGTCTATTAAAAATAATAAGTAAGAAGGATGTCTAATTCAAAGAATACAAAGAATAACAACATGGAAAACATCCTTATAAAAGGAAAGGGTAAATTTCATACAAATTAGAATTAGGAATCTACTTACAAAGGTTGGAAACTTAGATCTTACTTCAAAAGTGATCTATAGTGATGCCTTAGAAGAAAACTTAAAAAATCTGGAATATTATCTACATAGTAGAATCATTGAAGCAATTGATAATGAAAAGGATGATATTACAATTCATTTAGACAATGACCATGTATTATATATGGATTTACTTACATTCCAGTATTACAAAGAAGAGAATGTAGAGCAAAAATAATTAAGTGAATCATTTAAAGAGCAACCAAAAATAGATTAATATTTCTTAGAGAAGATATATGAATCCTCATGCAATATTGACACTTCAAGTTCTTCTAACTCAATATATTATCATGATGCTTTAAGTGGTTGTACAAAATATTTTATACTAAAGAAGAATTGTGATGAGAAGGACAAAGGCAAAGAGAAAATATTTTTGCATGAATCTTATGATAGCATAACATCACTTGAAAGCACACAATATGTTTCTAATAAAGAATAAGAAGAAGATGAACCTAACAAAGGAGGAATACAATACAAAGTAAATTAAAGACATGATGAAAACCATATTGAAGACTAAAGTCTTCAATACCCAAATAATGTAGTATGGGGGTGGGAATATATTACATTATTTTGTACATGCCAATGTACCACATTGGGTACATCTTTATATTAGGAGTTTATCTTAGATTAAGGTTTTATTATTTACTTTATACAATGTAAAAAATGCACAAGTGTTAGAATGTGCAATGATGTAAATATTCATGTAGTCTACATGTACATGAGTCATAGGATAGGTATATGAAGAGTCATGGGTAGATGAAATGCCAAGGGATATATCTCCCTATATATATACCTTTGATAGAGTAAGTAGAAAGCCAATTAAGTAAGCTAGGAAGTATAGTGAGAATAGTAGAGGATAGTAGATACAATGTAGATCATGCATAAATTTTGGAGTGTTCAAGTCCTCCAATATATTATATTGTACAATTTTTGTGAGCATTCATTAATTGCTATTTCCTACATTATTGTAAATGTTTATCTCAACCTTTTTTTGCACATTATATTACCATTATCATATAGTTAACATTGCTTGCTCTTTTTAGATCTTGTGGTTGCATTTCCTTAAATAGATTCAAGAATCTGAATTGATATTTCTTTTGATAAACATACATATTTATAGGCACCAAGTGCCTTTACAATACCATGGAATTACGAATACCATTGGAATACAATGATAAGAAGGCATTTAATATGCCTTATCTATAACCTTATCAAGAAGATAATTATTTATTTAATAAAGGTGGTCCTCATCATTCCTCCCCGCTAAAGAAGCATTGGTCCCCAATGCATACAAACATGGAGGAGAAAAAGTGAGACAATATAAAGGAGTGTTGGGTACAATAGAAAATGCACTTCATATTACAAAAAGTAGAACACCAATGATGAACTGGAGTAGGTTTTTATAAAACAAAAAATTGATGCTAGCACTAAGTCATACTTAGAATAATATTAACGACTGTAAACACTGCTATGCTAGCAGATAGCTGGATGATCCCTCAATGTGGTAGGAAAAGAATGTAGTAGGTGATGGTGCGCAAGGAATATTATGGTAGAATATACCTTGAAATATTCTCACAAAATATACTAGCTTTAAATTAAATTAAATAAAATTTAATTTAAATTATTATTATTTTTTTAATGAAAATGTATTCCCCAAGGGAAAGGACGCACATAGATCATGAGAAAAATAAAATGGGAGGAAGGGCATGGCCCAAATCAAATGGATTTTTTTTTTAAGATATGAAAGGGAGTGTGCAACATGGTACAACATGAATATGAGGATGGTCAAGGTGGTGGTTACGAAAGAAGAGGCAACCAGTGGTGAGTAAGGAAAAATATGCAGCGGACACTGATAATAGGGTAAGTGGATGAAAAGTTGGGTGGGGAATGTAATAATATCTACAATAAATGGTTGTAAATGTCATGTAAATAGAAAAATAGAAAATCCTATTAGTCTCAGTTGTGGGAGATAGAAGTGGGAGGGTATCCAACAAGAGTTGATACATGGAAACAACCAGATTAGGTAGGTCTAGTGGTGGCAGTTGCATATGGATCTATAACAAAGAGGATTTGCACTTGGTAGGGTGGGACAATGAGCAAGTCAAAATTCAAAAAGTGGTGCAACGACTATGTGAATAGAGTCTTCTGCAACCAAATAATTGGTAAATGTTGTAATGTATTCATCATCAAGAATATAATAAGAACTTCTTCATTGACAACTTCAACAATTGCTGTACCTTTTAGATATACATCAACAACTTTCACCAAAAGAGTGATATTAGTTGCATGAGAGGGTAGGGTTTGTGGTACATCTTCTATCATAGCTGCAACATCATTGAGAGTAGTAACTTTAATTACGGTTGGGTCTTCTTCTACCAAATATACATCAAATATAACTGCAACTTTAACAGGTAAAACAACATTAGGTTCATCAATTGCTGTAAATTATGCAATTTTATCAATAACAACATCATCTAAAGGCAAGATGATAGGCATCAGGCCCATAGATCCTAGTTCAAGATCTATAAAAATTTCTTCTTTACTAAGAAGAATTATGTCATCAACATTTTTCTCAACTACCATTTCTTCTAGCATGGCAACTCAAATCTGCTAGATTTTAGCATAGATGTCTGTATATCATTGAGAGATCTCATATAGTGAAAGATTCAGACTTGATAAAATGGTGTCAAATATGGAAGCAAAGATAAGAGAAAAACCCATAGAGGGTCAGATGCTCTGATACCAAACTGATATAGAAACTACGATCCAAAAATCCAAATTGATATTTCTATTGATAAACATACATATTTATAGGCACCAAGTGTCTTTACAATACCATGGTATGACGAATACCATTGGCATACAATGATAAGAAGGTATTTAATATGCCTTATCTATAAAATTATCATGAAGATAATTATTTATTTAATAAAGTTGGTCATCATTAATATATATTATCAAAAGCTAACAATTGTCTAGATGAGTTTAGTTGCAAATATTATTTGGTGGTCATGCAAACACATCAAGCCAAGCCCCCATTTGTTTTTGATCTTAGTTATTTGCTCCCACATGATATGGTGGAATTTCCTTTTGGCATTTTGATTTCATATTTCCCATATAAATTTTCAAATGAGATGCTCCATCATGTCCATAATGCCCTTGGACACACAAATAATGCTTATTGGTAGATAGAGATGACTAAGAGTATAGAGTTTACAAGAAAATCTAGTGTAGGAGGGGTTAAACATATATTGGCTAAAAAATTTATCTTAGCCTTCATTCTACATAGGATATTTTCCCAATGCTAAGCTTTGGGAATATTATAAGAGATAGCACTCCTAGGTAAAAGAAGGAATGTTCTAAACCTACCTTGTAACCTAAATTTTTAGAGATCTATGTAGCTTCCATGAGATGGGAATGGTATAAATAAATAACAAAATTATTATTATTCTCCATGCAACCTATTTTAGTAGAGTAAACGTTAAGATCAAAGGCAAACCTATGGGCTATTTGAGGTGAGGCCCTAGGTATGGTTTAGTTCTTTTCCACCATAGAAAGTGGGTATCCCAAGGAGAGTTTGTTGTCATATTTTATACTCTAAGGTTCAACCAAGAAGATTTTCTACAATGAATCATAGATAGAATGGGATAGGAAACCTTATGTTAAACTCCTAGAGAGTCCAAAAAAACGTTTAGGCTACCATTGACCAATGGGCATTCTAGGGGAAGACAATGCATTTTTTTATCTAGCCTACAATATTTCCATCAAATCTTACCCTGCAAAAGGTGTCATAGATTGCATTATGGTTATGACTATAAAAAGTATCATCCATATCAAATTTTATGGTGATGAAATTTATATTGGTCTACTTCTTAGAGTGGATGACTTCTTGGGTGAGTTCAATTCCTTTTAAAATATTCCTACTTGAATTAAAGCTAGATTGTTCTTTTAAAACTAGAGATTGCATAATATTTTCAAGCCTCTTAGAGATTATATTGGTAACTATTTTTTAGGAAGTATTGCATAACAGGATAGGTCTATATGTACATATAGGCAATGCTCATGCTTATTTTGGAATCTAGGCTAGAAAGGAAGAGTTAATCCCCCCATGGATTCTATGATTCTATCTAGAGTCTTTCACCATTACTAAAAGATCATTTCTTATGATCTCCAAAAAATATTGATAAAAAATTACCCATTTGGCCCATTTGGATACCCATTTCTCCCATTTGGACACATGAAAATTTTTGTGAAATTTTGGGAACTTTTATATTTTACCTAATTTTCAAGCTACTGGAATTAAGAAGCAAAACATTGGCACAGAGAAGGTCTCAAAGCCATGCTGCTTAATGGAAAATAAGGTGTAGGGCTCAATCCATGTTAGAATGGTTAAAATGGATTAAGTTCAATTTTGGATCGTGATCACAAGCAAGGAAGATGAAAATACAAAGAAGATCCCGACCATGAGCAAATTTCTCCTAAAACCATGATGTTCAAAGGAAAATAAGGTTGATGCTCAAATCCATGATCAATAATGGAAAATAAAAAGAAATTATTAAGTCTATGATCAATTTTTCAAGGGAGGCATGCATCCAAAAAAAAATAACCACAACCATGAGAAAATTATCCAAAATCACAAATTTCCACAAATTCGCATTCAATTTGATCAAGTGGCCAGAAATCTTATTTGGTCATGCGAAAACAAGTTTAATTTGGAAGTCATGTGACAATGGGTTTTATTTGTAAGTCACGTGGTTGAAAGTTTTATTTGTAAATTGTACAGTTGTGAGTTTTCTTTATAAGTCATGTAGTAGTGGGTTTTATTTGTAAGTCATGCAATAATAGGTTTTCTTTGTAAGTCATGAGATACCATGTTTTATTTGTAACTGGCATGGCGAAGATAAAGGAATTACACAACTAAGAATACTCAAAACCATAAATTTCTATGAATCCATAGTCAATTTGGTGAACATTTGCTAATTTTGATTTTGGAGTGCGACCACAAGATTTTTTTTGTAAGTCATGTGGTCACAAGAGAAAGGGTTACCAAATAGATCATAAGGATACATTTCATTTGCTCAAAACTATGGAATCCTCACCATCCATTCTTAAAGCAATAAAAATTTCTTTCTCTTGCTCAAAACCAAGACTAAGCTTGTAGATTTTTATGAAAAATTAAATGCATATTAATCCCGATCTAGATCAATCCCCCATGTCGTGATAGCAAATTTGATTCAATAAATTTGTATTTCAATTGCAAAGTTAATTCAATTTAATAATTTCAAAATCTTGCATGTTAGTTTATTTTAAAGTTTCTAATGCTTACTCTCGGACCATGCCATTAAAATCATTTAGGGAAAGAGAGCTTTAATCCTAGATTTCTTGAAATTGTGAATTTTTATGAATCTATGATTAAGTTGGTCAAATTGCCACAAATGTTATTTTTTTGCATGGTGGCGAGTCTTTATTTGCAAAAGGTGTGGCCAAGTGAAAAGGAAGGAGCCAAAAGCCATTAGTTTTGCGCAAATTCATGATTAACTTGAATTTCATTTAAAATTTTACTTTGCTTTACCATTCATTAGATTATCATGAATTATTAAATTTACTTTGTAGAGTGATAAAAATAATAATCCTATAGATTTCACTAAGGTCAAATTTTTGTGACATTTCATTTTTCTTTACAATATTTTTGATCACGACCCCACAATGTCTCCATGTCATGGCCATGGTTTTGAGACAAGGGACATAAATAAAATATTACCTCAGTCTAGAGCATGTTGAAGATATAGCGACAATTAGGAGATAAGCTTAAGTCTAAATCCTAGCCTTAGCAGTAATTAGGAGACACGCTTAAGTATAAATCCTAGCCTTAACAACAATTAGGAGATAAGCTTAAGTCAAAATCCTAGTCTTAGTGGCAATTAGGAGATAAACTTAAGTCTAATCCTAGCCTTAGCGGTCATTTGGATACAAGCTTAAATCTAAATCCTAGACTTAGTGGAAATTAGGAGATAAGCTCAAGTCTAAATCCTTGCCTTAGTGGTGATTATGAGATAAGCTGCCCGATTTGCTTGAATTTGTTTTTGATATTTTGTTTAGTTGACCCAAGCAAGGAGGGTGCATGGTAGTCTTGAAAATGATTCTTGAATGAACATAATTAGCAATGATTGAGTGTTTTATTGTTGAATTTTATTATGAATTCTATGATTATGACTACCCTCTCAAGTGGCTAGTCGATGAGGAGATGGAAAATGATGAAAGCGACGAGTCACTTGACTAAGATGACTTGATTGTGACCAAAGATATAAGCTTTTTTGGAGCATTTTGAAATGAAATTATTAAAGAACTTGGGTGTCTTTGGAACCTTTTGAAATTGACCAATGGAACTAGGCATCTTTAGAGCCTTTTGAAATTGAGATGGTGAGGCAAAGGGCACAACTTTGTAAGCCTTGCAATTGATATATTTGTATTGATTAAATGTGAGGCAAATGATGTAAACTTTTGGAAACTTGGTAGTTGATTGGTTGATTGGTGATTGGATTGAATTATATCCTTAACCAGGAAGGTGCGCTACCTTGATTTGTCCCATGTTGTATGATTTTTTGATTGTTGATTGGGGGAGGTATGATATCGATAATGCCCCAGTTGATGTTTTCAAATATTTTTATTTTGATTTTATGTTATATATGCAATGATGAATGTAATGCTTATATGATGTATTGATTTATACATGCGATGTACTAATGATATGCAATGATTAAATGATGGATGTATGCTTAGCTTTTGTAATCTAGGTGTATAGATGGAACATGATGTATGCTTATATGGATGTAGTGTTTAATGTTAAATGCATATTTTTAAATTTATTCAATTTATTATGAATTTAATTCTTGTTACATGATATGGCAGATATAATATGTACGCAATGCATTGATTTGATGTGGATGATCTAATGCAGATTGTGGATGTATGCTTTAAATTACTTAAAATATAATGAATGAATCTCATTTGTGTTTAACAAACTAATGACAAACACAAAAAAATGCATAAAAATCATGGAATACAAATGTTAACCCGTATCATAAGAATTAGATATTCATACATACATATGTGAGATGACGTGATGTGAAATGTAGGGGTTTTCGATATAAGACTATGTAAAATAAAAATTATGCATAAAATAGTCAGTGGTTGTCTAAGTATAATTTGATGATATCCATCCAGTATCTATCCTATGCTATGCAGAACCCTTAATAAACAAAATTTCATGAGGAAAACAATGAATGTTGATGAGATGATTTGTTGCTATGGGGATTTTTTGAAGTTTTCTATAAGACTCAAACACCCTAGTTAATTGATCAAAAATTGCATACTGATTACACAAGACTCCTAAAAGATATAAGCCTATTAAGTAGACCCAAATATTCATTATCTCTATGTGTGCACAGTGAATGTATTAGATGAGATATAAGACTACCTCATTGCCAGGCAGGTTTCATTCAACCCATTGCTGTAATGAGGATCACCCTATGGTCATCATGATCCTGAGTTTAGGTGCAGTTGGACTAGACTACTATGCAATACAAGCCACCTAAAGCTAGCTCATCCATAATATAACATCAGTCTATACAATATAAGGTTGCTAGTGTAACAAACATATCACCATGTGTAAAGCTACTCCATTGGTAGGTGGATTCATTCAACCCATTATTGTAATGGATATCACCCTATGGCTTTTGAATACTAAAGATTCAAAGGATTCAAGCTCATTACCCCCTTATTTTCTTTTAATTTATTGGGATACTTGTGCATTATTAGTGGTGAAAAACACTGTTTATTTTATAATTTTGTTTTGTTTTTGAGTAAGAGATTTGCTTTGTGATAAAAATCATTGTTTATTTTGTATTGCTTTGGGAATTTTGCTCATTTTGTGTAAGAGTAAGGGATTGTTTTGGTAGGGAGGATCTTGTCCTTTTGTCAATTCTTAACATTCTAGACCATGCACATAATAATATGAGCAAGGAAAACCATTCACTTTAGGTGACTAGGATCACTTTGTAGTGCCATCCTTCCTTGTTCAGACTCGGATTGTTAATGTTTAAAATTATGTTGGGATTTTGACATATGCAAGGTACTATCAAAACAAGACCTTACATTCTAAAGCTAAGATAGCTTTCTGCAAAATATGAAAAGATAACTAGGGATGACTGAATGATCAGAAAACCTCGGTATACACCCTATAGCAACTCATTAGTTGTGCTGAAAAACATAGTTACTCACAATGAAGTATGAATGATAAGGATATGCGGATTCATGATTGACATACAAATATGGTGTCTTTTGTAAGAATGTAAACACAATATATCCTAATATAAATGTAATGGATGGATATACCTAATGAAATGCAACCTAATAAGTGCATATAATAAAAACGCATAATGTAAATGATTTTGTATTTTAATGTTTTGTATTATTTTAATGTTTTTATGTTTTCTGATTTGTTTGGAATTTTTGATGATTTTGTTATTTTTGTAATTTTGATTATTCTGATTTTTTTTAGGGGTAAGGTGTGATACCTTACATACCCCCAGTGTGTATGGTAATTATAAATTAAGGGGAAGGCATGATATTCTTAGAATCCCCACTCCGCTTCATCGCTTATGGTGTGGATAGTGGGAAAGGTGTAACACCTTGAAGACCCCTAGTGTGCATTTTTTCTACTACAATGTGATTGTCTTGGCTAGGAGGAGTGGTAGAAATCAACCCCCCTATTGTGGCATGAAATTTTATGCAATGCCAATGTCTCTATGAGATGAGATGAGCGAAGATGAAATGTTGGATGAATCCATAGGTTGCGTAGATCAATTTTGATATTCCAAGTCCTCTATTACAACACTGATCATTCCCACAAACTCCTACTGAGGTGGATTGATATGCACCTAATTAGGTTGCTCGACTTGATTGGCAGGTGTTGTTTTTGCCTCATGTGTGGGAAAGAGGTATTGGAAGACTCCTATTGGTTGGTTTTTTGGAGCAAGAAGATTTCCAATCTGAAGCTCTTACCTCTTGATCATATCCTATACTAAATATCTAAAGGGATAACATGTCTAGATGTCATGACCCCTTTGTCGATGATAAGAACTATATAGGTTTTCCCTATGCCCCTTTGATTTATGCTTATTAGGTTTTAATGGACAAATATTGGGAATATTAATTGCTTGTGTCTCGCACAATCAATTGAATATCGATGCTAATGTCTCTAGAAAATGAGTATATTATCATGGTGGCCAATGTTGTTGGCCTTATATTTGATTCTATTGTGTATGATTTTGGATCGATGGAGGATGAGCCTGGTAATTAGGTTGCACTAGTAGTTGAGGTGATACGACCTGGTTTAAGGATTCAAGGATACTCAAAACAACTTGATTAATTGGGGCCACCTTTTTTGCGTGTTGCCACCTCTAATATTCTTGTTTGGCCATTCCCTTTTTTGGAGTTGAATATCACCCTCCTTGACCTTGATGTCCTCAATGATATCAGCCTGTGCTAAGGCCTCAAGTATTTGATATTTTTGTAATTGTAAGAAGAGCAAAATCTACTTCGAACAACTTCTAGTAAATATTTGGGCTAGTTCTGTTATGGGTAGAGTGAAAGGTAATTTTGACATCACCTTTCTCCACCTGTTGCCATATTCTATGACTGACTCATCATCAAATTGATGAAGGCTAGACAAGTCAGTCAAGTTTATCATTTTCTTAGCATTAAAGGCAAAACATTCCAAAAATGCATCAACTAATTGCTCAATAGTGTATATGCTATGGTGTGGTAAATGATTATACCATTCCAAAGCACCCCTAGCTAACATTATAGGGAATTTTCTCAACATCAAGCGGTCATTGTCTTGAATATGAGAGAAAATATTGATGAAGCTTGTCACGTGCTCTTGTGCATCTTTTTCACCTTAAAATTTTTAAGTTTAGGCATATCGAAATATGGTGGGTATGGTAGTGATGGTACTGATGGATGCAGAGGTTAATTGCTAAGCTACTTCAATGTTGGTTTTTAATAAACTTAACTTTGAGCTTGTTTTTCTAATGAGTTTAGCTGATTAATTAGAACTTTGTATGCCCCTAAAAAAATGATATGATCTGCCTATTGTCACCCTTGATTAGGTAGAGGGGGATGATTTTGGTGTTGAGGTGGGTGATAAGTATGATTATTAGGTACCTCATCATAAATGAATTCAAGGTAGGTATCCACTTGATCTTGATGTTCTCGTGGAGGCTCTTCATATAATTCCTCTTATTGTTGATCTTGGTACTATTGAGAAGTATGAGGTTCCTTATGATAACTAGGTAATGGCTTTTGATGTTTAATGTGATTTTATCATGGTCAAGGGGGAAGATTTTGATATTGTACATGTCATCTTATATATTGTTACATCCTCTGGGTTCTAGGTGTAAGAACCACTTCATCCAATGCATTTTGTAACTGCTCTTCTTGTATCTTTTGTTGGAACAAGTTTTGTAGGTGTGCCCATTGTGGGTCCACCCATTGTTGATTTAATTGTTTTTGATCCATTTGGAGTTGATCTGCATGTTGTTGTCTGTTAATATTTGGTCTAAGTGCCTGATGAATATGATTTTGTGGTTCACTTGTATGGGTTTTATGTACCCTCATATTTGAAATACGAATGGATTTATCTTGTGTTTCTCCCCTAGTAGGATATATTACTTATTTTCCAAAATCTCGAAAGGTTGCATTGACTTGATATTTTAGTTTATGAATGAGATTTTTCTAGTTGGGTGATGTAGAGACGCAACATGGTTGCACCAAGTACTCTTCATGAGGAGTAGGAGGATGACCTGGGTCCTATTCCTCATATATGGGGAATGAATTATATTTAGGCTTAAATGTAAGCTCTATTATTTGGGTTGCACAGAAGCACAACATGTTCATGCAGAGTACTCTCTGTGAGGAATAGAGGGGTGACTTGCTCAATAAAATGGAGCGGTTTGCTCATCTAGGCTAGGCCATGGTGTATACTCATATTCATGTTTTGATTTATGTATAGAGAAAGCATGATATGAACCTATGGCATTGATCTAATAGACCCCTTAGTGGATGAATTATTCATTATATATAGTTCTATTAGGGTGTCCAAATCAAGAATGTTTCCTAGAGGACTTGTGGGTGGTTTCCTAGAAGGGATATCTTGAAGGTTTGACCCCCTATGGATGGTATTGATGTTATTATAAAACTTGGGATGCCATTTAGGGATGTCCATGTCCTATGGACTTATTTGGAGATGTTATTTTGTCTCAAAACCTGATTCTCTCCTTAATTAGGTCTTGTTCGCCATGGGGGGTCCCTTGGCAATTTTTTTTTAGAAAATTGACTTTAATTTTTTTTTTTGTAGGTGTTATATATCAAAATGATCAGTGCAAAAAGCTTATCACAATGTGCTAGGACCCAAAAAAGTGTTTTTCAGGATCAAATTTTGTATTTTTGGAATATTTGGCCAATCGGGGCTAGTGGAAAAATGATAAATTTGAGGAATTTTGAGAAAATGTAGAGTTAGGCCTCAAATATTTTGTGAGAGGTGCAAAAGGTGATAACTTAAGATAGAAAAACAAATTTGGTTATTTTTGGATTTTTCTTGGAATTTTATGACTGTTAAAATGTTGTTTCCCCCTATTTTTGGCTTTAAAAAATACTCAAAATAGAGTAATGATAAAACCAACATAACTTCTTCGTTATAGCTTCGATTTGCACAATTTTTGATTTGTTGGATGCATAATCAAAAAGTTACAATTGTATTTTTAAGGTGTGGTCCCAGATCGGATGGTAGGATTTTATGTTGATTACATAAACAATAAAGAAATAAACAAAGTAGACAAAATGATTATCTCGTTTAAAGATTGTTTTTGTTTCCTAAAACTAGCTTATGTATTATGATTTGTTATTTTTCTTATCTTTCTCTTGTTCAAGTTTTTGATATTGTTGATGTAATACTCAATGTTAAAAGGATTTCACATGTACACTCTCACACACTAACCTGGTGATGAAGTTCAGGTTGTGAAACCCACAAAAATATGGAGATGAAACCCATATCTGGTGAGGGAGCACATGTCTTACCAATCCTCACCTAGTTCATCGTGGTCAGCGATACACCCTTCAAAGAGAAATGCGTGCTATTTTCCATGGCTACAATGGTTCTTAGAGCTAGCCTTGGCCAAAATGGGGTATGAAGATCCACACTACAAGCCAATAAGGTGGTGATGAAGTCCACTTTTGTTAGTCTATATCAGCAGGTGGGTATGAATTCCACCTCAATATGTGATGTGTGTGTGGGTTCATTTTATTTCATGCAAAAAGGAAAATGCAACATAGAGCATTCATAATTTTTCACTAATGCATAAAAGAATGTTTCAAATTTCCAAATTCTAATAAAAACATTTCAATTTTCAAAAATTTTTAAATGCAACCTTAAATGAAATTAGCCTTTAGACAAGTTGCAAGTAGGTAAACCCTAACAATAAAATAAATAGGGCATGCCTCTATATAAAATGATATGTAGCAGAGGTCATCAGACACTGATTCAGTTAGACAGAGGGACTACTATAACTTGGGGTGGCTAGAAGCATAGGCCATTGTTCCCAAAATTGGTTTTCAGCAGAAAAATTGAAACTTGAAAATTTCTAATACATTTTTCTATATTTTTCGATTTAAATTGCCATTATATATTTTTCTATAAAGATACAATAAAATCAATCATAAACATACTTATAGGAGTAGCCAATATATTATGAAGATGCTGCTAATCAGGTTTTTTGCACTCAGTTCTGAGGCTATTAGAGATCAGAGTGGCAGATATGCTAGCCATCAAAGGGTAAAACAACTCTAAATTTGAGCTATTTTAGCTCAGAATGGTGGTATCTGCAAATAAAAAAAAATAAGAAAACAATTTAACGATAATTTAGGATATTGTGGGAAAAGTCCCATACATGATCGCCACTATAAAGTAGCAAAAACCATGCACCTAATTATGTAAATTGAAATCAATTAACAAGAAATACTAAGTAACCTTAATAACAAAAAGATAAATAAAATATGATGTCCTTATCATTAATAATTTGGAATTCTTTACAAGAGGTTACAAAATATCCCTCTTAGGGATTCACCAATTGATACAATATTACAATATGAAATCCCAAAGGGGAAGGTGCAATTCATAGAGTTCTTGCTCTTCCAAAATTAATTATGGAGGGTTTCTTAGTGACCTCTACTTGATTATGCAAATATTAAGAAATCTTCATGATGATTTTCTCCTTTGGAAACTTGAGATCTGCACACATAAGCACTTATAAGACATTAGTAGCAAATGTGGAACCTCTCAAGATGAGGTCCATTTCCCATAGTATGCAAATGAAAGGAAAATGTGTAAAGCTGTAAATAAATGCATGTAAAACTAAATGAAAATATGCTAAACTATGTTAGAAAACCAAATTGAAAGCTACTAAAGCTAATCTAACTAAAAAAGACAATCAAATCAAATATCATCGGGTGGTTTTCATTGATTAGAACGATTGGCTTTGCTAACTTTCAAAGGGTCCAATGGCTCTACCTATGAGCCACTGTGAGACATAGACATGACTAAACAGAGATGATTTTATTTGTTCTCCTTGTAGGGAGACACTCAATTTGACTATCAAATTGATGTTTAAGGATTGTTGTGTTCTGAAACACAGTTGAATCATGATAATTGACATGAAATAATGAGGATTGATGATGCACAATGGTTGAATTTGATATTCAAGATCCTATAAACTCCATTGATTTGAATGCGAGCTCCATGTTGGGATTTGGGTAGCATCTTGGTGCTTATGAGAGAAGGTTCTCTCTGTCCCTCAAATCGGTAGAACTTTGTTGCATCTAATTGATCACTATATTTTATATATTTTGTGAATTTTTTGAGGATCTTTTATATATTATAAAATTAGCCTTATTAGCTTGCAAGGGAAACCAATATCAAGATTTTTTTAGGATTAGGCATCCCAAGCATCACTTTTGGAAGCTTCTCAAGGATAATTTTTATGCACAACCACCCTATAATAGATTTGGATTGGCTCAAGAAGCCTAAGTTTGTTACAGGTGAGGCCATCCTTGATAGACACAACCTGATCTATGAGCCTTTACTAGATCCAAAATCCATTTCGGAGCCATCATGAACCATCATGGTTGCCATGGAGACATCAAAGTAGACCATGGCTATGACTAAAACATATCAAATTACCTTGCTTGAATGGTTAGAACCATTTTTAGGTCTTGGGAAGGCCCAATATGAGTCATATGGCCTGAAAAGGTGTCCATATGAGTAGCCTCCTCAACATGACATGTTTTATGTGTCTATAGGTTGTGATTATTTCTTTGCAAAAGGTGTGGCCAAGTGAAAAGAAAGGAGCCAACAACCATAATCTTTGCTCAAAGTCACGATTAAGGTTAATTTCATTTAAAATTTCACTTTTCTTTATCATTCATCCAATTTTTGTGAATTTTTAAGTTTGCTTTATAGAGTCCTAAAAAAAATAATCCTTAGGATTTCACTAAGGTCAAATTTTTGTGACATTTCATTTTGCTTTGCAATATTTTTTATCACGGCCCCACAATGTCTTCATGTCAAGACCATGGTTTTGAGACAAGGGACATAAATAAAATATTACCTTAGTATGGAGCATGTTGAATATATAGCAAAATCCTAATTGGAATTTCAAGCATTTTTTGGAAAACCCTATTTTGCCCTAAAATTAAAAGCAAAAACCTTAGCAAATAACATAAAATTAAAAATTTAAATGAATTATAATGTCAAACTTAAAAAATCAATTAATAAATTTAATAATCATCAACCTTAATAATAATAGTAGCAATTTTTTTTTGCCATAGTTATAATTTGATCCTTTATTCTATGTTGTAGGTAATTGAACCAGAAAGGGAGAAATATGAAACATCAAAGATATTGAAAATTATAGAACCTCTGGAGAACAAATTATGTTAGAGAATCTTTAGTGGTGAATTATCACAAGAATAGGGGATGGCTTAGATTGAAGCTTAGCCAACTGGAAGCTATTAAAGCCAATAAAATTACAGAGACCAGTCATAGAGAATGAAAGCCGAAGGAAGCAAAAATACATGGAACCTGGACCTAAATTCAACCACCTAGTGTGTGAAAAGTAAGAAAAACCAATAATTGAAGATTGATAGCTTGGATAGGAAAATAATTGGAGATATATGTGGTTGAAATTGAAGATCCAAACCAATAAGAACCATAAATTGACACCTCATCCTCTTAGTTAAAGATAAATGATCGATATAACTATAAAAAACTGAAAGGGAGAAAGATGAAACATTGAAGATATTGAAACTTATAGAACCTCTAGAGAACAAATTCTACTAGAGAATCTTTAGTGGTGAATTATCACAAGAATAGGGGATAACTCAAATTTAAGCTTAGCTAACTGGAAGCTATTAAAACCAAGAAAATTATGGAGACCAGTCATAGAGAATGAAAGCCAAAGGAAGAAAACATACATTGAACCTAGACCTAAATTCAACCACATGGTGTGTGAAAACTAAGTAAAATCAATAATTGAAGACTGATAGCTTGGCTAGGCAAATAATTGGAGATATTTATGGTTGAAATTGAAGATCCAAACCATAGAAGAACCATAAATTGATACCTCATCCTCTTAGTTAAATATAAATGATCCATATAACTATAAACAACTGAAAGGATAGCTATGAAGCACTGAATAACTATTGTAAAGCACTAAAAATTTGAAATTATAAGGTTATAAATAGCAATTTGGACCCCATGCCAAAGGGTCAAATGCCATTTTTAGCAATAGAAATTTAGGAATTTTCTCTCTTTTGTAGTTTCTTGAGCATATGCACCCCTATCACCATAAATGGAGAATTTTATCCCTTGCAATAATCTAATGCAAGTAATTTTAAGAATTTTAATCATCGAATAACTTCATTAATACAAATTTTAGAGTTTCTTGGTGTATTTTACGCATCTGATGGTGTTTACATCTGAGGTAATTCTAGTATTTGTTTTTCTTATTTGAAGATAGCACCTCTTTGTTATTGTATTGTGCAAGCGTTGTTCAAGTTAGAGCTTATTGAATTCAGAATTCTTACTTCTATAGATTCAACATAAAACTTCAACTATAATGGCTTGTTTTCTTTCCTTTCTCTAGCCCTATCCTTTTGATTTTTTTTTAACTTGTTATATTATGAGTAGATTAGCTGAATTTTAGATTCTAAATCTCATTTTATGTGTTATATTCAGAGTAATCATTGCTATGTGCTATAATGAATATGAATGTGATGCAATGAATGATTTATGTTGATAAATTTCAAGGTAGCAAGCCTAGAATCTTGCTTTTCTATAATTCTATTATATAATCCTGATATTAAATTCTTATAATTTTGTAATTGGCCAAATATTAAGCTAGATTTATGTTTTACAAGTTTAAACAATGAATTAACACTCACCCTTGTTAACAATTATATGTTCCTCTGAGTTATCCATTTGATTTCTATTTTTATGCTTTAGTTTAGAATTTGATAAGAACATAACTAGGTTAGACCAACCTTACCAAAACCTTGGGGAGATTGATTATTTTATTTCAAGAGAGGACATCCCGAATGAGTCCTAGCTGTTGGTATATATTTGAAAATTTGACAAGTGTGTCACTAAATAGTAATGCAAAAGCTTAGGATCAAATGACCCTAGACTTTTCAAGAATTGACATCATGTAAAGTTTTAAAAAAGTGCACAAAGCTAGAGCCATGCAATCTTAGGATTTTAAGAACCTACATCAACTACAATATTTAGGAGCTACAAGTAATATTGTCACACCAAGTCCAAAATAAATAAATCATAGAAGATAAAGTGAAGAAGTAGAAAATCTCAAAGTGAAACAATCCTAGAATTTTAAGAAGATGAGGTCATCAAAGCTTTAAAAAAAATCTTAGCCTCACCTCGAAAGCCTTGGTAGTAGTCAAAATATCTTGTCAATGAGTATAAATATCCTGAACATGTCCCTTTTATAAAGATTCACATATGTCACCCAACCACCTATATCAAAATAGTTAAACTAAGATGGTGCCTTAGGCAAGTTGGCATAACAAATAAGCATAATAGAAAAAAGCTAAATATTCTAAAGTTGATCAGATCTCTCAAGGATGCCTAGTATATGGGATAAGATCAAGACCAGCCATATGTTCATTAGGATCAAAATAGTTGATCTGAGTGAAGTGAGAAAGTGACAACCACACTCTTCAAGAATGAAAATCAAACCATGCCTTTCCATATCAATTTTGAAAAGATATCTCATTGTAATGATAAAATGCAATAGAAAGCATTGTAAAATGATATAAATATCTAAGAATTCCTAAGCACAAGGATAGAATATTTAGCAATTTCCTATTGTATATTGTACATTTTCACTTTCCAATCAATATAAGTAGAAATTTGTTTGGCCTTCATTAGGAATAACATTTTTATACTTTTATATAAATGAGAGTTATGTATTTTAATACATTTCTATTTAATGCTTTTTGAATGGTAAATTATGTTAAATCAAATTCTATTGTAATTGGATTGTTATTTGGATTCTATTTCATAAAGATTTTGGAATGTTTAAAATGCAAAATCTATGTATAATAGACTTGGTAATGCTTTCTTTAGTGGCTAGTCTATTATTCTTTGCTTTAGATTGACTATAGGTGTATTTGTGCAGTGTATATAATTGATATTACACTATATCCCATACATTTTAAAGGTATTCTCTAAAACCTTTTCTCCCTTTATAACCCTTGCATTTATATTTGTTGTCTTCAAATACTTTTTTTTTATTTCTTTACTTTCAAGAAACTGACCTTCTACAGAGGTTGAACTTAGGATAAATCCTTGTCATCCAATATTGGTTGTGATATAGGATGCATTTCATATATTAGACAAATTTTAGTCCAAGACTTATTAATTATTGGCTCATATTTGATGGCTTGTGCTAAAGGAATCATATTTTTAGGTATTTTGGTACTAATAATAGATTAGCTTCTACAAAGGGTTATTTTATAGCCTTGAGGTACTCAGGATAAGGTACTCAGAAAGAGGAACTTGGAGGATCATTTTCTTGAGGATTTTCACCCTCTTGGTGATAAATATTAGAAAAATATGGGATTTGTGTGTTGGTTTCATTATAACCAAGTTTCATTATGACTGGAAGAGTTAGATATGGGAGTGTTTTTTCTATGTAAATTTGAATGTAGTCATAGTTTATTTTATTGAGATTGACTGTATCATCTACTTGATGATGTAAATAGGTGTTGCATATCTACCATTATTTGGATTAACCATAGGTTATGTAGGAGGCAAATGTTGTTTGACTTGTTGTGGCGAAGGTTGTTGTAGAGCACCGGTAGGACAAGGGAACAAAATATGTTGTTGATATTGGAACTATTGATGCCCTTGATATTATTTGTTTCAAGGAGTCTATGGTGTCCATTCTTGATTTTGTGAAGATTTTAGGGTCCACTATTGGTCCGACCAACCTATGATGGACCATTATTGAGGTTAATACCAAGGGTATTTACTCCATTATTGAGGAGGTTATGGCATAAAACATGGCATGGAATAGGGGTTAGGCATCCAATTCATTGGAGTTCTTAGGGAATACTAATTTTGACATGGATTGTACTTGTTTCCCTATGAATTTTATCTCCCTTATGGATTAGTTGCCATTTTTTATGGTGTTTTTGATGCTTGGTAAAAAATCACAATGATATATTGAATGGCCTTCTTCATATATACTATAAATAGTAGTTTTATTCAAGGGAAATTCTTAGAATGCATGCTTCTTATTACACTTAGGACAATCCATAGCTATATGCTTAGTGGATTTATAATTTGCTTGCATTTCAACTAGGGTAGTATTAAGGTGTACTAAAATATTTGTTTTAATATTTGGAAACTCCTCCCTATGTTCTCTTCTATCATTTTTAATATTACTAGTCTTGTATGTCCAAACTCCTTCCCTTGTACATGAATAATTCCTACAGAGTTTCATAATACCTACAAAGTCAAGTTTTTTTACATCACCTTTTCCCGTGATGTTTAAGTATTCTTGTAACTCCTCTTGTATTTCTCTAATGAATATTATGTTGGTAATTTTATGGTATATTCTAGTTTCACACTTTCTTTAGAAAAACATGAATTTATCAAGATATCATTCTAAGTTCTCATCATCTAGATGTTTTATCCTAAATATTTCCTTCTTATGATATTTCACCCTACAATATTATTGATATTTACCAAAGAATGTTCTTCATTTCTTCCTTTATTTATATGGAATTTAACTCTAACCCCATAAACAAACATACAAATTAGTCCTTGAGTGTTAATATAAGTAGCATAAGTTTTTGGTTGTCATTATCATAGTCATAAGTCTAACTAAAATTATTTGAATTCAAACAAGAATTGGTTTAGATCTTCCAATAAAAATTCCTTAAAAATCTAGCAGTACGAATGGTGAATTTTGTTTTAATATGGGATTCTACTTCTAGATCTAACTTGATAGGGTATGTAAATGTTTGAATTGTATTTTTACCTTGTGTAATGATGTTTGTGCTACTTTGTTTATCTACCATGTTGGTTTCTTCCAAAAAAAATATTGTAAAATATCTTAAAAACTCTAGGAGAAGGTGTATTTTTGGACTTGGTAGGAGAAAAATATCCAACAAAGTACTCAATTGTTCCTTAAGTTTTAAATTTTAGGATACTCAAACATTGATGAGGGTTGCTCTTCACTAGAGCATTTTTCTATATTTATCTTAGGTATTGGTAACATAATAGTTTGTTCAACCTATTGGAATTGATGTCTATTCCCTATGGATTGTATGGGGTTATGACTAAAAAATATTTTCCTTCTATATTTAGGTCTATACATACATTCTAATTCAACATAAAGAAAAACTACCTAAAAAATAAATGAGAGCAAAAACCATTAATCCTTATAATATCTATTGTTTGACCCCACTTTTTCACTACAAACCAATACCTTAACTACTTATTGAAAACATCACTATCCCTATTGTAATATATATCCCTAGCCTCCCTCTTAATATATTAAAATATAGTGGTAGGACCACCTTTGTGTCATAAATTACTAGATTGGCCAAAACATAATCATAGGATCACCTAAAGAAAAATGGTGTTTATAGTGATAGCAAAATATCAACTGCAACTTATATGGGCTATGAACATAGAGATGTAGTTTAGAACATGTCTCACAAGTTCATTTTATATGATATCATAGTTGAATATCATGTTTTGTTTATGACAACAATAGATCAACAATGGATGACAAAATTTATGAAGTAAGGAGATGTAGTTTAGAATATTTCTCTATGGATTGACTAAGGTGAAGTTTTATAAGGACAATAATTTTGAATGATCTTTAAAAATTATCTAGTAGCATCTAGATCCCTAGAAATGATACCAAAAAGTGACAAGCATCATTAATTCTTTTATTTCAAATTTTTTAATCCAAAGTGGCATTCAATGGCTATATGTCCTAAAGAGGAGAAATGTATTTTGGTATTCGGTCTTCTAAGGCTTCATGAAGGCACACACTTGCATTAAGGATAATTTAAAACATACTTGCATAAATGAAAGCACACTTGTAGAATTCTAAAGTCACTCGTAGAAATAAAAATTATTCTTGTGAAAGTTAAAATACACTTACAAACTAACATACCCCAAAATAACCTCTTTGTAATTAAGTCTAGTATAGCAACTACATTAAAACTATTCTGAAGAAAAATAACACAAGGTTTAAAACAAATAAGAAAGATAATACTACAAATAATAAAATAATTAATTAACAATACGTGCATGATACACCTAAACTAATCCTTCCACCAAGATAGGACCAAAACCTTGTTCTTTTGATTGATGGGAGAAAAAATACTTTAGAATAAGATTAAGGGAAATATCACATGCTAAAATGGAATAGGGAATAAAAGCTTTATTTCATTAGAAAAGAAAAAAAAGAAACTTTATAACAACATCCTCTTTTTATCTAAATATTATCTTTTTTTATATATAGAATGTAAAGGCATATATATATGACATATTTTAACTAAAATCCTAGTGTGTGGAAAACATCCCAATCCTTTAGGAACTAAAAAAAATCTACACCAAGAACTAATCAACAAATATTGTAGAAACTAACAACAAAAATGGGAATTTTAATAGGTAGTCAAATTGGTTTTGTTTAAGAATCCTTTATGATTAGGAGTTTACACTTATTTCCAATATGTCCTGATCTTGTTAAACTAGAGATATAGTTAGATTTAGCATGGTAGGAGGTTCAAGAATTCATCATCTTCCTTGGCCAATGCATCCACTTTGCTACCATGTATTTCATCTTTTACCTCTCTATTGAGCTTATCGTTGCACCCCAAAGACATTTTTTCATGACCTATAACTACCATGATTACATTTGGTACTGCTATAATTATTTTGATAGCTTTTTATACTCTATTTAAGTAACTTTTGATGCTTTGTTAAAGTGAATTTTAGTGCCCATCTATCACTACCATTACCCTAGCATTCTAAGGACTTCTAGAACCATAGCACAAAAAGTGCTTAGATGTTCTTGAATTCCTTCTTCAAAATCTATAAATATCAACATCCTATCTAGTGTTAGAGTATTGTTAATTCACTACAAAATATTAATAAATCTAACTCTAGAATCATAAAAACCCTATCTAAAAGACACAATATTACATTTTCCTTATTTGTTGGGTTTAGTCAAAAATTTAATGCAAACCACATATTAGTCCATAGTTAATAACACATTAAAAGGGTTATGAAATTACTTTGCTGTACCAGATGAGATATTTCAAGGCTTTATCACCATGCAGCATGATGGATTCCAAGTTGACCATGTCCACAATCTTATATCCTCAAATTGATGCCCACATAAAAGTTGTGAATTGAATAATTGTACATCTTCTTTGAGTGTACAATTTTAAGCATACATGCACATGAAATGAGAGACTTGACTACATTCACCATGGTTACAATAAAACTATACATAGCTCTACCTAACATAGCCCATTTCATGTTTGTTTTATGTTCCAATCCATGATATCCATTGATGTAGATCTCCTTATATAACCCATGGAGTACTTGCCTCATGGAAAAAAATAAGAAGAAAAAGCAACATGTTTTGTGGAAATGATTTAGCACATCCAATAATAGGTCCATGACCTCTTGGAAATGAAAAATAAAAAATACAAGCAATGTTAAGACCAACACTAGGTACCATATCAATTCAAGGTAAGAGATAAGGTATGGTTTCATCTTCAAAATGAGAGACTTGTAAGGCCCTATAGGAATATCAAACATCTTCACTATGGACCATACACCATCACCAAAAATATGGGAGAAATACCTTTGAATTTAATATTTTATCATATCTTGGTTTGTATTCAATCATAAATGTTAAACTTATTAGGCCCTACCATCCTATTGAAAGTGTAATCTAATTCATGGCCAAGGTTGACATTATATGATGTAATATTGGATAGGCCTAAGGGCATTCATTGTACAATATATTGAATTTATTATAATATTTTATTATGTAAGAGCTATATGTTATAGTTAATTTTGTTATGGCTAAACACACTTTGTAACTTATAATTCACCTTAATCCCTCTTATTATGATAGACTAGGTTAAAGTTTATTATGTTATTAGGGGTTTTGTATTGATATAAATACTCCCATTCCACTCATTTATTATCAAAGTATTGTGAATATTATATATAGATGATACAATGATTATTTATGGTTTCCATTGATGCCCCCAGATATTTGTGTCTATTTTGATTTCTTTCATCATTTTACCCTTTCTATATAAGATATGAGTGGATGGATCACTTTTGTTCATTTCTAAAAATATTGTAAATTCTAACATGGTATCAAAGTGTGTATGGAGCTTCATCGCTTGGTCATATAGAAAGCTCATTTAGAGCCTCTCATATTTATTCTAGTTTATAGGTTGAATTACTTTTAGATCTTCGTAAGCACCCTAAACAAAAAATGAAAAGGAAAGACACATTTTTTCTTGTGCATTTTTTTTTAGGAATATTACACCTACTCTAGGTTATGTTTCCATTGCAAATAATTTGAAAGAATTTTAAAAAATTAATTTCTTTAAACAATGTCATTTTAGGGCTATTCTAGAGGGTAAAATTCTAGAGGACATAAATTTTGTGTATAGAAGCATTTTGATCCTTTTTTTAAAATCATGTGATTTTTTTATCTCCATAGTAGTAGCAAAAATGTTTTACATTGAAGGAGTTAGTATAAAGAGCTTAGCACCAATGGAAGAGGATGAAATTTTTGAACCATGGAACAATACCACTAGAAGTTAGTCCACTCATATGTATAAAGTGGTCAAGGTAGGACAACATGAACACCATGGGGAATGGATCACAAACAATAATATAAGAAAATGATGTCAAAAGCTGATGCAATGAGCACCTTTACTTGTAAAGGGGTATGAATGATCTAGGCATATCATCTTATTACAACATGGATTTATACTTGATAAATCTCTATGATTTATTTTTTAATCCTATCCACATTGTTAGGATTATAAATTTGTTCTTAGTGCTCCATTTTGATAATTTCAAAAAGTGTTCAAAATATTAGAGAGAGAGAGAGCAAAAATTTTCATAAGAAACTCCATCATAGACAAAGTGGCTAATATGTTTTTGGAAAAAATACTCCATTAACCCTAAAAATATGAAATAAAATGCTTCCTACTAATAGTAAATTTCTATTTATAGATTTTTGTGCCCAACATGCATCTCTAACTATATTTATAAATTAATAGAAGATAAAACATAAAATAACAAGTCATATTTTTGTAACTCCTAGAATGTGAATCACAAAATTTTTGTATGGGTGACCTTCTATTTCATTATGATAAATCACACATAATACTCCTTAAGGAAGGAATAACTCCAAAATATCTCCTATGATGAGAACACCACTTAGAGAGGGAAAATTCTCATAAGCCACTTCATCAACAAAAATGATTATAAGTAATACTTCTTATGAATGATCTCCATGATGTTTACAATAATATTATCCCTTCCTTATATAGCCATATTTTAATTCTACTTTGGGGAACTGATTACTAAACCCTCATATTGCTCATTAAAATAATATAATATAATAGTATAATCAAACTTAGGTTATGTTTTTTTTTTTTAATTAGTAACGAGTTTTAAAAGGGACCCAAAACCTTATAAGCATGTTGCAAGGAGGATCCTATGAAGGTTCAAATCCCTACAGAACAAGCAAAAATTGGACCATTCGTAGAGTCCACAAACTAAAATAACCTAAATTATTACAAACATAATGCCAAAGGGCATAAACAGAAAGCAAAGACAACATATATATCACAGGGACCTTCCCAAAAAATTGTAGATAGAGAGACAGGAAAAGCAAAAAGACCATCCTAGGAAACAAAAGTGGATATTCCCATTTAGGACCATCCATTTTAGTCCCGTTCAGAGACCAACCATGACATTAATCAATATTGGAAACTGCAAGATCACTACAAGAATCAGTGATACATTGGGGAAGATTCCCTTGCCATGTCAAGAAGGATTGAATAGTTAACCCAAATTTTGCCATTGTATATGCTGCCCGATTGCCTTCCTTATACACATGTTGAATACACCTGTTGCTAATAACCCTTAGTTGGATAATAGAATCTTCAAAGGTTGGTCCCACATTCCAAGGAGGATTTGATACCCCTTTCAAATATTTAATGGTGTTTAAGGAGTCTCCCTCGATTATCAGGTACTAGATATTGAGATTGATGGCCATTTGGATGCCTCGAAAAGCTGCTCGAGCCTATAAAAAATTATTAGAATGGATTTCAAGTTTTTTCACATAAGCCAAAATGAGTCGACCTCTATCATCCCGAATCACTCCTCCATAAATCATGGTGCTAGGATATCCCTTTGATGCACCATCAAAATTTAGCTTAAACCAATGAGGAAGGGGGGAATACATGAAATAAGGGATCTATCCACAACCTTGGAATGGTTACAAACCTCAAAAGATAGTTTTAGCAGAGCGTGCAACTTGAATCTCAAATGGGTATGAAGGAAAATTGTTTGAATGGATGGTATTAGCATTTTCTGAGACAAATATGATAGTTCTCAATGAAACCAACTCTGTATCAAGACACGAAATATAGAAAGCATGATTATTCCTTTATAGCTATATTTTCCACATAAATGAGGGAGTATGATTGGAATTAAAGGGGTTTGACCATTGGGTAATAATGTCACTTATAAACTGAGAAACCCAAGAAAATGATACATTTGACATGATCAAGGACATGACAATGCAAGAAAATGGGTACTTTAGAAATATGTGATTAACTGACTCTCATGCGAATTTGCATAGGTAACATATTTTGGGCAAGATCATACCATGGGTTATCAAGTTATCAGTAGTCAATAGTCTATTTTTTGCTGCCAGCCAAAAAATATGAGAAGTATCAGGGATAAGATTTTTGATTCAGATACTATTGGAGGGGAAGAAATCATATTTAGGTTCATTCAAAGCCATATATGTAGTTTTTACTGAGAAATTTCCATACTGATTGAGTTTCCAGAAAAGAACATCAGGTGGCCTGGTGCTTGGAATAAAATGAGTTCAAAGAAGCTCAGATAGGTGGAGGTGAGCAAAGTGAAGCTCATGAGAATATAGATTAGCAGGGATGTCAACCCAATGAGGAACCCCTGCTTTCCTATTAATAAAATTCTCAACTTTGGGACCAAAATCCAGATCAGTGAAAGGTTTAAGAATACTTTCAAATCTATCATGGATGAGGGGTTGAGAAGTAATCCATGGGTCCTCCTAGAATCTAATTTTTGATCCATATCCAAGCTTCCAACATCTACCCTTTTGAACGATAGACTGGGTTGGGCACATCGAGTTCCAGAATGTAGACCCAACAGGCATAAGGGTATTATCCATTAGAGACCATTGCCTGAGGTATTTGGTCTTAACAATATCAACCCACTTATCTGGGTAGTTAGACACAATATTCCATCCCTACTTTGAAATAATGGCCATATTTATCTGGTGAACTCACCTCAAACCTAGTCCCCCCTATGTTTTGGAAGACAAACCTTGTACCAAGAAACAAGGGAAAATTTGCTTTTATTCTCTGCTTCTAACCACAGGAAGTTTCATTGTAGTTACTCCAATTTATTACAGATAGCTATCGTAGTTCGAAACAGGGACATAAAGTAGATTGGTATACTCTGTAGAAAATATTGGACTAGCATGAACTTCCCTGCACTACTAAGCAAACTTAGGTTATGTGTGTCCCATGTCAACTATATATATTATCCTTATATAATATGATATCATATATCCATATACCTCTTCCTAGGTACCACATCATTCCATCCTCAAAACATGAGAAGAATCTAAATAATATAATCTTCTAAGAAATGTTAAAACCTGATACCAAACTTGACCATCCATCCATATAAATAAAATCTTTATTGGTGGTGGTATTCAATGATTCCATGCTAGCATTATACCACTCGAATGTATATAATTGCTCTATTGAATCTATGCTTCTTTTGATTTACTTTGATATTTTGAATGACTGGTGTTATCGTTACTTGATGCTAATACACCACTTTGTTATCCAAATTCACTATTCTTTTTCTACCAAATACTATCATAATTGATGCCTTTTTGAATCTATGTAGATTCATAATAATATTGATACCCTTAGACATGTCTCCAAGTTTATTGTATCTCAAGGTTGTGTGGGTGGTGATGTGTTGCAACTTGAATTTGATGTTATGTTTCCTTTAATTCTTCAACATTTTGTTTCTCTATTTAAAATTTTTTTCTACTGCTTTTCTCTCTTGTGAACTTTTATTGGCGCATCCTTATTTGCTTCTAACAAATATTCCATAAACTTTGCTACTACTTATTCCATGGAATTTTCTACTATTGCTACTATAGGTTTGAATTTTATTTTTTCTATTGGTTCCTTAAATTGTTCCTCTACCGTAACCACTTCTTACTTCTCCTTGTATTCTTGCTTCTTCAACTAAGAAATATCTTGCAATGTTATCTTATTTTTCATGTACCACAATTTCACAAATAACTTTTGCATATTAATTTCAATAATACCTAAATAATCTAACCAAGGATAACCAATAATAATATCAAAATAATCCATCTTAATATAATGAAAATCTAAATGTAAAACACATTTATCCATGACAATCTTCAAATATTCAAAAAATTAAACATTCTCACCTGCAAGCTATATGTCCTTGATTTTTTTTGCTTGAACCTATAACATCTTAGCCAAAGCACTATTAATAAAATTATATCTACTACTAGGGTTAATGGAAATAATAATATTTTCCTTTTGAATGCATCCATGAACCTATAAAATAGAATTTATAGATTCAAAAAATCCTTTTGTCTACTTTTTGGCTTATTGTGTGGTTCCCCCAGTTTACATATGGCCATTTTTTTCCCTTCTACCATGTCCTCTTTATTCATTTATTTTATATTCCCCCTAAATTATTTTTAATTCTTCCTCATAACCCTTAATCGTGACCTTCAAATTGGCTATCATTTTATATAGGTCTCACTAAATCAATAATGCATTCTCCTTTTCATCCCAAGTGTACTCATAGTTATTTTTCTTAAAAAAACATCCCCAAAACAAATAAGCTTCCTTTTTAATATTTTTGAAAAAGTGGCATTGCCAATAATGGTTACCAAAATATAGAGATTTATATTTCATCCACCACTCACAAACATCAATGTCATCCTCCTTAGAAGTAAAAATCTATGGTTAATTTTTAAGATTTCTAATATTAAGTTCTTAGGTTTTAAGAATATTTATACATTCATATCGCATTTTAAATTCTTACATACTAATATAGTTATGTAAGGAGGAAGGATAAAGATCATGGAGAACATGTAAATTTTTTTCAAATCTTCATTTACCTTTTTAAATTATTGGCTCAATGTTTTATGTGAATGCAATGACGTTAAAGGAGCCAAAGTGTATAACCATTTATAGTATCTCCAAATTTCTTGTTCATAATGAATTTTATAGGAATAATTATGGAATAGTTTCTCATTTATAGGCCCATCCTAAGAACTTTAAAGCAATGGAGGCTAAAGCTCATCATCCCAATGGTAAATCAAGGCCTTCAAAGAAATCAAATACCTATTAATACTATATGAAATAAGAGCTATATTTGAGTGTATGCATATGAAGGTTGAAGAAGCTTGAAGAAAAATTCTTTTTGAATGTCATTAGAGTATCTATTATGGAGGGGAAGATATTACCATTAGTATCTCTATTCCTTGACCTCTTAACTTAGATTATACAAGGATGTTAAAATATGTAATATAAAATTATTGACCATATCCAACAATATTTATGTAAGCCTATCGATGGTTTTCATCTAAGCCTATTAATATGTATAGTGTAAGAACATGGTCATTATTTAGATAGACCTATGGACATAATTTAATGTGTTCACCCTTAGTGATATTAGTTAAAAAACTTGTATTGTTAACCTTATGTAGACACCAAAATAGCACCAATCCGATTATGTGACAACAAGCACTGATCGCACTAACACACATAGCCCCCAGGGCAACCCTCAAAGGTTAAACAGTGGTTCTAACCACTCACACAGCAGTTTTGCAAGTCAAAAATCAATTTGGCACCTTTTAGACACTTTATTGCTTATTCGCTCCACCCAGGGACGAGTGCGGATTAGCACTCGTCTCACCCAGGGACGAGTGCGGATTAATACTCATCTCACCTAGGGACGATTACCAACACTCGCTTTGAGGTGGGATGAATGTCAGGTTTGACCGAAAAAAAGTCAGATCTCGGCATATAACAACTCAGAACTACCACTTAGCTTTTCCTGCATGACATAGGAGTGCGAGTGAGTTATTTTGACAACTCATATCTAACAATTGACTTTCCCTTCACTGCATGGGAATGAGAGTGAGCTTTTTAAGACAACTCAGATTTGCCACATTAGCTATCCCTTCATTGCATGGGAGTGCAAGTGAGTTTTTCTAAAAAATACAAAGACATGCACAAAGGCAGTTAAGAAGCCCTTGATCAAGAAGAAGTCTTATCTTCACACAAAAAGCATTCATGCAAAGAAACACTTTTGCATGTTAATTCAAAGAGACCCCTTGGGTCTATAAAATGATGAGTTTCCTCACCCAAAATATATATAGAGAAGGAGCATTTTGAGTGACGAAGTGCTACTAATTCATTTACTTGCGATTTGTGTTTTCAACATCCATAATCTCTTAATCAAAAGAGAGGTTATTGGGTGACTTTTGAAGGCACGAATCAAGAACCAACCCCGATTTTTCTGACCACAATATCCTACCAATTTTCCGACAACACATCACATCAGGTTTCGAACCCATCCCAAGCGGATTGGTGTCGAAGCAAAGTTTCACCCGTGGGAGGTTTGCCTTCGGGCACCCCCTCGCTTTATTGCTTTTAGTGACTATTTATTCTGTAGTATTTAGCTAGTTTCATGTTTTTGCTTTTGTCAAGTTTTCATTTTATTTAGATTCGTTTTATTCATCGTTAGATTCATTTTTTATTTTTCATACACAGGTGCTACTGATTCTTTGTTTGTTTCTTTGAATGCATATTTGCAGCATTAGAGGAACAGTGAGGAATCTACCTTTACCAATGCAAGCGACGACAATGTTTTGGTTTGCCCATCTTATATGTGGGCACACGGAAGAAGGAATTCTGAAACAAGTTGTAAAGAGCAATATTTAACGCTCCTATCCCCTAAAAAGGAAGGAGACGCATTGTAACACAAATTTGAAAAGCATATCAATAAAAGGGCCGATTTTTATATTGCTTTAATATCTTGTGTTCATGTTCTTTCTTTTTACGTATTTTTTAATATCATAGGGTTTAAGTGTTATTTTAGTTTCATTTACATTGCATTTTTAGTTTATCCTTTTTGCTTTCGAAATCTCATGTTTTCAATGACGATCACGGTGGGACGGTGAGGTACACCAATTAGTTCACACCATGCAGAACATGGCTCTAGAGGCCCCTCCTTGAGGGGCACTCCAACCCATACAGTCATAGAACATGGCTCTAGAGGAACCTCATTAAGGGGCTCTCCAAGTCAGGCCATCAATAGAAGAGACTTTAGAACCCCCTCCCTAAGGGGAACTCATGAGCAAAAAGAATATTTTCAAGAAAATAACCTATATATACCACCTGGTCTAAGCACGAGGCCTCCCTTTGAAGTTCGTTATGGGTGGCCTAGTGATGAAGCATTGTGTACTGCTATGGAACAACAAAGGGTCCAAAAGGAGGAACCATATGATGTCATTGCTCCTAATTTACCCTCGATTAATGTTAGACATAGTAGACCATATCCAGAACATCAGGTTCTCCCGACAGGGCAAGACAATTCTACCCGCACTTTTTATGCATATCATAGAGAGAATGAGGAGGATCACTACATTCCTCAAGAAAAATATCCAGTGTAGAAACGATGCACGTCTACACCTGCTTTATATCCAGATCACTCATTGAGACTAGAGTTTCAAGTAAATGCGGCCAACCTCGATAGAGGGAAGCAACATATAGGGGTCTCAAAGCACCATGATCAAAATAGATATGTAGGGGAGACATCTAGGCCTATTAAACAAGAGACAACAGAACAAAATAACTTGGCATTTGCACAACTAGCCACCCACAAAGCACAAATCATGTGGCTTAGGCAAGAACAACAGGAATTAGAACATTTGTGTTGCCTTGATCAAGAGCGCATTCAGCATTAGACAGCTGAATTGCTTCACAAAAATGCGCCTGAGAAGGCCCCAGTCCCTTGTGCACAACAATCTGAGATGTATGTGAGGCACAACCCCTTAGTGTGAGACAGGTCTCCATGACTTCAGCAAGCACCACCTCCAAGACCTCTTAGACCTGAGCGGGAGGCCATTCCCCGCAACCATGATGGGCATCCTCCGCGGGCACCCATCCATGTTTATAGGCCTAGGCCAAACACTCCTCAAGAATATTATGAGGATTATGACCAAGAAGAAGAGCGGGCTAAAATGCCCTATCAAGGCAGAAGGGATGCTACCCATTTATCCATTCAAAGGCCTCAAGTTCCCTGCAACCCATAGCGAGAACAAACCAAGGAGGAGGAGATTACGTCCTCTGATGCATACAAAGTGTTGTTAGAATGCTTAGAGACTATGGAACTCAAGACTGCTGGGCCCCAAAAGCCTACCTTACGCCAAATCTGTAGTCATCCGGTGCATCCATCAGTGCCAGCACCTCCATACCCCGAACATTTCAAACTGCCCTAGTTGGCACTCTTTAAAGGGGATGAGGATGCTCAAGAGCATGTGACTCAATTTTTGAGCCAATGCTTTGGTATACAAGACAATGATGCATTGATATTGAGAACATTCATAACCACATTCATAGGATCTGCCTCGGATTGGTTTACCCATCTACCAAAGCATAGCATCTACAACTTGGATCAACTAGTGGACACGTTCCTAGAACGTTTTACTTTTAATACAAAGAAAAAGGCATCACTCAGTGATCTAGCTAGCCTCAAATAGTATGAGGAGGATTCTATGGTAGCATATGGGAATCGATGGAGGACGGTGCTTTCAAAGTTGTCCTACCTCCCTCCTATGTTCGACCTAACTCAAATGTTCACAAAGAGCTGTTTGGGATCGATCTCTATGCTATTGCAGCTGCAGCAATACGCCACTTTAGAAGAAGCTCTGGCGTAAGCTAGACGTATCAAAGAGATCAAGATACAGGATGGCAAAATTGCCAAGCCTAAGAAAAAAGAGTGGAACAAGAGCACCAAAAAGGGAATACGCAATAGAAACCCGTCGCGGTCAATCAAGTTGCTATCAATGCCCCTACGCCTACCCAAGCAACACAGCCTCCAAAGGCTAATTATCAGGCGGTGCCTCACAATAATTATGAGAAAGATAACAAAAAGCAGGATCAAAATCAGCAGCGTCGCCCTAAGCAACAATTTACACCATACACTGAGTCTAGGGACTCCTTGTTTGACCGTTTGTCAACGACAAACTTGATTAATCTGGATATGCCAGGCCAAAACCTAAAGGCTATAGAGAGGATATTTTTTATAGATTTCACAGAAGGAAAGGGCATGACCTTAATGTCTGTTGGATGTTTAAAGGTTTAGTGCAAGATCTCATTGATAATCACACATTGGTAGTGGATAACCCCATCGCACCCAACAACCAACAAATGGGTGTTTTCAAAGATCCTTTACCCACACATGATGCACAAACAAAACCTTTGCATGTCAATGAAGTGCAATAGAGTTGCCCCATGGAGGGATATGTTGGGATGATTAGCATTGTGAAAAGAAACAAGAGACACCCAGGAGTTGTCCCCGCGACAGCCACTAGGGAAGTTCCATCCACGTCACAACATCAACCGAATCCTACACAGTTGCCCCCGCCTAGACCAGTGGCCATGATTCGAACTAGACTTACTCAAAGTCTACGGACCACATCGGCTAGGCTCTCCATTTATGAGCTTATTCAACAATCGATGCCCCATCAGAACGCTTTTATGGAGATATTAAAGGCAATTGAATTGCAACCCCATGAAGTGAATTCGTTCAACAATTTTGTGGGGCATGTCAAATAGTGTACTGAACTAGTCATTACCTTCAGGGAAGATGAGCTAAAAATAGTGATTGGAGATGTAGCGGATCCACCCCTGCACGTTATTGCACGGGTCAACGGGACTCCATACAAGCGGGTGTTGGTAGACACTGGTTCATCCAGTAACATTATTACAACCGCTGCACTGAAACATTTGAAACTGCCAGCCTCTCACATTGCACCTTCCACTTATACCCTTCGAGCATTTAATGATGCGATATGCTCGATAGTTGGCACAATTGTCCTACCCATACAAGTGGGACAAAAGACCATTCATACGTTGTGCCACATTTTAGAAGGTGAGATGGCTTACAATATCTTGCTTGGGCGGCCTTGGATCCGGGATATGAAGTGTGTCCCTTCAATTGCTCATCAATGTTTGAAATATACATTTGAAGGACAAGTGCACGTGGTCCCCGTAGATTTGGAACCTTTTAAGTATTGCAACTCAGTGCAAATCATGCCGCAGTCGACCCTCCCTTCAACGCACGTGGATTTCTAGTTAAATCCATCTAAAAGGGGTCCAACTAAGCAAGAATCTCCATTACCAAATCAATAAAATTCTCAAGCGGGTTCATATTCTTCATCCAGTCCTCCCACAACGCTGCCACCTACGGTGGCCACTCCAACGGACAAAGGAAAGAAGCCCCTAGAAACGGAACCACCTTTAGTCTCCAACATCTCTATAGAAGAGACGCCTAATAGAATGGAAGTTGAGACGCCTAGTTCACCCCACATGGAGTGGACTCAAGGAGAACTCCCATTTGCTTCCCCTCAATCGCCAATGATTACTATTGAGATGTCTAACACAGGCATGGGGGAGTATATAGTGCACAATGTTGTTGCAAAACCCACACTTCAGTCTATGCAAGACATGGGAAGACCTCGACTCCCCATAGGCTCCATGGTTCCTTTAGGCTACCCACCTAATCAGACAAACTTTATTTTTGGGGGCCTGGATCATGGCGTTGAACCTTCCCGACAAGAAGAGGAAGATGAAGATCCCTTTGTGGAAGATGTCAACTATTTGGCTAACCCAGACTTTGCATTACGATATCTTAGCCAATGCAATTGGCATGGATATGGGTTAGGCAGGTATGAACAAGGAATGCATGTTTTGTGCCAACCAAGATACCAAATGCCTTATGACAAGTCAGGAGTAGGTTTTAATCACCCTTTGCCCCTCGACATCTTGGTCGAAAACATGCAAGGCCTAGGGATAGGCAACAAGGATGGGTTGGCATCAGATCCATATGCCAATCCAAATACAACTTATACACTGGGGGATTATTTCCCATTACAAACAAATAACCTTGTTGACCTCAACAACCCTTTCCCTATGGCCGAACAAGGAGAAACCTCATGGACTCACCCACAAGGGGAAGATGGACAAGACCACGAAGGGTCTTCTGAAGATGAGTCGGAGTACGATTATTCGCATGAATATCCAATGAATGACGATCAAGATAGCTTCTTGATGATGTTCCCATTGAATGATCCCAGTGAGCATAGGCTACCTCAACAACAACAAAATCCTTTGGACATAGATGACATGTTTGAACACTTACACATAGGTCCAAGACATAGGAGGCATTTCAACCTGGTGCAGTTATAGCAATTACTGCACCCGCCACTCCAAGCATATCGAGAGCATCTTTCGCTTGGAGACCCTATCAAACCATTAGTGCCTAGGGCAGACCCTGTTTGTAGATCCGTGCATAGGGCTGATCCCTTTGTGCCAGTGCCTACAGAGCCAGATCCAAAGCACCAAGAACATCCAGAATGTCAGAGTTGTCACATTTGTGGTAATGGAGATTACAATCATTTCATCAACATGGTCTCCATTGACTTGACCGCCCCCATCCATGATCTAGCCAATCCAACACGATTATTGCATCTAGACATAGAAGCTATTGATTGGGATCGTGTTGACACACCACCATCTCCATCAGAGTATTGGCCTTGCGGTGGGATGTTTCATTTCACTCCAGGATAGACTCAGGATGTCTTCCATGCTGGAAGAGGAACTTGACGTTCCTAATGATGATCTTAATTCAGCAAACGATATCCATCTCGATCCCAATTCCACACTAGTTGGAAGACAGATCCCATATGTCAGTTGAAGCAACGACTGATGTAGACATTGACACAGATCCAATGAATCCATGGATTCTCAAGTTGGAGTAAGTCTTTCCCCTGAAGAGCGAGCCAATTATGTTGCCCTTCTTAAGGAAAAGAAGGAGGTTTTTGCATGGTCATACAAGGATATGCCGGGACTAGACCCACAGCTAGTCACGCACAATTTAATGCTTGATCCGACAATCAAGCCAATCAAGCAAAAACTATGCAAGATGCATCCAACAGTGGCCTTAATGGTAAAATATGAGTTACAAAAGTTGTTGGATGCCCAATTTGTCATCTGTGTGGATTATCCGCCATGGTTGTCTAACATGGTTCCCGTCAAGAAGCCCGATGGGAGGATTCACATATGCACTAATTTTTGAGATCTTAACAAAGCGAGTCCTAAGGATGATTTTCCCTTGCCGAGCATCGACGCATTGGTAGATGCTACAACGGGCCACGAAATGCTTTCCCTTATGGATGGTTTCTCAGGATACAATCAGATTCGTATCAATCCTGAGGACCAACTAAAAACGACATTCACAACGCCTTGGGGGACATTTTGCTATAAGGTCATGCCTTTTGGCCTTAAAAATGCCGGAGCCACCTACCAACGTGCCATGACGTACATATTTCACGATTACATGCACAAAAATTTGGAAGATTACATGGATGATTTGTTGGCCAAATCTCTTTTGCGCCCAGATCACCTCGGTGACTTGAGCAAGGTCCTTGATCGCCTCATTGAGCATAAAGTCAGACTAAACCCCAAGAAGTGCATCTTTGGCGTCACCTCTGGAAAGCTCTTGGGTTTCATAGTCTCCAAATAAGGAATTGAGGTTGATCCAAACAAAGTCAAGGCAATCCTTGAAATGCGTCCCCCAACCACCATCAAGCAACTCAGGAGTCTGCAGGGAAAGGTTGCGTCGATCAAGCGCTTCATAGCGCAGTTATCTGACAAATTCCGACCCATGAATAAATTATTGCATAAGGGGGTCACATTTCATTGGGATGACGAGTGCTAGTCCGCCTTTGATGACATTAAATAGTACTTGGCTTCACCGCCAGTATTGGCACCACCTAGACCAAGAGTGCCGTTCTATTTATACATCTCGACCATCGAGGTGGCACTGGGTGCCATGCTGTCCCAGAAAAATGAACTTCACAAAGAACAGGCTACATACTATCTTAGCCGCACCCTGGTCAGTTATGAACTTAACTATGCATATGTTGAAAAGCTCTGCTTGGTAGTGGTGTTTGCTACCAAAAAGCTACACCACTACATGCTCAGTAATAAGACGTATGTTGTGTCTAAGGAGAATCCATTGTGATACATGATGAGTCGTACTTATCATAGTAGCCGCACGGCGAAATGGATCATGTTGTTGACGGAGTTTGACATAGAGTTCATTGGACAAAAATCTATAAAAGGTCAAGTCATCGCCGATCAACTAGCCGAGGCTCCTCTTGAAGACGATCAGCCTCTAACTTTTGAACTACCTGATGATGGGGTCTTCCATGTTTTAGAGTCGCCAGATTCTGATGAGCCTGAGTCACAGGCTGACATAACCCTATTCTTCGATGGTTCTAAATGTGAGCAAGGGGGTGGTGCGGGAATTGTATTCTTCACTCCGCAAGGCACTCCAATGCCCTTGTCATTTAAATTAGACTTCCCGTGCACCAACAATAATGCAGAATACGAAGCCTTGCTCATAGGTCTTCAGACAACAATCACCATGAACATTAAATGATTGAACATCTTTGGTGATTCGTTGTTAATTGTCAATCAAGTAAAGGGGATATTCCAATGTAAATGTCCAGTTTTGAAGGCCTACAAAGCCCTTGTGGACAAATTCTTGGCACAACTTGAATGGTATGACATCGAGGCACTCCCTCGATCATCAAATCATTTTATGGATACTATGGCCTCCTTGGGGTCACTCATCCCGTAAGACCCTTCTGGTGAAATGACAACCATTCAGGTTAAAACATTATCGCAATCTGTGATGGAGCGTGCAAGCTCTGATCTGACGCCAGGAATCCACATGATCCAGATTGAACCATCTTCGGATAAGTTCTCTCAAATTCGAGATTGTTTGACTCAAGCCAATTGGGGGTCCTTGTTCTCCTCGACCCCTCTTACTAGCAACACCACGTTGTTTTTACAAGTTCTTTCTTGCTCAGCTTTTGTTTGGGATAGACTTCAAGAGGGATTGGCCATTCATACTATCGAGGTTTTTGATCAGCAAGATTGGTACACACCCATTTGGGATTACCTCAAGCTAGGTAATCTCCCACTTGGATTGACACAAGCCATGAAAAGATCATTCAAACAGAAAGCGGCAAAGCATGTCTTGTTAGGAGACATTTTGTATCGTCAAAATTATGAAGGAATCCTCCTTCATTGTTTGGACCAGCAAGAGTCCGCTTGGGCGATCACCCAAGCTCACGATGGTACATGTGGTGGCCACTTCAGCGGTATGGCCATCGCAAAGCGCATTCTTCGCATGGGTTATTATTGGCCATCTTTAGAGCGAGATTGTTGCGCATATGTGAAGAAGTGCATGAAGTGTCAACACCATGCTAATTTGACACACGTACCTTCTCAGGCCTTGTAGCCGATTCAATTGGTTTGGCCTTTTTCGTAGTGGGGCTTTGATCTAATTGGAAAGATCTCCCCTACATCGTCTGGTCATCACACGTTTATTTTAACGGCCACAGAGTACTTTACCAAATGGGTGGAAGCAATTCCATCGACCACTATGACTGGAGCCCGCATTACGAAGTTTATTTTACATAACATCATATGTCATTTTGGTATTCCATCCAAAATAGTCTCGGATAATGGGACACCATTCAAGAATAAAGATGTGCGTGCTTTGACCACAAAGTACAAGATTCAGCATAGCTTTTCAACACCCTATTATCCATAGGCAAATGGGCAAGTAGAGGCATCAAACAAAACGCTAGTCGCCATTCTCAAAAAGATAGTTGCAGACAATCATAAAGACTGGCACATTCAGATCCCGCTTGCCCTATGGGCTTATCGCACCAGCATTCGGACGCCCATTGGGGCAACTCCATTTTCACTGGTGTATGGCTCCGAGGCAGTCATGCCTTTTGAGTTGGAAATTCCTTCCCTGTGCATTTCAATGCAAGAGTTCATCGATGATGACACTGCACGGCAAGCCCGATTAGATCAACTGACGTTGCTCGACGAACGACACGTTAATGCTCTCGAGCATTTACGTATCTATCAAGAGCGACTTAAGAAAGCATACAACATGAAAGTCCACCTTAGGGAATTTTAGGTTGGTGACTTGGTCTTAAAAGAGAACCAGCAAAATTCTAATTTTTCGTCCCATCTACGGGACAAGTTCACGGCAAACTGGTTAGGTCCTTACATCATTGACAGTAAAATAGGACCTAGAACATACCGGCTTGCCTCTCTTGAAGGAATCAAGGAAACAGAACCCTTGAACATCATTCATTTGAGGCCATTCCACATCTAGAGAGCCATAGTCCAACAAAAAGCTCCAAGGATTACCACAATCGCTTGGTCAACCCAAAAGCTCCAAGGATTATCACAATCGCTTGGTCAACCCAAAAGCTCCAAGGATTACCACAATCGCTTGGTCAACCCAAAAGCTCCAAGGATTATCACAATCGCTTGGTCAACCCAAAAGCTCCAAGGATTACCACAATCGCTTGGTCAACCCAAAAGCTCCAAGGATTTTCATAATCGCTTGGTCATCCCTAAATGCCCCAAAGGTATCTATAAACCCTTTGGTCAACACCAAAAGCTCCAAGCATTACCATAATTGCTTGGTCAACATAAATATTCAAAAATCAACAAAAACAACACAAAAATCAAAATCACAAAAACAATTGCATTTCAATTCCATGCATACTCAAAAAAAAAAAAAAAATCAAAATCACAAAAACAATTGCATTTCAATTCCATGCATACTCTCATAAAAATCAAAATCACAAAAACAATTGCATTCCAATTCCATGCATTCTCATAAAAATCAAAATACAAAAATATAGGTTGCATTAAGCATTGCATCCATACATTGCATACTTCGCTAGGTCATACAAGTCAAAAGCACCATAGGCTGTCATTACTTGGCAATTCCATCATTTCCACCTCAGATCCATTTTCATAAACGCCTACATCCAGCATATCACCCTTTTATTTTAGCATCGTCAGTTGTCTCCTAATGTATATAGGGTTTTCGTCATTCAGATGTCTTTAAATTTCTAGCCAAAAACTGTACACAGTTAAGCAGATTTTACACGGGAAAGTTTTACTTGGATCCCACCTTGTTACGTAGCATCCCAACACAAATTAACACACATAAAATAATTCCTAAGTTGTGTGAATGAAAGATGAAACTTGCACAGTAATCCAGGTTACCATAAGCGAAATGGCTATCTTGCTTATCCCCCGTGCAAATGACCCTAGGAATGCTGAGAGTTGGCAAAAGGACAAGCATCCTCCCTACCCAATTCCCCAAGAATCCCAAGTTCTCAAAAGTTGCAAAAACATCAAAAATTTGCAAAACGTCAAAACATTCAAATTTGACATCCTACAGTGCACACATCAAAAGGCACAAACAATAGTGATTCTCGTCACTCCATATTCAAATCCCTTGCTCAAAAAAAAAAAAAAAAACAAATAAAACAAAAATAAACAGTGATTTTATCACTATTAAGAGCAAGTATCCCCATACAATTGAAGAAAAGAAGGGAGTCGAACTTGAATCCCTGGAACTCTCAACATTTCGACAGGTCATGAGGCAAGCTTCAGTACCGGTTTGGTTGATAGCCTATCGGTCACTGGTGGTAAACCTCCCGCATGACGATATATCTGTCACATTAACTTGTGTATAGATCAATGTTTGCATGTGGATGAGCTAGCTTATGGTATCCTAGATAACATCGCAGATTAATCTGACTAAATACAATAAAGGAGTTAGTGGAGCTAATTAGGTGATCCTCAGTACAGGTTCGGTTGAAAGCCCATCTGGCACTGGTGGTATCCTGATGAATAACACATAAACGAACTCAATTGCACACATAGGGATGTGAAATAACTTGGTTAAATTCAAGTCGAATTTAGACCTTGTTTAGAAGTCTTGCGAGATAAATGTACAGTCTTGGCTAGTTAGTTAAAATATCTGCATCTCAAAAAAGCTTAACTACATTTTCAAACAACCGATACATTTCATTCCATACATCACCATAAAAAAATAGACAAAATACAAAAACAAAGTTTTCACATGCACAAGCATTCCACAAAGTTATCCCATTACTATAGCAAGTCAATCCAATCTTGTACAATCTATGGTGCATCGACAAATCATCAACAATTCATTTTATTCATTCCATATGCATACATCATACAAATTAGAATCATCGCATTCATAATCGCATATGCATACATCAATGTAAAAACATGTACATAAAAATAAAGCATGAAAAATGTATAAACACCAAAAAGAATCATCTGTATATATATATCATAACAAAAATTGCCCGTAGGCTACAATGCACTGGTCCTCGGACCTCGCTCCCATCATCCAAAATCTCAAAAACCCCCAGCCTAGGGCATCGGCCACCATGATCACGCAGGATCGGTGCGACGTGAACTACCCCCTACAGTATCAGTCCTCTGAGATCTCTCAGGGCGACTGCTCGCCCCTGCATCATGCCCACTCGCACCTCCCTCATCTCGTCGCCCCCATCGGGATGATGCCGACTGCTCCGTCCCACTGTCTCTCATCCTGTACGACGAGCCACTGGTCGGAGGCTCTGGTATTTGCCCACCCAGGCGGATAATCTCACCCTCCATCTCCGACCGATGCCGCCCCCAATCTGCCTCCCGTCGCCCCTAATCTGCCTCCCGTCACCTCCACTCTGCCTCTCGCCTACGATAGTATGTGATGGCATCATCACGCTGTGCTAGCTGCACCCGTAGGAGATCCCTCTCTCGTGCAACATCCGTATCCCCACCCTGCTGGTGAGACGTAGCCCCTGCGCTCTCCCACCCTACCAACTGTGTCCACAGAAGATCCCTCTCCTACGTCATCTTCATAAGCTCTCCATCTCGCCTCTGCAATAACCCCGTCAATCGTGCTACCTCAGCGTGCAACCCCGCCTCTGTATCCCCCGACCCGATCGGCTGCCTCTGGAGCATCAGCCCACTCTGGAGCATCCTGCATCTCTGGCTGCTCCTCATCCCCAAAGTCCTCTCCTGCATCTACCACCTCCACCATATCCACATCCGTAGGAGCTCCCCAACCCTCTCCTGGTGCCTTTGCACCCTCTTTGCCTCCCACTGCCTCATCTCCTCCCAATGGCCCCTCACCTCGCCACTATCGTAGTGTCCACCACTCCTGATACTCGACCGTCACTCTGACGTCATCTACGTCCGAAATGTCTAGTACGGTATCCGACTCCTCCCCTAGTGGCTCGAGGATCGACGTAGCTAAGGTCCTCTCATCACTTCGACGTCGATAGACTACGGGTTCCCAGGAAAACCCCTGGCGTACCCCAAACTGTCGTGTCACTCAGAGGTAGTGGAAGTACTCCTGCTCCGTCCCATGTCGGCCAATCACCCATCTCCCCCTCCGGACCCGCCGAAGCCACTCATCTGCCTCTGGCCATGCGAGACAATCCCGATATGGCCTCCATACCACATCTCCGGGAGTCAGTCATGCCAATGCATCTCTGTAATGGTCCACGTCTCCCGCAAACCGTCGACTCTACCCTCGCTCCTCAGATCGATACCATAGAGCACCATAACCAATATCCCTGTCCACCATGTCCGCCCGTGTAGTCCAGGGTAGCCCTCGTGGTCGCTCTACGGCTATATGCTACCATGCCCAACACTGCAACAAGAAACTATAGCCAATCCCCTTTCGCCTCCGACAGCGGACCTCATATAACTCATCATACAACTGAGCCAAAAGCGTCTGGCCCCATCTCATAATCATCGGCTCTGTCATCGGAAAATCCACCAACTGCCACACCACCTCCAATAGGTTCCATGGGAACCTCGCTCCTGACGAGTCTGGCAGGAGCATGTTGGAAATGAGGCTCATGAGTAGTGCATGCCTCACTCCCAACATTCCCCTCGCATACCAATATCATACCAGAATCCCCCCAATATGACAATCCAGCTCCACCCTCTCCAACGAGGTCATCCCATCCTCATCCTCTCCATGTCCAAAATACCACGTCAGTACAGCCGTCCTCTGGCCTCGTGGTGTCGTCCGAATGGGAACCCCGTCTATCGAAATCTGGAGAATCCGATACACGTCCTCTAAGGTGACAGTCATCTCCCCTGTCGAAATATGGAAGGTGTTCGTCCGAACATCCCACAGGCCGATCAAAGCTGTAATGTATGCCCGATCCGCCACAACTGCATCCAATCGAGCCACATGCTTGAGCCCTAGGGCATCAAGCCAATCCCAGTCCTCAGCTGTCAATGCCTCGCGGGCATTAGAAAAAATCGTCGGCACCCGATGTCGACTCTTCACCACCTGCACATCACAGAAAACAACAAACATCAAAAACATGCATCAAATTACCATCACATGTACAAAAATGCATAACTATACAGTAACATCTTTCATTCACATGTACATCCAAAAAAAAAAAAAAACAATAAAAATTTGACATGGTTTACCTACGGTTTTACCTAAGTTTACCATTTCAACCAAAAAAAAATTCATTCAGTTTTCATCTTACATTTCATCAAAAACAATAAAAATTTGACATGGTTTACCTACGGTTTTACCTAAGTTTACCATTTCAAAACAAAAAAATTCATTCAGTTTTCATCTTACATTTCATCAAAAACAATAAAAAAATTCATCCATTTTTTTCATTTTTAAATTTCATCAAAAAACGACAAAAATTTGACATGGTTTACCTAAGTTTACCATTTCAAACAAAAAAATTCATCCATTTTTCATTTTTTAATTTCATCAAAAAACGACAAAAATTTGACATGGTTTACCTACGGTTTACCTAAGTTTACCATTTCAAACAAAAAAAAATTCATCCATTTTTCATTTTTTAATTTCATCCAAAAAAGACAAAAATTTGACATGGTTTACCTAAGTTTACCATTTCAAACAAAAAAATTCATCCATTTTTCATTTTTTAATTTCATCAAAAAACGACAAAAATTTGACATGGTTTACCTAAGTTTACCATTTCAAACAAAAAAAAATTCATCCATTTTTCATTTTTTAATTTCATCAAAAAACGACAAAAATTTGACATGGTTTACCTAAGTTTACCATTTCAAACAAAAAAAAAATTCATCCATTTTTCATTTTTTAATTTCATCAAAAAAAATGACAAAAATTTGACATGGTTTACCTACATTTACCATTTCAACCAAAAAAAAAAAATTCATCAATTTTTCATTTTTAATTTCATAAAAAAACACAAAAAATTGACATGGTTTACCTACGGTTTTGACCTAAGTTTACCATTTCAAACAAAAAAATTCATCCATTTTTCATCTTTAATTTCATCAAAATAACGACAAAAAATTGACATGGTTTACCTACGGTTTCGACCTAAGTTTACCATTTCAAACAAAAAAAATTCATCCATTTTCCATTTTTAATTCCATAAAAATAACACAAAAAATCGACATGGTTTACCTACGGTTTCGACCTAAGTTTACCATTTCAAACAAAAAAATTCATCCATTTTTCATTTTTAATTCCATAAAAATAACACAAAAAATCGACATGGTTTACCTATGGTTTCGACCTAAGTTTACCATTTCAAACAAAAAAAATTCATCCATTTTCCATTTTTAATTCCATAAAAATAACACAAAAATTGGGCATGGTTTACTTATGGTTTCGACCTAAGTTTTACCATTCACATCAAAAACAAAACATTTTAAACCATGGTTACCCTAAGGTGTTACTCTAAGTTTCATTTTGGGTTTATCCTATGGTTTTCCATCTAAGTTTCCATCGGTTTGCATCCATGTTTCATTTGGTTTCATTCATTCACCTTTTAATTTAATTAATTAGGGTTTCATGTTTTAAACAAAAGAAAAACACCATAAAAACACATTTGCATTTTTCATATTTAAACTCGAGGAGATAGTGCACTTACTGGTCTCGCCTCGGCTCCGCCGCTCGACGACCCGGTCTGTGCACTCATGGTGGCTGGAAAATCTGGCAGCGCTTCGCGTCAAAAAATCTACCTCCTCCTCCCTAGAGCTCCAAATCGCAATCGCTGAACAGTGCAAATGAGCCAAATCCGTCATTTTCGCATATTTATACTTTTTGCCAGCTGGTAATCGTCCCTGATCGGGACGAGCACTTTTCGGCGCGCTCGTCCCACCCCAGGATGAGTACCATGGTGGCGCACTCGTCTCACCCCAGGACGAGTACCATCACGGCATTCGTCCCCCCCGGGACGAATAAAAAAAAAAAAAAAATAAAAAATTAAAAATGACAAATGCCAACAAAACCACTAAAAATTGCCGGACAAAAGTGCTCTTGCACTTAACCTCTTGGCATAAGAAAACTGATGTCGGGGTCTACCTTGTCGTTATCTTACTCCCTAAGAAGGCTACCATAGCCGGACCGCTCCATGGGAAGACGGATTTTTGCCAATGTTAACCCCTAATGGCATCCCAAAATGGGTTCACACCCACCAAAAATAGGTCAAAACAATCGGAAAACTGCTCGAGCATGCATCGGATAACATCTGAAGGCACCCTCACTTAAGTCATCTTGGGTCAAGCGACTTGTCGCTTTTCTCATGTCGGTCATTCCCTCATCGATTCGTCACTTGAGGGGGTAGTCACACTTAGTTGCCAATCAACACCAATATACCCAGTCTTGGAAATGACACGCATTCAAAGGATCATTGCAAAAGACAATCGCGCCCCTGCTTGGGGCAGCAAACAAGCAATCATCACAAACTGATCATATACTTTGCATTCGTGAATCATGAACTCAAGGTTCCCACAGACAAAAGGTTGCGCCCTTTGCCTATTCATGATCGATCAATGTCTAAGTTCAAGTAATACCTCACCGAACCAGGTTAATGCTTGATTTAAGTTCCTTAGCTCGTCAGAAGCAAGGATTCAAGAATGCGTGCCCTTTCCATACTTGGGGCATCAAGAGTTGGTTAGGTTATCGAGAAACCCTAATCATTAGTGCTTTGGTTATATATTTTTGCTCAACACTGCACCATGTGCAGCGCTTTCCAAAAAGGGGCATCTGTAGACACCAAAACAGCACCAATCCGATTATGTGACAACAAGCACTGATCGCACTAACACACCAGCCCCTAGGGCAGCCCTCAGAGGTTAAACAATGGTTCTAACCACTCACACAATAGTTTTGCAAGTCAGAAATCAATTTGGCACCTTTTAGACACTTTATTGCTTATTCGCTCCACCCCGGGACGAGTGCGGATTAGCACTCGTCTCACCTAGGGACGAGTGCGGATTAATACTCGTCTCACCCAGGGACGATTACCAGCGCTCGCTTCGGGGTGGGATGAATGTCAGGTTTGACCGGCAAAAAGTCAGATCTCGGCATATAACAACTCAGAACTACCACTTAGCTTTTCCTGCATGACATAGGAGTGCGAGTGAGTTCTTTTGACAACTCATATCTGACAATTGACTTTCCCTTCACTGCATGGGAATGAGAGTGAGCTTTTTAAGACAACTCAGATTTGCCACTTAGCTATCCCTTCATTGCATGGGAGTGCAAGTGAGTTTTTCTAAAACATACAAAGACATGCACATAAGCAGTTAAGAAGCCCTTGATCAAGAAGAAGTCTTCTCTTCACACAAAAAGCATTCATGCAAAGAAACACTTTTGCATGTTAATTCAAAGAGACCCCTTGGGTCTATAAAATGGTGAGTTTCCTCACCCAAAAGATATACAGAGAAGGAGCATTTTGAGCGACGAAGTCGTTGCTAATTCACTTACTTGCGATTTGTGTTTTCAACATCCATAATCTCTTAATCGAAAGAGAGGTTATTGGGTGACTTTTGAAGGCACGAATCAAGAACCAACCCCGATTTTTCTGACCACAATATCCTACCAATTTGCCGACAACACATCACATCAGGTTTCGGACCCATCCCAAGTGGATTGGTGTCGAAGCAAAGTTTCACCCGCGGGTGGTTTGCCTTCGGGCACCCCCCGCTTTATTGCTTTTAGTGACTTTCTTTTGTAGTATTTAGCTAGTTTCATGTTTATGCTTTTGTCAAGTTTTCAGTTTATTTAGATTCATTTTAGCCATCGTTAGATTCATCTTTTATTTTTCATACACAGGTGCTACTGATTCTTTGTTTGTTTCTTTGAACGCAGATTTGCAGCATTAGAGGAGCAAAGAGGAATCTACCTTTACCAATGCAAGCGGCGACAACGTTTTGGTTCGCCCATCTTATATGTGGGCACGCGGAAGAAGGAATTCTGAAACAAGTTGTAAAAGAGCAATATTTAACGCTCCTATCCCCTAAAAAGGAAGGAGACGCATTGTAACACAAATTTGCAAAGCATATCAATAAAAGGGCCGATTTTTATATTGCTTTAATATCTTGTGTTCATGTTCTTTCTTTTTACGTATTTTTCAATAACATAGAGTTTAAGCGTTATTTTAGTTTCATTTACATTTCATTTTTAATTTATCCTTTTTGCTTCCGAAATCTCGTGTTTTCACCTTATTTAAGGGTTTTATATTTCATAATTTAACATTTAATTCATGTTATGTTATATTGAGGTTTGTATTAATTAGGAATTAGCCATTTGGTATAAATACCATTACATTTACCCCTTATTTCTATTTTGATTATTCTCTTTCACCTATAAGCCCTCTTACTCTGTTTGTATATTCTTTTACATCTAGCTATGGTCAATGCAATGCTCTAGAATGTTTATGATTATTATTGTAAAATCCAAGAGTTTAAATCTATTAAAAAATTAGCCAAAATACATTAAATTTAGATATTAATCCTCTACTTTTAAGAATCATAGTATATCATACTTAATCATGTCATTCTTGAGAATCACCTTTGGTGTATCTTCTACTATTTAATACAAATGGATATATATTTATTCTTATTTTTTCCAACTAGGTATTCTCAATTCTAAATAGAGCATCCTTATTATCATTTATGACTTCCATAACCGACACTTCTCCCATTATATCTAATTTTTCCTAGTTATAATCCATCAATTTTTGTGTTTATTTAGTGTTTTTGAAAAACTCTAAGAGTGGGGCTTACACTTCCTACTTGCATTCATACTATCTCATTTAAATACCAAAGTACACCATTAGGATTGAAAGTAAAATATATTCTATTAAATTCTTTGATTTACCCCAATCTCGATAATACACTCCCTCTTATTTGAATTGTATATGCATATGAAATTATACCAATTATATATTAATTTCAATTGTGTATATATTATTTGCAATCAAAAAAGAAAATTTCATATGTCCTACTTTGTAAAAGTTAATTAATATATTAGAAAAGTATTTATTACAATCATATTTCGAAGAAACCAAATTGAAGGAGAAAATGGACAATGGTCATTGGTTATTTTTTCCAAATAATATATTTTAAATTGATAGTTATGTGTAGATTCTCTTGAAGAAGACATCAATTCCATCATAAGGTCTATACTGTGACTACATAATATCTTAATGTAATCCACATCCATGAGAGGGTTGACAACACCTCAAAACAAAAATAAATCATAGGTTATTTGTAAACAAATCAGAATTATATAAAAGGAATGACTATTTACAACTTTAAATTATTAATAAGAAATAGTATGCTTCTGATATTGTATAGATTTTTATGATGCTAGGGAAACATATTAACAAAAATAAAAATCCTATAATTTAAAAAGATTCAAGATTTGTTTTAATTTTTTAAAACTAGATGTTTTATATTTTGCAAAGATGGTCACCCATAAAGTTTTCTTTTTGGGATATATTGGTGCAACATTCTTGAGAAAAAAAAAAATATATTTTTTCTTTTGATTGATTGAAGGGGTGTTGAAAGGTCCCTGAACCTTGAACAAGTATTTTTTACATGTTTTCCAAACCGACCGAAGAGGCCCAAGAGCTAAAGATCAAAGAAAAAGCAAAACACCACAAGAAGAAAAGTGTCGCGATATCGTGACAAGTTGCATTTTTGCGGTCCAAAGCATAGGGAAAAAGCAAGGAGGAAAAGGTGTCACGATATCGTGACATGTTGCACCGTCGTGGCCAAATGAGGAAGAGATGTCGTGATATCGCAACAAGAAGCAGCATCGCGGCCGAATGAGAGAAAGTGTCACGATATCGTGACATGTGAGAGAAAAAAATAAATTTTATTAATAGTTCTCCACCATTTTAAAATATGTGATAAATAGTAAATCTTGTTGTGGGGTTATCACTTAACTTTTACATAACTAAATGTAAGATTTTATATAATGTCAAGAACACATAAATATCAATATGTTTTGGATTATATCATGGTATAAATACTTTGGATATGATAATGACTTGTTATACCTTACAAATTATAAGCATTTTGGTTACTTATAGATAATATATTTATATATAGATGAATGAATTTCATATATATTAAATCCTTTTATAGAGTCATGCAAATCTCTCTCACTAATAAAATATCTCTATTCACATGAATTTAAATAATACCCCGAACAATTCATGCATGAGGTAACTATTGAATTTTTGGACTATCGCGGTCATTTGTATAAAGAGAATTGTTCAAATGAGTTTGTCCATAATGTTCTTGTTCATATTTTTTATTAATATATAATGATAAGAGTCTCTTCATGAATTAAAATCTACTTCACTTTATATAGGTTTACATGCATTTGATGGGATACATTCATTTTGTAGTAATAAGGTTAGTTATGCTATCTTTTAAATGCATAATTTTGATGAAATTATCAAGGCCTTCTCAATATAATTAATAATATTATTTGTTTTATGCTACCCATTAGGAACATACCCTAAAAAAAAATCCTAGACCTTATTGAGTATTGTAAGGACTACTGTCTTATATGATGCGCACATTATACAAAATCAAAATATTCACTTTTGCTAATATCTATGATTAGGAATATGTGGTTTAAAATTCATGGATCCTACTTGCTAAATAGTATCAAAAGAAAAAAGATAAGATCTACAAGCTTAAATTTTATTGTAAATACATTGAAAAAGTTATATATTAAATGTAAGCTTAAATTTTATTGTAAATACATTGAAAAAGTTATATATTAAATGTAAGGATAACACACCTAGTCAAAATTCAAAAACTAAAAGGTTTTAAATTAAAAAACATAAACACAAACATTGAGTGTAATTTTAAACCCAATTTTATCTATGAACAATGTTAACCATTTCTAAATTCATTGGAATTTTATGCATATTAATCATTTTGCATTTACCATACCAATAGCATTTTTTTAATGTAGGGCCAAGTATTACACTATATAAATTATTGATACTTCTTATAATATAAGTTTATATTTTCTATCTCATATGTAGCTAATTGACTATGCATGAATGAAAACATAGTCTAAGAAATATTCCTTTTTCCTTTTATCAATTGATCAATTTTATTTTATTGTGAATTATTTGTTCTAGGTGCATTATAATTTTATCTATATTGTTATGCATTAAGACTAAGGATATTTTAGTTGTTTTATCCTCTTTCATTATCCAATATTTCACTATTTGTAATTGTAAATTATTTCAAAATTCTTAATGATTTTGTATTTCAACCATAATTTTGAGTGTTATGGTTAATCATCTAATTAATAAATAAATAAATTATTATTTATATTCTTATTTCTTCATATAGATATATTGAATAGAGGACTTATGTATTATAAAAACAACTATGAATAATATACCCCATCTCATGAGAAAATGTATTTTGAAATCATTTCTATATATATATATATATATATATATATATATATATATATATATATATATATATATATATATATATATATATATATATATATGTATGTATGTATGTATGTATGTATGTATGTATGTATGTATGTATGTATATACATATGTATATATATACATATATATATTTAAAATATGAATTTTATTTAAATGAAATAACTTGACCCATAAAAAAAGTTGTTAGTTGATTACACATTTTTCCAATTTTTTTTTTTGATGAAAGACCATTTTAATTATAAAAATAAAATTCCTTTACAGCAAAAAAAAAAGTGTGGGTGGAGAAAAATCACACCATGGAAACCACTAACTTATCCTAATAGTGGATAAAGACAAAAAACTACACCACACAGGTACCACGACCATCAACATCAAACTAGAAATATTCTATAGCCAGAAAGGCCTTAAGGAAGTTTAAAAAATACAATCAACAATGCTCCAAATGGTCCAGCTCCATAGCTAGAAAGACAAAGCCTTATCCATTTGAAGTGGGTGGTTCTCCCCACCCATCACAACACTCCTCACCCCAGCTTGAAGCATGAGTAATTGGAGAAGAAGGATGGTATCAGCCAGAAATATACCCATAGGTTCTCGAAGCCTCCCAACCATCATTAGGCATAGGTGCAGATTGTGATTTGATCACAAGCACATAATGTTGGGAGGTATATAGATTCGGCTACTGCAATGACCCTCCATAGTCATAGGATCTACTTTGAGGAGGCTAATGTCATGCACAATCAAGAAATCGATGCAAATGGGATCTAGTTGGGTGAGGAGGCGAACGATCAGGGGCCTCCTTACTAACGGTACAAGGGGCATCACCCCAATATTTTGGCAAAGCTTGCAAATGGTCTAGGTTCATAACCACTTTTTTAGCTTGGTCACAAATCTAAAACCACACATCATGAAAAATTTGAGCTTTTTAGCAAATAAAAAAATTTGATATGGATCAACCTGCTTGAAAATAATTTTATTCTAGATTTTCAAATGTGAAACAAGAGGCCAACTCTAAAGATTTACCACACTTCCCTCAGTGGGAGAGAAAAATGAATGGGATCACCCAAAAGGACATGATACCATGAAAGCTACAGGGACATAAATGGAGCAAAGAAAGAACCCACCCAACTCCAAGTGAGACTGGCCCATCTATAGGCCTAAAAAATATGCATACAAGACTCTAGCTCTTGAAAAAATGGGCATCGAGGCTCAGGAACCTCCATATAAGAAATGTTGTGACCAAGGGGTAAACCCTGACATAGTAATCTCCAAGCGAAAAAATCTTTCTTTGGCTCCAGATAAGACACCCAAACTGAATGAAATCTGGTTTTCCACCTAGAGGGTGGTGAGAGAAGGTCCCATTTGACATTGAGTTTGGGCACCATACGGATAGTTGGCGTAAGCTAGTCATATCCCTTCCTGGATCTAATTCTAAGCAAGGAAGTGCTCTTATACTAGGTCAATCTTTCCACAAGGGTTTTAAGGATCTGACACCTAATTTATGCCATAAGGACAAATGTGTATGGTCCATAACAACATCATACATAGCCTTGTCAGTGTTGGACAAGTAGAACATCCTTTTAAAATCAATCCAATGAATCCAATATCTATTAACCCTAGAGTAGAAATCTACAATGGCAACAATGCCCTACTTAAATTTTTTGGGCATGGACCCAAGGAACTTGGCCCAATGGCTTACCCTGAAGCTTGAAGATAGGGGACCACCAAACATTAAGAATATTAATGGAAAGGCCTTTATGTGAATGGACCCCCTTCCAAATAATCCAAGGGTTTAATTGTTACCAAGCCTTCCATATGATTTTGATGACAAAGGAACCATGGATTTTAATGAAAACTGGGGCCAACACTAGAGATGAGAAATCCATTCATGCCTAGACATGATTATTGAGGTGAAGCCCAACAAAGATGCAATGTTTGATAAAAAAATTTCATGCTTTAGGTCCTTTGAAAGCCCACATAATCCATTTAGCACATAGGGCTAACCCTTGAATCTTACAGTCCAACAAACCATACCCCTTGCTTGTCGTGGGAGACAACAAATATCCCAAGCCACTCTGTGAAAGCCCTTCCACTTAGATCCACTAGACCACCAAGCCATTTGTAACAAGCCTGGGAAGGGACCCAACAAGAAGAGTAATAAACATGCATGGAAGCCAACACTTTCAAGCAAATTTGAAATTTTCCAGCAAGAGACAAATTCTTAGCCTTCCAATATTCTAGGTTGCTTTCCACTTTGTTGATGACATAAGACCATAATTGTGATGGAGAGCCTTGAAAGGCAAAAGGAATGCCCAAGAATTTGAAGACTTCTCCAGGCTGAATCCAACTCCATTGCACATGCTGAAGCTAATGGGGAAGAGGCTACAAGGATTTCCTATAATAAGAGGTTTTCCTCCATTAGATATTAGACCCAGAGGCTTTACAAAAAAAATCAAGACAAGACAGAGCTTCAGAAATGGATTTCGTATCCTCATTCAGATTAAGAAAAGGAATCATTAGTAAAGTGGCTATTAATGAGTTGACCAGCATTCCCAAGAAGGGAAATATCCCAAAGAATCCCAAGAGAAGCACGATGAGCCAAAAGATAACCAAAGGCTTATGCTGCTAAAATGAATAGCGAGGGGGCCAAAGGACATCCCTACCTTACTAACCTATGCAAGCCAATAGAGCTAGTTTGAAACTTGTTGAGATAAAGCATAGCTGACTCATCCTAAAAAATAATTTTAATAGATGAAATAAATTGAGGACCATAGCCAAGAGCTTCTAGCATGGAAAGAATGAAAACCCACTCAATTAAATTGTAAGCCTTTTTAGAGTCAAGCTTGAGGAAGAGGGCATGTTGATTGGACCTGTGATGCCACTTCATCCCTTCCTAAACAGTGAGAACGTTGTCCAAAATATAATGATTATGGATAAATCCTGTTTGCTCAAACCTCACAATAGAGGGAAGCAAGGGCCTAATACTCAAAGCAAGTTCTTTAGCAATTATCTTGTAGTTGACATTAAGCAAAGTTATTGGCCTCCAATTTGTGATAATTTCTAGATATTTGGACTTTGAGATAACTTGATATTGCCCTTATTGATAATAGCACCTAAGGAGCCAATGTGCAAGGCTTCCAAATATACTTTATGCAATTTAGAACCAACAAACTCCCAATGAGTTTTATAAAATTTGTAGGGAAAGCCATTAATCCCTAGGGCCTTAGCATCTGCCATTTGAAAAAGGGCATCCACAAGATCCTGCTTTGATAAGGGTCATTCACAATCATTCTATTACACTAGGGAGAGAAAAGTTGGGATAACCTCTTTACAACATTGAAGGGTTAATTCTATTTTAGGGTTGTACGGTTGAGCAGCAAAAACATGAGAAAAATGTTGTGTAAATTTAGTTGCTATTTCAAGAAAAGAGGTGGTGTGAACCCCATTAACCAATAAATATTTGAATTGAGTGGAGTGACGTGGAGGCTGGAGCCTCTGTAAAAACTCTTTAGAAATGTGATCACCCACTTTGAGCCAATACAACCTGACTTTAATCTGAGCCCCTCTTGCCTCATAAACTTCAAAAACTTTTAGCTCGTGCCAAAGTTGAGCGACATGGGATTGAATGGTGGAGTCAAATGGGGAGGACTCAAGTCAGAAGGAGGTTTGTGAAAGCTCATTATGTAGAGCAGTATTAGAGCAATGATGCAACTATGTTACATTCTTCCCTAGGATTCTAGGCAGAGTATTTGTACAAAAAATGACATCATTCCACCACTCACTCCAATCTAAATCTCCATTAGGTCTAGGTACAATGTTCCATATCCTTTGGACATGACAAACAATGGTATCATGTTGCAAGAAATAAGTGTTAAGAAATAACTAAGCACGAGTGGTCCATTTATGAGTGGAGGAAACATGAACAGAGAACATTATGGGGGAATTATCAGACGAGACCATACCAAGAATGTTTTCAACAAAAGGGATTGAAGGGAGCTAATGAGAAAAAGAAAACTCGTGCTAGTCTGATAACATAGCCCTATCCAATTTTTTTAAAACTCTTACAGGGCCTAACTAAAAGTTAGACCATGTGAACCACAAATGCTCAGGAAACTGATCCATAGATAAATAAACATTGGGATCGAAGACCCCCAATTTATTTTCATAAAATACCATGCATGTCGCTCTCCTGAGGCCCATCTATTGGGGATATGGCCCATTTTATAATAAGACTTCTCAACCATATTGAAATCACCACACATTAGAAAGACCATGGAAGGTAAGGAAAAAGCACACCATATCCACAAGGAACATCTATATTGGACCTCATTAGAGGTGTAAATATTAATAATCCCAAAGGAAAGACTGCTAAATTTGAGCAGAATCCAAACCACATGGTGAGAGGGGTCAAAACCCTAAGTGAAAAAATTGCTCACCCACCTATTATTAAACAAAATGATAGCTCCTTCACTGTTGTAATTATAGTTGGTGGTATACATATGACTTCCAGGCCATAACATAGAACAAGTAGATTGTAAATTAAAACATACCACTTTGACTTCTTTTAAACACACAAAATTTGGATGACCATAAAGGTTGGAACATGTATACAGTTCATCCCAAACCATGTAATGATGAACAGGGTCTATCAACCCACACACATTCCAAGAGAGAAATAACATTAAAAAGAGTCAAGTTGCATACCCCCACTGGCCTCAATCACATTATCCATCAACAGGTGATAGGGGTTATTCCTGAAGGCATCCATGGTGGCAGAGGAGGAAGAAGTTTACCACTGCTTGTCCAAATGAGCAAGCTGCTCACCTCATAGAGGGCTACGAGACCACCATCCTAAGTTTTGAGAGAAACTTCCTTCAATCCCTACCTTGTTTGGAGTACCCAAGGACACAGTGGACTGAATCCCTTCATCATGGTCTAGAGACTAGATGGCCAGAGGAAGAGAGTAGACAAGGGATAAATCCATAACCGACAGCTGCATGGAAGGCTTAGGCACTAGGGCTTGAGCATATATGACCACTATGTGCCCCACCTAAGTGGCATTGCCACATTTTACATTCTTGCACAAAACCTTAGTCCATTCACCATCCTTTTATGGAGGGTGCAGGGTAGTAAGAGATAAAATAACACCAACTTTTGGGGTAGATGTCTTGGCCTTAAATTTTTTAGCCATCAAGGGGTAATCCTTAATGCGGTGGGAGGCTGAATGACAATGGTAACATGTATTAGGGAGGTTGATATACACCACCCACTAATGAATACAGGTAGAACCAACCTAAATGTCAATATACTCCTTTAGGTTTTTAGCTAGGTCAACCTTGATACACATTCTCTTGCTAGGGCGGACCAACATAAAATGAGAGGGTTCATCACAGATAAATTCACCAAGGGTGGACACCAATTTTTTTAGAAAGGTCCAACATGTAGTGGGGAAGTCCAGGAGTTCTACCCAAATAGGCATGACTAGGGAAATGAAATTAGAAATCATGAAATCTCGACTCCATGGCTGAAAAATGAGCAGTGAACTATTAATGTAACTAGGACCCTTATTGAGGACCTTCTAGGCTTGGTCGGGGCTACCAAAATGGAAATGAAAAACCTTTAGAGAGATTTTGGACATGGTCAAATTGAATCCCATACGAACACCAATACTGCTCAATATAGTTTCTAAGGACATGCTCAGGAGGAATCTGGCCCAAAAAATACCCTATAAGAGTATTGCTTTCAAACAAAGAACATGCCTTATTGAATTCATGCAGAAGAATAATAAAATTAGGTTCAGAAATACCTCATGGTACACCTTGGAAATGAATTTCCTGGGCCGTTTTTTCACCTCCAAAGCCATTCCTCTCGCCGTCAACTTCAGACAAAGTCGGGGGAGGATAAGCCAACATAATAACACCTATAGAGAAAGCGTAGCACAAATGCTAGCACAAGCTCCCATAGAATGAACAAAAATTTGTAGAAATCCTAGGACAACACATAGACCGACATGCACGCAGCAGAGCCATTTTTCTAAAATTTTCTTTATTGTATATTATAATTTAGTTATGCGATTCAAAATATAACATGGTAGTTCCCATAAAAAACTACATTTTATAAATATAGCAATTTAGAAATTTAAGTGGACATTTTCTCTACCCATTTGTTTATACGTTGTTCCTTTTTATTTAGATAAAGAGAATTATATGGATAATTTCATTGATACTAAGAAAAAAGTACATACAAATAATATATTAGTTATATGATGAAACACACCTAGAATTATTTGGATGAAAATAAAATACATTAGTGTTATGTTAGTGTCATTTCCTAGATCTAGATTCATCAAATGTAGCATAACAATTATGGTCCTACGAATCATTACATCATTATAGTCATTTTATTGTAAGCTATATTCATAATGATATACAAATCTTGCAAAGTATCTTTGAAGTATACACAAGTAGGTCAATGTGTATGCATATGAATGTAAATAGAATTCCATTAGACTTGAAAGATTAACGGAACATACATATATACTATGTTAGAAATATTAATCTAGTTAGAGTAGGAAAACCCTTTGGTCATCCCTCATCTAGATGAGGGAGTGCTTTAAGGAGGAAGCCTAGATTTTGGCAGGCAATTTTAATACTCTGTTATTCCCGTATGATAAAAAAGGTGGTAATGAGCCCTATGGAACAAGTATGAACGAAAATTTTGAATTTTTTAGTAATAGTGAGAGGATGGATTTAGATCTGAAAGGAGCTTGGTTTACGTGGAGCAATCACCGCATAGGAAACCAACTAATTCTTTCTAGATTAGATAGGGTTTTTTTTGTCTAAGCAGGTGTTACCTCTATTTGGCAATGCTTTGCTCTCTGCTTTTTTGAAGGTGGGCTCTAACCATAGCTCTTTGTGGTTAGAATCCTCCCATCAGGGTATGTTCTTCCCAAGATCCTTCCATTTTGAGGCTATGTGGTGTTCACATGTTGATCTCAAACAATGAATCATGGAATGGTGGTCTTTTGAGGTTCCTAGTGTGGGGATGCAACATGTGGCTCTTAAACACAAGCTTATAAAAGGAAAGCTTAAAGCTTGGAATACATATATTTTTAGAAATATTTTTCAAATAAAACAAAATTTAAAAAGTCAGTTATTGGATATGCAAGCTGAAATTAAAAAAAAAGGGCTTCTCAATCAAGCTAAGAAATAAGGAAAAATTGGTCTTGTATGATCTCCATAACACTCTAGCCTAAGAAGAAATCCTATGGAAGCAGAAGTGTTAGGCATTATGGTTGAAGAAAGGTGATAGAAACACAAATTTTTTTCATGTTTCTACTTTAAGACACATAAGTGCCAACCATATCCGTAAAATTTTCAAGGAGGATGGGTCCAAATTATCAGATATCTAGGAGATTTGGAAAGAAGCTATTTCTTTTTTAGCTCTCTGTTAGGTTAAAAAAGATGCAAGGGATGTGGAGGCATAAAATTTCCTACTGTATTCAATTCCCTCAGTTATGATGCCTGAGATGAACAATTTTCTTGAAGCTCCCTTTCAAGATATAGAAATTAAAAAAGTTGTATTTGTGATGGGTGCTTTGAAATCTCCAGGTCCAGATGGCTTTCCTCCATTGTTCTTTTAGAAATTTTTGTACATAGTGGTGGGTGACATTTGTGAGGCTATCAGAGATGCCCAACTCTCTAAATCTCTTCCTTATGGAGTTAATGCTACTTTTCTGACCTTAATCCCAAAGTTTGCCAAGGCTATCAACTTCAAAGACTTCAAGCCAATCAGTCTCTACAATACACTTTATAAAATCCTATCAAAATCAATGACTAACCGCCTGAAGAATTTTATGCCCAAGTTAATTGGTAAAGCTCAATTTGGTTTTGTTTCAGGTAGGCATATCCTGGATGGTGTTAGTACAGTTCATGAAACATTACATTCCACTCAGAAGAGCGATTGAGCAGGTATGTTTTTAAAATTATATATGAATAAGGCTTATGACCATGTTTCATAAGATTTTATATTTGCAATGTTTTCCAAATTTAGTTTTAGCTACTGCTAGATTGATCTCATCAAAACATGCATTGCTTCAGCTAAATTTTTTACTCTCATTAATGGTTCTATGGCTGGATTTTTTCTAAACCTTAGAGGTTTGAGATAGGGTGACACGATATCCCCATTTTATCCTTATGGTTGAAGCATTAGGAATAATTTTATCTGTAGCCTTTTTATCAAAGGCATTAATCCTACTCTAGCAGTTGATTCATTATCCCACCATTATTTTACAAATGATACCTTCCTTTCACTTCTTGATTTGGTGGAGCAGGCTCAAGATACAGAAGCCATATTATCTACTTATGAAATTGTAGTTGGGCAGAAAATTAATTTATTGAAGAGCCTTCTATTTTTCTTGAACACCCCACAGTGTCGGTAGAAGAAAATTGTTAATATTCTTAGATGCAAGATAAATTTTCTCCCTAACTTCTACTTGGTCCTGCCTTTGTTCATTGGTCATATGAAAAATAATATTTGGGACCCGAAGGTAGAAATATTGTAGTATCACTTGGCCAGATGGAAAGACACTCTCTTAATTCAGGTTGGGAAAATTCTACTAGTGAAGATGGTGTTGCAAAGTATTCCAGTTTACTTTATGTCTCTGTTCAAACTGCCCACAAAAGTCTTGTCTAAATTGGAAAAAAAAATATATTTTTTCTTATGGATAGGTCCTAAAGACCACAAAAAGTTCCATTTGATCTCTTGGGATCAAGCTTGTGCTTGGAAAGACAATGGAGGTCTTGGGATGTAGAATATCAGGTTAATGAATGAAGCACTGATTCTCAAATAGGGTTGGAAGGTGCTTAGGAATCAGGGGCCTGATCGGATTAAGATCATAAAAGAGAAGTATATTTTACATAATGGCAATCTACTAGCTGATAACGTTATCTAGGAAGGTTCTATGTTCTAGCAGAGCTTGAGAAAAATAGAATGAAGTTGCTCTTGGGTGCAAGGTGGGTTGTGGGAAATAGCTTTGTCATTAATTTTTTGGAGGACATCTGGCTTCTTGATAGCCCTCTTATCCTTAATACAACTCTAGTCCTTGTTGTTACTATTATTCATAGACTGGGTTGGTCCAAAGTTAAATATTTCATTGAGTGGGAAGGGAACAAAAGGTGTTGGAAACAAATTCCTCAAAGAGTATCTGAAAATGGGGAGGAAGCATTAGCCTGGAGGATCATTTATAATCATATTAAACTTAATAGTCTTGCGATCTAGGAGATGGATGACTCTATCATTTGAAAAGCCTAAAGTGAAGGTTGTTACTCTGTTAGATCATCCTACCACCTTTTTGATGTAGATCCTTAGCACTAGTTTTTACCCGAAAAAGTTTGGCTTAAAAACTTGACTCCAAAAGTAAATATTTTTTATTGGTTGGCTATTCAAAATAAATGTTTAATAGTAGAAAATATTCACAAGAGGAGGATGGCTATGATCAATAGATGCTACATGTGTGAAGCTTCAGAATAAAATTATTAGCATATTTTTCCAGTGCCCCTTATCAATTTTAGTAGTTTCTTAGGTGTTGTCCACTTTGGATTTTAGTTGGGTTTTGCCAAACACTATCTCTTATATGTGCCTACAGTGGACTTCTCCTTTCAAGTCCCCTATGTTGGAAAAAAATTGGTCTGTCTTTCTCTCACATTTGTTTTGGAGCATCTTGTAGGAACATAATCAAAGAGCTTTCAAGAATTCAAGGTATGATACAGACTGGGTTTCTTCTAAATCTCTTTAAGATGCTATGGATAATGTGTCTCATTGTTTCCCGAATCTCAAATTCGATTCTTTGGATGAAAGCATTGCGAAGACTAAAATTGGCTTTCCAGCTTTTTGCAACTCATCTAAATCACCTACTACCTCAGTGTACTCAACCACCTCATGGTGCCCTCCTCCTGAGGGCTGGGTCAAATTGAATTTTGATGGTGCCTCGAAAGGAAATCCAGGCCCTACAACTGCTGGTGAGGTAATTCAAAACTCTAATGGTGAGCTGATTGATGCATACACAGAGAATATATCCAAAACTCTCACTTTGTTGAAGCTAGGGGTCTCCTTCAAGGGATACTATTGGTAGAAATACTTAAATATCAAAAAATAATTGTAGAAGGGGAATCCTTAAATCTATTAAATATTTCCAATTCTATTAGCAAGCCTCATTGGAGCTTTTCAAATATTCTAGCAAAGTTGTTTAGAATTATAAAATAAAGAGAGGAATTCAAAGTTCAACATATTTATTAGGAAGGTAATAAGGTGGTGGATTAAATGGCCAACTTGGGTCTTTCTCAATAAGGCTTGAGGGTCTGGTTGGAGAATTTCCCCCAAGATCTTGAATCTCTTGTTTTCAATGATCATAGTTAGCTATTGATTGTGTGTGAGGCTTGGTATGGGAGTTCACTCTATGTACTCTTTGTTGGATGTTTTGTTTTATGCTTTATTGGGTGGGTCATCTTAATTTTTCTTCACAAGTACCCTAACCCTCTTTAAGCTTATTATCATCGATTGGGCATCTTTGTGTGGACATTGATCAAAAATTTCTTAGCCTTGGTCTCAATGGTATCCTCGTTGTATGCTCTTCTAGTGATGTGGTGATGTTTTTTGCTCTTGTGGCGATGTTGATTGGTGATAATTTTGATACCCATTTTATGAAGCCTCCAAAGGCAAATTGTGGTAATAGCACTGGTACCCAGGTGGGATTATCGATAGCCGACCCTTCTAGGGACCTGCTCCTTCTGGTTTGCCTACTATTTTATCTGTTCTATAGGAAAAGCACTATGCTCTTCTGGGTACATTGTAGGTTGTGGTATCCTTTGTCAACGATATTCAGGACATGGTTAACAAGCAGATGGCTATGAAAACCCCGAACTAGCTCTTCTATGATGTTCTTTTGGCAGTTGATATCAGGTTAAATTTCATCTTGGTTTTTTGGGGCCCTTTATATTTTGTTTTTCTAAGAGAGTATTGGTTCCTTTAGCTATTATTACCCGGATTTTATGGTATGATGTTTGTATGGGGCCGTATCTATTTTGCCTTGTTGAGGGTGGCCTAACATTCTTACCCCTTGGCTGGTTTTGATTTAGTGTTGTAGTTTAGTACATTCTCATGACCTATATAAGCCTATTGTAAAATATTTGGGGACCTCAAAACCCCTTCATTTACCAAATAAAAAAACAATTGTAAAAAGTTTCTTGAAGTGCTTATTAGATAACATCTTAAGAGAGAATTTGAGGTGAAAAATTAGAAATATATGCTATATCTTAAATACTATATCTTAGTTGATGAGTTATTTAATAAACCTTCAAAATAAGAGGCAAACAAAATTATGGGGTAAAAAAAAGAGAAAATAGCCATGGAGTTGAAGAAAAAAATTATGTAAGGAGAAAAGAAAGGTGGGTTCATTAAAAAATAAAAAATATATATAGGAGAGAGAAAGAGAGTTCAAAGATAACTAGTTTGAAGCAAAAAGTGGAGTTAGAGAACTTGAAAATAATCATTTACAATTTTCTTTGTTGCAATTATGTATCAATAAATAATTTATATTCCAAATTCTAAATCATCTCATGTTGTGTGAATGATAAATGTTATATTACTAGAATAGTGCATTATAAATTCTGGTGTGTATGCAAATGTATAAATTCATGGCAAAAAAGAAGATCATTGCCTAGAATGTGATGATTAGACTTGGACATTGAGTATTGCATTATTAAGATTTAGGAATCACTGAAGGAATTGCAACCTAAGAGGAATTATAATTTTGTGACCTTACCATCTTTATCCCTACTATCTTATAAAATAATGTCACTGTCATAAGAAGTAAAAAATTATTGTCAAAGGATTTCCACCATACAAAGACTAAAGGATTATCATCATACAAGGAATGAAGATGCCATTGTACAAATACCAAAAGAACCTATCATACAATTAAACAAATCATACAAAGAAGTAAAATGTACCATATCTAAGGAGTGCCACCTTGTGCAATGAAGTATTATCATCTTATAGGATTGTAGTCTTAAGACATTATCATCACATGAGTTTGCTTGTTGATTGCATGTGTGATTACCATTCATATTGAGACCATGAATAAAAGGGAAACTTGTGCTACTTGATAAGGCCATACATAGGAGGATTCTCTATTCTCATCTACATCATTTGGTATTAGATCAAGAGTTTACATTACATATTAGAGAAAGGTTATACAATAAGGAAGATGAAGACCATGTGGTTTAGGATACTAACCCATAGATATAATGGAAATGCTAAGAGGAATTACCACCAAGTTAGATGTGATTGACACTATCCATGTGACCAGATGAAAATATTTGATAAATGATTAATTTGCATTTAACTAGAATATTAGTAATGAGGCTAATGTTAAATAGATTACAAAATAGGAATAATAACTACTCTTGCATCTACGCTAACTAACACGCCATAGAAGGTAGAGCGTTAGGTTTAGGATTATTAACCTAAGATATTTAGGAACTTACCATTAGATATTTGGAACAGTAAATATCTACATGGTAGAAAGTAGAAAAGTAAATACTAGTGGTAAAAAGTAACAAACTACTTTTTACCATGCGGTAAATAAAATCTACCTAATGTAGGAAATGGGGTAAATATCCCAAATTATGAAATATTACTCTAACACCACCCCTTATTAAATTATTTGGGTAACGTATATAACTACCCCAATACAATGAAAAATATGTTGATCTATTGGTTCTTGCCCTTACTCAGGTTCTGTCACAGTGCTCTGGCTGAGCCCAAGAAAAAAGTGGGTCATTCCTCACTTTGTCTTCACATCAATGAATGTCCTTATAGTAATCTCATCATCCAACCAAATTGCATGGGTAACCAACCGCTGCAATCGCTAGGTGTAGTAGAATAGATCACTTCATACAAGGTTCATTCAGTTTACAATATGAGTTTGCAAAATATAAGGTAGCTAAGGTGTCGGTTGTAGTAGAAAATGCACCCTTGTAAGATCCCCCCTTCTTGTTGCAAAACATGTAATTAATTTCTGAAAGAAGTATGACTAAGGTGTCGGTCTCTGTCGAAAATGCACCCTTATAAGTATTCTTCCATTTTTACAAAAAATTGTGAAGAAAAGAAAGTATATCCTCATTTAATTACAAAATATGTGCAACTTAAGAAGCTTTGTGAAGGTTTTTTTACAAATATTGCCTCCTAGGAAATTTTACACTAGAAAATTCCCTCCTTTTGTTACAAGTACTTCAAACATTGAGAGTTTATTTTTTTTTGAAGCCTAAAAGAGGTAAAATCACCCCTTATTGCAAGTACTTCAAACAAAAACTTATGTTATTTATGAAGCCTAAAAAATATAGAAGAAATGATGTTTTGATCAAGGCGACACATGTGTTTTCCCTCTACAATACTATTTTAGCCATGAGCACTCTGTGTGCTCTCTTTGAACTAGAATCAGAATTAGAATGAGACACTTCACTAGAAACATGGCTTCTGTGATGTGCCTTTGCCATTTTAGTTTTTCTTTTTTTGAAACCAACACTGAATGGTGTCTTGGTTGTCATTTTTACAAGTTGTACAAAAGTATGCTTTCTAGGCAATTTTATCAAAAATTTCACCAAATCATCCTTCCTTATTGCAAGTACTTCAAGCATGGTTGGTATTATGAAGTCTAAAATAAAAGGTATGTTGAGTGGTGTTTTCACCCAATTGTGAAAGCACACTCTCCGGTAGGATCCGAGTCCCAAATCCTCTGCTTGCAAAGAAATTACACAGATAATTTCTCCAAGGTTCCTTTTACATTATCTTTTAGACCAATGATGTTGTTTAATTTAAATGCTGGGAATACCTTAATGCTGCAAGTGAATGTTAACAAGGGGCACTCTGGTTTATTCTATTCTGAAATTACAATGGACTCTAAGTGAATTAATCTGCTTTGATCTTTAATTCTGATGGATTTTTAGCTATTTATTAAATATAGTAATTAAAATGCAGAGAATAAAATAAGGGTTTAAAAAATAAAGAACAGCAAATGAAAATGAAACTATACTACATTCAGAATGTTGTCATCAATTCGATGAAATCGAAGATAATGAGGTTTTCTGCATGCAACCTAGCCTAATGAACCTGCAAATCGGCACAATCCAAATAAGCTAGGTGTGAGTTTCTAGGGTTTCTACTGTAATTCTAGATTTAGGCATTCGCATGAAGCAACCAAGAGCACTTGCATTAAACTTCACCTATAAGCCTTAGAAATCTGAAATGAATGATAAACATTAAATCATGCATGCAAAAAAAAGACTCCTTCTTTCTCATCAATGAGATGCCAACTTTCTATATTTCTGTATTAAATGATATATCAATTGCATTTACAGAATGTTCCAGGATTTAATGTTCCAGAACAAATGAAGGAAATTGCTCAAGTGCAGGCCCAGAATGGCAAAAAGCCCTTGTATCTGCAACTCTGCAATCAGCAATTTCCAACCCTTCTTTCAATCTGCACTTTTGATTTTATACTAACTGAAATGGCTCTTCGATTCCCTTTGTCGCTTCGTTTCACCTTCCTGCATGTGACCTTTCAAATTATCGCCTTTTCCTTACTTTTAATTGATGCTCAATGCCTAAACATGCAAAATATTCCATTGCATGTAACGTTTCTACAACTCCGACACCTGTACGCCATGTGTCCTACATTTTTTGTGCCTTCTATAACGTTTTCCTATGCAAATCATGACAAAAACTGCATATAGCCTATTCACCTTCCTAGCCACGAAAACGCGACATGTCGCGAAATCGTGACATGTCACGATTTCGCGATGCTTCCCTCGTCCGTACGTCTTCAGCCGCTTCTTGTCACGAAATCGTGACCATTATCTCTTTCGTGCCTTCTTTCCACAAGCTGTAGCGATTTCGCTACCGTTTTCTATTTTGGGCCTTCTCACCACAAACTGTCGTGATATCGCTACCGCTTTATCCTTCGGGCCACTTTGCCAAAACACGTCTTCATTCGTATAGTTTGCTGAAACATGTCACAAAATCATGACCATTTTCTCCTTCGGGCCACTTTGCCAAAACACGTCATGAAATCGCGACCATTTTCTCCTTTGGGCCACTTTGCCGAAACACGTTGCGAAATCGCGACCATTTTCTCCCTCGGGCCACTTTGCCGAAACACGTCGTGAAATCGTGATTATTTTCTCCATCCGTACAGTTTGCCGAAACACATCATGAAATCGTGACCATTTTCTCCTTCGGGCCACTTTGCCGAAACACGTCGTGAAATTGCGACCGTTTTCTCCATCCATACAGTTTGCTAAAACACGTCGCGAAATCATGATCATTTTCTTCATCCGTACAGTTTGCCGAAACACGTCACGAAATCGTGACCATTTTCTCCTTCGGGCCACTTTGTCGAAACACGTCATGAAATTGCAACCATTTTCTCCGTCCATACAGTTTGCTAAAACATGTCGCGATTTCGTGACACCTTTTCAATTCTGCCAGTGACACGTCGCGATATCGCGACAACTTTTCAATTTTGCCAGCGACATGTCGCGATATCACGACAACTTTTCAATTTTTCCAGCGACACGTCGCGATATCGCGACAACTTTCTATTTTCTGTAGCGATGGCGTGACGAGTCGCGATTTCGCGACATGTTGCGATTTCATGACATGTCACGATTTCACGACACTTTCTTTCCTTAGTGCATTTTGCCCCTTTTTCTTCATTTTTAGCATCTGGCCACTGAGATCTTCTCTGAAAACCTGCAAAAAATATGGGTCCCCAATTCTGGGGTGTGTTGTGGATCAACCACAACAAGGTATAATTTTGATGTCTTCTACTTTTATTATTGCCTTTACAAGTTTTATTTTCCTCTTGTCAAAAATTTGCATTTTGAAGGAAGAAAGGAATTATCCCCCCTTAGTGCAAAGGATTGCTACTTTTTAAGGTTCCTTATTTTCAAAAACTTGTTCTTTCTTTTGATTACCCTAAAAGAGTACCAAAAGGTAATTCACTCAAACAAATATTTAATGGCCCCTGCCTAAACACCCTTGAATAAGGATGATTAGTTTGAGGAGTTTAAGCCAAACAAATAAAAGTGAATTAGGGGTTTTGTTGTTTTAGGAGAGAATATCAAGTGAAATTGGCATTAAAACTATGCAAGGATTTACACAAATTTGTGAAATTGTGGGTTTAGTGTGTTCTTGATTTTATGACTTATAATTGCAAAATAAATAATGCAATAATCAAACAAGAGTTCCCACAAAATTCTTATCACCTAGTTGTTGGATGCAACTGAAAATGCACTTAATTTGCTAATGAAGGTGTCGATTAAAATTGAAAATGCACCTTTTAATTTTTGCAACAAAATGTGGATTTGTGTTGTGCAAAAAATTGATATTTTTATGTCTCCTACTTGTCTTCCAATTTTGCAAAAGAATTACAATGTTGTCTTCCCCCTTTATTCTGTAAAATTAATAAAATGAGCACTCCTTTCAAGACAAGTCGACACACGACCCGCATTTGAAAGGCTTCCAGACCAGTCGACAAATGACTTGGTTTTGATGGACCCAAAGCTTCATGTTCTTCTCATGGTTGCAAAAAAAATGTGCAATTTTATGTCTTATATCCCCCGTTTTGAGAAAACAAATGCACAATGCCAAGTTTGATGTTTTGCAATTTTGGAGTATCCTTGTGTTACAATTTGCAAGAAAGAATTCAAGTTTGATCCTCCCTTTTGTATGCTTAATTAAACAAGGTTTGAGAAGAAATGAGAGGTTTTCTAATTTGCCAAAAAAAAAGGTGCTCTTCTATGTCTTATATCCCCACTTGGAGAAAACAAAAGCTCCTTTGGATTTTGAATTTGCAAAAAAAAATCCCTCTTTTTTTCTTTAATTTTGCAAAATTTAAAATAAAGTTTAAAGAAAATATTTTAATTAATAATAAAAATATAATTGTTTGTTTTAAAAATCAATTTAAATATATAAAAAAAATTGATTTGAAAACTTTAACTATATTCAAATTATTTAAAAAAAATATTAAGAAAAAACTTTAATTAAAAAAATAATTTGCAGTTTTTTTTTACCTTCGGCGCCCTTTATTTTGTTTTTTCTCTTTCTAGCAAAAAATGAGAGGGAAGCCCTGATGGGAGTTGAACGCCCAACCTCCCGTCGGGTAGCGCCTTAGCGCTGACTGCCTATCCGGTCGGGCTAGCTAACTTGATGGATATACTAGGGAGGAGGCTTCATCTTGAAGCCTCTCTTCCCTAGGGGTTGGAGCACGCACCCTTGCATGCACTCTAAAGCCTTTGAAAAAGCTTTGGGATATTAGTCCCACATGCACTGTGAAGGCGCATGTAAAGTCATTTAAGAACGACTTTGCCCCCATTATTACTCGATTGCCTTCAGGCAATCATTCAACTGATGCATTTTACCGCCCAAATATGGAAATTCCTCCATGGGACACATGGTAGAGTTGATCACTGCCACATGTCACCCAACCATTTGATGCCCACTCAACCTCAAAATTCATGCCCCATCAATGACCAAGTCTAGGTCATCACCCACTCAACCTCAAAATTTGTGCCCCATCAGTGACCAGGTCTAGGTCATCACCTTGATTTTTTGTCCACGTCAACGATGTCAGATATAAGGTCTAGGTGGCAGTGCCATGTGCCTACTTTAGATTCATCCATGTCAGCTGTGTCAAATCTAGGGTCTAGATGGTAGTCTGAGTTTCTTGATTTCTGTGTCTAGTGTGTCCACCACGGAGGGTGCTCCTGCCCTCGCATGGTATTCGATCGCCTCACGAAGGACACTCCTACCCTCGCATGTAGGGTGACCTGGTTGCCACATGGCCTCCCACGGAGGGTGCTCCTGCCCTCATGTGGAGGTCGGCCATTGCACGAAGGGTGCTCTTGCCCTCTCATGTAGGTTGATCGCCAGTGGCCACATTCGATCATCAGAGACTTAACTTCGATCGTCGGATGGGCGAGTGGGCGTGAATACCCATGATGATGTTTTGAGGACCGCCTATCATCTCGTGGCAACCTAGTGACATGGATTCTACCCCACGTAGGTCTATGGGCCTGTAGGCCCTCTCTCATGGTCACTCGATGACGTGGGATCTGCCCCATGCAGGTCTATGGGCCCTAATTTCTTGCCTGCTCGATTTCTGTGGGCCCTAAGTTAGGTGAAGCAAAAAAATCATCACCAACCTTAGGAAATGATTAAATAATGAAGTGCATAATAAATCAAACCAAACCCTACATGTCACCTTCTCCAGTGGAATGAGATCTGCTCTCGTCTTCTCCACTTGGAACGAGCGCCTCCTCCCTGGCTCTGATGCCAATGTGACCAGGTGAAAATATTTGATAAATGATTAATTTGTATTAACTAGAACATTAGCAATGAGGCTAATATTAAATAGATTACAAAATAGGAATAATAACAACTACTCCTGCATCTACGCTAACTAACACACCATAGAAGGTAGACTGTTAGGTTTAGGATTTTTAACATAAGATATTTAGGAACTTACCATTAGATATTTGGAACAGTAAATATCTACATGGTAGAAAGTAGAAAAGTAAATACTAGTGGTAAAAAGTAACAAAATAATTTTTACCATCTGGTAAATAAAATTTACCTAATGTAGGAAATGGGGTAAATATCCCAAATGATGAAATATTACTCCAACAATCCAAAGGTGAGACATTCATATTGAGGAGATTAATGATAGTGAAGAGGAGGAAACTAGTCACATAGAAGCTTGAGATGAAGGGCAAGGAGAAGAACTAGAGCAGTGGTTGATTTGAGAAATATAAAATATGGGAGATAAAACAAAGATGGATACTCTCAATTTTAATAGAAGTTTAAACCTAGAATATTTGATTAATATGATAACAAACATGGAGATAAACATTGATTATGAATTTATAGAGATCAAAAGTGAGTCAAATTTACATGTATGATGCTAAAATAATATGTTTTTATTTGGTGGGATCATGTCCAAATTGAGAGACAACAAAAGGGGAAAGATAAAATTAGAACCTGGGAAAAGTTTATGCCAAATTTGACATCTAAGTTTTAACCCGTAAATTATAAAATTGGATTATTTAGGAGACTCCAAAACCTAAAGCAAAAGAAGTTAGGGGTAAAATAATATATGAAATAATTATATATATTGACCATCAGGATAAGTAATATTGATTATGGTGAGGAAAATATGGAAATATACATAAATGGACTAAGATTATCCATACAAATTGAGATTGATATGATTCGAATCATGACCATTGAAGAGGTATATTAGTATGTTCTCAAGAGAAAGGAAAATTTGTTGTGTAGACAATAAAATAATATGAAAGGAACATAATTTTCCTCTCATGGAAGATGAAAACCTATAATGGAAGAGAATAATAAAGGTAGTAGGGAGAAGCTAGTATTTCTCAAAATAATGGAGAAAATAGGTATTTTTTAAGAGGAAGAGAAGGTTATGGTATAGGAAGAGGTAAATGATTCCATTATAATTATTATATATAGAGAGAGAATTTGGCCATAAATCATATGAATACCCTTAAACAAAATTAACCAATGGGTGTGAAAAGAATCGTGTAACCATATTACACAAGTAAATGAAAAACATGTAACCTCACCTATTCACATGGAGGAATTGGAACAAGGAGAATCCCATATGATGAAAAGGGTATTGTTGAAACAAAAAAAAAGGTGCATTAACCTAACCAAAGGAAGAACCTATTCATGATGATTTGCAAATCAGGGGGTAAGTTTTGAAAGGTGATTATCGATAAGGGAAGCACAAATAGTTTAGTTTCAATAGAGATAGTAAAAAAAATCACTTTAAAGAGGCTGAAAAATCCAAGTCCTTATAAAGTGTCATGGTTACAAAATGAACATCAAATTTTGGTAACTGAACAATGTATGGTGAATTTTTAGATTGGTTCTTATAAGGATGCAATTCTATGTGATATCATGTCAATGGATGCATGCCATTTTTTGTTAGGGAGACCATGGTAATTTTGCAAAGAAGTACATGATGGTAGACTAAACACTTGTTCAATTATCAAGGATGGTAAGAGTTATGCATTAATTCAATTGAAGGATAAAAGAGAAGAGGTGGGCAGCAATTCTAAATTTATGCTAATATCCAAAATATAATTTTTGAAGGAAATGAATAAAGTTGAAGCATGTTTTGCTTTTATTTCTAAACTCACAAAAGATAGGTAGAAAATACAATGACTACCATTCCACCTAAAGTGAAATATTTTTTGGAAGAATATGTTAAGATTCACTTATAAGAATTAGTTGATGGGTTATCATGAGAAGCATTAGTCATTAAATATACTTCATATTTAAAGCAAATTTGCCAAACAAGGTAGCATATAGGATGACACTTGAAAAATGAAGAATTAAAGAGACTTTCCCAAGAGCTATTGGACAAGGGATTAATTAGGGAAATTTTAATCACGTGTGCACTACTATTTGTACTAGCACTTAAGAAATAAGGAGAGTGGCATATGTGCATGGACTCTCAAGTAATCAAAAATATCATAATAAAATATATGTTTCCATTACCTTGTTTGAATGACCTAATAGATTGTTTGAGTGGAGCAAAATACCTTACAAAAATTTATTTGTAAAGTGGTTATCATCAGTTTCAAATTAGAGAATGAAATGAGCAGAAGACTATGTTTAAGACCAAACAAGGATTGTATGAATGGATGGTCACAATATTTGGGTTGAAAATGCACCTAGTACTTTCATGACTTTTATGAATGAGGCTTTGATGCCTTTTATTGGTAGGTTTGTGGTGGTCTACTTGGATGGTATTTTTGTGTTTAGAAAGATGAAGGAAGAACACCTAATGTATCTGAGATTACTTTTACAATGGTTGAAGGAAGAAAAAGTACTAATCAATTTGAATAAATGTATATAAATGAAAAAGAAATTGGTTGAATTGGGTTTTATCATATCCAAATATGGTCTACTGATGGATCCAAAAAAGGTGAAGGTTATTATGGAGTGGTCATCACTAAGAAGAATGTTTGAAGCCATAAGTTTTCATGGTTTGGAAATTTTTTATAGAAAATTTATCAATAATTTTAGTGTGATTTGTGCTCCAATCATAGAAATGATGAAAGGAGGTAGACATGAACTCAAATTGATATATACAACAAAAAGAGCTTTCAAATATTAAAAGAGAAATTGATGGAGAAACTGATTTTGAAATTTCTAGACTTTAACAAAGTTTTCCAACTAGATTGCAATACCGGTGGAACAACCATTGGAGGATTTTTGATCCAAGAAGACAGACATGTTTCCTATTCCAGTAAGAAGTTGAATGAAGCCAAGAGGAAGTATTCAATTTATAAACCTGAGTTTTTATACCATTGTGCAAGCACTAAATAAGTGGAGACATTATATATTACTAAAGGAATTTAAGCTATTTATAGATCATCATGCTTTGCAATTATTTAATAGTTAGGGCTAATTAAACCAAAGACATATGAAATGGATGGAGTATCTTCAAAGTAATTCAGTTTTTAAAGCATAGAAGTAGTAGTTCAAATAAGGTAGTCAACGTCTTGAGTAGAAGAAATTTATTGATGAATGCAATGAAGAATAAAGTGGCAAATTTTGATACTCTAAAAGAGCTCTATGCTAATGATATGGATTTCAAGGAAGCTTGGGAATATTGCAATGATCCTACTAAATGAGATAGAACACCATGGCTAGACAATTTCATCCAAGAAAGAGTATTATTCAAGGGAAAATAGTTAGCATGCCATGAAGTTCAATGAGGGAGAACTGATAAGAGAAAAATATAGTGGAGGATTGGCCAAATATTTTGGAGTAAAAAAAAATTGAAACAACTTTGTGGAAGTTATTATTGGCCAAGGATAAATGTGGATGTGTGAAGATTTGTGTAGACCTATCAAATATGTGAACATGTGAATAGAAAGAGTTGGAATATTGGGTTATATCAACCATTATTGATACCAAAAAGACCATGGAAATACACAAGTATGGACTTTGTCCTTAGATTGCATCAAAAAAAAAATTATTCAATATTTTTATTGTTGATATATTTTTAAGATCAAATATTTCATACCTTGCACAAAAATGAATGATGCTATTCACATTGTAGCTTTGTTCTTTCTAGAAGTTGTAACACTACATGCTTTTTCAAAAAGCATTGTGTTAGATATATATGTGAAGTTTATAGGTCACGTTTGGCATACCTTATAAAATAATTTGAGTATAAAATTAAGCTTTAGTTCAGCTTATCACTCACAAATACATGGACAAATTGAAGTTTTAAATAGAAGCCTTGGAAATTTGTCAAGGTGTCTAGTTGGTAAGAACTCAAAGTTGTGGGAAACCATATTAGAAAATAAAATATCTGTATATAATAATTTATTAAATAGTACAACAAAGAGTCCATTCCAAGTCGTGTATGGAATCTAACAAGAGTGGATGAATTACAAAGTATAGTTGATTTACAAAAATCCAATGATATAACAACAAATTTTGTGATATATTTAAGATTTACATTATGAAGTGAAGTCCAAATTGGGAAGTCCTTCAAGCTATTCCTATTTATGTTTCTTTCGTTTTGAATATCCAGAAGGCTGTTCTTCGAGAATTGATTCAAATCAGTCATTGTTTCCTTTGGAGTGGTACTAAGGAGAAAAGAAAATGGGCCTTGGTGAAATAGGATACTTTGTGTCTTCCTAAGAGTGAAGGGGGGTTAGGATTTCGGTATTCAATTAATAACAACAAAGCTTTAGCTACTAAATTATATTGGAGGATGTTGCATAACCCCAATGCTCTTTGGGCCAATAATCTTTGTGCTAAATATGCTGAGAACAAAAGTCCTGAAGACCTTGTTCGCTATCAACTTCCTACCAAAAGTTCTCCCATTTTAGCAGTTCTTAAGACTGGTGAGGATTTGATAAAGAAAAAATTATTTTGGATCATTCATAATGGTCAACATGCAAATTTTTGGACAAATTCTTAGGATGGTCACAAGCCTTTGATAACTCAGTTTCCCAATTGGAGGCCTTGGATGGAGGAGCTTCACCGAGCTAATTGGATAAAGGTGCCTAATTACTATCGGTACCATATTGGTAATTCAAAGGTTGGTAGATATTGGATCCCTATTGAGTACTGGCCTATTCAAATCCCAGAAATGCAAAGACAAGATATCCAAGGCATCTTTCATATGATATCCCTCTCTTGGTCCCATGAAAAAGATTGTTTTGGATGGAACAACACTACTAAGGGTGAGTATTCAGTTTCTCAAGGTTATCTGAACTTATGCCATAATAATCCCAACCATTCTTTTGACATATTTTCTCAATTGTGGGCTCAAAATCTCTGGCCTAAGGTGAGGTTCTTTAATTGGATTTTATTGCATTGTAGGGTGCTTACTAGTGAGCAACTTATGAAGCGTGGTTTTCATGGCCCTTTTAGATGTGAAATGTGTGAAGAGAATGTAGAAAATATCAATCGTATTTTTATTGAGTGTACTTTAGCCTATGAGCTATGGAGGAGAATGGCAACTTTACTTGGCTTACAGTGGTCCAATTTTTTCACTTTTGAACAACTTTGGAGGGATTGGCCTAATCAAGAGGGTGTTGATCATTTTATTATGCAGTTAGTTTGGATGGGTTCTACCATTCTTCTTTGGAATATTTGGAATGAAAGGAACGACCAAATTTTTAATCAAGATAGGAAGGATATTCACTATATTTGGCAAAAGACCATAGCCAACTTGGTTGAATCAGTCCATCAACTCCTTAATCACCCCCAAAAATCCTACCAAATATAGGATCAAGTGATGCAAATATTGAAGATTAAACCTTCTAATGGCAACCAACTTAAAGGGAATGTGAGTATTAGTAAGATGGATAGGACTAGAAATTGGCAACCTCCTCCTAAGGATTTTGGAAAAGTCAATACTGATGGAGCCTCTAGAGGGAACCCCGGAAAATCCAGTGTGGGAGGAATTGGTAGACTTTCAGATGGCTCCCTGGTTTTTACTTTTGCTGAGAATTTGGGTATTCTTTCCAATAACCTTGCTGAGGGGTATGGTATCCTTAGAGGCCTTTAGGAGGCTACTAAGGTTGGATGGGAAAAGGTGTTAGTTGAGTCTGACTCTCAACTTATGATTAATCTCTTGAAGACTCCTTCTAAGAATCATAAGGTGGATTGGAGAATAAAAAGAATTATTGAGAAGATTTAGTTAATCCAGATGGGATTTTTGAAAGTTGATTACAATCATGTGGTCAGAGATCAAAACAAGAGTGCTGATGCTTTAGCTAATTGGGATTTGGACAAAGGTGATTTTACTTGTTATGGCCACCCTCCTATATGGTGGGCTTCTCAAATTAGGGAAGCTCTTCTTTCTATAATTTCTTTGGATGGCTCCAGTTCTGAAGGTACCTAGTTTCTTCTTGTTTTTTTGTTTGTTTGTTTCTCTTTGGTTCATTCAATTTTTTTAGTTCCCTAGCTCATTCTATTCTTTATTTTGTTTCCTCTATTGATTCTTGCATTAATAGTCTTCTGGTCTAGATAGGTCATTGTTTTGTTCATTTTTTTTCTTTTGTCTTCTTTATTTTTTTGTTTAGTTTTTTAAGGTGGGTGGGTTCCTTTGTTTTTTTTTTTTTTGTGTTCTTTGTGTTGTTCTTGTGTTTTTGTTTTTTTTTTAATGTTTTTTGTTATTGTTCTTGTGTTTTTTTCGTTCTTGTTCTTGGGTTTCTCTTTGTTTGTGTTATTTCATTTTTTTATGTGTGAGTGTTTTCTATGTTTTTTGTTTTTGTTTATTGTCTGTTGTTGGTTGTTTTTATTTTATTTTTTAGGTTTTGGTTGTGTTTATTTTTCATGTTTTTTTGGGTTATGTCTTTGTAGTGTTCTGTTGTTTTTGTCTTGTTTGTGTTTTGTTATGTGGTTCTTGTGTTTTTCTATGTGGTTTGTGTTGTGGTTTCTTTTATATTATTGTGCATGTTTGGTTGTGCTTTTGGTTTTGACACACTCAAGGAGCATGTTTTTTATTTTATTTTATTATTATTTTTGTTATTTATTTTTTTAATTTGGTTTTGTGTGTTTGTTTACTCCTTAAGTATGTCAAAGGTGGTAGGCTAGGTCCGAGTCCTGGGTGTTTTTGGTGGAATGGATACCCCTGCCTCCTTGGGTCTTACCTGAAAGTGGCATCCCTTTTGGGATGTTTTCCACAAATTTAAAAAAAAAAAAAAAAAAGTCCAAATTGGAAAATAATGTTGAGAAATACAAGCAACATGTTGACCCCAAGCATCAAATAAAATAATTTCATGTGGAAGACTTAGTTTTTGTGCATTTATGAAAAGAATGATTTTTGAAAGGCACTTAGAACAAGCAAAATGAGAAGAAGGTTAGACCTTGTAAGGTTTTAAATTTTTTGATAGCAAATGTTTATAAAATTAAACTCCCATAAGGGGTATATGTCTCACCTGATTTTTATTTAGCAGATTTGTATCCATACTATGATAAGGCAAGAATGCCAAAGATATCACTTTTGATTATGTAGTGAAATAATGGATAGCAAAATAAATAAAAAAATAACAATATGAAATAGAAGTAGTGATAGAATCTAATGTGTCCACGAGAAGAAGAAGCAAGTTCTATTATGAATATCTAGTCAAGTGGAAGAATAAACTAGTTGAAGTGGAAACAAGGGTGAAATGCTTTTGAGATTTTTAAGTATGAAATCTTAGTTTTGGACTTCAAAAATGTTTATGAGCTTTTCTCATGAAATATTTACTCTTACCTAGTGAGTACAATGAGAGCATCAAGCCATTTCTGAAAATGGTTGATGAACCATTTAATCAACCATTGGAAGGAAAGGGAAATAAAACAATGGGTCATTCAAGAAGAGAAAATAATCAGGAAATTGAAGAAAAAATGGAGTGAGAAGAAAAGAAGAGTGGGAACATTAAAGAATAAAAATAGATGCAGGATAAGATATAAAGAGATTTTAGAGATGACCAATTTGAAGAAAAATGTGGAGTAGTTATAGAACTCCAAAAGAGTAATCTATAATCTACTTTGTAGAAAATTTATTTTATTAAATAATTTACATTCCAAATTTTCTCTTGTTTGTGCAAATGATGAATGTTTATATTATTGGAATAGTGCATTGGAAAGTTTTGTGTGTGTGTGTAGATATACAGATTCATAGAAGAAGAGAAGGTCATTGCCTATATTTTGATGATTAGACTTGAATGTTGAGTATCAAGTCATTAATATTTAGGAATCATTGAAGGAAATGTCACCTAAGAGGAATTTTCATCATATGGGACCTTACCATATTTGTATGTATCATCTTATGAAATAACATCATCATCATAAGGAGTAAAACATTGCCATCATAGGATTACTGCCATATAAGGACTAAAGGTATCATTGTACGAGGACTAAATGATTGTCATCATATAAGGACTAAAGGTGTCGCCATATAAATACTGAAAGAACATGTCATATAATTAAAGAACTTATCATTTATTACACAAACAATACAATTGTACAATACCACATAAGGATGATAAGTTTGTCATCTCAAAGGAGTGTCACTTTGTGTAATGAAGTGTTCTCATCTTATAGGGCTACAATCATAAGATATTATCTTCGTAGGAATTTGCTTGTTGATTGCACATGTGATTACAGTGCATCTTGAGGTTGTGAATAGGTAAAAAACTTGTGCTCCTTGAAAGATACATCTATAGGAGGATTCCCTTCTCTCGTCTGCATCAACCTAAAATATTGTTTTATTGTCTATGATGTAACATAGTCTACACATAGCCACAATTGATATAACAACCAAAAATCTATTTATCCTCAATGTTGTTATATTTCCATATTTTAAAAAAAGTATTTTTATATTATAATATTAATAACAAAATTCAAAATAAAGTATACTAAATATTAATTAAAAAAGAGGAATAAATCAGTTTGCAACTTAAATGTCATGCTTTATACATAAGTTTATTTACATAACATGTAACATCTCCAATTATTATTGTAGAGCTTCACAAAGGATTGGGTTTATTTGTTTTAAATATATCATACTTTAGGAGCCATACCTTTGCGAAGGGTTATTAAATTTAGTTGATTCTTGGACCAACTTGTGTAGAATTTGAATAGCTTTAAAATGAGTGGTCATATAAAATAATATGAGTAATATTCAGGGACATACGACCCTATGCAGTCAACCATCCAGAACAAGGGTAGTGATGTTTGCTCAAGTCATGAAAAATAAAATTGCATATATTTGCCAACTAGGTTTTGGATGATGGGAAGAGAAATGAAGGATTAGAATGAGGTAAGACATTCTATATGGACATAGAAATGTTTTGCTAAGTTTTTTTCCTTTCTTTATCTTAGAAATTTTGCTTGCAAATTATTATAAATTTTTGTCAAATATTATATTTTCTATAGGATATTAAAATAAATTTGAATAGATTTCAAGTTTTAGTTTTATTTCCAAGGATAAATTTATAGTTAAATTCTTAGAAGAGGTTATAGAGCACACCTTTGAGATATCCTTGTTTCTCCAAGATAAGGCAAATTTTGGTAAATTTAATGGGTATTGGCCAAGGGATTTAGCCTTGAGAAAATGGATTGATAGGAGTTGGAAGTCTCTAGGAGTGATTCTATCATTTATTCTCAAAGGTTTCTTCCTAACCATTTTTTGTTCTAGGGAATAAAGAGAAAATATCCTAAAAGAGGGTCCTTGGTTTTATGGGAAGAGCAATAATTTTTCTTATCCATTGGTATGAAGGCTATTCTCTTAAAAATATAAATCTATACCTAGTACCAGTCTAGGATTATTGGGTTTCCCATTAAATATTGGGAAATATATATCTTCAAGGTAATAGGCAAAAATCTAGGAGAATTGATTGAGATTTTAGATACGATAAGATATGGATTCTTAGTTATTTATGCTCAGATATTAACAAGGAACTATCTATTTAGTATGATTCTAATTTTAGGAAATAAAATTATTTATGAACCTAAATAATATGTTTCATAATATTTTAATGACTCTCTTGAAGTACCATGCACCATAGAAGAGAAATGTTTTGATAAATAAAATGCAATTTTCAAAGTTAATACCTCTACCATTAAGAAGGAAATACTAGAAAATAATCAAGATAAGTCAAAAGCTTCTATAATAGAGTGAAGAGAGGATACATATGATGGAAAAAATGTGAAAGAATATTGAGAAATAAAATAATAAGACCTACTCCTGATATAGGCAGGATAAAAAGAGAAAACCCCTTAAATTATCAAGAAATATCCAAGGAAGCAAGAGAAAATATAGAGAAAGTAACACAAAGTAAGTTGATTAAAATTATTTTTACCAAACAACAAAATGATATTAATAATACACATGCAGGCCAAAAAGATCCTAATGCACTATTATTATCATCTCATGAAATATAAGGTGTGCTAATACCCTCCCAAAGCACATGTGTAATAGGTACCTATGTTTAAGTGAAAAACCTGATATTATTTGTATCCAGAAAACTAAAATGATAAAAGAAGAAGTTTCAAAAACTATGAAAGTGGTATGGGAAATATATGAATGGGATGCTATGGATTCTAAAGGAGTGATAGGGGGAATCCTAACTTGTTGGAATCGTTATAGAACCTCTTGTAATTATTCATAAAACTAGGCATTGGATAGCCTCTTTAGTCACTTGCTACTTTGTAGATTATCGTTTCACCTTTATAAATGTATATGGACATGAAAATTAGTCAGGTATATTAGACATTTAGAGTAGGATTGAACCCTTTATGAGAAGTGAAGACCAAAAAACTTGATTCATGATCATGGGATGTGTTAATGCCATAACCAAGATAGATGAAAAGTTTCAAGGAATTAGGAAATTAACCCAAAGTATGAGAAATTTATTAGTTTTTATTCAAAATAATAATCTATAGGAGGTTGAGTTTGAAGAATACAACTATACTTGGACCAACAATAGGAGAGACCAGAACCTAATAGCAACAAAATTAGACAGATGCATACTCTCTAATCATTATCTAGATGAGGGAATTTGTGCTAAAATTAATACCTTAACAAGGATTGGTTCAGATCACTGGCCAATAAGAGTTAAAATTGGTAAGTGATTTAAAAAAATTATATTTTAAATATGAGCAGATTTGGGAAGACCATTCTCAATTTATTGATATGATAGATCAAACATGGAATTATGTAGGTAATGATGAGTAGTATGCTCTTCAAAATCAAATTATATCTATGACATATAGATTAAAAGAATGGAACAATAACATCGTTGGAAATATTTTTGAGAAGAAATAAGAACTAAAAGATAAAATTTCAAAAATAAAAAAGGTGATAATAATAATCCAATATTAGAGAAAAGGGAGTTGCATAGTGAATATCATAATATTTTTATTAAGGAAAAGAAATCCTAAAATCAACACAAACTTGGTTAAAAGGAGATAATAATACAATTTTTTTTATAGGATGACTATAGTACATAAATCAACATCTAGAATTAGTATAATTAAATCAATAAAAGAGGTTTATATTGAATATTAGAGCGAAATTAGAAAAGAGACGGTCTTTTTATCAAAATATTCTAGGATAAAAGGAGATTGAAGTTCCTAGTAGAAAACATCTTCAAGATGTTCCTTTAGTTGTAATGAATGATGACAATAGGAAAATAATGGAGCCTATTACTGTAGAAGAAGTTCATTTAGCTCTTTTATCTTTTAAGAAGGATAAATTCCTAGGTCCAAATGGGATATCTACAACTTTTTACAAACATAATTGGGATATAGTGAAGGATTATTTGTTGGTGGTAATGGAACAGTCTAAGGTAAAATAATATATACCTTATAAAATAAATGTAACATATCTTACCCTAATTAAAAAAATAAGGATGTAGAATTATTTGATTCTTTTAGGCTCATAAGTCTATGTAATATGACATACATGATTATCTCCAAAGTGATGGAAAATTGATTAAGGCCATTGTTAGACAATAGAATTTCAGAAGAGCAAGAAGCATTTGTGTAAAGGAGCCAAATTTTGGATGGGATCATTGTAGATCATGAATTTATACATTCAACAACTTCAAAAAAAGAGAAAGCAATGATCTTAAAACTTGATATGAGTAAAGCATATGATAGGGTTAAATTAGATTTTATTTTTACAGTTTTAGAAATTTTTACATTTGGGAAGAAATGGGTTAGATGGATTAAATATAATGTCTCTATAGTTTCTTATTCAGTGTTCAACCGACTAGTACCAAAATATTTTAAAGCCAAGAGAGGCCTTAGACAAGGATATCTTCTATCTCCTTATTGTTCGTTATTATGATAAAGGCTTTGAGTAGGAACTTAAAGAAGACATACAATAATAAGCTTATAAGTGGATTCACAACATCACCCATCAATAGTTTATAGACGATACAACCCTTTTTTGGAAGGGTACAGATAAATGAGGCTAGATATTTAGATAACTTTTTAAAGGAATACGAAAGAGATTTAGGGCAAAAAGTTAATAGGACAAAATACAAAATTTATTTTCTTAACACTCTAACTAATATCAAAGCAAGAATCAAATGGAGGAGGTAAATTTACCAGCAACTTATCTAGGGATGTCTTTATTTGAGGGGAAAACGAGGATAGAATTATGCAATCCACTTATTGGAAAAGTTTAGATTAAAATTCTAGCTTGGAAAGGTAGATGGTTATCGTTAGTAGGAAGAGTTTAGCTAATTAATTTTTTCTTACAAGATATTCCAACATATTATATGTCATTGTATTTATGTTAAACTTAGTTGAATTTTTTTTAATCTATATTATGTGATCCTTTTTATGGCCAGGTTTACATGATAAAATAAAATTTCCTTTGGTAAAATTGAGCAAGGTATGTGCTGATAAAACTTAGGGAGGTCTTGGTTTAAGAGTTTTTATAGATGCAAACTTAGATCTTAGGGGAAAAGTAATCTGAATATTGTACAAAGAAAGTCAAAGAAAATGGGCAAGAATTCTTATAAGTATGTTGTTTCCAATGACCCAAGTTTAATATTTACTACATTCTCTCTACCAAATGGTTTCGCTCTTTGGAATGGTTGAAATTAATACCTATCTATCTATTTATATTATGATTAACGGTTTAATATGGGTGGTGAGAACTGGACAAAAAAAAATATTTGGATGGATACTTGGTGTGATAAAAAACAACTCAATTTAGATCCAATTTTGAAACCTTGGATGATATTGGTTCAAGAAAATTATGGTGATAGGGTTTCAAACATTTTGTTCAAGGATATTGGATTTATTTACAAGTATACAAGACATTGATTCTAAGAGGCAATTGATAACAATAGTGATTATTCCAAGGGAATCCAAGGATAAATTTATTTAAGACCTGAATAGCTCAGTAGAATACACAACAAGAAGTGTATATAATGTACAACACCAACAAAATAATAATATCAGTAGAATATGGAAAGATATTCAGGATAGCCCAAGCATTCCTAGATTTAAAATGTTTGTTTGGCTAGTAGGTCACAATTTTTTTTTTTTATCTTGGGATAACCTTATGAAAAGGGGTTTTCATGGCCCCTCTCAATGTGTTCTTTGTAAAAATGAGGAGGAGAGTATAGACCATCTCTTGGGACATTTCTCAATAGTCTAGAATCTATGGCAATGAAATTTTGATATATTTTGTAAATGCATGGTGATGAATTGCATAATTGAAGATTGGTTAAGACAATGGTAAATCACTTATAAAAGCAAGAATTTATAGACAATATGAAACATATCAAAAGATACATACTTTGGATCATATGGCTAGAAAGGAATAGAAGAATATATAAAGGAAAGGAAAGCAATTTAGAGGTAATGAAAAGTAACATATGTTTAGCCATAGAGGAATCTAAACCAACCTTATCAACTCACCCAATCCCTAATTTGGAAGCAGAGAGCCTTTATAGATAGAGTTAAGTCATTAAATGGAATTATGATGTTGGGTACAAGAGAAGCAAGATGTGAAGTGGATTAATTAACTTTTTATGGAGCATTTAAAGGAAATATAGGATGAACAGGAGGAGGAGGAATAATTAAAAATAACAAAAGAGATATTTTATCTCATTATGTTCTCAATAGTGGATTTAAGATAAAAATAAAGTTGAAGCTAGGCAGCTTTAGAAGGTTTAAATATATAAATGATTAATTAATGATTGCCTAAATCAATTAATGATTAATATTTACTTTAATGTTTTCCATTGGTAACATTTGCTTTATTTTGTAACACTAATGTGTTTTCATATAAACTATTTACTATAATTTTTGTGGTTGCACTTGTGTTTCAGGAAGGAAACTAGCAATCCAGATTTGGTAAAGTGGACTATGATAGTGCCATGTTTTAGAAATATTACTCGACTAAGATGCGATACATAGATAGTAGGGGTGAAGTTTTGTATTCCGAAGGTTGCCATAGGAAAATGACAAGAAGTATATTGAATTCTAGAATATTTGTATTGATATAGAAAATTGAAAAGATCCAAAAGAAAATGAAAATAAAAAATTCAAAAATGATGTAGGTTTCTAGCTATAAAATCTTAATTAATATGAGAATTGTATCTATTTGTAAACTCTCAAGCTCTAAAGAAGAGAGTTGCAATTTGTTAAAGGGTGGGGACCCAAGTACAACCCCTTATTATCGAACCAAAAAAATGATTTATATGCATGTTGATAATAAGTACACATGTAAAAAACTAATAAATCTTATTCTAAAAAAAATCTCTTATCATAATATAAATTTTATGGTAATAAATAATAAGTGTGAAGAACTCTCTTTAATCTATACAATGTAACCACAAATATTAAAAATATTCTTTATAAAAGTACAACTTTTAATATTTTAATATTTATTTGAAATTTTTAATTAACAATCTAATAAAAAATATGAAAAAAAAAAATATGAAATATATACTTTACATATAAATTAATAATAAAAACACTAAATATTATTTTTTTTAAATAAGAAAAAAATTAACTGTAGTAGTAAATATAATTGAACCTTTATTGTATTTTGCAAAGATTAATAAAAAATCACGTAAGGTAGCCCACAATATAATTGGTCCTTTTTGTATTTTGCAAACCTAAAATATAATTGAAACTTTATTGTATTTTGCAAACCTAAATATAATTGAACCTTATTCTAATTTGCAATCCTTAGAATCACAGGGTAAGCACACCAAATTAGAATGAATTGCGTGAATGGCTTAAAATCAACTAGGTGGTGAACCTTTTTATGTATTTTGCAAACCTAATTATAATTGAACCTTATTGTAATTTGCAATCCTTAGAAGAGAGATTAATGCAAACACACAAAATTAGAATGAATTGCGTGAATGGCTTAAAATCAACTAGGTGGTTGGATAATTATTTTATTTTATTTTATTTAAAGGTGCGGATAGGGCATCAGTGTTAAAGCAAACCAAGACAAGAATATAACTTTAAATCCCATCTGCAACAAATGTATGGTAGGCTATGATAATGCTTATTCAAGGGCTGATAGTGGAGCAAGTGTAAGAATAAGCCACGTATATAAGAGGGCCACATTGTGGGATAAGAATCCTATCCCTAACGGGACCCAATGATCAACTTGTAGAGCTAAATAGAAAAAGCTTGGGAAGGAATCAACATATAATTTCCCCATGGTGTATATCTCTCTATACCATGATGTAATATCTCTATATATATATATATATTGTGTAGCTGTGTAGCTCCTCCATCCTTGTGCATCATCCATTTTGATTTTCTCTGTCTCCAACTTAGTTCCCAGTGGTCTGTGTGCTCTTGTAAAGTTCCGCAAGTATACCAGAAGCAAGTATACTACTGTTTTTTCATTTTTGGGGTTTTTTATGGCATATATAAGCACCGTAATAACTTTGATATAAGCACTGTATGGATTTGTTTACGATGGAAGCAGTTATGGAGCCCGAAAATGCGATCGAGATTGGAGATGTGAGCCGCAATGCCAGCAAAGGTCCTCTCAACCTCAACCCCACTGCAAATAGTGGTCAGCTAAACCACGACTCCGCTGGACATGGAGGGTTACCTGGTGGGTCAAACAAGATCAAGATTGGCAGCGTTCAAGGGAATGAAAGCCAAGGCGGTGTCAACGTGAACCCCACTGCCAACTCAGGTCAACTCAACCAGTGTTAGACTCGAGAATATCAGGTGTAGCGGACTGTAATAAATAAATAAATAAAGGAGGGTCGATGTCTTTTTCCCTCCCCTGTGATAAACAGTCCGTTAATATATTCGCATCTTATATGGTAATCCTATCTTATCGTTGTTACTCGATTAAGTCCAGTTTCCATGATGTTTTAACATGCAATACACAAATGTTTTGTAATTAAAAAGTTATGAATGAAATAATTCTGACAGATGATTGATTTAAATAAATATAGTAAATATTTCTAAAAATACAGTAAATAATTTAATTTTTTAATAAATGTGTTTGAAAATAGTTCATTTTTATGTTAACAAATATATTTTTAAGATAAAATAAAATATTATATTTATAAATATAATATAGCCTGTCTTTCTTATAAATAGTGATATCAAAACAAACCTTTTCCTTCATTTCAAAATAAGGAAATTAAAAAAACTAATGTTTGTTTTATTCTAATAACAATACAAATAAGATGTCTTATCAAATGTGAAAAATATTCCAAGAAGATAATCTAAAAATATGTAATGTAAATAAATTGTCTAGACTTTTAAAACCTATCAAAAAAATTTAATATTAAAAAAACATTACAAATATGATCTTGTGCAACAATGTAAAGAACAAAATCCTTGTCCTCTTTTTCTTTGTATCACACAACGCACACCAACACACACCCACCCACCGGCTTGTCCTCTTTTTCACTATGATTGGTTCCCCATAAAATATTCTCTTTTCTCTTTTCAAGGTTACACACCTTGTAATGCTAAAACCTTCTCTTATCTTGATATTTGTGCCCATGTTTCCTTTGCCATTTCAAGGACTTAACAGGTAAATTTTAAATCATATTTTTCAATTTCTAATTTAGAATATGGCTTTTGTGGCCAATTAACTTCGCAAATTGGACAAATAAATCAACAACCAAATTTTTGTCAGTCTTTTGGCTTCAATCCACCACCATAGAAAGTTTTAGAAGAGACTATACATCATTTGCACTTTGTCTTAACTACTATTATTGCTTTTCTAAATGACTTACGAAAAACTAGCAATCAGATCTAATTTTGATACTAGTTAGTTATCTCAATTTGGCTTACATAATTACCTCATAAATTTTTATTGCCTCTATTGAGTTAAGGGTTTCTCTTCCTAAACTATATATGAGCAAACAAAAAACTGGCCATTATGATAGCAACAAAGAACTTTTATACTTTCACTACTTAGATCTCTTGGAGAGGCAACATTTACTTCTATTTTAGAATGAAATGCAAGAGGCCTCATCCATTGGATCTCATAATCTCTTTGATATTCCAAGTCAACTTGGGACTCTAAACTCCTACAAAAAACATACTCATTTCTTTTTTATAGACCTTATAGGTTTCTTTTAATATTCTTATCATTTTACCCCAAACAAGGCTTATTAGCCTAACTATTCCTTGAAGAGGTGATGATTTCTCCATAGACAAACATTCCAATATTAATATCAATTTTGCATAAGCTTAACCCTCTTTAGATTAGATGATGGTAATGTTTGACAATGTATGAAATTTTTAATGCTTGATTGTGGTCACTAAGAATTTCTTATCATGTATTGCTCTAATTTCCAAAGGCACATTATAAAAGAGCAGGTCATAAGATGGAGTTTTATCTCCTTCTCTACTAAGCATAACTCACACTTGCTAGGTCTTACATATACAAATTTTGTAGCCATTGCCTAAGTATGTAATGTATCAAAAGTAGTTAATTAAATATTATCTTACCCATACATATACTTAACTCACACTTGCTAGGTCCTACGTATACACATTTTGTAGCGATTACCTAAATTTCTAATGTATCAAAAGTAGTTGATTAAATATAATCATTTACCTTGCCCATACATATACTTACTATAAAGTGAAAATTAATGTATATTATAAATAAAATGGACTAAATTTAGATGTAAAATAGTTGGAACTCAAGAGTAAAAATTTACCCATATATCCATATATTTTTTAATTAAATACAAAACAACTTAAAAATAAATTTGAAAATAAACAAATAGATTTGTATATTATTATTACAATCTTATTTAAGCAAATTACAATCAGTAGTGAAAAATCATAAGATAAAGAAAGGTACTACATTAGAAGTCATTGTTTAAAATCAATGACGTTATGCAATTTATGTTAAGAGATAAATCTTAAATCATAATTTAACCAATTAATTTCAAATTATAAAGTTAATATTAATGGATAAAAGATTTTGCCATAAATTTAAATATCTCAAATGAAAGAGTACAATAACTATTGGGATAATAATAATCATTTTTCATATAAAATAAAAAAAAATAAGCATTTTGCAAAAGAGACTTTAATTTCATTATCAATATTGTCAGTTAATGAATAACATAAGGTAAACATGGCCATGAGTGGATGATGCTTGTAATAATTGGAAAATATTGTAGAGAATATTGAGAACTCAAATGTATGTGTCTTACATTTCTTTTGATTCACTTGGTGAACAAGTCTATATAATTAGGACTTGTCTACAGTGATGGATCTTTATAATTTAAATATACACTTTTCTTTTGATTCACTTGGTGAACAAGTCTATATAATTAGGACTTGCAATGGGTCTTTATAATTTAAACATACACGTTGGTAAAATGTAATAATAATTTACACATATATTTTAAGTTAATAATAACTTTTAATATAATTCATTATTAGTAAGTGTCATGTTGTGGCTAGTCTCTATATTTATCATGTGTAATGTAGTTATTCTACTTTGAACAACAATACAAATAACTAATTTTATGATAAACATATTAATGTACATAATTTTATTTTAATCCAATTATAATTAAAGAAAAATACAAGTGCAATAGACTAATGCTTCACTAATAGTTCATCAATAATTCATAAAAATAGAAAGCATGCTTTTACCTTGCCAAAGACTAAAACAATTAGTTGTTAACCCCTAAAAAGTTGTTATAATCTACTATATATGATATTTGGTGTCTGTTAGAAACCTCCTAACATGTCCTAATTACTTATCTTATTTATTCATTATATTCTAGGGTCACAACCCTTCACTCTTACAACTATTAGACTAGGTATATAAATGCAATCCACATATGATAATAAGGCATCATCGAACAAATATATAAATTAAGTCTATTGTGGGTTTTCTACCTTACAATCAAAAAGCGATTCAATATAAAAAATGATCCTGCTTCCCACACCATTTAGTTTCATACCATCTGGATCAGAGCTAGATCAAGGAGCAAATTCACCATTAAAATTTTTTCCCACCACACATTTCAGCTAGTCCACATTCACGAGGATGCAAACAGCATTCACGCTTCATGGATCCGTGTCAAAATCCTTTTAGGAAATTAAACCTTCTCCTAAGGTATGAATTAAGTTGTCTTACATACAAATTGCTCGACCTTTCGTGTGGTGACCGGTGGTTGTTTTGAAAAGGCTAAAATCTTCAACGCGACATCAAAGTTTTCGACGTCCGAAACACAAAGGAAAAAAATTAAAATTATTTTTTAATATTTTTTGCTCACCTGTACCAAGTCATATTGATCGTTACCTACACCAACCGCAATGGCTAAAGGATGACGATCACTGGATTCCATTCATGAGAAACATGAAAGGCTCGTTGAAGAAGTTCAACAGGAAAGAGAGGAGAATACCCGGACCACAAGAGAAATCTTTGAGAAAATATTTGCAATGGATGTTAAACTTGATGCCATCAGTCAAAATCAAGTGACAACACATGCAAATTCACCCAACAACAGGTCATCAAACCGAGCAATGTTAGGAGGTCCACAAACTTCCATTCTACCACGGACGACCAAATTAGACTTCCCAAAATTTGAAGGAGACCCTACAAACTGGATCTACTAAGCAGAGCAATATTTCTCACTAAATCAAATTATGGAAATGCAAAAAGTGCATATCGCCTCCTTCCACTTGGAAAACGATGCCATCCAATGGTACCAATGGTTAGAGAAAACTAACGGCACTCTAATGTGGTCAACCTTTACACAAAATCTATTAGTGTGATTCAACCCTAGCAAGTTTCAAAGATTTACAGGGGCCCTCACTAAATTATGCCAAACCACATCGATAAGCAAATACCAAGCAGAATTTGAAAGGCTAGCTAATCGAACATCCAGATTAGACGCTACCTTATTTCAAGAATGTTTTGTCAGCAGATTAAAAGAAGAAATTTGAATAGACGTAATGTATAACCCCACAAACATGTTAGAGACCATCGGCTTGGCAAAATCAGCAAAGGACAAAATCAAGGCACGGAATGGTTCACAAAACCAACTTGGGGGAAACCATAAAACACTTATACCAACCCCAAACCAATACAAAATGGATGAACCCAAAACTCCTACATAGCCCCCAAAATTAACCCCGCTCTACCAATTAAGCGTCTGAGTTTCGAGGAAATGAAGGAAAGACAAGCTAAGGGTCTTTGCTACCATTGCGATGAGAAATTTGATAGAAATCATAAATGTGCCTCACAAAAATTATATATTCTAGATGCCATAGAGGAATGGAATTCTACTGAAGAGGAACCTGAACTCGAAGTAGAGGTATTATCCAACACACTTGAAAGTGACGAAGAAAATGCACCAAAGGTTTCCTTCAATGCCCTTGCCAGATTTTTTGCCCCTTAAACAATGTGAGTTAAAGGGTATTTTAAGAAACAAAACCTTACCGTGCTCCTATATTCTGGTAGCACACACAATTTTATCGATCCAAAGGTGGCTAAACAAGCAAATTGTTTTACATACCCTTGCAATAAATTCGAAGTGATGATTGGAAATGACAAAAAAATTGCATGCAAAGGAAAATGCAAAAATATCAAACTAACTATGGGGGTTTATAACATGAAAAGCGACATGTACATCCTACCCCTAGGTGGGTGCGACATTGTACTAGGCGTATAATGGTTACGAACTTTGGGCATAGTCCAATGGGAATTTGATGAAATATGGATGAAATTCATAGCAAAGAACCAAACCTATATTATCCAAGGCCTGAAATCAAGACCTTCCCAAATCGTCAGCTCGCATAGAATGGAGAAAATTATCTGAAGAGGAAACAAAGGAATTGTCATCCAATTATTTTCAATTCAACCTAGTCACAAAGAAGACGAGACACTAGAGTTACAAAATATTTTAGACCACCATAAGATGATATTCAATGAACCAAACGGACTACCTCCACAACGTAGTCACGATCACACTATTCCACTATTTCCAGGGCATCACCCTCCTAATATTAGACCTTATCGTTATCCATACCTCCAAAAGACCGAAATAGAGAAATTAGTTCAAGAGCTTCTTAAGGCAGGAGTCATTAGACCTAGCAAAATCCCTTACTCCTCTCCAATTATTTTAGTTAGAAAAAAGGATGGCTCGTGGTGTTTATGTGTCGATTTTCGAGCGCTTAATAAAATGACCATCAAAGATAAATTTCCTATTTCGGTCATAGACGAGCTATTAGATGAACTCCACGGGGCAGCTTATTTTTCCAAGTTAGACTTACGGTCAGGCTACCACCAAATACGAGTCAATGAAAAGGATATTCCTAAGATGGCATTTTGCACTCATGAAGGGCACTACGAATTCTTGGTGATGCCATTTGGCCTGACCAACGCTCCTTCTACCTTTCAAAGTCTAATGAATAAGGTATTTCACCCTTTTCTTCGTAAATTTATATTAGTTTTCTTTGATGACATTTTGATTTATAGCAAAACATGGGAAGAACATTTGGACCATGTTAGACAAACGTTCCAAATCTTGGAGGAAAATCAACTTTATGCAAAAAGATCAAAGTGTTCCTTTGGAAAACAAGAAATTGAATACTTAGGGCATATTTTCTCAAAGGAAGGAGTTATGGTAGATCCTTCCAAAATCGAGGAGGTGAAAAATTGGCCTATTCCAAAAACCTTAAAAGCTCTACGTGGGTTTCTTGGACTAACGGGATATTATAGAAAATTTGTCCAAAATTATGGTAAAATCGTTGCTCCTCTAACAGCATTACTTAAGAAAAACGCTTTCAAATGGTCGTCTAAAGCGGATGAGGCCTTTATCACCTTGAAAATTGTAATGTGTACCACCCCTGTTCTAGCCATGCCCAACTTTTCTAAATCGTTTGTCATTGAAAGTGACGCTTCAAGAATAGGAATGGGAGCCGTACTCATGCAGGATGAAAGATCTCTAGCTTTTATAAGCAAAGAAATTTCTCCTAAGAATTTAACTCGCTCTACATATGAAAAAGAGATGTTGGCGATTGTCCATGCTATTCAAAATTGGAGGCGTTACCTCATTGGCAAAAATTTCATTATACGCATTGACCATCATAGCTTGAAGTATTTTTTGGAACAAAGGACTAATACCCCGGAACAACAAAAATGGGTTACTAAACTTCTTGGCTATGATTATGAAATTACATATAAAAATGGAAAGGACAACATGGCAGTCGATGCACTTTCTAGAAAATTTGAAGATATGCCTCAAGTCCATGCTATTTCCTCCCTTATTCCTAAATGGGTAGATGAGGTGCATGAAGAATGGATAAATGACACAACTACCCATTCTTTATGAATAAGGGAGGAAATAGCATAGACTTGAGGGGCATGGGGATCTTTGGATCCAGTCTATGAACAAACTTGAAAATAAGATCGCTAGCCTCAAGGAGCTCCATGTACATTGGCAGATTAGGGAAGACTATATGATAAATCACATCCAAATTGGTTGGTCTCCCTCTGAGGCATGGGTCAATACAGACTCACTGATACATCTCATCTATATCAACTGGCTCATTATGATGACACAAATAGTGAGGCTCGAGATAGGCTCTCTCAATTTCATCCATGTCATAATTATCATATATGAGTCCTTCACCCCTGCCCACTAGGATTTGGTGATTAGCAACATGGGTCCTAAGGTAGGCCCACTTTGTTTCATTCGCATAGTCACTATCAACCATGAAGTATTCTTTAGTCTTGCCCATTTTTTCCATGGGTAGCATATGATGTATATTTAAAGGGCCTACATAGGCCAACTCAATTTTTTCTTCATATCATTCATTGTGTGAGGATAGCTCATCATCATCTATTGTAGAATCATAATTTGTTCCATCACTTTCGATGATGGAATCTGCTTGCACTTCCTCAAAAGAAACTTCTAGTTTAGTATTGACTGCTATACACAAATTTTGGATCTACATGCCTGTGTCGTTAGTATATTCATAGTTTTCATTGTCCAAGTTGGTTATTGGATTGTCTCCTTGATTTAACTCTACCATGATGTGCTCATGATAGATCTTTGGTGGAACTTCTGATACATAGGTTACCAGCTTATTACCCCTTTGTAGATAATAAGAGTTGGGGTGATAAGGATTCCAATCCACATCATCCCCTAAATAAAGGTTCATATGATCTAAAGATGCTTCTAGGACCTCTTATTATCCTTGGATATGATAACATAACCCAAACATATCAGTTGGTAGCTGATACTATGGTTCAATGGGAACTTTGCACCCCTACTCAAATAAGCCCAAGCCATAACGTAGGTTTAGTTGAAGTTGTTGTAGTGTGATTTGATAACTGTGGTGTTATCATAGAATATATCACACACACTCCTTTAATTTTACCTTTTAGATATATAATAGGTGATTTTGGCCATATATCTAGATGCATTGAAGGGATAATGAAGTCCCTCAACAAATCATCTAGGTTCACATATTTGAATGGCTCTTCATGAGAAGGTACCATGTGAACTTGTCCCTCGTGTATATATTTTATACACTGATGTAATATTGAGGGAATTAAATGTATTTCTCTAATCCAAGGCCTCCCAAAAAGGATGTTATATTGCATGGCACATTTGATCACATGACACATCATAGGGATGATATTTAGTCCAACTTGAATCAGGAGAACTATGGTACCTACCATCGAGCATAGTGCATCATTGAATGCTCTCAAGGTGAAATTAGAAGGTACAATGTGTGACTTCGAAAACTTTAGATATGTTAATGCCTTGGTTGTAATAAATTTAATTGATGATCCTATGTCAATTAAAACCCATTTGAATTGTGTGTGGTTAACACACACAATTATATGTAGTAGTGGGTCCACTATAGCAGTGGAGAAAGTCTTAATCTCATGATCACTAAATTTAATGATTGATTCACTGCAATGCAACACATGTCCTACAAAGTTTGTAAATGCTTCAGGGTCTTGGGACTAAACTTTGATTGATCTTAGAATATCCATGAGCATCTCCCTGTGCTTAGGAGACTACTGAATCAGTTCATATATTGAAAACTTTGTTGGAGTTATCTGCAGGTTTTGAACTAGCCTACTTCTAATGGTCATCACTAGTCTTGTAAGTGGGCCTAGAATATTTTGCATTGGACTTTGTTGAGACCCAGTGCACACTCTAATTAGATATGGAGGTGGATTTTGATGCTCATATTTCCCTTGTCTTGTGACAACATTAACCATTTCGATGATTCCTTGAGTTGGTGGTTCAACCCGCACTTGATTCACATGATCGACATTGTTCCTTGGTGGCTCATGATTCGGTAAGGGGTTCTTAAATATCCCAATATTCTAGTTGTTTAAATCCTGAGGGTTGTCCATAGTTAGCTCACCTCTTTTGATCATATTTTGTACTACATTTTTAAAACTTCAACATTCTTTAATGTTGTGTCCTTTCACCCTATGGAAAGCATAGTACAAATCATCCCTATACCCCTTTGGCTTGGGTTTATGAGGGTATATTAATTTGATCTCTGGTAATTTGAGAGCCTTGGCCTCACATAGTTTATGGAATATTAAAGTCATCAATTTCGACAACGGTGTGAACTGGTGAGGTGGGAGTTGTTCTTTATTCTTATCCTTTTTGGTATTATTGTGTTGCACGTAGGAGGAGGTTGGACTTGATAATTTTGTTGCTTACCCTTATCCCCATTCTGAAGGTTTAACACCACTTGGTTTACATGGGCTGGTTTGGCCTGTTCCTTTTTATTGTTGGTGTTATTTTTTTTCCATTCCTTCTTATTTTGGAGCTTCAAGTTACCCTCTCGTAACTTGATGTCCTCTATTACCTTGGCTTGTGCCAAGGCCTCCTCGAATGTTTGGTACTATTGCAACTATAGTAGTAACGAGATGTGCTTTGCACAAATCTTGGTAAACATTCGAGTTAGTTCGATGGTCAGAATAGAAAATGGCAACTTTACCATTATCTTTCTCCATATTTTACCATAATACATGATCAAATCATCATCATGTTGCACTAAAGTAGCAAGATCGAATAGGTTCACCTTCTTCTTTATACTGAAGGATAAATGTTCAAGAAATGCATTAGCTAGCTATTCAAAGTTGGTTATGTTGTGTCTCTTAATTTTATTAGACCACTCTCAAGTAGGGCCTGAAAGGGTTGTGATGAATGTTCTCAGAAACATGGCGTTATTGCTTTCAATTTGAAAGCACATGTCCATAAAGCTCATAACATGTTCTTGAGCATATTCCTAACCTTGAAACTTCTCCAGCTTTGGCATATCAAAATTCTTGAGATACACTAGAATGGGCATGGACGAGTATAAATGATCATTATAAATCTTTTTCAAAGTCAATTTTTGATAAGCCATCCCTTGCTTATCTATAGATCGAGCCTTGTATTCCAAGGCCTGATAGGCCTTTGAAGATAGAATTTCCTCTTCTCTAAGAGGTCTACAAGGAGCCTTTAGAGGTAAATTATTCTTCAGATGAGGTGGGGGAATGGGATCATCCTCCACGTCTACTAGGGAGATCTCAAGATATTCCTATTCTTGATTATATATCACTTCTTCTTTGTACTATGTATGCCCATGATGTTCTAGTGATTGTCACTGCATCATGTTTTGGACTATGTGGCGAGTATAGTTTTCAATATTATCAAGGTATAAATTAGGCTACGAAGTAGCTCATATATGATTACGCTCCCTGTACTCACTACGAGGGGGCACGTTGGTACGATCCAATCACTCCTCTCGCTTAGCATGCTCCTTTTGCTCAAATATGCGTTGCTTGTGCATGCATTGCTCAAAAAGGTATTGCCTTAGCAATATCTATCTCTAAGTATCATCTTTTTTGAGGTACTCTATTAGGACCCTCCTAACATACCCTAATACTTATATTATTTATTAATTATATTTTAGGGTCACAACCCTTCACTCTTACAACTATTATACTAGGTATTTAAATGCAATCCAAATATGATAATAAGGCATCATCGAAAATTTATATTAATTAAGTCTATTGTGGGTTTTTCTACCTTACAATCAAAAAGCAATTCAATATAAAAATGATTCCTCCTTCCGCACTATTTATTTTCATACCTTCTAGATCAGATCTAGATCAAGGAGCAAATTCACCATTAAAAAAAATTTCCCACTGCACATTTCAGCTAGTCCACATTCACGAGGATGAAAATAGCATTTACGATTCATAGATCTGTGTCATAATCCTTGCAAAAAATTAAACCTTCTCCTAAGGTACAAATTAAGTTGTCTTACACCCAAATTGCTCTACCTTTCGCCTGCTACCGCTCTGCCAGTCTGCCTTCCCGCCTGTCGCCCTGTTAGTCGGCCTTCCGCCTGCCGCCCTGCCGACCGCCGTGCACTCTCGACCCTGACGCCTCTACAAGCTACCTGTTAAATAATAGAGAGCACCAAATTCAAAAATTTGATAGGGAATTTCCCACAAAATTTTTTATTCTTTATGTTTTGCTCGCCTGTACCAAGTCATATTGATCGTTACCTACACCAACCACAATGGCTGAAGGACGACGATCATTGGATTTCATTCATGAGAAACACAAAAGGCTCACTGAAGAAGTTTAATAGGAAAGAGAGGAGAATACCTATAAAACAAGAGAAATATTCAAGAAAATATTTGCAATGGATGTTAAACTTGACGCCATCAGTCAAAATTAGGCAACACCACATGCAAATTCACCCAACAACGGGTCATCAAACCAAGCAATGTTAGGAGGTCCACAAAATTCCATTCTACCATGGAAAACCAAATTAGACTTCCAAAAATTTGAAGGAGGAGACACTACAAACTGGATCTACCGAGCAGAGCAATATTTCTCACTAAATCATATTTCAAAAATGCAAAAAGTGCATATCGCGTCTTTCCACTTGGAAAACGACACCATCCAATGGTACCAATGGTTCGAGAAAACTAACGGCACTCTGACGTGGTCAACCTTTACACATAATCTATTAGTGTGATTCAGCCCTAGCAAGTTTCAAAGCTTTACAAGGGCCCTCACTAAATTATGCCAAACCACTTCGATAAGCGAATACCAAGAAGAATTTGAAAGGCTAGCTAATCGAGCATCCGGATTAGACACTGCCTTCTTTCAAGAATGTTTTTTTAGTGGATTAAAAGAAGAAATTCGAATAGAGGTGCAAATGTATAACCCTACAAACATGTTAGAGACCATCGGATTGGCAAAATTAGCAAAGGACAAAATCAAGGCACAAAATCGGTTCACAAAACCAACTTGAGGGAAACCATCAAACACTTATACCAACCCCAAACCAATGCAAAATGGATGAACCCAAAACTCCTACAAAGCCCCCAAAATTAACCCCGCACTACCAATTAAGCATCTGAGTTTCTAGGAAATGAAGGAAAGACAAGCTAAGGGTCTTTGCTACCATTGCGATGAGAAATTTGACAGAAATCATAAATTTTCCTCACAAAAATTTTATAGAGGAAGGGAATTCTACTGAAGAGGAAACAGAACTCAAAGTAGAGGTATTATCCAACACACTTGAAAGTGAAAAAGAAAATACACCAAAGGTTTCCTTCAACGCCCTTGCCAGATTTTCTACCCCTCAAACAATGTGAGTTAAAGGGTATTTTAAGAAACAAAACCTTATCGTGCTCCTAGATTATGGTAGCACACACAATTTTATCAATTCAAATGTGGCTAAACAAGAAAATTGTTATATATACCCTCGCAATAACTTCGAAGTGATGATTGGAAATGGCAAAAAAATTGCATGCAAAGGAAAATGCAAAAATATAAAACTAACTATGGGGGTTTATAACATGAAATGTGACATGAACATCCTACCCCTAGGTGGGTGTGACATTGTACTAGGCGTAAAATGGTTACGAAACTTGGGTGTAGTCCAATGGGAATTTGCTAAACTATGGATGAAATTCATAGCAAAGAACCAAACCTATATTATCCAAGGCCTGAAATCAGGACCTTCCCAAATCGTCATCTTGCATAGAATGGAGAAAATTATCCAAAAATGAAACAAAGGAATGGTCACCCAATTATTTTCAATTCAACCTAGTCACAAAGAAGACGAGAAACTAGAGTTACAAAATATTTTAGACCAACATAAGGCGGTATTCAATGAACCAAAAGGACTACCTCCACAACGAAGTCACGATCACACTATTCCACTATTTCCAAGGCATCAACCTCCTAATATTAGACCTTATCGTTATCCATACCTCCAAAATACTGAAATAGAGAAATTAGTACAAGAGCTTCTTAAGGTAGGAGTCATTAGACCTAGCAAAAGCCCTTACTCCTCTCTAATTATTTTAGTTAGAAAAAAGGATGGCTCGTGGCGTTTATGTGTTGATTTTCGAGCGCTTAATAAAATGACCATCAAAGATAAGTTTCCTATTTCGATCATAGATGAGCTATTAGATGAACTCCATGGGGCAGCTTATTTTTCCATGTTAGACTTATGGTCAGGCTACCACCAAATACGATTCAATGAAAAGGATATTCCTAAGATGACATTTCGCACTCACGAAGGGCACTAGGAATTCTTGGTGATGCCATTTGGCCTGACCAACGCTCCTTCTACCTTTCAAAGTCTAATGAATAAGGTATTTCACCCGTTCTTCATAAATTTATATTAGTTTTCTTTGATGACATTTTTATTTATAGAAAAACATGGGAAGAACATTTGGATCATGTTAGACAAGCGTTCCAAATCTTGAAGGAAAATCAACTTTATGCAAAAATATCAGTGTTCCTTTGGAAAACAAGAAATTGAATACTTAGGGCATATTGTCTCAAAGGAAGGAGTTATGGTAGATCCTTCCAAAATCAAGGAGGTGAAAAATTGGCCTATTCCAAAAACCTTAAAAGCTCTACATGGGTTTCTTGGACTAATAGGATATTATAGAAATTTTGTCCAAAATTATGGTAAAATCATTGCTCCTCTAACAACATTACTTAAGAAAAACGCTTTCAAATGGTCGTCTAAAGTGGATGAGGCCTTTATCACCTTGAAAACTACAATGTGTACCACCCATGTTCTAGCCATGCCCAACTTTTCTAAACTGTTCGTCCTTGAATTGACGCTTCAGGAATAGGAATGGGAATCGTACTCATGCAGGATGAAAGGCATCTAGCTTTTATAAGCAAAGCATTTTCTCCTAAGAATTTAGCTCCCTCTACGTATGAAAAAGAGATGGTGATTTTCCATGCTATTCAACATTGGAGGCTTTATCTTATTGGCCCGAATTTCATTATATGCACTTACCATCATAGCTTGAAGTATTTTTTGGAACATAGGACTAATACCCTAGAACAAAAAAATGGGTTACTAAACTTCTTGGCTATGATTATGAAATTACATATAAAAATGGAAAGGACAACATGGTAGCCGATGCACTTTCTAGAAAATTTGAAGATATGCCTCAAGTCCATGCTCTTTCCTCCCTTATTCCTAAATGGGTAGATGAGGTGCATGAAGAATGGATAAATGATCCTACTATCCATGCCTTAATTCAACAACTTCAACATAATCCTAGTAGAAAAACTCCATACACTTGGAAGGACAATATATTAAGATACAAAGGGAGGATGGTCCTCACCCCCAATTCAACTTATCGTGAAAAATTTCTTCATGAGTTACATACCTCACCCACTACAGGCCACTCAGGGTTCTTAAAAACCTATAAAATAGCCACTACCTCCTATTGGGTAGGAATGAAAAATTACATCAAAAACTTTGTAAAATAATGTGAAGTTTTCCAAAGACAAAAGGGGGAGACCCTCGCTATTCCAGGATTACTTCAACCTCTTCCTATACCCACAAAAACATGGGCAGATATTTCTATGGACTTTATTGAAGGATTACCAAAATTAGGAGGAAAAACAACCATTTTCATAGTCGTTGATCGATTATCTAAATATGCCCATTTTTGTCCCGTGGCTCATCCTTATACCGCTAGCACTATAGCCTACCTCTTCCTAGATAACATCTTTAAATTACATGGTATGCCCTGCACAATTGTTAGTGACTGCGACCCAACTTTCACTAGCACCTTTTGGAAGGAATTGTTCAAATTACAAGGTACTAAACTTTGTATGAGCTCTTCTTACCATCCTCAAACTGATGGCCAAACATAAGTTGTAAATAAATGCTTGGAAACATACCTTCGATTTTTTGTTTCTACTCAACCACTCCATTGGGTAAAGTGACTTTCACTAGCGGAATGGTGGTATAACACTTCATACCATATGTCCATCAAAATGACTCCTTATGAAGCACTATATGGTCAAACACCACCATCCCTCACTTCCTATATTCCAGGGACTACAAAATTCCATGCAGTGGAAACAAAACTTGCTAATAGAGATGACATACTACGGATCCTAAAAGAGAACCTACACACCGCCCAACATCGCATGAAGCAACAAGCCGATCAACATAGAAGCGAACGTAGTTTCCATGAGGGTGATATGGTTTTCTTATGTCTCCAACCTTACCGTCAATCCTCTCTTAAAGAAAAATGTTCTCAGAAGTTAGCACCCAAATTTTACGGGTCATATAAAGTTCTCCAATGTATTGGGACCGTTGCTTACAAACTAGAGCTTCCTCTCTCTTCCAAACTTCACCCCGTATTTCATGTGTCTTGCCTTAAGCTCGCAGTGGGAGCCCATATCATGACACAACCCACTCTCCCTGAATTCTCCGATGATGGAGTACTTCTAGTCGAGCCAGAAGCTATCTTGGATTGCCACTCTTGTCATATTCGTACTCCCAATATCATGGAAGTTTTAATCCATTGGAAAGGTCTACCTTTAGAAGACGCAACGTGGGAAAATTTTCAAGATATCCAGCAACGATTTCCAAATTTCCAGCTTTGAGGACAAAGCTCCTTTAAGGGGGGTGGCATGTTAGGACCCTCCTAACATGTCCTAATTACTTATCTTATTTATTCATTATATTCTAGGGTCACAACCCTTCCCTCTTACAACTATTAGACTAGGTATATAAATGCAATCCACATATGATAATAAGGCATCATCAAACAAATATATAAATTAAGTCTATTGTGGGTTTTCTACCTTACAATCAAAAATTGATTCAATATAAAAAATGATCCTGCTTCCTGCACCATTTAGTTTCATACCAGTGTCAAGCATTCACCTACCCATCAACATTGATGTTTTCCATTTTCAAATTTATAAAAGATTAAAAGTATCTAAGATCTATCCTAAAATTGTAAAACTCCTCCATAACTAACTAAAATGAATAGATGTTGAACATTGTGCATTATCACTTATTAGAAGATAAACAATATTAAATCCAAGTATTACATAGGTTGATCTTGCATTTTTTTTGGTTACATAGGGGAGTTGGTTACAACCACTATTTTGTTGAGCAAGGTGTAGCAACAGTATTGTCATTGTTGTCAACACAGTCAGATAGATCGGTTGATGCAGTGGACAGGAGTTAAGAAGTTAGACAGATCGGTTGATGCAGTGGACAGGAGTTAAGAGGTTCTTTAGAGTATGTACAGTGATTATCCAAAAGATCGAAGTGGCCCATATGCTAAAAATCAAAAGAAAATCACAAGGAAGAAAATTGTCGCGATATTGTGACATGTTGAGCAAGGAAGAAAACTGTCGCGATATCACGACATGTTGAGCAAGGAAGAAAATTGTCGTGATATCATGACATGTTGAGAAAGAAAGAAAACCTATCGCGATATCGTGACATGTTGAGAAGAAAAAGAAACTATCGCGATTTCGTGACATGTTCGAAGAGAAAGCGCAAGCAAGATAAACTGTCACGATTTCGCGACATGTTTGAAGAGAAAGCGCAAGCAAGATAAACTATCGTGATTTCGTGACATGTTCGAAGAGAAAGCGCAAGCAAGATAAACTGTCATGATTTTGCGACATGCTTGAAGAGAAAGCGCAAGCAAGATAAACTGTCATTTCGTGACATGTTCGAAGAGAAAGTGCAAGCAAGAAAAACCATCGCAATTTCGTGACATGTTGGAAGAGAAAAAGGCAAGTAGAAAAAGTGTCATGATTTCACGACATATTGCAAGAGAGATAGTATGGAAGAAAAAGTGTCACGATTTCGCGACATGTTGGAAGAGAAAAAGGCAAGTAGAAAAAGTGTCACGATTTCGTGACATATTGCAAGAGAGATAGTACGGAAGAAAAAGTGTCATGATTTCGCGACATGTTGGAAGAGAAAAAGGCAAGTAGAAAAAGTGTCACGATTTTGCGACATATTGCAAGAGAGATTGTACGAAAGAAAAAGTGTCACGATTTTGCGACATGTCACATTTTTGCGACTTGAAAAGAGCAAGAAGGCAGAAAAGGAAAAGTGTCGCGATATCGTGACATGTCGCATTTTCACGACTTGAAAAGAGCAGGAAGGCAAAAAAGGAAAAGTGTCGTGATATCGCGACATGTCGCATTTTGCGACTTGAAAAGAGCAGGAAGGCAGAGAAGGAAAAGTGTCACGATTTCGCGACATGTCACATTTTCGCGACTCGAAAAGGGCAAGAAGGAAGAGAATGAAAAAGTGTCGCGATATCGTGACATGTCGCGTTTTCGCGACCTGAAGGTAAGAGAAAGTGCAAAGGAGAAAAAGTGTCGCGATATCGTGACATGTCACAAGGAAGGAAGAGGAAGAAAAATGTCCACGACATGTCGCATTTTCGCGACTAAAGGAGGAGAGAGAAAGTAAGAAGGTAGAAGTGTCACGATATCATGACAAAAGTAAAGAGGAAGAGTACGGAGGCGAAAGTGTCGCGATATCATAAAATGTTATGTTTTTGGGGGTACAAGCCAAGAAAAGAAGCAAGGAGGTGAGAGTGTCGTGATATCGTGACATGTGTTTTCGCGGGTGCAAGCAAACAAAAGAAGCAAGGAGGCGAAAGTGTCACGATATCACGACATGTGTTTTCATGGGTACAAGCCAAGAAAAGAAGCAAGGAGGCGAAAGTGTCATGATATCACGACATGTGTTTTCATGGGCGAAATCCAAGAAGAGGACAAAGAGGCAGAAGTGTCACGATTTCGTGACAGGTTGCTTTGGCATGAGCTAAGAAGAGAACCCAACCGAAATAAGATATGTGACAATTAACTGAAGTAGTACGATAGTTACAGGTGTAGTTACAAAGAAAAATCATGTAGCTAAAATAAGAAGAGTTAACTGAAGTCAGTACGATAGTTACAGGTGCAGTTATAGAGAAAAATCATGTAGCTAAAATAAGAACATGAACTGAAGTTAGAACACGATTATAGGCGATTTACGGGTTGCATGCAAAAATATGGAAGTTAAAAATAGAGTCAGAACTTTGTTATAAAAGGAGGTCTACGTGGAGAATTAAAAGCTGCTGAAAAAGAGTGAAAGCGCTCGGGATTAAAGTGAGGCAGATTTAATCTTGCAAAGAGAGCAAGAGGAGAGCGAGCAGGGTGTGTGTTGTGTGAAGAGTGGGCGATGTTGAGAAAGCAATAGACCAGTCAGGGTCTTGTAAAAGTGAAGGCATCTTTATGTCAATCTTCTAGTTTCGAACAGAAGTCCAAGTTGGTGCTTGGCATCAGGGGTTGGTGCTCCTTCCAGTTGGTGTTGGTAAATGAAGGGTTGGTGCTCCTTCCAGTTGGTGCTGGTAAATCAGGGGTTGGTGCTCCTTTATGTTGGTGCGGATAAATCAAGGGTTGGTGCTCCTTTCTGTTGGTGCAGATAAATCAGGGGTTGGTGCTCCTTTTTGTTGTTGCAGATAAATCAGGGGTTGGTGCTCCTTCCAGTGGGTGTTGGTAAATTGATTGTAAAATTGGTATTTTGTAAAGGCTAGATTTGGATGGGAGTCCAAACAGTCAATTTTGAGGAGTAGCCAAAACTGGTGAACCTCGGTACATCTTGTGTTGTGTGATGCTCTTTTGGTATATTTGCTTTATTGAGTTTTAAGCTTTCATTGTTTAGGCATTAAGAATTGAAGATTTAAGTTTTTAAGAGCTACACTGATTCACCCCCCTCTCAGTGTCATTGTGAGACTAACAATTGGTATCAGAGCAAGCTTCCCTTATTTTAATAAATTAGCTAGGGTTGATCTTGGATTAGTACGCAATGGGTAAGAGGAATAGATCCTCCTCAAATAAGGCATCTCAGTCAGTTTCAGTTCCCGTGGAAGAGAAAATTGAACTAGAAAAGATAGAAGGAGTGAATTCTGAAGTATGTGATGAAAACCTTGAGGGTGAAGTATATCTAGAAGGTGAGTTGATCGCTACACTTGAAGAGTTGAATATAGAAAAGAAAAAGAACAAAAGACTATCCAAGAAGTTGGAAGAATATGGGGATAAGATTTACAAATTCATAAAGCCAAGAAAATAGAAGAAGCCTTGAAGTCACACCTGGATGATAAAGTCGATGTATGTAGCAAATGTGAAGAGGAATCTAACAAAGTTATTAGTGATCTAAAGCTGCAAGAAGAAGAGTCCAAAAGGATTGAAGAAACTCTCAGGTCACAGATCAATAAGAAAGAGATTGTTTGCTGCAAACAAGAAGAGGAGATTGTTTTATTGAAGAAACAACTAGAAGAGGCCAATACAAATCTCAAATTTGAGAAAAGCACAGAGTTGCTAGATGAAATGATAAGGCAACAAAGAAGCCCCATGTCTAAGCTTGGTCTTGGATGTAAAGTTGAACAACCTTCATCTTCCAAATATGCAGAGAAGAAGAAGTTCACTGTTGAAGGATCGAAGCAAGAAAAGTCTAAAGCTGAATCTTCAAAAGGAAGAAAATATCAAAGGAGATCTACAACAAAGCAACCACAACAAAAGAGGTTCTATCACTCTCACTCTATTCATAATAATGCTTTTAATGGCTATTGTTTTAGATGCAACCATTATGGTCACAAGGCAATTTATTGTGGATTGAATAATAGATCAAAGAGTTATGATGATAGAAATACATCTGCTTTTTCGATTGAACACCATGTGCAATGTTTTAAATGTAATGGTCATGGGCACATAGCAAGGTCTTGTCCAAGAACTTTTGTATCTAATCTAAGGCAAGACAGTAGATTTCATCAGACGCAAAGAATGCAACACAGACAGGGAAGAAATCATGTGCATCAAAGAAAGGAAAATAATCATCCATCAAGGATGCACAAGAGACAACCACCCAAGAGAAATGTTCAAGTTCATGAAAAGGTTCAAAATAGGGATGCAGTTGAAAACCTTCAGCCTAAGTTCAAGAAATATTGGAGAAATAAAGAAGAGAGGAAATCGTGTCTCCTTGGACTAAAGGAGATTACTCCGCTATTGCACTAAGCAACTCCAGGTAGCACATCCTCAGGGGGAGCAATCTTGAAGTTTCATTTTAATGCTCCTATGTATTTGTTTGATTACCTGAGGATGAAAGGCAAGTAGTCAGGGAAGTTGTCGTATAGTTGTCGAAGTATGTTTTTAGTTCATGTAGTTTGTGGAAGTGCCGTGAAGGGTGGTGATTAAATTGAGAGTTGTCATTATTGGTAGTATTGCTATATGTCATTGTTGTACTAGTGATGGTTCTTACTGCCACTATCCAAATTTAAGGATTATAACAGTTCAGATAATTTGGTTAGTGAAAGAATGTTGCCCTAGCCGCATATATGTGTTTCGATAAAAGCAATGTATATTTGAACTACACATTGACGTGAAGATTGTTAGATATTTTATGACGTTGTGGTGAAAAATATTGAAGTCTGATCATTGATTCATGTTTAGCTCATCAAGATGAGCAACTTTGCTTTGTGAATCATACCTATCCGAGGTCCAGAAGTATGAGTTTGAGTAAGGTGCACTATAGTTGGCCATGAAGCGTTTAACAAAATATTGTCTCCTGATTCGAACAGTTGAAAGTAAGGTGTGACCAGCGGTGACTGTAGAAAACATAGACCAAGTTGAAAATGTAAAAAGGGATTTGGTTGGTGTTGTGGTACTATGTTTGATGCTTGCACAGAGTTGGCAGTAAAATTGTAGTGTTGGTACAGTGTTGGACAAAAGTTGGTACAAGTGTGAGTCACTTGTCAATTTTGTTGACAGATGTGAAATCAACGTTTTTGAATGGGAAGCTTGAAGAAGAGGTTTATATTGAGCAACCAGATGGTTTCCATCTTGGTGATGATTGGTTGAGTTGATTTGATTGAGCCTAGTCAAGTTATGTGTGAAGTGATTTTTAAAGTTCTATGAAATAAATTATTCCATCATTCTATGTTGAGTTGAGATTGAGGTTAGAAGATATTAAGTCTCTAACAATTCTCTTTATGCTTCTATGAAGTGGATTTGATTTGAGATTGTCATTCATTGTTGAGTTCATTTTGAGTACTACTTGAGCATGATTGATTGAGCCTTTGAAGAAGGCCTTTGGGAAATATTTGAGGACAATGCTGGGACAAATTTGAGGACAATGTTGGGACAGATTTCCAGATGCAGATTGGGCAGGATGTGTAGATGACAGAAAGAGTACCAATGGAGGTGCATTCTATCTTGGAGATAGGTTGGTCGCGTGGAACAGTAAGAAACAAGAGTCAGTTTCCTTATCCATAGCAGAGGCAGAATATATTGCAGCAACAGTGTGTTGTACGTAGGAGAAAGTTGTGAAAGGTGAGGTTAAGTTGGATTTTGCTCCAACAACAGAGCAAGTAGCGAATATCTTCACAAAACCATTGCCCAAGGAAGTCTTTGAGTTTGTAATTTTTGCTAACTGTAATAATTTGTGCCTGAGAATGTTGTGCATGGACTCAAGGGGAGTCTGCAGTAGCCCTTTGGTATTATTGTCAAAGGGGGAGAAGAATTACAGGAAATTGCATGTGTTGCCAACAATTCCAAAGGGGGAGATTGTTGAGCAAGGTGCAGCAACAGTATTGTCATTGTTGTCAACACAGTCAGACAGATCGGTTGATGCAAGGGAGATGAGTGGACAGGAGTTAAGAGGTTCTTCAGAGTATGTACAGTGATTATCCAAAAGATCAAAGTGGCCCATATGCTAAAAATCAAAAGAAAATCACAAGGAAGAAAACTATCGCGATATCGCGACATGTTGAGCAAGGAAGAAAACTATCGTGATATCGCGACATGTTGAGCAAGGAAGAAAACTTTTGTGATATCACGACATGTTGAGAAAGAAAGAAAACTATCACGATATCGTGACATGTTGAGAAGAAAGAGAAACTATCCCAATTTCACGACATGTTCGAAGAGAAAGCGCAAGAAAGATAAACTGTCACGATTTTGCTACATGTTCGAAGAGAAAGCGCAAGAAAGATAAACTATCATGATTTCACGACATGTTCGAAGAGAAAGCGCAAGCAAGATAAACTGTCATGATTTCGTGACATGTTCGAAGAGAAAGCGCAAGCAAGATAAAATGTCATGATTTCACGACATGTTCGAAGAGAAAGCGCAAGCAGGAAAAACTGTCACGATTTAGTGACATGTTGGAAGAGAAAAATGCAAGTAGAAAAAGTGTCATGATTTCATGACATATTGCAAGAGAGATAGTACGGAAGAAAAAGTGTCATGATTTCATGACATGTTGGAAGAGAAAAAGGCAAGTAGAAAAAGTGTCACGATTTCATGACATATTGCAAGAGAGATAGTACGGAAGAAAAAGTGTCACGATTTCGCGACATGTTGGAAGAGAAAAATGCAAGTAGAAAAAGTGTCGCGATTTCGTGACATATTGCAAAAGAGATTGTACAGAAGAAAAAGTGTCGTGATATCGTGACATGTCACATTTTCATGACTTGAAAAGAGCAGGAAGGCAAAAAAGGAAAAGTGTCATGATATCGCGACATGTTGCATTTTCGCGACTTGAAAAGAGCAGGAAGGCAGAAAAGGAAAAGTGTCGCGATATCGCGACATGTCACATTTTCACGACTTCAAAAGAGTAGGAAGGCAGAGAAGGAAAAGTGTCGCGATATCGTGACATGTCACATTTTCATGACTCGAAAAGGGCAAGAAGGAAGAGAATGAAAAAGTGTTGTGATATCATGACATGTCGCGTTTTCGTGACTCGAAGGTAAGAGAAAATGCAAAGGAGAAAAGTGTCACGATATCGTGACATGTCACATTTTCGTGACCCAAAGGCAAGAGTAAGAGCAAAGGAGAAAAAGTGTCACGATATTGCGATATGTGACAATTTAACTAAAGTAGTACGACAGTTACAGGTGCAGTTACAAAGAAAAATCATGCAACTAAAATAAGAACAGTTAACTGAAGTCAGTATGACAGTTACAGGTGCAGTTATAGAGAAAAATCATGTAGCTAAAATAAGAACAGTGAACTGAAGTCAGAATGACAGTTACAGGGCCAGTTACGGGTTGCATGCGAGAATATGGAAGTTAAAAATAGAGTCAGAACTTTGTTATAAAAGGAGGTCTACATGGAGAATTAAAAGTGCGCTAAAAAAGAGTGAAAGTGCTCGGGATTAAAGCGAGGTGGATTTAATCTTGCGAAGAGAGCAAGAGGAGAGCGAGCAGGGTGTGTGTTGTGTGAAGAGTGGGCAATGTTGAGAAAGCAATAGACCAGTCAGGGTCTTGTAAAAGTGAAGGCATCTTTATGTCAATCTTCTAGTTTCAGAACAGAAGTCCAAGTTGGTGCTTGGCATCAGGGGTTGGTGCTCCTTCCAGTTGGTGCTGGTAAATGAGGGGTTGGTGCTCCTTCTAGTTGGTGCTAGTAAATCAGGGGTTGGTTCTCCTTTCTGTTGGTGTAGATAAATCAGGGGTTGGTGCTCCTTTCTTTTGGTGCAGATAAATCAGGGGTTGGTGCTCCTTTTTGTTGTTGTAGATAAATCAGGGGTTGGTGCTCCTTCCAGTGGGTGCTGGTAAATTGATTGTAAAATTGGTATTTTGCAAAGGCTGGATTTGGATGGGAGTCCAAATAGTCAATTTTGAGGAGTAGCCAAAACTGGTGAACCTCGGTACATCTTGTGTTGTGTGATGCTCTTTTGGTATATTTGCTTTATTGAGTTTTAAGCTTTCATTGTTTAGGCATTAAGAATTGAAGATTTAAGTTTTTAAGAGCTACACTGATTCACCCCCCCTCTCAGTGTCATTGTGAGACTAACATATTTTTAGTAACTAGCAAGTGGAGGGTTCAAACCATAGGGACTTCTCCCAAAATCCTATTCATCTCGTTGTTGGTGACCTAGTGTGAGATGGAGACCACTAGTTGCTCGAGGTTTGTACCATCTATGTCGATCCGGTGTGTACTCAAAGGATTCAACATGGACTACTACCTTTGCCAAAGATGGTAGCATGCCTCCAATATTTGAACCTAGGTATCTTTTTGGCAAGTACTTGGCTAGTCAAGCCTTTACCAATCCACCTAGCCCTTAGGGGTAGGTTGATCTTGCATTTACTTAACCAAACAATCAAAAGAAAAAAAATATTGTTTGTTGGTAAAAGCAATTATACATGCATTACATGAATACCAACATCCAAAAGGAGCTCTATAAGATGTTCATATTCAACTCATAGTCAATGAACTATTGTTGTTTTCAAATCCTATTTTATGCTAAGTGTTCACCAAAAATATAAGACAAGTTAGGAGTATTCTACTTTCTAATAATGTAAAAGAGTTTTTTTCATCAACACACATGCTCTCTCAATATAAAATTTAAGTCACACAAATTTTAGATTCTACAATTTGGATATTAAAATCTATGACTTAATTTACATATAAGGAATTAATGTAAATAAAGTGAATTTTATAATAAACAAAAAAATTGATACATTATGCATGGTTTAATTTACATAACATAATTACCCATTTAATAACAACTTGTTCATTTTACATGTAGTAATTGTGTTTACAACATAGGATGTAATACGACCATTTTTCTTTATTAGATATAATTATTTTTGGAATATATTACATTATTTGATACATTCCAATGTACCACCTTGGGTACATCTTTAGATTAAGAGTTTTTATTAAATTAAGGTTTGAGTATTTACTTTATGCAATGTAATAAAAACACAAGTGTTAGAATGTGCAATGATGTAAATGTACATGTAGTCCACATGTACATGTGTCATAGGATAGGTAGATGAAGAATCATGGGTAGATGAAAGGTCAAGGGACATATCTCCCTATATATATATATAGCTTTGATAGAGTAAGTAGAGAGTTGGTTAAGTAAGCTAGGAATTATAGTGAGAATGGTAGAGGGTGGTAGATACAGTGTAGATCATACAAATATTTTGAAGTGTTCAAGTCCTCCATTATATTACATTGTACTATTTTTGTGAGCATTCATTAATGGTTATTTTTTGAGCTATTGCAAAAGTTTCTCATATACTTTTCCTGCATATTATATTTCCATTATCATATAGTTAACATTGCTTGCTTATTTTAGATCTTGTGGTTGTATTTCATTAAATATATATCTTTAAAAAATAATTCTGGTATCGAAGCACAAGGTAGATGGATAGGAAATAGAGAGATCCACAAGTAGATTGAGAGAAGATAGGGAGAGTTCATTTTTTTAATTTTTGAAATTGCATTTGGTTAGAGTCTTTCCATAGAATTATATAAAATCTCATGAATACTAAGACTAAGCATTGATTCTACTAGATTGATAAATCAACTAGTGAATATTTATTATCTCCATATTTAATTTTTTTTCATTACAGTTTCTCTAATACTTTACCGTAGAAAAAGTTGATTCAAAGAAACTTGAGAAGCTTCCTACAAGAGCTAGCAAGAATATATTATTTGTAATCAATATAGTACCTAAAAAAACAAGTTGTAGATTGAATAATTTGGAGACCTTGGAAAAAGGTTCATTACAGGATTTTCAAATCGAAGTTTGAGAAGAGAGAAAAATATAAGATCAAGGAAGCAAATCAAGAAGGAGGAGACCCAAGAGAAAGGTCTCATTGAAGAATTTCTAGATTTGAAAGATTGAAGATTGAATATAGATGACTAAGAAATGTCCTATTGAATATTTTAGAAGCTACATAATTGAAGACCCAAGAGAAGAGATCTTAATGAAGGGTTGAAATAAGAAATAAGGAGAGGCTAGGAAATCCTCATGGAGGATTTGAAGAAGGCCATTGAAGGAGAAGTTCCTAGTATAAGGATTTGGGAAAATTGTCACCATCTGATAACAAGACCAAAAGGAAGAAATATTTGGAAATAAGTTTACCAAATTTTGGAGGATACTTTACGAAGATCTCAAAACATTCATATTCTTGATAATAAGATCACTAAATAGACCAATATTGAAGTTATAATTTGACAAGTAGGTTCAAGGAGAAATGAGCTAGAAGATACCACCAAATCTAAGAGATTTGAATATTTCCATTGAAGGCTTGAAGGTTTATTTGTGGAAGAAGAGATTATTGTTTTTATAGCATAAGTTAAAGATATTAAGTACAACATATCAGAGGATAAATTGATAGTTAGAGGGCAAAATTTGGGCAGCATTAATAGCTGCTAATACTCAAAGTTTAAGAGATCAAATTGGAGAAGAGTTTAAGTCACATAACCACATTCTTGGACAACAAGTTAGAGTAGTTACAAAGCTACAAATTGGGAGAGTTAAGGAGCTACTTTGGACAAGAAGAGTTGTAATATAGATAAGGTTTTAAGGTAGCAAAGATATGTTAGCTTTTGGAACCTTAAACTTAAAGGAAATTCAATCAAAAGTATTGAAATAAGCATGCAATATTTAACTATAATAATGTCAACTTAACATGCATGAAAATATGATAGAAAACTTGATATAATGCTCTAGAAATGCTCATATAAGAAAGCTCACAAACATGACAAAAATCCTCTCATGGATTTTACAACCTCTTCTTGTTAACAAAATGGAGCTACATTGTGACTACTACTACACTAACCTATGCACTCCAAAAATCCTACACAAACACTCACAATTAGGCCTTTATATAGAAAGAGAGATTCCTTGCCTTTTACTCAACTCTAAGACTCATGAACATGCGGACTACATGCATCTTTGCATCATTGCACTTTCTAAAACTTGTGCATTTATTAAATTACTCTAATAAACTATTTATCTCCTAATATAATCCTAATCTAAATATGTACCCATGAAGGTACATTAGTAAAGAACCAAATGATGTAATATATTGCAACACCCCTTGTATTACATTATTTACTTTTTGAAGACTTTATTATTCAATATGGATCTTTGACATTTGTGTAGTCTTCATCTTGATGATGTTCTTTCTATGATGTTTTTAATTTACCTTGCATTATATTTGTCACACCCTGCCTTGGAAGAAATCTCTTAAAAAATTGCTTATGTATCGATAGTTAGTTTCAATACTTGCTATGTATGTAATATGATTGTTTCTTTTGAGGAAAATGTTGTTGCATTGCATTAATAGACTACAGGAGCGGGTACTCTTGTAGGTGGATATTGAATTGTAGGTCAAAATAACTACACTAAGGGGAATGTAGAGACTTTCCAAAAAATTTCAAGTATAGAAAATAGTCATGATTTCGTGACTGGCCTATTTTTTGTGGGTCGAGAGCTAGGAAGAGATAGAAGGCAAAAAATAATTACGATTTTACGATCGACCTATTTTTCATGAGACAAGAGCTAGGAAGAGACTAAAGATAGAAAATAGTCATGATTTCATGACCGACCTAGTTTTCGTGGACCGAGAGCCAAGAAGAGCCAGAAGGTAGAAAATAGTCATGATTTCACAATTGGATTAGTTTTCACAAGTCGAAAGCCAAGAAGATTCAGAAGGCAGAAAATAGTCATGATTTCATGATAGACCTAGTTTTAGTGGGATGAGAACTAGGAAGAGTCATAAGGTGTAAAATAGTTATGATTTCATGATCGGCCTAGTTTTTATGGGCTGTTAGCTTAAGATAAAGGAACAAAAGATAGTTGGGCTATGACATCTTCGAGAAGATCTATGTGAACGTGTAGTAACAGAAGAATCCTAACTTCTAGTTGTTGAATACCCCACTACTCTTTTTATCCTTGGTCCAATGGATTTTGTTTAGCATATTACCATAATAGGCTAGATAGCACATTGTTGTAATAAATTTTAGTTTTTTCCTTGTAAGGAGATGTATATATAGGATGAGCAACTCTAGTAAAGGGTCGACTCTTGGATGTTTATAAGATAGAATGTATGCAAATTTTAGAAAGCAATAAAAATAAAATCCTCATTTTAGCTTTTTGTTCAATGGTGTGCAGTTATGTATGTATGAATTAGTATAAGTGAATTAGTACTTTTATATAATCTACCTAGAATGTGAACCAATTTAGTTCTATAGTTGGATTTCTACAGTTTGGTTTTAATAGTTCTGAAGTTAATGATTCTAGTGAGTCAATGATTTTTTTAATATGCACCAAACAATTGGTTGTTTTTATTTAGCGGTTTAAAGAATGCTTATCTGTAAAAATTTATGCATTTCCTTGTTGTTGTCTAACCTGTACCTCTCTAAATTTTTTTAGAAAAAGATATATTTCTTTCTCTTTATGCACTTTACTATTTCTATTTTCCCACAACGAAGCAAGGAACTAACCTTCTCTGGAGATTGAGTCGGGTAATCTCTATTTTAGACCTGATCATTCAATTTTGGCAAAGTATTGGGCATAAACATAACCAAAGGTATATTTTGCACCAATGGTTTTTGGCACACCCAGTGGGGCCCAATCCCACTATCTATATAGACCAAAGTTTTGATGGTTATCTTTGTTCTTTCCACCATTATAAATCACCTGACGAATTTGTTCAAAAGTTCAAACCTAAGAAAATTGTTATCTATTTGCTAGTTTAGTACTAAGATATATGAAAACCAGATCAAAAGCAAAGAAATTTTAAGAACCCATTTTGTTTTTTGAGTTACATCTCGGTAGTATTAGAGATAATCCTATTCTTTTTGCTAGATCAACTTCTTATACCGTTACTACAGGACTAACAAGTCTTTCCCCTAAAGCTCTCCTAATACTGCTTCTAGTGAACCTTCAAGCATTGCTACCCACTACTATAATACTAGTAAACAAAGTAACTATTATGACTACAAATCAACCCAATATTCCCTACCCCACATGGAACCATTCAGGACCCTTGAGTCTAGTGGTCTAGAATCGGATACCTGCAACGACTCTGAAAGCATTGCTAACATAATATGGTATGATATAAATGGCCTATGAGCATTGTCAATATGTAGCCTTGTTAGCAGCTATCCACAATATTACAAAGGAATATTTGATGATAATTTTGTTAGTCATATCTCTAAAGGGAAAATTGCTTTATTGGTATAAATCCCTTCCTAATAAGACTATAGGCACTTGGACCCAACTTGTTGGTAAATTGGTGGAAGAATTAAACCAACAAGTTGATCCATTCTCTCTACTCAATCAGTTCATTGTTATTCAAAAACACCCTCAGGAAGAGATAGTAGATTTCAACATTAGATTTAATCGTACTTGGTAGAGGGTAGAGCGTTCAATTTGGATATAAGCATGCTTATAATATAGTCTCAGGTGTTCACATTCCCTAAAATTATTCAAGAAGCTATGCAAGTAGAAAAGGATCTCATCGCTATTAGAAGGCTTCCCTAAAAAATGATAATGCCTATATTTCCAAATCTCCAAAAAGCATCCAATGTGAATTTTACAAATCCCATTCTTGTTTCAAATATGGATCTCCCTAAGTGGACTAGGCAACCTTCTATCCATGTGATATTGTTGGAAATATTGAGTTTTCATTGATGTCAAAGGGTGCATGGTACTCAAGGAAAAAATATTCTTCAAGGATGATGAGTTTATAAGGATGAACAAATTATTCAAGGTAAGGTTTATTACAAGCAAAGGACAAAGGTTTAAAAGTGCTTGGGACAAAAGATTTTAAATATTATAAAAGGAGGGAAAATGTTTAAAAGATAAAATTATTAATATTTAAATCAAGGACTTAAAATATTATAATATAAGGTCGAGTTATAAGCAAAAGCTCCAAAGTATTTGGAGAGAAAATTTAAAATCACACATAAGACTATGATCCGACCTTCCAAAGTGAAAGACAAAGCATATATGTATGGAGGTAAAATATTTCATTTTAAATACCAATATGAATGTTATAATAAAAATATTTTCTAAAGCGAATATCTCCTACTCACGCAAAAATTTGAAAAATCTAAAGTGGATAGGAATAGCAAATAAGGAAGAGAGAGATCCCCTATTGGTTCCAACCATCGAGGTATCCCAATTGGTTGTTTAGCCTTGGTTAGGTAACTGTGAAGCAGAGAGTGTAGAGTTTGATTCCCAGTGATGTATTTTTTATATGTGATGAAATTGTAAAGGAAAGAAGGTTTTATATGTTAAGTTCCTCCTTTTCATTCTCAAGCTATGGAGTAGTCTAGCCGATTGACTAGGCTGCACTAAGTTGCTACTGTTCATGAAGTTCAAGGGTCGAATCCCATTGGGTGTGTTTTTTCTTGGAAGGCATCATTGTATTTTTACTAGGCAAAAGTGCACAAGAGATTTAAATAAATAAACACCCCCTTTTGGTGTTACCCACTGGGCTAGCCCAACCATTCAAGGAGATGTTGGCAAGGCACTATGCTTTGGAAATGTCTAGGGGTCAAACCCCCTTCGCGGAAATTAAATATTTTGTTGTGCAAGGCATAAAAAATATTTTTGATTAATTTAGGAGTTATAAGGTGTGAAATTGATTATTGTATTTTATATATTATAAGTGGGAGTTATTATATTTCCAACCTACAAAATGATCTTTCATTCTATCCAAACAAGAGCCCAAAGTTCCTTTTTATTTCCTTTATGAGAAAAATGAATACCTATGTAAATTTATAAAGTACAATAGAATTTTACCTAACCTAATACATGCTTAACAAGACCCATATTTGCATTGTAAGTTTCTATTTTGTTTTCTATATGTAAAACTATAGGTTTATAACCAGATTGGGTCATACGATATCATATCGGACCTACCGATCGTCGATCGAACGTTTGATATCATCAAAACAAGTACGCTCTCACCTAAAACAAGTAAATAGCCTCTACATCAGACATCTGGATTGAGTAAGATCATAAAATTTCTTCCATAAGCAAGCACTACATCTATTTAATTTCTATAATATGATATTTGTTGTATTCATTGAAATTGAAACTGCATTTAGTGTATATTAGTTGCATTTGGCCAAAATAGGTGATTGTGAGTAAAGTAAAAAGAACACATCAAACAAACTCCCAACCTAGGTGTGGAAACTACCATATAAATTTTTCCTGGTGAACCCACCCAATTCATAAAAAAATCACCAAAGAGGGCACAACCTCAAGTGCCTCTCCTCCGAGGTGTAGACCTACCATTTTCCCATTTCCTTTATAGGTGCATATCCATTAGCCTGAAGAAAATGAGTGAGAAAATTTTAGATCTACATTCTTTGGTGAAACCTACGTGAATAACATAGACATATTTCTAATTCATAAAAATACATAAAACATAAAAAATATAAAACACAAGAAAAATCCAAAAAGATCATTAGTCAAAATTGCATACTTCAGATTTATTTATTAGATGTTAGATTTCAACATAGGAAGGGCTACAATCGTAGATGTTAGAGCATTATTATCTACACAGGAAATCTCCCTAGTAGTTCAAAATTCTAGTATTCCATCTCAGGAACAGTGGATTGAGCTTTGGAAGAAACTAGACATTATAAAATCCAACACACCAAGACTTAGCCAAATTAAGATATTTGACATAGCTAGAATCCTAGAGCCCGATAACTCTTCTCACTACTTTGATATATAAAGGTCTTGTGAGAGGTGGTTGGTGGATAAGAGAGCAAGTGTTTCTTCAATTGTTTATACTTTTCAAGATTATCTAGAAAATGCTATAACAGTACACAGATTTCTAGCACACATAGAGGATCAAGAGATAATCTTGGAAAATAAAAGAAGATACCACAAAAATCCTAGGATAGTCCATTTTCATGACTACTGTCATGAAATATATTTTTATGCTCAAGAATCTTAAATTGATAGTATTACCATAGCCCATTTTATCAAATTCTTAAAAGTAAACATTCAATTTTAAGAAGAGCACTATATATCACCTGAATAAATTGAGCCTATCAATGACATTTATAAACTATTTCAGGAGTATTAGGTATAATATCTAAAATATTATAATTCTTATCTTCTGATTTTGCTTTCAAAATCAAAAACGCAAAAAAAACCAAAAAACAAAATATAATATATTATTATATAGGTAAATATATAACATATATACCCAAGAACTTAATACATATATACAACATATATACAAATATATATATATATATATATATATATATATATATATATTATTGAAAGATAAAAACATCCTAAAACAAAATGCCTAGGATTTTGAGAAATGGTAAACAAATAGAATCTGATGAGCCAGATCAAGAAAACCTTGATGATAGGATAATTATTGAAGATGATAAACTCACAAAACAAGGTGAGGATGATAATGGACAAGGGAAAGAAGAAGAAGATCCTAACAAACCTTTTGTAGATCCTCAAGGTAATGTTAGCTTTAAATCTATCCAACACTTTACTGAGTTTCTAAAAGGTAATATAGATGAAATCAATCATGTGATAAAGATAGAAAATTTACTTCCAATGGGAGATTATTCAACGGATGTTGCTATAGAAGTCACTCTTGTATTGAATGCAAATCCAATGACATACATAAATAGAACAAATCAAGATCAAGCTGGTCCATCTCAAAACACCAATCAAAACATAGATTCGAATAGTCAAAAACAAGCAACACAACCAAATTCCAAGCAAAAACAACATTCTTCTTCCTCTCAAGATCCTAACCAACAAAAGGCTAAGAAGATGCAAAATTCCAATCATTATAAAAAAAAAGTTCAACAAAATGCAATCCCATATAAACTTCACAACACCCTTCCCACAAATACTTTACACAATAGTATTTCTATTGGAAATCCTTATGTGACAACACAACCATATCATCAAAGACACAATAATATGATACCACAAAATCAAATTAGTGAGCAACCACAAGGAATTTAAGCATTAGTTAAATATTTCGTTTCACATATAGATCATATAGATCCTTACCATCCCTCATACAATTATAGAGATATGTGTAGTCAACCATTGGATCCTATTGTAGTTGCTCAACCTTACCCCAAACATTTCCCTATGTCAGTCCTTCCGATATATAAAGGAACAAAAGATACTATTGAGCATATTTGCATGTTTAGGACAGTCTATCATGACATTTCTTATGATGAATTGTTGTTACAAAAAATATTCCCTAATATCCTCGGAGGCATAGCCTTAGAATGGTATTACCAATTACTAACAAATTCTTTGAGAAACTTTGAAGAGATAACAAAAATATTTGTACACCAATTTAGTGCCTACATAGAAAGGCATGTCACTATTAAGGATTTATATAATTTGAAACAAGGAAAATATGAGATCTTTTCTGAAATCCTAGCCAAATGGAGGCAACTCTAGAAAAATTGCATTTTGCTTTACGTAATCAAGAGGTGTTGACAATTTTCATTGGTAATTTACAAGAAAAACTATCTTATGAACTTGCTACAACCACAATAACATCTTTTGATCAAGCTATAGACTTAGCAAGAAGATTAGAATATGCCCTCATTAGAAGAGGATAATTCAAGAAGAAGGATGAGGATAAAACTTTCAAAAACTAATATAATAATAAACAAGTAGTAGGTGATGGAGTCACTGATAGTAGAAACAACTCAAATATCAACACTACTAAGGCTATAAAGAAATTTATGCTGAAAATTCTAGATAAACCTCCAAGAGAATTCACAAGACTAAATCAACCCTTAACAATGATTCTACCTCAATTATTAGAACAAGGTTTAATATGATTACCAGAGATACGACAACTAGATACCACTACAACTGGATATAGGGCTAATTTACACTATAATTTTTACCAAGTGGATGGACATTCAACCAATTCTTGTAAACAATTAGAACATATGATACATGATTTGATTGATAAAGGTAAAATAGAAGTAGAAAAAACAATACCAAAAAACAACCAACTCAAAATACAAATCAAACTTTAGATATTTTCCAACATCCTTTACCCAAACATGGTAAAGAGGTTGTGAATCAACTAGAACATCATAATGTTCCTCCTCCAACATGATATGTGGGAGAAATTAGCAATTTCTTACCCCAAAAAAAATTGCAAACTTCATATGTGCCTTCTCAATCTGCAGTTACAATTAGGCCCATACAATATTTTCAATCTTCATCTTCAGAAGATACAAGAAGTGACACAGAAAGTGAAACATAAAGTGAAATGGACATCACCTCAAATAATTCAAATAGTTTTGAAGATGAGTTAGATCAAATTCTTCCCATCACATATTTATTAGTTCCTACAGAACCATTCCCTAGAAGAGTGACCACTCAACCTTCATCTCAACAAACACTTTCAATTGAACAAGTAGTGAATACTAGACCCCACTTTGGTCACTTACAAAATAATAACATTGTGGGCACTATTGGAGCCATCACTAGACAACAAGCACAAAACCAAAATTCTCAATCACAAACTCAAACCCAAAATGAGAAATCACCTCCATTTGTATTAAGAGCACCCACAAAAGGAAATAATATATCAAATCCACATTTAATTGGGGATGTAGGTGTTAAAAGAGTCTTAATTGATAATGGATCATCATTAAACATATGCACATATGATTTTTTTCAAATATTTGGATTTAGAAATGAAGATTTAAAAAGAACTAAAATTATTATCAAAGCATTTAATGATGAAACCCAAGAAACATGTGGAGTATTATCGATCCCATTGCAAGTTGGTCCAAAAATTTTAGATACGACCATGTTTGTTGTATCTTGACCCACATCATACAACATCCTTCTAGATTGACCTTGGATCAATGCAATGAGAGTGGTACCTTCTACATTACATCAATGTGTTAAGTTTGAGTTTAAAAATCAATTGGTCACTATCCATGGTGACCCTAGACCATTTGACATGTGTGCTATGGCAGAACCAATAGGAGTCCCATTTTGTCCTGCCATGTCTTCAACAAACCCTAGTCCTAAAGATTCTCCTTCATCATCTAAACCCACACCATCAAAACCTACAACTAAAATGGATAGTCCCTCTACTTCATATCCTCTTTCGGATGAAGTTTTACTAGATTTATCTTCAATACTCACAACTTTAGAACATACTAAGTTTTCTACCCAAGATTCCCTTGTATTATCCCAATTTCCATTGTCTCCCCGAATGATGGGCTTGCCACAAAAGTTGGGAAGCATCTACCATATAGGGAGTTGTACCTTTATCTATGCAGGGTATGATCTTGGCAAGATTAATATTAAAATGAGCTTTACTCTTGATCAAAATGGATTTGCTAGATGTTATTTTTCTAATGGATATGTAAAGTCAAAAAAAATTATGTGCAACATGGGTTATAAAGGTAGAGGTTTGGGACCTCTCAAAAATGGTATACATGAACCTTTAGAAATAGAGGAATGGCCTGCCTGATGTGGTATTGGTTATATCCCTACCAAAACTCAACCATTCCCATTTGAGGATGATGACCAACTAATAACATATCAAGAGTACTTAGCACATCAAGAATATTTTAAAACAAGTAAAAGGATACATTCTTGTAACATGTTATCAATAGCATTTCCAAAAATGATTGCTTCCCCGGATGAATGTTTAGAAGGAGATATTTTTCATGATATTTCTATTGAAGAAATTTTGAGAAACAAATTTTTCTTTGATGGGTCTATACCATGCATAGCCCATGTTCAAACAACAACCCCATAGGAAGAATTAGCTAAGTTAACCTTAGAATAATTACAAGAAATGGGTGTGTCACCCGCTCCTCCCAACTTTGAAAGAGATTTAAACATTGTAGTAGAATATGTGCTACAAGTCAACATTGGGACTGAAACCAACCCTCACTTGGTTAAAATTGGGACTGAATTAAGTGAAGAAAGACAAAAACAATACATTGCATTTCTCATAGAATATGTTGATGTTTTTTCTTGGACATATGCAGATATGCCAGGCTTAGACTCTTCTGTGGTCATGCATCATTTAGTGGTGCATCCAGATGCAAAACCTATTAAACAAAAGCTTAGAAAAATGCATCCAAAAGTAGCATTATTAGTCAAAGATGAATTACAAAAACTTTTGGATGTTGACTTTGTTCAAGCCATTGATTATGTTGATTGGATATCAAATGTTGTTCCAGTAACCAAGAAAGAGGCCACTAAAATTAGAGTGTGTACTAATTTTAGAGACATTAATGTTGCATACCCTAAGGATGATTTTCCTCTCCCAAATATGGATCAAATTATAGATTTTATGGTTGGGAGTGGGATGTTATCCCTTATGGATGGTTTTTTAGGATACAACCAAATCCGAATAGCTCCTGAAGACCAACCCAAGACTACTTTCATTACACCTTGGGGTACTTTCTGTTGGAAAGTAATACCCTTTGGTTTAAATAATGCAGGTGCAACCTATCAAAGGGCTATGACATACATCTTTCATGATATGATGTATGATATTCTACATGATTATGTAGATGACATCATAGCTCGCTCAACTAAGGAGGAAGATCATATTAATAATCTAAGAAGAGTGTTTGATAGACTAAGGGAATATAAGATTCACTTAAACCCAAACAAATGTGTATTTGGAGTCAAATAAAGAAATTTGTTAGGAGTTATTGTTTCTATGCGTGGCATTGAGATAGATCCCCTTAAAATTAAGGCTATCCTTGATATGCCACCACCCAAAAATATATCAAAATTAAGGAGTCTACAAGGTAAACTTCAGTCTATCCATCGCTTCATTGACAAATTGGTAGATAAAACCCAACCTTTTCTTAAGATACTTAAGAAAAACATTCCATTTCAATGGGATAATGAATGTCAAGAAGCATTTGAAGCCCTTAAGCAATATCTTCTTACTCCTCCAGTGCTTGTTCCTCCTAAACCAGATTGTCCTTTTATTTTGTATATTTTTGCTTCTGAACTAGCACTTGGAGCAATGTTGGCTCAAATTGATGATGATAAGAAAGAATGAGCCACCTATTATATAAGTAGAACATTAATAAGTTATGAAACCCACTATACACCTATAGAAAATCTTTATCTGGTGGTTGTGTTTTCTACACAAAAATTACACCACTATATGCTCAGTCAAAAGACATTTGTTATTGCTAAATCTGATCCATTAAGGTATTTGATGAGTAGGCCTTATTTATCAAGCCACACAACTAAATGGGTTCTTGCTCTAAGTGAGTTTGAACTCACATTTATTGGCCAAAAATCTATCAAAGGCCAAATTATAGCTGATCAACTTGCTGTTGCACCTCTTGAATCTACTCATCCTATAACCATTGAATTTCTAGATGAATGTCTTAACTTAGAAGAGGACCTTTCTGAATCTTGGTCCTTGTATTTTGATGGAGCTAGGTGTATGAGTGGTGCAGGTGTGGGTATTATATTAATATCTCCCCAAAAGAACCTTATTCCTTTGTCATTTAAACTTCAATTTGCTTGTACTAATAATACTGCAGAATATGAGGCTCTAATCCTTGGGTTATGAGCAACTTTAGCCTTAAAAATTAAAGTTTTATTAGTCTTCAAATATTCTTAGCTTGTGATAAATCAAATTAATGAAGTATATCAAACATGAGATGAGAAACTTCATCCCTATAAAGAATATGTTCTTAAGCTTATATCCTTATTTGAGAAAGTAACTTTGGAGGCCATCCCTCGCACTAGCAACCGTGTTGTCGATGCCATGGCTATTACTGCATCTTTATTGCCTTTGGAGTTGGATGATGAATATGCTACAATCATTATTCACCAACTCCAAGAACCAACCTCATCTAAGTCTTGTCTAGAACCATTGGATGTGTTTTTAATTAATGAGATAACTCTAGAACCTTGGTACATAGACATCTTTAATTTTCTCCAAAAAGGAACCTTTCCAGAAGGATTAGATAGAAACCAACGTAGGCTATTACGTAAGTGAGTTTTTCGCTTCGTAATTATTGGCAATACCCTATATAAAAGGTCTTTTGAAGGTATCCTTTTGAGATGCCTCAATTTAGAAGAATCTAAGAAAGCATTAAGTGAAGCCCATGATGGATCTTGTGGAGGACATTTTAGTGGAAGTGCCATTGCTAAAAAACTCCTACGAATGGGATACTTTTGGCCTTCCATGGAAAAATATGCTAATGATTATGTGCATCATTGTGACAAGTGTCAAAGACATGCAGACCTTGTTCATGCTCTTGCTCAGGAACTTCAAGCTATATCTTCTCCTTGGCCCTTTTCCAAATGGGGCCTAGACATCATTGGTAAAATTAATCCTATCTCTTCTGATGGTCATAAATTCATCATAACAACAACAAAGTATTTTACAAAATGGGTAGAAGCTATGCCATTAGCTTCTTGCACAGGAGTCCAAGTATCCAAATTTATCTTTAATCAAATTATTTGTATATTTGGTATTCCATCAACTCTCATCTCTGATAATGGAACATGCTTTAAGAACAAAGACATTAAAAACATTGTCAAAAATATAAAATTCAACATCGATGGTCCACTCCATACTATCCACAAGGAAATGGCCAAGTTGAAGCTTCTAATAAAACCTTAATTAAAATTTTAAAAATATTGGTTAATAAATCAGGTCATGATTGGCATATGCAATTATATCCTACCTTGTGGGCCTATCGAACCAGTGTTCGTACTCCCATGGGTGCTTCACCTTTTGTCTTGGTCTATGGTGTTGAAGTAGTTTTTCCATTTGAGTTAGAAGTTCCTTCTTTAGCTCTTCTACTTCAAGATGTCAAAGTAGGGGATGAATATCGTGTTGGAAGACTAAGTCAGTTGGAGCTTCTAGATGAGAAGTGTATTCATGCTCTAGAGCATCTTCGCTCTTACCAAGATAAACTCAAAATATCATATGCAAAGAAAGTTCACAATCGATATTTTGAAGTTGGTGATTTAGTACTTAAAGAAAACCATAAAAATACTAATGCTAGAAAAGATCTTAAAGGTAAATTTCAACCTAATTGGCTTGGACCATTTGTCATTACTGCTAAATTTGGATCAGGTGCATATCGCTTGGCTACTTTGGATGGAAAAGATCTCAAAGAGCCAATGAATATCATGCATCTCAAAAGATATTATGCATAAAGTAAAAGTTCCATTTCTATATATAATTGTAAATAACTTCTTCATCATTCAGTTTGCAACTATCATTCATCAAAAAAACCAAAAAAATTAAAAAACATGAAAAATTTCCAAAAATATTTCAAATTATTGTTAAGTTCTCATTTTTTGCATCAATGTGTGTTGTTTTCCAAAAATTCAAGTTATATTTTATTTTCTTTCGGATAAACTCAAAAGTTATCTTGAACCAATCACTTAATTCACATATTTACTAAATTTTGATTTTGTCACTTTGATTATAAATCTCTCTTGAACCAAAATCACTATTACTTCACTAAATAAAATTTTGAGTTTTGGGAATTGGTCTTGCTACTTCTTGAACCAAGAACACATTTTCACATCTTAAAATAATTTTTGCAAATTCGAAAAATGATACTACATAGTAGTCTTAGTTCCTTAAGCGAAAAGTTTCCCTTGCTATCCTATTATGTGCATGGTCTAGAATACTGAGAATTGGCAAAAGGACAAGCTCCCCCTACCCTAATAAAATCCCTTGCTCCTTGTCTAATCTGAGCAAGTATCCCGAAAAATAAAAAGCAAGAAAAAGAAAATAAAAAATAAAGAGAAAAGAAAAGAAAAAGTAGTTTTACTAAAAAAGCAATAAAATCCCCTTGTTCAAAAAATGAACAAGAATCCCTACTCAAAAGAAATCAAAAGAAAAGAAGGGGGTAATGAGCTTGAATCCCTGGAATTCCTCAGTTATTTGAACACCATGGGGTGATCCTCATTACAAGTTTAGTGGCATCAAGCCGACTTGGCAATGGCGGTATCCTTATGTGTGGTGACATGTCTATCACATTAGTGACCTTATTTTGTACAGACCAATGTCCGCTTGTGGATTAGCTAGCTTTTGGTGACTTGAATTACATAGTAGTTCAGTACAATTGCATGCACAAAATCATGGTTAATGAATCTTTCACTTGCACACACATTGGTTCATAAAAGTTGGCTTGTATCATTACCTCACTCAAAATTGGTAAATTAACCTCACAAAGCACACACATTTGATCCTTGAGAGATTTTGTATCATTATGACAAATCAAGATGGATAATGAACTCACACATCACACACTGGTTCTTGATAAATTTGACTTTGTCTTGGAAATAATTTAAAATATTTCTTTGAAATTTGTTAGAAAACATTAGTTTATAACTATTCACATTAATCCATATCACTTCATTTTTGCAACTACACATATATATTATCTTCAAAAATTTCAAACATGTGACAAAATGATTTATTCCAAAAGAACTTGCATCTTATCATGCATTGCATTTTTGACTTCGCGATGATGGTATAATTCCTAGTAATTATTTTTCTCAAATTTCACACTAGGAATTCTATGCCTAGCGCAAGTCATCCTTCCCAATTTTTCATGCTTAAATCACTTTATATCCCTCACAAATACAATCTTTATCAACCTATTTTCTCAAAATCAACTTCTTTTAAAATCGACATCTTCTTTCATCATCATAAGCCTCAAGGTCACTCTTGAGCCCTACAAACTTTCTTATTATTAGCAATACAAAACTTCCTCACAATAGGATCCACTTCATGACCTAGCGAGCATTGATCTCCACCAATGGTCATATAACAACACAACATCCTTTGAGGTTCATTGCTAATCCATCAATTTTATTATCACACAAAAACATCTTTTTCAAAAACATACTTTACAAAAATAAAATTATTTTATTTTATGTTAAGCATGATCAAAATATTCAAAGCATGATTACAAGAAATTTAAACATTATAAGAAAATGCAATAAATCATACAAATAAATCACACAAAGTTGCATAGACAAAGAAGATCAATATATATATATATATATATATATATATATATATATATATATATATATATATATATATATATCAAAATCTATATACAAAATGAGGCCGACTGATATGCCACAATCCTCAACATTGACATACTTAGTCACTAAAATATATATAACAAAAATCATCACATCACAAGTCTCTAGTCATCCTCTTGAGGCCCTAGAACTTTGAGCATCATCATCCCCACTAGGGGGTCATGGTGGCTGAAACTCCATCGCCCCTATAGTAGTAGCTATCCTTGCATTCAAGCGAGACACTGATCTCAAGTTGCTGGGAGGCTCAAATGCCTCGGGATATGGTTACCTCTAATATACAAGAACTACCACAAAATACAAACCCTAATAGAAGCTCGCTCACCCGATAGTCCATATCAGCTCATCCCTTAAACCAATCCTCCTAGACTGAGTCATCTAAGAAGATGTTAGAGCAGGAGCCATAGTTTCCTAAGCCACCTTAGCCCGTGCCTATGTGAGATCTATCTCTAGAGTCTGAATCCTGGACTTTAGATTTGCATCCTCATCCTCTAGAGTCTAAACATGAGCCTTCAAGATCACGTTATCCACCCGTAGAGCAGCCATATCACTACTCTCTCCCTCCTCTATCATCATGCACTTTCTAGGTGAGTCAGGTTTCCTCCCTATTGAGGAGATACTATCCTCTCCTCCCTAGATCCCCTAGATCTCTCCCATATATTAAGTACTCACTCCTACATCATATGGTTCTGGTGGACTCCCCTAGTATGTGGCCCATCTCTCTTAGGGGGTATATGCATCCTATATTGTTGTTTCTAGAAAACTGGACAATGTTGTCAAATGATCTGCTCAACTACCTACTGCATCTCACTGGACTAAATGCTTGTCCCTTTCCTAGTGCTTTCAGCGGTGGAAAAGGTTTAAAATAATTGTGGCATGGTGGTTATAGGTGCGGACTACGTGAAGATCTGTGTGGTGGCTTCTAGGGTGGACAGCTTAGAATACTGTGGTGGCCATAAAAGCTGGACAACTTGCCCAGATTTGTGGCAGCTACCGATTCCACCATGTAAATTAAAAAAAAACAAAAAAAACAAAAAAAAAAAACTGCCTACTACATCACACTCCTCAACCTAGTAATCTACATAGGTTAGATCCTAGAATACCACTCTCTATACCTATCTGTCATACCAACATCATCTCCATTATCCATAGTGACCACATCATCATCTGGTTGTGGATCCATAAATTTTGCCATGTTGGAAGCACCACTCACTATGGTAGCTGTTGACTGTTTTGTCACATTCCTTAAGGGGTAGAAAAGGGAAACAAATTTTTGTACAGTATTGTGTAAAGTTTTTGCTTTGTTGTTTTTATTTTGAAAAGTTGCAACAATTTTGGCTTCCAATGCCACCCCTTTGTACATAAAATAGAAAAGAAAGAACTTCACTGGCAAACAAGCTAGAGAAAAGAGCTTCGTCGAAGGAAAATAGAAACAGCTTCGCACCCGAAGTGTTTCCAGCACTACTTCGGGTAAAAGTTTTGCGAAGTAGTTTTTGCCAAAGCAAAACACAAGGCAAAGAGAATGAAACTACTTCGCACCCGAAGCGCTTCCAGCAGCTACTTCGGGCGAAAATGAGCGAAGCGGTGGGAGCTTCGCGCCCGAAGCATTTTCAATACTACTTCGGGTGGAATTTTTCGCGAAGCAATGTGCCGAAGAAGAATGCAAAAGAGAAGGAAAGGAAGCTACTTCGCATCCGAAGTATTTCCATCAGTCGCTTCGGCCAGGAAATCAGCGAACCATTTTTTACTTCGGCAAGAGTCATTGCGAAACATTTGCTTCGGCTAAGCTTGCACCCAAAGTGACGGAGGTCATAGAAAGTGAAATATCTGCTTCGGCCGAAATCCTCCCGAACCACAGTTTTGAAGAGGATCGCAGCGAAGCTTTTCTCGAAGACATCAGTGAAGGAATTTAATCAGCGAAGCGGTAAAAGAAGAAGGGACCCATTTTGTGAAGTAAATATGCTTCGACGCTCCCCGCCCCTGAAGCAGTTTTGCGAAGCTCGATTCTGTGAAGTACATATCAAAGAGGAGTTGCTACTTCGGCCCAGAACCATTGTAAAGTGAAGCGCTTCACAGGCACGCATTCCAAGTCGAGTATTTTCCCGAGGCGATCAAGTGCCTCATAAATGCGATTTTTCGTGCCCAGCAAGCTCGTTGCTCATTTTTGGCAATTAGAAGTGAAGTATCAAGCCATGATGGAGAGCCCGACGAGCATGGCAGCCACTCGAGCACCGCACCCAAAGACCAAGGACGTCTAGATGGCTCATCAATGCACCTTTCCATGGTTGACCCGGTTGCAGTTGCCATTTTTGGTAACAGATTTGAAAGCTCGATCTCGAGAGCTTCGGGGAGCCGATTCTCAGGGCTCGAGGGCATACTCTTCTTCGCTGTGTAATTATGATTCAGAGGCCCGGGTCCTCTATAAAAACCTAGGTATTGTAATGGAAAAAGTGGGGGGAACTATCTGCTAGAAAGTTGTTGTAACTTGATGTCCTGCGATTAATACTAAGAGACTTTGAGCTTAATTCTTCTCTTTTATGTTGCCTTCTATGCTTGATTCTTCTATCTCTCTTTGTTTGTAGACTGAGATGCTGAACTCTGCGTCCGGTGTGCAATCAAGGACAGTGTCCTGAAACTCGTTCGAAAGGATACATAGGAGTTAGAAAAGTGTCTTATTAACTTTCTTTTATGCTGCCTGCCTTGCTTGATTCTTCCATCTCTCTTCGTTTGCAGACTGAGATGCTGAACTCTGCGTTCGGTGTGCGATCGGGGACAGTGTCCTGAAACTCGTTCGGGAGGATACATAGGGAGGTTGATATTACGTTTCTTTCATTTTACTCTTAGTGTTCTTTGCTTCTATTCGAGTGTCAGTTAGTGATAGTGCTTCCTGTTCTCTCCCACCTCAAATCACCGATCTCTCTAACCCTACTCCTTTTTATTTCTTTCTCTAACCCTACTCCTTTTATCTCTTTCTTGCACTCTTGTCTTCAAACACCCAAGTAGTTTAGCATAGGAGCCAACCTTTCTCCGGAGATTGGCACAAGGGGCATCTCTTCCCTTCGGCCTTTCAATGTTGGTCCAGGTCTAGGGCGCATACTTTCATACATTTATCCAAAATCCTTACCTAGGCGGATCTGATGACCAACAGTTTTTGGCACGCTCGGTGGGACAGACTGTATCTGTTCTAGAAGATCCATAACAGTCAAGGTCCCATATTTTAAATCTCAAACCCGTCTTCACCGGGGCCAATAGTTCTAACTAAAGTTCCTGGTGTGACCCAATCAGCCTCACCTGATTAGCGGTAGTGAGGACTGATGCCCTCATTACTAAAAGACTTATAGCATCTGGCGACTCTGTTTACCCAAAAATCTCTAAGTCGTATAGACCAGTACCTAAACCTGTGCCTTCATGGCAAAAGTCCCTATGTTTTAAGGAAACCCGAGTTGGTGAATCTCTGGTTTGCCCCCATCTGTCAAAATCACCTGGCTATTCTAACTGAGTTGAAAACCCAGATTCCTTCATTATAGATGCCTTTTGAGCTGAAAGAAAACATCCCAGAAAATCAAGGCCACTGCCATAATGGCAGAAGCATGTTATCCTAGTTGGAATGCCCATTCCCCTCTGAACCTTCAGGGTTATCATAAGATTCCTAGAGGAGCCTTGCATACATTGGCTAAATATGATGGCACTAAAGGAATGGCCCAAAGGCACCTTGAAGATGTCATGGTGAGACTTCTGGTCATGTCTCTAGAGGGAGAAGCGATGCAGTGGTTCAAATTACTCGAGAATGAAAGCATCTGCTCGTGGAGCGATTTAGCAGAAGCATTGATCAAGACATTCGATGGCTCTCAAGATCCCTCCCAGCTTTTGATGGATCTGTTCGCTATCATAAGAGCACCTCTAGAGAGCATCACGGACTTCAATGTCTGATTTTGTAGAGGTTGGAAGGATATTCCAGTGGAAATCTGACCGACGCATGCCCAAGCTCACCTCTTCTATGTTCGTGCCTTTCACCCGGACATGCGCCTTCTCTTACTACAATCTGGTGAGCGAAGATTTCCTCAGATATTTGAGGAAGCAATACGGGCAGAACAGCTCTTGTTCCTATCTGGAAAGTGGCAGTGGGGAGAAATCCCATCACTGTTCACTGCTCCTGGCCATCCTGCACAGTATTCATCATGGCAAACCCCTCGTACTGAGCATAGGTTCGAGATGCAGTCATTCGGAGCTCAAGGAACAAATTTCGCCCAAGAACAGCAATGGGAATATGCAAGCTTTGACCCAACAATGAACAATGTGGCTGCTTGCAACCTTCATCAGGAGGCAGTCCAAGGAGAGCAGTCGCAAGCGGGAAGGCCTGAGAATGAGGAAGGCACCTTTTTGTGCCCTTTTGTATCCCAAGGGGCGAGACACAAGAATTCAGCCGAAATCCCTTGAATGTGTCTCAAGAAGCAGAAGAAGAGGGAGAACCAGATGCAGAAACGCTCCCAGAGGGAATGAGAGGAGAAGGGTCTGGAGGTGCCTCTGGCCCAATAGATCGAGGCTAAAGGTTCTCCCATCCAAGTGAGCTCATTGCCCTGCGAGCCGTCAATAATGCTGACAAGTCTTGTCGCGTTACGCAAGGGTTCAAATAAATAAAAAAAAAAAAATCTCCTTCGAGGATTTTTACCCAATGAAGCAGTTGCGAGGAAGTAAAGGGCCGAACCAAAGTTCAAACAAAGGCACAAAAATAGCTTCGCACCCGAAGCATTTCCAGCAATCACTTCGGGTAGAAATCTTGCGAAGTAATTTCCAAAGCACAAGCTTCGGTAGGTGGTCCTTGCAAAGCACGGCAAAGGACAAGTACCTCGGGCCCAAAACATGGAAGATCAGCCCGAAGAGGAGGTTCACCGTGAAGCATTTCCAAGTCCGACCCCAAACTTCATCGAACCAATAATGTACAGAACGGGAGCATTTAAAGCACGTCTCGAGAAATGTGCCGACTACCACCTTGAAAAAAGCTCAAAGCATACGCATTTAAGGCGAAGGTGGCAGGGCATGTCCCGAGGCAATTTAGTTAAAGCTCACACCCGAGTGCAAGAGGTGCTTCCAATGCAAGGTGTAAGCATTACGATGTGAAACCCCGCATGCGATGTCGTTGGATAACCAATCGGATGGTGCAGTAATTTCCTAGGCCACTAGCATCGGTTTAATTATGGCAAGAACCATAAATAGGGGTAGTTGCCCCTTGAGGCTATAAAGGGAGGGCTTTGGAAAAGAAAAGGTTAATTGAAAGAGCACTGCTAGTCCGTGAATTCTTCCGCCACTCGTCGAAAAGCTCCCTAACGTCGAAACAGTCTGCGCTATTACTACCATAATCCTTCAACATGGGAAAGAAAAGTTCTACGCCGAAAGGAAAGGAGCCAAAGATGACAGTGCCTAAAAAACTGAAAGGTTCGGAGGAGAAAAGGCAGAGACCCAAGAGGGCCAACCCGAACACCCGCCCAGAGAAGCATGTTGTGGAAGAAAGAGAAGAATCCGAAGAGGAACAGCTTGTCGAACCACCAGTTGACAGATGGGAGAAAATTAAGGATACAAAACTCTCAAGAAGCGTGGTCGAGCTCAGATACACTATTGACTTTATGAGGAGTAGGCTCTCAGCTGACAACAAGAGAGCCGCCACGTATTACTCACAAATTTATTGGTATCTGACTCCTCCTATGCACCATTGCCCTGAGCTGATTTACGCCATCGCATAGAACTACCAACCAGCTTCTAGGCAAGTACTGAATGTCGTCGGTCACAAGCTGTTCTCTATCTTGAAGGAGGATGTGCAAGTAGCTTTTGCGCTGCAGCAAGGGCCTCCTAAGGGGTACACAATTCGCAGCGTCATTTTGAGCGAACAAACGGAGAAGTTTACCTCGAACAACTACGTGCTGCAATTCCTCCGAGAAAATCTCAAAAGCGGGCTCCCTTCAGGCAAGCTGCCTCAAATGCCCCTACCCTTGGAAGCTTTCAAGAACACAGACATTTTTTCCATCATCGCATGGGTAGCGGGCCTGTCAACCGATGCTTCGGTGCACCCTTGGCAGGTGTCCCTGGTCGAATGTATTTCCAGAGGGGAGTTTTATGCCCCCGATGCTTCGAGGCCAAACACCAACCCAATATTCTTCGACTGGGCAGAATGGGTGGCCCGAAACCTGCACACGCGGCTTACCACGATGAAGACTTCTGGAGCGGAGCAGCACTTCAGCCCATGTTCTTTTCTGGTTTGGCTTTTCTTTTATCGCACATATAAAAGTTTTCCCCATGTTGCAATTACACCAAGTGACAAGGATGGAAATCCTTTGCCTATATATCAGTGGACTCGCCTCTTATTGAGGTCAGAGTCTTATTATTCTTTCAATCAACAATTCTTGGGACCCGCCATGCAATTGTTGACAGGGTCCAGCCCTCGGGTGCCCCTCAGTCTGAGAGACAGGGTAGTGCAGGCAAAAAAGGGAGATATATTTCAACTTACACAGGGGCTTGTGATACGCCTGTTCGGTTTCGTGGGAAAACCTTTCTTGTTGCCGGTTTTTCCATCTGAGTACCTATTCGCACTAGAAGTCGCTCGGCAAAGCGACGCGACCAATGAAGTTTACGGCCATGGCCGAAAGTGGGCACCTACTTGTGACTTTCCTTTTAGAATGGGGGTGATTGAAGTCTTTGCCTTGAAGCAGAACATTTTCTTGGAGGAAAAACTGGCTAATTTTTGCCTGCTCCAGATTCCTCAAAGGTGGTATTATGATCCCATAGGGGTGATGAAAAATCACTTAAAATGTAAAAATTTTCATGTCTGCCCCCATCCCGAAATAATGGAGCAGAGAAACAATCCCAACGGGAGGGATCTAGAGTGGCATTTAGAAAAAATGAGAACATTGCCTCCCTGGCATGACTTCTATCCCATGGAATTAGAGTTCGATCCTGATCAATACCCATTTCCAACCCTAGACTCCACATTCTGGAAGAAGGCCAAGGATGATCTGAAGGAAGAATTGAAGAACTGGGATGAGGAACAACGGAGAGAATGGTGGATAATGAGAGTCCATCGCCGAAATATGAATTCCTACGGACTCTTGACAATGGATAGGGACTTCGTGATCATTTACAAAACTAAGGTTGGATCCTGGAAGCCCATATCCTTCATTGATTTTGTCCCTCCAGCTACCCCAGGATTGGGCGAAAGCCCAAGGAAGACTGGCGATGCCTCAGGAGTACAGAAGAAATATGAAGCTATGCCAAGGGTATTAACACAAATACCATCTGAGGATACAAGTGCCAAAGAATCAGAGCAACCATTGGAAAGAAAGAAGAGGAAAAGGTTGGAGCAAGTACAAGCGCCCTCACCCTGTCCAAAGCGATCCCGTACAGGTCATCCGAGTTTGCCTGCCGAACAACCTGCGCCAGTCTCGGCCGAAGAAAATGTGCCACCAAATGCCGAGACGGTCCCAGACATGAACGTTATCAATGTGGAGGAACTTCTCCCATAGGAAGAGGATCCTGAGGTAGAAGTCTTGGAGGTCAAAGGTGCCGAGGCACAAAAAGGCCAAGAGCCGATCATACAAGAAGTCACTACGGCCGCTTTGCCAGGAGGGCACGCAGGTACGCACTCTCTCCCTTTTGCCTCGATCTTTGACACGTCCACCATGGTCCTGGTTGAAGGTCATCATCAGCCCTTTTCCCCCCTGCAAGGCCAATCATCTCTCCAAGCATTGCCTATTTCTCTGCCTAACCCCATTCCACCCAAGTCACCCGGCCAAGACGAACCTGTTAAAACACCTTCGCCTGCCCATGCCATCGACCCTGCCATTCTCAGCCAAGGCGAAGTCAATATCTCAATGCCAAACCTCGAGACCCAGGTTCCCATCATACACGGTGTTGTCCCGCTAGTCGAGGCCCCCGCTACACCCGTCGCCGAACCTTCTAGTGAGGCATTCCCCGTCAACCCTTTATATTTGTTTACCCCTTCGGCTGGAGATCCAGCCTCATTTGAATCCGAACTGTCCATAATAAAGGAACGTCCTCTAGCTGAAAAGCTACTTCAGGCCCGACAAAACACAGAGAAGATGCTGAAGGAGGCTAGGAAGAAAAGAGGGCGCTCTCTGGCCCAAGTCGAGAAATGTGCAGTCTTTGACCTGGAGGCAAGAAAATTGCACAAAGTGAAGAAGGTCCCCAGGGTCCAGAAGCCTCTGGATGAGATGACTCCAGCAGACTATGATTATCAGGAGAAAACCAAGGACCTAGAGCACCTGAACATAGACAATGAATCTTTGTCTATGCATGTAGGGGTCGAGACCTTTCGGGCACACGCAAACATTACAAATCAGCGCAGATTCGAAGCAGAGAGTGCAAATATTAAGCTAGAGGAAGAACTGGCAAGAGTTAGGTCCAAGCTAGCGGATGCCGAAGAGCAGTGCAAGTTAATGAGGAAAGAGGCACATGCCCTAAAATTGCAAATAAACCAACTGGAATGTACAGCCGAAAATCGAGCACAGAGACAGGCCGAGAATGAACTAAGGGCAAAAGAGCTTGAAGGAAAAATTTTGTAGATGCAGAATCAGCTGTACAAAAAGGAGGGCCTAGGGCTGTGTGACAGGAGCAGAATCAAGGAGATTCACTCGCATTTGCTCAAAAACTTCAGATCTCGGGCCTCCAGCGCTCTTTCAATTTTGGCCTACATTATGGAAGCCCGGGATGCTGCTGCCGAAGGAGGACCAATCATCGAAGAGATCACCCAGAAAGCTAGAAGTCGACTCAAACTAGCTTTCAATGTACAGAGCACCAAGTATCAGGACTTGCAGGTCCCTGCGATGAGCCGAACAGCTAGGGACTGGTCTACAGCCCGAGCCACAGTGCACACTTTCTTCTCCAAGGTGCAAAAAATGCAAAAGGCAAAAGATCTCCTGGATATTTTTGAAAACGAACAGCGCGTATCAATGAGCTATTTTCAGGATCTCTCTTCCATGGGCTTCCCAAGTTTCACAGATGACGACGGGCATCTCCTGTCCAAAGAAGAGATTAAGCCAACATGGCTTCAGTTTGAAGATGACATCTCGGAGATAGACGGATGGGCGGAGCCCATTATAGAAAAGCAGATCATAGACTACCTCTTGAGATACTGCAAGATCGCGGCCTCCCTGAATGACCTGTATACTAGAGCCCAACATGCAGACATCGGGAAAATCGATCGGTTTCGAGTGTTGATCAAAGCACTACAAGATCTGGAACCTTTCTCGAAGAGTGCCTGGTCCCAGGTTCACCGAACCATGAGGAAAATTCATGAGCGTCTTGCCCCTTCACCGACGCAGGAAGCCGCTCCAGAAGAAGTAGCTCCAGGGGAGGAAGCCGAAGACGAAGAGGGAGTCGAAGAAGAAGGAGAGCAAGAGCCAGCTGTAGAAGCACTTCAAGAAGAAGAAGGAGAAGAAGGATCGAGGAGAGACTCTGGCCCAATGGATCAGAATTGAAGGGTTCTCCCATCGAGACGAGCTCGTTGCCCCGCGAGCCGCCAAGAATGTTGACCATTTTGTCACATTCCTTAAGGGGTAGAAAAGGGAAACAAATTTTTGTATAGTATTGTGTAAAGTTTTTGCTTTGTTGTTTTTATTTTGAAAAGTTGCAGCAATTTTGGCTTCCAATGCCACCCCTTTGTACATAAAATAGAAAAGAAAGAACTTCGCTGGCAAACAAGCTAGAGAAAAGAGCTTCGTCGAAGGAAAATAGAAACAGCTTCGCACCCGAAGTGTTTCCAGCACTACTTCAGGTAAAAGTTTTGCAAAGTAGTTTTCGCCAAAGCAAAACACAAGGCAAAGAGAATGAAACTACTTCGCACCCGAAGCGCTTCCAGCAGCTACTTCGGGCGAAAATGAGCGAAGCGGTGGGAGCTTTGCACCCGAAGCATTTTCAATACTACTTCGGGTGGAATTTTTTGCGAAGCAATGTGCCAAATAAGAATGCAAAAGAGAAGGAAAGGAAGCTACTTCGCATCCGAAGTATTTCCATCAGTCGCTTCGGCCAGGAAATCAGTGAACCATTTTTTTTACTTCGGCAAGGGTCATTGCGAAACATTTGCTTCGGCTAAGCTTGCACCCAAAGTGACGGAGGTCATAGAAAGTGAAATATCTGCTTCGGCCGAAATCCTCCCGAACCACAGTTTTGAAGAGGATCGCAGCGAAGCTTTTCTCGAAGACATCAGCGAAGGAATTTAATCAGCGAAGCGGTAAAGAAGAAGGGACCCATTTTGTGAAGTAAATATGCTTCGGCGCTCCCCGCCCCCGAAGCAGTTTTGCGAAGCTCGATTCTGCGAAGTACATATCAAAGAGGAGTTGCTGCTTCGGGCCAGAATCATTGTAAGGCGAAGCGCTTCACAGGCACGCATTCCAAGCCGGGTATTTCCCCGAGGTGATCAAGTGCCTCATAAATGCGATTTTTCGTGCCCAGCAAGCTCGCTGCTCATTTTTGGCAATCAAAAGTGAAGTATCAAGCCATGATGGAGAGCCCGACGAGCATGGTGGCCACTCGAGCACCACACCCGGAGACCAAGGACGTCTAGACGGCTCATCAATGCACCTTTCCATGGTTGACCCGATTGCAATTGCCATTTTTGGTAACAGATTTGAAAGCTCGATCTCGAGAGCTTCGGGGAGCCGATTCTCAGGGCTCGAGGGTGTACTCTTCTTCGCTGTGTAATTATGATTTAGAGGCCCGGGTCCTCTATAAAAACCCAGGTATTGTAATGGAAAAAGCAGGGGGAACTATCTGCTAGAAAGCTGATGTAACTTGATGTCCTACGATTAATACTAAGAGACTTTGAGCTTAATTCTTCTCTTTTATGCTGCCTTCTGTGCTTGATTCTTCTATCTCTCTTTGTTTGTAGACTGAGATGCTGAACTCTGCGTCCGGTGTGCAATCAAGGACAGTGTCCTAAAACTCATTCGAAAGGATACATAGGAGTTAGAAAAGTGTCTTATTAACTTTCTTTTATGCTGCCTGCCTTGCTTGATTCTTCCATCTCTCTTCATTTGTAGACTGAGATGCTGAACTCTGCGTCCGGTGTGCGATCGGGGACAGTGTCCTGAAACTCGTTCGGGAGGATACATAGGGAGGTTGATATTACGTTTCTTTCATTTTACTCTTAGTGTTCTTTGCTTCTATTCAGGTGTCAGTTAGTGATCGTGCTTCCTGTTCTCTCCCACCTCAAATCACCGATCTCTCTAACCCTACTCCTTTTTATTTCTTTCTCTAACCCTACTCCTTTTATCTCTTTCCTGCACTCTTGTCTTCAAACACCCAAGTAGTTTAGCATAGGAGCCGGCCTTTCTCCGGAGATTGGCACGAGGGGCATCTCTTCCCTTCGGCCTTTCAATGTTGGTCCAGGTCTAGGGCGCATACTTTCATACATTTATCCAAAATCCTTACCTAGGCGGATCTGATGACCAACAGTAGCATCTTGAGTCACCTTGGAAAAAGTCATATCCCTAGTCCTAGGAATGTCCTGATGTAACCCAAATTGTTGCATAACTCAATTGACATGGTGCAAATCCACCTCTCCTTGGTCCATCTACAACAAAATAACTCACCTCACGTGAGACAAATCATAACCATCCTCTCCCCATACCTATAGCTCTCTCTAGATTCTCCAATAGATGTCCTCTATTGTTAGCTCATCAAAAAGCCTCCTCGTTGTATCGAGACTGATCCACCCATGGTGCCATCTATGCAATACTAAAAAAACACTCTAGGTTTCCCATCATCCACTACTATCAAAGATAACCCTACAGGTCTCCTAATTGCCATGTGCTCCCAACACGTACCTATAGGAAACAGGTAATAACCAAGGCCTTACCCCTCTTGTATACAACCCTATGGAGAGTCCTGTATAATCGGTACAAGATGTATGAATCCCAAGCAAATAGTATCCCTTGATCCCGCATATCACAAATGGCATATGCTAAGGTCTAAGGTAGATGGTAACCATTGAGATGGTACAACAATAATCCTCCCACTATATTGAAGAACACAGGCTTATACTGAGAGGGGGGGTGAACATTATAAGACCACTTTTTACTTTTCTTTCTCAATCAATATTATTAAATATATCAATAAAAATATCAACAACAGTAATCAAAGCAATGCATAAATCACCACACACAATAGAGACACCAATTTAACATGGTTTACCCAATGTGGGATACTCCATGGAGAAAATCTTTCACTAAAATTTTCTCAACAAATTTCTTGGACATCCTTTCCCTATTACAATGTTTATGGACCTATATCCAAAAGAGACACCAATACCCTAATCAAGTTTGTGGATCTCTATCCATAGGATAACTCCTTCTCCTCTTCTCTAGCTAGTGATCTTCTAGAAGAACTGTTGCCTCCACTGCACTGGCTTATGGATCTATATCCACTAAAGAATCCTTACATCACTCAAAAGACCTATATTCATTTCCCTAGCTAATGTACCTTTATCCACTGGATACTATTGTCCTCTATACTCTATCACATCCAAAGCCTCCTCTCAGCTCTGTTTTAAATCTACACTGAACACGGTCCTTCAATCTAGCACAAATCTGTTCAATATATATCTCTAATCTGAATAGTCCTTTGGTCTAGCACAAATATTCTCAATATCTATACTAAACACAGTCCTTCGGTCTAGCACAAATTTGCTCAATCATTGTCCTCAAATCTGCACTAAACACAGTCCTTTGGTCTAGCATAAATATGCTCAATCTCTATCCTCAAATTTGCAATAAACACAGTCCTTCAATCTAGCACAAATATGCTCAATCTATGTCCTTAAATCTATCCTCATGCCTTAACACAAATCTTGTCTCAATTACAAATCAACTCTGCTATATCTGCTCCAAACCTTAACACAAGGTTTTAACAAATCAATCAATCAACTCTGCTCTCAAGTCTTCTCAAAGATTTGTCTCAAATATGCCTTGTAAGCTTACACAAAATCTCACACTAATCTGTCCACAAGTCCTCTCTAGAAATTGTCCAATCTGCTCAACAATTCTTCATCAAGACTTACCTCAAATCTGCTCAACAAGTCCTCACTAGAAATTTTCCAATCTTCTCAACAAGTCTTCACCAAGACTTACTTCAAATCTACTCAACAAGTCCTCACTAGAACTTGTCCAATATGCTCAAAAAATCTTCACCAAGACTTACCTCAAATCTGTATTGTAAGCTTCCACAAAAGCTTACTCAACTCAACTTAATCTAACACAAAATCCTCTTCAATCACTTATATAAGCTTCTCACAGAAACTTATTTAATCTCATAGAAACATATAAAGAATTTTTAGAGACTCAATATGCTTCACACTCACAACAATGCTCAATCACTTTCAATATCTTTCTCAAATTAATTAGAAGTATAGAAAAATCTATTTCACAAAACTTGAACTATCAATTCAACACTTCCACTTGAATAGGCTCAATAAACTCCACTCAATCGATCACTCAATAAAATATTCCTTACTTACAAACCCTAGTCCAAGCATATAAACACTCACTCAAATATTTCCAACAATGTTTATCAAACAATCTCACATAACAATGATACTCATGATATTTCACAAAACCTAATTCAATATAGTTCTCAACTTCACATAACAATGATACTCATGATCTTGCACAAACCCTAATCATACATATGAAGGTTCATTCAATGTTTCCAAAAATGCTTATCAAACAAGGTTTTTATCATTAGCTTTCAATCAGAAAAACCTTTAACAATCAAACTCAACAATGCTTATCAAATAATCCTTTTCACTCCAACTTAGAATTCATAACATCCATCAATCACTCTTAATAATAATATACCCTTACCTCTTGTTTGAAGATGATTTAACCTCAAACACCTATCTTAATCACAATCACTATTTTTCAATATTAAGGGTTAGATAACAAATAACTGTCCTTACTATACCTTATTTCTCCATCAATACAATTTTATTAAATTTTTCAACAAAAATTATCTAACTCCTTTGGCACACCTTATTACTCCTCTCAATAAGCTCAAAGCACTCAAAAATCAAACCCTAAAATAGAATAATGCATATCCTTTTATCTCCCTCACAAAAACCTTATAATATGCAATTTCCACTTTAAATAACCTTTAAAAATAATTTTTGCAATTTTCGAAACCAAGCAATTTAGTGCATACCTTATAGTCAACCAAAAAGGTGCCCTAGTGGGTTTTGAATGTGTAACCTTTCCCTGTTGAGCACCTTTGCAAAGCACGTGCCCACCACATGGGCTACATGCCTCCACACAAAGGGAAAGGCTAGTGCCTTCCCTTTGTCCTTTGCCTCTCGTGCAACTTCCAAAAAAAGACCATCCTTGCTCACAAAAATATAGACCACAAGATTCGATCCCTCAACCTCACGCTTGCCAAAGTCTTAGCGCCACGCTTGGCTGCCATTCGCGCTACACAACACCTTGGAACATAAAGCAAAATCCCCTTCACTTTGTCCTATCTTCTGCCTCACGAAGTCTTTGAAAACACATGATCGTCTCCCTTGCAATGCACATGAATTTTGCATATAACACTTGGATTGCGGATGAGTTATGCCATGACGTTTTGCCCTCATTTATATGCATAATATAATATATTCGACGACGTTGGTGATTTTGATTAATTCGAATATTTTTGAATTAATTTAAACTTTATAATCCTATCCTTTAGGGTTAATTAAATTAATATATAAATTAATTTATAATTAAATTATAATTATTTATAATTAACTTAATAACTCTAAGAGTTAATTAAATTAATTTATAATGAAACTATTATAGTTAATTTATAATTAATTTAAATCCTTGGGTCTTGTCCTTTTAATATTATAATATTATTTTTCTTGGGCCTTCCTTTTACCCTTTAAACCTTATCTGAGCACCTGGGAGTGACATTTCTTTTGCACTTGATTATGGAACCTAAAACTGATTCCACTCACTGAAACTAATGCTTACTGGTGCTGATTTCTTGACATCAATGACAACAAAACCTGCTCATATTTCCAACATGTACCACTCAACACAACTTTCAATCTGGATACCCCCTCTGTCTGACTTAGCTTGTCAATACTCACTCTGCCCTTCTTAAGGATGAAGCTAGGATCCCTCGACAAGCATTGCATCTCCTGGCCCTAATTTCCAGACAAAGCTATGAAGGTACCTATAATAGGCACCCGAATAATCCTCTAAACATCCTCTAGTGTTGGGGTCATCTCCCCTATCGATAACCGAAAACAAGATGATCTTGGATACTACCTCTCAGCCAAGGCCATCAATAGTCTCAGGTCTACTAGTATCTATGGCATATCTTCCACATGTCACAATCCTATCACCTCTAGAGTCGCCTTCTTTGTATCTGTTAAGGTACCCAAGTCTACTTGGAGATCGTTGTATCTCCATTCCCTATTCTTCAAAATTTCTTTTTGTTAACACAATAAATGCAACAAAGAGTAAAGTTAGAAATCAGACTTAAATAAACAAAATCAGACCATAATTTGCAACATCGAACCTAGTTGTTCAATATCAGACCTAGTTGTTCGTTATTGGACCTATTTTGATGGTATCGTACTTGTCGATATCACTAAAATTTACCCGATATCAATAATATCGAACCCATTTTTTCGATATCAAAAAGTTTGATATCACCAAAATAGAATTGATATTACCAAAATCGATCTGATATTGCAAGCACGACTGTGTGATGGTAGTTGTGCCCTAAAATTCCAAAATTTTAAAAAATAAAATGCTAAAACATGAAAATCCTAAGTTAGATAAGTTTGAGATACTTACTCATATGCTCCCCTCCCTCTCTCAGACCTCATCTAGTTGATGTACGATGTCTACCATCTCCTCCCCAAAGCACAATTTCAGCAATAGTAACAAAGGCAAATGAATTAGGGTTTTATCCTAAATTGTTCTTTTCATTTTTTATTTTACCCTCAATTTGCAAATTTTAATTTTTCCACAAAGGGAAAAATTTGGTATAAAAACTCGAAGGGGGTATCACACCTAATCCAATTTTCAGTAAAAACTTCAAACCTTAATATTTCTTTTTGCAATAATTTTTTTTTGCTTTCTTGTAAAGCACACCATCTTCTTCTTTACCACATTTTTTTTTAAATGTGCTAAAGAGGGGGTAAAATGTAACACCCTAAAATTAATTCATATTAATTCATCCTAAGTCAAAAATATTCAAAAAATTAATCAAAACAACTTCCTAACCATTTACCTCGATTTTTGTGCCCTCTTGATGATATTGGATCTAATTGGACAACATCGAATATTCGATCCAATATTGGACCTAAACGTATGAGATCGGATGTCCGATCTCGTCCAAAACTAAAAATTTCCTAGAACAGCAAAGCGAAAAAATTGTTGCAACTTCTTTTGTCTTCATCTACCTAACAGTGTAGAGGTTACGGGATCAGATTTGCCAATCACTCCGATACTGGAAGAAGTTGTAACTCCTTCTGTATTTGAACCAACCCATCCAACCTACCTAGTATATTTAATCAGACATCCTCCCCTCGGATTCCTCCTGAATCCCTAGCTGATTAGTATTCACTTTTGCATTTTGTGCATTGTTGTTTTCTGTTGTTTTTCATTAGCACTTGTAGGATTGGACGTATGGTAGCTATGCATCGAACGATACGGTACGATATCGGGGCATAAAATCCCTAGTGAGAGTGCAATGCATGTGACCTATGACCTAACTAGGTGTCATCACTTTCCATTATCACAAATCCTCAAAAATCTATATGATCAAGTAGTCATGAGTAAGAAACAATACAATTATGACAAGCAAAAATGTAAGAGGAAGAGAATTCCAAGAAATTATGCAAAATATGATAGGTAATCATGTAGTATGATAAGGCAAGAAAATGTAATATGAACCTATGCTAAAATACATATCTAATTAATGATTTATTTTATTTTATTTTATGTCAAACAAGCAATCAAGATGATAGTCGACACATACTCTTATTGTGCCTCATATCTTAACAAAAAGAAAAAGCATTCAAGGGATTGCTTCATCAAAGAAAAATCTAGAAGGCAAGTCATATTGATGATTATAATCATAGAGAGGCTCCTTCATAGCTTTTTCTTTTGCATTTATAGCATGATAATCAATACATTCTTGAACACAACCATCATTCTTAGCATAAGGAGGAGAAATATCTAACTTTGAAATATCTCTATGAGAAGCAGAATATTTACAATTAGAACACATAAAATTTATTATATTATAGAATAAAATGTTAGAGGGAAAAGCGATATCCTCATCCTCATTACTTTGCTCACAACCTTGATGAAATATATCTAGAAGAGGTTCTTGAAGAAAATGATTGTCTTGATCCCATGATGAAATTTTGATTAGAGGTTCCTCACTCACTTTTAGAATGTCGAATTACTCAATTTTTTGAGATGAGAAACTTAGAGAAACAAATTATGATATTGAAGGATAAACATTGAGACGAAAATGATTTTTCTCAACCATTGAACACTATTCAAACGGTTGAGGGTCACCCGAAATGGTAATAACTTGTTTTTTAAATTCAAACCTCAAACATTGATGAAAAGTAGAAGGGACAACCTTCATCGCATGGATACAAGGATATCTAAGAAGCAGATTAAAATATGCAATGGAAGGTACAACATAGAACATTGTATCTAAGATATTGGGTCCAAATTTAAGCTTAAGGGGGATAGATATAATGTTGCAAGCTTCTTGGGACTTGTTGTTGAATGTTTTGATGATTGCATTGGATTCAGTTAAATATTCCTCTTTTAATCCAAACTTTTGGATAAATTGATATGTGCATAAATTAAGGGATGAACCATTATCAATCATAACCCTCTTGATAAAAGTATCCCCAATAAATGTGGTGATGTAAAAAGAAGAATCTTCTTGTAAGTTTGAGGAACAAATATTGTCATCCGATAATGTGAGATGATATGTCCCAAGAGAACTTACAACATTGGCCATATCACTAGGGGAAATATCTGTAGGGACATATTTTTGTTTTAAAAAAATTATCAAGGCTTCTCCATGAGTAGGATAATTTTGCAAAAGTTCTAAGAGATAAATATTTGTTGAAAAATGCATCTCCTATTGAGATCACTGGATTTGTTGATTATGCACCTACTATTATGAAGTAGTTGTTATCATACCAACCTTATTATTATTATAATGATGTGGTATATTTTTATAAGATACTTGATTATCTGCATGTTGTTCTTGCCTAGGTAAATTTTGGTTGGTAGTGGATTTTTGTTGACTATTTAAAGATTGAGAACTTCTTATATCAAGATGTCCTGCATCAATTAAAAGAATTTGTCCAATGTCCTGCTACTCTATGATATGCATAATTTTTTCCTACCTTATACCAATTAGTTTTAGTATTCGGTTGCCTTATGGGAGGTAATTCAATTACCTTGGCTTCTAGAATTTTCTTTAGGACTTCTTCCATAGGTATGCCAAGTCTTGTGAAATTTCTTTGTGGAGGTTTTTGAAGTATTATCTTTTATAGGTCGTTAGAAATATTTTTAGCATGCCTACTATTTGTTACACCATCATCTACCACATCCTTATTCTTATATTGTGACTTAATGGTTTTATATTTTTTCACTTTGAACTATCCTCTTCTAATAAGAGCTTGTTCTACTTTCCTTGCTAACTCAATCACTTGATCAAAAGACATGCTAGTAGTAGTTTCTAATGCATAAGATAGTTCTTGTAAATTTCTAATAAATATCTCAATCATATATCTAGGAGGTATAGTATATCTCAAGCATCCAACTAGACTTCTCCAATGGGCCAAAAATTCTAAAAAACTTTCCTCTTTACCTTGTTTCAAATTATAAACATCTTTCATGGTTACATCTTTCTCAATATAAGCACCAAACTGTTGAACAAACAACTCTGTTGTTTCTTCAAAATTCCTTAAATAATATTTGGGTAGTTGATAGTACTATTCTAATGCCATACCAGAAAGAATCTTGGAAAACATCTTTAGTAATAACATATAATCATAGATGAGATCATGACAATCTATTCTAAATCTTCTTAAATACTCAATCAGATCTTTTGTACCCTTATATATAGGTAAAAACAGTATGGAAAAATTCTTAGGATAAGGTCTAGAAGAAACTATAGGATCTAGGGGTTGATTGCACATCTCTTTATAACTATAAATAAAACTAGAAGGTTGAATCATCTCCACTCTTGAAACCAATTGTTTTACCATATTTACCAAATTTTAAACTTTTGGATTACTATTATGTAATGCCCTTAGATTACCTAAGGGAGGGATATAGATAGGTTGTTGAAAAGTTACTTGGTACATGTTGAAAGTATTGATACTATTATGATATGTGATACATTGCTAGAGAGGATAACTAAAAATTGGTGAAACAAAAGTAGGAATGTTGAGATTAATAGATTGAGGAGGAAATTGAAAATAATCTTGAGTGATACTACTAGTTGGAGGAACATGTGGACTCCTTCCAACATTAATGGTTAAAGTAGTGGTATAGTTTGGTTTATGGACATGATTACCATGATTTAAATATTCAAATAAAGGGTTATCATGAACATACCTAGGAGATATGACTAGAGGAGGAAGAAGAGTCTCACCTCTTTCAAGTCAAGTTTTATGTTCCATAGCCTCAAGCAAGTCTACCTTATGGTGTTTCATAAAACCCCAAACATGATCATATGATTTAAATATGAGCCTACCATGAGGACCTTCAATAGGATCATCATTCTCCAAGCCCTCTTTTCTCTCTAGATCAAGATTCTCCTTGTCAATATGATCATCCTTTTAAGCATTCATATCAAATTCTAAAATCTTTCGCTTAGTCCTAACGTTTGGAGCCATAGGATGTGTTCATGTCAGTTTCACAAAATATGTAGATGGGGAAAACTGTCCTACCATGTACAATTCCCAAAATCTAGATCCACAAGAGAGAAGCCTTTGGGGTGAACCATGGGGTTGTGTTGTTCTCTACACTTGGTGCTAAAATGGGGGAAGGGTTCACCAAGAATGGTTTAAGCACTCACTCCAAGTCCTTTGGATTTCAAGAATGTTTTATGTATGAGATTCAAGACAAACACATATATTTGACCTTTCTAGATCTATGTTATAAAAGATAAAAGGACAATGCAAAAATACAAAATATAGGAATACAAGAGCTAACCCTAGATTGATTTTCTCTTTGAATATTTTTCTAACCCAAGGGTTCTAAACATACAACCTTTTAACAAGGGATCTAGAAGAGATTCACAAAAAAAATTAACCCTAAGTGCACACTATATGTTATTTATTTTTCAAATACCTATAATTAATTAAATATATTTCTATTAAATTAGATCTAGGTTTTACAATAGAAATATAAAGTACTAAAAATATAGCCTAAATATTAATTGGAACACTTATCTTATACAGTGGGTGATCCTTGCTTTTATCTCTTTTATCCAATTATATCAACAATTCCTATTCCTACAAGATGACTTGACAAACACTTGAAAAATGTGATTAGTGTTAGGGAGCCTAATTAGGCCACTATACAACAGTGCTTGGAGGTATATCAATCAAGCCCCCTAGGTCCTTTTGGGTGATATTTGATAATTAAAGTGGAAATTGACCTTTGGAGGAAAATAAACATAATATAATGTAGAAAAAAAATGCACCACTATGCTCTAAATGTAGTCTAGAATGCAATGGTGAAAATTGGAACAACAAATTACTCTTAGATTGAGCTCTGATGAAATCACACCCCATAGAAGACTAGGTGTGATAACCCAAGGTGAAATCACATCTCGTAGAAGACTGGGCATGATAACGTAAGGTGAAATCACACTTTGTAGAAGACCAGGTATGATAATGCAAGGTGAAATCGTACCTCACAAAATACTAGGTGCGATTTTGTAAAAGTGAGGTGCAACGCCTCAAATTGAAGCGAAATGACTAATGTGTGATATAAAAAACAAAAACATGCATGTAAAAGAGTGAAATCACCTAGTAGAGAGCAAGGAAGTAAGCACAACTGTTTGATATCTCCTAAGTAGTCAATCTCTCCTTAGGGCTTTAACACAAATCCACCAAAGTGAGCAATAGCAACAACAATCCAATGTAGTAGAAAATAAAGCTTCAATAGATCACACTTCACACTTGTGAGTTAGCTTGCTTGCAAACAAAGAAGAAGTAGACTTTAATTAATAATGCTTGGTGAAAAATGAAATTGCTTGATGAAAAATTGATGGCTTGATTTCATTGATACTTGGTTAGAAATTGAGTAGAAAATGAATTTCAAACCCTCTTTATATAGTGGATTTGAAAAACAAATGGGCAAGAAAAACCAAGCACAGTTGACCTTAAAAATATCAACTTTGAATACTAGGGTTTTCTTAAGAGAAAACCTTAAAATGCAAAATCACGCTCCATAAAATACGGACCACGACATCACACTAGCTATATTCTCATGCAGTTTTAATGCATTTTGAAGGATCAAATAGATTCAAAATAGGTCATATCATATACCGTTGGAAAGCTCTTTTTGATACATATATCCAATAGTATAGGATTTAAGAGGAGTGGATAATATTTGGTAGGGTAAAAGGTCGCTCAAATATGACCCTTATTTTCGAAGGAGAAAACAAGGGATCTAGGTAAAATTAGTCACCTTAGTGGGTCAATTTTCCATGTCTACACTTGCTTAACCAAATTTTTACCTACTCTATCAAAGGTATATATAGGAAGATATATCCCTTAATCTTTCATTTACACATGATTGTTCATCTACCTATCCTATGATTTATGTACATGTGGACTACATGCACATTTACATCATTCCACATTCTAACACTTGTGCATTTATTACATTGCATAAAGTAAATACTCAAACCTTAATCTAATACAAACTCCTAATCTAAATATGTACCCAAGGTGGTACATTGGAATGTACCAAATAATGTAATATATTCCAACAACAATGATATCTAACAAAGAAAAATGGTCGTATTACATCCTATATTGCAAACACAATTACAACATGTAAAATTAACTAGTTGTTATAAAAGGGGTAATTAAGTTATGTAAATTAAACCATGCATAATGTATCAATTTTTTTTTTGTTTACTATAAAATTCACTTTATTTACATTAATTCCTTATATGTCAATTAAGTCATAGATTTTAATATCCAAATTTTAGAATCTAAAATTTGTAACTTAAAATTTATATTGAGAGAGCATGTGTTGATGAAAAAACTCTTTTACATTTTTAGAAAGTAGAAAACTCCCAGCTTGTCTTATATTTTTGGTGAAAACTTACCATTAAATACGATTTGAAAACAACAATAGTTCATTGACTATAAGTTGAATATGAACAACATATTATAGAGCTCTTTTTGGATGTTGGCATTCATGCAATGCATTCTTATAAAATTTAATTTTTGGAATCATCATCTTATTGGATTATTTTTCCTTTGCTTTTACCGATAAACAATTGTTTTTTCCTTTTGATTGTTTGATTTATAAATTGCAAGATCAACCTATGTAATACTTGGATTTAATATTTTTTATCTTCTAATAAGTGATAATGCACAATGCTCAACATCTATTCATTTTAGTTAGTTATGGAGGAGTTTTACAACATTAGGATAGATCTTAGATACTTTTAATCTTTTATAAATTTGAAAATGGAAGACATCAATGTTGTGGTATGAGAATGCTTGACACCAAATATCAAACACATATAGTAAATGTATAAAAACTTTTTAGGGGTTTACAATTATTTTTTTTTGTCTTTGGTAAGGTAAAAGCAAGCTTTCTATTTTTATGAATTATTGATGAAGCATTAGTCTATTGCACTTATCTTTTTCTTTAAATATAATCGCATTAAAAGAAAATTATGTACATTAATATGTTTATCTTAAAATTAATTATTTGCATTGTTGTTCAAAGTAAAATGACTACATTACACATGATAAAGCTAAAGACTAAACACAACATGACACTTACTAATAATGAATTATATTAAAAATTATTATTAAGATAAAATATATGTGTAAATTATTATTACATTTGTAACAATGTATATATTTAAATTATAAAAACCCATCATTGTAAGGCCCTTTATCTAAAATATTTAGAAAATTCCTAATTATATAGACTTGTTCACCAAGTGAATCAAAAGAAATGTACGACATATGCATTTGAGTTCTCAATATTCTCTACAATATTTTCTTATTGTACAATGCCTACTATTTTATTTTATATAAAAAATGATTATTATTAACCCAATAGATATTTAAAATTTTAGAAAATCCTTTATCAAATATCGGTTCGTAAAAGGTTTAAAATGATCGTGGCATGGTGGTTATAGGGGTGGACTCTATATAGGGGTGGACTCTATGGAGATTTATGTGGTGGCTTCTAAGGTAGACAATGCAAAATATTGTGGTAGCTATAAAAAACCAAAAATTTTACCCGGATTCGTGGTGGCTACCAATTTCACCATGTAAAAAAATTATAATTTGAAAATAAGCCGTCAAATTATGATTTAAGTTTTATCTCTTAACATAAATTGCATTAATCAATGGCTTCTAGTGTTTGGTGCCTTTTTTTTTATCGTATAATTTTTTCACTATTGATTGTAATTTGCTTAAATAATAATTTATTTTTGTTTGATGACATAAATTGCATTAATCAATAGTTTTTAGTGTTTGGTACCTTTTTATCTTATGATTTTTTTCCTATTGATTGTAATTTGCTTAAATAAGATTGTAATAATAATATATAAATTTATTTTTTCATTTTAATTTTTTTAATTTTTTTAAGGTTGTTTTGTATTTATTTAAAAACATGGAAAGGTAAACTTTTACTCTTGATTTCCAATTATTTTACATCTAAATTTAGTCCATATTATTTATAATATATTTAGTCCATATAATATATGTTATATTAAGTATATGTATGGGCAAGGTAAATAATTTTATGTAATCAACTACTTTTGATATATTACATACTTAGGTAATCCTTACAAAATGTTTATGCTTATGACCTAGAAAGTGTGAGTTATGCTTAGTAGAGAAGGAGATAAATTACCATCCTATGAACTATTTTTTTATTATGCGCCTTTGGAAATTAAAGCAAGACATGATGAGAAATTCTTAATGACCACAATCAAGTGTTAAATATTTCATACATAGTCAGACATTACCATCATATCATAGAAAGAAGGTTAAACTTATGCAAATTGAGTTTAATCTTGGAATGTTTGGCTATGGAGAAAGCATCACCTCTTCAAGGAATGGTTAGGCTAATAAGTCTTGTTTGGGGTAAAATGATAAGAATACTAAAATAAGTCTATAAGGTCTATAAAAAATAAATGAGTATGTTTTTGGTGGGATTTTAGAGTCCCAAGTTGACTTGAAATATCAAGGAGATTATGACATCCAATAGATGAAGCCTCTTGCATTTTATTCTAAAATATAATTAAATGTTAATGAAAGTATAAAAATTGTTTGTTGCTAATATAATGGCCAATTTTTTGTTTGCTCATAAATAGTTTAGAAAGAGAAACCCTTAACTCAATAGAGGTAATGAAATTTTATGAGACCATTATGGAAGCCAAATTGGGATAAGTAACTTATTTCAAGATTAGATTTGATTGCTAGATTTTAGTAAATCATTTAGAAAAGCAATTACCACCAAAGTGCAAAGTTTCAAGGTTAGATTTGATTGCTAGATTGATAAATATTAGTAGTCGAGACAAAGTGCAATGATGTAAAAGTTTCTTCTAAAATTTTTTATGGTGGTGGACTGAAGCCTAAAGAGTGACAAAAATTAGGTTATTGATTTCTTTATCTATTTTGCATTAAAATATAAGTTAATTGACCACAAAAATGATCTTCTAGATTAAAAATTGAAAAATAGGATTTCAAATTTGCATATAAGTCCTTGAAATGGCATAGGAAACATGGGCACAAATATCAAGATAAGAGGAAGTTTTAGCATTACAATGTGCGTAAGAGAAAAAATATATATATTTTATCAGGGAACCATGACTTGATATGAAACCAATCATAGTGAAAAAGAGGACAAGGATTTTGTTCTCAGCATTGTTGCACAAGATCATATTTTTAATGTTGTTTAAATATTAGATTTTTTGACGGTTTTGACAGTCTGGACGACTTATTTACATTATTATTTTTTTAAAGTTACCTTGTTAGAAGATTTTTCACATTTCACTAGACATCTTATATCTATGGTTATTAGAATAAAACCAACATATTTTTTTAAAATTTCCTTAATTCCAAATTAAAAACATATTTTTTTAAAATTTCCTTAATTCCAAATTAAAATAGTTGTTTGTTTTGATATGAGTATTTAAAAAAACATACCATATTTCTATTGCGTATTTTAGTTATATAAAAATAAAATATTTTTTTAAAAATTATTTATTTTAATATAAAAATTAAATATTTTCAAACATATTTATTAAAAAAATTAAATTATTTATAGATTAAAAAACAAATCTGTAATTTATTATCTCATCAGTTTTTGTTGAGGCAATATGTAACATATATGAGTATATTACAATATATTTTTAAATTTATAATTATAATTATAATTATTTAAATGAATCATCCGTCACAGAATATTTCATTCATAACTTTTCAAGTATGAAACATTTGTGTATTGCATGTTAAAACATCATGGAAACTGGACTTAATCGAGTATGAACGATAAGATAGCATTACCATATAAGGTGCGAATATAAATCAACACAGTATTAACCCTCCTTTATTTATTTATTTAAGTCCACTGCACCTCTCGAGTCTGACGCTGGTTGAGTTGACCTGAGTTGGCAGTGGGGTTCACGTTGACACCGCCTTGGCTTTCATTCCCTTGAACGCTGCCAATCTTGATCTTGTTTGACCCACCACGTAACCCCACAGTGGTGAAAGCCTGACAAATCCAACATCTCCGCTCAGCTCAAACCTCAAACAAAGCTAATAAGAGTTAGGGGTCATGATTAGAGTTATAGTTTCTCACCCGTTGAGGACAGCTATGTCCAGCGGAGTCCTGGTTTACTTGACCACTATTTGCAGTGGGGTTGAGGTTGAGAGGACCTCTGCTGGCATTGCTGCTCACATCTCCAATCTCGATTGCATTTTCGGGCTCCATAACTGCTTCCATCGTAAACAAATCCATACAGTGCTTATATCAAAGTTATTACAGTGCTTATATATGCCATAAAAAACCCCAAAAATGAAAAAACAGTAGTATACTTACTCGCTTCTGGTATACTTGCGGAACTTTACAAGAGCACACAGACCACTGGGAACTTCGATGGATACAGAGAAAATCAAAACGGACGATGCACAAGTATGGAGGAGCTACACAGCTACACAATATATATAGAAAGAGTGTTATTACATCATGGTATACAGCATGGTTGGTGAAAGTATATGTTGATTCCTTCTCAAACTTCTTCTATTTACGTCTCCAGGTTGAGCATCGGGTTCCCTTAGAGATAGGATTCTTATTCCATAATAAAAATATCCTTAAACTTTGTACTCCACTCACAAAAATCACTTATTCATCCACCTTTAAAATACCTTAAAAAAAAGTGCACCCCAAGTATGTTATCTTCACTCAAATCCAAAATTTTCTTTATATATCCAATTGAAATCGTGTATATGATTTACGGCATGCCTTGACACTTCACAGCATTCTTTATAGTCGAGGAAAGAGACGGCGTGTATGACTTACTGGCCAGTGTTTTACCTTTCAACTGCCAAGGGAATAGAGGAGAAAAGGATTCCACCCTCTACGAATGGCCATTTCAGGAAGGGTACCAGAAAATCGATCATATTCCACGAATAACCATTTCAGGAAGGGTACCAGAAAATCGATCATATTCCTTCTCAAACTTTTTCTATTTACGTCTCCAGGTTGAGCATCGGGTTCCGTTAGGATAGGATTCTTATTCTCATAATGGGAATATTTTTAAACTTTGTACTCCACTCGGAAAAAAACGTGCAGATGGGATTTAAAGTTGTTTTTTTTTGTCTTGGTTTGTTGTAACACTGATGCCCTGTACGGACCTTTAAATAAAATAATTATCCAACCGTCTAGTTGATTTTAAGCCGTTCATTTTAATTTTGTGTGCTTACCCTATGTGATTTTGCATTAATCTCTCTTCTAAGGATTGCAATTTACAATAAGCTTCAATTATATTTACTAATTTTGTCGATTTTTTTATTAATCTTTCTTTTGGGTTTGCAAAATACAATAAGGTGCAATTATATTTACTACTGCAGATTATATTTCTCTTACTTTTAAAACAAATATATTTACTACTGCAGATTATACTTCTCTTATTTTTAAAACAAATATATTTACTACTGCAGATTATATTTCTCTTATTTTTAAAACAAATAATATTTAGTGTTTTTATTAATAATTTATATGCAATAAAAATATATATTTCATAATTTATTTTCAAAATTTTTGTTAGATTCTTAATAAAATAATTTAAGTAAACCTTAAAACATTTAAGGTTGTAGTTTTATAAAGAATATTTTTAATATTTGTGGTTACATTTTAATAGGGTTGCTATTTTCCATTTTGGATTTGAGGTGGTTCTCCCAAATCCCTTAAGAGGGGCTGAGGTCCAAGGTTCAAATCTTGGGTCTTGTTGGACTGAACGCTTATCCCTTTCTTGGTGCTTTTAGCGGTCTAAAAGGCTTAAAATGATTGTGGCATGGTGGTTATAGGGGCGGACTATACGAAGATCTGTGTGGCGGCTTTTGGGCGGACTATGCGAAGATTTGTGTGGCGGCTTCCAGGGTAAAGTATGCGAAGATCTGTGTGGCAGCTTTCAAGACGGACATCACAAAATATTGTGGCGGCCATAAAAATCCGGACAACCTACTGGGATTCATGGCGGCTACCGATTCCACAATGTAAAAAAAAATTACCATTATTATAAGAGAATATATATATTTTAGAATAAGATCTATTAGTTTTCTACATGTGTACTTATTCTCAACATGTGTATAAATCATTTTTTTTTGCTGGATAATAAGGGGTTGTATTCGGGTCCCCCACCCTTGTTAAATTACAACTCTCTTCTTCATAGCTTTAGAGTTTACAAATAGATATGCTTCTCATCTTAATTAAGATGCTACACCTAGAAACCTGCATCATTTTATATAAATTGTTTGAATTCTTGATTTTTATTTTATGGATCTTTTCAAGTTTTTGTAGAAATACAAATATTTTAGAATTCAACATCCTTCTTGACATTTTCCTATAGAAACCTTCACAATACAAAAACTTCACCTCTACTATCTATGCATCACATCTTAGTAGAGTAAAATTTCTAAAACATCACACTATCATAGTCCATTTTATCAAATCTGGGTTGCTAGTTTCCTTATTAAAACACAAGTACAACCACACAAATTATAGTAATATTATAGTAAATAGTTTATATGAAAACACTAAAAATATTACCAATGGAAAATATTAAATTAAATCTTAATCATTTAGGCAATCAACATTTTCTTGTTAGCTTCAACTAAAAATACTACTTCTTCTAATTATGCATAGGAGAATTTAACTTCATGATATTCAATCAAAACCCCTTAATGTGTTTCCTTCCCTTAATGTATATGTAAACCTGATTTTTCAAAAAATTTAGCAAGATAATGAATTTCCATAATTATCTCTTGTATGTTCCATGGAGCCTTAGTTTTCCTCAAAATTACATTTATTACTATGAGATAATCGCCTTCCATATTCTATTTCATTGTTTTGCATATTTTTAATCCTTCTAAAGTTGCCCAAGCTTCATCTTTATTATTTGTCTTAAATCCACTATTCAAAGAATAATGAGACAAAATCTCTCCTCTATTATTTCTAATTATTCCACCTTCTCCTATTGGTCCTATATTTCCTTTAGATGCTCCATCAAAACTAAATTTAACGCACTCCACATCTAGTGGTTTCCACTTTATATTTTTTTATTCTTTTCGCTTCTCTTGTATCCAACATCATAACTCAATTTAATGACTTGATTATGTCTATAAAGGCTCTCTACTTCTAGATTAGGGACTAGGTGAGTTGATAGGGTTGGTTTAGACTCCTCTATGGATAAACATATCTTCCTTTTTATTACCTCTAAATTACTTTCCTTTCCTTTAAATATTCTTCTATTTCTTTCTAGCCATACAATCCAAAGTATGTATCTTTTGATATATCTCATATTTTATATATAGCCTCACTTTTATAAGTGCTTTGCCATTGTTTTAACCAATCTGCAATTATGCAATATATCACCATGCATTTACCAAATATATTAAGAATCCATTGCCATAGATTCTAGACTATTGAGCAATGTTCCAAGAGATGGTCTATACTCTACTCCTTTTTGCAAAGAAAACATTGAGAGGGGTCATGAAAACACCTTTTCATAAGGTTATCCTAAGATAAAATTCTTCTATGACCTACTAGCCAAACAAATATTTTGACTTTAGGAATGCTTGGGCTATCCCAAATATCTCTCCATATTCTAATGATATTATTATTTTGTTGGTGTTGTATATTATATCTACTTCTTGTTGTGTATTCTCCTAAGCTATTCAACTCCAATTTATCCTTAGCTCCCATTAGATTAATCACAATATTTATCTTTCTACTTAATTACTTCTTACCATCAATGTCTTGTATACCTATAAAAAAAAATTCTTTCCATATTCCTTTCTGATCCTTGAACAGAATGTTTGAAACCCTATCACCGTAATTTTCTTGAAGTAATATCATCCAAGATTTCAAAATTGGATTTAAATTGAGTGGTTTTTTATCACACCAAGTATCCATCCAAATAGAAATTTTTTTTCTGGTTCCAAAAACCATATTAAAAATTTAATCATAATATCAATAGATTTTTTTAAACCATTCCAATGAGGAAAACCATTTGGTAGAGAGAATGTAGTAAACATTGAACTTGGATCATTGGGATCAACATTGTTAGAATAATTGTTGTGTATTTTATTTGACTCTCTTTGTACAATCTCTATAGTACTTTCCCCCTAAGAGCTAAGTTTGCATTTGTAATAACTCTTAAACCAAGGCCTACCCTAGTTTTATCATCACACACCTTGCTCCATTTCACCAAAGGAAGTTTTCTTTTTTCACGTAAACCTGACCATAAAAAGGATCGTATAATATAGATTAAAAAAATTTCAACTAATTTTGGCATAGAATACAATGACATATAATATGTTGGAATGGCTTGTAAGATAGACTTATTTAACTAAACTCTGTTAGGATCCCATCCTAACCCTTAATGTAATAACTACCATGATGTAATAATTCCTAACGTGGGTAGTACCCATGATTAATATTTTGTAATGTTCTAAGTTTTAGCTTATATAGTGCCTATGACAAATGACACCCTTTTTATGTAACACATGGTAGATAGGTTATGTAAGGTGGCATTGTGCATGTAATTTGAGTGGCACTATGCATGTAATTCGGGTGGCATTATGTATGTAATCCAGGTGGCATTTTGCATGTAAGCCAACCATGCAAGGAAACTCTTTAAATACCCGATAAGGCACCAATGTATTCATATTTTTGCAAATTAATGAAGTGTTGAAGGAGGTTGCCCCCTCGAAGAGGCTTGTGATTCTATCTTATTGTGAGATTGTTCCTTTATGCAAATTTTTTTTATAATGTGTAATTTGTTCTGAATATTAATATGATGTTTATGTGATTTTATTTCCAAGCAATTGTGTGAGAGTGTGTTATTTGAGTTTATTTTATAGCAGGATCCTAACAAGTGGTATCAGAGCACTTTCCAAGGCCAAGTTTTGTTGCAATAATAATAATTCTTTCTTGTTAGGTATAATCCTCTATTATTTTCGTGTGAATTTTTTATTATTAAAAAAAAAAGACAAATACCAGTAAAAAAAAAAATAGTCCTTTTTAGTTGAGTAGATAGAAACCCTATGCTGGGGGTTTTAAAATATCATGAAGGATCTATCGTTATTGGCTAAGCTAGATAGCCCATATAGAGTCTAGTGAAGTGAGGGGCGATTAGGCTCCAATATCCAGGACTCAGACATAACTCGTACATGGACTTGAGCTCCCACGCATCTTCGGGTGTATCGAGAGACCATTCTAAGGTTAACAAATTTTTATCCAGTAGGAATTTTCTCGACCTTTTATCATCCATAGTCTACGGGACACAGCATCCTAGACGATTATCCTCCCATACTGTCAGAGAGGAAGATAGTGTGCTCAAGGGTATGTGTGGAATCCTCCTTGGGTAGTGGCCTAAAATATTGGTCTGAGCACTATTGTTCATCACTGCAGTATATCATAGGGCCTATGGGTGTTACATACTCCTTTACTTAGTATACCTTGGTTTTGCTAAAACTTCAACCTGCAACAAAATCATAAATCAAAACTCCCTGTTGTAATCATGCATTCCAAATTCCCAAAAGTGAGCATATAAGAAAGGAATCCTCTACCAAAAAAATAACATACACTGCATTGATTCGGGATAAAATATGAGGGTGATAGTTAAGTTGATAGTCTGGAGAATAACAATTAAATTTACAGTAACAATAACAGTGAGGTCAGTCAGGTCAACACAGTCAGGTCAAAGACTATAGTTTTCAGTGTCAAAACAAAACTGTCATAACAGTAACCTACAGAATATAGAGAATCTTCAGACTAGTGAGGTAAGCAGTGTCAAAGATATGTCCAGGCTGAGCAAAATAGTGAGTGAGTGACCAGAGACCAATTATAGATAGTGCTCTAGTACCCAACTTTTGCACTATAGCTCAATATCAAAAACTGTAAACATTGTTAGACTCGGCAAAATAGGAGATAAAGAAAAAAAATTGGGGTGCCTAAGAGTAGTGTTGTGGGATATAACTCATTGTGACCACCTCTTCAAATTGATCATTTTGATATATAGCACCCAAGAACTTTTTTGGACACTTACTAAAAATAGTAAGTCCTAAAACCCAATTCTAATTTTAGTAACTGGTCACAAAAGGTTCCAAAATGGCCTAGGCTACCCGTGGACATCAAAAAGAGCTAGAAGAGATAGACTTCTTAACCAAAGGCATTAATAATTTGAACTTGGCAATTTTCTCCATAAGGGAAGAGGTCCAAGGTCTTTGTCTAGATCATTAGGCCACTAGCGCTCGCTTAGAAGAAACACTAATAAATATGGGTAGCAAGTTACATAAGGGACCACTCAAAATAGAACATTAGACTGAAAACTCTGTAAGGAATGACTATGACCTATCCTTTAAAATGCCAAAATTAGACTTCCCTCAATTTAATGGGAAGGATGTTGATGGGTGGTTATGTAGGGTTGATCAATTCTTTAGACTTCATAATGTTCCCATATATCATCGAGTTCATATGGCTTCCTTCAATTTGGAATCTGAGGCTCTACACTAGTTCTAGTGGTTACATAATTCCAACCCAAATCTCTCTTGGGAGGAATTTGAGTCCCAACTACTAACCCACTTTGGGCCTAGTGAGTATGAGGACTTCACAGGGCCTTGACCAAACTACAATAAACATCCTCAGTCCATGATTACCAAACTCAATTTGAAAATTTTGCCAATAAGACAAGAGGATTGACGGAGGGGTTCTTCACGAGTTGTTTTATCAATGGGTTAAAAGGGGATCTCCAAGCTGAATTAAAGATGTTGAAACCACATTCCATGATGGAAGCTATTAGTTTGGCCCGTCTGGCCAAATCTAAACTCTCAAACCAAAGGCGTCCCTCGCGGTTTTCTCCAAACCGACCTTCATTTCCTTTTCGTGCCCAAAAATTAGAGGATAGTAAACCTACTACACCCAAGTGACTGACTACATAGGATATGGATGCATGTCGTGCCCAAGGCTTATGTTATAATTATGATGAAATTTTTTTTAAAGGACATAAGTGTCCAAACAAAATATTGTTCTTGATAGATGTTGAGGAACCTGCTAACACTGACCAGAGTGATGAGGATGAGGACCCCCCTGAAACATTGTCTCCATAGGAAGAAGATACACAGGGTTCTAAGGTAGAGATTTCAGTCCATGCTCTTGCAGGCATTACCACTCCACAAACCATAAAAGTTATGGGATTTTTCAAGGGCTAATGTCTTACCATCCTTATTTATTCATGCAACACACACAACTTCATTGATCCTAGAGTTGCTAAGCGGGAAAATTGCTATATCCACACTTGTAATTCATTCGAGGTCATGGTAGCCAATGGGGGAACATTACCTTGTAAAGGAAAATATCGTAATTTCAAGATCAATATAGGGAACTATGAACTCAAGCAGAACATGTTTAACCTCCAGTTGGTAGGATGTGATATGGTTTTGGGATCTCAATGGTTGAGTACGTTGGACACTATCAGTTGGAACTTTGCAGAACTCTGGATGCAATTCTCCCAAAATGGACAAATACACTTACTCAAGGGCTCCCCTGTAGGAACACCTCACCTCATTAGTTTCAATCGTATGGATAAAGTGCTAAAGAAATCAAAATGTGGGGTCATTGCACAACTCTTCTCCATCCAACCAACCACTTCACTAATGGCTGAAATTCCATCAGACCTACAACTAGTTCTACACAAACATGATGATGTCTTTGCAGAACCAACTACACTACCACTACGTCGCTCTCATGACCATGCTATCTCATTTCTCTTGGGTAGTGCACCACAAAATATTAGGCCATATAGGTACCCTCATGCCATGAAATTAGAACTAGAAAAATTGGTACAAGAATTACTCAAGGCTGGTGTCATCCGACCTAGTACTAGCCCCTAATCCTTGTTTGTCCTACTTATTCCCAAGAAATATGGCTCATGGTGCCTATGTATTGATTACCGAGAACTCAACAAGACTACAATCAAGGATAAATTTCCTATTCTAGTGGTTGATGAATTACTCAATGAACTACACGGGACCATGTATTTCACCAAGCTTGATCTTCGCTCTAGCTACCATCAGATCCGGCTCAAGGATGAGGACATCCCCAAAATTGCCTTTCACACTCATGAAGGTCATTATGAATTCTTGGTAATGCGATTTGGTCTCACAAATGCTCCTTCTACAATCCAAAGTCCTATGAACAACATCTTTCAGCCCTTTCTATAAAAATCCATCCTTGTGTTTTTGATGACATCTTGATTTATAGCCACACATGGGAAGAGCACCTCCATCATGTGGATCAAAATTTACAGTTGTTGGTTACCCATCACCTTTTTGTCAAAAAGGTCCAAGTGTTCCTTTGGTCTTATTGAAGTAGAGTATTTGGGATGCATTGTCTCATAGGATGGCGTCAAGGTTGACCCTAAGAAGATTCAAGTAGTTCAAGAGTGGCCGAAACCTCGCACCCTCAAGGGACTTCAAGGATTTTTAGGGCTTATAGGCTATTATCGCAAATTTATCTACAATTATGGGAAGATAGTTTCTCCCCTCACCTCCATGTTGAAAAAATATTCCTTCACTTGGACAAGGCCTACTGACCAAGCTGTCATTGAACTCAAGCATGCTATGACCACCACTCCCATCTTAGCCATGCCATATTTATCTAAACCATTTGTCATTGAAAGTGATGCTTCTGGTCATGGTATTGGGGCAGTATTGATGCAAGAAGGATGACCTATGGCTTTTACTAATAAGGCACTCTTTGACCGTAATCTAGGGAAATCCACATATGCTAAGGAAATGTTAGCCATATTGCATGCAGTCACACATTGGTGACCTTACCTCATTGTGTGTCACTTCTCCATCAAAACCGACCATTAGAGTCTCAAATATTTTCTAGAACAAAGAGTTGCCATGCCTGACCAACAAAAGTGGGTGTCTAAACTCATGGGCTATGATTATGATATCACCTACAAAAAGGGAAAGGAGAATATTGTGGTTGATGCTCTTTCTCATCAAATGGAGATTGTAAGTATGTTGTGTGCCATCTCAGCACCACTTCCCCAATGGATTGATTCCTTGTGTTAAGAAGCACGTCATAATGTATATTTGCAAGCTTTGATAGCCTCACTAATGGATGATCCAGATTCTACACCAGGATATAATTGGAATGGCCATGATCTGTGCTACCCTCAACACCTTGTTCTACCTCATAAATGCCCACTTCGAGAGCTCCTCATGAAGGAATTGCATGTCACTCCCTCTATAGACCATTCAGGGTTCCTTAAAACATATGAGCGACTCAAGCGCACCTTCTTTTGGAAAGGTATGAAATGGGACATCTGCTCTTTTGTTGCTGTTTGTGACACATATCAAAGGATGAAAAGTGAAACAATGCACTCTATGGGCACTCTTCAGCCATTGCCTATCCCAGATCAGGTTTGGACCAACATTTACATGAACTTTATAGAAGGGGTCCCTAAATCTGGAGTCAAGTCAGTTGTTTTCGTGGTAGTGGACCGCCTTTCAAAATATGCTCACTTTTGTGCCCTTTTCCATCCTTATACAGCATCCATTTTTGCACAAATTTTTCTTGACTCCATATTTTCCCTTCATGGCATGCCCACCTCCATTGTATCTGATCGTGATCCCACCTTCACTAGTCATTTCTGGCAAGATTTATTTAAGTTGTAGGGGACTTAGCTCAAAATGAGTTCAGCCTACCATCTTCAAATGGATGGTCAAATAGAAGTTGTTAATAAATGCTTAGAAACCTACCTTTTCTACTGTCTCAGATCATCCCACTCAATAGGCCAAATGGCTATCCTTGGTCGAATGGTGGTACAACACTTCCTATCATACCGCAACCAAACTCACACTATTTAAAGTAGTCTATGGGTGCCTTCCACCTACGCCTTCCTCTTACATTCCTAGCAGCTCCAAGGCCCAAGCCGTCGACAACACTCTGAGTCAACACATCGAGGTCCTTCACCAACTTAAGAAAAATTTAAACATGGCCCAGAATCAGATGCACCAACAAGTTGATCAGCATCATTCTGAGCATAGTTTTGATGTAGGTGATATGGTCTTCCTTCACTTGTAGTCGTACAAATGATCATCCCTACAAATTCATAGGTTCCAGAAGCTTACTACAAAATTCTATGGTCCTTACCAAGTTCTACAAAGGATTGGCCCCACAACTTACAAATTGGCGCTCCCACCTACTTCCAAGCTTCACCCAATTTTTCATGTCTCTGCTCTCAAGAAAGTTATGGGCACACAGGTACAGGTTCAATCCACACTTCCTAAATTGGATGAAGAAAGCTCCATATTACTTGAACCTAAGCATTTGTTAGATCTTCAGGCTCGCACTCTTCACAACCGTACCATTACAGAGCTCCTGGTTCAATGGCGTGGGCTTCAACCTGAAGATGCTATATGGTAATCTCTCCACCAACTCCAGCAACAGTTTCCTCATTTCATCTTTGAGGACAAAGCTTCTTCAAGGGGAAGGACATGTTAGGATCCCATCCTAACCCTTAATGTAATAACCTCCATGATGTAATAATTCCTAAATAATGTGGGTAGTACCCATGATTAATATTTTGTAATGTTCAAAGTTTTAGCTTATTTAGTGCCTATGACAAATGGCACCCTTTTTATGTAACACATGGTAGATAGGTTATGTAAGGTGGCCTTGTGCATGTAATTCGAGTGGCATTGTGCATGTAATTCGAGTGGCATTGTGCATGTAATTCGAGTGGCACTATGCATGTAATTCGGGTGGCATTATGCATGTAATCTAGGTGGCATTTTGCATGTAATCCAACCATGGAAGGGAACTATTTAAATACCCGAGAAGGAACCAATGTATTCATATTTTTACAAATTAATGAAGTGTTGAAGGAGGTTGCCCCCTCAAAGAGGCCTGCGATTCTATCTTATTGTGAGATTGTTCCTTTATGTAAATTTCTATTATAATGTGTAATTTGTTCTGAATATTAATATGATGTTTATGTGAGTTTATTTCCAAGAAATTGTGTGAGTGTGTTATTTTATTTTATTTTATAGCAGGACCCTAACAAACTCTTCCTACTAACGATAACCATCTACCTTTCCAAGATGGAAGTTTATTTTAAAATTTACTAATAACTGGATTTCATAATTCTATGCTCATTATTACCTCAAATAAAAATATCACTAGATAAGTTGCTGGTAATTTACTTCCTCCATTTGATTCTTGCTTTGATATTAGTTTGAGTGTTAAGGAAGTATAATTTGGATTTTGTCCTATTAATTTTTTGCCTTGAATCTCTTTTGTAATTCTTTAAAAATTATCCAATGCTCTAGCCTCATTTATCATTTCCATTCCAAAAAGGGTTGTATCATGTATAAAATTTTGATGGTGATGTTGTCGATGTTATTATTAAACTTATGCCCACTTATAAGCCTATATTTGTAATCCTTATTTAATTTCCTACTCAAAACCTCTATTATAATAATGAAAAAATAAGGAGATAGAGGATCTCCTTGTCTAAGGCCTCTCTTGGCTTTAAAATATTATGTTACTAATTGTAATGACCCATGCCTCTCAACCTTTTATTATGAGTTAATCAATGAATTAAAATTACTTTTATCCTTTAGATAACAATACTATTGATGGCTTTGTATGTGCAAAACAAGTATATGCATTGGAGGGAATGGTTACTTGGAGGATAAGGTGATTTGGGAAGTGATGATTTGTCCCAAGGTACATGGAAGTCTTGTATTTGCATTTTATGTAGGATTGCATGAATGTTTTTATTGTTGAAATTGTTTACCTAGCTGAAATGTTATGAATGTTGGTTGTTGTGATTAACATATAATGAAATTTTACTTTCATAAATTTTATATGGTGTTGATGATGAGAGCCACTTTTTACTAAGTAGTGCATATGCTATGGAAATCAATTTTATGATTCATGAACTATTTGGTTTTGTTTTATTACTTTGAAAAATGCATAAGAATTGTGGATGTGGGTATTAAAAATAGATCGTAAACCAAGGTGGGCAATAGACATTGGTGTAAATAACTAAAAGTATTATATTTTATAAATGTCGATTATGTGCATATTGGTGTTGACGTCCACAAGAATGGTGTAAATGGTATTAGCACCCATGATGGTTTTAACAAATCTTCCATAATTTTGTTAGCGGAGATCATGGAATGGAGGAGATAGTGGGTGGTGTCTCTGGAATTCGAGAAGGGAAATAAAAATATGGAAGCCTGTAATTTTTATAAAGGAAAAAAAAAAAAAACGGAGAGGGAGAGAGAAGAAGAAAACGTTGGAAAGAATTGCATGGAAAAGAAGCTTGAGGAGCTAGCTTGGACGACTCAATGAATCATGTCGAATTCTTGTGTTGTTTGATAATGTTTATTGTTGTGTGAATTTTAAAATCATGCTTGATTTAGAAAGAAAACTGAAATGTTTTCATAATTTTGCTTTACACTGAAATTGAGACCTTGCACTTGAATGATTTAATTCAATGATCAATATTTGAGTGATCTGTGTTAGCAATAGAAGTGAATATATTATTATTCTTTATATATGAATATCTCTACTGGAATGGTTTATTGACTGAAGTTCTTGTTGTAGACCAATAGAGATAAAGAATATAGAAATAAAATTTCATGTGAGAAATGAAACATGAAGAGAATGAAAGGTATTTTTTTACATTTTGTCATTTATATTGCTGAAAGTGTAAAGATTGTTTTGTTGAAAGATTATTCTATCTTTTCCAATGTTAAAGGATGAAATATTATCAAGGTGGAGCCTAGAATTTTTTAATCTTTTTCCAATAATTAGTCAGGGTGTAAGAATTGATAGGAGGTTGCTTGGTTGTAATGAATTGTGAATTATTTAATTAATGTTTAAATTGGACTTAAGATAGTATGCATGAGTATATTTCATTCATATAGGGGCCACATATGATCCTAATAATGCCAAATATCCAAGACAACTACGTCTAGAAGGAGATATTTCCATTCCCAAGATTGGATGCGATAGTTGGACAAAAACTAGAAATGGCTTCACAAGATATTCAATGTGGAGGAATTATGAGTTTTACCTTCATAACTAGACAACGCGACTGGTTATATATGATATGGGTGAATCTGAAATTCTATCGAGATTGTAGAGTTTGATTTTGTGAGAAGCGAAACCAAGTTTGATTAATTTGATGAAGTATAAATAATACATTAGGGCCAGGATTAGTCCGGAGGTTGTGGAACCACCCGAGACTAATATAGGTGGAGTTGTAACAAATAACAACTAGCCTAAATTAATCAATCTAACAATATAAGATTGTTACGATTGAATTAATTAATAAAGGAAATATTGAAATATATTCTAACATCCCCCCTTATTACAATATTTCAGGAAACATATAACTATTAGCTATACTATCACCCCCATTATTTTGAAATACATAGAGAGTTGCGAAACAATTCAATTTTGACACGTGCAAGTGCCTTAGTGAATATGTCTGCAACTTGAGCATTGGTGGAGATGTACTGAAGCTGGATTCGGTGCTTTGGTACTTCATCTCGAATGAAGTGGCATTGTGTATCAATGTGCTTGGTTTTCTCATGATGCACTGGATTCTTAACAAGATTCAAAACACCCATGTTGTCGCAGAACAAGTGTATTGGAGATTTTTATGGAAGACCCATACTTGTCAGGATGCGATGCAACCATATCACTTCGCACACAGCTTCACGTGTGACATGATATTCTGCCTCTGTTGATGAGATAGCAACCACCTATTGCTTCTTGTTGTGCCAAGAGACAGGACCAGATCCAAGATGAAACAAATATCCTGAAGTTGATTTACGATCATCAAATGATCCGGCATAGTCGAAGTTCGTGTATCCCTGTAAGAAGAATTTGTTGTTCTTCTTGTATTCTAGGCCATATTCCATTGTGCCATGGACATAGTGAAGAACTCGCTTTGCTGCTTTCCAGTGTGTAGTCTTAGGTTCTTGCATGAACCTCGAAAGATAATTGATAGCAAATATGATATCTGGCCTAGTGTTGGTCAGATATATGAGACTCCCAATCAGTTGACGATAGAGAGTAGCATCTACCTGAGGTGATTTGTCATATCGCGATAACTGAAGACCTATTTCCATTGGTGTTGCCATCGGCTTGCAGTCAGTCATGCGATATTTTTCTAGTAGTGTCTTGGCATATTTTTTTTGGGACACTTTGATGTAGTGCTCCTTCTGGTTCACTTCCAGGCCAAGACAATAATGGAGAAGTCCGAGATCTGTCATTTCAAAATATTTGCTCAAATCCTGTTTGACAGAAGAGATCATTGTTTCTGAACTCCCTGTTATGAGTAGATCATCAACATAGAGTACAAGCAATACTATTTCAGAGCCTTGCTTCTTGAAATAGAGGTTTGCATCCGACGGACATCTCTTAAATCCATGTTGCAGTAGGTGATTATCCATTTTTATGTACCAAGCCCGAGGGGCCTATTTCAAACCATATAAGGATTTGACCAATTTGCAAACTTTTTGTTGTTGGCCTTCCACTTCAAATCCTTTCGGTTGAGTCATGTAGACTTCCTCTTGGAGATCACCATTTAGAAAGGCACTCTTGACATCCATTTGGTGCACTTTCCACCCATACTGTGCTGCCATAGCACAAAGAACTCGAATGGTTGTCATCCGAGCAGTAGGTGCAAAAGTTTCCTCGTAGTCAATGCCTTCTCTTTGAGCATAGCCCTTTGCAACAAGTCGGGCCTTATGCTTATCTATTATCCCATCTACCTTGTACTTGACTTTGTACACCCATTTGCAGCCTATGGGCTTCTTTCTATATGGCAGATCGACAAGCTTCCAAGTTTTGTTTTTCATTAGAGACCTATACTCTGCATCCATAGCGGCCTTCCACTGAGGCTCACTAAGAGCATCTTGCACTGAAGCAGGTTCAAGTTCATCTATTGAAGACATAAACACCCTGTCATCATCAATATCCATATCTTATGTATTTCTCTCTGGATCTACAGAAAGTTCCTCAAAATATTGACAAAGATCATCAACCCCAGTAATCTCTGTTGTAGCTTTCTCCTATCGAGCCATGCTATGAGTACGAGGTCTATCCAGAGTCAAATCTGGTGGAGTGGATAGCTTAGAATATCTGATTGTACTTGTATACCACTTTGGATTCTTCTTCTATGGTGATGAAGAAGATGAAGAAGGACCTCCAACCTTTGATGAAGGAGACTTCTCAACCTTAGTGTCCACAAGGTCTAGGTATACATCTGATGTGTTTTTTGATGTGAAAGCCTCATCAAAAACTACATCTCTACTAATGTGAATCTTCTTGGTTAAGGGATCAATCAATCGATAACCCTTAGAGTGCTCATCATACCCAAGAAGAATGCACTTCAATGTTTTCTCATCTAGCTTCTTCCTCTTTTCTTTCGGTATGTGCATGAATGCTTTACAACCAAAAATGCGTAGATGAGATATGGAGGGTTTCCTACCACTCCATGCTTCCTATGGAGTCATTCCTTGTAGGGCCTTTGTGGGTGCCCTATTCAATAGATATACTACTGTGGTGACAGCTTCTACCCAATATTGTTGCCCAATTCTAGCTCCTGTGAGCATGCAACGAACCATTTCCATGATGGAACGGTTCCTCCTTTCAACAACTCCATTTTGCTGAGGAGTATAAGCAGTAGTCAACTATCGTGTGATCCCATTTTCAGTCAAGAATGCAAAAAATTCTTTAGAGGTGTACTCCCCCCTCGATCTGAGTGGAGGGTCTTTATAGAAGTCCCTGACTCCTTTTCAACAGATTTCTTGAATTGTTGAAAGAAGCCAAATGCCTCAGATTTTAGTTGAAGAAATAATACCCACATATTTCGTGAGTAATCATCCATGAATAACTAAAAATACCTCTTACCCCCACAACTATTGGGTGTTAAAGGACCGCACAGATCGGTGTGAACCAACTCCAGAGGTTTCTTTGCTCTTGTAGAGCTCCTTTCAAAAGGTACTCTATGTTGCTTTCCTACCAAGCAGTCAGAGCAAACTGGCAATGTGGTAGAAAGGGAAGGAAGACCCTTTACCATTTCATACTTACTTAACTCAAGTAAGTAACCAGAACTCATATGTCCATATCTCTTGTGCCATAGGGAAGTTGCCTCCTTTGTAGAGACAATCATGGCTACATCTGGAGAAGAGATAGTATCTAGGGAAAATAAGCCATGCTTATATGAAGTGGTTGCAATGTTCTTACCCCTCCTGGTGATAGAACAACACTTCTTGCCCCCCTCAACACTAAATTTTACAACCATATTTTTGTCCAAAATTTGTGTGACTGACAACAAGTTGTTCGCCAATCCTGGAACATAGAGAACCTTTTCAATCTGACACTTGCCATCAGGAAGAGTAACAAAAATTGTTCCTTCTCCCTGAACCTTGTAGGTTTTATCATCGACAATAGTGACAGGTTTGCCCTCTTTGGCCTCAAAAGACTCAAACCATGATTTGTCGCCAGTCATGTGCTTACTGGCTCTAGAATCGACATACCAAATAGGATCCATCTATTTGGATACTGTGGTAGTCATGAGCACTTTGTGTGCACGCTCAGAATCCATGTCAGATTCCTCAATAGCAACATTCACTTTGGGTTGCTTGTTCTTGTGTGGTTTGTTCTGGCCTTTCTATTTTTGTTGTTTGTTTTTATGCCAACATTTGTTTGTATCATGACCTTCTTTGTCACAGATCTTGCAATATCTCTTAGTTTGTTGAGGTTGTTGAGTTTGTTTCCCTTTTGAATCCTTCTGAGAACTCCCTCCCTTCTAAAAATTACCTTTCTTCTTGTTCTGGCCCTTCCTGTTTGTGTAGAGGGCAGTGTTAGAAGAATCATCTCGCTGTAGTTGGCGTGCCTCCTCCTGTTGAAGCAAATTTACCAACTCAACAAAGGTAACTTGTCTCTGTGATACATGAAGTGAGGTGATCAATACTTGAAAAGAATCAGGTAATGCTCTCAATACCACTGAGGTAAGGAGTTGATCATCAACTGGTGCTGCCAAAGAATTCAACTTTGCTTTCAACTCAGACACTCTGCACAGAAAGAGTTCAACTGTTTCTCCCTGGTTCATGCTTAGTTTGTGTAATTGAGATTGAAGAAATAGAATGGTGGAAGCATTATTTCCTTCATATATAGTTTTAAGGGCATTCCATGCCTCTTTACTACTTTTACACTCAACAATATGGGGTTGAACTTCATCAGAGACAACAAGCAAAATGAGCACTTTTGCCTTGCTATCTATCTTATCAAAGTTTTTCTGATCAGCAGAGAGAGTTGTGACTCCAACTGTAGATGAAGGTCTCACTATTGTTCTAGACACAACATCCCAAAGATCATCCATCTCTAGGATTGCCTTCATTTTGTTTTTCCATGGTGTATAGTTTGGACCTTTCAACAACTGATGAGCATCAGTCATTAGTTTTGCAGACATTGTGAAGGTTCCTTATAACACCAAATGGTCCCCCCTTCGATATACCTTAATTCCAGGTCGTTATACCATACAAAATACCCGCCCTTACGTGAGGGAGACTATAGGTATTTTGAAAAACCAAAAAAATTACCCGCCCTTACGTGAGGGAGACTGTAGGTAATTTTAATGATTTATACGATACGTGGTACTTAGGCGGTACTGAAAGGGAATCACCTCGTTGATGGCACCGACCTTAGAAAGTCTTCAATCCTCATGCGTGGGGCGTAACTTCCCCTAAACACTTTGGATATCCGAACGTTCATCTGGATTTAAGCCTAAACACGAGAGTGATTGGGGTAGTGGATGGAGTAAAAAAATAGCAAAAAAATGGTAAACTTATCTCTCCCCGATGATTAATAGAGAACTAGCTCAGACATCATTTTGGCAGCTATATTAGGTGGCGGATACAGTAGCGCAATCACGACAGCTTTACCTGTAAGTGCTGGCTAGAGGTATCACAAATACCGAACGCTGCAGTGCAATAAATTGCACGGATGGGTTTTAATTATTTCGGGGACTTAGGGAGTGAATTTGATTTTAACTTAAATGATGTAGTGCAAAAGAAGGAAAAAATGCAACATACAACATAAAAGTGCCCATAGAAATAACCCACTAGGTGTCGGGCACAGCCAAAAATGCACCTTTACAATAATGCCAAAAAATTTGCTTTTTCAAAAAATTACTCTCAATCCCCCCTTGATTTTTCGAAAAAAAAATGACTCCCCCCTTTAAAATTTCTCTTTATAAAGCATTTTAAAACATTCTTGTATAACTAAAGTTAAAAAAATAACTTTATCTTACATAGTAAAAAATTATTTTAAAAAAAATAACCTTAAACTATTATAAAATAAATTAAAATGATATTTAATTTTAACTTTAATTAAAGAATATTAAAAAAAAACTTTAATAAAAAATGAAAATTTTTATACCTTTGGGGGGGGGGTCGACGGGACTCGAACCCGCGACCTGAGGCTCCCGGAGCCTTAACCACTCGACTCACCGCCAGGTGAGTCAGTGGGCTGATCTACACAGATCAGGCTCCATGCCTCCTTTAAGGAGCCCCCAAAGGCGTAATAGCCTTCGCGGCGACGCTCCCTCCACCACCACCACTCGGGCGGAGCGCAGGTGGCGCTGCTCGGGCGGATCCACCGACGGCTCGTGGGTGGCGCAGAGGTGGCGGGCTCACAGAGAGCCAAAAAACGTACTCAAATCACGTGAAATTTATCTCTCCCGAATCGTGTTTCTATGGCAGGAAGATACAACACCAAAATTATCCTTAAAAACTATAGAAATGTGGAGAAATCACCTGATCGATGGCTGCCATTGACGCCCGGTGTGAGAAAAAAAATAGTTTTGGAGGGTTTGGAAGGGCTTAGATCAAATTCTGATCCAGCCAATCTACTCCGATTGGCTTCTACCTTCCAGAAAATCACTCATAAAACGAAGGCACTGCAACCAGTGATAACGAAAAATAGGAAGTGATTTACCAGTTTGACGTCGGAATGTGCAGGTGACAAAAAAAATCGTCAGGTGACGTGCGTGATCGAATTTTGAATTTTGAGGCTTCTTTTCGGTTTATCCCACATTGATGGGATCGACAGTAAATAAGGGATTTTAAAAGCGTTTTACTCCACAATGGAGTATAGCCTCTCGGGGAGAGGCTCTCACCCGAGAGGGTCGTGGGGAAGCCTTGGTGTTGGCTCCCATGACGTATGTTGCTCGCCTTGCCCTTTCGACCGTGCGGTCGATTGCCTTGTTCGATCTTGGTCGATCGCTTCGAATTCTTTCTTTCGAATTGCTCCTTCGGTCGATCGCCTCTTCGACCGTATGGTCGATCCAACTTTTTCAAAAAAAAAATTCTCAAACTTTCAAAGAATTATTCCCAACTGACAAAAAAAAATCTTCGCTCGTTTTCTCCGCTACTACGAGATCACTTCACGAGAAATGAGATGAGAAATGAGAGTGGCGAAGGAAGAGCTCTGATACCATGTGAGAAGCGGAACCAAGTTTGATTAATTTGACGAAGTATAAATAATACATTAGGGCCAGGATTAGTCCGGAGGTTGTGGAACCACCCGAGACTAATATAGGCGGAGTTGTAACAAATAACAACTAGCCTAAATTAATCAATCTAACAATATAAGATTGTTACGATTGAATTAATTAATAAAGGAAATATTGAAATATATTCTAAAATATTTATAAAAGAACCATCTTCTAAAATATCTTATAATTGTATTGTATACTAGCAAGTGAGAAGCTAAGATATTGTTTTGTTCAGGCTTCTTTGTAATAGACATAATTTAGATGTAATGTTTCAATAGGAAGCTTAATCTAGAGTTAATGAGTGTTGTATATTGTCTTTTGACATTCTTAAAGAAATATGGTATTGTTTACTTTGGAAAGGGAAAATAGAACCCTGATTATGTTTTTATATGAAAGGAATTTTCATTACTTTGGCAAATCTTAAGTATGAACTGGATTTACTTATTTCCATAGATATGGAAATTTAATGTGTTAAATGAAAGTGATAGCTTGGAAGTAAGTTATTTAATTTAGAACCATTGCTTGCTAAAGTTATTGGGTGACATAATTCAAATAGCTTGATAAAATAATATGTTTGAGACATGTTATCCCATCACATTTAGGGATGTCAGTCTAGTTTATAAATTATTATTCTGTTTAGAAAATAGATTAAAATGATGAAGTAGAACATACTTTGAGATTTATGCCAGGAATGTAATGATAGTTTGGTCTATCATAGTAAGTAGCACAAAAGTGTTGCATTTGGCAACTATTGTTGTTTAAAAACTTGAATCTATGATTTTACCTCCGAGAGATAAATTCAACTCTTACTATCAAACCCCTTTAGTGCACCAACAAACTAAATTAGTTAGTGCCTTTGAAGTTGGCCAATTTAGAATAGCTTGGACCACTAGATGTTGGTGGGTTTGACGTCAATCCTATGATGTTAAAGCACTAAAACTATTTAAATTTGTAGGGTAACTCCATGAGAACCTAGGGTGTTAGTGAGAATGTATTCCAAGAGATATGTTCAACCTTCAAAGACTTGGGAGGAGTCTAAAACTGTTCAAACCCGATATCCACATCTTTGCAAATCATGTTAGAGAGTAGCATCTAATTCTTCCTGGGTGGTAACTTTCCTTTGAAATCTAAAATAGGAAAGTTAGAAAAGAAAAGTAAGCTAAAATATTGTGCTTGAGATTTCTTGAGTAGAAACCATAGAAGTTATGGTTTGATAAATGATTTTGTTCTGATGTGCAAAGCCTTCTTGAGTAATATAAAGTATATTTATTAAAGGAGTAAAGTAATTTAAATACTTTTGTATTATTATCCAAAGCTTAAGTAACGAATATCATATACTCTTAAATAAGGACTAATATTGTGGTAATTAGTCAGCTTGAGTATAGAATTGAAATAAAAGAATTCCTTTATTATTATCTTATGTTAAAATAGTGACTCCTATTTACTTTATTAGGCTTGGAGTAAACCGAGTATTGGGTTATGTCCAAAATTCAAACTCCTATTATTGAATATTAAACCATAAACCATATTGGAAGTAAGAAAATTAAACCAATGTAAAAGTCATCAAAAAAAGGGATGACCAACATGTTACACCCAGTGTCATTGAGGTATGCGTATGCGCACAATGATAGTGGTGTGGGTATGCACACAATAATTTTCGAGAGCAACCATAATCTAATAGAATTAGTTAGAATACATGACTCGATAGGAGTGGATATTGAAAAGGTGGTATGGGACACCTTCTCGAGGTTGCTACTCAAATAGTACTGTGATAAGTCCCATGTCTACTCAACTTTTCTAGAGAGCCACGTCATTTGGTATGGGATAAATGGACGTGAGTTAGAGTGGATATGTGTGATGAAGCCAAGGTCAGGGTATTGACATGGTGCTAATTGAATCTGGGTAGAGGATAATCAGTTAGTCTCAAGGTATATGTACGTTGAATCCTTACATAAATTATATTGAATAGGACAACTAGATAGTCAATGTTTGTTATGTAGAATAAGGAAGAAAGTGTCCACCATTTAGGTGTTATGGGACCTAAAGGACAACCCCTACTGTGGTTTGACCCTCATGTCAGAACAAGAGGACAAAAATGAGATAAATCAAATTCACAAATGACACCTTTACAGGATTTGGTCAATCTTGTCCACTTGAGTGGTTGTCTACAAAAACTCTGGAACTCAAAAGTGGTTTGGTATTCCTGTACTATCTAAAAATGATATGATATTTCTTTTAATGGGTGGAACATAATGCTATGAACATGATAGCACTTAATGAGGATAATGGTAAACTGAAAAAATATATACCGAAATATTACCTAACTAATTTTGATAAGTACAACCAAGTGGGTAGGCTTAGGTTGTTACATGTGGTATAAGAGCCATTGATATGTTTGAGTTGTAAAAATATGACTTCTTTTATTCCTATAAATATAATAATAAAATGAAATATTAATTTTCTTATTTTACCTTTAGGACTAATGGTACGCAAAATGCGAGGGGGGTCATCAAGGAACTCTAGGGAAGCAAGGGAGGAAGAAACCCTCATAAGAATTGTAAGAGGACCAAGGACAAGGGTCAGGAAAGAAGGTCCTCAAAGGGGAAGGAGGCAAAAATAGATTAATGAACCTCCTCCGAATGAACCAGAAAGAGGAGAAGGGTACCTAGGGAAAGTAGTGCAATTACTATAGTCTCACATGGACCAACAAAGGGAAGAGATGGCCCAATAGAAAACCCATGTGGCCCAAAAACAAGAATTTAATTGTTCAACAACAAAAGGTCATAGAAGACTTAGCTAGGGGAAGAGAAACAGGAAGAAGCAAGGCAGAGGAGGTACCTAGTGAACCTGCAGGATCCAGTACTGGTAGGGCTAGGGTGAGTAAAGAATTGGCCAAAGACCTAAAAAATGTCATAATTACAAAATTTATTGGGAAAGGTGATGGTGATGCAACAAAGAACTGGCTAAATGAATTAGAGTCATACTTTTCCTTAGTAGTTTTTTCATCTGAGTCTAAAACCACTTTGGCCATTATGAATATGACTAAAACGGCCTTGGATTGGTGGAAATTTTTTTAGAAAGGGTTGGGTGTCGTAGCTACAAATGTTAAGTGGGAAATTTTTGAAAAGGAATTCAAAGATAGATTTCTCACTAAAGAGTATTATGTGGAAAAATTTGCACATTTTACTAATCTATAGCAAGAATCAATGTAAGGGAATATCATGAGAAATATGTCCAACTATTGAAATATGTCATTCAGTATGAAACCAATGAAGAAATGAAAGTTTATAAATCTATGTTAGGATTGCATCCTCAGACTCAAACAATGGTGAATATGCATAACCTTCAAAACCTTCCTAATGCATTTGATCTAGCTAAAAAGGAGGAAGCAAATCAAGAAAAAAGAAGAGCATACTTTAACTTTCAAAAGTTTTCTAAGAAGGATAAATATGAGCTCAAAAAATGGAAGAGTGTAGGATTTATGAAATGGGATAAATAAAATACTAAGAAAATCAAAGGGGAAGATCAGAATAGACAAGGAAGTAGAAATAGAAATAATCTTCAGGGTAATAGGTTCAAGAAGATTGGTAGGGGGAATTTCTGAAGAGATGATCAAAAACAGGTAGATCAGGGAAAATCTAGAGAAGTAGCACCTCAAGCTAGAAATGAGGAAGGTAACAGAGGATTTAAAGCACCTCCAAATGGTTGTTTTGTATGCTAAGGGCCCCATTATGCTAATAGGTATCCCCAAAGAGTTGATCTTCATCGAAAGGCTCCTGAAGAAAACACTCACAAAATATTTGGTACGATAGGTAGTCCTAAAATTGATGGCCAAGTTACTCCTTTCTTGTTTAATGATAATTTTTTTAATAAGGATGTACGTATTTTAATTGATAGTGGATCAACTGATAGCTTTATTTCCACTAGTTTAGTGAGGGACATACCTATAAAACCAGGATTCTTGGCTAATGGTTGGAAGGTTGAGTATGGATCAGGGTAAAATTACCAAGTCAACCAATGCTTATTTGACCCACTTATCACCCTACCCCAAGGAAAAACCAGTTGGCAATTGTATGTGGCACCTTTGCATACCTTTGATATCATACTTGGTGTTGATTGGCTAAAGGCGCATAAGGTTATTTTGAACTTTGAGGATAGATGGTTGGAATATCTTGATGAATCCAATCAGAGGATTAGAATTCACTATGATCGTGGTGTAATTAAACCACATATTATTACTACCATGCAAATAAATAAATTGTTGAGAAAAAGAGGTTTAATCTTTGTAGTTAATATGAATAGTAAAGAGGAGACTGAAGCAGATTTTGATCTCTTTCAAAAACATCCTATCTTGGTAGAATACAAGGATGTATTTCTAGAAGACCTTCCAAGGTTACCTCCTCAAAGGGAATTTGATTTTTCTATTGAGTTGTTACCTGGAGCTGCACCCATTGCAAGGAAACCCTATAGAATGACTTCTATTGAGTTACAAGAACTCAAAATGCAACTCCAAGACTTATTGGAAAAAGGGCTAATTAAGCCAAGTACATCACCCTAGGGAGCTCCTATTTTGTTTTTTAAAAATAAGTATGGGTCTTTGAGAATATGTATAGATTATAGGATGCTTAATAAGGTCACTATCAAGAATAGGTATTCGTTATCAAGGATAGATGACCTATTTGATCAACTTAAAGGAGCAATATCTTATCAAAAATTGATTTAAGATTTGATTATCATCAATTGAGGATTCGAGAAGAAGACACTTCTAAAACTACTTTCAAAACAAGGTATAGACATTTTGAGTTTACATTCCTACCTTTTGGGCTAACCAATGCACCAGTTGCATTCATGAACCTCATGAATATGTTTAGAGAGTAGCTAGACCACTTTGTGTTAGTATTTCTTGATGATATTTTGATCTATTCCAAGAACAAGGAGGAACATGATCAACACATGAGGATTGTGTTGGAGATTCTTCGAAAGAATCAGTTATATGGAAAACTATCAAAATATGAATTTTATACACCGTAGGTGTAGTACTTGGGATATATTGTCTTTGCTGAAGGGATTGCAGTGGATCCCAAGAAAATTGAAGTAATTGTGAACTAGCCCGCACCCACAAATGTTTCTAAAGTGTGAAGTTTTATGGGGATTGTAGGATATTATAGATGGTTTTTTAGAGGGTTTTCAAGAATTGCCCAACCCATTACAAACCTTCAAAGAAAAGGAAAAGGCTTCAAATGGATAGAGCAATGTGAAGAAGCTTTTTGGGTTTTGAAAGAAAAGTTAACAACTACACCTATCCTACAATTACCTGATCCTAATAAGTAGTTTATAGTATGTACGAATGCATCAATTGAAGGGTTAGGTGGGATCTTGACCCAAGATAATGCAATTATTGCCTATGAGTCCAAGAAACATAAAATAAATGAGGTTAATTACACCACTCATTATTTAGAGTTAGCGATGGTGCATGCTCTAAAAATTTGGTGATATTATCTACTAGGAAAACCATTTGAGTTAAAAATAGACCACCAGAGTCTAAGGTATATATTTACCCAACCTTTATTGAATGCCAGGCAATGATGCTAGATAGAATTCTTGGTGGAGTACTATTTCGGTATTGAATACATTAAGGGTAAGGATAATAAGGTCACCGATGCTCTAAGTAGGAGAGGGTGTATTACCACAATGGCAAAATGCCAATATGATATGTTAGATAAAATTAAGATATGGCAAGAAAAAGATGAATTTTGTTAGTCTTGTATTGGTCAGGTTGGGCAGAAACCTGGAGGGGATGCAAAATATGTTTACAAGGGTGACTTATTATTTTTCAAGAATATATTGGTAGTCCCTAGTATGGGAGGATTGAGAGAAAAAATCCTTAAGGAGGTGCATAATACTCCTTATTTTGCGCACCCAGGAGGGGTAAAAATGCGCAAAAATTTGAAGAAAGCTTATTTTTGGCCAAGAATGAAAAAATATATTACCAATTATGTGGCCAAGTGCTTGGAGTGCCAAAGAGTGAAAGCAGAACATCTATATCCGGTTGGAAAGTTGTACCCACATGAGATACCTACACAAAAGTGGTAGGTAGTATCAATGGATTTTATAGTGGGATTGCCTAAAACAAGATTTAGGCATGATGTAATTCTAGTAATTGTGGATAAATTAACCAAAGTCACACATTTTATACTAGGCAATGTGCAATATGATGCACCCACGATAGCAAGTAAATTTTCCAAGGAAGTGGTAAGTTTGCACGGTTTTCCAAAAGTTATCATCTCTGATAGATATTCTCGTTTTACTTCTGAATTTTGGCAAGTATTGCATCAAGCATTAGGGACTAAAATGAATATCAATATTGCTTATCACCCTGAGACAGATGGACAAATTGAGAGGGTGAATCAAGTGCTTGAAGATATGTTGAGAATGTACTACATGGATCAGCACACAAAGTGGGAAGACTATTTATACCTAGTAGAATTTGCATATAACAAAAGTTACCATGCATCACTAGGTATGGCACCTTTCGAAGCCCTATATGGGCAACGGTGCAAAACTCCCTTGTCTTGGGATAATCTGGAATATCGGGTAGTGATCGGATCAAAAATGGTAAAATAAATGGAGGAACAATTAAAGAGAATTCAGCAAAAGCTAAAAGAGGTCGCATATCACCAAAAGAGCTACGTGGACCTCAAAAGAACACCGAGGGAGTATTCTATGGGAGACAGAGTATTCTTAAGGGTGAAGCCAACTAAAAGTTCTATAAAATCTTCCAAGCTTGACTCCAGATATGTGGGTCCATTTGAGATTGTAGCTAAGATAATCCCTGTAGCATACATACTAGCTCTACCACCAAGCTTATCCAAAATCTATAATATCTTCCATGTGTCCCTCTTTAGGAAGTATATCTCAGATCCTACTCATGTCTTGGATGTTTCTAACCTGCAGATGATAGATCCACTTAAAATTGAATTTTGACCTATTCGTGTACTTGGTTTTAGGACCAAGAACCTGAGGAAGAGGAGTATAGAGCAATGCTTGGTCCAGTGGGACCACTATTTAGATAGAAATGCCATGTGGGAGAACGTGGTAGAAATGCAACAACAATTTCCTTATCTATTTGAGTAGATATAGACATCTTGAAAATATTTTAAATGGTTGTTGATATATGTATATATACACATGGATATGAGACTAAATACTAAGTAGAGTAGACATGTTTGTGAAATGATGCATGTTTTTGGCTTGTTTATGGTCATTGGGTTGAATATAAAGTGACATTTTGAATTCCTTATTGCTTGCTCAGTTTGAGTAATTGATGAATCAATGTTGGTTCTTATTATGGATGATGAATTATAACTTATAAATAGATGTGAGCTATGCATTATGAAGCTTCATGTTACTGAAATGTATGAAAATATTGCAATGAGAATGAATGCAAAATATATGAGATGCAATTAATTGTTGTTTATGATGGAATTCATTTTCTTTACTTAGCATGAAACACAGGGACTATGTTTGCTCTAAGTGGGGGAGGATGTAATGACCCACCCCACACAACCTTTGATTATGAGTTAATCAATGAATTAAACTTACTTTTATCCTTTAGAGCATGGTACTGTTGATGCCTTTGCATGTGCAGGAATGGGTACGTGCATTGGAGGGAATGGTTTCTCAGAGGATAAGGTGAGTGGGGAAGTGATTATTCAGCCCAAGGTACATGGAAGTCCCATATTTGCATTTCATGTAGGATTGCATGAATGTTTTGATTGTTGAAATTGTTTACCTAGCTGAAAGGTTATGAATGTTGGTTGTTGTTGATTAACATATAATGAAATGATGCTTTCATAAATGTTATGTGGCGATGATGATGGGAGCCACTTTTTACTAAGTAGTGCATATGCTATGGAAACCAATTTTATGATTCATGAACTATTTGGTGTTGTTGTTTTATTGCTTTGAAAAATGCATAAGAATTGTGGACGTGGGTATTAAAATATATCATAAACCAAGGTGGGCAATAGACATTGGTGTAAATAATTAAAAGCATTATATTTTATAAATACTGGTTATGTGCATCTTGGTGGTGACGTCCATGAGAATGGTGTAAATGGTATTAGCACCCATGATGGTTTTAAAAAACCTTCCACACTTTTGTTAGCGAAGATAATGGAATGGAGGAGATAGTGGGTGGTATCTCTAACATCCGAGAAGTGAGGTAAAAACATGAAATCTTGGAAGTTTTAGAAAAGATAAAGGGAGAACAGAGAAGGGGGGAGAAGAAGAAAACGTTGGAAAGGATTGCATGGAAAAGAAGCTTGAGGAGCTAGCTTGGGTGACTCAGTGAATCAGGTCGGATTCTTGTGTTGCTTTGAGAATGTTTATTGTTGTGTGTGAATTTTAAAACCATGCATGATTTAAAAAGAAAAACTAAAATATTTTCGTAATTTTTCTTTACACTGAAATTGAGACCTTGCACTTGAATGATTTAATTCAATGATCAATATTTGAATGATCTGTGTTGGCAATAGAAGTGAATATCTTATTATTATTTCTCTTTGAATATCTCTATTGGAATGGTTGATTGGTTGAAGCGCTTGTTGTAGATGAATAGAGATAAAGAATATAGAAATGAAATTGATTTTTCATGTGAAGAATGAAACATGAAGAGAATGAAAGGTATTGTTGACATTCTGTCATTTCTATTGTTGAAAGTGTAAAGATTATTTTACTGGAATATTGTTCTATATTTTCCAATGTTATAGAATGAAATATTTTCAGGGTGGATCCTGACATTTATTTATCTTTTTCCAATAATTAGCTAGGGTGTAAGAATTGATAGGAGGCTACTTGGAAAACTGGTTGCTTGGTTGTAATGAATTGTGAATTGTTGAATTAATGTTTAAATTTGGCTTAAAATAGTATGCATGAGTAGAGTGCATTCATATAGGGGCCGCATCTGATCCCAATAATGCCAAATATCCAAGCCAACTACGTCTAGAAGGAGACATTTCCACTCCCAATATTGGATGCGACAAATGGAAAAAAACTAGAAATGGCTTCACAAGAGATTCAATGTGGAGGAATTATGAGTTTTACCTACATAACCAGACAACGCGACTAGTTATATACGAGTTGGGTGAAGCCAAAATTCTGTCGAGATTGTAGATTTTGATTTATGAAAGAACCATCTTCTAAAATATCTTATAATTGTATTGTATACTAGCAAGTGAGAAGCTAAGATATTTTTTTTTTTGGGCTTCAGTCCATTTGAATTCTATATTTTTTTAGCATCTTGGTCATGGGCTTGACTATCTGAGTGAAGTTAGAAATAAACTTCCACACAAAATTGATCTTCCCTAAAAAATATTGAAACCCTTTCTTTTCCATGGGAAGAGGCAATTCTAAGATGGCTTTTACTCTACTAGGATCAATGGTGAGCCCCTTATTTGACATGACGTGCCCCAATAATTTTCCTTCTTGAATAATAAAGATAGACTTCTTCGAATTTAGTGATATTCCAAATTCCTTTCATTTCTCAAAAAATTGAGAAAGGTGTTTTATATGCTCCTTCTTCTTGTGGGAACACATGGCCATATAATCTAAGTAGATAACAATCACTTTATTAGCTAGTTCACCAGATGCTATGTCCATTTCTCTCTAAAAAGTGGCTCTTGCATTGGACAATCCGAATAGCATAAGTTGATAGGTGAAGGTCCCCCATTTGGTAGTAAAGGTTTTTTTGTGTTGATATTCATCTCGAACCCAACTCTGATTGGATCTTGAGAAATTGTTTAGCAGAGAAAATATTTTTGCTCTTGTTACCATGTGCAATATTTGGTCAATTTGTGGCAAAGGGTAATAATATTGTAGAGAGACTTTGTTTAGACTTTAGAAATCGACACAGATCCTGATATACCCATTCATTTTTTTTATTGAGACCAAATTTGCCACCCAATCTGAGTGTTTAATGAAATAAACTATTTTAGCACTAAATAATTTTAGGATTTATTGCTTCATCAGGGCCTCGATATTTGGGTTAACCACTCTTTTTTTTTTTCAGACTAGTTTCGCATTTGGTTCTAGCTCAATGGTATGATGAATGGTATTTTTATCATAGACATTCAGATCAACATATGCTATAATATCATCATACTTACTACACAGCTCCTAGATTGAAATTTAACTTCTCTTCAAAGCAGCCTATGCTTACTTTCAAATATTTTCTCAGGGAACTGAGATCTCCTTGGATTATTCAACATTAATTTTGATCATGTGGCTCACTAGGTAGTCACTATTGTCAAACAAGCTTTCCAGAGTGATCAAACCTTTTGGGATATGATTATTTTTTAACTGCATGAATCCTTCCTCTTCTTCTTGATCTTCATCTTTCATGGGTTTAATAGAGCAAATTCATTTCCTAAATAAAGAAGTCCATTATATGTTCATCATTTTCAAATACCTACCAAAAGGTGTATTTATCTAGTACTAAAGGTCAGTATATTAGTCTTACTATATTAGGTTTGTATATGGCATTTGATATAGTATAATAATTAGCTCCTATGGCTACTAGGGTGTCAGCATGAGTGTTTTTGTCCCTAGGGATAGCCTTGATATTTAGATATTTAGAATTTTCTAGTAGATCCCAGACTCAGTTTCTATATCTTTAAGATAGCGTTGCTTACTCATGCATTTCTCAGTAACCTGATTGACTACCAACTCAGAGTCACCAAATATCTGCAGTTGCTTTATTCCTAGCCTTTCATATTTTCTTAGTCCCAAGCACAAGGCTTCAAGTTCTACTACATTGTTAGTGCAGCTCTAGGTGAACCTATAGGAAAAGGTATTTTGATCCCTTACTAGTGAAATTAGTACCACTCTTGCCCCTGTACCATTCCTACATTTGGCCCCATAAAAATACATCTTCCACAACTAGTTTACTGCATGCATGGTACTCTTCTCTAGCTTCATAGCATCCAAATTTTGAATATAATAGGTACCAATTCATGTATTTATCATGGGATTGAAATCCTTGGACCTCAGACTAAATTTCATCCAAAACTTCCTCCATTAGGTCTTCCTCCTCGGTGACAATGCCTACTATTTTTACCTGTTGATATTATTCCTCCAAATTTTCTATATGAAATGAAGAGGTTTTTTTGGAGAAAAATTTTACCCTTCTGCATTTGAAAGGTATCTCCATTTGGGATTAATCCAAATACAAGTATCCTTATAGCTTGGCGGTAAAATCCCTTGACAAGCACATCCCAAAGTAAATCTCTAAGTCCACCATCATAAATAACTTGGGGAAGCCTATGTAACACCATGGGGATATCCTTGATCATTCCTACAGCTTTGAATAGTGTACCATCTAGTTTTAGGACTCAAGGGCAGCTCCTTGTATATTCCATACCCATAATATCGCACACTACTTTAGGCATTACCATGGTGGTAGCACTTGAATCTATCATGCAATTGTACATGGTTGCAAGTGTGAAGAGGGTTATTGTCTAAGTGGCTTAGAAATATCCTAATTTCTGGCCACAATGTGAACACACTTCCAAATCTGTCGGCACCATGTCAAAAAGATTTTAAAAAAAAAATCTTCCCCCTATATTCCCTCTCTCCCTCGCCTCCTTTCCTCCCTATTCTTCCGCCACCATTCTCTCCTTATTCCTCCACCACCTCCCTTTTCCCTTATCGCTCCGCTTCTTCCTCCACTCCTTCCCTTCCTCCTATAAATGCCTATTCTCCCTAAGCGATGTTAGTAGTATGAGAACTATTTGAAATAAATTAATTAAATTTGTTTTTATTGCCCACTTTCGTTCACTAGTATCAGAGAGTTGTGCCAAGAGCAAAAATTGAGGCAGTGGCTGACGCAAGAGTTTGGTGACATGGTTTTCAAGGTCCATGCAAAGATAGCACATGGACCGAGGCGCATGTGGGGTGGCACGGACTGGGCAGTTGACACATGGATGAGGTGGCAACTAGCAGGACCTGGGCATGAATCCCAAGGTGCTAGGTGGCAGACACATGTCGGGTGCTAAACTGGAGTGTTGATGTGGTGGAATGCAAATCAAGGTAGGTGGCTCAGGAGGCTACTGATGTGGACCACAGGTGGTGAACACATGGCAGGGAGCTGATGGACGCATGGTGAGTTGAGCTGACAAAGAAGATGCTGATGTGGCGACATGTTGACATGGTGGCATGTTGGTGTGTGATGTGGCAAAAAGTCATTTGACCGATTGGTAAAAGGCAATCGACTCTTAACACGCACGTTTGCATTAATAAAACCCTTTGCACACATCTCATAGTGCATGTGGGATAAAAGGGAGGTATTTATTTTTAAAAAATGTTTTCATTGGAAGTTTTAAATTATAATTATTTGCCCTTAGTTTGCACCCGAGCGCATATCACAGTTGGTAAGGGCTTCAAGTTGTTTGGATGAGGTGCAGGGTTCAATTCACATCGAGGAAAAGTTGAATGAATTTTTTTTTTTTAGCGTGCACCGAGAAGATAATAATAAGGCACGAGATGCCTTGTTTTTCAATGACGATGCATGGTGTAGCGGCTACACCACCCATACTTCTATTTCCAAAGATAGATAAAATGAAGAAGGTCTATTCTTATCCACCCCATAATAGGAGTATCTTGAACTAAATTTTGCTCAGGGGATAACCTATTTTGAGCTTTTATTAGATGTAGCACCGCTTGAAGCAAGTCAATATATCCTAGGATCATCAGAGCATCATATATACTAATTTTTGAAGGAGTTTTTTTTAGTTCAACTATATTAAAAGCAGAGGTCATAGGCTTTCTTTGTCCTTCTAGTAATTTTCATATTTGTTCCTGTAGACACCAAAATCTAACCACTTGTCCTCCACCCATGTTTTCCTGTAATTTCCACCACCAAAACATAGCCACTTGCCCTCAATTCTACCTTTCCCACCATTTTTGCCTATTATTTATATATATTTAAATAATAATATTTTATATAATATATTTTATATATTTAATAAATATATATTTATATAAATAAATCAATATAAACCATCCAATTTCATTTAATCATGCCCATATATCCACATCAATCTATGCCACACCCTAAATTTAATATCTACCCTTATATATGCTTTAATCTCAGCCACATGATTAGTGTCATTGAAACCCTAGCATACCCTAGGTTGGATTATAAATAGGAGCCATTTTGATGGTTCAACCCTTGAGATTCCTAAGTTTTCGAATTCCCTGAGTCTCTAAGTTCCTAAGTTCGTGGAGTTTTCTAAGTTACCCAAGATTTTGAAGTACCTTAGAGTTCCAACCTAGCATTTGTGCCCTAATACCACTCCATCCATCATATTCCCTATTCCTTCACTCGCCATCACTATCGCCACATCCCTCGCCTTCATTAGATATTCTTCTACAAAATCCTCCATCCACTAAACACCTCCAAGTGCTTTCTACCACCACCGAGCACCTCTAGGCACCTCCCTACCAATCCTGAGTATCCACAGGCATTTCATGTAGCTTCCAGGTACCCAAAAGCATTTTACGTAAGCCCTTCTAACAACCTCATAGCCTTTGAGTGATGCTAGGGTACACCTTCACCATTGACCTACAATAGATCCAACCAGCAACAAACATAAATAAAATCATAAGGTAAGTCTATTTCATTTGGTTATATTACATATTGTTTAATTTTGTTCACACTTTATACTGTTATAGCTAGGTTTTTAGTTATGATTTCTAAGGGCTCATACAATGGAACCCTCATTATTATTACTAACACTTTGGTGTTTGTTTATGTGCAAATTAGAAAGTATATCAGAAGCATTGGATAGCTAATTAAGTTGGAGTGGCCTGACATTGGATATGCAGAAGCCCACTCACACCTATTGGTAGGAGAGACACAATTGAAGACACCAGCATTTGTTGTAGCTAGGGTTTTGGAGAATCGTAACAATACTTGTAAAAATTGTATCAAACAGGATTCTTAAATCCACTATTGTAACAATGGAGTTCTTAGGCTCCCCTCGTTTAATATAAATTTTAGTTGTTGTGGAATATTTGGTTATTTCAATTTTTTTTTATTTAGCATTGCTTGGTGTCATCTTTTTAGTTCCACAGTTCCTATATTCCTAGGTAGCTTCTATCCACTTTCGCTTTGTCAAGGAATCATATTTCAATTTGTCCTTAGCCTCTTCCTACATATGTAATGCTTTATGTTGTTTTACATTCGATGCACTTTCTTTTTTTTTAATAGGTAATTTTTGGGCAGGAACCGTCTGAGGGAATTTCTTCCCTACCTCTTCCTTTTCCTTATTTTCATTAGGTACTTTGAGGGTATTTAGGTCCTCTGGGACCATTAGTAATGGTTTCTTCCCATACCTGGTTAGGACAGAGGCTTGTTCATTCGAATATATCATGAAATTATGCTTGATTTCTTGAACCATATTAATATGACCCTTCTGATCTCACTCCATCATTTCCATTGCTACTTTCTACACATAGTGCTGGTGCATCATGCATGTGTTTTTTGCATGGGTATCATTGCACATAGAGCACCAATAGTCTAATTAGGATGCAAAAGAGGAAGGCTTTCCTTATTTATTTGTAAGAACAATACTTGATATGTTAGGGGGTTTATAAGTAGAAGCATATTGATTCTGAGAAACATAGGGAAATATTCTAGGTTGACAATTTCTTTCCACCTCTCTTCTTTTCATAAGATTCATCTCATTGTTGATATTCTTCATAGAGTTTGGAAGTCCATGTTAATATTTTTCATAGAGTTTTGTAGATCTAAAATAATGTCCATTTGAGGATCTAATGTAGGGAGTGCTGACACTACAGGAGGAGCTAAGAGTCTTGGCAGCATGGGTATTGTTGGGAGAGCAGATACCGCTGGAGTAGCAAGCCACTATGGCATATTTACTAGTTCAGCATTTGCAGGGTAAGGTGGCACCGAAGACATAGACTATGGCTCATTTTAGGATAGCTTAGGAAAAAGGGTATAGTATGCTTATGAGGCAATCGACCAACAACTATCAGGAGCTTTTAAACTTTTATGTCTTCTTGAAATATCTATGGAAAGGTCAGGATATTAGACTGCCTTATCATCAAACTCAAATTTGGATTAAAGGATATTAAATAATAACACACAACATGTTTATTAGTTGGTCTGAGATCCTTGGGGACCCTATGCCAGGAATTATTAAACCTGATATTAAAATCACTTATCTCCTCCTGAGGGTGCTTTTGTATAGTGGTGAACTAAGTCAGTAAGGAGAAGGGATCAACTTGCTTATTGAACTCAACAACCAACCTTTTTTCCAGGTCCACCGACGAAGTGATACTTCCATTGGGAAGGTTTCTATACCAGTACAACATCTTACCTTTCAAGGAAATGACCAACAACCTAATAATGACATATTTCTCAGCAATATTATGAATAACGGCTAGATCTACCACATCTTGGTAATGTTCAAACATAGTATTCCTAGTGCTATCATATGTGGGTAATGCTTTTAGGATTATGGGAAGAATGGTATTCTAATTAGTAAGGTTGAGGGGACTTGTATTGTTCCAATTTGGGTACCCTAAATTTTGATTTTGGTTTTTATTTTAAGCCATAACTTCTATAGGAGTAACCTGATCCTCAAATTCATAATCAGAAGATAGTTGATCTTTCAAAGGTGTACAAAATGATATGAAATCAACAAACACCAATAGTTGTTGTCTTAGGAAATTCAATCCAAAGAACTCAATAGGATCATAAGAAAAATTAGATTTATGCCTTGTAATCATGAAATATTTAAGTTGCAAGGTTTTTTATTTTTATGGTTCAGTAGAGTCACCAGGCGATTATTGGATAACTGAGAAGGGTAGAGAATCATCTAACTCTATACTACTCAAACTGTGAGACTTTTTGGATCCCATCAGGCATGCCAAAAATTGTTGGTCGATAATATACACCTAATGGAAGGATTGTGTGCCTTGTGGACTAGACTAATATTGAGAGATCACAAGATGATAAAACCCTACAAACAATATTTGGAGAAGGCCTATTCCTTGTAAAGTGGTAACTATTTCGGTGGAGATTACAAAAACAAGAAAGTAAATAAAACTAAACTAAAGAACTAAGCTAACACAATTTATGTAAATGGGAAGATTAGTTGTATTAAGATATACGTAGGATAGTAGCTAAAACACACAGTACATATACAGATTATCTAATAGACCAGCCAATGCATTTCATTATTCATTAACATCTAAAACATGATCGTAAATTCTAGAATAAGTGAATTAAGAATCAAAATCTAGATTGGAGAATTATGACTAATTAACTCGTTAATTTTAATAAAAATAACAAGCATGAAATTCATATATACATGAAATGGTTTGAAGGACAGACAATGATATGCTTATATTCAATGGGTTTCAAGTCTTGCATACAAATTGTAATGACTAAGAGTCGACACTTTACATCAGTTATATTTTCTTATTTATAGCCAAGAGGTGTTTTTTCCCCTTCTTCTGCTAGATAGTTTCATTAATACATGATGTACCCTCCTGGGTGATGGATCATTGATTCTTGCAACTATTGCATCTAATGAGACCTCTTAAGAGGCATGTTGTATTGTCTAGATGGTATTTATTAACTACATTTCTTTTATCTGATTATGCTCTCATTGGTGTCGTTGTACTATTTGCACTCATATCCATGGTTGTGACAATTGAGTATTAATTTTTCTTACAACTTGTCTTCTTTTTACTATGGTGTATTGGAAGGAAAACATGTTCTCAAGCTTCACAATGGAGCTTTGGTGGGATTCCTAAAGGATATAACAATCCACATTAAATACACTCAAGATTATCCCATAGATAGACCTGAAACCTAGTACCAGCTTTGACCATTTATTACCTTTCTTTATCAAGTACTAGCCTTGAGCGGGATGTTATGGGATATTTGTGGGTTACAGCTCACATTTTTCTCTTATCACCCCATTCGAGCAGTATGTTTGGGATACTTCCATCCTCAAGAACCTTTGAAACAACCACCCAGTCTAGGGAAGGCCTTTTTGAATGATTCCACCCTAAAGGTTATTTAAACCACCCACCCAATTTGGGGTAGGAATTTTGGGATGGCTCCACCCTTTCTCACCTTCTAAACTCTCGCCCTAGCTAGGGCAGGGTTTCCAAGTCCTTTCTTTGATTTGCACCTACCTGCCCATCAGATATTGCTACCTTGGCTTAGGTGGTGACTTAGTTAGGGTGGATGATATTTCCATGGTAAAAATTCTACCCTTCGCATAACCCATCCAACACATGAATTTTCTTCTTAGCTTGGATGAGGATTTGTCAAACTTACCTTTGGCTAAGAATGCTAAATTATTTGACCCACAGTTTCTAAACTTATAGAAATTCAATTGAAGTAGGATTCCTTATATCTCCCTAATTAGAATTTTTAGAAATACTAAATATTTGCAAATTAAGTTTTACTAATCCTTTTATCTCCTTGAATTTAAGATTTGCAAATATTTTGAAGCAATAGAAATAGTTTAGATGCTTCAAATTTTAACTTCTTTCTTCATGTAACCAATAAGCATTATAGAGATTCTTTCAACATCTTATTACTCCTCAAACTAATATCTCTAGAATATAGAGCGTAGTTGATATCAACTTGAATAAACTTGTTGTATAACTATGGATAATTCTCACATTTTAAATACTTTATTTGGTTTGGCAAGTTAACTAAAACAAATGCAATTTGCTTCCTATTGATAATGGTTGACTACTCCCTATCAACTCTTAAATTCTCCTTGTAGTGTTTCACTTCTCTCATGCACTTCTCTTGGATTTAAACACATTAGTTTGTATTCCTTTCTTCAACCACAATCTCATTGTATACACCTTGAACAAGTGTTAGGTCTTAGAATTTTATGTATGCTATCAATGCTTGTCTTTTATCCAATGGTTGGTCATGCTTTTATTCCTTGTCAATAGTGCTCTTCATTGGCTTCTCTACATTCACCTAGATCTTATCTTAATAAATATTGCTCCCAAACTTGTGTGTGTTAGGATGTGCTCTTCTTCTCATTTTTTCACTAACATGCAAGGTATATAGTTTCGAGTGGCACATTGAACCTTCAATATCTATTGTAACGCCTTAATCTCCCAATACCTGTGCCAAGTGGTACCTCAAAAATTTCTTCTGCCTTCATTGCTTTTGAGTTATGTCTAACACTTCTCTTAAAGTGTTGTCTATTTGAGTTATGAGTACTCAATGTAACTCCTTTGTCTTGAGACATCTTTAAACACATGATGTCTCCTATTTTACTTGCTTCCAATGACATGAGGTTATATCTATACATGATGTATGTGTATCGATGACTGCTCCTTAATATAACATCCACCTACTACATTTATTTCTCAATGCTTGATAATATGATTCTATTCCTTGTTGGTAGAGATATAATGGTGTTGTCCAAAGCTTCTTTCAAGTTCCAACCATGATTGTGCAATAGCTTGTAAGATGTATTCATGTAGTCAATGTCTCCTTGCTGGTTCAAAAATAAATATTTATCATTGTATTTCAATGTGTCTTCTACTTTCCATGGTGGTGTGAACTACCTAAGCTTACTTTACCATATGCAATGTTATCCATGTTGTATATCTATGACAAATGAAGATTTTGCTTGGTGTAAACTATAGATTATTAAATTGGATAACACCTGTAATAATCTGAATGTTATTCTATGGATTGAACATATGTTATTCGACTTTCATCACTTGAAGGTAGATGTGGCTGAGTTACTATGATGCCTTCATCAAAGACTATCAAATGTTATAGGTATATTGATTCTCCAACATCGTATGGATGTACCTTTTTCTTTCCTATTTCCTAATGATCCTTGGATGTATATGTAGTTCTATAAGTCTTAGATTCAATATTTACTTTACCTCTCTCACTGAATTCTCTTGATATGTGATATCTAATATTTGGGTGATAAAATGCAGGTTGATGCTATTACTACTATATCCCTTTCCTTGGAGATATATTATTTAGAGCTCTCTTGAATGGATCCAATGCTTATGCTATGCAAACATAGAATAATATGTGTAGATTTTTTCTCCCTGTGGTCTTGAACCTGTTATATTTCCTTTTGACGATGGTGACTTCCACTCCTTTTCAAATATAAGATGAGTGGGATAACACAGGGTTCAATATTACCTCCAAATTCTTGGTAATGTTATCCTTTGCTTGGTTATTCTTCCTCTTAGTAACCCAAGCTTTCCACTAATATTTGTACTATTATATATGCAAAATTGTAAGGTCTTCTTTTACTTAGAATAATTAATAGAATGTTGATATGTTTTTTCTCTCAAAATATACCTAACTTCTATTTTCTTCAATGTGCATGTTTGAACCTTGTAGACTATAAATTCTACACTACCTTTGAAGGCTTGAAATAAAAATTTTGATGCAACCTATAAAATTTTGTAACTGGTGATTTATAACTTTAATAAAAACCCAAATATAAGAAGCTCAACTAATGAAATTTTCCACATTTTGTTGCATGCATTTTTCCTTGTATATGATTATGATGATAGTAACTTTGGTTACTTCAATTTTATGCCTTTTTCTATCCTCAAATCTGAAAATTTTTAGATCAGAAAGCAGTCAACACCTTCACTAAAATGGTATCCTTGAATCCCAAAAATTTTGTAGGATCCTCCTACAAATCATAGCTGATATGTTCACTCAAGAACCCTTCAATGATGGCCCCAAAATCTATTATATTTGATGGTTTTTCTGTCTCCTTTATCTTGCAAAATTTTGACTTCAAACTAGATCTCCTCCTTAAAAAATCTGAAATCTTGAGATCTATTCCAAACTACCTTGAAATTTGATAATATTCTTGTTAAACCTTCTCCTTTGGGATTTTTTTCGAATGGTGATAGTTGCACCAATTAGTTACCTATCACTAGCTTCTCCCTTGGTAGTAATTTCTCCAATTATTTCTTCTAGGAACCCCTTCAATGGGGATCACAAAGACTTCTTCTTGTTTCTCCTTGAGACCTCTCCAAGGTCCTCAATCTTATAGCTTCAAAATATTCAATAAGACCTTCCTTGGCCTCTTCAATATTCAACTATGGAAGTTTCATAGTGAGATATTTTTCTAATATCTCTTGAATCTGTTGCTACTAAAATTTACAATAGAACTTTTTTGTTAGTTCTTCTCGATGCTCAATATTTTGTTATGGAAGTTCTTCAATAGGGCCTTCAATGGACCCCTTCTTCAATGAAAAGTTTTCAATATTAAATAGATAAACCAATATCAAATCTTTTCTAGGACTCTTCTCCTTGATTCTTTTCAATATTCAATGGGGTCTTCTTCCTAGGACCTCCTTCCTAGATTTGCAATCTTCAATGTGGCTTTCTTGGCCACTAGATCTATTCTCAATGTTTCAAGTAGGAGTCTTAAATATGCAAATATATTAATGGGACATTTCTCCTTAGACCTCCAAATATTCACTCTTTATATTTTTGCAACAAAGAATTAATCCCTGCACGAGGAAAGTACGTCAAATTTCAAGTAACAAAGATAAATTTCTTCTCTATATGTTGTAGGAATCTTCCCAACTTCTGAGAGTTAATTTTATGCAACAAGAAAAAATTAAATGATAGTGATCCAATAATTTTTTTGAAAACTTTTCTCTTCGTCAATAAAATATTAGAGATGATAAAATTTTCTATGACTCCATAGAAAATGATCTTCACTAGTTGGATTGCCAATCCAATGGATGCAATGTTGAGTTCTAGTCTTCACAAGTTTTTGCAACTCTATGGAAAAACTCTAGCCAAATCAATCATGTGGATTTCTCTATTTTCTATTATTCTACCTAGAGCTACTTATATCAAAAATCTATTGTGATGGTATTTGCATGCAACTATGCACAATGACTGATTTGGTTTGCAAATACTCAACAATAGCAATGGTGATCACTTGTGGCTTTCCTTTGATGCACAATGGCTCTAATACCACTGTTAGATTTTGGAGCCTTAAACTTAAAGTAAATACAATCACAAGTATTGAAATAAGCATGCAATATGATAACTATGATAAAGGTAACTTAACATGCATGGAAATATGATATAAAACTTCATACAATGCTCTAGAAATACTCATATAAGAAAGCTCACAAAAATTAAAATGCTTCTCTCATGGAATTACAACTACTCCATATTAAAAAAATGAAGCTATATTGTGACTATTACTACTCTCACCTATGCACTCGAAAAGCCTCTCTCAAACACTCACAATGAGGTCTATATATATAATAGAAAGATTCCTTGCCTCTTACTCAAATTTAAGACTCATGTACATGTGGACTACATGCACATTTACATCATTACACATTCTAAAACTTGTACATCTATTAAATTAATCTAATAAACTATTTATCTCCTAATATAATCCTAATCGGAATATGCACCCATGAAGGTACATTAGTAAAGAACCAAATGATGTAATATATTCCAACAACATCATCAATGATAGACAATTAAAATAATAAATTAAATTATATTGTTTCCTCATCAAGGGTCCTATGAGGTGGGTTGTGACATTACCCTCCCTTAGGATTAAATGTAGTCCCATGTGTTAATCTATAATAATAAATACATCAATGCATCTTCAAATCAAATAAGGAAACATGTCTATTATACTAGAATATTACCATTCACTGATAAAGTTAGTGACTCACTCATTCTGTATGATAAGCCATATAATTGTATCAATCATCCACTAATGATAGTCATGCTTACCATGCAAGGTGTCATTACAAGCCTTATCATCATCCATTGATGATACAAATGGCCATGCTTACTCCATGTAAGGGTGATATTCCATGGTATCATAATCCATAGATACAAATGGCCACACTTACTCCATATAATGGTGTCATTCCATGGTATCATCATGTGCTAATGATAAAAATGGTCATGCTTACTCTATGTAAGGGTGTCATTCCATCGTATCATGATAAATTTAGTGACTCACTCACTTCACATGATAAGCCATACAATTGTATCAATCATCCACTAATGATAGTCACACTTACCATGCAAGGTATCATTGAATAAGCAATTAATCCTCCTTAACATAGAGTAATTCAAAGGGTTTAATGATCCCATTTCAAACCATAGCTTAAAAGGCATATTTAAAATGCATTACCTCCCATGGACTTCTATTTATTTATTGGAAGCATAAAGTAAATTTGGCCCCCACAACCATTTATTTACAATGTTGAAAACATGATCTAAATTTGTCAATATGACATTTATCTCATTTTATTAAACATCACCCTTAATGCATGACCCCCATGGCCTCTAAATATAAAAGCATAGTCAATTTCTAAAGGTTCAAATCAATTATAAATTGTAATTTCCTTAAATAATTTAAGGGCACCCATGTTAAAAGAACAAATAACCATCCCCTATTTTACTATCAATCAATCATTCGATTACAACTAAACCTTTAGTTAATTGTTTTGTCCTCACCTTTATAATATCCACAAGTCATATTATAACAACCAAGCATGTGATTTAGCAAAGTCTTTTTAGAGTTGTTTGAGCAATTCATTACTAAGGATACCAACCTAGTCAATGATCTTAATTGCACCACTAGCAGCCTACCATTGATAGGTGGCTTCTCCACACAAAAACCACTATGTAGGATTAAACATATGCAATCAAAAAAATAGAGGAATCAACTGCAAGGTAGGTTCAACATTCAAAATAAAATTATTACCAATAGCTTACACCTCCTTGACACTAGGTAACCACCCACTTGGTGGCTCCATTTGTAACCATCGAGTGTGGTCAAAATATAAGGGGTGTTTACCCACTTATATGGTGTAAGACGTCTCCAAAAATCTGTGTATACAAGTGGGAGGTATTTATGGACAATTTCCCACTCATGCATCGAGGTACCACATGTCGATGGTGTCACCATGGTGGTGATGGCGGGGAACAAAAAAATGTATGCCCTTCCCTAAGTTTTACCTTAGGGAGGACATAATTTGATGGGGCAATGCAAAAACAAAGAGGCAACACCAGTAACACTAGAAGTGATAGAGGAAATAAATATGAACCTTAAAAAGCTTAGGTTAAAGGTTTATATAGGCATTGGAGAAAAATTTATGTGGGCAAAGATGGTAACTCATAGCGATGATAGGTCAAGGGATGGCGATAACCAGAGAGAAGTGATAATGATCTAGATGAGTGTACATAGAGACCACCATGGTGGATAGGTATTAAATTAACATTCCTAAATATCTTTAGGGAAAATATTTAACTCCTTGATGATATCCCCCATGAAGAACCTTTGCTTGCAAATGGGGTTGAAACAACTAACGTTCGTACCAACTAATCATGAACCTAAAATAGCATCCAAAGGAGGGAATAGTTAAGTTTAGGAGCTACAACACACACATTGATTTACATAGTGGATGACTATGAGTTATTTAGCATCTGTGAGAGGTGTAACTGAAGCCCAACAAGCTCAATTAGGTTTGATATTATCCAAGAACATCGTGAGATGCTATAGAGCAAGTGCAATAGAGTTTGACCATAACAAAATAAAGCTACAAGGAAAAATGGCGAGAGAAACTATAGTCAAACTTTGAGTTATTTGGTTTCTCATAGTGGGAGAAGGATAAAATATCTCATATTGGGCCTTCTTCGTTGCACATTGCTACACTAAAATAATGCTTTTGTGGATGGCCACCATTAACAAGTAGTAAATAAGAAAATATGTTACAAATAGAGAAGGACGTCCTCTACTATTTCTAAGATGTTATGGTTTTTTGGTAGCCCACAAACCAGTGGTTACTACACCAAGAACCTAGATAGAAGGAGATAAAAAAATAAATACAAAGATAGCATCAATTCTCCCAAAGATAAATATATAAAAAAAAAACACCTAAACATGTGTACCAAGGTAGAATGCTAAGGTTCCAATCTTCAAATCCAAAGACAAATAATCGCACCAACATTGTTCAATATGTTGAGGATGACCAATATTCTCCTTACAAGGGTGATTTCAAACATAGAGTTTCCTAGACAATGCAAAAGGGGGGAAATATACCCTTACAACGACTAGGGTCACTCAACATTAGCAAGGGATTAAACTCCCTCCCTTTAAGCCTACCTCTAGCCTTTTGATATTATCTACTTGATAAAAACCAAGAAGGTGTAGAAAACAATAATAGATCATAAAAAATAAAGTTAACAAGGCATGGAAACAAAAAAATGTAACAACGTCTAAAACCTATATATGAGAAAAATAAAGCTGGCCTGAAAGCCTCCATAGTTTTTGGTTTTTTAAATTGTTTTAGCCCTCTTCCTCCTCTTCCATCTCTCTCCATAATCTCCTCTCCTTTCCTCATCTTCTCTCTTTTTTCTTTTGAAAATCCCCTACCCCTCTTAGGGTATGATGGCTTCTCCCCAAATCCATCCTCTTTCCCAAGGAGACCTATCCCTTTCCCAAGTGCCAAGGGGCAAACCCCATTTAGCCCATCATTAAAAATAAAACCATTATTAATAAAACTTTTTCCCCCCATTTTTGTGCTTAATCAAATCAAAAGTAGTATTACAAAAAATATTTGTATTACACAAGAATTTTTTTTATTTTATATTAATTAGGGTTAAATCTATCCCCACCAACATAAGTCCATCTATGTAGGTGGACTTAGCATATTGTGAATGTACCATCTATCTCTCTCTGCTAATCCTTCTAACCAAAACCCATGAGCATAACTAATTTACTTTTTAAGGTTTAAGCATTTAAAAACCATTCACATGCATTTCATTATGAGTCCATAACCATAATCATATTTCATATATTGGAGCAATATACCATAGCAAGCTATCTCTAGAAACATTAAATGACAAGATCATAAAATAACAACAATTATCACATACATGTGACATAATATATATCTTGGGAACCCTCATGGGGAATAAACCCAACCTCAAATGTTCTTTACCATTTTATTAATTTAATTGCTTTCAATACAATCATGTAAAAGGGATCCCATACCCCCTTTATTACATACATCAATATAAGTCCATAAGGTCCCATAATTTCCATATCCACACACATGAATAGATTATTTAACTCATTTTACATAGTCATGAGGGAACCCCATAATTCCTCAAATGAACTCCACATTCATCCTCTAAGGATATCACTTCCTTGGGTCTAAGCTCAAAGAACATATCCTCCCCAACAATCCAAAGTAAGGACATCACTATCATATTGAACATATGCATAAGAATCCCTATAATTCACATAATCCAATACCAGTCTCGCATTTGACAATACATTACAAACTTACTAAAAATACCAAAAGTCTTTTCACTAAACATATACCAAACCATTACAATTTTTTTTACATATAACAAGAAGAGACCCTATAATCCCTCAAAGAATGGAACTCCTCTTCCATTCTTCCTTTAATTTCCAAGCTTGTACATAGCAATAATCATAGATAAATCATTTAATCTATCTTCCAAAATCATAGATAAACCATTTAATCTAATCCTTTATCCAATCATAGACATTTCATTTAGTCTATCATATGAATATACTATCCACTAGCATATTTCACCACATCAAATCAAATGAAGCACATTATCTACTAATATTTATTTCTAACTCATGCAAACATGTTATCCCCTAACATGATTCAATTCATCAAATCAATGAAATACATTATCCATTAATGTATTTTTCTATCACTTCAAACATGCTATCCACTAACATGCTTCAACTCAATATTTAATTAAGCTACATTATTCACTCATGCATTTTCTAACTCAAGATCTAGATATAACCTTTCATCTAACCAAATTTTAGCATCAAGTATCCTTCCATTAACTAGAATTAGAAGTCAAAATCCCTAACTAAAATTCTCCACAACATTCCTTTCCACAAGCACTCAATCTCTCCAAGAGATTGGTCCAAACATTCTCTCAATTCCTTTACAAAATTGGTCCTAAAGACCTTTCAACTTTTCCATAAAATTGATCCTAAGATTCTTCAATTGGTCAAATAAACTTCCTCGTAATTGTGCAAAGGGCCTTCCTTTTAATTAACTAAATCATAACTATCGAAATTCTTTCAGCAAGGAAGTCTTCCCATTACCTTAAGCAAACAGAAGAAGGAACATAATTCCTTTCTGTTAAAAATACGTCCATATCTCTATTTAAAAAAATCTCAAATCAAATATTAAAATCATATATCCTTTTGTTTTTCAAAGTAGGCCCCATTGACCTCTTTAAATCAACTATTTAAAAATTTTAAATTAATTATTAAAATCATATATCTTTTATTTTTCAAAGTAAGCCCCCTAGCCTCTTTAAATCAACTATTTAAAAATCTTAAATCAATTATTTTTTTTTTGAAAAAAATGAAAACTTGTATTAATACAAAGACCAGATACAAGCGGGAGAGAGCACATCCCGACCCAGAGCCAAGAGCAACACAACAAGGGCAACGCACACAGGCAACACTAGCAGCCACAGGGCAAAGGGAACAAACGACGCAAAAAGGCGACATGTCGCGAAAACACGACATGTCGCGAAATCGCGACAGGCACCCCCGTCACGGCCGCTTCGGCGCCAACAGTCGCGATAACGCGACATGTCGCGATATCGCGACATGTCGCGATTTGTGACATGTCGCGATATCGCGACATGTCGCGATTTGCGACATGTCGCTATATCGCGACATGTCGCAAAATCGCGACAGGAAGGGCCCTCGACAGCCGCCCGCAGAAGGTGTCGCGAAAACGCGACGAAAAAACTAAACGACACTCATGCCACAAAAGGGTCGCGATATCGCGACAAAAAACCAACCAAACACTTAAGAGCCAAACGTGCCTCGAAATCGTGACAAAAATGCCAAGCTGCAACCAATTAACCAACCTGTCGCGAAATCGTGACACAATACCACCTTTGTACTGCATCTTCAAAATAGGCGCAATATTGCTAGAAAAACCCAACAAGAGCCGCGACAGCGCTACATGACGCCAAATCGCGCAAGAAATTCGCCAAAGGCCGAAAAGGCACAACCTGTCGCGAAATCGCGATAAAAACCAACTCGAGGCCGCGACAGCGCTACAGGTCGCGATATCGCGACAATTTTCCACCCAGCCGCCTAAGTGCCAAACGTGTCGCGAAATCGTGACAGGAAAACCTTGCAGCTTCCAATTCTCAAACTTGTCACGAAAACGCGACGGAAAATTAACTTTGCTTTTCAACTTCATAAAGGGGACGAAATCGCGGCAGGAACTCCACACGGTCCACGAAAGCGATTCCTGTCGCGATATCGTGATATGTCGCGATATCGCGTGTCGCGAAATCGTGACATGTCGCGAAATCGTGGCACGCGATATCATGACAGAAACCCACCAGAGGCCACGAAGGCACAACCTGTCGCGATATCACGACAGCAACCAGCCAGAGGCCGCGACAGCACTACATGTCGCGATATCACGACAAAAAAGAGCCTTAGCAAAAAAAACTTTGCACATTATTTCAAAAATTGTTCAAGGCCTTGTCTGATCTCTGCATCCTCCACAGACATATTACTATGCAGATGCATCCCAACCTCTCTCTCAGCACCCATCTTAGCGAGGAAATCAGCCGCTTTATTGAGAGATCTACTAGCATAAACAGGTATCACATCCTCTAATTCCTTCCAAAGCTCTGTAATTTGGGAGACCAAAAACCGCAGCCTCCAAGCTTTTAAGGCAAAGTTCCTCATGCAATCAAGAGCACCAACCAGGATTTGGGAATCAGACTCAATGATTATCTTTCTATGACCTTGCTTGACGGCCCAGATGGAGGCAGATTTAATAGCAAAGGCCTCAGCTTCATTGTTTGTGGCATATCCCAGACCTTGCAATTCCCAATAGAGCACAGTCCCAGCATGATCACGCAGATAACTCCACTACCAGCATTGCCCGGATTGCCTTTTGTAGCTCCATCAGTATTGATTTTGACCCAGCCTTCTGGGGGAGGTTTCCAACAACTTCTTACCTGTCTCTCAAGATCAGCATCTCTCCCTTCCAAAGGCTTAGAAGCAGGCTGATTTTCCTCCTCAGCATAGATGGCAACGGTTTCCACAACTTTGCTCCAAATGACCTGCCATATCCCATCCACCGAAGAGAAGGTTTCACGAAAAATACGAGCATTTCTTTCCAACCACACCTGCCACCAAATAAAAAGGAAACCGAGCTCCCAGCCAGTACGAAGATCTTTAGATATAAATCTACCTCTCTTCCAGCTTTCCCATAAATTGGTCCGAGACATGTCTCCAAGAGCCTGAAGTTTAAAGTGGGAGAACCAACGATGCCAAATCTGCTGTGTGAAAGGACAATCAAACAGAAGATGATCCGCAGTTTCCTCATTCCTATAACATAAAACACACTGGGAAGGGCCAATGATGCCTCTAATTCTGAGGTTGTCAAAGGTCAAGATACCATTATGCATCACTGCCAAGAAAAGAAGTTCACTTTCGGCCAGCCCTTGGGATGCCATATCTTCCTCCATTCTTGAACAGGAAAAGAGTGTGGGGGGGGCTCAGGAAGGATCGAATCATAGCCCTCCTTCACAGAATAAACCCCTAGGTTCCCAAAGCCCCAGGCAAGCTCATCCTCCACATCTCTCCCAGTAAGAAACCTTTCTGACAATAGTTTTTCCAGAGTTGGAGCCTGCTCCGGAGGGATTGGAATAGGCCATTCACCCAGCCGCTTAAACTTTTGGACCTTATACTCCCCCAATTGGCTGGTATTGAAGTAGCTTTCAATATTAATCCATCCCTTATCTTCAAGAGCTGATTTTAATGGATGCAAATCAGGAAACACAACAAGGATAGGAGGATTCTGATCCCAAGAATCAGTCCAAAATCGGGCCTTCTCCCCTCTCCCAACTTTCCAGAACAATTGATCTTTGATAATGCGAGATCCAAGCTTGAGCGCCTGCCACACAAGAGATCCATTACCCTCCAAAGGATAGCGGCCCAAGTCATTGGGATGAACAAGGCCCAAGTATTTATTAGAAAGGATTCTGCTGCAGAGGGACGTAGGCTGGGAAATCCACCTCCAATACAATTTACTAGCCAGGGCCCGATTGTTAAACTTGGAGCTTCTTAAACCCAGCCCACCTTTTTCCTTGGGCTGGGTGACCTTATCCCAACCAACCAAGGCCCATTTCCTCTCTCCTTTGGCACCTTCCCAGAGAAAACTTCTAGCCACTTTGTCCAGCTCTTTCCAAATTGATGAAGGGGCGGCCAGAATAGAGAATTTATAAATTGGCATGGCCTGAATAACAGACTTCAAGAAAGTTAGTCGGCCCCCATAGCTTAACCATCTATGAGACCAGTGATTCATTCTCTCTTTGATGCCATCCAAAAGGTCCTTCTAGAAATCAGCTTTCAGTTTTTTGAAATGCAGAGGAACCCCCAGATAAGCAACAGGAAGAGAGGTCCTAGTGAAACCCAGGATCTCCATAACTCTCTCTTGTGACCTTTGATCAAGGTTAAAGAAGACCACTTTTGATTTTGTTTCATTGATGACTTGATTAGAAGCCCGAAGGTAGACGTTAAGAGAGTCTTTGATTCCTCTTGCTTCCCTGAGGCTGGCAACTCCCACCAAACCAATATCATCCACAAACTGTAAATGAGTCAAAACTTCAGCCCCGATTTTAATTCCTGTTATCTGTCCTTGACGTCTTCTTCTTAGGAGGAGTCTGCCTAATCCTTTAGCCAAGATGAGAAAGAGATAAGGAGAGCAAGGATCTCCTTGGCGGAGACCCCGAGAGGCTCCAAAAGGTGGCGAGGGAAGTCCCTTAATTAAAACAGAGTAGGATGGCGTTGAGATACAGCTCATGACCTAGACAATCCAGTCCTGAGAAAAACCAAAGGCTGCCAACATCTTGACCAAGAAGCCCCACTCTACTCTATCATAAGCCTTAGACATATCCAGTTTGATGAACATTCCCTTGTTACCTGAATTGTGCATAGAATGGATAGCCTCCTGAGCCAATATCACTCCATCCAAGATCTGTCTTCCTTCAACAAAACCCCCTTGCTCAGGGGAGATTATATTCTCGAAGAAGGGGTTTTAGTCTTTCAGCCATAATTTTAGTGATAATTTTGTAAATCACATTACATAAGGCAATAGGTCTGAAATCAGAAATGTGAGCCCCCCCCTCTCCTTTAGGAATTAATGTGATAAAGGTGTGAATTAGAGCCTTGAGCATTCTTTTGTTAGTTCGGGACTCCTCAATGACAGACCAACACATCCTCCTCCAAGATATCCCAAAAGGCCCGAAAGAACTCAATAGGGAAACCGTCCGGACCGAGCGATTTTCCCTGTGCACATCCCAAAGACCACCTTCTTGAGTTCATCACGATCAATGGGCTTAAGAAGGGCCTGATTCTCTTCATGAGAAATAATAGAGGGAATGCCCTCAATGACTTCATTTTGGGCTTCCACATCATGCTGCATACTTTCCTTGAAGAGGTTTGAGAAGTACTCCATAGAGAGGGAGTGCATATCAGGGAGATTGTCAAAAGAGTTTCCATTCTCGTCTTGAAGGAATTCCATGTTATTCAATTGCCTTCTAGCACAGGCAGAGCGATGGAAAAATTTAGTATTTCTGTCTCCTTCTAATAGCCAAGTATTTCTTGCTCTCTGTCTCCAGTAGATCTCTTCTTGATTATCAATGTCCTCAACCGCTTTGCGTAAAGCGTCATCCTCGAATTTAAGATGCTCAAAAATACTTCCTTCTCTGAATTGTTTTTGCACCTCATTCCATCTGGCCAACAAAGGAGCCCGTTGGAGCTGGAAATCAGATTTGTTAGTTTGCTTCCACTGTTTTAGTTTACTCTTAACAAAAAGAAGCTGTTTATGAAATTTGAACATAGCTGTTCCGAAAGGGAGACGACCTTCTTCCCACCACTGTGGAATTTTCCTTCGTAGGTCCTCTTTTTGCAACCAAAAATTTTCAAATTTAAAAGGTTTGTAATACTTCCCTGACATAGTCCCTCCCTCCAGCAAAATGGGAGAGTGATCTGAGACTGGGCCCTCCAAAATCTGGAATTTGATATTCCATCTAACATAAGCTTCCTCCGAGACCAAAAACCGGTCAAGCTTAACCCTCCTATTGTATGGCTCTCTTCTCTTATTAGTCCAGGTAAAGTTTGTACCAGGGCCTTTGATATCAACAAGGTTAAAGGCCTGGACTTGGGCAATAAACGACTGGTCCCCCTGTATCCAGAACTGGGAGGCCACCTTCCTGATCCCTAGCAGATAATTTAGCATTGAAGTCCCCAGCAATAATCCAATCAAAATCTTCTCGGGAGGACCTCATGTTTTGAACAACTTTCCATTGAAACCGCTGACCATCGGTGTTCTGAGCCCCATAGAAATTTGTAATTAAGACTTGTTCAACTGTAACAATATTCTTAAAAAGAGATGTGAGGACACCTCTCCAGGGCTATATGTTCTATTGCTATCCACGCCAGAGGATTCCAAAGAGTAGCAATCCCTCCCGAGGCACCTAGAGCAGCCACCGCCATATGGCCAGCACCCCTCCAGATTCGGCTCGACGCTTTACTCATAAGGTCTAATGACATTTTTGTCTCCTGAATGAGCAGAAAGTTCTGTTTTACTTCTCTCTAAAAGTCTTTGAACAACAGATTGATGGGTTCTACTATTTAAACCCCTCACATTCCAAGATTGAATAATCATTGGAAACCTTGGGAGCAATAAGAATCAATTGTTCTCGCCAATCCTCCATTGATTAGCTTATCTCCTTGCACTGCAATTAGATCCTTATTGGATTTCCTGCCCACCCCTTGAGAATTACTGTTTTTCGACCTCTTCTCCACCTGGGAAATTCCAAGAGCTGGTCTTTCTCTGAGCTTTTCTGCAGTTCCCATGGTAACATCTTTGATAGCTGGCTGTACTGGGGAGTGGATTACCAGAGTCCCTGGGTTTTCTTGCTGCAAAGTCTCAGAGGAGTCAATCACCTGTTCAAGGACAGGGCTTGATGAGGGAGGAGCATGAGTAAGGATGATATTATCCTCAAGGTTCCCATATGCTCCTTCCATAATTTGGTCTTCTTGATCCACAAGAGATTTGAAGATTTCATACCGGTTGGTTGGCTTGGGAAGAGCTTGCTCCTTGCCATTTCTCTTTTTGTTTCTTCTTCTCTTCTGCTGTTCAAAGCCATCTTTCAGGCCCTCATAACCAGGGGGAATGATGGGTGGATCCTTGATCGAAGTGGATTTAGACTCTCGGGGGCGATTTGACATTCCCTGTGGAGCATCCGCTTTGGTGCTCAAGATATTTGGGCAGAGCCTAGCCAAATGGCCATGCAAATGACAGACTCTACAACGGAAAGGTAGGGCTTCATAGTCTAACTGTTGTATCCAGGAATGTCCTGCTAACTCCAGTTCCATCTCAGCTGGTAGCGGTTGGCTAATATCCAGTTCAACACAAATTCTCGCATAAACAACAGTGTTTCCTTCAATGGTATCCTTGGAAACTCCCAGATATCTACCTAGAGAGTTGCCTATCAGTTCAAGAATCTGCTCACCCCAAAACTCCATCGGGAGAGCATACAGCCGGATCCAAACCGGGATAGCCGTGGGCTCAATGCGAGGGTCGAAACCCGCTCTCCACGGTTGGACAAATAACCCTGCCGGGCCATGGCTCCTCTTCTCTGATTCAAATGCTCTGTTTCTATCCAATAAGGAAGAAAAACTAATAATAAAATACCCATTGCTTATGGGCCATAAGGAGTACTCACCGATAGGCTCCCAGTTTTGTCTCACCCAAGAATGCAAAAAGTGCAGGGTGGGTCGAATGCCCATGAATTTGCAGATCAGATCATGAGTAGCACGATAGTTTATCGTGTCTTCAACCAGCTCTGGTTCAATGACTATCTTCGGTCTTGACGCAGATTGCGGGAGACATCCATTGACTCTATGCACAGGAGAACCCTTGCCCGCATTCCTGGATAGCAGATGGAAAGCACTCCGCTGAGCATCATCAGAGGAAGACGCAGGATTTTCTCGTAATATCTCCGCATAAGAGGTCTTCTTCCCCTCGAGAAAACCTGGAGGAGACCCCATTGGGCCCTCCCGGGGCACCGAAAGAGCCTACAATAAAGACCAACACAGAACCCCCCAAGACCCTGGAAGAGGCTTCCGATCAGAAACCCTAGAGGCTCGGCCGTCGGCAGTTCAGAAGGTTTCCCGCCAAATCGCCAGAGCTCAAAAATCGCACCCTAAACTCATATATATGTTACTATAGATATTTCAAGTTCCATAAACATGTTGACCTTGTCCATTATCTTAAATCAATTATTAAAATTATATATCCTTTTCATTTTCAGAGTAGCCCCATGGCTCCTTTATTCATTTTAATTAACAATGGCTCTTTTTAAATCACTCGTTCGACCCCCTCCTTAACATTAAAAGGAGTGCTTTAAATTAAAGGGCCACATAGTTTTAATCAAACAAATGGCCTGTATGAACACATGTTCGACGCCGAGTCTTAATTAGCTGGCGGACCCCACCTCTCCACACCTCGACCTTAATTGGCAGGGAGGGTATAGTTTCCATGATATAAACCCCATAAATTTATTTAGTGGCCCTCCCCCTTAATTTAATAATCATGGGCCAACTTCGTTTCACAAGACCAAATAATGTTGCAAGCATGTGTGGCCAAATTCAGTTACTCGCCAAGTTTAATTCCAAAGCACTAGTCCCCTGCTTCCCTTCCTTTAATCTTGGTTTAAAGCATATTAATATTATTGAATCAGCATTAATCGCCCCTTTTTAAAAAAACACAATTTAATTACTACTAAAAATATTTCATAATGCTTTAACCCAATGGTCTTCCCAACGCATATATATTTTCGCCCCTTTTTTCTTAATTTACTAGCATCCTCCAACTTATTTTAGTCATATTTAAGCATCAACTACTATTCCTTTCCTTTAATTACACTCGAAAGCTATTATTCATAATCTTTAACACCATAATAATATTATTTATTTTACTTGCACTTGGGATGCAGCACAACGGTTCAGGTTTTGGTTATTTTTCAGAAGGTTCAAGGTTCAAACCGTGGCGTGCACGAGTGTGTGACGGGATGCGTGTGAGATGGCTTTGTGTTAAATTCCCTATTGATAAGTATAGCTCTCAGCTTTATGAGGAATCATGGTTAGGAGAGGTTGTTCAACCTTGTGCGTCAATCAAGGGGTTTCTCACAAAATATATATAGTATATTACTTTATTTTATTTTTTGAATTTACATGGTGAAATTGGTAGTCGCCAGAGACTGGGTAAGCTGTTCAGTTTTTATGGCTGCCATATTATTCTGCGTTGTTCGCTTCGAAAACCGTCACATAGATTTTTTTGCGTATCGAAAACCGTCACATAGATTTTTTTGCGTAATTCGCTCCAATAACCACCATGTCACAATCATTTTAATCATTTTTTATGTCGTTGAAAACACCAGAAAAGACAAACATTCAATCCAATGAAACCCAAGATTTGAATCTTGGACCTCCGCCCTTTATGCTTTATGAGGTTTAGTAGAATCAATTAATCTACAACTCACACCTCGAACCTAATACCACAATAATATTTAAAATTTAAATAAAAGCATCTTAACAAAACAAGAGTTAAGCAGGTCCACATGACCTTACTATTAAGTTGACATATCAATAAAACATTTGTTTAAATAACGTTCCACAATGGGCCCCCTTAAATCCAATAATCCCTTATTAGTTAATGTGGCCCCATCACGCGTTGACAAGGGGAGGCGGTAATAGGAATGTTATTATAGCATTCAATTAAAACATTCTGGTAAAAGTGCCAAGGAGATTTCTCGATTTCCACATCGGTGGGTTCAGGAAGGGTTTCTAGCTTCCACATCGACGAACACGGGTAGGGTTTTCGAGCTTCCATGTCGATAGACACAGGGAAGGTTTTCGGGCAAGTTTTCGGGCAAAGCTGACCACACCCCAATCGCGAGCATCATCTATGTTGTAAAGTAATAATATCTAGAGTGACATCGGGTCACAATTTTTTTTAAAAATTAAAGTTAAATTATTTTAGTTGAAATTGAAATGTTTTCTTATAAAAACGACAAATAATCTAAAACAGTTAAAAACAAAAAAAAATTGAAGATGCAATATACATACCCAAAAGAATGCTGCAAGCACTGGTTAAGCATGTAAATGCAGTACAAATAAAACACATATAAATGCTTGTTGAACAAAATGGTTTATGCACAAAGAGCTATGTAGTGAGTGAGCACTCTACTGTTGTAAGTGCCCATGGTAATAGGTAAATGTAAATTACAAAAAGTCTCTTTCTCACAATAAGCATCATAAGTTGTTGTGCTGAAATATTGTCAACTACGCTATTCACTAATAGTGTTCTATTGAATAAGCTATGCATACTTGCTATCCTACTGCATATATGACTATATATATATACATCAAGGATGGGTTGAGAGGCATAATGAGAGGCTGTTTTCTAACGACATATGGGGTAGTGTTGTTCATACGATTGCTGCTCGCTACAACCTACATCTCCCTCCAAAATTTGCACCCAATAATGATGAGAAAGAAAAATTGTAGAATTTCAATACATTTACTACATAAACATTCAAGCCGGCTCAATTATAACTTAAGAAATAATCTTGATAAGATTATTCTACTTTCAAACCAACGGAAACATTCACAATCTTAAGAGCTGAACAATACACCCAGGAATAAACTTGGATTTAACCAAGCACAAGTATGGACTAACAAAGAACTTGGAGCAATTCACTAAATACCCATGAACAATGAAACAAGCATTTGAATGCTATAAATAAACTACTCTATTGATCACTCTCAAATGAATTACAATCACACACTATTGTATGTATTCTTATAGAATACCACACCCTACAGAACTATGTAGAGCACCAAAGTTCAACAACAAAGCACTGCAATCATAATATGAAGGTCCAAATAAGATCAAAATGAGGAAACCGATATATGTATAGAAAGCTTATTATGAGACCTTTCCAACGGTGTAAAGAACATGCAAAACAAAGTTGCAAGTCAAAAGTTATGAGCTATGCAAGATAGTTGAACAAGGTCTGCCCAAGGCTTGGAAAAAAAGGACAAAACGTGATTTTCAGAGGTGAAAGTAAGAACGAATACTGAATGAAATATGGAGTGTGATATATGGTTGTAAATCTCTTGGAAAGGGATTTCCAATGGTGTATTATTTGCAGCAAATTGACAAACGTGGTAGAAGTTATACACCTCCAAATTAGGCAATTCAAGTTTTTCTGTAAAATCTGGACTACAACATACAAGAAAATGCAGTAGACTAAAAAATAGATTTTTCACCTTTTAATTCATGTTTTCTCACACACCAATATTATACAATGCAATAACAATCATCTTAATCTATCTTGGAACTCAAACCTAAAGAATATATGGCAATTACAAACAAGGTAACAGTTCAAGACTGTTACAACTACAATATTTCTACACCGACACTTGTACAAAACTATTACAAAGTGGTTACATATTCACTTGTGCCTTCTAATCAGAAAATGCACACATATCAGCATCAGTTTCTAACATTCTCCCCCTTGATGCTGAGGGAACTCATTCCAAGAGTTTAGAAGCATCACAAATTGAAGAAACTGATTGATTGATCCTTTTTTTTGTTTCCTCCAATTTTGTAACAAATAATCAAAAAAATTAAAAAATAGAATTTGGCACTCCTTCTGCTCTTCATCTTTGATCAGGTTATCCTCCATCTCTGATTCTTTCTCCTTCAAATAACTGAGTGCCTTTTTATGACCAACTCCCCCTTCATCAAAATATTCTTCAACTGGAATTCCAACAATACCAAAAGTATTGGTTCTCAACAACCAATCTTGCACACTCTTACTATGGTCTTTAAACCATATTTTAGCTGATACTCTTCCTGAGTATTTACAACCATGAATCATCTCATGTAGATGATTTTGCCACATTACAATCTCAGCTATCTCAACACACATTATTACATAGAACATAGTCATGAAATGACTAATTACAAATGCTACTAGCAAATAATACTCCTCACACAAATCATCACTCTTCACAACTGCTATACATTTCTGCTTCTTCCAAGGAATTTTGAACATATCACAAAAGTAATCATTGTTGCCTTCACTCGAGTTCAAGAGACCCAAGTTACCCACCATTGTCTTCACTCCAAGAAGACTCTTCTTCAAGGTTGGCTTCATAAAACAAGCTTCAAAACTTATTATTTGCAAATGATGCCATGGTAAGACATTCTCCATCTTCCTCATACACAACAATAGTATTATAACTGTTCACAAAACATCCACTCAAAAAATCATCAGCAAACAAATAATCAAGCAAAAAATCATCACCTCTTTGCTTGGAGTTTTGAGTAGGATTCCATATGCCTTCCTTTGTTTCTTTTGTGCTTCCCATGAAGCCATACTGTTGTAAATTTGATTCACTATTTGTTGCTCTTGAAGCAACCATTAAATATTTAACAAGAGTTCTCCTCCTTTGTGCAATCCATGTTGGTGTGTTAAAACACCATTCACACAAACAATCATTCATTGTTGCCTCTTCAAGATAACCCACATTTTTTATTTCAATTACTCCTGCTGAGCAATCTCTCTCATTCTTCTATACAATACAATTTTTAGATTTCATTATTGATGTTTCCATAGTCATTACAACATGAAAATCATCAATCTCTTTATTTTTTTTATTTTCTATCTCTTCAATGAGATAGTCTTTGCTATTCTCCTCTTCAAATAAAAATAGTCCTTACTCTTAATGAGTGATCTTCATTGAGAATGAAGCTAATAGTTTTCATCTCCTCTTCATCCAAAACTTCTCTTGGATCAAAATCCCACAAAATTTCTATCTTCTCAACAAGACAATCATCATTCACTCCTGATGAGTGAGATTCTAACTTTGATTTATCAAAATACCCATCTACTCCATGTAAATGGTCTTTAAGAAAAAAAAACTCCATTGTGAGTGTTTCTTCTTCATCTTCATTTAAATTTGCTTTTTTAAAAATGCAATTTTCCATTCCTGATGAATGGTCTTCATCCCAACATTCATCCATAAACAATGCAACACCATCATCTTCCATGTTTACTTTATTAAAACAAACATCATCAAGCCAACACTTCATCACAAGTGTTGCTTCAACATTGTCATCAACATTCTCCTCCATGAGAATAATGTTTGATTCATGATATGAATCCTCTTTACATTTCTGATTTTGTGTCTCCTCCATGAGACATGCTCCATCAACAAAATTATGAGATTGTGTCTTCTCCATAAGACACTCTACAACATATGCCTCTTCAATGAAACATTCTTCACTTTCAACATCAACAAAATCTGGAGATTGTATCTCCTCTTCAACAAAACATTCTTCAAATGTTTCACAAACAAAATCAGGAACTATGTTCATGCTTGATAAACATGACACACCCACATCTTTTTCTTTCTCATAAGTAGAAAGAAATTCATCAACACAACTCTCTTCCATGAGATATTTACAATGCCCTTCACAAGGATCCTTCTCTACAAAAAAGAGTTCATCATTACAAAAATACACCGCACATGGCTCTTCACAGGAAAAAGACTCCATACAAGAAAAAGGTTATTCCCCCTTGCTCATACTATCTTCATAATTGCCACACACAATCTCACACAATTTTTGTGAATTCCCAAATTCATGTTTGAATGTTTTCCATTCTACAAAAGTTGTTTTACAACTTACAATAAGAGGAAAAAAAATATTCTTTATACCTTTTTTGATATCCATTAGAGCCAAACAATTTTTATGCTGAGATTCTTTCTTCATTCTTCTTTCTTCTCCTTCTAGCTTGCTCCAATATTCTAGTTCTGAATACCCATCAAAAATTATGTCCCAGAGTCCTTGGGTAATCAAAAATATCTTCATTTTGATATCCTAGAATTTATAATCTTCACCATAAAATTCTGGCACTTCTAGATCTGCATACATGGTGGTCAGCATACAAAGAACAATAAATAATTCTTTTTTTAAAGACTTAATAAATCTCTAAAAATTCACAACCAAGTTTTGGAACAACCAAATCTTCTAAATTCACTATCTCTGGAACAATCTGCAACTTACCTCAAGAGCAAAGCTCTAAAAAATATTCACCTACAGGAGCATGCTATGATACCACATGTAGAATATCATTAGATTTACTACATAAATATTCAATCTAGTTCATCTATAACTTAAGCAATAATCTTGATAAGATTATTCTACTATCAAACCAATGGAAACATTCACAATATTAAGAGCTGAACAATACACCTAGGAATAAACTTGAATTTAACCAAGCACAAGTATGGACTAACAAAGAACTTGGAGCAATTCACTAAATACCCAAGAACAATGAAACAAGCACTTGAATACTGTAAATAAACTGCTCTATTGATTGCTTTCAAATGAATTACATTCACACACTACTGTATGTATTCTTATAGAATACCACACCCTATAAAACTATGGAGAGCACTATGCAAAGCACCAAAGTTCAAAAAATAGACACCTGAGTCACAATATGAAGGTCCTAATGAGATCAAAATGAGGTAAATTATATATGGATAGAAATATTTTTGTGAGAGCTTTCCAACGATGTAAAGAACATGCAAAACAGAGTTGTGAGTAAGAAGTTATGATCTCTGTGAGATAGATGTAAAGGGTCTGCCAAAGGCCTGGAAAAAATGGACAAAATATGATTTTCAGAGGTGAAAGTAAGAACGAATACTGAATGAAATATGGAGTGTGATATATGGTTGAAAATAAATTGGAAGGTGATTTTCCAACGGTGTATTACTTTCAGCAAATTGATAAACGTGGCAGAAGTTATACACCTCCAAATTAGGTAATTCGAGCTTTTCTATAAAATCTGGACTGCAACATACAAGAAAATGCAACATGCTAAAAAAAAGGATTTTTCACCTTTTAATTCATGTTTTCTCACACACCAATATTATACAATGCAATAGTAATCATCTTAATCTATCTTGGAACTCAAACCTAAAGAATCTATGGCAGTTACAAACAAGGTAACAGTTTAACACTGTTACAACTACAATATTTCTATACCTACACTTGTACAAAATTGTTACAAAGTGGTTACATATTCTCTTTTGCCTTATAATCCAAAAATTCACACATGTCAACATAAATTTCCAACATTCTCCCCCTTGATGCTGAAGGCACTCATTCCAAGAGTTCAGAAGCATCTCAAATTGAAGAAACTAATTGATTGATCTTTTTTTTTGTTTCCTCCAATTTTATAACAAAAAATCAAAAAATTAAAAAATGGAATTTGCCACCCCTTCTACTCTTCATCTTTGATCAGGCTATCCTCCATCTCTGATTTTTTCTCCTTCAAATAACTGGGTGCATTTTTATGACCAACTCCCCTTTCATCAAAACATTCTTCAACTGTCATTCCAACAATACAAAAAGTATTACTTCTCAACAACCAATCTTTCACACTCTTACTATGGACTTTAAACCATATTTCAGCTGAACTATTTTTGAGTATTTACAAGCATGAATAATCTCATGTAGAAGATTTTGCCACATTACAATCTCAGCTATCTCAACACACATTGCTACATAGAACATAATCATGAAATGACTAATTACAAATGCTACTAGCAAAGAATACTCCTCACACAAATCATCACTCTTCACAACTGATGTACATTCCTCCTTCCAAAGAATTTTGAACATATCACACAAGTATAATTATTTCCTTCACTCAAGTTCAAGAGACCCAAGTTACCCACCATTGTCTTCACTCCAAGAAGACTCTTCTTCAAGGTTGGCTTCATAAAACAAGCTTCAAACCTTGCATTGTTTGCAAATGATGCCTTGGTAAGACATTCTCCATCTTCCTCATACACAACACAAGTATTATAACTTTTCACAAAACATCCACTCAAAAAATCATAAGCAAACAAATAATCAAGCAAAAAATCATCACCTCTTTGCTTGGATTTTTGAGTAGGATTCTATATACCTTCATTTGTTTCTTTTGTGCTTCCCATGAAGCCATACTGCTGCAAATTTGACCATTAAATCTTCAACAAGAGTTCTCCTCCTTTGTGCAATCCTTGTTGGTGTGTTAAAACACCATTCACACAAACAATCATTCATTGTTGTCTCTTCAAGATAATCCATATTTTTCATTTCAATTACTTCTATCGAGCAATCTCTCTCATGATTCTATACAATACAATTTTTAGATTTCATTATTGATGTTTCCATAGTCATTACAACATGAAAATCATCAATCTCTTTCTTTTTTAATTTTCTATCTCTTCAATGAGATTGTCTTTTCTATTCTCTTCTTCAAATAAGACAGTCCTTACTCTTAATGAGTGATCTTCATTGAGAACGAAGCTAATAGCTTTCATCTCCTCTTCATCCACAACTTATCTTGGACCAAAATCCCATAAAACTCTTATCTTCTCAACAAAACAATCATCATTCACTCCTAATGAGTGATATTCCAACATCGATTTATCAAAATACCCATATACTCCATGTAAATGATCTTTAAGAAAACAACACTCCATTGTCAGTGTTTCTTCTTCATATTCATTTAAATTTGCTTTTTAAAAAAGGTAATTTTCCATTCTTGATGAATGGTATTTATCCCAATATTCATCCATACACAATGCAACACCATCATATTTAATGTTTACTTTATTAAAACAAAGATCATCAATACAAAACTTCATCACAAGTGTTGCTTCAACGTTGTCATCAACATTCTCCTCCATGAGAATAGTGTCTGATTCATGATATGAATCCACTTTACATTTCTGATTTTGTGTCTCCTCCATGAGACATGTCCATCAAAAAAATTATATGATTGTGTCTTATCCATAAGACACTCTACAACATATGCCTCTTCCATGAAATATTCTTCACTTTCAACATCAAAAAAATATGGAGATTGTATCTCCTCTTCAACAAAACATTCTTGAAATGTTTCACAATTAAAATCAAGAAATTTTTTCATGCTTGCTAAAAATGATGCACCCACATATTTTTCTTTCTCATAAGTAAAAATAAATTCATCAACACAACTCTCTTCCATGAGAGATTCACAATGCCCTTCACAAGGCTTCTCTACAAAAAAGAATTCATCATTACAAAAACACATGGCTCTTCACAGGAGCAAGACTCCATTCAAGAACAAGGCTGTTGCCCCTTGCTCATACTATCTTCATAATTGGCACATAAAAGATCACACAATGTTTGTGAATTCCCAAATTCATGTTTGAATTTTTTGCATGCTACAAAAGTTGTTTTACAATTTATAATAAGAGGAAAACATTATTCTTTATACCTTTTTCGATATCCAATAGAGCCAAACAATTTTGATGTTGAGCTTATTTCTTGATTCTTCTTTCTTTTTTAGGATCCTCAATCCCAACATTATTAGTTAGTATTAGTTAGTATTATTAATCATTTAATTATTATATTATTAAATTATAAAGTGAACCATCACAACCTTTCATAACGTGAACCATCACAACCTTTCATAACGTGAACCATCATGTCTCTTCACCAACGTAGCTTTAGGGTAGATATATATATTAGGTTGGCCATCCATATCAAATCATCCAAGAAGAAGAATACAAATAAGAAGAATAAGAATCATAGATTCTTAAGGAGGGAGTCCCCTATAGTGGCAAAGTGATTACAAGGGAGCCCCCTTTCAGTGGCCTGTGATTACATTTACATTAATTTGTTAATAATTTTATAGTAAGACCTTGGGGTCTTACCATTTGGTATCAGAGTCATGTGGGACCCAGTCATGTGGGAATTGCTCAAAGATCTTCATCAAATCACTTATGTGCATGAGTATCAAACTTAGTTTGAGGATATCACCAAACACAACACAATATTGGATGAATCAATTCTCATCAATGGCTTCATTAGGGGATTAAAATAGGAAATTAGAATGGAGGTGACAAGGTTCAATCCCTATACCATGATGCAGACCTATGGATTGGCAAAATTAGCTAAAGATAAAATCAATGCACAACAACAATTAGGGAAACCACTTATGGAAAAATCATTGACCACTTACATCACTCCCAAACCTATGCATAATGGAAGGGCACAAAGCACTTACACAACCCCCAAATCTAACCAAACTTTACAAATTAAACATCTTAGCTTTGAGGAGATGAAGGAACAACGAGCAAAAGGACTCTGTGATAATTGTGATGAACAATTTGGACCCCACCATAAATGTGCTACACTAACATTATATTTATTGAAGGAAGTTAATCCATGTTTCTCCATAGAGCGAGCAAATGAGGTAGTTGTGTCCGAAGTGACCAGTGCACATACTCATCGCAATGAAGACAATGAGGTCGATGTGCAAGAAGTGATTGATGTACCAAGCAAGGATGAGGTAGACATACCCAAAGTGATAAATGATAGACAAACATGCAATCTACAAGACCTACACATATATTCCTCACCAATAGTGAGTTCTTGCCATATGACCAAACCTATTCGGAACCAACGCAGAGTGACTACACACTCCTTCTCCGTTGGCTCTACCAAGGAACCAAAAAAGGATATGAAATTATTACCATCACTTTTGATGCATCATTCTGAAGTATTTGAGGAACCCCAAAGGTTGCCCTCCCATCGTCATCATGATTGTCCTAAGGAATATTCTACTATTGTTTTTGGCAACCCCCTGCTAATGCTTCATCCTTCTCGATATCCCTGCCTACGAAAGGATGCCATTAAAAGAGTCCAAGAACTTACACAAATCCTTCTTGTAAAACAAAGGACAAAGCTTCTCACTTTGAGATTTGAGGACAAAGCTCTTTTTAAGGAGGGAGGCATGTTAGGATCCTCAATCCTAACATTATTAGTTAGTATTAGTTAGTATTATTAATCATTTAATTATTACATTGTTAACTTATAAAGTGAACCATCAAAACCCTTCATAACGTGAACCATAACGTCTCTTCATACGTGAACCATCATGTCTCTTCACCAACGTAGCTTTAGGGTAGATATATATATTAGGTTGGCCATCCATATCAAATCATCCAAGAAGAAGAATAAGAATAAGAAGAATAAGAATCATAGATTATTATAGTTGCAAAGTGATTACAAGGGAGCCCCCTTTGAGTGGCCTGTGATTACATTTACATTAATTTGTTAATAATTTTATAGTAAGACCTTGGGGTCTTACCATTTTTCTCCTTCCAACTTGCTCCAATATTCTAGTTCTGAATATCCATCAAAAATTATGTCCTAGAGTCCTTTGGCAATAAAAAATATCTTCATTTTTATTTCCTAGAATTCATAATTTTCACCATCAAATTCTAACACTTCTAGATTTGTATACATGGTGGCCAACATACAAAGAACAAATAATTTTTTTTGTAAAGACTTAATAAATCTCTACAAATTCACAACCAAGTTCTGGAACAACTAAATCTTCTACATTCACTATTCTTTGGAATAATCTGCAACTTAGCTCAGGAGCAAAGTTTTGAAAAATATTCACCTATAGGAATAGCTCTGATACCGCATGTAGAATCTCAATATATTTAATACATAAACATTCAATCTAGTTCAGCTATAACTTAAGCAATAATCTTGTTAATATTATTCTACTCTCAAACCAGCGAAAACATTCACAATATTAAGAGCTGAACAATACACCCAGGAATAAACTTGGATTTAACCAAGCACAAGTATGGACTAACAAAGAACTTGGAGCAATTCACTAAATACCCATGAACAATAAAACAAGCATTTGAATGTTGTAAATAAACTACTCTATTGATCACTCTCAAATGAATTATAGTCACACACTACTGTATGTATTCTTATATAATACCACACCCTACAGAACTATGGAGACCACTATGCAGAGCACCAAAGTTCAAAATATAGTTAAGTCACAATATGAAGGTCCAAATGAGATCAAAATGAGGTAAATGATATATGGATATAAATATTATTATGAGAGCTGGTGTAAAGAACATGCAAAATAAAGTTGTTAGTCAGAAGTTATGAGCTCTGTAAGGTAACTGTATAAGGTCTGCCCAAGGCCTAGAAAAAAATGGGGAAAACATGATTTTCAAAGGTGAAAGTAAGAATGAATACAAAATAAAATATGGAGTGTGATATATGGTTGGAAATATATTGGTAAGGGCTTTCCAACGGTATATTACTTGCAACAAATGGATAAATGCAACAAAATTTATATACCTACAAATTAGTTAGTTTAGGCTTTTTCTATAAAATCTGGACTACAACATAAAAGAAAATGCAACAGGTTGAAAAACAAAATTTTCACCTTTTATTTATTTTTCTCACACACCAATATTATACAATGCAATGTTAATCATCTTTATCTATTTTGGAACTCAAACCTAAAGAATCTATGGTAGTTACAAACAAGGTAACAGTTCAATATTGTTACAACTATAATATTTCTACACCTACACTTGTACAAAACTGTTACAAAGTGGTTACATATTCTCTTGTGCATTCTAATTCAAAAATACACACATATCAACATCAATTTCTAATAAAAACCCTAATGAGAAAAGTCCATAGTAGGGGGAAAAGAGCATAACCAGGCTCAAGAATGGCTTGTCACCAAATCTGTGCACCAGGGAAAGAAAATGGTCTCCTTTATTTCTTTTGTGCTTACTAGGATATTTGAGTAGGATTCCATATGCCTTCCTTTATTTGTTTTGTGCTTTCCATGAAGCCATACTACTGCAAATTTGATTCACTATTTGTTGCTCTTGAAGCAACCATTAACTATTCAACAAGAGTTCTCCTCCTTTGTACAATCAATGTTGGTGTGTTAAAACACCATTCACACAAACAATCATTCATTGTTGCCTCTTCAAGATAACCCACATTTTTCATTTCAATTACTCCTTTTGAGCAATCTCTCTCATTCTTTTTTACAATAATTTTTAGATTTCATTATTAATGTTTGCATAGTCATTACAACATGAAAATCATCAATCTCTTTATTTTTTTTATTTTCTATCTCTTCAATGAGATAGTCTTTTCTATTCTCCTCTTAAAATAAAATAGTACTTACTCTTAATGAGTGATCTTCATTGAGAATGAAGCTAATAGCTTTAATGTCCTCTTCATCCACAGCTTCTCTTGGATCAAAATCCCATAAAATTTTTATCTTCTCAACAAAACAATAATTATTCACTCCTAATGAGTTACATTCCAACTTTGATTTATCAAAATACCCATATACTCCATGTAAATGGTATTTAAGAAAACAACACTCCATTGTGAGTGTTTCTTCTTCATATTCATTTAAATTTGTTTTTTTTTTAAAAGGTAATTTTTCATTCTTGATGAATGGTATTCATCCCAATATTCATCCATACATAATGCAACACCATCATATTCCATGTTTACTTTATTAAAACAAACATCATCAAGCCAATACTTCATCATAAGTATTGCTTCATAATTATCATCAACATTCTCCTCCATGAGAACAGTGTCTGATTCATGATATGAATCCACTTTACATTTTTGATTTTGTATCTCCTCCATGAGACATGCTCCATCAACAAAATTATGAGATTGTGTCTTCTCCATAAGACACTCTACAACATATGCCTCTTCAATGAAATATTCTTCACTTTTAGCATCAAAAAAATTGGGAGATTGTATCTCCTATTCAACAAAACATTCTTCAAATATTTCACAATCAAAATCAGGAACTGTGTTCATGCTTGCTAAACATGACACACCCACATATTTTTCTTTCTCATAACTAGAAATAAACTCATCAACAAATCTCTCTTCCATGAGAGATTCACAATGCCCTTCACAAGGCTCCTTCTCTACAAAAAAAAGTTCATCATTAAAAAAAATACCGCACATGGCTCTTCATAGGAACAATACTCCATACAAGAACAAGGATGTTCCCCCTTGCTCATACTATCTTCATAATTGTCACACACAAGCTCACATAATGTTTGTGAATATCTAAATTCATGTTTTAATATTTTTCATGCTACAAAAGTTGTTTTACAACTTATAATAAGAGTAAAAGCATTATTCTTTATACCTTTTATGATATCTAGTAGGGCCAAACAATTTTGATGTTGAGCTTATTTCTTCATTCTTCTTTCTTATCCTTCCAACTTGCTCCAATATTCTAATTCTGAATACCCACAAACAATTATGTACTAAACTCCTTTAGAAATAAAAAATATCTTCATTTTGATTTCCCAAAATTCATAATCTTCATCATCAAATTCTAGCACTTCGAGATCTGCATACATGGTGGCCAACATACAAAGAACAACAAATAATTCTTTTTGTAAAGACTTAATAAATCTCTACAAATTCACAACCAAGTTCTAGAACAACCAAATCTTCTAAATTCACTATCTCTGGAACAATATGCAACTTAGCTCAGGAGCAAAGCTCTGAAAAATATTCACCTACAGGAATAGGCTCTGATACCACATGTAGAATCGCAATAGATTTACTACATAAAAATTCAATCTAGTTTAGCTATAACTTAAGAAATAATCTTGATAAGATTATTCTACACTCAAACCAGCGAAAATATTCACAATATTAAGAACTGAGCAATACACCTAGGAATAAACTTGGATTTAACCAAGGACAAGTATGGACTAACAAAGAACTTGGAGGAATTCACTAAATACCCAAGAACAATGAAATAAACATTTGAATGCTATAAATAAACTACTCTATTGATCACTCTCAAATGAATTATAGTCACACATTACTGTATGTATTCTTATAGAATACCACACCAAGTAGAACTATGTAGAGCACTATGCAAAGTGCCAAAGTTCAATAATAGAGCAATGCAATTACAATATGAATGTCCAAATGTGATCAAAATGAGACAAATTATATATGGATATAAATCTTATTCTGATACCTTTCCAATGATGAAAATAACATGTAAAACAGATTTGTGAGTCAAAAGTTATGAGCTCTGCAAGGTAGTTGTACAGGGTTTGCCCAAGGCCTGGAAAAAATGGACAAAACGTGATTTTCAGAGGTGAAAGTAAGAATGAATACTAAATGAAATATGGATGTGATATATGGTTGGAAATATCTTAGAAAGGGATTTCCAACGGTGTATTACTTGCAGTAAATTGATAAACATGACAAAATTTATACACCTCCAAATTAGGTAATTTAGGATTTTCTATAAAATTTGGATTGCAACATACAAAAAAATGTAGTAGGATGAAAAATGAAATTTTCACCTTTTAATTCATGTTTTCTCACACATTAATATTATACAATGCAATAGTAATCATATTAATCTATCTTGGAACTCAAACCTAAAGAATCTATGGCAGTTACAAATAAGGTAATAGTTCGAGATTGTTACAACTACAATATTTCTACACCTACACTTCTACAAAACTGTTACAAAGTGGTTACATATTCTATTATGCCTTCTAATCTAAAAATGCACACATTTCAGCATCATTTTTCAACATTATTCCCCTTGATGCTAAAGGAACTTATTCCAAGAGTTTAGAAGCATCACAAATTGAAGAAACTGATTGATTGATCATTTTTTTCATTTCCTCCAATTTTGTAACAAAAAATTAAAAAAATTTAAAAATGGAATTTGGCACTCCTGCTCTTCATATTTGATCAAGCTATCCTCCATCTCTAATTCTTTCTCCTTAAAATAACTGAGTTCCTTTTTATTACCAACTCCCACTTCATCAAAACATTCTTCAACTGGTATTCTAACAATACCAAAAGTATTGGTTCTCAACAACCAATATTGCACACTCTTACTATGGTATTTAAACCATATTTCAACTGATACTCTTTATGAGTATTTACAATAATGAATCATCTCATGTAGATGATTTTTCCACATTATAATCTCAACTATCTCAACACGCATTATTACATAGAACATAGTCATGAAATGAAGAATTACAAATGCTACTAAAAAATAATACTCCTCACACAAATCATCACTCTTCACAAATGTTGTACATTCCTCCTTCTTCCAAGGAATTTGTAATATATCACACAAGTAATTATTTTTGCCTTCACTTGAGTTCAACAGACCCAAGTTACCCACCATTGTCTTCACTCCAAGAAGACTCTTCTTCAAGGTTGGCTTCATAAAACAAGCTTCAAAACTTGCATTATTTGCAAATGATGCCTTTGTAAGACATTCTCCATCTTCCTCATACACAACAAAAATATTATAACTATTCACAAAACAACCACTCAAAAATTAATCAACAAACAAATAATTAAGCAAAAAGTCATCACCTCTTTACTTGGAGTTTTGAGTAGGATTCCCTATGCCTTCCTTTGTTTCTTTTGTGCTTCCCATGAAGCCATACTACTGCAAATTTGATTCACTATTTTTTTCCCTTGAAGCAACCATTAACTCTTCAACAAGCCTCCTTTTTGCAATCTGTGTTGGTGTGTTAAAACATCATTCACATAAATAATCATTCATTGTTGCCTCTTCAAGATAACCCACATTTTTAATTTCAATTACTCCTACTGAGCAATCTCTCTCATTATTCTGTACAATATAATTTTTAGATTTCATTATTGATGTTTCCATAGTTATTACAACATGAAAATCATCAATATTTTTTTATTTTCTATCTCTTCAATGAGATAGTCTTTGCTATTCTCCTCTTCAAATAAAATAGTCCTCACTCTTAATGAGTGATCTTCATTGAGCATGAAGCTAATAGATTTCATCTCCTCTTCATCCACAACTTCTCTTGGATCAAAATCCCACAAAATTTTTGTCTTCTCAACAAGACAATCATCATTCACTCCTAATAAGTTTGCTTCCAACTATGATTTATAAAAATATCCATATACTCCATGTAAATGATCTTTAAGAAAACAACATTACATTGTGAGTGTTTCTTCTTCATATCAATTTAAATTTTCTTTTTAAAAAGGTTAATTTTCCATTCCTGATGAATGGTATTCATCCCAACATTCATCCATACATAAAGCAACACCATCATATTCCATATTTACTTTATTAAAAAAAACATCATCAAGCCAATACTTCATCACAACTGTTGCTTCAACATTGTCATCAACATTCTCCTCCATGAGAATAGTGTCTGATTCATGATATGAATCTTCTTTACATTTCTGATTTTATGTCTCCTCCATGAGAAATGCTCCATCAACAAAATTCTAAGATTGTGTCTTTTCCATAATACACTCTACAACATATGCCTCTTCAATGAAATATTCTTCACATTCAGTATCAACAAAATATGGAGATTGTATCTCCTCTTCAACAAAATATTCTTCAAATGTTTCACAAACAAAATTAGGAATTGTGTTTATGATTGCTAAATATGACACACCCACATATTTTTATTTCTCATAAGTAGAAATAAATTCATCAACAAAAATCTCTTCCATCAGATATTCACAATGCCCTTCATAAGGCTCCTTCTATACAAAAAAGAGTTCATCATTATAAAAATACACCGCACATGGCTCTTCACAAGAATAAGACTCCATACAAGAACAAGGTTGTTCCCCCTTGCTCATACTATCTTCATAATTGTCACACACAAGCTCACACAATGTTTGTGAATACCCAAATTCATGTTTTAATGTTTTCCATGCTACAAAAATTATTTTACAACTTACAATAAGAGGAAAAATATTATTCTTTATACCTTTTTCTGATATCCAGTATAGCCAAACAATTTTTATGTTGATCTTATTTATTCATTCTTCTTTCTTATCTTTGCATCTTGCTCCAATATTATGGTTTTGAATATCCATCAACCATTATGTCCCATAGTACTTTGGCAATCAAAAATATCTTCATTTTGATTTCCCATAATTCATAATCTTCACCATAAAATTATGACACTTCCAGATTTGCATACATTGTGGCTAGCATACAAATAATAACAAATAATTATTTTTGCAAAGACTTAATAAATCTCTACAAATTCACAACCAAGTTTTGGAAAAACCAAATATTTTGAAGTCACTATCTCTAGAATAATCTGTAACTTAGCTTAGGAGCAAAGCTCTAAAAAATATTCACCTGCAGGATTGGCTCTTATACCACATGTAGAATCTCAATAAATTGACTACATAAAAATTCAATATGGTTCAACTATAACTTAAGCAATAATCTTGATAAGATTATTCTACTTTCAAACCAGTGGAAACATTCACAATCTTAAGATTTGAACAATACACCAAGGAATAAACTTGAATTTAACCAAGCACAAGTATGGACTAACAAAGAACTTGGAGCAATTCACTAAATACCCAAGAATAATGAAACAAGAATTTGAATTCTATAAATAAACTACTCTATTGATCACTCTCAAATGAATTACAATCACACACTATTGTATGTATTCTTATAGAATACCACACCCTACAGAATTATGTTGAGCACTATGCAGAGCACCAAAGTTCAACAATAGAGCAATGTCGTCACAATATGAAGGTCCAAACGAGATAAAAATGGGGTAAATAATATATGGATAGAAATATTATTCTGAGAGATTTCCAACGATGTAAATAACATGTAAAATAGAGTTGTGAGTTAGAAGTTATGAGCTCTACAAGGTAATTGTACAGGGTCTGCCTAGGGCCTAGAAAAAATGGACAAAATGTGATTTTCAGAGGTGAAAGTAAGAATGAATACTGAACAAAATATGGAGTGCTATATATGGTTTGAAATCTCTTGGAAAAGTATTTTCAACTATGTATTACTTGCAGCAAGTGGATAAACACAACAAAAGTTATACACCTCCAAATTAGGTAATTCAAGATTTTCTATAAAATTTGGACTACAACATACAAGAAAATGTAGCAGGCTAAAAAAATGGATTTTTCACATTTTAATTCGTGTTTTCTCACACATCAATATTATACAATGCAATAGTAATCATCTTAATCTATATTGGAACTCAAACCTAAATAATATATGGCAGTTACAAACAAGGTAATAGTTCAAGACTATTACAACTGCAATATTTCTATACCTACACTTGTATAAAATTGTTACAAAGTGGTTACATATTCTCGTATGCCTTATAATACGAAAATGAACACATTTCAGCATCAGTTTCCAACATTATTTCCCTTTATGCTGAAGGAAATCATTCCAGGAGTTTAGAAGCATCACAAAATGAAGAAACTGATTGATTGATCTTTTTTTTTTGTTTCCTCCAATTTTGTAAGAAAAAAGAAAAATAAATAAAAAATAGAACTTGGCACTCATTTTGCTCTTCATATTTGATCAGGATATCCTCTATCTCTGATTATTTCTCTTTCAAATAACTGAGTTCCTTTTTATGACCAACTCCCCCTTCATCAAAACATTATTCAACTGGCATTCCAATAATACCAAAAGTATTTGTTCTCAACAACCAATCTTGCACACTCTTACTATTGTCTTTAAACCATATTTTAGCTGATACTCTTTATGAGTATTTACAACCATGAATTATTTCATGTAGATGATTTTACCACATTACAATCTCAACTATCTCAACACACATTACTAGATAGAACATAGTCATGAAATGACTAATTACAAATGCTACTAGCAAATAATGCTCCTCACACAAATCATTACTCTTCACAACTACTGTACATTCCTCCTTCTTCCAAGTAATTTTGAATATATCACACAAGTAATCATTGTTGCCTTCACTCAAGTTCAAGAGACGCAATTTATCCATCATTTTTTTCACTCCAAGAAGAACTTTTCTTCAAGGTTGCCTTCATAAAATAAGATTAAAAACTTGCATTGTTTGCAAATGATGCCTTGGTAAGACATTCTTCATCTTCCTCATACACAACAATAGTATTATAATTGTTAAAAAAATATCCACTAAAAAATCATCAGAATGCCCTTCACAAGGTTCCTTATCTACAAAAAAGAGTTCATCATTATAAAAATACACCGCACATGGCTCTTCATAGGAACAAGACTCCATACAAGAACAATATTGTTCCCCTTGCTCATAATATCTTCATAATTGTCACACACAATCTCACACAATGTTTGTGAAATTCATATTTTAATGTTTTTCATGCTACAAGAGTTGTTTTACAACTTACAATAAAAGGAAAAAAATTATTCTTTATACCCTTTCTGATATCTAGCAGACCCAAAAATTTTTGATGTTGAGCTTCTTTCTTCATTCTTCTTTCTTCTCCTTGCAACTTGCTCCAATATTCTGGTTCTAAATACCCATCAACAATTATGTCCCAGAGTCCTCTGGCAATAAAAAATATTTTCATTTTGATTTTCCAGAATTCATAATATTCACCATCAAATTTTGGCACTTCTATATTTTCACGCATGGTGGCCAACATATAAAAAACAAAAAACAATTATTTTTTCAAAGAATTAATAAATCTCTATAAATTCACAACCAAGATCTAGAATAACCAAATCTTTTGAAGTCACTATCTTTGGAACAATTTGCAAATTAGCTCAGGAGCAAAGTTCTAAAAAATATTCACCTATAGGAACAAACTCTAATAACACATGTAGAATATCAATAGATTTACGACATAAACATTCAATCTTGTTCAACTATAACTTAAGCAATAATCTTGATAAGATTATTTTGCTCTCAAACCAGTGGAAACATTAACAATCTTAAGAGCTGAACAATACACCTAGAAATAAACTAGGATTCAACCAAGCACAAGTATGAACTAACAAAGAACTTGAAGCAATTTATCAAATACCTAATAAAAATGAAACAAGCATTTGAATGCAATAAATAAACTACTCTATTGATCACTCTCAAATGATTTATAGTCACACAGTATTGTATGTATTCTTATAGAATACTACACCCTACAAAACTATGCAAAGCACTATACAGAGCATCAAAGTTCAATAATAGAGAATTGTAGTCACAATATGAAGGTCCAAATGAGACAAATGATATATGGATAGAAATATTATTATGATAACTTTCCAACAGTGTAAAGAATATGCAAAATAGAGTTATGAGTCAAAAGCTATGAGCTCTGCAAGGTAGTTGTATAGGGTCTACCCAAGGCCTGGAAAAATGGACAAAACATAATTTTCAGAGGTGAAAGTAAGAATGAATACAAAATGAAATATGGAGTGTGATATATGGTTGGAAATATCTTGGTAAGGGCTTTCCAATAGTGTATTACTTGCAACAAGTGGATAAATGCAGCAAAATTTATACACCTACAAATTAGTCAGTTCAAGCTTTTATGTAAAATCTGGACTGCAACATAAAAGAAAATGCAACAGGCTGAAAAACAGATTTTTCACCTTTTATTTTTTTTCTCACACAAAAATATTATACAATGTATGTTAATCATATTTATCTATCTTGGAACTCAAACCTAAAAAATATATGGTATTTACAAACAAGGCAACAGTTCATGATTGTTATAACTGCAATATTTCTACACCTACACTTGTACAAAAATGTTACAAAGTGGTTACATATTATCTTGTGCATTCGAATTAAAAAATATACACATATCAACATCAGTTTCCAATAAAAACCCTAATGAGAAAAGCCCATAGTAGGGGGAAAAGAGCACAACCAGGCTCAGGATGGGCTTGTCACCAAACCTGTGCACCAGGAAAAGAAAATGGTCTTCGGGGTATTGGGTTATCAATCGTAGATCAACCAATTAGTCATTATGCTAGACCAAATGCAAACATGAAAATCCTTTCTAACTACAAGTTTATTCAATGCCAATAACAAATAAAATCATGAACATAACTAAAGTTACAAAAGGTCAATTTTCATAAAAGTTATTTACGAAAATAAATAAGAAAAACAAACTCTCCCAAATAAATATACATACGTATTTAAGGACATGAGATATTTTACAAGACCTATGTTATCAAACCAACCTGAAAGGAGAACCAGAGCCTCTTCCTTTGTTGTCTGTTTTCTCCATCCGCCTCCTCCCTTCTTATTCTTTTTTTTCCTTCCTTTTGCACCCAAAGCCCCCTAGCTTTCGTCCATGCCAATCCACTTCTCCTTCTCCCCCTTGTGAGTCCTAATAAACCTGCATATTTCTAGGTGGTAGGTATAGACATCATTATTGCAGTTTTCTAGCCTAGTCCGACCTGATAGGAGCTCAAAATATCTTTCACCAAAATGATCACCATTTTTATTGATTGGAACCATTTTTCTCAAATCGAAAGTCAAGGGGGTTCATACATAATTTAAAAATTATTTAAAATCTCTTATGACCCTGTCACAATAAATGAAGCCATTATTTACAATAAAATAATTATAAATTAAATTTTCCTTTGCTTAATTAAACCCAAGCATTATTTAAAAAAATATTAAAATACCAATTACATGCAAAGCTAGACTAACCATTTAATCAAATTTTTTTAAATAAATAAATAAGGTGGTGGTTATATTGTAGCCTACCTGAAGTAGGGAAAAATGGTGCACCTAATGGTAAATAACAAATTGCATCTATCCTCTATGTTTAATGAGCATCAAATCGGAAGCATGCAAGTAAGATGGAAAAGATAGCAAATAACAAGAAATGAAGCAAAGTAAATTGATTTATTATTAATTATGTGGATAAAATATAGGTTACAAAATGTTCCCTTGAGGGCTCAAATGATTGATACAACTGTTACAAATTTTGGGTGCCCAAGGATCAAATCCTTTAAGAGATTCGGGTGCACATCCAATGTCTTTCCTCGTACCCACAATCGAGGTGGGCGGGCCAACACTTCCACCACTTGTGTCTTTGATTTTTGATGTCCTATGATCCTTACCAATGCACCGTATAGCATGAATCTACACACAAGGAAAACAAAAATGTCACGTAGCAGGTGTGTATGATGGAATACATGCAATCCCCATAGGCACCAAAAAAGCTAGTAATGAGAATATGCATCAAATTAACTCCAAATGACTTGAAATTGTAGAGGGATGTAAAATAGAGGGTTTTGGGAAGATATCACCATAAATATAGTATAAATTGTGTCTGATGGTATGCCGTAATCACAATGACCATCCTCCACCTACAAAACCCAAAGCAAGCAATTTCCAAACCAAAATGTCTCCAAATCAAATGAAACTTCGTCAGAATACATAAAGGGACATTCTAAGACAACCCATATGGTTATATTTCTAGAATAAATGACATTTTTAGGTGTGTCTCCAAATTACCACCATAGGCCTGCATGAGACCTTGCAAAACACTAAAAATACGATATCTCCCTAAATATAGATCCAAATTGCATGAAATTTTTTAAATGCCTCATATTAAAATGTATAATATAACTAAAAAATAATAGAAGAAAAACCATGCACATATTTTCAGCCATACTTGGGTGGGACGATCGGGACTATCACTGGCTAGGGGTCGTCCTAGGGTGAGACGACCACTAGTTCTACACTTATTTTACCCCTAATTCCTCTAATAATTTGTTAAGAACCTCCTAGGAAGTTTTATAATTTAATTTGGTGTGACTCATATGATTTAGTTTTGGGATTAGAATGCACCTCATAGTTCACTTGCAAACCTCCTTTGCTGGGTAGAGATTTTGAGGGAAAAGAAAGCACAAAAGGTTGAAATGAAATCTTAGCAGCACTCAATTTATTTGTCCTAAAACTCCTCTCCATATTATGTTTTGTGGAAAACTAATCCACTTTATAGTTGAAGGAAACCTTCAGGCAAATGGAGCATGAGAGGGTATGCAGGGCAAGAGGTGTCACTTGGCCACCAAGGTGGCATGCATTGGAGGGGGGAGAGGATCTCCCAATTTGGCATCCTTTATGAGGCATGTCATAGAATTATGTGCCCTCTAACTTTGCATGGTCGAAAGGTAGGGAAAATGGCATTTTTTGGGTGTCATTTATTTGTCATTTGAATTTTTGGGAGTCAAATCTCATGGTCATCCCAGGGTGGGATGACATGAACTATTATGGACATCCTAGGGTGGGACGACCATGAACTGTGGTCGTCTCGGGGTGGGCCAACCATGCCTGTAGGCCCAAAAACTTCCCAAAAGTGGGGGAAAATATTAAAAAGTAGTTAGGACCATTGTAAAACCTTTAAGGCTTGCCCAAGGGGCCATAAGGTGTCAAATGGACCTTGTCTTGGTTGCCTAATCAGATTGACTAGATTTTAGTGTCTACAGATACCCTGTTTTGAGATGTGTTGTGTGCAGCACAACACTAAGCAAAAATAGATGACTAAAATGCTGACTGATTAGGGTTATTCAATAATTCAACCAACTCTAGATGCCCCAATCATGGAAATAGCATGTTTTATTGAATACTTGCTTCTAACTCAGTAAAAACATTGGTCTTAGTTTCTCTTCAGCTTCCAAGTATGCTCAAGGGACTTATAACCTTAGGCATTAGAAAATACCAAGTATTTTGGTAAATTTTGAGGTTACCAATAGGTAGGTTCATCTATCCTATTATGTGCTTAATTTACATTATTTCTTGTTTACTCCCCCAAGCAGGGGTTTGATTGTCTTTGTCTAAGATTCGTTGGATGAATGCAATTGCATGATTGAGTGTTTAATTGTTGATTGTGATTATGAATTTTTTAAGTATGACTACCCCCTCAAGCGATGAGTTTTTGATGGAATGACAAGTGATAAAAGCGATGAGTCACTTGACATATATGACTTTGTTGGGGTTTACTCTAGTTTTACTCGTTAAAAAATGGAGCATTTTGAAGAACACAAGCTTATACTGAGAGGGGGGGTGAACAATATAGCGTCCAATTTTTACTTTCTTTCCAAACCAATATCAATTAGTGTCCTCAATTAAAATAACCAAATATAGCAGTGTGCATTAATAACATATATAGCAATAGTAAGCAAGTGCACAAATCACCACACACAATTGAGACACAAGATTTAACGTGGTTCCCCCAATGTGGGGTAGTCCACAAGATAATCTCCTGATAATATTTCACAAATAAATGGGGATCTTTATCCTAATACAAATGATTACTTTGATATGCTCAAATCTAGGATGTCCTGATCTGCTCAGGTGGGCTCCATTGATCTACTCAGCTAGGCTCTCCACTGATCTGCTCAGCTAGGCTATCCACTGATCTTCTCAGCTAGGCTATGCATTGATCTTCATATCTAGGCTATCCATTGATCTGCTTAGCTAGGCTCTCCATTGATCTACTCATCTAGGCTATCTAGTGATCTGATTAGCTAGGCTGTCCATTGATCTACTCAGTTAGGCTATCCACTAATATGCTAAGTTAGGCTATCCATTGATCTGCTCAGCTAGGCTATCCACTGATCTACTCAACTAGGCTATCCACTGATCTACTTATCTAGGCAACTGGTGTTGATGTGTTTTCTATTTTTGTCCTATCTCTTTCACTACTAAAAAATCTACCTTAATGCCTTCTCACAATGCTAAAACAATAATGCTCAAATGATGTCCCAAATATTTCCTCAAAGCCTTCACAAAAGGTTCAAACAATCCTGCACAAATGATGTTCCAAATATGTCCACAAATATGTCCCAAAAGTTGTCTCAAATATGTCAAGAAATTATGTCCCAAAAGGCTTCGCAAAGGCTCAACCAATCATGCACAAAATATGTCTCAAATCTGTCCATAAATTTTGTCCCAAAGGCTCAACCAATCATGCATAAAATCTGTCTCAAATCTATATAGAAATTTTGTCCCAAACGCCTTCTTAAAGGCTCAGCCAATGACTCTCAAGTAGCACTCAAATCTCAACCACAAATCAATGAAGGCAAGGCTCAATGATGAACTCAACAATGGATAACAAATGAATGATGATAGTACTCAAAAATGTGCTCAACAATGAATGGAAAATGTACTTCTCCAATGGATGACAACAATGCTCAACAATGATCTCAAAAATGTATGACAAATACTCTCTCAAATGGATGACAATAATGCTCAAAAATGTACTCTCAAATGGATAACAACAATGCTCAACAATGTACTCTCAAATGGATAACAACAATGCTCAACAATGTACTCTCAAATGGATAACAAAAATGCTCAACAATGTACTCCCAAATGTATGGCAAATGAGCTCTCTAATGAAAACCTCTCCAAGAAATAACAATGAGGACTTCAACCAACCAAGGAAAATCTCTACAAGTGATAGCAACAGGTTCTCAATAATATCTTCCTAATGCAATGTCAATAAGCTCTCAAGAAACAAGCACAACTCCCTCAAGCAAAGAGCTCTCAAATAGCCAACAATGATCTCCTCAAATGAAAGACAAATGTATCCACAAGTGACTAGCAAATGATCTCCTCAATGGTCTCAAATAGTGGCAATGGACTTAACAAGTAACCAACAATAATCTCCTCAAAGCAATAGCAAACACCTCCTCAATAATGGCAATACTCTCAATGAACTCCACTAAAGCAATCATGGAACTCAAGCATCAATGTTATCCACAAAATTGATTTTCCAATCCATCCACTTCCTCTCAATAGCCAAGACACATAATAAAGCAATTTGTCTTCAAATTCAAACCCTAACTCATGTGCATGTATTCTAACTCAAGGTAGAAATTAACTAGGTCTCAAGTTCCTATTTTAATTTCATAATTAAATCATGCACTAGGACATATAACAAGTTCAACACTTTTCAACCTTATGACTCCCTAATTTCATTAACACATACAACAAGCACTTATGCTTTTATTTTCAATTCCACATCTTATAACTCCACATACAACAATCACAAATATTTAACTTCACACCTTATAAATCCCTAAGTACATACAAGAATCATTTATTTTCACTAAATACCTTGACTCTGTTAGGATCCTATCCTAAAATTAATTAATAATCTTAATAATAATAATATATTATATCCTATGGTCATAATAATAAAATAATATAATAATAAATAATATAATAATTAATTATATTATTTATATTATTTATTATGTTATTATAAGATTAGGGTTAGGAAGCATTTCAACCTTTCACCTATAATCCTAGAGGGGTATAAAACATTGTAAGAACTTATCATTCAATCATCCATGAAATATTATATAAAATATTTATTAAAACATTGAAGGGACTTCCCAACAATCCAAAAGTGATTCTTTTAGTTTTAGGTTATTTATTATTTATTTATCATTTTATGTGCTAGGAACCCTAGGTTCCTACCATATGGTATCAGAGCCTTATGGATCCAACCATATTGGTCAAGGAAATGAAAAATGACATTGCAAAAATTAGAAGAATGATTGAACAAAAACAAAAAAAATAAATGGAACGTTTTGATCGTATTATACAATATTTAATGGAAATGCAAGAGGAGACCCTAGCCATGGAATCCCAGGAAGAAGAGGAGCCCATAGCCATGGAATATGAGGTGGAGGAGGAGACCATAGCTAGGGAATCTTGGGTGGTACCCATTTCTCTCCCAAAGAAAGAAAAAAATGCAATTGAACAAATTGCTCCAAACCCTAAATTAATTGTTTCTTTGGATGAACTCATAACCATAGAACTTTCGGAAATACCTATTGCACTTCTGGAAGAAATTAATAGAAACCCTAATAATTTAAAAGAGATAAATGAAGAGGATGGTATCCAAGACAAAAGGCTGCCACAATTATGTTTTGCAGATCTGCCTAAGGGTGATGCACATAGCCAAAAGATGATCTTGATGTAGCAAACATTTTTTTTCAATATCTCCAATACTATCTAAAATATTTTTTGGAATAGTTTAATTAATGCCAAGGAAGGAAGTGTATTTACAAAATCAGTATATGATCCATTAGGAAGAAATACACTACCAGTAGCACCTAATGTCACCACATGTGGGCATCTATCTTCTACAAGGCCTCCACCTTGGCCACCGCCATTGTTCAAAGAAGTATCATAATTTAAAAAAAAAATTAATACCATTTATGTAACTTTTGAATCTGGATATTACATACATTTTTAAACCTTTTTGAGTGACATGAAAATATTGCCTCAAGGCAATAGAGTGATCATTCTACAAGCTGAGCCAAAAAAAATCACATTAAAAGACTAATAAGATAAAATAATATTAGGAACTATTTAAAAGAATGTGAGTGAAGACAGTAAACTCCTTTTTGAAATTTGATTGATATCTGGTAAAACTACAACCAGATGTCAGTTTTATTTCTACATCATTTCAAACATAATTCTTACTTTTAAGGAGAGAAAGTAATACCCAGATACATGCAAATTGCCTCACACTTTCAAATATTAAATTCTATTCCTCTAAATAGGCATAGTACCAAGGAAGACCTTGTTGTGTATATAACGAATGCCTCACATATATCCATCAACAATGAACGTCTATTCCCTCTGTGCACTCAAGATCATAACCTCCATTTGTGCAAAATATGGCCTCAGATATTCATGTTTCCCGTTTTCCTCCTACCAAGATATCATCGAACTAGCCGACACTAAAGTTTCTATGCACAACCTTCACAACGAGAACAAGAACGTCACCATGCTTTATACCGAGGAAGACAAAAACCACGTAGACATGGGATACGATTTTTATGTTTCTGTGTTAGCCAATGCCACAGACATGGACAACAACGATGATGATTTTGAAGAAGAAGATAGCGTGAGTGATATTTCAATTGTATTAGGCTAAAGTTTGCATGTTTATGATAAGTTCCCAGAAAAAAGTATTATTTCTACATCTCATATTATAACCAAAGCAAGTGTGCAAGTCCAATAGCAAAGATTCTAGTTGCTTAAGCATTCCAAAAGTCACAGGTATTTCTTCGATAATATTATTATTGGACACATTGAAAGCATGTAGACCTTTAAGATTCCCAATTTTTGAAGAAATCTCACCTAAACAGTTCATTACCAGATAAATCAATGGATATTATAAGTGACAAAATAGAATCAGAATATACCATGGTCATTTGTTTGGTTGTCACTTGCACTTTTTCTTGCAATAATATCGGTCTCAAATTTCTAAGCTTTTCACTTGTTCATTCTGCATTGCTACCAAGTTTACCAACTCTCTTGGAATGAAACCTGTTAACCTGTTATGTGATATGTCCAAGACATGAATGCTTGACATATTACACAATTCATATGGAATACATCCTTGATATTGATTTCCCCTTAAGTCAAGTACCATCAACTTAGAAAATTGAGCTAGACAAAGTGGTACAACTCCAAAGAAGGAATTTTGTTCGACGTCCAGAATCTACAGATTTGAGCATTTGAGAAGACTAGATGGCAAATTTCCCAGCAACATATTCCCATTGAGGTGCAAAGATGCAAGTTTCTATAGCCATATTATATCTGATAGAATTTTTCCTCCCAAATTAGTGTTACCAAGTTTAGTTTTACCAAATTTGAGCAATTGGTGATGCTCGATGGTATTACTCCAGACAACGGGTTCTCTGACAAATCTAAAACCTGCATTATTTAAAGATGGCCAATGGAAGGAGGAATCTCACCACTTAGATTATTCTTTGAAAATTATAAGAACACAATATGATGGAGAACGGTGCCAAGTTCCTCTCGGATTATGCCTGTGAATGCATTGTAGGAGAGGTCTAATACACCCAATATGGCTACCTTGAAGGGAACGGGAAGAAAGCCACTAAACATATTGTTATCCAAATCTAGGACATAATATTGGTGTAGTTTTAGGCTGATAGGAACTTGACCTTCAAAGTGATTGTATGAGAGGTTAAGACTTAACAGATGATCAAGTTCCTCTAGCCAACTTGGAACGCTTTCGTAAAGGTTGTTGTTAGAGAGGTCCAAACTAACTAACTCGTATTGTGCTAAAATAAATTCAGGCACTAGACCTTTTATGCTACAGGAAGCCAATTGCAAATATTCAAGGAGCATACTTGGTATCCAATATGGACTAATATGGACAATCAAACTATTTTATGATAGACTCAAAAATAAGATACTAGTGCAGTTTTGGAAAGAAGTCTCTTTGAAAGACTTAAAAAACTCGGACAATCTGTTCATTTTTTAAATAAACAGTATCACATGCATCCATTAATAAGTCAATTCCCAAATATGGAGTTTTATGAAAACCATATCGTAAATGACCCAACGTTAAAATGGAAATGTATGACAACCCCTATGTTAAGTCTAAAATGAAGTATGGTAAATATGCTTTTATTAATGTGGCAGATGGAAGAGAAGAGAAAGATAATTTTAGTAGGAGTAAAAGAAACCTTGTGGAGGTTGTTGTTGTCTTGCATATGCTTTCAAACATGTATAAATTTTGTGACAGAGAAGGCAAAAAATTTAGTGTGGGTGTGATATCACCTTACATTGCTCAAGTTCTGTACCTAGAGAATAAGTTAATGAAACAAGATGAATAGTTTTTTTTGATCAAAATGTCAATCCACTACAAGACCAGGATGCTTGGAGAATTACACACTACAATTTCAGCTTTGAGGACAAAGCTATTTTCAAGAGGGTGGAATGTTAGGATCCTATCCTAACATTAATTAATAATCTTAATAATAATAATATATTATATCCTATGGTCATAATAATAAAATAATATAATAATTAATTATATTATTTATTATATTATTATAATATTAGGGTTAGGAAGCATTGCAACCTTTCACCTATAACCCTAGAGGGGTATAAAACATTGTAAGAACTTATCATTCAATCATCCATGAAATATTATATAAAACATTTATTAAAACATTGAAGGGACTTCTCGACAATCCAAAAGTGATTCTTTTAATTTTAGGTTATTTATTATTTATTTATCATTTTATGTGCTAGGAACCCTAGGTTCCTACCAGACTCCTTAGTTATAATATAAATGATTTTCAATGCACCAAAACTTTGGAAATATCAAATATTACCATGCGCTAGAGATAAATACCTTTTTACAAAATTCGTAGCCTTTGCAACCTTTGAAATCATTAATGCCTTTGCCAAAATTAATACGCCTTCACCACCTTCGAAATCATTAATGCTTTGCCAAAAATCAATGTGCCTTCACACCTTCGCGGAAGTCAAACTATGTTCCTCTTGCCTAGCGTTGTGAGGTGTTTACCATGTGGGTACCAGCCCACATTAGGATATTAATCCCAAACACCTAGCTTATCTTGTGCTTCGAATCTGAAAACCCGATTTGCCTTTCTCAACAAAATACTTTTCCCTTGGCAGGATTCGAACAACGAACCTGCCTTGTGCAAATTTTGTGCGCTACCAACTGCATTATAGGATCCTTCATGATATCACTTTCCCATGTTGTTTACTTGACCTTGCTCTCAAATCAAAAGTTATTTATCCTTATTTCTTTGTTGCTTCCTTTTCGATGACTCTCTTTCATGCATAGTGTCAAGTTTTCTAAAAACAAAGGTTTTAACCTTTTATTTATATGCACCTCTATACTTCGAATGACGTAGGTAAACTTTATTAATCTCCCCAAATGTTGCATGTTAGCGGATAATGTAATTCAACTTTAAACCTTAGAATTATTAAATAAAAATTTAATAATTCACCTCTTAAATTTGATTTGGGATATCTCCTTCATTCTTTTGAATTTTGCCATGAAACTTTTGCACCTAGGTTTTATTGGAAAAAGATTTCATCCATCATAATTTGGAGAAGTCTTAGCATATTGGTTTTAATGAAAAACCCTTTCCAATTATTTTAATGAAAACCCTTGCTGTTGGTTTTATTAAAAAACCTTTTCGTTGGTTTTAATAAAAACCCTTGCCATTGGTTTTAATAAAAACCTTTACCATTGGTTTTAATAAAAACCATTAATATAATATTTAAAAAATTAAATATTAGATGCCTCTTGTGCCACAAAACCCTGTATATATCCTTGCTCTCCAAAATACCATAAATGGTTATTTATGAAGTGCTTTTGCCACCAAAACTCAATGTGATCCATGTGACATCGATGACAACACAAAATAACTCAAATTGCCAACAATCTCCCCCTTTGTCATTGATGGCAACACATCTAATGCAAAACACCACAATCACTGCAAAAGCCCTTTCTAAAAATCAAAGTTGCTCCCCTTGACTCAATACTCTCTATGGAGGCTACTCCCCCTATCTCAGTGTTCTCTTTGGAGGCTGCTCCCCCTAACTCAATGCTCTCCCCCTTACTCAAATCTATCTCCCTTTGACATCAATGGCAAAAGGGACACCTATGGGGCTAAAATATATGACTCTTAAGCTTAGTCCCCCCACCACCTTCTCTCTTGAGGTGTTTCATTTTGGGGTGGGAGTACATTTAATCCCATATTACATTATTCCTTTCCTTTGTCAACTTCCTTCCACATATTTCTGATATCCTTTTCTTGATGATTTACTTGATCTTCTTGTCTTGAACCTGTTTGACCTTCTTGCTTTGAAATTTTTTGACCTTATTTCCTTGAACCTATTTGGAATTGATTCCTACACCATCTTGCAATATGTCCAAAGTTATTGCAATTAAAACACTTGATATTGTGACCTTTGGATGGTGCCCATATCTTGAATTCTTTCTTGAAATCATTTACATATCCATTCCTTTCCTGAATCCTGTATTGTGAAGCTCTGTTTCCATAATCATTATGACCATGACCTTTGAATTGTGTAGCTCTAAAACCAAAACCATGTTTCTCATTTTATTTGCACTGAGAATATCTATTACCAATCTTGTTGCATAAGAAGCAATGTCCCTAAAAACCATATATTTTTCCTTTGAAGATCCTTCTAGTGAAATCAAAATTTTTCTTTGATCCATTGACCCTGCAATGTATAGCCCTATGTCCAAATCCATTACAAGAAAAAAAATGTCCTTGAAAAACCCTTTGTTCATGCCTTGGTTCCTCATATCTTTCTTGACATTTATCCTTGTGATCATATTGGACTTGTGCATTGTATCCTTGATCCTTCTTTGTGGTATCCAAATATTTGTACTTAAATTCTTCCTTACTTTCTTCTTCAAGAATTTCTTTACCTCTTGAACTTGATTCACCTATTTCAAAAAAAGATCCAAATTGGATATTTGGAGCCATAGGAGCTTTGGAAATTTCTTTATCTTTCTCTTCATTTGTGTCCAATAGTAAATTGGCATCTGTCTCTATTGTCTCTAAAATACATGTTTCCTTCTCAGTGAAAATATATTGACCTTTTGAGTCATGTGATGGATAAAAATTCTCAAGTATGGAATATCTCAATTATTTTAGATTCTCCTTAACCTCTTGCAGTTGCTCATGGATATCATTGAAGTCTTATTTTAGATAAACTGAGACATCTATATTTCTTGAAATATCCTCTTGTTTAACTTCTTATGTTTGGAGTGGAAGTTATTTTTCTACTTATTTTATCCCATAGAAAAATCCTTATTCATATCCACTGTCACTGAGATCATTATCATATTCTATAGCAAACAAAATCTCATGAATACTTTGTCTTTACCTGTTTCCTTGGTATGTCATTTCATCTTCACTATCACTGAAGCCATTGCAATATCCTGATTTGTGATCTCGTTGACCACACACAAAGCATTGTTCTCTTTCACCTTCTATTCTTAAGAATAGATGTTCTGGTAGGAACCTAGGGTTCCTAGCACATAAAATGATAAATAAATAATAAATAACCTAAATCTAAAATAATCGCCTTTTGATATTGTCGGGAAGTCCCTTCAATAAATTATATTATATTTTATATTCATGGATGATTGAATGATAAGTTCTTACAATGTTTTATACCCCTATAGGGTTATAGGTGAAAGGTTGCAATGCTTCCTAACCCTAATCTTATAATAATATAATAAATAATATAATTAATTATTATATTATTTTATTATTATGACCATAGGATATAATATATTATTATTATTATTATTATTAATAAATGTTAGGATAGGATCCTAACATTCCACCCCTCTTGAAAATATCTTTGTCCTCAAAGCTGAAACCCTATTTCTTTTATAATCACCATGTATAAGGCCTTGTCGGAAGAGCTTCGTATGCCTTGTATCACTTGTTAAATGTGATACTCTAGCCAAAACCAACCAATTTAATTTTCATAAAGGTTGATGCCAACATTCTTCAAAAGGAAACTCGAAATTTACTTGTATTCACCCCCACCAAGTTGCATACATCATGAATTTTTAGCATTTGGATACGGCAAGATGCAAAAGTGTTTGGTCATTGCAACACTTGTAGTACATATCCTTAGAAGATGTGACTTCTAACAATATTTTCAAGGGATGTTATAATACTTTCCTTGGTAGCTTAAAAACAATACCGATTCACCATGGTTATTTAGATTAGAGGTGAGATCAACATATTCCTCTAATAAATACTTCACTAGCTTATCATGCTCTCCTTTGGCTGCTGTATTTTTTTTTTAATACAATCAAGTTTTTAAAATATAAGACGAATGTATTTAGTCACAAGGGTAACAAATAAATTTGAAAGTATATTCCGCCTTCCATCCTTTTTAAGGCTCTATATCCCCATATTCCTTTTTGGAATAGATCATCCTTGTTTTGGTTTCCACTTTCGTGCCCAACTGTCTTTGAATTCTTTGTCCTCCACACATGCTGATGTCGAGCTCAAGCTGTGGAGAGATGTTCCCCAAGACAAATAACATGACATGAGGAATAGTGGTATCATGGTGGTCATAAACCACATATTGGGTGAACATATTAGGTCTTAGACTTAGGCTTATGAATCTGGTCACATTTCCACTCGTAGATGTTTCTTAATCACATAATGTTGGACCAAGTGTAAAGGATGGATCTTCTAAGCCTCCAGGTCTTTTTTTTTTTTTTTCTAAAATTCACTCTTGGTATGTTTAATAGATTTGCCATGTAAAAAATGGATTCTTGTAAAATGAGTTACAGTATATGAGAGTTATTTAAATTGTGCAGTGGGCTGACCTAATTTATATTGGTTGGCACTCATTATTTGTTGACTAAAATGTTAATTCTACCTAGCAGCATTATTTTCATGTACCTCACATGTGTGGAGCAATTGCTCTTGCCAACCATATAGCAAGGACTTTATCACCCATATGAGGCCAGTAAGTTGTTTTTTCTTGTTTTACATTTGTTAGATTGTGCCATGTTGAACATATTATCTATTTCATTGCTTTATTGAGCTAGTATTACAATCTCTATGCAGCATCCAGTTCTTCTTGGACATCGATCATGGACTCAAACCACTTGTTGTCTAGAGTGATGCCAATGCACCCTCTTTGCGTCTCCTTTTTATTCACATAAATACCATGATTGTTACCCTTATTATTTTTAGACATCATTTCTGTTATAAGAGTTTGCATTCTATTTTGTGACCTCATTCTTTCCATCCAACGTAGGGTTCACCAGATCTAAAATTTGTGTGATAAGGACTACTGCAGTCATAGCAGTAAGGAATATGCAAAATATTGCAAGCAGACCCAACAATTTCAAGTATGATATTTTTTTTTATTCAGAGAGACTGTAAAATCAATCTGGGCATTGATTACTAGATGTTGAGCATGTTTATCCCATATCACATAGATCACTGTCACAAGTTGCTGAGCAATCACAAATTATGTCAAGTATAGTTTAAGTATAAGCCCATGCAGTATATCTTTGCTACTGGATAGGTACTTGGATGAACTAAGAGGAATCATTGTGTACGTAGAATGGGCATAAAGTGTTAAAATATAGCAAACTGGTAAGCTAGTTATGTTTTCTTGTTCTACTGTTCACACTTTCATAACATAAATTTTGACATTGAGTATATTTGTAATTGAATTTGTGATGTATTTGTGTATTTTTTTTATAGACACTAAGGAAATTTAAATTTCGCATCCGAGGAAGATCTTTCAGACTTGGGACACAAAAGTGTGTTGTTTTATTTCAAGTAATCAATTGGTTACATAATAATAATAAAATTAAATTGAAAAAAAAGAGGCCAGCTTCAGGAAACATGGGGTGAGATGGGCACTAAGAAAAATATTTTTTTTTTTTGTTTGCAAATACGAAATCTTCTGTTTATAATAATGAGTTTCTTTTGGAATTCCACCTCTGAAAGGCCTGTGACTTCTCCAGGTGTGGAGAAGCAATTGATCACTTGGTAAAAAAAAATATAAAAATGATTTAATGGGTCCAATTATTAGTCTCATATTTTGTGTGTTCAACTTCCCTTGGTCATGTATGTTTGCAAATATCTGGTGCTTCCTGTACAACCAGTTGCTGAGAGCAGTTCATCATTTACTGTTGATCGATTCATCCTACTATAGTCATGGTAAAATTTAAGGCCTCTTGAGGTGATTTCTGGAGAATTTCGTAGTAACGCGCTACAAATGTTCTTGTTGCCATATAAGCCAGTGCTTCTTGATCGTTAGCCATTGTAGAACCAGTCAAAAGTGGTGTTTGATAAGATTGAAAAAACTTGTTTACTGCTTTAGGGTTATATTAGGTTATTTTCCACATTGATGGTTATGTGCATCACCCATATGCAAATATGTAAAACACTATTTTTTGGAAGCCTTTTTCCTTGATATCCCTTTCTTCTTGGTACACTTATTTGAAAAAATATTTACATTTTTAGGGTTTTGAATTTTTTTTGGAAGTGCAATATGTATTTATGAAAGTTCTTTGGTTATGGGCTCATCTAGAGAAACAATTAATTTAGGTTTTGAAGCAATATGTTTAGTTGAATTTTTTTCTTTCTTGGGAAGAGCAATGGGTACCACTTGGGATTTGTCGGCTTTGGGTTCTTCCTCCACCTAGGATTCCATGGCTATGGGTTCTTCCTCCTCTACCAGAGATTCCATTGCTAGGGTCTCCTCCTCTTGCATTTCCATTAAATATTGTATAATACGATCAAAACATTCCATTTGTTTTTTTTGTTTTTGTTCAATCATTCTTCTAATTTTTGCAATGTCATCTTTCATTTCCTTGACCAATATGGTTGGATCCATAAGGCTATGATACCAGATGGTAGGAACCTAGGGTTCCTAGCACATAAAATGATAAATAAATAATAAATAACCTAAATCTAAAATAATCGTCTTTTGATATTGTCGGGAAGTCCCTTCAATAAATTATATTATATTTTATATTCATGGATGATTGAATGATAAGTTATTACAATGTTTTATACCCCTCTAGGGTTATAGGTGAAAGGTTGCAATGCTTCCTAACCCTAATCTTATAATAATATAATAAATAATATAATTAATTATTATATTATTTATTATTATATTATTTTATCATTATGACAATAGGATATAATATATTATTATTATTAAGATTATTGATTAATGTTAGGATAGGATCCTAACATGTTCTTCCTTTTCATCATCTGAGTGATCTCTATCACTATGATCTGAGCCATCATTTGCTTCCTCAATGTAGAAAGTCTTCTTAGTCTTACAAAAAAATTTCTTCTTCTCATGCTTGCTTTTCTTGTACATGTCATCTTTGTCATGCTTATGCTTTCCTTCTACTTTTCTTCTGTGACCCTATTTTTCACCATTACCATTTTCTTCATGTGGACACTTGTTTGCATAGTGACCATAATCACCACACTTGTAGCATTTGACTTTCTTCACATCCCTATAATTCCTTGAGTCTTTTTTCCATTTGATGAAGTTAGCTTCCTCATAATTATCTAAATATCTATTTATCTCTAGATATTTCCCTTTATTTTTCTCTTAAGCCTTGAATGCAATTTCTTTCATTGGATCTTGATGCTTATCTATCCTCATCTCATAAGCTGTGAAATTTTCGTGTAGTTCTTCCATCGTCAGCTTGTCGATATCCATTGTTTTTTCTATCACTAAAACCTTTGCATCATACTTCATTAATAGGTACTTCGCAAATTGGTCCACATTTCATTAGCTGAATTACATACCATGACCTTTGTAAAATCTGTCTAATGAAGCCCACTCAGAATATAATTCATTGCCTTTGCATTGATATCAACCAATTTCCTGATAGTCTTATTTGTCTTGGGATCACCTTCAACCTTATACTCTTTTGCAACCATCTGCCATACCTCATATTCCTATGATATCAAGTAGTTCTTCATTCTCATACTCCAAAAAGCATAATTATTACCGTCAAACAGTGGAGCCTTACTTGTAGATGATCCATTCTATGAAGCCATATGTGTTCTTATAGAACCTGCCTTCAAGTTGTTAGCCATTGTAAAGGAACCCACTCTGATACCAATTGAATAACATAAGCTTATATTGAGAGGGGGGTGAATAGTATAACACCCATTTTTAATTTCTTTCCAAACCAATATTAATTAGTGTCTTCAATTACAATAACCAAATATAGTAGTGTGCATTAATAACATAGATAGAAATAGTAAGCAAGTGCACAAATCACCACACACAATTGAGACACAAGATTTAACATGGTTCCCCCAATGTGGGTTAGTCCATAAGATAATCTCCTTATAATATTTCATAAAGAAATAGGGATCCTTACCTAAATACAAATGATTACTTTGATCTTCTCAAAGCTAGGCTATCCTGATCTGCTCAGGTGGGCTCCATTGATCTGCTTAATTAGGCTCTCCACTGATCTACTCAGCTAGGCTATCCACTGATCTGATCAGCTAGGCTATCCATTGATCTACTCAACTAGGATCTCCACTGATCTGCTCAGCTAGACTATCCACTGATCTTCTCAGCTAGGATATCCATTGATATGCTCATCTAGGCTATCCAATGATCTACTTAGCTAGGCTCTCCACTGATTTGCTCAGCTAGGAAACTTGTGTTGATGTGTTTTCTATTTTTATCCTCTATATTTTACTGCTCACAAATATACCTCAATGCCTTCTCACAAGGCTCAAATAATCCTGCTCAAACGCTATCCCAAATCTCTCCTCAAAGCCTTCATAAAATACTCAAACAATCCTTCTCAAATATTGTCCCAAATCTGTCCCAAAAGCCTTCTCAAAGGCTCAACCAATCATGCACAAAAATTGTCTCAAATCTATATAGAAATTTTATCCCAAAAGTTGTTTGGATACTCAATCCTAACATTATTAGTTGGTATTATTACTCATTTAATTATTATATTATTAACTTATAAAGTGAACCATCACAACCCTTCATAACGTGAACCATCATGTCTCTTCATACGTGAACCATCATTTCTATTCACCAACGTAGCTTTAGGGTAGATATATATATTAGGTTGGCCATCCATATCAAATCATCCAAGAAGAATAATAATAAGCATAGATTCTAAGGATGGAGCCCCCTATAGTGGCAAAGCAATTACAAGGGATCCCCCTTTGAGTGGCCTACAATTACATTTACATTAATTTGTTAATAATTTTATAGTAAGACCTCGGGGTCTTACCATTTGGTATCAGAGCCATGTGGGACCCGGTCATGTGGGAATTGCTCAAATATTTATCAAATCACTTCTATGCATGAGTATCAAACTCGGTTTGAGGATATCACAAAACACAACACAATATTGGATGAATCAATTCTCATCAATGGCTTCATTAGGGGATTAAAAGAGGAAATTAGAATGGAGGTGACAAGGTTCAATCCCTATACCATGATGCAGACCTATGGATTAGCAAAATTAGCTAAAGATAAAATCAATGCACAACAACGATTAGGAAAACCACTTGTGGAAAAATCGTCAACCACTTACATCGCTCTCAAATCTATGCATAATGGAAGGGCACAAAGCACTTACACAACCCCCAAATCTAACCAAAATTTACGAATTAAACATCTTAGCTTTGAGGAGATGAAGGAACGACAAGCAAAAGGACTCTATGATAATTGTGATGAACAATTTGGACCCCACCATAAATGTGCTACACTAACATTGTATTTATTGAAGGAAATTGATCCTTGTATCTCCATAGAGGAAGTAGATGACGTAGTTATGTCTGAAGTGACCAGTGTACCTACTCATCGCAATGAAGACAATGAGGTCGATGTGCATGAAGTGATTGATGTACCAAACAAGGATGAGGTAGACATACCCAAAGTGATCAATGCTAGCCAAACATGCACTCTACAAGACCTACACATACCTTCCTCACAAATAGTGAGTTCTTACCATATGACCAAACCTATTTGGAACCAATGTAGAGTGACTACAAACTCTTTCTCTGTTGGCTCTACCAAGGAACCAAAAAATGATATGAAATCATTACCATCAATTTTTATGCATCATTCTGAAGTATTTAAGGAACCCCAAGGGTTGCCCTCCCATATTCATCATGATTTTCCTAAGGAAGATTCTACTATTATTCTTGACAACCCCCCGCTAATGCTTCATCCTTCTCGATATCCCTACCTACGAAAGGATGTGATTAAAAGAGTCTAATAACTTACACAAATCCTTCTTGGAAAACAAAGGACAAAGCTTATCACTTTGAGCTTTGAGGACAAAGCTCTTTTTAAGGAGAGTGGCATGTTAGGATCCTCAATCCTAAAATTATTAGTTAGTATTATTAATCATTCAATTATTATATTATTAACTTATAAAGTGAACCATCACAACCCTTCATAACGTGAACCATCACGTCTCTTCATACATGAACCATCATGTCTCTTCACCAACATAGCTTTAGGGTAGATATATATATTGGGTTGGCCATCCATATCAAATCATCAAAGAAGAAGAATAATAAGCATAGATTCTAAGGATGGAGCCCCCTATAGTGGCAAAGCGATTACAAGGGAGCCCTTTTTGAGTTGCCTACGATTACATTTACATTAATTTGTTAATAATTTTATAGTAAGACCTTGGGGTCTTACCAAAAGCCTTCCCAAAGGCTCAAAAAATCATGCACAAAAGTTGTCTCAAATCTGTCAAAAAATTCTATCCCAAAAGCCTTCCCAAAGGCTCAACCAATCATGCACAAAAGCTATCTCAAATCTATCAAAAAATTTTGTCCCAAACTCCTTTCCAAAGGCTCAACCAATGACTCTCAAGTAGCACTCAAATCTCAACCACAAATCAATGAAGGCAAGGCTCAATGATAAAATCAACAATGGATAACAAATGAATGATGATAGTACTAAAAAATTTGATCAATAATGAATGGCAAATGTACTTCTCAAATGAATGACAACAATTCTCAACAATGATCTCAAAAATGTATGGCAAATACTCTCTCAAATTTATGAAAAAAATTCTCAACAATGTACTCTCAAATGGACAACAACAATGCTCAAAAATGTACTCTCAAATGGATAACAACAATGCTCAATAATGTACTCTCAAATGGATAACAACAATGCTCAACAATGTACTCCCAAATGTATGGCAAATGAGCTCTCTAACGAAAACATCTCCAAGCAATAACAATGAGGGATTGAACCAACCAAGGACAATCTCCACAAGTGATAGAATAGGTTCTCAATAATATCTTCCTCATGCAATGTCAATAAGCTCTCAAGAAACAAGCACAACTCCCTCAAAAAAAGAGCTCTCAAATTGCCAACAATGATCTCCTCAAATGAAAGACAAATGTATCCACAAGTGACTAGCAAATGATCTCCTCAATGGTCTTAAATAGTGGCAATGGACTTAACAAGTAACAAAAAATAATCTCCTCAAAGCAATATCAAAAACCTCCTCAATAATAGCAATACTCTCAATGAACTCCACTAAAGCAATCATGGAACTCAAGCATCAATTTTATCCAAAAATTTGATTTTCTAATCCATCCATTTCCTATCAATAGCCAAGGTACATAATCAAGCAATTTGTCTTCAAATTCAAACCCTAACTCATGTGCATGTCTTCTAACTCAAGGTAGCAATTAACTAGGTTTCAAGTTCCTAGTTTAATTTCATAATTAAATCATGCACTAGGACATATAACAAGTTCAACACTTTTCAACCTTATGACTCCCTAATTTCATTAACACATACAACAAGCACCTATGCTTTGATTTTCAATTGCACACCTTATAAATCCACATACAGTAATCACAAATATTTAAATTCACACCTTATAACTCTTTAAGCACATACAACAATCATTTATTTTCACTAAATACATTATGACTCCCTAGTTATAATAGAAATAATTTTCAATGCACCAAAACTTTGGCAATATCAAATATTACCATGCGCTAGAGATAAATATTTTTTTATGAAATTCATAGCCTTCACAACATTCGAAATCGTTAATGCCTTTGCCAAAATTAATGCGCCTTCACCACCTTCAAAATCGTTAATGCTTTGCCAAAAATCAATGCACCTTCACACCTTCACGGGAGTCGAACTCTGTTCCTCTCGCCTAGCACTATGAGGTGCTTACCATGTGGGTGCCATCCCATGTTGGGATATTAATCCCAAACACCCAGCTTGTCCTATGCTTTGAATATGAAAACCCGAATTGCCTTTCTCAGCAAAATACTTTACCCCTGGTGGGATTCAAACAACAAACCTACCTTGTGCAAAGTTTGTGCACTACCAACTGCACTATAGGCTCTTGTGTGACATCATTTTCCTATGCTATTTACTTGACCTTGCTCTCAAATCGAAAGTTATTTATCCTTATTTCTTCATTGCTCCCCTTTTGATGACTCTCTCTCATGCGCTGTGTCAAGTCTTCAAAATACAAAGGTTTTAACCTTTTATTTATATGCACCTCCATCATTTGAATGACATCGGTAAAATTTATTAATCTCCCCAACCTTTTCACGTCGATGGATAATGTAATTCAAATTTAGACCTTAGAATTATTAAATAAAAATTTAATAATTCACCTCTTAACTTTGAATTGGGATATCTCCTTCATAATTTTGAATTTTGCCATGAAAATTTTGCACCTAGGTTTTATTGGAAAACCTTTTCATCCATCATAATTTGGAGAAGTCTTAGCATAGTTGTTTTAATGAAAAAACTTTTCCAATGGTTTTAATGAAAACCCTTTCCGTTGGTTTTATTAAAAAACCTTTCCATCGGTGTTAATGAAAACCTTTACCTTTAGTTTTAATAAAAACCATTAATATAATATTTAAAAAAATAAATATTATATGCCTCTTATGCCACAAAACCCTGTATATATCCTTGCTCTCCAAAATATCATAAATGATTATTTATGAAGTGCTTTTACCACCAAAACTCAATGTGATCCATGTGACATCAATGACAACACAAAATAACTCAAATTGCCAACACATTTGAGAGGATTTTGGAGACTTTGTTGAGGCTTCATGGAAGAAAAGAGTCAAAAACTTCATTCCCGTGGGGCGGTCCAGCCACAATGGCCTTCTTAGGAATTAAAGTAAGGACTTTGCAATGCATCCATGAAGAATTTGGGTTCATCTTGATCCTAAGTGAATTCCATCATATTTGACTTGTTTTTGGTGGGTTTTGTACCCTTTTCTTTGATTTTTGATTAATGCATATGTATATATATTTGACCAGTGGGATTGATGGATACCATTGGGGAATTTTTTGGTTTAACCAAAGGGTTTATGGATAACTTTGGGGAATTTTGGGAGCTGACCAAAGGGTTTATGGGTACATTTGGGGCTTTTTGGGTTGACCAAGCGGGTTGTAGACACCCTTGGAGCATTTTGGGGTGACCTAGATGGTCATAGACCACCTAGGAGCATTTTAGGTTGACCAAGCGGGTTGTAGACACCCTTGGAGAATTTTGGGGTGACCTAGATGGTCATAGACCACCTAGGAGTGTTTTAGGTTGACCAAGCGGGTTGTAGACACCCTTGGAGCATTTTGGGGTGACCTAGATGGTCATAGACCACCTAGGAGCATTTTGGGTTGACCAAGTGGGTTGTAGACACCCTTGGAGCATTTTGGGGTGACCTAGATGATCATAGACCACCTAGGAGCATTTTGGGTTGACCAAGCAGGTTGTAGATACCCTTGGAGCATTTTTGGGTGACCTAGATGGTCATAGACCACCTAGGGGTTTTAGGTTGACCAAGAGGTTGTAGATACCCTTGGAGCCTTTTGGGTGACCTAGATGGTCATAGACTACCTAGGGGTGTTATGGGTTGACCAAGAGGTATGTAGATACCATTGGAGCCTTTTGGGGTGACCTAGATGGTCATAGACCGCCTAGGGGCATTTTGGGTTGACCAAGAGGTATGTAGATACCCTTGGAGCCTTTTGTAACTTTTATCATTTTATACTCTTAGGAGGAAGGTGTGGTACCTTGTGTACCCCCAACATTTGTGGTGATCAAAGGAAGCGAGGAAGGTGTGATACCTTTAGGATCCCCAAGTTAGCTTCATGTCTTGTGATGTAAATAGTGGGGAAGGTGTGACACCTTGGATACCCCCAGTATGTACTGTGATTGATGCAATGTTATTGGCTTGGCTAGGAGGAGTGATAGAAATTGACTCCCCCTATTGTGGCGAGGAATTCTAGGTAATGCCAATGTCTCTATGGGGTAAAATGAGTGACCCATTTGTGGATAAAGCTTCCTTATCAATAAGATCTTGGACCCTATGTCTAAAAATATGACAATTACTAATGTCATGCCCTCTCATTTGGTGATAGAGGTAAGAATGATCCTCCCTGTATTGTTTAGATCTAGGCCTATTTGGGTTGAACATGGGTATGTCTGGCAAGATGATTGCCTTTGTGTCTTGTAGTTTGTGAAATATGGTTGACATGGGCTCAGATAATGGAGTCCAGGTATGACATTGATGTCTTAAACGAGGTGACCATGGTGGACTCATTTTATGAGACTGTAGGGTTGTATGTGTCTCAGTCACTTGTTTAGGTTGCTCCTCTTGACTCCCATATATAGGTAATAGATTCTAAACTATGTCAATTTGTGGATTGTGGATTTGAAGCTCATTCTTGTCAAACATATCCTGTACTAGGTGTTTGAACCTAAAGCACATATGTATGTCATGCCCCTTTTGCCTATGGTACTTGCAGTATAGGTCTTCATGATATCCTTGGGGCTTAGGTGCATTCGGATCGATAGGATGACTCTCAGGTAGATTGATCGCATTAGCCACTAAGAGGCACTCAAACAAAGAGTCCATGGACTCGACAATGGGTATAAATTGTCGCTTAGGGCGACGTTGTCGGTTTTGCCCTTGACTTGTTTGACTCAACTGTAACTCAATTCTTGTGAGTCGATCCAAGATTTGTTGTAAATCATTGTGTTGGTGACTCACTTGTGACTCCACATTGGCTAGCCTATCCAAGATATGTTGTGGTACTAGTGGAGATGATGACTGGATGACTATTGGGGAAGTTGTATGGCAACTGATAGGTGGTGGAGGGGGATCAAAAGTCCTCAATGTCTGAGCAGATGTGGATGCTTCATGATGATTGGAGCTAGTGAGTATATCCACATGTTCTTGTTCTTGATTTAGCTCATGCTCATGTTCCAACTCAGAGTGTTCAACTGTGGCAGTTGGGTTACCCCCACTTTGGTGTAGGGGGTACACTTGCTCTTGATTTTGTGGAGATGTTGAGTGAGATGGAGTAGGTGTGACCGAATCCATCGATGGTATCTCCTATGGTATGGATGGAATGTTGGATGGAGTCGCAAGTGGCATAGATGGATTTAGAGGACTTTGGTTCTCTGTCATCACATTGATCATTCCCACAAACTCATGAGAAGATGCATTTGCATTTGGACAAGTCATGGCTGCCTCATCAACTTGTCCAAGGTGATCTACTTGGCCCCCATGTTCGAGGGGTGCATCAGGAATGCTATCAATGGGTGGTGACTCGATAGGAGGACTACCTAGATCCTTGATCGACTCGATGATAGGTGTGGATGCAACATTGGATACTATGCACTCATCGAGTTTAGGATGGGTCAATTGAATTGTGTCCTCGAGCATAATATGATCTGATTCATCTATATCAACTATGGCTTCCCCCTTATTAGTAGGAGTGGGAAGGTCTTCTATAGATGTATTGATGATAGCTATGGGAGCTTCTATAGTTGGCTCTTCTGACTCTTCCTTGCTTGAAGAAACAGAGGATGGTACTAGCGGTGGTGAAGGTAGCTTCACGACTAACCGCGGGGTTGAATCTGGACTCTGGATAAGGTCATTGGGTTTAGTGTCCAAATGCTTGGGTGACACAGTAGGCTTTTGTGGATGATCCACCTACTTATAATACTTGAAAGGGTCTGGGTCAGCATGAACCACATGGACCTTACCTTCATCCATGTATTTAATGCATTGATGCACTATAGATGGAACACATTCCATGTCTCTTATCCATGGCCTTCCAAGTAGTATGTTGTATTGTCTTGCACCCTCCAAGATGTAGAACAATGTAGGCATAGTATTTTGTCCAACTTCAACAAGTAGGATTATCGTGCCCATAGTGGAGGATAAAGCATCGTTGAATGCTTGTAATGTGAACTTGGATGGTACAATGCATGAGGATGGAAGGTTGAGATGTTTTAGTGAAGTTGTGGTAATAATGTTTATTGAGGAACCTGTGTCAACCAATACTCACTTATAGGGGATCCTATTGATACTCGCGATGATATGCAAAGAAGGATCTAATGAATTGGTAGGCACAGGTTTGACCTCATGATTTTGAAAGGATATAACAAGATTCTTGTGCATTTGTATGTATTCCATAAAGTTGGTGAAAGCATCAGAGTCATGAGGTTGTACCTCAATGGAATCCAAGATCCTCATGAAAGGTTCCCAATGCTTGGAGGACTATAGTAGAAGCTCACTCATGGTCATATTGGCTGATGGTGCATGTGAAATTCATACAGGCCTACTCTAGGTTGCTAAAACTTGTTGGATGGGAGTTCTGGGTGGTGAAGACCACGATGTAGAGGGAGTGTAGACCTCCCTACTAGGCCCTTTGGAAGGTTGATTATATCTGGTTTGGGACTGGAATCGGTGTTGGCTAACTGAATAATCCACTTGATCATGTGGATAACCCATTGATGTTCTCCTAGTAGAGGTACTTTGGTGGTCGGGTCCTCTGAGTGAGGAGTTGACCTCACGATGACTTTCAGGGCGTCGTGTAGGAATGATGAGATCCTTAGGAGAATAGCGAAGGTGACTACTATCAGGGCTCCATGCAGGAGTGAGGATATCCTCATACCTATAATGATGGTGCTCAGGGCCTCTCCTAAAGTTTTCTACTTCACTAGCTCGTGATTGAGCTCGGCTATGCATGGTTGTCATAATGTGCTGACTAGGCGAACCCTGAAGGAAACCCACACTAAAGAAAATTTTGACTTCAAAAAAAGGTTATAAGTGTTATATATCAAAATGATCAGTGTGACGAGCTGATCACAATGGGCTAGGGCTCCAAAATCTGATTTTTGGGTCAAAAATTTGTATTTTTGGAATATTTGGCCCACCGGGGCCCATGGGGAAATGCCCACTTTTAGGAATTTTTGGGAAATTTTGAACTATGAAGAGTTAGGACTCAAAATTTTTGGGAGAGGTGCAGAAGGAGCTAACTAAGACAAAAAAACAAATTTGGCAATTTTTGGAGTTGTCTAGACCATTTTATGACCATTTTAGTGCAATTTTTCCCTATTTTCGGCTTCAAAAATAGAGTAATCATAAAACCAAAATAAATTTTTTGTTATAGCTCCGATTTGCACGATTCTCAATCCGTTGGATGCAGAATCAAAAAGTAGATTTTTTTTTCAAAATTATTTTTTGAAAAATTAGGGTTAGGTCCCAGATCTAGGATCTTATGTTGACTACCCAAACAATAAGGAAACACCCAAAGTAGACAATATGATTATCTCTTTTAAGGATTAGATGTATATGATTATCTCTTTTAAATATTAAGAACACACAATCAAATGATCAAAGAAGCACACAAGCAAACAATGTGATTATCTCCTTTAAGTTTTAGATGTGAATCCCTAAGTTGTTTGGTGTGTTTGAATTTGTTGTTGCTCTTGATTTCTTGTTCGTGTTTTGGACTTAGAATGAGGGAACTCAACCAAAGTGGTGACTAGGAACACTAGTGCCAAACATGATTTCTCAAAAGAGTCTAGGGTACACCGCTTAAATCCCAATGGGGGGTTTGCCTAGCTCTTCCACTCTGAAACAGTGTTTCCAATAGTGGGAGGCAGTTTGAACATTAGTGACCTATTCCATATTGAGAGAGTGCCCTATTATATCTAAGGAATCTAGGGGCAAGCCGGTGGAAGGAGGTGAAATCCAACATCACCGGTCTGAATTGGGGGTTGGTGATGAAATCCAACCTTACCAATGTTATTGTGATACGTGCAAGTGTGTGTGGTTCCTTTTAAGATTAAAGAAAGTAAACAATGAAGCACTCAATGATATTTCACTAAATGCAAGAAAATAGGTGTTTTACTTTCAAAAATCTAGGATAAAAAGGAACCTACAAATGTAACTTATAAATGCAAACCCTAAATGCTAACCTACCCATTGGGTAGGCTACAAGCAATCAAACCATAGAGATGCATCGCTACTTTGATTTTCTTTGATTTTTCTCCCTTTTTTATTTTTGTTATTTTGTGTTATGAGAAAATTAAATCTAACTTCTAACCTTTCTAGGCACACAAATGATGCGAGAAAAACCAAACTTTAGCAGATGTTGTCTATGTAAATAGAAAACTAGAGTTTCAGGCACTTACCTTATCACCCGGGAAACCCATTGTTTTTGGCTTATGAGCAGAAAATGCTCTATTTTGTGGCCATCCTTGGGTGGGATGGCTGTAGGCTCTATGGCCATCCTAGGGTGGGATGGTTGTGTGGCCATCCCTGGGTGAGCCAAGGAGCAGTTCAGGGGTCGTCCCAGGGCGAGCCGAGGAGCAGCTGCAACAGAAAACAAGCAAAAAAATGAGGTTAAACCTTCAAATTAGCAATAGGGATAGGGTCCCACCATGATCACCACTGAATTAGGGAAAAATGGTGCACCTAATGGTAAATAAAAAATTGCATCTATCCTCTATGTTTAATGAGCATCAAATCGGAAGCATGCAAGTAAGATGGAAAAGATAGCAAATAACAAGAAATGAAGCAAAGTAAATCAATTTATTATTAATTAGGTGGATCAAATCTAGGTTACAAAATGTCCCCTTGAGGTCTCAAATTATTGATACAACTGTTACAATTTTTGGGTGCCCAAGGATCAAATCCTTCAAGAGATTTGGGTGCACATCCAATGTCTTTCCTCGTACCCACAATCGAGGTGGGCGGGCCAAGGCTATCACCACTTGTGTCTTTGATATTTTATGTCCTATGATCCTTCCCAATGCACTGTATAACCTGCACCTGCACACAAGGAAAGCAGAAATGTCAAGTAGCAAGTGTGTATGATGGAAAACATGCAATCCCCACAGGCACCAAAAATCTAGTAATGAGAATATGCATCAAATCAACTCCAAATGACTTGAAATTGTAGAGGGATGTAAAATATAAGGTTTTGGGAAGATATCACTAGAAATATAGCATAAATTGTGTCCTATGGTATGTCGTAATCGCAATGACCGTCCTCCACCTACAAAACCCAAAGCAAGCAATTTCCAAACCAAAACACCTCCAAATCAAATGAAACTTGGTCAGAATACATAAAGGGACATTATAAGACAACCCATATGGTTATATTTGTATAATAAACAATAGTTTTAGGTGTTTCTCCAAATGACCACCGTAGGCTTGCATGAGACCCTACAAAACACTAAAAATGTGATATCTCCCTAAATATAGATCCAAATTGCATGAAATTTTGACAGAAGCATCATATGACAATGTAGAATATAACTAAAAAATAATATAAGAAAAACCATGCACATATTTGTAGCCATCCTTGGGTGGGACGATCGGGACTATCATAGGCTAGGGGTCATCCTGGGGTGGGACGACCACCAGTTATGCACTTATTTTACCCCCAATTCCTCCAATAATTGGTTAATAACCTCCTAGGTAGTGTTTTCATTGAATTTGGTGTGAAAACTCACTCATATGATTCAGTTTTGGGATCAGAATGCGCCTCCTAGTTCACTCGCAAACCTCCTTCGCTAGGTAGATATTTCGAGGGAAAATAAAGCACAAAAGGTTGAAAGGAAATCTTAGCAGCACTCCGTTGCTATTTCCTAAAACTCCTCTCCATATGATTTGTGTGGAAAATTAATCCACTTTATAGCCAAAGGAGGCCTTTGGGAAAATAGGCATGCAAGGGCATGCAGGGCACGAGGTGCCACTTGGCCACCAGGGTGGCATGCATTGGAGGGGGAAGAGGATCTCCCAATTTGGCCTCCTTTATGAGGCATGTCATAGAATTCTATGCCCTCTGACTTTGCATGGTCGAAAGGCAGGGCAAATGGTATTTTTTGGGTGCCATTTATCCATCGTTTGACTTTTTGGGGGTCAAAGCTCATGGCCATCCCACCCAGGGATGGCCACACATGGCCGTCCCTGGGTGGGACGACCATGAATTGTGGCCATCCCAGGGTGGGACGACCATGCCTATAGGCCCCAAAACTTCCCAAAAGTGGGGGAAATGCTTCAAAAAGTGGTTAGGACCACTGTAAAACCTCTGAGGCTTGCCCAAGGGGGCCATAAGGTGTCAAATGGACCTTGTCTCGGTCGCCTAATCATATTGACCAGATTTTAGTGTCTACACTACCATCACAAATGGTTAGTCAATTTAGTTAAAACTGTTACAAGCATTAAAATTATTCAACACCCTTGAAGATCAATTAAAGGCTTCATCAAAGCTATCATCAATCTAATAGTTTGAAAATGTCCACCTATCAACATGGTTAGTCTTATAAAACCATAAAACATAGCAATATTATAGGTATAAATCACAATCAAATGTTGCATCATCTCCAAGCATGGTCATAACATTACCAATGTTGAATAATTAAAAAAATAAATCCCATTATATTGTTTCCTTATTAAGGGTCCTATGATATGGGTCACTACAATATTAAATTTATAATTATAATACAAGCAATGGTTAATCATTTTAAATTTACCCATCATATCCATTTAACTACATTAAGCTATTCCTCAACAAATTTGATTGAATGCAAGGATAGGTATCAAATATTGAGCTTGATGATGCAATGGTTAGTCCTTCTAATGAAACCATTGTATGCATAAATAAAAACAAAATTTTCCTTAGCTAAACCATTTTAAAGCATCATCAAGATGGAAATGTAGCACCCTAAAATTGGCACAGTTAAACCATCAGTAAAAAGATAAAAAATTTGAATTTTAACCCCAAAATCACCTGTTAAATGCTCACCTCATTTTTCATGCCATTTTTAGAATTTGTTTTGACCATTGGATGATATTGTCGTAGATATGATGATACTGTCCCAGATCGGACGAATTCATCTGGGACAGAACGTCTAGATGATTTCGTCCCAAAACAAAATTTTTATAATTAGCTTCTGTCTCAACAACCTCTCCAACTCGGGTAGAAGTGTGTCTGCACGATCGAAGATTCCTACGTTGGAGATCTCCTAGATTGGGATGATCCCCAACCTCCTAACCTCCCCCTAATCCTATATAAACTTGGTATTTTCCTAGTTTATCCCCCTGGATGATCATTTCCCTGCAACTTTATTTTTTTACTGTATTATAACATCCTCACCCCCATTATGTGCATTTGTATTTTCAAATTTTATTGCAGGTTTTTACTGTGTTTTAGCCAAAGAAAGCTCAGATTGTCGCAGGCGATCCAACACAATTTCAAATGTTCCTGTCGATATCGGTGATGATTTCATATGATTATAGATGATTTTGATTGCAGTTCAGATTGGGAGCAACCAGAGCCTCAAGTTTGTGTTTTCTACCTTTCTTGCTTATTTAATTATGCATTAGATTGATTTATTTCTATTCTGCATCCTGGAGTTCACCTCATTTAGCATATTTGCATGGTAAAATTTAAAATAAGTTATTAAAATAGTGCATCCTATTTAATTTGTTATTTGGATTTATTATTTAAGCATCTATACTATTATTTCTATCATTTTGCATCATTCTTACAATTGCATTTTTGGTTTTGGTGTCTATTTCCATGATTGCAGGTTTTTGACGAATTTGTCTAACGAATTCGTCAGGTCACCGACGATCTTGTCTGATCTTAGATGATCGCCTGTGATTTGGGATGATTCTATACAATTACAGATGATCTTGTCATATCCGGGATGATCTGGACTTCTACAAGCTTCAGAATATTCATCAAACATCAGGAATCAGGTGTTTTCCTCTCCATTTCATAGTCTCTATATTTAGGATTCATTCATGTTTTCTGTCTTCATATAAACCTAAAATTTCATATAGAATAGCTTAGATTCATTTTGGACAACCTAGTAATATGAATTATTGAATATAAAATGAACACATCAAACCCATTTTCAACCTAGGCATATAAACTGCCACCTAAAGTTTCCTGGTGAACCCCACCATCCGTAAAAAATTCACCCTTATACCCCTCCCCGAGAGGCACAACCTTCAAAGGGCCTCTTCGTCCGAGGTATTGTCCCATCCTTCTCGCATCCCCCTTTCGGGCATGAATCCTTTAGCTTGAAGGTAAGGGTACAAAAAATTTGGGCGATACATTTTTGATGAACCCGACGTGAAACTAAAACACCTTCTGATAACAATCCAAAAAAAAACACATTATTAATAACATCTAGAATCTTTAGACAACCGTTAAATTTGCATATCATATTTATATGGTAGATTATAATAGAAGACGAGCTATCACCATAAATGTTGAAAATCAATTAACAACCATAGAGATTACTTCTATGCTTAGAATACCTCAAACAAATAGAGTCTAAAATTTGTGGGATGAACTTGATAGGAGATTGGGTATTATTGAATCTAGATCTACAAAACTTAGGCGAATTAAGAGGTTTGTCCTAGATAGAAACCTGGATCCCGATCAGGTGACTTTGTACCATGAATTCAGAGAGCTTGCCATAGGTGGTTGTAGCACCCTAAAATTGGCGCAGTAAAACTTTAATAAATACAATTACTCTAGTAAATAATTCAAATTCAAATTTTAACCTCCCAAACCACCCGTTAACCATCGTGTAATCTGTTTCCTCCTTTCCTATGTCATTTTTAGAGGTTGTTTTGATCGTTTAATGATATCGTCGTCGATCAGACGATATCACCTCAGATCGGATGATTTCGTCTGGGCTAGGACATCTAGACGATCTTGTCCCAAAACTGATTTTGCACAATTAGCTTCTATTCCAACGATGTCTCTAATCCGGGAAGAAGCGTGTCTGCGCCGTTAGAGACCCTTCCCCATTGGAGATCTCCCAAATAGGGATGATCTCCAACCTCCTAACCTCCCTCCTAAGCTTATTTAATCCTAAGCCCTCCCCTTAGCACCCCCTTGGCTAAAATTCTTTGAAAACTGACTTCACATGCATTAAAGCATCCTAAATTGTTATTTGCATTAGTTCTATTCAAATTTTGTTGCAGGTACCTTAGTGTTTTTCAGTCGGAGCAAGCTTACATCGTCGCAGATGATCCTGTTTAGATCGGAGGCGATCCTATTGAATCAGAGATGATTTCATACCAATGCGAGATGATTTCGACTGCAGTCAACATTGAGGCAATTAGTGCCCAAAGTTTGCATTTTCCTCTCTTCAATTTGTTGTTTTGTTCTGCAATTAGCTAGTTTATTTGTTATTTTATGTTATATTACATCTTGGAGTTCACCCATCTATATCAAATGCATAATTAAGTCATAATTATTATTTAATCAGTATGATGCATTCATGTTTCTATTTATAGTTTTCAGTTTGATGTTCTTATTATCATTTTACATTATTTCCCTCTATTAGCATTGCTGTATTTTTTGTGTTTTGCACCTATTTCTCTGTTTGCAGGTCTCTGACGAATTCGTCTGATGAATTCATCAGATCTCAGATGATATTGTCTAATAGCAGATGATCCTGTCAAATCAGAGGTGATCCTAACTGCTTCAAGAATCAAAATCTTCATCAGACATCTAGATCAGGTATTTTCTTTTAATATTGCTTAATTTCTTTGTTTTCTATCTTAATTTTGTTTTCTGTATTCATTTAATCTGCATATTCATATAGAATAGCTTAGAAGAATTTTGGCCAAACCTAGGACATGGATGTTTAAGGCTAAAACTGAACACATCAAACACATTCCCAACCTAGGCATGGAAACTGCCATTAAATGTTTCCTGGTGAACCCACCATCCGTCAAAAAATCACCATAATACACCTCCCTTGAGATGCGGGACCTTCGCAAGGCCTCTTAGTCCGAGGTACCGCACCATCCTTTTCCCATCCTCCTTTCGGGCACGGATCCTATATCCTGAAGGTAAGGGTGTGAAAAATTTGGAGCGATACATTTTGGTGAACCCAACGTGAAAACATTTCAAACCTTTTGAAAACAAAAACAAAAAAAATAAAAACAACTAAAACATAGATGCATTTCAAATAATTTAAAATTAATAAGTTTCATATTAGATGGTAGCTCCTAAGAAAATATTAGCAGTTACTATAAATGTTGAAAACCAATTGGCAGCCATAGAAATCAATTCTGTGCTTAGTGTGCCTGAAACAGATAGAAATCAACTCTTGTGGGATGAACTTGATAGAAGACTTAGTGTCATTTCATCTAGGTCAATAAAACTTAAACAAATCAAGAGGCTTGTCCTAGATAGAATCCTGGATCCTCATCAACTCATCTTTTATCATGAACTTTAGAGAGCCTGCCATAGATGGTTAGCTTATAGGAGAGCTCTTGTATCTTCAAAATTTTTCACTTTCGAGGAGTACCTCAAGAACATAGTTGTGGTACGTCAATTTCTAGTTCATATAGAATCCCAAGAAATTGATCTTATGATTAGAAGAATATGGAATAGAGTTACTTGAGTTGTGTTATATCGAGAGTATTGCCACGAGCTTTACTTCTATCAACCAGCATCTCAGACAGATAATATCACTATAGCTCTTTTCATTAAATTTTTGAAGGAAAACTTTCAAATTGAAGAAGAACAATTCATGACTCCTGAAAAACTCGAGCCCATTAATGATATTTATAAATTGTTTATAGAAAATTAGATCATTGTTTTCAGTATTATTTCTTGCATATTGTGTTATTTGTTATCTTTACAATATTGTTTCAAAAACAAAGAAAAAACTAAAAAACATAACAAAAAAAAAAACCAAAACCTTTCATTTTAAATATTGTAGTAGGTATATAATTAATATATACCTCTTAAGCTTGTTGCATATATATATATATATATATATATATATATATATTTTGAAATCTAAAATTAAGCACAATGCCTAAACTTAGGAATGGTAAACAAACTGAAGGAGAGAAGAAGATTGGTTAGAAGATAAAACTAGAGACCCAAATGTACTTCCTGAAGATCCAATTCCGGAAGGAGAAACTCTAGATCAACTAGAAGATGACCTAGGTGAAGACAATGAACAAGAAGAAAATGTTAAAGAGGATGGATCCTCATCCCCTAGAGTAGCTCCAGATGGAACTATTGCTTTTGACAACGTAGATCATTTCTAGAAATTTTTCCATAATAACATTGGTGTCCTTAATATGGCAGTTTGTATGGATAAAGGGCAAATTAGTGACACTAAAGCAGCCATGGAACATATGTTTGATGTGCGCACTAATCCCTTGTCTTTCATTGATCAAGAAAGTGATAATGCTGGACCATCCAATACAGATATGGTCACTATGATTCAAAACATGTCAAAACAACAGGTTACCCAACCTCCTAAGGAACCTATTATTCAACCTAAAATAATTCCCACACAAAAGAAAACTTCCTTCACTGCTTTACTTTGCCAAACTATTGATCAATATGCTTCAAGTAAACAAAAACCTAAAATGAAGTCAAACACCAATTTTCAACAATCTAGAATACAACATAATACAACTTCAAAATTCCTTCATAACACCTTTCCTACCAACAATTTACACAATAGCAACATAGCATCTAATCTTCATGTCCCTCCATCATATGCTCACAAAACCCATATCAATGCCCTATCGAACCAATATGGTGGACAAACTAGTAATCTGGAAGCCATGGTGAAATAGTTAGCTTCACGTATGGACCAGATAGATCCTTACCGTCCCTCATATAATTATCGAGAGATATGTAGTCAACCTTTGGATCCTATAGTTGTAGCACAACCATACCCTAAGCATTTTACCATGCCTATCTTGCCTATATATAAAGGAACCGAAGATCCCATAGAGCATCTTCACATGTTTAGGATAGCATGTCATGATATATCACATGATGACTTGCTATTACTAAAAATGTTCCCGAAAAGTTTAGGTGGAATGGCATTAGAGTGGTACTATCAATTGCCCACTCATTCCTTGAGAAACTTTGAAGAAATAGCTGAATATTTTGTCCATCAATTTAGTGCCTACATCGAGAGGCATGTAACCATTAAAGATTTATACAACTTAAAACAAGATAAGGATGAATGTTTTGCCGATTTCTTAGCTAGATGGAGGCAGTTGATAGGAAAACTGCACTTTGTGCTACCTTATAGGGAAATGTTGGACATTTTTATCAATAATTTACGAGAACAAATATCTTATGAGCTATCAATAGCTACTTTAACTACCTTCGATCAAGCTATATATTTAGCTCAAAGAGTAGAAGATGCCCTCATTAGGAGAGGCCAAATTAGGAAGAAGGATGATGAGAAAATCTCCAGAAATCAATATAAAAACAAACAAGTTGTTGGTGACGGAGTCACTGACAGTAGAAATGTTGCTAATATCAATGCAACAAAAAAAAAAAAAAAATTTATATTGAAACCTCTTGATAAGCCTCCTCGAGAATTTACTAGATTAAATCAACCCTTATCAACTATTTTACCTCAATTACTCGAAAGAGGTTTGATCCAATTACCAGCTATCAAGGAACCTGATCCAACTATACCCGGATATAGAGCTGACTTACACTGTGATTTTCATAGAGGACCTGGACACTCTACCAACGCTTGTAAAAGGTTGAAACATAAAATACAGGATCTGATTGATAATAATGAAATGGAGGTGCAAGCCTTCCAACCTAAACAAAATGCTCCTAATAATCCTCAAAAGAACATTCCCCAAAATCAAAATCAAAATGCTAATCAATCATTAGACATATTTCAACACCCTTTACCAAGACATGGTAAAGAGGTGGCCAATCAAATCGAACATCATAATGTTCCTCCTCCTACCCGATATGTAGGAACCATTAGCGGACAATTACCTATTTAGGATCCTCAAATATTTGACACAACCTTATCCCTGGTTACGACCAGGCCCCTACATAATATTCCAACTCCAAATTCTAGTGATATAGAATCAGATACTGAAAGTGAGGTAGACATCACTTCAAACCAATCAAATAGTTCTGAAAATGAATTAGATCCTATTCAACCCATCACAGATTCTATGGTTCCAAAAGAACCATTTCCTAGAAGAGTTACTACTCGACCTTCTTCTAATCAATTCCTCCCTGATGAACAAGCCATAAATGCTCGACCGAGGCTAGTTCAACATCCTCAATATAACATTGTAGGTACCATTGGAGTCGTTACCCGACAACAGGCTCAAAATTCTCAATAGGAACCAAACCAAAATGATGGATCAGTTCCATTTGTTTTGAAAAATCCCAATAAAGGGAATCATCCTTCCAATGTTCAACCTAAACCCCCTTACAATATTAATGAGCAATTATCCAATACTACAGCCAGAATTTCCCTTTTGGATTTATTAAGATCTTCTCCCACCCATAGGGATGAGTTGATGCTTACATTAAGCCAAATGATGGTACCTCAAAACATTCAACCTGAAGCCATGGCCAATACTATCATCACTCGAGAAGTTGATTGTATTGACTTTCGAGATAAAGATATCCCACAACACAGTTTACATAAGGATAATCCCTTATATATTACTACTCTAATTGGAGATGTAGCTGTTAAACGGGTCCTGATTGATAATGGTTCATCTCTAAACATTTGCACTCTTGACTTCTACCAACGATTTGGCTTTAGAAGTGATGAAATGAAGAAAACTGACATGATTATCAAAGCTTTCAATGACGAAACACAAGAAACATGTGGAGTTATTACCATCCCATTGCAAGTTGGTACTCGAACTCTAGATACCACTATGTTTATTGTACATTGCCCCGCATCGTACAATATACTCTTGGGTCGTCCTTGGATCAATGCAATGCGGGTCGTCCCATCAACTTTACACCAATGTGTTAAATTCAAATTTAAAAATTAGTTGGTCGCTATCCATGGTGACCCTAGACCCTTTGATATGTGTGCTTTGGTAGAACCCGTTGGAGTGCAATTTTTCCCTGCTCTGTCATCCACACATCCTAATTCTTATTTTTCACCTAAAACTATGAAACACACACCCATAACTTCACCTAATTCCCCTCCATTAATTTCATCCTCATATATAGATCAACAATCTTCTAAACAAGCCACTCTAGCTCCTCAAAAATATTTTCAATCTACAACCAATTCTTCATGTTCTATCCCTATAAATTCAAAACCTATAGACCCATCTATTAACACTTCCACATTATCAACATCTATCATACCTTTCGCATCTAAAGATATAAGGAATGATCCTTCTACATCTTATGCTCTTTCTGATGAACTTTTACCAGATTTATCCACAATCTTCATATCAGAAAAAACAAATGCTTTCATGCAAGATTCAATTCTTTTAAATAACTTGCCGCCATCTCCTCGTACTTTGGGCCTCCCAGAACCTATGGGAAGTACTTACCAAGTTGGGAGTTGGGCCTTCATTTATAAAGGATATGACTGGGGAAGAATCCCTCGAAATATCAAAACTCATCATGAGGGATACGCTCGATGTTATTTTACCAATGAATATATTAAAGCTAAACCAATAATGCTTAAAATGGGATATAAAGGGAAAGGCTTGGGACCTTTCCAAAATGGCATGAAAGAACATTTTGAGGTAGAACCGTGGCCTATCCGCTGTGGTGTGGGCCTATTTCCTAGTAAGGGTCAACCCTTTCCTTTTGAATATGATGATCAAATCATATGTTATCAAGATTATTTGGATAGGTGTGATGATTTGCCTCTAAAAAATTAGCCATTTACATGTAACATGCTATCCATAGCTTACCCTAAAATGATTACTGACCCCGATGAGGAGTTGGAAGGAGATATCTTCCACGACGTCTCTGTTGAAGAGATGTTACACAATGGATTTTATTTTTATGGTTCTATACCAACTATAGCCCAACTTGAGGACACTAATCCTCAAGATGAATTATCCAAATTAACCTTACAAGAATTAAAATAATTGGGCGTTTCACCTGCCCCACCTAATTTTGAAAGAGATCTACACATGGAGGTAGAAAACGTCATTAAAATTAATATTGGAACTGAGGATAGTCCTCACATAATCAATATTGGATCAGAATTAAGTCAAGAAAAACAAGAACAATATATTGCATTCCTTAAAGAGTATGAAGATGTCTTCGCTTGAACATATGAAGATATGCCAGGTCTCGACCCATTTGTAGTCATGCATCATCTAGTGGTCCATCCGGATGCTAAACCTGTTAAACAAAAACTTAGAAAAATGCATCCCAAAGTGGCTCTGCTAGTCAAAGGGGAGTTAGAAAAACTCCTAAATGTTGTTTTTATACAAGCTATTGATTATGCTGAATGGATCTCAAATGTAGTTCTAGTTACGAAAAAAGAAGCCACCAAAGTTAGGGTTTGCACAGATTTTAGAGATATTAATGTTGCATGCCCTAAAGATGATTTTCCTCTTCTAAACATGGATCAAATCATTGACTTTACTGTCGGGAGTGGGATGATGTCCTTAATGGATGGATTCTCCAGTTATAATCAGATCAGGATAGCTCCTAAGGATCAGGCTAAAACAGCCTTCATTACCCCCTGGGGTACCTTTTGTTGGAAAGTGATGCCATTTGGCTTAAAGAACGCAGGTGCAACATATAAATGAGCTATGACTTATATTTTTCATGATATGATGCATGATATCCTACATGATTATGTAGATGATATTATAGCTCACTCTATTAATGAAGATAATCATTTAGTTTATTTGAGAAAAGTTTTTAATCGATTACGAGAATATCTTATTCGATTAAATCCAACCAAATGCATGTTCGAAGTTAAGTCCGGTAAACTATTAGGGGTTTTAGTTTCTTTACGTGGTATCAAAATTGACCCTCTCAAGATTACGGCTATCACTGATATGCCCGCACCTACTAATATATCTGAGTTACGAAGTTTACAAGGTAAGCTTCAAGCCATCCATCGCTTCATCGATAAGCTAGAGAACAAAACCGGTCCCTTTCTTAAACTTCTTAAGAAGGATGTACATTTTAATTGGGACGATGAATGTAGAGAAGCTTTTGAACTTCTCAAGAAATACCTCCTTAATCCACCTGTGATTTCACCGCCCAAACCTGATTGCCCATTCCTCCTATATATTTTAGCTTCATATTCTGCTTTAGGAGCTATGTTAGCTCAGCTTGATGATGAAAAGAGAGAACATGCTAATTATTACATTAGCCGAACCTTCATCAGTTATGAAACCCGCTATACAGCATTAGAGAAACTATGTCTAGCAGTCGTGTTTGCTACGCAAAAATTATGCCATTATATGCTTAGTCAAAAAACTTATGTCATTGCTAAATACGATCCCTTAAGGTATCTCATGAGTCAACCTTATTTATCGGGTCGCACAGCCAAGTGGGTTCTTGCTCTAAGTGAGTTTGATCTCACATTCATAGGACAAAAGTTTGTTAAGGGTCAAATCATAGCAGATCAATTAGTTGTTGCACCCTTAGAGTCTACCCATCCCCTCATCATTGAGTTTCCTGATGAATGCCTTCAATTAGAGGTAGACCATATTGAACAATGGTCCTTATACTTTGATGGAGCCCGATGCATGAGTGGGGCTGGTGTAGGTATTATTTTAATATCCTCGCAAAAACATCTTATTCCTCTATCCTTCAAGTTAACATTTGCTTGCACCAACAATACTGCTGAATATGAAGCTCTAATCCTTGGATTACAAGTTGCTTTGGCACTAAAAATTAAACATCTGTTAGTTTTTGGTGATTCTCAACTGGTTATAAACCAAATTAATGAAGTTTATCAGACCAAAGATGATAAAATACGCCCATATAAGGCCTATGTTTTACAACTAATGTCTCTATTTGATCAAGTTACCTTGGAAGCTATTCCTCAAACTTGCAACCGTGCAGTTGATGCTATGGCCGCAGCTGCATCTCTCCTACCCTTGGAGTTAGATGATGAATATGCCACTATCATTATTCATCGAATCTAGGAACCCACTTCAAATAAGTCATGCTTAGAACCTTTGGATGTGTTTCTAATCAATGAAACTACTCCGAAACCTTGGTATATAGATATATTTGATTTTCTCCAAAATGGGACTTTCCATGCCAATTCTAATAGAAACCAGCGTCGGTTATTACGTAGACAAGCAATTCGATTTGTAATAATTGGCAATACTTTATATAGGAGATCTTTTGAAGGTATCATATTAAGATGTTTGAATTTAGAAGAATCCAAATCAACCTTGAGTGAAGCCCACGATGGATCTTGTGGAGGACACTTCAGTGGTAGTGTCATTGCTAAAAAGCTCCTTCGGATAGGATATTTTTGGCCTACCATGGAAAAGGATGCACATGATTATGTGCACCATTGTGATAAGTGCCAGAAACATGCTGACCTTGTCCATGTGCCTGCACAAGAACTGTAGGCTATTTTATCTCCTTGGCCCTTTTCAAAATGGGGCTTAGACATTATTGAAAAAATTAATCCTATGTCATCTGATGGACATAAATTCATCATAACCGCCACTGAGTATTTCACAAAGTGGGTTGAAGCTATGCCTTTAGCTTCCTGCATTGACACACAAGTCTCTAAATTTATCTTTAATCAAATAATTTGTAGGTTTGGAATTCTTGCAAATCTCATTTTTGATAATGGAACTTGTTTCAAAAATAAATATGTTAAAAAATTATGCCAAAAATACAAAATTCAACATCGCTGGTCCACTCCCTATTATCCTCAGGGTAATGGTCAAGCAGAAGCATCTAACAAAACCTTAATCAAAATCCTTAAAATATTGGTCAATAAAACTAGCCGCGACTGGCACATTCAGTTATATCTAGCCTTGTGGGCCTATCGAACTAGTGTTCGAACCCCCACGGGAACTTCACCATTTGTTTTGGTTTATGGTGCTGAAGCCGTTTTTCCCTTTGAATTAGAAGTTCCTTCTTTGGCTCTGCTACTTCAAGATACCAAAGTAGGAGATGAATATCGAGCTGGCAGACTCAGTCAGCTAGAACTCCTAGATGAAAAATGCATCAATGCTTTGGAGCATCTCCGTGCCTACCAAAACAAGCTTAAAAGATCATATGCTAAAAAAGTTCGTCATCGATCCTTTGAGATCGGCGACCTTGTTTTAAAAGCAAACCTTAAAGGTAAATTTGAGCCCAACTGGCTTGGACCATACATTATCACTACTAAATTTGAATCAGAAGCATACAAATTATCTACCTTAGATGGTAAAGAACTTAAAGAACCCATGAATATTTTGCATCTTAGACGTTACTATGTATAAATTTGGTCATTTCCTCCTTGTATATATTTGTTTAAAATATTTCACAAACACTATCTTGTATTTCTTTCAATTTATAAATTCAAAAACACCAAAAACATTCAAAATCATCAAAATCCTCAAAACTATTTGTTGCATTTATTTATGGCACTTGTTAATTCTTTCAAAAAAAAAAATCAAAACAACAATATTCTTGACTCTTTTGAAACCAAAACAACATAAAGAAGAAAGAAAGAGTCAACATTCTCAAAGCTTCTCAAAAATAGTATTTATTTATATATATCTGCTTACAAATGTTGCAATTATATGTTTCAAATTATTTTGGATAAATTAGCATTTATTTGGAATATCTCACTTTCACAAACACAAAAATAAATATCTTGATTTTATCTGGCATGATTACTAATCTCTCTTATATCAAAGTCCACAAAATTTAATTAAATAACATTTGAGCACAGAGAATTGATCTTGTTATTTACTTAAACCAAGCACATATTTTCATAATAAAATGATTATATTTGTAATCTCCATGCTTTGCTACATAGTAGAAGTGGTTTCTTGAGCGAAAAGTTTCCCCTACTATCCTATCATGCACATGGTCTAGAATCTTTGTGAATTGACAAAAGGACAAGCTCACCCCTACCCAGAATAAAAATCCCTTGCTCTACAGCTAATCCGAGCAAGTATCCCTAGTATAGAACAAAAAAAACAAAAGCAAATTTCAAGAAAAAGAGAAAAAGAAAAATGTTATTTTATATCATTACAGCAATGTTTCAAGCATTATCTCAAAAATCAAGCAAAAATACAAAAGAAAGAAAAAAAAAAGCAATAAAATCCCTTTCTAGGGAAAAGAAAATCCCTAGAATTCTCAATTATTCGAAAACTGTGAGGTAAGCCCCATAACAGGTGGTTTGTGCCCAACCTGCTTGGCCTTGGGTAACTCCTAGCGTGGTGATATGTCTGTCACATTAGAGACCTTCTTTTGTATAGACCTATGTTTGCTTATGGATTAACTAGCTCTTGATAATCCGACTTACATAGTAGTCTAGTATGGTTATATGCATCTACATCATGGTTAATGAACACTTCTTTGGTTCATTCAAATCACTTGTATCATAGTACCTTGCTCAAATTGGTAAATGAACAATGCAATTGCACACACATTTGTATTTGATATATTTTGTGTATCATTATGATAAATCAAGATTGGAAATGAATTCACATATGCACATGGGATTCCTTATAAATCTAACCTTTGTCTTTAAAATACTTTGAAATATTTTTTTTGCAAATTGTTTGAAATAATTCATTTTTTTCTTTAAAAGTACAGTTGTTTAGTATAAAGACAACTACATGCATAATAGAAACATCAAAATTTCTTTCAAAACCATACAATCAAAAACACACACACACACACACACACACACACACACACACACACACACACACATATATATATATATATTATTGACTTTCACGACGATGGTATAGTTCTAAAACCAAAATTGAAATTTTATGCCTAGCACAAGTCTTCTTCATATTTTTTGTTTATCAAAAATCAATCATGCAATAAAACTCTTTTTTTTTTTTTTGGATTTCGCGATGATGGTATAAGTCTATACCTACATATTCTATGCCTAGCACAAACCATTGTAACAATTTTTATTCCCCATCTATTTAAAAATCATGAAAACCATATGACTTAAATCATTTTGTTATACAATTATGTTTTCAAAACAAAAAGCATGCATATTATCACTATTTCATGTCATTATGTCAACCTTCAATCTTGCAATGATGGTATAATTCCTAGGGAATTATCCAAAAAATTTATCACACTTAGGAATTTATGCCTAGCAAAAATAATTTTAACATTATTTCATGCATACTATTTTTATGAAAATCTGAAAACAAACCATCATCATCATCATTTGCACCATTGCGCCAAAGTCTTAAGATAGTCTCTTAAGCACTCTTTTACTTTTTAACAATATTTCTATACTGGGATTAGCTTGACGACCGAGTGAGCGGCGACTCCATGAAATGGTCTATAATAGCGACAATTTCCTTTGAAATTATTGTTAGAAGTCTCTTTTTATCTTTTATCACATTACATCACAAACAACCAATTTGTTACATCAGATTATTTCCTTTAAATTTTACAAGCATGACATTCAAACCAAAATATTTCCAATGACGTACTTATATGAATCATCAAATAAATCAATCCAAACATTAAAAGCATCATAAAAGTATATAAGACACAATTCATATGATCAAAAACATATCTCATCTATATATATCACAAATATATATACATCATGTCAAAACTAGATCGGTATGCCATAATCTGTACCTCGACATACTCAATCCTCTATAAAAAATAATAAATGCTATCATATCAATCTGTACAGTGTCGTGCAGTAGTCTAGCCTTGAGAACCCCTCGAGCTCTCAGCCTCATCTCCTCCCCCACCCTGTAGTGGATGAGGTGGCCCCATCGTAGTATGAGTGGTACTGCGAGTCCTAGTCGTCGATCAGGATGAAGTCCTCGATGACCCGATCCAAATCGGATCTGTGATGTTAGCTAGTAGTTGTAGTCTATCCTCCTCTAGCACCATCTGATAGTATAATGTCTAGTAGAAAGTGATTTGGGCAATAGCCCGTGCTAGCTCCTTAGTGCTCGCCCCTTCGCCCCATGCTTTGAGGTGTGCAATATCATCTCTGAGCTATGTAACCTCAGCTCGATGTCATGCAGCCTCCTCCTGTAAGGTCTGCACCTGTGCTTAGAGACATATTGTCTCTGCTTAAAGAGTCGCTATCTCGCTACTCTCCCCAGTGTCGACACCCTTGCCCTTATCAGGCGATGGTGGCCTCTCTCTCTATGGAGAAGGGGGTCTCTCTACCCTCCTGTCCTACTGTCATGACCTCTCCTATGCCTGTGGCCTCCTCTACTCTCTCCCACTATGACCCTGGGCCACCTCCATAGCTACCTGGCATCGCCTCCCCATTCGATGCACAACTGCATGAATCGAACCCTAAGCCCTCGTCATCCGAGGAGGGCATATGTCTGCGTACCAGGAATCGTAGCTGTTGGCTACCCCTACATCATCCCCATCCACTGGCTAAATGGGGGCATCGTCCAAGTCCTGACTCTAGAAGTGCTGCATATCTAGAGCCCCGCTCACTGTAGAGTTATTTTGGGCAGTCCAAGAAAACTCGTAATCCCTGAGAGATGGGATCCCCTGCTGTAGATCGAACTGTTGCAAAACTCGGTCATACCGGTGGAGCTCCACCTCTCCCCTCTCCATATATAACCAGTAAACTCGCCTGATGCAAGCCAGCTCTTGTCCATCCTTAGACCACCTTGGATGCTCTTGCCATGGCCTCCAGGTGATCTGGTCTCGGACAAGGTCATCCAACAGTCTCTGGGACATTAGTAGGTCAATCCATCGCTGTGACCCTCTTTGGAGCCACCAGTAGAAAACTCGGGGCCTCTCCTCATCAATCCCTATCAAAGGAAGCCCTATCGGCCTCTGCACTACAATGTGCTCCTAGCACCAAACCTATAGAAGCGATGTCATAACCAGACATCGATCGCCCTTGTACATGAACCCATGTAAGATCCTGTACAACCAACATAGAACAAAACTGCCCCAAGAGAAACCTGTAACCATGGTATCGCATGTCGCAGATCACATCTACTAGCATCCATGGTACCCTGCACCCACTCTGGTGGCATAGCAGAAGTCCACCCACCACTCCAACCAAAACCTATGTGAGTCTAGATGCCCCAGGCATCTGACACAATGCCTCAATGTTAACTTTGCCCTTCTCTAGGGTGAAGCTCAGGTCACCACACAATCACATCATAGCATGGCCTTGATTGGCTGCAAGAGTGATAAACCATCCTTGTATGGGGATTCTCATAATCCTCCATACATCCTCTAGTGTGGGAGTCATATCCCCTGTCAGTAGCTAAAAATAAGAAGAACTTGGATACCACCTCTCTGCCAGGGTTGTCAGTAGCCCCATGTCTGTAGACACTTGTGGCATTTCTACCACATGCTGTAAGCCGGCTTGTGCTAGCTGATCCTGATCTGCCTGTGTTAGAGTTGCCAAGTCGTCTCTCAACCCCCCGTACTTCCATTCTCTGCTCTTTAGCAAATCTCTCTGCAACATAAACAACAATAAAAAACAAATCATTAATAAAAAATCATTAATTAAAAATGCAAGTTAAAATAAGTTCAATTTTATACAACTGATGATATCGTCTACAATTGGACGATATCATCCCCAATTTGAGCAGAATCATATCTGATTTCACAAGCTGAAATTGTCCCTAATTTGATGAAATCATCTCTCTTTCGTCGATTTCACCCTTAGACGAAATCGGCGAACTTGAGACGATTTCGTCCAGACGACGTCGACGGCCCAAAAACGGCCACGATGCTCAAAAATTGATCAAAATTCACCTAACAAGCATGTAAATTCAAATTAAAGCATTCTAAGCTAAGTTTAGACTCTTACCCGTAGCCCGCATCGGACCTCTGTTGATCTTTGCATCGTCTCCACCATTTTTGCATGCAGAGTTCTAAAAACTAGAAAAATGAACAGTAAAAATGAATTAGGGTTTTACCCTATTTTTCTTAATTTTATTAAAAAAAAATTAAAAACATTTTAAAATTTTGCTTTCTGCGTTTTTACCTCAAACGTTCGATTCGGGTAAAAACACGGAGGGGGCACCATAGTAAGCTGTCGTACGATTCGACCAAGAATCGTTGCCTAAAAATGAGAATAATTTTTGCTTTCTTGTAGATCGAGAAGAACTCATCTTTAACGCATTTTATTTGGAAAATTTGCTAAAGAGGGGGCAAAATGTAGCACCCTAAAATTGGCGTAGTAAAACTTTAATAAATACAATTACTCTAGTAAATAATTCAAATTCAAATTTTAACCTCCCAAACCGCCCGTTAACCATCGTGTAATCTGTTTCCTCCTTTCCTGTGCCATTTTTAGAGGTTGTTTTGACTGTTTGATGATATCTTCACCGATCAGACGATATCGCCTCAGATCGAATGATTTCTTCTGGGCTAGGACATCCAGACGATCTTATCTCAAAACTAATTTTGCACAATTAGCTTCTGTTCCAACGATGTCTCTAATCTGGGCAGAAGCGTGTATGTGCTATTAGAGACCATTCCCCATTGGAGATCTCCCAAATAGGGATGATCTCCAACCTCCTAACCTCCCTCCTAAGATTATTTAATCCTAAGCCCTCCCCTTAGCACCCCCTTGGCTAAAATTCTTTGAAAATTGACTTCACACGCATTAAAGCATCCTAAATTGTTATTTGCATTAGTTCTATTCAAATTTTGTTGTAGGTACCTTAGTGTTTTTCAGTCGGAGCAAGCTTACATCGTCACAGATGATCCTGTTCAGATCGGAGGTGATCCTATCGAATCAGATACGATTTCGTACCAATGCAAGACAATTTCGACTACAGTCAACATTGAGGCAATCAGTGCCCAAAGTTTGCATTTTCCTCTCTTCAATCTGCTGTTTTGTTCTATAATTAGCTAGTTTATTTGTTATTTTATGTTATCTTGCATCTTCGAGTTCACCCATCTATATCAAATGCATAATTAAGTCATAATTATTATTTAATCAGTATGATGCATTCATGTTTCTGTTTATAGTTTTCATTTTGATGTTCTTATTGTCATTTTACATGATTTCCCTCTGTTAGCATTGCTGTATTTTCTGTGTTTTGCACCTATTTCTATGTTTGCAGGTCTCTAACGAATTTGTCTGATGAATTCATCAGATCTCAGATGATCTTGTCTGATAGCAGACGATCCTGTCAAATCAGAGGCGATCCTGACGGCTTCAAGAATCAAAATCTTCATCAGACATCCAGAATAGGTATTTTCTTTTAACCTCCCAAACCGCCTGTTAACCGTCGTGTAATCCATTTCCTCCTTTCCTGTGCTATTTTTAGAGGTTGTTTTGACCGTTTGATGATATCGTCGTCGATCAGACGATATCACCTCAGATCAAATGATTTCGTCTGGGCTAGGACATCCAAATGATCTTGTCCCAAAACTGATTTTGCACAATTAGCTTATGTTCCAACGATGTCTCTAATCTGGGCAGAAGCGTGTCTGTGCTGTTAGAGACCCTTCCCCATTGGAGATCTCCCAAATAGGGATGATATCCAACCTCCTAACCTCCCTCCTAAGCTTATTTAATCCTAAGCCCTCCCCTTAGCACCCCCTTGGCTAAAATTCTTTGAAAACTGACTTCACACGCATTAAAACATCCTAAATTGTTATTTGCATTAGTTCTATTCAAATTTTTTTGCAGGTACCTTAGTGTTTTTTAGTCGGAGCAAGCTTACATCGTCGTAGATGATCCTGTTCAAATTGGAGGCGATCCTATCAAATCAGAGATGATTTCATACCAATGCGAGATGATTTCGACTGCAGTCAACATTGAGGCAATCAGTGCCCAAAGTTTGCATTTTCCTCTCTTCAATCTGCTGTTTTGTTCTGTAATTAGCTAGTTTATTTGTTATTTTGTGTTATCTTGCATCTTGGAGTTCACCCATCTAGATCAAATGCATAATTAAGTCATAATTATTATTTAATTAGTATGATGCATTCATGTTTCTGTTTATAGTTTTCATTTTGATGTTCTTATTGTCATTTTACATGATTTCCCTCTATTAGCATTGCTATATTTTTTGTGTTTTGCACCTATTTCTCTGTTTGCAGGTCTCTAACGAATTCGTCTGATGAATTCATTAGATCTCAGATGATCTTGTCTGATAGCAGACAATCCTGTCAAATCAGAGGCGATCCTGACGGCTTCAAGAATCAAAATCTTCATCAGACATCCGGATCAGGTATTTTCTTTTAATATTGCTTAATTTCTCTGTTTTCTATCTTAATTCTATTTTCTGTATTCATTTAATCTACATCTTCATATAGAATAGCTTAGACGCATTTTGGCCAAACCTAGGACATGGATGTTTAAGGCTAAAACTAAACACATCAAACACATTCCCAACCTAGGCATGGAAACTACCATTAAATGTTTTCTGGTGAACCCACCATCCGTCGAAAAACCATCATAATACACCTCCCTTGAGAGGCGGGACCTTCGCAAGGCCTCTCAGTCTGAGGTACCGCGCCATCCTTTTCCCATCCTCATTTTGGGCATAGATCCTATAGCCTGAAGGTAAAGGTGTGAAAAATTTGGAGTGATACAGTGGTTAGCAGATAAAAGAGCGCTTGTGTCTTCAAAATTGTACACCTTTGAGGAATACCTTGAGAATGCAGTTGTAGTACATAAGTTTCTATCTCGTATAGAGGATCAATAAGTTGTTCTTACGGATATAAAAATATGGAATAGAGTTCCTAGAGTTGTGTTGTATCGAGAGTATTACCATGAACTTTATTTTTATAAATCAGAGTCTGAAGTAGATCACATTACCATAGCACACTTTTTCAAGTTCTTGAAAAACCACTTCCAATATGAAGAGGAGCATTTCATGACTCCTGATGAACTTGATCCTATCAACAATATCCATAAACTATTTATAGAAAACTAAGTCATTATTTTTACTATTTCTTACAACTAGAATACTATTTGTTATTTTTATACTTATGAAATAATAATAAAAACAAAAAAAAAATGAAAAAAAGAACAAAACAAAACATTTCTTTTTTAAGTATTATAGTAGGTATATAGTTAAAATATATACCTCTCAACCCTACCGCATATATATATATATATATATATATATATATATATATATATATATATATACTAAAACCTAAGTGTAGCACAATTCCTAGACTTAGGAATGGAAAACAAACCGAATAAGATGAAGATTGGTTAGGAAGACCATTAATTGACCAAAATGTCCCTCTTGAGGACCAAGTTCAAGAAGAAGAAATCCTAGACCAGCAAGAAGAAGAACTTGTTGTAGCAAATGAACAAGAAGAAACTAATAGAGAGGAAGGATCCTCATCCCCTAAAATATCTCCGGGAGGAGCTATCACTTTTGAAAACATGGAATAATTTTGGAAGTTCATTAACACAAATATCGGTGTTTTTAATAGAGTAGTCCATATGGACAAGGATCAAATTAGTGACACTCAAGAAACTCTAGAAGACATATTTCACACACGCACTAATCCCTTGTCCTTTATTGAACAAGAGAGTGATCAAGCTGGACCATCTAATTTGGATATAGTAGCTACAATGTGGAACATGCAACAACAATAGGTTACCAAACCACCTAAAGTGTCTATTAACAAGCCTAGTGTCATTCCCGCACAAAAGAAACCATCATTTACAGATTTATTTCGCCAAACTATTGAGCACCATACCTCAAATCAACAAAATCACAAAACAAAAACAAACACCAATTACCAAAAATCTAGGATACAACATAATACTATTACAAATCCCCTTCATAATACTCTTCCTACCAACACTTTGCATAATAGTAATATAGCATCTAATCCTTATGTCACACCATCATACACTCATAAATCCCATACCTATGTCCCATCGAACCAATATGGTGGACAAACTAGTAATCTTGAAACCATGGTAAAACAGTTAGTTTCCCACATGGACCAGATAGATCCCTACCGTCCCTCGTACAATTATCAAGAGATGTGTAGTCAGCCTTTAGATCCTATAGTTGTAGCACAACCATATCCTAAACATTTTCCTATGCCTGTACTACCCATATATAAAGGAACGAAAGATCCTATAGAGCATCTTTGTATGTTTAGGATAACATGCCACGATATATCACATTATGACTTGTTATTAGTAAAAATGTTCTCGAAAAGCTTGGGAGGAATGGCATTAGAGTGGTATTATCAATTACCCACTAATTATTTGAGGAATTTCGAAGAAATTGCCAAGTCTTTTGTTCATCAATTTAGTGCCTATATTGAAAGACATGTGATCATTAAAGATTTGTATAACTTAAAACAAGACAAAGATGAATGCTATGCTGATTTCCTAGATAGGTGGAGACAATTGATAGGAAAATTGCTCTTTATGTTACCTTATAGGGAGATGTTGGACATATTTATTAATAATTTGCAAGAGCAACTATCTTATGAATTATCAACTACTACCTTGACCACCTTCGATCAGGCTATAGACTTAGCCCGAAGAGTGGAAGATGCTCTCATTAGGAGAGGCCAGCTTAAAAAGAAAGACGATGAGAAAACATCCAAAAATCAATATAAGAATAAACAAGTTGTGGGTGATGGAGTCACCGATAGCAGAAATATTGCTAATGTTAATGCTGCAAAGACAATAGAGAAGTTTGTACTAAAACCTCCTGATAGACCTCCTCGAGAATTTACTAGGTTAAATCAACCTTTATCAACTATTCTACCATAATTATTAGAACGATGCTTGATTCAATTACCAAATATCCGAGAACCTGATCCAACTATACCCGGATACAGAGTAGATTTACATTGTGACTTCCATAGAGGACCTGGACACACTACCAACTCTTGTAAAATATTAAAACATAAAATATAGGACTTGATTGATAACAATGAGATGGAGGTACAAGCCTTTCAACCTAAGCAAAATCCTCCTAATAACGCTCAACAGAACACCACACAAAACCAGAATCAGAATGCCAATCAGTCATTAGACATATTTCAACATCCCTTACCAAAACATGGTAAGGAGGTGGCTAATCAAATTGAACATCATAATGTTCCTCCTCCTGTCCGATATATCAAAACTATTAGTGGGCATTTACCTGTTCATGATCCAAAAATATTTGACACAACTTTATCCATGGTTATAACCAGACCTCTATATAATATTCAGATACCTGATCTTAGTGATATAGAATATGAGACTAAGAGTGATATGGAAATCACATCAAATCAATCGAATAGTTCTGAAGATGAATCAGATACTATTCACCCTATCACAAGTCATATGGTCCCAGAAGAACCATTTCTAAGAAGAATCACTACTAGACCATCGTCTCACCAATTAATTTCTAATGAGTTAGCTATTAATGCTAGACCAAGACCCATTCATCATCCGTAGAATAATATTGTGGGTACCATCGGAGTTGTTACTAGACAATAGGCTTAAAATTCTCAACAAGATCAAATGCAGAAGGGTGGATTAACTCAATTTGTTTTGAAGGTTCCTAATAAATGGAATCATGCACCTAATGTTCAAACTAAACCTCCTTATAATATTAATGAACAATTATCAAATATTACAGCTAGAATTTCCCTTTTAGACCTGTTAAGATCTTCTCCTACACATAGAGATGAATTAATGCTCACATTAAGCCAGATGATGGTACCACAAGACATTCAACCCAAAGCCATGGCCAATACTATAATAACTTGTGAAGTTGATTGTATTGATTTCCGGGATAGAGACATACCTCAACATAGTTTACATAAAGATAACCCCTTGTATATTACTGCTTTAATTGGAGATGTAGCAATCAAACGAGTTTTGATTGATAATGGTTCATCTTTAAATATTTGCACTTTTGAACCAATATTTGGGTTTAGAAGTGAGGAAATTAAAAGAACTGATATGATCATAAAATATTTCAATGATGAAACACAAGAAACATGTGGAGTTATTACCATTCCATTGCAGGTTGGTCCAAGAACCTTGGATACGACTGTGTTTATTGTACATTGCCTTGCATTGTACAATATACTCTTGGGTCACCCTTGGATCAACGTAATGAAAGTTGTTCCCTCAACCTTACATCAATGTGTTAAATTTGAATTTAAGAATCAGTTGGTTACCATTCATGGTGATCTAAGACCTTTTGATATGTGTGCTTTGGTAGAACCTATTGGAGTTCAATTTTTCCTCGCACTGTCATTCACACATCCTAATTCTCATTATCCATCTAAACATGTGAAACTCACACCCATAATGTCATCTACCTCTTCTCCATTAGATGCACCTTCACATATAGCTCAACCATATACTAAACAAACCACATTAGGACCTAAGAAAGATCATAATCCCACAACCAATGTCTTTTGTTCTACTCCTATAGCTTCCATACCTATAATAGATCCATATATTGTCACCTCTACACCGTATATATCTACCAAATGCATATTATCCGCACTAGAAGATGTAAATATTCATTCTACCTCTTATGCTCTTACTGACGAGTTCTTACCCGATCTATCTAAAATTCTTATATCAGAAGAAACGAATGTTTCTATGCAAGATTCCCTTATTTTAAATAAATTGCTACCATATCCTCATACCTTGGGCCTCCCACAGCCTATGGGAAGTATTTACCAAGTCGGGAGTTGTGCCTTTATTTATAAAGGATATGACTAGGGTAGAATACCCAGAAACATCAGAATTCATTATGATGGATATGCTCGATGTTATTTTACTAATGAGTATACTAAAGCCAAACTTATAATGCTTAAATTGGGATATAAAACGAAAGGTTTGGGACCTTTCCAGAATGGTATAAAAGAACCTTTTGATGTAGAGCTGTGGCCAGCCCGATGTGGTGTAGGCCTATTTTCTAGTAAGGGTCAGCCATTTTAGGATGATGACCATATTATATGTTACCAAGATTATTTAGATGAAAGCGATGCTTCACGTTTAATGCATAAACCATTCACATGTAATATGCTATCTATAGCTTATCCTGAGATGATCGTTGAATCCGACGATGAGTTAGAGGGAGATATCTTCCATGATGTCTCCGTTGAGGAATTATTACATAACGAATTTTATTTTGATGGCTCTATATCTAGTATAGCCCAGCTTGAGGCCATAACTCCTCAAGACAAATTATCCAAGTTAACCTTGGAAGAATTACAGGAATTGGGCGTCTCACCTGCCCTACCTAATTTTGAGAGAGATCTACACATGGAAGTAGAAAATATCATAAAAATTAACATTGGAACCGAGGATAACCCTCACATAATCAACATCGGATCAGAATTGAGTCAAGAAAAATAGGATAAATACATTGCATTTCTTAAATAATATGAAGATGTCTTTTCTTGGACATATGAATATATGCCAGGTTTAGACCCTTCTGTAGTTATGCATCACCTAGTAGTGCACCCGGATGCTAAACCTGTTAAATAGAAACTTAGAAAAATTCATCCTAAAGTGGCCTTACTAGTCAAAGGGGAGTTAGAAAAACTCCTGAATGTTATTTTTATACAAGCCATTGATTATGCTGAATGGATCTCGATTGTAGTTCCAGTAACTAAGAAAGAAGCTACTAAGGTTAGGGTTTGTATAGAATTTAGAGATATTAATGCTGTATGCCCTAAAGACAATTTTCCCCTTCCCCATATGGATCAGATTATTGATTTTACTACTGGGAGTGGAATGATATCCTTAATGGATGGATTTTTTGGTTATAATCAGATTAGGATAGCTCCTGAAGATCAGGCTAAAATAGCCTTTATTACCCCTTAGGGGACCTTTTATTGGAAAGTGATGCCATTCGATTTAAAGAATGCAAGTGCAACCTATCAACGAGCCATGACTTATATATTTCATGATATGAGGCATGATATACTACATGATTATGTAGATGACATTATAGCTCGTTCTACTAAAGAATATGACCATTTAGTTGACTTGAGAAAAGTATTTGATCGGTTAAGGGAATATCTTATCCAATTGAATCCATCCAAATGTATATTCGGAGTTAAGTCAGGTAAATTATTGGGGGTTGTAGTTTCTTTACGTGGCATCAAAATTGAACCTCTCAAGATTGCGGCTATCACTGATATGCTCGCACCTACGAATATATTGAAATTACGGAGTCTACAAGGTAAGCTTCAAGCCATCCGTCACTTCATCGATAAGCTGGCAGATAAAACCGGACCCTTTCTTAAGCTTCTTAATAAGGATGTCTCTTTCCATTGGGACAAAGAATTTCAGGAAGCATTTGATCTCCTCAAACAATATCTTCTTAACCCACCTATACTTTCGCCACCTAAACCTGATTGCCCATTTAGCTATGTTAGCTCAACTTGATGATAAGAGAGAGCATGCTAATTATTACATTAGAAAAACATTAATTAGTTATGAAACCCGCTACATAGCATTAGAGAAGTTATGTATACCAGTTGTATTTTATACACATTAACTATGCCATTATATGCTCAGTCAAAAAATGTATGTTATTGGTAAATCCGATCCCTTACGGTATCTCATGAGTCGACCTTATTTATCTGGTCGTACAACAAAGTGAGTTCTTTACCTAAGCGAGTTTGAACTCATGTTTATAGGATAGAAGTCTGTTAAGGGTCAAATCATAGCAGATCAATTAGCTGTTGCACCCTTAGAGTCCACTCATCCCCTCGTCATTGAGTTTCCTGACAAATGCCTTAAACTAGAGGTAGATCATTCAAAGAAATGGTCCTTATACTTTGACGGAGCCCGATGCATGAGTGGGGTTGGTGCAGGTATTATTTTGATCTCCACAGAAACATATCATACCTTTATCCTTTAAATTAATGTTTGCCTATACTAATAACACTGCTGAATATGAGGCTCTCATCCTTGGATTATGAGCAACCATGACACTAAAAATTAAAAATCTATTAGTTTTCAGTGATTCTCAACTTGTTATAAATCAAATTAATGATGTTTATCACACCAGAGATGATAAATTGTGCCCATATAAAGCATATGTATTACAATTAATATCTTTATTTTATCAAGTTACCTTGGAAGCTATTCCTAGAACTAGCAATTGTGCAGCTGATGCTATGGCCACAACTGCATCTCTTTTACCCTTGGAGTTAGATGAAGAATATGCTACCATAATTATTCATCAACTCCAGGAACCCACTTCCATTAAAACATGCTTGGAACCTCTGGACGTGTTTCTAATCAATGAAACTACTCCCAAACTTTGGTACATTGATATCCTCAATTTTCTTCACAATGGAACCTTCCCTGAAGGTTTTAACAAAAACCAGCATCGGTTATTACCTAGACGAGCAAGTCGCTTCATCATAATTGGCAATACCTTATATAGGAGATCTTTTGAAGGTATCCTACTGAGATGTTTGAATCTAGAAGAGTCTATATCAGCTTTGAGTGAAGCCCATGATGGATCTTATGGGGGACACTTTAGTGGTAGTGCCATTGCTAAGAAGATCCTTAGGATAGGATATTTTTGGCCTACCATGGAGAATGATGCACATGATTATGTGCACCATTGTGACAAGTTCCAGAAACATGCTAAACTTGTCCATGTGCTTGCACAAGAACTACAGGCTATTTCATCTCCTTGGCCCTTTTCAAAATGGGGCTTAGACATTACTAGAAAAATCAATCCTGTGTCATTCGATGGACACAAATTCATCATAACCGCAACCAATTATTTTATGAAGTGGGTTGAAGATGCCCTTAGCTTCTTGCACTGGAACCCAAGTTTCCAAATTTATTTTTAATGAAATTATTTGTAGGTTTGGAAGTCTTGCAAATCTCATCTCGAATAATGAAACTTGTTTAAAAAACAAATATGTAAAGAAACTATGTCAAAAATATAAAATTCAACATCGTTGGTCCACTCCCTATTATCCTCAGGGTAATGGCCAAGCAGAAGCATCTAATAAAATATTAATTAAAATCCTTAAAATATTGGTCAATAAATCTGGCCGAGATTGGCACATCCAATTATATCCTGCTTTGTGGGCTTATAGAACTAGAATTCGTACTCCCATGGGCACTTCACTTTTTGTTTTGGTTTATGGCGGTGAAGTTTTTTTTCCCTTTGAATTAGAAGTTCCTTCTTTGGCTCTGCTACTTCAATATACTGAAGTAGGAGATGAATATCATGCTGGAAAATTTAGTCAGCTGGAACTCCTAGATGAAAAGTGCATCAATGCTTTGGAGCATCTTCGAGCCTACCAGAACAAGCTTAAACGAGCATATCTTAAGAAAGTCCATCACCGATCCTTTGAGATCTGTGACCTTGTCTTAAAAGAAAATAAAAAAAATACTAATGCAACCAAAGACCTTAAAGGTAAATTTGAACCTAACTGGCTTGGGCCATATATCATCACTGCTAAATTTGGATTGGGAGCATACAGATTAGCTACCTTAGATGGTAAAGATCTTAAAGAACCTATGAACATTATGCATCTTAAGTGCTATTATGCATAAATCTAGTAATTTCGTCATTGTATATATTATACATATTGTCTTATTTTAGTAATTCATATAAAAATTTCAAAAAAATAGTAATATTATGTATTCTCTCAGTTCATAAATCAAAATCAAAATATAAAAACATCAAAATCATCAAAATCTTCAAAAACATCTTTTATTTTTGCACCTGTCAATTCTTGAAGTATTGCAGTTATATTTTTAGTTGTTTTGGATAAATTAGCATTTATTTGGAATCCCTCACTTTCACACTCACATGAATAAATATCTTGATATTATTTGGTATGATTATTAATCTCTCTTATATCAAAGTCCACAGTTGAATTAAATAAAGTTTTGAGCATAGAGAACTGATCTTGTTATTTACTTGAACCAAGTATACCTTTTCACATTAAAATGATTTCATTGCAAATTCAAAACGATGCTACACAGTAGAAGTGGTCTCTTGAGCAAAAAGTTTCCCCTGCTATCCTATCATGCACATGGTCTATACTCTTTGATAATTGAAAAAAGTACAAGATCACCCTTGCCCAGAATAAAAATCCCTTGCTCTACAGCCAATCCGAGCAAGTATCCCTAGTATCACAAAAAAAAAATAAAAACAAGAAAAATCATGAGAAAAATAGAAAATTATTTAGAAGCATTATCATTTTGTACCATCTCAGCAATATTTCCAGAATTATCTCAGTGTCAAGCAAAAATACAAAAAAAATAAATAAAAGAAAAATAGCAAAATAAAAGAAAAATCAAAAAGCAATAAATCCTTTCCCCTACCCTTTGAAAAGAAAAGAAGGGTGAATAAGCTTGAATCCCTAGAATTCTCAATTATTCAAAAACTGTGAGGTAAGCCCCATAACAGGTGGTTTGTGCCCAACCCTCTTGGCCTTGGGTAACTCCTAGCATGGTGATATGTCTGTCACATTAGCAACCTTCTTTTGTAGAGACCTATGTCCGCTTATGGATCAGCTAGCTCTGGATGACCTGACTTACATAGTAGTTTGGTACGGTTACATGCATATAAATCATGGTCAACGAACACTCATTTGGTTAATTCAAATTACTTGTATCAAATTATCTTGCTCAAAATCGGTAAATGAACATTACAATTGCACTCACATTTGTGTTTGAGAGATTTTGTATTATTATGATAGATCAAGATCGACAATGAACTCACATATGCACACGGGGTTCCTTATAAATCTAAATTTTTTCTTTGAGATAATTTAAAATATTTATGCAAATCTTCTGGAATAATTTCATTTTCTTACTTGAGAATAACTGCTTAGCGTAAAAACACATTCAAAAATCCAAAATTTCTTTCAAGACACATTCAAAAATCTAGCAATAAAGTCACATTTATATTTTTTTTCGACTTTCGCAACGATGGTATAGTTCCTAAACCTAAATTGGAATTTTATGCTTAGTTTAAGTCTTCATATTATATTTTTTGTTTATCTCAAAATCAAAAATCAACTATGCAATAAAACTATTATATCAATTTCTTCTTTGATTTTGCAATGATGGTATAAGTTTATACCTAAATATTCTATGTCTAGCGTAAACCATCGTTTTAATTTTATTTCCCATTTTTATCCATAAAAGCATATGGCTTAAATCATTATGTTACAAAATTGTGCTTTAAAAAGAACGAAAACTTTCCTATTTCATTTCATTATGTCAACATTCAGTTTTTTGCGATGATGGTATAATTCCTAGGCAATTGTTCAAATTTCTATCACACTTAGGAATTTTATGCCTAGAAAAAATCATATTTTTAATATTTCATGCATAATATTTTCATGGACATCTGAAAACAAATCATCACCATCATCACAACACAAAGTCTTAAGAAATTCTCTTAAGCACCCTTTTACTTTTAGCAATATTTCTCTACAGGGATTAGCTTAATGACCTAGTGAGCTGCAACTCCATGAAATGGTCATGTAACAACGACAATGTCCTTTGAAATTATTGTTAGAAGTCCCTTTATTTTTTCATCAAATCACACCACAACAACCAATTTTTTTACATCAGATTATTTCATTTAAATCTTATGGCATGACATAAAATTATAATATTTTCAATGACATAATTACATGAATAATCAATCAACAATTAAAATATTAAAGCATCATAACACATATGCACAAGTCATATCACAAAAATAATATATATATATATATATATATATATATATATATATATATATATATATATATATATATAAAAAAGTATGTACATCATATATCAAAACAGATTGGTATGCCACAATCTATACCCTGGCATACTCAATCCTGTCAAACATATATGGTCTATGTACAACAAGCAGCTAGTCTCAAGAAGCCCTTGAGCTCTTAGCATCATCTCATCTATCGCCCTGACGTGGAGGAGGTGGTACCATCGAGGTCCATGCTGTATCGTGGGTCCTTGACATCGATCGTGAGGATGTCCTCAATGACCCCATCCTGATTGGCTCAGCAATACTGGTTGACAGTTGTATCCTCTGGCCCTTTGGAACCAGCTAGAAGTATAATCCCTGATAGAATGTGGTCTAAGCCATAGCCTGTGCCAGCTCTTGCATGCTCACCCCTCTACTCTGAGCCCTATGTCGTGTAGCCTCATCTTAGAGCGTCTGCACCTAAGCTCATAGGCGAACATTATCTACTCAGAGAGACACCATCTCGCTGCTCTCCCCCACCTCGACACCCTTGCCCTTATTGAGTGAGGGTGGCCTATCCCTCTACTGAGAAGGGAGTCCCTCCTCCATCCTCTCTAGCTGATACAGTCTCTCTGAAGCCTGTGGTACTCTCTAACATCTATCGTAAGGAGGCCATCTCTGATCCCTCCCTCTATGACTCCTCACTGCATCGATGGTAGCCTAGAGCTGCCTCCCCATATATTGCACAACAACATGCATCAGATCTTATGCCCTTGTAATCCGAGGAGGGTGAATGCCTACATACTAGGCATCATATCTGTCTGCTACTCTACTGTCGTCCCCATCCAATTTTGAATGGGGGCATCATCCGTGTCCTGACTCCAAAGTCACTACATGTTTGGAGTCCCGCTCAGTGTGGTACTATCCTAGACAGTTCAAGAGTACTCGTAATCTCTAAGAGAAGGGATCCCCTACTGTAGACCAAACTACCTCAAAACTTGGTCATAGCGATAGAGCTCTACCTCTCCCCACTCCATCCTCAGCCAAAAGACTCACTTGATGTGAGCCAACTCCTGTCCGTCCTCTCCCCATCCTGGATGCTCTCTCCATGGCATCCAGGTGATCTAATCTAGGATGAGGTTGTCTAGAAACCTCCAAGACATCGGTAGATCTATCAGCCACTATGACCCTCTCTGGAGCCACCAATATAAAACTTGGGGTCTCTCCCAGCCAACTCCTATTAGTGGAAACCCTATCGATCTCCGCATCATGATGTGCTCCCAGCACCAAACCTGTAGTAGCGATGTTAGCACCAGACATCGACCACCCTTGTATACAACCCCGTAAAGGATCATATACAAGTAGCATAGTACAAAATTACCCCAAGAAAACCTATAACTGTGGTCTCTCATGTCGCAGACCACATCTAAAAGGAGCCATGATAACTTGCAACCGCTCTGGTGGCATAGAAGTAGGCCACCTGTTAGGATCCTAATCCTAACATTAATATTATTAACTTATTATTATTATTATATTTGAATAATCATGATCCTTCATTCGTAACCCTAGGAGAATATAAGTAATAGGAGGAAGGCATAAAAATTATTATCCAGGAACATTATTAAATACATCTCTTTGAGAGCATTTGGTAGGGAAATCCTCCATTTGAAACAACAATTCTAACAAAGGCGATTGACAAGTTTACTTGTTACATTTATTTCCATTCCTTTTGCATTGAAATCCAACTGCTAGGAACTAGGTTCCTACCATCTGGCATCAGAGCCAAGTCTTGAAGGAATTTTTTTTTCCTTTTTTCTCGTTCTCCGAATACAACCTACGGACGCTACCGAAAACCATTTCAAAACGTCGTTAAACAGTTTTGATCGTCGTTGAATTTTTTTGCGTGAACAACATTTTGACTGCATCAACAGAACTCCAGCGACCAAAATTCTATGATCGAACACAAGAAATTGCAAGACAAATCATCCAGTCACTACAAACTGCGATATCAATTTGAATTAGCAGCAAAAAAGAGGGCAATTCCAATCAGTTCAGGCAAACAACATCGTGGGATACGTTTTCGATCGTCTTATAAAGTTCCCGACGCAAAAAAAAAATTAGTCAACAAACCTTATTAAACCTAAGGTTATTTTTATTTTTTCATTGTCGACAAAAATTAACGGTGACATTTTTTGTTTTATATAAAAAAAAAGTGGCATAACACTATCCCACATCGGGAGTGTGGGGAGGATGCATACGAATAAAAGGAAATAGGTGCAATAGGTTGGTTGTGACTACCTTGTGGTAATCACGTGCTTGCATCGATCCCCTGTGTTGCCTCGATCGCCTCATCCTTGTACCACCTTGATCACCTCATCTTTGTGTCACCTTGGTCGCCTTGTCCCTATGTCACCTCATCTTTAGTTCTCTGCCTCGGTTGTCACCTCACCTACCTTGTTCCCCTGCCTCGGTTGTTGCCTCACCTGCCTTGATCGTCGTCTCACATGCCTTGATCACTGTTTCAACCTGCCACTCATCTTCAGTTCTCCTGTCATGGTTGTCGTCTTATCTTCAGCTCCTCTGCATCTGTTGTCACCTCGTCTTAAGTTACCCTACCTCGGTTGCCACCTCAACCTGCCAGCTTGTCTTGATTTCGCTACCACCTTGATCATCCTACTCTGCCAACGTTGACCTAACCTATCGCGGAATGCCAAATTACAAAAATAAAAGTTGAAACCAAATTTTTGCAACATTAGAAACCATAATTTTAATTTTTGCAAAAAAAATTGTTTTGACATTAAAATCACAAATTTTAAAAATTAAAAATCTAGCAAAACCAAACAGTGCAAACTAATCTTTGCAACAAAATACATTGTACAAATCATGCCCAAATGGTCGATGGAAGAATATCTCACGACCCCAAACCTACTTTTGCTACTTAACCTTGCCCACCTACATCAAATCACATCAGTGAGTGTATATAAAATTCAGTTCCAGGATATCACCAATCGCATCACAGGGTTGGATGAATCAGTTCTCATAAGCGGTTTCATCAATGGATTAAAAGAAGCAATTAGAGTGGTGGTCATGATGTACACTCCTCGCACCCTATAGGAAGCCATTGGATTAGCCTTGTTAGCTGAAGATAAATTTAATGTTCAACGACGACATAGGGAGCAACGTATTGACAAATCATCATTCCCGCTCGCTATCCCAAAACATAAACCCTTGCTAGTTAAGTACCTCAGCCTGCAAGAAATGGAGGAACAATGAGCAAAAGACCTCTGTTGTACTTGTGATGAGAAATCAGAGCCTCATCATCGTTGCACTACACCAACATTATATTTATTAAATTTAGATGGTCCTTATCCCTCCATAGGGGCCAAAGATGAGGTAGATGTACAATTGTTGAATGTAGTTGATCCTTGTCTATCTGTAGAGCAAGCAAACGAGGTAATTATGATCGAAGTGGCCAGTGCACCTACTCACCACAATGAAGACAATGAGGTTGAGGTGCAAGAAGTGATCAATGGACCAATCAAGGATGAGGTAAACATCCACACAGTGAAAAATGAAGGCCAGACATACACTCTAAAAAGACTAGCCTCAAGTTCCTCACAAATAGTGAGTTCTTAGCACATGGTAAAACCTATCAGAAAACAAAGGAAAAAGGTCACTACATACTCATTTTTTGTTGACTCTCCCAGGAAACAAGAGGAAGATACAAAAGTGTTACCACCATTTTTAATGCATTATTTTGAAGTGTTTAAGGAACCCCACAAGTTGTCCTCCCATCCTCATCACAATTATCCCAAGGAATATTCTCCTATTTCTCTTGGAAATCCACCACTAACGATTCCCCCTTCCGATATCCTTGCTTACGAAAAAAAGACATTAAATTTGTGCAAGAACATGAGCAAATGCGTCTTGGAAAACAAAGGACGAAGCTCCTCCCTTTGATATTTGAGGAAAAATCTCTTTTTAAGGAGGGTGGCATGTTAGGATCCTAATCCTAACATTAATATTATTAACTTATTTATTATTATTATTATATTTGAATAATCATGATCCTTCATTTGTAACCCTAGGAGAATATAAGTAATAGGAGGAAGGCATAAAATTGATTATCCAAGAACATTAATAAATACATCTCTTTGAGAGCATTTGGTAGGGAAATCCTCCATTTGAAACAACGATTATAACAAAGGTGATTGACAAGTTTACTTGTTATATTTATTTCCATTCCTTTTGCATTGAAATCCAACTTCTAGGAACTAGGTTCCTACCACCACCCACCACCCCTACCAAAACCTGGGTCAATCGAGACGCCCTAGGCATCTGCCTCAATGCCTCGATGTTCACTCCACCCTTCTCCAGGGTGAAGCTTGGATCCGCGCACAGTCGCATCATAGCATGGCCCTGATTGGCCAAAGGAGTCATAAATTGCCCATGTATGGGGATCCTCAAGATCCTCCATACATCCTCTAGAGTGGGAGCCATCTCCCATGTCGATAGCCAGAAGCAGGAGGACCTCGGATACCATCTCTCTGCTAAGGATATCAATAGCCCCATGTCTGTAGGAATTTATGGCATATATACCACATGCTGTAATCCAACCTCTGCTAGCCTATCTCGCTTGGCCTGATCGAGTGTGGCTACATCATCTCTAATCCCCCTGTATTTCTATTCTTAACTCTTTAGTAATCCCCTCTGCAAAATAAACAATAAAACAACAAAATCATTAGTACATAATTATTAAAATTGATTAAAATTAATTTCATCTCATAAAAATATGATATCGCCCATTATTGGACGATATCATACCAAATTTGGAAAAATCGTCCTTAATAGGATGAAATCGTCTCCCTTTTATTCAATTTAGGGATTGTCCTTTATTGGACGAAATCACCCCTATTTCCCTAATTTTTTCCATAGACAAAATAGGCAATTTAGGGACGATTTCGACGAACTTGGGACGATTTTGTCCGAACATCGTCGATGGCCTAAAAACGGCCGCGATGCCTAAAAACAATTAAAATTCAAATAAAAAATTTAAACAAATCAAGCTAAAACATAATACACTAGGTTTAGATCCTTACCCGCAACTTGCGTCGAACCTCTGTCGATCTGTGTGTCATTTCCACCATTTTACCTACAGAGCTCTAAAACAGTGAAAGTGAACAATAAAAATGAATTAGGGTTTTACCCTATTTTTCTTAATTTTATTTAAAAACAACAACATTTTAAATTTTTGTTTTTTCACGCTTTTACCTCAAACATTTGATTTGGGTAAAAACTCGAAGGGGGCACCATAGCAAGCAGTTGTACGATTCGACCTAGAATCGTCGTCTAAAAAATAGAATAAATTTTTGCTTTCTCGTAAAGCATAGAGAACAAGTCTTTAACATAATTTCTTCGAAAAATTTGCTAAAGAGGGGGAAAAATGTAGCACCCTAAAATTGGCGCAGTTAAACCATTAGTAAAAAGATCAAAAATTTGAATTTTAACCCCGAAACCGCCCGTTAACCTCTCACCTCATTTTTTGCACCATTTTTAGAATTTGTTTTGACCGTTGGACAATATCGTCATAGATCTGATGATATCGTCCTAGATCAAACGAATTCATCTGGGATAGAACATCCAGACGATTTCATCCCAAAATTAAATTTTTATAATTAGCTTTTGTTTCAACAACCTCTCCAACTCAGGCAGAAGCATGTCTGCACGGTTGGAGATTCCTACGTTGGAGATATCCTAGATTGGGATGATCTCCAACCTCCTAACCTCCCTCTAATCCTATATAAACTTGGGATTTTCCCAGTTTATCCCCTTGGATGATCATTTCCCTACAACTTTAGTATTTTGCTATATTAGAACATCCTCGCCCCCATTATTTGCATTTGTATTTTTAGATTTTATTACAGGTTTTTACTGTTTCAGTCGGAGAAAGCTCGGATCGTCGCAAGTGATCTAACACAATTTCAGAAGATCCTATCGAGATCAGTGATGATTTCATATGATTGTAGATGATTTTGATTGTAGTTTAGATTGGGGGCAACCAGAGCCCTAAGTTTGCATTTTCTACCTTTCTTGCTTATTTAATTATGCATTAGATCGATTTATTTTTGTTCTGCATCCTGGAGTTCACCTCATTTAGCATATTTGCATCATAAAATTTAAAATAAGTTATTAAAATAGTGCATCCTATTTAATTTGTTATCTGGATTTATTATTTAAGCATCTATACTATTATTTCCATCATTTTGCATCATTCTTGCAATTGCATTTTCGGTTTTTGGTGTCTATTTCTATGATTACAGGTTTCTGATGAATTCGTCTGATGAATTTGTCAGGTCACCAATGATCTTGTATGATCTCAGATGATCACATGTGATTTGGGATGTGTTGAGAAGCAACACACCCCCACTGAAAAATGAGATTCCATCCTTAGAAAGCCATGAACTTCCATTTTTGCAGCAGGGACCCTCTTGATAATTTTCAGGTTTAAATCCAATTTTGCTTGCCTCTTTGTTAAAGTTGTGCATTTTTCCAAGTCTTTCTAGCATTGTTATTTCAAGCTTAACTTTTTACATGCTAGAATCATTCATGCACAAAGAAAATCTCGCATCGGTATCGAGAAAAATCTAGAAAACAGTTGCATAAATTCACTGAAAACCAAAACTTTCCATTTTTGGTAGTGTCGCGATATCGCGACACTTCCATTTTCGAAAATGTCGCGATATCGCGACGAATTTTGGCAAAAGCAGCTAAGTCGGAAAAGTGTCGCGAAATCGCGACACTTTCCATTTTTGGAAGTGTCGCGATATCGCGACGTTTCCATTTTTGGAAGTGTCGCGATATCGCGACGTTTCCATTTTTGGAAGTGTCGCGATATCGCGACGTTTCCATTTTTGGAAACTGTCGCGAAATCGCTACCGACAGGAGGAGAGAGAAGGAAAGTTGTGCGGAAGGGCGCGATTCATGTCGCGAAATCGTGACATGTCACAATTTCACGTCAGGAAAGAGAAGAAGGGTTGCAAGAATAAAAAATTGGCTAAGTATGAAAATGGTCACGATGTTGCGAAATCGTGACACTTTCTGGAGAGAGAGGAAAATTGTACTTAGGAAGCAAAATCAAGTTGCATGAACAATCTAGGGGAAGCCAAGTGCAAGGGCAGGCGCAATTCTGTGACATGTCACGAAATCGCGACATGTCGCAGTATCACGGCTTGCAAAGGAAAGGTTGTGCGGTGGCCAAGAAGGTGTCGCGATTTCGTGACATGTCGCATTTTTGTGACCAAGTTGGGAAGAAGAGTTGCTAGCGCCAGGGATGTCGTGATTTCGTGACATGTTATGAAATCGCGACATGTCGTAGAATCACGGTAGGAGAGAGAAAGTTACATGAAAGGCCTGAAAATGTAAAACAGTTGTAAACAGAAGGCGTCCTGGGATAGTGACACATGTCAAGACACGTATCAGATGAAACAGAGGCCGACGTGCAAGAAAGATTAGGATTTTGATATGTTTTAATGTTAAAGTATTGATTTAATGTTTATTAAATTGCTAATCTAATCTTTTTGTCTTTCATGCAGGAATCCATCTATCACTTGCGGGATAGTGGGAAAATGGCCATAAAGACAAAGTCAAATGCAATTTAATTAAAGGCGGCCATGTTGAAAAGGAAGGTGTCGAGAGTTGATGTTTCATTCCAGTATTTATAGATCTGTCCACAAATGACTACGCAGCTGTCAGATTTTACCGGTGAAGGCATTCAATGAGGATTTATGGCAGAGTTAATAGCAGGCAGATATTTTCAACTCCGGGATAGATTTGCAGAGATGGAATAGCGGAGAAGTGGTGACTCATCCGGCTCACCAACGCAAATTAATGAGAGCATTTATTTGCAGTTGCAGGTGAATGCAGGCTGCATTTGATTCTATCTTCTCCATTTATGACAGCTGATCGCCCTGATTTGCAGAAGGGTTAGGTTTTATCCAGTCTTTGTTTTAAAATGGCTTTTATTGTAAAACCCGGTCCGAGGGTTTAAGATGATAAGATCTGCAGTTAAGAAAAGATATTTTCTGTAAAGATCAGGATCTGTCCTGAGTCTATAAATACAACTGCAAAATGTAATTGCAGGAGGCGGAGACTTAGAAATAAAAGGCTTATAAGCAATTTCTCACGAATTTTGTGAAATCCTTTGTTTTTTGGACTGGGAGTTGATGTGCTTTTGCTACTTTTTGTGGTAGCATGGCCAGGAGCCTAATATTTTATAGATCTATGATAAGTTTATCTTCTTCTGTGATCTGTTCCATTAAATTTTATTAGATATATGCTGTAAATCTGAGATATCAAAATTAAATATGCTGGTAGGCTTCAGTTGTTCTATTGTCTGCTAGGGGAAATTACAGATTTGAGGTTCAAGCTTGTTCTAATTGCTCTGTCTCCACTGTGTGAGCTAGGCTACCGGTGAAAGATATCAGTTTCAACCAGTTTCTCTTCGGTTTATAATTTTCTGTTAGACCTGTTTCACTTTGCCTTGTGCTCCTAGTTGAAAGTGATCTTAGAAATCTGGACACTTTCTTCTTGGATTTGTTCTGTTGTGAAGCTAGTAGTATAGATAAAATTGATAGTTTAGTTTTTCAGTTAAAGTCCGATAAACTTCTCTTTCTGCCCTACCCTACCCTCTCTTTGTTTTTCGTGAATGATCCATTTTTACTTTCTTTATTTGTCTTTTATTTGAATCTGCTGACCCATGAGAGCTAGATCAAGAATCACGTTAAATCTGATTGTTAACAAGTAACAACTCTCGCAACTATCGAACAAGTTCAGGAACCCCCGTAAGGTAACATGACGATCCATATTGAAATCTATTCCATAAGCAAAAAAGAGTGAATAGAGATTCGACCCGACTCTGTAACTCACACCTTGGATAACCAGCTAGATCCTAAAGTGAGTGGGATTCATCCCGTGGGTGTTACCGATGTTTATGCTCATTCTTCACGGAGTGTGTATGAAAGTCGGACCAACATTTAATTGGCGCTAGAAGGAGGGCCGAGAACATCTGTTCTTAGTGCACTTGAGTTGAGAAATCCGACTGTATGTGGTGCTTGACAAATACTGTATTTTATCCAGAGTCTGAAATTTTAACATTTAAAAGTGGCTCAGTTTTATAAATTGTCAATACAGTTTTTGTAAGTTGTCAGTACAGTGTTTTAAATTTCCAAATACAAAACTTGTTGAGAAATGCAAAGTTATAAGTGCTTGTGAAAACTAGATTCTACATACAGGGTAACAAGGTCCCACCCCAGAGCTGGAGAGCTCCTTGTTCCTGAATTAGAAACTCCAAGAAGAAGTAGCCACAGAAGGGCCACATCTCTATCACAAACAGTTTTATCACCATTGATAGTCACTCCAACCAGAGCTAAGAATATTCCTATCAATCCATTAGCTATGGCAAATTGGTTGGGTTCCACAGCTTTGAACATTCTGGGTATAGCCCATGACTTGCCCAGAAATCTAGAAAGATATCTCCCCAAGTACAAACATGATGGGACAAGAACTGCAGAAGAACACTTGGTTGCAATCAAGAATGCACTGAAGTTATTAAATGTACAACATGAGGATGTTGCCTGCAGAATCTTCCCGTTCACTCTCCAGGAGGGAGCTTATGATTGGTTTTTAAACCTCACCAATGATTCTATCACCAGCTGGAATGATTTAGAGAAAGTTTTTGTGTCACAGTTCAGGGAAGTGATAGACCCTAGTATTTTATATCAGCAGTTTTCTAGCATCAAAAGGGAATTAAGTGAATCTATCAGATCCTATAATGTCAGATTCCAGAAAGCCTATGGTAGAATTACTGGGTATTATGTACCTAATGTTGACTTGGCATTAGAGATTTTTAGAAATTCCCTGGATCCCATGACCTCTGTCTTCTTGAAGAGAGATGCCACTGTTACCAATTTGACAAAAGCCTACAAAGAAGCTTTGATTCTGGAAAGACAGTTGGGACCCCAGCCTTTAAATGCTCAGCAAGCTCCTCTGATCACACAAGCTATTCCTGTGTTTAATCTCATTCCACATCAGATGATGCTGCCAGTCTGTCAGACTCTACCATCGGCAAGTCCATCAACTGCTGCACCTGTTGAGAATGTACAGAACCCAATGAAATAGGCTGACAATGCAAGGATTGAAGAAGTCTCAAAGATTGTTCAAAAGCTGGCCAATGATTTTTTGAGTTTTAAAAGGCAAACTTCTACTGGTGACAATCCCAACAGATACTCATATCAGCCAAACAGATTTAACAGGCCCCCATATGAACCTAATAAAGATTACAAGGGTAAAACTCATGATGTGAACATTTGTGACTTAGCCCTGCCCAACTGGTGCAGAATACATGCCACTTCTCAGCATGGGGAGTTAGACTGTCTGGAATTTTGCAATGCATTTGAAGCCTTGTCTGGTGATCTGATCTCCCCTGAAAATCAAAGAACTGTTGATGGCCTAAGTTCATCTGGCCACAGTGCAGCCATGGTCCTGGATTCCTTTTCTTTCTCGGATGAATCTGAGAATGTAGTTGAAATGCCTATAGATGAAGTACAGGCTTTCCAGTAGTACATAAGAGATAGCTACAACCTGAGGAACAGGAATCCTGAGACAAATACCACATCAACTCCTGACAACTCTCACAATGTTCCTCCGGACCCCTCTCCAAGCAATAATCCACCTCCCCCAAAGGGAGGGGCTCAAAGAGTACCAGATGTTGTTGTTCCTCCACTTAACAAAGGATATAACATAGTGGAGGATATGAAAAAGATTAAGGCCAACATTACTCTGCATGAGCTGGCACAAATTTCAGAGCAGAGAGACAACCCGATAAAGACATACTCGGCCTCGTTGCTAAACCTGTATACAAGGGAAAGAAAATAGCAAATGCCAATCTAGCCATGTACAAAGAAAAAACTGAAGTTCCCCCCTTTTTACTGACTATCAGAATTTTTGGGAAGAACTTACATAATTGTTTGGTAGATTCAGGTGCATCTGCTAATGTTATGCCACTGGCCATTTGTCAGCAGTTGGGACTGACCCCAATAAAGTCTGAAAGGAGAGTTGTCCAATTGGACAAGTCAGAAGTTAAAGTTGTTGGAGAGCTTCAAAATATTCATATACAATTAGCATCTGAGCCAAGGGCTCAACATAAAATTGAAGTCCTGGATATTGAAGCAGTACAACAACCACAAAATGTTCAAGTTGTTAAGAACCAGGGCATACAGATAAAACATGATTTCTTTCAGTTGTCACATAATTTTGAAGATGTGGTGGTCTGGGTCTGTCAAGATTTTAAGGTATTTGATCCTAGGGGTTTTTTGCATTCAGTCCTTTTGAAAGAACTCTGCAAACCCTTCAATTAGAAGCATAAACATGTTATCATATGATTTGTTATTATATGATTTGTTTAATTTGAAGGAGTTGCAGATTTGTTTTTCAAATGGGACAGGGAAGACAGTAAACCCAAGTCTTTCCCAGATAGCAAATTTTTGAAGCATAGTCTGGAGTGCATTTCATCAATAGGACCTGAAAGGTAATTTTTCTAAATTACTTGCACATGGTCAAATTTTTTTTTTTTTTTTTTTTAAGGCACCATTTCTCTGCTTTTCCATCTGCTACATATTTTGAATGATCAAAGAAGTTGTAACATATGTATACATTGTAAGTAAGCTTTGAAGTTTTTCAGTTTTATTTCTTTGTCAGTGCAGTTTTATTTTTAAATGTCTGTACAGTTTTAATCTGTTTCAGTTTAATTTTAATGCTCTGCAGTTCTTTTAGTTGCTTCATCTTAATTTTTAATCTTTAATTGTCTGTACAGTTTTAGCTTGTGCAGTTTATTTCTTTTGTCAGTGCTTTTTATTTCCTTTCTTTGTCTTTTTATGTCAGCTTGCTGTTAATGCCTGTCCAGTCTTTTGTTTTAGTTTTATTTTGCTGCCTGTGCAGTTTTAATTTATTTGCTTCAATTTTAATTTTAAAAGTCTGTGCAGTTTTATTTTTGTTTTGCTTTAGAGGCCTGTGTTCTTCCTTGGAGGTCTGTGCAAAGTTCTTCAACTTTTGAAATCTATCCTTTAACCTCTGCCTGAGCAATCAATGAAAAGTCAGCCTGCTGAAAATTGTTTTATTCTGGAGTTGATCAACCCGGTCTCCACCCAGATGTTCATTATTAAAATTGAGATAGTCTGCTTAAATTGAACAAGTGGAACTATTTTTTTAGTCAAAACAAAGGTAGAGAGATGATTGGATTTTGTGTCTTGCTTGCCACGGTTGTTTTAATGATAGAAAAACTGCTATGTTGTTTGGTTGGAGGAACTCCCGGGGAATCCAAGAAAAGCTGGTTATAAGAGGGGACTATGGTTCATGCAATTATTTGGGTGTCACCAGAGGCTATCGATGCCTAGACTGAAAAAGTTCCAGATTGATCAAATGATAAAAGAAAATTGTAATTTCTCTAATGCCTTTCAGGTGTTGATATATAAAATAAAAAATAAAAAAAAGAAGAAAAAAAAGAAAAAAAGAGTTATATGAGAGAGAGGCAGCCAGATTCCAAAAGCTATTTTTCTTTTACCAAGTTGAAGATCCTTCCTTACAGTTGTAAATTTGGGTCATGTAAATCTAAAGGGTAACTCTGTCTAGGTTGTAAAAGGCTAAACTAGTAAACAGAGCTCTACTCGGTTTCCCCTTTTTACAATTTAGAAAAGTTGATCAGTCCAAAGTTCATCATTCAATCCAGTCATCCTGAAGAAATTTTTATACCCTTTGTAATTGCACATCAGAAATCCTCCTTGAAGTATTTCAGCCTAGTATGTCCTTGGGAAATTTTAACAGCTAGCAGTTGGTAATCAATTTATTATGAAGAATGTCTGTGGCAAGGCATGATGCATGGTCTTTTTGTTTTGAAACTAGAGTCCCGGGTTCTAAAATAGTGCTACTATTTTACCCACAGATATCGCCATTTGTTGAGAAGCAACACACCCCCAATGAAAAATGAGATTCCATCCTTAGAAAGCCCTGAACTTCCATTTTTGCAGCAGGGACCCTCTTGATAATTTTTAGGTTTAAATCCAATTTTGCTTGCCTCTTTGTTAAATTTGTGCCTTTTTCCAAGTCTTTCTAGCATTGTTATTTCAAGCTTAACTTTCTACATGCTAGAATCATTCATGCACAAAAAAAATCTCACACCGGTACCGAGAAAAATCTATAAAACAGTTGCATAAATTCATTGAAAACCAAAACTTTCCATTTTTGGTAGTGTCGCGATATCGTGACACTTCCATTTTCGAAAATGTCGCGATATCACGATGAATTTTGGCAAAAGCAGCTAAGTCGGAAAAGTGTAGCGAAATCGTGACACTTTCCATTTTTGGAAGTGTCGCGATATCGCAACGTTTCCATTTTTGGAAACCATCGCGAAATCGCTACCGACAGGAGGAGAGAGGAAAGTTGTGCGAAAGGGCGCAATTCATGTTGCGAAATCGTGACATGTCACAATTTCACATCAGGAGAGAGAAGAAGGGTTGCAAGAATAAAAAATTGGCTAAGTATGAAAATGGTCGCGATGTCGCGAAATCGCGACACTTTCTGGAGAGAGAGGAAAATTGTACTTAGGAAGCAAAATCAAGTTGCATGAACAATCTAGGGGAAGCCAAGTGCAAGGGCAGGCGCGATTTCGTGACATGTCGCAAAATTACGACATGTCGCAGTATTGCGGCTTGCAAAGGAAAGGTTGTGCGACGGCCAGGAAGGTGTCGCGATTTCGCGACATGTCGCGAAATCACGACATGTCGCATTTTCGTGACCAAGTTGGGAAGAAGAGCTGCTAGCGCCAGGGACGTCGGGATTTCGTGACATGTCACAAAATCGTGACATGTCGTAGAATCACGATAGGAGAGAGAAAGTTACATGAAAGGCCTGAAAATGCAAAACAACTGTAAACAGAAGGCGTCCTGGGATAGTGACACGTGTCAAGACACGTATCAGATGAAACAGAGGCCGACGTGCAAGAAATATTAGGATTTTGATATGTTTTAATGTTAAAGTATTGATTTAATGTTTATTAAATTCCTAATCTAATCTTTTTGTCTTTCATGCAGGAATCCATCTGTCACTTGGGGGATAGCGGGAAAATGGCCATAAAGACAAAGTCAAATGCAATTTAATTAAAGGCGGCCATGTTGAAAAGGAAGGTGCCGAGAGTTGATGTTTCATTCCAGTATTTACAGATCTGTCCAAAAATGACTACGTAGCTGCCAAATTTTACCGATGAAGGCATTCAATGAGGATTTATGGCAGAGTTAATAACAGGCAGATATTTTCAACTCCGGGATAGATTTGCAGAGATGGAATAGCGGAGAAGTGGTGACTCATCTGGCTCACCAATGAAAATTAATGAGAGCATTTATTTGTAGTTGCGGGTGAATGCAGGCTGCATTTGATTCTATCTTCTCCATTTATGACAGTTGACCGCCCTGATTTGCAGAAGGGTTAGGTTTTATCCAGTCTTTGTTTTAAAATGGCTTTTATTGTAAAACCCGATACGAGGGTTTAAGATGATAAGATCTGCAGTTAAGAAAAGATATTTTCTGTAAAGATCAGGATCTGTCCTGAGTCTATAAATACAACTGCAAAATGTAATCGCAGGAGGCGGAGACTTAGAAATAAAAGGCTTATAAGCAATTTCTCGTTAATTTTGTGAAATCCTTTGTTTTCTGGACTGGGAGTTGATGTGCTTTTGCTATTTTCTGTGGTAGCATGGCCAGGAGCCTAATATTTTACAGATCTATGATAAGTGTATCTTCTTCTGTTATCCGTTCCATTAAAGTTTATTAGATATATGCTGTAAATCTGAGATATCAAAATTAAATATGTTGTTAGGCTTCAGTTGTTCTATTGTCTGCTAGGGGAAATTACAGATTTGAGGTTCAAGTTTGTTCTAATTGCTCTGTCTTCACTGTGTGAGCTAGGCTACCAATGAAAGATATCAGTTTCAACCAGTTTCTCTTCGGTTTATAATTTTTTGTTAGACCTGTTTCACTTTGCCTTGTGCTCCTAGTTGAAAGTGATCTTAGAAATCTGGACACTTTCTTCTTGGATTTGTTCTGTTGTGAAGCTAGTAGTATAGATAAAATTGATAGTTTAGTTTTACAGTTTAAAGTCTGATAAACTTCTCTTTCTGCCCTACCCTACCCTCTCTTTGTTTTCCATGAATGATCTATTTTTACTTTCTTTATTTGTCTTTTATTTGAATCTACTGACCCATGAGAGCTAGATCAAGAATCAAGTTAAATCTGATTGTTAACAAGTAACAACTTCTGCAACTATCGAACAAGTTCAGGAACCCCCTGTAAGGTAACAGACAGTCCATATTGAAATCTATTTCAGAAGCGGAAAAGAGTGAATAGACATTCGACTCGACTCTGTAACTCACACCTTGGATAACCAGCTAGATCCTAAAGTGAGTGGGATTCATCCCGTGGGTGTTATCGGTGTTTATGCTCATTCTTCATGGAGTGTGTATGAAATCCGGACCAACAGGATTATTATGTACAATTACAGATGATCCTATCATATCTGGGATGATCTGGACTACTACAAGCTTCAGAATCTTCATCAGACATCAAGAATCAGGTGTATTCCTCTCCATTTCATATAGTCTCTGTATTTAGGATTCATTCATGTTTTTTGTCTTCATATAAATCCAAAATTTCATATAGAATATCTTAGATTCATTTTGGCAAACCTAGGAATATGAATGATTGAATATAAAATGAACACATCAAACCCATTTTAAACCTAGGCATGGAAACTACCACCTAAAGTTTCCTGGTGAACCCCACCATCCGTCAAAAATTCACCCTTATACCCCTCCCCCGAGAGGCGCGGCCTTCAAAGGGCCTCTTCGTCTGAGTTATTGTCCCATACTTCTTGCATCCCCCTTTCGGGCACGGATACTTTAGCCTGAAGGTAAGGGTGCAATAAATTTGGGCGATACAAAAAATTAAATCATGATCAATGGTGTACACTTGCAACCATGGTTAGCCTTATAAACCATAAAACATAGTAGCATTATAAGCATAAAACACAATCAAATATTGCATCATCTCCAAGCATAGTCATAGCATCATCAATGTTAGACAATTAAAACAATAAATCCAATTATATTATTTCCTCATCAAGGGTCCTACAGGGTGGGTTGTGACAGCCTTATTTTCATACCCAAACTGATTATTATTGAAAACATGATGGACATATTTACTAGTTTTTGCTTAAATGGGATGTTTTCACTTGAATGCTTAATGAAATAGATGTAGTGGATAAATGTGATGATTGCTACTATTATTTGTTGTATTTCTATGTATTTTTTTATTCTATAGTGTTGTTTTATACATAGGTCATATTGCATTACTATGGAAGGTACTACGAAAGGATTTCTAGCCATAGGTTTGTTCCAAAATTCTAGGAAATTCATGAAAATATGGTTTCATGCATAATAAACCCATATCATAGGGTGAAGTTTCCTAAAAAATAGGATTTGAAACCTCCTATTTTTAAAGGAGTTATTCCTAAATTTATGGAGCTGCCCAAAACTAATAAATGCAACAAAATTAGAGCATGTGGCCTATTAACAACAACATTTACAACAAAAAAAATCTATTTTGACAACAATATGGTGGCAACATGATATTTAGGAAGTAGTTAAAAGATATATTAGATATTTTATGCCTTTTTAGGATTTAAAAACTAACAAAGGATGTTGACTGCTCCTTCTATTAGTAATAAAGTGTAATTGTTATTTTTAAAAATAAGCTATAACGAAATTTTTCATTTTGCAATTGATTCCCAAATAATATTGTAGAAATTGAAGAACACAAGCTTATACTGAGAGGGGGGGATGAATAGTATAAGACCACTTTTTACTTTTTATTTTCAAATAAATATTATGCATTGTATAAATAGCAGTATCAATAAAGCAATACACAATAGAGACACAAATTTTAATGTGGTTCACCCAATGTGGGCTACCTCCACAAAGAAAATATTTCTTCTAAATATTTATTCAAATAATCTCTTGGTAATCCTTCCCAATTACAATGTTTATGGACCTCTATCCAAAGGAGATGTTGATCCCCTAAATCTGGATGTAGATCTCTATCCATAGGAGAACTCCTTATCCTATGCTCTGGCTGGTGATCCTCTAGAAGACTCTACATCCAACACACTGATTGTGGATCTCTCTCCAATTGAATACTCTTGTCCTCACTTAGAAGACCTATCCTTAATGTCCTGGCTAATGGATATCTATCTACTAGAGACTCTATCCTCTCTACTTTATCACCTCCAAAGCTCTATCTCAATGTTGTACTAAACACAATCCAGTCGGTCCAGCACAACTCTACTTAATTTTTTTTTAAGCAAAAAACCCCTTATGAGGTTGCCTTGGTCTGAGATACCACGAATAGGGGGTTATACACCATCAAAGTCACTCGAGAGTCACACCCGACATTGCCCGCATCAACATTATCAATTTGATTTTGGATACCCAATTCAAATTTTTGGAGGGTGGAGATTTGAACCTGGGGCCTCTCTTTGAGGATTTCCCTCTCCTCTCCAACTCACCTACAACACCTCGGTGCACAACTCTACTTAATCTCTTGCACTAAATATAGTACATTCGGTCTAGCACAAATCTACTCAACTCTTGCACCAAAAATAGTCCAGTTGGTCTAGCACAAGCCCACTCAAATCTACACTAAACACAGTTCATTAGGTCTAGCACAAATCTTATCAATAGGTTCACTTAGAACCTTCTAAAATATGCTTAATAGGTCCACATAGAACCTGCTCAAATATGCTCAACAGGTCCACACAGAACTTGCTCAAATTTTCTCAATAGGTCCACATAGAACCTGCTTAAATCTTCTCAATAGGATCATATAGAACCTGATCAACTCTTATTAATAGTTCCACATAGAACTTGCTCAACTCTACTCAAAAGGTCCACACAGAACTTGTCCAAATTTGCTCAACAAGCTCACACAAAATTTATCTAAATCTTCTCAACAAGATCACATAGAACTTGTCCAAATATGCTCAAAAATCCCACATAGAATGATGCATTGTCATTAAGCACATCATTAAATCTCAAATATCTTATCAATCCGAGGTGGTGTCCAAGGATGTCTACGATAGAAGGCTAGGGCAAAGTACAATTCAGGCATTCAGATTTCAAACATTTATTAGGTGAGATAGATTTGGTTTAGCCTTTTGGTGTCACACTAAACCTAATCTGTAGAATGGAAACTTGCAAGAACTAAAAGCTAATTCTAAGTTGCAAGAATTGAAATCTAACTACAATTGTAGGAATTAGAATTGCTAAATTGAAAGTCTAATCTACTTTTGCAGAATTAAATAACAGAATTTAAATTACTGAATTTGAATGTTGCTGAAATGAAATCCTAAGTTACATTTGTAGAATTGAAACCTAGTTACTCTTGCATAATTAAAATGATGTTTGTAAATGAAACTTATGCTAAAACAACTATCAATATCCTACCACAAAAGGTCATCAAGCTTCTACTACAAGAATTGACAACAAAATGAAATATGCTGAAAATGGAAAGTTGCTAAAACAGAAAAGCAAGGAAAACATGGAAAGCAAAGGAAAAATGCTTAATATAATTTTTCAGCTGACACACACACAAATGCTGTACACAAACATAATAGAAAACATAAATAACATCATACAAACTTAAAACAAGAAAAGTAAACTTGACAAGTAATCTGTTAATTCTGCTGCAACAAAATTACAGATTAAAACCTACCATAAAAATCCTCCTTCTAGATCTAAAAGTGGGCCCATACTTCCTTATATAGAAGGATTTGAAAAGCACTCCTTAACTAATTAACACTCAGAACAAAAAATGATAAAATAACTGCACTTTTATTGATGACAAAACATGTTAAAAACTGTTACAAAAAATTATTGTACAGTCTTAATTGTTGCTATTGAAAACTCTCCTCTATTCTAATTCCTAACTGGATCAAAAAAGGAGGTATCTGTGTTATTTATATAAATATTTACAACATATCCCATGCTCAAATCACCCTATGTGCTACTTTACAGTGATTTGCCAATAATTTTGGATCTGAAATAAATGCAAATCTAGACAATTTGTGTTTCAATAGTAGTCATTGGCCCTTTAGAAAGCATCTTCAGTGGTGGGAGTACATGGGAGGAGTCTAGAAATATCTCACACATATTTCTCCACTTCAGAATATGCCATTTCTATCTTGCAAACAACTTCCTATTATGCTATAGTTTTTCTGGGTTTATCCTAGAAGAGGATCAAAATTGATCTTTTCCATGAATGGTGGCTTTGGACAGCAAAGATAGCAAAGTCAGATGGGAGATATTTTTATTTAAAATTTTCAACCTTATTTCCATTTTTCCATCATCAAAAATCAGTCAACAAGTCAAAAAAAGCTTTCTGTTCTCATTTCGAAGATAAGTGGCTCATTTCGAAGAGACTGTATTTCTCATTCCGAAGATATCCGCTCATTTCGAAGAGACTGTATTTCTCATTCCGAAGATGTCTGCTCATTTTGAAGATCTTAAAAATGAACAACTATGTGTTCTTAAAGTGATTTCATTTGCATTTATTATGTGGGTTAGCTCTTAGGATCAGATTGCAATAGCCTTCATTCCTCTCCATGTGTGAATTCCATGCCTTGTCATTCATTGGTAGCTTGTTGGAATTTACATGGTAAATTACTGCATTTTCCAACTCTACTATATAGTTGTAAAATATTGGCATTTATTGCAAATTCAAAAAAATTAGAACATAAAAAAATTATTCAAATATCAACATGAAGGAGTACATCAAGTTGCTACTGAATTTATACACTTCATTCACCAAGTAACCATGCTAAAATAGTACAATAGTGCTGCACAATTATCCCTGCTCTATTATACCCTATTGCTGCCTATTTATACCATATGGAAATGCTTCTAAATAGGTCAGATGTCTTTTGTAGTCCTTCTGAACTCATTTCATCCATATCATCATGCTTTGCTTGACAACTTCAAGGTGTTCCTATAAAGTGACAGCTTGCTGATTTTTATATGGCTATTTTTTTTCCAGATTTTTAGATTTATGACAGTCCTAATAATTTGGATTCAATGTGGAATTCAAACAAGTTGAAGGGCAAGAAAAAATTTATAAACCATTGTGAATTTAATGGATATAAGCATACCACATTTGGCTATTTGAAATGCATATTTTTATTTGCTACTTAATCAAGAAAAAGCAATCACAAAATGCTGAAAATAGTCAAAAACAGAGATATAATGATCCTAACATAAAATCATGCAAACACTTAACAAATATATATTCTAATAAACTATTTGGCATTTAACTTAATAATGTGACCATTTTTATATGTCAAACATAGTGTAAAAATGAGGCATTTTCAGGCCTCACACATAACTTGTCCAAATCTGCTCAATAAGTCCTCTCTAGGACTTGCTCAAATCTGCATTGCAAGCTTCCACAAAAGCTCACACAAAATCAGTCCACAAGCCTTCTCAAAGACTTGCCTCAAATCAGCTTAACAAGTCCACACAGAACTTGTCCAATCTCATAGAATCATAAAGAGAATTGTTAGAGACTCAATATGTTCTATACTCAATGCTCAATCACTTTCTCAACTCAATTCATAAGCATAAAGAGAATTGTTAGAGACTCAATATGTTCTATACTCAATGCTCAATCACTTTCTCAACTCAATCTCATAGAAGCATAAAGAGAATTGTTAGAGACTCAATATGTTCTATACTCAATGCTCAATCACAACTCAAATCAATCTCATAGAAGCATAAAGAGAATTGTTAGAGACTCAATATGTTCTATACTCAATGCTCAATCTCAACTCAAATCAGAATATAGAATAGTTTGTTTCATGGAACTTGAACAACCACTTCACATCCACTTGACTAGGCTCAACCAACTCTACTCAACCAATCACCTCAAGGAACAACCCTTTCTCACAAAACCCTAGTCCAAGCATATATCAACCAACTCAAAATATTTCCAACAATGCTCAACAACAAATCTCACATAACAATGATACTCATGTTCTTTTCTAACTCAAGTTCAAGTTCTTTGCATAACCAATTGGCTTCAACAACAATGCTAATAAAACAAGGCTTAATCACAACTCTCAATTCAAAAAACCTTGAAGCATTAACTCAACCACTTTTGAAAAGGAAACCCTAATCAATTCCTTTTCACTCCAAACTTAATTTTCAATCAAGCCAATCAACCAACTCAATAGAGAAGAATTTTGCCCATACCTTTTTGTTGCCAAGAAGTTATCCACAAAATCTGCCACACTTCACAAAAACTCTTTTCCAAACTCACATAAGGGTTAGAGGACTTCAATTAAAATCACAATGCAAAATATAACTTTAAATACACCTTTTTACTCCAACTTAATTTTCACATCCACCAAAGTCCTTTTAGAAGAAAACCCTTATCAAAAATAATAATCAACAAGTCTCAAAATAAATCTCAATTAACACTTTACCATAACTCCTTATACCTCCTAAAATATAACTCTCAAAATAATACTTTCCAAATAATAAAGCTCAAATAATTATCAACACTTCACCTTCAGAAATAATCACAACAACCTCTAATTAACAAATTTTATTAAAACATTAATAAACCTTATAACATCCTTATCACTCCAACCTTAGGGCATAACCATAAAATTAATTAACACAAAAAATGTACTTGCCTCAAGGGGATTTGACCCCATATCTTGCCCTCACCATGAGCGCCTTAGCCATGGCTAAGGTTGCCACATGAGCTACATGCTCATTCGCAAAGGGGGAAGCACCACGTGCTTCCTCTTTACGCTTTCCTTGCCCACATTTAAAAATGTGTGCCTTGGCGCTTCCACAAAAACTCCACCAAAAACTTCTTCGCAAGAATCGAACGCACGACCTCCGTGCTACCAATGCCTTCACGCTTTCCAAGCTGCCACTAGGCCACACTGCCCAATGCGAATTGGGGGTGGTCTCTCTCCACGTTATCCTGTACTCTCCTTTCCAAACATTTTAACCATGAGCTCATTTTTCGCATGTGCAACTCAATAATCAATCGAGCAAGGATAGATAATAAACAACTTTGGGCATGTATTTATATTGCCCTTCCTCCTTTGTCTAGACGTCGATGCTTTTATTGAAATGCATTACATCGACGCTTTAAGGCTTCGAAAGCCTTAGTAAACCCAACCTTGGGTTTTAATAAAAATTACTTTTGGACTTTATAAAACCCCTTGCCTTATAAAATATTATAATAAGGATTATAATTATTTTATTTGGGTTTTCACCATGGCAATTTTAATATTATAATAACCACCATTATAATATTAATCCTTCGATAAAGTACCTTTAATATTTATTTATAAAATTTAAATTCATGCTGAATTTAAATAATTTATAAAATAAATATTATAACTCCTTTTTAACTTCTATCTTTTGCACTATTTCCCTCGATATTTTGCCTTCTTGCTGGATATCAAATAACCATATTTGTCACCTTTATTTCCTGCTAAAATTACTGATGACCTCATCTGGTGACATCAATGACAACTTTGACTTAGGGACTCAAAATGTCCAACAATCTCCCCCTTTGTCATTGATGGCAACCCATATCCTTTTTACTGAAACCTGACCTTTCTTTTTCTTCTACTCCCCCTAGGACATTGCTCCCCCTGGGACAATGCTCTCTCAAATATCAAATCTCTCCCCATATCCAATCTCTCCCCAATACACAAATCACACAAATCTCTCCCCCTTTGACATCAATGGCAAAGGGTCACCTTTGGGGCTCGGGGCTAAGAACGAGCCTCTTAGCTTAGCCCCTCCCCCACCTCCATATGAGGTGGTTAATTTTAGGGTGGGAGTATTTCTACTCCTCGAAAGCACTGTTCTTTACCTTTATATTTTTCTCTTCTTTTCTAAGTTTTTTGAATCCTCTGACTGTTTCTTTCCAAGTGATCATCCCTGTTCCTATCATCATTCCTATTCCTATTTCTATTTCTATTCTCATCCATGTTCCTATTCCTATTCTTGTTCCTATTCTCATCCATGCTCCTATTCCTGTTCATGTTCCTATTCCTATTCATATTCCTGTTCCTATTCATGTTCCTATTTTTATTCATACCTATTTCTGGAATATTTGCTCTACACCATCTTGTTGTGTGACCATCATTATTGCACTTATAACACTTAATGTTGTTATTCCTTGGAGGTGCAACTATCTTAGGATTTCTCCTAGTGAAGCCATATCTTCTTCTATCATGAATCTTGCAATTCATTGCCTTGTGACCAAACTCATTACATGAGTAGCAATACCCTTGGAAAAGTTATCCTTTCCCATATTCATATCTTTCATGTGTCCTGCACTATGAAGCCATGTGCCCAAACTTGTGACATGAAAAACATCTTCCATTGAAGCTTCCTTGTCTTGACCTCATTGGTCTCCTATTCTGATTGTTGTTCCATCTGTATCTTCTCTATGCATTGTTCCTATATTTGTTGAACTCTTTATTGTCCAACTCATCCTCTGATGTCTCACTCCCACTTACACTATCTTCTTTTGATGTATCTTCTTCTAAAGTTTCTTCTTCTTCAAGACTTGAAGTAGACTCTTCTTCCTTTTTCTTTTGAACCTATTTAGAACCAAGACCTATCTTGTTTGTTGCTCCTCTTTGTATCTTGACTATTTTATCCACACTCTTTGCACTATTTACATACTTGTATAGCTTATTCTTGGAGTCTTCTACATCTTCCTTTAGTAGAGCCACTTCTTGTGCTAACTTCTCACATTCCAAGATCTTTGCTTCTAACTTATCTTTGAACTTGCTTGCCTTAGCCTTTGATTTTTCTAGATCCTCTATGAGCAATAATATTTCTTCATCACATTCTTGAAACTGACTTTCAAGCTTAGAGTGTTGCTTTCTTACCTTATTTACTATGTCAAGGGCATAGATAAGTTCTCCCTTGAGATCATAACCATTTTCTACTGAATAATCCTCTATTTTTTTACCTTTGTCCATATCATTACTTTCTTTTGGCTTGTCTTCTATAGGATCACTCACTTCTTCTTCTAATGCCATTAGAATATTTTCATCTGGTCTTTCAAGTGCATCTTCAAAATCATCATCACTGAAACTATAACCATCCCTTGTGCAATCATCTTCAAGATGTCCAAATTTACCACATCTAAAACACTTGAGAATAACTGGAGTCCTTTTCTTAACTGGTTCTTTTTCTTCAATCATAAATAGGACTTCATCTCTATCATTGTCTGAAAAACTAGCATCACTATCATTTGAGTACTTACTTGCATTATCCGCATAGTAGCTTCTCTTTTGCCTTTGGAAGAACTTCTTTCCTTGTCTATTTTGTCCATCCTTGCTTTTCTTTTGGTACCTGTATCTTTTAGATTCCCTGTACCTGTGATCCTATTTTTCTTCATCATTGTTGTTCTTTGGCTCTTTACAATCTGTTGCAAAATGTCCATACTTTCCACAATTGAAACACTTAACAGATCTTAGATCTATGGGTCTTCTGGAACCTTTATCTCTTCTACCATAGTTAGCTTCTTCATCACTAGATGACTCACTGCTTGATTCTGACTTCTTACCCTTCATCTTCTTGTTCACTTTGAATGCAACCTCTTTTGGAGGGATAGGATCTTTTGTTCTTATCTCAAAAGTCGTAAGCATGCCAAGCAAAGAATTCCTTGTCAGAGAATCACTATCAATTGATGTTTCTATAGCAGAAACCTTTTCACTGTACCTCTTTGGAAGAGTTCTCAAGATCTTATCACAAGCATCAGATTCATCAACCTTCATTCCAAGACCTTTCATCTCATGTATAAGTTCATCAACCTTGCTGAGATAGTCACGAATGTTTTCATCATCCCGCATTCTTAGATTCTCAAATTCTCCTTTGAGATTTTTGATCTTAGCTTTCCTGACACTTTTATCTCCTTCATATATGGTATGCAATAGTTCCCACATATATTTTGTTGTTGTACACTCCATAACCTTCATAGATTCTGATCTATACAACCCTTTTATAATTGCATTCATAGCTCTTGAATTTGCATGCATTAGAAGCTTACCTTCCTTATCTATAGGAGGATTGACTACTGAATCATATCCCAGTTCCATTGCATCCCAAACTTCATTGCCAAGTGCCATCAGGTGAAATCTCATTAGCATACACCAATACAAGAAGTCACTTCCATCAAATACTGGTACTGCATTATTGATGGACCTTGATCCCTTTTGATCCATTGTGTTCTTAGACCACTTTTCCTTCAAGATATCAAACTCTTCTGAAGGAACCCGACTCGATACCAATTGAAGAACACAAGCTTATACTGAGAGGGGGGTGAACAATATAAGACCACTTTTTACTTTTTCTTTTCAAATCAATATTATGCAGTGTATAGATAGCAGTAATAAAAGCAATGCACAAAACACCATACACAATAGAGACACAGATTTTAATGTGGTTCACCCAATGTGGGCTACCTCCATAGAGAAAATATTTCTTCTAAATATTTCTCAAATAATATCTTGGGAATCCTTCCCAATTACAATGTTTATGGACCTCTATCCAAAGGAGATGTTGATCCCCTAAATCTGGATGTGGATCTCTATCCATAGGAGAACTCCTTCTCCTCTACTCTGGTTGGTGATCCTCTAGAAGACTCTACCTCCAACGCACTGACTGTGGATCTCTCTCCACTTGAAGACTCTTGTCCTCACTCAGAAGACCTATCCTCAATGTCTTGGCTGATGGATCTCTATCCACTGGAGACTCTATCCTCTCTACTCTATCACCTCCAAAGCTCTATCTCAATACTGTACTAAACATAGTCTAGTCGGTCTAGCACAACTCTACTCAATCTCTTGCACTAAACATAGTACATTCGATCTAGCACAATCCTCCAAATCTGCTCAATAGGTTCACTCAGAACCTATACAACTATACTCAACAGGTCCACTCAAAACCTTCTCAAATCTGCTCAATAGGTCCACATAGAACCTATCAAATCTGCTCAATAAGTCCACATAGAACCTATCCAAATATGCTCAACAGTCCATCAATCTCACACGTCCACAAACCTGTCCAAATCTGCTCAACAAGCTCCACATAGAACTTATCCAAATATGCTCAACAAGCTCACACAGAACTTGTCCAAATATGCTCAACAAGCTCACACATAACTTGTCCAAATCTACTCAATAAGTCCTCTCTAGGACTTGCTCAAATCTGCATTGCAAGCTTCCACAAAATCTCACACAAAATTAGTCCACAAGCCTTCTCAAAGACTTACCTCAAATCAGCTTAACAAGTCCACACAAAACTTGTCCAATCTCATAGAATCATAAAGAGAATTGTTAGAGACTCAATATGTTCTATACTCAATGCTCAATCACTTTCTCACTCATCATATAATAAAGAAATTGTTAGAGACTCAATATGTTCTATACTTAATGCTCAATCACTTTCTCAACTCAATCTCATAGAAGCATAAAGAGAATTGTTAGAGACTCAATATGTTCTATACTCAATGCTCAATCACTAACTCAAATCAATCTCATAGAAGCATAAAGAGAATTTTTAGAGACTCAATATGTTCTATACTCAATGCTCAATCTCAACTCAAATCAGAATATAGAATAGTTTGTTTCATGGAACTTGAACAACCACTTCACATCCACTTGACTAGGCTCAACCAACTCTACTCAACCAATCACCTCAAGGAACAACCCTTTCTCACAAACCCTAGTCCAAGCATATATCAACCAACTCAAAATATTTCCAACAATGCTCAACAACAAATCTCACATAACAATGATACTCATGTTCTTTTCTAACTCAAGTTCAAGTTCTTTGCATAACCAATTGGCTTCAACAACAATGCTAATAAAACAAGGCTTAATCACAACTCTCAATTCAGAAAACCTTGAAGCATTAACTCAACCACTTTCGAAAAGGAAACCCTAATCAATTCCTTTTCACTCCAAACTTAATTTTCAATCAAGCCAATCAACCAACTCAATAGAGAAGAATTTTACCCATACCTTTTTGTTGCCAAGAAGTTGTCCACAAAATCTGCCACACTTCACAAAAACTCTTTTCCAAACTCACATAAGGGTTAGAGGACTTCAATTAAAATCACAATGCAAAATATAACTTTAAATACACCTTTTTACTCCAACTTAATTTTCACATCCACCAAAGTCCTTTTAGAAGAAAACCCTTATCAAAAATAATAATCAACAAGTCTCAAAATAAATCTCAATTAACACTTTACCATAACTCCTTATACCTCCTAAAATATAACTCTCAAAATAATACTTTCCAAATAATAAAGCTCAAATAATTATCAACACTTCACCTTCAGAAATAATCACAACAACCTCTAATTAACAAAGTTTATTAAAACATTAATAAACCTTATAACATCCTTATCACTCCAACCTTAGGGCATAACCATAAAATTAATTAACACAAAAAATGTACTTGCCTCAAGGGGATTTGACCCCACATCTTGCCCTCACCATGAGTGCCTTAGCCATGGCTAAGGTTGCCACATGAGCTACACGCTCGTTCGCAAAGGGGGAAGCACCATGTGCTTCCTCTTTGCGCTTTCCTTGCCCACGTTTAAAAATGTGTGCCTTGGCGCTTCCACAAAAACTCCACCAAAAACTTCTTCGCAAGAATCGAACGCACGACCTCCGTGCTACCAATGCCTTCATGCTTTCCAAGCTGCCACTAGGCCACACTACCCAATGCGAATTGGGGGTGGTCTCTCTCCACGTTATCCTGTACTCTCCTTTCCAAACATTTTAACCACGAGCTCATTTTTCGCATGTGCAACTCAATAATCAATCGAGCAAGGATAGATAATAAACAACTTTGGGCATGTATTTATATTGCCCTTCCTCCTTTGTCTAGACGTCGGTGCTTTTATTGAAATGCATTACGTCGGCGCTTTAAGGCTTTGAAAGCCTTAGTAAACCCAACCTTGGGTTTTAATAAAAATTACTTTTGGACTTTATAAAACCCCTTGCCTTATAAAATATTATAATAAGGATTATAATTATTTTATTTGGGTTTTCACCATGGCAATTTTAATATTATAATAACCACCATTATAATATTAATCCTTCGATAAAGTACCTTTAATATTTATTTATAAAATTTAAATTCATGCTGAATTTAAATAATTTATAAAATAAATATTATAACTCCTTTTTAACTTCTGTCTTTTGCACTGTTTCCCTCGATATTTTGCCTTCTTGCTGGATATCAAATAACCATCTTTGTCACCTTTATTTCCTGCTGAAATTACTGATGACCTCATCTGGTGACATCAATGACAACTTTGACTTAGGGACTCAAAATGTCCAACAAAAATTATTGAATCTATTCTATAATTAGGTGTCTGGTATGTTATAAATAGCAAATTAGGCATTAGTTTTTAGGTTAAAGCAAGTATAAAGAAGTTTCTTTATAATAATCACATTCTGGTTTTTGTATGAAAAATTGTAACTATCATTTCTAGCAATGAACAAAATTTGGATTTTGAAGGAATAAAAGTCATTTTCTTGCATCTTTAGTGTCTTTAATCTTTATTTGATGGTGTGAAATTGATATTAGTGTCTTGAAGTAAGTTTTAGACCTATAAAGGAAGATTTTTTATGCTATTATAGGTTTAGCAAGGGCCCACTAAACTTGGACAATCCATAAAAACTCTCTCTTGTTAGTTGTAGGATAAAAGTAGGTAGATAATATTTTGCTTTATGTTGAATGAATGGTTTTTAGTTTTTAATTAAGATTTAATTTATTGTTTTTCCCAATATTTGATTAGTAATAGCATGACTACAGTCAAACTAGTTAGCCATTATATTAGCTACAAGCCTGTATAGGATTTATTTTCATTGTAAAATACTTTATTTCTAGTTTGCTTTCAATTTTTTCTTGCTTTTATAGGAAGGAACCATTTAGTGAATGCAAGAGAAAGTATTGGATTATACTGAGCAATGCATCTTTTAAATCAAACCTAGTTGATAATTTAAGTGGTTAGCACAAACTCATCGGTCATAAATAGGTTATTGGCATAAAGGTGCAGTCCTAGATGAATCTTCTAATGATTTATGAAGAAGGTCGAATCACTCTCCAACGCAAAGTAGTGATGTGGTCTAGCATTTGTCATATTTAGTCTTGAAAAATTCAAAAGTTACTCATCAAGTGGAAAGGCCTTTCAGAAAAAGGTTCTACATGGGATATTGAGAGTATTTTCTAGTATTTTCTAGGTTTGAGGATAAAGCTTCTAAGGGGGGAGCCATGTCAACTATATTTATTTTTATTATATTGGGCCCTAGGTTTAAATAGTTGACCTCTAAGCATTGGGATTAGGGTTAATTATTGATCTAATCTATAAATAAGAAGAGTTGGTAGATGAGATCATGTTGGAGATTCAAACCTTAGTCACATTTATTGGGCATATGAGACTTGACCCTCTCCATGTGGACATGACACTTTTCCACCTTTAAGTGGCTAAGGATTTGTATTGATTGAATATGGAATTTAAATATTGCATATTTTATTTTCTGTCAATTGGATTTGAATTATTATTATAATTTGGGTAATTTTACATTACATTATTGGATTATTACTAATATTACTATAATTCTCAAGGTTATTCCATGACAAAAAGTTATAAGATTGGTGGATTAATGGCTACTATTTATTACCTACTGATATGCAAATCTCTACCACTTGTATGCCACCTTGGGTCTTAATAAAATGGAGGGATGATACTTGGATTGATTGGATTGCTTTATATATTTGTATGTATATATCTATGTGCTAGTGTGTGTACATGTCTCTATGTATATGTACATAAATATACATATGCATACATACATACATATATACATATATATACATATATATATATATATATATATATATATATATATATGTGTGTGTGTGTGTGTGTGTGTGTGTGTGTGTGTACACACACACATATAATAACCATAGGGGTTTCTACATAAACTAAACTAATAGAGGGGGTAACAAACAAATTGTGAAAGAAAATTTCAAACTAGTGACCTCAATGTGGAAAGCATGCTAGGATGGTTGGGCTAGCTATTTACACCATGCTAACCTTGAAATAAAAGAGGCACATTTATCCCTTATATATATATATATATATATATATATATATAATATATATATATATATATGTGTGTGTGTGTGTGTATACACACACACATATAATAACCACAGGGGTTTCTACATAAACTAAACTAATAGAGGGGGTAACAAACAAATTGTGAAAGAAAATTTCAAACTAGTGACCTCAATGTGGAAAGCATGCTAGGATGGTTGGGCTAGCTATTTACACCATGCTAACCTTGAAATAAAAGAGGCACATTTATCCCTTGAGGATAGTATAATTGGAAAGACTATTAGTTCCCTTCCTTTCAAAACTAAGAAACAATGTTAGAATTTGAACCTTGACCTTATGGATGCAAGTCATCGGATGGATAGAATATCTACAATTGACTTTGGTTCATACAAGGTAGCACCTCAATCAAGTAAAATAACTTAGTGAACCTTCTGAGTACATAAAATAAGATCTTAATGTTTACACATGGTCATCTATTCATCAAGAGAAGGGGATAAGATTCAAACCAAATACTCTTCAACACAAATATATTTGCCTTTGTCACATTTTCCAACAAGACCCATGGTGTTAGTGGTAAGGTAAAATAAAGTCTCTAAATTTTTTAATCCATTATCATAAAGTATTAGACACATGATATATAAACCCAATTAAGAAAAAAATGTTAGGATCTTGGCCAAGGTATTGATGCTTAGAATATGCACTAAAAAATGCAACCAATGTTTGATGACTAGGTCGCAAGGGGGAATTGAACCCTAAAATTTTGTCTTGCAAAACTATTTAATAAGCACCATGCCATCATGTATTGACAAAAGGAATGTACTTTATGCTCCTTGAAAATTTCAAACCATTATTTTTACAAAATATTTTGCCTAAAAAATTACCAAGGATGGGATTAGATCCCATGTCCTATGGATTCATAGTGATAAAGAATAATTACACTTGCAAAATCAATAGAACAATCCATCAAATTTCCAACTTAACTTCATTCTGCTTAAAAAAAAGGGCATAATGACCAAAATAAAAAATTAGCAACTATCCTTAAACCTATGGTCTTTGCAATTTGAATGTTTTTATCATCTATTCACTTTCCAATATATTGAGGGTTTTAGATGCAAATAGAATGGTAGTAACCCCTAATAAAACTAACCCTATTTCTTGAAACTTGAAAAGATATTGGATGGACACAAGAATCAATGCCTAAAATATGGCACCAAAATTCACAATATTTGAATTTAAAGTTTTAAAATTCTCCAAAAATAAGAAAGGTTTTTTCCTTTTTGCTCCTTATGTCACTAGACAAATAAAATTTTTCTACATGATTGAGTGATGTTACTCTAGATCTACTCTAACACCATATTAGAATTCACAATTTTTTTTAGAAATGAACAAAAATAATATCATTTACCAAAAACCATATGCAAAAGAGTAAAGAAGAAAACTAATGGAGAAATAGAAAAAAATAAACAAGGTGACTATGGGAACACAAACAATAAATCACATGGATACAAATTTATCTAATGGATATGTTAGTGGAGGGGTATTTACAATAAATCCTCAACACAAATAATGATATCACCCTCGATGACACAACATAAGGCTTTTGGGTTAAATTACAAGGTTAACCATACTAGTCATTTAACCAATGTTGCTAGGACTAAATACATAAAATAATGTGTTTAGGCTTACATATAAAGTACATTACAATTTCCCATAGGATTACATAAATATTACATATCACATTGGTGACCTTGATCAATAAGATAAGATTACATGTATTCTAAAAAATTAACCATATCATGGTTTAAGAATTTATCCTTGGTAGGATAAAAAATCAATTGGAGGTGAATGATACATGATATATCCATATGGATAGGAACAAGTAAAAATTGTGAAAGTTTGAATTTTTTTTGAATTAATATTTTGAATTTATTATTTTCATATATTTTTGAAACTATCGACCATTTATAGTTTTTTTATAGTTCTAATAACATAAAATTGGTCTATAGGCAAAAAATGATGTTAAGCTCATTTAAACATGTGTTACACCTCCATTCCTTCCAACAATATAGAATGGCTATATAAATAAATTTAGGAGAAACTTGACAAAAAATGTGATTTATAACTCATTCATGAGCATGTCATCCTTGCAACGCCTTGATATAGGTCAATTTATATGCAATTATAATTTATTGCATTTAAATTAATATATTAAAAATTAAATTTCAATAATGTTTTTTAAAATTGGTTATCTAGGATTGAAATGACCCCACCTAAATTATATTGTAACCACATAGAAGTATTATAACAACTAGAAAATTATGCATGCACCACTTAGCAAAATTGAAATATAGTTTCCTCAAAACATAAATAATTTAATTGGTTGAGATCATTCCATTTCATAATTCTAGTAATGTTTTTCAACAATTATAATTTTTAGTTTTTCTAAAGGTACATTAATAATTTTTTTATATCATTTTAAAAATAATATTGTTATTGCATGTTGCATATATAAAGCTCTTAAGTGTTTAGTGGTGCAAGTAGAAACTAGATGGCTATGATGGTGTTGCTTGGGACTATTTATGCTCTCATTGGAAGGAAGCAAAAAAAAAGTATTGATGAACGGAGTATCCAGCCAAAAAAAGAGCTACCATGATAGGGTTTACAAAGAGAAGAAAATAACTCATCGATTTAGAAAAATGATTTTGGACATTCCTAGATCTAGTTTGTAAGCAATAGTGAATTTGTTAATTTTTATTTTTATTTGAACACACTTATTTATAATTTTCTTATATTGATATATACCTTAAGAATAATTTTTATACTATTTTGTGTTAGATACACAAACCAAAGACTTACTACCATTTAATTTCACTATATGATTAGAGATCATGGGTACAAATGATTAAAGAAGATCATCAAACAATGTAGCATATTGGCATGTAATTTAATAGTGTTAAATCATTCAAATTTAAACATTTGTCTAGTAATTATCAAATTTTCTATGATAAAATATTTTTAATAATATTAAATGTAGATTTAATATTGAGACAATAATATTGTATTAGAGAATGAAGACTACATTTCTAAGGATGGAAGACATGATGGAGGTGGTGATGATAGTAATGGTTATGGTTATAACACCAATTTCCTAACATCAAAAAAACCACTAGCAAATTTTTTTATTAATCCTAACAATAAATTTTAACCTACTTAGCTAGATATGATTACCTAGTTAAGGCCAGACAACTCCTCTATAGTGACACAAACATAACATAACTCTATTAGTTTAAACAATGCATCTACCAACTAGAGTGATCACTTTGCCCTTGGCATAATATCATGGAAACAATAGTTGTTGCTTATGATGGCAATGGAATTTACTCCACCATGGTACCAAAAACTTTGGTGTTAGGCATTAATGGGTTTATGGTGCCAATAATTCCTTATTTCCTTTGTTATTATATCAACTTGTCTTTCATGGATCCTTCTCTCTCACTAGTACTTATGCTATTAGACGAAAGATCCACTTCTTGGATGGTGTAATCCCAACAATATTTAGTTCCAATGAAAGTGACTATGGCAACTCTTGCAACCTCAATGCCATATTCAATGATCTTGAATCTCACCCACACTTTCATTCCAAATTGTTGGTTCCCTATTAGTCTTAGCATAAATTGATTTAACTATCTATCCTAAGTATGATGCTTTTTTTGAAGGGCTCGACACTAACTTATACATCTTGGTGCTACCACCAATAAATCATGATGTTGCTCTTATTCTTTGTGCTAAGATTGAGTGCCTCTCAATGGTGAGTCCTATAAGACATAAATATCTTTGACTAGGCCACACTCTTAGGATTGGAAAAAACCTCCATAGGCTTGGAACCAACCTATTTCCTATCAAGGTATGTCCTTCACTATGGCACAAATCTCAACAATAACTCTTTCTATTCAACCTACCATACTTCATGACAATAACGACTTGGTTCTATAGGATAAGAAGGTTCATAGGAAAAATTTCCTTGGATTGTCTTATATCATCAAAAAGGATCAATAGAAATGAGTTTATAAGCTGATTATGTATTGAGTTCATAGAATACAATAGGGATCATCATCATACTAGCAGCATTGCATGCTAAAAGGTGCATGTTATTAACACCCTTTTTATTTCATCTAGGTTAGATAACAAGGTTAGGCTCTAGAATTTAAAATATATAGTAGGGATATAAATGTCTATAACCACTCTATGCAATGTCACCTCATGGAGATGCATCCTTAAAGATAATATTTGCTAATGAAATTAGAACCCACGATATTATGTTTAGTACCTCTAGCCAATATGTGAGCCTTGGCCACAACTAGTTCTCAACTCCCTTCTATGAAGGGGTCTCATTAAAACACCAACCAATATTCTACTCCATTCAATCATGAGATCTAATTTCCTTTTTATTTGTTATCATAATTTATAGTAAAATGTATAAAATGATTATCTATACACTATTCAAATATTCCATTTCAATCAATATTACATTTCATTAACTAATATTAAGGGATAAAAAGAATGTATCAACTATATAGAATGATTCTCTATACACTATTTGATACAAAGAATGATAGGATTATGTTACACATGCATGGATATAAGTATAATTTGGTGCCACCATGCCTATACTAACATAATTGATGTCATCCATACCTAAAGCAAAATAAACAAGTGAATGATGGCTTATGTATCCATAGCCATTTGGGATAAACAAATATTTGGAAAAGACTTTACCACCCTACCTCCCTCTAAGCCCCATAAGCAAAAAAAAGATGAGATGATATAGGGCTTCTTCTTAACATCAATTTAAATCAAAGTACTATCACTAGAAAGGAAATGGTAACTCTATGTAAATGCATATAGTTCATAGCATTACCATAAAGGTAATGCTAAGCATAAATTTTTCTAAGTCAGCCATATTGTAGACTCAAAATTTCACACCCATTTCCTTTAGGCTAATGGATCTGTGCCTAGAAGGGGTATGGGAAATAGGGGATCTACACCTCACATGAGAGGTACTTGTGTCGTACCATATTTGGTGATTGTCCATGAATTATGGTGGGTTCACTAGGAAACTTTTGATGACGATTTTTGCATCTATGAAATATAAAAATTTGATGAGTTATTTTATTTAACATACCCTTAGATTTTGATCAAAGTGCAACTATAATTAGACTACATGCATTTTAGTTTTTATGAAAGCAACACACAATGAACGAGAATTTTTTAAAACCAACTATAATGCAACAAATCTATGGATGCAAGGTAATAATTCTATGCTACCTATTCATATGTATATATTTTTATATTTTTCTTATGTTATGAAGATGATCTACAAATAAAATATATAAAATATGCGATGGATTGAAAAACTTAATTAAAACTAAAGAGATCAAATACTTACCTAATTCGGATGGTTGAAAGAAGTAGATTTAATGCCTGTGGAGTGAATTCATTACTTGTTGAGTGAATTCACTGATTGCTAGTTTTGTGAGCGAATTTGCTGCTTCGAGAGCAAACTTGCAATGGACCTGTAGCTTGTGAAATAAAATACTAAAATTTGAAGGGTTTAGGGATCTGCTTAAGCCACCATATGTTTGATCTCGATGGTGTAGCAGTTAGATCCCTTCGATCTCTTTAACCTACCATACACAAAATAAGGAAATCATAATATCTATTTATAAATGATAAAGGTATGATATAATGACTAAAAAATACACTATATGATGTAATATGTAACTCAAAATAATGTAGATTTAAGGTGCAAGATAAAATAGTGTATCTGAGGACACAAATTTCCCTAAGACTAATATTTATACAATTTTATTGGTTATGAAGTGAATTCACTTCTATGTGAGCGAATTCACTCTATTATGAGCAAATTCACTACCTGTAGGAGTTATCTCATGAATTCGATTAATTTTTATTAATGCCTAAGGTTTACATAAAAACTTGACTAAAAAATACTATGGAAAATTTTAGAACATAACTTCACTTACAATGCTCGATTTGTTCAACGTCGCAAGGTAATGGTGGTGAGGTGAGCTCAAAAATGTGCTATTCGAGAATCTATTCCGTAACTTCACCTACAACAAAATTTAGTTTTGAAAATCTTTGTCATAGGAGAAATAAAAATCTAACACAATCCATTTTCTCACCATTAGGGTCTGCTAAAGAGCCAAAGAGCTCCTTTTATAATAATTTTAACAGTGTAGGATGGACAAATTAGTTGGGTTAATTTAGGCTATCATTTCAGCTGTTAATCCAAACTAGACAAATTGCCAATATGGGCAGATTTGTAGTCCAAGTTTGGGAGTCGTTGCAACATGGAGATCAAAAAACTGATTCCATTAGAACTAAATCTGGTAGTTTACCAAATTTAAAAAAACTACCAAATTTAGCAAATTCACTCCCAAGTGAGCAAATTCGATCCCAAGTGAGAAAATTTGCTATGGGGAGTGAAATTTCTAAAAGGAGAGCAAAAATGCCAAATTAAAGGAAATGTGTGGTTCTTTGGCACTTTGAGGGGCCAAACAATATCAAAATTGGACATATCATATATTGTTGGAAAGCTCTTTTGAAGCTTGATCTAATGGTATAGAATTTTGGAAAAATAGATGGGATTTTTTTGGGTAAAAGTAAGCTCAAATATGACCTTAATTTTCTAAGAGGAAAACTAAGAAAAATGACTCATCTTAATGGGTCAATTTTTCATGTGTACATTTTACCTCCTCTTTGGCATATTTATGAACAATAAATGCATCAATAAATATGTAGACACTTGAGTAGAGGTGGCAATGGCTGACATAAGCAAAAATATGGGTGGATGGTTTAGAATGAATGGTTCATGTGGGATTTATGCTAGAAAAATAATTACTAATTTTTCTAGTCAGGGTGCCCCCTCTAGTTTAATGAGGAATACCACATTCCTAATAGAACTTGAAATGGATGATGGAAGAGAAGAGTGGAAAATAGAAAATTATGGTGGATATTTGAAGATAATTGGCACTTGCTATCAATAGAGTGGAATATGTGTGGAGAGAAAATAATAGAGTAGCTACGAGGATCTCGATAAGTGGCAAATTAATTTATATGTAATTTTTTTTTCTCTTTTGTTGATGTATGTTGTGAATGATCTAAATGAAAATATATGATAATGCATGTGATTCTATTGATTTTTATTCATTTCTTGAATGGTATAATTATATGATTATTGCATATGTACTTTTTTTAGAGTAGTACCATACTTTATTTTTATTTTTTTATGTGTTATGTAAATGCAAAATATATATATAATATATATATATATATATATATATATATATATATATATATATATATATATATATATATATATATATATATATATATATATATGATCTTACATAACGATGCTTGCAGTCATGTTTTATTTTTAATGCACTTTTATGATGCTAGTCAAAATACCATTGTAGGGGGTAGGATACTTCCCGCTCTATGTGGCATATCCTTCTCTACTTCCCTACCTCCCCCTCCCTTGGTTTTGCCCCAGTTTCATGGCACTTCCCAAGCCCTTCTCTTTAGGCTTGTTGTTGTTGTTCTAGATGATATCCTTGGGTGGGAGGTCCCTGATCCAGTTGTATGATCCTTTCCTAGCCTAATTTAGGGTTCCTTACCTATGTCCCTAACCTAGTGCACCTTCGAGACTTCCCTTGGGTTTCCTACTGAGCTTTCAGACCTAGTTGTTCTCAAGTCTTTTCCAGGTTTTTTGCAGGTTTTATACTTGATACCGAATTCTAACTTTTCTTTAGTTGCAAAGTGGCATGGCTTAGGTATGAAGGTTCAACTTCATCCTTGTACTTCTCAAGAGGTTTCACCACATCCTTTTAGTCTGGTGGGGACGATGTGCTTCATATTTAGTGAAACTTCTCCCTAGGTTTCTTGGATCTATTCTACTTGGTGGATTCTTAGTGCATCATTCATGACCTTGGAGGGGACCCCATGCTTTTTGATTGCTACTAAGATGATCCCATTGGTTTTCTAGATCTGGTTTCCTAAAGTTGTTCAATGGTGGGGTTGGAGGGTTTTTGTGTTTCCTATTTTTTTGGTTTATTGGGGTCATCAATTACATCTTTCAATCTTGGATGGGGACCTATGCTTATTGCCTATAGCTTTGATCACCTCGTGGCTCCTTCAAATCTGATTCATTGTGACCTTCCCATCCCTTTTCCTATATTTGGTGGTTCTGTCTCCATTGCATCCTTGGTTTCTCCTGGTATTCTCATAGTTCAACATCTCATGCAAGGGATCTTATGGCCTGTGGATATCCTCTCACTTTTTGATCCACTTTTTAGGCTTTATGTGAGATGTTGCTTCATGGATGACATTCCTAGGCTATCCCTAAGCGGGATCTTGGTGGTTTCTAGTTTTCTTGTATAGGATTCCAATTTTTCGTATTTTCTCATGTTATTCTTAGCCCTACCTGGGTGGGATGGCCCATTCAATTTTAAATGATGGTTTTTTATGGTCCAGTTGTCTCTCCCATGATGAAGTTTTTACCAGGTAGCTTTGAAGTTTGGTTTCTCCTTGGCAGGATTCTAGTTTCCAGTTTTTCCCTTGGGCTGGATTTTTAATTTCTTATTTTTCCTACTTGGACAAGATTTTTTAAATTTACTACCTTGGGTAGGAATTTTAATGTTTATTTGTAATTTTATTGCCTTTGCTGGGATTTTCAAAAAGGCATACCCTGTAGCCTTCTGGATGGTCTGTTGACCTTTTGTAACAAGGTTTTGGGGCCTCTTTCAAAACCCACTTTTAATGAAATATTTTACGAATAAAAAAATACCATTGTAGGAGAATGATATGTGATTTAATGTAATGTGATTAATATTTGTAATGTAATGTGATTTGATTTTTGTAGAAAAAATGTGTTCAAAAATATACCCTTAAGATTTTGATCAGTCAGCTATAGACCTTGAGGATGTGTGCTCTTGTATGACCTTTTATGGAGGTTGCCTCTTGTGTGTGGTTATGAAGAAGATCTTGTGTGAGGTTTTTTTTTATGCTAACATCGAAAGTTTATGATCCAAAATTGTTTTAAAAATGATTTTTAAAAATTACATGGTTGGTGATAAGTAGTGTATAATCTTAAGATTAATTTTGATTAAAACTTAAGGGAAGTAAGATGTAGTATGAGTGACTGAGCATGAATAATGGGATAGAGGACTTGTTCTAGGCATAATATTCCTAGTGGGAAGTGAATGTAAGAAAACCTTACTAGAGTTATCTCATGTCATCATTGCAAAGTCCTTATGCAACTACATGACAGAGAAATTATGTATGATCAATGCAATTTTATATATGGCATGAAATAATGCAATATGATGAAGCAAATTATTGAGAATACATTATAATAATATGGTAGATATGAAATGCAAGACCAACTATTGTTTTGGTCTCAATTGCTTATGCTATTAGTCATCCAGATCAATGAAGATATAGTGAATTCAACCAATCAAAATTCAAGCAGAATCTTGGTTATTTTTTAGATGAAATCAAATTTATCAAGAATTAGTGTGTGTGATTTGTGTATTATTTTCCCATATTGATCTTAATTATGATGCAAATATCTTAAAAATTAAATGTGTGTGCTTGTGAAGTTCATTTACCAATTTTGAGTAGGGTAATGACACAAGCCAATTTAAGAACCAATGTGTTTGCAAAAGTGGGTACATTTACCAATATTGAGTATGATAGATATTAAACCAGTCATGGAGGAAACCAAGAGGCTAGCTTGTCATTATGTGTGGTCAGATGTCTCTTCAAGAGAGACATGTCACCACACATGAACGTACTCCATTACTAGTCAAGCTTATATAGCCATTGTGGAGATTAGATCCATAGTCCAATGATATGATTTTTAAGTTTTTGGGATTCATACTACCTAACCATATAGATGAAAATATAGTGCTATAATTACAACTCAAAGATTTATTATTATTTGTTGTATATTTATTTGAGTCTCCAAGCTTTGGGGAATCGGATTCTCAACAAGTTCGATGAGAATATTTTCTCTATCCTTACTACTTTGATATTTATTATTATTTGTGTATGTAATCAAATTTATTTTTTGGACTATGTGCATAATGGGACAAGAAAGAAGATTTTTTCGCTTCAAGGTTCAAACCAATCAACTTATAGGGTTATGCATAGTGGCTATTTTCACAAAATTGGCTAAAATTAGGATTTTTAAAATTTGGAATTAGCTAATATTTGGGACCCTTGACCAAGGTCCATTAGCCAAAAATTTTTGGGTGCAATTTTTTTTGGGTCGATTTGCCCCAATTTTATAATAATTTGACCATTTTAAGTTTAAATTTTCAACATTACCCCTAATAATAGTGAACCTTCTACATGTGTTTTGAAACTATTCACCTGGATTTTGAAACCAATTCACCAAATTTTTATAAATATATTTTGGGGCCGATCCCTTACGCATAACCCTACAATCAAGGTGTCATCATTTTCTAGACACAAGATTTTATTAATAAGTGTGATATATGGTTGGTTCAAAAATGGTGAAATCAGTTCCCAAACTCAAAATTTTTCTTAATGAGGAGTGTTTTTTTGATTTGAGAGAGATTTTTAATCAATATCAAGACTCAATATTTAATTTAAATATATGAATCTTGTGAGTGGTTTGAGGTAAAATCTTAATCACTTCAAAAAAGACCAATATTGACTATGAACTTGATAACATCTTTTTTATATTTAAACAACACAATAATTGGATATGACTATTTGACATATGCAATTGGACTAAAATAATTTTCGGGAGGTGTAAAAGAGATGCAACTACATAATAGATTATTTATTGTAAGATAAATGGAATTATAGAATAGACTATATATAAAATGATGAATGCAAAATTATTTAGCAAGATGGTTATGTACAATGGTGAGACATGATTTTATGCATGGTCCTTCTTGAGGTGCATTATGTCCATTGGCTCCTTAAGATATTTTCCATCTAATGTGGTGATGCAGGAGCATCCAGCAGCACTAGCAGCAAAAGCATCAAGTTGCAGGAAAGCCACTTCAGAAGAGTCGGCTCAGGAGGAAAAAGAAGAAGGCAAGAAAACTTTTTCTAAGGTAGAGGAAGAAGAACGTCACGATTTCATGACGTGTCACGAAATCGTGACAAAAAAGTGCAATGGAGGCGCAATGGGAAAAATGTCGTGATTTCGCAACATGTCACGAAATCACGATAGCGGAGCGGTGGCAGGAGCAAAGGTGAAAAGCAGTAGTGAAATCACGACGTATAGGTGAAGCAGAGGTGAAGGCAGAAAATTGTAGTGAAATCACGACGTCGTGATTTTGTGACATCATGAAATCATGACATCAAGGCAAGGAGGAGGCAATGGCAGAAAGTTGTAGCGAAATTGTGACGTCGTGAAATCATGACGTCGTGATTTCGTGACATCGTGAAATCGTGACGTCCTGGAAAGTCGGAGGTAGAAGGAGAAAAGTGTAGCGAAATCATGATGTCGCGATTTCACGACGTCGCGAAATCACGATGTTGGAGTAGTAGCAGGAGGGCACAGTGGAAGTGTCATGATTTTGCGACATGTCACAAAATCATGACTGTCACAAAATTGTGACCAGGGTAAGCGGACGAGGGGCAGTTAAAGGCAGAGGTCGTGATATTATGACCTCTCATGATATCGTGACTAAAATTTGAGCAAAGGATTGAGCAGCAGACGGTCACGATATCGCAACGTCGCAATATCGCGATGTCACGAAATCATGACAAGAATTGGAAAACTGGCAGGCAGCGAGAGTTGGTCGCGATATCATGACATGTCGCGATATCACGACCAAAATGAGAAAAGAGAGCAGGGAGGCAGAAACGTCGCGATATCATGACATGTCATGATATCACGACGGAGAGAGAAGAAGGCAACAGAGAAGGAGAAGGAGATGGCGGGAAAAACCACGAAGGGCGATATTTTCAAAAATTGTTCCAGAATGACACGTGGCATCCAGGGTGCAGTAAATGGTAGACAAATACCGAGAAGCGCGAAAGACAAAAAAGATGGATGCATAGGGTATTTTGACCAAATTAGCAGTGGCAAGGACCATGCAGAGTGAATAATTTAATTGGGTTGGTGCCCCAGTTTTTGTGTTTTATTCTAGAGGGTCGAGGCCTCTTTAAAAACCCAGTCCTTGTAATTATCCTGGTCCCCGTCAGTGGTATCAGAGCTAGTGATTCTGAGTGCGTAACAGATCGCCGGACGTGAGGCAGTTATGCCAGGATCTATGGTAGGGTTCTGAGAGAGAGAGTGAGTTCGGTATTTAAGTGCGTAAGCAGATTCGTCGAGCGTGAGGCAGTTTACACCAAGACCCAGTAAAAAAAATGCATTCTCGAAGAAGACGGGACAGCAAGGAAGATATGGTGACAGAAGAAGCAAAGGCGAAAAGCAGTAATGAAATCGTGATGTCACGATTTCATGACCTCACAAAATCATGATGTCCAGGTGAAGCAGAGGTGAAGGCAAAAAATTGTAGTGAAATCACGATGTCAAGGCAAGGAGGAGGCAATGGCAGAAAGTTGTAGTGAAATCGCAACTTCGCGATTTTGTGACGTTGCGAAATCATGACATCCTGGCAAGGTGGAGGCAGAAGGAGAAAAGTGTAGTAAAATCGTGACGTTGCAATTTTGTGACATTGCAATTTCGTGACGTCACGAAATCGTGACGTCAGAGCAGCAACAGGAGGGCACAGTGGAAGTGTCACAATTTCGTGACATGTCATGAAATCACGACTATCGCGAAATCATGACCATGGTAGGCATATGATGGGTAGTCAAAGGCATAGGTCATGATATCATGACCTGTCATGATATCATGACGAAAATCCAAGCGGAGGATTGAGCGATAGAACGGTCGTGATATCGCGACGTCGTGAAATCACGACAAGAATTGGAAAACTGGTAGGCAGCGAGAGTTGGTTGCGATATCGCGACATGTCGCGATATCATGACAAAAATGAGAAAAGAGAGCAAGGAGGCAGAAATGTCATGATATCACGACATGTCGTGATATCGCGACGGAGAGAGAAGAAGGCGACGAAGAAGGAGAAGGAGATGGCAGGAAAAACCACGAAGGGTGGTATTTTCAAAAATTGTTCTAGAATGACATGTGGCACCCAGGGTGCAGTAAATGGTAGACAAATACCAAGAAGTGAGGAAGACGAAAAGGATGGACGTGCAGGGTATTCTGACCGAATCAGCAGTGGTAGGGACCGTGCAGAGTGAAGAATTTAATCGGGTTGGTGCCTCGATTTTTGTGTTTTTGTTCCAGAGGGTCGGGGCCTCTTTAAAAACCTAGTCCTTGTAATTAATCGGGTTGGTGTGTCCCGATTAATGTGGTAGGAGGTTTCAGAGGGTCGGGGCCTCTATAAAAACCCAGTTTGATGTTTTAGTCGGGATGGTGGATTCGGGTAAGATTGCATGTAGAGCATGAGTGAGAAAGAACCAAGCCGAGCACTAGTTAATGTAAGCCTGTGGGCTGTTTGCATGTAATTTCCATATTTTAATGAAGAAAGCTTCGAGTTGAGCAAGTTTTGATGTGTGTGTTTTACGTGTGACAATCCCGGTCCTCCTCATGTGGCCAAATGATATGCACCTAATCTATATTTAGTAGATATAATGAATGGTACTAACCAGTTTGGTTGAAATTTACCCTTAAGATCTATATGAGCATTAGTATTTTTATGATTTACTTAAAGAATAAAGTCACCAATATCGAAAGACCTATTTTGAAATTTCATTGAATATGATCTATTAAGTTTTTCTTGATAAGCGTGAAGATACTCCAAGGTATTTATGTGCTTCTCGTCTAGTAATTCTAATTGGCTTGATCGTCCAACACGATATTCATCTCCTACTTCGACATCCTGAAGTAGAAGCCCTAAAGATGGTACTTCAAGCTCATAGCGGAAGATGACTTTGGAGCTATAAACCAAGACAAAATGGAAAACACCTATAGGAGTTTGAACATTGGTCTTATATGCCCATAAGGTTGGATATAACTAAATGTGCTAGTCTCGACCTAACTTATTAACCAACCTTTTTAAGATTTTGATTAAAGTTTTATTAGATGCTTCTACTTGTACATTGCCATGTGGCTAGTAAGGATTAGACCATCTATGCTAGATTTTATATTTTGTAATTTTTTTTTTCATATATTTATTTTAAAAAAAAGTTCCATTGTCAAAATAAATTGTAGAGGGAATCCCAAATCTACAAATGATTTGATTAAAAATGAACTTAGAGACTTGGATCCCTATACAAGAAGTCGATGACATGGCTTCTATCCATTTTGTAAGTATTCAGTTGTTGTTATTATAAACTTATGATCATAAAAAAAAATTAGATTGACCTTCCTAATGATATTGAGGCCCCATTTGGAAAAATGTCAAGGGGAAGAAATGGTTTGAAGGTTTTGAGCAGGAGAATGAACAAGATTTGCATATCATTGACATTTATCACATTGATGCACATAATCATTGGTATCATTTTCCATGGATATCCAATAATAACATGTATGTAGGAGCTTTTTGGTGATGGTGCCACCACTAAAATAACCTCCACAAGACCCATCATGCACTTCATTTAGAACATTCTAAGAATCTTACATGTTGAGGTATCTTAGGATAATACCTTGAAAAGACCTCTTATAAAGGGTATTGCCTAGAATGATAAAGTGAACAACTCGTTTGTATAGGAGTCTACACTGGTTCCTATCGAAACCGTCTAGAAATGAGCCATTCTAGAGAAGATTGGTAATATTTGCATACCAAGGTTTTGATGATGCATCTCCAATCACAAAGACATACAAAGATGTCAGGCTAGATTCTAGTGAGGTAGGTTCTCAGAGTTTAAAAATGATAATAGTGACATGATCATCATCCAACTCCAAAAGGATAAGGGAAGTTGATGCTATCATAGCATCTACAAAGTGATTACTAGTGCGAGGGATAGCTTCAATATTAACTTTCTCAAATAATGACAAAATTTTAGAGAAATTATTTATAAGGGTAGATTTTCTCATCTTGGGTTTGGTAGATATTATTAATTTGGTTTACCACAATTTGAAAGTCTCCAAAAATAAATAGAAATTTAATATTTAAGGCTAGAGCTATGTGTAAGCCAAGGATTAAGGCTTCATACTCTATTGTGTTATTTATACAAGTAAATTAGAGCTTAAATAGTAAAGGAATTAATTTTTTTTGTGAAGACACCAATATAATTCCTGCACTTGTGCCACCCATGCAGTGAGCTCCATCAAAGAATAAAGACCAAGATTTCAAATGATCATCCTCTAAATTAAGACATTTGTCTAGAAATTCTATGGTTAGAGGATGAGTGGATTCAAGGGGAGCAATAACAAGTTGATTAGCTATAACTTGTCATTTAATGGAATTTTTTCTAATGAAGGTTAGATCAAATTCACTTAAGGTGAGAATCCATTTTGCTACTCATCCCAACAAGTAGATTCTACTCATCAAATAACATAGTGGATTGAATTTTCCTATGATGAATTTTATTTGACTAAGCATATAGTGATGTCATTTTTGTGTGGAAAACACAACTACGAGGTAAAGCAGGTGTAATGAGTTTCAGAACTCACTAAAGTCCTATTAATATAGTAAAATTGCTCACTCTTTCTTTTCCTCATCATGTTGGGTGAGCATTTTCCCCAATGCGAGCTCTAAAGCAGATATGTATAATATAAAAGTGTGTTCTAGTTTATGAGGGATAAGCATAGGTGGTGTAAGTATGTAATTTTTAAGAGCTTCAAAATCTTCTTGATATTAAGCATCCCAATTGAAAGAGGTAGCTTTATTAAGAAGCTTAATAAAAGGTTGACATTTATCTACTAACTTGTCAATAAAGCAATAGATAGACTGAAGTTTGCCTTGTAAAATTTGAAACTCAGTACAATTATTGGGTGGTGGTATATTTATAATGCCATCTATTTTAATTCGATATTTTTCTATTCCTTGCATGGAAATGATAAACCCTAATAAATTTCTAGATTTAAACCAAAAAATATAGTTCTTTGGGTTTATATGAACTTTGTACTCATGAAGCCTATCAAATACCTATTGTACATTAGGAATGTGATATTCCTCTTTAATGAAACATGCAATAATATCATCAACATAATCATGTAAAATTTCATACATCATATCATGGAACACATAAGTCATGGCTCGTTGATAAGTTTGAGGAACACAAGCTTATACTGAGATGGGGGGTGATAAGACCACTTTTTACTTTTCTTTCTCAATTAATATTATGAAATGTATAGATAGCATTATCAATAGTAGTATTCAAAGCAATGCATAAATCACCACACACAATAGAGACACCAATTTAACGTGGTTTACCCAATGTGGCCTACTCCATGGAGAAAATATTTCACTAGAATTTTCTCAATCAATATCTTGGTAATACTTTCCTTATTACAATGTTTATGGACCTCTGTCTAAAGGAGACACCAATCCCCTAATCAAGTTCATGGATATCTATCCATAGGAGAACTCCTTTCTCCTTAGCTCTGGTTGATGATATTCTAGAAGAACTACTACCTCCATTGCACTGGCTAATGGATCTCTATCCATTGAAGACTCTTATCATCACTACCCTGGCTAATGGATCTCTATCCACTGGAGACTATCATACTCTATACTCTATCACCTCTAAATCTTGTTCTTTGATCTTAAATCTGCACTAAATACAATACTCCAGTTTAGCACAAATATGCTCAATCTTTGTCTCTGGTCTAGCACAAACTTGTCCTCAAATATCTATCCTCAAGACTTAACACAAAGATTGACTCAATCACAAATAAACTCTATAGTATTTTCCCCAAACCTTAGCTCAAGATTTGAACAAATCAATTAATCAACTCTGCTCACAAGTATTTCCAAAGACTTATCTCAAAATTGCCTTGTAAGCTTCCACAAAAGCTCATACTGATCTATCCACAAGTACTCTCTAGAACTTGTCCAATATGATCAAAAAGTCCTCACTAGAACTTGTCCAATCTGGTCAACAATATCTATCCTCATACTCTATATTGTAAGCTTCCACAAAAGCTCATACAAATCTGTTCATAAGTCTTCTCAAAGACTTACCTCAAATCTGCTCAACAAGTCCTCACTAGAACTTGTCCAATATCATAGAAACATATAGAGAATTGTTAGACTCAATATGCTTCACATTCACAAACTATCAATCACTTTTAATCTCTCTTTTATTACATAAACATATAGAGAATTTTTAGAGACTCAATATGTTTCACATTCATCAACACTCAACCTCTTTCACAAATCAATTCAGAATATAGAACAATTTGTTTCATAGAACTTGAACTATCATATCAACACATCCACTTGACTAGGCTCAACCAACTCTACTCAACCAATCATTCAATTAAATAATCCTTGCTCACAAACCCTAGTCCATACTTATGAACATTCACTCAAATGTTTCCACCAATGCTTATCAACCAATCTCACATAACAATGATACTCATGATCTTTGCAAACCCTAGTTCAAGTTCCTCACTCAATCAATTGCTTCAACAACAATTCTAATCTCACATAATAATGATATTCATGATATTTGACAGCTTCACATAACAATGATACTCATGATCATTGCACAAACTCTAGTTCAAGTTTCTCACTCAACTAATCACTTCAACAACAATGCTTATCAAACAAGGTTTTATCAAAAACTCTTTATTCCAAAAAAACCCTTTTCACTCCAACTTAGCATTCACAACATTCAACAACCATTCACTAGGAAGATGTACCCATACTTTTGTTTTATGTAGAAGTGCCCTTAGAAAACTTGTCTCAATCACAATTTCCTTCTTTCCAATTTCAATGGTTAGATGATAAAATATCACTCTAACACTTTCTCAAAATATTCCTTAGTCACAAAAATAATCAAATCTCAACTACACCTTATTGCTCCTCCTTGAAATTAGCATCCATAAAATGATACATGAAAAATAATTCTTTAGATACACCTTATAATATCCAACTTAAAATGAAACCCAACAACAAAAAAACTCAAACAACCTTCTTTAAAACCTTATTACCCTTTTCAAACACTAAATAAAATATCAAAAAAAAATTATTTGTTATCAACCTTATAACTCCATTTAAAACCTTAAAAACCAAATAAATTATGCAAAAACTAATTTTAATGGCTCAACTATATTGCATACCTTTGTATTTTACCCAAAAAGGGCTTTGACGTGATTCAAAATGTTGTCTCCCCAAGCGCCGAATGCTTTGGTGCTTTGTGCCCACAACATGGGATATAGGCATCCACAAGAAGGAAGGGAAGCTTCCTTCCTCTTGGTTCTTTCGATCACCGTCAACACCTTCAAGACAAAAACCACTCTCACGAATTTGAACCTCCACCACGTGCTACCACAATGCCTTACCTTTGCCTAGGTTGCTAGCTGCACTACCTGTGCTTGGTGACAAAGGCACCTTCTACGGTGGGTAATAAATCCTCACCTAACACTTGGCCCTTTAAAAATCAATAAAAACCTTCTTTGTCTCACTGAACGATTCACATGATTCACAATTGCTTGGAGATTAAATTGAATGCATTAATTTTTTTTGCTAAGGTGTAGGAGTCCCCCTTTTATGCACACTTGATTATTTTACCCCCACGTCGATGCTCGATGGTCGAATTCAAAATTCAAATTTTGGCTTAATAAACCACCTTAGGTTATTTAAAATTAACATAAATTAACTTATAATTTATATTAAAATTTATTAATAATTAATTTAAATAACTTATAAGTTAAGTAAATTAATTAATAAATGAATTTATAATAAAATTATATTAATTTATTTATAATTAATTTAAAATTCCCTATATAATATTATAAAGAAATATAATAATATTATTTTCTTGGGCTTCTTCTATGCACTTTCAACCATATCTGACTACCTGAAACTAGGTCTTGACCAACTGGAAGAAGACTCTCCTTTCTAGATTGATTGCAGAACTGATTCTCCTTGCACTACTCACTGAAACTGACTTTCGACATTAATGATCATTCATATTTGACATCAATGACAACTTCATCTACTCAAAATGTCCAACAATATTGCCCTTTGTCATTGATGGCAACCCAAATTCCTTTTACCAAAACTTGACCTTTTTCCTGTTTTGCTCCTCTTAGGAAATTGCTCCCCTTGACTCAATGCTCTCTCCTTAAACCAAATATCTCCTCCTTACTCAAATTTCTCCCATTTTGAAATAAATGGCAAAGGGTCACCTTTGGGACTCGGGGCTAAGAATGATTTTCTTAGCTTAGTCCCTCCCCCACCTCCTCTTGAGGTGTTTAATTCTGGGGTGGGAGTATTTCTACTCCCAACATACACTGATCTTTACCTTTATCATATTTTCTTCTCATATGATTCTTTTGATTTCACTGACTATTCCTATTCATGTCCATATTCCTATTTCTGTTCATGTCCATATCCCTATTCTTGTTCTTGTTCACGCTTGGTTCTGGAATATCTTCTCTACACCACTTTGTTGTATGTCCATAATTATTGCACTTATAACACTTATGTTATTATTCTTTGGAGGTGCAAATATCTTGGTATTTCTCCTGTTGAAACCATATCTATTCATATCATGGACCTTGTAATTCATTGACTTGTGACCAAACTGATTACATGAGTAGTAATACCCATGAAAAGGCTATCTACTTTTGAAGTTCCCATATTACTATCTTTCATGTGTCCTGCATTGTGAAGCCTTGTGACCAAAGATGTGACATGATAAACATCATCCATTGAAGTTTTCTTTCCTTGACCTCATTGGTCTCTTAGTCTCTCTTACCCTATTCCTCTTTTGTGGATTTTTCTTTTCTTTGTTGAACTTTCTATTGTCCAACTCATCCTTAGAAGTCTCACTTTCTCTTATAATGTCTTCTTCTGAAGTTTCTTATTCTTCAAAACTTAATATTGACTCTTCTTCTTGTTTCTTTTGAGCCTATTCAAAACCAAGATTTGTTTTGCTCGATGTAGGCTTTTATGACTTGATAATATTATCCAAATTATTTGAACTTCTTCCAAAATTGTGTAGCTTATCCTTAGACTTCTCTACTTCTTCCATTAGTAGGGCTACTTCTTGTTCTAAATTTTCACATTCTAAGACCTTTTCTTCTAACTTATCCTTGAACTTCTTTGTCTTAGCCATTGACTTGTTTAGATCCTCTATAAACTTTCCTCTCTCTTCATCACATTATTGAAACTGAAGTTCAAGTTGGGAGTTTTGCTTTCTTACCTTCTTTAAAGTTTTAAGAGAATAAATAAGCTCTCCCTCAAGATCAACTTCTCCTTTTTCTGATTCTCCCTCTATTTTTTTATCGTTGAGAACATCTTCATTCTTTTCTGACTTGTCTTTGAAAGGATCACATTCTTCTTCTTCTAGCACCATTAAAATATTATCTTCTGGTCCTTCAAGTGTATCTGGTAGGGTACCTAGGAATAGATATTTGTGGATATATTATTATATTGTATAAGGGTTGGCATGGGCCACACATAACCCAAGGTTGATTGTATTATAATATTATATTATATTATATTATAATATAATATAATATTAGTAGTAGGCTCTCCAAAGTAGAATAAGAATATGGATATATAAAGAAGAGATATTTGTCATTGTAAGGATTCATATCATTGAAGAAGAATATTATGTAATCTTCGTGCCCACAAAGTGGCCTCTCATATTGGGAGATCTTGTGGAGTTATTCCTTCCTTAAGGATTATTATTGGTGTTGCCCTACCTTAAGGGTATTATCTATCTCTCTCTCATTTGTGGATTGTTATTGTGGATAATATATTGTGGATGAATGATTTGATATTTCTGTATATTGGTGAATGGTTCATCTTTAATAATAATAAAAGTTTTGCAACAAGTGGTATCAGAGCAACGATTTTGGCAAAGTGGGGATTTTTGTGTGAAACCCTAGAATTAGGGCAATTTTTTTTTGGAAAAACATCTCACCTTTCAAGAGCCATATCTCTGTGCAAGTTTATCCGATTTAGGTGATTCTTGGATCATATTGTGCAGAATTTGAAGATCTTTAAAATGAGTGTTCATATGAAGGAATATGAGCAGTATTGATGGAGATACGACCTTTTGAAGTTAGTCATCCGAAACAAGGATAGTGATGAATTTTGCATATTTTTTTTGGAAAAACGTCTCATCTTTCAGCAGCCATATCTTTGCGACAGTTAATCCGATTGAGGTGATTCTTGGATCAGATTGTGCTGAATTTGAAGAGCTTTAAAATGAGTGGTCATATGAAGGAATCCAAGTAGTATTGATGGAGATACGACCTTTTGAAGTCAGCCATATGGAACAAGGAAAGTGACAAATTTTCAAGTCGCGAATTTTTCAAAAGACAATTTGTTTAGTTCGGGTAAGCAAATCAGTTGCACTTTATTTTGTTTGGAAGAAAAAATTGTAGATCTAGTTGTCTATGTGGAATTTTAGCTTCAAATCAGTGGAAAGATATTTATTTTCATAAAACCCTAGTTTGCATTAGGGCATGATATATATTTTCATGAAACCCTAGATTTGCATTATCTGGAGGTGAACTTATGGAGCTAGAAATATTTTCTGGAGAAGATGATATTGATGTTAGGGAATGGTGGAATATGTTTAGGTCTCCATATCATGATATTTCTTTTGAGAAATCCTTCCTGGATATATGTTTTAAAGGGAAAGCTTTGTCTTGGTGGATAAAATTTTGTAAAGAAAGGAATAATGAATATACTTGGGATCAAATAGAGCATGAATTCTTGAGTATATGGGATCCATATTATATAGATTACCTAATGGATATCATTGAAGACAATGAAAAGAAACTACAGGAAACTCAAAATGAGCAGAATGCAATAAAATGAGAATGTGAAGTTTTAAATAAATAGAATGAAGACTATGAAAAAGAAATAAAATTACTCAAGAAGAAAGAGGAAAAGGTTAGGGAAGATAAAAAAGATGTCAGTATGCAGACAGAGGAAACCATACCTTTGGTAGAAGATAAATTAGAAAATGGACAAAGGAATTTGTTTGAATCTAAAAAGTCTATTATGCGGGTTCATGGAAGCATTCAAAAGGAACAAGTTATTATTTCCATTGACCCTGGTAGTAGATATAATTTTATTAATATTGCTTTGGTTAAGAAGTTGCAAGTTCAAGCAAAAAAAATCAAGGACATACAACTAGAGGGTGAGAATGTTCAGATTTTTGAAGATTTAAAGATCACCATGGATAAATATGTTTTACATTCAGATTTCTATGCTATTGAGATGGATGATAAGGATATTGTTCTTGGTTATCCTTGGTTAGATTATTTGGGTACTGTTAACATTAATATGCAAAAGAAGTTTATGAAGTTATGGTACAGGAAAAAGAAGATAACATTATAGGATATTTCTCAGCTTAAGGAGCAGGGATCCAAGGAAAATCAAGAAGCGGTTGTAGAGAAACAAATTGAAGAACCTAAAACAAAATCCAAGAAGGCCGTAGCAGCAAAAGAGTCCATGGAAGAAGTAGCAGAAACTGATTCAGTGGAAATAACAGTAACATAGTCCAAGGAAGCTTTGATAGAAGAGCACAAGGACACACCAAACAAAGAGAACATGAAAGAACAATGTGTAGAGGAATTTAAAATAATGGAGCCAAATGTTGAGAATTCAAAGAAGGTAGAACATCAAGTAAAGGTTGCACCATATTGCCATCCACACCACCATGAGCGGAAACAATATTGGAGACATGGTTCAAGGCAACAATATTATGGTTCTACATGTAATCAGAAGGGCACCAACTATGGCAGTGTTTGGAAAAGAAAGCATAGTGATCATGGTTTTCAGCATGGTTCATCAGCATCAAGGAACAAGTGGACCCATCATTCAAGTTATCAAAATACAACGATCAGAAGCATGGAGCCAATGAAGCAGATTTGGATACTCAAGTAACAAAATGGCATACCAGACATCATCGGGTTTCACTTGGATGGATGGATGATCGAGATTGGTACCAATTTCTAACATTGCTTAGCAAATCATACTATCAAGTTTCTTCATATGTTTCGAGGACGAAACATTTGTAAGGAGGGTGGCATGGTAGGGTACCTAGGAATAGATATTTGTGGATATATTATTATATTGTATAAGGGTTGGCATGGGCCACACATAACCCAAGGTTGATTGTATTATAATATTATATTATATTATATTATAATATAATATAATATTAGTAGTAGGCTCTCCAAAGTAGAATAAGAATATGGATATATAAAGAAGAGATATTTGTCATTGTAAGGATTCATATCATTGAAGAAGAATCTTATGTAATCGTCGTGCCCACGAAGTGGCCTCTCATCTTGGGAGATCTTGTGGAGTTATTCCTTCCTTAAGGATTATTATTGGTGTTGCCCTACCTTAAGGGTATTATCTATCTCTCTCTCATTTGTGGATTGTTATTGTGGATAATATATTGTGGATGAATGATTTGATATTTCTGCATATTGGTGAATGGTTCATGTTTAATAATAATAACAGTTTTGCAACAGTATCCTCATATTCATCATTAGTAAAACTAAAACCATTCTTTCTAAAAATATCTTCAAGATGTCCAAAATTACCACATCTAAAACACTTGAGAATTATTGGTGACATTTCTTAACTTCTTCTTTTTATTCTATCAAAAATAGGACTTCATCTTTATCATTATCTAAGAAACTATTATCACTATCACTTGAGTACTTACTTGCCTTGTCTGCATAGTATCTCCTCTTTTTTCTATGAAAGAAATTATTTCCTTGTTTGCCTTGTCCATCCTTACCTTTATTTTAGTACCTGTATTTTTATGATTCCTTGTTCTTATGATCCTATTTTTCTTCATCATTGCTATTTCTAGATTCTTGACAATCAGTTGCATAGTGACCATACCTTTCACAATTGAAACATCTAACATATTTTACATATTTAAATCTTATTGAATCCTTATTCCTTCTACCATAATATGCTTCTTCATCATTGGATGAATCATTGCTTAAATATGACTTCTTTTCCTTTGTCTTCTTAGTAGCTTTGAAGGTTGCTTCCTTTCAGAGATTAGGTGCCTCTTTTGTTCTTAACTCAAAATCTGTAAGAATACTAAGTAAGATATCTCTTGTCAAAATATCACCATATTTTTATTCCTCTATAATAGAGATCTTTTCACTAAACCTTTTTGGAAGAGATCTTAAGATCTTATCACAAACATTAGATTCTTCAATCTCAAGTCCAAGTCGTTACATGGTGTTAACAACCTCATCTATCTGAAGTAGATAAGTACTAATGTTTTCCTCATAATTCATTTTTAAATCTTCAAATTGTCCTTTGAGATTTTGTATCTTTGCATTTTTGACACTTCTATCTCCTTCATATATGATTTGTAACTTATCCCAAATTACTTTTGTTGATTTGCAATGCATAACCTTTATGAAATCTGTTCTATGCAAACCTTTCAAAATTGCATTCATTTTTTTTAGTTGTAATTATGTAGAAGCTTACCATAGTTATATGGAGGTGGAGTAGCTAGTGGTGTGGAGCTATTTTAAACTACTTTCCATATTTCATTGCTAAGTGCCATTAGGTGAATATTCATTCTCATATTCCAAAATATATAATCACTTCCATCAAATACTGGTGTCGAATTATCTGAGGACCCATTATTAGAATCCATTGTGTTCTTGTAATATTTACCTTCAAGTTATTAAACTCTTTCGAATGAACCCACTCTGATACCAATTTAAGAACACAAGCTTATACTGAGAGGGGGGTAAACAGTATAAGACCACTTTTTACTTTTATTTCTCAATCAATATTATGCAATGTATAGATATCAATATCAAAAATAGTAATCAAAGCAATGCACAAATCACCATACAAAATGGAGACACCAATTTTACGTGGTTCAGCCAATGTGGGCTACTCCACGAAGAAAATATTTCACTAAAATTTTCTCAATCAATATCTTGGGAATTCTTTCTCTATTACAATGTTTATGGACCTCTATCCAAAGGAGACACCAATCCCCTAATCAAGTTTGTGTATCTCTATCCACAGGAGAACTCCTTTCTCCTTTGCTCTAGCTAATGATATTATAGAAGAACATCTACATCCACTGCATTGGCTAATGGATCTTTATCCATTGAAAACTCTTGTTCTCACTGCGTTAGCTAATGGATCTATATCCACTGGAGACCATCATCTTCTATACTCTGTCATCTCCAAAGCTTGTTCTTTGCTCTTTCTCAAATCTACACTAAACATAGTCCTTCAATTTAGCACAAATCTGCTCAATCTTTGTCTTTGGTCTAGCACAAACCTATCCTCAAATATCTATCCTCAAGCTGTAACACAAAGCTTAACTCAATCACAAATCAACTCTATAGGATCTGCCCCAAACCTTAGCACAATGTTTGAACAAATCAATTAATTAGCTCTACTCATAATTCCTTCCAAAGACTTATCTCAAAACTACCTTGTAAGCTTCCACAAAAACTCACATTGATTTATCCACAAGTCCTCTCTAGAACTTGTCCAATATGCTCAACAAGTCCTCACTAGAACTTGTCCAATATTCTCAACAATATTTGTCCTCAAACTCTATATTGTAAGCTTCCACAAAATCTCACACAAATTTTTTCACAAGTCTTCTCAAAGACTTACCTCAAATTTGCTCAACAAGTCCTCACTAGAACTTTTCCAATCTCATAGAAACATATAGAGAATTTTTAGAGACTCAATATGCTTCACATTCACAAACTATCAATCACTTTCAATCTCTCTTTTATCACAAAAACATATAGAGAATTGTTAGAGACTCAATATGGTTTCACATTCATCAACACTCAACCTCTTTCTCAAATCACTTCAAAATATAGAACAATTTGTTTCATAGAACTTGAACTATCACATCAACACATCCACTTGACTAGGCTCAACCAACTCTACTCAACCAACTACTCAATGAAATAATCCTTGCTCACAAACTCTAGTCCAAACTTATGAAAATTCACTCAAATATTTTTGCCAATGCTTATCAACCAATCTCAAATAACAATGATACTCATGATATTTGTAAACCCTAGTTCAAGTTCCTCACTCAATAAATTGCTTCAACAATAATGCTAATCTCACATAACAATGATACTCATGATATTTGACAACTTCACATAACAATGATACTCATGATATTTGCACAAACTCTAGTTCAAGTTCCTCACTCAACTAATCACTTCAACAACAATGCTTATCAAACAAGGTTTTATCAACAACTATTTATTCTAGAAAAATACTTTTCACTCCAACTTAGCATTCACAACATTCAACAACCATTCACGAGGAAGATGTGCCCATGCTTTTATTTGATGTATAAGTGCACTTATAAAACTTTTCTCAATCACAATTTCCTTCTTTCCAATTTCAATGGTTAGATGACAAAATATCACTCTAACACTTTCTCAAAATATTTTTTAGTCACAAAAATAATCAAAGCTCAAATACACCTTATTTCTCCTCCTTGAAACTAGCATCCATCAAATCATACATGAAAAATAATTATATACATACACCTTATAATCTCCAACTTAAAATACTATCCAACACCACAAAAACTCAAACAACCTTCCTTAACACCATATTACCCTTTTCAAACTCTAAAACAAATATCACCAAAAAATTATTTTGCATCAACCTTATAACTCCCCTTAAAACATTACAAACCAAATAAATTATGCAAAAATTAATTTTAATGGCTCAACTATAGTATTTCCAAAAATTTCAGCATCCAACTAATTGCATACCTTTGTATTTTACCCAAAAAGGATTTTGACATGATTCTAACCACCATCTCCCCAAGCATCAAGCGCTTTGGTGTTTTGTGCCCACCACATGGGCTATAGGTGCCCACAATAAGGAAGGGAATCTTCCTTCCTCTTGGTGCTTTCAATTGCCATTGATGCCTTCAAAACAAAAACCACTTCTACAGATTTGAACCTCCACCATGCACTGCCACAGTGTGTTACCTTCGCCTAGGTTGCCAACTACACTACCAATGCTTAGTGACCAAGGTGCCTTATATGGTGGGTAATAAATCCTCACCTACCACTTGGTCCTTTAAACACCAATGAAACTCTTCTCTATCTCACTGAATGATTCACACGATTCAAAATTACTTGGATATTAAATAGAATGCATTAATTATTTTTGCTAAGGTGTAGGAGTCCCCCTTTTATACACACTTGATTATTTTACTCCCACATCGACACTCGATGGTCAAATTCAAAATTTGAATTTTGACTTAATAAACCACCTTAGGGTTATTTAAAATTAACATAAGTTAACTTATAATTAATATATATATATATATATATATATATATATATATATATATATATATATATTTGAATTTACATGGTGGAATCGGTAGTCGCCATGAATCCGGCAGGCTGTCCAACTTTTTATGGCCACCACAGTATTCTGCGCTATCCACCCCAGAAGTTGCCACACAGATCTTCGTGCAGTCCGCCCCTATAACCACCATGCCACAATCATTTTAAACCTTTTACACCGCTGAAAGAACCAGGAAAGGGACAAGCATTCAGTTTGGCGAGGCCCGAGATTTGAACCTTGGACCTCCGCCCCTTATGGGGTTTGGATGAACCAATTGGTATACACCTCGGACCTAAATTATAATTAATATTAAAATTAATTAAGAATTAATTTATATAACTTATAAGTTAGTTAAATTAATTAATAAATTAATTTATAATAAAACTATATTAATTAATTTATAATTAATTTAAACTTCCCTATATAATATTATAAAGAAATATTATAATATTATATGCTTGGGCTTCTTCTATGCACTTTGGACCACATCTGACTACCTGAAACCGGGTCTTGACCAACTCGAAGCAGACTCTCCTTTCTGCACTGATTGCGGAACTGCTTCTCCTTGCACTGCTCACTGAAATTGAATTTCAACATTAATGATCATTCATATTTGACATCAATGACAACTTCATCTACTCAAAATGTCCAACAAATTTTCATCTGTGTTCTTCAAACCAAAGGGCATTATCTTCCAATAGAAAATTCCCCATGGTGTTATGAAAGTAGTCTTAGGTTGGTCTTCTGGTGCTATGTGGATTTGGTTATATCCTAAGAAGCCATCCATAAGGGATAACATCCCAATCCCTATCATAAAATCAAAAATTTTATCCATATTGTGTACGGGAAAAACATCTTTGGGATATGAAATATTAATATCCTTAAAATCAATACATACCTTGATTTTCTTAGCCTATTTTTTACATACTGGAACGATGTTGGATATCCAGTCATAATAATTAATGGCTTGGATGAAATCCACGTATAAGAGCTTCTGAAACATTTTTTTGACTAATAAGGCAATTTTAGGATTCATTTTTCTAAGCTTTTATTTCATAATTTTAGCATCAAGATGGACCACTAAATGATGCATGACTACGAATGGGTCTAAGCTAGGCATATCCATATATGTCCATGCAAAGATATAAGGATATTCTGCAAGGAGTTTCATATATTTATCTTGTTCTTCTTCACTTAAAGTAGTTCCTATTTTAACTATGCGAGGATTGGCTTTATTGCCAATGTTAATCTTTAAAATGTCCTCTATGATAGTATGTTAGAAAAATTAGTTAGTACCTCAGAGGATATGATATGGAGGGATCATTTCTATAAGAAGATGAATATATGTTAGAGGAATGTGGTTGATCATATGTGGATAAATATGGATTCACATAAGAAGATGCTGATGATGATAGATTAGGGTAAATCGGGACATTGACGGGCTTAGTCATAGCACACATCTCAAAAGGTTTGGGATCACCATGAATGGTGACTAATTGATCTTTGAATTCATATTTCACACATTGATGTAGGGTAGAGGGGACTTCCATTATTGCATTAATCTAATGATGCCCTGGAAGGATATTGTATGATTCTAGGAAGGGTACAATATAAATAGATGTGCTGAAAGTTCTAGGGCCAACCTGTAGTGGGATGGACATCACACCACATGCATCATGAGTTTCATCATTGAAGGTTTTAATGATCATATATTTTTTCTTAAGTTGTTATCTTTGAATCCAAACCTTTTGAAAAAGTCATAGGTGCAAATGTTTAAGGAAGATACATTGTCTATCAACACCCTTTTAACACAAACGTCCTCAATTAATGCTCTTATGTAAGGGATATTATCTTTGTGTAAACTATGAGGAGGAATATCCTTGTCATGAAGATCAATCTAATACACTCTAGGAGAGGCTACAATATTAACTACAATATTTGGGCCTATATCTTGAGGCACCATCATTTGAATTAAGGTATTCATCAATTATTCCCTATGGATGGGGGAGGATCGAAGAAGATACAGAATTGATATTTTAACTGTTGTACTAGCTAGTTGTTCATTAATACCAAAAGGTATTTTTTTTGTGGTCTAATTACATTATGATGCTTATAAGGTACCTTCAATATTATAGGTGATTGGGTGAGATCATTTGGTTGAGTTACAGATGGTTGAGGTTGAGATATTTGATCTTGAGCCTGATGTCTAGTTATGGCTTCAATCATGCCTACTGTATCCATTGGTTGAAGGAGAGGTTTTATGGTAAAAAGTGAGGAGGATGGGTCAGTTTGAATGGGGTGAGGTCTATGGTTTGTTGCTTATTCTAGGAATATTATTTTATGTGAAGATAGGCGATTTGTTAGAACTCTCAGAAAGGGTTCCTAGAGAACTAAAAAATTTGTAATAGGTATTATTGGTTCTAATTCATCCTTCAAATTATTAGAGTGAAGGGAAATAATATCTATCTCATAATATGTTTCAATATTTGAATAATAAAGAGATAAGGTTTGAGGTTCTTTCTCTTGATATCTCTTGATTGTAACAATAGATTGCATAGGCACAAATGTACTTTGTGAAGGTTGCAATGGAAGAAGGTTACCAATCATTCCCACATAGCATGTTGGATGGGAAACATTACTTTAATCCATTTGAATTACTACTTCTTTACCATATTTGGGTAATGGGTTTTGGAAAATATCCAAATTTTTATTGGCATTTTGTGTTTACTGTGTGGAGTTTGGCGTATTCGTAGGAGGTTGGGGTTTTGAGGAGAACCTTCTACTTACAACTTACCATTATCAATTAAATATTGCACTAAGTGTTTTAATATCTTGCAAATATTTTTTGGATGACCATCAACTTGATGAAAATAGAAATGTTGATCTGGTCTATGCTAAGTCTGAGTGGTGTCTAGTTGTCGTATTCCTAGTGATTCAATCAAGCCTCTTTCCAACAATTTTGGAAATACCATTGATAAGGGTTGATTTAACTTTGTGAAATTACATGGTGGGGGTTTTTGTGGTGCTTTCAATACAAATTTCTTTATGACATTAGAAACATTGATGTTTGTAGGGGGTCTATTGTCTTTGACCCCATCTCCCACCACATGTTTACTTTTGTACCAATTTTAGAGGTCTTATCTTCTTATTTTATTTTCAATTGACCTATTCTAATGAGGGATTCCTCTACTCTCTTTTTCAAATCAATGTCTTGAACAAAGGAAGTTAAAGTTGTAGTTTCCAATTCATATGAAATTGTTCTTGGAGGTTTTCTATAAAGATGTCTAACATATCTCTAGGTGGTAAAGAGAAATGCAATTTTCCTAACATTTTTCCCCATCTCACTAAAAATTCAGTAAAGCTTTCATCTTTTCCTTGTTTGAGGTTATACAAGTATTTGATTGTTACATGTATTTCAATGTATTCCCCAAATTGATGCATAAAAAAATCACCTATTTCTTCAATTTTTCTCAACAAATATGTCAGTAATTGGTAGTACCACTCTAGGATAACGCTCCTAAGGCTTTTAGGAAATATTTTTAATAACATGTCATCATATGTAATGTCATAACATTTTGTACGCAACATCCTAATATGTTCAATAGGATATTTAGTCCCTTCATATATAGGTAGGACTAACATTGGAAAATATTTGGGGTATGGTTTAGTGGCAACTAGAGGATCTAAAGGTTGATTACACATTTCTTTGTAACTGTATGTTGGATGGTGTGGTTCTATATGATCCAATTGTGATTCCAACTATTTTACTTTATTTTCTAAATGGTGAATTTACGCATTATGAAAAATTGGTGCTACTAAGGTTCCATAATGAGTATAATAATTGGATTGAGTAGTTGGATGAGAATTTATATATGGTATAGCTATATTATTATGCATGGGATTAGAAAAAGATGAGTGTGATTGTTGGTGTGTATTTGATATATTGTACAAAGCATATGGGATATGAGGATAATGTGAATGGGATTGTGATTGCAAAGGAATGAAAGTCTATGGAGGGACTGACTAGAATGCTTGTGAATGAATGAGTTGGGAAGAAGGGTTTGGTTGTGAAGTTAGTTGAGAAGACACAATGGTGGAACCCTGAGAATACGGGTTATGAATTTGATGAGGATGTAGGTTATGATAGAAATGATCAAATGAATTATCATTAGTCAAATAAACTTGTGGTATTTTTGCAATATTAGTAGTAGTAGTATCATAAACAAGTCTTTGTTGTAATGCTTCTTGAGCCATGATGTGTGGGTGAATATCTTTGGATTAAGTAAATTGAGTAGTACAAATGGAGGCACCACTAGAGGTGGATTTATGAGGTGGAATTATGCTACTCGAAGTGACTCCTATAGCCATTCCAGGAGGGATTTGATATGAAGAGGGGTGTAGTACAAAATCCTCCTCTAAGGATGTTTCAATGTCACCCTTTATGAGGCGGTCTTCTTCTGCAAAGGATTTAGTAATGGGGACATGATTATTTAGAATGAATATCGAAAGATGTTCCATGGTTCTAAAATGGACTTCCCCCTTAGGATCTATCCTAGGATCAAGTTGGTATTGCTCCCACAATTTAGGTTGTTCATTTTGTTCCATTTATTCCACTTGCTCAACTTGTTCCTTATTTTCTCTTCTATATCACTATAGGGGGTTTTAGTATCAAGTTGGTTTGTTGAAGGACCTTCAATATTTTTACCATTTCTCAAAGTCATAGTCACATACATACATACATACATACATACATATATATATATATATATATATATATATGTATGTATGTATGTATGTATTGCTTTATTTTGAATCTAAGAAAATTTGTGTTTTTTTTTCTTATTTTAATTTATTTTATATTTTTTAATATTATTTTGATTAAAATATTCTACTAAATTCCTTGCAAAGTCTTGAAAACAAATAATAAGCGTATAACTAAATATTTTTGGAAGAGTTTGTGAATATAATTTATCGGGTCCAACTATTTTGGAGTCATAAAATGTTCCTCTTCGAATGCAAAATATTTTCTTAAGAGGTGAATTAAATGAACAATGATGAATTGTCCTTGAACACTGGTAGGAAATTCAAATTGTAAATCATGGTAGAATTCCATAAAAAGGATAGTTGTAGGTGCCTTGTTGTATCTTCTATTATATTCTAAGGTCACCTCTTTTCTTTATATATCTTCCAAGAACCTATGAACAATTAGGGCATATTCAAAGTAACTCTCCCAAGGATATATTGTTGAATGGAGACTTGTTCTTTTATCTGCTAACCAACATTCACAACTTCTCTTGATTTCAAATTACAGTGAGTGATAATCTATGCCTAGAGTTGTAGCTATGTTGATTCTATTAATTTCGTTAAACTCTTTCGACCTTATCCTAATGAGTTTAAGGTTATCCAACAAATGATTCCACTGTTCTTTGTCTTATCTAAAAATAATATCAACTTCTTTCTCTATGAATGTTTTTCTAAGATCTATAAATTTTGATTCCATAATACAATTATCTACCATTTAACTAGATATTTTGGACTATTTTGTTTATTTATTTATTTTTTAATATTTTTATGAAATAAATAACATACATACAAAAGAACTTTCCTATTCTATTAATCACATCTTGAAATAAGCAATTAAATACATTTTGAAAAATAATGAAGAAGTTGGAGGTATAGTTGTCTTGTCTCAAATGGAGGTGATGAAGTCCAAGTTGTGATGAAGCCTAGGTCCTACTAGTCCTCACCCAGTTCACTGTGGTCAGTGATACACTTCTTTTGGAAATAAATATGTGCTTTATTCCACGACGATGATGGTTTTTGGATCGACTAAATTTTAATCCTAATTAAAAATTTTAAGTTTTCTGAGCACAAGCAAAAGGATAATCCCTTTTTGAAGGTTCATGGGTGTGGCTAACCCTCTTCACTGTGTATTCTCATTAATTCCAGACCAACAAAAACTACAAAATAATATGTCAGATGATGTTTTTTTTAGGATAGTGGTATAAAATTGAAAATGGGAATTGTGCATAGTTTTAAATTTTTTATTTTTATGTTATATGGTCTAGTAATACAAATTTTAGTGGTCTTGTTTAAAGTTTTTATCTCAAAAACAAAAGTAGTGGTGTATTCATGTCGGGTTCACCAAAGAATATAGAATCAAAATTTCACACCCCTTTCCTTCAGACTAATGGAGCTATGCCTAGAAGGGGGATGGGAAATAGGGGATCTACATATCACATGAGATATACTTGTGTTGTACCCTCTTTGGTGATTATCAATGAATTATGGTGGGTTCACCAGGAAAATTTTGATGACGGTTTCCACATCTATGCAATATGAAATTTTAATGAGTTATTTTATTTAACATACACCTAAAGTTTGATTAAAGTGCAACTATACTTATACTACATGCATTTTATTTTTTATGAAAGAAGCACATAATGAACGAGAAAATTTCAAAACCAACTATAATGCAACAAATCTATGGATGAAAGGCAATAATTCTATGCTACCTATGCATATGTATATTTTTTTTTGTATTTTTCTTATGTTATGAAGATGATCTGAAAATGAAATATATAAAATACATAGAGAATTGAAAAACTAAATCAAAACTAATGAGATCAAATATTTATTTGAACCAGATAGTTGAAAGAAGCATATTTGCTTCTTGTGGAGCGAATTTACTAATTTTTGAGTGAATTCATTGATTTTTGGTCTTGTGAGTGAATTTACTACTTTGAGAGTAAACTTGCAATGGACCTGCAACTTGTTAAATAAAACACTAAAATTTGAAGCTAGGGTTCAGGGATCTTCTTAAGCCACTACAGGTTTGATCTTGATGGTGTAGCAGTCAGATCCCTTCAATATATTTAGCCAACCATACACAAAAGAAGGAAATCATAAGATCTATTTATAAATGATAAAGGTGTGATATAATGACTAAAAAATACAGTATATGATGTAATATGCAATACAAAACAATGTAGATCTAAGGTGCAAGATAAAACAATGGATCTGAGGACACAAATTACCTTGAGACTGATATTTATGAAATTTTATTGGTTATGAAGTGAATTCGCTTCTATGTGAACAAATTTGCTCTATTGCGAGTGAATTCGCTACCTGCAAGAGTTATCACACAAATTTGCTTAATTTTTAGTAATACCTAAGGTTTACGTAAAAACTCAACTAAAAAAAATTACAAAAAGTTTTAGAACATTAATTTTCTTACAATGCTCGATTCATTCAACATCACAAGGTAATGGTGGTGAGGTACGACAAGTCTATGGTGAAGTGACCTTAAAAATGAACTATCCAAGAATCTATTTCGTAACTTCACCTACAGAAAAATATAGTTTCAAAAACCTTTGTCATAGGAGAAATAAAAAGCTAACAAATAATCAATTTTCTCACCATCAGGGTCTGTTAAAGAGCCAAAGAGCTCCTTTTATAATAATTTTACTAGCAAAAGAGGAAAAATTAGTTGGGTTAATTTAGGCTATCATTTTGACTGCTAACCCAAATTGGGCAAATTTCCAATCTAGGCAGATTTGTAGGCTAGGTTTGGGAACTGACGTAGCACAAAGATTGGAAATTTAATTCTATTAGAACTGAATCTTACGGTTTGTAAAATTTGACAAAACTACTGAATTTAGCAAATTTTATCCCAAGTGAGAAAATTCATCGTGGGAAGCGAAATTACTAAAAGGTGAGCAAAAATGCTAAAAATAAAGAAAATGTGCAATTATTTGGCACTTTGAGGAACCAAATGATGTCAAAATTGGACATATCATATACCATTGGAAAGCTCTTTTTGAGTCTGATACAATGGTATATGTTTTGAGAAAAATGGAGGGGATTTGTTTGGGTAAAATTAATATCAAATATTACATTATTTTTATAATAGGAAAACTAAGGAAAATGACTATCTTTATGGGTAAATTTTCCATGTCTACACAATGCATAGTTGGGCTATCACCCTTATATCACCACCTCAACGGTCCATCAAAATACATATTTAGATATTCATTCATTAACATAGATATAAAATAAAATACATGATGGATCAACCATCCACATGAATTTTTCCATAGTTAGTTTTAACATGAGCATATACAATACATATTTGAAATCCAAGTTTGTTATCCTCACAATTGCTTTTCAAATTTACCACTTCCATTTATAGAGAAGATATACCTTATTTATACATTACCAATAATATATGGATCACATCCTTCTTTAGAAAGGTTTCGCCCCATCTAACTATATCCAATATCCAAGTACCATGTATTTCTTTAGAGTAGTCAAACTACCAGTCATAAATGCATAGGTTATGTCCATTCTTGTGTTATAACCTCATAACCTCCTAATAACATCATATGTGAGGCAATCCTTGGAGCATCAATTATTACTCCTTAATTACATATATAACCACTTTATCCATTATAAATTATGCCATGGATACTTTAAAATTCATTTACATAAAGCACTCTCCACTAACTCCTATCCTATCAATACCCAACATGGAGAAACTATTGGTCATTGCTTCATGTTGGCATCTTAGTAGCCTATACTAGCCTTTGTATAAACCCCTAATTTTAAACTTAAATAAATTATTCTATACATCGAAGGCATCACATAATTTTCTATGAGCTAACCAATAGTGATACCTAAAGAGTTAACCATGCCTATGACAATTTGGTAGCTTGACATTAAAATGTAAACTTAAAAGTAGGCATGCAATTGGATCAAAAGTTCAATAACACATTCAATAACCCACTAGTTCTAAATCAAGATTCATAATAATAAAAACAAAAGCAACATACCAACAACAATGTTAACCATAACATACAAACTACCAAGGGAAAATCATGGTTTCCACCACATACCCATTTTAGAATAACATAGCATTAGTTTTAGTACCATTACCCATTATATAAAAATGATGAAGGAGAAGAACTTAGAGTGTTACCCTTAAGATTACTTGATTTATTTTATTAAAATTAGTTATTATTTAATTTATTTGGTAAGGGTTTACCTTAGAATCCTAGTAAATAAGTTGTAGAGTTAGTATTATCAAAGACAATTCATCTTGTTGACTTCCATAGTTTAGACTTAAGCTCCACCCCTTGTGATGTTTCTTCATCTTTGTTTTCTTTAAATTCATCTCTTAAATTTTTCTCTCCTCCTCCAAAGAATGTTCCTCTCTATGTGTGTGTATCTTCTTTCCCACTTTAATGTGTATTTTTTCTCTCTATATGTATCTCTTCCTATGTAGTGTGTGTGCCCCCCTATTCTTGTTCACTTACCTCATTTTATTTACTATCCCCCTCAAAGTTATTACACCATCCATTTACCACTTACATGGCCTTTTCCAATGCTTCTGTATAGGATCTATCTTCATTTTTTACAGTGGCATCTAAGGGATAGCTATTAATTTTGATAATTGGAAAAAATGGAAAAAATAAGCGTTCCTCCACCATCACCCAATTTTTTCCTTTAATGTATTAGTGTTTCTTTTAAATCTACTTATAATAATTAAATAAGTTATTTCTTATATAGCCCTTTAATTACCAATTCAATTTATTTTAGGGTTATCCTCTCCTTCCCATGACAAGGAATTCATAGAAATGCTATTATTGATCTATAATGCAAGGTAGTTTCACATGATAATTTGGTTCTAAATAATAGGACTTGACAAGGAAATACAATGTGAGATGATGGTAATATAAAATCCATTCATATTTTTAGATTATTTTATCTTCCACATATTCAATATGTTTTAAAAATCAACTTAATAAATTTTTATCTATAGATGTCAATCATCAATGCAAAGCATAAATTTATGACAATAATCATCATATATAATCCATCAAAATATCATCAAATAAGTTACATCATCTCAATCCACTAATAAATTCACTATTAATAAATTTACTTCATGCATTACTACCATATACATTGTTTTATCATGCATTAGTAAGTCTCAATTCATTAATGGTGTCAAGAAGGTGGGAACCACATCCCTCTTCTCTTGTAAAATATTCCTTATAGAAGTTGTTTGTTCATGTAGGTGAATAAAATCTCAAAGGTCTAATTATAGCATAACATCATTGCCTAATCATTAGGCCAGCAAGTTCTTGTTAGAGTATATTACATTGTTTGGTATATATCAATGTACCACCTTGGATACATAACTAGTTTTTATTTAGAGTAAAGTATGGGTAGTTACTTCAACAAGTAATAAATGCACAAGTGTCAAAATGTGCAATGATGTAAATGTACATGGATTCCACATGTACATGATTCATAGGAAAGGTAGATGAAGAGTCATGGGTAGAGTAAGGACCAAGCTACACATCTTCCTATATATGCCCTTGAGCAAAGTGAGAATGAGCAAGAGTAGGTACTTGTTGGAACAAAACCTGCCTTCGGTTAATAGTGTTGCGCCTTAGACTTTGCCAACATTGAATAGATAGATCTTGCTTGAGATCATTTGTCTAGTCTCCAGAGAAGGCTAGTTCCTTTGAGTTTTTTAGAGAAAAGGGGAACAAGAGATAAGGGAAATATAGCCTAAGCTAGAACTTTTCTCACGGTACAGATTAGACAACAACAAACATTGATGATGTAGAGTACTACTTTCAGAGTTTTCTTTATATCTTCTTATAGAAAACATGAATTCTTGAGTGTGACTTTTAGATGTTCGTCTAAATACATGTAAATATCTTTAATGTTCAACTCTAGAAACAAGTTTTATAGATGCATAGTCCAGATTTCAGAATAGATACATTATGAAACTTAGAATGAATAAAATTTAAAACACCATATACATACATTTGCACACAGAAGTTTCAGAAGCCAGAAGAAGAAATCTTTTATTGCTTGTAATCCAGTACATGTACATCAAGCCTGTAAACATCCAAGATCCGACCTCTTTTCATGGTTGACTCACTCCTATTTATACCCTAAAAAGAGTATCTTCTACTATGTACATTTAATTTCTTCAATCAATTACAAGTAATTGTCTGCAGTTTCTAAGAATATACAACAAATTTCCTGCAGATTGGATAGATTTCCTTCTAGATAAATTTAGATGAGCCTGTTATTCTGCAATCTTCCAATGGACCTGCTGGGTTATAATCAACTGACCATTCTTCAGAAATTAGCACCAAATGTCAGTGAATGTTCTAGTTGCCAAAAATATACTATTTTCTTGGTGAAAACCAGACATGTCATGAAATCGTGACACTCTTGCTTCTCTGCCTGCTTGCCCTTTTTGAGTCGCAAAAATGCAACATGTCACGAAATCGTGACATTTCTATGTCTTCAGCTTGATTCTTCTTCTTGCATCGCAAAAATGCGACATGTCACGAAATCATGACACTTCTGCCTCTTTGTTCTCTTTTGTCGCTTTTGGCCATGAAAATGCAACATGTCGCGATATCGTGACACTTTTTCCTTCTTGCTATTTCTCTTCTCTTTTGGCTATGAAAATGCAACATGTCATGATATCGTGACACTTTTGCCTCCTTGCTCCCTTTTGTTGCTCTTAGCCATGAAAATGTAACATGTCGCGATATCGCGACACTTTTGCCTACTTGCTTCCTTTTGTTGCTCTTAGTCGCGAAAATACATGTTGCGATATCGCGACACTTTTACCTCCTTGCTCCATTTTGTTGCTCCTAGCCATGAAAATACAACATGTCGCGATATCGCAACACTTTTACCTCCTTGCTCCCTTTTGTTGCTCTTAGCCATGAAAATACAACATGTCACGATATCGCGACACTTTTACCTCCTTGCTCTTTCTCTTTATTTTTTCTCGTGAAAATGCAACATGTCATGATATCGCGACACTTCTACCTCCTTGTTCTCTTTTGTCGCTTTTGGCCATGAAAATGCAACATGTCGTGATATCGCGACACTTTTTCCTCTTTGCTCCTTACTCTTGCTCTTTTGGTCACGAAAATGCAACATGTCACGATATCGCGACACTTTTTCCTCCTTGCTCTCTTTTGTTGCTCTTAGCCACGAAAATGCAACATGTCATGATATCGCGACACTTTTTCCTCCTTGCTCCCTTTTTTTGCTCTTAGACGTGAAATTACATGTCACGATATCGCGACACTTTTACCTCCTTGCTCCCTTTTGTTGCTCCTATCCACGAAAATACAACATGTCGCAATATCGTGACACTTTTACCTCCTTGCTCCCTTTTTGTTGCTCTTAGCCACGAAAATACATGTCATGATATCGTGACACTTTTACCTCCTTGCTCTTTCTCTTTGCTTTTGCCCGCAAAAATACAACATGTCATGATATCGCGACACTTTTACCTCCTTGCTCTTTTCTTGTGAAAATGCAACATGTCGCGATATCGCGACACTTTTTCCTCCTTGCTCTTTCTCTTTGCTTTTGCCCATGAAAATGCAACATGTCACGATATCACGACACTTTTACCTCCTTGCTCTTTCTCTTTGCTTTTTCCCATGAAAATGCAACATGTCGCGATATCGCGACACTTTTACCTCCTTGTGGTATTTTGCTTTTTCTTTGATCTTTAGCATATGGGCCACTTCGGTCTTCTTGGAAAATATGCAAAAAGGTGCATCAATTATTTTTCTGTAGTTAGTCACTTTTTGACTAACATTCTTGGTGCCTTTCAGGGGAATTTTTGCTCGCAAAAATAGAGACTAGGCCTTCATCCATTGGGAAACGGAGTCACCAGCACAGTTGCAAAAAGTAAAATTTCGAGCGAAAAAACAAAGATAAAAGAAAAAGAATGCACTTTGGAATATAAGTGATCTTTACCTTATCAGAACCTTTCTTTTACCGCTTAGGTATTTAACCTTTGTTTGAAGAACACAAAAATTCAATTCTGGGAGCTGGTCCCAGCTATGGTTGCTGGGATTTCTCATGTGGCTAGGACACTTCAAGAGCAGAAGAATGTCCACTTCCTACGCTTGGAAGGATTCTAATAGGGAAACTTCCTCCCCAGGAGTGAGTGCCAGTTCTTCTTATTGTCCTCTGGAAATATTAGGCCGTAAAAAGGGAAATATTTACAAAACTTCAAACTTATAATATATTGTACATATAATGGTGATCTGTAGCTTTTACTGGAAATACAATTTTAGGTGAAAAGCATTCACCGTGATGGGTAGAACCCATCCATCTTGATATTTTAACTGGAAGGCATTGAATTGCTTTTATTAAACAATTTCGAATGGCCCCTCCTAGAATGCATCAAACTTGTCATGGTGTCCTAGCTTTTCTTTCTTGACATTCCATTTTAATTCTAGGTCACCTATTTTAAATTTCTTGAAAGTGGTTTTCTTATCGAACCACCCAGCTTTTTTTACCATATGCTTTTGATGATGATCGTAGGTCTGTTCCCTAGATTCTTCAATTTGCAGAAGTTGCATCAATCGAGCATCCATTGGATGACCTTCATCTTTGTTAACTTGGTTTAGCATCCTCAACGTGGGTATCTCCATATGAATCGGCAGAACAACTTCTTTGCCATAAACCAAAGCATATGGCGATGTATTGATTGATTTTTTGATTGAGATTCTATCGGCCCATAGGGCTTGATTCAAGAGTGAGTGCTTGATTGGGTATATTATCTTAGCCTGCAGGAGTTTTAACAACTCCTGTTTCATTAAGGATTCAATTTTAGGATTCACAGGCCTTTGCCTTTGCCTAAAAGGTTTAGCTTCTTCCTCTAGTTCGATGGTATGCTGAATGACCTCTTTCATGTACACTTTTGAATCACTATAAGTCTAGGCTATTATATCTGGATATTCTCTACATAACTATTTTATTTGTTCTAGTTCTACCACTGTACAATCGGTCCCCACTTTGATTATTTTTCCTTGTTCTAGTTCTATTTCCTTATACCGACATTCATCTACCTTGATCCTTCGACCTACAACTCTATCGCTATTGTCGAAAAGGCTCTCCAGGGTGATCAATCCCCTAGGGATATGATTATTTTTCAGTTGAATAAGGCTCTCTTCGTCCTCTTCTTGTAATGCTCTTTCTGTAGAGAAATTCATCTCATGAATCAGAAAATCCAGGATCTGCTCATCGTTTTCAAATACCTACCATAAAATGTCCTTGTCGGGCACAGAAGGCCTGTATATAAGTCTAACTATTTTAGACTTCTAAATAACATTGCTGACTAGGAAAAAATTTGATCCTACTGATGCTAAAAGGTCTGCATGTGTGTTTTTCTCTCTAGAAATGGATTTCATGTTTAGTGCTTCAAAAATTTTCAATAGATCTAACACTTTGTTTTTGTAAGCTCTTAGGTAATGTTGCTTACAAACGCATTTGCTAGTAACCTGTTTAACAATCAGCTCTGAATCCCCATAGATCAGCAATTGTTTTGCACCTAGTTTTTCAGCTTTCCTGAGTCCCAAACACAAGGCTTCGTATTCAGCTATGTTATTGGTGCAACTCCATGTCAACCTATATGAAAAGAATTTTTCTTTTCCAGTGGGTGAAATCAGGACGATTCCAGCTCCTGCTCCATTTTTGCACCTTGACCCATCAAAGTACAATTTCCATAATTGGTTGGCCGAATCATTTATTTTAGGGACAGGAATAGGGAGATTTTTTGGTTTCTCAATGGAATAGCTTCCCATTTCTGTCTCTATCATAGCATTGAAGTATTTCATTGAAAAATGATCCTCATATTGGAGTTCCTCCAGGGTTTCTTCCATTAAATCAATATTTTCCAATTCCTCAGACATCATGTTGATGGTGGTTGTTTCCTCCAGTATTTCTACGTGGAAAGTAGATGGTTTTTCATTGTAGATCTTGACACTTTTACCTTTGAAAGGTACCTCCAAATGAGAATAATCTAGAGACATATAACCGCCCATTTTGGCCATGAATTCTCTGGATAAACACATACCAAAATATGGTTCTAAGTCTACAACGACTACTTCTTGTATGACGACTGCTTCTGGAATTCTATGGAGTTGAATAGGGATATCTTTGATCACCCCGATAGTTTTTACTGGAGTACCATCTAATTGCAACACACCAGGATGAATTTGAGTATATTCCATCCCCATTATGTCACATACGGCTTTTGGCATCACCGTAGTTGCGGCCCTTGAATCAATCATACAATTGTGAACTATCCATCCCTCCATTTGCAAGGATAGATAGAATGGGGGCGGTCTATTTTTCCCAAAGGTTGACATAACATTTGAGGAATAGGTATCATTCTTTAAATTTAGGGATTCTTGGAGGAGGTCGATCTGACCAAGAATTTGTAGCGCATCATACATGCTTATTTTGGAAGGAGTCCTCTTCATTTCTTCTGCAATGTTGAACAAAAGGGTTGCAGCTGGGGATACCTCAACACTCTTTTCCCTTCCACTAGTAGATGCGTCGTATCTGTCTCTATAGACCTGCATGGCTTTTGTTCTTTGCATTTTTGTCAATGAAGGAAATCTGAGTCTTTCCTTCACTTGCTCTTGAGCCTCGCTCCCTTTTCTAGGAGGAAATTCTTTTCTTGGTGTAGTCGTAGAAGTCTGAGGAGGGTCAGAACATCCTTTCTCACTGGACTGGTTCTTCTGTGGAGTTTCCCTAGGGGCAGGAGGAAAACCTAGTGGTTGGAGTTCCTTAGGGTCAACTTGTAATGACTTTTTTCCCAATCTTGTCAGGACCGATACTTGCTCCACTGATGGCATTGCCAAATTGTGGTGGACCTCTCTGATTATGTTCACCTATCCCTTGCCAGTTTCTTTGGCTCTTTCATTAATAACCGCTTGCACATGATGTTGATGAATCATGCATGAATCTTCTCCATGAGGATCGTTGCAAGTGGTACACTAGTAATCAGAATTAGTGGGTTCTCCATTATCTCCTATCTCATTTGCATACACCACATTTTTTCTCTCTTGTACCCTTCCACTTGTCGAAGCACCTTCCTTTTGTATCTGTGGAAATATTCTTGCTTGGATATTCCGTTCAACCTCTCTCTTTTTCATGGATGCCATTTCATTTGACAATGTCTTCATTGTATCAATTATGGTCGTGTATTGATCATTGGGGGGAGCTAATGCAAGGGGTGTAGCTAGTAATGCAAGGAATGTAGGAGGTGCGGCTATAGATGGGAGAGCATGTGTTGATGGGAGTATAGGCAGTTTAGAAATTGACGCTTGGGAAAGCTTTGGTACAATTGGCAATAGACTCTTTGATGGATATCTTTTTGTAGCGATGAGATCAGCTTCACCCTTTGTTGCCTCTAAATAGATCCCAGGAAAAGTGGTTACACAGGATTGCCTTATTATCATACTGAGATCTGAATCAAAAGCCCTTAAGTAATAGCATATAGCTTGTTCTTTCATGGGTTTTAGGCCCTACGGTACTCTACCATGAGTTCTGGTAAATCTGATGTTGAAATCCTAGATTTCTTCTCGTGGATGCCTCTCAATGATAGTGAATTGATTCAACAATGTGAAAGGATCTGCATGTATGTTAAATTCATCGACCAGACGGTCGACAAGCACTGCCCAAGAAGTAATGGATCCAACAGGGAGCGCTCTGTACCAATAGAGCATCTTTCCCTTCAAAGATATAACTAGCAATCTGACCATTACATCTTCTTGAGTGATATTGTAAATAGATGCTAGCGATGATACATCTAGACAATGCTCATCTTCTGTTTTACCTGTTTCATCAAAAGTTGGCAATGCTTTTAGTGCAGCTTGTGGAATTTGATTTTGTGCCCCTAAGTTTAAAGGACCAGTTTGATTCCACACAAGATGCGTTGGGGTAGGGGCGGCTACCATGATTGCTAAAGGAGTTACAACCACTATGGGATTGCTTGCAGATGCTCCTACATCGGGTGTTAAAGAGGTGCTAATGGTGTCGGGCGGATTTGATCGTGCGGCTAGCACATGGTGTGCTTTTAGGCTTTCGAGATGTAGTTCAAAGAACTCGATAGGTTCTTCAGAGTTTCTAGCTCAAGATCTGGTTATCATATGGCTATATAACCAGAAGGTTTTTAGACAAGGTCTTTCTTTTATGGTCTAAATTGCAATGGAGTCACCAGGTGGTTTTTCTTGAGATTTTCAAAAAGAAAGGCTCTTAAGGTAAAACACCAAAACTTATACAATACTGTGGGATTTCTTGTCCCACCGGGCATGCCAAAAATTGTTGGAACAAAATGGCACCTTAGACTTTGCCAACATTGAATAGATAGATCCTGCTTGAGATCATCTGTCTAGTCTCCAGAGAAGGTTGGTTCCTTTGAGTTTTTTAGAGAAAAGGGGAACAAGAGATAAGGGAAATATAGCCTAAGCTAGAACTTTTCTCATGGTATAGATTAGACAACAACAAACATTGATGATGCAGAGTACTATTTTTAGAGTTTTCTTTATATCTTCTTATAGAAAACATGAATTCCTGAGTGCAACTTTTAGATGTTCGTCTAAATACATGTAAATATCCTTAATTTTCAACTCTAAATTTTTTTTTTATAGATGCACAGTCTAGATTTCAGAACAGATACATTATGAAACTTAGAATGAATAAAAGTTAAAACACCAGATACATACACTTTCACATAGAAGTTTCAAAATCCAGAAGAAGAAATCTTTTATTTCTTGTAATCCAGTACATGTACATCAAGCCTGTAAACGTCCAAGAGCCAACCTCTTTTCATGGCTGACTCACTCCTATTTATACCCTAAAAGGAGTATCTTCTACTATGTACATTTAATTTCTTCAATCAATTACAAGTAATTATCTACAGTTTCTAAGAATATACAACGGATTTCTCGTAGATTGGATAGATTTCCTTCTGGCTAAATTTAGATGAGCCTATTATTCTGCAATCATCCAGTGGACCTTCCAGGTTATAATCAACTGACCATTCTTCAAAAATAAGCACCAGATGTCAGTGCATGTCCTAGTTGCCAAAAATATACTCTATTTCCTTGGTGAAAACCGGACATGTCGCGAAATCGCGACACTCTTGCTTCTCTACCTGCCTGCCCTTTTTGAGTCGTGAAAATGCAACATGTCATGAAATCGCGACATTTCTATGTCTTCAACTTGATTCTTCTTCTTGCATCATGAAAATGCGACATGTCACGAAATCGCGACACTTCTACCTCTTTGTTCTCTTTTGTCGCTTTTGGCCACGAAAATGCAACATGTCGTGATATCGCGACACTTTTTCCTTCTTGATCTTTCTCTTCTCTTTTGGCCGTGAAAATGCAACATGTCGCGATATCGTGACACTTTTGCCTCCTTGCTCCCTTTTGTTGCTCTTAGCCATGAAAATGTAACATGTCGCGATATCGCGACACTTTTACCTCCTTGCTCCCTTTTGTTGCTCTTAGCCACGAAAATACAACATGTCATGATATCGCGACACTTTTACCTCCTTGCTCCCTTTTGTTGCTCCTAGCCACGAAAATACATGTCGTGATATCGCGACACTTTTACCTCCTCGCTCACTTTTGTTGCTCTTAGTCACGAAAATACAACATGTCACGATATCGCGACACTTTTACCTCCTTGCTCTTTCTCTTTGATTTTTCTCGTGAAAATGCAACATGTCGCGATATCGCGACACTTTTTCCTCTTTGTTCTCTTTTGTCGCTTTTGGCCACAAAAATGCAACATGTCACGATATCGCGACACTTTTTCCTCCTTGCTCTTTCTCTTCTCTTTTGGCTATGAAAATGCAACATGTCGTGATATCATGACACTTTTGCCTCCTTGCTCCCTTTTGTTGCTCTTAGCCGCGAAAATGCAACATGTCATGATATCGCGACACTTTTGCCTCCTTGCTCCCTTTTGTTGCTCTTAGCCACGAAAATACATGTCGCGATATCACGACACTTTTACCTCCTTGCTCTTTCTCTTTGCTTTTTCCCATGAAAATACAACATGTCGCGATATCGTGACACTTTTACCTCCTTGCTCTTTCTCTTTGCTTTTTCCCATGAAAATGCAACATGTCACGATATCGTGACGCTTTTTCCTCCTTGCTCTTTCTCTTTGCTTTTGCCCATGAAAATACAACATGTCGCGATATCGCGACACTTTTACCTCCTTGCTCTTTCTCTTTGCTTTTTCCCACAAAAATGCAACATGTCGCGATATCACGACACTTTTACCTCCTTGCGGTATTTTGCTTTTTCTTTGATCTTTAGCATATGGGCCACTTCGGTCTTCTTGGAAAATATGCAAAAAGGTGCATCAGCTATTTTTCTGTAGTTAGTCACTTTTTGACTAACAGTACTATGTAGATCTCTTATAGAGTTTTGGAGTGTTCATGTCCTCCATTATACAACATTGTATTATTTTTGCAGGATCTCATTAATAACATATTTATGATTTATTGCAAAAGTTCCTCTTATATTTTTTTTGCATTTTATATTGCCATTACCATATACTTATCATAGCTTGCATATTTTACATCTTGTGGTTGCATTTCCTTTAATATATATCCATCAAAAGCTAACAATTCATAATACCTATCACTAAACTTATTAGAACCGTGACAAACATTACTACAAGCAATCTCAATAAAAACATGCACACTTCATACAAGTAAAGCAAACATGTTCTATCACATACATATATAGTTGCAAGAACATGCACAATTGGGTCCTATCTCATTATTATCCATGATATTATAAAAATATTTGTCTCATCTCATTTACTATTTGCCTATTCAAAATGGTGAAATCATGATAAAGCACTTACAATGAAAAATATGCATGTTGATCAATATTTAGCACCAACCAATATTCATTGGTGCTTGTCAAACAAATCTTATAGTATCAATTATTCCTCTATGACACATTAAGAATTTGTTGCACTAACCAATTTTGCAATACTTAATAATACAATAATTTATGGATAGTGTAAATTTATATAAGAATTCATTGGGCTACTTTTATTCTACCAAAAATTTAAAAAATGTCAATAAAATGGATTTATAACTTCATTATTACTTGTGCTTATACTACATCAAGTAACCATGTAACTTGGTTAGCTTAGCGGTTAGATACTGATCTATGATTTCCATGTGGATTCTAGTCACTAATAAAAAATATCAATGATGTTTGTATGCAAATAATTAGACCTCATTCTATTATCTATGGCTACCACAATGTAATCAAGGTTCTATGCCAAAATATCTAAAGTGAATTGAGTGTGTTTTTATATCCTTTTGTTAATTACTTTAGCATTGGGCTCCATACTTTTGATGAAAATATTTATGTCCATTATGATTTGCTCTTTTCCCTTTGTGCACTCTTTTATGGTTTCCATAAACACTATGATATCTTATTAAACATCATTTTTAGTTGGGTCGACCTAGTTGATATCTTCAATATTGCCCTTGAAATTATCCTATAGATTGCAAATCTCCTTATCAACCTCCTAAGTGAATAACTCTAATTGCCCTTTTACTCTAGTCAACCTCTCTATAATTTTTAGAATTATTCTAGGGACTATAGATTTGTAGCCAATCAATATTGTGATTGTTGTTGTATTAACTTTATTCATTCTATCTACTCCTACCTTAGAATGTTTGTACTTTGTTATATTTCATGATATATTTAGAGTATATCCATGACAACATTGCATAATATTTCCGCTAGTTAAGAATCCCTCCCTTCTAATATCAATGGTTTGATCCCTTGGATCATGTTGACCATATAGATAATTTGGTCTTCCAACAATAGCAATCAAATTGCATCTCTAACAAGGTCCTCGTAGGCACTCTCCTATAATACTCTATAATGTAGAAGCTTCTCATTCATTTTTATTAATCATATAGTCATAACAATCATCCTCATACTTATTGTTTTCATCTTCTAGAAATCCAATATGAAGATATAAAAGACAAATAAACTTTGACAGAATTCATGAGGGCCTCATGTCAATCTAGAATCCACTTAGTTATATAGCGTGGTAATAACATTGTAGCACCTCTACTAGTTATTATTGAGGACCCATGTCCTCCAAATTTTCTCTTGGTACTTTTTGTATTATCACCATATCTATAAAAATAACAAGGTCGAAACTTTGATTATTATTATTAGTTGCTCAATGATCCCTACCTTGACTACACCTCCATTTATAAACTCTATAGGACCTTATTTGACTAACTCCATGGGATACTCTTTGACCAAGTACTTGGATGATTATAAAATCATTATCTCATTGATTCCATATTCACCCATATTTGTATTGGCCTACATAAGCATGGCCTAGGTACCTTTTGCAACTAGAGTCTTTATGTCTATGATGAGTAACTCTATTGTTTCCACCATTACTATTATTGCTACCTTTTCTATTATCACCACCATTATAATTCTTACATTCTAATATAAGGATATCATCTTGTATGCTTCCATCATCTTTTAAATCTTTGGTAATAATGACTTAGAAGGCTCTAACATTACTATCTCTTAAGATTTCACTGGCAGCATAGAACCATATGGTAAAACTCTCACTCAATAAAGCCTCTTATTTTTGGTGTTAGATGGGGCTATTGAAATTTTTTATACCACCACATGAGGTATCACCCTTATGGGTACCTATGGTACTTATGGGGTTGCTTCCTTATTTATTGGAATATTCCCCCTCACTATCCATTTCTTGTGTTCCATTCAACTCTCCATATTTATTTAGAGTATCCATTATCTTATTATATATCTAAAACTAATTCATCCATTCACTATCCCATAGTTAGGATCATAGTCCAATCCCTCCAAATGCAACCTATTCAAATTGTAATACTAGAAGATATAGTTACAATCAAAATCACACTGAATCGATGTGTAGTTTTTTCTTATTAGTGAACTAGTTTGATGTCCATTAGAGGAATGCACTCTCATCCATCCACCAAGTTATTTTTCCTTATTCCCTATGCCACCCATTCATCCAATGATGTTGTATCTAGATTATTAACAAAGTGGTGTCCAACTTACATGTTATGTATGGCTACACTAAGAACACATGTGCCTATATTTCCCTAGATGTTACTTAAAAATACATAGTGTAAAGAATTAAAAATATACAGTATTTAAATTTGTTGTATGCTTCTTCAATTTATTTAGAATTTACCAAAAAACATTTATAATAATGTGAGAAATGCTATGATTTCCTCCCTCATGGTCACCTTATAAGTCACTATACTACATATGACTATTATTAATTCTTAATGACATTTAAAGTACAACTCCCATGAAAAATCATCTACTAAAAACTTTGGTCCTAGAGGTGTAACATTAGCCATTGCTATAGCTCTCAAACTTGATGTGGTGTTTAGATACTTGTACACCTTCCTGTCCTTTGCTAATTCCTTCCTCTCATATTTTTGGATTCTTCCCCATATTGGCAAAGGAACAAAACATTGTTTAGCACATCCTCTTCAATGTAGTGGAACTTATATAACCACAACCTATTATTATGATATAGCTTGAGTACTAGGTAGTTAAGTTTCTAAACTTATAGGAATTTGGGATATTGAACCAAATTCCATCTGAGTAGCAAATCTCACTTGGTTCTCATTGTAGTCCCTATTTATATACCACATATTCTAGTATTTTTGTGTATAATATATTATGTGACAACTTTTTTTGAACAATACACAAAATTTATTGATGTCTTTCTCTATGTAGATGGATATTTCTATCCTAGAGAATAATTTTCCAAAATCAACATTGGGAGTGTCAAAAACATTGGATGTTATATAGCTCAACACCACTTTGTTTTAATGGTCATGATATTTTTGGGTCATCCACCACCTTCTTCTTGTATTTATATTTTTTCATATTAGTTTTTGTCATAACTTCTTATTTTCTAAAATTAATATTCTTCACAATTGCTCAATGCCCTTTGCACATGTATAGATATTTCCATCTCCGAAATGTCTTATAATGCATGCAAAAATACCTCTTTGATACTCCTTAAGTTTTAAATAGGTTGGTAAAAACCTCCACCTTATAATTACCTTAATTATTTTATCCACGTATAGATGACTTGAGCACTATGCTTCTCTTGTGTGGTTTTTAGTGGGAAATTCTAATAGACTATTTAGTTGGAAATTCCTCATTGTTCAACTTGCCTCCCAAGAAAAAATTCTAAATCCACCACTTAACCCCTTCTTCACTTCTCCAATATTTGTTTGATCCTCCAATAACTTTTTAATTTAATTATTGCAAACTTGTATTGATTTTCTTAAAAATGTTATTTACATTGCCTTACCTTAAATTCATGTTCCAACATCAACTTCCTTTGACTTTTTCTTTGGTTCTAATCCTTATCCAACCTCTTCCTTTATGTGACTTGGTGCCACTATTATGTGTCAAGGATGTTATATAATTACTTATCCAATCCTTTATCATAATTTATCTCTATTATTTTGACTATTTTGGACTATTTTCCATATAGTCTCTTGGGAATTCATAATATTTTCCAAAGCTTAGGTGATCCAAGAATTTCCTCCAAATTATGAGTTGAACCAAAACTCTTTTCTCCAACTTATTGGATGTCACCACACTTCCTTGGACTAATCCTATTCAACTAATATTTGAGTGTTGCAAATGCAAGATCTAATAATAGTGTGTGACACCTCTTCCCTAACATAAAAAAATAATACCAAAAATTTATTAATATGAAATTATAGTTGTTCACCTAAATATCCATATATAATCACCTAGTGGTTTTCAATATCAATAAAATCCTCTAGTAGTGCCATAAGCATAATATAACTCTCTTCATTTAAAGGGTGCATCTATTGATTAGCACTTTTACTTTTAGGATCATATTATTCTAAAAATAGTGGTTATTTCTCATGAAACCAATGGTGTTGGTAGGAACCTATTGAGCAAGGTGCAGTAACAGTATTGTCATTGTTGTCAACACAAACAATTAGATCAGTTGATGCAGTGAACACAGTCATGATGCAGTGAACAGGAAGTTCAAAAGCTAGTCAGTTGATGCAGTGAACAGGAAGTTCAGAAGCTGTTCAGAATATGCAACAGTATTGTCATTGTTGTCAACACAATCAGATAGATCAATTGATACAATGGATAGGAATTTCAGATGCTTAGAAATTATATAGATGCCGTGGACAGGAAATTTAGGAGCAATTCAAAGTATGTACAATGCTTTTCCAAGAATATTGAAGTGACCCATTTGCAAAAGATCAAAGAAAAAGACAAGTAAGAAAAGTGTCGCGATATCGCGACATATACAGCAGGCAAGAAAAACTGTCGGGATTTCGTGACATGTTAGAGGAGAGAGAAAAAGCTAGAAAAGTTGTCGTGATTTCGTGACATGTTAGAAGAGAGAGAAGAAGCAAGAAAAACTATCACGATTTCATGACATGTTGGAAGAGAGAGAAGCAAGAAAAATTGTCACGATTTTGTGACATGTTGGCAAAGAAAAAGGCAAGCGGAAAAACTATTGTGATTTCGTGACATGTTGGCAGACAAAAATGCAAGTGGAAAAATTGTCACGATTTCGTGACATGTTGGAAGAGAAGAAGGCAAGTTGAAAATTTGTCGTGATTTTGTGACATGTTCGAAGAAGAGGCGCAAGCTGGTAAAACTATCGCAATTTCATGACATGTTCGAAGAAGAGGCGCAAGCAGGTAAAACTGTCATGAATTCATGACACGTTGGAAGAAAAAGAGAAAGTAGGAAGAAGTGTCACGATTTCGCGACAAGTTCATAGAAAGAGAACAAGTTGTAAAAGTGTCACGATTTCGCGACATGTCGCATTTTCGTGACTTGAAGGAGCAGGAAGGCAGAGAAAGAAAAGGGTCATGATTTTGTGACATATTGCCAGGAAGGTTGTACAGACAAAAAAGTGTTGCGATTTCATGACATGTTGTAGGAGAGAGAGTCTGAAAGAAAAAGTGTCGCGATTTCGTGACATGTTATAGAAGAGAGAATTCGAGAGAAGAACTGTCGCGATTTCACGACAAGTCAGAAGAGAAAGTGAAAGCAAAGATAAAGTGTAATGATTTCATGACATGCTACAGAAAAAATAATTCAAAGTGAGAACCGTCACAATTTTGTGACATGCTGCAAATGAAAATGTCGCGATATCATGACAAAGGAAGTCTACAAAGGCTGAAAGTGTCGCGATATCGCGATAAAAGAAAAAGGCAAATTTTATGAAGGGAGAAGTGTTGCGATATCATGACAAAAGCTAAGATGAAGTGTACGGAGGTGAAAGTGTCGCGATATCATGACATGTGTTTTCACAGAAATAGTAACAAACGAAGCTGCAGAGTCATATGGTGAAGCCGACGAAGACCGATGACAGTCGATGAAGATTAGGGTTTACAGCCGACTAAGATGAGGGTTTTCATCATGAAAATTCTTGTATAAAAGGAGGGCTATTTGGAGAATTGATGTATCGATCTGTGCGAGTATCGAAGTGTGCGATATGCGATCGTAAGAGCGCAGATAGTGCAGAAGCGATGAGATGATGGTGAAGTGTGCAAAGTGAGCAAGTCATGTCGAATCAAGCTAAGTGCAAAATTCACTAATAGAGCAGAGTGCACAAAAGGAAGAAGATGATCATGAAAGTTGACTGTAGATCACAGAAGTGTGCGAAGTGATTGCGTAGAGAAAGCAAAAGGTGTAGTGCGACTGTAGATCGTAGAAGTGTGTGAAGTGTCTATTCTGTGAACAGTGATAGAGATCTGGTATGCTTTAGACCAATCAAGGTCTTGTGAAAAGGAAGGTATTTTCTTGTCAAACATTTACATTCAAATTTGAAGTCCAGGTTGCAGCTTGGCATTATTGGTTGGTGCTCCTTTCTGTTGATGCAGATAAATAAGGGGTTGTTGCTCCTTCCAGTGGGTGCTAGTAAATGATTGTAAAGTTGGTGCTTTGCAAGGGGCTAGATTTGGATGGTAGTCCAAGCAGCCGTTCTTTTTGAGGAGTAGCCATTTTGGTGAACCTCGTTAAAATCCTGTGTTGTGTGATGTTCTCTTGATGTTCTTGCAATATCTGTTTATAAGTTTTAACTGCTGCTATTTTTAGAGCTGTTAATTCATGTTTAAAAAGCTACATTGATTCACCCCCCTCTTAGTGTCGTACTAAGTACAACGGAACCTAGGGTTCCTAGCACATAAAATGATAAATAAATAATAAATAACCTAAACTAAAAGAATCACCTTTTGTATTGTCATGAAGTCCCTTCAATAAGTTGTATTATATTTCATATTCATGGATATATTAAATGATAGAATCACATAGTGTCTTATACCCCTTTAGGATTATGAGTGAAGAGTCACTATGCTTCCTAACCCTAACCCGAATCGTATAATAATATAATAATTAATATAATTAAGTATTATATTATTTATTAATATAACCATAGGACAACATGTATTATTATTATTATTATTAATTAATGTTAGGATAGTATCCTAACATGCCATCCCTCTTTGAAGAGCTTTGTCCTCAAAGCTAGAAAAATTTGGAAATATACTTCTACAAAGTTTGCCAATCTCAATATCACAGGCTTCTTGTAGTTTAGTTTGTCTTTAAAAAAACTCAATTGTCACACTATAATTCACATTAACATCGGCCACTTCTCATCTATTCACAACTTATTTCTCTAAATATTTGGTTAATTAAACCTTTGAAAATCCTTAACGAGGCAAATGCCTTATTTCTCCTAAGTTTTAGAACTTGTTTGTTAGAGATAAAGAACCTCTTTGTATTGCCACTCCCGGTAGTATATGAATAATGCTATCTTGTATTATTTATGGTCCATATTCTTCTTTTCTTGTTTCGATAACAATTTCTAAAGAAATACTTTTTTTTTTTATATACCATGGGATCTAAGAATTCCCAATCTTCTCTAATCAAAGCAAAATTTAAAGTAGAACTCACTATTTAAATATATAAGTGAGATAATAAAGAAACAGAGAATCATTTCTAAGGATGTGCTCTTAGTTGCCTCAAGTGAAGGTGATGGCTTTAAAGAGATATTTGGCCACCCGGGAAAGGTCCTACCATTGTCAATCACTATTTTCGCCGCATACACGTAAAGGTCACCCATGTTGCGATGACCAATTTATAGACACACTGCTACTTCCCCTGCTTGATTTAATACGTCATAATAAAAGGCAATTATAACTGCACTACCACACAATGAACTACTCGAGTAGTTATTATTTTCAAAATTAAATAATATCATTGTTATATCGCTCTCAAGTGTAGTATGACTGTGTGGTGTGCATCTTTTGACCTTTCAAACATATAAATTGATGTGTAGTTTCTGATTGCATAGTAAATTTTGTATTGGCCTACGACTATTTAAAAGCTATCTCATGTTGTATTTGTTTCCTCCTCCAATACTGTGAATGCCCTTTTGTTGGTGCTCTTAGGTAGATCGTCTGTGTGCAAATAAACCTTAATGACTACAATGATAAAATCTTCTTTCTGTCAATGGCTACCTGCGTGATGTCTATGCACAATCTAGATGGATCGTTGCATCATATTGTATGCACAGAAGCCCAATGTGAACACATTTTATGGCTTATTCATCGGAGTAACTTTCCCTAACTATCCAATCCATCATATTCATAACATTTTCTTCCTCGTATAGTTTCTATGCCCGTTCTAATAGGATTTGAATTTCCCAGGGAATATTGATATAATCTTGTACTTGGAACTCCAAAGAGAAAGGTGGCCAATGTCAGAATCACACCTCCCGCAACCCTCAATATTACAGGTAAATTCTTTGAGGACTTCCAATGTGGTCCTAGGAAAATGTGGCAAGCGAGGAATGCTATAAAATGAGTATGAAAGGTATTGAACTCCCTCTTTTTTATAATAACAGTGCTCTATATTGTTTAGTGCATAGGAAAAACATGATGTGCAATCTTCTATGGAGATGGTCTTTCTTCTAAGTTGTGATCGTGATAGTTGGTGAATTTGATTGTGAGATTTTCCTCCATAGTATGTTTGATGAAATAAAAGGGCTCTATGAATTCGTTAAGTGTGGCCATCTACCAAGTGTCTGTTACCAACTTGAGTGCCATGTGCCTATGAATTTCTTCAATGTGGCTCGATGCTTGTAAGCTTACATGTTGGTAAGCTATACACATAATACCTGCAAACTATGTACGGGCTCGTTATTAATATCATCCACAACTTTGTTTATAACTATTCATAATATTTGAAAAAAATTTAGCTAAATTTTGTAATGTCTATTCAAGATGGGTCTTGACAACAAATCCCTCATTTTTTCTCCATGTATGGCAGAGTATGCGCACAATAGATATTATCACCCATAACTTAATCGATGTGTTTTAGAATCGATTACTATGTTTGACATTCATTCGCAACACAGGAGTGTGAGAGATTGTAAGGAAGAAACTTTTCATGACACTTAGAATTTAAGGGAATCCAAATGTATTTTTGTTTTTAATTTCTTATTTTACGTTTGAGCAGTCATCTAGCTTGACAGTGTGGTTGGTGTGGTATGCAGTTGGCCTGCAATTTCTGGTCCGAGTTGCTGCTAGATTTCATCTTTGAAGTTGAGAGATCGTTCATTAGCACTGGTCTCCTGGTTTGGATGGTCACGGTGGGCTTAGGATTTGAAAATGGCTTTGATGATGTGATTCCCATAAAGCCTATGGTTCCTCACATTTTTAAATACATATGTTTTGTTATATGTTAGGCTCAATTTCCCTTTCGAAGAAGAGTAAGCTTGAATTACTGATGAAAATACACCCAAAAAAACTCTAAAAGATGGCATTGAATTTGAGATGGATGCTCACAAAGATTTATATTCTATCCATTATATGTGATTTGTTCCAGGTTTTTGTGAACCGAATTAAAGATGTGAACCACTGTTTTATACTATCCACATTTTTCAAAACCAAAAATTGATGATGAAAGGATTCATACTGAATGTCACTAAGAATGAATGATAGTGCATGGCGTTGGTCCTCACATGTAGATTCAGAAAATTTTGACAAGTCCTTCACTTTATGTGCCCAATTGTTTGAATTACCACCAAGCCGAGCAACCATTTCAATCAAATAGAAAGGATGGTAATGGTACTTTATAATTTTTAAATACGAATTCAACTACAACTAGACAATTCCACAAAGAAGGATCATTGACACTGCATAGGAAATGGGAAATGGCAGAGGTGGCCATGGAAGCAGACGGACAGGGCTGCATTCCTTAGATTTTGTTTCTTTTGCTTTTGCAATCTGAAATTCACTTGCAACTAATTTGGAGCTATGAGAATACTCAAATGTAACCTCACTGGGAATGATGTCCTTCATGAGGATTGGACCTCCTAAATTTTGAGAAATAGTTTTAGTAGCACCAGGTGAAGGAGAGAAATAAGGAGCTTTAGTGGATGTTAGTACAATGAAAATAACTTTATGATACTCAGCACCTTGAGCCTCTATTTTGTTTGCATAGGTGATACTAGGTTGGATTCCACTTTGATATGCATTGTAATTTTTAGAAACTTTTGTTTCTTCCTCTACATTAAAAAGAACATTGCAAACAACATTGGAGATATTGCAAACAATATTGGAGATATTTTTAGGGTTTGGATTTTTTTCATTCTTGGGGAGTGCAATGGGTTTTTCTATAAGTTCTCTGGTTATGGGATCTTCCTCCTCATAATATTCCATGGCTATGGGATCCTATTCTTCCTGGGATTTCATGGCTAGGTCTCCTCTTGCATTTCCATTAAATATTGTATAATACGATCATAATGTTCCATTTGTTTTTTTTTTGTTTTTGTTCAATCATTATTCTAATTTCTGCAATGTCATTTTTCATTTCCTTGACCAATGTGGTTGGATCCATAAGGTTCTGATACCAGATGGTAGGAACCTAGGGTTCCTAGCACATAAAATGATAAATAAATAATAAATAACCTAAACTAAAAGAATCGCATTTTGTATTGTCAGGAAGTCCCTTCAATAAGTTGTATTATATTTCATATTCATGGATATATTAAATGATAGAATCACATAGTGTCTTATACCCCTTTAGGGTTATGAGTGAAGAGTCACCATGCTTCCTAACCCTAACCCTAATATTATAATAATATAATAATTAATATAATTAATTATTATATTATTTATTAATATAACCATAGGATAACATGTATTATTATTATTAATTAATGTTAGGATAGTATCCTAACAGTGTTTACCCTACCTTATCTCCAATAGATTTGGTATTAGACATTAAAATTTTTGTGGCACAATAATTTCTTGATCCATAAATTAGTATCAACTATGACAGATCTTTAATATTTAAATTCCAACTACCTATATTTATGATTAATGGCTTCCTTTAATGTCATCTTGAGCTATCCTTCATGAAGCATTCTATTTCATTAGTGCTTACACCATCATATTGGAAATAGACTTCTTGGGTGAAATAATCCCAACAATATTTAGTGCTAATAACAACTAACTATGGTAATTATTCCAACCTTGATGTAATCTTCAAATGATCATGATTCTCACTTGCACCCTTATGCTAGACTATTGGTTCCTTACTAGCCTTAATGCCAACTAACTTAAGTAACTCTTCCAAGTATGGTGTCTACTTTAAGGAGTACGTGCTAACATATATGCCATGACATCACCACCAATAAACTATGATTACACTTTTTATTTGGCACTAACATTAAGTGCCTCTTGACATCAGGTCCTACAAGATACTAATATCTCTAACTAGGAAATACTCTAAGGTTTGGTGCCAAAATCGATAATTTTAGTACCAACCTACCACCTGTCAAGGTAGTGTAATTCACTATAGAATCACTCTCAATAATAATTTTTGGTATGACACATACCATACTTCATGGTACTAACACACTCAATGCAAAAGTACAATAAGGTTTTTGAGAGACATTCCTCCAAGTTGCCTTATCTTATCAAACAATTTTTAATGGCAAGGAGTCCATTAATTGAATATATGATCATATAATACGGAATTCATCATCACACTAATATCCCTCTCTACTAAGGGGCATAGGATATGAATACCCATTTTTTATTATATAAATTAGATAACAAGGTTAGGGTCCTTCTTAACATTAGAAGTTTTAGTGGGGATCTAAAATTAAAATACCACTTTATGCAATGGTATCTCATTGGTGCATCCTTGAAGATAATTATTGTGAATGCAATTGGTGCCCAAAGTGTTATTATTAGCATATTTATCCAATATGTAATCCAAAACTAGTTCTCAATTCTCTTCTAATAGGGTATCTCATCCAAATACCAAGTAGTACTATGATATATTTAAGCATGAGATCTAGTTTAATTTATATTTTCTATCATATATAGTTTTCAAGTATACATATGATGATTTCATTTCCTTTATATATTTTTCTCTTTCATACTTATTTACCAACATGACAATAGGCTATCCATTCAATCATAAAGATATGCTTCTACCAACATATTAAATTATTCATTTATTTATGAAGATATTATTTTAACATAATTATGTTTCTATTCCATTTCAATGCTATCATCTAGTTATCATAGCATATGCAACATAATCCAATAAAAGTATTATTGGTCAAATATCTGCCTATAATACAAACATACGTTTGTGCACCCTAGACATGGCCAACATTGAAAGGTTGAAGGAAAGAAATATCCTTCAAGACAATATCCAAAGAGGGTTGGTTCCCTTACTAAATCCTACATCAATTTAAAGTTTAGAGTTACTAGAAAGAAACAAGAAATGACGGAAAGAGATGGGAAATATGTCTATAATCTGAATGATGTAGGATGGGGATAGACTAGCAGTGAAAATTCAAATTGAGTATTGGGAAGCATATAACAAAAAGAAATGCAGAAGAATGACTTACAGTTCATGGAGACAACTTCCAAAAGTGCATTCTAGTATTCATTCCCTCATTAACAGTATTTAAATACAAATGCAAAATTTAAACTTTGGAAATAATAGGCATGAATGTAAAGAGAAGTGATATCAAGAAGAAAGAAATCACACACAAAACCATTCAATGAATCAGAAGCCGAACACCCTTCTATTTATGCAAAAAACTCAAAGTGTTTTTTGCAGAATGTCTATCCTTCCTTGTTGCATACAAATATCTAGTATTTATAGAGGATTTTGCCTCTTTCATTTAATACATATAAAGACAAAATGTCCCTGGATTAGGAACCAACTAGAAGAATTTCCTCCTCAAAAATCCTTGAAAAATTTTCCTTTTGAAGTAGAAATCCAGCTTTAGTAGTGAGATTCATGGGGAATTAGCATGCTTGGACGGCGATGCATTGGGACGCATCAGAACTGGAGAAAAACAAGAATTTTGGTCATTGAATTTGTGTCATTATTGCACCTTGGAAATATAACTTTGCCAAGACAGTCCACCAAATATTAAAGCTACTTTGAAAAGATGCAAAATTGGTAGATGGTGCTTTGGAAATTGCCAACATAATTCTTTGGTATTTTATCTTACAGATATTCAGCTAAAATTCAGGCTCAAAAACTATTGACTTGGTTTCAAAAATGAAATTTCATTACCTCTTGGTCTTTCCCAAAAAAATTTGCACAGTTGATGTCTTTGTAAACTCTCTTTGTTGTTTTAAAATTAATTTTGCCCAAATACGATGATCGACCTTCTTGGGAAAAATGCCTTGTGCAAATTTCTCTACCTTCCTTTTATCCGTGCTTCCATTTAGAGTGAATACCCAAAAAATCTAGCAATCCCTTCAATTTCATTTCTCATGCACTTTTGAATCGTGTTCTACACCATTTTATATAGTTTCGCCCAAGGAAGGGGTGAATGAGAGTTTCACCCCTCGCTTAGGGCGAAAGTACTCTTCTTATTACCTTTCCTAACATTTTAATAAATACCCCATGACTTGTGTCTTATCCTGATGCTTTACATTGTGTTTCACCATTTTGATTTGTCAATGTTCTATTTCCTTCAAAACTCACATTCACCCAAGGGAGAGGTGAATGGGACTTTCGCCCCTCACTTAGGGTGAAACCCCTTTTGAATTTTCAACACTAGCCTTGGCACCATTCATCTTGTTTTTTCCTCTTTTAAAATGTGTTCACTCTAAAAGGAGGTGAATGGAGCTTTTGCCCCTCCTTTGGGGTGATAGCACCTTTAATTCTTGCATTCCATGATTTTGAAATTGGGCCCACACACCTTTCCACATTGCACTGTGTTTTCACCCCAATAAGGGGCGACAAGGATTTTCACCCCTTACTAGGGACTAAAGTGCCTTGGTATTTTAACTAAGGCCATCAACTAGTGCTTTCTAAAAATTGCTATGCTTTTACCTTGTCTGCTTGAAAATGAGACCACTACTTTTACCTTTTGAAATGTAGTTTCATCCCAACGAGGGGTGAAAGGGCTTTTCGTCTCTTCTCTGGGGTGAAAGTCTATTTGAATTTTTGACCTCCTCTAAAATTTTACTCTAATTTTTTGCACCTTAATTTTTATATTATATTCACCTCATAAAGGGTTGAATGGGGCTTTCACCCCTCCTTTGGGGCGAACACACCCTTGACTATTTTTTTGTCCAGTCAAGCTGCCCTTGCAAATTTTGTGAAAGTAAAGATGTTTCACCCCAAGGAGGGGTGATAGAGATTTTCACCCCTCTCTTGGGATGAAAGTGCCTTGGCCTTTAAAACTATTACGCGCCATGATTTTTAGTATTCAAACCCAATTTGGGGGCATCCATTAAAACAGATTACTGCATCTTGCCCAAAAACATGAAAAAATTATTTTTATTTCCATTAATTATAGGCACTTTCATTTTAGACCAATTTTGTCAGTGCTGGAAAACTATAAACTATATTTCTTCGACTATTATATTTTAGACATAATATCAATGTTAATTTCACCTTAAAACCCATTATTTCATGGCACAAAGTCCATGAAAATTAATTAAAGATGATTAAAATAAAAATTAATTACTGCAATATAAATTGAAGAAAGAAGGAACTTAGTCATTATACTTTACCACTTTTACAACAAAAATTGTTCAACAAAGTTTTATCAAAATTTTAATGTGACATGATGTCAAAACTGCCAATAATTTTGGTAGCTCTCGGGGTATCTAGCTCACATGGATGCAAGTGACCCCAGACATTTATCAATTGGGATCTCAGTGATCCCCTTCATGGGCTGCATTAGTTGGCACTTCTAGTTTAGATGCATTTTTTTGTGGCTGCCTGCTTTGCTGTTGATTTCTCTTCTTGCTCAGTCAAACTCGCACAAGTGGCCTCATAAACTATATTTTTTTTTCAGCCCAAGCATCTATAGTGAACATGGAAGGAAGACTAAGTGAATCAAAAATGTACTGTAGAGTCCCTATATGCTCTAGGTTGAAGCACTTGGATCTCTAAGCCAAATAAAACAATGATGAATCCATGTGGGTGAGCTTCTTCATGAGCGGTAGAACCTATACTTTTGTGATCGACTCTACCCAACTATCAATTTTTGACATATCCTAGATAAAATTATTCAATGCGTCCTCAGATTGTTCCTTCAATAGGGGCTCACCATAATCATCTATGAAACTTGGGAATCCCATGTTAGCAAGGGCATCAAAATGAACAAGTGCAATGGAGTGCTCTTGTTCAAGCATGGTAAGTAGCTTCCTACCCTCCCTCACCAAGTCCAATCTATGAAAATAGTTGCACAAAGTGACCTTAGCATCGAATTAGGTTTGATCCATTCTGCTCATTGGGTGAGTACGCATATTGGACTGGGAAAGATCCTAAATCCTTATTACCAATTCTAGATGTGGCTCGAGAAGATCTTCCATAGTCTCCACTAAATACCCATTCAATTGGAATTGAGGCATGCTTTTGTTGCCATATTTGCATAATTTTTAGACAAAAAATGGTGGGATTCCTTGATTTTCTTTGTGGAGAAACATGTAGCTTGTGCAGCCTTCTCAGAAAGTTGATTCTATATAGAGTCCAACTGGGCTATGACTATCTGTACTTTTTGCTCCACTAATTTTGTTTTCTAGTGGGATTCTACCTGTTGTTGCCACTATTCCACCTCCTTGGCCATATTTTCTTACTGTGCCCTACTTTTACCTAAAGCTTCCTCAAGCTCAATAATATTTGCCTTGAACTTATATAATCTCTGCTTGTAGTGCTCGTCATACAAATAGAATAAGCTCATGTCAAATTGGATGTTCCCCATCTTCTTAGTAGTGTCAATATTTGTTAGGTCCCCTATTATGACTTCATAAGCATAATTTATTGGAGTCATTTCTACTTGTTTATTTTAGATCTTTGGGATTATCTTGGTGGTGTGGGCCTCCATTGCAACTATATAAAATACAACCTTCTTAAGTGGCTTCATTGGGGCCTGCACTTATTTTATCTTGAAGCTATTTAGCCACTATGACAAACTCAGACGAGTTCAACTGATATTCCTTGCAACCTGATCTTCTAGCATTACCTTTGCCTCCAACTTGGGTGGCACTTGTAGTTCCAAAAATGGGGTGAAAGGAAATAGAGCCTATTGAAAGGTTTGGCTCAAAATAAGAAGTGGAAACCAAAACAAGGGGTGGAAAAAAAATAGTAGAGGGTATGGAAGTGTTGGGTTCAGCTGTAGTCAGGGTTATGCATAAGGGGTTGGATTCAAAATGTACTTGTAAAAAAATGGTGAATCCTAATTGAAATCAAGATGAATCATGGTGAATCCTAAGCAAATAAAATCAATCATCTTCATACAAAAATTTGGGGTATTTTAAGCCCTAAAATATAAAGTTATATTTGGGGAATATTTTGACCTATTAAATGATCTTATAACTTTAAAACAACACCACCACTAGATCAGGCTCAAAAAGAGCTTTCCAAAAAGTATAAATATGCCTATGTTTGGATATATATTTTCGTGAATTGACCCTAAGAAAAATTTAGTCCTAAAAATTTTAGGTGAATGGGCCGACATTGAGGGTCCTCATATTCACCAATTTTCAATTTTAGAAATCCTAATATTTACCCAATTTGTGAATATTCACCACTATGCATAATCCTGGATATAGTCACACTTACTCATGGAGGACCTTGTGTACTTATAATTGTGGAAGAAGTGATAGGAATGGAAGATAAGGTAAGTGAAAATGGATTTGGGATCGATGCAAATGAACTGAAGGAAAGGGAGACCAAAGAGAAGGGAATAGAAGATGAAGTAGTAGTGATCGATGGCTGAGAGGTGGAGGTGAAATGGAAGTAGAGGGTATGCCAAAAGGTGGAGCAATAGATGTAGAGATTGTGGGCGAAGAAGTGACAACCACTAACTGCTCCTGAGTGGAAGATGAAAAGAGAGACATACCTTCGGGCTTAGGCACCATGTGATACGATTATGGAGGTGGCTATGAGATAGGTTCCTCTTGGGATTGTTGTTTCTCCATATCTATTTCAAGATCTATGACCTTCATCTATTGGTCTAGCTACTTTTCCTAACTCAAAGGAGGATCCTGGAAAATGCTAGTCTGAGTGTCTGATACTGATGAAGGAGGATTTACTACAGATGAAGAAACTGCTCTGGTCCTTGGCTTATTTATTGCCTTGGGAAAATGAAATGCCTCTATTAGGATCCTATCCTAACATTAATTAATAATAATAATAATAATAATGTAAATTGTATATCTTATGGTTAAAATATAAAATAATATAATAATTATTTATATATTAATTATTATATTATTTTAACATTAGGGTTGTGAATCTTCACTCATAACCTAAAAGGGGTATAAGATATTATGCAATCATACCTTTTGGGATATCCATGAAATATTATATAAAACATTTATTAAAACATTGAAGGGACTCCTCGACAATCCAAAAGCGATTCTTTTTGTTTTAGGTTATTTATTTATCAATTTATGTGCTAGGAAACCTAGGTTCCTACCATCTGGTATCAGAGTCTTATGGATCCAACCATATTGATCAAGGAAATAAAAAATGACATTGCAAAAATTAGAATAATAATTGAACAAAAAAAATAAAATAAATGGAACGTTCTAATCATATTATACAATATTTAATGGAAATGCAAGAGGAGACCCTAGCCATGAAATCTCAGGTAGAAGAGGAAGAACCCATAGCCATGGAATCCCAGGTAGAGGAAGAACCCATATTCGACGAATCCCAGGTGGTAACCATTGCTCTTCCCAAGAAAGAAAAAAATGCAACTGAACATATTGCTCCAAAACCTAAATTATTAGTTTCTCTAGATGAGCCCATAACCAAAGAACTTTCAGAAATACCTATTGCACTTTCAGAAGAAATTATTCAAAACCTTAATAATGAAAATATATTTTTAAAAGAAATTACATGTGAAGAAGGAGAGGAAAAAAATAGAAAGGAAATTGTAAGTGAAATTTCTTTTCATTCGGAGGAGCCCGTAATCATGAAATCCCAATTGGTACCTATTGCACTTCTGGAAAATAAAAAAAAAAAATTAAACCATCAAGAGAGCAAGAACCTTTCCCCCAATCCAGTTTATTCCTTGGGGGTGACAAACCAAATCAAGTTGACCACCGCCCTCTCCATTTATTAAACCATAAATTTTCATTAATTTCATTGAGACAGGCGGGGCAAACCTCTCTACTAAAATAAAGGAAAAAAATAGAAATTTTGCTTTAAAAATAACTATCTCTCAAATAGAAACTTCCATGAAACAACCTATCGATTATGACATCAATAGAAAAATGATATTGCAGAAGGCATATTTTCTCAACTTGAAGGATTACACTGCAAGGTTGTTCTCTGATGCACGTCCACCTCCATGGCCACCACCATAACTAAAACTAAATTATACAAATACTATACTGAAAATATTGAGAATTTTTCCTAAGGAAGAATTCTTGGACATATCCAACCAGTACAACTGTGTCATATACTAATGAAAAAAAAAACTACATCGTACCGAGAATAAATGACTAAGTTTGTCTTTTAAGAAACTTTGTGAATAATTCCCTTAGATTTTTAAAATACAAGAAGCTCAAATGGTTGTTTAAGGCGGAAGAATTTAATATAAGGTGATTGATAGAAAGGATATGGTTTACAAAATGCTATAAATTCCAAGAATGGTTACTTATATCTCAGTATTAATAATGGGGATCGTTGAATTGCATCAACGACACAATAGTCTCATCAACTTTCTTTATCAAGAGGGATTTATGGATGAGCAATTTACTCAGCCTGAGAAGCTGCAGGATAAAAGCAATCCTCATTTTGCGGAGGAAGAGGTAACCTTGTTTTTTTTTTTTTGAGGATACTCTAAAATTGGTTGAAAATTTCTAAAGAACGTCTACTGAGTGCACAACTAGTGGCAGTGATCCTCTATATTTTGGTAGACAAAATGGTTACCTCAAATGATGGCGTTATCTCCTTGGGTTTTAGAATGATACGACTGCACTCTCCATTTCAATTGGAGTGCAATTGAATTTTTCAGGGAGAAAATATTTGTAAGCAACATTATCCATGTAAGTGTTGGCACTGCATCCTCTTTTCCACCCTCACAATCCTTGGTTTGGTGGACAAATAGATAGTATCATTAACGTAGGACTCCAAACTTACATTTTGTTTTTCCACCATTTGCAAAATTAAATACAACCTTAATTAGAAGTCCATTGACATTTCTTCAAGGATTAATAAGAATAATGTGGTGTCTTGGCAATTTTTTTTACCGCAAGCTATTTCAGGCCCTCCCAAATGAATCAGCAGAAGTGGATTCCATCACAGTTTGCAATAGAGTTAGAAAATTCCAGTGGCAAAACTTTCCAACAAAAGTTCCTGATAATTGGAAGCCTCATGGATATGAGCAGCATTTCTATGAGCAACCTTGCTCATCGTAAACTCAATATTTGATCTGTCATTTTCGCATTTTGACCACAAAGTATAAAACCATTTAGTTGGCTATTGGAAAGTACTAGACATTCAAGTCTTCATAAATTTCCATTGGGATTCTGCCATTCAAACATCATCAATTTCCATTGGGATTTGTCGTTCAAATTGGAGTGGCCAAACTCAAAAATCTGATCTTCATACAGTCCACATTTTAGGTGGTAATGAGCCTCTAAAATGGTTCTTCCAAGTTCTCAACTGCTGAAGATTTGTAAGCTTACCAATTGAAGCAACACCTCACTAGATAGATTTTTATCAATATAGTAGAAGAGAAGACAACTCGAGATATGACCTAGCTCTGGAAGAATACCAAAAAAAAATATTATTGGAACTTAGGTTGAGAACAACAAGAAGACTGTAGTTCACAATACTCGATGGTATGATAATTATTTAAAATATTGATACACCCAGAGAGTCGGGCAAAAACTCCAAACTTACACAGAAACAAATATATAGTGAAATCAAGCTGGACAAATTAACTAAAAAGACGGTGGCAAACATTCCAATCCATAACATCCAATTTAGTCAAGTTAGACAAATTACCAAAATTAATTGGCAAGGTTCTCAACACCATGCTCTCTATATTCCTCACTCCCAAATTGTAGAGTTTATATATGTTAGGAGGCACATTCCTTATGCTAGTACAAGAACAATTGAACTCTCTCAAGAATGGCTGGTTTGTGATATAATGAGGCAACGCTTGCAGTTCCTCGTAGTATGAAAAGTTCAAATACTCAAGCATTGTGATGTTTTCCAAAATATCTAAATTCTCTAACGTAAAATTGAGCCTACAATTGGAAAAATCCAGATATTGCAGGCATGTCAGCTACTTAAATGAAACAGGCAAACGCTCCATTCAAAGATAACCCACTCGCAACGATTATGAGACAAAATTGGTCACTTTGATGACAAAACCGTTTTTCAAGAGGGGTGGAATGTTAGGATCCTATCCTAACATTAATTAATAATAATAATAATAATAATAATAATAATATAAATTGTATATCTTATGGTTAAAATATAAAATAATATAATAATTAATTATATATTAATTATTATATTATTTTAACATTAGGGTTGTGACTCTTCACTCATAACCTAAAAGGGGTATAAGATATTATACAATAATACCTTTTGGGATATCCATGAAATATTATATAAAACATTTATTAAAACATTGAAGGGACTCCCCGACAATCCAAAAGCGATTATTTTAGTTTTAGGTTATTTATTTATTTATCAATTTATGTGCTAGGAACCCTAAGTTCCTACCAGCCTCTTCCATATTTCTCTTCATTCACTAAGTCCTCCTTTAAAACACCAATGGTTGTTCCTCTTCACACGTGTCACCTCTTCAACGACTAGGTGATCTTCCTTAGCCACTTTTTCTTCACTATCGAACTTTTGGAAATTTTGAGGTACAACCTTGGAGAAAGTGATGGACTGATAGATGTTGCATAATTCATCATATGTATCATAGAATGCTTCATCCATATTCAACCTATAAGTTGATGTAATTTTTCCCTAGTGGACCCTCATAATCCACCAATTGGTGATCTTTTCCTCAGACCATGTAGGTAGCCAATTTTTCATTTGATTGAATAAAACCGAAGGAGGAATATGTTGTGTATGCACTATAGGGTTGTACTTATATTTTTGCTCATAAAAATCATGCCATGATGGAAATGACATCATAGCCTCAATATGCCACTCCAAATCATGTCCCTTTGGATTATTGCATTGCTATTGAATATTGGGCTAAGGTCAACAATGAAAATATTTGGCCTTGGTCAAGATTGTAAAATGACCCAATGGGTCATAGCTCAACCTTTGGGGTAATTCCACCAAACCAAGATCCTAGAGAGCCCTTATAAGTAATTGGTTCTATCCAGCTTGGATCACCTCAATACTACCGATTTTGAAGAGCATTGTGCATGTTTTCCTTTTACCTCACCCTGCTCCATAAATATCATTAATGTAATCATTATGGTGCACCACCTCCATATCAAAGATATACTCTATGGCAAAATATAGGATCAAGAATGGCTTTCCCATGAAGCCAAAAATTTGCACAACTATGTCTTATGTTAACAAGAAAATATTGCCCTTCTTCATAGGGACAACCACTTCTCTCATCACCAGTGACACTTTCTCACACTTTCCACAAATGAGCTCAATTGCAAGGACAAAAAACAAGTGGTTAAAGTTATAAAATGACTCCCTCCTTGATAGATTGGGATTACACATGTAAACTAGAAAAACCTTGTTGGCCTCATCAACCTATTTAACAACTATGAAGGAAAAGTGTTGGTGCAAGTGGAAAATGAAATACCATATTAGAAATGATGTGTTCTTGAATGATGTTTCTTCTCCAGTATTCATATTTTCCAATTGAATGTACATTTTTTTTACAATAAAATCTGCCCAGTCAAAATAAATTGAATTTTTATCTCATGTCAATGTTGTTGGGGCGTAGAACTCCACCTATGATATGCACTACACCAGTGCTACCTGAAAATTTTAAACTATAAAATCCAAAATGAGGTTAGAAATCCATGCAATTATTAAAAATATATCTGGGATCTTAATATAAAAGTGGTTTAGGTAGATTTGGCAACTGCCCTAGCTGTGGCTCCCTGATTAACTGCATATCCATAAACTGTCTTATTGACACTGTAGACAAATACTTCTCCTGTTCATTGAGATGCAATTTTTTTAATATTACATCAAAGGGAGGATTCAATCCATAAGAAAATGCATCCTGAACTGTGTTGGAAGAAATGGTGAAAATCATGTCCCCATTTGCTTTTCAAACATCCCTGGTAGCTGGGTTATAAAATCTAGAAATTATCTTCACTAGCTCTGGGTAAGAATTTTCGAGCATACACAAGTACTAGAACAACTATGCATAATATGCCACAATAAATGGACTATCCAATGTCAATATCTTCCTGATGGTGAATTCCACATCTTGGCATACTTTAACCATGCCTTTGTTGGTGATGACGCAATCTCCAATTTTTGCCATGGTGTTAGAGTATGGGTCCAAGCCAATATTCTCATTTCTTTGGGCCTTCTTGGAATTATTTCCACCCTCTGCTCTCTTATTTGACTGATTTGGCTCAAAGACATATTTTACTTCTGTAGTTATCTTGCCCATAATGAAAATTTTGATAAATCTCTGAGGTGCTCTACAACTTTTACAAATAATAGCTCAAAAATACACTGGCATTTTTTTTTTTAAATTTGATCTTTGAACAATGTTACGTGTTTAATTTATAGGGAGCACTTCCAACTATCGAAGTAAATGTGGTGTAACTCTTTGGTGAATTCGGAAGGGTGTGCACCTTTTTCCACTCAAATGGCACTATTTCCCATGATTTTTAATAGTTATTAACCTCCATTCATTGTAGAATCTTCTTTGAAAACTATGTTTCTGCCAGGGCAACCTTCAAAAAGCTTACCCTAGGGAAGGAGTTCACCATGTGTGAGTTGATAATTTCACTTTGGTAAAAAAAAAAATATCTCACTCCTTGGGGGACATAAAAATGCCTTCCAAAGAAAATCTGGGCACAATCATTTTCAACCAGGCACTCCAAACATGCATCACAATGTCAATGGACACTTTGAAAATTCATCACGTGCTGATAAAGAAGTCTAATGGGTGAAATTATCTTAGGAGTGTGCTTCCTTTCTTCTCCTACGCTCCTGAAAATGCCTTCAACCTGTTTGATTAATCTTCATGCCCAAACCTTCCTTTTAAAATAATTTGCTTCTTTTAATTTCACCCCAATATTTAGAAAAAGCAATTTTAAAATAATTCAGATTTCTTTTATAAAAAAGTTTTTAACTTGGAGTTAAAAAAGCATGCTTTAAAAAATATCATCTATTTTTGACCCAAATTTAACTTCACCCTCCACTTTTAAAACTTTCATGCGAAATAAAACATTTCTTTTCTTTTTTTCTTCTTTTTTTTGCTTTCTTCTCACCTCCCTTTTTTAAATATATATATCGCTTGCTTTAAATATTTTATTTTCAGCACTAAATCATTGGGGTAATAATATTTTTAAATTATTTTCTCTCTTCTTTTTCTTTTCTATTTGTCCCTTTGATTTTAAAAAATACATTCATCTTACTTGGTTGACCAAAACACTTGCTGAAAATAATTACAAAGAATTTAAATCAATTGCTCGAATTTGATAATGCTATCTTTCGTTTAAAAAAAAAAAAAGGTTTTTTTTTTCAGGGAGAAGACATATTTTTGGGGTGAAAATGAATTTTTTGAAGGCAACATCTCCCTAACGAAGTCATATGTATCTTCTTCTTTTTTATAAATAAAAAAGAAAGAAAAATGATTGTCATAATTTTGTACATATTTACATACTGGCACCCATGATCTTGTCACTAAAAATAGGCTTTCAGATGAAGACCGTTAACTAGGATTGGTAGCTTTCGAATATCCATGTCTTGGAGATGATATGCATTGGACGAATTTACCCCTAAGACCTGAAATGGGCCTTCCCAAATTACTTTAAATTTACGATGTTTTTTAGGATTAGCTTTGTTCTCATTCCACTTAAGCACCAAATCTCCAACTTTAAAATTTCACTCTGTCATCTTCTTGTCGAACCACCTCTACGTCATTCTAGCATGTTCCATGAAAGAAACATATGCCTTTTCTCTTTCTTCCTCAAGTTGTAGAAGTTGGGCAAACCTTGCAGTCATAGGGTCATATTCATCATCTTCATCATTGAGCATCCATAAGGTTCAGAGAACTGGGAGTTAAATATGGGTAGGAAAAACTACTTCTTTACCATACACCAAGGATTAAGGAGAAGTTTTAATGGAATTCTTTGCTAATATGTGATCCGCCCATAGAGCTTGATTTAAAAATAGATGCCAACTCCTTTTGTTGCTTCTAAGTGTCCTCTTAAAATTCGAATCAAGTTCTTGTTCATGGGCTTGGCTAAGCCATTTACATATGGATAATAATTAGAGAAAGTTTTTATATAAATTCCATACTTTCTTGCAAATTCAGTAATCTTCACTCCAATAAAAGGAGTCATGCTATTTTTCACAATGACATCTAGTATGCCGAAATGAGTAATCAACCCCTCAAGGAAATAGATGACTATCGCCTGATCTACCTTTTTTATTGGAATAGCTTTCACCCACCAAGTAAAGTAGTCAGTTACTGTCAAAATATATTTATGTTCAACAAAAGAGTGGGTATTAATGGCCCCAATAAAATCTAAGCCCCACTATTGAAACAGAGCTTCCACCTGGATCGTATGTAGAAGCAATGATGCCTTCTTATTCCTATCGACATATCACTAATAGTTATCACAACTCTGAATCACTTTGTGTGTGTTTACAAAAATATTGAGCCAAAAATATTCATCCTGAATGATTTTCAAGGCCATAGGTCTACCTGCATAGCGTCCACCAGACAAGACAAAGTGGAATTCCTCAAAAATATTCTATTTTTTGATTCTTTAATGCACCTGAGGGGCACTCCATCTATGTTCTTGTGGAATAAACCATTCAGTAGTAATACATATTTAAGGGCCTGTAGTCTAAACCTTCATATTTGTAAGGAATCAAGATGATATGGGCACTTTACAAATATAAATAATTTGATAATGTCTTCTATCCAGTCATGATCGTTTATTGTTTGATTAGAAATATTTCTTTTGATGATAAACTCATCATGTGATTGTACTAGTGACTGAGGAGATGCACTTTTATCCAACTCTTGATAGAGTGTCTGATCGCAAACCAATTTGGTCAATCGAATCTCCACATCATACTCCTAAATCTTGGAGACCTAGCCTACTCTTTTATCACCAAGATCTCCTTTAATAATAAAATTCTTGAAATCTAGATGAATAACATAGAAAATTGTATTGCTTTGTGAAATGAAATGTTAGAATTTATTTAGGGACTTCATCACTGCATAAACCTACTTTCAATGAAATTGTATTTTTCCTGGTGTGGTTGAATGACTTGGCTTAGAAAAGTTATTCGTTGTTCATCACCATTGTCCTACTTTTATATTAGAACAACAACATAACTTTCCTACTCGCCCATTGCATAAAGGACATAATCCATTGAATAATATAAATTGATCTATATTGGTGCTTGGATGATTCTCTCTTTAATATCCTAGAATGCCTTTTGCCTTTTCTCCATCCATTTTAATTCTACGTTTTTCTTCAGGCCTTCGACCATTGGCTTCACTACTTGAGAAAAATCAACAATAAATTTATGAACAAAATTGATTTATCCAAAAAATAATTGTAGGTCCTTCTTATTGGCTGGCAGTGGCAATTTTAAGAGAGCTTCATCTCTCATAGGATGAATGGCTAACCCTTCCTTTGAAATGACATGTCCTAAGAGCTTTCCCTCCTTGACAACAAATATAGATTTCTTTGGGTTGATGGAAATACCAAACTCTCGATACTTTTTAAACACTTGTCTTAGATGTGATCCATGCTCTTTCCTATGATGTGAAAAATAGTCATATCATCAAGGTATATCACAATTATTTGGTTCAACAACTCACCAAAGGTGACATCCATTGCTCTTTAAAAGGTGGTGCTAGTATTGGAAAGACCGAAAGGTATTCTATGATAGGCGAAAGTGTCCCACTTGGTAGTAAATGTTGTTTTATGCCGGTCCTCATCCTTTAACCAGATATTATTATAGCCAGAGAAACCATCAAGTAGTGAAAATATTTGCGCTCTAGAAACAACGTGAAGGATCTGGTCAATCTGTGGCAAGGGATAATAATCTTTCAGGGATGCCTAGTTCAAATTACAAAAATTTATGCATAAAAAAATATCTCAATTCTTATTTTGTACTAGAACCAAATTTTCCATCTAGGTCGAGTTTTTGATGGGGTAGAAGATTTTCACCTCCAACATCTTGAGCAGTTCTACTTTCATCAGTACTTCAATTTTTGGATTAATTGGCTGTTGTTTCTGCAAAAAAGGTTTTATATCTTCCTACAATTCAATGGTATGCTGAGTCATATTTTTGTCATATCCTTTTAGATTGTGATAACTCCATATGATAATTTTAGGTAATTCATAACACATCTCCTTAATCTCCTTGAGATCTTCTAGAGTACAGTTCATTCTGAATTTGATTGTTTTATCAGATTCCAATTACATTTTCTTACACTTCTTCTCATTGAAATTAATATTGTGCTTCTCCACTATGTCATTCTAGTCAAACATGCTCTCAAGTGAAATTAATCCCATGGGAATGTGATTATTTTTCAACAGAATCATCCTTTCCATTTCATCATTGACTATTATTATTTATTCTATACCACTGGCTTTCTTAATCAAGAAATTAACTATCTACTCATCATTATTGAACACCTGCCAGTAGAGGTTTTTATTGGGGACTAATGGTCTAAAAATAATCCTTACAATATTTTGTCTCCTTACCACTTGCTCTAGATGAGAGAAGTTAGCACCAAGGGATGCCAAGATGTCTGCGTGATTATTCTATTCTCACGAAATCGCTTGAACATTCAATGTTGTAAAGGACTCAAAAAAATCCCATAGCTTACTATGGTAGGCATTCAAATAATGTTGCTTTCACACACAATTTTTTGTAACCTGATTTACAATAAGCTCAAAATCCCCAAAAATCTACAATTGTTTATTTTCAAGCTTCTCCACTTTCTTCAGGCCAAGATACAGTGCTTGTTGGATATTTTGAGTCCCTAAGCCAAAGTTGTCATTGATGTCAAGATGCCAATGAGAGTTCTTCTTCAATTCGAGTGCAAATTTTAATGGAAGTTTATAATGGGTTAAAATATTTTATTTTACACCCAAAAATATTGGTTCAAAAAGAGGTTTTTACTTCTCCATGGAAGCAATTCATCTAAAGCATTGGAAGTTTAAAAATATTATAATTGTTATTATAATAAATACTAAAGTGGTAAAAATCTAATTAAATATTATAATTTTTAATTATAATATAATTATATTTTAAAGGATAAAGTTCATTTGATTAAAACCCTAAGGTTGGGTTTTAGAGAAATAAAATATATTTGATTGCAAAGTTTTCAATAATTAAAAACCCAAAGGTTGGGTTTTACTAAGGTTTTCCAAGCTTTAGAGCGTCGAAGTGATGCATTAAATCAAATCGTCAATGTTACAAAAAAAAGGAGGGCAATATAAATACATGCCCAAAATCATTCATTAATTATCTTTGCTTGAATGAATGTTGTGTGGCATATGTGAAAACGAGCTCGTGTAATTTAAAACGTTTGGCAAAGGAAGGAGAGGATAAGATGGAGTGATACCACCCCCCAATTCGCATTTGGTAGTGTGGCCTAGTGGCAGCTTGGAGAGAGCAAAAGCATTGAGTGCACAAAGATCATTCATTCAATTCTCGCGGAGTGGTTTTTGGTGGCAGTGTTGTGGAAGCGACCAAGGCGCACATTTTATTAAACGTGGGCAAGGAGAAGTGTAAAGAGGAAACACGTGGTGCTTTCCCCATTGCGAACGAGCATTTAGCTTGTGTGGCAACCTTAGCCATGACTAAGGAACTCATGGTGAGGGCAAGTCGTGGGATCGAAACCCCTTGAGGTAGGTACAAATTTTTGATTAATTTTTATGTTTTATGCGCTAAGGTTGGAGTGATAAGGTTGTTCTAAAGTTTATTAATTTTTAATAAACGTTATTAAATAAAGGTTGTGGTGATTGTTTTTGAAGGTGAATTTTTGATGATTATTTGAGTTTTATAATTTGGAAATTGTTGTTTTGAGAGTTATGTCTTAGGAGGTATATGGAGTTATTATAAAGTCTTAATTGAGATTTATTTTAAGACTTGTTGGCTATTATTTTTTACAAGGATTTTCTTCTAAAATGACCTTTGTGGATGTTCAAATTAAGTTGGAGCAACAAGGTGTATTTAAAGTAATATTTTGCATTGTGATTTTTATTGAAGTCCTCTAACCCTTATTGAGATTGGAAAAGAAATTTTCAAGTGTGGCAGATTTTGTGAACAAATCCTTGGCAACAAAAGTTTTGGGCAATATTCTCCTTTGATGATTTGATTAGTTGGTTGATTTATGAAAAAATATTTGGAGAGAAAAGGATTTAATTAGGGTTTCATTTTTTGAAATTTTTTGAGTTGATGCTTCAAGGTTTTCGAAATTGAGAGTTGCGATTAAACCTTGTTTGATAAGCATTGTTGTTGAGACCATTGGTTGAGTGAAGTGTTTGAGTTAATGCTTCAAGATTATTTGAAATTGAGTGTTGTGATTAAAACCTTGTTTTATTAGCATTGTTGTTGAAGTGAGTTGAACTAGGGTTTGAAAAGATCACGAGTATCATTTTTATGTGAGATTTTTTGTTAAGCATTGTTGGAGACATTTTGAGTTGGATGATACATGTTTGGACTAGGTTTTGTGAGCAAGAGTTGTTTCTTGAGTGATTGGTTGAGTAGAGTTGATTGGGCCTAGTCAAGTGGATGTATGAAGTGGTTGTTCAAGTTCCATAAAACAAACTATTCCATATTCTGATTTGAGTTGTGATTGAGTTTTTGAGAATAGAACATATTGAGTCTCTAACAATTCTCTTTATGCTTCTATGAGATTGAGTTGAGAAAGATATTGAGTTTTGAGTATAGAACATATTGAGTCTCTAACAATTCTCTTTATGCTTCTATGAGACTGAGTTGAGAAAGAGATTGAGTTTTGAGTATAAAACATATTGAGTCTCTAACAATTCTCTTTCTGCTTCTATGAGATTGATTTGAGTTGAGAAAGTGATTGAGAATATCTGGACAAGTTCTATGTGAGCTTGTTGATAATATTTAGACAAGTTCTATGTGAGCTTGTTGAGCAGATTTGGGCAAGTTCTATGTGATCTTGTTGAGCAAATTTGGACAAGTTCTATGTGAGTTTGTTGAGCAAATTTGGACAAGTTCTGTGTGAGCTTTTTGAGCATATTTGGATAGGTTTTGTGTGGACCTATTGAGTAGAGTTGAGCAGGTTCTAAGTGTACCTAGTGAGAAGATTTAGACAGGTTCTATGTGGATCTATTAAGCAGAGTTGAGCAAGTTCTGTGTGGATCTGGTGAGAAGATTTGGATAGGTTCTTTGTGGACTTGTTGAGTAGAGTTGTGCAGGTTTTGTGTGGACCTGTTGAGCAGATTTGAGTAGGTTTTAAGTGGACCAGTTGAGCAGAGTTGTATAGGTTCTATGTAGATCTATTGAGCATATTTGAGTAGGTTCTAAGTGGACCTATTGAGAAGATTTGTGCTAGACCTACTGGACTATGTTTAGTGTGCAAATTTAAGTGGATTTGTGCTAGACCGACTGGACTATGTTTAGTGCAAGATATTGAGTAGAGTTGTGCTAGATCGACTGGACTATGTTTAGTGCAAGAGATTGAGCAGAGCTATGCTAGACCGACTGGACTATGTTTAGTACAAAATTGAGATAGAGCTTTAGAGGTGATAGAGCAGTGAGGATAGTGTCTCTAGTGGATGGAGATCCATAAGCTATGACATTGAGTACATGTCTTCTGAGTGAGAACAAGAGTCTTCAAGTGGAGAGATATCCACTAGTCAGTGTAGTGGAGGGAAAGTCTTCTAGAGGATCACCATCCAGAGTAGAGGAGAAAGAGTTCTCCTATGGATAGATATCCACAAAATAGATTTAGGGGATCAACATATCCTTTGGATAAAGGTCCATAAATATTGTAATTGGGAAGTATTTCCAAGAGATTGATTGAGAAAAATTAGTGAAATATTTTCTTCGTGGAAGTAGGCATATTTGGGTGAACCACGTAAATTGCTATGTCTCTATTGTGTGTGGTGTTGTGTAAATTACTTTGATTACTGCTATTGATATTTCTATATTTATATTGCATATATTGGTTTGAGAGAAAAATTAAAAAGTTCTCTTATATTATTCACCCCCCTCTCAGTATAAGCTTGTGTTCTTCAATTGGTATTAGAGTGGGTTCCTTAAAAAGAGTTTGACAGCTTGAAGGAAAAGTGGTCAAATAACACAATGGATTAAAAGGATCAAAGGGATAGGTCCATAAATAATACAGTACCAGTCTTTTATGGAAGTGACTTCTTCTATTGGTGTATGCTGATGAGGTTTCAGTTGATGACACTTAGCAATGAAGTTTGGGATGTAGTGGAACTTGGATATGATTCAGTAGTCAATCCTCCTAAATATAAGGAAGGTAAGATTCTAATGCATGCAAATTCAAGAGATATGCAATTATAAAAGGGTTGCATAGATCAAAATCTATGAAGGTTATGGATTGTAAAACAACAAAAGAAATGTGGGAACTACTGCATGACATATATGAAGGAGATAAAGGTGTCAAGAAAGTTAAGACCAAAAATCTCTAATAATGCAAGATGATGAAAATATTCATGACTATCTTAGTAAGATTGATGAACTTGTACATGATATGAGAAGTCTTGGAATTAAGGTTGATGAATCTGATGCTTGTGATAAGATCTTGATAACTCTTCCAAAAAGGTAGAGTCAAAAAGTCTCTACTATAGAAACATCAATTGATAGTGACAGTCTTGTTGTGGCTGCTCCACAACGTACCCCAAAATTGGGGACCCACCTTTTTGCATGTGTTCCAAGAAGACTGAAGTGGCCCATAGGCTAAAGATCAAGAAAAAAAGCAAAACACCACAAAAGAGAAAAGGTGTCGCGATATCGCGACATGTTGCACCTTCGCGGCCAAAAAAGAAAAAGTGTCGCGATATCGCGACATGTTGCACCATCACGGCCAAAGAAGAAAAGGTGTCGCGATATCGCGACATGTTGCACCATCGCGGCCAAAGAAGAAAAGGTGTCGCGATATCGCGACATGTTGCACCATCACGGCCAAAAGAGAAAAAGTGTCGCGATATCGCGACATGTTGCACCATCATGACAAAAGAAGAAAAGGTGTCGCGATATCACGACATGTTGCACCATCACAGCAAAGAAGAAAAAGGTGTCACGATATCGTGACATGTTGCACCATCGTGACCAAAGAAGAAAAAGTGTCACGATATCGTGACATGTTGCACCATCATGGCCAAAGAAGAAAAGGTGTCGCGATATCGCGACATGTTGCACCATCGTGGCCAAAGAAGAAAAAGTGTCACGATATCGCGACATGTTGCATTTTCATGATTCAAAGCAAAGAGAAAGAGCTAGAAAGAAAAAGTGTCGCGATATCGTGACATGTTGCATTTTACGACAAGAAAAGTGTCACGATATCGCGACATGTTTGCGATTCAAAGCAAAGAGAGAGAGAAAGAAAAAGTGTCGCGATATCGCGACATGTTGCATTTTCATGATTCAAAGCATAGAGAGAAGCCAAAAGGGAAAAAGTGTCGCGATATCGCGACATGTTACATTTTCGTGGCTACAAGCAACAAAAGAGAGCAAGGAGGCAAAAGTGTCGCGATATCGCGACATGTTGCATGGTCGCTGTCAAAAGATAAAAAGTGTCGCGATATCGCGACATGTTACATTTTTGCGGTGAAGGGCCATAAAAGGGAAACCAAAGCACATGCATGCACAAGGGAAGGTGAAACGAATAGTCAGGGAAGGTGAAACGAACAACCATCAAAAAATGAAACGAACCGTCATGGAAGGAGAAACAATTTTTTAGAAGTTTAAATACGCCATTCAAAGAGGCCAGAGGGGTCGGAAACTGCCACGAGTAGAGTTATAGATTTGAGGGCAATAGGGCCATTCTGGACCTGTTCTAGTTGTTTTCTTCCATTGACTGGTTTGGGAAAACCAGAAACTTTTGTTATTGTAAAATGACAAATTTTTAATACAAAAAATTTCAGAAAGTTGCATCTTATGGACAAGAAAGAAGGAGCCATTTTCTGCATGCAAGATTGAATGTCTATTTTCCCCTTTTCAGATTTTAGGCTTGTAAATGGAGTTTATGCAAGTTTTTCTTGGTTGCTTCATGCGAATGTTTAAATCTGAAAACCTCATTTAAAACCCTAGGAGCCAGCACTTAGCTTATCCGGATTGTGCTTGTTTTGCAGGTCCAATAGGTTAGGTTGCATGCATGAAAACCTCATATCTTCGGTTTTGTCGAAATAGGATAGCATCATACTGAATGCATTTTCATTTTTTCTGCATTTTATTTCAAGAAATTTTAACTTTATTTTAATATTCAGACATTAAAATAAACATTTAAAAAACTTCAAAATACAAAAATAATTTAACCATTGCGTAGGTTATACTTCATACTTCCAATACGCAATTTGAAATTTCATTTTCGGAGTTGTTTAGTATTTTTAAAAATTCCTCGAAGTTGTTGTTTTGTTACAGATTGTTAAAAAATCCGAAAATGAAAATTTCCATTTTAAGGTCAAATTTCATGTTTTCAGCTCTGTTTTGCACTCATGAGCCTATGATGACATTCCCTTCATGAAAATTCCAATTTCATTGAAGGGGTTATGTTTTATGGCATTTTCACAAATTTCCATTTCTTAAGCACTACATCGTGGTCATATGAGGACCAACTCACATTTGCTCTATTTTGGTTCAATGAACAATCACTAAAGTTTCATGTGTAAAATAAACCAACATTGCCCCTTGTTTACAGTTACTTGCAATCACTAAGGTGTTCCAAGCATTTAAAGTGAATATCTTTAGTCAAGATCATTAATACACATATGCAAATGCTAATATAGCGGAGACCTTGGAGAAGTTGTTTGTTTAACTTCTTTGCAAGAGGGGATTTGAAGTCCAAATCCTAAAGGAAAGTGTACTTTCACAAGTGTGTGAAAATACCACTCAACATTTTGGCGCTAGAAGGAGGGCCTGAATTGGTTTATTTCAGTGTGATTTAAATGCTATAGGGATTTAAATTTTGAATATTTCATGCCCTATTGATTATTATCTTTAGCCCTCTTTTAACAATACAACCTTGTAGTGTTAAAAGGAGGACATGAAATGCTATGCATTGTTCTAACGCTTTTGGATTGTTCATACAGGAATAATGTGTTTGATTTGATTTTGAAGAATTTTGGTCTTGATTAACGAGGTTGTCTCCATGCAGTTACTTTTATCGGATTTTAATGGATACATTTCTTGGTTGATGCTAACATGATTATTCATACGTTACATGTTTGATATTTGCTAGTCATTTCATGATTATTTGTAAGGAATTATTTTGTCTAAAATGTATCTGTTGTCGGTATTATGCTCTTCACTTGCGTGTAATGCGATCTTGTGAATCAGAAAGCCTACAACACTAGGAGTATGCTCTTCACCTGCGCATATGCGATCTGGTGAATCAGAAACTAATTTACATTTTTAGAATATTGCTTTGTCATGGTTCCTTCTTTCATTCATGACTAACAAATTGGTTTTGAAATTATTCTTTGAGTTTCATTAATGGCTACAACTACAGGAACGTGGTATGGGATACATGCTAATCCTTTGAACATTAGTGGAGATTTTCATGATTTACCCAAGAACGTAGAAAAACATTTGCTCAAATTTAAGCACAATGGTCCAACATCAGCCGAGGAACATATTCAAGCCTATGTGGATATCCTAGTTAGATGGAATGTCGAACATGAGGATGTGGCATGTAGAATGTTTCCTGGAACCCTAGATGAGGTGGCATATGATTGGTACATCAATTTACCCACTGGTTCTATTACATCTTGGACGCAATTGAAAGATGAGTTTATCAATCAATTTAGGTTGTTCATTGATCCTCTCACGATATTTCAACAATTTGTTTCTTGCAAAAGAGAACCTAATGAGCCAGTGAGAAATTTCAACTTGAGGTTTCGAAAGCTTTATGCGAGATTAATTTCTCCCTATACTATTGAGGAAAGTGGTGCTCTTCAAATATACTTTCGAGCATTGGATCCATTATTTGCCATATTTGTTAGGATGAATCCCTTGGTTACTGATCTTGCATCGGCCTACATAGAAGCTATGATTGTAGATCAACAATTGAGGCCGCAAGGTTATGGAATGGAGCAATCAACTATGGTAGGACAACTAGGGGCTTGCAATCAAACCTCGATGGTAAATCAAGCGTGGGCACAACAAAATTTGATATTAAATGTTTTTCCCTACAATCAACTTTATCCTACCATACCAACTTATGCTCCCACTTGTGCTTATACAAGTACTTCCATCCATCCAACTATGCCTCAATTAGAGAATCATGTGGTCACTCATGGAACTATCGCAACAAATGTTCAAGCTCGTCCGTGGATATCAATCCAACTAATCCTACTACTTCTACCACTCAACCCAAAGAGTTCGTATCGGAAGTGAAAGAGCAAAAGAAAGTGGTTAAGAAGGTATGTAGGCATGTTCCACCACAAAAACGAGCACATCAATGTATGCATCCAAATCATCCTAGGAAGAAAGTTCATAATGCCGATCTTAATGGTGTTTCCTGTTATGCTTCTTCGAGCGTTACAAGAGATTTGGAGGTGACTCATGTTGAAGTAAATACCTATTCAAAAATTCTTGAAGAGCATGAAGATTTTGGAGAAGAAATTTTATGGATGGGTAACAAGAAGTTGGAATCAAATGATCACCATCTTGTTTTGGAAAAGAAATATCCAGAATCATTACCCAAAAAGGATGATTTGGATGAACAAACTTATGTGGACATGATTTGGTCAGATGTACTTGCAAAGGATTGGAGCAACTATATGACACGGAATTCAAAAATCGATCCCATTATAGAAGCTCCTAAGCCATCACAAGTGGTTGAAAATGAATTGGAAGGAAAATCAACAAATGAAGTTGAAGACATAATCGAATTTCACCACTTGTTCTCGAACGACACTTTGGATGATGTTCTCGAAAGTGATGACCAAGAGGATCCACACCTTCCAAATTGTGATAAAATTGAATCATGGGTTACAAATTTTGATTATGATAGCTTTACCAATTTGAATTCAAGAGATAACCCACTTTTGGAAATAACTGAACCATCTAAGGAAGGTGAAGATGAATGGGAGGAGACACAAGTGATTGATCATGAAGATGAGTTACTTGACATACACTTTGACCAAAAATATTTGAGGGTTGAAAAGGATGGACGTGTGTTCAATTGGGTACCTAAGTTTGGTGCCTTTGATAAACGAATCATGGAGAAAGAACAAGTGCTATATGATGAAATGCCATTGAAGGTGAATGAAGAACAAGGATTAATTTCTAACCACACCTTTGATAACATTATTTTAATGAATGAGAAAGAAATTGATGTATTTAAATTGCTAAGTCAAATTCATCAACAATTAATTCTTGAACCTAGGATAAAAACTTCTAATGATTCCCATTTAGTAAATATCCTAGATGCTTGCAAATGTTTGCAGAAATTTGATTGGCCGACAAACTTGGAAAATGAATTGGCTTTAAAATGTTTAGAAATAGGCTCTTACTTACAAAGTTTCATTTTGGATAAAGAAAGCCTACTTCTAAATCATGAATGGAATGATGAAACTTACACTTTAAAGAATAGACAAGATAAAATTGAATACCAATCATTGTCTAATCAATTTGATTTGAATCTCACCTATGGTGTTGGTAATAGAACTAAATCAAATTGGTATGGTGAGCGTGGCAAGTTGAAATTTGTTGCATTGCTTGGTTTGATCTTATTGTTGTTGGATTCCTACAACATTTGGCATACATATTGTGTCATATGTCTTTTGAAATGTTCTAATCATGTTTGGGATCCGGGAAAGTGATAGTCCAAGCTTTGCTTCATCTTGTACCATATTGTACATTTGTATATAATTTTTTTGGTTTGTGATGTTGGGTTTGCATTTCAGTTTTGGTTTTAAGTTTTGTGTGTTGGTCCTTTGGACATTTTTGGTTTGTTTTAAAAAAAAAAAAAAGCGAGATGTCAACTTATGTCCTTATGAATGTTGGCTAAGACTAGGAGAATATGAAACATCGGAATTGTATTGCAGAAAGCTCCACGAATATTGCAAACACATTAAGGAATATCGTTTGGAACTTGTGATGCATGAAGTTGTCAGTTTTATAAATTATGGCAAAGTAGGTGATATATACTCCATCCGCATTTCAAAAGGAGCAATGCATTCATATCTCATATTACATTCAGCATTGCATATACATTTCATCTCGCTTGCATCTTCATTTCATGTACAATCATTGAAAAGGTGTCGAATCCTCTTAGGGTTATTACATAACATATACTAAAAGGATCCTAAGGTTGGGAACTGATGCCCGAACTATCTTGAACCAAGCACGTTCTACGCATATTAAAGAGAATCTTGAGCAAAATGGTCAAAACCATACTTGGAAGAAAAGGTGAGGCGAAAGGAATATTTCGTGTCTATCCCATCATGCAACATAATCCTTAAACAGTGGTTTTTACCACTCCCATAATGCTTAAAGCCTAAAATCAGAGTAGTAAGGATAGGGTTAAATCCTCATCGAACTTAGGTTGAGGATCCAATTCCCCAAAGCTCTGATTTGACCTTCATGGAGTAGTAAGGATAGGGTCTAATTCTCATCTCGCTTAGGTTGAGAATCCGATTCCCCAAAGCTTCTATTTTGCCCATCAAGAACTAATTCCAAAGCAAATATTTTTTCATTTCTCTATTAATATTGGATTGGAAGGATCGTACTACATGTCCCTTGCAAGGATGGGTAGTCATCCCCAAGGTCCAAGAAATCAAAAGTAGAGCCAAATCCTGGATTATGGGGTTGATCTCCACTGGGGCTATAGACGCTTGGCTGGCAGTGGAGTATGCTCATGCGTGGCAACATGTCTTGTCTAAAAACAAGACCACTGACTGCTCAAACGGACAGGCTAGCTTGACAGTTTCATCCATAACAAGTTAAATCATTTTGTTCAAGATGAGGTAATGAACTCCAGATCAGAGTAGTAAGGATAGGGTTAAATTCCCATCTCGCTTAGGTTGGGAATCCTATTCCCCAAAGCTCTGATTTCACTTACACTTGCACATGGGTTCAAGATGGTAGTGACACATAACCAACTTTGGGATCTAGTAAATTAATTCAGTATACATATATTTGGTCCTAAGAGGGTTTGACAGTTTTAATATGTTTGTTCATGATACTAGAAGGTTTGAGCCTTTGCAAAGCAAGTTGTCATATCTCTAGCATAATTTTCATACATCAAATCATGCACAAATCATTCATAGCCTTGCATACGAATCATAAGTGAAACTGACAATGGAATGTTGATCAATTTCAAACGATAGGGAATGAAGCACATTGCACACACCGAGCTGATGCTTAATAATTCTAATGCTTCATGTATTTCTCGTCTAAGTTTCATTCTTGGGATATTTTCTGACGCTTGTATTTGAGTCTGTGTTTTCAGGTTGAGTTCTCACCGAAATGCTCAGGAGCATTTCCCAACAGAGTCACCATTTGTTGTGGCTGCTCCACAACGTACCCCAAAATTGGGGACCCACCTTTTTGCATGTGTTCCAAGAAGACCGAAGTGGCCCATAGGCTAAAGATCAAGAAAAAAGCAAAACACCACAAAGAGAAAAAGTGTCGCGATATCGCGACATGTTGCAATTTCGCGACCAAAAGAGAAAAGTGTCGCGATATCCGACATGTTGCACCATCGGCCAAAGAAGAAAAGGTGTCACGATATCGCGACATGTTGCACCATCATGGCCAAAGAAGAAAAGTGTCGCGATATCGCGACATGTTGCACCATCACGGCCAAAGAAGAAAAAGTGTCGCGATATCGCGACATGTTGCCCATCACGGCAAAGAAGAAAAGGTGTCGCGATATCGCGACATGTTGCACCATCAGGCCAAAGAAAAAAGGTGTCGCGATATCGCGACATGTTGCACCATCACGGCCAAAGAAGAAAAGGTGTCACGATATCGCGACATGTTGCACCATCGCGACCAAAGAAGAAAAAGTGTCGCGATATCGCGACATGTTGCACCATCACGGCCAAAGAGAAAAAGTGTCACGATATCGCGACATGTTGCATGGCCAGAAGAGAAAAAGTGTCACGATATCGCGACATGTTGCATTTTCGTGATTCAAAGCAAAGAGAAAGAGCTAGAAAGAAAAAGTGTCGCGATATCATGACATGTTGCATTTTCACGACCGTAAAGGAAAAAGTGTCGCGATATCGCGACATGTCAAGAATGTCACGATATCGCGACATGTTGCATTTTCGTCAACAGGAGCCAAAAGAAAAGTGTCGCGATATCGCGACATGTTACATTTTCGCGGCTACAAGCAACAAAAGAGAGCAAGGAGGCAAAAGTGTCGCGATATCGTGACATGTTGCATGGTCGCTGTCAAAAGATAAAAAGTGTCGCGATATCGCGACATGTTACATTTTCATGGCGAAGGGCCATAAAAGGGAAACCAAAGCACATGCATGCACAAGGGAAGGTGAAACGAACAGTCAGGGAAGGTGAAACGAACAACCATCAGAAAATGAAACGAACCGTCATGGAAGGAGAAACAATTTTTTAGAAGTTTAAATATGCCATTCAAAGAGGCCAGAAGGGGTCAGAAACTGCCACGAGCAGAGTTACAGATTTGAAGGCAAGAGGGCCATTCTGGACCTGTTCTAGTTGTTTTCTTCCATTGACTGGTTTGGGAAAACCAGAAACTTCTGTTATTGTAAAATGACAAATTTTTAATACAGAAAATTTTAGAAAGTTGCATCTTATGGACAAGAAAGAAGGAGTCATTTTCTGCATGCAAGATTGAATGTCTATTTTCCCCTTTTCAGATTTTAGGCTTGTAAATGGAGTTTATGCAAGTTTTCTTGGTTGCTTCATGCGAATGTTTAAATCTGAAAACCTCATTTAAAACCCTAGGAGCCAACACTTAGCTTATCCGGATTGTGCTTGTTTTGCAGGTCCAATAGGTTAGGTTGCATGCATGAAAACCTCATATCTTCGGTTTTGTCGGAATAGGATAGCATCATACTGAATGCATTTTCATTTTTTCTGCATTTTATTTCAAGAAATTTTAACTTTATTTTAATATTCAGACATTAAAATAAACATTTAAAAAACTTCAAAATACAAAAATAATTTAACCATTGCGTAGGTTATACTTCATACTTCCAATACGCAATTTGAAATTTCATTTTCGGAGTTGTTTAGTATTTTTAAAAAATTCCTTAAAGTTGTTGTTTTGTTACAGATTGTTAAAAAATCCGAAAATGAAAATTTCCATTTTAAGGTCAAATTTCATTTTTTCAGCTTTGTTTTGCACTCATGAGCCTATGATGACATTCCCTTCATGAAAATTCCAATTTCATTGAAGGAGTGATGTTTTATGGCATTTTCACAAATTTCCATTTCTTAAGCACTACATCGTGGTCATATGAGGACCAACTCACATTTGCTCTATTTTGGTTCAATGAACAATCACTAAAGTTTCATGTGTAAAATAAACCAACATTGCCCCTTGTTTACAGTTACTTGCAATCACTAAGGTGTTCCAAGCATTTAAAGTGAATATCTTCAGTCAAGATTACTAATACACATATGCAAATGCTAATATAGCGGAGACCTTGGAGAAGTTGTTTGTTTAACTTCTTTGCAAGAGGGGATTTGGAACCCAAATCCTAAAGGAGAGTGTACTTTCACAAATGTGTGAAAATACCACTCAACATTTTGGCGCTAGAAGGAGGGCCTGAATTGGTTTATTTCAGTGTGATTTAAATGCTATAGGGATTTAAATTTTGAATATTTCATGCCCTATTGATTATTATCTTTAGCCCTCTTTTAACAATACAACCTTGTAGTGTTAAAAGGAGGACATGAAATGCTATGCATTGTTCTAACGCTTTTGGATTGTTCATACAGGAATAATGTGTTTGATTTGATTTTGAAGAATTTTGGTCTTGATTAACGAGGTTGTCTCCATGCAGTTACTTTTATCGGATTTTAATGGATACATTTCTTGGTTGATGCTAACATGATTATTCATACGTTACATGTTTGATATTTGCTAGTCATTTCATGATTATTTGTAAGGAATTATTTTGTCTAAAATGTATCTGTTGTCGGTATTATGCTCTTCACTTGCGTGTAATGCGATCTTGTGAATCAGAAAGCCTACAACACTAGGAGTATGCTCTTCACCTGCGCATATGCGATCTGGTGAATCAGAAACTAATTTACATTTTTAGAATATTGCTTTGTCATGGTTCCTTCTTTCATTCATGACTAACAAATTGGTTTTGAAATTATTCTTTGAGTTTCATTAATGGCTACAACTGGAAGGAACGTGGTATGGGATACATGCTAATCCTTTGAACATTAGTGGAGATTTTCATGATTTACCCAAGAACGTAGAAAAACATTTGCTCAAATTTAAGCACAATGGTCCAACATCAGCCGAGGAACATATTCAAGCCTATGTGGATATCCTAGTTAGATGGAATGTCGAACATGAGGATGTGGCATGTAGAATGTTTCCTGGAACCCTAGATGAGGTGGCATATGATTGGTACATCAATTTACCCACTGGTTCTATTACATCTTGGACGCAATTGAAAGATGAGTTTATCGATCAATTTAGGTTGTTCATTGATCCTCTCACGATATTTCAACAATTTGTTTCTTGCAAAAGAGAACCTAATGAGCCAGTGAGAAATTTCAACTTGAGGTTTCGAAAGCTTTATGCGAGATTAATTTCTCCCTATACTATTGAGGAAAGTGGTGCTCTTCAAATATACTTTCGAGCATTGGATCCATTATTTGCCATATTTGTTAGGATGAATCCCTTGGTTACTGATCTTGCATCGGCCTACATAGAAGCTATGATTGTAGATCAACAATTGAGGCCGCAAGGTTATGGAATGGAGCAATCAACTATGGTAGGACAACTAGGGGCTTGCAATCAAACCTCGATGGTAAATCAAGCGTGGGCACAACAAAATTCGATATTAAATGTTTTTCCCTACAATCAACTTTATCCTACCATACCAACTTATGCTCCCACTTGTGCTTATACAAGTACTTCCATCCATCCAACTATGCCTCAATTAGAGAATCATGTGGTCACTCATGGAACTATCGCAACAAATGTTCAAGCTCAGTCCGTGGATATCAATCCAACTAATCCTACTACTTCTACCACTCAACCCAAAGAGTTCGTATCGGAAGTGAAAGAGCAAAAGAAAGTGGTTAAGAAGGTATGTAGGCATGTTCCACCACAAAAACGAGCACATCAATGTATGCATCCAAATCATCCTAGGAAGAAAGTTCATAATGCCGATCTTAATGGTGTTTCATGTTATGCTTCTTCGAGCGTTACAAGAGATTTTGAGGTGACTCATGTTGAAGTAAATACCTATTCAAAAATTCTTGAAGAGCATGAAGATTTTGGAGAAGAAATTTTATGGATGGGTAACAAGAAGTTGGAATCAAACGATCACCATCTTGTTTTGGAAAAGAAATATCCAGAATCATTACCCAAAAAGGATGATTTGGATGAACAAACTTATGTGGACATGATTTGGTCAGATGTACTTGCAAAGGATTGGAGCAACTATATGACACGGAATTCAAAAATCGATCCCATTATAGAAGCTCCTAAGCCATCACAAGTGGTTGAAAATGAATTGGAAGGAAAATCAACAAATGAAGTTGAAGACATAATCGAATTTCACCACTTGTTCTCGAACGACACTTTGGATGATGTTCTCGAAAGTGATGACCAAGAGGATCCACACCTTCCAAATTGTGATAAAATTGAATCATGGGTTACAAATTTTGATTATGATAGCTTTACCAATTTGAATTCAAGAGATAACCCACTTTTGGAAATAACTGAACCATCTAAGGAAGGTGAAGATGAATGGGAGGAGACGCAAGTGATTGATCATGAAGATGAGTTACTTGACATACACTTTGACCAAAAATATTTGAGGGTTGAAGAGGATGGACGTGTGTTCAATTGGGTACCTAAGTTTGGTGCCTTTGATAAACGAATCATGGAGAAAGAACAAGTGCTATATGATGAAATGCCATTGAAGGTGAATGAAGAACAAGGATTAATTTCTAACCACACCTTTGATAACATTACTTTAATGAATGAAAAGGAATTTGATGCATTTAAATTGCTAAATCAAATTCATCATCAATTAATTCTTAAACCTAGGATAAAAACTTTTAATGATTCCCATTTAGTAAATATCCTAGATGCTTGCAAATGTTTGCAGAAATTTGATTGGCCGACAAACTTGGAAAATGAATTGGCTTTAAAATGTTTAGAAATAGGCTCTTACTTACAAAGTTTCATTTTGGATAAAGAAAGCCTACTTCTAAATCATGAATGGAATGATGAAACTTACACTTTAAAGAATAGACAAGATAAAATTGAATACCAATCATTGTCTAATCAATTTGATTTGAATCTCACCTATGGTGTTGGTAATAGAACTAAATCAAATTGGTATGGTGAGCGTGGCAAGTTGAAATTTGTTGCATTGCTTGGTTTGATCTTATTGTTGTTGGATTCCTACAACATTTGGCATACATATTGTGTCATATGTCTTTTGAAATGTTCTAATCATGTTTGGGATCCGGGAAAGTGATAGTCCAAGCTTTGCTTCATCTTGTACCATATTGTACATTTGTATATAATTTTTTTGGTTTGTGATGTTGGGTTTGCATTTCAGTTTTGGTTTTAAGTTTTGTGTGTTGGTCCTTTGGACATTTTTGGTTTGTTTTAAAAAAAAAAAGAAAAGCGGGATGTCAACTTATGTCCTTATGAATGTTGGCTAAGACTAGGAGAATATGAAACATCGGAATTGTATTGCAGAAAGCTCCACGAATATTGCAAACACATTAAGGAATATCGTTTGGAACTTGTGATGCATGAAGTTGTCAGTTTTATAAATTATGGCAAAGTAGGTGATATATACTCCATCCGCATTTCAAAAGGAGCAATGCATTCATATCTCATATTACATTCAACATTGCATATACATTTCATCTCAGTTGCATCTTCATTTCATGTACAATCATTGAAAAGGTGTCGAATCCTCTTAGGGTTATTACATAACAAATACTAAAAGGATCCTAAGGTTGGGAACTGATGCCCGAACTATCTTGAACCAAGCACGTTCTACGCAGATTAAAGAGAATCTTGAGCAAAATGGTCAAAACCATACTTGGAAGAAACGGTGAGGCGAAAGGAATATTTCGTGTCTGTCCCATCATGCAACATAATCCTTAAACAGTGGTTTTTTCCACTCCCATAATGCTTAAAGCCTAAAATCAGAGTAGTAAGGATAGGGTTAAATCCTCATCGAACTTAGGTTGAGGATCCAATTCCCCAAAGCTCTGATTTGACCTTCATGGAGTAGTAAGGATAGGGTCTAATTCTCATCTCGCTTAGGTTGAGAATCTGATTCCCCAAAGCTTCTATTTTATTCCAAAGCAAATATTTTTTCATTTCTCTATTAATATTGGATTGGAAGGATCGTACTACATGTCCCTTGCAAGGATGGGTAGTCATCCCCAAGGTCCAAGAAATCAAAAGTAGAGCCAAATCATGGATTATGGGGTTAATCTCCATCGAGGCTATAGACGCCTGGTTGGCAGTGGAGTATGCTCATGCGTGGCAACATGTCTTGTCTAAAAACAAGACCACTGATTGCTCAAACGGACAGGCTAGCTTGACAGTTTCATCCATAACAGGTTAAATCATTTTGTTCAAGATGAGGTAATGAACTCCAGATCGAGTAGTAAGGATAGGGTTAAATTCCCATCTCGCTTAGGTTGGGAATCCTATTCCCCAAAGCTCTGATTTCACTTACACTTGCACATGGGTTCAAGATGGTAGTGACACATAACCAACTTTGGGATCTGGTAAACTAGTTTAGTATACATATATTTGGTCCTAAGAGGGTTTGACAGTTTTAATATGTTTGTTCATGATGCTAGAAGGTTTGAGCCTTTGCAAAGCAGGTTGTCTTATCTCTAGCATAATTGTCATACATCAAATCATGCACAAATCATTCATGGCCTTGCATACGAATCATAAGTGAAACTGACAATGGAATGTTGATCAATTTCAAACGATAGGGAATGAAGCACATTGCACACACCGAGCTGATGCTTAATAATTCTAATGCTTCATGTATTTCTCGTCTAAGTTTCATTCTTGGGATATTTTCTGACGCTTGTATTTGAGTCTGTGTTTTTAGGTTGAGTTCTCACCGAAATGCTCAGGAGCATTTCCCAGCAGAGTCGCCATTTGTTGTGGTTGCTCCACAACGTACCCCAAAATTGGGGACCCACCTTTTTGCATGTGTTCCAAGAAGACTGAAGTGGCCCATAGGCTAAAGATCAAGAAAAAAGCAAAACACCACAAAAGAGAAAAAGTGTCGCGATATCGCGACATGTTGCAATTTCATGACCAAAATAGAAAAAGTGTCGCGATATCGCGACATGTTGCACATCATGGCAAAGAAGAAAAGGTGTCACGATATCGCGACATGTTGCACCATCGCGACAAAGAAGAAAAGGTGTCGCGATATCGCGACATGTTGCACCATCATAGCCAAAGAAAAAAGGTGTCGCGATATCGCGACATGTTGCACCATCATGGCCAAAGAAGAAAAAGTGTCGCGATATCGCGACATGTTGCACCATCACGGCCAAAGAAGAAAAGGTGTCGCGATATCGCGACATGTTGCACCATCGCAGCCAAAGAAGAAAAGGTGTCACGATATCGCGACATGTTGCACCATCATGGCCAAAGAAGAAAAAGTGTCGCGATATCGCGACATGTTGCACCATTACGGCCAAAGAAGAAAAAGTGTCACGATATCACGACATGTTGCACCATCGTGGCCAAAGAAGAAAAAGTGTCGCGATATCGCGACATGTTGCATTTTCGCAAGAGAAAAAGTGTCGCGATATCGCGACATGTTGCATTTTCGCGATTCAAAGCAAAGAGAAAGAGCTAGAAAGAAAAAGTGTCACGATATCGCGACATGTTGCATTTTCACAACCGAAGAAAAAGTGTCGCGATATCGCGACATTTCGCAAGAAAAGTGTCACGATATCGCGACATGTTGCATTTTCATGATTCAAAGCATAGAGAGAAGCCAAAAGGGAAAAAGTGTCGCGATATCGCGACATGTTACATTTTTATGGCTACAAGCAACAAAAGAGAGCAAGGAGGCAAAAGTGTCGCGATATCGTGACATGTTGCATGGTCGCTGTCAAAAGATAAAAAGTGTCGCGATATCGTGACATGTTACATTTTCGCGGCGAAGGGCCATAAAAGGGAAACCAAAGCACATGCATGCACAAGGGAAGGTGAAACGAACAGTCAGGGAAGGTGAAACGAACAGCCATCGAAAAATGAAACGAACCGTCATGGAAGGAGAAACAATTTTTCAGAAGTTTAAATACGCCATTCAAAGAGGCCGAAAGGGTCAGAAACTGCCACGAGCAGAGTTACAGATTTGAAGGCAAGAGGGCCATTCTGGACCTGTTCTAGTTGTTTTCTTCCATTGACTGGTTTGGGAAAACCAGAAACTTTTGTTATTGTAAAATGACAAATTTTTAATACAAAAAATTTCAGAAAGTTGCATCTTATGGACAAGAAAGAAGGAGTCATTTTCTGCATGCAAGATTGAATGTCTATTTTCCCCTTTTCAGATTTTAGGCTTGTAAATGGAGTTTATGCAAGTTTTCTTGGTTGCTTCATGCGAATGTTTAAATCCGAAAACCTCATTTAAAACCCTAGGAGCCAACACTTAGCTTATCCGGATTGTGCTTGTTTTGCAGGTCCAATAGGTTAGGTTGCATGCATGAAAACCTCATATCTTCGGTTTTGTCGGAATAGGATAGCATCATACCGAATGCATTTTCATTTTTTCTGCATTTTATTTCAAGAAATTTTAACTTTATTTTAATATTCAGACATTAAAATAAACATTTAAAAAACTTCAAAATACAAAAATAATTTAACCATTGCGTAGGTTATACTTCATACTTCCAATACGCAATTTGAAATTTCATTTTCGGAGTTGTTTAGTATTTTTAAAAATTCCTCGAAGTTGTTGTTTTGTTACAGATTGTTAAAAAATCCGAAAATGAAAATTTCCATTTTAAGGTCAAATTTCATTTTTTCAGCTTTGTTTTGCACTCATGAGCCTATGATGACATTCCCTTCATGAAAATTCCAATTTCATTGAAGGAGTGATGTTTTATGGCATTTTCACAAATTTCCATTTCTTAAGCACTACATCGTGGTCATATGAGGACCAACTCACATTTGCTCTATTTTGGTTCAATGAACAATCACTAAAGTTTCATGTGTAAAATAAACCAACATTGCCCCTTGTTTACGGTTACTTGCAATCACTAAGGTGTTCCAAGCATTTAAAGTGAATATCTTCAGTCAAGATTACTAATACACATATGCAAATGCTAATATAGCGGAGACCTTGGAGAAGTTGTTTGTTTAACTTCTTTGCAAGAGGGGATTTGGAACCCAAATCCTAAAGGAGAGTGTACTTTCACAAATGTGTGAAAATACCACTCAACAAGTTTGAAAAGAAATTCTTTACTTGGCATGCTTACAATTTTTGAGATAAGAACAAAAGATCCTATCCCTCCAAAAGAGGCTACTTTCAAAGTAAACAAGAAGATAAAGGGTAAGAAGTCAGCATCAAGCAATGAGTCATCAAGTGATAAAGAAGCAAATAATGGTAAAAGAGATAAAGGTTCCAGAAGACCCATAGATCTAAGATCTGTTAAGTTTTTCAATTGTGGAAAGTATGGATATTTTGCAATAGATTGCAAAGAGCCAAAGAACAACAATGGTGAAGAAAAATATGATCTCATGTATAAGGAATCAGAAAGACACAGGTAACAAATAAAAGCAAAGATCGACAAGGAAGGAAGTTCTTTCGAATACAAAAGAGGAGCTACTATGCAGAAAATGCAAGTACTCAAATGATAGTGATTCTATTTCTTCATATAATGATAGAGATGAAGTCCTTTTTATGGTTGAAGAAAAAGAACCAGTTAAGAAAAAGACTCTAGTTATTCTCAAGTGTTTTAAATTTGGTAAATTTGGACATCTTGAAAATAATTGTACAAGGGATGGTTATAGTTATAGTGATGATGAATATGAGAATGCACTTGAAGGACTAGATGAAAATATTTTAATGGATTTAGAAGAAGTAAGTGATCCTATAGATGACAAGCCAAAAGAAAGTAATGATGTGGACAAAGGCAAATAAATAGAGGATTATTCAACAGAGAATGATTATGATCTCAAGGGAGAACTTATCTATGCCCTTGACACGATAAAGAAGGTAAGAAAGCAACACTCTAAACTTGAAATTCAGTTTCAATAATGTGATGAAGAGAGAAGATTACTCATAGAGGATTTAGAAAAATAAAAGACTAAGGAAAAAAGATTCAAAGATAAGTTAGAAGAAAATATCTTGGAATGTGAGAAGTTAGCACAAGAAGTGGCACTACTAAAAGAATATTTAGAGGACTCCAAGATCAATATGAAAGGATTCAAGAATATCTCAAAAATTATGGATAAGATAGTCAAGGTTCAAAGAAGGTCAACAAAAAAAATAGGTCTTGGTTTTGAACAAACTCAAAATAAATAGGAAGGAGAATTAACTTCAAGTTCTGAAGAGGAAACTTCAGATGAAGATACTTCATAATAAGACAATGTAAGATAAATTTAGACATCAGAGGAATAATTGGACAATAAATATTTCAACAAAGATAGGAACAACACACAGAGAAGATACAAATGGAACAACAATCAGAATAGGAAACCAATGAGGTCAAAACAAGGAAGCTTCAGCGGAAGATGTTTTTCATGTCATAGGTTTGGGCACATGGCTTCACAATGCAAGATACATGAAATACAATAATATATGAATGGAGAGTTTTTTCATGGGTATTTCTACTCATGTAATCAGTTTGGTCATAAGGCAATGAATTGCAAGGTTCATGAAAGAAGAGGATATGACTTCACTAGGAGAAATCCTAAGATATTTGCACCTCCAAGGAATAATATAATTAAGTATTATAAGTGAAATAATGATGGTCACACAATAAAGTGGTGTAGAGTAGACATTCTAAAAATAGGTATGAACAAGAACAATAACATGAATAGTAACATGAACAGGAACAAGAATAGGAACAAGAACATGGATGAGAATAAGAACAAGAATAGGAACCTAGATGTGAGCAAGAAAAGGAATAGGAATAGGAATAATGACAGGAACAAGGATGATGACTTGGATAGAAATAGTCAAAGGATTCAGGAAACTCAGAAAATAAGGGAAAAGAATAAAGGTAAAGAAGAGTGTTTTTAGGGAGTAGAAATATTCCCACCCCAGAATTAACCACCTCATGAGGAGGTGGGTGAGGGGCTAAGCTAAGAGGATCATTCTTAGACCCGAGCCCCATAGGTGACCCTTTTTCATTGATGTCAAATGGGGATATATTTGTGTATTGAGGAGATATTTGATATTTGAGAGAGCATTGAGCCAGGGGGAGAAATGTTCCAGGGGGAGCATAAGGAAAAATAAAGTTCAAGTTTTAGTAAAAATAATGTGGGTTGCCATCAATGACAAAGGGGGATATTGTTGGACATTTTGAGTCCCTAAGCCAAATTTATCATTGATGTCAAGATGCTAGTGAGAGTTCTTCAGTTTGAGTGAAAAGTTTAATGGAAGTTTATAATGGGTTAAAATATTTTATTTTACACCCAAAAATATTGGGTCAAAAAGAGGTTTTTACTTCTCCATGGAAGCAATTCATCTAAAGCATTGGAAGGTTAAAAATATTATAATTGTTATTATAATATTTACCAAAGTGGTAAAAATCTAATTAAATATTATAATTTTTAATTATAATATAATTAGATTTTAAAGGATAAAGTTCATTTGATTAAAACCTAAAGGTTGGGTTTTACTAATGCTTTCAAAGCCTTAGAGCGCTGATGTGATGCATTCAATAAAAGCACCAACATTTCCAAAAAAAAAAGAGGAGGGCAATATAAATACATTCCCAAAGTCATTCATTAATTATCCTTGCTTGAATGAATGTTGTGTGGCATATGCAAAAATGAGCTCGTGTGGTTTAAAATATTTGGCAAAGGAAGCAAAGGATATGACGAAGTGAGACCACCCCCCCAAATCGCATTGGGCAGTGTGGCCTAATGGTAGCTTGGAGAGTGCAAAAGCTTTGAGAGCACAGAGGTCATGCGTTCGATTCTCACGGAGTGGTTTTTGGTGGCAGTGTTGTGGAAGTGCCCAAGGCACATGTTTTATTAAACATGGGCAAGGAGAAGTGCAAAGAGGAAGCACATGGTGCTTCCCCATTTATGAACGAGCATGTAGCTCATGTGGCAACCTTAGCTATGGCTAAGGCACTCACGGTGAGGGCAAGTCGTGGGGTTGAAACCCCTTGAGGCAGGTATGAATTTTTTATTAATTTTTATGTTTTATGCCCTAAGGTTGTTCTAAAGTTTATTAATTTTTATTAAAATTTATTAAATAAATGTTGTGGTGATTATTTTTAAGATGAAGTGTTGATGATTATTTGAGTTTTATAATCTAGAAATTGTTGTTTTGAGAGTTATATTTTAGGAGGTATAAGGAGTTATAATAAAGTCTTAATTGATATTTATTTTAAGACTTGTTGGCTATTATTTTTTATAAGGGTTTTCTTCTAAAAGGACCTTGGTGGATGTTAAAATTAAGTTGGAGTAATAAGGTGTATTTAAAGTAATATTTTGCATTGTGATTTTTATTGAAGTCCTCTAACCCTTATTGAGATTGGAAAAGAAATTTTTAAGTGTGGTAGATTTTGTGAACAACTCCTTGACAACAAAAAGGTATGGGCAATATTCTCCTTTGATGATTTGATTGGTTGGTTGATTTATGAAAACATATTTGGAGAGAAAATGATTTAATTAGGGTTTCCTTTTTTGAAAGTTTTTGAGTTGATGCTTCAATGTTTTTTGAATTTAAAGTTGTGATTAAACCTTGTTTGATAAACATTATTGTTGAGACCATTGGTTGAGTGAAGTGTTTGAGTTAATGCTTCAAGGTTTTCTAAAATTGAGTGTTGTGATTAAAACCATGTTTTATTAGCATTGTCATTGAAGTGAGTTGACTAGGGTTTGAAAGGATCATGAGTATCATTGTTATATGAGATTTGTTGTTGAGCATTGTTGGAAACATTTTGAGTTGGATGATACATGCTTGAACTAGGGTTTGTGAGCAAGAGTTGTTTCTTGAGTGATTGGTTGAGTAGAGTTGATTGGGCCTAGTCAAGTGGATGTATGAAGTGGTTGTTTAAGTTCCATAAAATTAACTATTTCATATTCTGATTTGAGTTGTGATTGAGTTTCTAAGAATAGAACATATTGAGTCTCTAACAATTCTCTTTATGCTTCTATGATATTGAGTTGAAAAAGAGATTGAGTTTTGAGTATAGAACATGTTGAGTCTCTATCAATTTTCTTTATGATTCTATGAGACTAAGTTGAAAAAGAGATTGAGTTTTAAGTATAGAACATATTGATTCTCTAACAATTATCTTTATGCTTCTATGAGATTGATTTGAGTTTAGAAAGTGATTGAGCAGATTTGGACAAGTTATGTGTGAGCTTGTTGAGCAGATTTGGACAAGTTCTGTGTGATCTTGTTTAGAATATTTTGACAAGTTCTATGTGAGCTTGTTGAAAATATTTGGACAAGTTCTATGTGAGCTTGTTGAGCAGATTTGGATAGGTTCTTTTGGACCTATTGAGCAGAGTTGAGCAGGTTCTATGTGGACCTGGTGAGCATATTTGGATAGGTTTTGTGTGGACCTGTTAAGTAGAGTTGAGCAAGTTTTGTGTGGACCTGGTGAGTAGATTTGGATAGGTTTTGTGTGGACTTATTGATAAGAGTTGTGCAAGTTCTCTATGGACCTGTTGAGTAGATTTGAGCAGGTTCTGAGTGGAACTATTGATTAGAGTTGTACAAGTTCTATGTGGACCTATTCAGAAAATTGGAGTGGGTTTTGAGTGGAACTATTGAGCATATTTGTGCTAGATCGATTGGACTATGTTTAGTGCATATTTGAGTGGACTTGTGCTAGACCGATTGGATTGTGTTTAGTGCAAGAGATTGATCAGAGATGTATTAGACTGACTGGATTGTTTTTAGTGCAAGATATTGAGCCAAGTTGTTTTAGACCTACTAGACTGTGTTTAGTATATAATTGAAACAAAGCTTTGGAGGTGCTAGAGTAGTGAGGATAGAGTCTCCACTGGATAGAGATCCATCAGCCAAGACATTTAGGATAGATCTTCTAAGTGAGGACAAGAGTATTCAAGTGGATAGAGATCCACCAGTAAGTGCAGTGGAGGCAGAGTCTTCTAGAGGATCACCACCTAGAGCAAAGGAGAAAGAGTTCTCATATGGATAGAGATCCATAAACTATATTTAGGTGATCAACATATCCTTTGGACAAAGGTCCATAAACATTGTAATTGGGAAGGGTTCCTAAGAGATTTATTGAGAAAATTTAGTGAAATATTTTCTTTGTGGAAGTAGGCCATATTTGGGTGAACCATGTAAATTGTTGTGTCTCTATTGTGTGTGGTGTTGTGTACATTACTTTGATTTATGTTGTTGATATTGCTTTTTTTACATTGCATATATTATTTTGAGAGAAAAAGTAAAATTTCTCTTATACTGTTCACCCCCCCTCTTAGTATAAGCTTGTATTCTTAAGTGCTTCGTATTTGGTGGCATTATTTGTACAACTCCAGGTTAACCGGTATGAGTATGTTTTTTGTAACCCTGAAAAAGAAACAAGAACAATCCTAGCTCCTGCACCATTCTTGCATATTGCGCCATCAAAATATAACTTCCATAACTAGTCAAATGTAGGGTCTTGGTAGTCTAAAACTTTGGCTTCAATATTTTCAAGTTTTTTTATGGTGTAGCAACTGATCTCAGTATCCACCATTGCATTGAAAACCATCAATGAAAATTTGTCCTCCAAATGAAGTTCATCAAGAACTTTCTCCATCAAGTTTATTTATTATAGCTCTTCTGTCATCATGCTAACTGAGCTTGTGAATTTTTCTTCTTCCTCAAGTTTCTCTATATGAAAAGTGGAATATTTTCATTATAGATCCAAACTCTCCTTCCATTGAAAGGAATATCTAAGTGTGAATAATACAGGGAAAGATATCCTCCCAGCTTTATCATTAATTATCTCAAAATGTACATGCTAAAATAAGGTTCTAAATCAACTACCACAATCTCTTAAATGACAATAATTTATGGTATACTATGCAAAAAAATGGGAATATCCTTGATCACGCCCACCATTTTGACTAGGGTTCCATCCAACTATAAGATTTCTGGACTTCTTCTTGTGTAATCTATCCCCATGACCTCACATACTACCTTTGGCATGACGGTAGTTGCAGCACTAGAATCAATCATGCAATTATGCATGATCCATCCCTCAATCCTTAGAGACAAGTAGAATGGAGGTGGTCTATTCTTATTAGTTTTAGAAGTTTTCAGCATCTATGCTAGCACTATTTGTGTGGGATTTTTATTTTTATCTTTTGTAGACTTGAGAGACTGTTGCAACAGATCAACCTATCTAGGGAGTTGTAATGCATCATACAAGCTCACCTTAGTAGGGATTCTCTTCATTTCTTCAACATTATTACAGTTAGAAGCACCAGAATATTTCCCTTCAGCTCATATTTCTTTTGAAACTACTAAGTAGCTTCCACCCTTTGACACTTGGTCAATGATGGGTCCTTGAGGTGTTCTTTGGCTTGTTCTTTTACCTTATTTATACTTGAGTGGTTGCAGGTTGTGAAGTTGATGCCTTTGCTTACATTTTTTCTTGAGCTTCCATGGGTAAGAGGTATTTCAACATGACAGGATCTTGCTGCTTGGGGACTATGTTAAGGTCTTTCACTTGCAGTTTTGCCTTTTCACCTTGTACTTTTTATTCAATAGGAACCTCCAGTGGTTCCCTTTTTTCCTTAAGTATTCCTTTTACCTTTTTCCAATTATGCTCCCCTGAGAAACTAATCCCCCTTAGATCAAATCTCTCCCCCTTTGACATCAATTGCAAAGGGACTCCTTTGGGGCTAAAGATAAGATTCTTAGCTTAGCCCCCTCCCCACCTCCTCTCCTTGAGGTGATTAATTTTTGGGTGGGAGTAAAATTACTCCTAGCATACAATGCTCTTTTCATTTGTCATCCTTCTTTCTCAACATACCCTTTTGATTTCTTTGAGTATCCTTGTTCTTTATTGTATCTGGAAGCTTTGGAAACTCTGTTATGCACCACTTGGCATTATGCCCAACATTATTACACTTATAAAACTTAATTTTGTGGTTCCTTGAGGGTTAAAATATCTTTAAGTTCTTCCTGGTGAAGACATACCTATTTCTATCATGAACCCTATAGTGAATTGCTTTATGATCAAATTGATTACAAGAGTAGCAATACCCTTGAAATAAATGTCCATATTTGAAGTTCCTCTTAGTAATACCATACTCCTTATTTCCATGAGTCCTACAATGCATAGCCCTATGACCAAACCTGTTACATGAAAAATAATTGCCTTTGAAGAAGTCTTGTCTTGAACCCATTGGTCTTTTAGTCCCTTCTTTTCTGTGATGATCCATGTTCCTTGTTTGTGCATTTTTTCCTTTCTTGGTGAAGTTTCTATTTTTCAACTTATTCTCATAAGTCTTAATTTCTCCTTCACTCTCTTCATATGAAAATTATTCCTCTTTCAATCTTGAGCTTGACCCTTCTTCTTGTTTCTCTTGTCCTTATTCAAAACCAAGTCATGTTTTGATAGATGAAGGTCTTTGTGCATTGATAATCTTATCCAAAGTTTTTAAACTTTTCCAAAACCTGTGTATCTTGTCCTTAGACTCTTCCATTTCCTTCCTTAGAGAAACTACCTCTTGTTCTAATCTCTCACATTCTAAGACTTTTGCTTCTAGTTTTTCTTTGCTCCTTGTCTTAGCTATTGAGTTTGTCAGATCTTGTATAAGCTTTCCTTTCTCTTCATCACATTCTTGAAATTGAGCCTTGAATCTTGAATTCTACTTTCTGACCTTTTTCAATTCTTTTAGAGCAGCAATAAGTTCATCTTCTAGATATACTACTCCTTCCTCTTCATTTTTTTATTCTAATTTTTTTGCTTCCAAGTGTCCTCTTCAAAATTCGAAGCAAGTTTTTTTTCGTGGGCTTGTCTAAGCCATTTCCCTATGAATAATAATTAGAGAAAGTTTTTAGATAAATTCCATACTTTCTTGCAAATTCAGTAATATTCGCTCCAATAAAATGAGTCATGTTATCTGTCACAATGAAATCTAGTATGCCGAAACAAGTAATAAACCCCTCAAGGAAATAGATGAATATAGCCTAATCTACCTTTTTTGTTGGAATAACTTTCACCCACTCAGTAAAGTAGTCAGTTGTTGTCAAAATATATTTATGTTCAACAAAAGAGTGGGTATCAATGACCTAAATAAAATCTAAGCCCCACTATTGAAACAAAGCTTCCACCTGGATTGTATGCAAATGCAATGATGCTTTCTTATTTCTATCGACATATCGCTAATAGTTATCACAACTGTGAATCACTTTGTGTGTGTTTACAAAAATATTGAGCCAAAAATATCCATCCTGAATGATTTCAAGGCCATAGGTCTACCCGCATAGCGTCCACCAGACAAGCCAGAGTGGAATTCCTCCAAAATCTTCTATTTTTTTATTCTTTAATGCACCTAAGGAGCACTCCATCTATGTTCTTATGGAATAAACCATTCAGTAGTAAGACATATTTAAGGGCTTGTAGTCTAAACCTTCACCTTTGTAAGGAATCAAGATGATATGGGCACTTTACAAATATAAATAATTCGATAAGGTCTTCTATCCAATCATGATCGCTTGTTGTTTGATTAGCAATATTGCTTTTTATGATAAACTCATCATGTTATTGTACTAGTGACTGAGGAGATGCACTTTTATCCAAATCTTGACAGAGTGCCCGATCGCAAACCAATTTGGTCAACCAAATATCCACATCATACTCCTGAATCTTGGAGACCTAGCCTACTCTTCTATCACCAAGATCTCCTTGAATAATAAAATTCCTAACATATGGATGAACATAGACAATTATATTGCTTTGTGAAATGAAATTTTGGAATTTCTTTAGGGACTTCATCATTGCATAAACCTGCTTTTCAATGAAATTCTATTTTTCTTGGTGTGGTTAAATGAATTGGCTTAGAAAAGTGATTGGTTGTTCATCACCATTGTCCTACTTTTATATTAGAACAACAACATAACTTTCCTACTCGCCCATTGCGTAAAGGATACAATCCTTGGAATAATCTAAATTGATAAATATTTGTGCTTGGATGATTCTCTCTTTAATATCTTGGAATTCCTTCCGCATTTTCTCCATCCATTTCAATTCTACGTTTTTCTTCAGGAGTTCGACCATTGGCTTCACTACCTAAGAAAAATCAACAATAAATTTATGAACAAAATTGATTTATCCAAAAAATAATTGTGCGTCCTTCTTATTGGCTAGCAGTGGTAATTTTGAGAGAGCTTCATCTCTCATAGGATCAATGGCTAACCCTTCCTTTGAAATGACATGTCCCAAGATCTTTTCCTCCTTGACAACAAATATATATTTCTTTGGGTTGATGGAAATACCAAACTCTCGATACTTTTTAAACACTTGTCTTAGATGTGATCCATGCTCTTTTCTATGATATGAAAACGAGTCATATCATCAAGGTATATCACAATGATTTGGTTCAACAACTCACCAAAGGTGACATCCATTGCTCTTTAAAAGGTGGTGCTAGTATTCGAAAGACCGAAAGGCATTCTATGATAGGTGAAAGTGCCCACTTGGTAGTAAATGTTGTTTTATGCCGGTCCTCATCCTTTAACCAAATATTATTATAGCCAGAGAAACCATGAAGTAGTGAAAATATTTGCACTCTAGAAACAACGTGAAGGATCTGGTCAATTTGTGGCAAGGGATAATAATATTTCAGGGATGCCTAGTTCATATTACCAAAAATTATGCATAAATGAATATCTCCATTCTTATTTTGTACTAGAACTAGATTTTCCACCCAGGTCAAGTTTTTGATTGGGTAGAAGATTTTCACCTCCAACATCTTGAGCAGTTCTACTTTCATCAATACTTCAATTTTTGGATTAACTGGCTGTTGTTTTTGCCAAAACATTTTTTTCCCTTCCTACAATTCAATGGTGTGCTGAATCATATTTTTGTCATATCCTTTCATATCATGATAACTCTATACGAAAATTTTAGGTAATTCATAACACATCTCCTTAATCTCCTTGAGATCTTCTGGAGTATAGTTCATTATGACTTTGATCGTTTTATCATATTCCAATTACATTTTCTTACACTTCTTCTCATTAACCTTAATATTGTGCTTCTCCACTATGTCATTCTAGTAAAAAATGCTCTCAAGTGAAATTAGTCCCCTGGGAATGTGATTATTTTTCAACGAAATCATCCTTTCCATTTCTTCATTGACCATTATTATTTATTCTATACCACTAGCTTCCTTAATCAAGAAATTAACTATCTACTCATTATTATTGAACACTTGCCAGTAGAGATTTTTATTGGGGACCAATGGTCTAAAAATAATTCTTACAGTCTTTTGTCTCCTTACCACTTGCTCTAGAGGAGATAAGTTAGCACCAAGGGATGCCAAGATGTCTGTGTGATTATTCTTTTCTCACGAAATCACTTGAACATTCAGTGTTGTAAAGGACTCAAAACAATCCCATAGCTTACTATGGTAGGCCTTCAAATAATGTTGCTTTCACACACATTTTTTTGTAACCTGATTGACAATAAGGTCAAAATCCCCAAAAATCTACAATTGTTTGAGTCCAAGCTTCTTCGCTTTCTTCAGGCCAAGATACAGTGCTTGTTGGATATTTTGAGTCCCTAAGCCAAAGTTTTCATTGATGTCAAGATGCCAATGAGAGTTCTTCTTCAATTCGAGTGCAAAGTTTAATGGAAGTTTATAATGGGTTAAAATATTTTATTTTACACCCAAAAATATTGGGTCAGAAAGAGGTTTTTACTTCTCCATGGAAGCAATTCATCCGAAGCATTGGAAGGTTACAAATATTATAATTGTTTTTATAATATTTACTAAAGTGGTAAAAATCTAATTAAATATTATAATTTTTAATTATAATATAATTAGATTTTAAAGTATAAATCTCATTTGATTAAAACCCTAAGGTAGGGTTTTAGAGAAATAAAATATATTTGAGCGTAAATTTTTCAATAATTAAAAACCCAAAGGTTGGGTTTTACTAAGGCTTTCGAAGCCTTAGAGCATCGATGTGATGCATTCAATCAAATTTTCGATGTTCCAAAACAAAGGAGGAGGGCAATATAAATACATGTCCAAAGTCATTCATTAATTATCCTTGCTTGAATGAATGTTGTGTGGCATATGTGAAAATGAGCTCGTGTGGTTTAAAACATTTGGCAAAGGAAGCTGAGGATAAGACTAAGTGATACCACCCCCCAATTCGCATTTGGTAGTGTGGCCTAGTGGTAGCTTGGAAAGCGCAAAAGCATTGAGAGCATAGAGGTCGTTCATTCGATTCTCGTGGAGTGGTTTTTAGTGGAAGTGTTGTGGAAGCATCCAAGGCGCACATTTTATTAAGGCACTCACAGTGATGGCAAGTCATGGGATCGAAATCCCTTGAGGCAGGTACAAATTTTTAAATAATTTTTATATTTTATGCCCTAAGGTTGGAGTGATAAGGTTGTTCTAAATTTTATTAATTTTTAATAAACGTTATTAAATAAAGGTTGTGGTGATTGTTTTTGAAGGTGAAGTGTTGATTATTTGAGTTTTACAATTTGGAAATTGTTGTTTTGAGAGTTATGTTTTAGGATGTATATGGATTTATTATAAAGTCTTAATTGAGATTTAGTTTAAGACTTGTTGGCTATTATGTTAGGACCATATTCCTAACAATAATTATAATTAACCTTCACTATTTTATAATCACTAATAGAGATATGAATAGGTATGTCTTTACGTCGCACCCTATGTTGTGTATAAGTAGGCAATCCATTGGTAAGTTATAGACATCGAAGAATATAATTATTAATTAATTTTTGGGTTCCCCATACAATACAACAACGATTCCTTAATAAAAGTGATTCCTTTTTATTATTCTAGCATTATAATCAATCTTTCTCTATTGGGTTCACTACATATGGTATCAGAGCTATTCCTTTCTCTGGTTTCTCTCGCTTCCACACTAATCTAAAACCAAACCAGTGATATATCTTACAAATTTTTGAAATACTGAGCCTTCGGTTGTAAAACCCCAGCATACACAGACAAATCAATTGGTGAAACAATCTTCAGACGACGAGCAGCGTATTCCAAACCAGATATAGCGAGCTGCGTATTTCAAATAATTTTGGACGACATCTGAAACTTTCGATGGATATTACAAGAAATCGATGACATCAAGGATAATTTGACGAGCAAAAAAAAAAAAAATTATATTATAAATTTTTTATAAGGTTTATAAATTTTGGCATCGGCATATAGTTTCAGGTGACGGAAAGACAAAGTATTAAAAAAAAAAAAGATAATACGGTCAAAGTTTAGTTTCTCAGAGCCAAAACTTGAAGGAAATTATTTTTTCCTTTCTTTCCTCTCATTCCCCGAATACAAGACCTGCGGACAAAGAAGCAATCACTGCGATCACTGTCGAACGAAAGCATTCGCTGTCGACGTTGCCGAACGAAGCACCTTTCCTGCCATCGCCACCCGAGCTGTGCTTCATCCACCGCCTCGGCCCCTCTCTACTCCACCATCGAGCCATTTGCCTTTTCGCTGCCCGAGCCTCTTCATCGGTGCTCCACCATCCTTGCTCCCCGCCCTGAGCTCTGCCGTCACTGCACCTCCTGTTCTGCCACCGCTGCCTAGCCGTCGCCGCTCCAAAAAGCAAATTAATGACAACTTCCAAACAACGACTATGCAAATGACCGACGATGGAAGATCTCATGACACCAACCTGCTTTCACCGATTAATATCATCAACCTTCATCAAATCACTTCAGTGCGTGAGTATCAAACACGGTTTGAGGATATCACCAAACACAACACAAGGTTGGATGAATCAATTCTCATCAGTGGCTTCATTAGTGGATTGAAAGAGGAAATTCGAATGGAGGTGACAAGGTTCAATCCCTATACCATGATGCAGACCTATGGATTGGCCAAATTAGCTGAAGACAAATTCAATTATCAACATCGACTAGGAAAAACACCTATTGGGAAGGCACAAACTACTTACACCACCGCCAAACCTAATCGAATTTTACCAATTAAACGTCTCAGCTTTGAGGAAATGAAGGAACGACGAGCGAAAGGTCTTTGCGATAATTGTGATGAGAAATTTGGACCCCACCATAAATGTGCTACACTAACATTGTATTTATTGAAGGAAGTTGATCCTTTTCTCTCCATAGAGCAAGCAGATGAGGTAATTGTGTCTGAAGCGGCCAGTGCACCTACTCACCACAATGAAGACAATAAGGTCGATGTACAAGAAGTGATCAGTGGACCAAGCAAGGTTGAGGTAAACATCCATACAGTGAACAATGAAGGTCAAAAATACACTCTAAATAGACTACCCTCAAGTTCCTCACAAATAGTGAGTTCTCATCAAATGGTAAAACCTATCCGAAAACAAAGCAAAAAGGTCACTACACGCTCATTTCCCGTTGACTCTCCCAGGAAACAACAGGAAGATACAAAAGTAATACCACCACTTTTAAGGCATCATTTTGAAGTGTTTAAGGACCCCCATAGGTTCTCCTCCCATCGTCATCACAATTATCCTAAGGAAGATTCTCCTATTTCTCTTGGCAATCCACCACTAACAATTTCCCCTTCCCGATATCCTTGCTTACGAAAAAAAAACATTAAAGTTGTGCAAGAACATGAGCAAATGCGTCTTGGAAAACAAAGGACGAAGCTCCTCCCCTTGATATTTGAGGACAAAGCTCTTTTTAAGGAGGGTGGCATGTTAGGACCCTATTCCTAACAATAATTATAATTAACCTTCACTATTTTATAATCACTAATAGAGATATGAATAGGTATGTCTTTACGTCGCACCCTATGTTGCGTATAAGTAGGCAATCCATTGGTAAGTTATAGACATCGAAGAATATAATTATTAATTAATTGTTGGGTTCCCCATACAATACAACAATGATTCCTTAATAAAAGCGATTCCTTTTTATTATTCTAGCATTATAATCAATCTTTCTCTATTGGGTTCACTACATATTATTTTTGATAAGGTTTTTCTTCTAAAAGGACCTTTGTGGATGTTAAAATTAAGTTGAAGTAACAAGGTGTATTTAAAGTAATATTTTGCATTGCAATTTTTATTGAAGTCCTCTAACCCTTATTGAGATTGGAAAAGAAAATTTTAAGTGTGGTAGATTTTGTGAACAAATCCTTGGCAACAAAAAGGTATGGGCAATATTATCCTTTGATGATTTGATTAGTTGGTTTATTTATGAAAACATCTTTGGAGAGAAAAATATTTAATTAGGGTTTCTTTTTTTGAAAGTTTTTTAGTTGTTGCTTCAAGGTTTTATGAATTGAGATTTGTGATTAAACTTTGTTTGATAAGCATTGTTGTTGAGATCGTTGGTTGAGAGAAGTGTTTGAGTTAATGCTTCAAGGTTTTTTGAAATTGAGTGTTGTGATTAAAACCTTATTTTATTAGCAATGTTGTTGAAGTTAGTTGAACTAGGGTTTGAAAAGATCACGAGTATCATTTTTATGTGAGATTTGTTTTTGAGCATTGTTAGAAACATTTTGAGTTGGATGATACATGTTTGGACTAGGTTTTGTGAGCAAGAGTTGTTTCTTGAGTGATTGGTTGAGTAGAGTTGATTGGGACTAGTCAAGTGAATGTATGAAGTGGTTGTTCAAGTTCCATAAAACAAACTATTCCATATTATGATTTGAGTTGTGATTGAGTTTTTGAGAATAGAACATATTGAATCTCTAAAAATTCTCTTTATGCTTCTATGATATTGAGTTGAGAAAGATATTGAGTTTTGAGTATAGAACATATTGAGTCTCTAAAAATTCTCTTTATGCTTCTATGAGACTGAGTTGAGAAAGAGATTGATTTTTGAGTATAAAACATATTGAGTCTCTAAAAATTCTCTTTATGCTTCTATGAGATTGATTTGAGTTGAGAAAGTGATTGAGAAGATTTGGACAAGTTCTATGTGAGCTTGTTGAGAATATTTGGATAAGTTCTATGTGAGCTTGTTGAGAAGATTTGGGCAAGTTCTGTGTGAGCTTGTTGAGTAGATTTGGACAAGTTCTATGTGAGTTTGTTGAGCAGATTTGGACAAGTTCTATGTGAGCTTGTTGAGCATATTTGGATAGGTTCTGTGTGGACTTATTGAGTAGATTTGAGTAGGTTCTAAGTGTACCTAGTGATAATATTTGGATAGGTTATGTGTGGATCTATTAAGCAGAGTTGAGCAAGTTCTGTGTGGACCTGGTGAGCAGATTTGGATAGGTTCTGTGTGGACCTATTGAGCAAAGTTGTGCAGGTTCTATGTGGATCTTTTGAGCAGAATTGAGTAGGTTCTGAGTGGACCTGATGAGCAGAGTTGTACAGGTTCTATGTAGACCTATTGAGCATATTTGAGTAGGTTCTTAGTGGACCTATTGAGCAGATTTGTGCTAGACCTACTGGACTATGTTTAGTGTGCAAATTTGAGTGGACTTGTGCTAGACTGACTGGACTATGTTTAGTGCAAGAGATTGAGAAAAGTCGTGCTAGACCAACTGGACTATGTTCAATGCAAGATATTGAGCAAATCTATGCTAGACTGGCTAGACTATGTTTAGTACAAAATTGAGATAGAGCTTTAGAGGTGATAGAGTAGTGAGGATAGTGTCTCCAGTGGATAGAGATCCATCAGCTAGGACATTGAGTACATGTCTTCTGAGTGAGGACAAGAGTCTTCAAGTGGAGAGATATCCACCAGTTAGTGCAGTGGAGACAAAGTCTTCTAAAGGATCACCAGCTAGAGCAGAGGAGAAATATTTCCCCTATGTATAGATATCCACAAACTAGATTTAGGGGATCAACATATCCTTTGGACGGAGGTCCATAAATATTGTAATTGGGAAATATTTCCAAGAGATTGAGAAAAATTAGTGAAATATTTTCTTTATGGAAGTAGCCATCTTTGGGTGAACCACGTAAATTTCTATGTCTCTATTGTGTGTGGTGTTGTGTACATTACTTTGATTATCGCTGTTGATATTGCTATCTTTACATTGCATATATTGGTTTGAGAGAAAAATTAAAAAGTACTCTTATACTGTTCACCCCCTCTCAATATAAGATTGTGTTCTTCAATTGGTATTAGAGCAGGTTCCTTCAAAAGAGTTTGACAACTTGAAGGAAAAGTGGTAAAATAACACAATGGATTAAAAGGATCAAAGGGACGGGTCCATCAATAATACAGTACTAGTATTTTATGGAAGTGACTTCTTGTATTGGTGTATGTTAATGAGGTTTCACTTGATGACACTTGGCAATGAAGTTTGGGATGCAGTGGAACTTGGATATGATTCAATAGCCAATCCTCCTATAGATAAGGAAGTTAAGCTTCTAATGCATGCAAATTCAAGATCTATGAATGCAATTATAAAAGGGGTGCGTAGATCAGAATCTATGAAGGTTATGGATTGTAAAACAACAAAAGAAATATGGGAACTACTACATGACATATATGAAGGAGATAAAGGTGTCAAGAAAGCTAAGATCAGAAATATCAAAGGAGAATTTGAAAATCTAAGAATGCATGATGATTAAAATATTCATGACTATCTCAGTAATATTGATGAACTTGTACATGAGATGAGAGGTCTTGGAATGAAGGTTGATGAATCCAATGCTTGTGATAATATCTTGGGAACTCTTCCAAAAAGGTATAGTGAAAAAGTCTCTGCTATAGAAACATCAATTGATAGTGACAGTATGATAAGAAATTATTTACTTGGCATGATTACAAATTTTGAGATAAGAAAAAAAGATCCTATCCCTTCTAAAGAGGCTACTTTCAAAGCAAACAAGAATATAAAGCGTAAGAAGTCAGAATCAAGTAGTGATTCATCGAGTGATAAAGAAGCAAATTATGGTAGAAGAGATAAAGGTTTAAGAAGACCCATAGATCTAAGATCTATTAAGTTTTTCAATTGTGGAAAGTATGGATATTTTGCAATAGATTGTAAAGAGCCAAATAAAAACAATGGTGAAGAAAAATAGGATCACAGGTACAGGGAATCAGAAAGACACAGGTACCAAAATAAAATCAAAGATCGAAATGGAAGGAAGTTCTTTCAAATACAAAAGAGGAGCTACTATGCGGACAATGCAAGTAAGTACTCAAATGATAGTGATTCTATTTCTTCATATAATGATAGAGATGAAGTCCTTTTTATGGTTGAAGAAAATAAACTAGTTAAGAAAAAGACTCCAGTTATTCTCAAGTGTTTTAGATGTGGTAAATTTGGTCATCTTGAAGATAATTGTACAAGGGATGGTTATAGTTATAGTGATGATGAATATGAGAATGCCCTTGAAGTACTAGATGAAAATATTCTAATGGATTTAGAAGAAGAAGTAAGTGATCCTATAGAAGATAAGCCAAAACAAAGTAATGATGTGGACAAAGGCAAATAAATAGAGGATTATTCAGCAGAGAATGGTTATGATCTCAAGGGAGAACATATCTATGCCCTTGACATGGTAAATAACGTAAGAAAGCAACACTCTAAACTTGAAATTTAGTTTCAATAATGTGATGAAGAGAGAAGATTGCTCCTAGAGGATTTATAAAAATCAAAGGCTAAGGAAAAAAGATTCAAAGATAAGTTAGAAGAAAAGATCTTGGAATGTGAGAAGTTAGCACAATAAGTGGCACTACTAAAACAATATTTAGAGGATTCCAAGATCAAGATGAAAGGATTCAAGAATATCTCAAATATTATGGATAAGATAGTCAAGGTTCAAAGAAGGTCAACAAACAAAACAAGTCTTGGTTTTGAACAAACTCAAAATAAATAGGAAGGAGAATTAACTTCAAGTTCTGAAGAGAAAACTTTAGATGAAGATACTTCATAATAAGACAATGTAAGATAAATTCAGACATCAGAGGAATAATTGGACAATAAATATTTCAACAAAGATAGAAACAATGCACAAAGAAGATACAGATGGAACAAAAATCAGAACAAGAGACCAATGAGGTCAAAACAAGGAAGCTTCAACGAAAGGTGGTTTTCATGTCATAGGTTTGGGCACATGGCTTCACAAGGTAGGACACATGAAAGACAAGAATATGGGACTGAACAGTTTTTTCATGGGTATTGCTACTCATGTAATCAGTTTGGCCACAAGGAAATGAATTGCAAGGTTCATGAAAGAAGAGGATATGACTTCACTAGGAGAAATCCTAAGATATTTGCACCTCCAAGGAATAATATCATTAAGTGTTATAAGTGCAATAATGATGGTCACACAACAAAGTGGTGTAGAGCAGACATTCCAAAAATAGGTATGAACAGGAACAAGAACATGAATAGAAACATGAATAGGAACAAGAACATGAATAGAAACATGAATAGGAACAAGAACATGAACGAGAACATGAATATGAACATGGATGAAAAAATGAACAGAAAAAAGAACAAGAACAGGAACATGGATGAGAATAGGAACATGAATAGGAACCTAGATGTGAACAAGAATAGGAATAGGAACAGGAATGATGACAAGAACAAGGATGATGAATTGGATAGAAATAGTCAGAGGATTCAGGAAACCTAGAAAATAAGGGAAAATAATAAAGGTAAAGAACAATGTTTTTAGGGAGTAGAAATACTCCCACCCTAGAATTAACCACCTCATGAGGAGGTGGGTGAGGGGCTAATATAAGAGGCTCATTCTTAGACCCGAGCCCCAAAGGTGACCCTTTTTCATTGATGTCAAAGGGGGATAAATTTGTGTATTGGGGAGAGATTTGATATTTGAGAGAGCATTGAGCCAGAGGGAGCAATGTCCCAGGGGGAGCATAAGGGAAAATAAAGGTCAGGTTTTAGTAAAAAGAATGTGGGTTGCCATAAATGACAAAGGGGGATATTGTTGGATATTTTGAGTCCCTAAACCAAATTTATCATTGATTTCAAGATGCCAGTGAGAGTTCTTCTTCAGTTTGAGTACAAAGTTTAATGGAAGTTTATAATGGGTTAAAATATTTTATTTTACACCCAAAAATATTGGGTCAAAATATTTTTCGAAGGCAAGCATATATTGAAGGTCGAAGCATTAGTGGGGGGTTGCTAGAAAGAATAGTAGAATCTTCCTTAGGAGAATTGTGTTGATAGTAGGCTTTCACTTTAGCTGATTCTTCCTATGTAAAATGAAAGGAAAATAAAGGTGCACTCACTCTTTTTCCTCCTTTTTGAATCAGACTGCCTATACGATGAGAAATCGCTATTGGTGATGAACTTGTGTGTAGTTCTTTGAGAGTGTATGTCTTGCCTTCATTGTTTACTGCATGGATGTCTACCTTATATTTTCATGGTGCATCGAGCACTTCTTGCACATCAAACTCATTTCCTTCATTGTTATGATCCGATGCTTTGGTCATGTCGTGCACATCTTCCTCACCTTCTTCCTCTATGGAGTGACAGGGATCAACTATATTCAATAAATACAATTTTTGTGTAGCACAACAATGAAGGGGCCCAAATTGCTCATCACAAGTATAGCAGAGGTCATTCGCTTGTCGTTCCTCCATTTATTGTAGGCTAAGGTACTTAATTGGCAAGGGTTTGTGTTTTAGAATAGTGTGCGTGAATGTCGATTTATCAATAGGTTGCTCCCCATGTTGACGTTGAACATTGAATGTATCATCGACTAACAAGGCTAATCCAATGGCTTCCTATAGGGTGCAAGGAGTGTACATCATGATATTCACTCTAATTTCTTCTTTCAATCCATTGATGAACCCATTTATGAGGACTAATTCGTCCAACCCTATGATGCGATTGGTGATATCCTGGAACTGAATTTTATATACACTCACTTAGGTGATTTGACGTAGGTGGGCAAGATTAAGTAGTAAAAATAGGTTGGGGTCGTGATATATTATTCCATAGGCCATTTGAATAGTCGTTTGGCAAAAAGGTGTCGCAAAAAGTGTTGAAAGTCATCACAAAAATTTCTTTAAAAAAATCGTTAAAAATTGCATAAAAGTCATCCTTCGACCATTGCGGTTAGGTTTTGGAGATTTTATAACCTTTGTAAGTGGTAGAATTAGTGATAATTTTCAATGCCTTGACAAATTTTAGCAAGAATTTGCAATAGTAACAAGTCTTAGCAAAATTTATATTAGGCCCTGAATATTTTTTAAACCCTGCTTTGTCCCTCTTCCTATTGAATGTGGGATATGTGTTATATCCACTTTTTTAAAGTTTCTCTTGTTGACATCGGAATACGAATACATATCGGAATTTTAGTTTTTCGATGATGGAAAATGATTTAAAACTTTATGTTATAAGTTTTATTTTATAAAATATGGCCGGTTTTCTCCAAGACGTCGGAAGTTGCAGACGTCGCTGCAGAACGTAAATTTTTTTTTTGCATGGATTGTTTCTATTTTTGATCTGGGCATTGACTACAAGAGATTGGAGGATTTATAGGATAGTTTGAGGGTATTTTTGGATTTTTTCCCTTCATATTATACCTTCCCAATGCTCTGATTTCATCGGCGGTTGGTGAGTGTATTTCGTTCTATGAGCTAATTATATTTTTTGATGCTTGATTTGTGAACTTATACAATTTCCCACTCGGTATCCCAATGACTCTTGACAATGAATATGTGGTGTTTGATGATATATGGATGTCTTAGGAATGATGTGGCAGATGATAAGATAAACGTAGGCACAGGATCTGAATGGCAAACGACTGGTTATGACGGATGGGGTAAAAAAAATTATGTTTTGAAGCTGGATCTAATACCAGTTGTAGTGAACCCAGTAGAGAAAGATTGATTATAATGCTAGAATAATAATAAGGAATCACTTTTATTAAATAATCGTTGTTGTATTGTATGGGGAACCCAAAAATTAATTAATAATTATATTCTTCGATGCCTCAACTATACCAAATGAAATGCCTATTTCTACGAGTGTGAAGGAATGATCAAAGGTCACAACCTTTGTGAAAGAGAGATTGATTAAATAATTAACTAATAATGTGATTAGTATGGTGGTTAGGAGTAGAATCCTAACATCCATGTTCCTTGTTTGTGCATTTTTTCCTTTCTTGGTGAAGTTTCTATTTTTCAACTTATTCTCATAAGTCTTAATTTCTCCTTCACTCTCTTCCTATGAAAATTATTCCTCTTTGGATATTGAGCTTGACCCTTGTCTGTCTTGTCTACATAAAAGCTCTTCTTATACCTTTGAAAAAACTTATTTTCTTTCTTTCTTTGTCCATACCTATTTTTCTTTTCATACCTGGATTTTCCTACTTCCTTTATTTTATGATCTTGTTTCTCTTCATTTCTACCAATTCTAGCTTCTGAATAGTTAGATGCATAGTGACCATATTTACCATAATTAAAATACTTCACTATTTTCATACCTTTTTGCTTTCTTGAATCCTTCTTATTTCTTTTGCCATAGTTAGCTTCTTCATCACTACTTGATTCATCACTTGATTCTGGTTTCTTATCTTTTGTCTTTTTTGCTACTTTAAAATCTACCTCTTTCTTGGGAATATGATCCATTACTATTATCATCTCATAAGCTATGAGAGTTCCATGTAACTCATCCATAGTCAAATTTTTAATGTCTTTTGTTTCTTATATGGTTGAAACATTTCCATCATACCTCATGGGAAGTGACTTTAAAACCTTTTGAGCAACATCAAATTATTCTATTTTAAATCCAAGTCCTCACATGGTGTTAACAACCTTATCCACATGAAGTAAGTATGCAAAAATATCTTCCTCTTATTTCATTTTTAAGTCTTAAAAAGTCATCTTGTGATTTTACAATTTTGCCATTTTGAACTTTTTATCTCCCTCATATGTTTGCTTCAGTTTTTTCCAAAATTCCTTTGCTGATTTGCAATGCATAAATTTTACAATATATGCTTCACATAAATCACTTAATATTGCATTCATATCCTTGGAATTATTCACATGTAAGAGCTTACCATATTTATTTATGGGAGGATTAGATGTAGGCATAAATCCATTCTCAATTACTTACCATGTCTCATATCCTTGTGCCATTAAGTAAGTCTTCATTCTTATTCTCCAAAAATCATATTTTTTACCATCGAATACTGGTGCCTTAATTTTTGAAGATCCACTCTGATATGCCATATGTGTTCCTGTACACTCTTACTTCAAGCTGTTACACTTTTCCAAAGGAACCCACTATGATACCAATTGAATAACACAAGCTTATACTGAGAGGGGGTGAATAGTATAATATCAACTTTCACTTTTCTTTCCTAAATAATATTATCCAATATTATAAATTGCAATATCGATAGAAATAATCAAAGTAATGCATAAATAATCACACACAATAGAGACAACAATTTAACATCATTCACCCAATGTGGGCTACTCCATGAAGAAAATATTTCTACTAAATTTTCTTAAAAAATATTCTTGGGAATCAGTTCCCTATTACAATTTTTATGAACCTCTATCCAAAGGAGACACTAATCCCCTATGCTCTGATTTATGGATCTTTATTCATAGGAGAACTCTTTGCCCATTTTTTCTAGTTCATGGAACTTTATCCAGGAGAACTCTATCTCCTCAACTGGTTCATGGAACTTGATCCAGGAGAACTCTATCTCCTCACCTGGTTCATGGATCTCTATCCATAGAAGAAATATATCTTCCTAGTTGGTTCACAAATCACACTCCACAGGAGAACTCTTTCCCCTTGCTTTAATTCATGGAACTTGATCCAGGAGAACTCTATCCCCTTAACTGGTTTGTGGATTTCTCTACATAGAAGAACTATATCTTCCTAGTTGATTCACTAATCACTCTCCATAGGAGAACTCTTTCCTATTTGCTCTAGATGATGATATTCTAGAAGAATTTTACCCCCAATGCTCTAGCTTGTGGATATCTCTCCACAAGAGACATTTATCCCCACTACACTGGCTAATGGATATTTATCCACTAGAGACTATTGTCCTCTTTACTCTGTCATCTCCAAAGTTTTCTCTTAAATTTATCTCAAATCAACACCAAACTCTATCCCAAGTTTATTATAGATATGCTCTACCTCTACTCATAAATCTACATAAAACTCTATCTCAAATTTATCCCCAAGCCTTAACACAAAGCTTGAATAAATCACCAATAAACTCTGCTTAGATTTACCCAAAGCCTTAACACAAATCTTGAACAAATAAACCTTGCTCTTAATGATGTTTCAAGTCTTCACGAGACTTGCTCAAATATGCCTTCAAATACTCTCTAGAACTTTCTCAATATGCTCTCAAGTCTTCACTAATACTTGCTCAAATCTACCTTCAAGTTCTCTCAAGAACTTGCTCAATATTATCTCAAGTCTTCACCAAGAATTGCTCAAATATACCTTCAAGTCCTCTCAAGAACTTACTCAATATGCTCTTAAGTCTTCACCAAGACTTTCTAAAATTTGCCTTCAAGTCCTCTCAAGAATTTGTGCAATCTACTCTCAAGTATTCACTAAGACTTGCTCAAATATACCTTCAAGTCCTTTCAAGAACTTTCTCAATATGCTCTCAAGTCTTCATCAATACTTGCTCTAATATGCGTTCAAGTCCTCTCAAGAACTTGTTCAATATGCTCTCAAGTATTCACCAAGACTTGGTCAATATGCTCTAGCATATGCTCAAACCTATTCTAACACATGCTCAAAAAATCTTACAAAATATGCTCAATCAATCTCAAATTTTGCATATAATGATATCAAATACTATCTAATCTTCAAATTAATTCCTTTAACTTCAAGCAATTTAGAGATATTCTATCCAAAATTTGTTTAACCTCAGGAACATATAGAGAATGATGTTATTTATCAAAACTCAATATGTTCTACTCAATCATTATGTCTATCACTTCCACATGTCTTACTTTCATTGCATTTTTAAAGATAGATTCAATCTAGCACATGACACCTATATTTTTTATCTACACTCTTGCTTTCACAAATATGATTTCTAATGTTTGCACATTCACTTTTAATATCACTAAAAACCAATGCTCAAGAAGTTTCACTTAATCATTCAACCAATGAAACACAACTTTCTCACAACCCCTAAATAAGTATTTTAATACTTATTCAAACAAAGAGCACAATATAGGTCTCAAACCCAAACTCAAATAATTCCTAATATCTATCTCAAATATTCTCTAAAAATTTGACAATGAAGCATATAAGACTCACTCTAATATTTCCAACGATATTTATTAAACAATCCTTTTCACTCCACCTTATGTTTCATAGCATTCATTCCAACAAACACTTCAAACAAAAGATGATGTGCCCATACCTATTTTCTTTGATGGAGATATGTCTTCAAAACTTGTATTACTTACAACCAAATCCTTTTGTGTCAATTCAAGGTTAGATATCAATAGTCTATCTCAAAACCTCCACATGATATTTCACCTCAACAAATATTTCACCATACAAAAATTAATAAAATGCCAAACCACTTATACACCTTATTACTCCTAACTTTGCCAATAAATTTCATCAACAAGAGTCACTAATTACATAAGAATTTTTTTTTTACACCTTATATCTCCTACTTTTCATTAATGAATTTCCAAAAGATAAATATAATATTACTTCACTTTTTATCCCAATGCATTAACAAAACAAACTACCTTAATTTTTCTCAAAAAGAAATTACTTTTATAACCCTTTTATTGCAAAAATAAAAACCATTTAAAATACCTTATATCTCCCTAGCACATACCTTAGCCACCTTAGACCTTAGGATATAATTTAATTTTTAATAAAAAATTAATCCCTCTTTGTTGTCGTCTGCCATCGAGAGTCAAACCCGCACCCTAGTTGCTGCCAAGATACTGTGTGGTCTATCCAACCCACACATAACCAAAATGCAAGACCTCTTTCTTGTCCTTTACCATCGGTGCCAAACCTTAATTCAACCATGTAGCCAAAAGGAACTTCCCATGAATTGAACCTATACCTTCAATGTTGTTGTGCAAGCCTTGCTTGGTAGCTCAACTACCACCTCACACGAGTGGGGACACACCCTATCCACATTTTGACCAGTATTTTGCACCAAAAATTGTGTTGTCTCCTTTATGTTTCCTTCGTCGTTTCAAACATGCAAGGAAAATACTTTTGGGGATTTATGATTCAAATTCCATCAAGGCTTAGGCTAAACCTTAGCCTTATTAATACACATGCCCACTCTATATTTGATGTTGACTTCTTTTTGCAATTCAAATTATTATATTTAATTATAATAATTTAAATCCAAGGGATTTAAATATTATAATTTAAATATTTAAAAACCTTTTGGGCATTTTATTTTTAGGGATAACCTTGCCACCATTAATGGGTATTTTAACCTTTGCAGAATTACCACCAAGGTAAATTCTTAGAGATAATCTTGCCACGATTAATGAATATTTTAACCTTTGTAAAATTGTCACCAAGGTAATTTATAAATATTTTCTCAAATATTATGGAGAGGTATTCCTTTCTTCTTGTTGCCTTATACCTCATGTGCCACCAAGAGAAATATTCTCACAAATATTTCCATCAATTTAGGACATTAAACCTTTTGACATTAATTCCATCAAATTAGGACATCAAACCTCTTGACATCAATGACAACAAAACATGCTCAAATTTCCAACACTTACTAAATTCTACACTGGTTTAAAGTTTAGAGTTATAGGAAAGAAATGGAAAATGATAGAAAGATATGGGAAATGATGGAAAGAGATGGGAAATATGGCTATAATCCAAATGATGTAGGATGGGGACAAACTAGCAGTGGAAATTCAAATCGAGTTTTGGGTAGCATATAATAAAAAGAAAGGTAGACATATCACTTATAGTTCATGGAGATAACTTCTAAAAGTGAAATATAGTATTCATTCCCTCATTAGCAGTATTTAAATCCAAATGTAGAATTTAAACATAGCAATTAATAGGAATGAATGTATATAAAAATAATATCAAGCAGAAAGAAATCACAAATGAAACCATTGAATGAGTCAGAAGCCGAACGTACTTCAATTTTTGTAGAAAAATCAAAGTTTTTTTCTAAAGAATGTCTATCCTCCCTTGTTGCATATAAATATCTAGTATTTATAGAGGATTTTACCTCTTTCAATTAATACACATAAAGACAAAATATCCCTGGATCAGGAACCATCTAGAGGAATTTCCTCAAAAATCCTTAAAAAATCTTCCTTTTGAAACGACAATCCAACTTTAGTTGTGAGATTCATGAGGAATTAGCAAGATTGGACATTGGTGCATTGGGATGCATTAGAACTGGAGAAAAATGGGAATCTTGGTCATTGAATTTGTGTCATTATTGCACCTTGGAAATCTACCTTTGCCAAGAAAGTACACTAGATATTAAAATTGCTTTGAAAAGTTGCAAAATCGATAGATGGTGCTTTGGAAATTGCCAATATCATTCTTTGGTATTTAATATTATAGATATTTATCTAAAATTTGAGCTCAAAAATTGCTAACTTGGCTTCAAAAATTAAATTCCATTACCTCCAGGTATTTACCAAAACATTCCACACATTTGATGTCTTTGAAAAATCTCTTTGCTATTTTAATATTAATTTCACCCAAATACGACAATCGACCTTCCTAGGAAAAATACCTTGTGCAAAGTTCTCTACCTTCCTTTTATCCATGCTTCCATTTAAAGCTAATGCCAACAAAAACCAGGAATCCCTTCAGTTTCGTTCCTCATGCACCTTTGAATCATGCTCTACACCATTTTATATAGTTTCACCCAAGGGAGGGGTGAATGGGAGTTTCACCCCTATCTTAGAGCAAAAGTACTCTTCTTATTACCTTTCCTGATGTTTCAATAAATACCCCATGACTTGCACCTTCTCCCGATGCTTTACATTTTGTTTCACCATTTTGATTTGTCAACATGATATTTCTTTTGAAACTCACATTCACCCTAGGGAGAGGTGAATGGGACTTTCACACCTCACTTGGGGTGAAACCCCTTTTGAATTTTCAAAACTGGCCTTGGCACCTGTTGGTCACGAATCTGCCACAGGAAAGGATTTTTACATGTGCACCCTAGACCCGGCCAACATTGAAAGGCTGGAAGCAAGAAATGGCTCCCAGACCAATCTCCAGAGTGGGCTGGTTCCCTTACTATTCTAAATTTTGGTTGAAGATTAGGGTTTCTGGAAAGAAATTAAAAAATTGCTGAAAGAAATGGGAAATATGGCCGTAGCCGAAGTTATAAGATCGGGAGAACAACAACAGAAAACTCAAAGCACAACAACAGCAAGTAACAGAAAGTATTAACTTAATTCTCACACAACGTATGCAGAAAATCCTTCCAAACCTACATCCCAGGAATCATACCCTTACAACAGTATTTAAATCCAATATGCAGAATTCAAATGCAACAGCCATTAAGGAATATGAATGCTATTAGAAATGCAAAAAGAACAGAAAGGAAAATCACCCATACAGCCGCTTGGAAAAATTAGAGGCCAACTCTTTTATTCCCGCAAATGAACTTTCAGTTTCTAGCAGAAAAACTCCCAACCCCTGCAAATGAGGTTTACATTGGTTTTTATAGAGGGTCGTCCTCTTTGCAGCATTTAATATTTGCCACCGACCTTCTTGAGATCTACAATTATGCCACGAAAACTAGGAGCATGATCCCCTTAATCGCAGCCTTGAAGAACCACAAAATTGAATGCAATTTGACGTCAGCGGTCACCTTCATTAAATTTGTTTTTGAACATGTGCATGAAACCGTTAGAACAATCCACGAAAAGCAGCTTCGAACAAATAAAATCTTTAATTTTGGTAGCCTGGGCGCTCTTCGACCTTGACCGCATTGGAAATCCGCAAAACATTAAATTCGGGCAAGCATTTAATCCTTGGAAATCGAAAAAACCTTATCGGGCCGTTCACACTGCGTTTTGGCGGGAAACTATCGCAGGTCGCGAAAACGCGACAGGTCGCGAAATCGTGACATCTTCTTATGCCGTACACCTTGGCTACTGGAATCCGCAAAAATGAGACGTTGAGCGATTTCGCTACGCATTTTGTCTTTTGGTTCTTTCCTCCGCTCTACCCCACGAAAATGGAACATGTAGCGATATCGCTACGTCTTTTCGGCACTCTATACGGTCTTGCTCATAGGCCGCGAAAATGCGACACTTTTTGCCTTTGAATGTCTTCGACCTTCCCCTGTCGCGATTTCGCTACACATTTGAGCACTTGGTCATTTTTCAACAATGCGGCATGAAATCGCTACCATCTCCTTGTCTTTTGCACAATTTTCATTCCCTGTCGCGATTTCGCGACGTCTTCATCTCGCTCGGCCTTATCGTCAAAAGTGTAGCGATTTCGCTACAACTTTCATGTCTTTTGCTTTTCGGACCACCACGACCGCGATTTTGGAACAGGTAGCGATTTCGCTACATCTTTTCCTTTTCGTACCATTTGCCACTTTTCGTCGTGAAAATGCGACATCTTTTGCCTTGCCGGAACCCTTTCTAAAAGTGCAGCGAATCGCTACGCGTTTTCATCCTTGTTGACTCTTTTCAACAAACTACCACGATTTTAGGACGTGCGGCGATATCGCTACACGTTTTTTTGTTTGGCTTTGTTTCAGAATGGTAGCGATATCGCTACACGTTTTCAACTTAAGCCTTTGAAGCCACCCGCGTCGCGAAAATGCGACGTCTTTTACTTTGTGCACTGTGCGTTGATTTCCGTCGTGATTTCGCGACAGTGTGTCGCTCTCCCTTCCTTTGCTCATCGCAAGCCGTGAAAATAGAACACGTCACGATATCGCGACGGTTCTGTCTAGCTGCATCCGTTGACCGCGTTGACCGTGATTTCGTGACACGTCGCGAAATCGTGACAGTTTTTGAACTTAGTCATTTTTTTGCTCCTTTTTCATCAAAACCGCATCAAAGCCAGTATAGAAGTTAGATATGCAACAACTTAAACATTAATACTTCAATCAATGAGAATCAATGTGGCAAAAATGCCAACATTCTTGGCGGCTCGCGGGGTATACAGTTCGTTGTATGCAAGAATCCAGGCCTGAATCCATTGGGCACAGAGTCATATTAGAACAAGAAGCTGGCTGCTGTGATACCTCGCAGTGGACTGCTGCAATAACTTCTGCTGAAAAGCTGAAACTGAAAGAACCTGCATATAACTGATTATAGAATGAAACAAATGGAATGAGATAATGGAGTGAGATCCTGCGATTGCGCAAGCGGTGAATGCAAATGGAATGATGATAATAATGGGAGAAAAGTAAATGAACATATGGAATGGAAGTGAAAGTATGAAGGTTGTGGAATGAAAATGAACTAGACTGTAAGCAAATGCGTAAAAAGATAGAACTTAGAGGAAAGGGATAAGAAGGAACGGGAATAATAGGAATAGGGAAAAGAAACAACAGTCGTGGCTCTCTTTTTTATTGCAGAAGAAAAAAGGAGGAAGAAGATGAAGAAAGGAAAGAGAAAAAGGGAAGGGAAAAGAAGAATTTTTTGGAAAGCCACCAGCTGCTGGGAAAGGAGAAAAGCACAGAAAAACAAAAGGCACCTACGGCTCGCAGGCAACAAGAACCAAGGTGACAAAATAAAAGTAAAACATGTATATACTTTTTTTTTTTTTTTTTTATACTATATACAAACTCATACTGGATTTGTCGGTTCATGAGGTGTAGGCTTTCGGATGAAAGCCATTTCTTGAAATAGGTAGTGGGCTGCCATCCAAGTCTTCTAGATAGAACGAATTCGTTGCACCTGTGTTGGTAATGCGGAAAGGACCCTCCCATAAAGCATCAAACTTTTTGTGATTCCCACGCTTAGCTTTATTTTCGTTCCATTTCAACACCAAATCTCCCGTTTTAAGTGGACGATCTGTAGAATGTTTATGAAACCACTTCGAAATACCCTGTGTGTGTTTAAAAAACTCTTCATATGCCTCAGAATGTTGCTCCTCCAAGTGCAACAACTGAGCTATCCGCATATCCAAGGAACTTATGTCTGTTTCATTATCCTGAAAAGCTTGCAACTGTTGCAATACGGTAACTCGAGATGAACAGGCAACCTTGCTTCTTTCCCATAAACTAGGGCATAGGGTGAGGTCTTGATAGACTTCTTAACTGAAATCCTATCTGCCCATAAAGCTTGATTCAGTAAAAGGTGCCATGATCTCTTGTTCTCTCCCAAAGACCTCTTTAAAATCCGGAGCAAATTTTTATTTGTTGACTCTGCCAAGCCATTTCCCTGTGGATAATAATTGGAAGATGTTTTTAGGAAAATGCCATACTTGTTTGCAAACTCGGCTAGTTCAGCTCCAATAAATGGGGTCCCATTATCTGTAATAATGGCATCGGGAATGCCAAATCGTGTAATCAGGCCTTCAATAAAAGATATCACCACGGTCTGGTTCGCAACCTTTGTTGGAATAGCTTCAGACCACCTCGTGAAATAGTATGTAGCTGTTAAAATATATCTATGTCCAGCTGAGGAATTGGGATCAATAATCCCAATAAAATCCAACCCCCACTACTGAAAGGGTGCTTCAACCTGAATCGGATGCAAAGGCAATGCTGCATTCCTAACTCTTCCTGTGTATCTCTGACATTTGTCACATGCTTGTGCAATTTTGAAAGCGTCTAAGAATAGGGTCGGCCAATAGTAACCAGCTCGAGTTATCTTTAAAGCCATCGGTCTTCCTGCAAAGTGTCCTCCTGATAAACCAGAATGAAACTCCTCCAGGAGCCTAGCCTTTTCTGATTCTTTAACACATCTTAGAAGAACACCATCAATATTCTTAAAAAACAATCCTTCTGGTAACAAAACATACCGAAGAGCTTGCAGACGAAATCTTCTCCGCTGTGAGGCATTCAACTGTGAAGGACATCTACCAGTTGTGAAGTAATCAATGAGGTCTTCTGTCCAATATTTTTCCTGAATTAAGAAATTCGTCAAATTGTCATCACTAGCAAGATTTTCTGCTTGATATTCACCTATACCAGATGCTGCCATCTTTGCCAAATGCTGGCATAAAGCCTTACCACGCACTAGCTTAGTCGGATGAATTTCAACATCAAATTCTTGGATCTTGGTGACCCAACCAGCACGTTTATCACCCATCTCTCCTTGAAGAATGAAATTTCTTACATCAGGATGAATAACATAGACAATTGTTCTACTCTGAGATATAAAATGCTTGAATTTCTTAAGGGATTTCATAACAACATACACTTGTTTTTCAATGAAATTATACTTTGCCTCATGAGGTAGAATGACCTGACTAAGGAAAGCAATGGGCCTTTCATTCCCATCATCTCCTTTCTGTGTAAGAACCGCAACATAACTTTCATCTTCTCCAACTGCATACAAAATGAAATCCTTTGAGTAATCAGGATTAATCAGAACAGGTGCCTGCGCTATTCTTTCCTTGATTTCTTGGAATGCTTCTTTCCTTCGAGCGGTCCATTGAAAATCTGCATCCTTTTTCAACAATTCAGTCATAGGTTTTACAACCTGGGCAAAATAAGAAATGAACTTCCTGATGAAATTGATCTGTCCAAAGAAAGACTACAGTTCCTTTTTGTTTGCAGGGAGTGACAACTTTTTCAATGCTTCAACTTGGGCTGGATCTATTGCTAACCCATCCTCTGAAATCACATGCCCCAGAAGCTTACCTTCTTTTACTGCAAACACTGACTTCTTTGGATTAATGGAAATCCCAAATTCCCTGCACTTTTCAAAAATCTGCCTCAGGTGAGAACAGTGATCTTCCCGTCTATGCGAAAATACAGTCATGTCATCAAGATATATCACAATAATCTTATTCAACAATTCCTTGAATGCAATGTCCATGGCTCTTTGGAAGGTAGCCCTGGCATTTGATAGTCCAAAAGGCATTCGTGATAAGCAAAAGTGCCCCACTTTGTTGTGAATGCTGTCTTATACCGATCCTCATCTTTAACCCAAATCTGGTTATATCCAGAGAATCCATCCAACAGTGAAAAACGCTGAGCTCCAGCCACAACATGCAGTATTTGATCTATACGCGGCAAAGGATAATGATCCTTCAACGATGCACGGTTCAAATTTTGGAAATCTACACACAATCGTATGTCTCCATTCTTCTTTCGAACCGGGACCAGATTGGCAACCCAAGTTGAGTGCTTAACTGGATATATGATTTTAGCTTGCAGCATTTTTACAAGCTCAACCCTCATCAACGTCTCAATCTTTGGATTTACTGGTCTCTGTTTTTGCCAAAAAGGTCTGACTCCTTCCTCCAATTCAATCGTATGCTGCACAATATGTTTATTGTATCCTTTCAAATCTTCATAACTCCAAGCCACAATATCAGAAAATTCCTCACACAGTTGTCTGATCTTTTGCGGTTCTTCTGCGTAGAATCAATTCCAACCTTAATAGCTTTATTAGGCTCTAATTTTAACTCCATGTACTCCTTTTTATCAATCTCGATCCGATGTTTTTTGGACCGATCATGCTGATCAAATAAACTCTCCAGAGTTATAAGACCCTTCGGAATATGATTATTCCGTAACTGAATGAGACCTTCAGCTTCTTCATGCTCCAAAGTTCTCCCTTCAACAGTAGCAGCTTCATGGATCAAAAAGTTGACAATCTGCTCATCATCTTCAAAGACTTGCCAGAAAATTTCTTTGTCTGGCACACTGGGCCTGTACACCATCCTTACTGTCTTTGGTTTTTTCATTACTTGTTCAACAGGGGAAAAATTGGCTCCAAGAGATGCTAAAAGATCTGCATGTTTATTCATCTCTCGGGAAACAGCTTGAATATTTAGAGCTGTGAACCACTCAAACAGGTCCCACACTTGATTGCGATATGCTTTAAGGTAATGCTGCTTAGAAATGCACCTACTTGTAATCTGGTTTACAATAAGCTCAGAATCACCAAAAATCTTGAGCTGTTCAATTCCTAACTTCCTTGCCTTTTTTAAACCCAAGCATAATGCTTCATATTCAGCAGCATTGTTAGTACAATTCCATGTAAGACGGTATGAATACGTTCTTTGTACACCAGAAGGAGAAATCAAAACAATACCTACTCCGACACCATTCTTGCATCTAGCCCCATCGAAATATAGCTGCCATAGTTGATCTGTAACAGCATTTTGATCAGCTTGGTTAGAAAATTCTTGCTTTGTGTCACTCTCAGGTTTTTGGATGGCATAGCAGCCGATTTCAGTCTCCAGCATGGCATTAAAATCAAGCATAGAAAACTGAGCATCCAACTGAAGATTATCTAAAACCTCACTCATCAAAACAAAATCCTCAGACTCTTCAGTAAGCATGTGAACAGACTGCATGTCTTTTCTGCTTCTTCCAACTTCTCGATATGAAAAGAGGAAGGTTTTTCATTCTGAATCCTGAGACGTCTACCCTTGAAAGGAATTTCTAAGTGGGAATAATCTAGTGCCAGATAACCCCCCAAATTTGCGGTAAACTCCCTGGATAAACACATACTAAAGTAGGGTTCTAGATCTACCACAACAATTTCTTGGATAACAGTAATCTGGGGCATAGTATGCAGAACAATTGGGACATCCTTAATTACACCCACCATTTTTATAGGAGTACCATCTAATTGCAGAACTCCAGGACTACTCCGTGTATATTCCATTCCCATTGCTTCACAAACTCCCTTGGGCATGACAGTTGTAGCAGCTCCAGAGTCGATCATGCAGTTATGCACAATCCAACCCTCTATTTGCAATGATAAATAAAATGGGGGTGGTCTATTTTTCCCGATAGCGAGAGGTGGTTAAGGTTTGAGCATAAACTATCCGGGTAGAACCTTTTTCATTATCCTTTACAGATTTTAATGATTCCTGCAATAAATCTACTTGGCCAGGTAGCGCAAAGCATCGTAGAGACTTACCTTAGCAGGGGTCTTTTTCAGTTCTTCAACTATGTTGTATGCAACCGCAGCAGAGTCCTTCTTTTCAACAGGTTGTTCATATCTGCTACGATACTGCTGAGTGGCTTCCACTCTTAGCCTCTTTGTCAATGAGGGATACTTCAACTTTTCTCGAGCTTGCTCCTCTGCTTCTGATCTTGCTGGTGCAGCTGCAGCCTTTTCTTGAACTCTGTGGGAAGCAGGATCCTTTGGCAAAATAGGCGCATCAGACTTTGGAACTGGCACAGGAGCTTTCACTGGCTTCTTCGCATCAGTCGGCACTCTTAATGGCTCTAAGTCAGCAGGATCAACTATCACAGGCTTCTTTCCAGTCCTTGTTAGAACTGAAACTTGTTCTTCCACTGGAGTCATTAAACTATGGCCTGCTTCAGAGATCATATTAACTTGTCCACCCGAAGAACTAGCAGCCAATGTCTGCACATAATTCGAGATGGACCATACAAGTATCCTCTCCATGAGGGTCATTGCAAGTCGAGCACCAATACATTACGTCTGCAAGGGCTGCATCTTCATTTACCAAAGCAGTTAAGCTTTTCTCAGGTGCTTTACTTGTTGAGGCAGCTTGGTCTCTAGTAATTGGAGGAGGTTGAAATCTTCTTGGCTGGAAATCTCTCTCAGCTTGTTTCCTCTCAATGAGTGTGATCTTGTTACCCATGGCCCTAATTGCCGAATTGGCAGGACTTTACCTCTTGCAATAGTGTTGTATAAGGATCGGGGTTCACGGGTGCGGGGAGGTGCTGGCAATGGCAAAGGAGCTGGGGGTGCTGGCAAAGCTGGAAATGAAGTGGAAATGGGAGATGGCTGAGTGTTGGGTGTAGGAAGTGGCAAAGGAGCTGGGATAGGTGCAATTTGAGGTGCTTTGGAGCTCCATGATGGGGTGGGATACATAGATGGCATAGGGCTGTGGAAGTGAGCCAGAATATAAATACTGAGGCAAATCTGGTATAATAGGCATAGTTACCTTCGGAGGAAGTCTCCCTATAGCAATCAGATCAGCTTCTGCTTTTATCGCTTGTTCAAACAACTCTGGAAATGTTGTCACATTGGACTATCGAACAGCCCAGCCAATATCTGTGTTGAACGCTCTGAGGTAGTAAAGTGTAGCCAATTCATCAGCAGGCCGAAGACCATCAGGAATTCTGTGCCAGGTTCTGGTAAATCGGACATTGAAATCAGCTATCTCCTCCTACGGGTGCCTCTGGATTACAATGAACTGATTCAACAATGAGAAGGGGTCGACTTGTTCATGGAAATTTTTAACTAGCAGATCTCCTAGCTGATCCCATGATGTTACAGTGCTTGGTGGCAACGTTCGGTACCAAAACAGCAATTTACCTCTCAAGGAGCATACCAACAACTTCACCATTACATCTTCATCAGTTATATCATGAATGGCTGCTAGAGAAGCTACATCATTTATATGTTCATATGCAGTCTTACCCGTACCATCATAAGTTGGCAAAGCCTTCAACGCGGCCTGAGGAACTGGATTTTGAGCCTGCAAATTCAAGGCTCCAGAGCTGTTCCATGCCAAGAACTTCCTGGGTGGAGGATATTGTGCCATTTGAACTAGTGGATATGATTGGGAGGATGAAACACTGGTAACAATACCGAGAGATTTGTGTAGCGAGATGATGGAAGGGATGGGGAAACCAACCTAGAGTGCTCACCACTTCTTGAGCTGTCAAGTTCAAAAAACTCGACAAGATCGCCAAATTTCTTAGATTGTGATCTCGTGATCATGAAGTACGACTTTCACTTGCATCCACGTCCGAGAGATTTCTGAGTACAAGCAGAGTCACCAAATGCTCTAGTTTTACGGTATGAAGGCGAACATTAAACCTTCAACACTATGGGATCTTTTAGAGACAGAAGAAATCTGTCCCATCGGGCGTGCCAAAAACTGTTGGTCACGAATCTGCCACAGGAAAGGATTTTTACATGTGCACCCTAGACCCGGCCAACATTGAAAGGCTGGAAGCAAGAAATGGCTCCCAGACCAATCTCCAGAGTGGGCTGGTTCCCTTACTATTCTAAATTTTGGTTGAAGATTAGGGTTGCTGGAAAGAAATTAAAAAATTGCTGAAAGAAATGGGAAATATGGCCGTAGCCGAAGTTATAAGATCGGGAGAACAACAGTAGAAAACTCAAAGCACAACAACAACAAGTAACAGAAAGTATTAACTTAATTCTCACACAACGTATGCAGAAAATCCTTCCAAAACTACATCCCAGGAATCATACCCTTACAGCAGTTTTTAAATCCAATATGCAGAATTCAAATGCAACAGCCATTAAGGAATATGAATGCTATTAGAAATGCAAAAAGAATAGAAAGGAAAATCACCCATACAGCCGCTTGGAAAAATTAGAGGCCAACTCTTTTATTCCCGCAAATGAACTTTCAGTTTCTAGCAGAAAAACTCCCAACCCCTACAAATGAGGTTTACATTGGTTTTTATAGAGGGCCGTCCTCTTTGCAGCATTTAATATTGGTAACCGACCTTCTTGAGATCTACAAATATGCCACGGAAACTAGGAGCATGATCCCCTTAATCGCAACCTTGAAGAACCACAAAATTGAATGCAATTTGACGTCAGCGGTCACCTTCATTAAATTTGTTTTTGAACATGTGCATGAAACCGTTAGAACAATCCACGAAAAGCAGCTTCGAACAAATAAAATCTTCAATTTTGGTGGCCTGGGCACTCTTCGACCTTGACCGCATTGGAAATCCGCAAAACATTAAATTCGGGCAAGCATTTAATCCTTGGAAATTGAAAAAACCTTATCGGGCCGTTCACATTGCGTTTTGGCGGGAAACTGTCGCAGGTCGCGAAATCGCGACATCTTCTTATGCCGTACACCTTGGCTGCTGGAATCCATGAAAATGAGACGCTGAGCGATTTCGCTACGCATTTTGTCTTTTGGTTCTTTCCTCCGCTCTACCCCGCGAAAATGGAACATGTAGCGATATCGCTACGTCTTTCCGGCACCTGGTACGGTCTTGCTCATAGGCCGCAAAAATGCGACACTTTTTGCCTTTGAATGTCTTCGACCTTCCCCTGTCGCGATTTCGCTACACATTTGAGCACTTGGTCATTTTTCAACAATGCGGCATGAAATCGCTACCATCTCCTTGTCTTTTGTACGGTTTCCATTCCCTGTCGCGATTTCGCGACGTCTTCATCTTTCCTGGCCTTATCGTCGAAAGTGTAGCGATTTCGCTACAACTTTCATGTCTTTTGCTTTTCGGACCACCACGACCGCGATTTTGGAACAGGTAGCGATTTCGCTACGCATGTTCCTTTCCGTACCATTTGCCACCTTTCGTCGCGAAAATGCGACATCTTTTGCCTTACCGGAACCTTTTCTAAAAAGTGCAGCGAATCGCTACGCTTTTTACATCTTAGACTCTTTTCAACAAACTACCCGCGATTTTAGGACGTGCAGCGATATCGCGACGCGTTTTGTTTTGTTTGGCTTTGTGTCATAACGGTAGCGATATCGCTACACGTTTGTAACTTAACTCCTTTGAAGCCACCGACGTCGCGAAAATAGAACATCTTTCGCCTTGTGCACTGTGTGTTGATTTCCATCGCGATTTCGCTACGGCATTTGAGTTTACGTCTTTGGATGAGTTTTTTTTTGCAATTTCATGACGGTGTGTCGCTCTCCCTTCCTTTGCTCATCGCAAGCCGCAAAAATAGAACACGTCGCGATATCGCGACGGTTCTGTCTAGCTGCATCCGTTGACCGCGTTGACCGCGATTTCGCGACACGTCGCGAAATCGCGACAGTTTTTGAACTTAGCCATTTTTTTGCTCCTTTTTCATCAAAACCGCATCAAAGCCAGTATAGAAGTTAGATATGCAACAACTTAAACATTAATACTTCAATCAATGAGAATCAATGTGGCAAAAATGCCAACAACACCTTTCATATTATTTTTTCCTCTTTTAAAATGTGTTCGCCCCAAAATGAGGTGAATGGAGCTTTCACCCCTCGTTTGAGGTGACAATGCCTTTAATTATTGTGTTCCACTATTTTGAAAATGTTCCCACACACCTTTCCACCTCACACTATGTTTTCACCCCAATAAGGGGCGACAAGGATTTTCATAGAGGTGGCATCCATAATATCACAACTTGATATACACATAACACTTCCATAGAGGTGACTTTATAGTCACACCATGAGCACAAATATGAACATGATAAAAAATACAACTTGGAGCCATTTATACTTATTCAATAGTGTTTGGCATTATTATGTCCATTCAGGTGTCATTTAGTGCCACCATTCCTTGCAATATAATTAGTGCCATTTACGCCTAGAGTATAATGGGCATGTGATTTTTGCCTCCCACATCCATATCCATTAGGGATAGACCATAATTGAATCAAGGCTTTACCACCTTACCTACCTCTAATATCTATAATATAAGGATTTTGATTACCATTGGATTTGACCAATACTTTCACTAGAAAGAACATGATAACTCTATGTAAACACATTTAGTTCATAATATTACCATGAAGGCATTGATAAGCGAGAGTTGTGGGTTAACCACTACATAATGGGAATGATCCCCTTGTATCATAACCTCACTAGGCCATAAAAATCCATATTTAAGCATTAATTCATCAACATACATATAATAGTAACATATAATGCATCAAATCTAGCCCTTGAATTTTTCATAATGCAAATATAACATACACATATACAATGCATGTCCCAAATCCAAGTTTATCATCCGAAATATTAATTTTCAGATTTATACCACATTTATTTACAAAGAAGTCATGCTTCCTTAAAACATTACCAATAATCTAGGGATCACATTCCTCTTCAAAGAGGTTACACCTCCAACCATAGTGCACATCCCTCTTTTAAGAGATTCCAATATACAAGTACCATGTTCTTATTGAGAGTAATAAAACTACCTATAGTTATATATACACAAGACAAAATTTTAACAATAGAATAGTGCACATAACCTAGCTACACTAGTTTTGATCTCCTATCAACCTCATAGGTTTGGTCAAGTATAGAGAAGTTATTCTTATATGTATATGTGTATGCGCATGTGCACATATCTATGCAAAATAATCTTATCCATCTAAGGGGTTGTCACACATGCTTCATAAACCCAATATTTTCTTATCAACACCCACATAGAGAAGCAACCACTTATTGTTCCATGTTGGCATTGTGGTAGCCCATATTACACTTTGTCCTAACCTCTTGTTTGAAACCAAATATCTTATTCTTCATATCTTATGCATCATGCAAGTATCTATGAGCTTACTAGCAATGGGACTCAAAGAGTCAACCATACCTTTGATAGTTTATTTTCTTAACATTAATGTATAAACCTTAAGGTTAGCTATTATATTTTTAGCCAAGTTAAATTATAGGTCTCAACATCCATGATATAATTAATAACAATAATAAATCATACAATACTCTGACCAATATGAATCAAAATATCATTCATGTAATAATAACAATATTTGAATATAGAAATTCATAATATTATTGGTCAAATATACAAGATCTTTGTTATAATTTTTACATGAGTATTTTTCATTACAATATATGGATATTTTTCTCCATAATATAAACTTACAAATGTGACTATTGCTATCCTCACATATATAATATATGAACCATTTCCTATTCCACATGTATGATAAACCTCTCATGTCTCTTCAATTTACATCTTGACACATATCAAGTGTCTCTTCACTTGTTTATCTAACACCTATACACATTAATATTGACTTTCTTACATGGAAAATAAATACTCTCACACATTACACACTTGAAAACTTTATTATGTGACACTTGTACTCTTCTCACATTCTACACACATGCATACTTTATTATATGACACTTGGACTCTACTCACATATTGACACATTAAAGAAAATATAAATCACACTCCTTAGTCTAATAACTCACATCATATTATAATACTTATAAATATACCATGTGGGTACTTTAACATATACCAAATAGTATAATATTCTCCAACACTAGCAATAAATAGGATCAAATGATCAACTATGCATTCAATAGCCTGCTAGTTCTAAAGCAATCTTCAAAAAAACTAAAAATAAAATCATCATATCAATATTAGAACCAAAGCATAACATATAAATTACCAAGGATAATAAATGGATTCTAATACTTCCTCATTTTAGAAAAATATAATATCTGAATTAACACCAATACTTATCACAAAAATATGGTCAAGGAAAGGAACCTCGAGTGTTACCCATTAGCTTCCTTCTTTTATTTTCTTTAAAGCAACTAGAGATTAATCCATTTAGTAATTTTTTATCTTAGTGTCCCATAGAATAAGTTGTATGATTAGTCTTATTAGAGATAATTCATCTTATTAGTTTATATACCTTGAAATTGAGCTCCACCCATCAAGATGATTCTTCTTCTCCATTGTTTTTACATCCACCTCTCTAAGTTTTATCTCCTTTATGATTTATATCCTCTCCATTGGTATGTTACTCTATGTGAGTATCTTCTCTTTGTATGTGTATCCCTCTATGTATATTTTTATGTGTGTCTTCCTCCCCACTCTTGCACATAATTTCCCCCTTTGTGTGTTTCTTTTGTATTATTTTCTTCTTCCCTCCTTTTCTCCCATATCCCCCTCAAAGTTCTCATGCCATCCATATGCCATATACACACCCTTTTACCAATGCTTCCATACATGATCAATATTTGTTTATGATAAAATTATCTAAGGGAAAATTATGTATTTTGATAATTGGTAGAAGTGGATGAAAATGAATGTTCACCCACATTAAACCCAAGTATTTTTCCTTCCTATCTTAGTAGCCCTTTAAAATCCCCTTATAATAATTTAATGAATTATTATTTATGTGCCCCTTTAATTATCCAGTAAGTTTATTTCACAATTATCCTCTTCTTGCCATTAGAGAGCACATACAAAAATCCTAATATTTACCTATAATATAGGGAAATTTCATATCATAATTTGGTTTTGGATAATAGGACTCAATAGGGAAATATAGTGCAAGATGATGATAATACAAATTCTATGCATATTTTCTGATTGATTTATATTGCTTAAATTGTTTCTTTGCCACCTACAAAACATAGAAATGCTTTCTCTTCCACATACTATGTATATTCCTTAAAATTATTTTAATAAACTATAATCTACATATGTCAATAATTAAGACAAAGAATGAATCTATACAATAATCACCACATATAATCCATCAAAATTTTATCAAATAAGATATATCATCTCAAACTATTATATTTATTTGTTATTCATCAATTTTTTTTTTTTGATAGGTAATAGTATATTTATAGCAGGTTTTTTAAATAGGATCCCAAAACCTTAATTACAGTAGTGGCCGAAGCAGTGAAACATAAAAATAGAATTAACGTCCCCGCCCTGGGGCCCAGGAGATAGAAAACAGAAATAAGGTCCCCGCCTCGGGGCCCTGGAAACTACAGAAAACAAAATGCCCAAAAAAACATTCACAACCGAGAATCGCCAAAAAACAATCCCAAAAACAAGACACCTTGAAACGACGAATGCCAGGGGGCCTAGCTAACTGGGCCCTGACCCGTCCTCGGCCCGTTCAGTCTGCCGTTGACCCTTGGCAGTGCTTTCCTCAGCATGCGACGGAGCTCGGAAAACACCTTGGCGGCATGAGACGCGGCTTGGGCAGCTGTGTTGAGAGAACTGACCACAGTATCCAGGAGGCCATGGAGTGCCAGCTTCTGCAATGCATCATCTGACTCAGAGCTGATCACAGTGGGCTCTGGGTTCTCTGGTTTGGCATTCTTGGGGCTTTTTGCAGCCTAGCTGGGTCCGGGGGAGGCCCTTTTGTAGCCTAAACTTGGAGGAAGGGCCCCGTCAGGGCCTTTGCTCGATGCCTTGCACTTGCACGTGGGCCTACGGCGCTTCAGGGAAGAAGAAACATCAGGAGCGGGGGAGCCTTTGGTGGTAGGGGAACCCGGGGGAGAAATGTCCGTATCGAGGGGCAAGACAGAAGAAAGGGGGGAATGCTGTGAAGCTGGGGTTGGTTGGCCAGGGCATGTCTATAGAGGACATCCATGAGCCCCTGGTGCAAGGGCCAAGAATGGTTCTTGCGAGCACGCTCGATGGTCAGACCCAAAGAGTAGAGGAGGAAGCGGGGGGTGCTAATGAGGGTAGCTCCATGGAGGTGGTTAAAATAACTGATATGGAAGCTATACAGCCGCTGCTCGAGATCGTCACATGTAATATACTGCATTATCGGGACAATGGCTTCATCGAACGACATAGAGAGGTGAGAGCGGAGAAAGTTGGCCTTGTCACACTGGTGGTTTGGGAAGTGGGAAAGCTCCTCTTCCCAGTTGTGTTTATCCCATCTGACAACACGGCCTTTCTCCTCGTGGTGTAGCCCGATGACTTCTGTGAGGAAGTCCTTGGAGATTTTGAAGTGCAAACCCTTGACTGTAACTTCCCCGTCGTTCCACGTCTCTAGGAACCCCTGGGTGATCTCATCGTCATGGCCGACGAATTTGCTAAAAAATGGCATAAATTTCTTAGCATCGGAGAATAGGCGAGCAGGACCGCTCAACTCGAGGATAGGGGGCTCCAGAAAAATAGCTTTGGACGCCATGGGGGATGAGCTGGCAATGTGGGGACATAGGGGGCAGAGAATTCCAGACCGGGGAAGAAAGAGCAAGGGAAGGAGAATGCGACAGCAGGATGGGACAGCGAGGGGAATATAAAGGCCGTGTGGGGGCTTGAGAAGGGGAAGTGCCGCCAGCTTTGGAAAGTAGCACATGCGTTTGGGATCGACACGACAGGGAGGGGGGTGAGGGGGAGCACCAGGCTACTGACACACGAGGATGGGGCAGGCCCACTTCCAAAGCGCCAGTTGGCGGATGCTGAGCAGAGGAACGTCAGGTGAGAGCCGCGCTGGAGTTGACCTTGATCGGGTTGGCATGGCATGGGAATCAAATGTAGAGATCAAAGCGAGAAAAATGGGGAGGTCTGCCATGCACAAAAAAATGGGGCTGCCAGCTGGCTAGCGCGGGCAGCTGACAAGGCAGGGGGCACGGGCCGCTGCAGGGAGGACCTGGGTGATCCTCGCATGGACAGGGTGACGTGTCGACGGGTCGACATGGGGGCGAGAAGCACTAGACAGTGGATGCACACACCGAGGGGACTTCATCGCCCAACCACAAGGAAGACTAGACGCCCAAGAAAACATCATGATCGGGATGGTCCTGCATCGCAATTTGGAGTAGGCCTGTAGGGAAGTGCGAGGTCCAGGTGGTGAATTGACCAACGATGATGCCTAGATTAGCCATGAAGTCAGCAGCCCTGTTTCCTTCTCTGAGAACATGCTGGAAGGTGTGATCGAGGAAGCCCTGGAGCAGGAAGAGGGCCTCCTGGATGGAGTTCTAGAATCACCAGGAGTAGGACTCGAGCTTGTTGGCACCTCTGATAATGACTTGGGAGTCACCTTTGATAATAATTTTTAGGGAGGAGCCTTTGAGAGCTGACAGGCCACTGAGCAGGCCGACACCTTTGACAAAGTTGTTAGTTTGCCTGCCCAGCGGGACCACGAAGGCAGAGACCAGATTCTCGAAACCGTCTCTGATAACCCCGCCAGCCCCAGAGGGCCCGAGGTTGCCTTTGGAAGCATCGTCGAAATTGAGCTTGAGCCACCCGAGGGGGGGAGTCCATCTGATCAGGGATCGACGGGAAGGGGCGGGAGGGGAAGTAGGGGGGGTGATCTGGAAGTCGAGGGAGGAGAGGAGGGAAGCTTCACTCGACTGCCTGGGTTCCATAGAAAGGGGAATGAAGCGATAATTATCGGTGGCAAAGGAGACTGCTTTGGTTGCCAACCTCTGGGGGGAGCAGGCCGGGGAGGAAAAGGCTCGCCGGTTGCGCTCGAGCCAAATTTGCTAGAGCAAGTGAGGGAGGCAGGCCTTCCAGAGGAAGTGGAGGAAGGGATGGGCAAAGGGGGTGGGCCACTGAGACAGGAGGTTAGAAATGGAATTGGGGGCCACCCAATGAATGAAAAAATGGGAGAGGATGAGGCCCAGAACTTTGGAAGAGAAGGCACAGTTTAAGAAAAGGTGGTTGGTTGACTCCCAATCGGCACAGCAGAGGAAACATCTGTTGGGGATTTGAAAACCTCGCTTGATCAGATTTTTGATTGTGAGGATTTTGTTTTGGACGGCCGCCCAAACGAAATGGCTTATTTTGGGGATCAATTTCTTGGCCCAGACCAGCTGGGTCGGGAAGGTGGTAGCCCTCGGGGTTCTCTAAATATGGTAAGAAGACTTGAATGAAAAGATGTCACTGGGAGAGCCATGCCACACGCATCTATCACTGTCACCAAAAGAAGGGATGACTGTCACATTGAGGATGCGCTGAAGTCTGGCAGCTTGAAGCGGGAACCTGGGGTTCAGGATGGGTTTCCAAGTGGTCCGCCCCTAACACAAGGTCATGTAGTCAGACACTCTGGGCCCATGGTCCGCTAGCCCAGGCTTGAGAAGAAGGAGTTCTCTATCTGAGCTCAGGGCCTCGTCAAGGATCCATCTGTCCTCCCAGAAGTCAATCTTGGCACCGTCTCCAAGGATCCATATGGTCCCTTGCTGAACAATATCTCTGGTGGAAAGCAGGGCCTTCCAGAAGGTAGATCCGTCGCAGGGCTAGGTATCCCCGAGGAAGGGGTGACTGTGGTAGTACTTCCTTCGTAAAATGCAAACCAATTCATCAAGGGTATTGGTATGAACCTTCTAGGCATGTTTGGACAGAAGGGTCTTATTCATGGGAACCACCCATCTAAGCCCAATCCCTCCCTCATATTTGGGGTGGCAGACCAGGGGCCAGGAGACCAGGGGAATCCTTTTTTTGTCTTTGCCTCCCAACCAGAGAAAACGTTTCTAAATTTGCTCGATGAGAGTAGCAATGGAGGCCAAAATTTTGAAGACCGACATGAAGTATATTGGAATGCTTTGGATAACGAACACCAAGAGAGTGGCTCTTCCAACCTGAGAGAGAAGGTGGCCTTTCCAGGGGGCAAGTTTTCTTTGAATCCACTCAATCACCCCATTCCAAAACACCTTGGAAGATGCCCCTGTGAACAGAGGAAGCCCGAGGTAGGAGGAAGGGAGGGAGCCGGGGGAGTAGCCTAGGATTCGCCCGATTTTGATTTGCCTAGCCATGGGGGTGTTGATGAAGTAAATCTTGCTTTTTCGTAGGTTAATATTTTGCCCAACCACCTCCTCATATAGGGTAAGGATGCTCGTGAGGGCATTAGCTTGAGGGACCAAGGCTAAGGAGGCAAGAATGGTGTCATCCACAAACTATTGATGGGACACGAGGGGGAGGTCCTACATCGGCCTGATGCCCGAGATAAGACCGCGAGTTACAACGTTTGAAATGGTTCATCCTAGGGCCTCGACCAAGATAATAAAGAGAATCGGGGATAGGGGATCACCTTGGTGGAGACCTCTAGAACTGGGGAAGAACTCGATCGGGGAACCATTAACCAGGATAGAGAACCAGGGGGAGGACACGCACTTGTTGATGAGATGGAACTAGGAGGGGTGAAACCCAAATTTGAGGAGGACCTTGGACAGGAAGCTCCAATCGACCCTATCAAAAGCCTTGTTCATATCAATATTGAGTAGGAAATGGGCCTTTCTAGATAAGACAGCTGAGTGAATGGCCTCATGCATGATTATGACCCCATCGGTGATCAGCCTGCCTTTGACGAAGCTTCCCTGGCAGGGGGAAATGATCAGGGGAAGAATGTCTTTGAGGCGGGTTGTCATGGCTTTAGTCAGAATTTTATAGAGGACGTTGCACAAGCTGATGGGGCGGAAGTCTGACAGGGACCTAGCAGCCTGGGTCTTCGAGATCAGGGCTATGAAGGTGGTGTTGATGCCTCTGGGGATGGATCTGGAAAACTGTAGGTCCTGGATGGCAGCGCACACATCAAGGCCCACGATGTGCCAGAAAGTCTGGAAGAAGTGGGGAGGAAACTCATCTGGGCCCGGGGCCACCTCAACCTTCATGGAAAAGGTGGTAGCATGGATTTTTGAATCCGACAGAGCTTGAACCAGTTTTGCATTAGCCATGGCCGGGACGAACGTCGGGATGTGATCTAGAAGGGAGTCGGTCACCTTCGAGGACATAGGAGGTCCATCGCCTAGGAGCTCTTGGAAGAAGTGGACTGCCTCGGCTTGGATGTCCTCTTCCTTGTTGATGATACTGCCATTGCTATCAACCAGCTCGGCAATTCTGTTGGAGCCCCTATTTCGGAGGGTCGATGCATGAAAGAACTTGGTGTTTGCATAACCATCTTGGATCCATAGTGCACATGATTTTTGCCTCCAAAAGGTTTCTTCCCTGGCTAGGATATTGTGGTACTCACTAAGGGCAGTGCGTTCCTCTTCCCTGAGGCTAGGATCTTGAGAGCCAGCTTGGAATCTGGACTCAATCTCCTCAAGTTTATTTTTGATAGCCTCCTTGCTTTCAAAGATATTACCAAACACTTCTTTGTTCCAAGTCTTGAGGTGCTCCTTGAGGCGTCTCAACTTGTGGAAGACCTGTTCGGTGGGGCAGCCAGGGACAGGGGGAGCCCACCAATAGCCGACCTGGGCCAGGAGGTCGGGGTGGTGAAGCCACATGGACTCAAACCGGAAGGGTCTCCTGGGGGGGCGATGATCAGTCTCGAGGAGGAGGGGGCTGTGATCGGACCCAATTTTGGGGAGGGCCAATAGGGAGGCGTCGAAAAAAATGGGGAGGGCTTCCTTAGACAAGAACACTCTATCTAACCTTACCTGAATGTGGTTGGGTCCCGCTCTCTTGTTGGACCACATGAACTGGGCTCCCTTCAAACTGACATCCATGAGCTCATTATGGGTGGTAAAGGCCCCAAAGTCGTCCATGCTTTTGTTTCTGACCTCCGAGCCCCAGCATTTGTCAGAGGAAAATAGGGGGCTGTTGAAATCCTTGGATAGGATCCAGGGTATGGGAGCGAAGGCTTCTCTCATCGAGCTGATTTCCTACCAGAGCCTTGCTTTCTCAATGGGACTGTTGGGAGCGTAGATGTTGGATAGGATCCACGATCGCTTAGAGTTGAGGCAGTGGACCAGAATGTTCATGATTTTGGGCAACGAAGAAATGAGCCTTCCCTCGTAAGATCGAGGGTCCCACATGCACATGAGGCCCCCGGCTGAGCCAGCCACGGGGGTGGAGAGAAGTTCGTAGTTGCGCCAGGTAGCATGGGCTATTTGCTGGGCAGTGATGTCATCTATCTTGGTCTCCTGGAGGAGGATGAAGGACGGGCGGTGGTCCCTTCGGAGTTGGTCGAGGATCCTTTTCTTGGGGATCCCATTGAGTCCCCTGATGTTCCAAGAGATTAGCTTCATTTGGCACCCTTTTGGGGTTGCCTGCCCCCCTTTCCAGCCTAGGTGAGAGGTTTGGATCGGGCGTCGTCTGCCTTGCAAAAGCTCATGCCAACGTCAGGTAGCATAGTTTGGGAACCACTAGCAATGTCGTCCTCGGTGATCCTTGATTGTTGTTTGCACAGGGTGGTCCACCCTCGTTTACCTTTGTTGCCAAAATCTATGGCAAAGGATCTTCTCCAGGTCATTTTGGGGCTAACTTCATCGAACTCAGATGGAGAGCTGCCTTTGGTCTCATCATTAGATCGCTTAGACCCACACACCAAGGGGGTAGGTTCTGGGAAGGATTCCTGGGGGGCCGGGGTCAGAAGGGGGTGGGGGGGGAGGGTTGGGTCCCGGTAGCAGCCGGGGCTTGCGGAGCCAGAATGGGATGTGGGGGGGGATCTGGGATCGGGTCCCCGAAGGGGTCGCTGGGGGGATGCCCTCCGAACTGGGCTTGAGGACCTAGGGGCCCGAAGGGGAAACCTCCTTGGGGGGAGCACTAGGGTTGGGACGAGATGGATCCTGGGAGGGGGACCGAATAGAGCTGGGCGGGGGTTTGGGATTAGGGCCTTCCGCCTTTCTAGAAGCCAGGCACTAGTGAGGGAGGTGGCCTTGAGAGCTGCAGGAGGTGCAAAAGGCAGGTTTGTTTTTGTAGATAAGGGTTTGGCACCAGAAGAGATGGTCACCGAGGAGGAGAGCTCAGATTCAAGGTTGGCGTTGGCACAAAACCTTGCGTGCACCATGCGAGAGCCAGCCTTGGTCGTAGGATCAAAAGACACCAGATCTCCAATCGACTGGGTGATGAGCTTAAGAACATCTTCGTGCCACAAATGGAAGGGGAGGTTCGGGAGGTGAACCCAGATCAAGGCAAAGTTGATGCTTTGGGTGCTGGGGTGAAAATTTGCACCATAACGCCTAAGAAAAAGGCTCTTGCGACCCAAGAACCAGGGCCCGCCCGATAGGATCTTCTCAGCATCCTCGTTGTTGTTGAGTTTGATAATGAAAAAGCCTCTGGACAGGGCAACCAGCTGGATATGGCCGGAGACCTTCCATTTGGTGGCCACCCATTTGCGGATCGTCTCCATGTCTGGGCGCCCGCCTAGGAACTTCCCAACCAAGGAGGATGAAGAATCAAAAACCAGGGATGAGTAAACCTCCTCCTGGATGGAAATGTGGGTGCCTTGGAGGGAAATCCAGACACCCAAGGCCCGCACAGGTGTCTTGGAGCCTGCCAAAACCTGTTGGTAGGAGGGTTTATGGCCTCCCAGGGCCCGCCCTAGCCCCGGATCGACAGTTGCCTTCCCAAGGCCATCCGACATGACAAGGCCAGGCAGGGGGCATGGGCCCAAAATTTTGACCCCACCAAACCCACCGCACAGCACGAGACCCCCGTTCGACCCCACTGCAGATCTGCCTGGGCCCGGCCCGGGCCCGGATGTGCCTGAACCCCCTGGATCCGGGCCCGCCCAAGATCCAGCGCTCTGTTTTGGATCCGATTCCAGCCCTACATCCGCTTCTGCTCCAAACTGCGCTCCAGCTGCCGCTCCTACTACTACTCCTACCATCCCCATTTCCAAAATAAGTTCATTATTCATCAATTTAGTTCATTCATCACTACCATTTTTATTTTTCTAGAATGCACCCATAAGTCTCAATTCATCAATGGTGTCAAAAAGGAATGTACTACATCCCCCACCCCTTATAAGAAATCTCTCTTAGAATTTGACTCTCTAGGTAGTTATGCAGGAGCATTCAAATAGTTATAGGAAAGGTAATTAACACCTATATTGTAACTACCATATATCTTAAAATTTTTGTTGTCGTATATAAAATCCTTCATGTGAGAGAATGAAAAGAGGAATTTGAGGGAGTTAAAATTGTTGGAATATATGAAATTATTTGGTATATGCTAATGTACCCCCATGGTACCTTAATGGTATATTTACAAATAATAAATTAGGTTTGAGTCATAGTTTAGAGTGTGAGTTATATTTCCCTTTTATGTAAGTGTGTATTTGCAAGAAATTCACACGTGTCATGTAAATTTGTAATGTTCAAGAAATGCATGTCTTTTATGTATGAGAATAATATTTAATGTAAATATATGCACAAGTGTCTTATATTAGAGTGTGCAAGTTATATAAGTGTGAGAGTCATGTATAGGTGTGCATATATTATAGTTTCAAGTGTTCATCAAGTATACAAGTGACAAGTAGAGAAGCTAAGGATCATGTATACATTTTGAGCAACTAATATTGTAAGTTGTTCTACATGCTTAGTACATGTAAGATTTAGTCTATTTAGATTCATATTTTAGCATATTATTGAATTTTAATTGAGTTATTATAATAATTGATACATATTAAATTGCTCATATTATTATACTCTTATTATATTGTGGCTATATTATATTTAGATCCTATGATATTTGTGGTAGTATTAAGGCTTAAAAAGCCATTAGTGGTATCAAATATACCACTAGAATCTGTCCAAATTGACAAGAGTTTATTTTAGCCACTATTAGAAAATTGATTTTATCTAGTTTGATAAAGTCAATTAAGAGTTTGTCCACTTTGAAAGTAGTGAGACTCAAACTCTATTTTAAGGTCATATTGAGTAGAAAATCTAGAGTTTTTCCATGATTGAAAAATAGCAGTGAAGACGAGGACATGTTGGACATTTTGAGTCCCTAAGTCAAAGTTGTTATTGATGTCACCAGATGAGGTCATCAATAATTTCAATAGGAAATAAAGGCGACAAATATGGTTATTTGATATCTAGCAAGAAGGCAAAATATTGAGGGAAACAGTGCAAAATACAGAAGTTAAAAAGGAGTTAAAATATTTATTTTATAAATTATTTAAATTTAGCATGAATTTAAATTTTATAAATAAATATTAAATGTACTTTATCGAAGGATTAATATTATAATGGTGGTTATAATATTAAAATTTCCAAGGGATTTTATAAAGTCCAAAAGTAATTTTTATTAAAACCCAAGGTTGGGTTTACTAAGGCTTTCGAAGCCTTAAAGTGCCGACGTAATGCATTTCAATAAAAGCGTCGATGTCTAGACAAAGGAGGAAGGGCAATATAAATACATGCCCAAAGTTTTTTATTATCTATCCTTGCTCGATTGATTATTGAGTTGCACATGCAAAAAATGATCTCATGGTTAAAACATTTGGAAAGGAGAGTACAGGATAACGTGGAGAGAGACCACTCCTAATTTGTATTGGGCAATGTGGCCTAGTGGCAGCTTGGAAAAAATGAAGGCATTGGTAGCACGGAGGTCGTGTGTTCGATTTTTGTGAAGAATTTTTTGGTGGAGTTTTTGTGGAAGCACCAGGGCACATGTTTTTAAATGTGGGTAAGGAAAGCACAAAGAGTAAGCATGTGGTGCTTCCCCCTTTACAAACGGGCATGTAGCTCATGTGGAAACCTTATCCATGGCTAAGGTACTCATGGTGAGGGCAAGACGCAGGGTCAAATCCCCTTGAAATTCTTATCTATCTATTGTAGGAAGCTTCTCACTCTTCTTTCGATCAATATTTTCTACAACTATCTTATATCACACCTAAAAATTCAATCCTTCTAATGTCAAGGGTTGGCTATTTTATTATAAATATAAACTATCTTAAAGTTGATTCACCTTGATAGTTGAGTCCTAATATTCACTTGTTATAATCATGGAAAGATCCTTTATATGAGTCCTAGTATTCGCTAGTTATTTTGCAACCATGGAAATACTCTATAGCTAAGTCCTAGTCTTCGCTAGTCATTCCTACAATTGTGGAAAGAATCTAGACTTTATACTTGCTTTGATATTACAATAGAGTGTAGGTATAAATCCCTTTAATGTAGATAGACTCTAAACCAGTGTTACCAATATAGAAAAAATCAATTTTATGTGCACCTATATAAATTTTACCTATGCAAGTAACTACTCGCAGTAGCTTTGATACCACCGATGGCTTTTGGATCCTTAATGTTAATGTAAAACTCATAGGATAAATTTCATGAGATCAAATATAATATATCCATAATATGGTAAGATCAATATAATGATATAAGTAGAATAATATGAGCAATTTAATATGTAAATCAAGGCTTATAATATATCAAATAACATTCATTAATAAGCAACAATATGAATGTAATAGCTTGAATCATACATGTAAGAAGCATGTAGCAAAACTTACAATATTAATTGCTCAAATGTATGCAATTTTTTATTACTCCAATTTCCCTTACAAATGTAGTACTTGACTCTCTGATATTTGATACAAAATGCTTATCTATGGATTACTATATAGCTATAGTAGAATTACTCTTTGGATACTTGACTATTCCTTTCCATATGCCAAGTCTCATGACTCTTGGCTTCTCTACTTGAGAGAGTGCTAAGTGAAGAGTCATGTCTAGGTGTGCATACAAGATAGAGTCATATACTTGCATTACACTTACACACTTACTCCCATGAAATTTGTGCATTTATTGCACATACACACTTACATAACACTTGTGTATTTCCTACACATTATCACATTACATAAAATATTACTTTCACTCTAATCTAAGACTTGACCCTAGTCTAATATTTATAAGCATGTACCATGAAGGTACCATAGGGGTACAATAGCATGTACCAAATAATGTAATATTCTCCAACACCCCCTTGTATTACATTATTTGGTTATTAAAGACTTTAGTATTCAATCATAGTCTTCATATTTCAAGTGACTTTACACCTATCTTTGCTTTGTTCTCTTATAAAAAATTTTGATCTTATTTTTTTAATTTTTCAATATGTTCTTCTATGTCTTGTTCATAGCATGTTGTCTTCTAGTATCTTGATCAAATGAAGGGTTAGTATCTTTTAAACTCTATGAGATATTCATCTTCATTGATTATCAGTTTTCCTAAAAGGGTTTTGAATTCATTGTCTTTAGTAGTGTTAGGATTCTACTCCTAACCACCATACTAATCACATTATTAGTTAATTATTTAATCACTCTCTCTTTCACAAAGGTTGTGACCTTTGATCACACCTTCACACTCGTAGAAATAGACATTTCATTTGGTATAGTTGAGGCATCGAAGAATATAATTATTAATTAATTTTTGGGTTCCCCATACAATACAACAATGATTCCTTAAATAAGGCGATTCCTTTTTATTATTCTAGCATTATAATCAATATTTCTCTATTGGGTTCACAACATCTAGATCAGAAATTTATATTTCATCTTCTGGTATAAAAAGAAAAAAGAAAAAAAAGAATTTATACCAAAAAATGAAGGCGTATTATCAATTTAAATGAAGATCAGACAGAAAACACGACAAAAGTTTATAAATTGAAGGTTATAATATAAAGTTTTAAATCGATCAAGTTTTTCGTTGATTGACTTGACAACAATCACGACACCGGGAAAGAGGGAATTCGATCTCATTTTTTCGTCGACGTGAAAGCACAGGGTTATAAAATCTCCAAAACCTAACTGCAATGGCCGAATGATGAATTTTTATGCAATTTTTTATGATAATTTTTCAAGAAATTTTTTTGTCGAACGACTATGCAAATGGCCGATGGAAGAATATATCACGACCCTAACCTACTTTTGCTACTTAATCTTGCCCACCTACGTCAAATCACATCAGTGAGTGTATATAAAATTCAGTTCCAAGATATCGCCAATCACATCATAGGGTTGGACGAATCAGTCCTCTTTAGTGGGTTCATCAATGGATTGAAAGAAGAATTTAGAGTGAAGATCATGATGTACACTCCTCGCACCCTACAGGAAGCCATTGGATTAGCCTTGTTAGCCGATGATACATTCAATGTTCAACATCAACATGGGGAGCAACCTATTGATAAATTGACATTTATGCACACTATTCCAAAACACAAACCCTTGTCAGTTAAGTACCTTAGCCTACAAGAAATGGAGGAGCGACAAGCGAACGACCTCTGCTATACTTGTGATGAGCAATTTGGGCCCCTTCATTGTTGTGCTACACAAACATTATATTTATTGAGTATAGTTGATCCCTGTCACTCCATAGAGGAAGAAGGTGAGGAAGATGTGCATGACATGACCAATGCAATTGATAATAACAATGAAGAAAATGAGGTCGATGTGCAAGAAGTGCTCGATGCACCATGAAAAGATGAGGTAGACATCCATGCAGTAAAAAATGAAGGCAAGACATACACTCTCAAAGAACTACACACAAGTTCATTGCCAATAGTGAGTTCTCGTCATATAGGTAGCCTGATTTAGAAAGTAGGCAAAAGAGTGAGTGCACCTTTATTTTCCCTTCATTCTACATAGGAAGAATTAGCTAAAGCGAAAGCCTACCGTCATCACAATTCTCCTAAGGAAGATTCTACTATTCTTTCTAGCAACCCCCCACTAATGCTTCGACCTTCAATATATCCTTGCCTTTGAAAAGTGACATTAAAATAGTACAAGAACTTGCACAAATTCAACTAGGAAAACAAGCAATGAAGCTCCTTACTTTGAGCTTTGAGGACAAAGCTCTTTTTAAGGAAGGTGGCATGTTAGGATTCTACTCCTAACCACCATACTAATCACATTATTATTTAATTATTTAATCACTCTCTCTTTCACAAAGGTTGTGACCTTTGATCACACCTTCACACTCGTAGAAATAGGCATTTCATTTGGTATAGTTGAGGCATCGAAGAATATAATTATTAATTAATTGTTGGGTTCCCCATACGATACAACAACGATTATTTAATAAGAATGATTCCTTTTTATTATTCTAGCATTATAATCAATATTTCTCTATTGGGTTCACTACAAGTAGTTTCTTCTAACTCTAATATTTCAATATTATTTTGAGCAAGATGTCCTTTTTTATTTCCCTCTTTATATTGTAGTTGAGGTTGATTAGATTGATACTGAGAAGAACACTTATGTTGAAATTATTTTTGTCGTTGAGTATTGTATCGAGTTTGATATTATATTTTTTGTATTGCATTATTTGGACCACTATGATCTATTTTATTTCCATAATACTGATTCCTTGGAATGTATCTACCAAAATTTGTGCTATGACATTTTTTATTACATACTTGACAATATCTATTATTCCATTTATATATGTCTCTTGATGTTGAAGTAAGATTTCCTTGTGAATTATTATTTTTTTTTTAAGTGAAAAATCCTTTGCGGGGCCACCTTGGTTTGAGAGACCATGAACAGGGGGTTTTACACCATCAAAGTCACCCAAGATTCATGCCCAACCTTGCCCGCACCAACATTATCAATTGGATTTTGGGTACCCAATTCAAATTTTTTGGTAGGGTGGAGATTCGAACTTGGGACCTCCCTTGGAGGATTGCCCTCTCCTCTCCAACTCACCTACAACACCTAGGTTTGTGAATTATCTTTTGATACTAAGGAATTGCTAGTAATTTCATCTTTGGAAGAATTTTCTACTTCATACTCTTGTAGAATGGTGACTAAATTTTCAAATTAAGTTTCTTTGCTTAGAACTTGCAAAGATGTAACTAGATGTTTATAATTTTATGGAAGAGCTCTTAATGTCACTTGAACAACAATTTTGTCCTCTACTTTTTCTCCTAGATTTAATAGTTTTTTTTATATATATCTACTACCTTTCCAAGGAAAATTTCAATGCTTTCACCACTATTAACCTTTAAGGAATATAATTGACATTAAATATTGAACATACTAGATTTATGTTTCCCTTCAAATATTTTAGCTAAAGTATTCCAATATTCTATAGATTTTTTTACTATACTTATATAAGGTTGTATTTCATCAGTAATTTGGAAAATTTATTATCATAAGTGTCTTGCCTCACTATATTCATATCTTTGATTTTTTCTAACATATTCAATAGGTTTTGTTTTTGATCCACTAACTATGTCCCAAAGTTTTTCAACTATTAAATTGATTTCACTTTATTTTCCCATGAAGCATAATTTGACCTTTTAGAAGTTGAGATTCAGAAAGGAAAAACTTGTTATTCAACATAGTAGTACTCATAAGACCTTTGATGTAGACTACCTTATGTCTCCCTAGGTTTAAATAATTTTAAAGTTTCTAAATTAAAAAACCTATGAAGTAGAAATCCTTATATCTCCCAAATATTAGAAACTAAGAAAATATGTTTTTTTTAAAATTAACTTTCCTAAGTTTGAGGTTGAATACCTTTTGAATCCCAAATTAATTAATTTTGCAAATAATCTATTAATTCAAAAAACTAATAAATCAAATCAATTTAAAAAACTATTAAGAAACCTTATAACTCCAATCTTAATATACCATAACTCTACTTATCTCTCCATTAACTAAATAATTAATAACAAATTAATTATTTCTCTTTTTCAATTCTAATAAATCACTTATATATCCTTAATTAAATAGAAGATTTTAAAACTTACTAACCCTAATAATTAAAATATTATAACTTATCTCTCGTTAAATTTCAATAAGCCTTATTACTTTAAAAATAAAATTTAAGAAAACCCTAGTTTATATTTAAGGTTACCTCCACTTTTTGTGCGCACTGATTCTTCCTTTATCCATTGTAATGTATTAACTACCTTTGAAGTAATCTAGAAAAATCTTTTAACCTGCTCGCTTCAATGCAATGTGGCTCTATGAAGCATTCTACCTTTTGGAATTTGACCATTCACTTCCAAAATTCACTCATATGGCAAGTCTCAAACAATATACTGGTAATTACCTATGTTACATCTTAATGTAGTGATCCTTGATGTTACTCAAGTCTAATAAGTAGTGTTCAACATTTTTGACCTTCTAATGCTTAGATTTACATGTGAATAAAAAAATTGCTTCCTTTCTCAAGCATCATTTGATGGTTACTCGTATTTTGAGTCTCAAGTTCCACTTTTTGGCTATTTGTGTCTTGAGTCTCAAGTGTCACCTATTGGATGTTTGCATTCCAAGTCCCTCAAGTGACATTGTGAGTCTCCTTTGGCTTGTATAACGGATCACTATACATGCTCTCCTACTCATAGATTTGTGAGTGGCTTATTGTAGATGCACTCCACTTGGTGGATTGGTGGATGGCTCACTAAATATGCACTCCACCTGATGGATGTTTTGGATGGGTCAATGAATATGCACTCTAATTGGTATACTTAGTTCATTATGTTATCTAACCTAAATGATATCACTTAGGTCTTTATGTCTTCTACCTTGTAGATAGTGCACTATCATCCTCTATTATGCCTTGATTAGGATATCTTCTCTACATAAAAGATATATTCTATAGTAGCACTAAATATTTCTCTATTTTTTAGAGAGATAAATGACCTAGAAGCAAAAAAATGTGCTTTTATATTAACCTTTGTTGTAAGTGCACTTTTGCACTAATGGCTTCAATGGCTTAGCTTTCACTTAACTTCTATGTACAAGTTGAATAGATGGTTGGATGATGTGATTATTGTCCTTTGATGTTGTTTGGATAGCCTTCAATGTTGTTCAAATGGCCTCTAATGTTGTTTGGATGGCCTTTGTTCTATTTATTGTCTGAATAGCTTTATCTATTTGCTAATTGGATAGATTATCTTCTTATTTTGCTTGTATTCACATTTTTTCCTCTTGTGTTGAACAAAATAATAAATGTGTCGCTTTGCTATAGATGAAGCATGATGCCTTCAAGTGCAAAAAGCTTCTATCTTCAACACTATATTTTAGAGTTGGATGATGTTACCTTTGAACAACTCTATCTACTAGGGTTGAATGTTGTTTTAACCTTAACCCTAATAGCTTCTCTTTAATATTGCACTATATCTTCTTTTTCAAGACTAAATCTTCTTTATGCTTTGTTGCCTCTTTCTTTCAATCTTGAATCTTCTCTTCTCTAAAAGCTTCTAGAATATTTATCTTCTTATTTCCTATGCCAAGGTTCAAATGGCCTGAAACTTTCTATAGTCCTCTACTTTGTCAAGGTCTATCTTCAATATCTAAAATATAGTATGGCAAGGTTTATCTTAAAAAACCTGAATTCACTATGTCAATACCTATAAAAATATATTACAACTTTAATTAATCTCAACTTGATGAAAACTTTCTTCAAGATAGATATATCTTCTTGATATATCCTTCTCCTATTTTTCTTTCTCTTGCCTTTAGAAGATGAAATTCTTCTCTATTTATTGTAGGAAGCTTCTCACTCTTCTTTCAATCAAATCTACTACAACTATCTTAGGTCACACCTAAGAACTCAATCCTTATGATGTCAAGGGTTGGATATTTTCCTATAATGATCAACTATCTTAAAGTTTATTTTCCCCAATAGTTGAGTCCATATCTTCACTACTTATAACCATGGAAAGACCCTTTAGATGAGTCCTAGTCTTCACTAGTTATTTTGCAACCATGAAAAGACTCTATAGTTGAGTCCTAGTCTTCATTAGTTTTTCCTACAATTGTCGAAAGACTCTAGCCTTTCTACTTACTTTGATATTACAATAGAGTCTAGGTCTAACTCCCTTTAAAGTAGATATACTCTAAACCAATTTTATCAATCTAGATAAAATCAATTTTATATGCAGCTAAATAAATTTAACCTATGCAAGAAACTACTCGTAGTAGCTTTGATACCACTAATGACTTTTGAAGCCTTAATTTTAATGTAAAACCCATAGCACACAATATAGCAAAATCAATATAATGATGTCAGTAGGATAATATGAGCAATTTAATATGTAAATCAAGGCTTATAATATATCAAATAACATTCTTTGATATGTAACAATATGAATGTAATAGACTAAATCATACATGTAAGAAGCATGTACCAAAACTTACAATATTAATTTCTCAAATGTATGTAATCCTTTATTACTCCACTTTCCCTTACAAATGTAGTACTTGAATATTTGATATTTGATATAGAATGCTTCTCTATGGAGTACTATATAGCCATAATAGAATGAATCTTTGGATACTTGATTATTCCTTTCCATATGCCAAGTCTCATGACTCTTGGCTTCTCTACTTGATACTTGCATATACATGACTCTATCTTGTATGCACACCTAGACATGACTCTTCACTTAGCACTCTCTAATCTAAAGATACTTGTGCACATATACTCACATTACACTTGCACACTTGTAAATAAAGGGGTAAAAATTTATTGATAAAAAGTTTGGATTACAAAGTACAACTGAGCCCCAAACCAGGACTCAAATAAGCAACAAGACAGGCTAAATCACCAGACAAGGTCAACTCCCAAAGAAAACCAAAAAAAACAAACCACATTAAGTTTGAACATCCTTATGGATCAACTCCCATAGGTGTTGAGAATCCCTAGACAGGAGACTCTCCTAGTTATCAATACTCTGAGTATCCAATAGCTCAGAAGCCCTTTTGGCCAGGTAATCAGCAACCCCATTCCATTCCCTTGGAATGTGCACAAAGGATATATATTTGAACTCTTCACTCATTCCGAGAATCGAATGGTCATAGAGGCCAACTGCAAATTAACATCCTCCACTCTTTTTTTGTTTAAAAGATTAACCAAAATTTGAGAGTTAGACTCGCAAAGAATCCTGTGCTAGCCAAGATAAAACCCCCTTTGCAAGGCCTCAAGTATCGCCAGAGCTTCCATAATATTGTTGGAGTGAACACCTTTATAAATGGAAAAGAAAAAACTGACCACGCTAGCGAGATCTCTCCCAACACCACCAATTCTAGCATGTCTAGGATTGCCCCTGGACGACCCATCAGTATTAATTTTTAAAACTCCTCTAGGGGGCAGTCTCCATCTACCCTCTCTCCTAACCTTCTTGCTAAGTTGAGGAATCCTACTAGGGCTAGAAGAATTCACACCAACCCCAAACAAAGTAAGGGCCTGTCGTACCTTCTCCTCCCTAGAGTCCAAATGGGGGTCCACATCACATTTACTATGGATAGTTTTTTGAACCATACACAGGATCCTTTGCCAGATCTGTTGAACAGCCAAATGACTTCCCTCAAAAATTACACTTGCACACTTACTCACATGACACTTGTGCATTTTTTACACATACACACTTACATAAAACTTGTGCATTTCTTGCACATTATTACATTACATAAAATATTACTCACACTCTAATCTAAGACTTGAACCTAGTCTAATATTTAAAAGCATGTACCATGAATGTGTCATGGGGGTACATTAGCATGCACCAAATAATATAATATTATCCATCATATATTTGTGGTATTATTAAGGCTTAAAAATCCATTAAAAATAGATGTGAGTGATAGTAAAGAAGAAGTTGGTCAATAAGAATCTTGAGATGAAGAGCAAGAGAGATATCCATAAGAAAAACTAATCCAAACATTTTTTAACATCGGTAGAAAACCACAGTTAGAAATCCTACCATATAATGGAGTTTGAGTCTTGAGGAACTCATTGATTGGATCACGTAGATGGAGAAATATTTAGATTTTGAAATGATAGAAGATCCCAAGAAGGTGAAGTTTTCCTATACAAAAATAAATGGGTATGCATACTTGTTGTGAGATCATAACCAAATAAAAGGGAAAAAAAGGCAAGGATAGAATCTGAACATAGGACAAGTTTGTAACCAAATTGAAAGCTAAATTTTTATCTATTGATTATTATATTTAATTGTTTATAGGTCTCTAAAAACTCAAGCAAAAGGATTTGTAAGTAAAATAGTACACAAAGGAATTTTACAAATTGACAATAATAGCTAGTAATGTTAAATATGATGAGAAGAAGGTGGCAAGACACATAAATGGACTAAGATTATCCATACAAGATGAAGTTAGTATGATGAAGATGATAATGGTAGAATAAGCCTACCAATATGCCTAAAAGACAAAAGACAAGTTGTCATGAAGGCAAAAAAATAATTTTTTAGGAAGAGGACAATTCTTTAGAGGAAGAGAACCATAAAATTATGGTAGAGTGTAGCATATGCAAGAAGGAGAATCCAATACTTCTCAAAGTGATTTCAGTCAAAGTACCTAGGAAAAGGATGAATAATTGAGAGGATGAGGTAGAGGATGTGTTTTTGTTTGCAAGTGTTATATATGCTTTGAAGAAGGTAATAGACAATTTGAATGCCCTAAAATACATCAAATCAATGGGAATGGAAAGAAATCCCATAATAAAATTGTACAACCAGATGAAGATAATATTTCTTCACCAAAACACATGGAGGAACTAGAAAAAGGATGTTCACTTATCATAAAGAGGATGTTGCTAAAACTCCAAGGAGCTACATGAACCTAAGTAAAGAAGGAACCTATTCAGGATTATATGCAAATTAGGAGGCAAATGCTGTCAGGTAATTATGGATTGCAAAATAACAAATAATCTAGTGTTTATAGAGATGGTAGAAAATTTGAGGTTGAAGAGAATGGAACACCTCAGCTTGTATAAAGTCATTTGGTTGTATAAATGATACTATATTTAGTAAGTGAATAGTGTGTGGTGAACTTTTAAATTGGTTCTTCTAAGGATGACATACTTTGTGATGTGATGCCTATAGATGCTTGTCATATCTTGTTAGGAAGGCCATGGCAATTTTATCGGAAAACAATGCATGATGGTAGTGTAAACACGTACACTATTGATAGGAAATCAATCATAGTAATGATTTATTTTTAGATAATAATTTTTAATGTAGTAATTTACACAATAAGAAATATATAGATTAGTGACAACATTTGATGTGAACATTAATTTTATTATAATAATAATAATTTTTTAATATACTTTCATATAATACTACTTTTGATATAGCATTATTAAAATTATATCTAATTTATTATTATTATTTGTTTTTATAAATAGGGTTTTGTTCTTTTCCTTTGATATCAACTTAGTTAAATTGAGCTATATAGCCTATTTGGTGTTGTAGAGATTTGAACCTTAGTGTGGGCTACATCATTCATTTGTCTTAGTCATTAAACCAAGGTTTAGTTGGTGTTACAGAGATTTGAACCTTAGTGTGGGCTACATCATCTGTTTTTCTCAATCATTGAACCATGGTTCTTTAGAAAAATATTGGTTAGAAATGTCAATTTTTATGAGGGGTTTTAGACCCTTTGTACTAGGATTTGAACTTGGGTTTCATGAATAAATATATTCAACTCATTACTATGATATAGTATCTCATTACAATAAGCCTTATATTATGTATGACCCATTTTTAGATACCATAACATTCTAATCACACTTCAAAATATTTTATCCTCGAAATATGAGAAGAAACCAAATGAGATGATAGTTAAGCATTATTAATAATTGTTACCAATCTTGATCATCCATGCATCTAAGTAAAATCTTGTTTGATAATGATGATTCCAAGCTATTGATGTGCCACTCTAATATCGATTAGTATTTATTTGGCACCATGCTTCCATTGCTTCAATACTCTATGCAAAGATATACATCCTAGATGATGTGATGTTATCTAGAAAATACTTTTTTTTTTTAATCCAAAACATAATCCATAGTTTACCATTGCTCTGATATCACTTGTTATACTACTTTATTCTCATAAATATAAATCAATCACAATGTATTTAATATCAAAATAATTCATCCACAAGAATCAATCCACAATGCAATATATTCATACCATGAGGTAGAGATAAGTAATACCCTTTAGATAGGATAATACCAGTAATATTACTTAATGAAGGAATAACAACATTCCTTCCATAAGATCTTCTTTCAATATAGAAGCATCACTTAGAGATGGCAAGGTATCATATCCACTTAGAGAGAGTGAAGTATCTTACATGTATAACAAAAGATTACAAGAATGATATAGTGTAATCCTATAGTGTACGTGAAGGAAAAAAGAAAATAAATAAAAAGAAAATGTGGAAAAAAATCCTATAGTGTGCTTGAATATAGATAAAAAATTCTTGAAAGGTGATGAGATCGAGTTGAAGGGAGAAAAGGCAATTCTAAGAGAAGTTATGAAGCAAGTGGAGGAAAAGGTGGAAAAAAGAAAGATAATAAATATGAGGAAGAGGTACATAGGCCAAGTCACCAGTAGTAGTGACGATGAAGATAATAGTGCAACAATTCATATTATAGTAAGGATAAAGAGAAAGATAAAAGAAAATATAAAGATATAGCAAAGGAAGATGAATCTCATCAGGTCATTGATGACTATGATGAAGGTCATATTATTGAAAAACAAAGTGGTGATGAATATTTTGGGTGATTTGAAAGGATCACTAAAGGTATTGGCTCCAAAATAATGATAAGCATGAGATATATTGGTAAAGGGTTGGGAAGGTATGGGAAAGGTGTAATAATATTTGTAAGGAAAAAAATAAAGCCTTGGATATACAAGTCAATAAAGAAGCAATAAGACCAAATTTGTGGGAGTAGACAATAGTACAAGGAATGAAGATCCTAGGATGACTTATTGTAGTGAATGTGGAAGATCTGGAAATGTTGCAACTAGGGTTTGGAACTAACATCTTTGTGATATTTTTGAAGGAAGTAATCACCCCACATGAAAGTGTAGGCACTAAGAGGAAGAAGACAATAAGGTGTATGTTGAATGTGGTTGGATGTATGTGACATAATGGGACAAGGTGAGATGGATACTAAGTGCATTCTATAAGAGAAATTTTTTTTCTTGGAGGAAAGATAGGACAAGAAAACAAAGTTGGCCTTATGAAGAAAGCTAAGCTAAAATGGTAATAGCTTGGAGGAATGATTTATGTCCATGAGTTAGATATTATGGAACATTTTCTCTTACCTAATGATTATGATGAAAGAGTATCAAGAAGTTTATAGGTAAGGTAACTACCCCTATCTTGTAATTGCGACTATTATGTATAACATCCTTTGTGTAAGGGAGTGAAAAGAGAAAATTTAGAAAGAAGAGGAATAAACATGAGGCTAAAAGAAGAAAATCAACAAGAGGCTAAAGAAAAGGGAAATCAAAAGAAGAGGAAGAGGAAAAGGAAAAGGAAGAGGAATGTAATAGTGAAAGGGAGGAAAAAAGATAGGCTAACAAGCATAAAAGGGAGAAAGTAGAGAAGTAGGAGAGAGAGAAGAAGAGAGAGAGAGAGATAATGAGGAAAAAATTATTTAAATTGCTTTAAAGTAATTTTTTAGGAGGATGTAATTTTTGAAATGCAATAATGAATAACAAATGATTGTCCATATTTTTGTTGTTTTTTATTTTTGCTTGAATTGATAGTATGTTTTGATTGCTTTTTATTTTAATCCTTGCTATTGGAGTTGGCATCTCCTAAAGTGACAAGCCATAGTAGCATTCCATCCTTGGATAGAAAGTCATTTGAGAGATTACTCCTTACCCCTTTCCATATTTCCAACTAAGAAAAGCTATCATCAAAGAAAATTTGTTGTCCAATAAGAGATCTTACAGTCAGGAGAAGTTGTCCTCATGAGTTTTTGTCTATAAAGAGTTGGAGTGGAAGCCATCTAAAACATGATTTTCACCCTTAACTTGTTATTTTATTGGGTTCCATCATGGAATGTGTCATCTTAGAAAATTTCTACTAAGGATGTCATATTTAAACAAGTCATTAAAAAATTGTTGTCTAGTCAGTTCTATCATCAGAGAGGGGAAAAGAGGTGAACACTACCATCCTAGAGAATTTTTGTCTAGTGCCATGCCATCTTTAGTGAAAAGTGTGTCATTTTTCCCTTATCATTTTAGGGTAATGTCTTATTATATAAAGTGGTTGTTATCATTTGCAAAGTTACTAACATCTAATGCAAAGTGGTCATCTTGTCCAATATCACCATACTAGTTTTAGTCTTGTAATTTAGTGAGTATCATCTAATATTTTTTATCATGCTAAATATCATCGTGCTAGTATCATCAGAGTAAGAGGTATTGAAATGAAAGTGTAGTCATGCCAATTGAATATGGTGGTACATTTTCTCATCCTTGTTGATTGAGGACTAAAGTCCAAATATGTTGTTTGGACATGTAAATCATAACATAATCAAATCATACATTATGGTAAGAGGGATATATGAATCTTTGCTTCTAGGGTAGGTTGCTTTTCAATTGATCCCATATCCTCCATTGCATCAAGTAGGTAAACTATCATAAAGGTCTAATTACAACATAATAGTATTGCATCTTTATATAGCAAACAAATTTTAAATGAACATGGTACCTAAGGTTCTATTATCTTGTGTTGGATATTCTTTCATGACTTGGTTGAGAGGGTTGATATAATTTTTTTAATTTAAAACTATTATCCCTTAATATATTGTTCTATATACCACACACTTTATTTTATAGTAAGTGACTTTAGGTTTCATTCAATAATCATAATTTAAATGCAATGTAAAATAAGAATATCAAAATTTGAAAGGTAAAAAAATCCTATGAATAGCGCTTTTCCATGGAAAAAAATTAGATTCACCACACTTTCCCAGTACCATATTATTCTTATGACTAGATACCATAAATAATAATCTCTTGGTAGGCTAGATGTATTATAAAAATTATACTTCATGGATCTCTATATTTGCTCCTTTATCTTTCTTTTTGAGTTTAGCACCTCCTTTTATAAAGAATAAAAATATGGAGAACTCTCTTTTTGAATTTTTAAATGATACTAGTGTATTTATTGAGCTAAATGCTTTTTGAATTCCATAGAACATGGACCTAAAATTATATACTAGAGTTTATATATTGATATGAATATTTCCATATATAAATATGGAGATGGAGAAAGTCCTCTCAAGCATGGTTTAGAGTCATTGTCTCTTTATTTAATATAGACTTTGTATGTTTTCCTCCCCATAAAAATGGGTATACATTACTCATTGTCTATTTATCATAGCTTGTACAAAAATAGAAAGAAACTTACAGCTAGGATAAAAACTCGTATATCATTTAAGATCTATGTATTACACTAGAAAATAGCAAATTTCCCTTTCATTGATTAAATTTTACACTTTTATATGTATAGTTAGCATCCTTATATTGTAAACAAGAGAACAAATCCAAATTTAATAATATAGATATAAATTGGAACAAAAAGCCAAATTCCATATGGTTTCTATATAAACTAGAATATCATCTATTTTCTATAAACTAGAATATTATCTTTTTAAATACTCATTACAAGAGAGAAGGAATCCATATACAACCATTTATAAAGGCTAATTACAACTTAAAACTAATTCCAAACTTGAGTAAAATCACAAAAACTCATATACATCACCAGAAGCATTTTTTTCTCTTTCTCTATCATCAGCATACATTATAACATGGCTTGACATCACAATAAGGATAATCCCATAATTCAATAAATTATGGTAGGATTGGAAAGTATGAACTTTATGTCATATTGGGTATTATTTTAAAATAGTTTTACAAGAATCTCTAATTGATCACTACTTTATAGATTTTAATATTGATTGGAATATTTTTCATTTGATCATCCACCAAATTTCCTTCTCTATAAATATGGAAATAGAGATCATATTTGACTTTTTTTTTTAATATTAACATTGTTATAGATAACATTATTGTTATCCCAATCACCACATCCTCTTCCATTCATGATATTGTTACTAATTATAATTTTCCCTTCAATTTCAAGTGATCCATAATTGATTGTAATTTGGATACAATTAAGTAATAACATGACCTTCACAAACTTATTCGATATATTTTCTATATATTTTACATAGGCTCTAATATGATTTTCTTATTAGAGTGTTGTAAAGCACCTCTTCTACATATGTTTGTAGAATCATTTTTTTGTGCTCTACTAATGGTTCCTTATTAAGTTATTTTCCAATTGACATTCAAATGATTAATGTATTTTATATAATGTAAGTTAGATAACTTTGATTTAAAACTTTTTATAAGAATGATATTTTTACAATGCAAACCATATTACATTATTTATAATACTTTCATTTTTTATTATGGTAAATCATAGGGGTTTTTGAAAGGGCACCAACCCTTATATTCAAGACTAACAAAATATAAATAGTTAAGCTTAGAAAACTAGAACAAACAATAAACACACTTCTCAAGAGTTACAAAAACCTTACAACACATCTAAATAAAAACTGTAGTAAACAAAAGATAACCAAAGAATAACAACAACAACAGAGATAAGTTTGATGTCCCTAGTTTTTGAAAAACTACAATCAAACCCTTTGCTTTGTTGGGGTATTCATACCCCTAATGTTTCAAGAAAGCAAATTTATTTTTTGATTTTTGTGGGTTCTTACCCCCACTTAATAAAGTATTTTGAGAACCATCATCCATTTGTTTAATTGTCTCTCTAGATATTTTATCTCTTGTTTTTGGTCTTCCCTTTGGAATTAACACACCAACAATAACTTTATTCTTTGAATGTCTAATCAATATCCTTAAAAGCACATATCTCCAAATAAACTAATCATTCCTCGACACTGTCCTCTTCATCTAACTTCAATTTATCCCCTGATTGTTGATTCTTAGTTTGTACCCTCATACCTATCATATGTTGTTGATTAGCATCCTCAAAAGTTCATGTTCTTTATAGTTGTTGCACATATCCTACACTTTGTTGTAGTTTTTGGAGAATATACTTCGATGGTTGTTGTGCTATTTATTCTTGAAGTTGCGTCTCATTCCATGACTATTGTAATTTATATAATGACCTTTGAGTATCTATAAGTATATCCTTATGTTCCAAAGTTTTTTGAGGTCCCTCAATTTGTATTTCTATTGTTAAAGGTAACAAACCATATAGCTTCATCCTTTTATCATCTATGGAGTTTTTTACAACCAAATCCCTAATTCATTTTTCACTAATGAACCCTAGCTAGGTGTCTTCTACAATTTATGCTTCAGTTCTAGCAATCTCTTTGGAACTAGGGCATTGAGTTTTAGGCACAAATTCCTCTTCCAATTGTTCTAGAATTTGAAACTTATTGCTATTTTTACAATTATTATCTATATTTGCTTCTTTCCCTTACCCCTTATCTTATTTTCCTAATTTCCTCCTCCAAACCTTCGTAATGGGTTTGCCTGCCTCAACCTCTCGTTCCTTCTTTTAAGGGCAATTTCTAGAAAAATGCCTAGCTCAATTGCATACCCCATAAAAAGTAGGAAAATTCTCATATTCCACTGAATCCATTCTCAATAATTTGACATGATTGTCATTGATTGAGATAAGGATGTACTCATATTTGCATTAACAAATATTCTAGTTGCTAAAAGCCTTGACATCACTTTAGTTGAATAATCAAAATCTAGGAGAGTTTGAATAGAGCTTGTAATTTTTGCTAAAATATTTTCATGCCAGAAATACATTGGCAAACATAGCAAACTCACACAGATAGGAGTAGCTTCCATATTATTTGTTAATGGATTGAAACCTAGAAATCATTTCTTTAAACATAATACCATCCTAACAGAAAACTATGGTCCTCCCATCAAGAACCTAACCAAATATTCATTGCAAGTAAAATTAAAAAGGATAAAACCATGAGGGAGAGCTACAACTTGCAAAGAACCCTTTAGATTCCATCTAAAAAGTATCCACTTTTGAATAGAATCCTATTCTAGGTAAACATTTCTAGCAAATTTACCTACCAATGAATTCTCCCTCTCAACAATAATTTTATCTACTAGGGATTTTGGAACTCGAACCACAAAGTTATCATTCTCCAAAAATGCTAAAATCTTAAACTTTCTAGAGAGCTCAAGATTTTTTCCCTCAACAATATTCTTCTAGGAAGTTTCCCCTAGATCAAAGGACCTTGAATGATCATTATCAGAAGCTTTTCCATCCATTTTTTTAGAATTTTCCATTCTGATTATATTACCCTAATAATATTTATTACTTACCACCAAAAATATTTAAATACATATCACTTAGATCCTGCTTCTCTGTTTAGATCTTGCTCAAATCTCCTCTATTGATCTTGCTCCTCTACTCAAATATCATTCATACCTTGCTCCTCTACTCATATCTCGCTCAGATCATGTGCACTCTTTGTTTTTGTGACCACCATCTACTAATGTAACTATTATAATTTCATTTTTAAAGTGAAAAATTATATATATTTTCTTCTATGTAATTTTATAACTATTAAAAAAAAAATTACATTAGTTTATTTCAAATTGGATAAATTTCAATTACATATTGAAAATGTTAAAGATAATATGAAATAAAAAAATTATTTTTTTGTTGATAGGTAGAAGGGGTTTTGAAAGGGTCCCAAATCATTTACAAAGAGAAAAAAATAAGAGAGTTAGCCTCCCAAAGATAAACCAAGAAAAAGCAATATCACAAAAATGAACTCTAAAAAAGACAACAAAAATAGGAGATGATCGCCCCAAAACCATATCTGTGATGGCTTAGAAATAGGATATGGTTTCCTTGAAATGGTCTCTAAATTGGCACAAAACCAAAAAGGTAGGTTTCCTGAGGAAACGAGAAACGTTTGCGCAAATTTTAAAAATTAAAAACAAAACCTTCAAGGGAAATTACATAGGATAATTTTAGCAATGAATACATTAAAGACTAAAAATTTAGAATGTAGAGAAATGACCTTCCCAGTCAAAGTAAAAATTAAAACTAAGATCCCACTCAAGGGAACTTATCAATCCATCTAAAGCAATCAAAACCACTTCCAGCCTTCTCATTCAAACTAAAATTTGATGCTAAGTTCTCGGTAAATGTAACTTCACAAACCACCAAAAATAGTAAAATCATATCCATGGACAAATAACTAGGACACGCAGATATGGGCATACCACTCTATAGGTAATATTGAAAATTGAAATAGGTTCCCACTTAGGGAAACCACTCAGAAGAGAAAGCCTAAAGAACAACTTTTGCACATTGAACAAGGAAAGTTGTCAAAGGATTTGGCTGCAAGGGTGTCTTAAAAAATTGAATCACCATAACCAATAACCACCAAGGACCCACTAATCATCTAAACTAAAAACCCAACCTAGAACCCCTCTCTAAATTAGCTTATGGAACACCAAGTCTCCCTACAAGACCTCGAAGATCTATACAAAATAGAGTTCAAAGGAGTAGGCTCCTTGCTAGGTGGAATAGATTTCCCCACCTAAGAGAAAGGACCAAGACTATCAAACTAAGAAGTGATATCCAAAACCCTTCCTCCTTGGACATCGATAAAGCCCCTGGTTTGTTATCGAAGACCACAAAAAACCATAAAGATAGAGGTCCGTCAAAATGCCTCTCAATAAGATCGTACATGGTTGCATCATACAAATCCACTGCTGCCATACTAGGAAGCTATTCAAAAAGACCCTCCTCCATGACAATAAAGAGCTTTGCATCACCCCAAATGCCACCTAGAAATATGGAGAAAATTCCTCTGGAGCACCTTGCACATTGACAAAATAGAGGGTGAAACGACCACCAAGGTGCTATTGACCCACAACCAAGAAGACCACACACACCAGATAAGACAACAACCAAATAGAGAATAAAAAGGAGCAAAATAGTTTGGGATCACCTTCAAGGAATCCAAGATCCGCCTTTCATGACCCTCCCTTGGTAGAATTTTTACTTGGATGAAGTCACTTCATATGAATGGATGTATATTTTTATTTTGGTTTTCTATCAATGGAATGATTGATTATTCATGACTTGTTATGCATAATATGGAGATAGGATATACCTCATGTAAATAAATGGATTATTTCATGTTTAGTTTCCTAGAAAACAATTACACATTTTATAAAGGAATATGGTACTACTGATGGAAATGTGTTTTGCAACAAGTTCTCTTAACAGATGGCAGAAAGAACTAACCACTAAGAGAAGGATATTCTTATGGGAAGTGATTTTATGCTTAAATTGATGAAGAAGTTGGGACAAATTATTAAATTCCTTTCATGGATATGCATATCATGCTTGAATATGTTTACTGCTAAATGATCCTTTTTCTTGATGAAAACTTTAATTGAAATGAAGTAATTTTTTATTAAAAGAGGAAATAGTTATTTACTTATATTATCTATCTCAAAAGAGAAAAATAAGGAAACCATTATTGAATGATAACATTGCTATGAGATCATGAGAAAAGAGTGATTAAAAATAAACATAATGAAGTAGTAATAAATAAATGAATGATTACTACTCATCCATAGAAAATATTTATAGCAGTGTTTGCTTCAAAAGAAGGGAATAGTGAATGAGAAATTGTTAACCAGTTATTCGCTAATTTAATGGCTTGAAATCCAGTTGATGTGTGATGTTCGATCAGTAGATTAATGAGAAAAAAATGTGCTTGTTGTGTTTGGAATGACATATAAAATAAGAGTGGTCAATCAAAATACTGGATTGTTCACTCACATGGACCAGTGAACGATGTGGGAATAAATGACAAAGGGATTGAATGTATGCTCATGGAGAGATTGGGTTTATTGGAAAAAAAGGAGAGGAGGTAGAAAGGAAAAAATGGAATCAACTGGAGGAAAAACCTTATCGATGATTTGGAATGGAATTAGACTGCAGAGGGCATCACCATAACCAGGTATTCTCTAATAGATTGGTTGATATATTTTGGTTAAGTTGTGTGGATGAATGTAAAATAGATATCTACATTGTGATGTTTTCTAAAAGTCATTTCTACATAAGTTTTAATCATTTTCCTCTTTGTAGAACAAGAGAACACATTACTGGTGTAAGGTCACCTGTAGGAAAATATTCAATAGTTGTTTATGGTTTATTTTAAAAATAAAGATGAACGATCACTATTGTACGGGGTGGATAGTAAGAAACGTGAAATGTGTGCAATCAATAGATCATTGTGATAATATTAATGGGTTTTATCCTATAAGAAAAGAGTTTTGGTTTCCAAATGTAGGTTGCCATCAAAAATTGTGAAATTGCACCATAGGATGAGGGATTGATATTGTTTACATTATTTTTTGTTATATAAGAAAAAAATTAGTTTCCATTATGCGTTCTCTAGACGGAATATTGTAGACGCATGAGTGTCAGATGTGAATGTGAATCCATTAACCTCTGTGATTTGAATTGATGTGGTAACTATAAATTGTCCATTGTTGGAATTATATCAATTTATTTTTATTTATACTAGGAAAAGGTTTTATTATGGATAATTGGATTATGGAAATTATCATTTTATAGTTTATGTGTTGTGGAAAGAATTTGGGTTGTATTCCAACTGTTGAGTGATTAAAAAACTTCTGTTCATATTTAGCAATAGATAATTGAGTTGTATTACATTCTTGTGTTATTACTGCATTATATTAAAGATGAGGAATGAACATAGATTAAGGAAGTTTTGTGTAATATGGAAGTATTGGAGGATCTTCCATGTGGTTACTTTTAGGATGGGAAAGAATGCATTTCGTGATATGGCACTATAATTTCTGAATTCGTCTCTGATTTTGGTTCAAGATATATCTTTCTCAGTGGTTAGTAGCTCCAGCAAGATGATTTATGTAGTGAGACAATCGATACAAAAAAGTGATGCAGATGTTCATGTTCTAGTTCAAGGTCTCTCAAGCTGGAAGCATGGGAACAAATGCGACTTTCTATAAACTTGGATGTAGTTGAACAAGGAAATTAAAGTTTAAATTGTATTAGATCCTAGATGATGGATCAACGCACCATTGTGATTTTATAGATATTGTGGAACAATGGAATATTTTGAAGAATCCATAATGTGCTTTGAGATATAATTATGTACATATTAATGAAATATTTCCTTGTAATCTAAATATTTTCCTTGACGACGTGTGACTTGCTATCAATGATGGATTGGATTGGTTTAATATTTCTATCTATTGTTCATCCACATTGTCTTTCTGGGTGGTAACAATATTTAAATGGAATAAAGAATGTATTAAGGAATGTAAGTTTTATTGTCACATGGGCTGATTTTAATTACAGATAGTTGTAGCTTACTTGAGTTTTTCATAAGTAGTAAATGTATCCTCTAATAACTTTTTGTTAAGTCACAAATGAACTAGTGTTATTCGAGATAGTCTTGTGAATGAAATCAAATGTCATGTAAGTGGATAAACTATTGTAGGGAGTTTTAACTTTAAACTAGCAGTGTTACGAGAGAAGTGTTATTGTGTACCCTCATATTTTGGAAAGGAATATACCATGAGAGAATGGATGTATCTTAGAAGAGGTCGATTAGAGAGTATCAAACATTAGTACTAATAGAGCACTTGGTGTAGCCAAGTAGATAGGCATGTTGGCTAATAGTTTTTGTAAGTTGATAAAAGGTTTTAAATATGGTGCTTATATATGGAATGGATAGTAGGGATAAACCCTTATTATAAATTAAGTATCATTATACGAAATCAATAGATGGATTTTGTTTAGTTGGTAGAACTAATACACTAAAGGAGTTGTGTATAGATAGAGTAGGGATTAACTATGACAATAGTACTCTTCACTAAAAAAATTGTGGTTCCTATACTAAAGGATTTTTGTAGAGAGAAAAAAAGTTATTTTATCCCTAGAAGCTCCCTCACTAAAGGAATTGTGAGGGGAGTAAAGACTAGGAATCCACTTTTCAAAGGATCAAAAATGGGAAGTAACAATTATCTTGTGGGGAGAATAGGATAGTTGGTAGAAGGTATTGCATCTAGTACATTCCCAAGCGTACATGGGTAATTTTAGGGATGGATGATTTTGGAAGCCAAGTCATAGGTTATGGTTAAAGTACAAGCTAAAAAATACTTAGTGTATAATAGCAATATTTCAATAGATCTAGAAAAAGGAAGATTGAAGAAGATATAGGGAGGGCATATAAATGCTATATATCTTTATGTTCTTAAAAAAATCTCTTGGGTAAAATTTGGTTTTAGTTGGATGGAAAATTTAGGGTGTTGACATTGCCCAAGATCACCACTAGAGAAGCAAGGGAGGGAGCAAGGAGTTTGGATCAGTGGCCTCTCACCTAGAGTGGAAGGCCTGTTAAAAAATTTATATTTTACTTAATAATATTTTTAAATATTCTTAAGACTCGTATTATATATTTTTAAAATATTAACATCAATTTGATTATAACCTTTTAATTTAATAATGATTCCAACATAACTTGGAATAACTAATAATTAAATAAAAATTGAAGGTTTTTTTGAAAATTTGAGTAACCATATTTTGAAAAAATAACATGTGAAAATATAAAGACTTTGTCTATAAGAAAGTAAAAATATTAACTTTAAATTTAAAATTATTAAAATAAAATGAAAATAATGGAATATCAAACTCCAAAAAAATCAAATGCATCTAAACAAAATCCTATTCTAACAAAATAACAATAATAAATATTATAATAACAAACTAGATGTCAATGAAGTTTCAAAATTTGATATATAATTTTTTAAAATATATTTTTTTAACACACTCACACACCCACCACATGGTTTGAACTTGGGTCTCATTGATGATGATTCAAAGACATACTAATGTGGTGTCTCTTTGAAGATATAGGTTGGTATAATAATAAGTTATACTAAACTCATGACAACTCATTTGAGGGTTACGAATATATTTTCCATACATAATAGGTATTTGTTTTTATTGAGATTTCAACCTAAGCCTTCTCTATGGAAGATGACTCATATTAACCACTAAAGTCTAATTTTAGAATTTATTATTATTATTTTTAAAGTTAAAATTGGATAAAAACTCATTGAGAATATGAAGGTGTGATTGGATTTGTAATATAGTTACAATTTACCCTTTGTGCATTGTCACATGCAATATGTCCAACTCAAAATATAAAAACCTTAAATTATGATATGAAACTACTTATTTCCCATTTTTTCCTAAAATCATTAGGAATTTTTTTGGATGTGTTTAAAAATGGTTAGATCAATGTCGAGGTAGAGCTCGTAAAAAAAAGCATGAGGTTTACTTTGGATCTATAATAAGGTCATACTTGAACCTAGGTCAAAGAACACTTAATCCTAAGACTATGTATTTCCATAATAATGATTGTTATTTCCAACTATCCTCCTCGCTTACCACATAACAACATCATATCACTTTGACAAGATTATCACAAGATGAATATGTTTTTTAATTTGGTTAGTGTGAGAAACCCCTATGACCAATGCACAAGGCTAAGCAGTCTCCTCCCAACCATGACCCCTCGTAAATTCAAGAGTTATGTTTATAAATAGGGAATTTAACACACATCCACCACACACCCACCCCCTCACACACTCTCCCACACCGCAGTTTGAACCTTGGACCTCTTGACGAAGAGCCAAATCCTGAACTATTATGATGTCCCCATGAGAGTTGAAATTTTTAGGTTAGTGTGAGAAACCCCTATGACCAATGCATAGGGCTAAGAAGTATCCTTCCAACCATGACCCATCATAATATCGAGAGTTATGCTTATCAATATGGAAATTAACACACAATATTTATGTCCCCATTTGCATCATAGAGGTTTGAACTATGGACCTCCTATTCAATAGAACCAGGCTTGCCTTATCCACTTATGCTACAAAGAAAGATAAAATCTTATGTTAAGTAAAATCATTCCCCGTATCCCTTTTGGGCTAGGACTTTCCATTCCATGGGGCTTGTCCCATCTAGGTATACCCTTCAGGCTATCTGGGGGAGGGTTTTTGTATCCGATGTAGGTCACCATGCTTGAACCCCAGACCTTCTTCTAAGGATTAAGGGAACTTGCTAGTAAGGTACTTGGCGTGGATTAAAACCTTATGTTAAGGAAAATTATTCCTCGTATCTCCTAGGGACCAAGACTTTCCGTTCCATGGGACCTGTCCCATTCGAGTATACCCCTCAGGCTAGTCGGGGGGGTTTTTTATGTATATAGTGTAGGATGCCAGGCTTGAACCCTGGACCTCCTTCCGAGTATTAAGGGAACTTTCCAGGTACCTAGTGTGGATCACAAGATGACTATGTTACTATAGGATTTTAAAAAACCATATAACTTTTTCATAGGAAAACCTCTATAAACCCTAACCCATTGGGTAAAGATAAAGTCAACGGGACCTGATCATCCAGGAACTCAAACCAGGGTAGCCCATTGGCAAGCACTCAACCACTACCAACTAACCTATCCATTTTGGAACAACAAGCCACATAATTACATTATCACCTAACAAGATTTGAACCTAGGCTTTGGGAGCCCACATTTTTTTTTTTGGAATTTACATGGTGGAATCAGTAGCTGCCATGAATCTGAGTAGGCTATCCAACTTTTTATGGCCGCTACAGTATTCTGCGCTGTCCACACCAGAATCTGCCACATAGATCTTTGTGTAGTCCGCCCCTATAACCACCATGCCACAATCATTTTAAACCTTTTATGCCGCTGAAAGAACCAGGAAAGGGACAAGCGTTCAGTCCGGCGAGGCCCGAGATTTGAACCTTGGACCTCCGCCCCCCTTATGGGGTTTGGATGACCCAATTGGTCTACACCTCAGAACTATAAGTTGATAAGGGAGCCCACATTTTAACTACTTGGGCTTGTGCCATTTAATCAAAATCTATATACTATTATTATTATATAATTATATTATTTTAGGAAATGCATATCGATCTAAACAATAGTTAATTTATCATTGCATCAATTATATATATATTTTATCATGGGTTTTAGTTTATAATAAAGTTAGGATAATTCAATTAAGATAAAAAAAAAAACCTGTTCAATAGAAGGTGATCCATTTCAACCTTTCAAGCTTAACTCAACAAACTATCATTTTAATTAATATATATCAAGGTTCATATGAGATTGAAATGAGTCTCATTTATAATTATTGTACATAAAATTCAAGTAATTTAACTAGTTGAACTAATATCATTTAATCAATTTTAATTAACTTATTAATATTTTTTTATATATTAAATTTATTTTTATCATTATTTAAATTGTTTATTTGATGAACATAAAATGCTTAATTTAAAAGTAAACAAAATGTTATTTAAATTAAATTATCACATTAAACATAGACATAAAAATTATATATACTTAATATGTAGGAAAAAATAGTTCTTACTTATATTTTAAAAGTATTAAAAATTTAATCAGTATTAATTTGTTTGTACATGTTAACAAAATACAAGCAAAATCTAAAATAGGCCCAAATCTACTAAATCCAAATTTCTTTTTATTTTCTTCGATCTAAATCTAACAAGGTATGCGAAAATGTCACTTTATATATATATATATATATATATATATATATATATATATATATATATATATATATATATATATATATTATATGAATGAAATTTGTTGATATATATATATATATATATATATATTATATGAATGAAATTTGTTGATACTATGTTTCTTAATTGTACTAACTAAAATATTTCTTATTAATTAGTTTTTTAATTTAAGTAACTAAAATTTTATATACAAATTTGGTTTTTTAAGAGATCCAAAAACCTTATAACAAAAAGGGCCATAGCACCGAGATTTAAAACAATTCCTTAGTACATGAAAATAAACACAAATTAAAAGGGAAAGGGCCAGAAACAACCCTTGATCCAACAGAAAGACCAGATTCTAGTACCAACTAGTGAAACCCACTTCGCCAAAATATCATCCTTCCATTACTGGCAGTCTGGGATCCTCCCAAGGGTGGATACAGCGCACCGACCCAAACCTGCATAGGGAGAGCGAGAAGGCCAAGAAAATCCTGCAACCAGAAATCTTGCCCGAAAATCAGAAGTAGGGAATTTTTAGAAAACTGAAGAGGATCATCACCCAGGGATGGCTTGAGATGCAACCTAGGGTGTAGCGGGGCAGCAAGCAGCCACAAAAGCAAAGTAGCAAGCAACAACGAGATACAGTCTAGGGATCAACAATGTGACAACTTGGGAAATGGAATCAGGGTCCTCAAAGAAAAATGGGAAGCCTCCGCTTGAGCCTGAAAAGTGGAACAACACTACTAGGGATATCTACAGGCCAAGATATCCCTGTGCATAGCAGGGAGAAATACAAGGAAGCCGAAAGGATCCAAGGAAAGCAACAATAGACGCAAAGACATGATCTCGAAAGCCAAAAATGAAGGAGGAAGGAGGGACCACAACTACAAACACACTGATATCCACCCTCATATCAGAGAATATAGAAGGAAGCCCCCACCACTCCAGCAGAAAGGCCCAGGAACCACCATCATTGCTCACGAACAGAACCAGGGAACTGGGACCAGAAGCCCTTGAATAGGAACTAAAACGAACAACCTGAGGATCCCAAGCGGGAAGTAGCAATAGACACAAATATGGGATCCTCGGAAGCCTAACTTGGGGGAACCAAGGTCTGCATGCACTGATCATAGGTCCCCCCAAGATCCAAACATGCAACAGAAACCCTAGGGACCCCAGAAAAAAGGACCAAGATCCCCCCATCCTTGCTCATGGAAAACTTCAGGGAACTGAGATTGGGACTAGGAACAACCTAAGCAGAGGAAGAGGCCCACCCCGAAGGCCAACCAATGCCCTGGGTGTCCACCAAAATGTAGATCGAACAAAAATAATCCTCCGAACAGGAAACCGAAAAGGGCCCTACCCAATGGGATGGGACCAACAACAACCACAGGCATCCCAAAGAGGTTTCACTGGCAAAAGAGGAAATTGGCCCCCCTAGACCAACCCCGAAGAAGAGAGGACCTCATAGGATGCATCAAGAAGCAGTTGAAAACCCAACCTGCCACCAACACCGACCGAAGAAGCTCTGGGAACCGGATCCAAGCAAAAAACTTGCAAAAAACCCCAGGGGAAAGCCTGAGGGAGAACGGGGAAGGAATCCCAAAAACACCCAAGAAACCCAAGGAGACCCCTGGGATGCACCAGACCACGGGCTCAGGCAAGGAAACCCTAAAAACTCTGGGAAAGGAGCATAAAGTGGAGAAGGATCTCCTCCCAGGGAGATCATCTGGTGCAAAGCATTCCCAAAACGAAACCCAAAATGAGCCAAAAACTGAGCAAGAACCAGAGGAGGAGGAATAGGGACAATTTTTTTAATTTAATATGATTAATAAAAAAATTAAATTTAATACACTTTTTATTTTTTATTTTTTATTTATTTTTAATAATATTTAATTTAATATAATTACTAAAAAAATTAAACTTAATACACTTTTTAATTTTTATTTTTAATATTATTATTTTAAAATTTTATTAAGATAAAATTTTAAATTAAAACTATATTATTTCCTATGATCTGCAACCCCTTTAAAACTTTCAAAAACTGCTTAACACTAAAAGGTGAAAGATTGTAAAGGTTGCAATTCTGATCATTTGTGCCAATCTCACTTCCATTTGAAACAAGTATTTTGAATCTCTTTGACATGCGTGTTGATATTTATCTTCATTCCGTTCCACCCCATTCCTTCTCCCTCGTTTCCTCCCACTCAAAGTCACGACACCCAAAAAGATATCTTAATATAATACTTAAGGCACATGGGAGCAATTTCAACTTAAATTTTCTGAGGACAAGGTTGTGCTTTGGACTCTGGAAATGGCTATTCAAAGCCAAACTTCTCACAGACACAACTATAAGTTCCGTCTCAGTCTTCCATAACCACCTCGGTGAGAGTGTTGAGTTGCTTCTTCTAAAACATTATTATAAGAAAATGCAGACTCTAGAGGACTAGCTTATGCTCACACCAAAAGATGGATTGCATTAATAACCTTGGGTTTTTACAGCATAAATTCTCTATGTGAACAAAGTTCAAGACATCTGACCGAATGCATAACAAATTTCATTGTTCATTTTTAAAAGTGCCTGAATCCCTTCTCGAAACTCACCAATACATTACACTGCACTTAACCTTTCTTTTTGTTTCTAACGTGTCTGATTGAACTCCAAGTATACTCTATATTTGAATAGACATACATATTTAGATTAATCCTCTCTTCTGACGTTACATATTTTTTACGTTCTCACAGGAATCTCCACGGTTTGAGATAAACAACTCACGTCACAGTTAAAATAATAGCATAATAGCATGTCCCTCCATTTTTTAAGAACATAAAAAGGGTTTTGGGTGTGAAACTAAATCTTACCATAGAATATGTTATTGGAAATAAATATCTTGTATGTAAATAGTATCACTTGAACCTCTTAGAAAATAAGAGGATCAACTACCCAAGATATCCCATTCTATCTGATAGTTGATTAAATTCCTTATTGTTTATTGTTTAAGGATTAAGTGACATCCGGTCCAAAACCAGGATATTGGCGAGGGAAGTGGAAATTCATCTAACACGACATGTACAAGCTATTTCTTGGATGACTAATATAAATCATACAGGTTAAGAAATGAAAAATTTATGTGTCGTGGTTTTAAAGGAGAAACCCCCACCGTGAACTTGAGATCTTCTTATTGTTAAGGAACTGGTAGAGACTCGACCACATAGGTGATCAATTACAATAATCTACGTACCCATAGTAGAAAATATTACATGCAGCATACTAATTAAACATTGGGTGGACATCAATATATATTTTTTAAATATTAAAATTAATTAAAAGAAAGTTAATTTTGACAACCCACATGAACCGGTTTAAAGACAAAAGGATCAACTAGGAGCGACACTAGAGAATTGCAAGCTGTACGGTATAAAATTGAAAGCAACCCACGTTGTAAAACCCTAAATTTGAGGGGAAGCGAATTAGACGTGAATACTTAAAGTCCGATCCAAATGGTGAGCAAGTTGACTTACACGCAAACCGGGTGGCCTTGGAAATTGTAATCTATGCCTCGATAAATCTGTTGAGCCGCTTCCTTAGATGTCAGCAATAAAAGCTTGCAGGATTCAAGGCTTAATATAATAAACTTCAAGGCATAAACAGCGGCAGGGGCTTAGGAGATTCCACGATAGGTCTGCGCCCTCAGCTTCAACGTCACGCAGACACGACGTACTCTCCCTTCCTAAGAAAATAAAGTCAGATACGTATTTAATCACAAGGGGAAGCCATAGTTATGCAGTTCATGCTCTGGAAGCTCTCTTCCTCTCCTGGTCTGCAGTGTTAGATCAGATAAAGCAGCAGCGAAAATAAGGAGAAGGAGAAGAATTATTGATGGCTTTCGGTAGTAGTGTTGTAGCTGTATGGGTGGCCATTGTAGCCCTCTGTTTGGGGAGTGTGATTGTGATGTGCCAGTATAATGGAAACAACTACAGTTATGATGATGTGCAGAACTACAGGATGCTGCCCAAGTCGGCGGTGAGCGGGCAGGAGAAGGCTCTGTGTATGAGGACGAAGACCAGGTGTCAGTATCGGATTATGAGGTGCCCCGCTGAGTGTCCCGTGCGGAAGCCCAAGAAGGCCAGAAAGGTCAAGGGCTGCATGATCGATTGCAGCGACAAATGCGAAACCACATGCAAACGTGAGTTTTTTTAACTCTGGTTTCGGCGTCTGAATTCCTGCTTCGTTCTACTTTTTGTCTTTCTTTTGTACCTATTGACCTGTTTTGATATTAATGCATGTGTAGCCTTATACAAGTGAATACACGAATCCAAAGCTGTCTGTGTTTCCCATGGTGTTGGAGATTAGTTACGTAGGCTGTATTTAATTTATCAAAATAGTTGTATATTGCTATGGTAACCTCTTCTAGTCTATTGAAGAATCAAACCCTCTTGCCAGAGACCATTGAGCTTTTGCAGTTGATATATATGTGCGTAAACCTAAATTATAATTAGTCAGGAACAGGGTTTGATTGGTCAAATACTTCTCAACAAGAGATCTAGGTTTAAGCGTGCACTTTTCAACAAGAGACCTAGGTTTAAGCCTCAGTGCACGCTGTTACATTTACTAAAGGTAGTAGTTCATGCTGAATCCTCTGATGCTGTTAACTTTAGTAAAGGCGCTGTTAGCTTTACTAAAGGCAGTAGTCCATGCTGAATCCTCTGACGCTGTTAACTTTAGTAAAGGTAGTAGTCCATGCTGAATCCTCTGAGTATACGTCAGACCGTCTCCATCTCACTTTGGGTCAACAAACTTTGTTGATGATAAGGACAAGATGGTCTCTATCTCACTTTGGGTCAATAATTTTCTCATAAAAAGGTATATGACTCTATACTATTATGCCAGACATGCTTCTAAGAATTTTTCTTTATATCAATGCTCTGAACTTAGACGTTGTGAATTAGCGTTTGAGCCTCATCACAGTCATCCAGTTTCCTCCATTTTAACCGTTTCAAGTTTGGTCTTCTCATAGCAACGGAATCATCCTTTGTGACAACGACTGAAACCATGTAAAGAAAATTTTCAAGACACTGAGAGGGGTCGGCCCTTGTGCTGCACTCAAACAGTTTACCCCGCCTTCAAATCGACCGAAGCCTTCTCCATTTGAATAGGTTGCCCTCTCAAGGCTTGGAAATAACTAGGGGATCCAAATTCAACGAATCCAAAAAATTATCTTACTATTCATGACCTTTCTGCATACAAGTGTGCTTAGCAACAGCAAACGCTCAAATGGGTAATGCAGGATTGGGCTGAATCTGTGAATCCTCTCAAACTTATGTCCCTTTTATGGTATTTTTTGTGTGTGTGGGTGCAGATAGGAAACCCAACTGCAAGGGCTACGGAGCAATCTGCTACGATCCCCGCTTCGTGGGCGGAGACGGAGTGCTCTTCTACTTCCACGGCGCTAAAGATCGCGACTTCGCCCTCGTCTCCGACCACCGCCTCCAAATCAATGCCCACTTCATCGGCATACAGCCGGAGGGACGTAAGCGGCCCTACACGTGGGTGCAAGCACTGGGTCTGATGTTCGAATCCCACACCTTCACAGTCGCATCCAGAAAAGTGTCCCGCTGGGACGACGCCGTGGACCAGCTCGTCTTCACCTTCGACGGCGAGGAGTTCACCATCCCAACGGAGTCCCTGGCGGTGTGGACCCCAAAATCGGGAGCGGATACCATGAGCGTGGAGCGCACCGACGACAGTAACAGCGTCAACGTGCTCGTCCCAGGGTTGGCCATGATTTCGGTGAACGTAGCCCCCATTTTGGAGAAGGAGAACGTGGCGCACAACTACCAACTGCCCGCCGATGATGTGTTCGCCCACCTGGAAATGCAGTTCCAGTTCTTCAGCCTCTCTGCCGACGTGGATGGCGTTCTCGGGCAGACTTATAGACCGGGGTTCCATAACCCTGTGAAGAGGGATGTCCCCATGCCTGTAATGGGAGGAGAAGATAAGTTCGGCACTTCATCCCTCCTCTCTCCCGATTGCAAACACTGCAAATATGTCGAAGATGGGACTCATTCTTCTACCAGGTCGGAGTTTGGTCTGAATTCCATTGAGACAATCAGCACAGATTGCACGAGTGGGAACACCAACGGTGGCATCGTATGTCGAAGATAAACGCCAATATTTTAAAACTACTCGACTCCGTTATAGGAGAATAAGAGTTTTTCTTATAAGTTTGAAGTGGTGAATATTATGTCGGACCCGGCTAAGGTGAAAGCTGGTGTAACATGCATCTAAATAAATGGGAGATTTGTCCCCTCTAGCGAGGGTAGTGTCAGAAATGTATTTCGTTGAAGTTCTAACAGAAACTAAGTGTTATTTGATGTGTGCTGTAAGAGGTTTTGAACCTGTGTAAGACCATTCATATACTTTTGTATTTCGTTGAAGTTTTAACAGAAACTAAGTGTTATTTGATGTGTGCTGTAAGAGGTTTTCTTATTATTTGAACCCGTGTAAGACCATTCATATACTTTTAATAAAGTCTTATTATTGAAATTGATTTGTATGCAGCTCATGGGATTCTGAGTAGGAGCTTTGCTCAAAATGTTACTCAACTCAACCGGCTTTATATTCAAGATTCATTTTGCACTATGATATGTAGCAAAACTTTCTTTCCCAGCTTCTTGTGGGTTTATATATATATATATGATTCCTAATATATGTATTACCTTTATAATTTGTTTGAATAATCTAATTTAATATTTTATATACCACTTTTTTAAATAAATAATGATTTTTAATATTATTGCAAGGTAAAGAAAAATGTTTTTTTTTTCAATTATATTTGAATCATAATTGGTCTTCAAAGGGTTTTTGGATGTACTTACTTTCAATATTAATCATATAAATTACATTTTGATTTAAAAGTTATATATAATTTAAAAGTTATTTATTTATAGTATAATAGACTAATATATTAATTAATGGTTTTTTATTATTATTATTATTATTATTATTATTTATTAGATTAATATTTTAAGGTTTAAATATGTATGATTTTAACCTTATATTATTTTTATTGATTTAAAAAAAAAAACATAATCACTATCACTATTGTTTTTATTTAGACATAATTTTTAATCCACTAAAAAAAGTATATATGAAAATGAAACTTATGGCATTAATAAACATCACTAGAAATCACTATTATTTTTATTTAGACATAATTTTTAATCCAAGAAAAGAAGGAATATATCTTGTTTTGGAGTTCAAGCAAAATCCTCAGAAAGAATTATATCAATTGCCCATCAAGAGAAACAACCTAACAAATAAAAAAGTATAATTGTAAGTTCATACATCCGAGTTTACTTATTTTGAATATTTTAATAAAGTGAGGGTCTTAAATTCATTCTATTTACAAGATAGTATTCCTTTGTAGGCCACTAGTAGGACACACTCAATTTTGAGTTAGATTTTTAGTTTAGGATCTAAGAACATATTTCCTTCTACGGATAGAATCAGGGGTCAAAGTAGGGAAGAGACAAGGGAGGTAGGGGAGAGACAAATATCATATATGCTTCAATTTGATAAAAAAATGCAATATCTTTATGTAGATTAAGTTATTCATTTGGTACTAGTTAAATTTTTTTATTTTTAATGCTAAATATTAGTTTAAATTTGATTAAATTATATATATAATTAATTATATTATTATTATATAATTTATTAAAATATTATAATAATCATATAATAAATTAAAAAAATAATGAATCTAAATCTATTATAAACTTTAATATATAATTGTATTAACCTCTATATAAATAGTAAATATTTTTTTGCACACAATCAATTTATCAAATCATAGGAACCACCTAAATCTATTATAAAATTTAATAAATGAGACTGTATTAACCTCTATATAACTAACAAATATTTTATGCATACACATTTTAGCAAATCATAGGAACCATCATAAGTCAAAAGCTTAATTCAATGATTATAGAATCTGATTGGAGACACAGTTCTTCATTTGAAATATCTACTTCCAAGATCATCACTTCCCAAGAATGTTAAATGTTGGCATGTGCAGAAAAGTATAATATCCATATCTATATGTTGAAAACAAGTACATTCTCATAAAATAAGAATTGTATATCATTTGTATGGTAGTGGCAAGAATAAGATATTTAAGAGGTCATTTTATGTAGTCAATTTATTGTTTCTAAATATTTGAACAATGAACATCTATGCAGGTTAGAGGAACATTGTACAAGTTTTATTTAATGTCTTCCAAAACCCAGTTCATAAATTTGCATAAATTACCCAACACAAACACAACTAATTCTGCAAAACTTTTAAATAAATAATATTGATAAAAATAATCCTACAAAACTTAAAAAAAAATCACATAATCTCATTTTTTTAGATATAACTCGAGGTAGGGGAGGTAGGGGAGGGGTCGAGATAGGGGAGAGGCATACAAATAAATTTATTTTAATTTTTTTGATGTTTTTTTCTCAAGTTTTTCGTGAGTTTTTATCGATTTTTTCATGAGTTGCCGAGAACTCACAAAAATTAGGCTCTTGAGTTTATAGCGAGTTGCGAGTTTTGAAATACTGGCTATAACATAGGGTTATGCATAACAACTATTTATAGCCAATTGGCTAAAATTAGGATTTTCGAAATTTGGAATTGGCTAATATTTGGGACCCTTGACCAAGGCCCATTAGCCAAAAAAATTTTGGTGCAATTTTTTTGGGGGGGTCGATTCACCCCAATTTTATAATAATTTGACCATTTTAAGTTTAAATTTCCAACATTACCCCTAATAATAGTTAACCTTCTACATGTGTATGGACACTATTCACCTGGATTTTGAAACTGATTTGCCAAAATTTTATAAATACATTTTGGAGATGACCCCTTATGCACAATCTTGCTATAACATCCTTAATAAGTGCATTTGCTGCATTCTCTTGGGTTTTACATTTGATCAGGTTGATCATTCCACTCTCCACCATATCATGCATAAAATGATATCTCACTGCAATGTGTTTTGTCCTTTCATGGAATGATGAAGAGTATGCAAGTGCTATTGCACTTTGGCTATCACATTTTATTCCAAAATATTCTTGGTTAAAATGAAAACCTTTACATAACCTCATAAATCAAACAATTTCTTTTGCAACATCAGTGTCAACGATATATTCTACTTCAACACTTAACAAAGCTACAATAGTTTGTTTTTTACTCCTCAACTCATTGCACCACCATACAAAGTGAATACGTATCCTTCTATTGACTTACGATTGTTCAAGTCACCTACCCAATCCGTGTATACATATCCCTACAAACAAAACTCTTGATTCTTCTTGGGATGATAACATGAAACATGATCTTTAGTACCATGTAAATATCTAAAAATTATTTTTACAATAGTCCAATGTTCCTTTCTAGAATTGGAGATATATTTGCTGACTATACCAACACCATGAGCAATATCAGGCCTGGTACATACCATGTCATACATCAATGAGCCCACAACCTTTGCATATGGAATTTTCTTCATCCTCTCATTTTCTTTAGTTGTAGTTGGACACATTTTTGCAAATAATTTAACTCTAGGCTACATAGGAGTTTTGGTAGGTTTACTATCCTACATTCCAAATTCTTTCAAAATATGGTTAATGTAATCCTTTTGAGAAAGCCATAATTTTTTGTTATTGCGATGTCTAATAATATCAATACCCAAGCAATGACATGCCTGACCCAAGTCCTTCATATCAAAGTTCTTTGATATTAACTCCTTATTAATCAACTATTTATTATTTCTAATCAAGAGGATGTCATCCACATACAAAACCAAAATTACAAAACTTTTACTTTCTATTTTGTAATACACACATGGATCTTTAGGGTTACAAAAAAATCTAATCTACAACATGTAACTATCAAAATTTTGATACCATTCTCTAGAAGATTGCTTCAATCTATAGAGGGATTTCTTCAACCTACATAAAACACTTGCACCTCCTACTTCAAGAAATATAGTCTATTGCATGTATATTTTCTCCTTCAAATATCCATGTAGGAATGCGGTTTTTACATCCATCCATTCAACTTCTAAATCAAAACAACAACATATGCATGCAAAAGTCTAATAGAATATGACTTCACAATGGTAGCATAAGTTTGATGAAAATCAATACCTGGGATCTGAGATAACCCTTTTGCAACCAACCTAACCTTGAATATTTCCATAGACCCATCAAGCCTTAAATAATTTCTAAACACCCATTTGATTCCTATTATCTTTCTCCTAGTAGGTTACTGAACTAAATCCCATGCATGGTTCTTATTCATTGAATCTATTTATTCTTGCATGACCTTCTTCCAATGCTCTTTCTCTAGACTATTAATGATGATCATCATAAGCAATTGTAAGTAAACATAAATAATATTGAAACCTATTGGAAAGATGTCTCTCTTCTAGTTCTTCTAGACTGCTCCATTGATTCTTGGACCTCTTCTATGTAATGTGGAGAATCAAGTTGTAAAATTTGTTGATCCTCTTGATGCACCTCTTTAGGTACATAAGAAGGTAAATCTTCACCAAGTCTTTGTAGGTTGGAAAATCTATCTAAAATATCAAAATATATTATTTCTTGAGGTTGATAGGGCTGAACATGTGCTTCACTTGAAGGGTGACTTATCATAGTACATTCATGCACACTAACCTTCTATTTCAATTGTTGTTGTAATTATTGTTGTTGAATATCTCCAATTATCTTAATTTCTTTAAAAATCACATCTCTACTGAAAACACTTTTGTGTTCATCCAAAATCCATAATTTATATCCTTTTGTTCCAACAACTTCTCCATAACCAACAAGAATGCATTTTTTAGATTTTTCATCCAACTTTTTCCTCTTTTTAGAAAAAATATGCATAAAGGCCTCACAACCAAAAACCCTTAGGTGAGAGATTGATGGTTTTATCACACTCAAAGCCTCTTCTAGAGTCTTATCATTCAAAATAGTGCACGATAGTAAATTGACCAAATAATTGGTAGTTGAAATTGCTTTAACCCAAAACCGTTTAATAAGCTTTGCATCTAACAATATGCTCCTCATCTTCTCTAGCAATGTTCTATTCATTATCTTTGCTAGTCCATTTTTCTAAGGAGAATAAGGTGTAGTATTTTTTCTAGAGATACCTTCTACTTGTAAAACTCTTCAAATTTAGCAGAACAATATTCTCATCCATTGTCACTACAAAATATCTTAAGTTGCCTATTTTTTTGCCTTCTACATTAGCAACAAACCTTTTAAAATGATCAAGTATGTCACTATTTTATTTTAAAAATACAATCCATACTTTTTTGCTATGATCATCAATAAAAGTGGTAAAATACAGTCAACCATTAATAAATGGAGTATACATAGGACCACAAGTGTTTGAATGGACAAGATCCAAAGCAGATTTAGCTCTATGTTGGCAATAAGAGAAAGTTATCATTTTTTGTTTGTCCATCACACATGATTCACAAAAGCTAAGAGTGTTGGAGTTGATATCCTTGAGGTCATGCACCATACCTTTGTTGACCAACTACTTCAAGCTAGTTTCTCCCAAATGGCCAAGTCCTTTGTGCCAAAGAAGATAATATCCAATATTTGCTTCATCATTTTTCTTAGCTGCATTAGCTTATTTTACAAAGAAAACATTGTAATGGATTTTATCACAAGGGCTGACATCTAGTTTAAAAAAAATCCATTTCTTATTTCCTTTTGCAAGCACTAGTGCACCTATGATGAACTTGAATCCTTCAACTAAGAAGGTAATAGTTACTCATTTTTTAGTTAGTTTTCCAATTGAAATAAGATCTCTTCTCAACTAAGGGACATATCTAACTCTTTTCAAATACTTGATTTTTCCACTTAAATCCATCACAAGAATTGTATATTCTCCTTCCACATCACAAAAGGTCATCCATATAAAAGTTTACACCATTTACCTCTTTATAATTGATAAACCACTCACGGTGTGGTGTCATGTGGAAAGAAGCTCCTAAATCTACAATCCAATATTTAGGACACCCTTTAATTGATAGACAAGAAGTAAGAAACATAGAGGAGTTTTCATCTACAAATTTATTAGTTGTCTCTTCTTTTGTTACCTTTTCATTCTTCTTCTTCAACAAGGGACAATGAAACTTGAGATGCCCCTTTTGTGATAGCAGTAGCATTTCATATTTCTAAAATTTTTCTTTCCTATGCTTGATAATTTACCTTTGTCTCTAGACTTGCTTCTCCCATTGGATCTGCATTTTCCTCTTTCTTTTGAGAATCCATGTGCTAAATAGACCTTTGGAGTAGATGCTTCACCAACAAATATCCTTCTTATCTCCTCATTCAATAGCTGGCTAACCACTAATTCCATCTACAACTTATCAAAAGCAACACTTATGGCAGTAAGATTCTCCCATGAGTTTGAAATGTTGATTAACAGAGTCATTATTATTCTTCATCACTCAATTTATCACCAATGGAGTTTAGCTGCTTTATTATCATATTAAAATCATTCAAATGGTCTAAGAATTTACCATTCTCCTTCATCTTGAGATTTACCAGCTTATTTTGCAACATTATCTTGCTCACTATTGACTTGAAAACGTAGATTCTCTCTAACATTTTTCACGTATCTTGAGCATACTATGCTTCTATCACATTTAAAATCATAGATTTTGCTAAATTCAATCCAATAAGGATCATTAATTTTCTATCCATCTTATTAAACTTTTCTTGTGCCAACCCAATGGGCTTTCCAGTGACTACAACCCACAAGTCCCTTTCCACTAGAAAATCCTCCATTTTGATCTTCCATATTGTGAATTTCAATCTGTTGAACTTCTCAATCTCCAATCTGCTGCTCATTTTTTACAAACCGTTCTCTTTTCCAACTCAAACTATTAAATCCAAGGTAAGAGCACAATTCTAGTGTACCACCCCTATAATCATGGGGAGGTAATGGTATTTTTATAAAATAATGTAATAAGGGGTGTTTTAGACTTTATTACATTATTTGTTGACATGTGACTATTACATATTACAGGATATTAACTATATTATCTCATATTTAGGTGAATATAAATCTCTTGTGAGAAGAATGAGAAGATGAAAAGATAAATTTGAAGGTAAAACACTGAATAGTCTTTTGAAAAAAAAGAGACATAGTGATGTACAAATATGTATAATGTATGTAAGTTTATGTTGGTGGAAATATATGAAAAATTATTGCCAATGTCTACCTATTTTTCACTACTACTAGGTAGCTTACCACCAAACATTCACCCATATAGGTACACTTATGTACAAAAGTTTGAGATTGAGAAAGTGGTGTAAGAATTACAACTAGTAGATCCATTGACAACTATGTTAAGGAAGAATTTGTTCATATGATCAAAACTAGCAAAAAAAGATTTTATGTACCTTAAAAAGCCATTTTATCTATGCTTATGCTATCAATAACCGATTTATCCAAACCTTTTGTGATTAAAATTGATGCTTTTGGAAGTGGAATTGGTATAGTACTAATGCAATAATATTGACCATTGGACTTCACTAACAAGGCAATACCAAGAAAAAACTTGGGGAAGTCAACCTATGGGAAAGAAATAATGTAAAATTTGGTGTTGTCAATCACAAGTGACCTTGTCTCATTGGGTGATATTTTTAAATTAAAAACCATCAAAGTATAAAATACTTTTTAGATCAGTGGGTATATACACTTAAATAGCAAAGATGGATTTCCAAAAAAACTATCAAAGTCGAAAATACTATTTAGAGCAATGGATATCCACACCTAAATAGTATAGATGGGTCTCTAGACTATCAAGGTATGATTATGAAATAAATTACAAAAATGGGAAGGAGAGTGTAGTAGTTGATGTTCTTTCTTAGCAATATGAAGATCGATGTATGTTGTGTCATTTCAACCCTACTTCCTCAATGGATCCATCAACTCCAAGAGGAGTAACAAAATACTCTATCGATAAAACTTTAATTTGGCAAATCCAAAATAATTATAACTCTTAGCCTTGATATTCATGGAATTGGAAGCATTTGAGATATCAAGGTTGTTTTGAGATTCTTGATAATTTGCTATTATGCAAATCCATATTGCAAGAAATGTGCATCACTAATTGTAAGCCATTTTAGGTTGCTTAAAACTTATAAGAGGATTACGCACATATTATTTTGAGAATGAATGAAAATGGATATTCAAAATTTTATGGTCGAGTGTGATACTTACCAACAAATTAAGGGAGAAACTATATTCCCATCAAAAACAGTCTAACCTCTTCTAATTCTAATGAATGTGTGGATAGAAATCTCCATGGACTTTATTGAAGGGCTTTCAAATTTTGGATGTAAAAAAATCATTCTTGTTGTGATGGACCATCATTTAAAGCATGTCCATATTTGTTCCCTAGCCTATCCTTTTAAGGCTTTCACAGTTGCTCAGATATTCTTGAATTCCATTTTTTTGCTTACATAATATACCCCAATTCATTATGTCTAATCGATACCCCACCTTTACTAGTCAATTTTGACATAAACTACTAAAACTATAGGTCATAAAACTAAAATGATCTCAGTCTACCATCCTTAGATAGACAACCAAACAAAAATGATTAACAAGTGCTTGGAGATGTAACTCGTATGCTTTGCATCCAAATATCCTACTCAGTGGGCTAAGTGGATTTCCTCGACAGAATGGTGGTACAATATTTCTTATCATATCACTACCAAGATAACATAATTTGAGATTATGTATAAAAATCTTCCTCCATAACCTTCTTCATATATTATAGGTAGTTCCAAGGTCCAAGCAATAGATTCCACCCTTCATGACCATGCACTACTCCAATAACTCAAGAGAATGTGATGATGGTTTAGAATTGTATGTGTTAGCATGTTGATCAAAACTAATTAGAGCATAGTTTTAATGTAGGGGACATAATCTTTCTTTTCTTACAGCCATATAAGTATTCAAAATTATAACTTCATGGTCATCAAAATTCATAAAAACAATTCATGAACCCTATCAAGTGCTTCAAAAAATTGGCTCGATAGCCTACAAGATTAAACTACTACACTCTTTCAAGATCCATCCAATTTTTCATGTTTCTTCTTTGTAGAAGGTTCTTAGCAATTGAGAATGGGTCCACTCAACACTACTCGAATTGGATGATAAAAGATAAAATATTTTAGAACCTGAAAGCATTTTGGATCAAATGACATACACATTTTTTATTCGAATCATTATTGATGTTTTATTATAATTATGGGGATTATAGTTGAAATATACCACATGGGAATCACCCCATCAACTCCAATAGCAATTTTCTCATATTGAGCTTTGAGGAAAAATCTTATTGACAATAATTTTCATAATAATGTTAGGACCCTATCCTAACATTATTATGAAATTGTCTAGTAACATGTATGTGACACTTTGGGTACCTAATGCATATGGGCCCATATGATGTAACCATTACTTATTGTAAGGAGTTAATAAAGATGTAATTATTTCTTTACTAGCTCGAGCCCCCATGCATGTGGATGGATACCCTTGAGCATTAGGGTTAGGGTTGATGAGAGCTTATAAAAAGACTAAGGTGAAAATAAAATGTATAAATTCAATTTATAATATTATAACGAAGCTCTACTTCTAAGTAGATTGCCCCTTGTAATTATGTATTGCAAATTTTGATCTTGAGTAAAAAATTTACATTCTTATTCTATATTTCAATATTGTTAATTTAATTATTGTTTTCTATTAAATATTGTAATATCTATGTGGATGTGCTTATTTTTATGAAAATATTTCTTACCTAGAATTTGCTCATGCCTCATTGATATATCCCATGCATATCCAATGTGTCGTTATGGTGTGATATATATACCATATTAAATACATGTCTCTAATGCAAATTGGTGCAAACCTCAGATCAAAGGTATATGCACCCAAGTAACATTGATAAATAATTACGCATAAGATACAATATATAAATATTTTATATTATAGATGCAATATATTAAATGAAGTTAGAGAACAATAAGTCTATCCATGAAAGTTTGGAAAGACCTATATTTATAATTTTTACATTAAAAAAAAACATTCATATTAAACTCGACATAGAAATTCCCAGCCCAAATAACTCAACTAAGAACACAAAACAATATTGTAGCTCGCCAAAAGCTCTAACATTTAAACCTTATATGTTTGGACTTAAGAGCCATGAAATCTAGCTTCTACATGACATCTAATATTTATACTTTGATGATTGCAAGCTCAAAATAAAATTAGAATCAAATGCTTCTTCAATTATTGCTTCATTTCTTTTAGAATATTATTACAAACCTGCATCTCTGATCCTAAATAAAAAAAATGATGAAATTATACCTTTTCTTAACATTCTCATTCTCAATTTTTTACTTTAAGCTTTACAATAAAAGAGTCAACCTGCATAATAATGTTAGAGTATACCTTGTAAATTTAAGTGACACTTTTAAGATACTTTTTTATAAAAAAAAAAAATAAGATTTGTGCTTTGGCTGAAAGTTTAAGGTTCAAACCATGGCATGGGCAAATGTGTGAGGGGTGGATGTGTGTAAAATTCCCTCTCGTCTTTACACAGAATCATGGTTAGGAGGAGACTGCTCAACTTTATACATTGATCATAAGGGTTTTTCACATTAACCAAATAAAAAAAAAACATCTAACAAATCAAAAAATATACTTTTAACAAAAATTTACGTGCGAGGCTCTTCTTATTTTTAAAATTTTTTGCACAAATAATTTTTTTGTTTGAGAGGAGATTTGGTCACAATCATATTATTTTTAGTAGTTGATAAGTGCAACTATAAGAAACTATAAGGATTGCATCCACCAAACCTATTCCACCTCATTTTTTTATAGTCCCATGTGAAATGAACATTGAGATGCTTAGAATTTGTACGGATCATCGTCAATCTAGCAAACACTCGGGATTCGGATCAAACTACTAACTTGCTCAAAGTTTGAACCTAAATCTTTTCTTGATAAATGTCCTAAAGAATTATTACCCCTATGGCATCACTTTTACCCAAAGTTTTTTTTGCTTGCAAAAGCAAAGTCAGAAACAACTAATCTCTTTGAATAAATAAAGAGATTTCGCGAGTTGGGTATTATGGGTAGTTCTTACAAAAGATCTCAGACAAATGACGTATACAATACTTTTATTCCATAGCTCTTACAAAAGCTCAGACAAATGTCGTATACAATACTTTTATTCCGCCATGCTAAGTTTTTACCCTTCAAAAATTACGAGTGTAAGTACAGCGTCCGTCGATAAAAAGACCACCTTAAGATGATTATCTCATGGCTACTGAGAACGAATCAAATCTACCAATCCAGGTTCCACAAAAACAAATTTCACTCCTATGCTAAGAAAAACCCGGTTTCCATTCAATGTTTTATCATCTCTCTAAAGAAAATATTAAAAGTGGGTGATGGCGATGCCTTCAAAAACTTGAAAAGCCGTTGACAAAGCATATAAAACAATATCTGCTAAGTTGTACGCCGTACGCCATAAAGATGAAAAACGCTTGCGCAAGGCACGCCAAGGAATTGCAGGACGTGATTACTTAAATGCACGATCCCACGGCTGCGGAAGGGCTTCAACATCACGCATACACCACTTTCTTTTGGCATGAAAGGAAAATCAGTTCCATATTTAAACACAGGAGGAACCCATAGTTATGCAATTCGCATTCTTCATGCTCTTCCTTTTCTGGTCTTCTGTGTTATACTCGAGGCCGCAGCAGCATCAACTATAAAGAGGAGGAGACTAATTATTGATGGCTTTCCATAGCAGCGCCACATCAATATGGGTGGCCACTGTAGCCATTTGTTTGGCAACCGTCGTGGTGATATGCAAGGGACAGTATAATGAATACCAGTATAGTTATGATCCGGTGCAGAATTACAGAATGCTGTCCAAACCGAAGGCGACCTCGCGAGAGAGGGCTTTGTGCCTGGGGAAGAAGAGCAGGTGCCAGTTGAGAATTATGAGGTGCCCCGCTGAGTGTCCAGAGCGGAAGCCGAAGAAGGCCAGAAAGGTCAAGGGCTGCATGATCGATTGCAGCAACAAATGCGAGACCACATGCAAATGTAACCATTCTTTTACTTTCATACAAATCTCCTCATTTTTTAGTCTTTCTACTTAAACAATTTCTTTTGAAAAAAAACAACTCTCTCCCCCCTCTGGATATGTATTATTTTGTTTCTTTGTTTTTCCTTGTGCGGGTGCAGATAGGAAACCCAACTGCAAGGGCTACGGAGCAATCTGCTACGACCCCCGCTTTGTGGGCGGAGACGGAGTGCTCTTCTACTTCCACGGCGCCAAAGATCGCGACTTCGCCCTCGTCTCCGACCGCCGCCTCCAAATCAACGCCCACTTCATCGGCACAAAGCCGGAGGTACGCAAGCGGCCGTACACGTGGGTGAAAGCGCTGGGTCTGATGTTCGAATCCCACACCTTCACAATCGCATCCAGAAAAGTGTCCCACTGGGACGACGCCGTCGACCAGCTCGTCTTCACCTTCGACGGCGAGGAGTTCACCATCCCATCGGAGTCCCTGGCGTTGTGGACCCCACCATCGGGAGCGGCCACCATGAGCGTTGAGCGCACCGACGACAGTAATAGCGTCAACGTGCTCGTCCCCGGGTTGGCCGAGATCTCGGTGCGCGTGGCCCCCATTTTGGAGAGAGAGAACGTGGCGCACAACTACCAGTTGCCCGCCGATGACGTGTTCGCCCACCTGGAAATGCAGTTCAAGTTCTTCAACCTCTCTGCCGACGTGGAGGGCGTTCTCGGGCAGACGTACAGAGCGGGGTTCGTTAACCCCGTGAAGAGGGGTGTCCCCATGCCTGTGATGGGAGGAGAAGATAAGTTTAGTACTTCATCCCTCCTCTCTGCCGATTGCAAATACTGCAAGTATGGCGAAGATGGGCCTCGGTCTTCCATTTTGTCAGAGTTTGCTTTGCATCCCGTGGAGACATTGAGCACAGATTGTACGAGTCGGAACGCCAACGGTGGCATCGTATGTCGAAGATAACGCCAATGTTCTTTATAATTTAAACCACTAAACTCCGTTATAGGAGAATAAGAGATTCCTTAATAAGTTTGAAGTGGTGAATTGTTATGGCGGACCCGGCTACGGTCCAAGCTGATGCATCTAAATAAACGGGAGATTTGTCCCGTGGAGCCAAGGTATATGAATATTAGGCGAGTGTGGTATGTTGTTGAAGTTTTAACAGAAACTGGTGTTATTTGATGTTGGTGCTCTAAGAGGTGTTCTTGTTATTTGAACCTACTTAAAACTACCGAAATACTTCTAATAAAGTCTTATTAATGAAGTTGAATGGTATGAAGCTCTATGGGATTCTGACTAGAAGCTTTGCTCCGAGTGTTACTTCTTCACAAACACTTTAATAATTGAGCAAAAATAATAATACATTGAGAGCAATAGATAAGTGGAAATCATATTTTATATTTGAAAGAATCCATAGAGTAAAAAATATACAAGAGACACTATTGATTGGAGTAGAATAGAAGAAGAGAAAGAAAGAAGAGGAAGGAGGAAAAAGAATATAGAAGATGGGGGTTGGAGTTGCATTTATAGAAAAGAACATGGGCAAAAATATACAAGAGACACTATTGATAGGAAAAAAGAAAGAAGGGGAAAAAGAAAGAAGAGGAAGAGGAAAAATAATGTAGAAGATGGGTGTTGGAGTTGCATTTATAGAAGAGAGTTTGGTCAGTGTCTAAGTGTTTAAGGATTTTGAAAGATGGATAATGATCATTATTAAAATGAATTTATTTTCAATATCTTTTATAAATTCATTTTGGCAAGGTTTATAAGTGTTACATCAAAATTTGAAGGGTTATAATAAGTTTCACATCTAGACTCATGTAATAGCTTTCAAGCCTAGAAGACCTCTAAGAAGGACAAATGTAGCTTCATTTAAGGATTTGGTGAAGATATTTGTAATATGATCTTCAGTTGTTGAATGATTTGTCTAATGTGGTAATGGTAGACATCAATGTCCTTAGTACTAGAGACAAATGACTTGTTGAATGAGTTGTCTAATGTGGTGATGGTAGACTTCAATGTGCTTTGTCTTGATATGAAACACTAGATTCTTGGCAAGCATTATGGAACTTTAATTATCACGTTGCAATATGTTGGGCTCTGTTTGGTTTTGCCATAATTTTGATAGAATGTTTCTCAACCACCCAATCTCTTTGGTTGTCTTGTTTGTTGTTATATACTTTACCTCTATTGTAGACAAGGTAATTGTACTCTATTTCTTGCTATACCAAGATATAGGACCTGAGCCAAGTGAGAAGACATATATTGTAGTAGGTTTTTGTCATTTGCATAACCTACCCAATCTTAATCAAAATATCCTCTAAGAAGTAATTTTTCACTAGATGAATACTTTATGACCACCTTTAGTGTACCCTATACATACTGCAATATCCTCTTTGCAACTTTTCAATGGAGAATTTTTGGAGAAATTATGAATTTAGATACCATACTAATTACATAGAAGATATTTATTTTGGTAAGATTCAAATATATTAGGCTTCCCACAAGTTGTTTGTAAAGTATTGGATTGACTCCATCTCCTTTCATTTGTATACTCAACTTTGTACTTGTAGAAATTGGAGTGGATACTTTTGCACAATTTTACATTTTGAATCTGATTAACAAGTCCAATATTTATTTTGAGAAAGGAGAATGCCCTCTTTTATTTTCCATACCTTTAAGCCAAGAAAATAATGAAGAAGACTCAAGTCAATCATTTCAAACCTATCCCTTAGTCATGACTTCACTTCATTAATGTTCTGTAGATTATCACCTCTGATGATAAGATCATCTACATAGAGTGCAATGATGAGTATTCCATTATTGATGGTTTTCACATATAAGTTTGGATCATAAGAACTACTATTGAATCCCCCAAGTTTGAAGAATTCATCAATATTTTTATAGGAGGCCCTTGAAGCTTCTTTCAATCTATAGAGGCTTATTTAATCTACATACTAAGTATACTTCCCCATATTTCACAAATTCTTGAGGTTAAGATGTGTAAATTTCTTCCTCTATCTCACCATTGAGGAAAGAATTTTGACATCTACTTGATGAATTTCTCACCTAGAATTATCTATAAGTGTAATAAATGTTCTAATAGTGTTGATTTTGGCAATAGAAGCAAATGTTTCTCCATAATCAATTCCTTCTTTTTGAGAGTAACCCTTGGCCACAAGTCTAGCCTTATATTTTTCAATACTCCCATTGGATTTGTACTTATTTTTGTACTTCCATCCACTTCCAACAATATTTTTGCCCTTGGGTAGTTCCACTAACTTCCAAGTATGATTTTTGATCAAGGAGTTGTATTCATCTTGCATGGCTTGATCTCATTCTCCTTTTCCTTGGGTTTCCTCAAAAGTATGAGGACCATTGTTTTCCATATTATCTATCATCAAAGCATAATTGAAATTTTAAATTGTCATTTGGACCTCCTTAGAGTTGTCATAGATTTCTTGAAGGCTTCTTGTCTTCTTAGGAGGATTTTCATCGCTATTAGGATGTTTCTTTCTTGATTTTTTACTAGTTTCAAATTCATCACTTTTAATTTGAAGAGGATAACATGGAGGAGTTGTGATACTACTTTTAATAGCTTCATTAAACTTCACATCCCTACTGATAAAAACATCTTTAGTTGTAGGACGATATAGCCTATATCTCTTCTTGTGACCATCATAGTCGATAAAAATGGACTTAATTCTCTTACTATCAAACTTCCTAGTTCTTATCTCATTTGATATATGAGAATATTCTTCAAAACTAAACACTCTAAAATAGTTCACGTTGACCTTAGTTCTATTCCATGTTTGTTTTGGGGTGATATTGTTAAGACATGATGTAGGGGACAATTTTTTGAATATGGATTGTATTAACTGATTTTTCCAAATTTCCATAAGCAAATTCTTAGATTGAATCATCCATCGACACATTTCAACCATTCCATTTTGTTGTGAAGTGTATCTATTAGTTGTATCTCTTCAAATACCATGTCTTTCACAAAACTTCCTGAACTTGTGATTGGCATATTCTCCTCCATTATTAGTTCTTATTATTTTGTTAAATTGATTTTCTACAAGGGCCTTGAAAATTTTGATATTTTTGAATACTTCATCCTTGATATTGATAAAGTATGTCTGTGTATTTTTGGAGAAATCATATTTAAATTTTATTACATATTTTTCTCACCCTAATGAAGACGTCATGGAACCACATAAATAACTATGCACAAGTTCAAGAAATTTATTTTCTCTTGATGTACTCCTATCAAATGAGTCCTTATGTTTTTTTCCATCCATACAACCTTCATAGACACCTATGTTTTATTTGATCCATATAAGCCTAAGAATCAATAATTTAATTGATAATATGGATAAAATTTGATAATTTAAGTGCCTAATTTTTATGTTAGCTCAAGGGTGGATACAAAGTTATGATATTTTCTAGGTAGGTTGTCAATTAGAAAATCCATAATATTTTCATATTTATATATTACCTACATAGTGGATATTTGATTTCTTGTCATTTTTAATTTTGTGAGGTGGTAATTCATGATTTCTCCTTATTCCAAATTAAAATGTGTCAATTGTCTCTTCAAACCCATTACTTTAAGTTTATTGGTCTTCTCATACATAGTAGAAAGAGTATCCCACATATATTTGATGTTTAGAGCTCTTGAACATGAGACCTAATTGTTGGATATATCTACCACAAGATGATTTCTCATGAATTAATGTCATGCATAGGGGAGTAGTGGAAGAAAAGGGTATGATCGAAGTGTCATGTTGCTGAGGAGGTCACATCAAATATCATTGATTCTTGATTACAATGTTAATCATACCAATGAAACCTTGATGGGAAGGGATGCTATTGACATGAATATTAGGAGCCAAGGGTTATCAACCTATATGGCTTCTCAATCGATGAGATATTGAACCAGGTACCTAAATTTATAGTAATCATTAATTTCATACCCTTGTTGATGATGATAGACACAAAAGTGATGTTCATTGTACCTAATTTGGATCTTTTGGTTGATAATCAAGCAAGGCGATGGTTTTGGCATCATGCAAATTTTGGAATATGGTGACTAATGGATATAATATGATGGTCTAGTTATGAGGTAGAGAAGGAGATTATTGGGGATTAGTAAAAGGTTGAGTAGGTGGTGGAGAGAGAAATGTAGGACTAGGGTGTTGATAGCCCTGGCATCATGGTTAAGTATTTTGTTAGGATGGAGTTGTTGTACTCAAAATGACTTGGTTAGTTTGAGGAGCTTTGTGATGGTTATGGTTGGTGTTTCTCTTACTAAAATTTCTAGGGAAAATAGACTTATTTCAAAGTTTAACCTCACCCTCTTAAATATTGATATCCTCTGACTTTCATCTGATCAATGACATCCTCAAAGGAGTGATGTTGTTGAATTTGTAGAGTTGTAAAAATGTGCTTAGTGCAACTATTAGCAAACATTCCCACCAACTCGATGGGGGAAATAGATAATGTTAAATCATTAATGACCCCATACAACCTGGAATCATTATTGTTGATGGTTTCATCCTCAAATTGTCATAGACTATAAAGATCACAAAATGATGTTTTTTATGTTGATTGAGAAATATTCCAAGAAAATGTTGGCCAATTGCTCAAATGAAAAAAGGTTGCATTGGGGTAGTTTATTATGTAGAACACAAGCTTATACTGAAAGGGGGGGTGAACAGTATAAGACCACTTTTTACTTTTCTTTTCAATTCAATATTATGCAGTGTATAGATAGCAGTATCAATAGCAATAATCAAAGCAATGCACAAAACACCATACACAATAGAGACACCATAATTTACGTGGTTCACCCAATGTGGGCTACTCCACAGAGAAAATATTTTACTAAAATTTTCTCAATCAATCTCTTTTGGGAATCCTTCCCAATTACAATGTTTATGGACCTCTATCCAAAGGAGATGTTGATCCCCTAATCTCAAGTTCATGGATATCTTCCACAGGAGAACTCTTTCCCCTTATGCTCTGGCTAGTGATCTTCTAGAAGACTATGTCTCTCTGCTGCACTGACTAGTGGATCTCTCTCCACTTGAAGACTCCTCACTTAGATCTGTCTTCAATTATCCTAGTTGTTGGATCTCTATCCACTGAGACTCTATCCTCTGTACTCTGTCACCTCCAAAGCTCTATCTCAATACTATACTAAACATAGTCCAATCGGTCTAGCACAACTCTACTCAATCTCTTGCACTAAACACAGTACATTCGGTCTAGTACAATTCTTCTCAATAGGTCCACACAGAACCTACTCAAATTTGCTCAATAGGTCCACACATAACCTGCTCAAATATGCTCAATAGGTCCACATAGAACCTACTCAAATATGCTCAATAGGTCCACACAGAACCTGCTCAAATATGCTCAACAGGTCCACATAGAACCTTCTCAAATCTGCTCAACAAGCTCACTCAAAACTTGTCCAAATATGCTCAATAAGTCCTCTCTAGGACTTGCTCAAATATGCATAGCAAGCTTCCACAAAAGCTTACTCAAAATCAGTCCACAAGCCTTCTCAAAGACTTGTCTCAAAATTCTTAATAAGCTCACAGAACTTGTCCAATCTCATAGAATCATAAAGAGAATTGTTAGAGACTCAATATGTTCTATACTCAATGCTCAATCAATATCTCAATTCAATCTCATAGAAGCATAAAGAGAATTGTTAGAGACTCAATATGTTCTATACTCAAATCCCAATCTCAACTCAAATCAATCTCATAGAAGCATAAAGAGAATTGTTAGAGACTCAATATGTTCTATACTCAAATCCCAATCTCAACTCAAATCAATCTCATAGAAGCATAAAGAGAATTGTTAGAGACTCAATATGTTCTATACTCAAATCTCAATCTCAACTCAAATCAGATGTAGAATAGTTTGTTTCATGGAACTTGAACAACCACATGCATCCACTTGACTAGGCTCAATCAACTCTACTCAACCAATCACCTCAATGAACAACCCTTTCTCACAAACCCTAGTCCAAGCATGTATCAACCAACTCAAAATATTTCCAACAATGTTTCAACAACAAATCTCACATAACAATGATACTCATGTTCTTCTCTAACTCAAGTTCAAGTTCTTTGCATAACCAATTGGCTTCAACAACAATGCTTATAAAATAAGGTTTAATCACAACTCTCAAACCAGAAAACCTTGAAGCATTTAACCAATCACTTTCAAAAAGGAAACCACAATCAATCCTTTTCACTCCAAAGGTATTTTATAATCAACCACCATAATCAATCAATAGGAGAATGTGCCCATACATTTTATGAAGATGAAGAAGCCTCTTTGGAAATCTACCACAATCACAATATTCTTTTGCCAATCCTCACAAGGGTTAGAAGATCACAAAATAATCAACATTACTCCACTTCACAATAATATTCACCAAGGATTTTAATTAGAAAACCTTCTTAAGAATTAATGCACAACTTCCTTATCACTCCTAAAACCACTTGTACCATAAAATAAAATAAATCAAAACATTGCATAACCTTGTCACTCCAAAAACCACTTATACCATAAAATAAAATAAATCAAAACATTGCATAACCTTGTCACTCCAAAAACCACTTATACCATAAAATAACTCAAATATTTTATATCCTTCCTTTCAACACTTTTGCACTTAAAAAAATAATCACAAAGCCTTCTTAGGCAATATCCCACATTAATCAAATATCAAACCTTAGCCATATGCAAAAATTAAATCCACTATACTCTCCGTGAAAGTCGACGCTTAACACAACCTTAGCAAATTCAAAATATTTCATGCACCCAAAAATTTTGGTGATCGAATTATGGCATACCTTGCAAAATGGCTTCGGGTGGTTTCGACCCCGCGTTCCTCCTCGTCGTGCACCTTAGCGCACTCTCCACCCACCGTGTGGGCTAGGCCTCCCACGTGGAGGCTTTAAGCCTTTGAGACTTATATTTCTATCCTCTCCACCTATGCCTTGAAACTTGCTCCCTTGTTCCACGTGCAGTGTGCAAACAAAATCAGAAGGGGGAATCAACAATTGCGAAGGAGGGGATAATCGAATGCGGAAAAATATTTCTTGTCACTTTCTTGGTTGATAAAATCAACCCCTTTAAATATTCGAACCTTTGCATGATAAAATATATGACATCGGTGGACATGGCGGGAAAACTCTTTTATTTAATTTTAAAATTTAAATTTAAATTTTAAATAAATTAAAATTTAAACTAAACCTTTAAAATTAAATTTCTCCATCACCGGGGCACCTTTTTCGATGAAACGAAAAGCCAACTTGGGTTTTAAGAAAAACCCATTTCAAATCTGCCATCCATGGTTTTAAATAAAACCTTTCCTTGCCTTCCTTGGTTTTCATAAAAACCTTTTGCTAAGCTTCCCTTGAAGCTCCTTTTGGAACCAAATGCCATGCATCCCTTCTTGAACCTTTGATCAAAACCTTTGCTTCTCATGAAGCTCTTTGTGGAGAAAAATCATAGTGCTTACTTACATAGGTCCTTTTGACATCAATGACAACTTTTAGCTTAGGGACTCAAAATGTCCAACAATATCCCCCTTTGGCATTGATGGTAACCCATATTCAATTTATTGAAACCTAACCTTCTTTTTTGCTCCCCCTGGGTCTTTGCTTCCCCTAGCTCAATTCTCGCTCAAATATAAAATATCTCCTCATATCAAATCTCTCAAACAAACTCTCCCCTTTGACATCGCAAAGGGTCCCTTGGGCTCGAGCTAAGAAGAGCCTCTTAGCTTACCCTCCACAACCTCCACAAGTGTTAATTCAGGTGGAAGATTTCACTCCCAAAGCATAGATCTATACCTTTATCTTTCTCTCTTCTTTGTGAGTCTTGAATCCTCTCACTTTTCCTTTCCAAGTCATCATCCTTTTTCTTCTCTTTTTCTTTCCTATTTTTGTTCTCATCCATGTTCCTGTTCTTGTTCCCGTTCTCTTTATTTTTTGAGTCTTTATTATTTTCTAAGTCTCTATTCCTATTCATCTTCTTGCTTCTCTTAATATTCCTGTTTCTATTCATATTCCTGTTCCTGTTCATATTTCTATCCATGTTAATTTCTATTTCTAGAATATTTGCTCTACATTATATTTTTATATGACCATCATTATTGCACTTATAATACTTAATGTTATTATTACTTGGATGTGCAACTATCTTAGGATTTCTCCTAGTGAAGCCATATCCTCTTCTATCATTAATCCTGCAATTCATTGCCCTGTGACCAAACTCATTACATGAGTAGCAATAGCTATTTGTGAAACTCTTCATCTTGATCTTGGAGTCCTTTAAATATTCTTTTAGAGTAGTCACTTCTTGTGCTAACTTCTCACATTCAAAAATATTTTCTTCTAACTTATCCTTGAACTTGCTTGCCTTAGCCTTTGACTTTTCTAAATCCTCTATGAGCAATAATATTTCTTCATCACATTCTTGAAACTGATTTTCAAGATTAGAGTGTTTATTTCTAACCTTATTTACTGTGTCAAGGGCATAGATAAGTTCTCCCTTGAGATCATAGCCATTCTCTGTTGAATATTCCTCTATTTTTTTACCTTTGTTCATATCATTACTTCCTTTTGTCTTGTCTTCTATAGGATCATCTTCTTTATCTTCCAAAGCCATTAGAATATTCTCATCTGGTATTTCAAGTGCATCTTCAAAATCATCATCACTGAAACTATAACCATCCCTAGTGCAATCATCTTCATGATGTCCAAATTTACCACATCTAAAACACTTGAGAATAACTGGAGTCCTTTTCTTAACTGGATATTTCTCTTTAACCATAAATAAGACTTCATCTCTATCATTGTCTGAAAAACTAGCATCACTATAAATTGAGTACTTACTTGCATTTTTCACATAGTAGCTTCTCTTTTGTCTCTGGGAGAACTTTCCTTGTCTGCTTTGCCCATCCTTGCTTTTCTTCTAGTACCTGTGTCTTTCTGATTCCATGTATCTGTGGTCTTGTTTTTCTTCATCATTGTTGTTCTTTGGCTCCTTGCACTCTGTTGCAAAATATCCATACCTTCCACAATTGAAACATTTGATAGATCTTAGATCTATGGGTCTTCTGGAATATCTATCTCTTCTGCCATAATTTGCTTCTTCATCACTGGATGATTCACTACTCGATTCTATCTTCTTTCCCTTTTTCTTTTTGTCTACTTTGAAAGCAACTTCTTTCGAAGGAATAGGATCTTTTGTTCTTATCTCAAAAGTAGTAAGCATGCCAAGAAAATAATTCCTTGTCAAAGAATCACTATCAATTGATGTTTCTATAGCAAAAAACTTTTCACTATACCTTTTTGGAAGAGTTCTCAAGATCTTATCACAAGCATCAGATTCATCAACCTTCATTCCTAGACCTCTCATCTCATGTACAAGTTCATCAATCTTATTGAGATAGTCACAATAATTTTCATCATCCTTCATTCTTAGGTTCTCAAATTCTCCTTTGAGATTTATGATCTTAGCCATTCTGACTCCTTTATCTCCTTCATATATTTCATGCAAAAGTTCCCACATTTCTTTTATTTTTTTACAATCCATAACCTTCATAGATTCTGATCTATGCAATCCTTTTATAATTGCATTCATGGATCTTGAGTTTGCATGCATTAGAAGCTTACCTTCCTTATCTATAGGAGGATTGACTGTTGAATCGTATCCAAGTTCCACTGCATCCCAAACTTCATTTCCAAGTGCCATCAGGTAAAATCACATAAATATACACCAATATAAGAAGTCACTTCCATCAAATACTAGTACTGCATTATTGAAGGGTCCATATCTTTGATCCTTTTGATCCATTGTTTTCTTAGACATATTTTTCTTCAAGCTATCAAACTCTTCTGAAGGAACCTACTCTGATACCAATTGAATATCACAAGATTATACTGAGAGGGGGGTGAATAGTATAAGACCACTTTTTACTTTTCTTTTCAATTTAATATTATGCAGTGTATAGATAGCAATATCAATAGCAATAATCAAAGTAATGCACAAAACACCATACACAATAGAGACACCACAATTTACGTGGTTCACCCAATGTGGGCTACTCCACGAAGAAAATATTTTACTAAAATTTTCTCAATCAATCTCTTTTGGGAATCCTTCCCAATTACAATATTTATGGACCTCTATCCAAAGGAGATGTTGATCCCCTAATCTCAAGTTTGTGGATCTCTTCCATAGGATAACTCTTTCCCCTTATGATCTGGCTAGTGATCTTCTAGAAGACTCTGTCTCTCTACTGCACTGATTGGTGGATCTCTCTCCACTTGAAGACTCCTCACTCAGATCTGTCTTCAATTATCCTAGCTATTGGATCTCTATCCACTGAGAATCTATCCTCTGTACTCTATCACCTCCAAAGCTCTGTCTCAATACTATACTAAACACAGTCCAGTCGGTCTAGCACAACTCTACTCAATATCTTGCACTAAACATAGTACATTCGGTCTAGTAAAATTCCGCTCAATAGGTCCACATAGAACCTACTCAAATATTATCAATAATATTCTCAATAGGTCCACATAGAACCTACTCAAATCTGCTCAACAGGTCCACACAGAACTTGCTCAAATTTGCTCAATAGGTCCACACAGAACCTACTCAAATATGCTCAACAAGCTCCACACAGAACTTGTCCAAATATGCTCAACAAGCTCACTCAAAACTTGTCCAAATCTGCTCAATAAGTCCTCTCTAGGACTTGCTCAAATCTGCATAACAAACTTCCACAAAAGCATACTCAAAATTAGTCCACAAGCCTTCTCAAAGACTTGTCTCAAATCTGCTTAACAAGATCACACAGAGCTTGTCCAATCTCATAGAATCATAAAGAGAATTGTTAGAGACTCAATATGTTCTATACTCAATGCTTAATCAATATCTCAATTAAATCTCATAGAAGCATAAAGAGAATTGTTAGAGACTCAATATGTTCTATACTCAAATCTCAATCTCAACTCAAATCAATCTCATAGAAGCATAAAGAGAATTGTTAGAGACTCAATATGTTCTATACTCAAATCCCAATCTCAACTCAAATCAATCTCATAGAAGTATAAAGAGAATTGTTAGAGACTCAATATGTTCTATTCTCAAATCTCAATCTCAACTCAAATCTAGAATATAGAATAGTTTGTTTCATGGAACTTGAACAACCACATGCATCCACTTGACTAGGCTCAATCAACTCTACTCAACCAAACACCTCAAGGAACAACCCTTTCTCACAAACCCTAGTCCAAGCATGTATCAACTAACTCAAAATGTTTCCAACAATGCTCAACCACAAATCTCACATAACAATGATACTCATGTTCTTTTCTAACTCAAGTTCAAGTTCTTTGCACAACCAATTGGCTTCAACAACAATGCTTATAAAACAAGGTTTAATAACAACTCTCAATCCAGAAAACCTTGAAGCATTTAACCAATCACTTTCAAAAAGGAAACCACAATCAATCCTTTTCACTCCAAAGGTATTTTATAATCAACCACCATAATCAATCAATAGGAGAATGTGCCCATACCTTTTATGAAGATGAAGAAGCCTCTTTGGAAATCTGCCACAATCACAATATTCTTTTGCCAATCCTCACAAGGGTTAGAAGATCACAAAATAATCAACATTACTCCACTTCACAATAATATTCACCAAGGCTTTTAATTAGAAAACCTTCTTAATAATTAATGCACAACTTCCTTATCACTCCTAAAACCACTTGTACCATAAAATAAAATAAATCAAAACATTGCATAACCTTGTCACTCCAAAAACCACTTATACCATAAAATAAAATAAATCAAAACATTGCATAACCTTGTTACTCCAAAAACCACTTATACCATAAAATAACTCAAATATTTTATATCCTTCCTTTCAACACTTTTGCACTTAAAAAAAATAATCACAAAGCCTTCTTAGGCAATATCCCACATTAATAAAATATCAAACCTTACCCATATGCAAAAATTAAATCCACTATACTCTCCGTGAAAGTCGACACTTAACACAACCTTAGCAAATTCGAAATATTTCATGCACCCAAAAATTTTGGCGATCGAATTATGGCATACCTTGCAAAATGGCTTCGGGTGGTTTCGACCCCGCATTCCTCCTCGTCGTGCACCTTAGTGCACTCTCTTCCCATCATGTGGGCTAGGCCTCCCATGTGGAGGATTTAAGCCTTTGAGACTTATATTTCCATCCTCTCCACCTATGCCTTGAAACTTGCTCCCTTGTTCCACGTGCAGTGCACAAACGAAATCGAAAGGGGGGAATCGACGATTGTGAAGGAGGGGATAATCGAATGCGGAAAATATTTATTGTCTCCTCCTTGGTTGATAAAATCAACCCCTTTAAATATTTGAACCTTTGCATGATAAAATATATGACGTCGGCGGACATGGCGGGAAAACTCTTTTATTTAATTTTAAAATTTAAATTAAAATTTTAAATAAATTAAAATTTAAACTAAACCTTTAAAATTAAATTTCTCCATCACCGGGGCACCTTTTTTGATGAAACGAAAAGCCAACTTGGGTTTTAAGAAAAACCCATTTCAAATCTGCCATCCATGGTTTTAAATAAAATATTTCCTTGCCTTCCTTGGTTTTCATAAAAACCTTTTGCTAAGCTTCCCTTGAAGCTCCTTTTGGAACCAAATGCCATGCATCCCTTCTTGAACCTTTGATCAAAACCTTTGCTTCTCATGAAGCTCTTTGTGGTAGAAAAATCATAGTGCTTACTTACATAGGTCCTTTTGAAATCAATGACAACTTTTAGCTTAGGGACTCAAAATGTCTAGCATATTAAACCATTCTATATCTTAAACCCCAAGGGACAAAGGGAAAGTTTAGAGTATTAGGGGATCACTACCATTAATGTGGTAGCATGTAAACTTGTAATTCCTTATATGCTCTTTAGTATCTTCTTTGCCTTTGAACTACTCAAAATTTGGAAACTCAAACATATAGGGATATGGGTACCTAGGAATTAAAGGGTTGATGAGATAATTGCGAAGTTGACTATAGGTAGGTTTTTGGTAACCATAGCCACTTATCTGCAACTCAAGATTTTTGAGTTATTCTTGCATTATTTGCATTTCATTAAAAGAAGTATTATGAGTTGTTGGGGAAGGATGAACAAGGATATATACAAGAGGAGGCTTAGAGTAATAGGAGTGGGGATAGGTATATTGATAAGGTGGTGGAGGTGGATAAGATGGATGGGGAGCTTATAAAACATAACTCATGGGATTCATATGAGAGGAAGAAGTTGATGGTTGAAGAGGTGAAGAATAGGATGAGTGAAATGGGTAAGAGGATCGATGAGGTTGATAAGGTGGTGGCATGACCTATTGATTAGCTTGGGTCACAAGGGGTAAGTTGGGATTAAGGGAGGTTGATTTTGGATTGGGGGTGCTTGGTTGGGAACATACGATTATGAATGTGGCCACTCATAAGGAGAAGGTGGAAGTGGTTAGAAAGATGGAGTGGAATTCCATGAGGGAGGAATGAAGAAAGAGAGGTAATTAACAGGTTCTAGGAGTGGATTTGTCACCACCTGTTGCTTCTTGTTGTGCCAAGAGATAGGATCGGATCCAAGATGAAATATATATCATGAAGTTGACTTACGATCATCATATGACCCAACATAGTTAGAGTCCATGTATCCTTGCAACAAGAATTTGTTATTTCTATTGTACTCTAGGCCATATTCCATTGTGCCATGGACATAGTGAAGAACACATTTTGTTGCTTTCCAGTGAGTAGTCTTAGGTTCCTGCATGAACCTCGAAATATAGTTGACAACAAATACAATATCTGGCCTAGTATTGGTCAGATATATGAGACTCCCAATCAATTGATGATAGAGAGTAGCATCTACCTGAGGTGAATCATCATATCACGATAACTGAGGCGCTGATTCCATCGTAGTTGCCATTGGCTTGCAATCAGTCATGCGATATTTTTCTAACAATGTCTTGGCATATTTTTTCTGAGGCACTTTGATGTAGTGCTCCTTCTGGTTCACTTCCAGAGCAATACAGTAATGGAGAAGTCTGAGATATGTCATCTCAAAATATTTACACAAGTCCTTTTTTACAGTGGAGATCATATTTTCTGAACACCTTGTAATGAGCAGATCATCAACATAGAGTACAAGAAACACTATCTCAGAACCTTATTTATTGAAATAGAGGTTTGTATATAATGGACATCTCTTAAATCCATGTTGCAGGAGGTGATTATCCATTTTTATATATCAAGATCGAGGAGCTTATTTTAAACCATATAAGTATTTGACCAACTTGCACACTTTTTGTTCTTGGTCTTCCACTAAAAATCCTTTAGGTTGAGTCATGTAGAATTCCTCTTGGATATAACCATTCAGAAAAGCACTCTTGGCATCCATTTGGTGAACTTTCCACCCATACTATGCTACCATAGCACAAAGAACTCAAATAGTGGTCATCCGATTAGTAGGTGCAAAATTTTCCTCGTAGTCAATGCCTTCCTTTTGAGCATAGCCCTTTGCAACAAGATGGGCCTTATGCTTATCAATTGTCCCATATACCTTTTACTTGACTTTGTACACCCATTTGCAGCCAATGGGCTTCTTTCCTTGTGGTAGATCGACAAGCTTCCAAGTTTTGTTTTTCATCAAATACTTATACTCAGCATCCATAGCAGCCTTCCATTGTGGCTCATTAAGGGAATCTTGTACAAAAGCAGGTTCATGTGCATTCATTGAAGACATAAACACCCTGTCATCATCTATATCCATATCCTTTGTTTCTCTATCTAGATCTATAGAAATTTTCTCAAAATATTGACAAAGATCATCAACATCAATAGTCACTGCTACTACTTTCTCCTGTTGAGCCATGCTGTGAGTACGAGGTCTATCCAAAGTCAAATCTGGTAGAGTAGATAATTTCAAGTCTCTGATTGTATTTGGATACCATTTTGGTTTCTTCTTCTGTGGTAATAAATAATATGAAGAAGTAGATGGTCCTCCAGTCTTTGATGACGAAGGAGACTTCTCAACTTTAGATTCCATAAGATCTAGGTATACATCTAATGTGCTTTATGATGTGAAAGCCTCATAAAAAACAACATGTCTACTAACATGAATCTTCTTGGTTAATGGATCTATCAAACAATAACCCTTAGAGTGCTCATCATAGCCAAGAATAATACATTTCAATGTCTTCTTATCTAGCTCCTTCCTTTTCTCTTTTGGTATGTGCATGAAAGCTTTACATCCAAAAATACGTAGATGAGATATGGAGGGTTTCCAACCACTCCATGCTTCTTATGGATTCATCCCTTGTAGGGCCTTTGTGGATGCCCTATTCAACAGATATACTATAGTGGTGACAACTTCTGCCTAATATTGTTGCTCAAGACTAGCTCCTATGAGCATGCAACAAACTATTTCCATGATGGAACGGTTCCTCCTTTCAGAAACTCCATTTTTTTGAGAAGCATAAGTAGTATTTAACTGTCTCGTGATCCCATGTGTAGTCAAGAATGCAAAAATTCTTTAGAGGTAAAATCCCCCCTCGATATGAGTGGAGGGTATTTATAGAAGTCGCTAACTTCTTCTCAATAGATTTATTGAATTGCTAGAAGAAACCAAATGTCTCAAATTTCATATTAAGAAAGAACACCCACATATTTCATGAGTAATCATCCACAAACAACTAAAAATACCTCTTCCTCCCACAACTGATGGGTGTGAAAGGACCACACAGATCGGTGTGAATCAACTCTAGAGGTTTCTTTGCTCTTGTAGAGCTTTTCTCAAAAGGTACTCTATGATGCTTTCCTGCCAAGAAGTCAGAGCACACTGACAATGTGGTAGAAAGGGAAGGAAGACCCTTTACCATCTCATACTTAGCTCAATTAAGTATCCAGAACTAAGATGTCCATATCTCTTATGCCATAGGGATGTTTCCTCCTTTGTAGATACTGTCATGGCTACATGTGGAGTAGAGATAGCATTTAAGGCAAATAAGCCATGCTTATATGAAGTAGTTGCAATGTTATTACCCCTCCTGGTAATAGAACAACACTTATTGCCTCCCTCAACACTAAATTTCACAACCATATCCTTGTCCAAAATTTGTGACAGACAACAGATTGTTCACCAATCCTGGAACATAGAGGACTTTTCTAATCTGACACTTTCCATAAGGAAGAGTGACTGAAACTGTACCTTCTCCCTGAAACTTGTAGGTTTTATCATCAACAATAGTGACAGGTTTTCCTTGTTTGGCCTCAAAGGACTCAAACCACAATTTATCACCAGTCATGTGCTTACTAGAACCAGAATCGACATACCATATAGGATCCTTCTACTTGTAAATTGTGGTAGTCATAAGCACCTTGTGTGCCCTCTCAGAATCTGAGTCAGATTCTTCAACAACAACATTCACTCTAGGTTGCTTATTCTTGTTTTGTGGTTTGTTTTGGCCTTTCTGTTTAGGTTGTTTATTCTTATGCCAACATCTATTTGTATCATGACCCTCTTTGTCATAGATCTTGCAATATATTTTTGTTTTTTGAGGTTGTTTCCATTTTGAATATTTGTTAGAATTTCCTTCTTTCTAAAAATTACCCTTCTTCTTAGGACCCTTCCTGTTGGAATAGAGGGTTGTGTTAGAATAATCATCTCTCTAAAGTTGGCATGCCTCCTCCTCTTGAAGCATATTGACCAACTCAACAAAGGTAAATTTTTGTTGTGACACCTGAAGGGAAATGATCAACACCCTATAAGAATCAGGTAAATCTCTCAATAAAATTGAGGTAAGAAGCTTGTCATAAACAAGTTCTCCCAAAGAATTCAATTTTGATTTCAACTCAGACACTCTACAAAGAAAGTGTTCAACTGTCTCTCCCTGCTTCATGCTTAGACTGTGTAATTGATATTGAAGAAAAAGAATAGTGGAATCATTCTTTCCCTCATATATAGTTTTAAGGGCATCCCATGCCTCTTTACTATGTGCACAGTCAGCAATGTGGGGTTGAACTTCATCTGAAATAGCAAGTAAGATGAGCACTTTAACCTTGTTGTCTTTCTTGTCAAATTCTATCTGAGCAGTAGATGGAGTCGTGGCTGTTGTTGATACAACAATAGGTGAAGGTCTGGTTGTTGCTCTAGAAACAACATCCCATAAGTCATCCATGACTAGGATTACCTTCATATTGTTTTCCCATGGTGTGTAGTTAGGACCTTTCAACAACTGATGAGCATCAGTCATTAATTTTGTAGACATAGTGAAGGTTCCTTATATCACCAAATGGTCCCCCTTTCGATATACCTTAATACTAGGTTGTTATGTCGTACAAAATACTCACCATTACATGAGGGAGACTATAGGTATTTTGAAAAATTAGAGATATTACCCGCCCTTACATGAGGGATAGTATAGGTAACTTCAATGATTATACAATACGTGATACTTAGGCGGTACTGAAAGGGAATCGTCTCATTGATGGCACCTACCATAGAAAGTCGTCAATCCTCATGTGTGGGGCATAACTTCCCCTAAAAATTTGGATGTCAAAACTTTTATCAAGATTTATGCCTAAACACAAGAACGATTAGGGTAGTGGAATGGAGTAAAAAAATACAAAATGGTGTACTTATTCCTCATCGACGATTGATAGAGAACAAGCTCAGACGTCGTTTTGGTAACTATATTAAGCAACAGATACAGTAGTGCAATCATGACAACATTACCTATAAGTTTTGGCCAGAGGTATCACAAATACCGAACGCTACAGTGCAATAAATTGCATGGATGGATTTTTTTAAATGCTTGAAAAAATAACTCATAACCTCCCCTTAATTTTTTGAATTTGAAAAAAATTTGGCCCCCCATTAAGTTTTGAAAAAAAAATCTTTCCTAAAGTCCTTTAAATAATTTCTTTTATAAAGTTTAATTAAACCAAATGAATACTTTTTTCAAAACAAAATTATTAAAAAAAATTATTTTTAGAATGAAAAAAAAATTAATTATAATTTAATTAAACAAAATAAAGAAAATAAAAAAAGAACTTTTTTTTTAGAAAATTTTAATCAAAACTTAAAAAAAATAGAGTACCTTCATAAAATGTATGTGAGGGGGTCACCAAGAATGGATCCCATGACCTCCAACTCATCGGATGCCCTAGCATTGGGGCCACTTGCCAACCGAGCTAGGTGCCTCAACAAAAGTAAAGGGGAGGTGCCCCTTACTTCCATTCTTTTGGGGCAACGAGCTTGGGAGGGCATCGCTCTGCCGCAGCTCCTCTGTGGCAATGTGGTGATGACGGTGGTGCTCAGTCTCGGTTTTGTGCTCAATCTGGGCACTGCACAGGAGGTTAACAAAAAAATGACTTTGCTCTTGGCATTACACGCCCACAATAGCTACTCGTCATTGTAGGTGTTTTCGGTTTCCAACGGCTGCAACTTTCTTTCCTCTACAGTGATCGGATTAGAATGAATGAACATTGCTATATATTGGTATTTGGTAAACCTTATGCAGCAAATGATGCACTGGATCTACCTCATTGTACCTCTTCTACGATTCTTAGTCCTTTATACTGTGCCCTACATGAAGTCAAGAACAAAAAAATGCAGTAATGGCAGCAGCAAGAGAGTGACAGCATTCGCAGAGGGGTAAAATAAAATTGTGATCCATCCAAAACCTTTAAAATTCATTGCATAAGATATTTGAGTCATCAAAAAATCAATCAAACATCACCAAAAGCAATAAAAAATCAAAGAAGGTGCAAGGGATATGATGGGTTTCACCTGGTTCACCATGCAGACAATTGCAATTATCCCACATGCATGGGAAGGAGAGAGCGAGGAGGCTTTAAAAGGAAAAGAGCCTCCTTAAGCTCTTACCTCCTCTTGGAGAGACTACTCGATAGGATATAGAGGCCTCTCACATGAAGGGCCTTGCTAAATGCCACTTGGATGGCGGTCACTACATCTACGTTTGTATTTATGTCAGTCCATCATTTAGTATTTTATGTCTAGTTTTTCACATCTAGTCTAAGTTAGTATCATGTCGGTCCACCTCAGGGTCCCTTAGGATGTGTGAAGCCTTACGAGGAGCTACCACGTGTCCTCAGGTCTCCACAGGTCCAGACCTGCTGGCTATCGAGCCAGATCTGTCAGTCGTCAAATTAAGTCGACTGGTTGCAGGACATAGGCGGTGCTCAAACCAAAAACTAGTGATCGCGAAATGGTTGCCACCTAACAAGCGGAGATAGTGAGAGTTTTGCTCTGATACCATGTAGAAGTCAAAATAATTCTATTGATTAATCAAATCTATAAATAATACATTGACGTCTATAATAGCCCAGAGGTTACGAAACCACCCAAGGATCATTTAGGTGTTGTTATAACAAATAACAAATGACCTAATTAGCTATTCACTAACAATATACTAACAACATTCATTAGCATAATAATAATAATGGAATAATAATATATGTGCTAACAGTTTTAATTTTTAGATGCACATACAAGAACTATCTAATGAATGTGAAATGCAAATTTTTCTTTTCTTTTATACTAAAGACCAAAATGAAAAGGTGAGATGCAATGCAAGAAAGTAAACTAAACTAGCAAAGTCAAATTGCACATGTGATTGAAACAAGATTTTTTCAAAGCAAGTAAACCTATCTTAAAAAGGAAAATTGATATAAGAAATAAAAACTTTTGAAGCAAAAACTATGTCTAAGAAATGAAAGAGTGAAACAAAAATTTAAATGGATTTTGAAGCAAAAGGGATCCTTAAGAAAGGAAATAAGTGTGAAAATAATTCTTTTGAAGCAAAAGGGATCCTTAAGAAAGGAATATGCAAGTTTTTTGAACACTTTTGAAGTTAGACTTATCCTTAAGATTTATTTGGTCATAAATTTATCTACAATGGTTAAGATATGTTGATTAAGGTTATGACTAGTTGTCTACCAAGAGCCTTATGTATGAGATAGATCGAGATCTGGCTCAACTTATAGAGATGAAGAAATTTAGGGATTTCTTCAAGGCATATGCATATGATCATCCTATGCTACTAAAATACAAGGGTGTAAGCATGAAAGCAAATAAATTGAAATGGGATTGCTCTTTTGAAATGAATCTATGCTAATGAGATGAAATAAAAATACTTTTAAAGTCAAACAAAAGGGAAATTTGGTGCTTTTGAAACAAAACACAAGATATTTAATGTTTTTAAAGCAAAAATAAAGGGAAATTTTAATTTTTGAAACAAGAAAGCAAATTTGGTTCTTTTTACGCAAACCTTTTAAGATAAATTTTGACTTTTCAAATAAGATATAAGAAATAATAAATTTGACTCAAAAGGGGTGACAAAAGTGCTTACCTAAGGTGCTATGATGTTGGTATGTTGCCTAGAAGTGTTGCATAGGCTTTGGTTGCCTATTTTTTTCTATATGGAAGCAACCACAAGGGTCCATGCAATTCACAACAACAATCGTAGGGGTCTATGTGACCAAGAGAGGTTTTTCATATCTCCCTCTATTAGGGTTGATTTTTTTGTTTAAAATGACTAGTTTTATGAAATTTTTATATAATAATGAATAACAAGAATTCAAAAATTGCTAAAAAAAATTCATTGAAAGTAATTATGCAAAATAGGATAGTTAGTCTATTGAAAATGAAAGTGAAATTGCTAAAATGGGAAAAATTAATGGAAATAAATTGAAAATTTTTATTTTGAGGATTTGATAGGTGAGTGATTACACCTTTGGATGGATTTTTGTAAAGTGAGTTGGCTTAAGAAGGCAATTTGTTGAGTGAGATAGCAATCTCATGGTTAAGTAGAGAAATCCTACCTCATACTTACCTGCAACTATTGTGGTTGTTGCGATAGCTATTTAAAAGTTGGTACCTACCCTATTGGGTCCAATTTTTAGATATCTTTAGAAATAATAAGGGTCCATGCAATTTTGGGTGTCAACCACAACCCTCATTGCAATTCTGACCAAAAAAATAGAAAAGGTTTTTTCCTTGGACTTGACTTGATGGGTTAGAGTACTAAGGGTATGTGTTAGATTTTGTATCTAAAAACATATTTAGAAATAGAAAAATATGAGTAATATAGCTAAAAATATAATATATCAAAGTAGGATGGTTTAAGTGTCCCACCATGATCACCAATATGTGACTATAGAAAATATGCCATTTCATTAATTTCAAAAAAAATGTTACAAATTCAATATTTTTACAATTATGCCTCTTGGGCTACAATAAGGGTCTTCGAATTAAGAAATTGAATAACACATGCTTATACTAAGAGGGGGGGTGAACAATATAAGATCAAATTTTACTTTTATTTCCCAAAAAATATTATCCAATATTATCAATGGCAATATCAATAGCAGTAATCAAAGCAATGCACAAATCATCACATACATGAGAGACATAAATTTAACATGGTTCACCCATGTGGGTTACGTCCACAAAGAAAATATTTCTTCTAAATTTTCTCAAAAAATCTCTTGGGAATCAATTCCCTATTACAATGTTTATGGACCTCTATCCAAAGGAGACACCAATCCCTTATACTCTGATTTGTGGATCTTTCTTCATAGGAGAACTCTATCCCCTTTATCTAGTTCATGGATCTCTCTCCATAGGATAACTCTTTCCCCTTGCTCTTATTTGTGGATCTCTCTCCATAGGAGAACTCTATCCCCTCTTTGGTTCTTATATCTCTCTACATAGGATAACTCTATCCCCTCTCTGGTTCATGGAACTTGATCTAGGAGAACTCTATCTCCTCAACTGGTTTGTGGATCTCTATCCACAGAATAACTCTATCTTCCCAGCTAGTCCATGGACCTCTTTCCATAGGAAAATCTTTTACCTCTCTCATCTGGTTTGTGGATATCTCTCCATAGGATAAATCTATCCCCTCTGCTCTGGTTTGTGGATATATATCCATACGAGAACTCTATCCCCTCTGCTCTGCTAAACTCTGCTCCAATTTTTCCCAAGTCTTAACACAAATCTTGATCAAATCAAAAACCAAACTTGCTCTCAAATCTGTCTCAAATCTACCCCAAGCCTTAACACAAATCTTGATCAAATCAACAACCAAACCTACTCTTAACTCTATCTCAAATCTTCACCAAGCCTTAACATAAAGCTTTATCAAATAAGTAACCAAACCTACTCTCAAATTTATCTCAAATTAATCTCAAATCTACACCAAGTCTTAACACAAAGCTTGATAAAATCAACCTCAACGCTACTTCAAGTCTTCTCACAAGACTTGCTTAAGTCTACTTTAAATTTGATTCAAGTCTTATCACAAAACTTGCTTAAATATACCTTCAAGCCTTCTAAAAATACTTGCTTAAATATGCCTTCAAGACTTCTCAAATGAATTGCTTAAATCTACATTCAAGCCTTCTCAAAAGACTTGCTCAAATATTCCTTCAAGCCTTCTCAAAAGACTTGCTTAAATCTGCCTTAAAGCCTTCTCAAAAGATTTTCTTAAATTCGCCTTCAAACCTTTTTAAAAGACTTGCTCAAGTGTACCTTCAAGCCTTCTCAAAATACTTGCTTAAATATGCCTTCAAGCCTTCTCAAAAGACTTGCTCAAATCTGCCTTCAAGCCTTCTCAAAAGACTTGCTCAAATCTACCTTCAATGCTACTCACAAAACCTACTTAAATATTTCCAAATATTGCATACAAACACAACTTAAATCTCTTTCAGAAAATATTTCTTCAAATAAATAAATTCTACTTAGAATTCGTTTAACCTATAGAACATATAGAGAATGATATGCTCTATCAAAAACCTAATATGTTCTTCACATTCATAAATATTGCATTCAATCAATGCAATCTCTATCTCTTGCAAAATCCATTTCAAATCAAATCAAAACAGTGTATAACTTGTTTCACAAAACTGATCTATCTTTCTTGTAAATTTTCTCTCAAAGATCAATCACACTCATGCATAATTTTCCTTCACAAAATTGATCTCAAACACTTTTACAATTGCTTTTAATATCTCTAAAACCAATATTCAAAAGGTTTCACAATGATGCACTAACTTGTCTTCAAACCTAGTACAAGTAGTTCACAATTACTAGCACAAATGTCTTAATATCTTTCAACAATAGAAGCCCAATTTTATTCTCAAACTCTATTCCAAATATTTCCAAAATATTCAACAATGAAGTACAAAACCTAACTCAAATATTTCCAACAATGCATACCAAACAACCCTTTTATCTCCACCTTATGTTTTAGAAACATTTACTCAAAAAAACACCTTAAATAAGGAATGATGTGCCCATACCTTTTAATTTGCTCTTATGGAGATATGTCTTCAAAAACTTGTATCACAAAAAACTGATATTTCTAGTGCCACTTTAGGGTTTAGATAGTAAAATACTTTCTCAAACCATCGACATGAACTTCCTTCTCAAAATGTGTGCACAATTTTATTTCAAACCAATGCGCTTTAACTCTCTTGGTTTTTAAAAATAAAACATCAGATCATGAACCAAGTCCTTTAATATTAATGCAAATATTACAAACAATAAATACACATTTTACACCTTTTATCTCCCACTTTCATAAAATAATTTCCAAACCACTTAATGATCCATAACACATATTTACAATATTAAATCAATCATTTACACCTTATCACTCCTACTTTTGCATATATAAAAATAAAACTTAATGACAACAATACCTTCAAAAATATTTGGTTAAAATAAATTACCCTTATACCTCGTATATGCCAAAAACCTTTACACCATAGCACACCTCTAAAACTTCATGCAAATCAAATATTAATCAACCTTAGCACATACCTTTTTAACAAAATAGTATTGCTGGTGTAGACGAGAATCGACCCTTCGATATCAACCTCCTAATGCAGCACATGACCGCTTGCACTAGCCGAGCGGTTGAGACCTAGCGTATAGACCTTCACTCTTATTTCCCTCTGGTGCATTCACCAAAAAAAATAAACCCTTCAAAATTGGTGCTAGGGAGAATCGAACCGCAAACCTCTGCCTCATAAACAACTTAGCATGAGTCTAGCCACCACTGGGCTACCCTAGAGGATGATGTCAAGGAGTGAACAAAAAATATTTATTTCATTCTCCTACTACTCTCTGAAATCAACATTGTCCTCTCCTCCTTATTTTTTGTCACCACTTCGCACAAAAATTGAAAATCAAGCATAGGTAACCTTTATTTCCAAAGTCTTAGGGGTATTTATATGTTTCCATGCACGTTTTAGACGTTGGCCCTCTTTCAAATTTATTTTGAAATAATTTGAATTATCTTTGGCACCATGTAACTTTATACTTAGGTATTATAATATTTTAAAAAATATTATAATAAAACCTTTTGCCTTAGGTCTTTTTCCACCAATGAGAAGTCTTGTCTTTTCTTTGCAATTTAAAATCTCCCTTTGTTTTTTATTTACCAAATGAAGCCCTTATTACTTTCAAACTCTCTTAATAATATTTAAATTTAAAATTTTAATATTATAATCCTTTTCTTCAAAATTCTCTTTTCTTGTTTTCACAACCATGGAAAATTCCTTTGCATTTATTATTTCAATCTTGAAGACAAAACTTAAACTTTTCACCTTTGACATCAATGACAACCAATGACATCAAACCTTTGATATCAATGACAACACTATACTCAAAATTTCCAACAATCTCCCCCTTTGTCATTGATGGAAACCCTTTCTAAAAATTCCTTTTCTTACCACTAGATTCCAAATCTACTCCCCCTAACATAATGCTCTCCCTCTTACTCAAATCTCTCCCCCTTTGACATCAATGGAAAAGGGACTCCTTTGGGGCTAAATATAAGACTCTTATATTAGACCCCTCCTCACCTCCTCTCCTTGAGGTAATTAATTTTGGGGTGGGAGTATCTCTACTCCCAGTATACAATGCTCTTTTTCTTTGTCAAACTTATTTTTTAACATTTTTGTAGCCATATCCTTCTAATCCTTTTGAGTGTCTCTGTTCTTGCTTGTCTTTGGATGTTTTGGAAACTCTTTTCTACACCACTTGGCCTTATGCCCAATATTATTGCACTTATAACACTTAATGTTGTAGTTCTTGGAAGGTGAAAATATCTTGAAGTTCCTCTTGGTGAAGCCATACTCATTTTTGTCATGAACCCTACAATGGATTGCTTTATGACCAAAGTGATTACAAGAGTAGCAATACCCTTGGAAGAAATATCCATATTTGAAAGAGTTGACATTCTTTTTAGTGAGACCATACTCCTTCTTTCCATGAGTCTTGTAATGCATAGTTATGAGTGGCTATTTGACACATATTTTTGTACCATAATTGTTTCATTATTACAATTATATGATGATTATGATATGTTTTCTATGAATTATTATTGAATAAAATATGATTTATTAGGAAAACTGATTAATTATCATAATCTAAAAAATGTGTTTGATTTATATCAAATTTGTCCAAGTTTTGAGAAAAATGCAGGAAAAAGGTATGGATGATCGATGAAGATATTACAGAGCTTTGGAGTGCACCTTGAGAGAGAAGAAGAACCAATAGAGTTCGGTGACAACAGTAATTGATCTTGTTACATATGTTGATTACTGAAGTATGTTACTAAAGGTAATTACTGAAGGTAATTACTAAAGGTAACTACTGAAGGTAACTACTGAAGACAGTTACTGAAGAATGTTTTACCAGCAGTTACTGAAGGATAATAAATATTGTTGACTTCAACATGCCACATTAAAATGGACGACACATTAGGATGGAAGACACATTAGAATGGACGACAACTGATATTTTTACCTAGCAAAATATTTCATTTCTCGCATAATATCCATAAGAATATTTCAAGTTGAAAAAGTTATGGTTTACTTTATAAAGCTTGTAATCAATTTATTTTGGGAAGTTTGAGATATAAACACAAAGACTATAAGACTTTCATGGAATATAGGACATGAGGTTGTAATGTATATCTTGCGAGTCAGTTAAAATAGCATTGTCTTGTTAGGATTATTAGTAGGATGCCACTTGGACCAGTTAAAATATTTATAATTCCAAGTAGGAGTACGTATTATGATTAGGTTTTAGATTATTCTTGATTAATGTATAGTCATCAGTCCATAAAATCCGTATGTCAAATACATGGAGAGTATTTTTTATAATTGTATTAGTTACAGTATAAATTACATAGGAGACCTTGAAATAGGTCTACTCTCTACTGCATTTATTGTTACATTACAGTCTGTTCTAAATTTACAATTTTGAAGAAACACATTCAGCATGTATAGTTGAATTTCCAGTAATACAAGTAGCATTTTATTCTTCAAAAGTGGTAATTTGTATCAATTTCATGTGTTGTTTGATTTTTGCTATGTAAATTATGTTTATCTATTACCTGCATTTACATAATAGACATAATGTTAGTATTAGTTATAAAATCTAGTTATTGATATAAGGTAAACTAGGGGAGAAAGACTTACACTGCCCTATAGGAGGTAGGGCCCACTCCTATAGAAGCCCCTGAGCTCTTGCTCCTACATTAGATTAGGATTAGTTAGCCTTAAGTTAAACTGCATTTCATATTACATAAATTAAGATAAAATTGCATGAGGATCCTCACAAATAAATTAGAACATATCATAAATAAATTAGCTTGTAAATAATTAGATGCATCGGTAAATCAAGTCATAGTAAAAGTAAAATATAATTGTATTTATTTATCATATCCTGCATCATTCATTTCTTCACAAATCTAATTATGTTCATTACTTTTATGTACACGTGAAGCTTGAAAAATAAACTTGAGCTAAGCTTATTATTAACTCCTACGATATAATCTATACGACATTGTTACTCTTTAAATCCAATCTTGATTTCCCTCAGATTGATAAAATTAAATGTAAGCTCTACAACCAATCACATAGCCTTGTGACAAAACCGATTACATGAAAAACAATGTCCTTTGAATAAATCTTGTCTTGAAACCTCTAGTCTCTTAGTCCTTTCTTTTCCTTCTCTGTGATGATATTTGTTTCTTATTTGTGCATTGTTTCCTTTATTAGTGAAGCTTCTATTCTTTAACTTATCTACATAGGTCTCAATTTCTTATTTGCTCTCTTCCTTTGAAACTTGCTCTTCTTTTGAACTTGAGCTTGACTCTTCTTCTTGTTTCCCTTATCCTTATTCAAAACCAAGTCCTATTTTGATAGATTAAGATATTTGTTCATTTATAATTTTATCCAAAGTCTTTGAAATTTTCCCAAACCTATGTAGCTTGTCCTTTGAATCTTTCACTTCCATCTTAGTGAAACTACCTCATGTTCTAATATCTCACATTCTAACTCTTTTGCCTCTAAATTTTCAACCATGACCTCTTTAAATCTTCTTGCCTTAGCTTTTGAGTTTGTTAGGTCTTGTAGAAGCTTTTATTTTTCTTCCTCATGTTCTTTAACTTGACCCTTTAGTCTTGAATTCTGCTTTCTAACCTTTTTTCAATTCTCTGAGAGCAACAATAAGTTCTACTTCTAGATCAACTGTGTCTTCCTCTTCATTTTTTGAATTTTTTTCTACTTCTTGGTCTCCAAGAGCATCTTCATACTTTTCAAATTTATCTTCAATAGGAGCATATTCTTCCTCTTCTATTACCAAAAATAGAATCTCTTCTTCTTCACTATCTTAGAGTCTTTCATCACTTTCACTTGAATCCTTGATTGCCTTGTTAACATAGAAACTCTTCTTATTCCTTTTCGCATAGTTAGCTTCTTCATCACTACTTGGCTCGCCATTCGATTCTGATTTCTTATATTTTATCTTCTTTGAATCTTTGAAAGCTACCTCTTTCTTGGAGTTGGGATCCTTTGCTATTCTCATCTCATAAGCTATGAGAATTCCATGTAACTCATCCATAGTCAACTTTTTTTATTTTCTTTCATTGTTGCTGATGTTTTTTATTTATTTTCAATAATATAGTAAAAAATGAATCAATGTGTTGTTAATATAGTCATAATATCAATAATCATAATCAAATTCAATAAGATATCACTCGATATTGTCAAATTGCATTTGTCTTATGAAGCATTGCCAACAACTATCATAAGATTACCCTTTTTTGGGGCAAAAATCAAATATGATAGTTAAGCTAGTAGCTCTCCACCTATCTAAATAATTGTAGCCTGACTACCCAATCACCATGGACACATGAAAGCTTTGAAAATTAAGCCTTCCCTCAGTTGGAAGAAATGATTCTAAGATGCACATCCTTTTGCAAGACCAGGGCATCTAATGTTGATCAGATCAATGATCATCATTCAACCTACAACATGACTTTAGGCGGTCTATTTTTTCTTAGCGTTGTGCTTTCGCATAGTGCATCCCAAAAGGGGTATTTGTAGACACCTAAAACATGTCATGTGTAAGGGACTACTCATATAGGCATCCTAATAGACCATATGAATGATCTTGGACCATTCCAAGGCAAAGCAGTGGTTTTAACCACTCAATTTAGGTAGTTTTGGCCTATTCAACCCCAGTTGCAAATGATACCCATGACTAGGATTCTAGCTACACCTTAGAGCCATGGCTAGCCCTAAATTTTTTTTGAATTCCTGAGCCAAGCCAAATTCAGTTACAACGGCCCTAGCAATGGATTTTAAGTGATTTTAACCAAGGAAGCATCCAGAATATTCCTCCCAACTGCTCCAACCTCATGGTTCTTGATCTTGGCTTCTCCATGAAGCCAAGATTAGGAATTAAGAATGTTATAAGACCCCCCTCCATATTGAAGAAAATTCTGGATTGAGTTTCAATTTGCATGCAATGAAGCCTTGCAAAATTGGAGAGCCATTTGTAACCCTTGAGAAGTACCTACATGCTACCAATTTGGAGAATCATGACTGCATTTGAAGATATGGAGGTTTCAAGAGGTTGAGGAGATCATTCATCCATAGTTGAACCACTTCCACTATAAATTCAAAGAATTTACATCGCCAATTCATTCCAGAACATAGAGGTAACCCTTGACCATCAATTCCATAGAGGAATTTGAGATTCAATCCCTAATTATAAGAGCAAGAGGATTTTCTCCTCAATCCTGGTTAACAGAGCCAATTGTGCCTTAGACTTGCGACTAGGGTTTGACACTTGATTTCCCTTGTTTTAGCCATAGGATTTTCATTCGAAGCATACAATTAGGTATATCTAACATAGATTAGATTTCATTTATGCTTTTGTATGATTAATTGTAGAAATTAGAGGTAGCTTTGCTCTATTTTCTCTTATTTTATCAATTTGCACTAGTTTCATTAGATTTGATTCATTTCAAGTTTTAATGGCATATTATGCATCATAATAGCTATATTTACTACTTTTTTATCATTCTTTATATTAATTTAGATATTTTGTAATCATATTTACAAGTTTCCATGCTTTCTTGTTATTTTTATCTTAATTCATGCAAATCCCTATCAAGAGCCTCATCATGAGAGGCCTCATTTGCTTCTAACCATGTTATGTTGTTTGTTGAATGTAGATATATAGGATTTGAGCATATTAAAAGTATTCTTGGCATCATATTCCTCTAGTCAAGTGAGAAGAAGTCTTTCTTGAGCCTTAAGTAGTTTGTGTCTACATTAAGAGCCTGTGTATTACACCATCCCCTTTGAGGGGTTCAAAATATTGTATCAATTTTATCAAAGAATTCGGTATCCCTAAGAGGGACGTATTTGTAAAGGATATTTGCAATGATGATATAAAGAAGTTGTTCTTTCTTTTCCATTTCATTGTCATTCATATTTACATGTTTTAATGCTTGTTATATTTGATTCAATAGCCTAGGTGCATGCTTTTAGAGTGGTATAGATGATGGTCATGGATGGACCAACCCATTTTTGTTGTTGTTGCTGATTTTTTTTTCCTGTGTGTCAATTTTAGCCACATTTAATAGCTGCGATACATAGTCTTAGCTGCACCTGATAACCACAGCCCATAGTCTCAGCCACAATTTAAAACCATGGATAATAGAGAACAGAAAAAATAAAAGACAACCTGATCTGCAATAGACTTCGATCTTAGGTAGGAGATAATTATCTATGTTTTCCTGTGTCTATCTTTTTCTTTACTAAATGCAGTAGATGAAGTTTTTCTAATTAGGAAACATAGAGAAAGGTTAAAAGAAAAAAATTTGATTCTCTTAGGTTTTCTTCTAACTGTTGGTAGGAACAGTGGACTTCTGATTACAATCCACCCTAGTCTCCAGCGGTCTAGGTTATGTTTGGAGCTTGCATGTTTGAGGCCCTATCAGTGGCCATTATTTTAAAGTTAATTTGCATTCTCTGAAATAGAAATGTATTTTTTTGAAATATAAACATTATTTAAAGCATGTGGAAAAAATCATTTGAGTGCTCCTTGATGCATTTCATTTCCCTTACAAATTTAAAAGAAAAATCACACACCATGCAACACTTAAATACTAGTGATATGGAATTCATACCCATCCACTAGTAGAGTTCAATGACGGTGGTAGTTATTTCCATATGTTGGTTCAAATCCCATGAACCCTGTTCTTTTGGCCAATATTGACTCCAAGATCCATCCTATCCATGCAAAATATCCCACATTCCTCTTTGGAGGGGTGTATCACTGCACACAGTGTGTTGGGTGAGGGTTGGTAGGACCTGTGCTCCTTGCTTAGGTGTGGATTTCATCTCCACACTTTGGGGAGTTTACGTGACTGTGACTTTCATTACTGGTTGTTGAGTTGTGAGCATACAAGTGAAATCCATTAAACTAAACAAGTATATCATAAACAAATCTAAAAACATGATGAGAGTTAGTTTATGATTTTAACACACCTAAAACACACTAAAACTAGTTTAGGGATCACAAAGAAATTTTAAAAGATATAATCATCCTTGTATTCTTTGTTTGCTCTAAAATTTACACACGAGATAATTCACAATATGGTTAATACATGGATAGGTCGACATCGACGCATAGTCAAAGTAAAATCCAAAGCTCCACCAGATACACAAAACAATGTGTCGAACCCTAAACCATAGAATCCTATCGAATGATGTTTGGTGAGTATTAGAGGGGACAATTCAATGCACAGGGATTCTATTCGAAACACCCTAGTTATAGGAGGTGATACACACTCCTAAAGGGATATATCTAAGGGTGGCTCAATACCCCTACCATCCCAATATAGACAACAAGAAAATCCATCTAATCAAGGGTAAGGAGATAGGGCCACTTCAGAGTGTAGGCCCGAACAAACTCCAAATAATAATGAACTTGGAAAGTTCATGATCGACATGTCTAAAGTTGGAGTAAATGGCACCCCACCAGATCAACCATGGAAAATAAGACAGCTTTATAGTCTTGATAGAATCCTAGGGCAATTAGGGTGTAAACCCTCATCTACACATTCTCGCTCTACAAGTTCTTGTAGTGAGAGTACACCTAGGACTATCAAGGAACCAAGAGAATGATCTAAGCATTCTTGAATGATAGGTGCCCCATCAACCCATGCGAGTATAGATCACAAAAAATAGTAGAACATGAATGTCGTCTATAAAGACAAAGATAATATCATGATAAACAAGTCTATTGTGTGCATAGTGTACCAATAAATTTGCATGAACAAAGTTGCTTAACTAGAGACCACATACTGCCAATATTATAGATTAGTCATAAGAAATAGTGTCAGAGCAACAACAACGTATCTTCCAAGATAAATTAGAAGATGTGTGTGTAGAGCACAAGTGCCTCAAAAATGATGATACTCAAAGATAGATATTATTAAGGCAATGTCTATATGAGCAGCGCATCTACGAGCAATACATCCTTTACCAAAAGGAGCGTGTAGAGAGAGAAAATAGATTGGATCGTGCCAATTTACCTCCTCATAGTGAATATAGGGAACACCATCACAAACGAGTCACTTCATAGCCCAAATTGCACCTTGAGCATATTGGAAATCGTACTCATTATACGGCCCAAAACACATTGCAATGCCAAGTGCTTGAATATCATGGACGTACTCAGTACGAAGTAGTAGGAGACAAGCAAGAACATGTATATCCTGAGATCTCCTTAGTGTAAATTGAGGATGAGCCTAGTCCTCCACTTCGATTGAAGAAGAATCTACCTCCAAAGGCTCCTCAAAGACCTCTCAGGGAAGAGGAGGTTCTATCTTCGAAGACCTACAAGGCCTTCATAGAAAAAGTAAGAGCAATTGAGAAACAAGGGATTTCTTACCAAAATCCAACCTTGAACAAAATACACAATGTGCCTCTATGTCCCTTAGTGCCTACTCTAGTATATCCTGATCACTTCAAGATGTCAAAGCTGGATAAATTTCAAGGAGATGAAAATTCTCAGGAGCATGCCATAGGATTTATGAATATGTGATTTCAAACACAAAGTAATGATGCTCTATTACTGAGAACCTTCATCACGACCCTTTTAGGTCCTACCCTAGAATTTTTCAACCAGTTAAAGAGGCACAACATAACCAGCTTTGAACAGCTAGCCAATGTGTTTCTTGAATGCTTCTCCTTTGACATCAAGAATAAAATAAAATTGTCCAATCTTGCCGCTCTAATGTAGTATGATGATGAACTGATCATGGACTATGGAAAGAGATGGAGGAAATTAATGGTCAAGTTTCCAATTTCCATTCTAACAATGGAATTGACTCGAATGTTTACAAAGAGTTGTGCGAAGCACATATCACTATTATTGTAGCTACAACAATACTAGACATTTGAGGAGGCTTTGATACAAGCTAAGGTAATTGAGGACATCAAGTTATAGGAGGGTAACTTTAAACTCTAGAACAAAAAGGATTTGAATAAGAAGAACACTCAAAATAAAAATCACCAGGCCAAGCTGGCCCACATGAATCAAGTAGTATTGAAACTCCAGAAAGGGGACAAGGGCCAACAATAATAGAATTATTAGGCTCAACCTCCCCTACACAATACAACTAGTGTAATAATAAGAAGCAAGGTAATAATAAGGAACAACACCCTCCTTGCCAGTTTACACCATTTTCAGAGATTATGACATTGATCTTCCACCAATTATGCAAGGCTAAGACTATCAAATTACCTGAGATCAAGTTACAAGACCCTAACCAACCCAAAATGAAAGGGTATAGGTAGGATCAGTATTGTGCATACCTATTGGCAATTTTGGGTACTTTGGGTACATTGCATTTGCTCAAGTATATAAGTTGTCATTGATGTCAAGAAGCTTTTGAAGGAATTTGATTTGATGTCAAATAATTTGTTTTGATGAAGGTTACGGCATGACAGTTTCAAAGGTCTTTTGCAAACCCCAAGTTGACAGGTTCGAAAGAAAAGCGCTAAGGAGAAAAAGTGTCACGATATCGTGACATGTCGGGTTTTCGATGCCAAGAAAAGAAAAGCGCTAAGGAGAAAAAGTGTCACGATATCACGACATGTCAGGTTTTCATGACCCGAAGAAAAGAAAAGAGCTAAGGAGGAAAAGTGTCGCGATATCGCGACATGTCGCATTTTCGTGACTTAAGCAGGAGAGAGAAAGCAAGTTAGAAAAGTGTCGCGATATCGTGACATGTCACATTTTCATGACTCAAAGAGAGAGAAAGCAAGTTAGAAAAGTGTCACGATTTCATGACATGTCGCAAAAAAAAAATATTGATTTCGTGACGGGTTACAAGGAAAGCGTACGAAAGCTGAAAGCGTCGCGATTTTATGACGGGTTGCAAAGAATGCGTACGGATGTAGAAAGTGTCATGATTTCATGACAGGCAGAAAAGAAAGCAGATGAAAGCAGAAGTGTCATGATTTCATGACAGAAATTGAAAGCAGGTCTTCTATAGGAGAAGTGTCATGATTTCATGACAAAAGCAGAGAGGAAGGTTATGAAGACAGAAGTGTCATGATTTCATGACAGAAGTGAAGATGAAGTCTATAGAGGCAGAAGTGTCACGATATCATGACAAAAGCAAAGTTGATGCTGACAAAGATAGAAGTGTCACGATATCATGACAAGAACTTAGTTGAAGTCGACAAAGGCTGAAGTGTCACGATATCATGACAAAAGCCAAAAGAAAGTGTACGGTTGCAAAGGTGTCACGATATCATGACATGTTGTAGTTTCACGACAAAAGCTATAGAAGAGTTATAGAGGCAGTTGAAGTCGACAAAGTTAAATGTGAGCCGACGAAGATTAGGGTTTGCAGTCGAAGAAGTTTAGGGTTGTGCAGCTGACTAAAGATCAGGGTTACGATCGACTAAGATTAAGGTTTTGATCTTGAAAGTGTTATTATAAAAGGTAGGCTATTTTGAAGAGTTGGGAGGTCGTTAGTTGCGGCGTTCGTAGATAGAGCGCAGAGTGAGAAGTTCGATCGTCGAGAGCAGAGTGCAAAATTTGATCGAAGTGCATAGAGTGTGCGAAGACAGTGCAGAGTGTGTGTAGAGAGACGACTGAGAGAAGACGAAGTGTGGTTGTAAGAGCGTAGAAGATGTGTATGTTTCTTGAGCAGATTTGGATAGGTCCTAGCAGAGGACTTGTGAGCTGAGTTTGATAGTTCTATCAGAGAACTTGAGGACAGAGGTGCATTGGTTCTATGAGAAGAACCTGAGGACAGATTTGGTTGCTGAGCTACTGTGGACGTGATCATAGAAGGCAGAGGTCTCTTAGGCTAAGCATTGAAGACAGGAGGTCTTCGATGGAAAGGAGTTCCACGTGCTGGCAAGAGGTAGAGGCAGTTGATCTTCTGAGGGATCATTTCCAGAGCAGAGGGGAAGGTATCTCCTTTGAGCAGAGGCTCATAAATTCTGATTAGGGGAAGGTATCTCCTTTGGGCCGAGGCTCATAAACATTGTAATTGGGAAGGATTCCCAAAGAACTTTGAGATAACTTTTAGAGAAAAGTTTTTGTGGATGTAGCCCAACCATTTTGGGTGAACCACGTTAAAAATGGGTCTTCAATGTGTGATGCTTTCTGTCTTGATTAATGTTGTGTTGATGCCACTGCTATCTAAAGTTAAAATTATTAATTGGTTAAGTCTTATACTGTTCACCCCCCTCTCAATATAAGCTTGTGTTCTTCAATTGGTATCAGAGCGGGTCTCTCCAGAAAGAGCCTAACAGCTTGGAGAAGGATCTTTCAGAGGAACATACAGATTCAGAAAGAGATGAAGAGGTTGAGTTCGATCTCAAAGGTGAATTCTTCTTGGCTTTAAGAAAGCTTGAGAAATTCAGGGAAGAGAATTCTGTTCTCAAGCATCAATGTCAGGAAGAAGAGATAGCAAGATCAAAATTGTCTCAAAGTGTTATAGACTTCAAAATTCTAGTCGAAGAAGGGAAGAAGGTTGAACCAGGTTTGACAGAGGCTCTAAAAGGAAAGGAAGTTGATTGCGAGAAACTAGAAGAAGAGGTTATGTCTCTTAGAGTGAAGTTGGAACAGTTGGCTCTCAGACAGAATACTCCGTGTGAAAAGCAAAAGAAGGATGGTATCACCATTCATGAAACAGGGTCTTCGAGCAAGATCAATCTTCATCCCGAAGAGCGGTGGATTCCAGTTGGTCACAAGAAGAACAATCATCCAAGGCATCAAAACAGGTTACATAATACTTTCCATGGCTATTGTTTTTCCTGCAAGAAATTTGGTCACAAAGCTATGCATTGCAATAAGTCTTTGAATAGCCATAGTAAGGAAAATGTTAACTCTTTTGCACCTCTTATGAATAAAAATGTCATGTGTTACAAGTGCAAGAATTTTGGGCATATAGCAAGGATGTGCTGTTTGGATAGATCTAGCCTTGAGTTCACTAAAAAGAGAAATGAGATCAAATCTAAGTCAATGATAGTTCAAACTACTTTTCATGCTCAAGACAAAGTAGAAAAATGGTATCTTGATAGTGGTTGTTCAAAACATATGACTGGTGAAAAGGAAAAGTTTTTGGTCTTAAAAGAAACAAACAGAGGAACAATCAGTTTTGGAGATAACAGGTCAGCTAAAATCTGTGGTAAAGGGACTCTTAGTTTGGATGGGAAATCCAAAACAGAAAATGTGCTTTATGTAGAAGGCCTAAGACATAATCTTCTAAGTGTGAGTCAACTTTGTGATCAAGGGCACATAGTATCTTTCTTTTCAGATAGATGTGAGATAAGTAAAGAAAAAAATGGAAAACTCATTGCGAGTGCTACAAGGACTCCAAACAATCTTTACATGCTAAGTGAGATAAAAAGGGAAAAGTGTTTTCTAACTCAAGAAGATGAGAGTTGGCTATGGCATAAAATATTGGGGCATTTGAGCTTTGATAATCTTGTCAATATTAGTAACAAGGAAGCTGTTAGAGACTTGCCCAAAATAAAAAGGCCCCATAACATCATTTGCGGTCCTTGTCAACATGGAAAACGGACCAGAACCAGTTTCAAATCAAAAGGGTATACTTCTTCAAAACCATTGGATCTTATTCATACTGATTTATGTGGCCCTACCAGAACTCAGAGCATTCAGGGAGAAAGCTACTTCATGTTGTTTATAGATGATTATTCTAGAATGACTTGGGTTACTTTTCTCAAAGAAAAATCTGAAGCTTTTGAAAAATTTAAAGCTTTCAAAGAAATGATTGAAAATGAGACCGACAAGAGAATCAAATGCTTAAGATCAGATAGAGGAGGAGAGTTCACTTCAAATGAATTTGTGGAATACTGTGAGCAACAAGGAATCAAAAGAGAATATTCAGCAGCAAGAACTCCTCAACAAAATGGAGTAGTTGAAAGGAAAAACAGAACTATTGAAAATATGGCTAGAGCTATGTTAAATGAGTCAAAACTTTCAGATGGTTTTTGGAAAGAGGCAATCAATACAGCAGTCTACATTATCACCAGGGCCCAACTTAGAGTCAATCATCATAAAACTCCTTATGAGTTGTGGAAAGGAAGACCAACTACAGTAAAATACTTCAAAGTGTTTGGGAGTAAGTGCTTCATCGGAAGGGAAGATCAGAATTTGGGTAAGTTTGATCCTAGGTGTGATGAGGGAATATTTCTTGGATATTCCAGCAGAAGCAAGGCCTACAGATGCTTCAACAAAAGAACTCATACAGTTGTAGAGAGCATAAATGTAATAGTTGATGAAAAGACAGGGATAAGAGAACCAGTCAAGGAACTCAGTGATGAAATTTGTCAAGAAGAATTCGAGAGAGGTTTCAGATGAAGAAGAGGAAAGACAACAACTGCTTCCCAAAACTCCTTCACGATATGTTCAGAAACATCATCCCAAAGATTTGATCATTGGTGATCCAAATAGCGGGCAAACAAGAAGAAGAGTCATTCCTTCACATGATTCTACAAATGTTTCATTATTATCTCAGATTGAGCCAAAATATTTCAGTGAAGCATGTGCGGATAAGTTTTGGGTAAAAGCAATGGATGAAGAGCTAAATCAAATAGAGAAAAGTGAAACTTGGGAATTGGTTCCAAGACCTAAGGACAAGAATGTCATTGGCACAAAATGGATATTCAGAAATAAACTCAATGAGGATGGAAAGATTGTCAGAAACAAAGCTAGGTTAGTCTGCAAAGGTTATGCTCAAGTAGAAGGTGTTGATTTCGAAGAGACGTTTGCTCCTGTTGCTCGTCTTGAAGCAATCAGAATGTTTTTGGCCCTTTCAAGCTTCAAATCATTCAAGGTATATCAAATGGATGTAAAGTCAGCTTTTCTAAATGGGGTGTTGGTAGAAGAAGTCTACATAGAACAGCCAGAAGGAGTGTCTCTCTCGGAACAGTCAGACTATGTGTGTAAACTGAAAAAGGCCTTGTATGGGTTAAAGCAAGCACCTAGGGCTTGGTACTCAAGACTTGACAGGTATCTTCATGAGCAAGGTTTCAGGAAAGGTGTGGCAGATAGCAATTTGTATATTAAGGATGAAGGTGATGATATGTTGATTATGGTTGTCTATGTTGATGATATTATTTTTGGGGGAAATAATACTCAGATGTGCAAAGATTTTGCTAACACCATGCAGAAGGAATTTGAGATGTCTATGATTGGAGAGCTGTCATTCTTTTTAGGTCTTCAGATTGCTCAATCAAAATATGGTGTATTTCTCTCTCAAGGGAAGTATATCAAAGAAATGTTGAAGAAATTTGGGATGATGGACAGCAAACCAATATGTACTCCAATGATTACAGGGTGCAAGATGAGTAAAGATGATGAATCTCCAGCGGTAGATCAAAAGTTGTACAGATCAATGATTGGCAGTTTATTATATGTTACAACTACTAGACCAGATATCATGCAGGCAGTTGGGTTAGTAGCAAGATTTTAGGCAGCTCCAAAATATTCTCATGTTATAGCAGTTAAGAGGATATTCAGATATCTGAAGGGCACTATGGACTTTGGGCTTTGGTATCCCAAAGGTAATGATTTCACCCTCACAACTTATACAGATGCAGATTGGGCAGGCAATATTGATGACAGGAAAAGTACTAGTGGTGGAGCATTCTTTCTGGGAAAGAGTTTGGTTTCTTGGCTAAGTAAGAAACAACCTTCAGTTTCCTTATCTACAATAGAGGCTGAATACATAGCAGCAGTGGCTGGGTGTACACAGGTTTTATGGATGAAAACCACCTTGGAGGATTTCAAAGTCAAGCATGAACAACCCATCTCCATACTTTGTGATAATACAAGTGCCATAAGTATTTCCAAAAATCTGGTAATGCACTCAAGGACAAAGCATATTTCCATCAAGTATCACTTTCTAAGGGAGAAAGTGCAAGACAAGCGAGGTCAAGCTAGAGTATGTGTCTACTAAAGAGCAGATTGCAGATATCTTCACCAAACCTCTTCCAAGAGATACGTTTGAGTATCTAAGGGAGAAATTGGGAGTTGTACTCCCACCCCAGAATTAATCACCTCATCGGGAGGTGGGGGAGGGACCAAGCTAAGAGGCTCATTCTTAGTCCCGAGCCCCAAAGGTGACCCTTTGCCATTGATGACAAAGGGGGAGAGATATGAGTAAGGGGGAGAGCTTCAAAGTGAAGAGGAAAGCTTCAAGTCAGGGGGAGCAAAACTTCAAAGGAAGTTGGTCAGTTGTTAGCACAGTTGGTTTCAGTTTTGGCTCTTGAGAAGTGTTTTCAGTAAAGGTTTGCCATCAATGACAAAGGGGGAGATTGTTGGCAATTTTGGGTACTTTGGGTACATTGCCTTTGCTCAAGTATATAAGTTGTCATTGATGTCAAGAAGCTTTTGAAGGAATTTGATTTGATGTCAAATAATTTGTTTTGATGAAGGTTACGACATGACAGTTTCAAAGGTCTTTTGCAAACCCCAAGCTGACAGGTTCGAAAGAAAAGCGCTAAGGAGAAAAAGTGTCACGATATCGCGACATGTCGGGTTTTCATGACCCAAAGAAAAGAAAAGCGCTAAGGAGAAAAAGTGTCACGATATCGTGACATGTCAAGTTTTCATGACCCGAAGAACAGAAAAGAGCTAAGGAGGAAAAGTGTCGCGATATCGCGACATGTCGCATTTTCATGACTTAAGAAGGAGAGAGAAAGCAAGTTAGAAAAGTGTCACGATATCGCGACATGTCACAATTTCATGACTCAAGCAGGAGAGAGAAAGCAAGTTAGAAAAGTGTCACGATTTTGCGACATGTCGCAATTTTGCGATGGGTTACAAGGAAAGCGTACGAAAGTTGAAAGCGTCATGATTTCATGACGGGTTGCAAAGAATGCGTACGGATGCAGAAAGTGTCACGATTTCATGACAGGCAGAAAAGAAAGCAGACGAAAGCAGAAGTGTCACGATTTCATGACAGAAACTGAAAGTAGGTCTTCTATAGGAGAAGTGTCATGATTTCATGACAAAAGCAGAGAGGAAGGTTATGAAGACAGAAGTGTCACGATTTCATGATAGAAGTGAAGATGAAGTCTGTAGAGGCAGAAGTGTCGCGATATCATGACAAAAGCAAAGTTGATGTCGACAAAGATAGAAGTGTCACGATATCATGACAAGAGCTTAGTTGAAGTCGACAAAGGCTGAAGTGTCACGATATCATGACAAAAGCCAAAAGAAAGTGTACGGTTGCAAAGGTGTCATGATATCATGACATGTTGTAGTTTCGTAGCAAAAGCTATAGAAGAGTTACAGAGGCAATTGAAGCCGACAAAGTTAAATGTGAGCCGACGAAGATTAGGGTTTGCAATCGATGAAGTTTAGGGTTGTGCAACTGACTAAAGATCGAGGTTACAACCGACTAAGATTAAGGTTTTGATCTTGAAAGTGTTATTATAAAAGGCAGGTTGTTTTGAAGAGTTGGTGAGTGTTGTTAGTTGCGACGTTCATAGATAGAGCGTAGAGTGAGAAGTTCGATCGTCGAGAGCAGAGTGCAAAATTCGATCGAAGTGCGTAGAGTGTGCGAAGACAGTGCAGAGTGTGTGCAGAGAGACGACTGAGAGAAGACGAAGTGCGGCTGTAAGAGCATAGAAGATGTGTATGTTTCTTGAGAAGATTTGGACAGGTCCTAGCAGAGGACTTGTGAGCTGAGTTTGATAGTTCTATCAGAGAACTTGAGGACAGAGGTGCATTGGTTCTATGAGAAGAACCTGAGGATAGATTTGGTTGCTGAGCTACTATGGACGTGATCATAGAAGGCAGAGGTCTCTTAGGCTAAGCATTGAAGATAGGAGGTCTTCGATGGAAAGGAGTTCCACGTGCTGGCAAGAGGTAGAGGCAGTTGATCTTCCGAGGGATCATTTCCAGAGCAGAGGGGAAGGTATCTCCTTTGAGCAGAGGCTCATAAATTCTGATTAGGGGAAGGTATCTCCTTTGGGCCGAGGCTCATAAACATTGTAATTGGGAAGGATTCCCAAAGAACTTTGAGATAACTTTTAGAGAAAAGTTTTTGTGGACGTAGCCCAACCATTTTGGGTGAACCACGTTAAAAATGGGTCTTCAATGTGTGATGCTTTCTGTCTTGATTAATGTTGTGTTGATGCCACTGTTATCTAAAGTTAAAATTATTAATTGGTTAAGTCTTATACTGTTCACCCCCCCTCTCAGTATAAGCTTGTGTTCTTCAATACCACAAGATGAAGGGACATGACATTGAAGGATGTTATAGTTTTAAACACATGGTACAAAACATGATTGAAAAAGGTGAGCTAATTATCGATAACCCTTAGGTTTCGAATAACCAAAACATGGGGATTTTCAAAAATCCTCTTTCGAACCATGAGCATCTGAGGAATAATGTTGACTAGGTGAACCAAGTGTGGATTGATCTACCTACGCAAGGTTTCATTGGTATGGTAAATGTTATCACAAGTAAAGGGAGGTACGAGCAACTAGATCTGCCCCAAGCTTCGATTAGGGTTCAAGCTACACCCCCATAAATGCCAGCATAAAATAATATTCTAGGACCACCAACTAGACCAGTGGTGACCATTAGAAATAGGCTTATTCAAAGCCTATAGACAACTCTAGTAAATTTTTCAATATATGAATTGATACAACAATCTCCTAAGTATAGGGAGATGTTAATGGATATCTTGAGATCCATTGAAGTTCTATCCCAAGACTCAAAAGCATTTACAAATTTTGTAGGACATGTGCAACATTGTAGTGAGTCGGTGATCCAATTTCATGATCACGATATTAAAATGGTCTATACTACTACAATGGATCCATCGTTGCATATAATTGCATGTGTTATTTACACACCATTTAAACAGGTATTGATCAACACAGGGTCATCAATAAATATTATTACTACCAAGGCATTGACATACTTGAAGTTTCCCAAATCACACATCATACCTTGAGCCTTCACTTTAAAATAATTTAATGATGCACTATGCTCAATGATTGGTACTATAGTCTTGCCTATTTAGGTTGGACTGAAGACCATACCTATGATGTGTCATGTACTTAAAGGTGTTATGCAATATAACATCCTCTTGGGGAGGTCTTGGATCAGATATATGCATTGCGCTCTCTCAATTTGACATCAATGTATCAAGTATATACATGAGGGACAAGTGCTTGTGGTTCCTTCTGATGAGGAGCCATTTAAATATGTGAATCAAGTAGACTTACCTAAAGATTTCATTCTCCCTTCAATGCACCTAGATATATGGCCAATGTCATCCATCAAACATCTAGAAGATAAAATAAAGGAAGTGTATGCTAGGCCTTCTACATCAGCACCATGATCGACTGTGCATACAATAGTAGCTTCTGCAAAGCCTACAACATCGATGATGCTTAGAAATGACAAGAACTTTTAGGTAGTTATAGATAAAAAGGAGAAAAATAAAATTCCCAAAGTAGCAACTGTCGAGGTTCCTCATCCCATGGATAAAGGAGACATGCAAAATGAAGTTGAGAAGGCACCTCAACCTACTTTGCATGTTTCTTCAGCTGGGTCATCTGCACTGCAAGTGACCATCCATTTGGTTAATCTCAGACTAGTAGAGTATATAGTGCAGAATGTAACATTCATGCATTTTATCAAAATTGCACAAGACATAGGTAGATCTCAAGCCCATCACTTTCCCTTGTGGATGGTCATACCACTGGGGGTTTTTTCCAACCAAAAAAAATTCATCTATGGAGGTCTTGACCAAGTTGCTAATCATACGCCCATAGATTAAAATGATGATGAACCATTCTCGATGAATGTTCATTATTTTTCCAATCTAGATTTTGCCTTGCATTATTTCAAACATTACCATTGGTATGGTTATGGCCTAGGCTTATTTTATCAAGGGCACTGAACTCCATATGAACCACAATATCAGTTGCCAATTGATAGGTTTGGGTTGGGCTACCATATAAGAGGATAGGATGAGCTTTTAGTAGCATCTCTTAATCGTATGAATCTCAATTTAAGGAATAACGTGGATTGGAATCCTTATCACCCTAACACTTCATACATACAAAGGGGTAATAGGCTGGTGACCTACATATCTATTGAACCACCTGAGGTCTATCACAACAACATCATGGTAGGGGTCAATCCAGGAGATATTCCAAGAGCTAACTTGGAGATTGAAAGTTGTAGAGATGCTGATGACACTAGCATTCAAATCTAAAATTTGGGCCTAAAAATAGATACTGAATCAAAATTTGCTTCTGAGGAATTTAAAGCATAGTTCATTGTCGAAAGCAATGGACCAGAATACAATTCTGAGAATGATGATGATGAATAGTCCTCAAACGATGAAGAATATGAGGATGAAATGGAAATGGTCTACCTTGGACTTAGACATACTTATCAATGCATGATTCCATTAGGTAGGAATGAGGTATTCTTCATATATGAGAGTGATTATGAATATGAGACCAATATGGCCTATCTTGGGTCACAACACTTGCATCATATTGCGAAGCCAGTTGACATGGAATAATTATATCGAATAGTATTTCCTAGCCCTCGCATCTTGATCAGACCGACTTATCTAAATGATATTTATCATAGGGTCTTCCCCGATCTGCCTACATATATCTATCTCCTAGAGCTAAATGATCCCAATTTCAAATCTATTCATAGGCCAGATTTGAAGATCCCCATACCCCCAGAGCCACATCTCGGGTATGCGAATATCACTGATAATATAGAGTTGCACACACATAGTCCTAGAGATATAATCCATTCCATCAATATGATCTTCATTGATCTGACCACTCCACTCAATAACCCAGCAGATCCTTCTAAACCATTGTGTCTTAATCTAGATGTTATTGATTGGGATCATGTTGATTCACTGCTAGAGCTTGAATATTTCTTCCACAATGAAGAAATGTTACAACTATTTCATTTTGCACCATGTTGTGCATATAATGTTTATCACATTGAGGGTAATTCCTATGTGGAACCTTTAAACCTAGTCGATGACATCCACTTAATTCCTATGCCTCACCAGCTTGAGGAGGGATCACACATGTCAGTAGAGGAAACCTTTGATGTGGATATCAGTGATGATCCCACTAATCCTAATAAGGTTAAATTTGGAGAGAGTTTATCTATTTATGAGTGTGCCAACATCATCCATTTTTTGAAAGAGAGACTTGATATCTTTCCTTGTACATACAAGGATATGCCAAGACTAGATCTAAAAATAGTTACTCATAAGATTTTGCTAAAAAATTCTAAAAATCCTATCAAATAGAAGCTTAGGAAAATGCATCCAACCATCGCTTTCATGGTTAAAGATGAGTTGTAGAAGTTGTTGGATGTGGAGTTCATTATCTCCATCAACTATCTGAAATAGGTATCAAACATGTTACCTGTAGGAAAACCTGATGGAAGGATCCATATCTATACGGATTTTAGAGACCTCAACAAGGTAACACCAAAGGATTCATTCCCATTGCCCAATATAAACACTCTCATAGATGCAAATACAAGTCATGAGATGCTTTCCCTTATGGATGGTTTATATGGTTACAATCAAATTCAGATTAAAGTCGAAGACTAGCACAAAACCGCATTTACAATACCATGGGGAGCATTTTGTTACAAGGTTATGCCATTCGGTCTTAAAAATACTGGTGCCACATATCAACAAGCCATGACATACATATTTCATGACTACATACATAAAATACTTTAGGATTATATCGATGACTTATTGGCAAAGTCATTGCTACAAGAAGAGCATACTAAGGTTCTCATAAAGGTCTTCGATCACATGATAGAGCAAAATGACAGGTTCAATCCCAAGAAGTGCGTATTTGATGTAACTTTAGAAAAAATCTTGGGATTCATTGTTTATAAATGAGGGATCAAAGTTGACCTAGCAAAGATCAAGGCCATTCTTTAAATGTGTCCTCCCACCAATCAAGAAACTAAGAAGCCTACAGGGCAAAGTAGCATTCATAAAACATTTCATCACATAATTATCGAACAAATACTAACCCATGAATCAACTGCTACAAAAGGGGTTCCCATTAAAATGGGACGAGGACTATGAAAATGTCTTTACTAAAATTAAGAAATACCTAGAAATGCCACCAGTATTAGCTCCACCAAGGTCAGATGTGCCATTTCTACTTTTTATATCGGCTACTAAATTTGAATTGGGAACCATGTTAGCCCAAAATAATGTGCAAGATAAAGAGTAAGTGATATATTATATCAGCCACACCTTGGTGAGTTACGAGCTAGGGTATGCATACATGGATAAATTATGTTTAGCAGTGGTGTTTGTAATGAAGAAGTTGCATCATTACATGCTAATTCGTATGACGTACATAATATCCAAACAAAATCCTTTGCATTATATGATGAGAAAGACATATAATAATACACGTACTATGAAGGCAATCATGCTATTGACATAATTTAATTTAGAATTCATCAGCCAAGAGTCCATCAAAAGATAAGTCATATCCGATCATCTAGCAAAAAAACCTCTTGAATATAGTAAGCCTCTCATCTTAGAGCTTCCTGATGATGCAGTCTTTGCATTATCAAAATATCCCAAACTCGAAGAACCAGATAACAAAGCTGACATGACTTTTTTCTTCAATGATTTGAAGTGTGAGCAAGGGGGTGGTGTAGGAATTGTCTTCTTCATGCTGGAAGGTGCTCCAATGCCCTTGTAATTTAAGCTAGACTTTCCTTGTACTAATAATAATGCTGAATACGAGGCCCTAATATTGGACCTCCAAACAACAATCACCATGAAGATTAAAAGGTTAAACATATTTGGTGACTCCCTTCTCATTGTCAACCAGGTTAAGGGACTTTTTCAATGTAGGTTTCCTATCCTAAAAGCTTATAAGGATCTTTCTAACACTTATCTAGCCTAGCTAGAGTGGTACGACATCAAGGCAATCCCTCGTACATTGAACAAATTCGTAGACACTATGACATATTTGGGATATTTAATCCCTCAAAATCTATCTACTGATTTTACTACCATTCATGTAAAGACGCTTTCACAAGCCACGATGTAGCATGAGGCTTTCAATAATAAAGAATCAGTCAATATGATTCATATAGAACCAAACCATGAGTAGTTCTATAAAGCTAGATACTTTCTCAAAAAGGTACCCTTGGGATATTTGATCTTGCAGGGTGTTATGGGGAATGAAACTACCATTCACCACAAGGTTGTATCTTGGTCTGCATTAGCACATGGTGAACCATAAGGGGAACAAGTCATATTGTTAGTCGAGGTAGAAGCTTATTAGGATTGGATGTCACAATTGCATGACTTCCTTAAGCTTGGTTTACTCCCATAGGGATTGTTATGATGGAGTTCTTATTCATTGTCTTGAGCCCCAATAATTAGCTTAGGCAATCTCTCAGGTTCATGATGGTATGTGCGGTGGCCATTTCAATGGCATGGCCATCATCAAGCGCATCCTTTGAATGGGTTATTATTGGCCTACTATGGATAAGGATTACACTACGTATGTCAAGAAATACATTAAATGTTAGCATCATGCTAATCTTATGCACTTGCCATCATAGGTGTTACATCCCATTCAAGCGGCTTGGTCATTTGCTCAGTGGAGCCTAGATCTAATTGGAAATATCTCTCCCCCATTGTGTGGTCGACATACATTCATTATAATGGCTACTGAGTATTTTACAAAATGGGTGGAAAAAATTCCTTTAACAATGACATCTGGAGCACGTATTGTGGAGTTCATACTTCATAGTATCATAAGTCATTTTGGGATACCATCCAAAATAATTTTGAATAATGGAACATTGTTCAAAAATAAAATTGTAAGGGCTTTAACATCTAAGTACAATATACAAAACAATTTTGTGACTCCATACTATCTGCAAGCAAACAGGTAAGTTGAAGCCTCAAACAAGACTGTGATAGCCATCTTGAAAAATATGGTACAATAAAACCACAAAGATTGGTATATACGACTAGCCCTTGCATTATGGGCTTACATGACTAGCATATGGACACCTACTAGGGTAACCTCGTTCTCACTAGTATATGACGTTGAGGTCAGTATGCCCTTAGAGTTGGAGATTACAACCCTGTGTGTCGCATTGAAAGAGTTCATCGATGATGAAACTGCATGGCAAGCTCACCTCAATAAATTGATGCTTCTTGATGAACATCATGTGAATACCCTCGAGCATCTTTGTGTTTATCAAGAACACCTAAAATAAGCTTATAACAATAAAGTCCATCTGAGAGACTTTAAATTTGGGATCTTGTACTCAAAGAGAACCAACAAAAATCTATTAGGATCCTCCATCCTAACATTATTAGTTAGTATTATTAATCATTTAATTATTATATTATTAACTCATAAAGTGAACCATCGCATCTCTTCATAATGTGAACCATTACATCTCTTCATAACGTGAACTATCACTTCTCTTCACCAACATAGCTTTAGGGTAGCTATATATATATCAGATTGGCCATTCACACAAATCATCAAAAGAAGAAGAATAAAAGTAGTATTAAATATTTAAAGGAGGGAGCCCCTTATAGTGGCAAAGCGATTACAAGGGAGCCCCCTTTTGAGTGGCCTGTGATTACATTTATATTAAATTATTTATTAATTTTACAATAAGACCTTAGGGTCTTACCATTTGGTATCAGAGCCATGTGGGACCCAACCATGTGGGAATTTATTAAGGTTCTTCATCAAAACACTATCGTGCATGAGTATGAAATTTGATTTAAGGATATCACCAAACACAACATAGGGTTGGATGAAGCATTTCTCATATATTACTTCATCAATGGATTGAAAGAGAAAATTAAAATGGAGGTGACAAGGTTCAATCCCTATACCATGATGCAGACTTATGAATTGGCCAAATTAGTCGAAGATAAATTCAATACTCAACGTAAATTAGGAAAAACACCTATTGGGAAAGTACAAACCACTTATGATGCCCCAAAACCTAATCGACCGTTGCAGGTTGAGTACCTCAGCCCGAAGGAAGTGAAGGAATGATGAGCGAAAGATCTCTATAATAATTATGATGAGCAATTTGGATCCCATCAAAAATGCATTACACTAACATTGTATTTATTGAAGGAAGTTGATCCTTGTCAATCCCTAAAAGGTAAATATGAGGTAGTTATGTCCGAAGTGCCTAGCACACCTACTCACAAAAATAAATACAATGAGGTCGATATGCTAGAAGTGATCAATGCATCAGGTAAGGATGAGGTAGACATTCATGAAGTGAATCATTATGGCCAAACATGCACTCTACAAGAACTAAACTCAATTTCCTCTCCAATAGTGAGTTATCACCATAGGGTTAAACCTATTCAAAAATAAGGTAGAAAGGTGACTGCACACTCCTTCATTGCCTCTCCCAGGGAATAATAAGAGAATGTAGAAGTTTTACCACCTCTTTTTATGCATCATTTTAAGGTGTTTGAAGAACCCCAAGGGTTACCCTTCCCTCATCATCACACATTTACTAATTTTTCTAGAAACCCCCCGCTAACGCTTCATCCTTCTTGATATCCCTACCTACGAAAGGATGACATTAAAAGAGTCCAAGAACTTATGCAAATCCTTCTTGGAAAACAAAGGATAAAGCTCCTCACTTTGAGATTTGAGGACAAAGCTCTTTTTAAGGAGGGTGGCATGTTAGGATCCTCCATCCTAACATTATTAGTTAGTATTATTAATCATTTAATTATTATATTATTAACTCATAAAGTGAACCATTGCATCTCTTCATAACGTGAACCATCATGTCTCTTCACCAACGTAGCTTTAGGATATATATATATATATATATATATATATATATATATATATATATATATATATTAGGTTGGACATTCACACAAATCATTAAAAGAAGAATAATAAAAGTAGTATTAAATATTTAAAGGAGGGAGCCCCCTATAGTGGCAAAGCGATTACAAGGGAGCCCCATTTTGAGTGGCCTACGATTACATTTATATTAAATTATTTATTAATTTTATAGTAAGACCTTGGGGTCTTACCAAACTCAAACCTGCCGCCACACTTGCGAGATAAATTTATGGCCAATTGGTTAGGTCCATATATCATCTTCAAGAATATTGGACTGGTAATATATCGCCTAACATTGCTTCAAGGTGTTGAAGAGCCTAGACCTGTCAATATCCTTCATCTTAAGGCATTCCACACATAAATTTAAAAAAATCAAAAACATGGAAAATTTTAAAATCCATAAAAATCAAAAAGCAATAAAATCTAAAAATATTACAAAACAACAAAATTAAAAAATATTTGCATTATGCATTTCATTTTGCACATGCATTAATTTAATTGCATTGCATTTAAGCATTTCTATCAATCACACTTTGCATTAGGATAGTTTGTATTTGCAATCTTACAAATGACACCACATTTGTATTTCAATCATGCATCTATGCATTATCATCATGTATCACCCTTATGAGTAATTGTGTTTCTCAACACAATCCCTCCCATTGCTATGAATAATATACTAGGGTTTTCTAGTCATTCAACCATACCTAGTGGTCTTCTCAGATTTGGTAGAAAGCTTGATTTGCTTTAGTATATGAGGTCTAGTTTTGATAGAACTTAGCATATCAAAATCCCATCACTAATCAAACACATTAACAATCCTAATTAGGTCAAGGAAGGATGAACACTATAAAGTGGTCCTAGACACCGTAAGTGAAAGGTTTTGTTACTTGTTCATTTTGTGATGTGCATGGTCCAAGGTTTTGATCATTGGCAAAAGGACAAGCTCCCCCCTACCCAAGAAATCCCTTGCTTACATAAAAATGAGAAAAATCCCAAACTCAAATCAAATCCCTTGCTCCAAAAAAAATAATACAAAATCATGAGCAACTATCCTATTAAAATTGAAAAAAATAAGGGGTGAAGAGCTTGAATACCTGGAATGGTCAATACTTGAAAACCATATGGTGATCCCCAATACAACAATGGGCTGAATGAATACCGCATGACATTGGGGTACGTCTAAGCAATTTACAAATGAGATAGCTTGAGGTGCCTTGTATTGCCTAGTGGTCTAGTTTAACTGCATCCAAACCTAGGATCGGGTGAGCATGTGGTGATCCTCATTACAAGAATGGGCTGAATGAATCCTGCTTGGCAATGAGGTAGCCTTATGTATCAAATAATATATTAATTTGCACACACATGGAAAATGAATATTTTGGTCTTTCATAACAAAAAATTTATCTTTGAGGAGTCTTATATAATCATTATACAACTTTTGATAAGTCAACTAGGGTGTTTGAGTTTTATGGAAAACATAAAAAATTCTCAAATAACAAAAAATCTCATTAATCAATCACTAATTTCAATTTATTTTTATGATATTTTGTTTATTAAAGGGAATTCACAACATAGATCAGATACCGGATGGATATCAGCAATGATATTTAGACGGCCACTGTCTATTTTGTACACATCTTTTAACTTACAAAAACTTATAAAGAGAAACAATATATCATCTTACATCTCACATATGGATGCCTAATTGGTTAATTCTTATGATAAGATTTATCAATTATATTCATGATTGTTATACATTCTATGGTGTCATCCATTAGATTGTTAACTCATACTGCATTCATTCCTTATGTCTTAAGTGATTAAAGCATACAAGTTCATTTACATTAGATTACATTATGTAAATAATTCATTACGCACATTGCATTCATTAGATCATAACATCATAAATTAAATGCATAAAACTAAATCAAATCAAACATGCATTTAACATATAACATTGCATCCATATGCATACATCATAGTAGTCCATCTACACATCTAGATCACAGTATCTAGTCATACATCCATCAACTAGCTAGTGCATGTCATCAATACATCACATCATATAGCATCAAATCAATATCATATATAAGCATTGCATCCATATGCATCTCATAAACATAAAACAATAAAAATATACACATATAATGATTCTAAAAATTCAAATCATATATATGTGTGTGTGTGTGTGTCAAAGTACATGGGCGTATGTCAAAATGCCGATAGGTTATAAATGTATAGGTCCTCAGACCTTACACTCAAAAATGGTACATACATATGATAAATTGTACTACATAGGGCCTATACCCCTTATTTGTGAGTCTCCTCCACCATATCCACACTCCCGATGAGTCCATCTGGAGATGGTACCTATGAACCTCTCAGATATCCCAGTCCTGTGACTAGGCCATGTTGATGACTACCCGGTATCTTGTGTCCTGGTCCTATGTGACCCTATAGCTATGTATTTATTAGGTACTATACCACCTTGTAGTCTGACCTCTCCTTCCAAGAGGGTGATGTGGGCCACATCTTATGCATGCTGCCTAGTACCCTCCTATACGAGGGTGTAAAATCTTTGAATCTTTGTAGCCATGTCCAAACCTATCAGTCCTTGTGCAGTTGGAGTGGTAGGAGCAACTTGAGAAGTCAAGGGATCTCCCCTTTTTGACCGAAGCAAGTCTCACTTTATAGTCACAACATCCAACTGAGATCAGAGAAGATCATATTTCCTAGTGATATTCTCTATATTTTTATCTGTAGTAGCAATATGATCCTAAAGAGCTGCTCTCTCCTCCTGGTATCCCTACCATTACACCTATCCCTCTACAATATGAGCTTGTAGTGCTCCCATATGTACCTATAAGGTGTAAATGAAGGTGTGCCTCCCCAAAATCTATATTTGTACAGTATATAGCTATGACTAAAAGCTAGCCATCTGGGCCCTCAATTGGGATACCTCATAATCAGGCTCATCCTTGTCTTCCTCCTTGACCTGGAGATCCTACCTTACTACTGAAGCCTGATCCCATTCACCCTTTGTCCTCTAATGAGTGCATCAACCCTAAAGATCCTCACCTATTTCCTCTACACTTGCCTCATCCCCAGATCTCCCTAGTGGGCCACCACCTTGCCATAACCTAGTAGTCCACTAGATGTCGTACTCTACTATTGTTCTTGCATCGACCATCCTTGAATTATGGTAGACGTTATCCTTATATCCCAACAATATCACTCGAGGCCATACTAGTTGTATCTTTGCCTTAAGATGACGGTAGACAACTAGCTCATCAAGAATGTCCTAGCAGATCCCAAACTACTTGGTGATGTGCGAGAAGTGGAAGAACTCATGCATGTCGAGCTTACACCCGAGGAGCCATCTATCACATCGTGTCCATATCAAATAGTTCTCCTCCTCCGCCCATGCTAGATAGTCCATGTACGGTAACCATAGAACCTGCCCTAGATTTATCCCTATGAGAGGATCTATGTAGTACTATAAATTATTTGCATAAGATCTGCTCCTAAATCCCTTGACCTCCCTATGCTAGTAAGCAGCATAACATTGGGACTCCTCTACAATGTTGTTGATCTGTAAAGGCATTCCCTAAGGGTGATCAATAGTGATGTGCTCCCACACCCATATCTGGAGTAGCAGAATGCACCTAACTCCCACATGACCTCATTGTGTGATGCGATCACTCATAATAGAGTTGTGTGAGGAGATCACTCCCTCAACAGAGAATCAGTGGCTCCCATGTGGTGCTCGCTAAAATGTCCTGCATTCGTGCCAAGAGGTTCCAAGGGAACCTTGCTCCTGATGTATCCAATATTAGAATATGTATAGTGAGGTACATCAATATGGCCTGCCACTATGAGAAGACTCGTGCTCTATACTAGTGCTTAATAAACATGCCCTCATGCTCAATGTCATCCAAAGCCTCGTCGCTCTAGGCACCAAAACTTTGTTGTAATATTGTAGCCTTCACCATAGTAGGTGAATATGTGATGGCCTCGCAATTGATAGGGATGCAAAAGATATAGTAGACATCCTCCAAAGTGACTGTGATCTCTCCAATCGACAAGTGAAAAGTGTTGGTTTGCGCATCCCAATGGTGAGCCAAAGCGATCATGTAAGACTAATCCTCTTGGATGGATGGAAGTCTAAGCACATAGCCCAGGCCTAGTCAACATCGTCTATCTCACATAGAAGCTAGCAAAAGAGCTTGGAATCCTGCGCTCTAGCAATCAATTAAAAGTAGATAATAACAAAAATTAATTAAAATCACAAAACATAAAAAATGCACTTAAAATGCAAAAACAATTAAAAAACCTCCAAAAAGGCAAAAAAATCACAAATGCATTCAAAATGTTCAAAAAAAACAAAATTTCACTTGGAAAAAATAAAAAATTACAATTAATTCAATCAAAAATACTAAAAAATTAAAAAAACTTCTAAAGCTACTCAATCATGGCTGTCACTAGCAACTGGCAGTAACGATCAAATTTATGACCGTTGGGATTTTAATTCAACCTTGGATGACAATTTTTTCCCCAAATATATGAATTGGGAGCCACAAATTCCACCCTCGACTATTGGAAAAACCTATTTCGAGTTCATTTCCCGTCCCATTCACATCAAAATCAAAAAAATAAACCCTCCCTCTAACTAGCCTAGTCTAAATCCTAACTCGGGTGTGGTTTGTTGCCAATAGTTTAGTGAGTTTATTTTGCCCATTAATTAATTTGGTTCATTTTAAACTTGATGAATTCAAAAGGTAAGGTTCAAAGAGCTACCTTTGTAACACTGGCTCCGCAATTGGTGGACACCTTCAATTCGTCAACCATGGGTCTGGGTGGAAGTTTTGGCAGCGTTCTGTGTCAGGTTTTCACTCTCTTCCTTCAAATTTATCTCTCTTAGCAGCTGGAAAATGGAAATAATGAAAGTGAAAATGACATATTTTTATTTTATATTTTCCTATTTTTTGGCAGTCGCAACTGGTAACTATGGATGCAAAATTAGGGTTTTTCGACTAGAGGTGTCAGCCATGACTAAGGAATTTGGTGGTTGACAATCATAGCTAGCATCCAACAATAAATATCCTCAAAATTTCACCATGAGGAGTTTCAAAATACATAATTAAATATATTCAAAGGTCTAGAACCCTAAAAATTTTCAAAAATAACAAAAAAATCACATAATTCAAAATTCAAATGTGTCTCGTATTCCAACATTTATTATACACACTTGGCGATTGCAGTGACTTGCACTCCATGCAATCTGGCAAGATGAGTAAATCACCATAAGGTCATTTGGGGTAAATTAGTCATCGTTGAATTGTAATGCTTCACTTCAATCCCAAAGAAGGCCATAGCGATCGGACTACTCCACAGGAACGAGGCATTCATTTCAATTCTTCTATGATATTTTTAGCAAATCATATATTATATGTGATTCAACACAAGCCTAATTGGAATTGCTATCATATTGATTCCCTAAGAAGGCCATTATGGTCAGACTGCTCCATAGGATGGAGATATACAATTACTCTTAATGGTTTAACTCACAACTGAAATAGGCCTTGCCGAATAGTACCAGTAGTGCTAAAGTCTTCAATCACCCAAATTATTCATCTGGGTCAAATGACTCGTCGCTTTATTAATTTTCCTACCCTCATCGACTTGTCGCTTGAGGGGGTAGTCATAATATCAATAATCATAATCAAATTCAACAAGAGATCACTCGATCTTGTCAAATTGTGTTCGTCTTATGAATCATTGCCAAAAACTATCATAAGCTTACCCTTTGTTGGGGTAAAAATAAAATATGATAGTTAAGCTAGTAGCTCTTCACATATTAGAAAAATTGTAGTCTAACTACCCGATCACCATGGACATGTAAAAGCTTTTCAAATTAAGCCTTACCTCAGTTGGAGCAATGAATCTAAGATGTACATCCTTTTGTAGGACTGGGGCATCTAATGTTGATCAAATCAATGATCATCATTCAACCTACAACATGAATTTAGGTGGTCTATTTTTGTTGAGCATTGTGCTTTTGTATAGCACATCCCAAAAGGGGCATATTTAGACACCTAAAATACGTCATGTGTAAGGGACTACTCATATGGGCATCCTAATAAATCATATGAATGATCTTGGACCATTCTAAGGCAAAGTAGTGGTTTTAACCACTCAATTTAGGTAGTTTTGGCCTATTCAACCTCAGATATGACTAACACCTATGGCTAGGATTCTAGCTGCACATCAGAGCCATGGCTAGCCCTGAAACTAATTTGAATTCTTGAGCCAAGCCAAATTCAGTTACAATAGCCCTGGCAATGGATTTCAAATGATTTCAAGTGAGGAACCATTCAAAATATTCCTCCCAACTGCTCCAACCTCCTGGTTCTTGATCTTGGCTTCTCCTTGAAGCCAATATTAGGAATTGAGAGTGCTCTAAGAACCCCCTCCAAATTGGGGGAAATTTTGGATGGAGTGTCAATTTACATGCAATAAAGATTTGCTGAATTGGAGAGCCATTTGCAACCCTTGAGAAGTGTCTATATGCTGCCAATTTGGAGAATCATGACTACCTTTTAAGATGTGGGGGTTTCAAGAGTTGACGAGATATTTCAGTAGAGAGATGAGTGTGCCAACCTCATACCTCTTCTGAAAGAGATATCTGATCTATTTTCTTGGACATACAAGGATATTACAGGACTACATCTAAAAATAGTTACTCATAACCTTTCGCTAGACACTTATAAAAATCCTGTCAAATAGAAGCTTAGGAAAATACATCCAGCCATTTCTTTAATGGTTAAAGACAAGTTTCATAAGCTTTTTTATGTAGAGTTCATTATCTCCATCGACTATCCGGAATGGGTATCAAACATGGTACCTGTAGGAAAACCTGATGGAAGGATCTGTATCTGTATAGATTTTAGAGACCTCAACAAAGCAACACTAAAGGATTCATTCTCATTGCCCAACATAGATGCTCTCATAGATGCAAATGTAGGTCATGAGATGCTTTTCCTTATGGATGGTTTTTTTGGTTATAATAAAATTTGAATTAAAATCGAATACCAGCACAAAACCACATTTAAAATACCATGGGGAATATTTTATTACAATGTTATGTCATTCGGTCTTCAAAATTTTGGTGCCACATATCAACGAGCCATGAAATACATCTTCCATGACTACATGCATAAAATCCTTGAGGATTATATCGATGACTTATTGGTAAAGTCATTTCTGCGAGAAGAAAATAATGAGGTTCTCAAAAAGGTCTTCGATCACATGATAGATCACAATGTTAGGTTCACTCCCAAGAAGTGCGTATTTGATGTAACTTTAGAAAAAACTCTTGGGATTCATTATTTCTAAACGAGGGATCAAAGTTGACCCAGTATAGGTCAAGGTCATTCTTGAAATGCATCCTCCCACCAATATCAAGAAACTAAGAAGCCTATGGGGCAAAGTAGCATCCATAAAGCATTTCATCACACAATTATCAAACAAATGTCGACCCATAAATCGACTACTACAAAAGGGGGTCCATTCAAATGGGACAAGGACTATCAAAAGGCCTTTGCTAAAGTTAAGAAATATATAGTAACGCTCCAAGTATTAGCTCCACCAAGACTAGATGTGCCATTTCTGCTTTATATATCAACTACTAACTTTGCATTAGGAACCATGTTAGCCCAAAATAATGTGTAAGATAAAGAGCAAGTGATATATTATATCAGCCACACCTTGGTAAGTTATGAGCTAGGGTATGCATACATGGAGAAGCTATGTTTAGTAGTGGTGTTTGCAACAAAGAAGTTGCATCATTACATGCTAAGTCATATGATGTATGTAATATCCAAACAAAATCCTTTGTAGTATATGATGAGCAAGACATATCATAATACATGTACTGCGAAGTGGATCATGCTATTGACATAATTCGATTTGGAATTCATAAGCCAAGAGTCCATCAAGGGACAAGTCATAGCTAATTAGTTGGCAAAGCAACCTCTTGAATATAGTAAGACTCTCCTCATAGAGCTTCCTAATCATCCAGTCTTTGCATTATCGAAATCTCTTGAACTTGAAGAACCAAATAACAAAGCTGACATGACTTTGTTCTTCAATGGTTTGAAGTGTGAGCAATGGGGTGGTGCAGGAATTGTCTTCTTCATGCCACAAGGTGCTCTAATGCCCTTGTAATTTAAGCTAGACTTTCCTTGTACCAATAATAATGATGAATACAAGGCCCTAATATTGGACCTCCAAATAGCAATCACCATGAATATTAAAAGGCTAAACATCTTTGGTGACTCCCTTCTCATTGTCAACCAGGTTAAGGGACTTCTTCAATGTAGGTGTCCTATCCTAAAAGCTTATAAGGATCTTGCTAACACTTATCTAGCCTAGCTAGAGTGGTACAACATCGAGGTAATCCCTCATACATCGAACATATTTGTAGACACTATGAAATATTTGGGATATTTAATCCCTCAAAATCCATCTATCGATTTTACTACCATTCATGTAAAGAGATTTCACAAGCCATGATGTAGCGTGAGGCTTTCAATAATAAAGAATCAATCAACATGATTCATATAGAACCAAACCATGAGTGGTTTTATAAATCCAGAGACTTTCTCAAGAAGGTACCCTAGGGGTCTTTGATCTTGCAGGGTCTTATGGGGAATGGCACCACCATTCAACACAAGGTTGTATCCCAGTATGCATTTGCGCATGGTGAACCATAAGGGGAACAATTCATCTTGGTAGTTTAGGTAGAAGCTTATCAATATTGTATGTCACAATTGCATGACTTCCTTAAGCTTGGTTTACTCCTGTAGGTATTGTCATGTGCTGCAAAATGTACATTCATATATAAAGTGATAAAGTATGTCTTTTTAGGAGATATCTTTTATCATCGAAGCTATGATGGAGTTCTCCTTCATTGTCTTGAGCCCCAAGAATCATATTGGGAAATATCTTAGGTTCATGACGGTATGTGCGGTGGCCATTTTAGTGGCATGGCCATCATCAAGAACATCCTTTCAATGGGTTACTATTGGCCCACTATGGAGAAGGATTGCATCGCTTATGTCAAAAAATACATTAAATATTAGCATCATGCTAATCTATTACACTTATGATCATAGGCCTTACAACCCATTCAAGCGGCTTGGCCATTTGCTCAGTGGGTCCTAGATCTAATTGGAGATATCTCTCCCCCATCATCAGGTTGACATACATTCATTATAATAGCTACTGAGTATTTTACAAAATGGGTGGAAACAATCCCTTTAACAATGACAACTAGAGCACGTATTGTGGAGTTCATAATTCACAATATCATAAGTTATTTTGGGATACCATCCAAAATAATTTTAGATAATGGAACATCATTCAAGAATAAAAATATAAGGGCTTTAACTTACAAGTACAATATATAACACAGTTTTGCGACTCCATACTATTCACAAGCAAACGGGTAAGTTGAAGCCTCAAATAATATTGTGGTAGCCATCTTGAAAAATATGGTATAAGAAAACCATAAATATTGGCATATACAACTACCTCTTGCATTATGGGCTTACAAGACTAGCATACGGACACCCACTGGGGTAACCCCATTCTCTCTAGTATATGGCATTGAGGCCATTATTCCCTTAGAGTTGGAGATTCCATCCCTATGCATTGCATTGAAAGAGTTCATCAATGATGACACTGCACGTCAAGATCACATCGATCAACTAATGCTTCTTGATGAACATAATGTGAATGCCTTCGAACATATCTATGTTTATAAAGAACACCTAAAATAAGCTTATAAAAATAAATTCCATCTGAGAGACTTTAAAGTTGGGGATCTTGTACTAAAATAGAACCAATAGAGCTCAAACCTGCTGCCACACTTGTGAGATAAATTTATGTCCAACTGGTTAGGTCCATATATCATCTTCAAGAAGATTGGACTGGGAATATATCGCTTGATATTGCTTGAAGTTGCTGAAGAGCCTGAACCTCTCAATATCCTTCATCTTAAGACATTCCATACATAAATTAAAAAAAAATAAAAAACATGGAAAAATTCAAACTCTATAAAAATCAAAAAGCAATAAAATCTAAAAACATTGTAAAATATCAAAATTCAAAAATATTTGCATCATGCATTTCATTTTGCACATGTATTCATTTAATTGCATTGCATTTAGGTATTTCCATCCATCGTACTTTGTATTAGGATAGGTTGTGTTTGCAATATTTCAAATGACACCATGTTTGTATTTAAATCATGCATCTATGCATTATCATCATCCATCGTCCTTGTGAGTAATTGTGTTTCTCAACACAATCCCTCCCATTGCTATGAAGAATATACTAGGGTTTTCCAGTCATTCAACCATACCTAGTGGTCTTCTCATATTTGGTAGAAAGATTACTTTGCATTTGTAGATGTGGTCTAGTTTTGATAGCACTAGCATATCAAAATCCCATCACTAATTAGGGTAAGGAAGGATAAACACTATAAAGCGGTCCTAGCCACTGTAAGTGAAAGGTTTTGTTACTTAATCATTTTGTGATGTGCATGGTCTGGGGTGTTGATTATTGGCAAAAGGAAAAACTCCCTCCTACCCAAGAAATCTCTTGCTTACATCAAAATTAGCAAAATCATAAACTCAAATCAAATCCCTTGTTCCAAAAAAAATAAAATAGAAAATAACAGTGATTTTTATCACTATACATGAGCAAGTATCCCATTAAAATTGAAGAAAAGAAGGGGGTGAAGAGCTTGAATCCCTAGAATGGTCAATACCTAAAAACCACAGGGTTATCCCCAATACAACAATGGGATGAATGAACCCTTCCTGACATTGGGGTAGGTCTAAGAAATTTACAAATGAGCTAGCTTTAGGTGCCCTGTATTGCCTAGTGGTCTAGTTTAACTGCGTCCAAACCTAGGATCAGGTGAGCATGTGGTGATCCTCATTACAACAATGGGTTGAATGAATCCCACTTGGCAATGAGGTAGTCTTATGTCTCATATAATATATTCATTTGCACACATAGGGATACTGAATATCTTGATCTTTCATAACAAAAATTTTATCTTTCAGGAGTCTAGTATAGTCATTATACAACCTTTGATAAGTCAATTAGGGTGTTTGAGTTTCATGGAAAACATAAAAAATTCTCAAATAACAACAAAGCACATCAATCAATCATTAATTTCAATTTATTTTTATGAGATTTTATTTATTAAAGGACATTCACAACATAGGTCAGATACTAGATGGATATCAACAATGATATTTAGACGCTATCTATTTTGTACACATATTTTAACATACAAAATATTATGAAGAGAAACAATATATCATCTTACATCTCACATATGGATGCCTAATTGGTTAATTCTTATGATAAGATTTATCAATTATATTCATGATTGTTATACATTCTATGGTGTCATCCATTAGATTGTTAACTCATACTACATTCATTCCTTATGTCTTAATTGATTAAAGCATACAGGTTCATTTACATTAGATTACATTATGTAAATAATGAATTACACACATTGCATTCATTAGATCATAACATCATAAATTAAATCAATACAACTAAATCAAATAAAACATGCATTTAACATATAACATTGCATCCATATGCATACATCATAGTAGTCCATTTACACATCTATATCATAGTATCTAGTCATACATCAATCAGCTAGCTAGTGCATGTCATCAATACATCACATCATATAGCATCAAATCAATTTCACATATAAGAATTGCATCCATATGCATCTCATAAACATAAAATAATAAGAATATGCACACATAATGAGTCTCAAAAGTCAAATCATTTATATGTGTGTGTGTGTGTCAAAGTACATGGATGTATGTCAAAATGCCCATAGGCTACAACTATGTAGGTCCTCAGAACTTACACTAAAAAATGGTATGTACATTTGATAACTTGTACTACATAGGGCCTATACCCCTTGTATGTGAGTCTTCTCCACCATATCCACTCTCTCGGTGAGTCTTCCTAGAGCTGGTACCTATGGACCTCTTAGATATACTAGCCCTATGACTGACCATGATAATGACTAACCAGTCTCCCGTGTCTTGGTCCTCTATGACTTTGTAGTTGTGGATCTCTCAGGTACTATACCATCTTGTAGTCTGACCTCTCCTTCTAAGAGAGTGACTTGGGCCACATTTGATGCATGTTGCCTAGTACCCTCCTAAATGAGGGCATACAATATCTAAAGCTTTATAGCTATGTCCAACCCTACTAGTCCTTGTGCAGCTGGAGCGGTAGGAGCAACCTAAGAAGTTAAGGGATCTCTTATTGTTGATCGGAGCAAGTCTCACTTTATAGTCACAACATCCAGCTGAGATTGAAGAAGATCATAGTACCTTGTGATCTTCTCTATATCTATATCTATATTAGGAATCTAATCCTGGATAGTTGCTCTCTCCTCCTGGTATCCCTACCATTGCACCTATCCCTTTGTAATCTAAGCCTGTAGTGCTCCCATATATGCTTGTAATGTGGCAATGGAGATGTCCCTCCACAAAATATGCATCTATACAGTCTGTAGTTATGACTACAAGCTAGCCACCTGGGCCCTCAATTGGGATACCTCATCATCAAGCTCATCCTTACCCTCCTCCTCAACCTAGCACTCCTCCCTTACTACTATAGCTTGACCCCATTCACCCTTTGTCCTCTGATGAGTGTGTCGATCCTTAGGATCCTCACCTGTTGCCTCTGCACCTGCCTCATGACTAGATCTACCTAGCAGGCCACCACCCTACCATAACCTTGTAGTCCAATAGGTGTCATACTCTACTATTGTCCCTATGTCGACCAGCCTTGAATTATAGTAGACGTCATCCTTATCTCCCAACGGGATCACTCGAGGCTAGGCTAGTTATGTATTAGCCTTAAGATTGTGGTAGACAACTAGCTCATTAGGAATATCCTGGAAGATCCCAAACTATTTGGTGATGTACAAGAAGTGGAAGAACTCATGCATGTCAAGCTTACACCCGAGGAGCCATCTGTCACATCGTGTTCACCTCAAATAGCAGTCCACCTTTGCCCATACTAGATAGTTCATGTACGGGAACCATAGAATCTACCCTGGCCTTAGCCCTATGATACGATCTATGTAGTATTGTAAATCCCCTATGTAAGACCTACTCCTAAAGACCTTGACCTCCCTAGGCTAGTAAGCAGCATAGCATTGGGACTCCTCTACAATGTCACTGATTCATAAAGGTAGTCCCTTAGGACAATCAATAGTGATGTTCTCCCATGCCCATATCTAGAGTATCATATTGCATCTAACTCCCACATGGCCTTGTTGTGTGATGCGGTATAGCTCATCGTAGAGTTGTACAAGGAAAGCACTCCCCTAGGAAAGAATCAATGGCTCTCGTGTGGTGCTCACTAGAAGGTCTTGCATTCGGGACAAGAGGTTCCAAGGGAACGTCGCTCCTAATGTATCTAGGAGTAGAACATGTATAGTGAGGTAAATCAATACGGCCTACCACCATGAGAAGAATCGTGCCCTATACCAGCGCTCAATAGGCACACCCTCATGCTCAATTTCATCCAGAGCCGCATCACTTTGGGCATCAAAAATATGTTGGAATATTGTAGCCTTCATCATAGTAGGTGAAGATGTGATGACATTGCCATTTAAAGGGATACAAAATATGTAGTAGACATTCTCCATAGTGACTATGATCTCTCCAGTAGGTAAGTGAAAAGTGTTGGTCTGCGCATCCCAGTGGTGAGCCAAAGTGGTCATGTAAAACTGATCTGCCCGGATGGACGAAAGTCAGAGCACGTATCCCAGGCCTATGGAAGTAAACCAAGACTATTAAACATTGTCTATGTCACGTAGAAGCTCATGGAAGAGCTTGGACTCCCACGCTCTAGTAGCCAGTTAAAGCGAGATAATAACAAAAATTAATTAAAATCACAAAAACATAAAAAAATGCACTTAAAAATGCAAACAAATTCAAAAAACCTCCAAAAAGGCAAAAAAAATCACAAATGCATTCAAAATGTTCAAAAAAATCAAAATTTCACTTGGAAAAAATTAAAAATTGCAATTAATTTAGTCAAAAATCCAAAAAAATCAAAAATTTTAAAAAAACTTCCAAAGTTGCTCAACCATGACTGTCACTCATAGCTGGTAACAATGGTCAAATTTTTTACCATTGGGACTTGAATTCAACCCTAGTTGACAACCGTGGGCCCCAATCTATCAATTTGGAGCTGCGCTTCCACCTGTGGCTATGGGAAAAACCTCTTTTGAGGTCATTTCCTATCCCATTCACCTCAAAATCAAAAAATAAACCCTCCCTCTAACTAGCCTAGTCTAAATCCTAACTAGGGTGTGGTTCATTGCCAACAGTTTAGTGAGTTCATTTTTCCCATTAATTAATTTGGTTCATTTTAAGCTTGATGAATTCAAAAGGTGAGGTTCAGAGAGCTACCTTTGTAACACTGGCTCCGCCACTAGTGGACGCCTCTGGTTGGTCAGCCATGAGTGTGAGTGGAAGTTTTGGCAGCGTTCCATGTCAGGTTTTCACTCTCTCCCTTTAGAGATCTCTCTCTCAACAGCTGACAAATGGAAATAATGAAAATTAAAATGACATATTTTTCTTTTATATTTTCCTATTTATCGACAGTTGCAGCTAGTAACCGCAGGTGCAAAATTAGGGTTTTTCGACCGCAGGTGTCAGCCATGACTAAGGAATTTGGTAAAACTAGCTACGGTTGACAACCACGGATAGCATCCAACAATAAATACCCTTAAAATTTCACCATGAGGGTTTAAAAATACAAAATTAAAAATATTCAATGATCCAGAACCCTAAAAAATTTTAAAAAGAACAAAAAAATCACATAATTCAAAATTCAAATGTGTCTCGTATTCAGTCATTTATTCTACACACTTGGTGGTTGTAGCGACTTGCACTCCATGCAATATGACAAGATGAGTAAATCACCATAAGGTCATTTGGGGTAAATTAGTCATCGCTGAATTGTAATGCTTCACTTCAATCCCGAAGAAGGCCATAGTGGCCGGATTTCTCCATAGGAATGAGGCATTCACTTCATTTCTTCTATGATATTTTTAGGAAATCATAGATCATATGTGATTCAACACAAGCCTAATTGGAATTACTATCATCTTGATTCCCTAAGAAGGCCATTACGGTTGGACTGCTCCACAGGATAGAGATATACAATTACTCTTAAAGGTTGAACTCATGGCTAAAATAGGCCTTGACAAATAATACCAGCAGTGCAAAAGTTTTCAATCATTCAAATTATTCATCTGGGTCAAGCGACTCATTGCTTTATTAATTGTCTTACCCTCATTGACTCATCGCTTGAGGGGGTAGTCATAATATCAATAATCATAATCAAATTCAACAAGATATCACTCGATCTTGTCAAATTGCGTTCATCTTATGAATCATTGCCAACAACTATCATAAGCTTACCATTTTTTGGGGCAAAAAGCAAATATGACAGTTAATATAGTAGCTCTATACCTATCAAAATGATTGTATCCTGACTACCTGATCACTGTGGACACGCAAAAGTTTTACAAATTAAGCCTTCCCTTAGTTGGAAGCAATGATTCTAATATGTGCATCCTTTTGTAGGACTAGGGCTTCTAATGTTGATCAAATCAATGCTCATCATTTAACCTACAACATGAATTTAGATGGTCTATTTTTGTTGAGCATTGTGCTTTCGCATAGCACATCCCAAAAGAGGCATCTATAGACACCTAAAATGCATCATGTATAAGGGAATACTCATATGGGCATCCTAATAAACCATATGAATGATCTTGGACCATTCCAAGGTAAAGAAGTGATTTTAACCACTCAATTTAGGTAGTTTTGGCCTATTCAACCTCAGCCATGACTGACACCCGCAACTAGGATTCTAGATGCACCTCAAAGCTGCAGCTAGCCCTAAAACTGTTTTGAATTCTTGAGCCAAGCCAAATTCAATTACAATAGCCCTGACAATGGATTTCAATCAATTTCAAGCGAGGAAGCATCCAAAATCTTCCTCCCAACTACTCCAACCTCCTGGTTCTTGATCTTGGCTTCTCCATGAAGCCAATATTAGAAATTGAGAGTGCTATAAGAACCCCCTCCAAATTGGGGAAAAGTTTGGATTGAGTGTCAATTTACATGCAGCAAATCTCTACCAAATTGGAGAGCCATTTGCAACCCTTGAGAAGTTTCTATATGCTGCCAATTTGGAGAATCATGAATGCATTTGAAGTTATGGAGGTTTTAATATCGTGAGGAGATCATTCATCCATAATTGACCACTTCCACTACAAATTCGAAGAATATACACCGTCAATTCATTCCAGAACATAGAGGCAACCCTTGACCATCAATTCCATAAAGGAATTTGAGATTCAAGCTCTCATTATAAGAGCAAAAGGATTTCTCCTTAGCTGCAGCTGTTAGCTGTGGCTAACAAAGCCAACTACACCTCAAACTTGTGGCTAGGGTTTGACACTTTATTTACCTTATTTTAGTCATAGGATTTTCATTCTAATCATGCAATTAGGTATATCTGACATATATTAGCTTTCATTTATGATTTTGTATGATTAATTGTGAAAATTAGAGGTACCTTTGCTCTATTTTCTCTTATTTTCTCAATTTGTACTAGTTTCATTAGATTTGATTCATTTCAAGTTTTAATGGTATATTACACATCATAATAGCTAGATTTATTGATTTCTTATCGTTATTTATATTAATTTAGATATTTTGTAATCATATTTACAAGTTTCCATGCTTTCTTGTTATTTTTGTCTTAATTCATGCAAATCCCTATCAAGAGCCTCATCATGAGAGGCCTCATTTGCTTCTAATTGTGTTATGTTGTTTCTTGAATGTAGATTTATAGGATTTGAGTATATTCAAAGCATTCTTGGTATCATATTCCTCTGATCAAGTGAGAAGAAGGATTCCTTGAGCCTTAAGCAGTTTGTGTCTACATTATGAGCCTGGGTATTGCACCATCCCCTTTGAGGAGCTCAAAATATTGTATTAATTGTATCAATAATTTGGTATCCCTAAGAGGGACGCATTTGTAAATGATATTTGCAATGATAATATAAATAAGTTTTTCTTTCTTTTTCAATTCATTGTCATTCGTATTTACATGTTTTAATGCTTGGTATATTTGATTCAATAGCCTAGCTACATGCTTTTAGAGTGGTACAAGAAGTGATCTTAATACTTTATGAGAAACATTGGAGTATTCAATTTCAAATCCAAGTCCACGCATGGTATTAACAACCTCATCCACACAAAGTAAGTATGTAGCAATATCTTCCTCATATTCCATATTCAAATATTCAAAAAATTTCTTGTGGTTTTGTAGTTTTGCCATCTTGACTTTTTTATCTCTCTCATATGTTTGATTAAATTTTTTCCATATCTCTTTTATTGATTTGTAGTGCATAACTTTCATAAATTCTACTTCAAGTAATCCACTTAAGATTCCATTCATAGCCTTGGCATTATTCACATGTAACATCTTACCATCTTTATCTATGGGAGGAATAGTTGTAGGTGTGAACCCATCCTCAATGGATTGCCATGTCTCATATCCTTGTGACATTAGGTAAGTCTTCATTATTATACTCCAGAAGGTATAATTATTCCCATTGAAAAATGGTGTCTTATTTATGAGGATCCATTATAATATGCCATCCATGTTCTTGTAATATCTTCCTTCAAGCTGTTAGACTTTTCTGAAGGAACCTACTCTGATACCAATTGAAGAAAATAGGTATATATAGAGAGGGGGGGTGAAGAATATAAGATCAATTTTTACTTTTATTTCTCAAAAAATATTATCCAATATTATCAATGGTAATATCAACGACACTAATTAAAGCAATGCACAAATCATCACACACATGAGAGACACAAATTTAATGTGGTTCACCCAATGTGGGTTACATTTATGAAGAAAATTTATCTTCTAATTTTTCTCAACAAATCTCTTGGGAATCAATTCCCTATTACAATGTTTATGGACCTCTACCCAAAGGAGACACCAATATCTTATACTCTGATTTATGGGTATCTCCCCACAGGAGAACTCTATCCCCTTGCTCTAGTTCATGGATCTCTCTCCATAGGATAACTCTTTCCCATTGCTCTAGTTCATGGATATCTCTCCACAAGATAACTCTATCCCCTATCTGGTTTGTAGATCTCTCTCCACAAGATAACTCTATCCCCTCTCTGGTTCATGGAACTTGATCTAGGAGAACTCTATCTCCTCAACTGGTTTGTGGATCTCTATCCACAAAAGAACTCTATCTCCCTAGCTAGTTCACTAATTTCTTTCCATAGGGAAACTCTATTCCCTATCTGATCTAGTTCATGGATCTCTCTCCATAGGAGAACTCTATGCCCTCTTCTCTATTTTATGTATATCTCTCCATAGGATAACTCTATCCACTCTACTCTTCTCAACTCTGCTCCAATCTACCCCAAGCCTTAACACAAATCTTGATAAAATCAGTAACCAAATCTACTCTCAACTCTATCTTAAATCTGCCCCAAGCCTTAACACAAAGCTTGATCAAATCAAAAACCAAACCTGCTCTCAAATCTATCTTAAATCTACACCAAGATTTAACACAAAGCTTGATCAAATCAACAACCAAACCTGCTCTCAACTCTGTATCAAATCTGCACCAAGCCTTAACACAAAGCTTGATCAAATCAACCTCAATGTTGCTTCAAGTCTTCTCAAAATACTTGCTTAAATCTGCCTTCAATACTTCTCAAAGGACTTGCTTAAACCTTCCCTCAATCCTTCTCAAAATACTTTCTCAAATCTTCCTTCAAGCCTTCTCAAAAGACTTGCTTAAATCTACCTTCAAGCCTTCTCAAAATACTTTCTTAAATTTGCCTTCAAGCCTTCTTAAAATACTTGCTCAAATCTGCCTTCAAGCCTTCTCAAAAGACTTGCTTATATTTGCATTCAAGCCTTATCAGAAGACTTTCTCAAATCTACATTCAAGTCTTATCAAAAAACTTGCTCAAATCTGCCTTCAATGCTACTAAAAAAACCTGCTAAAAATATTTCCAAATATTGCATACAAAAACAACTTAAATCTCTTTTAAAAAAGCTTTCTTCAAATAGAAAAATTCTACTTAGAATTCATTTAACCTCTAGAACATATAGAGAATGATATGCTCTATCAAAAACCCAATATGTTCTTCACATTCATAAATCTTGCATTCAATCAATGCAATCTCTATGTCTTGCAAAATCCCTTTCAAATCAAATAAAAACAGTGTATAATTTATTTCCCAAAACTGATCTATCTTTCTTACAAATTTTCTCTCAAATATCAATCACACTCATGCAGAAATTTCGTTCACAAAATTGATCTCAAACACTTTCACAATTGCTTTCAATTTCTCTCAAACCAATATTCAAAAGGTTTCACAATGATGCACTAACTTGTCTTCAAACCTAGTACAAGTAGTTCACAATTACTAGCACAAATGTCTCAATCTCTTTCAACAATAGAAGCATAATTTTACTCTCAAAATCTATTCCAAATGTTTCCAAAACCATTCAAAAATGAAGTACAAACCCTAACTCAAATATTTCCAACAATGCATACCAAACAACCCTTTTATCTCCACCTTATGTTTCAAAAATATTTACTCAACAAAATACTTTAAATAAGGAATGATGTGTCCATACCTCTTAATTTGCTCTTATGGAGATATATCTTCAAAAAACTTTCTCACAAACAACTGATTTTTCTAGTTCCACTTCAGGGGTTAGATAGCAAAATACTTTCTCAAACCATCCACATGAACTTCCTTCTCAAAATGTGTGCACAATTTTATTCCAAACCAATGCACTATAACTCTCTTGGTTTTTCAAAATAAAAAATCAGATCATGAACCAAGTCCTTTAATATTAATGCAAATATTACAAAAACTAAAGACACATTTTACACCTTTTATATCCCACTTTCATAAAATAATTTCCAAACCACTTAATGACCCATAACACAGATTTACAATATTAAACCAATCATTTACACCTTATCACTCCTAATTTTGCATATATAAAAATAAAACTTAATGACAACAATACCTAAACCTCCTAACATAGTGCATGACCACTTACGCTAGCCAAGTAGTTGAGAACTAACGTATAGGCCTCCACTCTTATTTCCCTCTGGAGCATTCATCGAAAAAATTAAACCCTTCAAAACTGGTGCTAGGGAGAATCAGATCGAAAACCTTTGCCTCACAAATAGCTTAGCACGATTCTAGCCACCGCTGGGCTACCCTGGCAGATGACATCAAGGAATAAACACAAATTATTTATTTTGTTCTCCTTTTGCACTCTGAAATCAATGTTGTCCTCTCTTCCTTATTCACTATCACCACTTCGCACAAAAATCGAAAATCAAATATGGGTAACCTTTATTTCCAAAGTATTAGGGGTATTTATATGTTTCCATGCACGTTTTAGATGTCGACCCTCTTTCAAATTTATTTTGAAATAATTTGAATTATATTTAGCACCATATAAATTTATACTTAGGTATTATAATATTTTTTAAAAATATTATAATAAAACCTCTTGCCTTGGGTCTTTTTCCACCAATGAGAAGTCCTATATTTTCTTTGCAATTAAAAATCTCCCTTTGTTTTTTATTTACCAAATGAAGCCCTTGTTACTTTCAAACTCTCTTAATAATATTTAAATTTAAAATCTAAATATTATAATCCTTTTCTTCAAAATTCTCGTTGCTTGCTTTCACAACCATGGAAAATTCCTTTGCATTTATTATTTCAACCTTGAAGACAAAACTCAAAATTTTCACCTTTGACATCAATGACAACACTATACTCAAAATTTCCATCAAAAACCCTTTCTTAGTAAACAAATTATGGCACTTTGTATCTTCTATGGCCACCTCAAAAAAGAGGGTGGATTTACTACTTGTGTACTACCACTTGATTGAGCAGAGCCTCTAGCACCTACACAATCAAAACAAGGAGTTAGTAGCACCTATGTGCCTATCTTTATTAAGCCCAAATTGATAAAAAGAATGCAAGAAAGGAAACTTGAATTATAGCATGGAAATAGAGCTAAAATAAGATAAAAATAAACAAAAAATAATCTTACCTAAATTTTTGGTTCTTTGGTCTGCAATTGAGTGAAATAGGTTCCTAAAGGGAACCACACCCCAAGGTGTGGTCTTGATTATCAGTTGCAACCCACCCTATGGTCAACTCTGGCTTGACCCAATAGAGATTACCTTTGAAGGAATTTTTCTTCTAGTTCTCTAGAGGCTCTGGTCCAAATGTAACAATCATCTGAGTCCACACCTACACGTAGTTTACAAAATAAGGAGGTACAAGAAGAGGCACACGAAAGCATCCATGAGGTTAGCACAAAGAATGGCTTGAATGTAATGAGGGCTAGAATGATTTTAGAAAATTTTTGGTTAGCAATTATCTAATTATTAAAAAAGGAGAAAATGACCCCTTATTTGTAGAAAATTTCCAAGGTTAGAGGTGTCCTATGAGATTTCCAATGAGGTGAAAGGGTGCACCATGCCTTATTAATGCTCTTGGGTGGAAGAAAGTCCACTTCCACCCACATGCATTAAATGGGAATGGGTGCACCATACCACATAAAAGCATGGGGGTGAAAAATTTCTCACCCTCATTATGGCATGTGGGTGCAAAATCATTCATGTCATAAATGCATTGAATTAAGAAAGTCTTCATGGCATTTAAGGCATTAAATGGGCATGGGTATGTGGATAGTAGGGGGTGAGGTAGGCTAGGGTGAGGTGGAGCTAGGCTAGAGTCAAAGGGTAGACTAGGTGAGGTGGACCTAGGCTAGGATAGAGGTATGGTCACATGGTGACCAGAGGTTAGGTGTAGGACGAGTCTTAGAGAGAAAAAGGAGCTAAAGTTGATGAATAGTGTTTTTAGGCCAATTAAGCAGATTTTTAGGATCTTTTTGCAAATTAACTTAATATTATCACTACACAAGGGATAATGTGATATTTTTAGGTGTCCACAAAAATGAAATTAGTATCAAATATCTCTTCAATTTATTTCTTTATTTCTTCTATAAGATCATTGTAAACCTTCATATTTAATCCTACATTAGAAATTATGATATGATACTTTTCTTTGGCTTTCTCATTTTCAATGGTTTTCTTTGAGCTTTACTACAATAGGAGAATCAACATCTATAATAATATTATAGTATAACCTATGAATTCAAGTAGCACTTGTAAGACACTTTTTAATAAAATAAAAATGCATCTAATAAACCAAAGATCTACATTTAATAAAATGCATTGTAAAGGAACAATCCAAGCATAACATGTCCATCCCAAATTAAAAAAAAAAACTAACCCCTAAAATTAATGAGACCATTAAAAAACCTAATACCTAGAACCAACATAAATCCTATACAATAATTTGTTTCATCTAAACAAAAATAAAATCTCGAAACATCTAGTCAAATCATAAATGAACTAAGTTTTTTTTTTTACCATAATCTTAAAAGGGTTCTCAAGCAATAATCTCTACAAGGACCTACACCTTTTGAAGTTATGAAGTAGACATATAAATGATAATTTAAATTAAACATTAATATCAAAAGAAAATATTAAATTATACATAAAATTATTTAAATATGTTAAATGAATCCATTTTATACTATACTCAACTCATATTATATTTGAGAATATAAGATGTTGTTAATGGTAAAGGAGAATAAACAAACCCCTTATATATAATACTTATAGGCTTAAATTAAATGATTATTTTAATGTTATATATAATATATTGGTAAAGTAGTGAATACAGGACAATTGATACTCAATTATACTGTTATCTCCCCTTAAATAAATAAATAAAATACTTACAGGGGTAACCTCGTCGGGTTTAATAATATTATATATATGAAAGTTAGTAATTTTTTATTGGAACCAAAAAATATATTAAATAAATAAAATAGGTTAAAATAAAAAGGAGATAGAGTGATCACAGCTCGGGCCGCAAGGCCACCCACACAATAAAAATAAAAAATACAACCAAAGAAACCAAAATACAAATACAAAACCAACCCTTAAAAGGGTCAACAAACAACATAACTAAGCATAGGAAGCCACAATTGAGGAGGGGGGGATCATTCTTTGGTCCAAAAGAGCCCGACCCATGAGGATTATCTATAGGTGGATCGATAGACCAAGAGTTATCAAGAGCAACAATGTTCATCAAAGGAACCATAATACCTCAACCAGGGGGAGTAGAATTGATCAAATTTGAAGGTGAAAATGGAGTAGAATGAGTAGGAGAAAGAAACGTAATCAATCGAGGATATGGGATAGGGCTCCAACCAGTACCATGACTAGTCGAGCAATGCATAAGACTCTAACTACACTATAAAGAGCATGAACACAAATGATGCCTACTATGAGAATTGGGAGAAGACCGAGCCCTATTGTGAGCATTGGCAGAATGAACTAAGGCCAAAGAACATTGCCTCCTTGACCTACTATGTCGAGGCCTCAAATAAATTGAGGGACCTTGAGGCAGAGGGAGGTCAGGAAAAACCCGACTGATAGTGCATAGAGCCTTGCACCAATACTTGATAAGATTCATCAAATGCACCAACTCATGTGCCACCTTGGAAGCCTATGAATGGATATAAAAAGTAATAGTATAAAGCATCGTAATATTTTCATTTATAGAAAAGTTAAAGGAAATTAAATCTCCAAAATAGATAGCAACATTCCTATATTTTCATAGTTGAAACAAAATTATCACATGAAAGAAATTTCATAGAGCAACAATATAAGTAGGCCAACAACTATTATCACTAAAAAATATCATCTTCCATATGAAGATCTCATGATGAAAATGTTTAAACAATGAGTGAATCCAATCCCGGACAAACTATGCATGAGGGAAGAACCAAAATAAATTCTTAAATTTTTTAAAATGACCACAAGCAGGACAGTTAGGAATAGGAAGACCAACCTTATTGAGTCTCTCTCTCGTAGGAAGACCTTGATAAATAAGAGACCAAAGAAAAAATGTGATCTTAGGTTCAATATTAGAATGCCAAATACAATTCAAACAAGCAATCCAAGTATAGGAGGTAGAGTGAGTCTACCATATCTCATTAAGCTTGTCAATACCAAAGGAAAAAGGACTAATAAGTTTGTAAAGCAAGGAAGAAGAGTAGTTCTTGAAAGGAGTGTCTACATTACAACACCAATCCCTCCACCATGCACTCGAGTGTTGAAGGCCAAGCTTATGCAACATGACATTAGGCACAAGCTCCTAGATCTTAAGAATAAAAGGAAGATCTAAGTTTTGAATTTTAAATTTACGCTTGAGGGTAGGCCAAGGAATCCAATCCCGAGAATGCACTAAATATTTAATAAAGCAAATGCCTTTGCAAAATAGCCTCAAAGCTTTAACCCTTGGCATATCAACAAGAAGAACCAAAGAGTTAGAAAAAATAGGAGACCACCAAATGTTTTGAGAATTGAATGAAATACCATTACAAAAACCATCACCAATCCATCAAATATGTGGTTTTATTACCTCAAAATCCTGCCAAATACTTTTAACAACAAAGGAACCTTGAATCTTAATCAAGGTAGAAGTAATGATAAGAGTATGAAGGCCAGTATTAGCCCAATATTTATGCCCATAAGGCAGACCTAAAGAGATACAATGGTGAATTAAAACTTTCTAGGCTCTAGGGCCTTCTATAGCTTTAACCATCCACTTGGCACACAAGGAAATGATTTACTTGTAGATGTCAATGATACCCATCCCATCCTTATCTGTAGGCATGCAACAAATATCCCAATAAACTCGATGAAAAACCTACAAATTATTCCCCTTGGCATAAATAAAATCCCTAAGGATTCTGGCCAACTTATTATAAGAATTCTTAGAAGGGGCCCAATAGGAGGAATAGTAAACATGGGTGGTAGCAAGAATCTTAGTGCAAACCTAAAATTTACCAGCAAGAGAAAAGGGAAACAAGGCCCAATAGGAAATCTTATTTTCAATTCTATCAATAACACATTGTCATAGTTTAGAGGGCAAGTAGTTAAAAACAAAGGGAATTCCTAAGAATTTAAAACACTCACCCCTTTGAATCCAATGCCACAAGAAATTTCTAAGCCAAGTAGGTAGATTAGAAGAAGTAAAGTAGAAACAAAGAGACTTATACCGTTGGATGTTGGAACCAGAGGCCTTATAAACAAAAGTAGTTGAAGCAAAAACCTCATCCTCACTAATAGTGATAAAATAATCATTTGTAAAATACCAATTAATAAGTTGAGTAGACATATCAGGAAAAATAATACCTTTGATCAACCCCTTAGACATTTGGCTGGCAAGAAGATAACCAAAAGCTTCAATTACAAGGATGGAAAGCGAGGGTTCAAATAACAACCCTGGATTATAGAATGAAACAAACCAAAATCCTCTGACTTATGCCCATTAATAATAAGACACGAAGAAGCATTAGCAAACAACATAATGATGACCTTAATGAAAAAGGGCCCAAACCTAAGACCTTTCAGCATGCCAAGAATAAAATGCCACTTAATACGATCATAATATTTCTCAATGTCAACCTTAAGAAAAAGCGACTTTTGGCCAAAGATGTGCCCATTCTAAACCTTCCTAGACAACAATAATATTATCCAAGATATAACACCTTTTAATGAAACTTATCTACACCGAAATAATAATCATAGGAAGAATATTCTGAATACAAAGAGCTAGAGCCTTGGCCAAGATCTTATAAGAAACATTAAGTAGAGTAATAGGTTTCCAACTGGTGATAAGCTCAGGATTACCCACTTTGGTAATGAACTTAATATTTCCATGATTGATAATACTACCCATAAAGTTATTGACTAATGTTTCATTATAGGCATTGAGCAGATCAGGCCCAGTAAACTTCCAAGTGGTTTTATAAAACTCATAGGGAAAGCCATCAAGACCAGGGGACTTATCATCTGATATAGTCATAAGATAATTATAAAGCTCAACATGTGAAAGAGGAGCCTCACATAGATACTTGTTATAAGTAGACAACTTAGCAGGAAAAACATCAAGACATTGCTGGAGTGTCATCTAACATTCTAGAGAATCATATTGCGCTTGAAAGACAATTTTATAATGATTCACAAAGTCCAAGGTGATATCAGGAAGAGAAGTTAGCCTATCATGAGAGACTTGAATAATCTTGATCTGGATTCTAGCTTGCCTGGAATGAAGAGATTTGAAAAAGGCTTTGGAAAAGTGATCACCCACCCTCAACTAATTTAGATGAGCTTGAAGTTGAGCTCCTTGGCTTCATATCATTCATGAAGCATAAGCTAGTGGTAAAAACTATAAACCTTAGCTTGCAACTGCTAGTCGTACGGATCATTTTCCAACAAAGATAAATTCTATTGATACCCCTTCATGATAGCTAGATGAGCACTCTTTCTAACATATGCCATTTGCTTGCCAAAATATTGCATGAAAGAGGTAGTACAGATAATGACCTCATTCCACCAAGAAATCCAATTGACAGAATGAGAAGCCCAAGGTAATAAATTCTAGATTCTCTAAATCATAGGAATTGTGCCAAGGTGTTGGAATATAGAAGTATTTAAATAGAATTGATTGCACAAAAAATTGAATTGACGACTACTCCACTCAATTTGGAAGGAAATCAAGAAATGATCTGATAGGAAGAATTGATCCCACATTGTCACAATCTTATTGTTGGTAGTGGAGAAGGAAAAAATTGTTTCTCTAACATCATAACTTGATCAAGATGCTTATAGACTCTATCATTACCAACACGAAAATTGGACCACATGAACCAAGGTGGAGGCATGCATTTACATCGGCAAAAAGGGGATAGAAAAGATCCCATCTGTGCTTAAGAAAAAAATAGGCCTCATGCTAACCAACGCACTAGTGCATCAAGATGTGGTAAATTTTATCTTCAGCATGCTCAACCATATTAAATTCACAAAAAATAAGCCAATACGTCATCGAAAATTGATCAGCTAGGTACCACCAAAGGGAAAAACGATTGGGTCCATCTAGGGTGTTCCAATTAATATTCAACAAAATCCAAATCACATGATGAGAGGGATCCTTGTCAAACCATAGTATGCAATCCTTAAATTTGGAGGAGATTAAGATAGAAGCACCACCCCGACCATATTCATGGTGAGTAGTGAAGTGCACAAATGATCCTGCAATACAGCTAAGAGAAACATCTAACAAAAAATCAAAGATTTTAACTTCTTGTAAGCAAATAATATCAACATGGCCAATACTTTGTAGAGCAAATTTAATAGAAAATTTTCTTGAGGACTCTATAAATTCCCGAACATTCCATGAAAGGAAATTCACGGAGGAAGAATATCCATGGAGCCATCTTCCAAAGGACTACCCAAATTTTTAGCCAGCGCCAAGAAACTATTAAACAAAGAGGTTTGAGAAGGGTGAAATAAATCACCAAAAATCAAAGGACAACTCTTACCCTCATTATCTCCCCTCGATGATGGTGAGCCATCCCGAGATGGACTATGCGAACGCTTAAAGAGTGGAGGTATTGTTTGTGATTTCCTTTCCTTTGAGGTGGATTTTTGCTCTGGAGGTTTCTTAGCAGGAGGAGCCTAAGGAGTCGAGATAGGATGCATAGGGACAACAAGAGGCTGAAATGGTGGTTGTATAACCCTATCTCCACTAGAAAGTGTCGATTTAGGGTTGGCCACCCCCTCTTATTAGAGACCATGATCCAATCATCCTCAACAAAGGGTTTGGTAGGTGAAAGCACACTAGGAGGAGCAAGGGAAACCATCGAAGGTTTTCGAGAAACCAATAAATAGTCCTTGATATGATGCAAATTAGATTGATACCAAAAGCAAGTATTAGGCAAATTAAAGTAAACAATTTTTTGCATAAAACACTATGTCCCAACCTAAATGTCGATAAATTATTTGAGATCCTATGTAAGATCAAGCTCAACACAAATTCTTTTACCGGGCCATGCCGAGAAAAAATGTTCTTCTTCTTGACAAATCACCCGACCAATGGGTTTGACAATATCAATAATAAACACCCATAAGGGCAGTGAAAGACTAGGGAGTTCAAGCCAAATTGGGACTTTCAAGGCAACTTGTTTTGAAACTCGAAAAGGAGTCCAAGGAGAAAGGACCATCAAAGTATTGCAAACAAACCAGCAATTGGACTTAGCAACCATAATTTGCACTTGCGAGGGTTCTTTAAGGAAAGAAAAAATAAAGCCTTTGGTAAGATTGTAGATACCCGCAACCACAAGGCCATGAGCTTCCCAGTGAATTTTAACCCAGTTCTGAAGATATTCTTGTGGTGAGATTCGACCAACAAAATAAGCAATAAGACAATGATTCTCATACCATTTTACAATTGGAAAAATAACATCAAAAGAGAGTATAGTCTCTAGAGAAGACTCATTACATCGTCCACTATTGAAGCAGAACAAAAAATTGCACACCCAAAAATCCCAAATTTGCATTCAATATTTTGGAATAACACTACACAGTAACATCTCGCAGGCTTTACAATAACCAGCGCTTGGCTTGGTTCATAGAAATTGGCGCACCGGCTCAATTTTCTCTACACTCTATGCAATTCCCTAATTCTGCATCCTTAGCCTATTACAATGACTAGGTTTTTATAGAGGACCCGACCCTCTGTCACTAAACAACGGAGTGCTCTGTAGCCACCTGCACCTCGATCCTCTGAGTCATTATTGCACTTCCACTGCAATCGCCGCCTGACTTCTATTAATTGTCACATTACTCCGCACAACTCTTCGTTTCCATTCCACAACTGGTCGTTTTTGCCTTTCACATGACTCTTGGTCTTCGCTTGCTCCCACTGCACCTTGGTGCCACGTGTTGTTCCGTGCTGCCATGTGTCACTCCATGACCCCCATCTGTAACGGTCCCTGTAACCGTCGGTCCCTTTCGAGTCGTGAAACAGCATGTCGTGATGTCGCGACATCTTCTCCATTTTGTTCGTCCTCTTCTCTTTCGGTCGCGATATCGCGACATTTTTCTTCCTCATCTCCTTTCTCTTCTTCAAGTCGTGAAAATGCGACATGTTGCGAAATCGTGACATCTTATCCTCTCTGCTTCCTCTCACTTCTTCGGGTCGCAAAAATGTGACATGTCACAAAATCGTGACATTTTCCTCCGTTGGCTCCTTCTTCGCCTCCTGGTCATGAAAATGCGACATGTCGTGAAATCGTGACATCTTCCTCCCTTGGCTTCTTCTTTACCTTCTGGTTGCAAAAATGCGACATGTCACGAAATCGCGACATCTTCCTCCCTTGGCTTCTTTGCTTGCCCTCTGGTTGCAAAAATGTGACATGTCGCGAAATCGCGACATCTTTCTTCCTTGGCTCCTTCTTCGCCTTCTGGTCACAAAACTGTGACCTATCGTGAAATCGCGACATCTTCCTCCTCGGGCTCCTTCGCTTGCCCTCTGGTCGCGAAAATGTGACATGTCACGAAATCACGACATCTTTCTTCCTTGGCTCCTTCTTTGCCTTCTGGTCGTGAAACTGTGACCTGTCGTGAAATCGTGACATCTTCCTCCTTGGGCTCCTTCGCTTGCCCTCTGGTCACGAAAATGCGACATGTCACAAAATCGTGACATCTTTCTTCCTTGGCTCCTTCTTTGCCTTCTGGTCGCAAAACTGCGACCTGTCGCGAAATCGCGACATTTCTTTCTCCTAGCTTTCTCTCTCCTTGGCGGGTCACGAAACTGCGACATGTCACAAAATCGTGACATCTTCTCCTCTGCGCCTTCTCTCTCTTCTGCGGGTCGCGAAACTGCAACATGTCATGAAATCATGACATCTTCCTCTTCCACTCTTCATCCTGCCTTCAAGTCGTGAAATCTCAACATCTTCGCTTTTAGCTTCCTCTTTCTTTCTTAGGTCGCGAAACCATGACATGTCGCAAAATCGCAACATCTTTGCCTTCCGTACTCTCCTTCTGCTTTTGGGTCGCGAAACCGCGACATGTCGTGAAATCGCGACATCTTTGCTTGCAGCCTCCTCTTGCCTTATTGGGTCGCAAAATCACGACATCCTTGGCACCCTTGCTTCTTTCTCCATTTTGTGTTGCGATATCGCGACACATTTGTTGTCGTGATATCGCGACAGCTTCTCCTCGCTGACTCCTCTGCTCCACTTGTGTTGCGATATCACGACACATTTGCTATCGCGATATCGCGACGGCTTCTCCTTGCTAGCTTCGTTCTCCGCTTGCGTCGCGATATCGTGACACACCTTCTGTCGCGATATCGCGACAGTTTTTTTCATTGGCTCCTTTCTCCACTTTGTGTCGTGATATCGCGACACTTTTTCTGTCGCGATATCGTGACCTATTTTTCTCCTTGCCTTCTTCGGCTTCTTCTGTCGCGATTTTGTGACACGTCGCGAAATCGCGACATCTTCCCTTCTTAGTCAACTTTTCAGAAGTGGCCCTTCTGCCACTGGATGCTTCTGCATCAAGTGCCACTGGATGCTCCTGCATCAACTATTTTTGGAACAAACTTTCGAGTTTGCTTTAACTCCACAAAGACCACTATCCGTAGCAATGGTTACAGTTGTAGATGATGAGACCATTGAAAGGAGATCAACCATCTAACTTACAATAATAACAATATTCAATACCAAAACAACTGAATTTACAAATTACAACAAACCCAAACCCAAACCCAAACCCAAACCCTAGAAGAGGAGCTCTTCATACTTTTCGGAGTCTCCGCACAAACAAATTTCACTCTTAACCCAAACCCAAACCCTAGAAGAGGAGCTCTTCATACTTTTCGGAGTCTCCGCACAAACAAATTTCACTCCTGTGTTAAAGATAAACCCGGTCTCCATTGAATGTCTTATTGTATCCGTAAAGAAAATATTAAAAGAAGGTGCTCGCAATGCCTTCAAAATCTTGAAAAGCCATTGAGAAAGCATATAAACAAACACTTTCTTCGATGATCTAAGCCATACAGATGTAAAACGGTTGCGTCAGCCACGCCAAGGAAATGCAGTATGTGATTTCTTAAATGCGAAGCCAGTTGAATTAAAGTAGAAGCTGGTGACTCGTGGCCGTTTGAGAAATGTTGTTCTATCATGCCTCTCAAAAATCTGATTGCATTTACGAGGGATTGCTCTTTTCTTAAGACATGTGTCTAAACTTTAAGAGGACGCTACGATCCCACCGGGGAAGAACGGCTTCAACTTCACGCATACACGACTCACTTTTGGCTTCAAAGGGAAATCAGTTCCATATATATTTAAACACAAGAGGAACCCATAGTTATGCAATTCGCATTCTTCATCCTCTTCCTCTTCTGGTCTTCTCTGTTATACTAGAGGCCGCAGCAGCATCAACTATAAAGAGAAGAAGAATAGTTATTGATGGCTTTCCATAGCAGTGCCACATCAATATGGGTGACCACTGTAGCCATTTGTTTGGCAACCGTCGTGGTAATGTGCGAGGGGCAGTATAACAATGAATACGAGTATAATTATGATCCCGTGCAGAATTACAGAATGCTGCCCAAGCCGAAGGCGACCGTGCGAGAGAGGGCTTTGTGCATGGGGAAGAAAAGCAGGTGCCAGTTGTGATGGGAGGAGAAGATAAGTTTATTACTTCATCCCTCCTCTCTGCCGATTGCAAATACTGCAAGTATGGCGAAGATGGGCCTCATTCTTCCATTTTGTCAGAGTTTGCTCTGCATCCCGTGGAGACATTGAGCACAGATTGCACAAGTGGGAACGCCAACGGTGGCATCGTATGTCGAAGATAAACGCCAATATGTTTTTAAAGTTTAAACCACTAAACTCCGTTATAGGAGAATAAGAGTTTTCTTAATAAGTTTGAAGTGGTGAATTTTTATGGCGGACCCAGCTACGGTGAAAGTTGGTGTAACATGCATCTAAATAAATGGGGGAGATTTGTCCCGTGGAGCCAAGGTAGATCAATATTTGGTGTATTTTGTTGAAGTTTTAACAGAAACTGGTGTTATTTGATGTTGGTGCTCTAAGAGGTTTTCTTGTTATTTGAAACTACGTAAAAACTAATGACATACTTTTAATAAAGTCTTATTTAGAAATTGAATAATACGGTGCTCTGAGAGGTTTTCTTGTTATTTCAAACTACGTTCTTCTAATAAATTTTTATTAATGAAATGCTAATGGGATTTTGAATTCTTATTAATGAAATTGAATAGTACGAAGCTAATGGGATTTTGACCAGAAGCTTCGCTCCAAGTGTTGCTTGTTAACTCAAACACCGAGCATAAACAATACTACATTGAAAGGAGACAATTGATTAGTTCAAAAAAATTATATTTGAAGATGGAAAGAGAATCAACAGACTAAAAAATACACAAGAGACACTATTATTAAAGTAGAATAGAAGAACAAAAAAATTATATTTGAAGATGAAAAGATAATACATAGACTAAAAATAACACAAGAGAGACTATTATTAGAGTAGAATAGAAGAAGATGGGTGTTGGAGCTGCATTTGTAGAAGAGAGTTTGATGAAAGCCTAAGAATTATAGAAGGTTGACACTAATTATTGATAAAATTTATTTATTTTCGATATTCTTGTAAATTTATTTTGACAATGTTTATAAGTGTTTCATTAAAATTTGGGGTTATAATAAGTTTTGCATCTAAACTGATATAATATCTTTCAATCTTAGAAGACCTCTAAGACAGGAAAATGCAACTTAATTTAAGGATTCTATAAAAATATCTGCAACTTGACCATCTATTAGATAGTTTTAGAGATGAATAACTTGTTGTTGAATGACTTGTTAACGTGATGATGGTAGACATCAATGTGCTTAGTCATTAATATGCTTAGTCTTGGCATGGAACATTGGATTGGTTTGTTCTAGTATTCTTGGATGATATTTTGATTTACTCTCGGTCTAAAGAAGAACATGACCAACATCTCAAGTTGGTGCTAGAAGTACTAAGGGAGAATCAACTATATGGTAAACTATCCAAATGTGAGTTCTATACTTCACAAGTTTAGTATTTGGGACACATTATCTTAGTAGAAGGAATTGTTGTGGACCCAAAGAAGATTGAGGCCATACTAAGTTGGCCCCCACCTACAAATGTGACTAAAGTTAGGAGTTTCATGGGACTCACGAGCTACTATAGACATTTTGTGAGAGCATACTCTAAAGTTACCTATGCAATCACCAATCTTCAGAGAAAGGGAAAAGAGTTCAAATGGATGGATAAGTGTGAGGCCACATTTGAGGCTCTAAAAAATAAGTTGATGACAACATTGATTCTCAATATCCTCGATCCACTTGGGAATTTTACCGTGTGCACTAATGCTTCTCTAGAAGGTTTGGGAGGAGTATTATCTCAGGAAGAAGCCATGGTGGCCTATGAGTCTAGAAAACTTAAGAAGCATGAGGTAAACTATGCCACTCATGATCTAGAATTAGTAGCAGTTGTGCATGCCTTAAAGGCTTGGAGGTATTATTTGTTGGGTGGACCTTTTGAGCTAAGAATAGACCATCAAAGTCTAAAGTATATTTTTACCCAACCTATGTTGAATGTGAGATAGAGAAGGTGGGTAGAATTCTTAGTGGAATATGACTTTGGTATTAAGTATATCAAAGGGAAAGAGAATAAGGTTGCAGATGCCTTGAGTAGAAGAAGGCATATAGCTGCCTTAACCTAAAGCCATATTAACTTGATGGATAGGGTCAAGGAAATGCAACTATAGGACCCATATTGCATAGAAATTTAGGATAAAATGGAAGGAATTCCTAAAGAAAGCAAGGGGTTCAACATAAAATATGGGCTTTATGCTTCAAGGATTGGGTAGTCATACCCAAATCAAGTGATTTAAGGAGAATGATTATGCAAGAGGCACATAATTCTCCCTATTCTGCCCATCTAGGAGGGTCAAAAATATATGAAAATATGAAAAATATATTCTATTGGGCTGGGATGAAGCAAGACATCACTAAATTTATAGCAAGATGTTTAGAATTCCAGAAAGTGAAGGAAAAATATCATCACCCAATAGGAAAATTGTACCCACATGAGATACCTACACAGAAATGGTAGGTAATCTCTATGGAATTTATTGTGGGGCTACCTAAGAATAGGTTCCAACATGATGCTATCTTGGTAGTGGTTGATAAGTTGACCAAGGTTTCTCACTTCATACTAGGAAACATCAAGGATGATGCACCCATAGTGGAAAATAAGTTTACCAAAGAAATTTTTAGACTACATGAGATTCTTGAAGTAATCATATCTGATAGGGATTCTAGATTCACGTCAAAGTTTTGGTAGGTTCTTCATCGTGTAGTGGGAACTAAAATGAATATTATTTCTTCATATAATCTTGAGAAAAATGGTTAAAACAAGAGGGTAAACCATATTTTAGAATATATTTTGTGCATGTATTGCATGGATCAAAATTTAAAATAGGAAGACTTCTTGCATCTTCTAGAGTTTACCTATAATAATGGATACCATGCATCATTGGGGATGTCCCCATTTGAAGCCTTGTATGGCAAGAGATGCAGAACCCCTCTATCATGGGATAATCTAGAATATCAAGTAATGATTGGACCAAACACTATCCAAGAAATGGAGGAGCAACTTAGAGCAATTTGACTTAGGCTCAAGGAAAAGGTCAATCACTAAAAGAGCTATGCAAATCTAAAAAATTCACCAAGAAAATTCTTTGTAGGAGATAAAGTCTTCTTAAGGGTAAGACCCATGAAGAGTTCCATCAAGTCAACAAAGTTAGATCCTCACTATTTGGGGTCCTTTGATATCATTGGGAAGATTAGATCTAGTAGCCTATAGGCTTGCTTTGCCACCCAACCTATCAAAGATCCACGACACTTTCCACATATCCCTACTTAGGAAGTATGTTGCTGATCCTACTCACATGTGGAATATTTCTAACTTGTAGATGATAGATTTTACAACCATTGAGGTGTAGCCAGTTAATATTCTAGGGTTTTATTTCAAGATGTTAAGGAAACAAACCCTAGACCAATGTAAGGTCTAGTGGGACTAGTACTCTAAAAATTATGCTACATGGGAAAATGTTGATGTCATGAGGCAACAATTTCCATATCTATTTGAATAGAATTTTGTATGCTTGCTTGTAAGAAACACAAGGGACTATGTTTAGCCCAAGGGAGGGAGTATGTAACACCCCTCCCTAGCCAATCTTGTATGAACAATAAACTATGTATTGAGATAATTGTTTAATGGCATTGTTTCTTTCATGAAGCTTATATATAATAGAATATTTGGTTGGATATAGAATATGGTACTGCTGATGTATCTATGGGTGCAGGATTAGGTACCTCTCTCTCTTGCTTGGTGGGACCATATGGGGGATCCACCTACAATGAGAGATACTTTGGGAAATGATGATGATGACTTGTTCATCAATAGCTCAAGGTAACAAGGATGAATACCCTTCATGTAGATGCATTTGCATATTGTTTGTGTTCACACCATTGGGCCAAGATATTGCTTGTGTAATGAGTCTCCTTAATTAGGTTGGTGATAGCACTAGACTATCTTAAATATGGACCACCTATTAAGGATAAAACAATGGTGTGAAAGCTTATGGGTTGCATTGCATTCTGCTTGTGCATGGTGAAGCATACTTGGTTTGAATCTATGCTTGAGTTGTTGAGTATTGTTAGATGAAATTAATACTTTGGTAAATATTTATAAAAGCATTAGTTTATAATTAAAATTAATGTTTTGATTTATTAAGTGACTTTAATACTTTAGCCTTATGAAAGTATTAATTAAATTATTATTTAAACATTTAAATTACCATATAGCTAATATGAGTTTGGTTTTGCTTAAAATATAATAAATAAAATATGTGGTGATCACCTTACTTCGGTTTCAAAAGAATTAAGGCTTTCCAACATTGGGTTGTGCACTCTCCTTTAGTGGCCAGGGTGGCGCACGTAGGAAGGTAACACCTTCTTGGGTGTTTTCCTTTTGAGCATCTCCCTATAGAGCATGGCCATGCTCATATCCTTTAAGAGGATGGTAGGGGGATGGTAGTGAGGAGGTTGGTGGAAAAGAATAGAGCAAAGCTGAAGGATGGAGGAAGCAACAAGCTGAGCATCGATGTACTGAAGTAGTGGGGAGCAAGTGCAAAGCTAGGTGCTCCTTGGTTGCTTTGTTTGTTATGATTGCATTGTTTTGGTTTGCTTTGATCTTTGCCTATGTTTGCTAGGTTGTTCGAGATTTCTTGTTGTTCTCTTTGCTTTACCTTCTTGTGCATTCATAGCTTTCACTCTTGGGTTGCTAGTGTAGTTTTTTCTTTCCTCATTTTGCTTCTTGATTTTGAACTCCAACCCTTCCTTGTTGTTTTGCACTATTATGTATTTTTCTTTGTTGAGTGATCTATGTCACCCTCAACTAGTGCACTTGATTGGTTGAATCAGTCCTAGCTACGTTCGCTTTGGTGTTTCTTTAGATTTGTTGTTGAGCTTCTAAATTTGGATGGTCTACCTATTGAAGCTTTAACCATACCTAGAGCTTTCATGCTTGTGGTCCGATGTCGTTTGTTGTGCCTGAGCATTGTTCATGGTTGGCTTAATGTATTCTATCTTTGCTTGGTTTGCTTGATCTTTGTTGTCATCCTAATATTTAGTTTCTTAGGGGTTACTCCTTTAGGTTTAGTTTCTCTTTTGTAAGCCTGTGATGTTCATTGTTGGATGGCTTATATTTTGCTTGATGCTTTGATTGTTGTATTGGATGCGCCTATTGTGTGTTGTTGTGTGGATGATGTTAGGGTTGTATTCTTTTGTAACCTTCTTTTTTGTGCTTTTTGAGACTCTTTGTGTTTATAAAGATCTTGGTTATATTTAATGGATGCTTAAGTTTGTGTTAAATTAAGTATTCATTATAAGAGTAGTATGGGATACTCTTTGTGCTTATAAATATCTTGGTTATATTTAATGATGCTTAAGTTTGTGTTAAATTAAGTATTCATTATAAGAGTAGTATGGGATACTCTTTGTGTTTATAAAGATATTGGTTATATTTAATGATGCTTAAGTTTTGTGTTAAATTAAGCAATCATTATAAGAGTAGTATGGGATGCTCTTTATGTTGGAAACTATTTATGATTTCTTAAAAGCTTATGATAGTTTAGGGAATCTTAGTAAAGGAATTTATGTAACTCTTTTGCTTAAATGGTTTCCACATTATGGTTTGAATAAGGAAATGTTATAATAATTCCTGATATTCATATGGATTAAGGAATTATTATATAGAGGGACATGGGACCCTCTTGTATTGATATTGATTGATTAAAGTTGGATTCTGAAGAGGAAACTTATGTTGTTATGATTTGAGACTAATGGTAGTTAAAGAATCATGGATTTATGCACTTTACTTTGAAAGAGAAGTTAATATAATGACCCCTGAGACTCTTGTGAGTTAAGGGATTATTATAAAGTGAAGTATGAGATTTTCTTCTTGTAGCTTGTTTATGTTTATGCATGATTGTTTGCATAATAGAAAGGCATAGTTAAAGTTGCATGGCATATAGAGTTGTCCTGATCCCAAAGTATACTTCATCATAATATGGGTTGGATCCCTCATCTCGAAGAGGTTGTTGATATGTGGATGGCTCGAGGATTTGGAAGTGGCTTCATAGCTTTGAATGTTTAGATGTTTGGAAATTTTTAGAGGTATTGTAAATATTGAGTTGTTCAAGTTGTTTTGTAAACTTGATCATTGTATAAACTAAATAATTATGTTGTTTAATGACATCTTGGGTTTTGTGCATTATGTGTTTTAAGAAATATTATTGGCTAATGAGTATTGACATATTTCAACTATAGATATGTGTAGTTAAGTTATCATGTTATGCATTGATGTTATTTGAAAGTATTTGAATTAAAAGTTATAGTCAAGTACTTGATTTATGCATAATTTGGTTTATGGTTAAGAGGAATATTTGCTTGAGCATTTCTAATTGATAGAAATTATGTCTTGCTTTTATTATGCTTAATATATGGGTTTTGCTGCTTTGGTTATCTATCCTTGGGGTGGGTAGAATTTCCTCTTGTAAACCATAAGATCCAATCCTGGGAGGAGTTGCATGAATGCAATACTCAGGTAGATATGAGTCCTAGAAGGAGTTGTGTGTATGCAATAGCTAGGAACTCATGAACCTGGAAGGAGTTGTGTGAATACAATAGCTAGGGTACTTGTGAACCATTGCACCATGATCATGTAGGATTGGGTGTGTCCCAACTAAATTGGGAGGGAGATACATTTACAAGTTAGTAGTGGTGATTCTTGGATCATGAAGGATCAGGAGTTCATGTTAGTTTTCATTGAAGTGGCAATGACCTTAGTTAGCCCACAAAGGTGTGGTAACTAAGAACCAAGGATCTATGCTTGATTAACCTACCTAGATGGATTTAGAGTATGGTTCAGGAATAAGCATCCCCTTTTAAGTGTTATGGGCCTTAAAGGATAATCCCTATGTCATGGTTAAATGGTCCCTAGCCGATGATGGTATGGGAAAGGTGGGGAAACCACTTAATGACATCCTTCTAAATGTGTAGGTTTAGTAAGGTGAACCCTAAAAAAATATGGGAGTTGGCCACTCCTATCCACTTAGTATCGTCTATAGTGACTTAGAACTCAAATGTGGTGAAGCCTTGCATGCTAAAATAAATGAAGGGAAGGTTCTTTGTGAGCCTTTGTTGTAAGTGCTCTTTTAAAAAACAATTGGGTTGGTACATTTGAGGTTGTTACAAAGATAAATCTGATAGTGATAGTCCCCAATGGATAGACGAGCATTTTAACACTTCATAGTACAAGTTATGATGCCCCTATTGGTAATTTTTAATTACACTCATTCACAACCATAAATGAATTAATCTACCTATTTTTCCACTATGGGATCAATGAAATTATCAGTGCTACCAGAGTCCAACAAGATTAAAACATTATTTCCCTTGAGAAATCCTTGAACTTTTATACACTATGGGGTGGATATTTCAACAATGGCATTCAAAGATACAATGGATATTTCTTCTTACTAACTATTGGTTGGAGGTTCTACATGTTAGAGTATATCACATCATTTGGGTTATGTAAATGTATCACATTTGGTACATATATAGAGTAGGATTTTTTTTTAGAGTGAAGTAAGTTACTTCAAGTATATTCACAAGTGTCAATGTGTAAGTTGTAAATGTGCATGTAGTCCACGTGTACATAAGTCCTAGGTAGATTAAGGGCCAAGGAATCTATCTTGCTATATAAAGACCTCATAGTAAGTGTTTTATGAGAGGAGGTGAATATAGAGTGTGTGTTATAGATTAGGAATATGGTACAATGTAGTCCTTTAATATTTGTTCATGGAGTGTTCATGTCCTCCATTATATAACATTATACTATTTTCATCACTTTCATTAATGGCATATTTCTAAGTTATTTGTAGATGTTCATCTTTTTATTTTTTTGCATATTATTGTGCCATTGTTTACATTTATCTCAGTTTAGTTATTTCACATCTTGTGGTTATACTACCTCCCATAAAAAGCTAATAGTGGTATCAAAGCACATGGTAGATCAGATAAAATAGGGAGAGCCACAAGTGAGACCGAGAGAAATCCAAAAATTGCATTTACATATTTTCTAATATTACAATAGGGTAGAGTATTTCCACAGGGTTATAGGAAAACTCGTGAAGACTAGGACTTATTGTGGATTCCACTAGATTGACAAATCAACTAGTGAAGATTAGTCATCTCTAGATTTAAGAGTTCTTACATTCCAGCTTCTAACATCTTGTTATAGGCAAAAGGAGATTCAAAAGAGTTGGGAATATTCCTACATAGAGCTAGGAAGAACATATTCATTAGAATCATTCCAACACTTGCAACAACAAGTAGAAGGCTAAATATTTTAGAGACCTAAGAAAAGGTACCATTACTAGAGATTGCAAACCTGCAAACTATAGAAGAAGAAAAGGCCATAGTAGCCTTATAGGTGATTCAAGAGACTACACTCAAGAAGAATATTTGAGGTTGGTGATCTCAACTAAAAACTATAGACAATAGATTAAAGAAATCAACTTGAAGAAATTGAAGAGACCCTTCGAATATCCAATTACAAAATTTATAATTTTGCAATATTGGAGGTTGGTTATCTCCATTAAAGCCTACAAAAAGTAGAATAGAAGAAAGGACCAGCAAGGTCCTATTCCAGAATTCTATTAGTAGTAGATTTTAGAGATCCAAGAATAATATATCATTACCAATGCTTCCATAGAATAAGGTTGAAGGAAAATTCTCGTTTGAAAGACCAGAGAAGCTACAAGATTGAAGACCTTGGTGAGGTATCAAGGAGAAAAAAAGAGAAGCCTTGGATATCCTTAGTTCACAATTCATAGAATATCATTAAAGGAACTCCTAGGATAACTCATTAGAGAAATTTACCAGCAAGGAGAAATTACTAATAAAGTTGAATTTGGGATAATTGTCGCCATTTAGCAACAAGCCCAAAAGGAGAAGAATTTGGTAAGGAGTGCCAAATCATAGAGGATATTTGTAAAGACCTCAAGACATTCAAATTCTTGAGAAGAGGGTCAAGATTAAAGTCAAAATTTTATAAGGAGGTTGAAGGAGATAGGAGCCTAATTTTACTACCAAACTCGAAAGGTTTGAAGATTACTATTAAAGGCTATAAGGTTCATTTAAATATAGGGTATTTTTGAATATTTAGTAGAATACTGAATGGTTATTGAAGTAAAAACTCAACTATGATTTGATAAAATTCCAAATTTTTGAGTTTCAAGGACATCATTTCAGTGCAAAAATTGACTGTGAGAAAGCAACAATTAGGACAACATTACTAACTACAGAACTTCAGATCTATAGGGGGCATTCTGAAGGAGAATCAAAATTACCATACTAAAATTTCAAGTAGAAAAATAGAGGAGTTACAAAGGCACAAATTGATGTGTTAAGGAGTTGTTTAGGATAGCCAAGAAGAGTTGTAAGATCATCAAGTCAAGGGTAGCAATTTGGTGAGTCAAATCACCAAGACATCCACCATCTTCAATATTTATTAAAGGTAAGCAACTTAGGTGCATAAGGTTCATTAGTTGAACTTTGGAACTATGATTTATTAAGATATTTATTAAGCACCATATTAAATTTAAATTTGCAAGGTGTGGATTCATTTAAATGTTTTCAAAGGGAGTGCAAATGTTAGGTTAAAATCTACACATTAAATAGAAGTTAGATATATTTTCAATAGAAAGAAAATTATCATCTTCCTATAGTTACAAAAAATAAGACTAGATTAATTTACAGATTATAGTTCTCTACAATGAGCAATTATTAAGTGCATATTTCAAAGTTCATTTTAAGGAGTAATAAGGTGAGATTAATATTGAACTAGTTGTTCTTTAGTTGCACTAAGTATTTTCAGATTTAAGTGAGAGTTAGTGCATACTTCGAGTTACTTTGAGAGTTCATTACTATTGCACTATATTTTAGTTAAAGTGAACAATAGTACAAATTTAAACCTCTTGAATAGAACATTAGTTGCATACTTGGATTCATTATTACTAAGTTATCCAAGTGCAAAAATTAGAGTTTAGTGTTGTCTAGTAAGGAAGGTAACATAATTAGCTCTCAAGAAGTTATCTTATAAAAAAATTTAGAGAGCTTGAAAAGGAGACTTTCAGTCCAAAATTTGGTGCAAGTTAAGGTACATTATATTAACTATTACAACTATATTTATAGTTAAAAAGGAGCACCATTCTTGTCCTTAAAAAGAAATAGAAGGAAAAAAATCATTTCCACTAAAAGGTATTACATCGGCTAGCATTATATAGACATCAAGAAGCCACAACATCAACATCAAAGGGGGTAGATATTAAGGCATATTAAGCCATAAAAAGGCTCATAAGTTAGTTTTTGAAGGTGTATAGAAACACCAGATCAATGCCTACATAATAAGAACCTGCAACACATAAAGGAAGGTATAACACTCAATGTAAGGTAGATAGCTCTAAGGATATCTCAACATAGAATACATAAAATCAAGAGGTGGATAAGAGGTACATTATCCAACTAATCACTTGCAAAAACTACCACCTAAATCTATTGAAAGCCTTTATTGATTGGAGATAAATCACTAGCTAGGAAAAGAGTGATTATAGCAACCAAGGAGTAATCATTGATAGAATCCATATCATCTGCCAAGAGGGCAGTGTTGGAGCATCCAAGAAACACCATAGTTGGAGATAACCTTGAGGATAATATCATCATTATTTGCTGGAAAACATACAACCTTGCACTCACTGGAAATAGGGAGAGAAGCATCAAAGCTAATATTGCATAACTTGCACTCACTAGAGAAGAAATATTTAAGGAAAGGAGACTTTGAATATGCTCTAACATGAAAGCACCACTTGACATATTAAAATAGAGTGTTACATAATTCCTACATGGTGAAAGAGCATCTAGAAAATCCATAACGCTCATATTTGAAGTGTTAAAAGCATCTTTCAAAGGAATGAAAGGTTTAACAATAATTTCAGCCAAACAAGAGCATTGAAAACTCGTTGACCAATGTTCAAAGAGACTATAATGTCTATCTACCATCTGAGAAATGTATACACCAAGTGTCGACAACATCAACATATAGCAAGGAGGAATGAACATTGAAGGAACCTAATGTAACTCCCAAGTGATACTTGTCCAATGTTGAAAGGTGTCCATGCTATTTAAAGTGCCTAAATTCAAGGTGGAGTGAAGCGCATCCTCAAAAAGTAGGAAATAGTATCCATATGCAGTAAAAGAAGAGTGAACAACATTTAAGGATCGAATTTAGTAGTATTAAAGACTCACTACTATTAGATCTACCATTGAAGGAGAACAACACATAGTAATACAACGTCCAACCTTCATTACTTCGGAGTTGGAGCATTAAAAAGGTAAGGGTTTTACCTTAATCAAATTGCTTTAATTAAGGATTTATAAGGTGTATAGTATATGGTTGAAACTCTTCTATTATTTACTTTAGAAATAATAGCAAAATCAACCATACATTTGAAAGTAAATTTAAGGGAGACTTATATATACTTAATAGTTTAATATTTGACCCAGGTGTTGTAGGTGAGTTGGAGAGGAGAGGGCAATCCTCCAAGGGAGGTCCCAGGTTCAAATCTCCACCCTACCAAAAAGTTGAATTGAGTATCCAAAATCCAATTGATAATGTTGGTGTGGGCAGGGTCGGGTGCGACTCCGGGTGACTTTGACAGTGTAGAACCCCATGTTCGTGGTCTCTCAAACCAAGGTGACCCCACAAGGGGTTTTTTGCTTAAAAAAAAAATTTAATATTTGATATTAAATACCAGAGGAGATATAAGGGTTTCTACTTGGAATATTAAAACTCTATTATTGCAAATATTATTGTTTTCTAATATTCCAAATTAGGGAGTTATAAGGAATACTACACCAAAATAAATTATTGGAATTTAGAAACATTAAACTATTGAATATTAAGGGCTATAAAAGGAAGTTCATCATTTACTTAAAGGAGTTATAATTATATATTTACACTTGTATCATACTCATACTTAAGAGAAAAAAGAAATCCGACCATAGAGAACTTCAAATTAAGTGCATAGTTCATTAGGAGAGATAAGGTGAAATAGAAGTTGATTATTGTTATTTACGAAACATTACAAAATCAACTCACAAGGTGAACTACTTCTTACTAAGCACTTTATTAAGCTAAAAACTTATTCTAACCACTAGGGAGACATAAGGAATCCATGAAGGATCATCATGACAATAAATAAATTCATTCTTACAAAATATCAACTACTTAAAGGTCCAAATTACTCCTCATGGAAAAACAAAGTGAGGAAAATTCTAATAGTTGAGAAGCTTTGGGAGATAGTCAAAGGAATAACTACTAAACCTAATTTAGGTGATACAAAAATCTAGAAGTTTGAAGAGAGTGATGCAAAATCATTAATGATAATAACATTTACCATCACAGATGAAATACAACCTTACATCAGTTTAGCAGGAACATCTACAAAACATTGGAAAACCCTAGAGAAAATATTTGAATGGAAAAATAAAGCTATTGTCCTAAATATTCAAACTCAATTACATTCCTTGAAAATGAATAGTGAAGAAAATATAGAACTATTCCTAAAGAAGATAGCAAACATTAAGGGAGGTTATTAACCTTAGGGGAAAAAGTTAAAGATAAATTCCTTGTTCAAGTAACCATGAGAGCACTTCCAAATAGCTACAAGAATCTAGTTACATATTTATAGGTTATAAGTAAAGATACATCATTTGATGAGCTAATCAATATTCTTCAAGAATATGAGGTGGATAATACAGTGAATGTTGAAATTACTAACAATGCATTGGTTTCAAAAGATACTTCATAGGAAATGTTACCTCATCAAAAGGATGAAGACCATGGAATAACCGATATTGTCATGTATGTAGGAGAAAAAGGTATAGTACTAATTACTATAGATTAAATCTCCAAAACCATATTTAGGGAAATCATACAAACCATGGATTTCAACCAAATAGAGCATTCCAACCAAGGTAATATCAAGCTCAAATTAATCCTTGTCAACAATAGTTTCAAAGACCATACAATTATCCTCAATTGGAATATTGAGAAGGAAATCAGAAGAGACACATAACTCAAATAATTCAAGAAATTGAATACTAGAAGATCCTATGATGATCATGAAGTCAAATATCTTATAGTAATGATAGTATTTTATGAAGACACTAAGTACTCGAATAGGACACAAACAACAGAGAAGGAGAATACATATTTCTAAAATAAGAAGATCCATATTAAAGTCTAAAGTATTCAATATCCAAATAATGTAATACAAGGGGTGTTAGAGTATATTGTATCATTTGGTTTATGTAAATGTACCACCTTTGGTACATAGCTAGAGTAGGAGTTTACTTTAGAGTGAAGTAATTTAGTTACTTCAAGTATTGTAATAAATACACAAGTGTTAATGTGCAAGTTGTAAATGTGCATGTAGTCCACATGTACATAAGCCCTAGGTAAAGTAAGGGTCAAGGAATCTATATTCCTATATAAAGGTCTTATAGTGAGTATTTTATAAAAGGAAGTGAATATAGAGTGTGTTATAGATTAGGAGTATGGTGCAATGTAGTCCTTTCATATCTATTCATGGAGTGTTTATGTCCTCCATTATATAGCATTGTACTATTTTTATCACTTGCATTAATGGCATATTTTTAAGTTATTTACATATGCTCATGTTATTATTTTCTTACATATTATTGATCCATTAGTTTATAGTTATCTGAGTTCAGTTATTTTACATCTTGTGGTTATACTACCTCCCATAAAAAGCTAACACTACATCCACTGAATCAAGGTGTTCTTCCATTGAATCCATAAAGTCTTCCCTTGTGTCTATAGAATAATATAAAATATTTCTCATGTCCAAGAATGTAGAGTTGTTGGGTTTTGTATTTGTGTCCCATGGCCCATTTTTCATCATAGTTATAACAAATTTCCTTGGCTCTACGATTGGTCATCTCCTTCGGTGTTAACCTTTTAACTGCTAAAGCTTTTGGAGCATTATTATTAGTGGATGCAAAAGTTTTATTTTGAAATATAGGGGTTCAAGAAGCCTTCCTTTGAGCATTCCATTTGTTATTCATAATTTTGGCTAGCCCTGAGGTCATCATATAAGTAGTTAATTTAAGCATTTGCACCTCACTCCTTAAGGCCACTGATAAAAAACTCTTGAAAAATTCATCAATAAGGGCTTCAGTTCTATTAGCCAACTTATCAAAAGTAGTGATATGCTCGAGCATAGTGCCTATTTTTCTCAACTTAGTGAGTGCTCCAGTAAAGTATTGAAATTCATATGGCTCAAACTAACTAAGGAGTTCTCTCTTCAACTATGTCTAACTAATATAGGGAAGTTGTTTTCTCAACCATTGGTACCAATGTAGCGCTTCCAAGTGAAAATGAAATGTAGCTATAGAATTCCTTTGGTCAAATAGATTTTCATGTAGCTCATACCGTTACTCAACCTTAATCAACCAACTCTATGGCTCTGTTCCATCAAACCTTGGAAAACATATTTTAGGAACTCATGGAGTCATGCCTCTATTACTTGATTCTCATTGAGTGTTCTCTATAATAATGATTCTAGGATAATCAAAACAGTCAATAGTTTTTACCTTTTGAGCATTTGGATTGTTCTCATTAGACCCATAAAAATTTGATTTCTAATCTTAAGCACCTCAATATCTTGACTCATATGATCCTATTTATGTTGGCAATCTACTAATATGGTAACAAGATAAGATAGTTAATCCTTGAGATCCATGATGGCATCCAATTTGGAAAATTGCTCCTTCATCCTATTTAGTCTGGCCTCTATTGCTTGATAACAAGTCTCCAAGGGCATTTATTAAAAATAGAAATGTTATTTTTAGCAATTACTATTTTTAGTAAGGGTCCCAAAATAGTGTATGGGTGCTATACACCAATAGCACTTGAAGAGATGATTATATTGGGATATATCCCAAAATGATAATTTTTGGTATCCTAGACTACTATTTTTAGTAAGGATCTCGAAAAGTGTTTGGGTGTTATGTATCAAAATGATTAGCTCTGTGAGAGGATCACAATGAGCTATATCCCAAAATGAAATTTTGGACAATCTAGACTTTTTTACAAGGGTTTTTAAGTGGCGTATCTACTCCCAAAATTTCTAAATTTTATGTTTTTGTCTTATAAATGCTACTACTGATATGGTGATCAGGTAAGGGATGGATTCTATGTTAGGTTATTTTAATATTCATAGCCCTCTATTATATCATAGTGACAAATTATGGTGCTTAGAACAACATTTTAGGCCACTACCCAAGGAGGATTTCACGCATACCCTTGAGTGCACTACTCATATCTCTAACAATACAAGAGGGTAATCTTATCGAGTGTTATGCTTGGGGTACTATGGTTTTTACATGGCCAACTACTTTCCTATATATGAAGGTTTAGCTATGGGTTCTTATAGATGTCTCTTGAGATATCGTAAGATACGTGGGAGCTCAAATCAATGTATAAGTGTTGTTTGAGTCCTGGGTATTGGATCCTGATTACCCCTCACTTCACTAGATGCTTTACCAAAAATCTAGCTTAGCCAATAATAACAACTCCTCTATATTATTGAAAAATGGCTAAAACACCATTTCTAACCTATATACCTAGGATAAACAAGAAAAAAATTGCTCATAACAGAAGCTTACCAAGCCTTAAAAAGGTTCTAATACCACTTGAAATACACATATTCTGCTCATGCTAATATTTTACCTCAAATCCTTAGTGTAACACTGAACTAAGATAAAAATTCAATACCAAGGATAACATAACCATGATTTATAGAATATTAATGAACACAACATTCATTTCAATAACAAAAATATACATGCATGAAATGTAGGAACTTTAATTGCAAGAATTCAAAATGAAAAATGTTACTATTGTAGGCCTCCTCAAGGGGACAACTTTAAAAAATATGTAAATTCTTCTCTAACCCATGAGAGTTACATCCTTATCATTTTATTACATTTGTAAGAATACTTCCTAACATCTTATGACAATATTCTACGATATTTTGTTATAACAGTATTCTATGATAATATTTGTGATTCACCTAATTTATAGTAGTTACATTCATAATATCAACAATTATATTTATAATTTATAGTTATATTTATAATTGATAGTTATATTCATAATTCCAATGATTACATTCATAATTCTATGACAACAAAAAGATCTTATGACAAAGCAATTATATACAATATTTTATGACAACACACTCTTCTAACTTAACATGTGGCCTATTTATAACTAAAAACATGGTCCACCTTATTACAATAATATATACCCCAATGTATTACAAGTGTCGGATATATAACACTACTATAATATGTCTTCTCACTTGGCTCAAGTCCTATATCTTGATATAGTGAGAAACAAATTACAATTGTCTTGTCTACAATAAAAACAAAGTACATAGCAATAAATGAGATAACCAAAAAGATCAAAGTACATAGCAACAAATGAGATAGCCAAAAATATTACGTGGTTGAAGAACATTATATCAAAATTAAAGAAACACCAGACATAGCCCAGTATAGTGCAGTGTGATGGAGTACCATTAAGCTTGCCAAAAATTCAATTTGAAAAATATTTTTCGCAAGACTGATTAAACTATTGAACTTGTTTCGGCCATATTTCACTCATATGAACTCGAATTGAACTGAAATTTTTAGGATAGATGCCTAAAAAACCCTAGAATATCTCTACCAATATTCATATTATTTGTATCAACAAATATGATAGCACATCCCTATGTGTGAACAAGATTTTTTAAAAATGACTGTGCGAGGGTTTCATCGGGGTTGAGTGCAAGCAGCTTTAGAGGTTATTTTTCGAGACCTTTGGGCCCTAGTAGCCAATACTTTTATGGTTTTTGCTCAATATTTTAGTAGGATATGTTGTAGGAGACCCAATATGGGTTAGAAGTTTATCTTTCAATAGATCATGCAATGAACTTGATTGATAATGGCTTCCAATTTGTTGGACAAAACAAAAGTGAAAAGCATACCTTTCCTCAACATCTAGGGCATGGATTAAAGCAATCACAAAACAAGTCTCAAGTAGCTAAAAAAAAAAGGTTCAGATCTCAAGCAAATCTGGTGCTAAGGTGCACCCCCAAAATAAATCCACAATGGAAACCCCTTTCAAGGGCAAGGATTTCCAAGACTCAGTCCCAAAAATAAATTTTAGGGATGTCCTTCAGCCTAATGCTAACATTAATCTTAGGGCTTTCTATAAACCTATAAGAATGCTTAAGATTCATCCAAGGAAAATTGAGTCAAGATGTCTTAGAGCAGCTAATAGAACTCCTATTGTTAAGCTTTATATGAGCGACATTCAAAATAGCATTGAAGATCTGGAAAAAAGAGGACTAATTTATCATTTCTTGGGTTTTCATCTGAGCCTATTTGATTTCAAAGTCTAGGCTACAAAAGGCTGGAAAACTAAAGGTGAGTTACAAATCTCTATTTATCCAAATGGTTATTTTCTTGTTTTATTTTCTAATAATGAAGATAGAGAGAAAAATTTTCAAAGGGGTCCCTGGTTCTTTAGAAGGACGGGGCTTTTTATGAAGCCTTGGAATGCTAAATTTAAAGCCAAAGAAGAGATGCCTTCTATAGGTACCATGTGGGTTAGACTCTTTGGCCTCCCAATTGAATTTTGGAATTTGGCTATTTTTTCAATTGGAAACTCTTTGGGAACTTTTATGATGACTGTTGATTGTACTAAAAATTTTGAACATATTAATTATGCTTGAATTTGTGTTTTAATGGATTTTGACAAACCCCTAACTAAAAATATCACATTACAATTTGGGGAGGACACTTGGTAGCAAGTAGTGGACTATGAGAACATTCATTTTCATTGTAGATTTTGCCATGAATATGATCATTTGGCTAGTGTTTTCCCAAATAAAATTCTAGATCAAAAGAAATAAGATATATATTCTACATGATCAACCATTGAGTTAAAAATAAAATTGGAAAGTGGACCAATAGGTGGTTTTATTTTGGAGAATAATTACCTTGGTAAAATATGTCCTTCAATCTATACCTATTTATGTTTCTTTTGTGTTGAATATCCCAAAGGCTATTCTTCGAGAATTAGATCAAATTAATCATTGCTTCCTCTGGAGTGGTACTAAGAAAAAATAAAATGAGCCTTTGTGAAATGGGACACTTTGTCTTCCTAAGAATGAAGGGAGGTTAGGATTCTGGTCTGCTATTAATAACAACAAAGCTTTAGCTGTAAAATTGTATTGGAGGATTTTACATAACCCCAATGCTCTTGGAGCCAATTATCTTCGTACTAAATATGTTGAGAATAAAACTCCTAAAGACCTTATTCTCTATCAATTACCTACCAAAGGTTCTACCATTTTAGCGGTTCTTAAGACTGGTGAGGATTTGATAAAGAAAAAATTATTTTGGATCATTCATAACCGTCAACAAATAAATTTTTGGATAGATTCTTGGGATGGTCACCAACCTTTGATAACTCAGTTTTGTGATTGAAGGCCTTGGATGAAGGAGATTCATCAAGATAATTGGAGAAAGGTGGCTAATTACTGTCGATACCATACTAGTAATTTAGAGGTTGGTAGATATTACATCCCTATTGAGGACTAGCCTATTCAAATTCTAGAAATACAAATACAAGTGTAGACATGGAAAATTGACCTACTTTAGTGGATAGTATTCCTAAAGCCCTCTAGGATATCCCTTAGACTTGCCTAGGGCAAGGGTTAGGCTTCTCCCATTCTCTTTTACCTTTTTTCTCTCTCTATGTGAAATCATGCTCGCCCTTGACTGAGCGTGATTTCACATAGGTGAAATCGTGATCGGCATTGACAGGATATGATTTTGCCTTTTTAGGGTTTTGTCTAAGGAAACCTTAATTCTTTGGGTTTGGCATATTTTATGTCAACCCTTATTTGTTTTTCCATCCATCTCACCTTCAAATCTGCTATATAAGGAGGGTTTGAATCCATTTCTAGAGCACGACGACAATTGATGATAATGGTTTTTTCACAATTATTACAGTCTTTTAGTGCTTGCTACTTGGTCTGCATCCTTCTTCTTCTTTCACGAGCAAGTTAATTCTAAAGTGTGAAGTTTGATCTATTCTCTACTGCATTGGATTGTTGTTGCTCACTTTGGTGGATTTATGTTGGAGCCCTAAGGAGAGATCAACTATTTGGGAGGTCTCAACCCTTTTATTTGCTTTTTCTCTTTCTTCCAAGTGAATTCACTCTTTTGCATGCATAGTTAGATTTTTTGATTGACGTAATAGAGCTTTCACATCTATCTTTTATCTTTCACATAGTTTATACAAAATCACGCTCGACTCTCTATGGGGTGTGATTTCGTCTGTGTGAAATCACTATTGTCTGTTATAGGTGTCAGGCTATGATTTCACCCAAACAACATCTAGGGGTAAATTTTAGTTCCAAATTTCATGTTTACATTTTAGACTGCATCTAGGGCATAGTGTTGCATTTTTTTCTATGTTTTCCTCATATTATTCGGTTGTGTCTTGATATGATTGATTTCTTCCAAAGGTTAATTTTTATTTTTGTTTATCAAAGGTTAGGTAAAAGGACCTAGGCATCTTGAATGCTACACCTCCAAGCACTACTGTACATTGGCCTAAGTAGGTCCCCTAACGCTAATCATATTTTTCAAGTGTTTGTCAAGTTATCTTGAAGGAATAGGAATTGTTGATAACATTGGATAAAGGATAAACACAAGGATGAAAACTACTTCGGGCTCGAAGTCCCTCAAACAACTGCTTCGGGAAAAAACCTTGCGAAGCGGCGTTGCTGAAGAAGGAATTCAAAAAAGGCATAAAAAATAGCTTCGCACCCGAAGCATTTCTAGTAGCTACTTCAGGAAAAAAATTTGTGAAGTGGAATTCAAGCGGCATTTCAAAAGAACAGCTTCACCAAAGAAAAATCATGGTCCAAATTGGCTAAGGCAAGAAAACTACTTCGGGCCCGAAGTCCCTCAAACAGTTACTTTGGACGAAATTTTTACGAAGCGGTTTTGTCGAAGTAAAATGCAAAGGAATAAGAATGAAAACTACTTCAGGCCTGAATCACTTCAAAAGGCTACTTCGGGAAAGAAACGTGTGAAGTGGGATTTGAAGGAGCGCAACGTTGAAAACACTTCGTCGAACCATTTCTACTTTGCTAAAAATTGTTGCGAAGCATCTGCTTCGGCAAACCTTCATGCGAAGTACTTTCCCACGAAGTGGAAGCAATCGAAGCATTTTTGAAGGTAAGAATGCACTTCGGCCAAAATACTCCCGAACCATAATTTTGAAGGAATATCACAGTGAAGCATTTTAACAGTTCATTGGTGAAGTAATTTTGGCACATCTTCTAGTGAAGCAGTAACTTGCGATGGAGATCTGCTTCGGCCCTCATCACCCCTGAAGTTGTTTTGTGAAGCTCCACCATGCGAAGTGCAAATCAAGGAGAATTTTCTTCGGCACAAGTCCATTGCGAAGCGAAGTTGTGAATGAAGAACTAGTGAAGCACTTCAAGGGCATGCACTCCAAGCTGGGTATTTCCCTGAGGTGATCAAGTTCCTCATAAATGCATTTTTACATGCCTAAAAAACTAGCTGTGCATTTTTGGCAATTGGAAATGAAGTATCAGTCTCTGAGGAAGAGCCCAGAAAGCATAACGGCCACTCGAGTATTGCACCCAGAAGCCAAGGATGCTCAGATGGCTCGTTAATGCAAGTTTCCATGGTTGACCCGGTCGTAGTTTCCAATTTTTGTAACAGATTTGAGAGCTCAGTAACGAGGGCCGAGAGGAGCTGACTTCTTAGGTTTCGAGGGTGTACTCTTCCTTTTTTTGCATTTATGGCTCAGAGGGTTGGGTCCTCTATAAAAACCTAGGCATTGTAATGTAAAAGGGGGGGAACTTTCTGCTAGAAAGTTGTTGTAACTTACATTCCTGCGATTAATACTAAAGAGCTTTGGACTCTATCTCTCTTATATGCTGCCTTCTGCATTTATTTCTTTCATATTTATTCATTTGTATACTATAATTATGAATCCTGGATTTAGGTATGCGATTGGGGACTGAACCCTAAAATTTTCTTGAAGGATACATAGGGGAGGAAAACGCTATAGGGGCTTTATTTTATGCTGCATGTGGATAGTTTTTCTGTTATATTCACTTTTCCTAATCGTCGTTACTCTAAAATCTGAATTTTGGCGAAAAGGGAAGGTGAATCCTGGAACTCGTCCAAAGGATACATAGGAAAGTAAATATTGTGTTCATTTCATTATATTCATGGTGTTTCTTGCTGCTGTTTCAAGCTATTGGCTAGTAATCATGCTTCTGGTTCTTTCCCACCATTAAAATACTGAAATCTCTTCCCTTACTCCTTTATTTCTTTCTTGCACCCTTATCTTAAAACACCAAAGTAGTTTAGAATAGGAGCCAGCCTTTCTCCGGAGATTGGCATGAGGGGCATCTCTTCCCTTCGGCCTTTCAATGTTGGTCCAGGTCTAGGGTGCATACACTTACCCAAATCCTTTCCTGGGCATATTTGATGACCAATAGTTTCTAGCACGCCTAGTGGGACCCGGTCAGCCTCACCATGTGAGTAGTAGTGAGAACCGATGCCCTCACTACCAAAAGACTCTTAGCATCTGGTGACTCTATCTTACCCGAGAATATTTTAGTCTTAAAGACTGGTATCGAAGTTTGTGCCTTCATGCAAACAAGATGGAGAGTTAGGAATAGAGGAGAGGAAACTGAGTTCTTTAAGCTTGATATTGATACCTTTGGGGAATGATCTAGGTTGGTCACGCCCGAGTCTCTGTTACATGGAATATCCTTGCAAGAGGTCGATGTTGACGAACAGGGCCTAACTTTTGATAGCACAATGACTAGCTTTCATCCTAATCCTCCCAACTCACTAAAGCATCTTAGAGCCTCCATTTCTATTGGTCGTCCTGTTAGCAATCAAGGAGGAGCTTCGAGAATTCCTCTTTCTCAAAATCCAAGAGTAAATATGGCACAGCAACAACAATAACAACAACAAATGCAGCAACAACCGTCGCCTAGATTATTCCTAGCATGGAATTCTTCAGGACCGCTCCCCAGATTATTCCTAGCCTAGAAAGTGGAGATGGATCTAACAGTTGTGGGTAAGCTTCCCCAAAGGATACTGATGCCTATACTTCTCGACTTCCATCAATCCCAGTATGTGAGTGTAGTCGCTTCACAGATATCTACAACCCTTATGTACTCGATCTCATCTTGGAACTCGAATCCCATTGTATCCCAAATCACTGCTCCATAGATTCATTTTCCCACTTTTTTGACTTTGCAACCCATGGTCACTTCGACATTCCCTGTACTGCCAGAACCACTTCAACACCCTGCTCTACCTCCAATACCAACAATGGATCCATTGCCACCTATTCCTAAAACTGATGACATGCAAGCCAAAATACTGCAAGAAGTTCAGTACCTGAACTCCATAGTGCAGACCCTGTCTAATGACATGACCATTATGAAGAAGAAGCAAGCATAGCAAGATTTTCTACCAAGAAGATCTTATCCTACACTTGCACTTACTAAAGATCAAGTGGCCCAGCAGGGAAGAGCTTCGGTAAGAAATGTTGCAATAGACAAAGCCCCGAGCACTTCTGATTATATACATTGGTGCTCCATGTGTAATGACCCTAATGAAGAGAATACCTGCATGTTGCACCAACACTATGTACAAATGCTGGCGAGTAGTAGTCATGGCAGTCAAGTCAATTTCATCAGGCAATTGGATCAGAACCTGATAATTGATGAAGAAGAGCTAGTTGCAGTCCTTACCAGAGGAGGAAAGAAGTCAATAGAGGTGGATGCTACTCAAATGTCTCCTTTAGAGGTGCATGCTCACCATGAGAAATGACAACAACCTACTCCAGCCCCAAAAAAAGCTCGATAGCCTACACTAGTCAAAGAGAAGGCCCAACAAGCCCTTGCAAATCCATCGCAGGTGGAAACTAAGGAAAAGGCTAGAGAGAAGCTCAAGCTTCCTTCGTTGACCAAGTGACAAAGGGTCAAAGCTACAGAATAGTATCACACCATATATGAGCCGAGAAAGGAACCTGAGGCACCCAATTCCCTAGCGTACAACATTGTAGATGAGCTGAAGAGGATTCCAACCAAAATTAGTCTGTATGACGCACTACAACTACCTGGACAAGTGGACCCGTTGCAAGAATCATTGAAAATAACCAAAGTAAGAAAGGCAGCACCGCTTGCCCTAGTGTAGACCCTGTCCACATCCATTATAGGGAAGAATAGGCCACCACTATTCTACATGTCTCTATATATGGAGGGGTATGTTGTTCATAACTGTATGATTGACTCCGGGGTCATGACAACAGTTATGCCGAAGGTAGTGTGCGAAGATATAGGGATGGAATATACGCGAAGTAGTCATGGTGTACTCCAATTGGATGGTACCCCCATGAAGACTATAGGGGTGATCAAGGACATCCCTATTCGACTACATAAAATGCCTCAGATCATAGTTATATAGGAGGTGGTAGTCATCGACCTTGATCCCTACTTCAGCATGTGCTTGTCGAGAGAATTTATGATGAAGCTGGGTGGATATCTATCTATGGATTACTCACACTTGGAGATTCCATTCAAAGGGAAGAAGATTAAAATTTACAATGAGAAGCCTTCTACCTTCCTCGTAGAAAATATCCCTGAAGGAGAGAGCAGTGATCCTGTGCATGCGATAGTGGAAGGGATAGAGTAAGTGGACCTGGTTGAGGAGTCCCTTGCACAGTTAATTTGTGAAGATGAGTTGTCATTGGAAGACTTTAATGCCATGATAGAAACCGATATGGGATGTTATGCCATTGCCAAGCATGAGAAACACACCAAGACAGAAGATAAGGTCTTTGCCCAAGGATTATGGAAATTATTCTTCGATGGCGCTCAATGCAAAAATGGTGTCGAGGCAGGGATTCTTTTAGTATCACCTTCTGGAGAGCAGAAGGAGTATTTTTATCGGTTGGTGTGGAGTTGTACCAACAATGCAGAAGAATATGAAGCATTATGCCTAGGACTCAAGAAAGCAGAAAGGTTGGGCATAAATCACCTCCAGATCTTTGGAGTTTCAAAATTGGTATGCAATCAAGTCACAAACAAGTGCACTTCAAAGAATCACTATCTCAAGTCATACCAAAATAGGGTATGGGAATTTTTTGACTAGTTCGAATCTCTCAATCTGTAGTCTATTCCAAGAGAAAAGAATCGACAAGCCAATGTTCTAGCATCCATCGCAGCCAAATATTATCCAGTAGAAGACATGGTGCATAAGACCAAAGCTATGAGGATGATTTACAGGCCCTCTGTCCCAGAAAGAGATCTCCATTGGTAGGTTTTTGACAATGATGATCAGATTATGAATTTCATGATTCAAGAAGTAGCCACTCTTGAAAATAGAAACCCTGATGAAGAAGAATATGAAGGGCTAGTTCAATTGAAGAATAATCACGTTCCCAAGGGATTAATTACTCTTGAAAGCCTCTTTGATCAGAATGATCGAGCAGTTTCTCATAGGATCAAAGTTAATGCAAAGCAATATCAAGATTTAGAACTTGAACTTGAGAAAGCAATAAAAGTTGGAACAAATTGAACTTTAGAGGAACTAGAGCAGATCTGATATTTGTGTAGAAAGTACCCTGACACAGTGGCTTGGTCTTATCAAGACCTAAAGAGATATGATTGGCAACTGATCCAGCATACAATTGAGTTGCAGGAAAGGATCAAACCCTTCCAATAGAAGCAAAGGCCTGTCAATCTGAAGATCAAAGTCTTGATGAAGGCCGAACTCCTAAAAATGCTCGAGGCAAAGATAATTTATCCCATAAAACATTTTTCTTGGGTCGTGAATCTAGTCCCAGTTAGAAAGAAGAACGGAGATATACGACTGTATGTGGATTTTTGCAACCTGAACCAGGCTTCTCTCAAAGATCACTACCCTCTCTCGTAGATCGATCAGATCTTGCATTTGATGGCTAGGTCCCAACGCTTCTCCCTACTCAATGGTTTCTCTAGATACAATAAAATCTAGGTCAGGGATGAAGACCAGCATAAAACTACATTCACGACTAAGTGGGGCACATTTTCTTACCAGTGAATGCCATTCGGCCTTTCAAATGCAGGAGCCACTTTTTAGAGGGCAATGGATTTATATTTTGGCGAGGTCTTGAATAAGGTTATTGTTATCTATCTACATGACATGACCATCTTCTACCAAAGAAGGGAGGATCACCCCTTACACTTACAACCGATTTTTGAAAAATACCAAGAATTTGGCATTTCAATCAATCCAAAGAAATCCATATTCGTAGTCAGCGAAGGAAAGTTGTTGTGACATGCAATATCAAAGAAGGGTCTTGCTGTAGACCCTGACAAAGCTGAGGCTCTGATGAAGCTCTCACTCCCAATAGACAAGAAAGGACTTCAATACTTCTTCGGCCAGATCAACTTCATGAGGAAGTTTGTTCCAGATTTTTTCCAGGTCATCAAGCCGATGTCCAAACTTTTGAAGAAGGGTGCAAAATTCATCTAAACGAAGGAGAGAAAAGAAGCATTCAAAGAAATAAAAGCCCGAATTGCTCAAGCATCAGTCCTGACCAAACCTGACTACAATCGGTACTTCATCCTATATGCTATAAGAAAACCTGAGAGCTATGCTGCAGTCCTAACAGAAAAGAGGGAATATGGTGAAGAGCACCCCATCGCATTCCTAAGCCAAGTGATAAACTCTCATGAAGAAAAATATAATTTCATAGAAATGCAGGTGAATACAATAATGAAGTATCTTAGGAAATTCAAGCAGTTCATCTCCCAAATTTGGGTTACAGTCTTTGTCATTCACCCTGATGTGTGCAATTTCATCATCCAAGGAGAATTGGGTAGTAAAAGGGCCAGTTGGGTCAGCAAGATTCAAGAATTCGACATCGATATCAAACCTACAAAATTGGTTTGTGATCGTGCACTGTGTCAAGAACTAGCGAAGAGCGTGGTGGCCGAAGTTACAGAATCTCAGTGGGATGACTCGCCAGCAGAAGAATGCTTCACAAACCAGGAAGAGGACAAGAAATACTGGGTCAGTGAAATAGTCGAATACTTTAACACTGGCAGATGTCCTTCACATATAAATGCTTCACAGCAAAGACAGTTCAGGATACGGTCCTCCTGATATACCTTGCACCCCGAAGGCCTATTTTTTAGAAACATTGATGGTGTCCTTCTTAGGTGCATAAAAGATGATGATAAAAGAAGAATCTTGGGAGAATTCCATTCAAGATTATCTGGAGGTCACTTTGCAAGGAGAAAAATGGCATTAAAGATAATCAAAGCTAGTTATTATTGGACTATTGTGATCGTGCACTGTGTCAAGAACTGGCGAAGAGCGTGGTGGCCGAAGTTACAGAATCTCAGTGGGATGACTCGCCAGCAGAAGAATGCTTCACAAACCAGGAAGAGGACAAGAAATACTGGGTCAGTGAAATAGTCGAATACTTTAACACTGGTAGATGTCCTTCACATATAAATGCTTCACAGCGAAGACAGTTCAGGATACGGTCCTCCCGATATACCTTGCACCCCGAAGGCCTATTTTTTAGAAACATTGATGGCGTCCTTCTTAGGTGCATAAAATATGATGATAAAAGAAGAATCCTAGGAGAATTCCATTCAGGATTATCTGGAGGTCACTTTGCAGGGAGAAAAATGGCATTAAAGATAATCAAAGCTAGTTATTATTGGACTACACTCTTTATTGATGCCTTCATAGTCTGTCGCAAATGTGAGCAGTGTCAGAAGTTCACCGGCCAAAGCAGAAGTGCTTCAATGCCTCTTCGATAGATACAAGTAGAGATGCCCTTTCAATAATGGGGGCTGGATTTCATAGGGGTCATATCCCCAAACTCCTCTGTTGGGCATAAGTTCATCCTTCCCGTGACCGATTACTTTACCAGATGGGCCGAAGCAGTTCCCAAAAAGAATGCAGATCAAGAGACCATCATCTATTTCCTAGAGGCGTTGATCACCCGGTTTGGCATTCCAGAAGCAATCATCACGGACAATGGTCCTGGATTTGCAGGTGCCAAAATCAATGAGTTCTTCTACCGATATGGGATATATCATAAAGTATTCTCCAATTACTATCCATAGCGCAACGGATTGGCAGAATCCACCAAAATGACCTTGTTAAAGGTGCTAAGAAAGCTCATAGAGACGAACAAAAGAACTTGGCATCTTCTTCTAGATCGGGCCCTATGGGCCGATTAGATTTCTATCAAGAAGTCGATCAAGACTTCACCTTACGCCCTAGTCTACGGTAAGGACGCCATATTACCTACCTACATAAAGATCCCTATGTTGTAGTTGTTAGAAGAAGGAGTTAATTCAATGGAAAACCGGTTGGCTCAGCTGCTACAGTTGGAGGAAGACCGCGAGAAGGCTTACCAGAGCTTTGCTAAACATGCTCAGGTCACCTGAGTTTGGTTCAATAAAAAATCATCCGATCACACATTCAAAGTGGGAGATCTGGTATGGAAGTGAGACTCCTAGAAGGCCAAGCCTGGAAATCACGACAAGCTGGATGCTTTCTAGGATGGACCGTTCGAAATCATGAAGGTGAATTCAGCCAACTATTTCATCCTCAAAGATGCAGCTGGCCAGGTATTACCAATTTCTATTAATGGTCTTCATCTGAAGACTTTTTATCGCTAAGGTGAAACACAAAAAAAAATGTGTGTATGTACTTTTGTATATATTTTTTCATTTGTGTATATACATCCTATTTCGAGATTGCAAAAACTAAGTGTTGTACTCCAAAACCTCCTTCGGGGACTTTTGATGCGAAGTAGCAGTTGCAAGGAGGTTCGCAACGAAGAAATTTGGCTTTCAAAAGATCCTCAGAAGACCGAAGGCGTTACCAAAGGAAGGAATGAAAAGAGCTTCGCACCCGAAGCATTTCAAGCAGCTACTTCGGGCCAAAATTTTGTAAAGTATTTTCCAAAAGGACGAGCTTCAGGGGGTTCAGTATTCCCTGAAGAAAAAAAGTGATGTGGAAAGAAAGAACTACTTCGGACCCGAAGCGTTGAAAAATATCCCACACCAAAAGTTCACGGCAAAGAATTTTCAATGTTAATTTCAACTTCTTTGAATCAGGAGCATTTAAAATGTGTCTTGGGGTAAACGCCAACAAAAACCTAGGGGAGTTCAAAGTGGATGAGTTTAATGCAAATGTGTTGGAGTGCATCCCGAGAGGATTTGGTTAAGAGAAAATCTCATGCCCAGGTATGAAGTGGTAGCAGGTTGCGTTTCTAATGCAGGGCATAATCATCGAAGTGCGTGGCCCCATGTACTACGCTACCGTAGAGCCAATCAAAAGATACGGTATCTTCCTCCATCCAAGGTGTAAATTTAATTTTGGTAGGTGCCATAAATTTAGGTGTTTGCCTTTTAAGGATATAAAATGTGAAGCCCTATCAGAGAGAAGGTTATTCATCCATCATTTCATGCAAGACTAAGAGCCTTAGGTTACTCTGCAATTCTCCCGCCCTTTGCATCAAATACCTTTGCATCGAAGCCATCTGTATCAAGGACTCTACCACCACCATTTTCACAATGGGAAAGAAAACCTCTAAGGAGAAAGGAAAGGAACCAAAAGTAGCAGGCCCCAAAAAAACAAAGAAGGGCAAGGAAGAGAAAAAACATACACCTAAAAATATCAATATCACCCCTCGCCCAGAAAAGCAGCCAATGGAAGAAGGAGACGACTTTGAAGAGGAATAGCTTGAAAAACCACCAATTGATGGGTGGGAGAAAATTAGAGACATAGAGCTCTCTAAGGTTGTGTCTGACCTCCGATGCACTATTGAGTTTATGACGAGCAGACTCACCCCAGAGAATAAGAGGGTTGCTGCATATTATTCTTAGATTTATTGGTATTTGACCCCTCCTGCTCACCACTGTCCAAAGTTAATTTGTGCTATCACACAGAACTACCAGCCTGCATCCAGGCAAGTATTGGATGCTTCGGGTCATAAATTTTTTTCCATTTTGAAAGAATATGTGCAAGCAACGTTTGCACCACAACAAGGGCCACCCAAGGGTTATTCAGTTCGCAATGTCATTCTAAGAGAACAGATGGATAGGTTCACCTCCAACAACTACATATTGAATTTTTTGCTCGAGAACCTCAAAAGTGGGCTCCCTTAAGGCAAGCTGCCCCAAATGCCTCTACCCTTTGCGGACTTCAAGAACACCGATATTTTCTCTATCATTGCATGGGTGGAAGGCCTATCTATAGATGCTTCGGTGCAACCTTGGTAGGTGTATTTGGCTGAATGTATTTCGAGAGAGGAATTCTATGCCCCTGATGCTTCAAGACCAAACACCAACCTAGTTTTCTTCGACTAGGCATAATGGGTGGCCAAAAATTTGCACACACGGCTCACCAAAATGAAGAATTTGGGGCCAGTACTTCGCACCCTATTCTTTCCTTGTCTGGTTGTTTTTCTACCATGTACATAAACAATTCCTCCACATTGCCATTTCTCTAAGTTGCAAGGATGGAAATCCCCTGCCTGTGTACTAGTGGACTCCCCTCCTATTGAGGACAGAGTATTATTATTCTTTTAACCAATAGTTTTTGGGACCTACCATGCATTTGTTGAAAGGTTATTGCCCTTGGGTACCCCTTAGTTTGAGGGATAGAATAGTAATGGATAAGAAGGGAGATGTCTTTCAATTAACATAGGGACTGGTGATTCACCTATTCTAATTTATAGGAAATCCCTTCCTACTCCCTATTTTCCCTTTCGAGTACCAATTTGCATTGGAGGTCACTCGACAGAGCGATGTAACAAATGTCGTCTATGGCCACGGTTGAAAATGGGCACATACCTGTGACTTCCCCTTCAAGATGGGGGTAATTGAATTTTTTGCCTTGAAGCAGAATGTATTCCTGGAAGAAAATCTTGCCAAGTTTGGCCTACTCCAGATTCCTCAACAATGGTTCTATGATCCCTTGGGAGTGATGAGGGACCACTTAAAATTCAAGAACTTTCATGTCTGCCCCCACCCTGAAATTGTGGAGTAAAGAAATAATCCTAATGGGAAATACCTGGAGTGGCATCTAGAGAGGATGAGGACATTGCCTCCTTGGCATGAATTTTACCCTATGGAGGTCGAGTTTGACCCTGACTAACATCCCTTCCCAACCCCAGACTCCACATTTTGGAGAAATGCGAAGGATGATTTGAAAGAAGAATTGAAGAATTAGGGCGAGGAAAAACTTCAAGAGTGGTGGATAATGTCCATCGCCAAAAAATGAATAACTACGGACTCTTGACATCAGATAAATACTTCGTAATTATCTGTGAAGCCAACATTCAAACTTGGAAGTCCATATCCTTTGCCGACTTTGTTCCTCTAGCTACCCCAGGATCGGGTGAAAGCCCAAGAGGAGTTGACGATGGTTTGGATCAGGAAGAAGAGGAAGAAGCCAAAGCTACACCAGAGGCACTACCACGGGGACCGTCAAAAATCCATGACACAAGTGCCGAAGAGTTGGAGCAACCATTGGAGAGGAAGAAAAGAAATAGGCAAGAGCAAATTCAAGTGCCTCCGAGCCATCCAAAGCGACCCCACATGAAGTTCCCAAGTGCTCATGCTAGAAAACCTGCATCAGGCCCGACCGTAGCAAATGTTGAAGATGTCATACCACCAAGTGCAGAGACAGTCCCAAATATAGATGTCATTGATGTGGAGGAACTCCTCCAACAAGAGGGAGACCCTAAAGTAGAAGTCATGGGGGTCGGGAGTGTCGAAGCCCAAAAGGAGCAGGAGCCTATCACACAAGAAGTCATCATGGTCGCTCTGCCAGAAGGGCACATAGGTATGCACTCTACACCCTTTGCCTTAGTCTCTCACATGTCCACTGTGGTCTCAGACAAATATTCTCATCAGTCTCTCCCTCCCTCACAAAGTCAGTCGCCTCCTCGCGCGTTGCCTCTGGCCACCAATCCCATTAGCCCCACTCCACTCGAGTCACCAAGCCAGGACATGTATGTTGTTACCACTTCACCTTACCATGCCATCAATCCTTTGGTCCTTGGCAAGGGCGAAGGTAGTGCCCCAACGTCGGACCCCGTTCTTCATTCCCCTGCCTCACATGACATTGTTGCACTCACTGGGACTCCTAGTACACTTGTCACCAAACCTTCTCGTGAGGCATCCCCCATTCATTCTTTGTATCTGTTCACCCCTTTGGCTAGAGATCCAGCATCATTTGAGTCTGAGATGTCCTTAATTGAGGAACACCCTCTAGCCGAGAAGCTACTCCTAGCTCGATAAAATACAGAAAAAATTTTGGAGGCAAGGAAGAAGAGAGGGCGCTCTCTGGCCCAGGTTGAAAAATGTGCTTTCTTCAATTTGAAATCTAGGAATTTACATAAAGTAAAAAATATCCCCAAGGTCCAGAAGCCCCTGGATGAAATGACTCCAGCAGACTATGACTACCAAGACAAATCCAAGGACCTGGAGCATTTGAATGTTGATAATGAATCTGAATCCATGCACGTCAGGATTGAAACTTTCCGTGCGCATGCAAACATCACTAATCAGCATAGATTTGAAGCAGAAAATGCCAACATCAAGTTGGAAGAAGAGTTACCTAGAATCTGCTCCAAGCTGGAGGATTCAGAAAAGCAATGTAAGCTGCTGAAAAAGGAAGCACATGCCCTAAAATAGCAAATACTACAACTGTAGAGCACAGCTGAGCACCAAGCATAGAGACAAGTCAAAAATGATCTGAAGGCCAAGGAATTTGAAAGCAAGATCTTGCAGTTGCAGTAGTAGTTGCACAAAAAAGAAAGCTTGGAGCTGTTTGACAAAGGTAGGATCAAAGAAATCCGCTCACACTTGCTAAAAAATTTTAGATCTCGGGCCTCGAGTGCCCTATCAATTTTGACCTATATTACTAAAGCACAGTGTGCTGCTATCGAAGGATGGCCAATCATAGATAAAGGTCACTCAGAAAGCTAGAGGCTGACTCAAATTAGCCTTTGATGTCCAAAGCACGAAATATACGGACTTGCAGATTGTTGCAATGAGTCGGATGGCTAGGGATTGGTCCACAGCCCAAGCCATAGTTTGCACCTTCTTTTCCAAGGTGAGGAAGGCACAAAAGGTGAAAGACCTCCTAGACATGTTTGAGAATGAGTAGCGCGCATCGCTAGGCTATTTCCAAGATCTCTCTTCCTTAGGTTTCTTGAGCTTCACGGATGATGATAGGAACCTTTTGACCAAGGAAGAGCTCAAGCCGACATGGCTTCAGTTTGAAGGCGATGTCTCAGAGATAGACGAATGGGCAGAGCCTATAATAGAGGGGCAAGTCACAGATTTCATTTTGAGACACTGCAAGATTGCAGCCTGCCTGAATGACCTATACACCAAGGCCAAACATGCTAATATCGAGCAAATTGATCGGTTCCACATTTTGGTTAAAGCATTGCAAGATCAAGAGACTTTCTCGAAGGGTGCCTGGGCTCATGTCCACCAAACCATGAAGCACATATGTGATCGCCTTGCCCCATCGCTGCCATAAGAAGTCGTACCAGAAGAAGGAGAAGAAGGAGAAGAAGAAGAAGAAGAAGCCATGGAAGCGCCCCATGATATTGAAAAGAGATAAGGGTCTGGAGGTAACTCTAGCCCAACAGATCAAGGTTGAGGGTTCTCCCACCGAGACGAGCTTGTTGCCCCGTGAGCCACCAAGAATGTTCACAATTTTGTCACATTGCACAATGGGCAATTTTGGCTTTCCATGCCACCCCCTTGTACATAAAATGAAGAAGAAAGAGCTTCACTGTAAAACAAGCTAAGGAGGATAGCTTCGCCAAAATAAATCACTAAGGATGAAAACTACTTCAGGCCCAAAGTCCCTCAAAAAACTACTTCGGGCAAAAACCTTGCGAAGCGGCATTGCCAAAGAAGGAATTCAAAACAGGCGTAAAAAAGAGCTTCGCACCCGAAGCATTTCGAAAAAGTTTTGCGAAGCGGAATTTCAAAAGAACAGCTTTGCTGAAGGAAAATCGCGGTCTAAATTGGCTAAGGCAAGAAAACTACTTTGGGCCCGAAGTCCCTCAAACAGTTATTTCGAGCGAAAGTTTTGCGAAGCGGTGTTGCCGAAGCAAAATGCAAAGGAAGAAGAATGAAAACTACTTCAGGCCCGAATCACTTCAAAATGCTACTTCGGGCAAGAAACGTGCGAAGTAGGATTTGAAGGAGCGCAAAGTTGAAAACACTTCGTCAAAAAACCGTCGAAGCACCCACTTCGGGCCTCCCAGCCAGCGAACCATTTCTACTTCACTAAAAGCCATTGCGAAGAATCTACTTCAGCAAACCTTCGTGCGAAGTCCTTTCCCTCAAAGTGGAAGCAGTCGAAGCATTTTTGAAGGTAAGAATGCGCTTCGGCCAAAATCCTCCCGAACCACAATTTTGAAGGAAGATCACGGTGAAGCATTTTAATAGTTCATTGGCGAAGTAGTTTTGGCACATATTCCAGCAAAGTAGTAACTTGCGAAGGAGATCTGCTTTAGCCCTCATCACCCCTGAAGCTGTTTTGTGAAGCTCCACCATGTGAAGTGCAAATCAAGGAGAATCTGCTTCAGCACAAGTCCATTGCAAAGTGAAGTTGCGAACGAAGAACTAGCGAAGCACTTCATGGGCACGCACTCCAAGTCAAGTATTTCCTCGAGGCAATCAAGTGCCTCATAAATGTATTTTTATGTGCTTGAAAAACTAGTTGTGCATTTTTTGCAATTGGAAACGAAGTATCAGTCTTTGAGGAAGAGCCCGACAAGCATGGCGGCCACTCGAGTATTGCACCCAGAAGCCAAGGATTCTCAGATGGCTAATTCATGCAAGTTTCCACGGTTGACCCGATCGTAGTTTCTAGTTTTGGTAACAGATTTGAGAGCTCAGTCATGAGGGCCGAGAGGAGCTGACTTCTCAGGTTTCGAGGGTGTACTCTTCCATTTTGTGCATTTATGGCTCAGAGGGTCGGGTCCTTTATAAAAACCCAGGCATTGTAATGTAAAATGGGGGGAACTTCCTGCTAGAAAGTTGTTGTAAATTGCATTCCTGTGATTAATACTAAAGAGCTTTGGACTCTATCTCTCTCTTATATGCTGCCTTCTACGTTTATTTATTTCATCTTTCTTCATTTGTATACTGTAATTCTAAATCCTGGATTTAGGTATGCAATTGGGGACTGAATCTTGAAATTTTCCTGAAGGATACATAGGGGAGGAAAACGCTATAGAGGTTTTCTTTTATGCTTCCTGTGGATAGTGTTTCTGTTATATTCACTTTTCCTAATCGTCGTTACTCTGAACTCTAAATTTTGACAAAATGGGAATGGGAATCCTGGAACTCGTCCAGAGGATACATAGGAAATTCAATATTGTATTCATTTCGTTATATTCTTGGTGTTTCTTGCTGCTATTTCAAGCTATTTGCTAGCAATCGTGCTTCTGGTTCTTTCCCACCATTAAACTATTGAAATCTCTTCCCTTACTCATTTATTTCTTTACTGCACCCTTATCTTAAAACACCAAAGTAGTTTAGAATAGGAGCCGGCCTTTCTCCGGAGATTGGCACGAGGGGCATCTCTTCTCTTCGGCCTTTCAATGTTGGTCCAGGTCTAGGGTGCATACACTTACCCAAATCCTTTCCTAGGTAGATTTGATGACCAGCAGTAATCTTTTTCATCATCCAACTTATGCCACTACTATAACCACCAACGTTGGAAGGAATCTACAAGTCCCTCCAACTAGTAGTGCCATTCAAAATTTTCAATTTCCTCCTCAATCTGCTTATCTCAACATTGTTGCCTCTATTCCACCAAATGTTAGTTATCCTCTTCAACAAGATACCACATACCTCAATAGTATCAATATGTCCAACACTCCTCCCTTAGGGAATCTGGGGATAATGCATAATAGTGATCCAAAAGTGCAAAATTTGACAAATATGGTAAAGCAGTTGGTTTCAAAAGTTGAGATGATTCAACCTTCAAGTTTCACTTACAGTTATAAGGAAATGTGTAATCAACCATTGGATCCTATTATTGTTGCTAGGCCTTATCCTAAGCATTTTTCTATGCTAGTTTTACCTATTTATAAGGGGATAGAAGATCCAATAGAGCATTTAAGAAGATTTAGAACAACTTGCCATGATCTCATTTATGATGACATGTTGTTACTTAAAATATTTCCTAAGAGTCTTGGTGGCATGGCATTAGAATGGTACTATCGGTTACCTAATTATTCCTTGAAGAGTTTTGAGGAAACAACATAATTATTTGTTCAACAGTTTGGTGCTTATATTGAAAAGGAAGTGACAATGAAAGATGTTTATAATTTAAAACAAGGTAAAGAGGAAAAATTTTCAGAATTCTTAGCTCATTGGAGAAGTTTAGTTGGATGCTTGAGATATACTTTACCTCCAAAGGATATGCTTGAGATATTTATTGGTAATTTACAAGAACAATTATCTTATGCATTAGAGACTACTACTATTACATCTTTTGATCAAGCAATTGATTTAGCAAGAAAAGTAGAACAGGCCCTTATCAGAAGAGGCCAACTCAAAGTCAAAGAAGAGAAACCTACTAAGTCTCAACATAAGAATAAACACATAGGTGAGGTGATATTAGGTATATTAACGATGTTACTAATGACCTACAAAAGATAGTACTTCAGAAACCTCCACAAAGGAATTTTACAAGGCTTAATATGTCTATGGAAGCAGTTTTGAAACAACTTTTAGAAGCCAATGCAATTGAGTTACCTCCCATAAGACAACCAGATACTACAACTCATTGGTATAAGGTAGGTCAACATTGTGCATATCATAGAGTGGAAGGACATTAGACAAATTCTTGTAAAAAGTTGAAGCATGTGGTTCAAGATTTGATTGATGCAGAACATCTTGATGTGGAAAATTTACAACAAAAATCATATATTAATCAGAATGTAATTAGACAGGTAGCTAATCAAGTATCTTATAGAAGTGTACCACACCATTATGATAATAACATGGTTGGTATGATAACAACTACTTCAAAAAAATTAGTGCAGAATCAACAGATCCAACGATCTCAATAGGAGATCAGTTTCTCAGCAAATATTTCTCTTTTGGAACTTTTACAGAATTCTCCTACTCATGGAGAAGCCTTAATAAATGTTCTAAAACAACAATCTATCCCTCCAGATATTTCCCCTAGTGATATGGCCAATATTGTAAGATCTCTTGGGATACATCATCTCACATTCTCGGATGTTGATATTTCTTTCTCAGACTTGCAAAAATATTCTTCTCTTTACATCACTACATTTATTGGGGATACTTTTATCAAGAGAGTTATGATTGATAATGGTTCTTCCCTTAATTTATGCACATATCATTTCTTTCAAAATTTTGGATTAAAAGAGGAAGATATAACTAAATCTGATGATATCATTAAAACTTTCAACAATGAGTCCCAAGAAGCTTATGGTACCATATCACTTCCCCTCAAAGTTGGACCTAAAATTTTAGATACATTGTTTTATGTGGTATCTTGTCCTACATCTTTTAATCTTCTTCTTGGACGTCCTTGGATCCATGCGATGGAGGTCATCCCTTCTACTTTTCATCAATGTGTAAAATTTGAATTTGAAAATCAACCTGTTTCTATCTTGGGTGATCCTCATCCATTTGAATTTTGCTCACCAGAAGATCTAGCTCAGTTTCATTCATCAGATTCCTTATCCAAAAAAACTAAGCAACCTGAAAATCCTAATAAGGAATCATCAATCAATATCTCATCACAGGATCAAGTCAACTCTTCTTGTCAAGAATCTCTCTTAGATGAATCTCATCAAGGTTTAGAGTGGAGTGTTGAGGATGAGGGGCCACCCTCTCCTTCTTTGTTGGTTCTAACCCCTAAGAAGTATGTCAAATATGAGGATCCACCTTAGAATGACATCTACTTTGATGGGTCTATCCCTTGCATTGCGCAGGTTGAATCTTCTAGTTCTCAAGTGGACTTTGGTTCTATGTCTCCCGAGGACCTTGAGCAATTAGGAGTGATTCCTGCCCCACCTCCTCTTGAGGATGACTTGTCCATCCTTATTGAGGAGACCATAGATGTGAACATAGGCTCTGAGGAAGCCCCTAGAATCCTTAAGCTAGGTAAAGCCCTATCCATGGATGAGCAGGAGCAATTGACCAATTTATTAAAAGAATATCAAGATATTTTTGCTTGGTCATATGCCGACATGCCAGGGCTTGATCCCTCCCTTGTCATGCATCATTTGGTAGTTAAGCCTAGTGCTAAGCCTATTAAGTAGAAACTTAGGAAGATGCATCCTAAGGTCACCCTATCAATCAAGGAGGAGCTCCAAAAACTCCTTGACATCGGTTTTATAAAAGCTATCGACTATTCTGATTGGATCTCCAATATCATTCCTGTAGCTAAGAAGGAAGGAACAATCAGAATATGTACCGACTTTTGGGACATTAATTTAGCATGTCCCAAGGATGATTTTCCCTTGCCCAACATAGATCAGATTGTAGATTTCACTACCAAATGTGGGATGCTTTCACTCATGGATGGTTTCTCAGGTTACAATCAGATTATGATTACCCCTGAGGATCAAGCCAAGACAACATTCACTACTCCATGGGGTACCTTCTACTAGAAGGTCATGCCTTTTGGCCTGAAGAATGTAGGAGCTACCTATCAATGGGCCATGACTTATATTTTCCATGACATGATGCATGATATTCTCCAGGATTATGTGGATGACCTTCTAGCTCACTCCATAGAATGAAAGGATCATGTCCATGATTTAAGATGAATATTTGAAAGGCTTCAGTAATATAAGGTTCATCTTAAACCCGCTAAGTGTGTGTTTGGAGTCACATCTGGCAAGTTGTTAGGCTTCATAGTTTCTAGGTGAGGCATTGAAGTGGATCTCACTAAGATAATGACTATCACTGACATGCCTCCTCCTTGCACCTTGATTGAACTGCATAGTCTACAAGGTAAACTTTAGTCTATCCATCGGTTCATTGCCCAGTTAGTCGATAAGTGTCAGCCCTTTCTTAAGATTCTTAAGAAATATGTAGTCTTCTAGTGGGATTATGAGTGTCAGAAATATTTTGATGATCTCAAATAGTATCTCACTTCCTTACCTATTTTAGTTCCTCATATTCCTAGTAGGCATTTGATGCTTTACATAGCAGCCACTACTCATGCTTTGGGAGCCATGTTGGCCCAACATGATGATCAAAATAAAGAATGAGCTATCTACTATATCAATAGAACTTTGGTTAGCTATGAAACCAGGTACACTCCCTTAGAGAAGCTTTACCTTATCATAGTGTTTGCTTCTCAAAAGTTAAGACACTACATGCTCAGCCATAAGATATTGGTAGTTGCAAAGTTTGATCCTTTGCACTATTTAATGTCTAAACCCCACCTTTCAGGTCGAGCTACTAAATGGGTGTTGGCCCTTAGTGAGTTTGACTTGAATTTCATAGGTCAGAAGGCTATTAAGGGTCAGGTGATTGTTGATCAGTTAGCCTCCACTCCCCTAGAAGCTGCCCATCCTATAGTTGTTGAGTTTCTCGATGAGTGCTTCAATGTCAAAATTGAAGAGTTTGAGTCTTGGAATTTATTTTTTGATGGAGCCCGATGCATGAAGGGCGTTGGTGCTGGAGTCATTCTAGTCACCCCACAAAAGCAACTCATCCCCTTGTCCTTCAAACTTTATTTCTCTTGCATAAATAATACTATAGAGTATGAAGCTTTGATCCTTGGTCTTAGAGCAGCTTTAGCCTTGTAGGTTAGAGTCCTTTCAGTCTTTGGTGACTCTCAACTTGTGGTTAATCAGATTAACGATGTTTATCAGACTCGAGATGATAAACTTAAACCTTACAAGGAGATTATCACTAAGTTGTTGTCCTCATTTGATCGAGTAACCATAGAGTCTATCCCTAGATCCTCAAACCACCATGCGGATGCCATGGCTGCTACTGCATCCTTGTTCCCTCTGGAGTTAGAAGATGATCAAGCATCGATTATCATTAGACAACTCTGAGAACCTGCATCGCTTGGTTCTTGTCTTGTTCCTTTAGATTTTTTGACCATCGGAGCTTCCCCATATGAGCCATGGTATAATGACATATTTAATTTCCTTAAGGATGGTTTGATGCCTGATGGTTTAGATCATAACCAGCGTAAGATTTTGTACAAAAGAGTATGTTGATTCATCATAATCAACAATACTTTGTATCGATATTCTTTTGAAGGCATCCTCTTGAGATGTCTTAACTTCGATGAAACCTGACTTGCTCTTAGTGATGCTCATGAAGGTTCATGTGGAGGCCATTTTAGTGGTAATGCTATTGCCAAGAAGCTCCTTCAGATGGGGTATTATTGGCCTTCCATGGAGAAATATGCATGTGACTATGTTCGATGCTATGACAAGTGTCAATACCATGATCATCTTGTTCATGCTCCTTCTCAAGACCTTCAGGTTATCTCTTCCCCTTGGCCATTCTCCATGTGGGGATTGGACATTATCGAGAAAGTTAACCTAGTGTCATCTGATGGTCACAAGTTTATCATTACTATGACTGAGTATTTCACTAAATGGGTTGAAGCCATACCCCTAGCTATGGTGACTAGAACTCAAGTTTCTAAGTTCATCTTCAACCAGATTCTTTGTAGGTTCGGGATTCCTTTGATGATTATTTCTGACAATGACACTCCTTTCAAGAATAAGGATGTTCATAATATTTGTGCTAAGTACAAGATTCAACATAGGTGGTCAACTCCTTATTACCCTTAGGGTAATGGATAAGTCGAAGCATCCAACAAGTCCTTGATTAGGATCTTGAAGAAGTTGGTTAGTAAGATCGGTCATGACTGGCATATCCAACTTTATCCTACCTTGTGGGCCTATCGTACTAGTGTACGTACTCCCATAGGGGCCTCACCATATGTCTTGGTATATGGGTCTGAGGTGGTGTTTCCTTTTGAGCTTGAGGTTCCTTCATTGCGCATCTTGTTGCAAGATGTCGAGGTCGATGATGAGTATCATGCAGACCATTTGCACCAATTGGAGCTGTTGGATGAAAAGTGCATTCATGCCTTAGAGCATTTGAGAGCCTATCAGGATAGGCTTCGATGATCTTATTCTAAGAAATTTTGCAATCATTCTTTTGAGGTTGGGGACCTTGTCCTCAAGGAAAACCAGAAGAACACTAATGCTCGTGCTGATCTTCGAGGTAAGTTTTAGCCCAATTGGTTAGGGCCCTTTGTCATAATGGCCAAGTTTGGCTCAGGTGCCTATCATTTGGCTTCTTTGGATGGTAAATAACTTAAAGAACCTATGAATATAATGCATTTAAAAATATATTATGCTTGATCCATCATCTACATTACATTTTACATTTAGCTTAGATCATATTGCATCTACTTGCTTGCTCATATTGCATGATTACCTGTCATACTTTGCATGATTGCCTAACATTCTATTTCTCTTGCATTTTTGCTTGTCATAATTGCATTGTTGCTTGCTCATGATTGCTTGTTCATATAGCTTTTGGGGATTCATGACAATGGCATGTGATGATACCTAGTTAGGTCATAGCTCACATGCATTGCACTTTCACTAGGGTTTTGATGCCTAGTGAAGCCCCAACCTAGGGCCCATGCATTTTTCATCCCTTCTTCTCTTCTCATATTCCTTTGCTCTTTTCTTCTCTTCTCTCTTCTTCTTGTATTCCTTGACTTTGAAAGTTTTTACAATGATCATCATTTCTCTCCAAAGTCAAGGAATGCAATCCTCTTTTGGTATATCCTTGTCCTTTGCATGATTCTTATTTCTCCTTTGTCTTCTTTGTTCAGATAAGGATATACATTCTTCTCTCCTTTGTTTGCACATTTCCTCCCTCTTGAATTTTCACTAGCTGAAACTTCAAGCTAGGGGTACACATGCACAATTCTTTGCTCCTCATTTTCTTCCTCTTATTTCTTCTAGCACATGCACACACTCACATTGTGTTATGCTCATATTGATTGGTCTATATACATATTCTTACACACCCCTATCGGGTAGTACTTGCTAATACATCATTCACATCAGCAATAACATATCACCCCTATCGGGTTACACTTCTTTTGACTCAGCGGGCTCAACACCCCATTACAAGATAAGCTCCTTGACCATTTCAGTAGGCCTCAACATACATCCTAGTGGGTAATCACCCCATAGTAGTCACTAGTGAGCAATCATCCATAGTGGGTTACGCTCCATCATTTGATCATTTGAGCAATCACCCATAGCGGGTTACGCTCCATATTTTTCCCATCTATCCATCTTAGCGAGTACTACACCCATAGCAGGTTTTCACTCCACACCTGGACCTTCTTTTGGGCATAACACCCTTCATTCAAGGTTCTTGATCAACTTCTCTCACTTTCTATGGTTGACCTTTGGATCTTCTTCTTCTTCTTGTTCTTCTTCTTCTCTTCTCTTCCCTTCTTTCTTTCCCTTTCTTCTATTCATCCATGCATTTCATGTTAGTTGCATTAGATTCATGTTGTACCCAATACTCTTTGCTCTATTGTTTGTTTGCTTGCTTTGTTTTCCATGTTTCTATGTTTTGCCTTTTCTTTTCTTTGCCTTTTTTGAGTTTCTTAAGGAATTTTCATTCCTTTCAAAACTCGAGGGGGCACCCTAGCCATAGAGGCATTAATGGTAGTAATGTCTCACCTAGTGTGCAAAAGTCTAGAGTGTCCTTCATGATACCCCTTTTGCACCATCCCTTTGTCCAAACCTGGCCACCTCTTTTCTATGTTTGTTGTCTTCTTGCCCATAGAGGTCTACATCTTTCTTTGACGCATTTACTTGGCCTTAAATGCATCAAAGAGGGGGTAAAATGTAGACACAAAAAATTGACCCACTTTAGTGGGAAATCTTCCTAGAGCCCTCTGGGAGACCCCTTAGACTTGCCTAGGGCAAGGGTTAGGCTTCTCCCTCCTCTTTTGCTTTTTTCTCTCTCTATGCGAAATCGTGCTCGCCCTTGATGGGGCATGATTTTGCATAGGTAAAATCATGATCGGCCTTGATGGGGCACGATTTCACCTTTTTAGGGTTTTGTCTAAGGAAACCCTAATTCTTTAGGTTTGGCATGTTTTACATTGACCCTCCTTGGTTTTCCTACCCATCTCACCTTCAAATCCACTATATAAGGAGGGTTTGAATTCATTTCTAGAGCATGATGATAATTGATGATAATGATTTTCCCAATTATTGCAAAGTGTTTAAGTGCTCGCTACTTGATCTGCATCCTTCTTCTTCTTTCACAAGCAAGTTAACTTTGAAGTGTGAAGTTTGATTTATTCTCTATTGCATTGGATTGTTGATTGTTGTTGCTCGCTTTGGTGGATTTGTGTTGGAGCCCTAAGGAGAGATCAACTACTTGGGAGGTCTCAACCCTTTTGTTTGCTTCTGCACTCTCTGCCAGGTGAATTCGCTCTTCTGCATGCATATTTAGATTTTTTGATTGACGTAATTGAGCCTTCACATCTTTCTTTTATTTTTTGCATAGTTTCTACGAAATCATGCTCGACTCTCTACGGGGCACGATTTCGCCTATGCGAAATCGTGGTCACCTATTACGGGGTATGATTTTGCCCAGACAATATCTGGGGGTAAATTGTTGTTCCAGATTTCATACTTGCATTTTAGGTTGCATCTAGGGCATAGTGTTATATTTTATTCTATGTTTTCATCATTTTATTCTATTGTATCTTGATATGCTTGATTTCTTCCAAAGGTCAATTTTTACTTCTATTTATCAAAGGTCAGCTAAAAGGACCTAGGGGGCTTGATTGCTGCACCTCCAAGCACTATTGTATAGTGGCCTAAGTAGGCCCCCTAATGCTAATCATATTTTTCAAGTGTTTGTCAAGTTATCTTGCAGGAACAGGAATTGTTGATATCATTGGATAAAGGATAAAAGCAAGGATAAATCACCGGATAAGATAAGTGTTCCAATTAGTCTCTAGGTTATTTTTTGAGTGCCTTATATTTCTGTTGTAAACCCTAGATCTGATTTAATAGAAATATATTTAATTAATTTCTAGGCATTTGAAAGATAAACAACATATAGTGTGCACTTAGGGTTAATTTTGTTTGTGCATATTCTCTTGAGCCCTTGCTTAAAGGTTTTCTATATTGAAACCCTAGGGTTAGAAAAGCATTCAAAGAAAGAATCATTCTAGGGTTAGCTCTTGTATTCTTGCATTTTGTATTTTTGCATTGTCCTTTATCTTTCATAGCATAGATCTAGAAAGGCCAAACCTAGGTGATTGTCTTGAATCGAATACATCAAACATTCTTGAAAACCTAGTGGACTTGGAGTGAGTCCTTAAACCATTCTTGGTGAACCCTTCCCCCCTAGCATCGAGTGTAGAGAACAACATACCCCCATGGTTCACCCCAAGGCTCTCTCTCTCTCTCTCTCTCTCTCTCTCTCTCTCTCTCTCTCTCTCTCTCTCTCTCTCTCTCTCTCTCTCTCTCTCTCTCTCTCTCTCTCTCTCTTGTGGATCTAAACATAAGAATCGTACACGATAGGGCAATTTTACCCCTCTACAACAAGACATCCAACGCATCTTGCATATGCGATCTCTCTCTTGGTCCCATGATAAATATTTTTTGGATGGAACAATACTTCTAAGGGTGAGTATTCAGTTGCTCAAGGTTATTTGACCTTAGGTCATAATAATCCCAACCAATCTTATGACATATTTTATTAGTTGTGGGCTCAAAATATCCGGCCTAAGGTGAGGTTCTTTACTTGGCTATTATTGCATCGTAGGGTGCTAACTGGTGAGAAACTTATGAAACATGATTTTCATGGCCCTTTTATATGTGAAATGTGTGGAGAGAATGTGGAAACTCTTAGCCATATTTTTGTTGAGTGTACCTTAGCCTCTGAGCTATGGAGGAGAATGACCATCTTACTTGACTTATAGTGGTCCATTTTTTACTTTGGATTAGATTTAGAGGGATTGGCCTAAACGGTGTTGATCATATCATTAGCCAGTTAGTTTGTATGGGTTCTACCATTCTACCTTTGAATATCTAGAATGAAAGGAACAATTAGATTTTCAATCAAGAAAGAAATGATACTCACTATATTTGATAAAAGACCATTGCCAACTTAGTTGAATCACTCCAACATATCCTTAATCACCCTAAAAAATCCTACCAAATATGGGATCATGTGATGCTAAATTGAATATTAACTCTTCTAAGGTCAAATGACTTAAAGGGAATGTGAGTAATTGCAATATGGAAAGAACAAGGAATTGGTAGCCTCCTCCTAAGGATTATGGAAAAATCAATACCGATGGAACCTTTAGGGGAAACCCTAAAAAATCTAGTGCAGGAGGAATTGGTAGACTTTCAGATGGCTCCCTAGTTTTCACTTTTGCTGAGAATTTGGGTATCCTTTCCAATAACCTTTATGAGGGGTATGGTATCCTTAAAGGCCTTCAAGAGGCTACTAAGGTTGGATGGAAAAAGGTGTTGGTTGAATCTGAATCTCAACTCATGATTAATATTCTAAATACTCCTTCTAAGAATCATAAGGTTGATTGAAGAATAAAAATAATTATTGAGAATATTCAATTAATCTAGATGGGCTTTTTGAAAGTTGATTACAATCATGTGGTCAGAGAACATAATAGGAGTGTTTATGCTTTAGCTAATTAGGCATTGGACAAAGGTGATCTTACTTTATACGACCACCCTCCCAGTTGGTGGGCTTCACAAATAAGGGAAGCTCTACTTTTTATCCTTTGTTTGGATGGCTCTAGTACTAGAGGTACCTAGTTTCTTTTTACTTTGTTTTTGCTTCTCTTTGGTTTGGTCAGGGTATTTTAGTTCCCTAGCTCAAACATATCTTTCTTATGTTTCCTTTGTTGAATCTTGCTTTAAAAGTCTTTTGGCCTAGAAAGGTCATAGTTGTGTTTTGTTTTTTTTTTGTTTTCTTTTTTTTTTAGTTTTTTGAGGGGTGTGTGTTTTTTTGTACTATTTGGTTTTAGTTTTTGTGTTGTTTTTTTTTGTTTTTCTTATTTTTTATGTTTTTGCATTTTCTTTTTCTTATTTGTGTGTTTTTGTTGTTTTTCATGTTTTTGTTTGTGTTTGTGTTTGTGTTTTTGTTTTTTTTTTTTAAGTGTTTGTGTGTTGTTTTGTTGTTTTTATGGTTTTCCTATGTGTATGTCTCCAACCAACCAAGGTGGTTGATAACATACCTAACTACCCATACCACGCCCTAACCACCATGTGAAAAATATATGCAACAAAAGAATGTAATAAAATATAATATATAATATGACATATGCTACCTATGCTAACATTTTGTGTTTTGTTGTTATTTTTTATTTTATTTTATTTTTATTTTTATTTAATTTTTTTTTTTTTTTTTTGGGAGATTTTTGTTGTTTTTATGCTTTTTTGTTTGTTTTGTGTTTTTTTGTGTGGTTCTTTGTTTGTTTGTTTGTCTTTGTTTTTTGATGTTGTGTTTTGTGTATTTTTGTGTTTGTTTGTTATTGTTTTTTGTTGTTTTAGGCATGCTCGTTGAGTGTGTCGAAGAGGGCAGGCCAAGTATGAGCCTTGGGCATTTTTGGTAGAATAGATACCCTTGCCTCCTTTGGACTTAACCTAAAGTGGCATCCCATTTAGGATGTTTTCCACAACAAAAAAAAAAAATCTTGCCAAGAATCCAATGTTGTAGTGTGATAATTAAAGTACCATTAAGCTTTCTAAGAATCTAGTGTTCCAGGCCAAAACTAAGCACATTGAATTCTACCATCACCACATTAGACAACTCATTCAACAACAAATCGTTTGTCTCTAATACTAAGCACATTGAAGTCTACCATAATTATATTAGACAACTCATTCATCTCCAATACTACCAAATAAAAGATCAAATTACAAATATCTTCACCAAATCCATAAATGATATCTGTCTTAAAAGTTTTCTAAGCTTGAAAAATATTACATAAGTCTATATACAAAACTTATTATAACCCCATGTTTTAATGTAACACTTATAAACTTTTCCAAACTAAATTTATAAAAGATATTAAAAATATTCATTTTATCTATAGTTATTATCAACCTTTCAAAATCTTTAAGATTTTGTGAAACTCTCTTCTATAAATACAACTACAACACCCATCTTTTATATTCATCTTCCTTTTCTTCTCCTCTTCTATTCTACTCCAATCAATAGTCTTCCTTTTTCTTTTCCTCTTCCTTCTCTTTCCTTTTCTATTCTACTCCAGTCAATAGTGTCTCTTGTATATTTTTTTACTCTATGGATTCTCTATTCATCTTCAAATATAAAAAGTATTCCTTTTTCTTTTTCTTTTCCTCTTCCTTCTCTTTCCTTTTCTATTCTACTCCAGTCAATAGTGTCTCTTGTATATTTTTTTACTCTATGGATTCTCTATTCATCTTCAAATATAAAATATGATTTCGAAGTCAATAGTGTCTCTTGTATATTTTTGACTCCATGGATTCTCTTTTCATCTTCAAATATAAAATATGATTTTGACTGATCAACTATCTGCTCTAAATGTATTATTATTTATGCTCAATTATTACAAGTCTTTGTTAACAACTAACACTCGGAGCAAAGCTTCCAGTCAGAATCCCATAGAGCTTCATACCATTCAATTTCATTAATAAGACCTTATTAGAAGTATATCGATAGTTTTAAGTAGATAACAGGAACACCTCTTAGAGCACCAACATCAAATAACACCAGTTTCTGTTAAAACTTCAACAAAAAAAACATTTATGTTAAACTCTCACACTCATCTAATATTCTTATAATATTATGAATATGTATATAATATTCATATACCTTGGCTCCACGGGACAAATCTCCCATTTATTTAGTTGCACCAGCTTTGACCGTAGCCGGGTCCGCCATAAAAATTCACCACTTCAAACTTATTAAGAAAACTCTTATTCTCCTATAACGGAGTTTAGCGCTATAAACCTTAAAGAATATGGGCGTTTATCTTCGACATACGATGCCACCGTTGGCGTTCCGACTCGTGCAATCTGTGCTCAATGTCTCCACGGGATACAAACCATACTCTGTCAAAATGGAAGAATGAGACCCATCTTCGCCATATTTGCAGTATTTGCAATCGGGAGAGAGGAGGGATGAAGTGCCAAACTTATCTTCTCCTCCCATCACAGGCATGGGGACACCCCTCTTCACGGGGTTAACGAATCCCGGTCTGTAAGTCTGCCCAAGAACGCCCTCCACGTCGGCAGAGAGGTTGAACAACTTGAACTGCATTTCCAGGTGGGCGAACACGTCATCGGCGGGCAGCTGGTAGTTGTGAGCCACGTTCTCCTTCTCCAAAATGGGGGCCACGCGCACCGAGATCTCGGCCAACCCGGGGACGAGCACGTTAACGCTGTTACTGTCGTCGGTGCGCTCCACGCTCATGGTGTCCGCTCCCGATGGTGGGCTCCACACCGCCAGGGACTCCGTTGGGATGGTGAACTCCTCGCCGTCCAAGGTGAAGACGAGCTGGTCCAGGGCATCGTTCCAGTGCGACACTTTTCTAGATGCGACTGTGAAGGTGTGGGATTCGAACATCAGACCCAGCGCTTTCACCCACGTGTACGGCCGCTTGCGTCCCTCCGGCTTTATGCCGATTAAGTGGGCGTTGATTTGGAGGCGGTGGTCGGAGACGAGGGCGAAGTCGCGATCTTTGGCGCCGTGGAAGTAGAAGAGTAAACTCCGTCTCCGCCCAAAAAGCGGGGGTCGTAGCAGATTGCTCCGTAGCCCTTGCAGTTGAGTTTCCTATCTGCACCCAAACAAGGAAAAACAAAGAAACAAAATAATACATATCCAGAGGAGAGGGTTGTTTTTTTTTTCAAAAGAACTTGTTTAAGTAAAGAGACTAAAAAATGAGGAGATTTGTATGAAAGTAAAAGAATGGTTACATTTGCATGTGGTCTCGCATTTGTTGCTGCAATCGATCATGCAGGCTTTGGCCATCCTGTCTCCCTTGGGCTTACGCAGGGGACACTCGGCGGGGCAGCGCATAATTCTCAACTGGCACCTGCTCTTCTTCCCCAGGCACAAAGCCCTCTCTCGCACGGTCACCTTCGGCTTGGGCAGCATTTTGTAATTCTGCACGGGATCATAATTATACTCGTATTCATTGTTATACTGCCCCTCGCACATCACCACGACGATTGCCAAACAAATGGCTACAAGCTATGGAAAGTCATCAATAATTACTCTACTCCTCTTTCTAGTTGATGCTGCTGCAGCCTCCAATATAACAGAGAAGACCAGAAGAGGAAGAGCATGAAGAATGCGAATTACTTAACTATGGGTTCCTCTTGTGTTTAAATATATATGGAACTGATTTCCCTTTCACGCCAAAAGAAAGTCGTGTGACGTGTCTGCGGAAGGATCGTGGAGTCCTCTTAAAGTTTAGGCATGTATCTTAAGAAAGAACGTAGCAATCCCTTGTAAATGCAACCACATATTTAGAAGAACATATCTGAAACAGCCACGAGACACCACCTTCAACTGGCTTCGCATTTGAAGCGCATTTAAGTAATCACGTCCTGCAATCGTTTTTCATCTTTATCTTTATGGCGTAAGCTTTTCAAGTTTTTGAAGGCAGGGCCATCGCCCTCTTTTAATATTTTTCTTTACGGAGACGATAAACCATTGAAGCTTTTCAAGTTTTTGAAGGCAGGGCCATCGCCCTCTTTTAATATTTTTCTTTACGGAGACGATAAACCATTGAATGGAGACAAGGTTAGATGTAGAGGAAACCAAGTACTAATTTCTAGCTATTGGTGGTCCTCATCTTACGTTACGTTGATTAAAAAGAATTAGTGAATAAATTTGTTGGAAACAGTCTCTGATAAAAAGAATTAGTGAATAAATTTGTTGGAAACAGTCTCTGCTATTTAAACCCTACATTAATTAGCTAATTATTAAAATAATGGCAATAACATAATTAAAAATATATATATATATCATAATCTGCGAGTTAAATTTTTAATAACATTCGTACATTTAATATCATTAAACCCCACAAGGTTACTCCTATAAATAAATAAATAATATTAATAGAAAGTTAAATTTTAATTATAAAATTTATTATTAAATTTATATTATTATATTAATACCAATAGGACAAATTACAATCGCGAACGGAGGGAGGACGGAAGAGCGGTATTATTGGATGTCAAGTGCCCTCTATTCACTACTTTTCCATTTCACCATGTATAACATCAATGTCATCATTTACTTTAGGCCTATAAGTGTTATGTAGAATAGGTTCGTTTATTCTTCTTTTATTTTCTCAAATATATTAGAGAATAGTATTAAATATATATTTTTTAAATATTTAAATATATATATATATATATATATATATATATATATATATATATAATATTTTATTTTAATATTAATATTTTTTTTTTCTAGTATTTTTTGAATTAATTTTTTTGTTTGATAAATGTTTTGGTGAATTGGTGTTGTTTGATAATTGTTTTAAAACATATTTTGTTAGATGTAGAACTTTTGGTTTGTTAAAAGTTTTTTTTTTTAATTTTTAAGTGTTTTACAAGTGTCATTGAACATAATTATTATTATAGGTATGATTCTTTTATTGAGTTTAAAGTATAAAATGAGAAAGTTAGAGAAAGTATTTTATTATCATTTTTAAAGAAGGGTTAGAGATGAGGGTTTACAATTATTTTCTAAAAGAATTGAAGCAATAAATTGAAGAAATATTTAATTTTAATTTAATTTTTGTGCTTGCCACGATCAAAGTATAAATTTTAGAAGTTATATTAAAGTTATATTTCATAGCTCTTTTTTCCAAGCATAAGAGTGTTCAATGTTAGAGTTTTTGGTTAGCTACAATATTTTTTTTTATGTCTATAATTGCGATATTGGGACTTGAAATTTGTGTCTTGAGTTTATAAATATTTATTTTATGTAGAACTTAAAAATATCTTTAAACTTGTTATTTTGATAGTATTATTACTATTTTATTTTATATAATGCATCCCTAATATAGAATATTCTCAATATTTTTTTGGGTGCATATACCTTTGATTTGAGGTTTGAATCAACTTGCATTGAAGCCATGTATTCAATATGTTATGTGCATCACACCCTAATAACATATTGGATACACACTTGATAAATCAATGAGGTATGGACATATTATAGCGATGCATAGGTATTTTTAGTATGCACCTTATAATTTGGTATCTTTGTACCTTGCATACCTTTGCATATACCCTAAATTTGAAATTCTATACCTAGTACCATGTACCTGCACCCTCAATACCAATGCTCATGTGCACCCTAAATTTGAGAGTCCACATCACACACTGTATACCTACATCCTAACTACCTATGCACCTTTGAACCTATATAACCTTCATATTACCATATTTGTATTTAATTAACTATTAGTTATCATTTTTAATTTTTTGTATGGGATTAAATCATATTAGATCATGAGCACATGGTGGTATTGTGACAAGCTTGGCAACTATGCATATATCACTTGACAAGATTCAAACCATGGTCTCCTCCTCAAAAGTTGAAGAACACTAATTATTGTATTTAATATACATAAGAGAGGGATATTTAATCTTAGCTAACTATTAATCATTATTTTATTTTTTAATATAAACACGAGAAAAGAACAAGAGAAGTCATTATTCCTTCTAAATCTTGTCTAATTTAATTTAATTTTTTTTTAAAACACTTTATTAAATAATTTATTATTATATATACTAGTGTGAGTGTAGCCAAAAGTGAGTGTGAGCATGAGCTAGAAGCAGTGATTAGGAAGTAGAAAGCAAAGTGCAATCTAGTTGAAGAAAATATAGTGTGATCCAAGAGAAAGTGTAAGTTAATATTCAATCATGGTGGAGCAGTGAGTTCATTCGAAGTGCATCAGTGCTTTAAAATATTACCACGAATGCATGAAATATTATTTCTAGACAATTGTTAAAGCAAAGAAACACCAATAAAAATAAGAGATAAGGGTTATTGCAAGCCAAGAGGGAGTGCAAGTTGGAGCGAGTGTAAGCTGGGAGCAAGTGCAAGCCAAAAGGGAATGTGAGCCAAGAGGGAGTGCAAACCAAGAGCAAGCCCCATTAGCTATGAAGAACACAAGCTTATACTGAGAGGAGGGGTGAACAGTATAAGACCAACTTTTACTTTTCTTTCCCAAATAATATTATCCAATATTATCAATGGCAATATCAATAGAAGTAATCAAAGCAATGCACAAATCATCACACACAAGAGAGACACAAATTTAACGTGGTTCACCCAATGTGGGCTACTCCACGGAGAAAATATTTCTTCTAAATTTTCTCAACAAATCTCTTGGGAATCAATTCCCTATTACAATGTTTATGGACCTCTATCCAAAGGAGACACCAATCCCCTATGCTCTGATTTGTGGATCTCTCTCCATAGGAGAACTCTTTTCCCTTTTCTGTTCATTCATACTCCATAGGAGAACTCTATCCCCTTGCTCTGGTTCGTGGATCTCTCTCCATAGGAGAACTCTATCCCCTTGCTCTGGTTCATGGATCTCTCTCCACAGGAGAACTCTATCTCCCTTGCTCTGGTTCATGGATCTCTCTCCATAGGAGAACTCTATCCCCTTGCTCTAGTTTGTGGATCTCTCTCCATAGGAGAACTCTATCCCCTCTATTCTGGTGATCTTCTAGAAGACTTATACCCCCACTACTCTAGCTTGTGGATCTCTCTCCACAGGAGACCTCTATCCCCACTACACTGGCTGATGGATCTCTATCCACTAGATACTACTATCCTCTTTGCTCTATCACCTCCAAATCCTACTCTCAAATCTATCTCAAATATACACCAAAATCTATCCCAAGTCTAGCAAAAAATCCAAAAAAAAATTCTATCTCAATATCCTCAAGCCTTAACACAAAGCTTCAAAAAATATGCTCTCAATTCTATCTCAAATCTTCCTCAAGCCTTAACACAAAGCTTGAAAAATCCTCAAGCCTTCTCAAAGACTTGCTCAAATCTATCCTCAAGTCTTCTCAAAGACTTGCTCAAATCTGCCCTCAAGCCTTCTCAAATACTTGCTCAAATCTATCCTCAAGCCTTCTCAAAAACTTGCTCAAATCTCAACTCTAATCTCTCAAATTCATAAACTTTCACATAACACAACTTATATATTTTTCAAAAATCTTTCTTCAAACAAATATATTCTACTCAGAATTCTTTTAACCTCTGGAACATATAGAGAATGATATGCTCTATCAAAACTCAATATGTTTCACACTCACAAATCTTGTACTCAATTAACCACTCTCTATCTCTTGCAAAATTCCTTTCAAATCAAATCAAAACAATGTATAACAAAACTGGTTTATTCTTCTTGCAAATTTTCTCTCAAAGATCAATCACACCAATGCACAATTTCCCTCATAAAATTGATCTCAAACACCTTCACAATTGCTATCAATATCTCTCAAATCAATGTTCAAAATATTTCACAAAGATGCACTAACTTGTCTTCAACCCTAGCACAAGTAGTTCACAATATCTAGCTCAAATGTCTCAAACCCTTTCAACAATAGAAGCATAGATTGTTCTCAAATTCTATCCCAAATGTTTCCAAAACATTCAACAATGAAGCACAAAAACCTCACTCAAATATTTCCAACAATGCTTATCAAACAATCCTTTTCACTCCACCTTATGTTCCAAAACATTCATTCCAACAAACACTTTAAACAAGGGATGATGTGCCCATACCTCTTAATTTCTCTTGTGGAGATATGTCTTCAAAAATCTATCTCACAAACAATTGATCTTTCTAGTGCCACTTCAAGAGTTAGATATCAAAATACTCTCTCAATACATCCATATGAATTTTCTTCTCAAAAGATATTTCACCATACAAAAATTACAATAAAATATCAAACCACTTTTACACCTTATTACTCCTATTCTTTCATGCAAAATAATGCTCAACAAAACAACCAGAAATTACACACATGAATTTCACATATACACCTTATACCTCCTTCTTATGAAAACAAAAATAATGCACTTCAAATTTCAATAAGACCAAAGAAATTATCACTTCATCTCATGCATCAACCAAGCACTAGCAATCTGAAATTTCACCTTTCATCCCTTTCTAAAATAAAAATCAAATCACTTTACTAACCTTATAGCTCCCTAACCATTTCATATCACAATGATAAAATTTACTAACCCTTATAACTCCTTAACCAAGCACAACATGCATACCTTTATTAAAAAATTAATTCTACCTTCAAGCGCTACCGCCGTTGCTCGAACCTATGACCTCGCTAGCCTTCACACCCTAGCACAAGGGCAAACACCATATGGGCTAGCCACCCACACAAGCCCAAGGAGCATGCACTCCTTCTTGTCCTCTACCATCGATGCAAAATACAAAACTTCAAACAAAACCTTATCACCTACCTCCACCGCGTCTCGAACACGAGACCTATCTACTACCACGACCTAGCACCATGGATGCTACCATCTAGGCTACCTACCCAGATGGAATAGAAATTCAGAGCCCCTACTCCTTGTCCTTTACTCTACCTCAATTTCCAAAAACTGATGTCTTCTTCCTCTCCATCGTGAATCGAACGACGATCTAATGGGTGCACGAATTTCTCAACACACGAACACATTATTAACCACCTTAGCATGCAATATTTATATGCAATGGTTGGTATTAACTTTGATGTCGATGCTCAAATTTTCAAACCTTTGGCACCAATAAAATATTATATTTTAATTATAATAATTTAAATCCAAGGGATTTAAATATTATAATTTCTCTTAGGGCCTTTTCTTAGGTTAAAACTTTTGCCACCATAGTTAATCAATTTAACCTTTTTCTTTTGCAAAATTACCACCAAGGTAAATCAGATAGACCTTTTTATTTTTCCTTTTTCAAATACCACCATGATAAATCAACTTGACCCTTTTATTTTTCTTTTTCAAATACCACCATGGTAAATCAACTTGACCCTTTTATTTTTTCAATACCATCATGGAGAAGGCTTTTCTTTCTTCTTGTTGCCTCATGCCTCATGTGCCCTTTGAAGAATATTCTCACAAATATTTCCATCAACTTAGGACATCAAACCTTTTGACATCAATGACAACACAACATGCTCAAATTTCCAACAATCTCCCCCTTTGTCATTGATGGCAACCCTTTTCTAAAATTCCTTTTTCCAAACCATTTGATTCCAAATCTGCTCTCCCTGAGAAACTGCTCCCCCTAACTGAATGCTCTCTCCCTTACTCAAATCTCTCCCCCTTTGTCATCAATGGCAAAGGGACTCCTTTGGGGCTAAATATAAGACTCTTAGCTCAGCCCCCTCCCCACCTCCTCTCCTTGAGGTGATTAATTTTGGGGTGGGAGTATTTCTACTCCCAACATACAATGCTCTTTTTCTTTGTCAACCTTCTTTCTCAACATACCCTTTTGATCCTTTTGAGTGTCCCTATTCTTGCTTATCTCTGGAAGCTCTGGAAACTTTGTTCTACACCACTTGGCCTTATGCCCTAGATTATTGCACTTGTAACACTTAATGTTGTAGTTCTTAGAAGGTGCAAATATCTTGAAGTTCCTCCTGGTGAAGCCATACTCATTTCTATCATGAACCCTACAGTGGATTGCTTTATGACCAAATCGATTACAAGAGTAGCAATACCCTTGAAAGAGATGTCCATATTTGAAGTTCCTCTTAGTAAAACCATATTCCTTCTTTTCATGAACCCTGCAATGCATAGCCTTGTGACCAAACTGATTACATGAAAAACAATGTCCTTTGAAGAAATCTTATCTTGAGCCCACTGGTCTCTTAGTCCTTTCTTCTTTGTGATGATCCATGTTCCTTGTTTGTGCATTGTTTCCTTTCTTAGTGAAGCTTCTATTCTTCAACTTATCCTCATAAGTCTCAATTTCTCCTTCACTCTCTTCCTCTGAAACTTCTTCCTCTTTTGAGCTTGAGCTTGACCCTTCTTCTTGTTTCCCTTGTCCTTCTTCAAAACCAAGTCTTGTTTTGATAGATGAAGATCTTTGTGCATTGATAATCTTATCCAAAGTTTTTGAACTTTTCCCAAACCTGTGTAGCTTGTCCTTAGAATATTTTACTTCCATCCTTAGTGAAACTACCTCATGTTCTAATATTTCACATTCTAACTCTTTTGCTTCTAAATTTTCACTCATGACCTCTTTAAGTCTCCTTGCCTTAGCTATTGAGTTTGTCAGGTCTTGTATAAGCTTTCCTTTTTCTTCCTCACATTCTTGAACTTGAGCCTTTAGTCTTGAATTCTACTTTCTAACATTTTTCAATTCTCTAAGAGCAACAATAAGTTCTGCTTCTAGATCTACTATGCCTTCCTCTTCATTTTCTGAATCTTTTTCTACTTCTTGGTCTTCAAGAGCATCTTCACACTTTTCAACTTTATCTTCAACAGAAGCATTTTCTTCCTCTTCTAATACCAAAAATAGAATCTCTTCTTCTTCACTATCTGAGGGTCTTTCATCACTATCACTTGAAGCCTTGCTTCCCTTATCAACATAGAAACTCTTCTTGTGCCTTTGAAAGAACTTCTTTTCATGCTTGTTTTGACCATACCTATTTTTCTTTTCATACCTAGATTTTCCTCCTTCCTTTTTCTTATGATCATATTTCTCTTCACTACTACTACTTCCAAATTCTAGACAATTAGATGCATAGTGACCAAAATTTCCACAATTAAAACATTTCACTATTTTCATACCTTTGTGCTTTCTTGAGTCCTTGTTTCTTCTACCATAGTTAGCTTCTTCATCACTGCTTGACTCACCACTTGATTCTGGTTTCTTATCCTTTGTCTTCTTTGATGCTTTGAAAGCTACCTCTTTCTTGGAGTTGGGATCCTTTACTATTCTCATCTCATAAGCTATGTGAGAATTCCATGTAACTCATCCATAGTCAACTGTTCAATATCTCTCATCTCTTCTATAGCTGAAACTTTTCCATCATACCTCATAGGAAGTGACCTTAATACTTTTTGAGCAACATTGGAGTCTTCAATTTCAAATCCAAGTCCATGCATGGTATTAACAATCTCATCCACATGAAGTAAGTATGTAGCAATATCTTCCTCATCTTCCATATTCAAATCTTCAAACCTTTTCTTGTGGTTTTGTAGTTTTGCCATCTTGACCTTTTTATTTCCCTCATAGGTTTGCTTCAATTTTTCCCATATCTCTTTTGCTGATTTGCAATGCATAACTTTCACAAATTTTGCTTCACGTAATCCACTCAAGATTCCATTCATAGCCTTGGCATTACTCACATGTAATAGCTTACCATATTTATCTATGGGAGGATTAGTTGTAGGTGTGAACCCATCCTCAACTGATTGCCATGTCTCATATCCTTGTGCCATCAAGTAAGTCTTCATTATTATGCTCCAGAAAGCATAATTATTCCCATCAAACAATGGTGCCTTATTTGATGAAGATCCATTCTGAGATGCCATCTATGTTCCTGTAATATCTTCCTTCAAGTTGTTAGACTCTTCGAAGGAACCCGCTCTGATACCAATTGAAGAACACAGGCTTATACTGAGAGGGGGTGAACAGTATAAGATCAACTTTTACTTTTCTTTCCCAAACAATATTATCCAATATTATCAATGGCAGTAATCAAAGCAATGCACAAATCATCACACACAAGAGAGACACAAATTTAACGTGGTTCACCCAATGTGGGCTACTCCATGGAGAAAATATTTCTTCTAAATTTTCTCAACAAATCTCTTGGGAATCAATTCCCTATTACAATGTTTATGGACCTCTGTCCAAAGGAGACACCAATCCCCTATGCTCTGATTTGTGGATCTCTCTCCATAGGAGAACTCTTTCCCTTTTTCTATTCATGATCTCTCTCCATAAGAGAACTCTATCCCCTTCATCTAGTTCATGGATCTCTCTCCATAGAAGAACTCTATCCCCTTACTCTGGTTCATGGAACTTGATCCAAAAGAACTCTATCTCCTCAACTAGTTCATGGATATCTCTCCATAGAAGAACTCTATCCCCTTACTATGGTTCATGGATCTCACTCCATAGGAGAACTCTATCCCCTCTACTCTAGTTGGTGATCTTCTAGAAGACTTATACCCCCACTACTCTAGCTTGTGGATCTCTCTCCATAGGAGACCTCTATCCCCACTACACTAGATGATGGATCTCTATCCACTAGAGACTACTATCCTCTTTTCTCTATCACCTCCAAATCCTACTCTCAAATCTATCTCAAATATACACCAAAATCTATCCCAAGTCTAGCACAAATCTACTCTAACTCTCACAACTCTCACAAATTTGCACCAAACTATATCTCAAATCTATCCCAAGCCTTAACACAAATCTTGAACAAATCTGCTCTTAATTCTATCTCAAATATATCCTCAAGCCTTAACAAAATACTTGCTCAAAACTACCTTCAAGCCTTCTCAAAGACTTGCTCAAATATACCCTCAAGCCTTCTCAAAGACTTGCTCAAATATATCCTCAAGTCTTCTCAAATACTTGCTCAAATCTATCCTCAAGCCTTCTCAAAGACTTGCTCAAATCTATCTTAATGTTGCTCACTTAACCTGCTCAAATATTTCCAAACTTTGCACACAAACCAAGCTTATATCTTTTTAGAAAAGCTTTCTTCAAACAAATATATTCTACTTAGAATTTTTTTAACCTCTGGAACATATAGAGAATGATATGCTCTATCAAAAACTCAATATGTTTCACACTCACAAATCTTGTACTCAATTAACCACTCTCTATCTCTTGCAAAATCCCTTTCAAATCAAATCAAAACAATGTATAACAAAATTGGTTTATTCTTCTTGCAAATTTTCTCTCAAAGATCAATCACATCAATGCACAATTTCCCTCATAAAATTGATCTCAAACACCTTCACAATTGCTATCAATATCTCTCAAATCAATGTTCAAAATATTTCACAAAGATGCACTAACTTGTCTTCAACCCTAGCACAAGTAGTTCACAATATCTAGCTCAAATGTCTCAAACCCTTTCAACAATTAGAAGCACAGATTGTTCTCAAATTCTATCCCAAATGTTTCCAAAATATTCAACAATGAAGCACAAAAACCTCACTCAAATATTTCCAACAATGCTTATCAAACAATCCTTTTCACTCCACCTTATGTTCCAAAACATTCATTCCAACAAACACTTTAAACAAGGGATGATGTGCCCATACCTCTTAATTGCTCTTGTGGAGATATGTCTTCAAAAATCTATCTCACAAACAATTGATATTTCTAGTGCCACTTCAAGAGTTAGATATCAAAATACTCTCTCAATACATCCATATGAATTTTCTTCTCAAAAGATATTTCACCATACAAAAATTACAATAAAATATCAAACCACTTTTACACCTTATTACTCCTATTCTTTCATGCAAAATAATGCTCAAAAAAACAACCAGAAATTACACACATGAATTTCACATATACACCTTATACCTCCTTCTTATGAAACCAAAAATAATGCACTTCAAATTTCAATAAGACCAAAGAAATTATCACTTCATCTCATGCATCAACCAAGCATTAGTAATCTGAAATTTCACCTTTCATCCCTTTCTAAAATAAAAATCAAATCACTTTACTAACCTTATAGCTCCCTAACCATTTCATATCACAATGATAAAATTTACTAACCCTTATAACTCCCTAACCAAGCACAACATGCATACCTTTATAAAAAAATAATTTTGCCTTCAAGCATTGTTGTCGCTGCTCGAACCTGCGACCTCGCTGGCCTCCGTACCCTAGCACAAGGGCAAACACCACGTGGGCTAGCCACCCACACAAGCCCAAGGAGCACGTGCTCCTTCTTGTCCTCTACCATCGGTGCAAAACACAAAACATCAAGCAAAACCTTATCACCTGCCTCCATTGCATCTCGAACACGAGACCTATCTACTGCCACGACCTAGCACCATGGATGCTATCGTCTGGGCTACCTACCCGGATGGAATAGAAATTTGGAGCCCCTGCTCCTTGTCCTTTACTCTACCTCGATTTTTGAAAATTGATGTCTTCTTCCTCTCCATCGTGAATCGAACGATGATCTTTTGGGCGCATGAATTTCTCAACACATGAACACATTATTAACCACCTTAGCATGCAATATTTATATGCAATGGTTGGCATTAAATTTGACGTCGGTGCTCAAATTTTCAAACCTTTGGCACCAATAAAATATTATATTTTAATTATAATAATTTAAATCCAAGGGATTTAAATATTATAATTTCTCTTAGGGCCTTTTCTTAGGTTAAAACTTTTGCCACCATAGTTAATCAATTTAACCTTTTTCTTTTGCAAAATTACCACCAAGGTAAATCAGATAGACCTTTTTATTTTTCCTTTTTCAAATACCACCATGATAAATCAACTTGACCCTTTTATTTTTCTTTTTCAAATACCACCATGGTAAATCAACTTGACCCTTTTATTTTTTCAATACCATCATGGAGAAGGCTTTTCTTTCTTCTTGTTGCCTCATGCCTCATGTGCCCTTTGAAGAATATTCTCACAAATATTTCCATCAACTTAGGACATCAAACCTTTTGACATCAATGACAACACAACATGCTCAAATTTCCAACAAGCTAGTATGGAAGGAAAGTCATATTTGAAAGTCCTAATGGGAAGTCAGGATGCCTTAGTTGGAAGTATGGAGGCCCAAGTTGGAGATAAGCAAAAGAACAAATACATGGCAAGTTCGATCCAGGTAGCAAATGTTACACCAACAGTGAATATCAAGGATGATATGATTACGCATGATATAATGGTTCTTAAAAATAGAAAGTTAATATATAAATTCTAAAGATCATGTCTAAAGTTTTTGGAGATTCAAAATTGGATCAAGTGGAAGTGAGGATTAAATTTAAATTACTCTACAACTTGTTTCCTAAATTTAAATATTTTTCCTAAACTACTATATATATATACATATACATATATATATATATATATAAAAATAAATATATATATATATATATATATATTTAGAGTTAAAAAATTAGGGATAATATTATGGTTAGAGGCCCATGGTTTAGGGGGAAAGATGCACTTGTTTGAGACCATGGAATGATTTTTTTTTGTTGAGAAAAAAACTATTAAGAAAATTCTAGTATGGGTTAGGCTTTTTGGACTTTCATATCAACTTATAAATAAGGATGTTCTGAAGAATATTGGAAATATCCTAGGGGAATTCATCAAGGACTAACTACTAAGGAGTGAAAGCATGCTATATATACTTGAATATGTGTTGCTATGGATATTTCAAAACCCTTGCCATAATCCATTAAGATAAAATACGAATTAAGAGAATATGATGAACAAGTAGATTATAAAAATATTGTATTTTATTGCCATAATTATTTTGATATTGGACATGTGGCAAGAGTTTGCAAAGTGAAAGTGAAGAAAAAAAAGACAAAATTTTATCCATGAGATAATATTCAAGACAAAGCAAAGAAATCATATAGTAATGGAAGCTAGATCAGATCAAAGATATTCCACTTTGAAAGAAGAGGCAAAGAAAGCATATCTACAGTATCATTTGAAAAGTTTAGAATGAATTAAAAGGTGCAAAAGATGATGTGGAAAGAAATCCTAAAACAAAGACAACAAAAGAGGTCAAGTTTATTCCAAGTAAATTATATTCATTTTCCTCAAGTAGTATAGAATTCTCTCCAACTAACAAGAGTTAAAGGGATGAAGATGGTATCCCTTGCACTTTAAGGTTTCAAAAGCAGTATAAAAAACAAATGAGGATCGAGGAAACCCATAAAAATTTAGGTTTTTTAGAATAAAAGAAGAAGGTAATTGCTATAGAAGAACATCCTTACAATTTAGGGTTTCTAGGGCAACATAAGTAAGAAAATGCTTTTAAGGTTATTCTTTATACTTCAAATCCTTTAAAACAAGGTAAACCTAGAGATGATAAGTCTTACTATGAGCAGTGTGAGAAGATTGAAGAGATTGATGAAGATGAAATTATTGTTGGAAATGAGAAAAGAGAGGAAGACCCAAAAAGCAAAAAAAAAAAGAAAAATAACCCAGAGGGATATTGATATGGGAAAATAAAATCAAATATTATAAATGCTAACAAGAAGTGGGGCTAAACCCACAAATAAAAACAAAAAATTACAATGAAAATAAAATCTTGAAATATTAAGGGAATGAATAAGAACCCTAAAAAAAGGTATTGTGAAATTGTGAGGTTCTTATATATATGATATTTATAGATATAGAAGTTGGAAAACAAATATTTTAGCCATTGGTAGTGTTGAATTTCATCTTGACAAAATTTAAGTTTCATAAGGCATCTGATATAAAAGGAGACGATTGTGGAAACTTAGCAGTTTAAGGAAGATGGAGAATATCTTTGATAAAAATGCAAAGTTGGAATGCTTTAATTAACTTGTTAGAAATGTAATGACAATAATATAAAATTTTGTTTTTGTAATTGGAGTGGCCCCAATAGAAGCCACATATAAATTTTATTTATATATATATATATATATGGGAAAATAAAATCAAATATCATAAATGCTAACAAGTGTGGCTAAACCCACAAATACAAACAAAAAATAACAATGAAAATAATATCTTGAAATATTAAGGGAATGAATAAGAACCCTAAAAAAAGGTATTATGAAATTGTGAGGTTCTTATAGATATGATATTTATAGATATAGAAGTTGGAAAACAAATATTTTAGCCATTAGGAGTATTGAATTTCATCTTGACAAAAATTAAATTTCAGAATGCATCTGATATAAAAGGAGATGATTGTGGAAACTTAGCAGTTTAAGGAAGATGGAGTATATCTTTGATAAAAATAGAAGTTGGAAATGCTTTAATTAATTTGTTAAAAATGTAATGACAATAATATAATGTTTTGTTTTTTTAATGGGAGTGGAATAATCTTATATATATATATATATATAATATATATATATATATATATGTATATATATATATATATATATATATGTAATATCTATATATATATATATACATATATATATATATATATATATAATCTTATATAATATTATATTATTATATATATTATGACATAAAATGAAATTTATTTGTAGCCATTGTATTTTTTTATACATAGGGAAATTGATAACACCATTGGAGGTTGCCACTACAAACCCTATCACATTGGGTTAGACAAAGTCAATGGCACCCCCCACCCTCGAGGGCATCGAGCTAGGGTAGCCAACCAAAAAACACTTAGTTACTATCATCCAACCTATCCTTATCTAGGTACATTATGGTTTAAACCTTGGACTTCCCCAAAGAGAGGCTAAAGCCCTAACTTGTGTTGTCCTCATCAAACAATATGCATAATTTTTGTTTATGTTAATTGTGATATTTCAAAATATAATATAATATATCATATTATTATGAATTTATTCTAAAATATATATTGAAAATGATTTGATAATTGTTGAATGGTTTGATATGGGATTGAAATAGGCTTGACCAGTTTTACATCATGACCACTTAGTGGTATTAGTAAAACTTGGTAACTATGCATGTATCATTTGGCAAGATTTAGAGTTGGTTATCTTCCTTAAAAGTCGGAATATAACTGGTTGACCTAATGTCATTTGATACAATTATTTTATAATTAATAAAAAAAATTATTCTATTTTTTAATTATTATTTGTAACACACTCACTCACACACTATGTCATGGTTTTATTTTTCTATTTTAATAATAAATAATTTCTCAATTTTTAATGTTAATAATATTTTTAAATTTTTTAAATTTTTGATAAATCAAATTTTTAAGTGGGTCCCTATCCCACTTACAAAAATACCCATGTTATTAATGGCTATAAGTCGTCAAAACCAAAATTTAGGCATCTACAAACTAAAACTATATTAGCCAAAGTTGTAACAAAACTTTTCTCTACACTACCAAAACTAAAACTAAAACTTCAAACACAAAACAATAAATAAGAAACCATAAAACAAGCATAGATCATCACACTAATAATCACCATTAGAGTAAGATTCAAAGTTGTAAAGATAATGTTTTCCATAAAATTATCTACCATGAAATCACTCTCTAGATATGTTGGCATCAACATCCACCAAGCATGAAATTCCTACATTAATACTTTTCTCCTCCTATACCTTCCTTCTAAATCTTCTCATTATTGGGATGTGGGAAGGTTATTCAGTCTAGAAAGATCTAGGGGAATTTGATGTTGGTTTCAAGACATATTTCGTTTACTAATTATTCCTTGGTTTTTTGCCTAATCAGCGAAATTACTACCTTCCCTATAAATATGGTATAATTCCACCTACTTAAATGACTTAGGAGCCACTTGGTGTCACCAATAATATCTTGAAGAAAACCCCCTAAAGGGTTTTCCCTTTGATACCATTGATGACAACCAACAAGTCACTTTCCACATGGATTCAATTAAAACCAAGTGATTGAGCTTTCTTAATTTTAGCTAAACTACCCTTGCCTCTACCACTATATTTCTTGTGGTCCCATAATACTTAGCATAGGCACCAAAGAAAATCTATTTATGTTCATGAAATTCCCTTCTCTAGCTAACCCCAAGTTTCCTTTTGAGACCCTGTTAAAATTCAATTTGACTAACCTTCCTTTAGTGGGTTCTAAATTACTGTATCCCTATTGTTCCCTTTATTTATAACACCATTAATGGGTATTGATTATAGGTTTCATTTTTTAGCTATAATTTTCTCTATCCCAGTTTTTTCCTCATCCCTCTAGTCCTAGCTTTCCACTATTTCTTTAATGTTCAAACTGATCCACTCCACAATCTTATTGGCATTCTACCATTTCCCTCTAAAAATACTTCAATTTCTTTTCAACCAGATATTCTATATTGTGTAGGGTGGAATTAAATGCCAACATATTTGAAGTCTTCTACTTTCTAAATATAATTCCCACTACATCATCTTGTCCTTCAAATTACTCATCAAAATCTAATAAATTCTAGTTTTGACAAAAAATTTATCCCAAATTTCTATCATGCATTGGTAGTGGATAAAGAGATGATCATGAGTATCTTCTATAGCTAGGAAGATCTCACTTCTATAAGGTCATGCAAAGCCATTTTTATGGAGGTTATTCATAGTTGATGCCTTCCTTTGAACAATTATCCAATGGATGCTGAATATTTTTTGGACCTCTTTCCTTATCCAAATATTTAACCAAAGAAAATTTGGAACTTCTTCCTTTTTTTCTATATGATAACTAGACATCACTTAGTATCATCATGGGCACCACAATTGATCACTTGTTGGTAATTCAAGAATACAATAAGCTCTCAGTATTTCCTCTAGAGCACCTATTGTCTTCCTAAACTAATTCTCCACTATTAAAGGTATCCCAAGGAAAAAATCCACCTCTATCCTAGATGTAGTCACTCACTTTTCTCCATGTGCTCATCCAATAATAGGATGTAAGTCAAAGAAAATATCATATTTATTTTAAGGTTTGGATCCCAATCATATACCATCCTAGAACATGACCTTGGTTTCATCTCCAATATTCCAAATGTCACCATTATCTATTATCTCATCTATTAACTATGTGATTTCATATCTTTCATCCTACACTAATAGGTTGTGCTCTTTCTTCATACTACCTATTGTATTTCCTTCTCTAAATATTGACCCAAAAAACATTCTCTTGCTCAAACCTTCACCATAATTTACACTCAAGGACTCATTTATTACTCTCAAACTCATTTTCTCCAATCTCTTTTATTTCTTTCATTTGCATACTTGATCCCAACAAACAAGAGGGAATCTATGTTTATCCTCTAGTGTTACCCATAAGAGAGTGTGTTGCCTCCTTTATAAATCATGTTTCACTTTAGTAAGTATTCTTAGGGTTGTAATTAAAGTGTGGATTTCAACAACTACAACTTTCCTACCTTGAAATAATCATGTGTTTCCAATTGGCCAACTTCCTCTAAAACCTTTCCATTAAAGGATTCTATAAATTTGTTTTCATTGTTTTGTCAAAGAGGGAAAATATCAACTAAGTAGAAGGTAATTTACCTTATTACCATCATAGAATATCCAATATACTTCTTTGCAATCTATGAGGGGTGTCGAGGAATAAAAAACTTGTACTTATTGTTATTGATGTTTTACCCCAATACTCTTTCATATAAGTCAATAACCTACTTGAGGATCCTAGCCTCCTTAACTAAGGTTGTCCCCAACAAGATCATATTTTTTAACAAATTGATGGTGGCTAACTGGCCTTAATTCATGAGTGACTACTAGACCTTTTGGATCCCCATTCAATTTGTGGTTCACTACACTTCTTCTCAAATATTTTATTAAGATGTTAACTATGTAGGAGGAGAGAGTATCCTCTAATAGAGACCTCTAAATATATTGAAAACCCTTGATAGAATTAATTCAATAAGATTGAAAATATTGACAAAGTGACATAATGCATAACCCAATTTCTCCACTATCTATCAAAACCAAATTTCTCCAAGACTATTGAAAAAGTTCCAATAAATTGTATCATAAGCTTTTAACATGTCTAGTTTTTAGAGGTATAATGGAAGAACATTTCTCAAACAACCATTAGTTATTGACTTCTACTTTAATTCAACTAGATTTACATTTGAAATACATTTAAGTATATACATATTGCATTTCCTTGGCATCCATTGCACAACTATTCGTCATATTTATGGCATAAAACATTACAAAAATGGTTTATCAATGTTTTTTTAGTTTTTAAAGGCATTTACCCTCTTTTTATATTTTATTTATGGATACAAAAAAACATTAATAGATATTGGGTTTATCTTAACATGGAAGTGATATTGGTCTCAAAAAGGATATTGTAGTGGTATGTCTTTACATTTTCATCTAGGAGAATCTAGTTCAAAACCCAATACAAAGGGACCAGGACCCCTTTGAAAATTTCATTCTTTACCCTAAAATTTTTACCCAAAAGGGATAGGTGAGTTGGTAGCAACCGAGCTCTTGTCGATAGGTTACCTTGGTTCAATTTTCTTAATGATTGAGGTCTAGTTGACTTCATCTTAACTCAATGGACTAAGGTTTATAAGGGTTCCCTTGGCAACAACTAAGGTTTATAAAGGTTTTCTTGGCAACAAAAAGAAAAAGATAATAGAATGAAATATGTTTATGCAAAGATTCCCAAATATATGAAGAGCCTTTGTAGTTAGGTTTTTACTAACATTTGTATATAATATCATTAAACCTGGATTTACCCCAATATATTTTTTTAATAAGGGGTGGATAGCACAAAGAGAGAGAGGACCTAAAAACGTTATTGGTAGGTTTCAAGTGTCCTCTATTCACTACTTTTCCAATTTATTATATATAACATCAAAATCATCATTTAATTTAGGCCTCAAAGTATTATGTAGATTGGGTTTGTTTATTCTTATTTACCATTAACAATATCCTATTTTCTTAAATCTATTTATTTTATCAAGAATATGAGTCAATCATTATATAAATATATATAACATACTTAAATAGTTTTATGTATAATTTAATATTTTTATTTTAATATCAATGTTTAATTTGAATTGTTTTTTTTTCAATTGGTTATATGGGATTGAAACATGCCCCACCCATATTACATCATCATCACATAGTGGTATTACAACAAAGCTTGGATATTATACATGTATCACTTGGTAAGATTTGAACTTTAATCTCCGGTTGAGCTAGTGTCACTTGATTATTTAATCTGAATTGTTACATGTTTATTTTATAACTTTAAAATGTGTGGGTCCATGTTGAGGATTTTTTTGGGATTATGATCAAAGATCTTAATTCTTTTATAAATTGATTAGGTAGTTTAAGATTTTATTTTTGTTTAGATGAAACAACTTATTGTATTGGATATATGTTGATGCTTGGTATTAGGTTTTTTATGGTGTCATTAATTTTAGGGGTTTGTCTTCATTCATTTTATTTTTTTTGTTATTTTTTTTTTGCTAGATAGAATGTTCTAGTGAACAAGTATTATTTTGTGATAGGATTTGGTATATTATGTTTGAAATGTTCCTTGACAACAAATTTTGTTAGATGTAGATCTTTTGATTTGTTAAATGTATTTAATTGTTTAGTAATAAGTGTTTTAAAAGTGTCACTTGAATTTACAGTTATACTATTATAAAGGTTGAATCTTTTGTTGTAGAGCTCAAAGCAAACCATTGAGAATGATAAAGCCAAATAAAGGTATCATATCATCATTTCTGATGTAGGATCAGATATGAGGGTTTATTCTAAAGAAACATTTTATTCTAACTTTATTTTTGATCTTACAATAATGAAAGTATAAATGTTTGATGTCATGCAAAAGCTAGATTTCATGAATCTTTTTTCTAAGCATAAAAGGTTTCAATGTTAAAGTTTTTGGCTAACTATAATATTGTTTTATATTCTTAGTTGTAGTATTTGGGTTGGGAGCTTGTGTCTCAATTTTAGTATGGGTAATTTTTTTATGTAGAACTTATAGGTCTTGTCAAACTTGCTTGATACTTTAATAGACATGATATTGCATTATTTTATTTAATATAATGCATTCATAATATAAAATAATTATATATTTTTATCTTATGTGTAAGCATTTCTCAATGTTATTTGGGTGCATATACCTTTGATTTGAGGTTTACACCAAGTTGCATCAAAGAAACATTCAATATGGTATGCCTATCAGACCCTAATGACACATTGGATACACATCGAGTACATCAATGAAGCATGAGAATATTTTGACAAAGCATAGGTACTTTTAACATGCACCATATATACCTTCTAATTTTGCATATTCATATTTCACATACATTCGCATCATCACATCTGCATACCCCAAATTTAGAAGTCTATAGTGATTACCATGCACATACACCCTTTATACCAATGCTCATGTGCACCCTAAATTTTACAATCCACATCAAACATTGTATACCTACATCCAAATACATATGTACTTTTGTACCTATATAATTTTAATAGAACCATATTTGTGTTTAATTAATTATTAATTGTTATATTTTTTTAATTGGTTACATAGGATTTAAACTAGGCCCACCTGTATTACATCATGACCACATGGTGGTCTTACAAAAATCTTGGTAATTATGCATGTATCACTTGACAAGATTCAAACCTTGGTCTCTTCCTTGAAAGTTGAAGAATATTAATTATCATATTTAATAAAAATGAGAGAGGAATATTTAATCTTAGCTAACCATTAATTATTATTTTATTCTTGAATATAAAAACAAGATAAAAGAATAAAGGGGAACTTGGAAGAAATCATTATGTAGAAATGTTTTTAATTATCTAATCAAAGCATTTGATGGTCCAAGCGATATGTGCCAAATATAACTCTTCTACATTTAGTAAAAGGTATAGTAGGTTAAGATACTCTAGATCAATGTTTCCATCAAAAGGAGCTCAACACTTAATGGTATACAAAAATACAAAAGCATATTGGAGCACTTTAAGTCATAAAACTTTGCAAGCCATTTGATCTTGTTGATCCATACTAGAGGCTGCTTCAAAAAACCAATGACAAGAAATAAAAGAAGAATATTGACCAAAATAGGAAGGTTAAGTACTTAGGCACACCCTCTTCATATTAAGGGTTGCATCCCATGCTCTTTTAACTTTTGGCTATGTCACTTTATGCAAGGTATGAGTGTTAGGTGCATTCGACCACTGTAATGGATAACTGCAACATTATGATATGACTATAATTTAATGGTACACCTAGTGGGATCAATAAATTTGATTCATCCCACTAAAAAGGGATCATTAGGTTAAAATTTTGATGAAGGTCTTGGCTTATATACTTTTTTAATCATCTAAAATATTCACCTATTGACTCCATTAATGAAGAATACCCAGGAGAGCAACCTAGAGAAATATTGGATTGATATTCCAATGAAGATGTTAGTTTCTCAGCTTACCAAAGCATATAATACTCACTTTTTGACTCCCTTAAAATTAAAGGACCTATAAATTTATGAGTGCAATACCTACCACTAGGTACTTTACATCTGCAAATCCTTGAGTGTTGGTACCACTTCTAAATTAAATTTTAAAAAAATATAGGTAGACACTAGAATATGGTTGTACCATCAAATCAATTCCATAGAAGATATCCAACCTAGAATTATAGAGTTCCCTTGATTCCACCATCCCTCTAGCCACATGGGATCTAATACTATATTTGGCCCTAAATTACCTACCTTACTTCACTAGAGAAGATGCAACTATGGTAATGGAGCATCTGCATCACATGGCCAACTTGTGCATTATGCACAACATTTGAGAATATAACATAGCATTGATATTGCTAGTAGCATCTTTTAGATGTAAAGTATAATAAAGGTACATAAGTCTTGTTCCACATTCAATCAAAATTTGGGATAAACTTGTTGATGTGTTGGTAAGTAGATTCAAGGAGAAGGTTTATTGAGTGTCTCTCCTAAAACAATTTATAATAATAAAAAGGACATCCATAGAAATAAGATATGATTTTAATACCTAATTTCATAAAAATTGGTATAGAATCCTATATGAGAACCAACCTCCACCAAGTATGGCATTCATATATTATATGAAAGCTTACAATTCTAAAAATTCAATTATGGTGAATTTTAGGGGAGGAAACTCCTTGCCAATGGCATATGGGATAGCCATTGAAGCTAAGAATATCCTTATTTAGATATGAAGGCTAACTTCCAAGCTCCTCATACCCTTTTCTTGAGCATCCAACTGCCATATCAACATTATTCGGTTGTGCAACCTAGAACCTTTTAGCATAGTCCAACTATAAATTTGGCTACAACCTCAAATCCTATCCTCACTTGTTAAAATCCTCCTACAAGATTCTACTCTTTTGAGGTAGATAAAATGAAATTTTTTTTGAGAACGGTATCTAAGGAATTCATGGTCCTAAGGAGATAGAAAAATACCAAGAGGTTTCAATATCAAAGACCTCTTTTCCAACATAGTGATTATGGCTATAGACCTCCTCCTAACAGGTACCAATGACCACAACTCTAGGACAATATAGATGTAAACTAGACCCAAATACATGATCAAAAAATAGTGTTAGTTCCTACTCCAATACCATTATAGCATAGACCTCCTAGTCCCATTGAGAAGATATCTCCCATATAAAATAATTATGTGGAGGACTCTAATACATGGTACTACCCATACCCAATGAATACCCTCCTAATACCTATTCTAGAGGAAGCTATAAATAGTTTAAAGTAGTTTCAAATGAAATGATGCCTATTTAATCATCTCCTTCTCATTTAGAGGTACAAACACAAGCATAGAAACAACCCTCCTCTTCCCCATTCTTATCTGTTTAGGATTTGCTCCTCCTAAGTAGATTTTGGTCACTTAGAACAAATAGGAGGCATATGTTGTATCTGATGGGATGGGTACTTCAAAATATATCAAGCCTCAAGTCCAATAAAACTATATAACATTAGCTAAGAAGAATTTATATAATATTGATAAAAGGAGAGCCAAGTGACACCAAACATCCAAAGTGGACTAGTTATTCTAAGAAGGAAAATTTCCACCATAACACCACCAAAACAAGACATACCAAAGTTCCTGATGGCTAGTAAAAGGAACATACCAAAAGTTCCAAAGTAGCACATGCTCATTTTGAAACCTCTTGAAGTTCCTCAAAATACTATAGAGAGACCCAAAATTTAACCACTACCAAATGCTACTCAAAATATTCATCCTATTGGAATGTTTAATATGGTGGAACATTTGAAGTTCACTATCTCTATGCCCCTTGGGATATTTGGTACATTCTTGAGAAAAAGGAGCACCTAGAGAAATCCTTGGAGGTGCAAGAGGGACCTAGACAACAAAATACATTGATACTATTGCAAGTATCCGATCTAAAAGAAATCCAATTCAAACCCATACCTTTCTACTTGACCCTATTCTATGGAGAAAATTCATAATTACATGGTAGATTCTCAAGAAAGTACTTAAGTAATTCCAATAGGGGTTGTATACATGTTAGGAATGACCTACTAGCCTATCAACAAAAGAGTGGTGTAACTAGATATGAGCATAGTTCAAATCTTAGGGTTAGTTGAAGTCCTTCTATTTACCTTATATACCTTTCCAAGCCTCACAATGCTACAATATATAGTGTCGATTGATCTCCTATATTAATTTAGAATTTAATTATCCAAGGAATTCATCACTAAAATAGGAGATTCTCTATGCCTATATTAGACACTCATGGTCCTGAGAACTATATATGGAACCAAGATTAAGATTCCATTAGAATTGCTCCACATGCATCATGTAAAATTTCACCTGTAGTTGAGACAAATGCTGACTAGTTTTTCATAACTAAGGTGGAGCAATCCAAATTGGAATTATCCATGTATGAAAGGCATTTATTATTTCCCAACAACCAAATGGATCAATGGGCAGCTAAAACTTGGTATTAGAATTTTAGCAAGATTTTTCAGCCAATAGGCATGGGCTAAGTTTTGACCCTATTTGGGTTCCAAACACACACACGCACACACACACACACACACACACACACACACACACACACCCCCCCCCACACACACACACACACATTTTATTTATATATATATATATATATTATATATATATATATATATATATATATATATATATATTTGTGCAATAGGAGGTGCCTTGATTGGAAAATAGAGGAATATATCAAAGCTTACACAACTGGTAAGAAATTACATGCACCATTGAAGGTAGCAAGCAATAAAAATTAATGGTTTACATCATGTCAAAATATAGGATCAATTTTTGTAGATGAAAATAGTCATGATAAAAATTTTGAATCTAAAATAACATGAATAATCTGATCACATTGAATTAATGGTGGTACAGATGGATGAAATCACATGGATGACAATTCTTCAAGACAAACAAGACTACCAACAAGCAAACATGCATCAAGTAAGGCAATGCCTTGGAATTTTTATCAATCTTTTGATTGATGGAATGTAATAACCCAATGGTTGTTTGATTAAAGAAAAATAACTACCTAACTTTACATGACATAAAATTAATGCAAAAGTTGGTAATATATTTCTCCCTAAATAAGCACAAAGGAGTAACTTTGCATGGTGCAAATCTAGTATTGGGGTAGGTGATGGAAATTTTATTACATCACCCTTCCAAATAAAATATTGATTCACATCAAGCAAATCCAAGATGATTTTGGTAGACAAAGAAGACACAAATTTTTGTAAGACAAATTCAATGTAATACGGTGCACCTCTCCCCAAGAAGAAGATTCTATAAAAGGACCACCTTTCCCTATTTTTTTTATAAATTTTCAAAGCAATCTATTGTCCATAAATATGAAAGAAGAATTTTATCCTAAAGAGCATGCATTCCCCTTCTCCCTTTCCAATAGCTTTGGAAATATCCTATATTTGTCGTCATCCACACCCAAAATGTAAGGCCTTATTTTCTATATTCCTTATCTTTTGTATATGTAAGATCCCTTATGAGTTTCCAAATTTGTAGTGGAGATTTTTTTTTGTATATGTAATATCCCTTATGAGTTTCTAAATTTGTAATGAATATTCATTACACCTAGAAAATCATGTTAAGGAGGATGAATTTTTTTGGCCATCAACTAGTTCTAATTTGGAAGAAGATCAAGATGAAATAACCCTAAAGCCTTATGACCTATCAAGTAGTTGGCCCATGAAATTTCCAAAGAGACTATCAATAGAAAATATCCCTCAGATGTTGAAAGCAAATATAGGATACCTTGAGCCACAAGGCCATGTCGATTGTTCAACTTTGACATTTGATAGCCCTCACTAATTCTTGATAATATTTCTTATGATAACCAAACTAAACCCCACCATTGGTTGGATTTAAAGAGTCATTTTTGTGATAATTTAAATGACTCCCATTGGTAAAAGTTCCACCCAAAAAATAACTATAACCTTGCTCTCTTCTTATATAGGGAGCATATAGACCTAATTATCTTCTACATATAACTAGGTTTATGGTGACTACCCATATAATCATCTCCCTACTACACTTGTAAGACACCATAAGTGGGAGATCAAGGTAGGAAGACTACAATAATTGTAGAAGATAAAGGATCTAGAAGCACTCATCACATAATTTTTGTAAAGTATCTAATCACAACATTTGATGGTCCAAGCAACCCCTACCATAGATAACTCTTCTATATTTGGTTGGAGTCACATTAAGTTAAGCTCCTCTAGATCAATGTTTTCATAAAGAGGCTCTCAAAACTTAATAACCCATAGAATTACATAAGCATATTGGAGCACTTCAAGTCATAAAACTTTGTAGGCCATCCAATTTTACTAATCCATAGTGGATGTTGCTTTGATAACCCAATGGTAAGAAATTAAAGGAGTGGATTGGCCAAAACTAGAAGGGAAAGTACTTAGTAACATATACAAATTTAAAATATTTTATGAGCACAATTTGATAGCATTAAATATAACTTTGAAAATGAGCCAAGGAAAAATTAGATGCAAAAGATCACTAACTAGATTTATGGTGTGAAACAAAGGGAAGACCATGCATAAAAGACCATTGCCCAAAATGCAAAGAGGCTAACTTCCATAACAAGAAATATTTAGAGCTACCTTCATTACTTGGGCATGATATTCTAGGAAAGTGGTTGGTGTCTTAAAGAAACTAGCAATGGAAGTACTACCAATAATCTCAAGCCCAAAAATATTGATTGTAAAAGAGCTTCTTACTTAGTCTTTGGTGATTGTTATAAGAGGTAGTTGGTAGTAGCAGTGGTAGTTATGCATATAGAGGTATACAAAATTTTAGAAAAAATGATATTAGATATAGATACCTTGAGGTAAATAATAGATTGAATGTGGGTATGGCATGACACATAGAGGAGGAGGCATTTTAAAATTTTAGCACAATTTTGGACGAAAAATCTTCCCAATTCTATCTATAAGTAACAATTTCTATCATTGTGAAGAATCAAAAGGCTGCCTAAGAAGTGTCTAATATTTGACCCCTTGGGTAATTTTCCTTTTATTATTATTATCTTATATATTAGTCTAGACTCAAAACTTGAGTCATTTTATAATAGCATTCAATCCCTCATTGTATTAAAATTGAGATATATAAAAATTTGTGACTATTTCTCTCTCTAACCTAGTTCTTTTTTGTGTGTGTGAATGAATGCATATGTTAAACCAAGAAATTAGTCATATTCTAGTTGTTGGTAAATGATTCAAAGTGTTTATCATCTCTCTAATGCATAAAGAATCTCTTATCTTGGCACATTGCCTCCCATAGCTTAGGACTTTATTTTCCTATCATTTACTTTCATGTTATCTCTCTTCCCTTTACCTATGATTAATGCAATTATATTAGGAAGGTGAGAATTGAAAATCACAAATTATAAGGTGCTAGCCTTAGAAAAAATCCTAGAGGTCATCCCAAGGGTGAAATCCCATTATCTCTAGACTTTTGATCGTGTCACTCTATGTGAGGTATGAGTTTCGAGTGCATCCATCCACTGTGGTAGATGACCATGACATTCTAAGATGATAACACAAATTTTTGTTGGTATATCTCCAGGACTCAAGGAGATCAAGTCTACAACCTTCCTTAGAAAGAGACATAATCCAAAACATGTCCTGCATAGAAGCAACAACAAGGGCATGCTATGTATGAAAATTAAAAATTTAACTTCAAACAAGACTCCAAACTGGCATATAAGGTATTGATAAGGTATTGATAAGTATTTGGTACATTTATTTAGGTGTTATAAAACACATGGCTAGGGAAAAAGCATGGTTTGACTCCTTCCAAGCCAAACATAGGAAACTAGTCACTATTATTTATGATAAAACCTATCATGTCAAATAAGTGGGAGATGTTCCTATAAATATTCCTAGAGGTAAATGCATCATTCTCTATGTATCAAGAGTAGAAAACAACTTGTCCATAACATAAATTTTGGATCACAACATGGTGGTAAAATTCTAAGTTGTTGATGGCAAAAAGAAGTGTTTTATCATAAAACATGGTAAGTTTATGGTAATAGGTTTCTAAAAGAATGGATTGTTTGTACTCGATGTCATATCATATCCTGATGTATCGAGGTGATGTAGGTGAGTTGGAGAGGATAGGGAAATACTCCAAGGGAGGTCCTAGGTTTGAATCTCCACCCTACCAAAAATTTGAACTAGGTACCCAAAATCCAATTGATAATGTTGGTGCGGGTAGGGTCGGGCACAACTCCCGGGTGACTTTGACAGTGTAGAACCCCCTGGTCATGGTCTCTCATACCAAGGCGACCCCACAAGGGATTTTTTGCTTAAAAAATATAATCTCCTGATGTTGCATATTTCATAGACACTATAGATACTACCTCCCTTTGGCATATGATATATGGTCATCTAAGTTTTGGATACTTACTCTATATGACTAAGCATCACATGGTGTTGGGTCTATCCAACCTCTCACACACACTACCAGTATGCTCAGGTTGTTTAGTAGGGAAACAACATTGAATACCTTTTTATTTTAGTACTTGTAGAGCCAAAGGACCATTGGATGTGATATGCATCAATATATACATATCCATGCCAAAAGGTTATAGTGAACATTGGTATTATCAACTATTTGTATATGATTATTCATGAAACATGTGAGTGTATTTTTTGCAATTGAAGTCATAAATTCTCAAACATTTCTAGTGCTTCAATAAGTAAGTAGAAAAGGAAATTAGGCATTATATTCTAGTATTTTGCTCATATCAAGTGGGGAATACACATACAATAATTTTTCTAGGTTCCTTGTACAAAATGAGATTAAGTGACAACTCACTACTACATACCCTCCACAACAAAATAGGATTTTCAAGAGAACAAACCATTCCATCATGGAAATTGTTTGTTGCATGATCACAGGAGTCAATCTGAAGCAACAATATTGGGCTAAAGTTATCTCCACTACGATGTATCCTAAAAAATGAGTACCCACAAATGCACTACAAGAAGTTACACCTAAATAACATATATTAGGATAGAAACCTTCAATTTCACATCTTATATTCTTTAGAAGTAAGGCATACATACATGTGCCAAAGCAAAAGAGGACCAAATTGGATTGAAAGACCCTGTTATGCATATTTGTTAACTATGATGATGAATCAAAAGCTTATTGACTAATATATCTAATGACCATAAAATTCCATATAAGTAGAGATATGATGTTTAATGAAGATTTTGAAACTAAAACAAACATTGGGGATTATGATTCTAAATATGCCATGTCTCCAGTTGTAAGAATTGATTCAAATGAAAAATTTTATGAAGAAGTTTTAGGAGTTGAGGAAGTTCATGATGAAATTCCAAAATTTATTGATGAACCTATAGCAATTGCTCCATCACAACAAATAAATACTCTAAAATGACTCTCTAGTACCATCAAAGATGTTAAAATTGATGCACCACCTAATCGTATTTCCATAGAGCCACATACTCACAATAGTACATGAACAAAATCTAGGTTTAATGACTTCGAAGATGAAAACGCATCCATTATTGATAATAGGTGGACTAAGTGCAATGTCGATTCATTGGGTGCCACCCATACCTAACCTTATAGCCACTTTGTAGGTTATCAATATGGATTACCTACTTATGATGATGATTTAAAATTTCCATAACCTTGTATTTATCCATATCAATAGGGCTATCTCTATTCTCCATTTGAATGTCTTACTATATCCAACATATTTTTTAGAATTCAATTTTGTCTAGGGATTTTATAATCCATATGCAACACCTCAGTTTCTATAAGTATATGTTAGATCAATAAAAACAATGTATTCTCATATATAAGTAACACAGAATATGGCTAGCTACCCTACCTCTCCTACATATACTATGTAGAGGGCATACAATATTCAGTATAATAGACATGGACTAGTGACAATAATAGCTACATAACCATAGTATGCAAATGGGACATCAATCTCAAATGTTGCCCAAATTTTAGGAGCAACACCCTAGAGCCAAGAGCTAGAGCCAAAACCAAGAACTAGAACTAAGAACTAGATCTAAATCCAAGATCCAAAGCCAAGAAACTTCACATAAGGTAATAAGAGGGATGTCAGACAATTATTACATTATTTTCTCATGGAAGATAATATGAAACATCAAAGGGAATATGAAACACCAAGAGTATTTTGAGGCAACCAAGAGACATCCTTTTGTATATATGTACAATATCCAAATTTTAATAAAAAAAAATATTTATTCTTTATAGCTCGATCCAACAATATATTGGCAAAGATAAATGGCAATTCTAACTAGAATTAAGAAAGCTTAATCACTTGGTTTTAATTGAATCCATGTGGAAGGTGACTTGTTGGTTGTCATCAATAGCCTCAAAGGAAAAACTCTTTAGGGGGTTTTCTTCAAGATATTATTGGTAACACCAAGAGGCTCCTAAGTCATTTTGAGGAGGTGGAGTTATCCCATATTTATAGGGAAGGTAATAATTTGGTTGATTGCTCAATAAACCAAGGAATAATAAGTAAAGGGAATATGGGTTGGAACAAACATAAAATTTCCCTAGATCTTTCTATACTGAGTCATCCCATATTAATGATGTAAAGATTTAGAAAGAAGGCAAAAGAGGAGGAAATCCTTAATTAGGTTCTTTCATGCTTGGTGGATATTGACACTAGCATCTAAAGGAGCGATGTCATGAAAAATACATTATCCCTATCAAATTTGAATTTGACTCGGATGGTGATGAGTAGTGTGATAATCTATGATTATTTATGGTTTCCCCTTTGTTTCTCTATGTTTGAAGTTTTAATTTTTAATTTTGGTAGTGTAGAGAAAATATTGTAATAATTTTGACTAATATAGTTCTAGTTTGTAAATGCCTAAATTTTTGTTTTAATGACTTATAGCCATTAATAATATGGTCATTGTTGTAATGGGGATGGGGACCCACTCAAATGAATTTTAAAAATGTTATTAACAGTTAAAAATGAAAGATCATTTGTTATTAAAATAAAACAACAATAATAAAATAATTGCTATTAATTATCAAATAATTTTATCAAATGTAATTAGGTAAATAAGTTATATTTCTCAACTATCGAGGAGGAGATCTAGGTTTGAATCTTATAAAATGATACATGCATAATTGCCAAGGTATTTTAATTCCACAAGGTGGTCATGATGTAACACAGGTGGGTCCTATTTCAATCCCATATTAACCCATTCAAAAATCATCAAATAAATTTTCAAATATTTTAGAATAAATTAATAATAATATGATGTAATATATTGTATTTTGAAACATCACAATATGCATAAGCAAAAATTATGCATATTAATACCATAGTCAACTCAATTTTTATATAAACATTTATTTTAATTCTTGTGAAAAATATTTCATTTTATGTCATTTATATATATATATATATATATATATATATATATATATATATATATATATATATATAATTATTTATTAGAAATAGATTTATTATTCCTCTCTCATGTATATTAAAGATAATAATTAATATTCCTCAACTTTTGAGGAGACCAAGGTTTGAATCTTTCCAAGCCATATATGCATAATTCCAACTTGTTGTAATAGCACCATGTGGTCATGATGTAATATAGGTAGGGATTATTTCAATCCCATATAAAAAATTAAAAAATAATATGATATTTAATAGTTAATTAAATACAAATATGGTAATATTAAGATTATGTAGGTTCACAAGTGCATAGGTATTTAGGATGCAGGTACCCAATGTCTGATTTGGACTCTTAAATTTAGGGTGCACATGAGTATTGGTATAGAGGATGTAGGTATAGGGTACTCAATATAGGCTTCCAAATTTGGGGTAGGTGGATGTGATGATACGAAGTCATGCGAGGTACAAATATGTAAAATTTTAAGGTGCATAGGGGGCATGTTAAAATTACCTATTGTAGAGGCTAGGGTGTAGCATTCCTAGAGGGAGGTGGTTTGGAAGCTCTATAAATGATCACCAAGGTCTCAAAAATCCACTTGCACAAATCGTACATCTTGTACGGTCTCCATCGTACACTATGTCAATTTACCAAAATAGCTTGTACGATCACCAAATAGTACATTTGTACAATCCAAATTGTACAAAAATACACCTTGTATGATTTTGTACTCATGCAATTCACTGAATAGGTTTTGCAAGTTAAATCGATTAGTTTTGTAGTCGATTTCTCCAAACTAACAATATTTCCTTATTTGGTAGGTTTTGGGTTGTAGCCTTATTACCAAATAGGCTAAACGAACAACTTGTACGATTTGGTACAACACTTGTACGGTTTTTATGAACCTTTACTGCAACTAATATTTAGATTTATCACTTTGCACAACCAATCCTTCCAAGACAAGTTTTGGGAAGTTTCTATGTGTCAATTCCTCCAATTCTTTCTAAGATGTAAACCCTAATTCACTAGCAATGAATTGCATTCATCATGAAAATTTCTAGAAATTGTACAACTCCCTGAAAATATATTTGTACAACCCAAATTCACCATGTAATCAATTCCCATATCACACCAAGTCTGTAGAATAACCAAGATCATTCACAATGCAATTTCATCCATTATCATAGAAATATAAGCATTCAACATTAACTACTCAACCTACAACATCCAGAACGTACAATGAAACTCAAAAGGGCAAGGAAATAAGGAGAATTTTTGTAATATTCATACTATAAGTATTCTTGTACAAATTTCTTCCATCATCAACCATAATATCGACAATGAACAGTAATTCTACCAAGAACAATCAAATACTCAATGAATAGACTCATCAATGAATAGCTTCAACTATGAACAAGCATGAACGAAAAATAATGAACAACCAAAAATTGAATGGGGGAGTTATATAATGCATGCCCAGACCATTCCAAAGCATTTTTTGAAACATCACATTACTTACAACTGCCATCCTGAATTAACTCAAAAACACTTCATTACAAGGTTCTACTAATGTCTAATTTTATTTTTATCAAATTAACCCCAAATGTACATTTCACCTAATTTAATTAACATTTCACATCGTACATTTGCAACCTTGTATGTTTTACTCATACTTGTACATTTTAACACTTGTACAATTTCATCAAAAATGAGTAAAACCAACCAAAACTATGCAAATCTAGGAATCATTTATTCTTCTTTTGGGAGGCATATTTGTTGCCTACATCTGCCCTCCCTTTTAAATCAGGTGGTGTCCTCATTGACTCTATCTTCTTATCTTTTGCCAATGAACCTTTGTGGTACTCATCAAGCTGCATATGCAAAGCGGTATGCTCATACTTCAATCAAGATGCATATTGATTAACTTCCAGGGCTTTTAACCCATACTCATTAGTCTTCTCTTCTACAATGGCCAAAAGTACAACTAGCTCCTTCTCACACTCAGAGGCTCCCTTGCATAGCTTCTCCATAAATAGGACTTATATTTTGGCTACTATGGCTAATTCCTCATTCTTATCCATAATAACCTGTAGATTCTAATGAATGTTAGCTTCATAAGCCGCCATACTCTCATCCTTAGCCTTAAGACAAGCCTTATGATCCATGATAATTTTACTATAGCACTTGGTGTCCTTTGCCATATTATAGTTTTTTTCCTTCAATTTTTCCTCTGCTACCTTCAATTGATTTATCTGTTTGGCTAACTATTCCTTTTGTGCTGCTAGTTGAGCTTCCAACTGCTTTATTCGCTCTTCTACCTGTTGAATCAAAAGTTGGTTTTCCTCCTCTTGTGAGTGTGACTTATCCTCATAAGCTTGCTTGATGTTAGCCCACTCTATTTCTACCTTATTCAATCTTTCCTCAACCTCTATTTTGTTGTGTGATAGTTCTTCCTCCATTGCAACCATATCCTTTCGAGTAGCTTTTGCTTCTTCCCTCTGTACTTCCTTGGCTTGATAAATTTTTTCAAGTACAAAGATGAGCCACTTGATCCAATATGTTAGGAAATTCAATTTCCTCAGAGTGAAGGCAAATTCCAAAGGAACTCTTCAAAATTTTGTACCCACTATATTTAAAGGACAATTTTGTTAGTTTGTGTAGACACCTAAAACGCGTCATGTCGAGGTGACTACTCATATGGGACATGCTACAAGACCATATGGAAGACCTTGGGTAGATTCCAAGGTATAGCAGTGGTTTTTACCACTCATTTGGGCACCTTTGCCTAGTCAGTGCTAACCACTGATGAAACCCATGGTTAGTAGAGCTCGCCGTGCTTGTCAGCCATGGTCAAGACTCAGAGTCAGTTGGCCTTTGACCGATTCAAAGTTGGTTCAAATGGCCAATTGGTTGTAGATTGGAGCGGTTTGAGTGAGGAAGGTTTCGGATCCTTCCATCCAACAAGCTCAACCACCCAATATTGTTCTTGGCTTCCTCATGAAGCCACCCCTAGCCCTGGGCAATTGCTATAAAATCCCCCTCCAAATTGGGGAAAAATCTAGAGAAACTTTCAATTGAACATAGTGAAGCCCTGTCAAATTGCATACTCATTTACATGCATTGAGAGGAGCACTTTTGCTACCCAATTGGAAATCACATTGCCATGGAGATCCTAGGAGGTTAGGAGAGCCAAGAAATGCTAATCCGTGCAATCCATGCACCTACTGAGCAATTCAACCACCAAATATATCAAAGGACACAGTGGTGACCCTTGATCATCAATTCCTCAAGGAGAATTGAATATTGGACACCAAATTAGGAGGGCAAGAGTATTTCAAGCTCAGTCATGGCTATCAACCATGGTGGATAGTGCTCACCGTGAATCAGACCCATGGTCAGGTTGTCATATTTAGTTCCCTTGATCTTAGTAGTAGGATTTATCTTAATTGCATTAGATTAGCTATATTTCATGTTAATTAGCTTTTGTAGAGACTTTGACTGGTGTAATTAGGAGTTTATAGTCATTTTCCTTTCCTTTGCAATTATGCTACTAATGGATCTTTTCATGCTTCCATGCTTTCAATTTCGTAATTAGGCCATTAGATAGATAGATTTGCTTTAGTTTACATGTTTTGTAGCAATATTTACATGTTTTGCATAGCTTTAGTATATTTCTTGCAATTTCTTGATTATTGCTAATCATGACATATTTTTATGCAAATACCCTTTAAAAGCCTCATCAAGAGAGGCCTCCTTTGTTTCTAATGTTTCTTGTTGTTTATTGCATGTAGGATCAATAGGGTTTTGGGATGCAAGGCGACAAATACCTCTAATCATGGAGAAGAAGGTCATCGACACCTTGGAGCAGTTCGTGTCCATTTAGAAAGTCTATGTATTGCACCTACCCCATTGGGGATATCAAATTGTATTAATTGTATCAACATTTGGGTGACCCTAAGAGGGGCATGATTGTAACCAATATTTGATTCAAGATTAATAAAAGAAACATTCACTTTCTTGTCATATGCAATCTTGTCTCCTATTTCATGCTTTAATGATTGATTTCAATTAATGTATCACTAGGTGTATGCTTTCTAGGTTGGTACAGAAGGTGATCACGATGGAACCTCCGCATTTCATGCCATGGATTACTGACCTCTATTATTTTTTTATGATAGGTGCTCACCATGGTTGACATCCATGGTCAAAATTTGTCGTCGCGGTTGACACCCATGGGCAACAGTGGTCCCCGCACCACAGAGCCATGGTCAGAATATGATAAATCAGACAGTAGAGGGATAAAGCTTAATCGGATGTGGACTTGAGGTAGGTTCCACTGTCACTCTCTGTGTCTATTTTTACTCTCTATTAAATTCTAGAATACAAAAAAAACTAGACTAATTAGGAAAGACAACATAATTGGCAATATGCATATGAGTCCTTAGGTCTTCCATTTTTAGGTCTTTACTAGGCGCTGCTAGGAACAGTGGACCTTTGAGTGTAGTCTGCCCTAGTCTCCAGTGTGCTAGGACATCTTTTGTATTTTGTTTGCTTGCTTGAGGCCTGATTAGTGGCCATTTCATAGTTAGTATGCATTGTCAAAATATCATGTAGAATTAATCATGCATACTTTCTTAATGTGAAACATTCCTTTTTTGCATTGCATATAGAATAATCATTTGAATGTTGTATTATGCATCTTTCTTTCATGCAAATTAAAAGGAACAACACACACCATGTTTCACAGTAAATGCTAGTGAGTTGGAAGTCACATCCAACCACTAGTAGGGTTTCAATGACGGTGGAGGTGATTTCCATCTATTGGCCCAACTCCCATGTACCTTATGTTCTAGACCAATACCGGATCCAAGAACCTTTCATAGCCTGGAAAATTTGCATATACTCCTCTTCAGAGGGTATAATGCTAACTGGGTGAAAATGGGTGAGGATCTGGGAGGACCTGTGCTCCCTGACCGTGTGTGGGCTTCATTACCACACATTATAGGTTGGATTACGTGACCATGAATTTCATTATCGGTTGTCGAGCTATGAGCATACAAGTGAAAACCCCTTAAACTGAGTATATCATCAACTATTGAAAACACGATGAGAGTTTCATACTGATACAACACATTTGCAAACACATCAAATAGTTTAGGGTTCACTTTAAAACTTTAAAAGAAGATAATCACCATTGCTTGCTTTGTTTGCTTAAAACTTATATAAAGATAATAGAATAGCATGGTGCAAACATGGAGAGGCCGATCTAGACATAGATACGAGATCGAAGTCAAAGCTCCATCAAACACACAACAAGATGCATGGAACCCTCAACCACAGAATCCTCCCAAACATCATTCGATGAGCATTAGAGGAGACAATACCATGCATGGGGATTCAGTTGTGAATACCCTAGTTAGAGGAGCTACCAGACACTCCTCACAGCATAGATCAGAACATGGAGCTTCCTAGCATGGGGGTTTTGAACATGTTGGCATTTACCATGACCGCATTCTGCATGCATCCATAGGATCTGCCAAAGAGTTTGTCATGAAGGGTCCAAGTTGGTACCCCTTCATTCTATGTCTAGGGGAGGTTTGAGGCCTCCAACATCTGAATATAGATGAACTCAAGATCCACCCATTCAAGGGCAGATAGATAGGGCCACTTTCGAGCGTAGACCCGTACAAACTCCCAACAAGAGTGAACCATGTAGGATCATAATAGATATATCTAAAGTGGGAGCAAATGGTATGCCACCTCATGAGCCATGGCATAGAAGATAGTTGGATGGCTTAGACAGAGTCCTAGGATAGTTAGGCTACAAGCCTACTCCTGCACCTTCTCGCCCAGTGAGTGTGCATAGCAGTAGTACTATTAGAACTATTCGAGAACCTAGAGAGGGCTCCAAGCATCCTCATGACATGCGTGCCCCTACATCATAGGTAGGCACCAAATATAGGCCATAGCTAGACGTGAATGCCATATTCATGGACAAAGGCAAGAGCATAGCAAATCAATCCCTTGGGGGACATACACACAAAATCGCTCGCACAGAGCGTGTGCACTAGAGGCCTCAAATGGTCGATCAAGTAGACATATCTCATAGACTGGTGTTGGAGCAAAGATGCTAGATCCTCCAAGATCAATTGGAGGATGTTCATGTAGAGTGGGAACACCTTGAAAATGAGAATACTCAGAGTCAGAGGTTCCTAAGACAATGTTTATATGAACAACGCATGCATGAACAATGCATCCTTGATCAGAAGGAGCATGTGGAAAGGGAGGATCACCTGGCTAGAGTCGGTCTACATCCTCATGATGAGCATAGGGAGCGTGTTGATAGATGAGCTGCTTCAGAGCCTGAGTTGCACCCTGAGTACATAGAGACTCATACTCATCACTCAACCCAACAAAGAGATCGATGCCCCACATTCGAACATCATGGGTAGAGACAATATGAGGAAGAACTGGGAGAGGAAATAGAGCAGGAATATCCTAAAGCCTCCCAAATTGAAGAGGAGGAAGAGCCTAATCCTCCACCTCAGAAAAGGAGAAATCGACCTCCGAAAGCACCACCAAGGCAATCTAGAGAGGATTTCTTATCCTCACAAGCATACAAAGTCTTATAAAAAAAGGTCAGATCAATCGAAAAACAAGGGACAGCTTATCAAAAGCCTACCTTTAACAAAATCCATAATGAACCTTTATGCCCATTGGTGCCTATTTTGACCTATCATGAGCATTTCAAGATGCCTAGGCTAGAAAAGTACAAAGGAGAGGAAGATGCCCAAGAGCATGTTACAGATTTTTTGGACATGTGTTTTCAGATTGCAAGCAATGATGCCTTGCTCCTGTGCACCTTCATAACGACCCTCTCAGGCCTAGCCCGGGAGTGGTTCAATCAACTAACGAGGCATAGCATCACCAATTTTGAGCAATTGGCTGATGCATTTCTTGAACGCTTCTCCTTTGGCATCAAGAAAAAGGTAAATTTATCCGATCTGGCTGCTCTAACGCAACATGACGATGAGCCAGTGATGGATTATGGAAAGTGATGGAGGAAGATGATGGTAAAGCTACCATTCCCCATCCCTACTTCTGAGTTAACATGAATGTTTACGAAAAGTTATGCAAAGCACATTTCGCTATTACTCCAGTTGCAGCAGTACCAAACCTTCGAAGCTTCAATATGTCGAATAAGGAGTGGAATAAGAAAAGTACTGAGAAATAGTAGGCCAAGCCGGCCCATGTCAATCAAGTAGTCCTAAACCTTCAGAAAGGGGATAAGGGGTAGCAACAAAGAAACTATCAAGCCCAACCTCCTCCTACACAGTATGAGCAACGCAATTATAATCAAAAGGGTAAGAACAAGGAACAAGTGCCCACCTCACCAGTTCACACCTTTGATGGAATCGATGACCTCGATATTCCATCAATTGTGCAAGGCCAAGGCCATAAACTTACCAGAGATCAAGCTATTAGACCCTAGTCAACCCAAACCGAAGGGGTATAGGGATGAACTATACTGCATCTTTCATAGATCAAAGGGACACGACATAGAAGTATGTTGGAGTTTCAAGAATTTGGTGCAGAATATGATAGAGAAGGGTGAGCTAACTATGGATAATCCTTAGGCACCAGACAATCACAATATGGGGATTTACAAGAATCCTTTGCCCAATCATGAGGTACCTAGGAATAATGTTGGCTAGGTCAACCAAGTGCGTATCGAACCTCCAACCCATGGGTTCATTGGTATGGTCAATGTTGTTACCAGACATGCGAGGTATGAGAGACCCAATCAACCTCCAGCTCCCATCAGAGTTCAAGTTGCACCTCCTCCAAGGCCAGCCCAAAATTTTCTAGGCCCACCAATTAGACCGGTGGTGATGATCAAGAGTAGGTTGATTCAAAACCTACAGATAACTCCTACGAAGTTGTCGATCTATGAGCTGATCCAGTAGTCTCCTAAGCACAGGGAGATGCTTATGGATATTTTAAGGTCCATCGAGGTACAGTCCCAAGATCCCAAAGCATTTACACACTTCATGGGACATGTACAATAGTGCCAAGAGTTGGTCATTCAATTTCATGACCATGAAGTCAAGACGGTCTCCATTGTTATAGTAGACCCGTCGCTTCACATCATAGCATGTGTGAATCACATACCATTTAAGTAGGTATTGATTGATATGGGGTCATCAATCAACATCATAATGACCAAGGCATTGACTTATCTAAAGTTACCAAAATCACATATTGTACCTTCCATATTTACCTTGTGAGCATTTAACGATGCGCTATGCTCGATGATAGGTACCATAGTCCTTCCAATCTAGGTTGGACTAAAGACCATCTCTATGATGTGTCACGTGATCGAAGGTGCGATGCAATATAACATCCTATTAGGGAGACCTTGGATTCGAGAAATGCATTGCATCCCTTCTATACTACATCAGTGCATCAAATATGTACACGAGGGATAGGTTCACATAGTGCCTTCTGATGAAGAACCTTTTAAATACATGAATCTAGAAGACTTGCTGGGGGATTTTGTGCTCCCCTCAATGCACCTAGATATATGGCCAGTATCACCGATTAAAGAACTAGGAGGTAAAGAAAAATAAGTGTGTGCAAAGCTTACAAAGTCCACATCATAAATATTGAAGCACACAACTACTGCTTCTACCAGACCATCTGCATCCATGATGCATCGGGAGGACATGAAGCTGAAAGCAAAAATGGGTGAGAAAGAGACAAAGCACGTGCCCAAATCTATTGTAGATGAGATTCCTACTCCCATGGAGGTAGAGAATGCTCAGGTAGAAGTCGAAGAGGCACCTCAGCCTACTTCACCTGCATCTTCAGTAGGGTCATCTGCACCGTAGGTGACCATTCACTTGGTTAATCCCGCAATGGGGGAATACATTGTGCAGAATGTGATGTTCACACCGATCATTGAGACTGCACAAGACATGGGCCGACCATGAGCCCATCACCTTCCCATAGGGATGGTGGTATCACTAGGGGTACCACCTAACCAAACAAAATTTATCTATGGAGGGCTCGACCAGATAGCATCTCACACCCCCATGGATGAAGATGATGATGAACCATTTGTTGTAGATGTTCATTATCTTTCTAACCCAGAGTATGCCCTACGATATTTTGAACGTCACCATTGGCATGGTTATGGCCTTGGGCTATTCGATCAAGGGTGCAGGAGACCCTATGAACCACAATATCAGTTACCTACTGATAGGTTTGGGTTAGGTTACTACAGCGGAGGACAGGATGAGCTCCTAGTGGCATCTTTAGACCACCTGTACCTCAGCATAGGGGGTGAAGTCGACTTCAATCCTTACCACCCCAATCCCTTGACTTTTCATAGGGATAACCAGATAGTGTCGTATGTCACTATAGAACCACCCATGATATATCACGATGACATCTTGGTGGCTACCAGTCTAGAACATATACCAAGAGATAACTTGGGTGAACAAATCCATCAGGCGACCAATGACATTGGTCTATAGATTCAAGATGCTAGCTTAACAATAGACTCTAAGTCAGAAGACCCTTATGACGAGGATAGAGTAGAGTCCATCTTCGATATTGGTGGACCAAGCTACATGCATGAGAGTGATGATGATGATAGGTCCTCAAGCGATGAGCAATTTGAGGATAGAACTGAGTTGGCCTATCTAGGCCCTCTTAATTTATGTTATCTATTACCTCTAGAGGCAGTCATCGAGGATGAGAAATCCTCCATAGGTGATAGTGATTATCAAGAGTGGGCTCACATGGGACCCCATCTTCCTAATCGCCCAATTCCAATGGCTAGCGGTGGAGGTATCCATTATGATAGTGACGAGGAAGATGAGATGGAGAGAGCCTATCTAGGACCTCCCTACTTACATCATCGTAATGCACCTTACATGGTAGAGGATATGTATAGAGACATAAATATTCATCCTCTCCTCAGAGGAAGACCACCTAATCTAGATAGGATTTATCACATGGTCTTCCCTGATCCACCAACATTTAGAGAGCTCCTCGAGCCTAGTGATCCTGTGTTCGAGTCTGTTCATAGATCGGATCCAGAGATCCCCATACCCCCTGAACCACATCTCGAGGATGGAAGCTATACAAGTATAGATTCACATGCACGTGGTCCTGGAGACATAATCCATTCCATCAATATGATCTCCATTGATTTGACCACTCCACTCTACAATCTAGCCGATCCATCCAAACCATTGTATCTAAATGTAGATGCTATTGATTGGGATCATGTTGATTCACCACTAGAGCCTGAAGATTTCTTCCCCAATGAAGAAATGTTGCAACCATTTCACTTTGCGCTAGGCTATGCACATGATGTCTATCATGCTGAGGGTGCTTCCGATGTGGAACCCATAAACCCAGTAGATGACATCCATTTGATCCCTATGCCTCATCAACTTGAGGAGGGATCTCATATGTCAGTAGAGGAAACCTTCAAAGTGGATATCAACGATGATCCCACCAATCCAAGGAAGGTTAAATTTGGAGAAACTTTAACTCCTGATGAGCATGCCAAACTCATCCCTCTACTGAGAGAGAGACCTGATCTCTTTGCTTGGACTTACAAGGATATGCCAGGTCTAGATCCAAAATTGGTTACACACAACCTTTCGCTAGATCTATCAAAGAAACCAGTCAAGAAAAAACTCAGGAAGATGCATCCAACGGTAGCCTTAATGGTGAAATATGAGCTACAAAAGTTGTTGGATGTGGAATTTGTCATTTCCATCGACTATCCAGAATGGGTATCCAATATGGTGCCTATAGGAAAACCTGATGGAAGGATCCATATCTGTATGGATTTTAGAGACCTCAATAAGGCAACACCAAAGGATTCATTTTCGTTGCCGAACATAGATGCTCTCGTAGATGCAACTACAGGTCATGAAATGCTCTCCTTAATGGATGTTTTTTTGGTTACAACCAAATTTAGATTAAGCCCAAAGACCAACATAAAACCATGTTCATAATGCCATGGGGGATATTTTGTTACAAAGTTATGCCATTCGGCCTTAAAAATTTTGGTGCTACATATCAACAGGCTATGACATATATCTTTCATGACTACATGCATAAAATCTTAGAAGATTACATCGATGACTTATTGGCAAAGTCATTGCTATGTGAAGAGCATGTCGAGGTCCTAAGAAAGGTCTTCGATCACTTGATAGAGCATAATGTCAGGTTGAATCCTAAGAAGTGTGTATTTGGCATCACTTCAGGAAAAATCTTAGGATTCATCATTTCAAAGTGAGGGATCAAAGTCGATCCAACAAAGGTTAAGGCCATTTTAGAAATGCGTCCTCCCTCAAACATCAAAGAACTAAGGAGCCTTCAGGGCAAAGTAGCATCCATAAAGTGATTCATCACTCAATTATCGGATAAATGTCGACCCATGAATCGACTGCTACACAAGGGGGTCCCATTTAATTGGGATGAGGACTATCAAGCAACCTTTGCGGAGATCAAGCACTACCTGGAGACGCCGCCAGTACTAGCTCCACCAAAACTAGATATACCATTCTTGCTATATATATCGGTGACTGACTTTGCATTAGGGACCATGTTAGCCCAAAAGAATGCACAGGATAAAGAACAAGCCATATATTACATTAGCCAAACTTTGGTGAGTTACGAGCTAGGATATGCATACGTGGAAAAGTTGTGTTTAGCAGTAGTGTTCGCTACAAAGAAATTGTGGCACTATATGCTAAGTCATACGACGTATGTTATATCAAAATAAAATCCTTTGCAGTACATGATGAGTAAAATGTATCATAATACGCGTACTGCAAAGTGGATCATGCTATTGATAGAATTTGATTTGGAATTCATTAGCCAAAAGTCCATCAAGGGACAAGTCATAGCTGATCAACTAGCTGAGGCACCACTAGAAAATAGTAGGCCTCTAACCATTGAACTTCCTGATGATGCAGTCTTTGCATTATCAGAGGGTCCCAAACTCGAAGAACCAGACAACAAAGCCGATATGACCTTGTTCTTTGATGGTTCGAAGTGTGAGCAAGGGGGTGGTGTAGGAGTAGTGTTGTTCACGCCACAAGGTGCTCCTATGCCCTTGTCATTCAAGTTGGACTTTCCTTGCACTAACAATAATGCTGAATATGAAGCCCTGATTTTGGGCCTCCAAATAGCTATTGCCATGAATATTAAAAGGTTAAATATCTTTGGCGACTCCCTTCTCATTGTAAACCAAGTGAAGGGGCTATTTCAATGTAGGTGCCTAGTCCTGAAGGCATATAAAGATCTTGTTGATACATATCTAGCTAAATTGGAGTGGTATGACATCGAGGTAATCCCTCATTCATCAAATAGATTCATAGACACCATGGCATCTTTGGGATCCTTAATCCCTCAGAATCCATCTACTAATTTTACCACTATCCACATCAAAACATTGTCACACTCTATTGTGCAGCATGAAGCTATGGATAACAAAGAGTCCATCAACATGATTCATGTAGAACCAACTCATGAATGGTTCTACAGAGCAAGAGACTTTCTTAAGAGAGTACCTTGGGGGTCATTAATCTCACAAGGTCTGATGGAGAATGGTACTACCATTCACCATAAGGTTGTTTTCCAGTCTGCATTTATGAATGTTGAACCATAGGGGGAACATGTTGTCTTATCAATCAAAGCTGAAGCCTATCAGAGTTGGATGTCACAAATCCATGACTTCCTAAAACTTGGTGTAATCCCCCAGGGATTGTCGCATGCTGCAAGATGCACATTTAAATAGAAAGTGACAAAGTATGTCTTGTTAGGAGATATTTTGTATCATCGAAGCTACGATGGAGTTCTCCTTCATTGCCTTGAGCCCCAAGAATCAGCTTGGGTGATTTCACAAGCTCACGATGGTACATGCGATGGCCATTTTAGTGGCATGGCTATCATCAAGCGCATCCTTCGCATGGGCTATTATTGGCCTACTATGGAGAAGGATTGCAATGTGTATGTCAGGAAGTGCGTCAAATGCTAGCATCATGCTAATCTTGCACACCTGCCATCATAGGCCTTACAACCCATCCAAGTGGCTTGGCCATTTGCTCAGTGGGGATTGGATCTTATCGGTAAGATCTCTCCTCCATCATTGGGATGACATACGTTTATCATTACGACTACTGAGTACTTTACAAAGTGGGTGGAAGCCATTCCCTTAACAATGACAACTAGAGCGCGTATTGTTGAGTTCATACTCACCAATATCATTAGTCATTTTGGGATACCATCCAAGATCATTTTGGATAATGGAACTTCATTTAAGAACAAAACTATGAGAGCTTTGATGTCCAAGTATAGGATCAAGCATAGTTTTGCAACTCCATATTATCCATAGGCAAATGGGCAAGCTGAGGCCTCCAATAAGATGGTGATATCCATATTGAAAAATATGGTACAAGAGCACCACAAATATTGGCACATCTAGCTACCACTTGCATTATGGGCTTATAGGACTAGCATTCAGACACCCACTAGGGCAACTCTATTTTCACTAGTATATGGCGTTGAGGCCGTTATGCCCCTAGAGTTGGAAATTCCAATATTGCACGTCGCATTGAAAGAGTTCATCGATGATGACACTGCATGGCAAGCTCACCTTGATCAATTGATGCTACTTGATGAACATCACGTGAATGCCCTGGAGCATCTCCATATTTATCAGGAGTGCTTAAAATGAGCTTATAATGACAAAGTCCATTTGAGAGACTTTGAGGTTGGTGATCTTGTGCTTAAATAGAACCAATAGAACTCAAATTTACTGCCATAACTATGAGAAAAATTTATGGCTAACTGGTTGGGTCCTTATATCATCTCTGAGAAGATTGGACCTGGCACATATCACTTGACATCATTGGAAGGAATTGAAGAGCCTGAACCTCTCAATATCCTTCATATTAAAGCGTTTTATGCCTAAACCATAAAAAAGGCCCCAAAGGCATCTGTAAGCCCTTTGGTCAAGTTCAAAAAGGCCCCAAAGGCATCTGTAAGCCCTTTGGTCAAGTTCAAAAAGGCTCCAAAGGCATCTGTAACCCCTTTGGTCAAAGCAAAAGGCTCCAATGGTTTTTAAAATCCCTTGGTCAAAATTTAAAATCCAAAAATAATAATAATAATAATATAAAGCAATAAAATCCAAAAACATTGCAAAACATTAAAAATTCAAAAACATTTGCATCATTGCATTTCATTCAAAATACATTGCATTTCATTTGCATCATGCATTTCATTTTGCATTCCATTCATTTAATTGCATTGCATAGGCATTTCCATCCGTCACACTTGCATTAGGATAGGTTATGTTTACAATCTGACAAATGACACCATGTTTGTGTTTCAAGCATGCATCTATGCATTACTATTATCATATGTCACCCTTGTGAGTAAATGTGTTTTTCAACACAATCATGTTGCTATGAAGAATATACTAGGGCTTTTCGGTCATTCAACCATACCTAGTGGTCATCTCATGAGTTTAGTGGAAATCTTACTTTGCTTTTGAGGATGAAGTCTAGTTTTGATAGTGCTTAGCATATCAGGATCCTATCACTAATCAAACACATTTAACAAATCCTACTTAGGGTAAGGAAGGATGAACACTACAAAAGTGGTCTGGGTCACCTTAGGCGAAAGGTTTTGTTACTTGCTTATCTTGTGAGGAGCAATGGTCTAGGGTAGTGGTTATTGGAAAAAGGACAAGCATTCCCCCCTACCCAAATAAATCCCTTGCTTACAAATGAAGGAGCAATATCCCAGAGTGATATCCCAGATCAACATCAAAGGTTGATATCCCAAATCGATATCCTAGATCGATATCCCAAATTGATATCTCAAAGTCAAATCCCAAGAAAATAAAATCAAGTTCAAATCATATCCCAACATTCATATCAAAAATCAAATCCCTTGCTCAAAATAAAAAGAAAAAACAAAATACAAAATAAACAGTGATTATTGTCACTAAAAGAGAAAATAAACAGTGATTTTTGTCACTATATATGAGCAAGTATCCCAATAAATTGAAGAAAAGAAGGGGGGTGTATCGCTCCAAATTTTTTGCATCCTTACCTTCAGGCTAAAGGATCCACGCCCGAAAGGAGGATGGGAAAAGGATGGGACAATACCTCGGACTGAGAGGCCCTTTGAAGGTCCCGCCTCTCGGGGGAGGGGTATTAAGGTGATTTTTCGATGGATGGTGGGGTTCACCAAGAAACGTTTAGTGGCAGTTTCCACGCCTAGGTTGGGAATGAGTTTAATGTGTTCAATTTTAGCTTTAAACATCCAAGTCCTAGGTTTGGCCAGATGAATCTAAGTTATTCTATATGAAAATGCAAATTTAAATACAGAAAATAGATTTAACAGAAAACACAGAGAGTAAACTAAGGGAAGAAATCCATACCTGGTCCCGGATGTCTGATGGAGATTCTGATTTTTGAAGCAGTCCAGATCGTCTGGAATTTGATAGGATCGTCTCTGATCTGACAGGATCATCTGAGATCTGACGAATTCGTCAGACAAATTCGTTAGAGACCTGCAAACAGAGAAATAGATACAAAATGCAGAAAATGCAACAATACAAACAGAGGGCAATGATGCAGAATGACAACAATAATATTAGACGGATAATTATAAACAAAATATGAGTGTATTTCAATGATTTAATGACAAATTATGACTTTATCATGCATTAAAACTATATGGGTGAACTCCAAAATGCAGAGTAATAAGGAATAACCATAGAATTAACTAAATGCAGAATAATGCAGCAGAAAAGAGTAGAGAAAATGCAAACTCTGGGCACTGATTGCCCCAATGCAGACTACAGTCGAAATCATCTCGGATTGGTATGAAATCATCTCGAATTGGACAGGATCATCTACGATGACCTGAGCTTGCTCCGGCTGAAGAATAACAAGGTTCCTGCAACAAAATTTGGATAGGACAAGTGCAGATGATAATCCAGGGTGTTCTAATGCGTATAAAGGTCAAGTTACAGAAAATCCAGCCAGGGGAATGTCAAGGGGGGGTCCTAAGGTTTAAGTAGACTTAGGAGGGAAGCTGGGAGGTTGGAGATCATCCTAATTTGGAAGATCTCCAATGGGGGAGGTCTCTAACGGTGCAGACGCGTCTCTGCCCGAGTTAGAGAAGCTGTTGAAACAGAAGCTAATTATGAAAAATCAGTTTTGGGACAAGATCGTCTGGACGTCCTAGTCCAGACGAAATCATCCGATCTGAGGCGATATCGTCTGATCGGCGACGATATCATCCAACGGTCACAACAAATCCTAAAAATGGCACGAAAAACAAGGAAACGGGTTAAACGACGGTTTGGGAGCGGTTTTGGGGGTTGAATTTGAATTTGAATTATTACTAAGGTAATTTTGATTATTGCTAAGTTTTACTGTGCCAATTTTAGGGTGCTACATTTTGCCCCCTCTTTAGCGAATTTTTCGAAGAAAATGCGTTAAATATGAGTTCTTCTCGATCTACGAGAAAGCAAAAATTATTCCCATTTTTAGGCGACGATTCTTGGTCGAATCGTACGACAACTTACTATGATGCCCCCTCCGTGTTTTTACCCAAATCGAACGTTTGAGGTAAAAACGCGTAAAAGCAAAAAAAATGTTTTTTGTTTTGTATGAGAAAAACCCTCAAAGACTACGAGTTTTCTCGGACCATCCGGGATAACACTACAGCTAGTGGGGCTCCAGATATGCAGTGCTTCTGGAGTCAAGATGCAGATGATGCCCCCATTCAGCCAGTGGATGGGGACGACACAGGGGTAGCCGACGGCTACGATGCCTGGTACACAAGCATCCGCCCTCCTCGGATGACGAGGGCTCAGGGTCCGATTCACGTAGTTGTGCATCGGATGGGGAGGCGATGCCAGGCGGCCATTGAGGTGGCATAGGGTCATGGAGGGAGAGAGCAGAGGAGACCACAGGCTCAATAGAGGCCATGATAGCGGGAGAGGAGGGAGGAGAGACCCCCTTCTCCATGGAGAGAGAGACCACCATCGCTCGATAAGGGCAAGGGTGTGGACATAGGAGAGAGTAGTGAGATGGCTACTCTCTGGGTGAAGACTGTCCGTCTCCAGGCATAGGTGTAGACTCTACAGGATGAGGCTGCATGCCATCGAGCTGAGGCTACATAGCTCAGAGATGAGGTTGCATGCCTCAGAGCACGGAGTGGAGGAGCGAGCACTCAGGAGCTGGCATGGTCGATTGCTCAAACCATGTTCTATCAGGGTATCTACTTCCAGATGGTGCCAGAGGGCCAGAGGGTACAGTTGCCAACCGGCATTGCGGATTCGATCAAGGTTGGGTCATCGAGGACTTCATCTCGATCGATGACTAGGACTCGTAGTACCACACATACTGCGATGGGGCCACCTCGTCCACCTCAGGGCTAGGGAGGAGATGAGGCTGAGAGCTCGAGGGGTTCTCGAGGCTAGGCTACTGCACTGTACATACTGATTATATGATTTGAGAGGATTGAGTATGCCAAGATGTAGATTGTGGCCTACCAATCTAGTTTTGATATGATGTACATATATTGTTGAGATATATATATATATATATATTATATATATATAATATTTTTGATCATATGACTTGTCTTATGTGTTTGTATGATGCTTTATTGTTGTGGTGTGATTGATTGGATGATTTATGTAATTATGTCGGTTGGAAATATTATGGTTTGAATGTCATGCTTTTTAAAATTTAAATGAAATAATCTGATGTAAACAAATTGGTTTTGTGATGTGATAATTTGATAAAAATAAAAGAGGACTTTTAACAATAATTTCAAAGGACATTGTCGCTATTATAGACCATTTCATGGAGTCGCCGCTCACTCGGTCGTCAAGCTAATCCCAGTATAGAAATATTGTTAAAAGTAAAAGAGTGCTTAAGAGACTGTCTTAAGACTTTGGTGTGATGATGCAAATGATGATGATGATGATGATTTGTTTTCAGATTTCCATGAAAATATTATGCATGAAATATTTTAAAATGACTTTTGCTAGGCATAAATTCCTAAGTGTGATAAATTTTTTGGATAATTCCCTAGGAATTATACCATCATTGCAAAATTGAAGTTTGACATAATGACATGAAAATAGAGTAAGTGTTTGTTTTGTTTTAAAGCATAATGGTGTAACATAATGATTTAAGTCATATGTTTTTATGATTTTGAATGGAAAATAAAATTGGTACAATGGTTTGCGCTAGGCATAGAATATTTAGGTATAGACTTATACCATCATCGCGAAATCCAAAGAAGAAAATAATATAATAGTTTTATTGCATGGTTGATTTTTAATTTTTGAAAATAAACTAAAAATATGAAGATGAGGACTTGCGCTAGGCATAAAATTCCAATTTTGGTTTTGGAACTATACCATCATCGCGAAAGTCAAAAGTTATATATAAATGTAACTTGATTGCATGTTTTTGAAAATGATTTTGATTTTTGATAATGCATGTAGTTGTCTTTATACTAAACAACTGTACTTCAAAGAAGAAAATGAATTTATTCCAAACAATTTGCAAAAATATTTCAAAGTATCTTAAAGACAAAAGTTAGATTTATAAGGAATCCCATGTGCGTAGGTGAGTTCATTACCAATCTTGATTTATCATAATGATACACAAAATCTCTCAAATACAAAATGTGTGTGCAATTGCATTGTTCATTTACCAGGTTTGAGCAAGATACTATGATACAAGTGATTTGAATTAACCAAATAAGTGTTCATTAACCATGATTTAGATGCATATAACCATACCAGACTACTATGTAAGTCGGGTTATCAAGAGCTAGCTAATCCATAAGCAGACATAGGTCTGTACAAAAGAAGGTCGCTAATGTGACGGACATATCACCACGCTAGGAGTTACCCAAGGCCAAGCGGGTTGGGCACAAACCACCTGTTATGGGGCTTACCTCACAGTTTTCGAATAATTGAGAATTCCAGGGATTCAAGCTCATCAACCCTTCTTTTCTTTTCAATGGGTAGGGAAAGGGATTTTATTGCTTTTGCTTTTGTTTGTTTCTTTTTCTTTGCTTTTGCTTTTCTTTTTCTCTCTTCTTTTTTTTTGTATTTTTGTATTTTGGCTTGATATTTGAGATAATGCTGAAATAACTTGTTTCTTTTTCTCTTTTTCTTGAACTTTTCTTTTCTTCCTATACTAGGGATACTTGCTCGGATTAGCTGTAGAGCAAGGGATTTTTATTCCGGGTAGGGGTGAGCTTGTCCTTTTGTCAATTCTCAAAGATTCTAGACCATGTGCATGATAGGATAGCAGGGGAAACTTTTCGCTCAGGAAACCACTTCTACTATGTAGCATAACATGGAAATTACAAATGTAATCATTTTATTGTGAAAAGATATGCTTGGTTTAAGTAAATAACAAGATCAATTCTCTATGCTCAAACTTTATTTAATTGAATTTTGTGGACTTTGATATAAGAGAGATTAGTAATCATGCCAGATAAAATCAAGATATTTATTTTTTGTGTTTGTGATAGTGAGGGATTCCAAATAAATGCTAATTTATCCAAAATAATTTGAAAATATAACTGCAATACTTGAAGAAGAAATATATACAACAAATATTTTTGAGGAGTTTGATGATCTTGACTCTCTCTTTCTTCTTTATTTTTTATTTTTTTGGTTTTGAAAAGAGTCAATAATATAGCTATTTTTGACTTTTATTTTTATTTTTAGTTTTTGTTTAAACAGTTTTATATATATTTTTAAAATGAGACAACATGCAAAATATGTACAAATGATGAAATGACCAAATTTTATGCGTAATATCGCTTAAGATGCATAATATTCATAGGTTCTTTTAAATATTTACCATCTAAGGTAGCTAATTTGTATGCTCCTGATTCAAATTTAGCAGTAATAATATATGGTCCAAGCCAGTTGGGCTCAAATTTACCTTTAAGGTCTTTAGTTGCATTAGTATTTTTTTTATTTTCTTTTAAAACAAGGTCGCCGACCTCAAAGGATCGATGACGAACTTTCTTGGCATATGATCTTTTAAGCTTGTTTTGGTAAGCACGAAGATGCTCCAAAGCATTGATGCGCTTTTCATCTAGAAGTTCCAGCTGACTGAGTCTGCCAGCTCGATATTCATCTCCTACTTCGGTATCTTGAAGTAGTAGAGCCAAAGAAGGAACTTCTAATTCAAAAGGAAAAACGGCTTCAGCGCCATAAACCAAGACAAAAGGTGAAGTTCCAGTGGGAGTTCGAACACTAGTTCGGTAAGCCCACAAAGCTGGATATAATTGAATATGCCAGTCATGGCCAGATTTATTGACCAATATTTTGAGAATTTTGATTAAGGTTTTGTTAGATGCTTCTGCTTGGCCATTACCCTGAGGATAATAGGGAGTGGACCAGCGATGTTGAATCTTATATTTTTGGCATAACTTCTTGACATCTTTATTTTTGAAACAAGTTCCATTGTCTGAGATGAGATTTGCAGGAATTCTGAACCTACAAATGATTTGATTAAAAATAAATTTAGAGACTTGTGTTCCAGTGCGGGAAGCTAAAGGCATAGCTTCAACCCACTTCGTGAAATACTCAGTGGCGGTTATGATGAATTTGTGTCCATCAGATGACACAAGATTAATTTTGCCAATAATGTCTAAGCCCCATTTTGAAAAGGGCCAAGGAGATGAAATAGCCTGCAGCTCTTGTGCAGGCGCATGGACAAGGTCAGCATGTTTCTGGCACTTGTCGCAATGGCGCACATAATCATGTGCATCCTTTTCCATAGTAGGCCAAAAGTAGCCTATCCTAAGGAGCTTTTTAGCAATGACACTACCACTGAAGTGTCCTCCACAAGATCCATCGTGGACTTCACTTAAAGCTGATTTGGATTCTTCTAGATTCAAACATCTCAATAGGATACCTTCAAAAGATCTCCTATATAAAGTATTGCCAATTATTACAAATCGACTTGCTCGTCTACGTAATAACCGACGCTGGTTTCTATTAGAATTGGCAGGGAAAGTCCCATTTTGAAGAAAATCAACTATATCCATATACCAAGGGTCAGGAGTAGTTTCATTGATCAGAAACACATCCAAAGGTTCTAAACATGACTTATTTGAAGTGGGTTCTTGGAGTCGACGAATAATGATGGTGGCATATTCGTCATCTAACTCCAAGGGCAGAAGAGATGCAATCTGCGGCCATAGCGTCGACCGCACGGTTGCTAGTTCGAGGAATAGCTTCCAAAGTAACTTTATCAAACAAGGATAACAATTGCAAAACATATGCTTTATATGGGCGCAATTTATCATCTCTGGTCTGATAAACTTCATTAATTTGATTTATGACAAGTTGGGAGTCACCAAAAACTAGCAGATGTTTGATTTTTAATGCCAAGGCAGCTCGTAATCCAAGGATTAGAGCCTCATATTCGGCAGTATTATTGGTGCAAGCAAATGTTAATTTGAAGGACAGAGGAATGATGTGTTTTTGTGAGGATATTAAAATAATACCCGCACCAGCCCCACTCATGCATCGGGCTCCATCAAAGTATAAGGACCATTGTTCAACATGGTCTACCTCTAATTGAAGGCATTCATCAGGAAACTCAATGATGAGGGGATGGGTAGACTCTAAGGGTGCAGCAGCTAACTGATCTGCTATGATTTGACCCTTAACAGACTTTTGTCCTATGAATGTGAGTTCAAACTCGCTTAGAGCAAGAACCCACTTGGCTGTGCGACCCGATAAATAAGGTCGACTCATAAGATACCGCAAGGGATCATATTTAGCAATGACATATGTTTTTTGACTAAGCATATAATGGCGTAATTTTTGCATAGAAAATACGACTGCTAGACACAGTTTCTCTAATGTTGTATAACGAGTTTCATAACTGATTAAAGTTTGGCTAATGTAATAATTAGCACGTTCTTTCTTCTCATCATCAAGCTGAGCTAACATAGCTCCTAAAGCAAAATCTGAAGCTGAAATATACAGGAGAAACGGGCGATCAGGTCTAGGCGGTGAAAGCACAGGTGGATTAAGGAGGTATTGTTTGAGAAGTTCAAAAGCTTCTATACATTCGTCATCCCAGTTAAAAGGGACATCCTTCTTAAGGAGCTTAAGAAAGGGAGTGGTTTTGTCCACCAGCTTATCGATGAAGCGACGGATGGCTTGAAGCTTACCTTGTAAACTTCGTAACTCAGATATATTGGTAGGTGCGGGCATATCAGTGATAGCCGCAATCTTGAGAGGGTCAATTTTGATACCACGTAAAGAAACTAAAACCCCTAATAGTTTACCGGACTTAACTCCGAATATGCATTTGGCTAGATTTAATCGAATAAGGTATTCTCTTAACCGATTAAATACTTTTCTCAAATCATCTAAATGATCATCTTCTTTAATAGAGCGAGCTATAATATCATCTACGTAATCATGTAGGATATCATGCATCATATCATGAAAGATATAAGTCATAGCTCGTTGATATGTTGCACCTGCATTCTTTAAACCAAATGGCATCACTTTCCAACAAAAGGTACCCCAAGGGGTAATAAAGGTTGTTTTAGCCTGATCTTCAGGAGCTATCCTGATCTGATTATAGCCGAAAAATCCATCCATTAGGGACATCATTCCACTCCCAGCGATAAAGTCAATGATTTGGTCCATGTTTGGAAGAGGAAAATCATCTTTAGGGCATGCAACGTTAATATCTCTAAAGTCTGTGCAAACCCTAACTTTGGTAGCTTCTTTCTTGGTGACTTGGAACTACATTTGAGATCCATTCAAGCATAATCAATAGCTTGTATGAAAATAACATTCAAGAGTTTTTCTAACTCCCCTTTGACTAGCAAGGCCACTTTGGGATGCATTTTTCTAAGTTTCTGTTTAACAGGTTTAGCATCCGGATGGACTACTAGATGATGCATGACTACGGAAGGGTCCAGACCTGGCATATCTTCATATGTCCAAGCGAAGACATCTTCATATTCTTTAAGGAATGCAATGTATTGCTCTTGTTTTTCTTGACTTAATGCTGATCCAATATTGATTATGTGAGGATTATCCTCAGTTCCAATGTTAACTTTAATGACGTTTTCTACTTCCATGTGTAGATCTCTTTCAAAATTAGGTGGGGCGGGTGAAACGCCCAATTCTTGTAATTATTTTAAGGTTAAGTTGGATAATTCATCGTGATGAGTGGTGGCCTCAAGTTGGGCTATAGTTGGTATAGAACCATCAAAATAAAAACCATTGTGTAATAACTCTTCAACGGAGACATCATGGAAAATATCTCCTTCCAACTCCTCATCGGATTCAGCAATCAATTCAGGGTAAGCTATGGATAGCATGTTGCAGGTAAAGGGATTATTCTTTGAACACAAAGAATCTTGTTTATCTAGATAATCTTGATAACATATGAGTTGATCATCATCTTCAAAAGGGAAGGGTTGACCCTTACTAGGAAATAGGCCCACACCACATCGGGCAGGCCATGGCTCTACTTCAATAGGTTCTTTCATACCATTTTGGAAAGGTCCCAAGCCTTTCCCTTTATAGCCCATTTTAAGCATTATGGGTTTAGCTTTAATATATTCATTAGCAAAATAACATCGGGCATATCCCTCATGATGAGTTTTGATATTCCTGGGTATTCTTCCCCAATCATATCCTTTATAAATAAAAGCACAACTCCCGACTTGGTAAGTACTTCCCATAGGTTGTGGGAGGCCCAAAGTACGAGGAGATGGCGGCAAGTTATTTAAAAGAATTGAATCTTGCATAAAAGCATTTGTTTTTTCTGATATTAAGATTGTGGATAATTTCGGTAAAAGTTCATCAGAAAGAGCATAAGATGTAGAAGGATCATTCCCTATATCTTTAGATGTGGAAGGTATGATAGATGTTGATAATGTGGAAGTGTCAATAAATGGGTCTATAGGTTTTGAAATTATAGGGATAGAACATGAAGGATTGGTTGTGGATTGAAGACCTTTTTGAGGTTTTAGTGTGGTTTGTTCAGAAGATGGTTGAGTTAAATGTATAGGTGTAGTTGATGGAGTAGATGATGTTATGTGTGTGTTTTTCACATGTTTAGATGAAAAATAAGAATTAGGATGTGTGGATGACGAGAGCGGGGCAAAATTGCACTCCAACAGGTTCTGCCAAAGCACACATATCAAAGGGTCTAGGGTCACCATGGATAGTGACCAACTGATTTTTAAATTCAAATTTAACACACTGATGTAAAGTGGAAGGAACCGCTCGCATCGCATTGATCCAAGGGCGACCCAAAAGTATATTGTACGATGTTGGGCAATGTACAATAAACACGGTTGTATCTAGGGTTCTAGGACCAACTTGCAAGGGTAAGGTAATGACTCCACACGTTTCTTGTGTCTCGTCATTGAAAGCTTTGATAATCATGTCAGTTTTCTTCATTTCATCACTTCTAAACCCAAATCGTTGGTAGAAGTCAAAAGTGCAAATGTTTAGAGATGAACCATTATCAATCAAGACTCTTTTAACAGCTACATCTCCAATTAGAGCAGTAATATATAAGGGGTTATCCTTATGTAAACTATGTTGTGGGATATCTTTATCCCGGAAGTCAATACAATCAACTTCTCTAGTGATGATAGTATTGGCCATGGCTTCGGGTTGAATATTTTGAGGTACCATCATTTGGCTTAATGTAAGCATTAACTCATCCCTATGGGTAGGAGAAGATCTTAACAAGTCCAAAAGGGAAATTCTGGCTGTAGTATTGGATAATTGTTCATTAATATTGTAAGGAGGTTTTGGTTGAACATTAGACATATGATTCCCTTTATTGGGATTTTTCAAAATAAATGGAGCTGATCCATCATTCTGAGTTTGATCTTGTTGAGAGTTTTGAGCCTGTTGTCTGGTAACGGCTCCAATGGTACCTACAATGTTATATTGAAGACGCTGAACTGGTCTTGGTTGAGCGTTTATGGCTTGTTCATTAGGAAGGAACTGATTAGAAGAGGGTCGAGTAGTAACTCTTCTAGGAAATGGTTCTTCTGGAACCATAGCATCTGTGATGGGTTGAATAGGATCTGATTCATTTTTAGAACTATTCGATTGGTTTGAGGTGATGTCTACTTCACTTTCAGTATCTGATTCTACATCACTAGGATCGGGAGTTTGAATATTATGTAGGGGTCTGGTCGTGACCAGGGATAAGGTTGTGCCAAATATTTGAGGATCCTGAATAGATAATTGTCCGCTAATAGTCCCTACATATCGGGTAGGAGGGGGAACATTATGATGTTCGATTTGATTGGCCACTTCTTTACCATGGTTTGGTAAAGGATGTTGAAATATATCCAATGATTGATTAGCATTTTGATTCTGATTTTGGGGAATGGTCTTTTGAGCGTTATTAGGAGCATTTTGTTTAGGTTGGAAGGCTTGCACCTCCATTTCATTATTATCAATCAGATCTTGTATTTTATGTTTCAATCTTTTGCAAGAGTTTGTAGCATGTCCAGGTCCTCTATGAAAGTCACAATGTAAATCAGCTCTGTATCCGGGTATAGTTGGATCAGGTTCCCGGATAGTTGGTAATTGAATCAAGCCTCGTGCTAATAATTGAGGAAGAATGGTTGATAAAGGTTGATTTAATCTAGTAAATTCTCGAGGAGGTTTATCAGGAGGTTTTAATATAAATTTTTCTGTTGTCTTCGTTGTATTGATGTTAGCAACATTTCTACTATCAGTGACTCCGTCACCTACAACTTGTTTGTTTTTATACTGATTTCTGGATGTTTTCTCATCATCTTTCTTTTTGAGCTGACCTCTTCTAATGAGAGCATCTTCTACCCTTCGAGCTAAGTCTATAGCTTGATCGAAGGTAGTTAAGGTGGCAGTTGATAGTTCATAAGATATTTGTTCTTGTAAATTATTAATAAAAATGTCCAACATTTCCCTATAAGGTAGCACAAAGTGCAGTTTTCCTGTCAACTGCCTCCATCTAGCTAAGAAATCAGCAAAACATTCATCTTTGTCTTGTTTTAAGTTGTACAAATCTTTAATGGTGACATGCCTCTCGATGTAGGCACTAAATTGATGGACAAAATATTCAGTTGTTTCTTCAAAATTTCTCAAAGAATGAGTGGGCAATTGATAGTACCACTCTAATGCCATTCCTCCTAAGCTTTTTGGGAACATTTTTAGTAATAGCAAGTCATCATGTGATATATCATGACATGCTATCCTAAACATGCGAAGATGCTCTATGGGATCTTCAGTTCCTTTATATATAGGCAGGACGGGCATGGGGAAGTGTTTAGGGTATGGTTGTGCTACAACTATGGGATCCAGAGGTTGACTACATATCTCTCGATAATTGTACGAGGGACGGTAGGGATCTATCTGGTCCATGCGCGAAGCTAACTATTTCACCATGGCTTCCAGATTACTGGTTTGCCCACCATATTGGTTTGGTAGGGCATTAATATGGGATTTGTGAGCATATGATGGAGGGACATGGAGATTAGATGCGATATTGCTATTGTGTAAATTGTTGGTAGGAAGGGTGTTATGAAGAAATTTTGAAGTTGTATTATGTTGTATGCCCGATTGTTGAAAATTGGTGTTTGGCTTCATTTTAGGTTTTTGTCTACTTGAAGCATATTGATCAATAGTTTGGCGAAGTAAGGCAGTGAAGGAAGGTTTCTTTTGTGTGGGAATGATTTTAGGCTCAATAACAGGTTCCTTAGGGGGTTGGGTAACCTGTTGTTTTGGCATGTTTTGAATCATAGTGACCATATCTCTATTGGATGGTCCAACTTTATCACTTTCTTGATCAATGAAAGACAAGGGATTAGTGTGTATGTCAAACATATGTTCCATGGCTGCTTGAGTGTCACTAATTTGCCCTTTATCAATACGAACTGCCATATTAAGAGCACCAATGTTATTATTGAAAAATTTCCAGAAATGATCTAAGTTATCAAAAGCAATAGTTCCATCTGGAGCTATTCTAGGGGATGAGGATCCTTCCTCTTTAAGGTTTTCTTGTTGTTCATTTTCCTCAGCCAGGTCATCTTCTGGCTGTTCTAGAGTTTCTCCTTTCGAAATTGATTCCTCAGGAAGGACATTTGGGTTTTTTGTTTTGTCTTCTAACCAATCTTCTTCTTCTTGTTCAGTTTGTTTACCATTCCTAAGTTTAGGCATTGTGGTTAAGTTTAGATTTCAGCAAATATATATATACTTGTATATATATATATATGTGCAACAAGCTTAAGAGGTATATATTTTAATTATATACCTACTATAGTATTTGAAATAAAATGTTTTTGGTTTTTGTTATGTTTTGGTTTTTTTTTGTTTTTGTAACAATATTATAAAGATAACAAACAACACACTAAATGCAAGAAATAATAATAATGAAAGCAATGATCTAGTTTTCTATAAACAATTTATAAATATCATTAATGGGCTCGAGTTCTTCAGAGTCATGAAGTGTTCTTCTTCAAATTGAAAATTTTCTTTCAAGAATTTGATAAAAAGTGCTATAGTGATATTATCTGTCTCAGATTCTGGTTGGTAGAAATAAAGTTCGTGGCAATACTCTCGATATAACACAGCCCTAGGAACTCTATTCCATATTTCCCTATCCGTAAGAACGACCTCTTGATCTTCTACATGACCTAGGAATTGGTGTATAACAGCTACGTTCTCGAGGTATTCCTCGAAGGTGAACAATTTTGAAGACACAAGAGCTCTCCTATAAGCTAACCACCTATGGCAGGCTCTCTGAAGCTCATGATAAACAATGAGTTGATGAGGATCCAGGATCCTATCTAGGGCAAACCTCTTGATTTGTCTAAGTTCGGTTGATCTAGATGAAATGATATCTAGCCTCCTATCAAGTTCTTTCCACAGAAGTTGGTTTCTATCTGTTTCAGGCACACTAAGCACATAATTAACTTCTATGGCTGCTAATTGGTTTTCAACATTTATAGTAACTGCTAATATTTTCTTAGGAGCTACCATCTAGACATGATATGCAACTTAGTATTTTTCTAATGATTTGAAGTGCATCTATGTTTTTGGTTTTTTTTTTTTTTTTTTTGTTTTCAAAAGGTTTTAGTTTCACGTCGGGTTCACCAAAATGTATCGCTCCAAATTTTTTGCATCCTTACCTTCAGGCTAAAGGATCCACGCCCAGAAGGAGGATGGGAAAAGGATGGGACAATACCTCGGACTGAGAGGCCCTTTGAAGGTCCCGCCTCTCGGGGGAGGGGTATTAAGGTGATTTTTCGATGGATGGTGGGGTTCACCAGGAAACGTTTAGTGGCAGTTTCCATGCCTAGGTTGGGAATGAGTTTAATGTGTTCAATTTTAGCTTTAAACATCCAAGTCCTAGGTTTTGCCAGATGAATCTAAGTTATTCTATATGAAAATGCAAATTTAAATACAAAAAATAGATTTAACAGAAAACACAGAGAGTAAACTAAGGGAAGAAATCCATACCTGGTCCCGGATGTCTGATGGAGATTCTAATTTTTGAAGCAGTCCAGATCGTCTGGAATTTGACAGGATCGTCTGAGATCTGACGAATTCATCAGACGAATTCGTCAGAGACCTGCAAACAGAGAAATAGATACAAAATGCAGAAAATGCAGCAATACAAATAGAGGGCAATGATGCAGAATGACAACAATAATATTAGACGGATAATTATAAACAAAATATGAGTGTATTTCAATGATTTAATGACAAATTATGACTTTATCATGCATTAAAACTATATGGGTGAACTCCAAAATGCAGAGTAATAAGGAATAACCATAGAATTAACTAAATGCAGAATAATGCAATAGAAAAGAGTAGAGAAAATGCAAACTCTGGGCACTGATTGCCCCAATGCAGATCATAGTCGAAATCATCTCGGATTGGTATGAAATCATCTCGAATTGGACAGGATCATCTGTGATGACCTGAGCTTGCTCCGGCTGAAGAATAACAAGGTTCCTGCAACAAAATTTGGATAGGACAAGTGCAGATGATAATCCAGGGTGTTCTAATGCGTATAAAGGTCAAGTTATAGAAAATCCAGCCAGGGGAATGTCAAGGGGGGTCCTAAGGTTTAAGTAGACTTAGGAGGGAAGTTGGGAGGTTGGAGATCATCCTAATTTGGAAGATCTCCAACGGGGGAGGTCTCTAACGGTGCAGACGCATCTCTGCCCGAGTTAGAGAAGCTGTTGAAACAGAAGCTAATTATGAAAAATTAGTTTTGGGACAAGATCGTCTGGACGTCCTAGTCCAGACGAAATCGTCCGATCTGAGGCGATATCGTCTGATCGGTGACGATATCATCCAACGGTCACAACAAATCCTAAAAATGGCACGGAAAACAAGGAAACGGGTTAAACGGCGATTTGGGAGCAGTTTTGGGGGTTGAATTTGAATTTGAATTATTACTAAGGTAATTTTGATTATTGCTAAGTTTTACTGTGCCAATTTTAGGGTGCTACAGGGGGGATCTTGAATACCTAGAATGATCATTACTTGAAAGCCATAGAGTGATCCTCAATGATAGCAATGGGCTGAAAGAATCCCACTGATCATTGAAGGGGTAGTTCTACGCAATTTACAAGTGGGCTAGCTTGAGGTGGCCTGGATTGCCTAGTGTTCTAGTCTTACTGAATCCAAACCTAGGATCAGATAGACATTTGAGGATCTTCAATATTATAAATGGGTTGAAATAATCCTGCCTGACATTGGGGTATGCTTATGCCATATCTAATATATCATTTCCACACACATGGGTAATGAATATCTTGGTCATTTGGAGCGAAAGCTTTGTTTTCAAAATATTAGTATAGTAATTATGCAACTTTTGATAAGTCAACTAGGGTGTTTGAGTTTCATGGAAAGCCTCAAAAATTCCCAAATAGCAACAATCAATTTTTCAAATGCAATCATCAAATATAAATTTTGTTTATGAGAGTTTGTTTATTAAAAATATTTGTGATGTATGTTAGATATCGGATGGATGTCAAAAATGATATTTAAATGGCCACTGACTATGTTATGCGTACTCTTTTAATTAAAAAAAACTTATAAATAGAAACAATACATTATTGTAGCTCATACATGAGTGTCAAATCAATAAAGTTTCATAACAAAATATAGCAATTATCGTGCATGATTGTTATACATTATATGGTGTCATCCATTATATTTATTAAACTCATATTGCATTCATACATTATGTTTTATGTGATTAAAATATACATGTCTATTTACAATAAATCAATATCATCACATATATACATGTAATACAAACATGACATAAATCATGTTATAAATAACATAAATTAAATGCATACAAGTATTGTATATCAAACCTGCATTTAAAAATCAAACATTGCATTTATATACATCCATCATAGGTAGTCCATCTACACATGTGTATCATTACATCTAAATCATACATCCATCATATAGCTAGTGCATGTCATCCATACATCACATCATATAACATTAAAATCAACATAACATATAAGAATTGCATTCATATGCATCTCATAAAACATAAATAATAAAAAATATAAAATATACACATAATAAGTCTCAAATGATAGATCATATATATATGTGTACCAAAAAATAATAATGTGTAGTACATAGGCATGGTCAAAAATTCCCGTAGACTACATATGTGTAGGTCCTCGACCTTACACTCAAAAAGTGTACAATAGCATATGTGATATTAGTACTAAGTAGGGTCTGCACCCACAGGCTATGAGGCACCTCGGTCACCTTAGCCCTCCTTGTGGTTCCTCTGTGAGCTAGCAACATAAGTGCTATCTGATTTGTGAGTCCTATGGCTGGAGCTAGCTTATGACTACCCTGTCTCCCTGGTCTTGGTCCTACTCCTATTTGACTTTGTAGTAGTGGTCCTCTTTAGAACCCATCCACCTAGCAACCTGATGACACCCTCTAGGTGGGTGTTACGAGATGTGTCTACTGTGTGTCGGTCATTACCCTCCTCCATGAGGGTGTGTATCCTCTTTATCTCTACCATTTGGTCCAAATATACTAGCACTGAATTATATGGTACCACAAGAGGTGTCATAATAACCTGTGTAGATGAGGGATCTCCCCTCACCACCTTGATTAGGTCCCACTTAGTAGTCACTTCACCTCCAAAAGATCATGATTGCTAGTTATCTTCTCAATCATGGTGTCTATTGTAGCCACCCATGCCTTGAAAGCTACCCTATCATCCTCGTAGCCATGGCACTACCTCTAACCATGAGCTAGCTTCGCCTCAAGAGTGGTGATGCTAGTATCCCTATGCAAGAGCTGGAGATCAGTAATCTATGCTCTCAACTATCCAATATCACTCTCATGAGGTGCCTCACCCTCCTCCAATGCCTCCTCCTCAACCTCAGCCTATGGGCCCTCCTTTGTAGTGGCCCCTACACCCCATGCACCCTCGATCCTCTGATGGGTCCTGCATCCCTGAGAGTCTACCTCTGTGCCCTCTACTATAAATTCGTCCACTAGTAAACCTAGAGGTCCCTATCCATACCACTATAGGCTAGACCACTAGGTGTCATAATCAATAGTAGTACCTATGTTTGCCAGGCTCGACTCCTAAAATTCATCATCATCATCCCCCAGTGGAGGTACCTGGGGCCAGGTCAAGTCCCTCTCTAGGACCAATCATCTATAGATGGTCGATATATTTGGGATATCCTGTCAAATCCCAAACTACCTCAAGACATGAGAGAAGTGTTTATACTCACGCTAGTTAGCCTTACGATCGATAATACACCTATCTCTATGCACCTGACATAGGCATCTATCCACCTCTTACCAAGATGGGTAGCCCCTGTATGGTCACCACTCTATCTTCTCGAGGCGAAGCTATGCAAATTGACCAATGTAGTGGTCTAGGTCTCCTACATGAGACCTACTTGTAAAGCCCTCCTACTCCTAAGGCTAGTAGGCTGCATAACACTGATGATCCTTAGCGATAGCAGTAATCTCTAGTGCCAAATCCATAGGACGCTATCAGGATGTGTTGCCAGCCCCAAATCTGAAGAAGCATACTGCAGTCGATGCCTACCCTACTACGACATATAATCTAGAACAACTCGTGATAGAGTTACGCTAGAAGGGCGCTCCCCCATGATAGAATGAGAGGCCACTTGATCGTGCTGAGCATAACCTCCTTGGTCCTAGAAAATAGGTTCCATGAGAACATCACACCTGATGAGTTTGGGAGGACTATCTCTATGATCAGGTGCATGCACACACTCCTCTATGTGGACGCCTTCGTGGTTGATCTGGCCCTATGCTGCAACATTTTCTCCACAAAAAATCACATCAAACATGACCTTCTTGTCCATAGTAGGAGAAGAGGTTATGGGCTCACCATAAATAGGTAGGTGGACAATGTGGTAGACATCCTCTAGAGTCAGTCATTTCACCCATTGGTAAGTGACATGTGTTGGTCCATGCATCCCAGCGGTGGGCCAATGCAGTCATGTAATCTTGATCTACTCTAATGGTTGGGAGGTCCAAGACATACACAAACCCTATAGGAGTGAACCAGTCATGCTCACCATTAGTGAGAGTGTAGCATAGGTTACAAAGGATATCAGTCTCCCTCGCTTTGGACATCAAGGATTGAGTAAAAACAATCAAAAAATAAGAAAAATAATTAAAAAATGACTAAAAAATGGTAAACAAATATGAAAAACTAATAAAAATGCAAAAACATGCATAAACATGATTAAAATTTTCAAAAAAAATCAAAAAGCACTTCAAAATGTAATAAGTAGCATTAGTTGCCCAGAAAATGCAAAAAAAATGAAAATATTGAAAAAAATTTCTAAATTTATCGATCCGAGGGGTCGAAATCATGGTCGACATGGCGATCAAAAATATGACTATTGGGATTTAAATCCCACCATGCCTGACAACCGTAGTCCCCAATTTTCTAATTGGGAGCTGCATCTGCCAACTGTGGTTAAGGAACATGACCTTTTTAGGGTCATTTCCTTCCCAAAATAATCCCCAAAATTAAAAACCCCCCTCTTAGTCTAACCTATGCTAAATCTAACTAGGGTGAGGTTCATTACCAGTAGTTTAATGTGGTTCGTTTAACCTATTACTTAGTGTGGTTACTTTTAAATCTGGTAATTTGTTTGTGTGGTCTTGGTTTGCAAGTTACTTTGACGGCACCAGCTCCTCCACTGGTCAAATCCTTTAGTTGGTCTTCCATCTGGATGGGTGTAAAGCAAGCAGGTCAAGTTTGTAATAGTGTTCCATGTCAGAATTCACTATTTACCTCTTAGAGCTCTCAGTTTTACTATCATTTTTAGGTAAATAATGAAAATTTTCAAAGGAGAAAACCTTATATACTTTTTGAATTCAGGTCGGCCCACGTTTGACAACCACGGTCTGGGTTTTTTGCCCATGGATCTGAGCCACGATCAAGGAAATTGAACTTCTTAACTGTTGGAAAATTACCATTGGTAAAAGGTTAAAAATAGTATTTTACCTTGGGTAAGTTTACTTACCTTTTACCTTACCTGGACGGCAACATCTTTGGGCGGCAAGAGAGTTTTAATTTAATTTCTTCTCCTTTCCATTAACTTATCCTATTCCCCCATTTTCTCTAGTATGGTTATTTTGTGTTTATTTAAATCATTTGTAACCTAATTTCAAGTGAATGGTTAATGCATATTTTACCTTTACATCGAATAGCTCACCTCTCACATTTGGTATCAGAGCCGAGAGTCGAGACCGGCCCAAATCCCGAGGCGATGGGGCTCGTAGTTCAAGGCAACGACATGGATCCCGAGGTAGCACGCAAGAATCGAGGTGGTCTGCAAGAGTAGATCAGCATGATTCTTGAGGTGCTAATGGAGCTGGACATGACAGACACAGGCAGACACATGGCTCGAGGCAATTCATTAATGAGGTGGCACGTGGCCCGAGGTGGCACGTTGGAGAGGGTGACATGCGGCCTGTTGAGTGGTGTTTTCACCCGATTGTGAAAGCACACTCTCCGGTAAGATCCGAGTCCCAAATCCTCTGCTTGCAAAGAAATTACACAATAATTTCTCCAAGGTTCCTTTTACATTATCTTTTAGACAAATGATATTGTTTAACTTTAAATGCTGGGAATACCTTAATGCTGCAAGTGAATGTTAACAAGGGGCACTCTGGTCTATTCTATTCTGAAATTACAATGGACTCTAAGTGAATTAACCTAGTTTGATCTCTAATTCTGATGGATTTTCAGTGGTTTATTTGAATGCATTAATTAAACTACAGAAAATAAAGCAAGGGTTTGAAAAATAAAGAAAAGCAAATAAAAGAAAAGAAACTAAATTACAGTCAGAATGCTGCCATCAAGTCGATGAAACCGAAGATAATGAGGCTTATTGCATGCAACCTAACCTAATGAACCTACAAATTCGCACAATCCAAATAAGCTAGGTGCGGGTTTCTAGGGTTTCTACTGTAATTCCAGATTCAGGCATTCGCATGAAGCAACCAAGAGCACTTGCATTAAACTTCACCTAAAAGCCTAAGAAATCTGAAATGAATGATATAACATTAAATCATGCATGCAAAAAATGACTCCTTCTTTCTCATCAAAAGATGCCAACTCTTTGTATTTTTGTATTAAATGATATGTCAATTACATTCAAAGAATGTTCCAGGCATAAATATTCCAGAACAAAATGAAGGAAATTGCCCAAGTGCAGGCCCAGAATGGCAAAAAGCCCTTGTCTCTGCAACTCTGCAATCGGCAATTTCCAACCCCCTTTCAATCTGCATTTCTGGCTTTATACTAACGGAAACGGCTCTTCGATTCTCCCTGTGTCGCTTTGTTTCATCTTCCTGCATGTGACCCTTCAACTTCCCCTTCTTTTCATTGCTTTTGACTCACTTGATGTCGAAACATTTAAAATCCTTCGTTGCATGTAACGCTTCTGCAACTCCGACACCTGTACGCCACGTGTCCTACGTTTTCTACGCCTTCTGTAACATTTTCCTGTGCAAATCATGACAAAACTGCATGCAGCCTGTTCACCTTCCAAGCCGTGAAATCGTGACATGTCGCGATATCGCTACACTCTTCCCGGTCGTACGTCTTTGGCAGCATCTTGTCGCGATATCGCGACCGTTTTTGCTTTTGAGCCTTCCTTCCACAAACTGTAGCGAAATCGCTACCGTTTTCTATCTTGTGCCTTCTTTCCACAAACTGTAGCGAAATCGCTACCATTTCTCCTTCGGACCTCCTTTTCACAAAACTATAGCGAAATCGCTACCATTTCTCCTTCGGACCTCCTTTTCACAAAACTATAGCGAAATCGCTACCATTTCTCCTTCGGACCTCCTTTTCACAAAAACGTCATGAAATCGCTACCATTTTCTCCATCCGGACCTCCTTTTCACAAAACACGTCGTGAAATCGCTACCGCTTTCTCCTTCGGGCTGCTTTGTCAAAACTCATCGCAAAATTGCGACCATTTTGTCCATTGGACCACTTCACCGAAACACGTCATGAAATCGTGACCATTTTGTTCATCCATACAATTTGCTAAAACACGTCATGATTTCGTGACACCTTTTCAATTTTGCCACCGACACATCGCGATTTCGTGACACCTTTTCTGTTTTGCCACCGACACGTCGCGATTTCATGACTCCTTTTCTGTTTTGCCACCGACACGTCGTGATTTCGCGACACCTTTTCTATTTTGCCACCGACACGTCACGATTTCGTGACACCTTTTCTATTTTTGCCAATGATACGTCACGATTTCGCTACACCTTTTCAAAATTGCCAGCGACGCGTCGCGATTTCACGACATCTTTTCCCACCAGCTGCCATTGACCGCATTGACCGTGATTTTTTGACACGTCGCAATTTTGCTACGGTTTTCCGGTTTTGGTCGCGATGGCACAGTATGTCGCGATTTCGCGACACCTTTCTACACTTATGCATTTTTCTTTTTTCCTCATTTTTAGCATCTGGGTCCTTGAGATCTTCTCTAAAAACCTACAAAAAAGGTGGGTCCCCAATTTTGGGGTGTGTTGTGGATCAACCACAACAAATGGTGACTCTGCTGTCAAATGCTCTTGAGCATTTTAGTAAGAACCCAACCTGAAACATATTACAAACTCGAAAAACATGTGTTAGCACATAAGCAATATAACAAATGCCCAAAGATCAGAAAGACATGAATTATCAGAATCATCAAGTGTTAGCTCAGTGTGTGCAATGAATTTCTTTCCCTATCATTTGAAATTGATCCACACTCCATTATCAGTTTTGCATGAATGCATATGTGGGATGGTGAATGATTTGTGTACCCTAATGAATGTGCTAGGAGATTTTTGCTTTTGTAAAAGGCTAAGTCATTCTTCTATTATTATGTACAAGCATTCAAGATTGCCAAACCCTCTTAGGATCCACTAATTCATTACCTTATTGTATCCCAAAGTTGGTTATGAGTCCCTACTATCCGGAACCCATGTGCAAGTGAATGTGAAATCAGAATTTTGGGGAATCAGACTCCCAACCAACCGAGATGAGAGTTTAACCCTATCCTTACTATTCTGATTTAGAGTTCATTACCTCACTTTGAGCAAAATAATTAAACCAATTATGGAAGAAATGATCATGCTAGTCTAACCCTCTAGACAATCAGTGGTCTTGTTTTTAGGCAAGACATGATGCCATGCATGGGCATATCTAACCCCACAATCCAAAACTTATCTTCATTTCTTTGGACCTTGGGGATGACTACCCATCCTTTGTAGAGGACAAGTAGTACGATCCTTACAATCCAAAATAAATATGAGATGGGAAAAAATTATTTACAAAAAAATTTATTTATTTTTTACTTCTTGGACCTTGGGGATGACTACCCATCCTGGCTAGGGACATGTAGTACGATCCTTACAATCCAAACTTTAGATGTAAATGGAAAATATTAATTTTGTTGCTTAGACCTTGGGGATGACTACCCATCCTTTGTAGAGGACAAGTAGTACGATCCTTACAATCCAAGATTTATTATGAAATGAGACATAAGAGCTTTGGGGAATCAGATTCTCAACCTAAGCGAGATGAGAATTTATGCCCTATCCTTACTACTCCATGTGGGTCAAATCAAAGCTTTGGGGAATTGGATCCTCAACCTAAGTTCGATGAGGATTTAACCCTATCCTTACTACTCTGATTTTAGGCTTTAAGCTCTATGGAAGTGGTCAAAACCATTGTTTTAAGGATCATGTTGCATAATAGGATAGACATGAAAAACTTCTTTCGCCCAACCTTTTCCTCCAAGTTAGGTTTTGATCATTTTGCTCAAGATCCTTTTTAATGAATGAGACGTGCTTGGTTCTAGATATCTCAAGACTCAGTTTCCAACCTTAGGATTTACTTACATATATGTTATAACACAACCCTAAGAGGATTTGACATACTTTAATGGCTTGTACCTAAGATGCATATGTAACTAAGATGAGATGTATGTAAGGTGAGATGGAACATGAATGCATTATTTCTTGAATTGCAAATGAAATGATTTGTCATGCAAAACTGACTCTTTCATGTATCACAAAATCAAACAATATAACTTAAAATGTTTTATGTTATTTGTGGAGCTTTTACAAGATAATTCCAATATTTCATACTCTCCTAACCTTAAGCATAAGTTGACATCTCAATTTTTTATTTTTATTTTTATTTTTTTTATTGTTTTTTGTTTTTTTTATTTATTTATTATTATTATTTTTTTTTCAAAATAAACAAAACATGTCAATTGAAATCAAATCCACAACCAAAATCCTAACTAGACTAACAATCCTAAATAGAAAATAAAAATCTGAAAATCCCCACCAAAACCAAAAGAATAATATCAAAATCTCACAACCTAAGGGCTAAAATAATGCTTTAAAATCTGCCCATTAACCGGTAGCATGAAATCTCTCCCTTCTAAGGTTTTTAGCCTGAAGGTATTCTTCCCAAGAATCTCTGAAATCTGATATGGGCCTAACCAAAGACAATCAAACTTTTGATGATTTCCTTTTTCCTCATGTCTTTTGTCCCATAGTAATACCAAATCTGAAATTCTGAATGATTTAACTTTGGCCCTTCTGTCAAACCATCTTTTGATAACTTCCTGGTGTTTATTCATGTGATTCATGGCCTCTTCTCTCTTTTCATCAAGGTGCAACAACTGGCTTAACCTGGCTTCAACTTGATCATTTGTCCCCAAGTACTCTTGTATGAAATGTAAGGTCTGCAACTTCAAATTTGCTGGAAATATTGGGTCTTGCCCATAGACCAAATGATAGGGAGTATTCCCTATGGACTCTTTCACTCTGGTCCTATCTGCCCAAAGGGCAAACTTTAATTGGTTGTGCCAGTCCCGAGGGTTCTTTTCCAAAGAACTTCTTAATAGTATTCAACAAATTCTTATTTGAAGACTCGGCCAACCCATTTCCTTGAGGATAATAATTGGATGCAAATTTTAAGCTCACTTTGTTATCATATGCCCAATCTGCAAATTGTGTAGAAATAAAAGCTTTACCATTGTCATTGACAATAGAATCGGGCATTCCAAATCTTGTTATAATTTGGTCCTCAAGGAATTTAATCACAACGTCTGTGGTGGCATGCTTAGTAGGAATCGCTTTTGTCCACCTTGTACAGTAGTCTATAGCTGTCAAAATGAATTTGTGAGAATCAAAAGAATTTGGGTTAATAACCTCGATAAAATCTAGTCCCCACTGTGCAAACGGTCTCATTTCGACTACAGGTTGCAACGGCATGGCTGCATTTCTTTCCCTATTTGCAGCTACTTGACAGATATGACAAGATCGTACGTGGGCATGCGCATCCTTGAAAATATGCGGCCAGTAGTATCCTGCTCTTAGGATTTGATGTGCTGTAGCATTGGCTGCACCATGACCAGTTCCATGTTTCCCATGAAATTCTTGCAACACCCTGGCAGCTTCTTCTTTGTTCAAGCACCTCAGGTAGATACCTTCATGATTCTTCCTGTAAAGCACACCAAATTTTATCAGATAATTGACAGACTTAAGCCTTAAAGCTCTTCTCTGTGTTGAATTCAGATTAGAAGGACACTTACCAGTCAATAAAAATTGCACAATATCAACATACCAGTCATCCTTAGCCATGTATTTTGTATTTGAGCATTGACCTATTATTTGCGGATTGTTTTCTACGATCGCCTTCGCCAGTCCCTGTCCTCGAACTAGTTTCATTGGTTGGATTTCGAGATCAAATTCTTGGATGGTTGAAATCCATTTTCCTCTCTTCTCACCTAGTTCATTCTGTAAAAACATGGTCTTGACAGCAGAATCGGGCACGATGGCAATAATTCTGCTGTGTACAATGTAATGCCTAAATTTTTTCACCGTTTTAAAAAGTGCGTACATTTGCTTATCAAGGATTGAATACCTTAATTGAGCGTCTTTCAGGGGGGCACTTAAAAATGCAATGGGTTTTTCGGCACTATCCTCACCTTTTTGGGTTAAGACACTCGCAAAGGAGTGTTCTGATGCAAAAGCATAAATATAAAAAGGCTTGGAGTAGTCTGGGCTTATAAGGACGAGGGGCTCTGGAAATGGCATCTTTGATATTCTGGAAAGCCACTCTACTTTCCTCGTTCCATTTTACATCCACATCTTTCTTGAGCATCTGGTTCAGAGGTTTGGCTATCTCAGCAAAGCTAGAGATAAACTTCCTCACAAAATTAACCTGCCCAAAGAAAGATCTCAATTCTTTTTTACTGCTCGGGAGAGGTAAGTTCTGGATAGCTTGTATCCTTTCTGGGTCGATGGATATGCCCTATTTTGAAATGATGTGACCCAACAATTTCCCTTCTGTCACTCCAAAAATGCACTTTTTGGGATTTAAGGAAATTCCATGTTCTCTGCATCTTTGAAGCACTTTCTTTAAATCTTTGACATGATCCTCTCTCTTCTTCGAGAAAACTGGGATATCATCCACATACACGATGATGCATTTGCCTATGAGTCCTTTGAATGCGTAGTCCATGGCGCGTTGAAAAGTTGCACCAGCATTTAACAGTCCGAACGACATTCTCTTATATGCAAATGTCCCCCACTTGGTAGTGAAGGCTGTTTTCATCCTGTCATCTGGATGTATAAGAATTTGGTTGTACCCGAATATCCATCGAGAAAGGACATCATTTCAGATCCATTTACCATTTGCAGAATTTCATCGATTGATGGTAATGGATAATTATCTTTTTGAGAGGCTTTATTAAGATTTTGAAAATCTATGCACAGCCTAATCTCTCCACTCTTTTTTCTCACTGGAACGAGGTTGGCCACCCAAGTTGAGTGCCTAACAGGAAAAATGATTTTCGCTTCCAATAACCTTTTAACCTCTTTTTCAATCAAAGGCTCCAATAGCGGGTTAACAACTCGCTGTCTTTGCCTAAAAGGCTTGGAGTCTGGCTTCAAAGGGATGGTATGTGTGATAATGTTCTGGTTGTAAGTCTTCAACTCATTGTAGTTCCAAGCAATACAATCTATGTAATGCTTCAATGCCTGTATTATATTGCTCCTTTCTTCCTCTATACATGCCTTTGCTATGTACACCTCCTTTGGATTTTCTGTACTCCCTAGATTAATTGAATCACATGCATCTTTGGGGAGTGGGACTCTTTTTCTTTTCTTGTTCTTGCATTCCATGTCGAACATCTTTTCCAATGAAACCACGTCTTTAGGAATTTTGTTGGATTGATACGTAGTTTCACTTTCTTCTGTTTCATCCTGCCACCTTTGTTCCTCATCAATCACCTGATTTTCAAAAATACCCGAGTTTGTGACAAACTTGAAGATGTGCCTGTCACTTTCAAAAACCTGGAAATTCTTTACATTATCAGGTATTGATGGACAAGGAACCAGTTCAATGGAAAACTTTTTACATCTTTTTATATCCACCGGGTTTAACATGCCCACGGCGACTGCAAGAGAGTCTGCTATTCGATTTCCTCTCCTAGAAATAAGGGCTATGTTGAATGCATCAAACTCCTCCATGAGGTCCATAACCCTAGTTCTATAAAGGCTCAGTCTTCTGTCGTGGCATGTATACTGTCCTTTGATTTGCTTGACTACCAACTCAGAATCTCCCAAGACCTTCAAACATTTAACATGCTTGCTCAATGCTAGACGCAAACCAAAGATCAATGCTTCGTATTCTGCCACATTGTTTGTGCAAGGAAATTGCAGTCTGTAAGCAGCTAACAATGGTTTACCTCCTGGACCAGTGAGCTCGACTCCAGCTCCTGCTCCCTGTCTAGATTTTGATCCATCAAACTTGAGCAACCACGTGTAATCATTTTCCTTAGAAGAACCACCATGACACACCCCCTCTTTAAGCTCTTTAGCAGCCTCCTCAACATCAAGTGCATAGACCCCTAGGTCTGGCTCAGAAAACTAAACTTCATTCGGCTTGTTAAAATCTGTTATAATCTCTTTAAGCCTTGGTTCGTTTTCCACTCTTATTTGATTTGCAATTCCCTTCCATGGTAGCCACATATGCGAGCAGTCTGTTGAAAAATATCCATTCAGAGTTTTCATCCAATCCCTAGCAAGTAGCATTCCATACCTACTTGGGATATTAACCACCAAAATGTCTACAACCTGCTGGACCCTTGGTTTAGAATTCAATTGGATCTTGACATCATATAGAGTTCCTATCACATTTACCTCTGATCTGTCCAGTTGCAGGACTATACATTTGGATGAAACAGGTGCAGACCTAGCATTTTACATATTTTTGTAGGCATGAGGTTGCTCGTGGCACCTGTGTCCACCAAACAGTTATGCAGATTCTTACCCGCAATTCTCAGAGTCAGTAAGAATGGCGGGACATCCCTTCTCTCCTTTCGCAAAATCAGATGGGATTCAACTCTATTTTCTTTCCACTTGGGATCATGTGAGTTCAATGCTTTTATCAACGCCTCCTTCTGGCCAGGTAATCTAGCTGCGTCCAAGAATGAAAGACTAGATTTGGACTTCTTCATATCCTCCACTATGTCATAGTTTGCTTTTTCGAATTTGACCGTCTTCTGGACATCATTAGACATTTCTCTTTTGAGTGGAGGGGGAGGATTATTATTTGCCTTTGTATCTGGAGGAAGAATAGAATTGTTTGGAGGTGTTGATGAGGTTTTAGGGGCTTTAGACTTACTCCTCAAATGGTATCCATGATTTCCCCTTCTGAAATCTCGAAAAGCTTGCACCTCTTGTTCCAGAATTTCATCTTCCTCCTCCTCACTTTCACCTTCTTGATGATATACAGTTTCCATCACCATAATATTATCATCTTGATGTTGTGATGGACTCTCATTTGATACCAATTCCAAATCATCAACTTGTGCCTGAAGACAATGAGTGTATCTAGCAATCTCAGGACAATTCCTCTCATTGTGTTCTTTTGTGTTATGCAACCTGCACCCCCTTTCCCATGCCAAATCTGAAAGATTCAAAAGAGAATTGGGTTGGCTAGGTCCTGCAGAAGCATCTAATTGATTAGCAATGGGAGCGGGAACTCCCCCATTGTTAGGCTTGGTGTTCCAGTGTCTCCCTCTATTGTTAAAATTTCGATTTGGGTGAGGGGCATGGGACTCATACTTCTATTGTTGAACCCTGTCATTGCTCAGTTTGTGAACTAATTTCTTGAGCTCTTCTACTTCTGAATAAACATCTTTTGGTGGAATCATATTGTTGTTAACCCCCGTTGGATTCGCATAATTAATGGGGTCTTGATTCAACACTGGGGTCGGGTTTTGAGGAATTTGATTCCCGTATGGATTAACACTTTGAATCGGGGTTGGATTTGGAAAGGGAACTATGGCCTGAGGATTGGCTTGACTAGTTCCTTGCATAGTTGGTTGACTGTTCTACAAAAATGCAGGGACAGGTGGAATGGCTGTGATTGGTTGGATTGGAATGGGTGCATATGCGAGTGCTGGTGGATACGGCTGCTGATAAGGGAAGGCATTCATGCTTGGCATTTGTGGTGCCATGAGCTGATTTTCCTAGGGAACTTGACCATATGGAGCATACTGTCCCATCAAAGGCATCTGGGAAAACCCGTAGCCCTGTGGTGTCATTTGCTGCTCGATAGTCATGGCTTCATTATAGGCCAAAGCCAGCGTGGTGACCTGAGGATTGCGTCTTGCAAACATGGCTGTCATGGGGTCTAAGGCTCCAAAATATATCTGCAAAGCCACTGCAGGGTCAATAGCAAAGTGCCTAATTGCTCTATTATAGCACTTCTAAATTTTTTGATTAAACATCCTGATTGGTTCCCCTTGGCCCCTTTTGCATGTAATAAACTGATTGTAAATAGTTGCAGGATCTAAGGGTGATCTAAATTGATTAACAAAGGCATTTTCCATTTGAATCCAAGAAGTGATTGAACCAGTTGGCAAGCATATATACCACTCATATGTTGTTGGATCTAAACTCATAGGGAAAAGCCTACAGGCCACATCTTCATATTGAACTTGCAGCCTAATTAAAACATCCTTATAAGCTTGGATATGTTCTTCTGCTATTCTTGGGCCATCTGGTTTGTATTTAGGCAAAAATATTTCAATGTTCTTGGGGATTTCATGGATATCCCCAGCAATGTTCAAAGGAGTATTGTTGGCTCCATACCAAGGAGCTGCTGGAGCTTGAGCCATCTGACTCAGAATTGATGAAGACAAACCTACAATAGCAGTAGAAATATTACTGACTATAGGCACACTAGGGGCAACATATATTACTGGCGTAGGTCCACTCGATGTTCCTGGAGAAAACAGGTCTTTTGCGACTGGTGAACTTACGACTTGCTTGGTTTTATTCTTGGGAGTGCCAGTAAGGTCATGAAAAATGGTTTCTCCGGTTGTTTGGGACCTGGTCGCAATACGACGCGGTGGGTCCAGCCTGCCTGATGAAATCCTCGGCTATTTCCAAGAAAACCTGCAACAGAGACAAAACAAATGTTGCAGTTTAGCCGTCTGTAAGATTTAATAAATAATCTCAAAATTAAATTAAAGCATATTATTCAGGTATGAAAATCAAAATAAAATAAACCGATCCGGCCCTCCTTCTAGCGCCAATCTGTTGAGTGGTGTTTTCACCCGATTGTGAAAGCACACTCTCCGGTAAGATCCGAGTCCCAAATCCTCTGCTTGCAAAGAAATTACACAGATAATTTCTCCAAGGTTCCTTTTACATTATCCTTTTAGACCAATGATGCTGTTTAATTTAAATGCTGGGAATACCTTAGTGCTGCAAGTGAATGTTAACAAGGGGCACTCTGGTCTATTCTATTCTGAAATTACAATGGACTCTAAGTGAATTAATCTGCTTTGATCTCTAATTCTGATGGATTTTCAGCTGTTTATTTGAATGCATTAATTAAACTACAGAAAATAAAGCAAGGGTTTGAACAATAAAGAAAAGCAAATAAAAGAAAAGAAACTAAATTACAGTCAGAATGCTGCCATCAATTCGATGAAACCGAAGATAATGAGGTTTTTTGCATGCAACCTAACCTAATGAACCTGCAAATTCGCACAATCCAAATAAGCTAGGTGCGGGTTTCTAGGGTCTCTACTGTAATTCCAGATTTAGGCATTCGCATGAAGCAACCAAGAGCACTTGCATTAAACTTCACCTAAAAGCCTAAGAAATCTGAAATGAATGATATAACATTAAATCATGCATGCAAAAAATGACTCCTTCTTTCTCATCAAAAGATGCCAACTCTCTGTATTTTGTATTAAATGATATGTCAATTACATTCAAAGAATGTTCCAGGCATAAATATTCTAGAACAATGAAGGAAATTGCCCAAGTGCAGGCCCAGAATGGCAAAAAGCCCTTGTCTCTGCAACTCTGCAATCGGCAATTTCCAACCCCCTTTCAATCTGCATTTTTGGCTTTATACTAACGGAAACGGCTCTTCGATTCTCCCTGTGTCGCTTTGTTTCATCTTCCTGCATGTGACCCTTCAACTTCCCTTTCTTTTCGTTGCTTTTGACTCACTTGATGCCGAAACATTTAAAATCCTTCGTTGCATGTAACGCTTCTGCAACTCCGACACCTGTACGCCACGTGTCCTACATTTTTTATGCCTTCTGTAACGTTTTCCTGTGCAAATCATGACAAAACTGCATGCAGCCTATTCACCTTCCAAGCCACGAAACCGTGACATGTCACGAAATCATGACATGTCACGAAATCGTGACATGTCGCGATATCGCTACACTCTTCCCGACCGTACGTCTTCGGCAGCATCTTGTCGCGATATCGTGACCGTTTTTGCTTTTGAGCCTTCCTTCCACAAACTGTAGCGAAATCGCTACCATTTCTCCTTCGGACCTCCTTTTCACAAAACTGTAGCGAAATCGCTACCATTTCTCCTTCGGACCTCCTTTTCACAAAACTGTAGCGAAATCGCTACCATTTCTCCTTCGGACCTCCTTTTCACAAAACGCATCATGAAATCGCTACCATTTTCTCTGTCCGTACAGTTTGTTGAAACATGTCGCGAAATCGCTACCGCTTTCTCCTTTGAGCTGCTTTGTCGAAACACGTCGCGAAATCGTGACCATTTTCTCCATCGGACCGCTTCGCCGAAACACGTCGCGAAATCGCGACCATTTTGTCCGTCCGTACAATTTGCTAAAACACGTCATGATTTCGTGACACCTTTTCAATTTTGCCACCGACACGTCGTGATTTCATGACACCTTTTCTGTTTTGCCACCGACACATCACGATTTCGTAACACCTTTTCTATTTTGCCATCGACACGTTGCAATTTCGTGACACCTTTTCTATTTTGCCATCGACACATCGTGATTTCGTGACACCTTTTCTTTTTTTGCCACCGGCACGTCGTGATTTCGCTATGCCTTTTCAAAATTGCCAGCGACGCATCACGATTTCATGACATCTTTTCCCACCAGCTATCGTTGACCGCATTGACCACAATTTTCTGACACGTCACAATTTCGCTATGATTTTTCGGTTTTGGTCGCGACGGCGCAGAGTGTCACGATTTTGCGACATGTCACGATTTCGCGACACCTTTCTACACTTATACATTTTTCCTTTTTCTTCATTTTTAGCATCTGGGTGATTGAGATCTTCTCTGCAAGCCTGCAAAAAGGTGGGTCCCCAATTTTGGGGTGTGTTGTGGATCAACCACAACACAGCTCGAGGTGGTTCATTGGAGAGGCCACCTATGCGTGGCCCGAGGTGACCTACACACGGTATGTGGCAAAAGGATCACGTAGCCTATGGACTGCCCGTAGGCAATCAAAGCACATATAGTGCTTTGCTCTTTTTAAAGAGCATCAACATCGTCGCATCGACAATGTGGGACTATTAAGTCCCAAATAAAAAAAATTTGCTTCGCACCAAAGCGCGAAGCCAAAACATTGCTTTGTGTTTGACGCGAATGCAATAAAGGTAGGGAGCCAGCTAGTACTCTCGAATCTGCCCAGTAGCACAGCGACTACCCTTTGCCTTGACGCCCACGAGGTCGCACGGTCGAACCTCGGTGGGGTCAAAAGTTTTTTTTAAAGAAAATTTCTTTAAAAACCTTTAAAGTAATTTAAAATTTTGAAAGGTTTTATTTATCATTTGATTTGATGATTGACATTTCCTAAGAGGAAATAGTTGTAAAAAAAAAATTATGCTTTAAGAGGTAAAAAAATTAGTAAAATTTCCTAAGAGGAAATCTTTGTAAAAGAAAATTTTTGGGAAATTTTCTTAATTGATAAGATCGGAAGGATATTACCAAGCACTTTGTAGTTTGTTACTGAGAACAAACAATGAAATATTTTATGATCACGTGAGAACACTAGGCATAAATTCAATCTTTTCACAGTTGCAAAACACGGTTATTGCACAACAGAGAAATCCTGATCTAGGATACGAAGCAGATTCAGAAGATAACTCCTTTGGGAGCAGATTTGAACAATCCGACATAGTGGAGATTGCTCCACAAGGATATGAATATACTCATTATTGTAATTCATTTGAAATCCTACAACCTCCTTCTCCTGAAATTATATTGATCAGTGACGACGACAAAAAAGATGTTGACAATTTTGTAATTGCTGAATCACAATAACAAGAGTGAGTTGTTTATGATTGTAAATCAAGCAAGGCTTGATAGTTTGTAAAGTATTTTTGAAATAAGACTATAGAAGATAGGTTTCTTATTTTAGTAGATTGTAATGGGATCAAATAACAATCTACTAATCCCTGAATTCAGTGGGGATAATTATGAGTACTGGTCCATCAAAATGAGGACATTACTCATAGGAAAAGGACTATGGGATAGTATTGAAGATGGTTACACTACTCCAACATATTGGACTACTTTGAGTGCAACCGACAAGAAGATCTTCAAAGATGCATAGAAAAATAACTCTTTTGCCTTATACCATCTTCAAGCGGCATTAGATCCAAGTATCTTTCCTAGAATTGCATCTTACTTAACTGCCATAGATGCATGGAATGCCTTGAAAGAAGGATTCCAAGGAAGTGATAAAGTGAAGCAAGTCAGGCTCCAGACCTTAAAAAGAGATTTTGAAAATCTCATAATGAAGGAAAATTAAAGCGTCGATGACTACTGTGTACAAGTCAAAGCAGTAGTTGATATGATGCAAACTTTAGGTGATGACACAAAAGTTGAAACAATTGTGAAGAAAGTGTTGAGAACACTTCTTCCTAAGTGGAATCACATTGCCATCATAATTGAAGAATCAAAATACCTTTCTACTCTTACATTTGATAGTTTGATTGGATCATTAACATCACATGAAGAGAGACTTCAAGGAGCACCTTCAACAAGCTATGGAGGTGATGACAAAGCCTTCACTTTGAACGAAGCTGCAAGACGAGGACAAGGAAGAGGCCGAGGCAGAGGACAACAACAAAGATGCAAAGGCCAAAGCAACTCGTATAGAGGAGAAAATCAAAATAGAGGTGGAAATCAAAACATAGGAGCCAATCAGAACCAAAGCAGCAATGCAGGCCATGGAAATCAAGGATGAGGAAGTAACAAGACTAAAACAACTTGTTTCAATTATGGGAAACAAGGACACTTCACTCGTGACTACTGGTCAAAGTCTTCAAAAGATCAAAGAAGTCAATATGGCTCATTCTACGGAGAAGAAGAAGGTCCATCAAATATTTTTCTCTCTTATGGACAGTCAGATCAAAATCTTAAAGATACATGGATTTTGGATATTGGTTGTTCCAATCACATGAGTGGCAAAGAAAATCTCTTTGCTACATTAGATTCAAATTACAAATCCCATGTTAAGTTATGGGATAATAAATCTTTGCAAGTTGAAGGAATTGGAGCTATGGAAGTTCCAACAAAATAAGGCCTTAAAAAAGTGAATGACATATACTATACTCCATAGCTACAACACAATTTGTTAAGTGTTGGCCAAATGATGAAGAAGCATTACAAATTAGTTTTTGATGAAAGAAAATGTACAATCCTTGATAAAACAAATTGTAACAGAGTCATCACAGAAGTACCTATGACAAATAATAGGTTATTCCCTCTAAAATTTGGTGAGCCAGGGGGAGCTCAACTTGCAAACATTGCTTTTACAAATCCAAGTGTATTGTGGCACTTGAGATATGGTCACCTCAATTTCGCTAGCTTGAAAATGTTAACATCACAAGCTATGGTGACAGGACTACCAAAAATTCAAGAACATAAGAAGGTATGCGAAGCATGTGCTTTGGGAAAGCACTCCAGAATGAAGTTTCCAAGAGGCCAAGCGTGGAGAGCAAGCTATCCTCTTCACCTAGTACATTCGGACATCTCGTGGTCCAATGCAAACAAAAAGCCTTGGAAACAATTCTTATTTTCTAACATTCATAGATGATTATTCTAGAATGTGCTGGATCTATTTTTTGAAACACAAAGATGAAGCATTTGATTGCTTCATAGACTTCGGAAATAATGTAGAAAAGCAATGTGACTACTATGTCAAATGTCTTTGCACTGATAGAGGAGGAGAGTACTCCTTAAATGAATTTTTAAATTATTGTAAGCAAAATGGGATAAAAGGCAGTTCACCACTGCCTATACCCCAAAGCAGAATGGTGTGGCCGAGAGAAAGAACCGCACCCTTGTTGAAATGCATGAACGATGCTTAAGACAAAGCATCTAACATACAGCTATTGGGCAGATGCAGTGAAGACTAGTGCATATATTCTAAATAGAAGTCCGACTTCTAGTTTAGATGGTATCACTCCTTATGAAGGATGGTACGATAAGAAACCAAATGTCAAACATTTTTGAGTATTTGGTTCTTTAGCTTATGCACACATTCCTAAGGAGAAGAGAAAGAAGCTTGATCCCAAGAGTCAAGCATTGAAGAACACAAGCTTATACTGAGAGGGGGGGTGAACAGTATAAGACCTCTTTTTACTTTTTACATTATACTTCAAAATAGTAAAGCAATATACCCAAAGCAATATCAAAGCAATGCACAATATCATCCTGTAGCACCCTAAAATTGGCGCAATAAAACCTTAATAATTACAATTACTCTAGTAAATATTCAAATTCAAATTTCAACCTCCAAAACCGCTCCCAAACCACCGTTTAACCCGTTTCCTCCTTTCCCATGCCATTTTTAGAGTTTGTTTTGATTGTTTGACGATATCGTCGCCGATCAGACGATATCACCTCAGATCGGACGATTTCGTCTGGGCTAGGATGTCCAGACGATCTTGTCCCAAAACTAATTTTTCTCAATTAGCCTCTTTTCCAACGGTGTCTCTAATCTAGGCAGAAGCATGTATGTGTCGTTAGAGACCCTTCCCCATTGGAGATCTCCCAAATTGGGATGATCTCCAACCTCCTAACCTCCCTCCTAAGCCTATTTAAACTTAGGCTCTCCCCTTAACCTACCCTGGCTGAACTTTCCTGTAAATCAAATTTACATGCATTAAAATATTCTGAATTACCATCTGCACTTGTCCTATCCAAATTTTGTTGCAGGAACCTTAGTATTTTTCAACCGGAGCAAGCTCAGTTCGTCATGGACGATCCTATTCAATTCGAGACGATTTCATACCAATTTGGGATGATTTTGATTACAGTCTGCATTGGGGGCAATCAATGCCCAGAGTTTGCATTTTTCTCTTTTTAGCTCTTGTTCTATTCTGCATTTAGTTAGTTTATTTATTATTTTCTACTATTCTGCATCTTGGAGTTCACCCATGTAGTTTAATTGCATAATGAAATCATGATTAATTATTAAAACATTGCAATTTGCTTGCATTCCTATTTAGGATTATCTGTTAACATCTTTATTGTCATTTTACATCTTTATCCTCTATTAGCATTGCTATATTTTTTGTATTTTGTGTCTATTTCTTTGTTTGCAGGTCTCTGACGAATTCGTCTGACAAATTCTTCAGATCTCAGACGATCCTGCAGGTCGAAGATGATCCTATAAAATTCCAGACGATCTGGACTGCTTCAAAAATCAGAACCTTCATCAGACATCCGGATCAGGTATGGCTCTGTAATTTAGCTTTTTCCCTCTGTTTTCTTTTTAAAATCTATTTTTTGTACTTCATTTAGTCTGCATTTCCATAATAGATCAACTTAGATTCATTTGGCCAAACCTAGGACTCGAATGTTTAAAGCTAAAACTGAACACATTAAACACATTTCCAACCTAGGTGTGGAAACTACCATTCAAACGTTTCCTGGTGAACCCACCATCCGTCAAAAAATCACCATAATACACCTCCCTCAAGAGGCGGGACCTTTGCAAGGCCTCTCAGTTCGAGGTACCGTGCCATCCTTTTCACATCCCTCTTCCGGGCACGGATCCTATAGCCTGAAGGTAAGGGTGTGAAAAATTTGGAGCGATACATTTTGGTGAACCCGACGTGAATGCATTTAAAACCTTTTGAAAACAAAACAAAAAATAAAAAACAACCAAAAACATAGAGGCATTTCAAATCATTTAAAATTAATAAGTTGCATATCATGTTTAGATGGTAGCTCCTAAGAAAATATTAGCAGTTACTATAAATGTTGAAAACCAATTGGTAGCCATAGAAATCAATTTTGTGCTTAGTGTGCCTGAAATAGATAGAAATAAACTTTTATGGGATGAACTTGATAGAAGACTAGGTGCCATTTCATCTAGGTCAACAAAACTTAAACAAATCAAGAGGCTTGTCCTAGATAGAATCTTGGATCCTCATCAACTCGTCTTTTATCATGAACTTCAGAGAGCCTGCCATAGATGGTTAGCTTATAGGAGAGCTCTTGTGTGTTCATAATTGTTCACCTTCGAGGAATACCTCAAGAACGCAACCACTATACACCGATTCCTAGGTCGTGTAGAAGATCAAGAGGTCATTCTTACGGATAAGAAAATATGGAATAGAGTTCCTCGAGCTGTGTTATATCGAGAGTATTGCCACGAGCTTTACTTCTATCAACCAGAATCTGAGATAGATAATATCACTATAGCCCTTTTCATTAAATTTTTGAAAGAAAATGTTCAATTTGAAGAAGAACACTTCATGAATCCTGAAGAACTTGAGCCCATTAATGAAATTTATAAATTATTTATAGAAAACTAGATCATTACTTTCAGTATTACTTCTTGCATTTGTTGTGTTGTTTGTTATCTTTACAATATTATTACAAAAACAAGAAAAACTAAAAAACATAATAAAAACCAAAACATTCATTTTAAATATTGTAGTAGGTATATAATTAATAGATGCCTCTTAAGCTTGTTGCTATATATATATATATATATATATATATATATATATATATTTGCTGAAATATAAATTAAGCACAATGCCTAAACTTAGGAATGGTAAACAATCTGAAGGAGAAGAAGAAGATTGGTTAGAAGATAAAACTAGAAACCCAAATGTCCTTCATGAAGATCCAATTCCAGAAGGAGAAACTCTAGATCAACCAAAATATGACCTAGGTGAATACAATGAACAAGAAGAAAATGTTAATGAGGAAGGATCCTCGTCCCCTAGAATAGCTCTAGATGGAACTATTGCTTTTGACAACTTAGATCATTTTTGGAAATTTTTCAATAATAACATTGGCGATCTTAATATGGCAGTTCGTATTGATAAAGGGCAAATTAGTGACACTCAAGCAGCCATGGAACATGTGTTTGATGTGCACACTAATCCCTTGTCTTTTATTGATCAAGAAAGTGATAAGGCTGGACCATCCAATAGAGATATGGTCACTATGATTCAAAACATGCCAAAACAACAAGTTACCCAACCTCCTAAGGAACCTGTTATTGAGCCTAAAATCATTCCCACACAAAAGAAAACTTCCTTCACTACTTTACTTTCCCAAACTATTAATCAATATGCTTCAAGTAAACAAAAACCTAAAATGAAGCCAAACACCAATTTTCAACAATCTGGAATACATCATAATACAACTTCAAAATTTCTTCATAACACCTTTCCTACTAACAATTTACACAATAGCAATATAGCATCTAATCTCCATGTCCCTCCATCATATGCTCACAAATCTCATATCAATGCCTTATCGAACCAATATGGTGGGCAAACTAGTAATCTAGAAGCCATGGTGAAACAGTTATCTTCACGTATGGACTAGATAGATCCCTACCATCCCTCATACAATTATCGAGAGATATGTAGTCAACCTTTGGATCCCATAGTTGTAGCACAACCGTACCCTAAGAATTTTCCCATGCCCATCCAGACTATAAAGGAACTGAAGATCCCATAGAGCATCTTCGCATGTTTAGGATAGCATGTCATGATATATCACATAATGACTTGCTATTACTAAAAATGTTCCCAAAAATTCTAGGTGGAATGGCATTAGAGTGGTACTATCAACTACCCACTCATTCTTTAAGAAAATTTGAAGAAATAGCTGAATATTTTGTCCATCAATTTAGTGCCTACATCGAGAGGCATGTAACCATTAAAGATTTATACAACTTAAAACAAGACAAGGATGAATGTTTTGCTGATTTCTTAGCTATATGGAGGCAGTTGACAGAAAACTGCACTTTGTGCTACCTTATAGGAAAATGTTGGACATTTTTATTAATAATTTGCAAGAACAAATATCTTATGAGCTATCAACTGCTACTTTAACTACCTTCGATCAAGCTATAGATTTAGCTCAAAGAGTAGAAGATGCCCTCATTAGGAGAGGCCAACTTAGGAAGAAAGATGATGAGAAAACCTCCAAAAATCAATATAAAAACAAACAAGTCATAGGTGACGGAGTCACTGACAACAGAAATGTTGCTAATATCAATGTAATGAAAACAATAGAAAAATTTATATTGAAACCGCCTAATAAACCTCCTCGAGAATTTACTAGATTGAATCAACCATTATCAACTATTTTACCTCAATTACTCGAAAGAGGTTTGATCCAATTACCAGCTATCCGGGAACCTGATCCAACTATACCTGGATATAGAGCTGACTTACACTGTGATTTCCATAGAGGGCCTGGACACTCTACCAACACTTGTAAAAGGTTGAAACATAAAATACAGGATCCGATTGATAATAATGAAATGGAGGTGCAAGCCTTCCAACCTAAATAAAATGCTCCTAATAATTCTCAAAAGAACATTCCCCAAAATCAAAATCCAAATGCTAATCAATCATTAGACATATTTCAACACCCTTTACCAAGACATGGTAAAGAGGTGGCCAATCAAATCGAACATCATAATGTTCCTCCTCCTACCCGATATGTAGGAACTATTAGCAAACATTTACCTAATCATGATTTACAAAAATTTGACACAACTTTATCCATGGTCATATTTAGGCCCCTACATAATATTCAAACTCCAGATCCTAGTGCTATAGAATCAGATACTGAAAGTGAAATAGACATCACTTCAAACCAATCGAATAGTTCTGAAAATGAATCAGATCCTATTCAACCCATCACAGATGCTATGGTTCCAGAAGAACCATTTCCTAGAAGAGTTACTACTCAACCCTCTTCTAATCAATTCCTCCCAAATGAACAAGCCATAAACGCTCAACCGAGACCAATTCAGCGTCTTCAATATAACATTGTAGGTACCATCGGAGTCGTTACCCGACAACAGGCTCAAAATTCTCAACAAGAACCAAACCATAATGATGGATCAACTCCATTTTTTTTGAAAAATCCCAATAAAGGGAATCATGCTCCCAATGTTCAACCTAAACCCCCTTACAATATTAATGAGCAATTATCTAATACTACAGCTAGAATTTCCCTTTTGGATTTATTAAGATCTTCTCCTACCCATAGGGATGAGTTGATGCTTACATTAAGCCAAATGATGGTACCTCAAAACATTCAACCTGAAGCCATGGCCAATACTATCATCACTAGAGAAGTCGATTGTATTGACTTTCGGGATAAAGATATCCCACAACACAGTTTACATAAGGATAATACCTTATATATTACTGCTCTAATTGGAGATGTAGCTGTTAAACGAGTCTTGATTGATAATGGTTCATCTCTAAACATTTGCACTTTTGACTTCTACCAACGATTTGGCTTTAGAAGTGATGAAATGAAGAAAACTGACATGATTATCAAAGCTTTCAATGACAAAACACAAGAAATGTGTGGAGTTATTACCATCCCATTGCAAGTTGGTCCTCGAACTCTAGATACCATCGTGTTTATTGTACATTGCCCCGCATCATACAATATACTCTTGGGTCATCCTTGGATCAATGCAATGCGGTCTGTCCCATCAACTTTACACCAATGTGTTAAATTCGAATTTAAAAATTAGTTGGCCACTATCCATGGTGATCCTAGACCATTTGATATGTGTGCTTTGGTAGAGCCTATTGGAGTGCAATTTTGCTCTGCTCTGTCATCCACACATCCTAATTCTTATTTTTCATCTAAAACTATGAAATACACACCCATAGCTTCACCTACTTCTCCTCCATTAATTTCATCCTCATATATAGATCAACAATCTTCTAGACAAACCACTCTAGAACCTCGAAAAGATCTTAAATCCACAACCAATCCTTCATGTTCTATCCCTATAATTTCAAAACCTATAGACCCATCTATTAATACCTCCACATTATCAACATCTATCATACCTTCCACATCTAAAGATATAGGGAATGATCCTTCTACATGTTATGCTCTTTCTGATGAACTTTTACCAGATTTATCACAATCTTAATATAAAAAAAACAAATGCTTTCATGCAAGACTCAATTATTTTAAATAACTTATCACCATCTCCTCGTACTTTGGGCCTCCCACAACCTATGGGAAGTACTTACCAAATCGAGAGTTGTGCCTTCATTTATAAAGGATATGACTGGGGAAGAATCCCTCATAATATCAAAACTCATCATGATGGATATGCCAGATGTTATTTTACCAATGAATATATTAAAGCTAAACCCATAATGCTTAAAATGGGATATAAAGGGAAAGGCTTGGGACCTTTCCAAAATGGCATGAAAGAACCTTTCGAGGTAGAACCGTGGCCTACCCGCCGTGGTGTGGGCCTATTTCCTAGTAAGGGTCAACCCTTTCCTTTTGAAGATGATGATCAACTCATATGTTATCAAGATTATTTGGATAGGCATGATGATTTGCCTCTAAAAAATCAGCCATTTACATGTAACATGCTATCCATAGCTTACCCTGAAATGATTGCTAACTCCGATGAGGAGTTGGAAGGAGATATCTTCCACGATGTCTCCGTTGAAGAAATTTTACACAATGGATTTTATTTTGATGGTTCTATACCAACTATAGCCCAACTTGAGACCACTAATCCTCAAGATGAATTATCCAACTTAACCTTACAATAATTACAAGAATTGGGCGTTTCACCCACCCCACCTAATTTTGAAAGAGATCTACACATGGAGGTAGAAAACGTCATTAAAATTAATATTGGAACTGAGGATAGTCCTCACATAATCAATATTGGATCAGAATTAAGTCAAGAAAAACAAGAGCAATACATTGCATTCCTTAAAGAATATGAAGATGTCTTCGCTTGGACATACGAAGATATGCCAGGTCTAGACCCTTCTGTAGTCATGCATCACCTAGTAGTCCATTCGGATGCTAAACCTGTTAAACAAAAACTTAGAAAAATGCATCCCAAAGTGGCCCCGCTAGTCAAAGGGGAGTTAGAAAAACTCCTGAATGTTGTTTTTATACAAGCTATTGATTATGTTGAATGGATCTCAAATGTAGTTCTAGTCACCAAGAAAGAAGCTACCAAAGTTAGGGTTTGCATAGATTTTAGAGATATTAATGTTGCCTGCCCTAAAGATTATTTTCCTCTTCCAAACATGGATCAAATCATTGACTTTACTGCCAGGAGTGGGATGATGTCCTTAATGGATGGATTCTTCGGTTATAATCAGATCAGGATAGCTCCTGAAGATCAGGCTAAAACAACCTTTATTACCCCCTAGGGTACCTTTTGTTGGAAAGTGATGCCATTTGGCTTAAAGAACGTAGGTGCAACCTATCAACGAACTATGACTTATATTTTTCATGATATGATGCATGGTATCCTACATGATTATGTAGATGATATTATAGCTCGCTTTATTAATGAAGATAATCATTTATATGATTTGAGAAAAGTTTTTAATCGATTAAGAGAATATCTTATTCGATTAAATCCAGCCAAATGCATATTCGGAGTTAAGTTCAATAAACTATTAGGGGTTATAGTTTCTTTATGTGGTATCAAAATTGACCCTCTTAAGATTGCGGCTATCACTGATATGCTCGCATCTACCAATATATCTGAATTATGAAGTTTACAAGGTAAGCTTCAAGTTATCCATTTCTTCATCGATAAGTTGGCAGACAAAATTGGTCCCTTTCTTAAGCTCCTTAAGAAGGATGTCCCTTTTAATTGGGACGATGAATGTAAAGAAGCTTTTGAACATCTCAAACAATACCTCCTTAACCCATCTGTGCTTTCACCACCTAGATTCAATCACCCATTTCTCTTGTATATTTCAGCTTTAGATTCTACCTTAGGAGCTATGTTAGCTCAGCTTGATGATGAAAAGAGAGAACGTGCTAATTATTATATTAGCCGAACCTTCATCAGTTATGAAACCCGCTACACAGTGTTGGAAAAACTATGTCTAGCAGTCATTTTTGCTACGTAAAAATTATGCCATTTTATGCTTAGTCAAAAAACTTATGTCATTGCTAAATATGATCCCTTGAGGTATCTCATGAGTCGACCTTATTTATCGGGTCGCACAGCCAAGTGGGTTCTTGCTCTAAGCGAGTTTGACCTCACATTCATAGGACAAAAGTCTGTTAAGGGTCAAATCATAGTAGATCAATTAGTTGTTGCACCCTTAGAGTCTACCCATCCCATCATCATTGAGTTTCCTGATGAATGCCTTCAATTAGAGGCAGACCATTTGAACAATGGTCCTTATACTTTGATGGAGCCCGATGCATGATTGGAGCTGGTGCAGGTATTATTTTAATATCTCCGTAAAAACATCTTATTCCTCTTTCCTTCAAATTAACATTTGCTTGCACCAACAATACTTCTGAATATGAAGCTCTAATCCTTGGATTACGAGCTACCTTGGCACTAAAAATTAAACATCTGTTAGTTTTTGGTGATTCTGAACTTGTCATAAACCAAATTAATGAATTTTATCAGACCAAAGATGATAAATTGTGCCCATATAAAGCATATGTTTTACAACTGTTATCCTTGTTTGATACAGTTTCCTTGGAAGCTATTCCTCAAACTAGCAATCGTGCAGCTGATGCTATGGCCACAGCTGCATCTCTCCTACCCTTGGAGTTAGATGACGAATATGCCACTATCATTATTCGTCGACTCCAGGAACCCGCTTCAAATAAGTCATGCTTAGAACCTTTGGATGTGTTTCTAATAAATGAAACTACTCTTGCACCTTGGTATATATATATATATTTGATTTTCTTCAAAATGGGACTTTTCCTGCCAATTCTAATAGAAACCAGCATCGGTTATTACGTAGACGAGCAATTTGATTTGTAATAATTGGCAATACTTTGTATAGGAGATCTTTTGAAGGTATCCTATTGAGATGTTTGAATCTAGAAGAATCCAAATCAGCCTTGAGTGAAGTCCACGATGTCTCTTGTGGAGGACACTTTAGTGGTAGTGTCATTGCTAAAAAGCTCCTTAGGATAGGATATTTTTGGCCTACCATGGAAAATGATGCACATGAGTATGTGCGCCATTGTGACAAGTGCCAAAAACATGCTGACCTTGTCCATGCACCTGCACAAGAACTATAGGCTATTTCATCTCCTTGGCCCTTTTCCAAATGGGGCTTAGACATTATTGGCAAAATCAATCCTGTGTCATTTGATGGACACAAATTCATCATAACCGCCACCAAGTATTTCACGAAGTGGGTTGAAGCTATGCCTTTAGCTTCCTACACTGGAACACAAGTCTATAAATTTATTTTTAATCAAATCATTTGTAGGTTCGGAATTCCTACAAATCTCATCTATGATAATGGAACTTGTTTCAAAAATAAAGATGTTAAAAAATTATGCCAAAAATATAAGATTCAACATCACTGGTCCACTCCCTATTATCCTCAGGGTAATGGTCAAGCGTAAGCATCTAACAAAACCTTAATCAAAATTCTCAAAATATTGGTCAATAAAACTGGTCGCGACTGGCACATTCAGTTATATCCAGCCTTGTGGGCCTATCGAACTAGTGTTTGAACCCCCACTGGAACTTCACCTTTTGTTTTGGTTTATGGTGTTGAAGCCATTTTTCCCTTTAAATTAGAAGTTCCTTCTTTGGATCTACTACTTCAAGATACCGAAGTAGGAGATGAATATTGATCTGGCAGACTTAGTCAGCTGGAACTCCTAGATGAAAAATGCATCAATGCTTTGGAGCATCTCCGTGCCTACCAAAACAATCTTAAAAGATCATATGCTAAAAAATTTCGTCATCGATCCTTTGAGATCGGCGACCTTGTTTTAAAAGAAAATCAAAAAAATACTAATGCAACTAAAGACTTTAAAGGTAAATTTGAGCCCAACTGGCTTGGACCATACATTATCACTGCTAAATTTGAATCGGGAGCATACAAATTATCTACCTTAGATGGTAAATAACTTAAAGAACCCATGAACATTTTGCATCTTAAACGTTACTATATATAAATTTGGTCATTTCATCCTTGTATATATTTGTTTAAAATATTTCAAAATCACTATCTTGTATTTCTTTCAATTTATAAATTCAAAAATACCAAAAACATTCATAATCATCAAAATATTCAAAACTATTTGTTGTATTTATTTATGGCACTTGTTAATTCTTTCAAAAACGAAAAAAAATAATAATAAAAATAAAAAAAAACAGTAATATTCTTGACTCTTTCGAAACCAAAACAACATAAAGAAGAAAGCGAGAGTCAACATTCTCAAAACTTCTCAAAAAGTATTTATATATATCTTCTTACAAATGTTGCAGTTATATATTTCAAATTATTTTGGATAAATTAGCATTTATTTGGAATCTCTCACTTTCACACTCACAAAAATAAATATCTTGATTTTATCTGGCATGATTACTAATCTCTCTTATATCAAAGTCCACAAAATTCAATTAAATAAAGTTTGAGCACAGAGAATTGATCTTGTTATTTACTTAAACCAAGCACATCCTTTCACAATAAAATGATTATATTTGTAATGTCCATGCTATGCTACATAGTAGAAATGGTTTCTTGAGCGAAAAGTTTCCCTGCTATCCTATCATGCACATGGTCTAGAATATTTGAGAATTGGCAAAAGGACAAGCTCACCCCTACCCAGAATAAAAATCCCTTGCTCTACATCTAATCCGAGAAAGTATCCCTAGCATAGAAAAAAAAAAAAGCAAAGTTCAAGAAAAAGAGAAAAAGAAAAATGTTATTTTATATCATTACAACATTATCAAGCAAAAATACAAAAGAAATACAAAATAAAGCAAAAGAAAGCAAAAACAAAAGCAATAAAATCCCTTTCCCTACCCTTTGAAAAGAAAAGAAGGGTTGATGAGCTTGAATCCCTGAAATTCTCAATTATTCGAAAACTATGAGGTAAGCCCAATAACAGGTGGTTTGTGCCCAACCTGCTTGGCCTTGGGTAACTCCTAGCGTGGCGATATGTCTGTCATATTAGCGACCTTCTTTTGTATAGACCTATGTCTGCTTATGGATTAGCTAGCTCTTGATAATCCGAATTACATAGTAGTCTAGTATGGTTATATGCATCTAAATCATGGTTAATGAACACTTATTTGGTTCATTCAAATCACTTGTATCATATTATCTTGCTCAAAACTGGTAAACGAACATAGCAATTGCACACACATTTTGTATTTGAGATATTTTGTGTATCATTATGATAAATCAAGATTGGAAATGAATTCACATATGCACATGGGATTCCTTATAAATCTAACTTTTTTCTTTAAGATACTTTGAAATATTTTTTTGCAAATTGTTTGGAATAAATTCATTTTCTTCTTTAAAGTACAGTTGTTTAGTATAAATACAACTACATACATAATAGAAAAAAATCAAAATTTCTTTCAAAACCATACAATCAAAACACACACACACACACACACACACACACACACACATATATATATATATATATATATTGTTGACTTTCACGACGATGGTATAGTTCCAAAACCAAAATTGGAATTTTATGCCTAGCGCAAGTCCTCATCTTCATATTTTCAAAAATTAAAATTCAACCATGCAATAAAACAATCTATTTTCTTCTTTGATTTTCGCGATGATGGTATAAGTCTATACCTACATATTCTATGCCTAGCGCAAACCATTGTACCAATTTTTATTCTCCATTTATTTCAAATCAAATCATAAAAAAAAAAAAAACATGACTTAAATCATTATGTTACACAATTATGCTTTCAAAAACATGCACATTATCACTATTTCATGTCATTATGTCAACCTGCAAAATTTGCAATGATGGTATAATTCCTAGGGAATTATCCAAAAATTTTATCACACTTAGGAATTTATGCCTAGCAAAAATCATTTTAACATTATTTCATGCATAATATTTTTATGAAACTCTGAAAACAAACCATCATCATCATCATTTGCACCATTGCACCAAAGTCTTAAGACAGTCTCTTAAGAACTCTTTTACTTTTTAACAATATTTCTATACTGGGATTAGCTTGACGACCGAGTGAGCGGCGACTCCATGAAATGGTCTATAATAGCGACAATGTCCTTTGAAATTATTGTTAAAAGTCTTTTTATTTTTATCAAATCACCACATCACAAACAACCAATTTGTTCCATCAGATTATTTCATTTAAATTTTTAAAGCATGACATTTCAACCATAATATTTCCAAACGACATAATTACATGAATTATTAAATCAATCACACTTCGAACATCAAAGCATTATACAAACACATAAGACAAGTCATATGATCAAAAAATATTTCATCTATATATATATCAAATATATGTACATCATCTCAAAAATGGATTGGTATGCCACAATCTACATCTTGGCATCCTCAATCCTCTCAAATCATATAATCAGTCTATACAGTGTAGTAGCCTAGCCTTGAGAACCCCTCGAGCTCTCAGCCTCATCTCCTCCCCCACCCTAAGGTGGACGAGGTGGCCCCATCGCAGTATGTGTGGTACTATGAGTCCTAGTCATTGATTGAGATGAAGTCCTCGATGACCCAATCCTGATCGGGTCAACAATGTCGGCTGGTATCTGTACCCTCTGACCCTCTGGAACCATCTAAAAGTAGATACCCTGGTAGAATGCAGTCTGAGCAATCGACCGTTCCAGCTCCTGAGTGCTCGCTCCTCCGCCCCGTGCTCTAAGGCATGCAATCTCATCTCTGAGTTGTGTAACCTTAGCTCGGTGGCATGCAGCCTCATCTTGCAATGTTTGCACCTATGCCTAGAGACGGACTATCTTCACTCGGAGAGTTGTTGTCTCACTGCTCTCCCTAGTGTCAACACCCTTGCCCTTATCGAGCGATGGTGGCCTCTCTCTCTATGGAGAAGGGGGTCTCTCCTCCCTCCTCTCTTATTGTTGTGACCTTTGCTATGCCTGTGGTCTCCTCTGCTCTCTCCCACCGTGACCCTATGCCACCTCAATGGCCGCCTGGCACCACCTCCCCATCTAATGCACAACTATGTGAATCAAACCCTGAGCCCTCATCATCCGAGGAGGGCGGATGCCTATGTACCAGGCATCATAGCCGTCGGCTACCCCAGCATTGTCCCCATCCACTGGCTGAATGGGGGCATCATCTATGTCTTGACTCCAGAATCACTGCATATCTGGAGCCCCACTAACTGTAGTGTTATCTCGGATAGTCAAAGAAAACTCATAGTCTCTCAGAGATGGAATCCCCTGTTGTAGATCGAACTACCTCAAAACTTGATCATACCGATGGAGCTCCACCTCTCCCCTCTCCATCCTCAACCAGAAGACTCGCCTGATGTGAGCCAACTCTTGTCCATCCTCGACCCACCCTGGATGATCTCTCTAAGGCCTCCAGGTGATCTGGTTCGAGACAAGGTTGTCAAGTAGTCCTCGAGACGTTGGTAGATCTATCCGTTGTTGTGCCCCTCTTTAGAGCCACTAGTAGAAAACTCGGGGCCTCTCCCTATCAATCCTTGTCAGTGGGAACCCTACCGACCTTCACACCATAATGTGCTCCCAGCACCAAACCTGTAGTAGTGATGTCATAACCAGACATCGACCGCCCTTGTATACGACCCCATGTAGGATCTTATACAGCTGGCAGAGTACAAATCTCCCCCAAGAAAATTTATATCTATGGTCTCTCATGTCACAGACCACATCTATCAGTACCCATGGTACCCTACATCCACTCTGGTGGCATAGCAGAAGTCCACCTACTACCCCAACAAAAACCTATGTGAGTCTAGATGCCCCAGGCATCTAGCGCAATGACTCGATATTCACTTCGCCCTTCTCCAGGGCGAAGCTCGGATCGCCACACAGTCGCATCATCACGTGGCCCTGATTGGCCATGGGAGTGATCAGTCGTCCTTGTATGGGGATCCTCAAAATCCTCCATACATCCTCCAGTGTGGGATTCATCTCCCCTGTCGATAACCAAAAATAGGAAGAACCCGGATACCACCTCTCTGCTAGGGCTATCAATAGCCCCATGTCTATAGAAACTTGTGGCATGTCTGCCATGTGCTGCAAGCCGACCTGTGCCAGCTGATATCGCTCTACCTGAGACAGGGCGGCCAAGTCATCCCTCAACCCGCCATATTTCCATTCTTTGCTCTTTAGTAATCCTCTCTGCAACATAAACAAAATCAACAATAAAAATCATTACTAAATCATTAATTAAAAATGCAAGTTAAAATAAGTTCAATTTTATAAATGATGATATCGTCCACAATTGGACGATATCGTCCCAAATTTGAGCAAATTGATCTTCAATTTTGCCAGCTAAAATCGTCCCCTTTTTGACGAAATCATCCCCATTTCACCGATTTCGCCTCTGGATGAAATCGGCGTTATCGAGACGATTTCGGCGAAATCGAGACGATTTCGATGAAATCGAGACGATTTCGGCGAAATCGAGACGATTTCATCTCAACGACGTCGACGGCCCAAAAATGGTTGTGATGCTCAAAAATCAAGCAAATCTAATCTAAAAAGCATTAAATTCTAAAGTAAAGCATCCTAAACTAAGTTTAGACCCTTACCCGTAGCCCGCGCCGGACCTTTGTCGATATATGCGCTGTCTCGACCATTTTTGTCTCCAAAGCTCTAAAAACCAAAAAACTAGGAAAATGAACAGTAATAATGAATTAAAGTTTTACCCTATTTTTATTAATTTTATTCAAAAAACAATTAAAAACATTTTAAAATTTTGCTTTTTCGCGTTTTTACCTCAAACGTTCTATTTGGGTAAAAACACGAAGGGGGCACCATAGTAAGCTGTCATACGATTTGACCAAGAATCATCGCCTAAAAATGGGAATAATTTTTGCTTTCTCGTAGATCGAGAAAAACTCATCTTTAATGCATTTTCTTCAAAAAATTTGCTAAAGAGGGGGCAAAATGTAGCACCCTAAAATTGACGCAATAAAACCTTAATAATTACAATTACTCTAGTAAATATTCAAATTCAAATTTCAACCTCCAAAATCATTCCCAAACCACCGTTTAACCCGTTTCCTCCTTTCTCGCACCATTTTTAGAGTTTGTTTTGACCGTTTGATGATATCATCGCCGATAAGACGATATCGCCTCAAAACGGACGATTTCGTCTGGGCTAGGACGTCCAGACGATCTTGTCCCAAAACTAATTTTTCTCAATTAGCCTCTGTTCCAACGATGTCTCTAATCTGGGCAGAAGCGTGTCAGCACCGTTAGAGACCCTCCCCATTGGAGATCTCCCAAATTGGGATGATCTTCAACCTCCTAACCTCCCTCCTAAGCCTATTTAAACTTAGGCTCTCCCCTTAACCTACCCTAGCTAAACTTTCCTATAAATCGACTTTACACGCATTAAAATATTTTGAATTACCATCTGCACTTGTCTTATCCAAATTTTGTTGCAAGAACCTTAGTATTTTTTAGCCAAAGCAAGCTCAGTTCGTCGTGGATGATCTTGTTCAATTCGAGACGATTTCATACCAATCCGAGACGATTTCAACTGTAGTCTGCATTGGGGGCAATCAGTGCCCAGAGTTTGCATTTTTCTCTTTTTAGCTCCTATTCTATTCTGCATTTAGTTAGTTTATTTTTTTTTTTTTGCTATTTTGCATCTTGGAGTTCACCCATGTAGTTTAATTGCATAATGAAATCATGATTAAGTATTAAAACATTGTAATTTTCTTGCATTCCTATTTAGGATTATCTGTTAACATATTTATTGTCATTTTACATCTTTATCCTCTATTAGCATTGCTATATTTTTTGTATTTTGTGTCTATTTCTCTGTTTGCAGGTCTCTGAAGAATTCGTCAGATCTCAGACGATCCTGTAGGTCGGAGATGATCCTGTCAAATTCTAGACGATCTGGACTGCTTCAAAAATTAGAACCTTCATCAGACATCCGGATCAGGTATGGCTCTGTAATTTAGCTTTTTCCCTCTGTTTTCTATTTAAAATCTATTTTTTGTACTTCATTTAGTCTGCATTTCCATAATAGATCAACTTAGATTCATTTGGCCAAACCTAGGACTCAAATTTTTAAAGCTAAAACTAAACACATTAAACACATTTCCAACCTAGGCATGGAAACTGCCATTCAAACGTTTCCTGGTGAACCTACCATCTGTTGAAAAATCACCATAATACACCTCCCTCGAGAGGCGGGACCTTCACAAGGCCTCTCAGTCCAAGGTACCGTGCCATCCTTTTCACATCCCCCTTCCGAGCACGGATCCTATAGCCTGAAGGTAAGGGTGTGAAAAATTTGGAGTGATACACATCCACAAAGTGACACCAATTTTAACATGGTTCACCCAAAATGGCTGGGCTACATTCACAAAACTTTTCTCTAAAAGTTATCTCAAATTTCTTTGGGAATATTTTCCAATTACAATGTTTATGAGCCTCGGCCCAAAGGAGATACCTTCCCCCAATCAAAATTTATGAGCCTTTGCTCAAAGGAGATACCTTACCCCAATCAGAATTTATGAGCCTCTGCTCAAAGGAGATACCTTCCCCCAATCAAAATTTATGAGCCTCTTCTCAAAGGAGATACCTTCCCCTCTGCTCCAAAAATGATCCCTCAGAAGATCAACTGCCTCTACCTCTTGCCAGCATGTGGAACTCCTTTCCACCAAAGACCTCCTGTCCTTAATGCTTAGCCTAAGAGACCTCTGCCTTCTATGATCACATCCACAACAGATTAGCAACCTATACCAAACACAGTCAGTCGGTCTAGTACAAGTCTTCCTCTGTTTGTCAGATCTTTCCACGGAACCTCCCGTTCACGTTATTTGAACACGAAACCTCCCGTTTGGGTAGCGTGCCAACAGCCTAGCCGCTACCGATGTGCCAAAGGCATTCGATGAGGTTTAAACCTCACTCTATTTCCCTTGTACCTTCTACACCAGGGCTAAAATAAACAACAGGCCTCCCTATCTTCTGATGTGAACGACGATGACGAAACCTTATGGCTGATACAGAAAATTAACGACGGATATCCGAACAATGGATCACAAAATCTCAGCGAGGAAGAAATCGAACATCAGATCATGAATTCATAGCAAGCAACACTTTTCAAAAATGTGGATAGGATGATCTTTGATCTTCATCGTGGGAGATTTATATGCATATTTCCCATAAACTCTTAATGTCGACAAGGAGTTTAACACATCAACGGAGGATTTTAACACGTCGGCGGAGGTCTTGGCTAGCGCCCACAATCTTAGAACATAGCGCCATCAAAGTTAAGACATTTGCACCATGGGTTAGGAGAACCCAATGCAAACAAATATTTATTTAAAAATAATTAAAAGGAACCTTAACAAGGTTTTTAATTATTTAAATAAATACTTCCTCCTGGACCCAAATGCATTAAACTAATGCATCCACCGTAATCTTTAAACCTCGCCAACTTGGGGTTTACAAAAGACCTTTGAAACTGTCATGTCGTAACCTTCATCAAAACAAATTGTTTGACATCAAATCAAATTCCTTCAAGAGCTTCTTGACATCAATGACAACTTATACACTTGAGCAAAGGCAATGTACCCAAAGTACCCAAAATTGCCAACAATCTCCCCCTTTGTCATTGATGGCAAACCTTTATTGAAAACACTTCTCAAGAGCCAAAACTAAAACCAACCGTGCTAACAACTGACCAACTGTGCCCACAACTAAGAATCTTATTTTGAAGTTTTGCTCCCCCTGACTTGAAGCTCTCGTCTTCACTTTGAAGCTCTCCCCCTTACTCATATCTCTCCTCCTTTGTCATCAATGGCAAAAGGGTCACCTTTGGGGCTTGGGACTAAGAATGAGCCTCTTAGCTTAGTCCCTCCCCCACCTCCTGATGAGGTGATTAATTCTGGGGTAGGAGTAAAACTCCCATTAGGCACTGATCATCATCAGCATCTATAACTTCCTTGTCGGGCCTTCTCTTGAACTCTTTGCTCATATTCCTATTCTTGTCATTGTTCTCATCCATGTTCTTGTCCATGCCTTGATCCTTCGACCTAATCATGCCACTGTTCCTGTTCCTATATTCTAGAATTTTAGCTCTACACTATCTGATTATGTGACCTTCATTGTTGCACTTGAAACACTTGACGATGTTGTTTCTCTGAGGTAAACCTAATCTTTGAATCCACCGAGTTTGACCAAACCTATTCTGACCAAACCTGTTCTGACAAAACCTGTTCTGGAAAAACCTGTTATGACTAAACCTATTCTGACCAAACCTGTTCTGGAAAAACTTGTCCTGACCAAACTTGTTCTGACCAAACCTTTTCTTGTTATTTGCCTTGCAATAAACTTCCTTGTGCCCAAACTGTTGACAAGAGTAGCAATACCCTTGAAAGTAACTAGTTGTCATTTACCTTCTTCACTTGAGCCATGCAATGTGAAGCCATGTGACCAAACCTGTGACAAGCAAAACATCTGCCTTGAAACTTTCCTTTATTTGACCTCTTAGGTTCTGAAAACTTCTCATTCTGAATTTTGTTTTACGTTTTTGTGCATCTGTCATTCAAGGACTCCTTTTCTGAAATACTTTCCTCATTAGAACTCTCTTCCTTCTGGAGTCTCTTAATAGACTCTCCAACTTGTTCCTTGTGTGGCTTAACAAAACCAAAGCCTATTTTATCTGTTGTCTTTCTTTGACCTTTGATGAGTGACTTAACATTTTTGGAGCTATCTTGGAACCTATAAAGCTTATCCTTGTACTCTTTAGTTTCCTCTTTCAAAGAAGCCATTTTCTGTTCTAACTCACTATACTCAAGAACCTTAGACTCTAACTCATCCTTGAGTTCCTGTGTCTTAGCTATAGAAAAGTCAAGACTTTCTATAAGATCATCTCTCTCCATACAACATTCATCTAACTTATCCTTGAGTCTAGAATTCTTCTTTCTTTCCTTTTTCAAAGCACTAATAAGTTCACCTTGAAGATCTACTTCACCTTTCTCTATATCTTCCTCTATTTGTTTGCTTTTTGAATCATCAAAGCCTTTCTCAAATTTCTTATCACTAGAGGTGCTACCCTTTTCAAAAACCATACATGCATCTTCCTTATAGTTTTTTGAAACATCCTCATACATACTAGAAACCAAATCATTATTTGTGCAATCATCCTCAAGGTGACCAAAGTTTCCACATCTAAGACATTTCATGATAATGAATCTATGTTTTGGTTCTTCCTCTTTTTCTGATATGAACAACATCTCATTTTCATCATCACTTGAAGAACTTTCACTATCACTACTAGAACACTTACTTGCTTTGTATAGGTAGAAACTCTTCTTGTGCTTGTGAGAATACCTCTTTCCTTGATTGTTGTGCTCATCTTTGTTTTTCCTATGATGCTTGTGCTTTTCAGAATCCTTGCTCTTAGAATCCTGTTTATCTTCATCACTTTCATTCTTGGGAATAGTACAGTTAGTAGCATAATGACCAAACTTTCCACAATTGAAACATCTTAAATTTTTCATACTTTTGTGCTTTCGAGAGAACTTGCCTTTCTTGCTGTAATATGCCTCTTCATCACTAGAAGACTCATCACTATCTTGAATTTGTTTACCCTTGGATTTCTTGGTAGACTTGAAAGCTGCCTCTTTCTTGACATCAACCTTCACTTGAGTTCTCAACTCAAATGATGCAAGTATACTATGGAGCTCATCCTTTTTCAACTTATCCAAATCTTTAGCTTCCTCAATAGCATAAATATTTTCACTAAATCTATTAGGAAGAGATCTTAAAATCTTATCACAAATATCATTTTCAGCAAGCTCAAGACCTAAGTCTTTCATGGAGTTAACAACCTCATCCATACGAAGCATGTAATCACTAATCTTTTCATCATCATTCATCTTGAGTTGTTCAAACATACCTTTGAAGTGTCTTAACTTGGCCTTTCTGACATTTGTATCACCTGTATGAACCACCTTCAACTAATTCCACATTTCACTAACTGTCTTACAGTGAATCACTTTGGTGAGATCTACTTTCTGTAAGCCTTTTAGGATTGCATTCATTGCTTTTGAATTGTTGTGATGTAGGAGCCTTTCTTATTTAGTATTAGGACAATTTTTAGGAATAGTGTACTCATCTTCAATCACTTCCCAAACCTCATTCCCAATTGCCATTAGATGAACCTTCATCCTTGCACTCTAAAGACCAAAATCTGACCCATCAAGAATAGGTGCTGCATTGCCACTTAAATGATCCATTGTGTTCTTTACTAGCTTTTCCTTCAAGCTGTTAAACTTTCTAAAGGAACCTGCTCTGATACCAATTGAAGAACACAAGCTTATACTGAGAGGGGGGAGGTGAACAGTATAAGACCTATTTTTACTTTTTCCATTATACTTCAAAACAGTAAAGCAATATACCCAAAGCAATATCAAAGAAATGCACAATATCATCCACAAAGTGACACCAATTTTAACGTGGTTCACCTAGAATGGTTGGGCTATTTCCACAAAAATTTTCTCTAAAATTTATCTCAAATTTCTTTGGGAATCCTTCCCAATTACAATGTTTATGAGCCTCGGCCCAAAGGAGATACCTTCCCCCAATCAAAATTTATGAGCCTCTGCTCAAAGGAGATACCTTCCCCCAATCAAAATTTATGAGCCTCTACTCAAAGGAGATACCTTCCCCCAATTAGAATTTATGAGCCTCTACTCAAAGGAGATACCTTCCCCTCTGCTCTAGAAATGATCCCTCAGAAGATCAACTACCTCTACCTCTTGCCAACACGTGGAACTCCTTTCCATAGAAGACCTCCTATCCTCAATGCTTATCCTAAGAGACCTCTGCCTTCTATGATCACGTCCACAATAGCTCAGCAACCTATACCAAACATAGTCAGTCGGTCTAGTACAAGTCTTCCTTTGTCTATCAGATCTGTCCAACTCTTGAACAAATCAATCCTATGCATACAAGCCTTCTCAAAGACTTGCCAAATCTATCCTCAGGTTCTTCTCATAGAACCAGTGCACCTTTGTCCTCAAGTTCTCTGACAGAACTATCAAACTCAGCACACAAGTCCTCTACTAGGACCTGTCCAAATCTGCTCACAAGTCCCCACCGGAACCTGTCCAAAACTACTCACAAGTCCCCATCGAAACCTATCCAAAACTGCTCACAAGTCCCCACCAGAACCTGTCCAAAAACCGCTCACAAGTCCCCACCGAAACCTGTACAAAAACTCAACAAGCTCACCAAGAAAAACTTTCTTAGTAGGAAATCACAAAGTGAATTGTTAGAGACCCAATGTGATTTTTCAAACTCATAGAAGCATAAAGAGAATTTTTAGAGACTCAATATGTTCTATACTCAAATCCCAATATCAAAACTCAACTCAAATCAACTCAACTCAATCTCAATCTCAAATCTAAAAACTCAACTCAATATCTGAAATGGATAGGATAGAATGCTTTCTTTCAAGAACATGAAACCCCAACAATTGCCAACTATGCAAAGAATCACATAACAATGATACTCATGTTCTTTTCACCATCAATTAGGGCTTCAACAACAATGCTCATCAAACAAGGTTTAGTCAACACCATTCAACTCAAAACACAACCTTGAAGCATTTCACAATCAACATCAAAAAAGGAAACAAGTAGAACTCCTTTTCTCTCCAACATTGTTTGAACAAAAAGCATCCACCAACTCAAATATCAATAGCACAAAAAAACTTTTCAAATCATCAACAAAGAAGTAAGCCCAACACTTTAACCAAGTAAAGAATAGCTTGATTATAACCAATTTAATGAAAGCTAATGTCAATCTCAAAGCTGCCCACTTGAGGTTTCACAACTTCACACAAGAAGCAATTCTAACCTTAAAACATCATGCTTTTATTTCCATAATCAACCAAAAGCACTCTCAACATTACAAGAAATATTTATCCCTTATACACCTTATTTCTCCCTTATAGTCTTATCAACAATAAACTTTATCTCTCATAAGAATGCAATAAGATAATGCAAACAACACTTTCAAAAGAATATTTTATCAAAATAAAGCAAGCTTCAAACTCCTTATAACTCCTAAGCTATTTTTCTCTCTAATAAACTTCCTCCATCCGCAAAATACACTAGCAAAAATTAATTTCAAAAATACCTTGGCCAACACCAAAAATCACGCTATGGAGAAATTGTGCACGAACTCTAACACCACCCACTGTGTCCACTTCAATGAAGAAAAACCCTTTCACGTTATTCGAATGCAAAACCTCCCATTCGAGTAGCGCACCAATAGCCTAGCCGCTACCGATGCACCAAAGGCGTCCGGTGAGGTTTAAACCTCACTCTATTTCCCTTGTACCTTTTGCACTAGGGCTAAAATAAACAACAGGCCTCCCTGTCTTCTGATGCAAACGACGACAACGAAACCTTACGACGGATATCCGAACAGCGGATCACGAAATCTCAGCGAGGAAGAAATCGAACATCAGATCATGAATTCACAGTGAGCAACACTTTTCAAAAATATGGATAGGATGATCTTTGATTTTCATCATGGGAGATTTATATGCATATTTCCCATAAACTCTTGACATCGACGAGGAGTTTAACACGTCGACGGAGGTCTTGGCTAGCGCCCACAATCTTAGAACATAGCACCATTAAAGTTAAGACATTTGCGCCATGGGTTAGGAGAACCCAATGCAAACAAATATTTATTTAAAAATAATTAAAAGGAACCTTAACAAGGTTTTTAATTATTTAAATAAATACTTCCTCCTGGACCCAAATGCATTAAACTAATGCATCCACCCGTAATCTTTAAGCCTGCCAACTTGGGGTTTACAAAAGACCTTTGAAACTGTCATGCCGTAACCTTCATCAAAAAAAATTGTTTGACATCAAATCAAATTCCTTCAAGAGCTTCTTGACATCAATGACAACTTATACACTTGAGCAAAGGTAATGTACCCAAAGTACCCAAAATTGCCAACAAGCATGTATTTTTGTAGGGTATTGTGAATCGACCAAAGGGTATATATTGTACAATCCCAAGACACATAAAATAATTATCTCCAGGGATGTAATTTTTGATGAAGGGGGAGAATGGGGTCATAAAAAATTTGTTGATATAGACTCTAATTCAAAAATTTCCACATTTGTACACCCCAAGAAAAGTAGTGGAAATAGTTCCCCTCCACAAAGTCCACATCAGGAATCTTCATCAAGTACATCAAGTGGTACACCAAGTCCAAGAGGGACTCCTTTGTTGGCACCCCCAAACTCTCTGAAATGATTTCATAGATCTGTAAGCACTCCAAGTCCGATGGATATTGATCCAGTTTCTCAAAGGAAAGAGATAAATAGAGGAAAGCGCATACTACAGAGTCATCCATATTCTCAAATTTTGGATAGGAATTTCCAACAAAGATACACTAGGAGTCAAGCTAGTGAGATGGATGATATTTTGTCAAGACTTGAAAATCTTCAAATGTCAGGAGATGATGAGTCTCATGAACCAAGGGGTGATGTAGTCAATTATGCTTTGTTGGTCTGCTGCACAACTAGAACCATCTAGCTATGAAAAAGCATGTACTGAAAGTATATGGCAAGATGCCATGGAAGAGGAAATATCCTCAATTAAAAAGAATGATATTTGGGAGCTTGTGAAGCTTCCCAAGGGAAAAAAATGTGTTGGATGTAAATGGGTCTATAAGACCAAATTCAATTTTGATGGAAGCATTGAAAGGCACAAGGCAAGATTAGTAGCTAAGGGTTTTACTCAAAAATATGGAATAGATTATGAGGAAACCTTTGCTCCAGTTGCTCGACAAGAAACAATCGAAACTGTTCTTTCCTTGGTAGCCCATAAAGGATGGAACATTCAACACATGGATGTGAAAAGTACATTTTTAAATGGATACCTGATATAAGAGGTGTATGTTCAACAACCTCAAGGTTTCCAAGAACAAGGAAAAGAGAACCTTGTTTATAAATTGAAAAAAGCACTTTATGGCCTCAAGCAAGCACCACGAGTGTGGTACTCACGAATTGACGGCTATTTTAGCGAGTATGGTTTCAAAAAAAGCAAGAGTGAACCAACTCTATACTACCTGAATAATGGAGTAGATATCCTCATAGTTTGTTTATATGTGGATGATCTAATATTTATGGGTAGTAATAATAAAATGAATATGGAGTTCAAAAACTCCATGATGAATCATTTTGAGATGAAGGATCTCGGATTAATGAGATACTTCCTAAGAATGGAAGTACATCAATCAAAGAATGGGATCTTCATATGTCAACAGAAATATGCTCATGACATGATCAATAAATTTGCTATGCAGCAGTGCAAATCAGTTGCAACACCAATAGGACATGGAATTTAGCTAAGCAAAGATGATGGAGCACCAAAAGTTGACATGACCAATTTTAGAAGCATGGTTGGGAGTTTAATGTTTCTCACCAAAACTAGGCCAGATATACAGTATGTTGTTTCTCTAGTATCAAGGTTTATGGCATGCCCATCCGAGCTGCATCTTCAAGCAACCAAATGAATTTTACGATATGTAAAAGGTACATTGGATTTTGGAATCCATTACCACAAGTCTAACTCTATGAAGTTAGTTGGTTATAGTGACAACGATTGGGGCAGTAATATAGATGACATAAAATCTACATCAGGGAACTGTTTTAGTCTAGGTTCAGGACTAATAACTTGGAGTTCCAAGAAGCAATCTGTTGTAGCATTATCATCTATAGAAGCTGAGTATATAGCCATTACCCATGCTAGTACTCAAATCCTCTAGTTGAGGAAAATCCTTGAAGAGATTGGAAAAAAACAAATTGGTCCAACCAAACTGAATTGTGATAATATTAGTGCCATACAATTGGCATATAATCCGATCCACCACAAAAGGTCAAAACATTTTGATATGAAGTATCACTTCATAAGAGATATAGTGGAATAGCAGATAGTTGAGCTTCAATACTGCAGCACTTTGGATAATCTAGCAGACATCTTCACCAAAGGCATGGCTAAAGATCAATTTATAAATTTGAGAGACTGTATAGTCAGTCCTCTCAACTTTAAGGGGGAGAATTTTGGAAAATTACCATTGGTAAAAGGTTAAAAAGAGTATTTTACTTTGGGTAAGTTTACTTACCTTTTACCTTACCTGGACGGCAGTTGGACGGCAGCATCTTTAGGTGGCAAGAGAATTTTAATTTAATTTCTTCTCCCTTCCCTTAACTTCTCCTATTCCCCCTTTTCTCTAGTATGGTTATTTTGTGTTTATTTAAATCATTTGTAACCTAATTTCAAGTGAATGGTTAATGCATATTTTACCTTTGCATCGAATAGCTCACCTCTCACATTAACTGCTTCTGATAGACGCGGTTAGCAAACTGCAATAAATGCTTCCAATTCTCATAGTGGAAAGATGTAAAATGATAAATTAAAAATACCAGTGAGACCAAATAAGCTCAAAAATTCAAAAATTAACAAAAAAATTCAAATAAATCAAAAGCCAAATGCGCCTTGTATCTAGTTATTTACCCTATACACTTGGAAATTGTAGCGACTTGTGATCCATGCAATCCGCCAAGATGAATAAACTACCATAAGGAAATTTGGGGCAAATTAGTCATCGCTGAATTGATATGATTCATTTCAATCCCTAAGAAGGCCTACACAGCCGGATTTCTCCATGAGAACGAGATATTCATGATAATTCTTCTATGACATTTTCAGTAGATCATCGAACAAAATGATTCAACATATGCCTAATTGGAATTGTTATCATTTTTATTTCCTAAGAAGGCCTTCATGGCTTGACCACTCCATGTGATAGAAATATACAATTACTCTTAACAGTTGCAATCATAGCTGATTAGGCCTTGCCAAGTATCAAATGCTAAATCTTTAAATTTGTTCAAGATCATTCATAGTGGTCAAGTGACTCATTGCTTCATTTAATGTCATTACCCTCAGTGACACCTCACTTGAGGGGGTAGTCATAATATCAAATCATAATCAAAATCAATAGAATATCCCTTGATCTTGTCAAAATTGCATTCGTCCTTGCAAATCATTGCTAACGACTATCATAAGATTACCCTTCTACTGGGAAAAAAAGCATATATGACAATTAGTTTGTAGCTCTCCTCCTTTCGGTTATATAGGCTTAACTCCTATTGTAGCACCAAAGCTACACAAATATCTGATTATGAGTGCAAACTCTTTCAAATTTAAGTCTTCCATCCAATTGGAAGCAATGATTCTAGGATGTGCATCCTTTTCTTGGACCTGGGGCATCTAATGTTGATCAGATCAATGATCATCATCCAACCTACGACATCGTTTTAGGAGGTCTAGTTTTTCTTAGTGTTGTTCAAAATCATAATGCATCTCAAAAGGGGCATTTGTAGACACCTAAAATGCATCATGTCAAGGCGACTACTCATATGGGACATCCTACAAGATCATATGGAATACCTTGGGAAGATTCCAAGGTATAACAATGGTTTTTGCCACTCATTTGGGCACCTTTGCCTAGTCAGTGCTAACCACTGATGAAACCCATGGTTAGCAGAGCTCACCGCACTTGTCAACCATGGTCAGGAATCAGAGTCAGTTGGCCTTTGACCAATTCAAATTTGGTTCAAACGACCAATTGGTTGTAGATTGGAGCGGTTTGAGTGAGGAAGGTTCTAGATCCTTCCATCCAACAAGCTCAACCACCCAATATTGTTCTTGGTTTCCTCATGAAGCCACCCCTAGCCCTGGGCCATTGCTATAAAATCCCCCTTCAAATTAGGGAAAAGTCTGGAGAAACTTTTAATTGAATGTAGTGAAGCCATGTCAAATTGCATACTCATTTGCATGCATTGATAGAAGCCCTTTTACTACCCAATTGGAAACCACATTGCTATGGATATCCTAGGATGTTGGGAGATCCAACAAATGCTAATCCATGAAATACATGCACTTATTGAGCAATTCAACCATAAAATTTGTCAAAGGACACAATAGCAACCCTTGATCATCAATTCCTTAAGGAGAATTGAATATTGGACACCAAATTGAGAGGGTAAGAGTGTTGCATGCTTAGCCGCAACTATCAGCAATTATGAACAATGCTCACAATGAATCAGACCCATGGTCAGGTTGTCATATTTAGTTCCCTTGATCTTAGTAGTAGGATTTATCTTAATTGCATTAGAATAGCTATATTTCATGTTAATTAGCTTTTATGGAGACTTTGACTGGTGTAATTAGGAGTTTATAGTCATTTTACTTTGCTTTGCAATTATACTACTAATGGATCTTTCCATGCTTCCATGCTTTCAATTTTGTAATTAGGCCATTATATAGATGGATCTGCTTTATTTTACATGTTTTGTAGCAATATTTACATGTTTTGCATAGCTTTAGTATCTTTCTTGCAATTTATTGATTATTGCTAATCATGACATCTTTTTATGCAAATACCCTTTAAAAGCCTCATCAAGAGAGGCCTCCTTTGTTTCTAATGTTTATTGTTGTTTATTGCATGTAGGATCAACGGGATTTTGGTATGCAAGGCAAAAAATACTTCTAATCATGGATAAGAAGGTCATCGACACCTTGGAGTAGTTCATGTCCATTTAGAAAGTCTACGTATTGCACCTACCCCATTGGGGATTTCAAATTGTATTAATTGTATCAACATTTAGGTGACCCTAAGAGGGGCATGATTGTAACCGAGATTTGACTCAAGATTAATAGAAGAAACATTCACTTTTTTGTCATATGCAATCTTGTTTCCTATTTCATGCTTTAATTATTGATTTAAATTAATGTATCAATAGGTGTATGCTTTCTAGGTTGGTGTAGGTTGCCTTATCCAAATACATGCATGGAAATGCATGGTAATTGGTCTTCACTCCCTCTGGTAAATCTTGTCTCCCAAGCATCATGGTTACATCTCCCCTAGGGAACAACCATGGATGTTGTGCATGGATGTGTGCTATCTACCTCATGCAATCCTCATTGCACACCCATTCCATGATATTTTCTAATTCAGTGAAGGTTTGCTCCCTCCACTGTTTCAACTGCCCAATGCCACCAATGCAAAACTATAACCTAGCATTGGAAAATATTTCACTGGCCTATCAAAAGAAGTGCTCCACCTGCTCATCAATATTTTCACCTTCATCCCCTGAAATCTCAAAGTGAGGTACTTCCACTAGAAATCTTGTACAAAGCTCTATAGTATTATCCTGTGGTGGGGTCTATCCTTCTTCTTCTACCTATGGATTTGAACTTCCTCCAACTTCCTTGATCATACTAGTTACTTTCTCTTCTTGTAGTGGAATGTGCGCTATTGTCTTACTTGTCTCTCCTTTTCTTGGTGATTTTATCTCCTCAACATTGATGATTTCCTTTGGATATTGTTGCTCTTTCATCGGTACTTGGACTTCCTCTTGCGGATTAGGTAAGTCCTCCTATTGCTTTGCTATCAACCCTTCCACTTGTGGGTTCGATTGCACTCCCCTTAGGGTTGCAACTGTCTAGTCAGGAGCAATCTCCTCCTATGGTGGTTGTGTACTTGTCTGCTCTTTATGGCTATTACCACCTCTCATCACAATATTTATCTTCTTTTTCCCCTTGGGCTCCTCCAATGGAACTACCACCACTGCTTTTGCTTTTGGAGTTCTGGTGGTACCATTGTCTTTTCAGCCAAATATCTAGATGAATCCAAAAAATTAAAATCAGAGGTCTAGAGCAATATCGGAGATCCCATTGCTCTTCCTACTATCTCCCAGACCTTGGTATATTAAAATTTAGTAAATCCAACCCCTCTAAGTTAGAGTACCCTTCCTCTGGTACCAGCTCAGGTTGCTCTTTCTGCACAAGCTTCTTCTATTTCTCTTATTGCCTACATGTTTGAATCCTTATAGGGTTGGTTTCATTGTTCCACCTTCTCCTCCTCTTCAAAAGAGATAGGCTACTCCCATAGTTGTTGGACTTGTGCCTGTTGTTCCAAGGTAGGTTCCAACTATCTTCTTCTCTTCCTCCATGGATGAACATCTTCATTAGATGCAATCTCAGCCTCTTCCTACATCAGAGGTATTGGTTGCTTTGTGCTCTTCTTGGCCTTCGATTTCTTTGGAGTTACCTTCGATAAGGGCACAATATTTTCCCATCATAGTATGGTAGGATGATATGATGACAATTCCCGTGGTTGGGTCCTACCAAGAAAGGGAATACCCATTCCAGATACTACATCTAATAAAAGTGCAATGGCATGAAAGGTCATTGTGAACATCTTCCTCCTAATTGTGAGAAACTGCTATATCCATTCCTGTAATATATTCCCCAATCATACTTCATGCCATTGTAAACACCTTCCACATATTGTGCCATCTAGATTGGTATTTTTGAAGCTCACGATTCTCCAGACAGATGGGCCATGATAACATTCATTGCACATGCCAACTCATTAGTCTTCAACTAGATCTATTTAATTCCATAGGTTCCAAAACCAAAAATCTTGGCTGCCACAGGTGACTTCACAGATGTGAGTGTCGTAATCAACCTATGAGTCTCAATCGGATCTACTATCTTCTTCAAAACTAGAGCTCCATTCCTAGGCAATCTGAATGTTTATCAAAATTCCTCTACTAAAAACTCCACTTTGACATACCTATTACCCACTCTCACAACAATGTGATTCTCAATGGGTACATAAGACTGGAGAATTTATAGCAAGTATTCATTGAAGAATACTTTATCTTGTGGTGGGATTTATGCTATAGTACTCACTCCGACCTTCCTCAAAACATGCTTCAATGGATGATTAGCCTCATTATTTTCCCACCATTTTCTACAAAAATCTATTGTTGGCTGCCCAAAAATGATATCCTTGATATCCACTTGCTCCTCCTCTATTTCACTGGGCAGTTCTTCCTATTCTTTCGGAGTCCTCTCTCGATGAACTTCACTGCAAAGTTCCCTTCTATGTGCCCTGGGTGGCTCCATATCCTCCCTTATATATTGTAGTGATGCACCTCCTCTACCACCATGCCAATATCTTTGACCCCTCCATGGCCTACATCCTCTCCCTCTCCAAGGATGATTACCATGCCTCCCATGCGACTGAAATTGACATCCTTGGTCTTGAATGGGGTAAACTAAGGGAGATCTCCTAGGTCATGATTCTCTCTAGTGTAGTGGTCCTGGTGATATTTCTACCCTAGATGCTGCAATGCAATCAGAATGAGCTCAAGATTCTCGCTTGGAGCTCATACTTCTACCATCACTGAGTGGAAACCTCGTTCGCACACTCTTTGGTCAATTTGGCAATTCAAGACAACTCTGCACAAAATCACTCCAAAATTCCATATGACTACTTCCAAAATGTACAAGGGCTATCAGGATCATACAAGACCTCAAAAAATCATACATGTACATTTTCAAATCATACAACCCTTGCTAGATCATACAACTCCAACTAGATTTATTCAATCACACCCGATTTCGTACAAATGTAGCAAATCATACAACTAGGGTTTCAAATCATACAATATCGAATTGAAATCATACAAAATATTATAAAATTTTAGAGGGGAACCTCCCTTCCATATAACCTCATAAAAATCCATACAACTTCTGTACAACCTTATCAAAATCCATACAACTACAAAACAATTTGTACAATCTCTTCAAAATTACACAAATCGGGTCTTTAGGAGCTTTGTAATCATACAAAGTACTTCAAAATAGTACATACGACACTAAAAAATATCACTTGGCTAAAAACCCTCATTTTTTTCAAACTGGTATGATTTATGTGAAACCCATTTGTCGAAAGCATGCAATCTTCCTTTCTGATGCAATTTCGGTGCAATTTATGCAATTTTCCCTTCACTTGGTGCAATCTTCTTCCAAAATAAATTTTCTTGGTAGTATGGTAGTGTTGTATAGCTATATTCTCCTACTTGTTCACACATGCAAACTTAAAAAAATATTTTCATGCTTTTATGGTTGATTTCTGTACTAGGGTTTGCTACTTTTGCCTCCTTGCAATTCCACATTTCCCTATTTTTGGAAAAATCAAACCCTAGCCCTAATTTTTCTGCAATAAGGGTTTCCTTGGGCGCTTTCTCTCCTCAAAACCTCATTTGTACAATAGCTTTTCTCCACCTACAACACTATTTCTAAAAACTTAGCTTTTTTTGGAGTAAAAACCCTAATTTTGGTAGCTTTTTCCTCCAATCAGGTTGCTTTTTCGAAAACAAAAATTCTTATGGTGCAGATTTAAAATGGGTCATGAAAATTGTAGCAATGTGGTGAATTTCAACCACCCATATGAAAAATTATCTCCAATTGCACCCTTTCTACCTCCAAATTCTCCGAATTCTAGTGTTGCATGTGTACGATCTACAAGTGGGGAAAGAAAATTCTGCATGGTGCCTTGCTTTATATAATTTTTAAACCCTAACATCTTAATGCATGAAATTTTGCCACCTTAGCCTCCTTTGCATGTGGTTTTGTCCTTTTGTATGGATGATTGACAACTCGTCACTCTTGTGCATGCGATTTTGTCCTTTTCTTATTTTTATCCTTTTCTTTGCCTCTTTTATTTCTTTTTCTTTTCTTTTCTTCCTTTTTCCGTAGATGGGGTCACCATTTTCCCGATTTTCAACCACCCCTCCATCTTAATTGCGTCCCGAGGGATTTTCACAATTAAGATATTTTTCTCTTTTTCTTATTTATTTATTTTTCCAGAGGGGGCCATCGTTTCTGGTTTTCAACCACCCTTTATCTTAATTGCGTCCCGAAGGATTTTTACAATTAAGATATTTTTCTATTTTTTCATTAATATTTTGACACTTACCATCATGGGAATCGTACAGTGACATTCACTTGCATGATCCCTTCTATTGACTCGTCAGTTGGGTTTCCCACTTCTACATTATGAGTAATCGCATCATTGGGTGCCAATCGACCATTTGTTTGATCTCTTTCTCTTTGATTGCCATGTGTACAATTTGGAATCATGCAATTACAATTTGTAGGACTTCCTCTTGGTAATCCTTCATTCTATCATTCTGGTGGTTGATCATGAGGAAGGGGTGCTCTTACTTGTCTACTATCATTTGAGCGACTCCTTCACCTATCTCCTCGTATCAATTCAGCTTCCAAGCTTGGTGAATGAGTCCTTTGTAGTCCTTGACTCCTTTCATCAATGAAGCATACTCTTCCCCTATCGGCAAGTCCTCTTCCTTGCATATGTCTTCCATGACCTAATCCTCTTGACATAGGACCTCTTCAAATATTAAATGGAACTTCCCTCTCCTAGGGAAATCCTCTTCTAGTTTCAACTCTTCTAGGTCCTTGTCTAGATCAATGGGGGTCATCCCCATGGTTGTCTTCCTCTGAGGTTTGGTACAATCCCTCTCAACCAGGGGATACCTTGTAGGTTCCTTGTCCAATTCAAATAGGCCAATGGTGTGTCTCTCGGCCATCTAGGAGTAGGGGGTTGAATCCTCCCTCATCCTCTACCTCCTCTAGGTGGAATATCTCCTCTACCCCTTCCAATATTCAGTGGGTGTACTCCTCCTCTACGACCTCGCTACTGTCTTGGGGGTTCTTGTTGGTTCCTTTCTAGGGTTATATCCACCAATTCTATGTTGGCCAAGTGACCTTCATTTCTTTGTGTTCCAGGTGACAACTATCGTAGTGCTTGCATTCGATGATCTATGCGTACTAGTCGGCATGTCCATCACCTTTCCTCCCAATATCATTGTGGAGACACATTTGCCAAAGTTTCCCTATATGGTTTCAAAAAATTAGATTCAAAACTAGAATCATTATGGTCATCATCCCTTTGTTTGGACCAATTTACTAGAAAGTTCATTAATCTTTGAAGTCTCTGCACTTCTCTCCTTTGTCGCCTCAACTATCGATAGGCTATTGCGTAGGTCTCAAGGTCAAGTTGAACATGAGGTACCTATGTTTGCCTTAAGAAGTCATCATCACCACTATCGGAACTCTCGTCTCTTACTAGCCAAGGCAACTCTCCATCACTGGATTCACTTGAATCCTCATGTACATTACCTTGTGGTCTAGGTGTTGTAATGTCTTCTTCAATGTCTCACCAAGTTATCTCCTCATCTTCTTCTACCATTGATGGGTCATTGGGCATCCCATGAGGTGCTATTTGTGAGTTTTCTCCCCTACTAGTACTTGCACCATCATGGCGTGAACTACTCACTTGTGGTGTCATCTCATGTTCTTTTCCTTTACCTTCTAATTCTTGTGACCTCACTACCCTTTGTTCATCCATCATTTGCATCATCTCATCCAAGTCTTGGATAGTTTGTTCACGAAGTCTTGTAGTGTGACCCTACAACGTTTCATACTCCTCTTGCAACTATTGGATCTGATGTCACATCCTTTGCTGCAATAGTCCAATCTAAGCTAACGGAGAGAATTTTATGAGCTCTTCCTCCATAGTGTCACCTCCTATCCCTTCTAGAGCTTCCATATCAAAATTATCTATCCTATCTGCATATCAAACCGTTAGTCACATTCTTCATCGATATTCTAATGGTTGGGGTAATTCTCTATACTCCAACTATGGATACACCATTCCTTGTTCTTATAGATTCCTTCTCTCACTTGGAGGAATCCCTTCTTCATCTTCTTCCTCAATCCTTTCAATCCCATCTATGAACCTTACATGTACTCGCATCCTTCTTCTCTCATCGGGTCGAGGTACCAACTCTTGTTGTTCGATAATTGGTCTTGCCTCCTCCCCTTCTATGAATAGGCATGTGAGTCCCATGTCAAGGTCCTCCCATGGTGGACCTTGAATTCTACTTTCTATTCATCGGACTGAGCTTGTTGTCTTCGTTCAACTTCTTCTGAAGTGATAAACAGACATTGTACTTTATATGGCTTCAACTTCGAACCATTTATAGTATCTAGCACTTCTATCCCATTCAAGTTCTACAGTTTAACTACCCCATTGTCCCTCACTTCTACAACTCAAAAGGGACCAAGCCACAAGGTTTTTAACTTACCCAACTTGATTTCTCATTTCCCATTAAACTTTAGAACTAAGTCACCTTGCTTAAGTTCTAATTTTTGAAGGTGCTTGTCATGCCACAACTTCCTTCTCTTATAGGCCACTTCGATCACCCATTGTGCCATGACTCTTCTCTCATCCAGCTTGATTAGTGTCGTTAGTCTTTCCTCTAGACTCTCTTGGTCACCTAAGTGATGCTCCATAACTACCCATAAACTAGGTACCAAGAACTCTACTAGCACTACTACCTCTTGACCATACATTAGCTAAAATGGTGTATGGTCTATCATTGGCTTAAAGGTAGTTCGATATACCCAAAGAATAGATGGTAACCTTTCTTCCAATCTACTCCCTCTATTCCATAGGTTTTATACAAGGTTGACACTAATACCTTGTTAGTCACTTTCGCTTACCCATTAGCTCTAGGGTAATATGGACTAGACAAGGAGTGCCAAATTCTAAAATCAGTCATCAGCTTTTTGATGATCTCATTCACAAAGTGACCTCCTCGATCACTCATTATTTGTAGTGGAATACCGAATCTTGTAATTACTTGCTCATACAAGAATCGTGTTGTACTTTTTATTGAGTTATCTAGTAGTGCTCTTGCCTCAACCCATTTTGTTAGGTATTCAGTGGCTACCATGATATATCGACACTTTCACCTATGAGTGGTTCTTAGTGGTCCAACAAAGTCCAACCCCCATATCTCAAATAGTTCTTGGGGTTGTGATGGGTGTAATGGCATAAAGTCTCTTCGTACTAGCTTCTCTGCTCTTTGGCAAGTATCACATGCTCTTACATATTCCTTTGCATCATTATACAATGTGGGCCACCATAATCCTGCTAAGAGTACTTTTCGAGTAGTGGCATCAGGCCCCATGTGTCCTCCTACCAATCCTTCATGAGCTTCTTTCAATGTTGCTTTAATTTCCTCATCCATTACACATCTTCGTAGGATACCATCAATACCCATTTTGTACAATAATCCCGCTATCAACTGGAAAGGTGTTGACTTTATGATTACTTTCTTCTTTTTTATTGTCATCAATTCTTGTGGCAACTCTCCTATGGATAGGTATTGTCCAATCAACTTGTACCAGGATGGAACAACATTGATTGCAAATAATTGAGCATCAAGGAATTCATCTGGAATCCCCACTCTTGCAGGTTCTCCTGATCGTATTCGAGATAACTAGTCTGCAATCACATGCTTCTTACCAGGTCACACTACTACTCAAAATATGAATTCTTGTAAAGTGACGAGCCACTTGTTGACCCATCCTTGTATAACTAGCTTATTTATTAAGTACAACAAAGCTTGATGATCTACGTAGAAGGAAAAGTGGTTCACCAATAGGTAATGCCTAAACTTCTGCATAACATATACCATCCCTAGAGCTTCTCACTCTATTGTACTATAATTTCTCTCTACCCGTGACAATAGGTGACTTGCAAAAAATATAGGCTGATCTAGCCTAAACTATCCCTCTTGTGCCAATGCACATCCAACCACAAAGTTTGAGGTATCAATATGGACATGGAATTCCTTATCCCAATTAGGGAACACCAGAATGGGACTACTGACCAGCTTAGCCTTTAACTCCTCAAAGGCTCCTTGGTGCTCCTCCATCCATATGAAGGGAATATTCTTCTTAGTTAAAGAATCCAATGGGTAGGACACGTGCGCATAATTCTTGATAAACCTTCGATAGTATCCCATGGATCCAAGGAAGGTTTTTAAAGAGCTCACATCATATGGCTCCTCCATGTGTAATATAACATGGATTTTGTTAGGATCGGTCTTCAACCCCTCGCTACACACTATATGTCCCAAAAGTTTCCCATAAGGTACCATCAAAAAATACTTTGCTAGATTTAGGGAGATTTGTGCATTCCTACACCTTCTCATGCATTCACTGAGGCTAGGTAAATGATATTTGATCTTACCATAAATGGACCAATCATCCAAAAATACCTTAAAATTTCCTGTGGCCAATTGATCAAAGATATATAGAATAATATGCTGAAATGTGGTTGGGGCGTTACATAGCCCAAATGGCATTCGATTATATGCATAGATGCCATTCTCCACAATGAATGTGGTCTTCAACTTATCCTCCTCGGTGATACTTATTTGGTTGTACCCAGAGAACCCATCCAGGAATGAATAAATTTCATGTCCTACGACCTCTTCTAGAATTGAGTCTATGAAGGGAATAGGGAAGGGATCTTTGATCGTCACTACGTTCAAACTCCTAAAATCTATGCATATTCGGATCTTATCCACTTCCTTCTTTAGGGTGACCACAATAGGTGAAACCTAGTCACTAGTAGTGACTCTAAAAATGATGCCTACCTCTAACATATTTTCAATCTCTGCATTTACCAATGTGACATACTTAGGGTTCATCCTATATGGTCTTCTTCTCACTGGTTGTGCCCCAGGAATTAGCATGATCTTGTGGACACATAAATCTGGTGGTACCCCCTTCAGGTCCTTATACATCCATGCAAAGACATCCTTGTACTCCAAGAATATCTTGAAAGTTGTTACTTTCAATACTGGGTTCCAGTCATCGCCATAGTGGATCATCCTAGGCTCTTCCTCTGTTCCTAGATTTACATCCACTATCCGAGGTCCTTCATACTTAATGTTTGTAGGCTCTATCACTACCTTTTCCACATTCATAGGATGCACTGGTCTTGCATCAATTTTAGCATCTCCCACTGTATATTCTGCAAATATTTTAGGGAATGTCCATTTCTCCTCTTCCTCTTTCTTTGGTTCCGAGCTGACCTTCATCTCATCTTGTTTTTTGTGGTCTCCTCTGTATCAATATAGAGGCAGGTGGGCTAAAAAACCTCGTACTCCTCCATTTTCCAATGGAGAAGTCCACTATTAGATCAAGCTTCATCTTCACTATAGTCCTCTAGGTACAACATCCCTTCTTCATTAGGCTCATACCCCTCTTCACCAAAAGAACTGCCTGACTCATCAGTCATGGCCACATCCTCACTGATCCTCTGGTTATTCAAATTGATCATATATTTATGCTATCCCTTCTTGAAGGTGATATGATATTTTCCCTAGTTGTGATTAACTTTGGCTATTCTTAGCCATCCTCTCCCCAACAAAGCATCGTATGTTGGCTTTTGCATTGTAATCACAATGAAATCCAAGACAAATTCTTGGTCAGCTATTTTAACTTATTGTGTAGTTAAGACACCCTTTGTCTCTATTCCATACTGGTCAGCACCATATAATTGGAAGCTAGGTGCCCATAATGATGGAGCACCAATTTCTCACCAAGTCTTCTCAGGTAGCACATTAACACTGGATCCTCCATCCATAATGACTTGTGTCAACTTGTGCCCCAAGATCTCCATATGGACTAATGCGGGTTTCTTCCCAACATCAATCATCAATATGGTAGGGTCCATAAAGTAATTATTTTGTTCCTCTTCCTTGATTGGTTGGCTTTCTACCTCCATCACCTTATGAGGCTTTATGTCTTCCACCATCGCTTTATGCAATGATGGGATGGCTTCTAGCAAACTTGCCATCTTAATTTTGATAGTCGTATTCAAAACTTGTGCTACCATATTTTGCACAACTACTTTGTCTTCTGATGGTTTCTTTAACTCTTTTTCTCCCGCTAGTCTCAATTATTTTGCCTTCTTTTCTTCTTCCTCAAGTACCCTCTTCGCTACTTGCCATCGCTTCTTTTCTTTGGTAGGTTTAGGATACTTGTCCTTCCTAGCCTGATTCCTTGTCATGGCTAGTACTTCTTTGGTCTCCTCACTAACTGGAGGTACCTCTATGTCCAAAAAGTTTACGTTCTATGGGTTACTAGAACTCGCCTGCTTTGGACAATTCACTTCTTTGTGGTTCCCTGGACCACACCATCTACACATGTGTGTAGTATTTATCTATTGTGTCTCCTATTTCTAGGGTGATGGATAGTTCTTCATAAAATACCCCCACTCCTAGCAATTGTGACATTGTATGATTGGTCTTCCATTTGAATCATACTGCAAGTGGCTCTGTCCTCCTTGTTGGTTGCCTTGATACTATCTTCCCCCTCTACGGCTATTCCTATAACCACCATTGGTGGCTTGTTGGCCACTCCCTTGAGGTTTTGGTTTCTCCTCCTATTCTTGGATAGAGAGAACCTATGGGTGCACCTTTGCATTAAATGGACACTGTATCACTTCATGTCCAAGTACATTGCAAATGTGGCAATAATCATTATGAGGACAAGTCACATTCATGTGACCTTCAGACTTACAATCTATACACCAAATATCCTTTCGATCTTGCTTGAATTTACCTTTCACCTCTTTAATTAATTTATCAAATTCCTTCCAAAATTATTGTACCATCTATTGGATTGTATCATCTTCCTCACTATCTGAATCATCGCATCTCACATGTGTTATCATCCCAATGATTATTTGTTTAGCCTCACTTTCAAAATTCTTTGCATTCTCCAAGGCTTCTTCATATGTGGAAGATGGAACTACCTTCATATTTTTCTTATATCTGGGTAACAACCCATCTACAAACCATATTTTTACTAGCACATCTACTAAAGGTATTTGCATCTTATCCACCAACTACTTCAATCAATGATTGTATGACTTCACATCTTCATCAACTTTCTGCTTAGTGGTGCAAAGTTTAGTTACGATATCTCCATCATCCTTCAAAGGGTGAAATTCCTCAATGAATGCATCTTTCATTGTATTCCAAGCCTAGAAATTTGGTGTATTCTACCTTTTCAAGTACCAATCTATGGCAAGTCCTCGTAATGTGGTAGGAAATAGATGCAACCATTCATCTGGTTGGTCTACACCATTTGCTCTCCAAATGGTTATACATATCCCGATATGTCTTGTCGGGTCTTCCTTTCCTTCCCCCATAAAAGGTGGGCATCTTTGCTTTCCTACTCGATTGCCTACATGGGCCATTGGTGGTGGTTCTTCTTCTTCACTTGATGAAGTATCACCTAGAATCCTTGATTGATTCCACCTTATAGGTGACTCACTTTGTTGGTCCTCATCGAAACCATCTACTCGAGGAATCTTGTATTCACCAAATAGTCATCTACCAATCTCTTGTGCATCTTCACTCCATGACCTCCTTCACTGATGTGTAGGTTGTGGCCTTGGTCCTTCCTCCTGAGACCTCATGTGTTGTTGCTCTAGTGCCTGACTCCCATCCACCACACTCCTTTGCAACCTATCTACCACTTTCTCAGGTGTTACCATCCACTCCCCTCGATCTCACATAGTTTCCTCATTAACATCTTCACTTACATCAATATTCTCCTCGAATCTAGGTGCTTCTTGTTCCTCTCTTTATGTATCGATCAACAATGTATCCAACCTCTCAATATCTACTTCATTAGATGTCCATACTTGCTCTATTATTGGTTCATGTGTATTGTGTTCAACATTATTCATGTTTCCTCTTTGAGAAATTCTTGTGCTCCTCCTAACTGGGATATCCTCTCCTTGATCCCATCTCCTACACCTTTGTAGACTTGTGTCTATCATTCACCTCCAATTTATGTACTCACAATTTGTCACTTTTGCAAAATCTTCTTAACTACAAGAATTTTGACCCATTTTAACAAAAATACCAAAGTTTGATAAGGCAATGATACCAAATGTAGAGCTAGGGTGTAGTATTCCTAGAGGGGAGGTGGTTTGGAAGCTCTAGAAATGATCACCAAAGTCTCAAAACCCAACTTGCACAAATCGTACAACTTGTACAGTCTCCATCGTACACTATGTCAATTTGCCAAAACAACTTGTACGATCACCAAATCATATAGTTGTACGATCCAAATCATACAAAACTACACCTTGTATGATTTGGTACTCATCCAATCCACTAGAACAAGTTTTGCAAGTTAAATCGATCAGTTTTGTAATCGATTTCTCCAAACTAGCAATATTTCCTTATTTGGTAGGTTTTGGGTTGCAGCTTTATTACCAAATCGGGTAAACGAACAACTTGTACGATTTGGTACAACACTTGTACGATTTGTACGAACCCTTGCTACAACTAATATTCAGATCTATCACTCTGCACAACCAATCCTTCCAAGACAAGTTTTGGGAAGTTTCTATATGTCAATTCCTCCAATTCTTCCTAACATGCAAACCCTAATTCACTAGCAATGAATTGTATTCATCATGGACAATTCCAAAAATCGTACAACTACTTGGAAACATCTTTGTATGGCCAAAATTCACCATGTAATCAATTCCCATCTTCACACCAAGTCTGTAGGATAACCAGGATCATTCACAATGCAATTCCATCCATTATCATAGCAAGATAAGCATTCAAACATTAACTACTCAACCTGCAACATCCAAAACGTACAATGGAATTCACAAGGACAAGGAAATAAGGAGAATTGCTATCATATTCATATTATAAGTATTCATGTACATATATCTTCCATCATCAATCACAATCTCAACAATGAACAATAATTCTACCAAGAACAATCAAATACTCCATGAATAGACTCATCAATGAATAACTTCAACTATGAATGAGCATGAATGAACAACCAAAAAATGAATGGGGGGCTATATAATGCATGCCCAGACCATTCCAAAGTGGTTTTTGAGACATCACATTACTTACAACTGCCATCCCAAATTAACTCAAAAACACTTCATTACAAGGTTTTACTAATGTCTAATTTGATTTTTATCAAATTAACCCCAAATGTACATTTCACCTAATTTCATTAACATTTCACATCGTACATTTGCAACCTTGTATGTTTTACTCATGCTTGTACATTTTGACACTTGTACATTTTAATCAAAAATGAGTAAAACCAAACAAAACTATGCAAATCCAAGGATCATTTCTTCTTCTTTTGGGAGGTGGATTTGTTGCCTACACACCTATGCATTGTTAGAATGTGTTCATGCCTCATTGATGCACCTGATGCATATCTAGTGTGTTATTAGAGTGTGATACACATACCATATTGAATATGTGTATCTACCGCAAGTTGGTGTAAACCTCAAATCAACAGTATATGCACCCAGATAACATTGAGAAATACTTATGCATAAGATATAACTATATAATTTTTATATCATGGATGCATAATATAAAGAAAAATTCAACAAAGTGTGACATGAAAGAGGAAAAAATTACCATTCTTGAGTTAATTTTAGGAAATTGAGATTTTCTACAAGAGACGACCACGAGAAGCACTCAGGCTTGACATTTTATAAGGAAAATGAAAAAAGATAGGTTTATATCTAGATAATAAAATAGACTTGCACAACACACTCTTAAACAATTTTAAAATAGATATATTAGAATCATATAAGGCATGTTGTTATATGGAAAAAATAAGTCTCTTTTAGGAACCTCATAAGATATTTTTTGCTCTGATATCAAATGTTGGAAATGAGTAAAAATGAAAAACTCAATAATATTTTTTTATTTATACAACATACAATAATGTACATCCTTTACATATTTATACATTATGACATCTCTTAGTTTTAAGAGACCCTTCATATTTTTTGCCTTGGTGTTTCACCGTCATCTCAATTTTTTTAGATTATTTCTTTCTCTCATGGGGTGTAATTATTAAGTTTCTCCCAACATCATTTGAGGTAAAATAAGTATCAATCATTACTTAACATCAAATAATGTAATAACTTTTTTCAATTTGTTATATGGGATTGAAACAATCTATTACATCATCATCCCATAGTGTTATTATAATAGCTTGGCTATTTCATCATCCCATAGTGGTATTACAACAACTTGGCTAATGCATGTATCATTTGGCAAGATTCAAACTTGGGTCCCTTCCTTGAAATTTGAGGAATCTAATTGATTGAGATAATACCATTTGATATCAAATAATGTAATAATTAATATCTAGCATTCCTTCATTTATTGCATTTTTTGGTATAACAAATAAATATTACTATGTCCCCCCTTAATTCTAAGGGTGGTAAAATAGAATTGTGATCTAGCTTTGGATATTGCTATATATATGGCTCCAAATTTGGTTTTGGATTTTGATCTAGCTTTGGCTATGGCCCTAGATCTGAGTAATTTTCACTAGGTCTACTTTTTGGTTTACCTTAGGGTTGCTTCTAGGCTGCCTCTAGGTTGCTTCTAGGTCTTCCTCTAGATCATCACCTCTAGGATATTACCTCTAAATAAAAGTTTTTGTGTCAACCACATATTCAAAATCTTCCACATAATGTTCTACTCTAGGACTTCTAAGCATAGTTTGGGTTATATTCTTTTATAGGATCTATCATTGTAGGCTTCTTTAGTATAGCCTAGGTTATATTTTGATGCAAAAATAATGCATCTCAAGTTTCCATTACCTAAAGGTATTTCTTAATGATTTTCATTTGTGTTGAACTCATTCTTATCGATGGTTGCTTATGTATATTTAAAATTAACATGCACTATGATTAAGACTTGGCTAGAGTGATAGACTTTGGGTTTATTTTTGTTTTATAAATGTATAGTGTTTTACAAGGTTAAATATGGTCAAATGGTTCTTGGAGTAAAGATCACATCATAATCAAATATTCATAGATTACCAATAAAAACCATATGCATGGTCAATGAAAGGATAAATCAATTTAGAAAACTTATCCATGAATCAATTAGTAGTGATATTAGACTCTACAAGCTCTTTCTTCTTTGATTCACTCCCTTGAGTACTTTTTGTAAGTTATGGATAGCACTTTTCGACATTCTATCTACTTGTTAGAAAATAAAATTTGAAGTTGTGTTAGAAAAAAAACATTATTTAAAAAAATATATATTTTCATACAAAATATACTTTAGCATAGAAATTGTTTTGACTTCTTTAGACACAATTTTTTTCATTTTCTATAGTTTTTGTGGGCCATCACCATTTATTTTGTAACAATGCATTTTTTGGCTGTGACCAATACCTTCAAAAACAAAATTGAAAATTTAATTTTAAATTTCATACTTTGTATACCACTCAATCATGTGCTTAGGCACACTAGTATAATTTGGTATGAAAGGCACCTTTGGCTCATGTTTATAGGTAAAGACACATTGAGCTACTGTGTTTATAGCCTAACAAACCTACCATAATTACATCTAGGCATAGAACCTTTAAATCATTGGGGAAATACAAGGGCATCTTTTTATTGATACTTTCACTCCATAATTTATACCCTATTTATCACTATTGCTAGACATAAACCCTAAAATTAAAAAATTATGAGTATATATGGAAGGTATGTTTGTGTATAATGATTTATCTTTAAGCACATGTCATTAATAAGAAATATTCATTTTATATTGTCTTGGTATTGTACTGTTCTATTACACATACCTTATGGTCTCTCTCATGTACACTGATGTATAAAGAGTGGAGTAGCTTCTTTCATGTATTGACTGGTATATCGGATCATAACATATATATATATTGGAGTGTAAATTAAGTTCTTTAGGAAATGTGTGTCCATAGGGAAAAAAAGTGTGAGTGCATATCCTCTTAAAATATATAAAGGATATTTGTATTTCCTCTCAGTTCTTAGCTCTAACTATGATGTTTTTCATCCTAGTAAGTTATTTCATTTATATGGACAATATGTAATGGTCAAATATCTATGCACAACTTTCTTCTTATGTTTCATTTGAAAATAAAAATCTCTTATAGTTGTTGAGCAAGGTGCAACAACAATATTGTCATTGTTGTCAACACAGTCAGACAGATCGGTTGATGCAATGGACAGGAGTTAAGAGGTTCTTCAGAGTATGTACAGTGATTTTCCAAAAGATCGAAGTGGCCCATATGCTAAAAATCAAAAGAAAATCACAAGGAAGAAAACTGTCGCGATATCGCGACATGTTGAGCAAGAAAGAAAACTGTCGCGATATCGCGACATGTTGAGCAAGAAAGAAAAACTGTCGCGATATCGCGACATGTTGAGAAGAAAGAAAAACTGTCACGATTTCGTGACATGTTCGAAAAGAAAGCGCAAGCAAGAAAAACTGTCGCGATTTCGTGACATGTTCGAAGAGAAAGCGCAAGCAAGAAAAACTGTCGCGATTTCGTGACATGTTCGAAGAGAAAGCGCAAGCAAGAAAAACTGTCACGATTTCGTGACATGTTCGAAGAGAAAGCGCAAGCAAGAAAAACTGTCACGATTTCGTGACATGTTCCAAGAGAGATAGTATGGAAGAAAAAGTGTCACGATTTCGTGACATGTTGGAAGAGAAAAGGCAAGTAGAAAAAGTGTCACGATTTCGTGACATATTGCAAGAGAGATTGTACGGAAGAAAAAGTGTCACGATTTCGTGACATATTGCAAGAGAGAGAGGAAGAAAAAGTGTCACGATTTCATGACATATTGCAAGAGAGAGTACGAAGAAAAGTGTCACGATTTCTGACATATTGCAAGAGAGAGTCACAAAGAAAAAGTGTCACGATTTCATGACATATTGCAAGAGAGAGAGAAAAATAAAAAGTGTCACGATTTCACGACATATTGCAAGAGAGAGGTCAAGAGAAAAAGTGTCACGATTTCGCGACATGTCGTTTGACAAGGCAAGAGAAAGAGCAAGGAGAAAAAGTGTCGCGATATCACGACATGTCACGTTTTCGTGACCCGAAGGCAAGAGAAAGAGCAAAGGAGAAAAAGTGTCGCGATATCGCGACATGTCGCATTTTTACGACTAAAGGAGGAGAGAGAAAGTAAGAAGGTAGAAGTGTCGCGATATCACGACAAAAGTAAAGAGGAAGAGAGAAAGGCAGAAGGAAAAGGCAAAAAAAAAGATCAAGGAGGAAAAGTGTCACGATATCGAGACATTTTGTGGGTACAAGCCAAGAAAAGAAGCAAGGAGGTGAAAGTGTCACGATATCACGACATTTTGTTGTGTTTTCGTGGGTATAAGCAAAAAAAAGAAGCAAGGAGGTGAAAGTGTCGCGATATCATGACATGTGTTTTCATGGGTACAAGCCAAGAAAAGAAGCAAGGAGGCAAAAGTGTCACGATATCGCGACATTTGTGTTTTGATGGTGAAATCCGAGAAGAGGACAAAGAGGCAGAAGTGTCATGATTTCATGACAAGTCACTTTGGCATGAGCTAAGAAGAGAACCTAGCCAAAATAAGATATGTGATAGTTAACTGAAGTTATACAGCAGTTACAAGTGCCGTTGTAGAAGAAAATCATGCAGCTAAAATAAGAAGAGTTAACTAAAGTCAGTACGACAGTTACAGGTGTAGTTACAGAGAAAAATCATGCAGCTAAAATAAGAACAGTGAACTAAAGTCAGAACGATAGTTACAGGGCCAGTTACAGAGTGAAATCATCGAGCGACGGTTAAACTGAAAGTCATCAGTCGAAGACCAAACAAAGAGCCGTAACTATTAATAGGCTGCATGAGAGAATATTGTGTGATAAAGGAGTTACATATAGAAGTTTCTATTAATAAGTTGCATGCAAAAATATGGAAGTTAAAAATAGAGTCAGAACTTTGTTATAAAAGGAGGTCTACGTGGAGAATTACAGTGCTGCTGAAAAAGAGTGAAAGTGCTGCAAAAAGAGGGTTGGAAGAGTGTCGTAAGAGAGCGTTAAGCAGAGCCGTGAGAGCCATAAGAGTGCAGTAAGAGCAGCAAGAGGGTTGTAAGAGGGCCATAAAAGTGCAGTAAGTAGCCTTAAGTGTGTGTGGTGTTTTGGTGAATAGCGAGAGAGGTTGGGTTAGCAATAGACCAGTCAGGGTCTTGTATAAGCGAAGGCATTTTTATGTCAATCTTATAGTTTCAAAATTGCAGTCCAAGTTGGTGCTTGGAATTAGGGGTTGGTGCTCCTTTCTATTGGTGCAGATAAATTAGGGGTTGGTGCTCCTTTTTGTTGGTGCAGATAAATTAGGGGTTGGTGCTCCTTCCAGTGGGTGCTAGTAAATTGATTGTAAAATTGGTATTTTGCAAAGGCTGGATTTGGATGGGAGTCCAAACAGTCAATTTTTGAGGAGTAGCCAAATCGGTGAACCTCGGTACATCTTGTGTTGTGTGATGCTCTCTTGTTATATTTGCTTTATGTGGTTTTAAGTTTTCATTGTTTTGGCTTTAAGAGTTGAAGTTTTTAAGTTTTAAAGAGCCACACTGATTCACCCCCCTCTCAGTGTCATTGTGAGACTAACAATTGGTATCAGAGCCAAGTTCCTGAACAAAGCTTAACCAACTAGGGTGATCTTGGATTAGTACGCAATGGCAGGTGGTGAAGGCTTCTCATCAAACAAAGCACCATTGTTGGACGGAACTAATTACACATTTTGGAAACTCAGGATGCAGACATATCTTTGTGCTTTGGGATACGACATTTGGGATTCAGTAGATAGTGGATACACAATACCCACCACTCCTCCAACCGATGTTGTCGGTAAGAAACTATTTGAGAATAACTCTAAAGCAAAGAATGCTATCATGTGCGGTTTAGTGGACAACGAACTGATAAAGATTATGAGTTGTAAAACGGCAAAAGACATGTGGGACAAACTAAGGAGCATTCATGAAGGAGACGACAAGATCAAGGAGGCCAAGTTACAAACGCATCGAGCTCAGTTCGAAGCATTAAAGATGAATGACGATGAGAACATAGAGGCATACATGCTGAGAGTTAATGGAATCATTAATGCGATTAGAGGACTCGACGAGGAAATGGAAGATGCTGTCATCGTGAAAAAGGTACTAAGATCTCTTCCCCAAAGATTTGATTCTAAAGTTTTAGCAATAGAAGAAGCTAAAGATCTAAATACTTTTAGTATGGATGAGATGCATGGTTCTTTGACTCCATATGAGATGAGAATAGGAAAATCTAAACCCACAGACAGAGAAGCTGCTTTTAAAGCCCATAAAAATATGAAAGCAAAACAAGAATCCGAGGAAGAAGAGACATCAGATGAAATGGAAGCAAACTTTGTTCGAAAACTAAAAATGGGAAAAGGAAAATACAGAGGAAAGTTACCATTTAAATGTTTCAATTGTGGAGGCATTGGGCATCTTGCAGCTAAATGTCCACTTAATGAGAAGAACATAAGTGATGAAGGATCGCACCAAGAAAGAAGTGACTGGAAGAACAAAACAAATTTCAGAAAAGGCAACTTCAAGAAGAAAAGTTTCATCTCCAAGAATGTCAGTTCATCAGAAGACAGCTGCAGTGAGGATTCTGAAGAGGAAATAGGTGAAGTTCTTTATATGGCACTCAAAGAAGAAAAAATAGAAAAAGAACAAGTATGTGATGAAAACCTAGAGGTTGAAGTAGATCTAGAAGGTGAGTTGATCGCTGCACTTGAAGAGTTGGGTTTAGAAAGGAAAAAGAACAAAATACTGTCCAAGAAGTTGGAAGAATATGGGGATAATATTGAAGATCTCTTCTTACAAATTCATAAAGCCAAGAAAATAGAAGAAGCCTTGAAGTCACAGATCAATGAGAAAGAGATTGTTTGCTGCAAACAAGAAGAGGAGATTGTTTTATTGAGGAAACAACTAGAAGAGGCCAATACAAATCTCAAATTTGAGAAGAGCACAGAGCCGTTAGATAAAATGATAAGGCAACAAAGAAGCCCCATGTGTAAGCTTGGTCTTGGATGTGAAGCTGAACAACCTTCATCTTCTAAATCTACAGAGAAGAAGAAATCCACTATTGAAGGATCAAAGCAAGAAAAGCTTGAAGCTGAATCCTCAAAAGGAAGAAAATCTCAAAGGAGATCTACAACAAAGCAACCACAACAAAAGAGGTTCTATCACTCTCACTTTATTCATAATAATGCTTTTAATGGCTATTGTTTTAGATGCAACCATTATGGTCACAAGGCAATTTATTGTGGATTGAATAATAGATCAAAGAGTTATGCTGGTAGAAATACATCTGTTATTTCGGTTGAACACCATGTGCAATGTTTTAAATGTAATGGTCATGGGCACATAGCAAGGTCTTGTCCAAGAACTTTTGTATCTAATCTAAGGCAAGACAGTAGATTTCATCAGACGCAAAGAATGCAACACAGACAGGGAAGAAATCATGTGCATCAAAGAAAGGAAAATAATCATCCATCAAGGATGTACAAGAGACAACCACCCAAGAGAAATGTTCAAGTTCACGAAAAGGTTCAAAATAGGGATGCAGTTGAAAACCTTCACCCTAAGTTCAAGAAATATTGGAGAAAGAAAGAAGAGAGGAAATCGTGTCTCCTTGGACTCAAGGAGATTACTCCTCTATTGCACTAAGCAGCTCCAGGTAGCACATCCTCAGGGGGAGCAATGTTAAAGTTTTATTTTAATGCTCCTATGTATTTGTGTGGTTATCTGAGGATGAAAGGAAAGTAGTCGGGGAGTTGTCGTATAGTTGTCAAAATGTGTTTCAGTTCATGTAGATGTTTGTGGAGATAGTATCAAACTGATGTGCTTCAAGCAGAACAACATGGTGAACAACTAGGTTTTCGATGCAGTAGTTGATAGGCATTATCTGAGATAGAACATGCAGCACAGGTTGACGTGTCATGGAAGCATAAGCTGGCAGGTGCTGGTTTTGAAGCCTGTAACATTCCCAATCTACAGATAAAATAGAATCCATGTTGTGAGTGGGAAGGCATGCGTTTCTTAACCAAAAATACAACACATCGTTTGGTATAAGAGAGCATTAATTTTCTCTAAAGAAGTAGCAGTTATCAAAGAGATGCCAGAGTCAAAGCAAACAGTGGCACTAGCACCCAGTTGGTCAAGAGTGCAAATTGGCACATGCAAGGCAAAGACATTGAGTAGCCCTGACATATGCCCTAGCAAGAAGCAGAATACCGAGTGTTGATGACTACGCGTAGATTGAGGTTCCAACGCTAGATGTAACGGTCCACTGTCAATACCTACGTAGGTGATGAAAACATTCATGGCAGCCGTTAGAAACCAGAGACATTGAGCTGCACAACTGATGCGAGGCAAAGTCATCAGTCACGGAGGAGATGGCAGTCAAAAGGCTGAAGAAATTACGTGCAGGCTGCCTGGAGAGTCGATCATTTTTAATTTGGGAGTAACTTTTGCGTAGCTGAAAGTTGAGTGTTGATCATACTATACTAAATAAGTAAAAGCAAGGTACAACAAGAATTCTAATATGATGAGCAGAGATTAGAGTTCTTATCCAAGAAGACTTTATGATAGAAAGAGTACCAGTGGAGGTGCATTCTATCTTGGAGACAGGTTGGTCGCATGGAACAGTAAGAAACAAGAGTCAGTTTCCTTATCCACAGTAGAGGCAGAATATATTGTAGCAACAGTGTGTTGTACGCAGGAGAAAGTTGCAGAAGGTGAGGTTAAGTTGGATTTTGCTCCAACAATAGAGCAAGTAGCGAATATCTTCACAAAACCATTGCCCAAGGAAGTCTTTGAGTATCTTCGCAATAAATTGGGAGTGGTCACGTTTCCCAAGAATTGACTAGCTATCGGGACCACATTCTCAGGGGGAGCATTTATATATTTGATTATATTTTTGCTCATGTTTGTAATTTTTGCTAACTGTAATAATTTGTGCCTGAGAATGTTGTGCATGGACTCAGGGGGAGTCTGCAGTAGCCCTTTGGTATTATTGTCAAAGGGGGAGAAGAATTACAGGAAATTGCACGTGTGTTGCCAACAATTCCAAAGGGGGAGATTGTTGAGCAAGGTGCAGCAACAATATTGTCATTGTTGTCAACACAGTCAGATAGATCGGTTGATGCAGTGGACAGGAGTTAAGAGGTTCTTCAGAGTATGTACAGTGATTTTCCAAAAGATCGAAGTGGCCCATATGCTAAAAATCAAAAGAAAATCACAAGGAAGAAAACTGTCACGATATCGCGACATGTTGAGCAAGAAAGAAAAATTGTCGCGATATCGCGACATGTTCGAAGAGAAAGCGCAAGCAAGAAAAACTATCACGATTTCACGACATGTTCAAAAAGAAAGCGCAAGCAAGAAAAACTGTCATGATTTCGTGACATGTTCGAAGAGAAAGCGCAAGCAAGAAAAACTGTCACGATTTCGTGACATGTTCGAAGAGAGATAGTATGGAAGAAAAAGTGTCACGATTTCGTGACATGTTGGAAGAGAAAAAGGCAAGTAGAAAAAGTGTCACGATTTCACGACATATTGCAAGAGAGAGAGAAAGAAAAAGTGTCACGATTTCGACTTTGCAAGAGAGATTGTACGAAAGAAAAAGTGTCGTGATTTCATGACATATTGCAAGAGAGAGAGTCTGAAAGAAAAAGTGTCACGATTTCATGACATATTGCAAGAGAGATTGTACGGAAGAAAAAGTGTCACGATTTCGTGACATATTGCAAGAGAGAGAGTCAGAGAGAAAAAGTGTCATGATATCGCGACATGTCACGTTTTCATGACCCAAAGGCAAGAGAAAGAGCAAAGGAGAAAAAGTGTCGCGATATCGCGACATGTCGCATTTTCATGACCCGAAGGCAAGAGAAAGAGCAAAGGAGAAAAAGTGTCACGATATCGCGACATGTCGCATTTTTACGACTAAAGGAGGAGAGAGAAAGTAAGAAGGCAAAAGTGTCACGATATCATGACAAAAGTAAAGAGGAAGAGTAAGGAGGTAAAAGTGTCACGATATCACGACATTTTTTTAGGTAAACAAAAAAGAGCAAGGAGAAAAAGTGTCACGATATCGTGACATGTGTTTTCGGGGTACAAGAAAACAGAAAAAGCAAGGAGGCAAAAGTGTCACGATATCGTGACATGTTGTGTTTCAGTAAAGCAAAAAAGAAGAAGGAGGAAAGTGTCATGATATCACGACATGTTGTGTTTTCGTGGGTACAAGCCAAGAAAAGAAGCAAGGAGGTGAAAGTGTCGCGATATCGTGACATGTGTTTTCGTGGGTACAAGCCAAGAAAAGAAGCAAGGAGGCGAAAGTGTCACGATATCGCGACATGTTGTGTTTTCATGGGCGAAATCCGAGAAGAGGACAAAGAGGTAGAAGTGTCACGATTTCATGATAGGTCGCTTTGGCACGAGCTAAGAAGAGAACCCAACCGAAATAAGATATGTGAGAGTTAACTAAAGTTATACGATCAGTTACAAGGGTCGTTGTAGAAGAAAATCATGCAACTAAAATAAGAAGAGTTAATTGAAGTCAGTACAACAGTTACAGGTGTAGTTATAGAGAAAAATCATGCAACTAAAATAAGAACAATGAACTGAAGTTAGAACGACAATTATAGGGCCAGTTATAGAGTGAAATCATCGAGCGACAGTTAAACTGAAAGTCATCAGTCGAAGACCAAACAAAGAGCCATAACTATTAATAGGTTGCATGAGAGAATACTGTGTGATAAAGGAGTTACATATAGAAGTTTCTATTAATAAGTTGCATGCAAAAATATGGAAGTTAAAAATAGAGTCAGAACTTTGTTATAAAAGGAGGTCTGCATGGAGAATTACTGTGTTGCTAAAATCGAGTGAAAGTGCTACAAAAAGAGGGTTGGAAGAGTGTCGTAAGAGAGCGTTAAGCAGAGCCGTGAGAGCCATAAAAGTGTAGTAAGTAGAGCCTTAAGTGTGTGTGGTGTTTTGGTGAATAGCGAGAGAGGTTGGGTTAGCAATAGACCAATCAGGGGTCTTGTATAAGCGAAGGCATTTTTATGTCAATCTTATAGTTTCAAAATTGTAGTCCAAGTTGGTGCTTGGAATTAGGGGTTGGTGCTCCTTTCTGTTGGTGCAGATAAATTAGGGGTTGGTGCTCCTTTTTGTTGGTGCAGATAAATCAGGGGTTGGTGCTCCTTCCAGTGGGTGCTGGTAAATTGATTGTAAAATTGGTATTTTGCAAAGGCTGGATTTGGATGGGAGTCCAAACAGTCATTTTTGAGGAGTAGCCAAAACTGGTGAACCTCGGTACATCTTGTGTTGTGTGATGCTCTCTTGTTATATTTGCTTTATGTGGTTTTAAGTTTTCATTGTTTTGGCTTTAAGAGTTGAAGTTTTTAAGTTTTAAAGAGCCACACTGATTCACCCCCCTCTCAGTGTCATTGTGAGACTAACAATAGCTCTAATCCATCCATTGTTGTGTGAGTTGGTCATATTAGTTGTATGATAAAGGTTCTATGTTCGAATCCATCAACTTCAAAATTTTATGAAGAATAGCCTAGTTTCTAGAAAATACATGCTCATTGATGGCATAGGGATGGATTTTTTTCCTCCTACAATATTTATTAGGTCAACTTATAACTCGTCACTCTAGCTCCAATAATTGTAGTGGCAAAATTGTTGCTCCTCTCGCTAGTTTACAATAATTTCATGGTTTGAATCCTATAGTTATTATTTTACAAGACAGTTATGGTATCTCATTTCATAGCATTATTTCCCTATTAAACCCATCCACCCACAATGGTGCATGGCTAGTTAGCTTGCTTGTAGTGGTGAACTCCTTCGGTTAAATCATTCTAACTCTCTTTTAAAGGGCAATGTCATCTAGTATTGTAAAATGATATAGAATTCCTTCACCTTTTAAATCTAATAGTGATCATGGTGTACTGGTTGGTAAGGTAGCCTATAAATGGTAGACCACATGTTCAACCTAAGGCATGAAGTTGTTTTTCCTTTTTCTCATACTTAGGCATACTCTTATAAAGGAATAGAGGTCTTCATTGTGCAAAATAGTGTGATGGTCTATTACTCCCTTTGTAAAATGAAGGACTAAGATTCAAAGATTTTTGATAATTGATCATTTAAAGATTCTTTATATATATCTCTATTTATATATATACCTGTTGAGTGGTATTTTCACCCAATTGTGAAAGTACACTCTCCTTTAGGATTTGGGTTCCAAATCCCTTCTTGCAAAGAAGTTAAACAACCAACTTCTCCAAGGTCTCCGCTATATTAGCATTTACATATGTGCATTAGTAATCTCAAATAAAGATATTTAATTTAAATGTTTGGAACACCTTAGTGATTGCAAGTAACTGTAAACAAGGGGCAAAGTTGGTTTATTTTACCATGAAACGTCAGTGATTGTTCATTGAATCAAAATAAAGCAAATGTGAGTTGGCCCTCATATGACCATGATGTAGTGCCTTAATTCCTTTTATCTTGAGGGTTTTAAAATAGATTTTATCTTGCATTAAATCCTCAATGATGAATAGGATCTTCAAATGTAGCTTCAAAATGTCACTTTAATTATCCTTCTTAAATGAAATCAGATTTTCATCAAGATGAATAATTTAGTGCTTTGATTGCTCCCAAAATGGTAATTTGCAAAGTGCCATAAAACATAACTCCTTCAATGAAATTGGAATTTTCATGAAGGGAATGTCATCATAGGCTCATGAATGAAACATGAAACTGAAAAAATGAAATTCGGCCCAAAAATGGAAATTTTATATTTTCGGATTTTTCAAAATCTATAATAAAAAAAAAAACTTCGATGAATTTTTAAAAATACTAAACAACTTCGAAAATGAAATTTCAAAGTGCGTATTAGAAGTATGAAGTATAGCCTACGCAATGGTGAAATTATTTTTGGATTTTGAAAGTTTTTAAATGTTTATTTTAATGCCTAAAAGTTACAAAAAAGTTAAAATTTTTGGAAAAATAAAATGCAAAAAATGAAAGTGAAATGCAGAAAATTGAAAATAAAATGCATTTAGTATGATGCTATCCTATTTCGACAAAACCGAAGATGTGAGGTTTCCATGCATGCAACCTAACCTATTGGACTTGCAAAACAAGCACAATCCCCATAGACTAAGTGTTGGTTCCTAGGGTTTAAAATAAATTTCAGGTTCAAGCATTCACATGAAGCAACCAAGCAAACTTGCATTAACTCCATTTACAAACTCGAAATCTGAAAAGGGGAAAAATAGACATTAAATCCATAGCATGCAAAGAGAATCTCCTTCTTTCTTGCCCACAAGATGCAAATTTCTGAAAACTTCTGCATTAAAAATGTGTCATTTTACAATAGCAAAATTTTTGGTTTTCCCAAACCAGTCCATGGAAGAAAAACGGCTCAAACAGGTCCAGAATGGCCCTCTCGCCTTCAAATCTGCAACTCTACTCGCAGCAATTTCCAACCCCTCAAAACATCCTTACCTCACGTATTTAAAATTTTCAAGAAGCTTTTCATTTCATTTTCCAATGGTTGTTCGTTTCATTTTCCAATGGCTATTCGTTTCACCTTCCCTTGTGCATGCATGTGTTTTGGTTTCCAAAAAGGCTTTTCGTTTCTATTTTGTGGCCCTTCATTTCATTTTCTCCACATGGGCTTGTGTCTGTTTCCCTCCGTGTGTAATGATGTTCTTAAATGATTTCAAATCATTAAAGATTCCTTATGTAACTTTTTGTCTTATTCATTGGATTTTGTCCTTATGTCCATGTCACTATGCAGGTTTGTTCCCTTGGCGAAAATCAAACATGTCGCGAAATCATGACACTTCTTGTTTCTCTGCTTGCCTGCCCCTTTTGAATCGCAAAAATGCAACATGTCGTGATATCGTGACACTTTTGCCTCCTTGCTCTCTTTTGTTGCTTTTAGCCATGAAAATGTAACATGTCGCGATATCGCAACACTTTTCTTTCTTCTTTGTCCACGATGATGCAACATGTCACGATATTGTGACACTTTTTCTCTTTTGGCCGCGACGATGCAACATGTCGCGATATCGTGACACTTTTTTCTCTTTTGGCCGCGATGATGCAACAGTGTCGCGATATCGCGACACTATTTCTCTTTTGGCCGTGACGATGCAACATGTTGCGATATCGCAACACTTTTTCTCTTTTGGCCGCGACGATGCAACATGTCACAATATCGTGACACTTTTTCTCTTTTGGCCGCGACGATGCAACATGTCATGATATCATGACACTTTTTCCTCCTTGCTCTCTCCCTTTACTTTGGACCGTGAAAATGCAACATGTCGCGATATCGCGACATTTTTTTTCTCCTTGCAATGTTTTGTTTTTTCTTTGATCTTTAGCATATGGGCCACTTCGGTCTTCTTGGAAAACATGCAAAAAATGTGGATCCCCAATTTTGGGGTACGTTGTGGAGCAGCCACAACAATACCCATAAATTTCAATGTATGTGGCAAATAGTGCGACAAACCCCCAATGATGCAGAAGCATCTGGGTGTAAGGGCAATCACAAAAAAAAAAAATCCAAAATCTTAAGTGGAGCTAAAAAGCCAAAAAGAATAAAAATCCAAAAGCCAAAGTAAAAAACTATACTAGGAGAAATAGAGGACTTAAGGCTAGATTGTATGTGGACATGATTAGATGGGCATTGCCCTGTTTGAGGCGTCCTGCTTCTAGGAACACTAATTCTGATTGGGGTTAATTTTAAATGGTATATTAGGTTAGTGTATTGGTTGTAGCTAATTTTTTAATTAATTTTATAGTCTAAAGGAATTTTCATGTCATTTTCTTTGATAGCATTGTAATTTTGGAAAATTATATGTAGTTGTAAGCCATTTTAGCAAGCTCCATTAGGACTTAATTTCATATTAGATCAAATTTCTTACTACTATAATTTATTATTCAATTTTATATTTAAGTAAGTGTTTAGGATACTAAGTTGGATCATCTTGTTCTTAGACTCCTCAACTTAGATTTGCATCAATTGGTATTAGAGACAAGATTGGAGAAGATATGATACATAGAGGAAGGACATGGACACCATGAAATGCCAAAAATGTTGATATTGTTGAGATGTTAAGAGGAATTAAAATGATGTTAGATGCCATAGAGACAACACAAAGAAGGAAAGTGCATGTTGAGGATGTTAGTGATGATGAGAAAGAAGAATTAGTTCAAGATCCTAAAGAAGAAGGCCAAGTGGATAAACTAGAGAGTCGATTCTTGAGAGCAATCATAAATGTGGATAATAAGCCAAATTTGGAGACCTTATGCTACAATGGATGTTTGAATCTAGAGTATCTCATAGATTCAATTATATACTTGGGAAAATATTTTGAATTTGAATAAATGGAAGACCCTAATAAGGTAAATTTTACATGTATTAGGATGAAAGGTCATGCATATTTATGGTGGGATCATGTCCAAACAAAGAAAAATAAAATATCAAGACTTAGGATAGAATGGTCATTAAACTAAAAGCCAAGTTTTTTCCATTAAGATATCAAATGGGTCTTTTCAAGAAGTTGCAAAATTTGAAGCAAAAGAAGATGAATTCAAAGGATTACATGGAGGTGTTTTACAAGCTCACCACTTAGGCTAGCCATATAGAAGATAATAAAGAGAATATTTTAAGATATGTTAATGGATTTTTCATGTCTATTTAATATAAATTTGATATATTTAGGTTAATATTCATGGAAGATGTCTATCAATGTGCCTTGAAAGTAGAGGAGAAATTATCTTGAGGCAAGAAAATAATTCAATTGGAATATTATGGTCCTCTAGAGGAAGAGGACAAGACAATAGTGGAAGAGGGAAGAAAAATCAAGAGGGATAATTTAGTAATTCACAAGTAGTTTTAGCCATAATACAAGAGAAAGTGAATATGTCACAAGAGGAAGAGGTGGTTGTGGTAGAGGAAAGGGTAGAGGATTCCCAAAAAATTACTTTAAATGTGGAGAAGGCAATCATTGGGTATTTGAATATCTAATAAAACAATAGGGAAGTATAAAGGAAAGGAATATAGGAATCATATTGATTAAGTGGATGAAGACAATTTTACCTCACTGAAAAGAATGGAGGAACCAAAAAAAAGATAATTTCTCATGATGAAGAGGGTGTTGTTGAAACTATCCAAATAGAATCATGATGCAATGTAGAGATGTATTTTTAGAACCACATGAAAATTAGGAGGTAAGTATTGTGAATTCATTTGGATAATTGGAGTATGGATAATATAGTGTCTATGGAGATAGTAGAAAAGCTTAGGTTAATGAGGATTGAACACCCAAATCCATACAAGATCTCATGGTTGCAAATGTAAAATTAAATTTTAGTAAGTGAACAATGTATGATCAACTTTCAAATTAGTTCTTATAAATATGAGATACTATGTGACATTATCCCTATGGATTCTTCTCATGATTTTTTAGGAAGACCGTGCTAATTTGATATAAGGGCAATGCATGATGGTAGGGTAAGCATTTATACTATTGTGAAGAATAACAAGAGGTACACACTAAGTCCATTGAAGGATAAAGAAGAAGTGGACAACAATCCTAAAGTGTGTTTGATCATGGGAAAATAATTCTTGATAAGGATTAATGAGGAGGGAGCATTTTTTTCTTTTATTGATAAACCCATAGAAGATGGGATAACACATAAGATGGCTTGAATTACACAAAGTGAAACATTTTTTGTATTGCGATATTTTTTTAAAGGAGTTGTCAAATGGGTTGCCACCTAGGAGGAGCATTAGTCATCAAATGGATTTTATTCTTATATTGAGGTTACAAAATAAGGTAGCTTATAGAATAAAACTTGTAAATAATGAGGAAATGAAGAGGATAGTACAAGAGTTATTGTTCAAGGGGTAGCAATTATACATACCATGTGGTCCAATGAGAGAAAAATATAGTTGAGGTTTATCCTGATACTTTAGAGTGTATAAAATATAATGGAAGCTTATGAGAGTTACTATTAGTTAAGAATGGGTGTGGATGTGAAGAAGTTTGTGTAGAGTTGTAGAGTTTGTCAACTTGCCAAAGGAAGGAGTCAAACACTGGTTTGTATCAGCCATTGCCTATATTAGAAAGACCTTGGGAAGATGTAAGCACGGACCTCATTATTGGGTTTCTAAAGACATAGAGATAATAACTATATTTTTGTTGTTGTTGATAGATTTTTGAAGATAGAATTTTTTGGAGTATATTACATTATTTGGTACATGCTAATGTACCACCTTGGGTACATAACTAGAGTAGGAGTTTACCTTAGAGTAAGGTTTGAGTAGTTACTTCATGCAATGTAATAAATGCACAAGTGTTAGAATGTGCAATGATGTAAATGTGCATGTAGTCCACATGTACATGAGTCATAGGTTAGGTAGATGAAGAGTCATGGGTAGATGAAATGCCAAGGGACTTATCTCCCTATATATATGCCTTTGAGAGAGTTGAGTGTAGTTGAATGAAGTAGCATTAGTAGCTAGTTAGTATAGTGAGTACAATGTAGATCCTTCATGTATTTTTGGAGTGTTCATGTCCTCCATTATATTACATTGTACTATTTTTGTGAGCTTTCATTAATGGCATATTTTTGAGTTATTGCAAAAGTTTCTTATATATTTTTCTTGCATATTATAGTGCCATTATCATATAGTTATCATTGCTTGCTCATTTTACATCTTGTGGTTGCATTTCCTTTAATATATATCATCAAAAGCTAACAGTGGTATCAGAGCACACGGTAGATCGATAGGAAATAGGGAGAGCCACAAGAGATATTGAGAGGAGATAGAAAATCTCATTTTTAAAATTTCTGAAATTGCATTTGGCTAGAGTCTTTCCACAGAGTTGCAGAAAAAACTTGTGAAGACTAGGACTCAACATTGATTCCACTAGATTGACAAATCAACTAGTGAAGATTCATTATCTCAAGATTTAGAGTTTTTTCCATTATAGTTTCTCTAATACTTTGTTGCAAAAAAGAAGATTCAAAGAAAGTTGGGAAGCTTCCTACAAGAGCTAGGAAGAATATCTTCTTTGGAATCAATCCAATACCTGAAGCAACAAGTTGGAGATTGAATATTTGGAGGCCTTAAGGAAAAGGTCCCATTGTAGGATTTGTAGATTGAAGACTCCATAGTTGAATATTGAGAAGAAAGGAGGAGGCCAAAGAAGCCACATTGAAGACTATAGATCAAGAAGGAGGTCCAAGAAAGAAGACCCCATTGAAGGAAGAAGAGACTCAAGAAAAGAGTCTCGAAGAAGATTGGAGATTGGAGATCTCCATTGAATATTGAAAAATTCACATTGAAGAAGTTGAAGAGACCCACAGAAGGTCCCATTGAAGAACTTCTAGATTTGGAATATTGGAGATTGAGAAGGACTAGAAAAGGTCCTATTATAGATTTTAGAAGTTGTAAATTTTAGAGATCCAAGAAGGAGATCTCATTGCAAAACTTCCATAGTTGAAGATTGAAGAGATCAAGGAAGGTCTCATTGAAGTTTTGAGAATAGAAGACTAGAGGTTGCAGAAATTAGAGGCCCAAGAGAAGAGGTCTCAAGGAAGGATTGAAAGGAGAAAGAAGGAGAAGGCTAGGAAAGCCTCATTGAAGATTTTGAAGAAGGCCATTGAAGAATATTTGGAGAAGGCCATTAAAGAAGAATTTTAGGAGAACTCATTGGAGAAAATTACTAGCAAGGAAAAGTTCCTGATAAAGGAGAATTTGGGACAATTATCACCATCCAAAAACAAGCCCAAAAGGAGAAGGATTTGGCAAGGAGTTTGCCAAATTTTAGAGGAGAATAGTGAAGACCTCAAGACATTCATATTCTTGAGAAGAAGGCCAAAAAATAGGCCAATATTGAAGCTAGAATTCGACAAGGAGGTTGAAGGAGAAAGGAGTTAAAAGAAACCACCAAATATGAGAGATTTGAAGATTACCATTGAAGGTTTTGAAGGCTAATTCGGAGAAAGGAGTTTGTTAATTTTACAGCAAAAAATTGAAGGTCTCTAGGAGACAAGTCTCAATTACAATTTGGAGGAGTTTCCTACCAAATTTGAGAGATTCAAGGACAGCATATAGGAGGAGAAATTGATTGCATTACAATATGAAAATTTCAGATTTGAGGATAGAAAAAGGGCAGCAATTTGGGAAGCATTAATAGTTGCTAAGTTTCAAATTTTTAGAGTGCATTCTGAAGGAGAGTTAAAGCCACCAAACTACATTTTTAGGCAGCAAGTTAGAGGAGTTTCAAAGCTGCAAATTGGTGAGTTAAAGAGTTGTTTTGGACAGCAAAGAAAGAGTTATGATTTCATCTAACATAGAGCAGCAATTAGGTGATCCAAATCACCAAGAAATACATCATCTATGAAGGTTAAAAAGGTATGCAACTTAGGTGCAAAAGGTTCATTATTTGAACACTTATATTAAGTTCATTATTAAGTTTCATTAAGCACCACATTAGAGTTTAAAGTTGCAAAGGAGAAGGTTTCAAGTTTAAAGTCTTCAAGGAAGTGCAGAAGATAGTTTCTACAAGGGTTAAAACCTGCACATAAGAAAGAGGAGTTAGATATATTTCGAAAGAAAGAAAAATATCAACATCCTACCTTCTATTGAAAGAAAAAAAGACTCTATTCTAAAGCATAGAGTGCATATACTATAGTGCAAAGTAAAGTCATCCAAAAGGGCATACTATTTGCATGATTGAAAAGCTTGGAATTATCATTGTAAAGTTAACCAAGCAAAGGAGTTAGAGGAGAGAGTTTCCTAGTATAAGAAGGCAACATTAAATCATTATTTACCATCAAGGGATAGAAAAGCTACCATACTAAAGGAAGGAATATAGCTTCAAAAAGGAGACCAAAATTTCTCAAAACATTTTGTGCAAATTAAGGTATTTTATCTTAATTATTGCAGAATTATTTACATTACATAATTGCACCATACTTGTCTTGTCCAACGTAGCAAAAGGAGGACAAAATTTAGAGTGTCTTAAGACATTAAAATAACAAGTAAATTACAGTCATCAAGTGGTCGTATCATCAAGGTTGAAGAGCAAAATTTGAAGCAAAGGGAAGAGAGCCAACCAAGGGCTCAAAAGCATAGTATTCAAGGTGTCCAAAGACACCAAATTCAGCGTCATCTGTCTCATAAAAGCAACGCTCACAGTGCAAGAAGAACCTACAACTAAAAAGAGACCAAGTAAGGGTAGCATAATAGCATTAGCAAGGATAGTATAACACAATAGTAGTGCAAGTTGCAAGGAGAACAACATAAAATAATAACATAAGTAGCAAAAATCAAGGTGCAAGTAGCAAGGTGCATTACCCAAGTGGATAAGGATAAAATATTGGATGAACAACCACCAAGAAGATAATATTGAAGCACCTTAGAGCCACCTTCATTGGAGTAGAGCCACCTTTGTTGAAGAGGAGCCACCATTTGTTGGAGAGGAGCCACCATTTGTTGGAGAGGAGCCACCATACATTGGAGAAAGCTTGTTGAGTGAAACAACTAGCAAAAGTTGGCAAGAACTAGTGATAAGGAACATTGAAGAGGTTGGTTGCATGCAAGGGAAGGAGCCTCCACTTGCCACACAAACCAAAGGAATCTTATGCCACTTGGCACAAAGGAAGAAGAGCACCCCATTTACATAACGCTTGCACAAAGGTAAGGAGTACCCAGGTTTGGAGTAATGCTCCATTCAAAGCCAAGAAGGGATATTAATCATTAATTCAATGCTCAAAGGCCTACACCACCTAAAATAATGCTTGCAAAAGGTTGTAACCTCCAAATACCACCTAGCAAGTGATCCTACATTCTAGTGCAATGTAAAGCACCATGTGTCATGCATTTCAAGGAAGAATGGTGTATTAATAGCCTAGTCTAAAGAAGAGTGCACCCATATAGCTTACACAGTGGTCAAAGTGCATTGAAGGAGGAGAAGACTATCATAAGGCACCCATTGAACGTAAGAGCATTCAATGCTCACTATCATACATTGAAGACAAGAAAATACAACACCTAAAGCTTGGATAGAGGAGTCAAAATAGGAGCCAATCATCTAGCAGCCTACAACATTACAAGGAAGGTATATTCTTACATGAATTTAATATTTACCTTCTATTAAATGCAAGGAGATATAAGGTGCATTATATAAGGTTGAGTTTATTTATTATTGCATTGGAGATATAAGAAAATAACAACCTTAGTGAATTAGAAAGCAAATCTATACAAGGAGTTTATATCCTTAAGTGATATTTCAAAAGTGCATTAGTTGAAATACAAATATCATAATATTTGCAAATAATTAAAATAGGAGATATAAGGTTTTCTACCTTGGAAAAATTAAAGCATTATTCTTTTGCAAATATTATCATTTTCTAAATTTCCAAATTAGGGAGATATAAGGAGTACTACATCAAACTTTAGATTATTGGAATTTAGAAAATTAAACCATTGAAAATTAAGGATAAAGGAAGCAAAATCATTGATTGCTTTAAAGTTGGAACTTATTGCTTATACTTGTCTCATATACAAATTAAAGGGACAAAAGGAATCCAACCATAGAGTTTTTGAAAATAGAGAACTTCATCAAATTGAAAAGTGCATATTTCAATAGGGAGAAATAAGGTGAAATAGGAGTTGATCATTATATTACCATTATCTTCAAAACATTAGGGAATCAACTCAAAAGGAAATCTAATAGATGCTAAGCACTTTATCAAGACCATAGCATACTCTAAACACTTGGGAGATATAAGGGATTCTACAAAACCTAAGATTTGATAAGGTTTTATCAAGCTTGATCACATACTCTAAACTAGGGAGTCATAAGGTAGTCAACCTCAAAGGTTTAGAAATTTAAAATCCTATCAAAATTGTTCCTTCTTAACAAGAAAGACAACTTCAAAAGAACCATGGAAAAGCTTATTAAGTATACAGGTTTCAAGGAATCAAAATGGTTTAGAGACATGCTTGATTCTAGAAATGAAAATAAGGAAAATGCAATTAGAAGAGAAGAACCAATATGGTTTAGAAATATTTATGAGAATTCACAAACTAATAGTTTGGCAAAAGTAAATTCTTTAGAAATATCTTCCAATGAAATAATGAAAGGAATCGATGACAACTATACTAATGAAGATATTGAAAACCATATTCAAAAGGAAGAAAATATTGATCAGAAAGATATTCTACAAATTTATGAAAGAAGTAAATATGGGATAGCTTCAATTGTACATAGATGGTTTAACTATTTCATCAAGGAAATAGATGGACTTGACTTTCCTAGAACAAGTAACAAAGAAGTTAGGATATCTTCACTATGCACTTATTGCAACAAATTTGGTCATGAGAAAGCAAATTGCTGGAGTTTCCATCCATGTAAATATTGTGGAGGAAAATCTCATTCATATTTCTTCTGTTACTATAAAGACAAGTACTATAAAATATTTGAAGAAATATTGATATTCATATTAGATTGTTTCTTTCAAGTTCTTATTTCAGAAGCATCCACTAACAATGAATTCAAGGTTGAAACTTTTGAAGAACAAGGAGACAGGTCATTCAAAAATCCAAAGGAGAGAAAATGGAGCAACTTTGATCCACTTATGACTTGCAATATTATGAGATCTCTAGTTCATCAAAGATACTTGGAAGACTTCAAGAACAAATATTCTACCAAACACTTTGAAATACGAAAAAGTAGTGAAATGAAGAAGACAAGGAAAGACAACATGAAGACTGAAGCAGAAGAAGGACCAGTTCAAACTAAAGAGTACTTGAAAGATGAAGACCCATATTGAAGACTAAAGTCTTCAATACCCAAATAATGTAATACAGGGGGGTGTTGGAGTATATTACATTATTTGGTACATGCTAATGTACCACCTTGGGTACATAACTAGAGTAGGAGTTTACCTTAGAGTAAGGTTTGAGTAGTTACTTCATGCAATGTAATAAATGCACAAGTGTTAGAATGTGCAATGATGTAAATGTGCATGTAGTCCACATGTACATGAGTCATAGGTTAGGTAGATGAAGAGTCATGGGTAGATGAAAGGCCAAGGGACTTATCTCCCTATATATATGCCTTTGAGAGAGTTGAGAGAGTTGAATGAAGTAGCATTAGTAGCTAGTTAGTATAGTGAGTACAATGTAGATCCTTCATGTATTTTTGGAGTGTTCATGTCCTCCATTATATTACATTGTACTATTTTTGTGAGCTTTCATTAATGGCATATTTTTGAGTTATTGCAAAAGTTTCTTATATATTTTTCCTACATATTATAGTGCCATTATCATATAGTTATCATTGCTTGCTCATTTTACATCTTGTGGTTGCATTTCCTTTAATATATATCATCAAAAGCTAACATAATATTTTATGAAGATAAATGATGCTACTCATATTGCTACATTATTCTTCAAAGAAGTGATGTTATTGCATGGGTTGAAAAAGAGTATTGTTTCAAATAGAGACATTAAAATTATGGTTCATTTTTGGTAGACTTTTTGAAATAAATTTGATACTAAGTTGGGTTTTACTTCAACCTATCATCCACAAACTAATGGGAAAATGGAGGTTGTCAATAGTATCCTTGGAAATCTATTGAGATCCTTGGTTGGAAAGAAACTAAATCTATGGGATACTACCTTAGTGCAAGATAAATTTTCATATAACTCAATCAATAAGAGTATAGGAAAAATACCTTTCTATATTATGTATGGATTGAATCCTTGAGAAGTGGATGAGTTGAGAGATACTCTTGATTTGGGTAGAAAAAATGTTATGATCGAACAATTTGTTGAGTCTATGCATGATTTGCACAAGAAAGTAAAGGCTAATTTGGAGAAGATCACTATGAGGTACAAACAACATGTTGATATCAAGAGGAGAGAACACAAATTTTAGGTTGGAGACATGGTTTTAGCTCACTTGAGGAAAGAAAGGTTCCCACATGGAACTTATAACAAGCTGAAGTGGAAAAAGATAAGGCCTTGTAAGGTCTTGCAAAAATTTATAACCGATGCTTATGAGATTGAACACTCAATATAAGTGGATATATCACCAATTTTTAATGTAGTTAATTTGTATCCTTATCATGAGGGACCAACAAGTGAAAATGAAGATATAATTTTAGATTTTCCTAGGGAATAATAGGTACAATAGTTGTCAAAAAAGGAAGGGGATGAGGTAGAAGTGGTGGTAGATTCTAAAGTGGTTTATAAGATAAGAGGTAGAGAGTATCATGAGTATTTTGTAGAATTAAATAATTGAGAAACAAAAGAATCCACATGGATGAGGATATTTGGAGCTATCAAGTATGGGATTTCGATTGGAGATCTCATAAAATATTTATGAGTTGAATTTCATGAAATATTTCTCTTACTTGACGTGTTTGATGCAGGGGCATCTGGATGTACAAAACATCTTGCATAAAAAAAAGATAAAATGCTTGAGTGGAACCAAAAATCCAAAAAAAAAATATAGACTAAGATAAATAGAGCACTTAAGGCCAAATTATAGCTAGGCATGAATATATAGATGCATTTTAACTTGAAGCATATTTCTTCTAGGAAGTAAAATTCTATTTGGGATTAATTTTAAAAGGATTTATAGGCCAACATGTTCATTTTAGCTGATTTTTGAAGTAATTTTAAAATCTAAAGGAATTTTAATGATATTTTTGACAAAATTATAATGTTGGTAAATCTTGAGTAGTTATAAGCTATTTTGGCAAGCTCCATTAAGATTTAATTTCAAATTTAGATAAAACTTCTTCTTGTTGTCATTTCTTGTTTAAATTTGTGTTTAAGTGTTTGTGCTACTAAGTTGGGTCATCATGTTCTTAGACTCCCTATATTAGATCTACATCACTCAAGATTTGGTGTCAATTTTTCACTCTTTATCCTAATAATCTACTCAATTTTTGGGAAGCCATAACTTTCACATACAAAAGCATTTTGGGACACCTTTTTAGATCAAATAGCTTTTTGAGCTCTACACATTGGTGGCATCAATTCAAGGATTTTTTGTAGTGTTATAGATGATTTTTTAGATGTAATAAGAGTATGTTTTGGATGATTAGCATAAGTTATACCTTGTTCTTATCGGCCCCTTTCTAAACATAGAGTTTAATTATTTAGAGATGTGTCTATTATTTTATGATTCAACTATTTCTTTTTGAGTTTAGAGAATTGAAGAATAGATTGTGGGAAAATATTATATTATAGAGGTATTCTCATTGGAATATCAACATCTTGAATCTAAAAGGTGGAGTCACAACTTCATATTTATAAACGAGTTGATCTAGTTTAGGCAACTTGGAAAGATATTATAGAAATTGGCTCATCCAGGCATTCATTATGGGGGGAGATGTACCTTATCTAATATATCTTCTATTTTTTCCCTCAACTCAAATTATGGGGGTTTTTATAATATATAATATGATCTTATTAAGCTAATTCCAACAACAATTAAGTGCATATGGACACTCTTGATGTAGCCTACCAATAAGTGTAATATAAACCTATAAGTAGTTATGATGTATTCATCCTTAGCAATATTGGTTAAACCACCTCTATGGTTAAACTTGACTATATGGTTTAATACATTTAATATATTTTAATTTAATATTAGCATTTAATTGGGGATTAGGCATCACTACGAATATCCTCCAACGACTAATCCATTGTATCAATTTATGAAATCTTATAATGGGGTGCCTATCAGAAATTAAATCTTATCACTTTTGTTGACTCTCTCTCTTTATTTTCTCTATCTTTCTCTAATTTCATCTATTATGCTATCTTTATTTCACTCTTCCATTGTTTTACACATGATCATGGTGAATGTATGTTTCTAAATATTTCTAGAAAATATTGTAAATTCCAAAAACAGATACATCAAATTTATATCCTAAATACCTATTAAATGAATCACATTAAAGTAATGCATTCTCAACTAAATCTCTAGTGAATAATATCAATAGTGTTAGTTCATTTGATGACTATTTTTTTGTAAATAATAAATTTATTTAATAAATATTTATAATTATTTTTTACTATCATAAATGAATCTAGGAACTACCCACTTTAAGTCTACAACATCTATCCTAGGGGTCAAATTTTGACAGTTATAATTTCTAATGGTGGGATCTATATAATATAGAAAATTTCCTACCAGGCGAAGTAGGTGGACTAAGGATTATGGAGACCATTAAAATCAATAGAAGAAACATGATAGATTTGAAAAGATGTAACAACATGAGTATTATTATTTGAAATCACATACTACATAAAATATTTATGTTAGTTTTATAGGTGATGTTGGATAGATAGCAATAGAGAAGAAGAATGCTAAGACAAATCTATATTTTGAATTCACCCCTTTAAGAAAGGAACCCACATATGTGATTGTCCCACTAAAAATTGTTTTTACATAGAAAGCTACTCATACCAATTCCAACATGGAAAGTTTTAGGACACTACTCAACACCATGCATCATATTGTATGTAGTTTCATAGAAGTGAATAAACTACCATATTACTTCTTCATTATCTTTATAGGTCAAAAATTTATTATAAAAATATTTTTCATTATCATTAATATCTACGAAATGGGTATGGAAAAAATCACTATCACCATCTTGAAAATTTTTCAATTTCAATGAGAATTATATCTTCATTATTGAATGGATAATCTTCAATGTGTACAACTTCTTGATTGACTTAACAAAAACTTCTTGATTCTTCACTTTATTAAGCACTAGGAGTAGAAACTAGCTTCCTTAATCTAGTTATAGGATTTGTAGATGTCATCCAAGAAAATAAACCATAAGAGAAAGAGGTAAATTCTACAAACCCTAGGTTCACAAATACATAAACCTAGGACTAGGTAGACAAAACCCTAGCTAAAACTAGGAACTAAAAATTGGTTATGGAAAATAAGATGAACAAATTAGAAGATTGTTTCTATTAGGTTTACAAAAATATAATAAATAGTTTTAATACAATTAAGATAACCTATTTTTTGAACCAAAATATATGAAATAGTGGATATGCATAAACTAGGGCAATATTGTAGTAATTAAATTTTCAATAAAACAATGACATTGCTATAATAAATAAATATTCAAGCATTTTTCCAAAGATATATTCATTAACACTTTCAAAAGATGTAGTAATATACCATATAGAATACAATAAGTTTGTCATAGTAACATTAGTGATTATATAAACAAAAAAAACTTTATTTCTATAATCATTTGAATACTTTGTGTAAACCCTTTCAAAGGTAGAGATAAGTATAAACAACAAGAAAAGAGGAAACCCAATATTCCTATAGGTAAGTAAAAACAAGTATGATTTTTAATATTTGTCATAGGTGGATGATGGAAAATTAATCAAGATTGCATAGTGTGACAAAAAAGAGAAAATAATGATCTCACAAAGAAAAAGGTAGTGAGTTGCTTAGAAGTGATTAAATTCAAAATTGGGGATAAAAATTAAAAAAAAAACATATATGGGAGAATCTAGATGGATTGTATCCTTGATAATAGTGGTTGGCATAATGTTTTATGAGATACAATTGATGAACCCTAAGATCAAGACTAGTAGTCTAAAAAAATGCACATTAAGAGAAATTTATTAAAAAAAATAACCTTCTTGATGTGTGTTCTTTATAATTCATGCCTAAGCATGTTGTAATTTTCTTATCCATCAATAAATTCATGAGGTTAGACCAATGGTATGGTTTATTACTTTATTATTTTTAAAACATTGATTTTTTTATCACTTAGTGTATACTTGTTTGACATATCAAACTGGTATTAATAAAAATTATAATCTAAGGCTTAACAATTGGATACGACTGGTTCTACCATTTTGGAGGTCCGAGATGTAGACCAATTGGTTCTTCCAAACCCCATAAGGGGGCGGAGGTCCAAGGTTCAAATCTCGGGCCTCGTTGGACTGAACACTTGTCCCTTTCCTGGTGCTTTCAGTGGCATAAAAGGTTTAAAATGATTGTGGCATGGTGGTTATAGGGGTGGACTGCACGAAGATCTGTGTGGCGGATTCCGGGGCTGACAGCGCAAAATACTATTGCGGCCATAAAAAGCTGGACAGCCATCCCGGATTCGTGGCGGCTACCGATTCCACCATGTAAATTCAAAAAAAAACAATTGGATACAACCTCAAGATCAGAGTGGAATAATGAAACCAACATATGATATGGTATAGAAAGAGAAGAAGGTCAAAAATAGTTAAGCATATGCTCTAACCATTTATTTTTATGACATCACACCTAAGGGATAATTGGGCTAGTCCATCCTATTCCATGTAGTGAGGGAAAGGCTTTTCACTTGTTGCAATAAAAAGTTAGTGTTTGTAAATAATAAAATATGAAATATCTTGATTTTAATTTTCAAATATGCTAGTATTTCATTGATTCAATTAGGAAATTTTATGAATTATTTAGTAGAGATAAAACATGCTTGAGAAAGAACAAGTTTTATTTAGCTCCCAAAAAAATGATTATAACTAAAAAATGCAAAAACTCACTTTCTAACTAAATATTAATGTTTATTTTGGAGGGCCTTAGGAACCCTATAAAAATAATTCAACACTACTAGACTATATGTACAAGAGTTAGATCTACATTTATGTGGCTCAAAGAAAAATACAAGGGCTTGATGATAAAACATAGTACATTGTTCACAAGTAAAATTGATTTTTAAGATTTCTCACTTAGGATCATGAGAATATTTATGAGTTATTTTATTCTTTTTTATAATGTTTTTTTCATTATTGATGATAATACTAAATAAGTTAGAAAAAATATAGAGCTATGTACAAAATAAATTCCAAAAAATAGATAAAGTGACTTTCCAAAATCTAGACCTACATGCGCAGGAGGATAAAATTCTAAAAATCATTCATGTTTTAAAAATGATAAATACCTAGGCCTTAATAGTTTTCTTACGTGGAATTTTACAAATATAATTCTTAATTTATTATTTTTTATCTTTTACAAGTTTACAATGAAGCTTTCTTATTTATGATAGTGAATGAGGAATTAATAGAGTTGTAATAGAGTTGATCCTCAGATATTGCTAATAACACTCTGGTGTATAATTAGAGACCTCTTACTTTGGTAAATATGTCCTACAAAAAATTAGCTAAGGTTTTAGAATTTAAAATTTCTCCAAATAATTTCATCTAAATAGAATCAAAATTGCTGATGGAATTATATTCATAATTACTTTTTTGCTATTTAGAAAGTTGTGCATTAAGAAAGTACTTGTATTTAAAATAATTACATGTTGCTCAAAGACTTTTAAAAGTGTATAATAGAGTTGAGCATCTCTTAATTGAAACAATTATAAGAGCAATTGAAATAGGTGATAAATTTATAAAGAGATTAAATACCTTTTTTTTCATGATGCATTATTTATTAGAAATTGGTTATATAGATTGAAACAAGCCTAAATTGTATTTCATCATGACCATAGATCAATGCTAAAAGGCAATTCTACATGTATCACCTCATAAGAATTGAACCTAGGTCTCCTCCTTAAGAGTCAAGGTAGTTAACTAATTGAACTTATGTCAAATGTTAAGATTCACCCGTGGGATTTAAACCTTGGTTTATCATGTGAAGTGTTTCATATACAACCACTTGCCATAAATCCCATGGGTAATTTGTGATGCATTAATTGTAATTAAGGTCAATGGTAATTTATCAAACCATATAACTTTATAAATATGCATTTGTAATGGTTCTCCCTTGTCCTCTTCCTTGTTTGTAAATGTTATAGAGGCTAAACGTTGGTTATTGAAAGAGTATACTTAATTTGTGTAATTTGATAAAAGGAATCATCATTTTTTATTAAGACTACCCTTAAGAAGATCCTCTTTATTAATGAAACTACTAATTTTCCATAATATTATGAATATGAATTTGAAGTAATGTTTCAAAAGCTTTACATTTATTATTTTACATGAAGTTCAATGATATAGAAGCATAAATCATTTCCCTTATCTTGGGATGAAAATCACCCTAATTGGGTCATTAAGTCAAGATGGTAGATTTTTATATTCCATATAAGTTGATCAGGTGTCTAAGGAGTAGATTTGATCTTGATTCTTCATTGAAGGACATGTGGAATTAGCTATTTTAGAAAATATCTTATAAATTAAGAAAATGAAAAAGCACATATATCCTTTGTAGGGAATTTGTATGTTTATTAGAAAAATCTATTTTAATACATTTCATACTATGCTTCATGTTTATTGTTTCATAACCACTATTTCAATAAGAAACCATCTATAGGTTTCATGGAAAGGGATATCCAAAACATATTTTGTAAGCTATGATGCTTGCACTATGGCAAGAAGCTTGAGAGGTTTAGGCTTAAAAAATATAAGACTAGCAATTAAATAAATTAATATCACTAAGATATCATGCCTTTTTTCAAGTTCTAGTTAGAAACAATATCCAATGCTCTTTCTCAAAAGGTAAGAATATGTAGGTGGATATTTAATCTACTAATAATATCTTTGGATCTTTATAGATGCATAGCATGGAAAATTACTAATCCTCTTGTTTCTTCCTTTGCATTTTTATTCTTATACAAAAGTACCAAGAAAATTAAAATATTATGTGGAATTTTTTTTATTCAAAATAAATATCTTGTTCTCGTTAGAGGTTATTCTACTTTGTTTTGACATAAAATAATATTAAAATTTTGGGAGGCTTGTGAAGAACATGAACTTATACTGAGAGGGGGGGTGAACAATATAAGATAGAACCATTTAATAATTTTATTTTCAGATAGCAATGGCATCAACATAACATTAAACAAGACAGAAAGCATCACACATAAAAGACCCATTTTAACATGGTTCACCCAAGGTGGGCTACTCCACGGATAAAACTTTCCTCTAAAAGTTGTATCAAAAACCTCTGGGAATCCTTCCCGATTACAATGTTTATGAGCCTTAGCTCAAAGGAGACACCTTCCCCTAATTCTATTTTGCTAATGATTCCTCTAGAAGACCTCTATCTCTTATGCCCTGAGCAAGTGTAACTCTTCCCATAGAAGACACCTATCTTCCCTGCTCTGGCCTGAGATCTCTATCTTCAACTCTGTCACAGCAAAACTGGTCCTCGAATTTGCACTAAAAGCAGTCCTTCGGTCTAGCAAAAATGTCCTCTTACTTCCTCAGATTTTGTCCTCAATCTGGTCCTCAAATTGGTTAAGAAATAATGGTTCACTAACTCTTCAAAAGCTTTGCTCAAAAGCAATCTCCAAGTTGTTACTGTTTTGTTACAACTGTGTTTGGTCGAAACCACTCTTACATAGTTCTGCACATTTACAGCAATGCACAGCAGTACACTGTACTTAGGCTATCACACCCTTCAATACTGCGCACTGTTCTTTGAATGTTGAAACAACAACACCCTCAACTCGTTTGCGCATTTACCGCATTAATGTTCTCAATCTCTCTGCAATCACAGCAGCAAACAGCAGCACACTCTTTGCCCTTAGTAGTATAGCCTTCGATACTTTAGAAGAGTCAACGAAATGCACTCTAATGCTGCAGTTGAACTTCGCTCTCTGCTTCTTTGATGATCGAACCTTATTGGTCATGCTAACTCTGCGAACGCCACCCTTCGAGCCCACACTCCGATCGATACTCAAAATTGCTCAAACAGCCCTCCTTTTATACTCATAATCTCAAGATGAAATCTTGTTCTTAGTCAGCTGTTCAATCTTCAAACACGTCGGTTGTTAGATCTTCAAACACGTTGGCAAAGGTTAACTTCGTCGGCTTCAACCGCCTCTACTGTTCTGTAGCTTTTTGCGTGAAACTCAAACATGTCACGATATTGCTATGCCTTGGTCTGCCGTACACCTTGCATTACATGTTGTCACAAAATCATGACACTACTCCTGTCGAGCGCCTTCTTTGATTTGCTATTGCAAAATCGCTACACTACAGCCTTTGCTAATGTCATCGTAAATCTTGTCATGATATCGCTACACCTTGGTCTGCCGAACACCTTATTGGATTTTTTGTCACAAAATCGCTACACTATAGCCTTTGCTAACGTCATCGTAAATCTTATCGTGAAATCATGACGTTCTAGACTTCACTGCCTTCTTCTCTGCAACTGTCACAAAATCGTGACACCTTTGCCTCTTGCCGACGTCATCATGATTTTGGTCGTGAAATCGTGATGCTCTGGACTTCACTGCCTTCTTCTCTGCAACTATCACGAAATTGCAACACCTTTGCTTCTTGCTGACGTCATCATGATTTTGGTCGCGAAATCGCGATGCTCTGGACTTCACTGCCTTCTTCTCTGCAACTGTCGCGAAATCGCGACACCTCTCGCTTCTTCATCCTTTTCTTGGTTAGCACTAGCAAAAATGAAACATGTCATGAAATTGCGACGCTTTTGCTGCCTTAGGATATTTCTTGCCAACTGCTCGCGAAACTGGAACATGTCATGAAATCACGACACTTTTTGCATCCGTACGACTCCTTCGAAACTTGTCGTGAAATCGCGACACTTTTTGCCTGTTGTGCTTTTGCCTTCTTGCATGTCACGAAATTGTGATAGTTTTGGCCAAACTTTCTCTCTCCTCAAACATGTCATGAAATCGTGACACTTTTGCCTGCTTTGCCTCTGTCTTCCTGTATGTCGCGAAATCACGACAGTTTTGGCCAAACTTTCTCTCTCCTCAAACATGTTGCAAAATCATTACACTTTTGCCTGCTTTGCCTTTGCCTTCCTGCATGTTGCGAAATCGTGACTTTCTCTCTCCTCAAACATGTCGCAAAATCATGACAATTTTTCCAACAACCTGCAAACTTATTCTACTTTATATTTTTCTGGATTTTTGGCAACTGGGTTACTCTGAATTTCTTGGAGACTTACTGACCAGCTGAAACCTTCATCAAAACACATCCTTTAGACATAAAAACAAATTGCTCCAAGAATTCCTTGACATCAAAAACAACATCTACCAATAGCTCCTTGACATCAATGACAACAACTAAACTTAGGCAAAGGCAATGTACTCAAGGTACCCAAAATTTCCAACAATCTCCCCCTTTATCATTGATGGCAACCCTTAACTAAAACACATCTTTCAAGAGCCAAAAACTAAAATCAAACTCTTCAAGTGTTGCTCCCCCTGACTTGAAGCTCTCCCCCTTACTTAAATCTCTCCCCCTTTGTCATCAATGGCAAAGGGTCACCTTTGGGGCTTGGGACTAAGAATGAGCCTCTTAGTTTAGTCCCTCCCCCATCTCCTGATGAGATGATTAATCTCGAGGTGAGAGTATAACTCCCAATTTCTCCCTTAGATACTCAAACGTATCTTTTGGAAGGGGTTTGGTGAAGATATCTGCAATTTGCTCTTTAGTGGGTACATATTCTAGCTTAACCTGCTTCTCTTGCACTTTTTCCCTTAGAAAATGATATTTGATGGGAATGTGCTTCATCCTTGAATGCATCACCAGATTTTTAGAAGTACTTATGGCACTTGAATTATCACAAAGAATAGGGATAGGTTGTTCATGCTTGATTTTGAAATCCTCCAAGGTTGTTTTCATCCATAAAACTTGAGTGCACCCACCACCGTCTGCTATGTATTCAGCCTACTCGTAGATAAGGAAACTGAAGGTTGTTTCTTACTTAGCCAAGAAACCAGACTCTTTCCCAGAAATAATGCTCCACCACTAGTGCTCTTTCTATCATCAACACTGCCTGCCCAATCTACGTCTATATAGGCTGTGAGGGTGAAATCACCACCTTTGGGATACCAAAGCCCAAAATCCACAGTGCCCTTCAAATATCTAAAAATCCTCTTGACTGCCATAACATGAGATTCCTTTGGAGCTGCCTGAAATCTTTGCTACTAATCCAACGGCCCGCATGATATCCGGTCCGGTAGCTGTACTATATAGTAAACCGCCAATCATAGATCCGTACAATTTTTGTTCTCGCTCACGGGGATTCATCATCCTTGCTCGATTGCACCTCGTAATCATTGGAGTACATACAGGTTTGTTGTCCATCATCCCAAATTTTTTTAACATCTCTTTGATATATTTTTCTTGAGAAAGAAATATACCATTTTTTGATTACGCAATCTGCAGTCCTAAAAATAATGAAAGCTCTGCAATCATGGACATCTTGAATTCCTTTTGCATGGTGTTAGCAAAAACTTTACACATCCGAGTATTATTTCCCCTGAAAATAATATCGACATAAACAACTATGATAATCATATCATCACCTTTATTTTTAATGTACAAGTTGCAATCTGCCACACCTTTCCTGAACCCTTGTTCATGAAGATACCCGTCAAGTCTTGAGTACCAAGCCCTGGGTGCTTACTTTAACCCGTACAGTGCCTTTTTCAGTTTACACACATAGTCTGGTTGTTCTGAAAGAGACACACCTTATGGCTGTTCTACATAGACTTCTTCATCTAACACTCCATTTAGAAAAGTAGACTTTACATCCATTTGAAACACTTTGAAAGAATTGAAACTAGACAGGGCCAAAAACATTCTGATCGCTTCAAGACGAGCAACAGGTGCAAACGTCTCTTCGAAATCAACACCTTCGACTTGTGCATACCCTTTACAGACTAACCTCGCTTTGTTCCCGACAATCTTTCCATCCTCATTAAGTTTATTTCTCGAAGACCCATTTTGTGCCAATGACATTCTTATTCTTAGGTCTTGGAACCAAATCCCAGGTTTCACTTTTCTCTATTTGATTTAGCTCTTCATCCATTGCTTGTATCCAAAAATCATCTGTACATGCTTCACTGAAATTCTTTGGCTCAATCTAAGATAACAATGAAACATTTGCAGATTCATGTGAAGAAATGACTCTTCTTCTTGTTTGCCTGCAATTTGGATCACCGATGATCAAATCTTTGGGATGATGTTTCTGAACATACCGTGAAGGGGTTTTTGGAAGCAGCTGTTGTTTTTCTTCTTCTTCATCCGACACTTCTCTAAATTCTTCTTGATAGATTCCATCACTGAGTTCCTTGACTGGTTCTCTTATTCCTGTATTTTCATCTACTGTCACATTTATGCTCTCTACAACTGTATGAGTTCTTTTGTTGAAGCATATGTAGGCCTTACTTTTGCTGGAATATCCAAGAAAAATTCCCTCATCACACCTAGGATCAAACTTACCTGGATTTTGATCTTCCCTTCTCGATGAAGCACTTACTCCCAAACACTTTGAAGTGTTTAACTGTAGCTGGTCTTCCTTTCCACAGCTCATAGGGAGTTTTATGATGATTGACTATGAGTTGAGCCTTGGTAATGATGTGGACTGCTATATTTACTGCTTCTCTCCAAAAACCATCTAAAAGTTTTGACTCATCTAACATTGCTCTTGCCATATTTTCAACAGTTCTATTTTTTCTTTCAACTACTCCATTTTGTTGAGGAGTTCTTGCTGCTGAATATTCTCTTTTGATTCCATGTTGTTCACAGTATTCCATGAATTCATTTGAAGTGAACTCTCCTCCTCTATCTGATCTTAAGCATTTGATTCTCTTGTCAGTCTCATTTTCAATCATTTCTTTAAAAATTTTAAAATTTTCAAAAGCTTTAGATTTATCTTTGAGAAAGGTAACCCAAGTCATTCTCGAGTAATCATCTATAAACAACATGAAATAACTATCTCCTTGAATGCTCTAAGTTCTGGTAGGACCACACAAATCAGTATGAATAAGATCCAAGGGTTTGGAAGAGGAATACCCTTTCGATTTGAAACTGGTTTTGGTCTGTTTACCATGTTGACAAGGACCGCAAATGATGTTTTGAGGCATTTTTATTTTGGGCAAGTCTCTAACTGCTTCCTTGTTACTAATACTGACAAGATTATCAAAACTCAAATGTCCCAATCTTTTATGCCACAACCAACTCTCATCTTCTTGAGTTAGAAGGCATTTTTCTCTTTTTATCTCACTCAGCATGTAAAGATTGTTTGGAGTCCTTGTAGCTTTAGCAATAAGCTTTCCATTTAATTCTTTACTTATCTCACATCTATTAGAAAAGAAAGATACTATGTGCCCTTGATCACAAAGTTGACTCACACTAAGAAGATTATGTCTTAGCCCTTCTACATAAAGCACATATTTTGTTTTGGATTTCCCATCCAAACTAAGAGTTCCTTTACCATAGATCTTTGCGGACCTGTTATCTCCAAAACTGACTGTTCCTCTGGTTTCTTCTTTTAAAGACAAAAATTTTCCTTTTTCGCCAGTCATATGTTTTGAATAGCCACTGTCAAGATACCATTTTTCTACTTTGTCTTGAGCATGAAAAGCAGTTTGAACTATCATTGACTTAGATTCTATCACATTCCTCCTATCTGAGACCTCAAAGCTACATTCATCCAAGCTACACATCCTTGCTATATGCCCAAAATTCTTGCACTTGTAACACATGATATTTTTATTCATAAGAGATGCAAATGAGTTAACATTTTCCTTACTATAACTCTTCAGAGATTTATTGCAATGCATAGCTATGTGACCAAATTTTTTACAGGAAAAACAATATCCATGGAAAGTATTATGTAACCTGTTTTGATGCCTTGGAAGTTTGTTCTTCTTGCAATCAACTGGAATCCATTTCTCTTCAGAATGAAGATTGTTCTTGCTTGAAGACCCTGTTTCATACATGGTGATACCATCCTTCTTTTCACACGTAAAATTCTGTCTGAGATTTGACTGTTCTAACTTTATTCTAAGAGACATAATTTCTCCTTCTAGTTTCTCATAGTCAGCTACCTTTTCTTTTAGATCTTCAGTTAGAACTTGTTCAATCTTCTTCCCTTCTTCAGCAAGAATTTTGAATTCTATAATATGTTGAGCCAATTCTGATCTTGCTATCTCTTTTTCTTGACAATGCTGCTTAAGAATAGAATTCTCTTCCCTGAGTTTCTCAAGATTTCTCAAGGCCAAGAAGAATTCACTCTTGAGATTGAATTCAAACTTTTCTGATTTTACATATTCCTCTGTCAGATCCTTCTCCAAGTTGTTAGGCTTTTTTTGGAGAGACCTGCTCTGATACCAATTGAAGAACATGAACTTATACTAAGAGGGGGGTGAATAGTATAAGATAAAACCATTTAATAATTTTATTTTCAGATAGCAATGGCATCAACATAACATTAAACAATACAGAAAGCATCACACATAAAAGACCCATTTTAACATGGTTCACCCAAGGTGGGCTACTCCACGGATAAAAATTTTCTCTAAAAGTTATATCAAAAACCTCTGGGAATCCTTCTCGATTACAATGTTTATGAGCCTCAGCTCAAATGAGACACCTTCCCCTAATTCTATTTTGTTAATGATTCCTCTAGAAGACCTCTATCTCTTATGCCTTGAGCAAGTGGAACTCTTCCCACAGAAGACACCTGTCTTCCTTGCTCTAGCCTGAGATCTCTGTCTTCAACTCTATCATAGCAAAACTGGTCCTCGAATTTGCACTAAAAGCAGTCCTTCGGTCTAGAAAAAATGTCCTCTTACTTCCTTAGATTTTGTCCTCAATCTGGTCCTCAAATTGGTTAAGAAATAATGGTTCACTAACTCTTCAAAAGCTTTGCTCAAAAGCAATCTCCAAGTTGTTACTGTTTTGTTACAACTGTGTTTGGTCGAAACCACTCTTACACAATTCTGCACATTTACAGCAATGCACAGTAGTACACTGTACTTCAGCTATCACACCCTTCAATACTGCGCACTATTATTTGAATGTTGAAACAACAACACCCTCAAATTGTTTGTGCATTTACCGCATTATTGTTCTCAATCTCTCTGCAATCACAGCAGCAAACAGCAGCACACTCTTTGCCCTTAGTAGTACAGCCTTCGATACTTTAGAAGAGTCAACGAAATGCACTCTAATGCTGCAGTCAAACTTCACTCTCTACTTCTTCGATGATCGAACCTTACTGGTCACGCTAACTCTACGAATGCCACCCTTCAACCCCACACTCCGATTGATACTCAAAACTGCTCAAACAACCCTCCTTTTATACTCATAATCTCAAGATGAAATCTTGTTCTTAGTCAACTGTTCAATCTTCAAACACGTCGACTGTTAGATCTTCAAACACATCAACAAAGGTTAACTTCATCGGCTTCAACCGCCTCTGTTGTTCTGTAGCTTTTCACATGAAACTCAAACATGTCGCGATATCACTATGCCTTGGTCTGTCGTACACCTTGCATTACATGCTGTCGTGAAATTGTGACACTACTCCTATCGAGCACCTTCTTTGATTTGCTATCGTGAAATTGCTACACTATAGCCTTTGCTGACGTCATCGTAAATCTTGTCATGATATCGCTATGCCTTGGTCTGCCGAACACCTTCTTGGGTTTGTTGTCGCAAAATCGCTACACTAAAGCCTTTGCTGACGTCATCGTAAATCTTGTCGTGAAATCGTGACATTTTGGACTTCACTGCCTTCTTCTCTGCAACTGTCATGAAATCGTGACACCTTTGCCTCTTACTGACGTCATCATGATTTTGGTCACAAAATCACGACGCTCTAGACTTCACTGCCTTCTCTGCAACTGTCGCGAAATCGTGACACCTTTGCTTCTTTTTGATGTCATCATGATTTTGGTCGTGAAATTGCGACGCTCTGGACTTCACTGCCTTCTTCTCCATAACTATTGCAAAATCATGACACCTTTGCCTCTTGCTGATGTCATCATGATTTTGGTCGCAAAATTGCGATGCTCTGGACTTCACTGCCTTCTTCTCTGCAACTATCGTGAAATCGTGACACCTCTCGCTTCTTCATCCTTTTCTTGGTTAGCACTAGCAAAAATGAAACATGTCATGAAATAGCGATGCTTTTGCTACCTTAGGATATTTCTTGCCAACTGCTTGCGAAACTGGAACATGTCACGAAATCGTGACACTTTCTGCATCCGTACGACTCCTTCGAAACTTGTCGCGAAATCGTGACACTTTTTGCCCGCTGTGCTTCTGCCTTCCTGCATGTCGTGAAATCATGACAGTTTTGGCCAAACTTTCTCTCTCCTCAAACATGTCATGAAATCGTGACACATTTTCCTGCTTTGCCTTTGTCTTCCTGTATGTCACGAAATTGTGACAGTTTTGGCTAAACTTTCTCTCTCCTCAAACATGTCACGAAATTGCGACACTTTTTCCTACTTTGCCTCTGCCTTCCTGCATGTCACGAAATCGTGACTTTCTCTCTCCTTAAACATGTCACGAAATCATGATAGTTTTTCCAGCAGCCTACAAACTTATTCTACTTTATCTTTTTTTGGATTTTTGGCAACTGGGTTACTCTGAATTTCTTGGAGACTTACTGACCAGCTGAAACCTCCATCAAAACACATCCTTTAGACATAAAAACAAATTGCTCCAAGAATTCCTTGACATCAAAAACAACATCTACCAATAGCTCCTTGACATCAATGACAACAACTAAACTTAGGCAAAGGCAATGTACTCAAGGTACCCAAAATTGCCAACAGACTTGATTTCAAGTAAATCTTTTGCTTATTTGTCCTTGCTAAAATAATCAATTTGGCTCACTTCAAACTAAAACGGGAACTCATTAACTCTTAATCTTAGAATGGTTAGGTGTTATTGCAAATGAGTCTCATTTGAGACATGGATTATTTTAGCAGAATAAAATGGTATAGTGTATATTCTTTATTTGATATCAATACCAACATTTTGTATAATCTATTAGTTAATTGTTTCTATTTTGTACATGTAAATTTAATCATATTTTGGGGATAGAAATTGATGCATAAGATTGGTCTTATATTTTTGTGGTGTCCATGTCTAGAACCAATGAAAAATTGCTTTAGATGGTTGCTTATTTAGTGTAGAATTATCATTTAAAAAAATTGATTTAATTCCTATCTATCAAATATGTAAGAAAGGAGAAATATTAAGCATTTTACAGTAATCGTGGAGACTTTAGAACTCTTAATAGAGGCCCAAAGTTCAAATTATGTAGGGGATATGATTGGAAACCATGTTTTGGTAATTTTTGGATGGTTGGGTAACCATATATTGGGTAAACAACATCCTCCATGAGGGTTGTCTCATATGGCCTATGGCCTTGTAGACGTTAAAAATTAGTTTACCTTTATTAACCTTTACTACCATTATATGAATCACATTTGGTCATATGTTCTCACAGACTAGAAATATTTTATTGATATAAATATATCATGTAATGATATTTTGTCTTGGATTCTCTCGATGTAAATTTGAATATGTTCTATTTATTTTTTTAATTTTGACCTCTACTAAAAATTTATTGTCCTATGGAAATATACAAGTGTCATGTTTATGCTAAGAGAGAGATCATTCTATCTAAATTATCTAGAGAAGTAACTTTTTGATAAATTGTGGTATATATTTCTATGTTCTTGGGAGTCTCTTGCATTGCTTAGTTTCTCCAAAATGTTTCTATAGTGTACTTGTTGGTCACGAATCTGCCTAAGTACAAAATGCTTGTGCGCCCTAGACCCGACCAACATTGAAAGGCCGAAGGAGAGAGATGTCCTTCGGGCCAATCTCTAGAGAGGGTTGGTTCCCTTACTAATCTAATTTGGTTTAAAGCTTAGGGTAACAGGAAAGAGATGGGAAATGATAGAAAGGAATGGGAAATATGGCTATGAGCCAGAGATGAAAGGTGGGGATAAACTAGCAGCTAAAATCCAAATCAAGTTTTAATCAGCATGTAATAGAAAGGAAAGCATAGGAACCATTCATAGATTGCAGGGATAATTTCCAATGAACATTTCAGCATTCAGTTCTCTACCAAGAATTAAATTCAGAAATGCAGAATTTAAATTTACCTAACAAAGATCATGAACTTAACAGAAATGAAAGGCAGAAAATAATTGCATACAACACTACTCCAGGAACCAGAAGCCAAATATCCTTCTATTGATGCAGAAAACTCAAAGTGTTTTTTGGTAGAGTGTCTATCCTCCTTCATTACATCAAAATGCTTAGTATTTATAGAGGATTTCACCTCTAAAATTAAATGCAAATAAAAACAAAATGTTGGCTAGTCAAAGACCAACAAGAGCAATTCTCTCCTCGATAATGGCAATGCTCAAATCAAAACATTCTTCAAGAAGCAACGATCCAATTTTCATGGAGTGCACCTAGGAAATCAATAGAGATGGATGATAGGAAAAATATTCTAGATATCAATGCATCAAAACTCAACAATATCATGTGAAAATTAGGAGCTTGGATATTAAATTCTGGTCACCATTTCATCACTTTACACCTCAAAATATTATCTTTGCCAAGGGAGACCCAACGAAAATTAACTTTATTTTGAAAAGGAGTAAAATCAGTGGAGGGCACCTCAAAAATGAATAGGATCGCACCAGAATCCAGGACGTAGCATTTAATCTTGGCATCTCTTCAGCAAGAATTCTGGAAATATTAATTTCATTGCTCCAAGAATTAAATTCCATCAATCTTCGATCTTTCCCGAAAAATATCAGCAACAGTGGCACCTTCGAAAGAAAACTTTACTAAAAGGAAGGGGCAAGAATTGATTTCACCCAGGCAATTTGGTGTTTTCACCCATCAATATGCTTTCACTCTTCACTTGATTAATTTCACCTAAAAAATAGAATAGAAATGACTTCTACAAGAAACTAGGCGAAAATGATTGATTTCGCCCTCAAGAGGGTGAAAATGATTTTCACCCCCTACCTAGGGTGACTTTGACTTTGACACATAAAGATACTTTTTTGGGACTTTCACTCCAAACTGGGTGAAATCAATGTTTCTACTCAAAATGGGGTGAAATTACATTGGCAAGCACCTTCTTTAAATTTACTTTGACTTTGACTAGAGCAACCTTCACCCGAATGATGTCACTTCATCATTTGCGCTCAAAAATATCCTCAACTTGGATTTCACCCAAAAGAAGGGCGAAAGTGATTTTCACCCCTTACTTGAGGTGAATTTGACTTTGACTTCACAAGGCACACATTTTGCTTGATTTTCGCTCCAAAACATCTTCATTTAGAAATTCACCCTGAAGAAGGGTGAAAATGATTTTTGCCCCCTAGGGGCGACTTTGACTTTGACCAGTTCCCATCCATTATTTTTCACCTAAATACTTTCTCCACTTTGTAAAATCTTGCCTTTTTCATTTTTTCACTCCCACTTGGGCAGAATCTTCTTAACATGGTATTTCACCCAAAAGAAGGGCAAAAATGATTTTCCCCCTTCCCTAGGGCGAAAACATCTTCCCCTTTATCTTCACTAGCGCTTTTCCTTTTAATAATTTGAAGCCTTAGACCATTTTCATCACTCCTTTGATCCTGAGACGTTCCTTGCCATACATTTCTCCCTTTATATTTTACCCATGATTTTCATTAATTTTAGGTAAAACTTGTGTATTTCCAGGGATGAAATCAACCTTCTTTATTTAATAAAATCAATCAAGGAGGGAAACAAAAATATTACATTAAAATAGTAAAATCAAAACAACTGCATCATTCATCTTATATTCTTTAAATTTTACAATCAAAATTTAGTGTGGCAAAACTGCCAACACTTTTGGTGGCTCTCGGGGTATTCAGCTCATCTGGATGCAATCGACCCCAGGCCTTCATCCATTGGGCTCAACTATCACCATCATTAGCTGCATCAGATGGTACATTTGATTCAACAACCTCCTTTTTTCTTTCCTCTTGTGCTTATTTCTCCTACTCTTCTACAACCTCTTTCTGCTCTACTTCCACCTATGCTCGTGCTTCTTGCTTGGCGAGACTTGCACTAGTAGTCTCATATACTACAACCATCTAGGCCCAAGACTCTTCATCAAGCTTTGAAGGATACTAGAGTGAATCAATGACAAAGCACAATATCTCGACGTGATCCAGGCTGATGTGATTAGCTCTCTAACTAAGCTCCAATAGGGATGATTCGATGCGGGTGAGCCTCTCCATGCATGGTAGTACTTGTTCCTCCATGATTGGCTCCTCCTAGCTATCGATCTCTAAAGTATCTTTGAAAAAATTTCACCAGGCCACCTCCAATTCTTTCTTTGAAAAAATCTCCCCCTGATCATCAGTGAAGCTCGAAAACCCAACATCGGCTAGAGCCTCAAAATAAACGAGTGAAATGCAATGCTCCTATTCAAACATAGTAGCCAACTTTCGACCCTCTCTAGCCAGATCCAACCTAGAAAAGTAGCTACGCAACATAATCCTAGTATTGGACCAAGCTCGATCCATCCCACTCAGTGTCTTAACTTGGAAGTCAGACTGAGCTAACACCTGAATCTTTAGTGCCATCTCCAACTTGGGTTCCAACTACTCCTCGACATACTCCAAAGTCCGATCACCAATGAAAATTATTATCCGAGCCTCATGAATATACAATAGAACCTTGAGCACATCTACCACCAATGTCACACAATATTTAGTTAAATGGTGGTGAGCTTCTTTGATTTTCTCCTTGGAGAAGCCCACTGACTGTGTGGCTTTCTCATCCAACTATTTCTATAAAGCTTCAAGCTAGGTGGTCAATGCTTGCACTTGCTTCTCTACTCCTACCCAAGTTATCTAGTATCCCTTGGCTGCATTCTCCAACTCTTCACTTTTCACTACCAATGCTCTACCTCTAATTTATTATCTCCAATTGTGCCCTATTTTTAGCCAGAGCTTCATCTAACTCAACAATCTTCACCTCAACCTCAAAAAATATTTTCTTGTAATGCTCATCATGCAGGTAAAGAGAGCTCATATCCACCTGTATATTCCCCATCTTCTCCATAGTATCAATCTTCGTCAGGTCCTCTGTAATGACTTCATAAGTGTAATCACTTGGAGCCATTTCTCCTTGGGGCTTCTGGACCTAGGGAATCATTTTTACAGTGTGGGACTCCATAGCTTTAGGGTCAAAAGTGACCTTCTTCAATGTCTTTGCTGGAGCTTGAGCTTCTTTTCTCTTATGAATTTTTAGCCACTATGATGAACTTTGGTGGGCTTGACTCATTTTTACTGCAACAGGATGCTCTAGCACAATCTCCATCTCTAGCTCTAGAAGCACCTGCAACTCAATAAATGGAGTAGGGGAAAATGAGCCTACTAAGGGTTTGGCTTGAGAAGGGAAGTAGAAATGGGAATGGTTGGTGGAAGGAGTGGTTGAGGGAATGGAAGTGAGGGGTTCGGCTATAGTTACACTTACTCGAGGAGGAGCTTGTGTACTTATAGCCATGGTAGAAATTACTAGAATGGAGGATGAAGGGAGCAAAAATGGATTGGGACTAGATGCAAAAGAACTGAAAGAAAGGGAAATAGTAGAAGTGGGAATAGAAGAAGAGGGAGCATCGATGACTGGGGACTAGGAAACAAGAAGTGAAATGGAAGTGGAGGGTATACCGAATGGGGGTGAGATAGAAGTGACAACTATGAAATGGGGTGCAATAATCACTGAATGCTCAAGAGAAAGGGAAGAGGGTAGAGAAAATGTACCTTCAAGCTTCGACACCATTTGAGCCGATGATGAGGGTGGTTGTGATACTAGTTCACCCTTGTCTTGTTCCTCCTCTATCTCCTTCTCCAGATCTATAACTTCCATATGCTGGCCAAGTTATCCTACCTGAACCAAAGGAGGATTTTCTAAAATATCAGCCTGTGTGGCTTTAACTATAGGAGGAGGGTTCACACTTGATGAAGAAACTACACCTGTTCTTGGCTTCTTGGAGATCTTAGGAAAAGGAAGTACCTCACGCTTACTCTTATTCTTCTATTGGGGCTGCACTTTTGGTGATGACTGTTTCTCTTCTTCCACAAGTGGTGCTTCCTCAACCACTTTGCTCTTCGCCATGATCTCTTCACTATCAGATCTTTGAAAGCTTTGAGGTACAATTTTAGTGAAAGAGATTGGCTGATAACTATCATAATATTCATCATATACATCCAAAAATGCATCATCCATTGCCAAGCCATAAGTTGACCCAATTTTCCCTCTGTGGGCCCTCATAACCCACCAATTGGTGATTTTCTCCTCAGACCAAGTGGGCAACTATTCCTTCATTTTTCTAAATAAGCCCGAAGGAGGAATATGGTGCTTGTGAACTACAGGGTTATATTCAACCTCCATCTCATAAAAATTATGCCATGGTGGGAACGTCATCATATGCTCAATATGCCATTCAAGATCATGCCCTTCTAGATTATTTCTTTGCTGCTCAATATTCGCCTAGGGCAACAATGAAAACTTTTGGCTTTAATCAATACCACAAAGTGACCCAAAGGGTCATACTTCCACCGTTGAGGTAACTCCACCATACCCATGTCGTAGAGAGCTTCATTAATCAACTTATTCTGGCCAACCTGGTCTACTTCAATATCATCGAAGTGAAATGGCATGGTGCATGTAGTCTTCTTTCCTCATCCTACCCCATAGACGTCATTGATGAAGTCGATCTAGTGAACAACTTCCATCGCAAAAAGGTGCTCTATAGTAAAATATGGAAGGAGAAATGACTTTCTAGTGAAGCCAAAAATTTGTACCATGATGCCTTGCATCAACAAGAAAATATCTCCTTTCTCCTTCGCAATGATCTCCTCCCTCATCACCCTTGGCACTCTCTCACATGTGCCAAAAATAATTTCGAGGGTGGGGCCCAAAAACATGCGATTAAAATTGTAAAATGACTCCTTCCTAGACAAGCTTGGAGTCCACAAATAAACTGGTAGCTTCATGTCTGCCTCATCAACCTGCTTGACCGCTATGAAAGAAAAATGTTGGTGCATGTGGAAGAAGAAATACCAGGCCAAAAATGAAGTGTGCCTGAATGATACTGCTCCTTCACTCTGTATCTTCTCCAACTGGGTATGCATTGCTCGAGCCATGTAATCCACCCAATCAAAGAAAATCAGGTTTGTGCTTGCTTGCATTATTGTTGGGGCATAAAATTCCACCTACGAAATACATTGTACCAAATCGCTTACCATTTATACACTATGGAATCGGTAGGAAGATCGGACACCCAAGCCAACATGGAAAACATATCTAGACTTTTAAATTCTATTAGAGGCTTTGGTAAAGTTGGTAACTCTCCAAACTAGGGTACCTTTATCAATTGATTCTCCATGAACTAGTGCAACGTCATAGTCGACTGGTACCTCTCCTCTTGCTCCTTGAGATTCATTTTTTGAACATAACATCCAGGAAGGCTTCACCCCACAAACAAATGCTTCTCTAACTATGCTAGGCAAAATGGTGAATAATTTATCTCCCTTCATATTCTGAACAACCCTCATGGTAGGATTGTAAAACTTTGAAATCACCATCACCAACTTAGGGTAAGGATGAATAGGTGTACATAGGTACCAGGAAATCTATGCATGATAGGCAATAGTTAATAGGATTTCTAGCATCAAGCCTTGCCCGACAACAACTTCCACATCCTAGCACAATTTTTCCATGCCCTTGTTTGAAATAGCACAGTCTCCAATCTGAGCCAATGCATCATAATATGGGTCAAGCTCTATATTTTCATTTTACCTAGATTTTTTAGCTTTTTTCCTCCTTGTGCTTTCTTTGGCTCTACAACTTTCTTTTCCATATTCGTACAATCAACTTTACTGCAACAATATGATAATCCTACAACAAAGCAACAATTTGGGGATTGAATGATAATCCGACAATGCTCCAAAAAATAATCTCAATCTCTCTTTCAACTACAAGCTTCTAGTCATCCATATTTAAAACTTTTGCTCCCAACTACCCAATTAAATGCAGGTGGCACTTTTGATGAATTTGGGTGAACATGCTCCCTTGGTTCTCTCACTCACATACTTTTTCATGATGTCCTTAACTACCAATAATACCCTTGCACTATAAATCTTCCTCAAACTCTATGCCTAGCCACTTTTTATCTTGGAGGGTGCAATCTAGGTATTTAACGACTAACTTCAAGAATAATAAATACCACGTGGGAGTGATGGGCACTTTTTAAGGAAAAAACCATTAACTTCACTGCATGATAACATCAAAAACATCTTCTAAGGGTTTCACCAATGAAATTAGCTCAATTCCATGCATTCAACTAAAGTTTACTCTAAATTAGAATGCAATCAAAAACGTCAACTGAGCACTTGCTTCCAAAATATCCTTGGGAAAAATACTCACATTCAAAAATGCTCTTCCTTGCTTGCTTGGTGAAATTACATGCTTTGCAACCCTTTTAAAATAATTTATCTCTTTTATTTCACCCCAAAAATCTTATTGCTAAAAACAAGCTTTAACTGAGAGTGCTTTGCTTGAAAAAGCAAAGCAAAATTAATTTCCCCCTTCCTTATCAAAAATAATCTTGCCAATTGGAGTTCTTGAAAAAGCATGTGATTTTTTATCTTTTCTTGGAGTTTCACTCCAAAAACATCTTTGGGAGAAATAAATGAGAATTTCACCCCAAAAATAGAAAAAACATAACAAATATCCTTTTTGGGTGAAAATAAAAGTCTTCATATTTTAATTTTTCTTTACCTTTTCTTTTCTCTTATTCCCTTTTTTTTTTATCTCCTTTTTTGGCAATTAAAAATAGGGGCGCTTTTAAAGCAAATCATGCCTTTAAAAATTTTAAAATTCAACTTTGAATTTGCCTCCAAAATTAATTCCAAAAATTTTTTTTATTTTAATTTTTCACCAAATATACTAAAACCTTTTTTAAACATTTTAGGTAAAAACACTTCTTGAGATAAATTAAATTCTCTCGATGAAAACATTTTCTCTTTTTTTATCTTTTTTTTATATATCATTTTAAAAATACTTGACTCAGAATAAAATAACATAAAAAATTATGTACATATATACATACTTGATCAAAATTTTATCACTGATGATAGGCCTTCAAATGAAGACCATTTACTGGAATCGGCAACACACGACCATCCATATCCTTTAAATAAAATGAGTTGACCTGATTCACACCTAAAATCTAGAATGGGCCCTCCCATATCACTTCAAACTTGTGATGCTTGCTAGGCTTAGCCTTGTTCTCATTCCATTTCAGCACTAGATCACCTACCTCGAATGACTTCTCAAAAGTTTTCTTGCCAAACCATTTTTGTGTCATCCGAGCATGTTCCATGAAGGCATTGTATGATTTCTCCCTTTCTTCCTCCAACTATAAAAGTTGAGCCAACCTCATGCTCATGGGGTCAGATTCATCATCTTCACCATCCAATAAGTGCCATGATTGAAGGGTCGACAATTCAATATGAATGGGCAAGACTACTTCTTTATCATATACCAAGGAATAAGGGGACATCTTGATGGATTTTTCACTGAGATGTGATCGACCCATAATGCTTGGTTCAGGAGCAAGTGCCAACTATGCTTATTATCTCCAAGAGTTCTCTTTAGAATCTTGAGCAAATTCTTATTTGTGGACTCAGCCAAGCCATTTCCCTATGGATAATAGTTAGATGATATCTTTAAATAAATCTCGTACTTACCCATGAATTCGTTGATCCTAGCACCGATGAAGGGAGTTCCATTATCCATTATGATTGCATCTGGTATGCCAAAATGAGTGATTAATCCTTCAAGGAAAGAGATAACTATTGCCTGGTCCACCTTCTTGGTCGGAATTGCTTCAGACCATCGAGTGAAATAGTCGATTGCAATTAGGATGTATTTGTGTTCGATAGAGGAATTGGGATCAATGACCCCAATAAAGTCTAAGCCCCATTGCTGAAATGGTGCTTCTACTTGAATCGGATGAAGGGGCAATGATGCATTCCTGCTTCTACCAACATATCTTTGGCACTTGTCACAACTCTGACTAACTTTGAAAGCATCTGCAAAGAGAGTGGGCCAAAAATAACCTGCTTTGATGATCTTCAATGCCATTGGTCTCCCTGCATAATGGCCTCCTGATAAACCAGAGTGAAACTCCTCTAGGATTCTTTATTTCTCTGATTCTTGGATGCACCTGAGAAGTACTCCATCAATATTCTTATGGAACAATCCATTTGGTAGCATCACATACCTAAGGGCCTGAAGTCTGAATCTCCTTCTCTATGAGGCATTAAGATGTGAAGGACACCTTCCTGAATGGAAATATTTGACAAGGTCCTCTATCCAATCATGATCAACTGTAGAGTGATTAGCAAAATTACTTCCGCTTACTAAATCCTCAAGTTGGCAAACCATGGATTCGAAGGCAATACTTTTTGCAAGCTCTTGACATAATGCTCGACCTCGAACTAGCTTGGTTGGTCGGATTTCAATATCATACTCCTAGATTTTGGAAACCCAACCAGCTCTCTTGTCTCCAAGCTCTCCTTGAATGATGAAACTCTAGACATCTGGATGAACAACATAAACTATTATTTTACTCTAGGAAACAAAATGTCAAAACTTCTTCAAGGATTTCATCACCGCATATACTTGCTTCTCAATGAAATTATATTTTTCTTCATGCGGTTGGATAACTTGGCTTAAGAAAGCAATTGGCCACTCATCTCCATCATCTCCCTTCTACGTAAGCACCACTGCATAGCTCTCTTGTTCACCAATGACATACAAGATAAAATATTTTGAGTAATCAGGGTTTACCAAGACCGAGGCTTGAGCAATTCTTTCTTTGATTTCCTTGAATGCTCGCTTCCTCTACTCAATCCATTTGAACTCAACATTTTTCTTTAAAAGCTCAGTCATCGGCTTTACCACTTGGGAGAAATCTACAATAAAATTTCGAACAAAGTTTATCTACCCAAAGAATGATTGCAAATCCTTCTTATTAGCTGGAAATGGAAGCTTCAGGAGAGCCTCAACTCTAGCTGGATCAATAGCCAAACCTTTCTCTGAAATAACATGGCCCAAGAGCTTTCCTTATTTTACCATGAAGATGGACTTCTTCGGGTTGATGGATATTCTGAACTCTCGACACTTCTCGAACACTTGTCTCAAATGTAGACTATGCTCCTCCCTATTGTGAGAGAAGATAATCATGTCATCCAAATAAATCACAATAACATGATTTAACAACTCACCAAAAGCTACGTCCATCACTCTTTGAAAATTTGCTCCAGCATTTGAGAGACCAAATGACATTCGTTGATAAGAAAAAGTTCCCCATTTTATGGTGAACACCATTTTATATTGGTCTTCATCCTTGACCCAAATTTGATTATAGCCGAAGAATCCATCCAACAAAGAAAATCTCTGAGCACCAACAACTACATGAAGAATATGATCAATTTGAGGTAAAGGATAATGATCCTTTAGAGATGCCTGATTCAAATTTTGAAAATCAACACATAGGCGAATATCTCCATTCTTCTTCCTCACAGGGACCAGATTTGCTACCCAGGTAGAATGCTTAATCGGGTAAATGATCTTGGCTTCCAACATCTTTAGCAGTTCTACTTTCATCAAGGCTTCAATCTTGGGATTGATTGGCCTCTACTTTTTCCTAAAGGGTTTCACTCCTTCCTACAACTCAATGGTATGTTGGATCACATCTTTATTGTAGCCTTTCAAATCTTGGTAGCTCCAAGCGACAATGTTTGGGTACTCATGGCACAGTTCCTTGATCTGCTCCAGCTCTTCCTGAGTGCAATCGGTGCCAACTTTGATCGACTTCTCAGGTCCCAACTATAGTTCAGTGTACTCCTTCTCATCCACTTTGATCTTATGCTTTTATGCTCTATCATTTTGATCAAAGAGACTCTCAAGTGTAATCAATCCTTTTGGGATATGATTATTCCGCAGTTGGATCAATCCCTCAGCTTCTTCCTCATCAAGTGTTCTTTCTTCCATAGTACTAGCTTCTCTTATCAAGAAATTTATAATCTGTTCATCACTATCAAACACTTGCTAGAAGATATTTTTGTCAGGGACTGAAGGTCTATAAACTAACCTCACAGTCTTGGGCTTTCTCACCACATGCTCAACTAGAGAAAAATTAGTACCAAGGGATGCCAAGATATCGGCATGCTTGTTCTACTCCCATGAGATTGCTTGGATGTTCAATGTTGTATAGGCCTCAAATAGGTCCCAAAATTTATTATGGTACACCTTCAAGTAGTGTTGCTTGGAAACACACTTACTAGTTACCTAGTTGATGATCAACTCAGAATATCCAAAAATCTACAATTGTTTGATCCCAAGCTTCTCTACTTTCTTCAAACCTAAGCAGAGTGCTTCATACTCAATAACATTATTGGTACAACTCTAGGTCAATCGGTATGAATAAATATTTTGTATGCCAGAAGGAGAAATGAGAATGATCCCAACTCCTACACCATTCTTACATCTAGCACCATCAAAGTACAACTTCCATAATTGATCCAAAATAGGATCTTGATCATCAAACACCTTCACTTCAGCTTTTTTAGGCTTAGTAATGGTGTAACAACCAATTTTAATCTCCATCATGGCATTAAAATCGAGCATTGAAAACTCATCTTCTGTTTGAAGCTCATCCAGAACTTCTTCCATCAAATCTAATTCCTCCAATTCTTCGATCATCAAGTTGATAGAATTCATGGGTTTATCTTCTTCTTCAATCTTCTCTATGTGATAAGTAGAAGGCTTCTCATTATAAATTTAGATTCTCCTTCCTTTGATAGGAATCTCCAAATGAGAATAGTCCAGAGAAAGGTAGCCTCCCAACTTGGTAGTGAACTCCCATGATAGGCACATGCTGAAGTATGGCTCCAGATCAACCACAACCACCTCTTGGATCATAGTGATCTGAGGTATTTTATGCAACACAATGGGGATGTCTTTGATGACCCCTACTATCCTCATAAGGGTTCCATATAATTGCAAAATTCTAGGGCTGCTTCTTGTATATTCCATACCCATAACATCACAAACTACCTTTGGCATGATAGTCATTGCAGCATCGGAGTCGATCATGCAATTGTGCACAATCCAACCTTCCATCCTGAGAGACAAGTAGAAAGGGGGTGGTCTATTCTTTCTAGTGGTAGAAGTCATCAGTATTTGAGCTAACACTATCTGAGTCAGATTCTTCCCCTTATATTTCACAAATTTTAGTGATTCTTGCAACAAGTCCACTTGTCCAAGCAATTGCAATGCATCATAGAGACTCACCTTGGTTGGAATCCTCTTCAACTCTTCAACGATGTTATACGTAGATGCACTGGACTCTTTTCCTTCATTGGTAGCCTCATATTTGCTCTGATACTATTGTGTAGCCTCTACCCTCTGATGCTTGGTCAAGGATGGGTATTTGAGCTTTTCTCTAGCTTGTTCCTCCATTTCAGCTTTTGCTTGTGAAGTTGAAGCCTTTTCTTGCAATCTTTCTTTCGCTCATGGAGGCAAAATATCTTTTAATAGGATAGGTGCATCTGGCTTGGGCGTTGGAACAACTACTTTTGCTTGTGCTTTTTTTTCTCATTTTGCACCTTTGGATCAATAGGTACCTTCAGGGGCTCCATTTCAGCTGGGTCCATGGTGATGGGTTTTCTTCCAGCTCTTGTGAGAACTGAAACTTGTTCTTTAGAAGGGACCATGAAATTATGATCAACTTCTATAATCATGTTGATTTGACCACCGAAAGAACTTTCTGCCAATATCTGCACGTAGTTCAAGTGAACCATGCAAGTTTCCTCACCATGCGGATCATTGCAGGTAGAGCACCAGTATGCTTTGTCTGATGTGCCAACTTCTTCATTTGCCAATACAATTAGATTTCTCTTAGGTGCCTTGTTGGTTGAAGTTGCTTGCTCCCTGGTGATCGATGGAGGTTGAAATATCCTAGGCTAGAAATCTCTTTCAGCCTGCTTCTTCTTAATCATTGTGATCTCATTGCTCATCGCTCTTATGGCTGAGTTCATTGACTGCATCTCTTTAAGCAACTTCTCTTGTGGATCAGGATTTGAGGGTGTTGGAGGAGTTGGTAATGGAAGTGGTATAGGAGAAGATGGTAGTGCTAGGAATGGAACCAGAGTGGGTAACTATGGAATGGTTGGAGCAGGCAGTTGCGGGATAGAAACTATCATCATGGTTTGAGATGAACTCGGATTCCATGAAGGGATTGGATACATGGGGGACATTGGCAAGGGCTGAGAAGATGCATTAGCATACAAATACTATGGAAGATCAAGAAAGATAGGCATCATCATATTTGATAGAAGCTTACCGATAGCAATCAGATCAACCTCAACTTTTGCAGTAGAATACAAATCAAGAAATGTGTTAACATTGGACTATCGGATGGCCATACTAATGTCGAAATTGAAAGCTTAAAGGTAATAAAATACAGCTTGCTCAGGAGTCGATCGAAGACCATCAAGAACTCTCTACCAAGTTTGAGTGAACCTGATGTTGAAGTCCATAATTTCCTCCTATGGATACCTTTAAATGGTGGTAAATTGATGCAATAGAGAGAATGGATCCGCTTGTTCATTAAAACCTTTGATTAATAATTCAACCAACTAGTCCTAGGTGGTAATAGTGGTAAGTTATAAAGATCGATACCAGTAAAGCAACTTACCTCTGAGAGAGAGCACGAGCAATCTTACCATGATATCCTCATCCATGATACTATGAATGGTCACCAGAGAAGCCACATCTTGGACATGCTCATAAGTCATCTTCCCCATACCATCGTAAGTAGGCAAAGCCTTCAATATTGCTTGCAAAATCGGGTTCTAAGCTTACAGATTCAAAGCTCTAGAGTGATTCCAAGTCGAGAACTATCTTGGTGGTTGGGGTGGTAGATTTTGAGCCATTTGGACTAGAGTATTTTCTTGAGGAGGAGGAAAGCTAGTGGTTGTGCTAGCTGGACTCGAAGGAACAGAAAACACACCAGCTACCTATGAAGATGTTACAACTGATGGGATAGTCAGAGTGACTAACCTAGGATGTTCTCCTAACACTTGGGTGTCAAGCTCATAAAACTCAATGGGGTCTTCAAAAATTTTGGCCTTCGATCTTGTGATCATGAAGAAAGCTTTCACTCACTTCACATTTAGAGGCTTTTAGGTAAAACTGAGTCACCAGATGTTCTAATCAGATAGTAAAAATATGAACATCAAACCTTAATACTATTCAAAGTGTGAACTATTAGATCCCACCGGGCGTGCCAAAAATTGTTGGTCATGAATCTGCCTAAGTATAAAATCTTGTGCACCCTAGACCCGACCAACATTGAAAGGCCAAAGGAGAGAGATGTCCTTCGGGCCAATCTCCAGAGAGGGTTGGTTCCCTTACTAATCTAATTTGGTTTAAAGCTTAGGGTAATAGGAAAGAGATGGGAAATGATAGAAAGGAATGGGAAATATGGCTATGAGCCAGAGATGAAAGGTGGGGATAAACTAGCAGCTAAAATCCAAATCAAGTTTTAATCAGCATGTAACGGAAAGGAAAGCATAGGAACCATTCATAGATTGCAGGGATAATTTCCAATGATCATTTCAGCATTCAGTTCTCTACTAGGAATTAAATTCAAAAATGCAAAATTTAAATTTACCTAACAAAGATCATGAACTTAATAGAAATGAAAGGCAGAAAATAATTGCATACAACACTACTCCAAGAACTAGAGCCAAATATCTTTCGCTCTAGAACATCTTTATTTTGAAATTCACCTTGAGGAAGAGCAAAAATGATTTTCGCCCCCCCAAGGGCGACTTTGATTTTGACCAGTTTCCATCCATTATTTTTGCCCCAAAATTAATTAAAATAGTAATTTACTCCCACAAAAGGGCGAAATCACTTTAAATGCATAATTTTCAAGCGAAAGTACCTTTTTCCACTTTATAAAATCTTACCTTTATTTTAATCTAGGTGCTTTCCATTGTTTTCACTTTCACTTGGGTAGAATATTCTTAACATGGTTTTCCATCCAAAAGAGGGGCAAAATGATTTTTTCCCCTTCCCTAGGGCGAAAATGTCTTCCCCTTTATATTTACTGGTGCTTTTCCTTTTAATAGCATTTGTTGAAGCCTTAGACCATTTGTATTGCTCCTTTGATTCCTAAGACATTCCTTGCCATACATTTCTTCCTTTATATTTTGTGCATGATTTACATTAATTTTTACCAGCGAAAACTTGTTGTGTATTTCCAGGGATGAAATTAACCTTCTTTATTTAAAAAATTCACTCAAAGAGGCAAACAAAAATATTACATTAAAATAGTAAAATAAAAAAACTACATCATTGATCTTATATTCTTCAAACTTTTACAATCAAAATTTAGTGTGGCAAAACTGCCAACATGTACAAAGAAAAAAGAGTAAAGTAAAAGATCAATTCCCTTGTGTGCACAATATATTAGACATATATGACTTGAACATTACTTAATAACAGCATGCTCAGCCTACATTTGATTTTTATTGTAGGTATTATGATAGTTTTATTGGTATTATAATACTTCCCCATTCTTCCTAATGAGGTGATTCTAAGTTCTAAAATTGTAATATGTGGTTCTATCTATTTTGGTAGATCAATGATTTTTCTTTGTAACAAAGATATTTGTTATAAGAATAGGTCAATGATAAGATTTCATTATGGTTATTTTTGGGAATAGAGAAGCTTTGAAGAAGATCCAACAACAATACAAGTATCTATACAAATTTAGGCATATGGAAGACACTTTATTGGCAATGGATAAATGCTCATTCATATGTGATGCTATTATAGAGATTATTTAGTCTTACATTATCTCATTAGCATATATTGGTATATCTTCTACATTGTCATCTTTATATCTATATATTATATTTGCACAAGTAATTCCAAATTTTAAGTATTTAGATGGTTTTTTTGTTTGCTATAGATAGGATAGATCTACTTGAGATATGTATTACTTTCATGAGCAATGGTTATACCATTATGATCCTTTCAAGTTGATAATATCTATTTTTAGGAAGCAAATGTATCTTATACAAGCTCTTTCTCTCTTAAATCCAAGTGTTTATATGCACATTAGTGACTACTTAATTAGTGTGGGGATCTTGAAATCAAGTTATAAACCTTTAGCTTTTTCTCATGACTAAAAAATGAGGATTTCTATTATAGTTTTTTATAAAGGTAGTCCATGAGGGAATTTGGACTAGAGGAAAAAGGGAATTTCAACTAATTCTAACCCTTCACCAAAGAAATCCAAACATTGCGATTTCAATGTTTGTTCATCTTATTGAAGATAGTGCTCCTTATTGCTATTGTTTTGAACTTGTTAACTTAGCTATATATTTGTTTTATGTTTTGAAATATTACCTTTTAAGGGCTATTGTGACTCACTTTGATTTAGGATGGTGTCCCTTTGAAGTATAAGTTATTTGGGTCAATAAATATGTCAACTATGTATTTTTTATTCTTAACAATTGGACATAAGGTTGTGTGAGTGATATTGCTTGATCTCCAAGTGAATTTTCCCAAACCCACTACAAACAAAAATTTGTGATAACCCATTAAAAGAATAAATATAACATCCTCCTTTGAAAAAACTAAGTTTAATTTTGATAGATAGAAACTTAACATATATATATATGAAAAATGCTTAACCTCAAATGAAATGTTGACCTTACTATAAACTATAATCTATAACAATCCATTAAAAATAAATAATTATTAAATACAACTTATTTTATTATTAGTCAAATGGCACTTCAAGTTTTGGTAGGCATGAAAAAGGAATGAAATTCTTTAATAGAGGTATATTGAAAGTTGAAAAATCAAAAAATTAGAAATATAAGATCTTCAAACAAAATCCCAAACAATATTATTAATTATCATAACAAGTTTGATGATATTTAAAAATAAAATACTTTTAAAAATATAAAAGTTTGATATATATATATAACCTAATAATGGTAATAATAGAGCTTAGTCCTTTCGGAATATAATATGATATTTCAATTATCTAGAAAAAGGCTCATTATTGATATGCTTCCAAAATAATATAGTTCCATTTATGCCACTGTTAGTAGAACTTTTACACTATTTTTTAAAATGTGATGTAATGAATCCTTCCTCACAAATGTGAGTTAACCATCAAATCTTGATTCTAGAATTAATTAGGCTTTTATGATGGAAAAATAGACACTAGATTCTCGCTTTACTTTGTTTAAATTCATATTAGGAATAATGACACACACCTCATGCATATTACGTGTCCATACACAAGCAAATATCTTGAATTACAAAAGAAATTGGACTCAATTAAATGAATGAACTATGAGATGAAACGTGCAAGGAATAAAAACTATTATAAGAAGATTGGTAAAGGAATAAAGGAAAGGTTCTTGAGAAAAATTGAATCTTAGAAAAGAATATAAAATACAATGACCTTCAATTAGTAAAGCCTCAACTTCTGCATATGATTTTATTTATAGTTGTAAAATATATTAGCTGACACATTTCCTTGCCTGACATTGGACTCGATTCAATGAATGAACTATGCACATAAAATAATTTAGATGAAGCGTGCAAGAAATAAAGGGGAAAAAAATATTAGAAGAAGATTGGTAAAGCAATAAAGGAAAGGTTCTAGAAAAAGAAATTGAAACTTAGATAAGAATATAAAATACAATGTCCTTCAATTAAAAAAGCCTCAACTTCTGCATATGATTTTATTTATAATTGTAAAATATACTAGTTGTTAAATCTTAAAGGTTAAAATTTTAATTAAAGTAAGTTTGTATATTATATTTTAGTAAAATAATTATCATTTAAATAAACTACATCTTTTATAAAGTTTGTTCCAGATAACAGATTAGCTGAGTCATTTAGCCTTGATAGGGCATTGAACCTTGGTACAAATTTTATGCAAGGCCAAAATATTCCGATGTCTAGTGTCGCGTTATTCTTTATGTTCAGTAAAAATCCTCCACCTAAAGAATATGTTTAGGTATAACTGTTCAGAAGATTGAATAGATCTGGAATAATTAAGTTCATCTGTATTCCATGTCGGATAAATACAGTTAGCTGTCTTTTCCTGTCTTCCGTTACCTGTGGATTTTCAACGTCATATCCAAGCGTATGATTAGCAAACCTGACTTGAGGTAAGAAACTGAGATTTAGATTTTATGCACTGGGCCGACAATATCTTGCTTTAGTAAAACCAGTAGCCATTTTATATATTTATTTATAAATTTGGGTTGATTCTATGTATATATAACTACATTAGTTATCATACTTGAATACATCATGTGAAAGGCTTTTGACAGTGAAGAGGAAGCAAAGTATGTTACCCGGCCAAGAATGGTTTGCCCGCCCTGAAATATGGTTTTGATAATGTTCAGAGTGTGGGCAGGCCATTTCTGGCCGTGCATCACCCTTTGTTTTGCAGAGAATGGATTATTACATGCCATATTGAAATTGGTATATGATGTTTTGTTTTTGGGTTTGTTCTGGGAGATGGTATGCAACACAGGGTATATTGAAGAATTGACCTCTTCACAGTTAATATGTCAATATCTTATAATATGAATATGATTATTATAATTGAATTTCATCATTTTAAGAAACATAAGACTCCCCTAAATACATTCCTCTTGTGTCTTCCTTTTTCTGCAATCAGAAGGATATTAACATCAGTGTTATCAAATTGCATCAACTAGAAGGATATTAACTTGAGTGTTATCAGATTAGTTTAAGCTGCTGAAGTGATCTGAAGTGATCAGAGAAAAGAGATACTGATGAAATATAATAATAATATCTTTTAATTATGTTATGCTATCATATTATGTATCTTATCTTAATTGCATTGAATTGTATTCAAATGTTAATATTCAACATGGAGATAGGATTATTATGGAGGATATTTTATGTTGATTTTTAAATTATTACTTTTAAATATATCTTAGTAATACTAATAATTTGAATGGATTTGGTAGGTAATAGAGGTTTAATGTTCAAATTCTAAAGGGGTAGGGTAGTATATCATACTTTTGTGATATAGCATACGTTGGGAGGGGTGGACTTGTGGACCTTTAAAACTAATTACTCTTATGAACTTTTCATGGTCTTTACCTATTAACTTTTATAATTGATAAAATAATATTTTACATTTCATTATATAAGTCAAGGTTTTAATTTTTTTTAAATTTTATAATAAAATTTGGTATAAATATTGGTGAGTGAAGAGTTTCATATTGTAAATGAAAGTTTCAATGTTATATCTTAATATTTAAGTTTAAGAGATATGGGGTAACTGGTGGGGATCAATTTATGAATTTCATTATGACAAATAAAATTTCAATTAAAAAAAAAAGAATTTGGAAAAATTATATTAAAATAAGATTATTTACAAATTGGGATGAGACTCTTCCTAGTCTTAGTCGGTGAGAATGCCTATTTACAATAGTAAAAAGAGATATGCATTAGAGCCATATATCCTCAATCATATATCTGCAATGGTTGTCTAAATTAACTAAACACTGGATTTTCTCACCAAATTGCATAATCCTCTCATTCTCAATAGCCATGCCACTATGCCACTGAATCCCTACCTCCTTCTGGGTACCCATCTTAGCTAGGAATTATACCACTTTATTCAAAGCTCTACCCATATAAATCAGAATCACATCATCTAATTCCCTCTATAATTTCTTAATTTGGGTGACAAGAATCCTCAATCTCTATGTCTCCAAAGCAAAGTTTCTCATGCAATCTAGAGCTCCTACCAAGATTTGAGAATCTAATTCTATGATTATCCTCCTATAACCTTGTATTATTTCCTAGATAGAAGCAAATTTGATAGCTAAGGCTTCCCCTTCATTGTTCATGGCCCTACCTAGACCTTATAGTTTCGAATAGAGCATTGTCTCAACATGATTCCTACAGACCACTCTAATTCTAGCTCTACCTGGATTACCTTTTTCAACTCCCTAAATATTAATTTTAATCTAATATTTTGGGGGTGTTTTCCAACTAGCTCTATCCTACCCCTCTTGCACTTTGGATTCTCCATCATCTCTAGATTAGCCTAAGTTTATATTTAGCATACACTACCATAGTTTTTGACTTTACTCCAAATGACTTGCCAGACATCATCCAAGGATGAAAAGTTTTCTCTAAAAATTTTATCATTTCTCTCCAACCACACTTGACACCAAATGAAGTTTAATCCAAGCTTCCACCCAATACAAAGAGCTTAAGATTTAAATCTACCCCTCTTCCATATTTTCTAAATATTAATTTGATTCAAATCATTATTGGCTTGGATTTTATAAGCTACAAACCATCACTTCCAGATCTGGCATGTGAATGGGCACTCAAGCATCAAGTGATTAGATGTTTCCTCACTCTAATAGCATAAAACACATTGATATAGACCAATGATTTCCCTATGTCTTAGACTAGAAAAAGTAACAATTTCATTGTCCATGCACTGCCATGAAAAGAAGTTTACTTTCGGCCAACCCTTGGACATCCAAATCTTTCTCCAATCCTCAACATGATATGCATGAGGAGGAGGTTCTAGAAGGATATTATCATATCCATCCTTCACTATGTAGACTCCAAGGCTCCCATAGCCCCAAGCTAATTTATCCTCCTCATCTCTACCTATGATAAATATTTTTGCCAAAATTTTAGTCATGATGGGTGTCAATTCTAGAGGGATTGGAATTGGCCAATCATCCAACTTATTAAACTACTTAAACCTATAATCCCCTAGCTAACTAGTATTGAAATAACTTTCAATATAGATCCAACCCCTACTTTCCATGGTTGTTTTTACTGGTTATAGTTCTAGAAATTTAACAATGATAGGTGGGTATTAATCCCATGAATCTATCCAAAATCGTGTCTTCTCCCATCTCCCCACTTTTGAAAATAATTCATCTTTCACTACTTGATATCCTAACATTAGAGCTTGCCAAAATTAGGACCCATTACCATCCAAATGGGAATGACTCACCTCATTTGGGTTCACTTATGCCAAATATTTACTAGTGAAAACTTTATTAAATAAAGAAATTGGTTGGGATATCCACCTCTAGTAAAGCTTTCCAACCAAATATTTATTATTTATCTTTGATACCTTTAGTCCCAAACCTCCCTTTACCTTGGACTAGCTTACTTTCTCCCAACCTAGTAAGGCCCATTTCCTCTCTCCTTTTACTCCTTCCCATAAAATATTTTCTATTCATATTTTCCAACTCTTTCCATATGGTATGTGGGGTAGCAAGGATAAAAAATTTATAATTTGGCATGGCTTAAATGATTAACTACAAAAACAAGGACATGAGGATGGAAAGAAACAAAAGGGATCAAAACCCTAGGTGTGGTCAAACATTGTAGGAAGAGTGTTATTCGTAACCTACTCATTGTATTTAGGAGGACATGAGGATAAAAAAAAGTTAAAGGGGTGCAAAACCTAGGTGTAGTCAAGCATTGTAAGAAGAGGGTTGTTTGCAGCTCGCTTGATGTACTTATGAGGACATGAGGATGAAATAGAGGAAAAGGGATACAAATCCTAGGTAGAGTCAAGCATTACAGAAAGAGAGTTGTTTGTAGCCCATTCATTGTACTGAGGAGGATATTAGTCACTCTTCAATCTATGAGAAACCCTCTTCGATCAAAAGAAATATATGTTAAGGATATTTGGGTTTACAAGTGGAGCTTCTGATGAACCTCTACCCTCTATCAATATTTTTGAGGATGAATTTGGGTTGGATCTAATTGATCATGAATCTCAAATAGTTATCTACAAACTTAGGGGTAAAATACCAAGCCTGGAGGAGCTCAAAGGATACATTAAACTTTGGTGGTCTAGTAAATTCCAAGTAACTTTGCTACCCAAAAAATTCTTTTTTATTTCCTTTTATGATTTAGATGATAGATATAGGGTAATATATTATAGATACAATTGATTTTTTGGAAAAGGGCTTGTCTATATACAACCTTGGACTCTCACCTTCAACCACCTTATAGAAGAAGTTGATGGATTTCCAATCTGGGTGAATCTATATGCTCTCCCTATAGAGTTTTGGGGAGAGAAGATATTCATTAAAATTGGTAATACTATTGGTGCATTCCAGTATATGGATGCTCAAATAGAGGAAAATTTATCTAGTAAAATTAATATGAGTAAAGCAATATTGGTTATTTGGATGGATGTTTTAGTTCCTTGGACTCAATCCATTACTATCTCCTCAAACAAAGGGAAATGAATCCAAAATATTGAATATGAAAACTTCTCTATGAGATGTTATGGCTATCAACAATATGGCCACTTGAAGAAGAGATACTCAATAATCTAATCATGTTCTAATTGCTCCTTGGTGGAGGCCCTATGCGTGAATGATCCTAAACCTTCAAAAATTCTAGTTCACAAGGAAGAAGCTCATCCTCTAGCTACACCAATTATCCAATAGGAATAAAATGAGCAAAAAAAGACTCAACCCCAAAAGGAGAATTTAAATCAGATCATTGATAAAAGATAAATGGTTACTAAAGACCATCCAATCAAGTCCATGGATAGTATTCTTGAAGCTAATTATGAAATAATCAATGAAAATTAGTTTTCTAAAAATAAATATCATACAAAATGTGTTACAACTAGATGTCACCTAATGATCTTGAAGTGCAAAAACACATTCTCAGATCTTACCACTCTAAAGGAGGAAGAACCTATGCTAAAAAATAAAAAAAATCAAAAGACCCATAAGCTATGAACTCTGTAATAGCCCCAATGATTCTGGAATGTTGTTTTTGTTATGATTAGGTGGTAGCTACAAATTTATTTTTTAAGTTTTTATTTTGGAAGTAATCTACTAATTTGTCATATTTTGGAAATTATCTTGTTGATATACATTATTATAAGGTTCAGTTGTAGTATTAAGTGGATTATAGTATTTTGTAATGGTATTGTAGCATATTTTACTATCTTACACATGTTGATGTATAGGTTTGGGGACCCTAAAATCCCTTTTTACCCTAATTAAAAAAAAAAACTAATATTTTTTATAGTCTCGATAGGGACACCGCAATGGCAAAAGGTATTTGTCTCTCCTAGCATAGATATAATTTTAATTCATGGGGAGGGTGACCCTTGACGTACCCTAGCTTTTTAACCTATTCAAAAAAATGATTGACTGCAAAAAAATCAATCTACCCCCAAAGCTTAACAATTTGTAATACCAATGATTAATTTTTTCTTTGATAGATCCAAAAGATTCCTCTAGATATCTATCTTTAGTTTTTTAAATGTAAAGGTACCCCCAAATATACCACTAAGAGAGAAGTCCTCATGAATTCCAAGATGTCTAAAATTCTATCTTGAATCCTTTGATCAAGATTGAAGAAGACCACTTTGAATTTTTTATCATTGATGACTTGGTTTGTGGTCCTAAGGTAAACATTAAGAGTATCTCTAATCATTATTACTTTTCTAAAGTTGACCACTCTCACCAATTATCTATCACCCAAATATTGTAGGTGAATCAAAACCTCTTCACCCACCTTAATATCTATTAGCAAACCCTACTATCTTCTCCTCAAGATGAGTCTATCCAATCCTTTAGCCAATATGAGAAAAGGATAATGAGAACAAGGATCCCTGATAAAGGCCTCGAGTGGCTCTAAACGGTTACAAGGGAAGGCCTTTGATTAAAACTGAGTATGCCAAAGTAGAAACGTAGCTCATGACCCATTCTATCCAATATTGAAAGAAACTGAAGGCTACCATCATCCTTGATAAGAAGCTCCACTCCACCCTATCATAAGACTTTGACATATCTAATTTTATAAACATTCATCTATTGCAAATTTTTTGCATTGAGTTGATTGCCTCCTAAGCTAGAACCACACCATCCAATATCTACCTACCCTCTACAAAACCCCCTTGCTCTGAGGAGATAATGTTATGTATGAGAGGTTTTAGCCTCTCAACCATTACCTTTGTGATTATTTTATATATGGCATTGCATAAGACAATAGGTCTATAATATAAAATATGCACTCCCTCCTTCCCTTATGAAATTAAGGCAATGAATATATTATTTAATGCTTTAAGCATTATTTTACTACCTTTGTACTCCTCTATAAAAACCATTACATCCTCCTCCAAGTTGTCCTAGAAGGTGTAAAAAACTTAATTGGAAAGCCATATGGTAGGGTTATGCTTAAGGGGTCGAACCCAAAATGTATTTATAAAAATAGGATAAATCAATTTTAAAATTGAGGTGAATCTTGTCCAAATTAATTAGAAGACATGGCAAATTACCTTTTTTCCATGAAAAATGATTAAAAATGATAAATTTGTCATAATATTTCAAAAAACTTGGACGATAGACAATAGGCTATCGATAGCAAAGAAATGGACGATGGACACTAGAAAACTAAGAGCAAAATTATAGATGATAGACACTAGGTTATTGACATCAATAAAATGGATGATAGACACTAGACTATTGATAGAAAAGGGATGAACGATAGGCACTAGACTATAGACAACAACATAAAAAATGATAGACGATGGAAAAAAAATCAATAGATGATAAATTATAGACAACAAAAAAAATATGACAGTCGATAGACAATAAAAAAGGATGACGAACAATAGACAACAAAATAATGAGTGACGGATGATAGACAACAACATAATGGATAATGGATGATAGACAACAAAATAATGGATAATAGATAATAGACAAAAAAATAATGGATGATGAATGATAGGCAACAAATTAATGGATGATTTATGTTAGGACCACATCCTAATACTTGATGTAATAGTCCTTGTAGAATGTGGGTAGTACCCATGTTAGTATTTTGTAATATTTTTTTATAGTTTTGGGTTAAGAAATGCCTATGCCAAATTTCGCCCTTCTATGTAACTATTTTTCAAGAATGTAACTAATTGTAGGTAGGATATTCTAGCATGGGTGGCATTTTGCATGTAAGCCAACATTGGGAGCTAGGCCTTAGAGAAATTTCTTAAATTTGTGAGAGGAAATATTGTATGTATCATTTTGCATAATTGAATGAACTGTTGAAGGAGGTTTCTCCGTTGAAGAGGCTTGTGATTCAGTGCTATTGTGATATTGTTCTTTTTTTACAATTTTCTTTTGTGTTGTGTATTTTATTTCCAAGTGTGTTGTAAGCATGTGTGTTTATTTTCAAGTATTTGTGTAAGTGTTATTTTTAGTATTAGATTCCTAACAAGTGGTATCAAATATATTTCTAGGGCCATGTTCTATTGTGAATGTAATAGGTTCTGTCAATTTGACTATTAGGTATACGATTTTTTAGTTTAATTTTTTTTTGTTTGCTAGTTTTCCTTATTAAAATATATATATATATATTCAACAAAAGGTCAAACAAAATTATAGTTATTTTTATAGTAGTTGAGTAGTTTAGAAACCTTTTTCTGAAGGTTTTATAATATTGTGAAGGAGATATCATTATTGACTAAGCTATATAGCCCATACAATGTCTAGTGAAGTGAGGGGAGACCAGGCTCCAATATCCAGGCCTCAGACAACACTCGGGCATGGAATTGAGCTCCCACGCATATTTGGGTGTATCGGGAGACCATATAGACTTTAAATAAATTTTATATCTAGGAATATTTTTCATCCTTGTATTGTCCATAGTGCATGGGACACAGCATCCTAGAAGACTACCCTCCCATACTGTCAAAGAGGCAGATAGTGTACTCAAGGGTATGTGTGAAATACTCCTTGAGTAGTGGCCTAAAATATCGATCCAAGCACTATTTTTCATCACTATAGATGCTATATGTGTAGTATTCCTGATGGGGAGGTAGTTTAGAAGCTATGGAAATGATCCCCAAGATCTCAAACCCCAACTTGCACAAGTCGTACAACCTGTATGGTCTTCATCGTACACTAGTTCAACTTGCCAAAATAGCTTGTACGATCACCAAATCATACAGTTGTATGATACAAATCATACAAACCTATACCTGGTATGATTTGGTACACAACAAACTAACTGGAACAAGTTTTGTAAGTCAAATCGATCAGTTTTGTAATCGATTTCCTCAAACTAGCATTATTTCCTTATTTGGTAGAATTGGGTTGCAGCCTTTATTACCAAATCGGGTAATAGAATAGTTTGTACGATTTGGCATTGTGCTTGTATGGTTTGTACGAAATCTTGCTGCAACTAATATTTAGATCTATCACCTTGCATCATCAATCCTTCCAAGACAGATTTTGGGAAGTTTCTATGCCTCAATTGCTCCAATTCTCCATAACATGCAAACCCTAATTCACTAGCAATGAATTATATTTACCATGGATGATTCCAGAAATCGTACAACTATTGGAAAACATCAAAATACGGTTGTAACTCATCTTATAATCCATTCCATGCTTCACACCAAGTCTGTAGGTTAACCAGGATCATTCACAATGCAATTCCATCCATATACATGCCAAGTTATGTGCCAAACATTAACTACACAACCTGCAACAACCAGAACATATGGGGGAATTCACAAGGACAAGGAACTGAGGAAAATGGCTGTCATATTCAGATTATCAGTATTATTCCATCATTCATTACCATCTCAACAATGAACAACAATTCTACTCCACAATCCATACTCCATGAATTCTATATTGATATTGCAATAGTAAACAATTAATGAACATGAATGAACAACCAAAAAATGAATAAGGGGGGCTATATAATGCATGCCCAGACCATTCCAAAGTGGTTTCTGAAGCATCACATCATTTACAACTACCATTCCCAATGGATTTCCAAAACAAATCTTTTTACAAGGTTTATTAAGGTCTAATTCGATTTTTATCAAATTAACCCCAAATGCACATTCCAACTTCATTTCATTTCATTTCACATCGTACATGTGCAACCTTGTACGTTTTTCTCTCTGCTTGTACAATTTGACACTCGTACATTTTAATCAAAACTGAGCAAAATTCAACAAAACTGTGCAAATCCATGGATCACTTTCTCTTCTTCTAGGAGGTGGATTTGTTACCTACATCTGCCCTCCCCTTTAAATCAGGTGGTGTCCTCACCATCTCAGTCTTCTTTGTCTTATCTGATGCTTGTTTGTGGTAATCAGCAAGAAAAATTTGCAAGGTGGTACGCTCATCCTTCAAGCGAGCTGCGTACTGACTAACTTCCAGGGCTTTCAACCCATACTCATTAGCCTTCTCTTCTGCAATAGTCAATAGTGCTCCCAACTCCTCATGCTTGGATGCTCCCTTGCGTAGCTTTTCCATCAACGTGGCTTCCGTTCGGGCTGCTATGGCTAACTCCTCATTCTTCTTAGTAATAACCTTCAGATGCTGATGAAGGTCAGCTTCATATGCTACCATAGTCTCATCCTTAGCCTTCAACATAGTCTTATGATCCATAATAATTTCATTATAGCGCGTGGCATCCTTTTCCATCTCTTCAATTTTGTGGTTCTTTTCCTACAGTTGTTCCTCTATCACCTTCAACTGATTAGCCTGGTTGGCCAACTATTCATTCTATGCTTCTAGTTGAGCTTCCAACTACTTTGTACGCTCTTCTACCTATTGGATCACAAGTTATTTTTCTGCTTCCTATGAATGGAGCTGATCTTCATAAGTCTGCTTCATGCTTGCTAACTCTATTTCCACTTTATTTATTCTTTCCTCAGCCATGGTTTTGTTGCGTGTTAGTTCTTCCTCCATCACAACCATCTCCTTTCGAGTAGCTTCTACCTCCTCTCGTTGTGTTTCTTTAGCCTGGTAAACCTGTTCAAGACCCAAGCTGAGCCACTCGATCCAGTATGTTAGGAAATTCAATTTCCTCATGGTGAAGGCCAACTCCCAAGGTACTCTTCAAAATTTTATACCTACTGTATTCAATGGACAGGTCTGATAGGTTGTCCTATCCAAATACACTCGTGGAGTTGTACGGTAATTGGTCTTCACTCCTTCTGGTAAATCCTTTCTACCAAGCATCATGGTTACGTCTCCTCCTAGTAATAACCATGGATGTTGTGAATGGATGTGTGCTATCTACCTCGTATGATCCTCATTGCACACCCATTCCATAATATTTTCTAATTCAATGAAGGTTTTCTCCCTCCACTATTTCAATTGCCCAATGCCACCAATACAAAACTACAATCTGGTACTAGAAAATATCTCACTAGCCTATCGAAAGAAGTGTTCCACCTACTCATCGATATTTTCACCCACATCCTCCACCTGATCAAAGTGAGGTACTTCCACTAGGAAGCTTGTACGAAGCTCCTCAATGTTATCCTATGGTGGGGTCTATCCTTCTTCTTCTCCTTGTGGATGAGAACTTCCTTCGACTTCTTTCATCATGCTGGTTATTATTCCCTCTAGTGGTGGACTGTGTGCTACCACCTTACTCATCTCTTCTTTTATTGATGATTGCATCTCTTCGACATTAATAATTTATTTTTGAGACTATTGCTCTTCCATCGATACTTGGACTTCCTCCTGCAACTTAGGCAAGTCCTCTTGTTGTTGGGCTATCAACCCTTCATCTTGTGGGTTTGGGTGCACTCCCCTTTGAGTTGCAACCATCTAGTCAAGAGCAGGCTCTTCCTATGGTACCTATACATTTGTCTGCTCCCATTGGCTGTGACCACCTCTCATCATAATTTTTATTTTCTTTGTCTCCTTAGGTGCTTCCAATGGCACCTCCAACATGACTTTTGATTTTGCAACTGGTGGTACTATCACCATTCTGGTCAAGTATTTGGATGAATCCAAAAGTTCAAAATCAGAGGTCTAGAGTAATTTTGGGGATCCCATTATTTTTCCCATTCCTTCTAGACCTGGTATATTCAAATTCAGTAGGTCTACCCCCTCTAAATCATAGTACCCTTCCTCTAGTGCTGACTCAGGTTGTACTTTCTATATAGACTTCACCTATTTCTCCCTTTGTCATCATGTCTAAATTCGTATAGGGTTAGATTGTTGCTCTACTTTCTCCTCCTCTACAAAAGAGCTAGGCTACTCCCACAACTTGTGGACTTGGGCCTATTGTTCTAAGGCTAGTTCCAACTATCTCCTTCTCTTTCTCTTTGGATGGACATCTTCATCAGATGCAGTCTCAGACTCATCCTGCATCGATGGTGTTGGTTGCTTTGTACTCTTCTTAGCCTTATTTTTATCTGGAGTGGCTTTCGATAAAGGTACAATCTTTACCCATTGTAGTATGGTAGGCTGACCAGGTGCTATTTCCCTCGATTGGGTCCTCCTAGGAAAGTGAATTCCCATTCCTGACACTACATCCAATAATAGTGCAATGGCATGAAAGGTCATGGTGAACGTCTTCCTCCTCACTATCAATGATTGCTGCATCCATTCCTACAAGTATGCTCCCCAATCATACTTCATGCCCTTGTAAACACCTTCCACATATTGTGCCATCCATATTGGCATCTTCAAAGCTCATGATTCTCCAGACAATCAGGCCATAACAACATTCATCATGCAAGCCAACTCATCCATATTTAACTGAATTTGTTTAATCCCATGGGTGCTAGTACCCAAAATCTTGGCATCCATAGGTGACTTCATAGATGTGAGTGTCATGATCAACCTGTGCATCTCAATGGGATCAACTATTCTTTTCACAATTGGATCTCCTTTCATGGGCAATCTGAATATCTATCAAAATACCTCTACCATGAACTCCACCTTAACATATCTGTTACCCACTCGTACGACCATGTGGTTCTCAATAGGTTTGTACGACTGGAGAATCTACAACAAGTATTCATTGAAGAATACCTTATCTTGTGGTGGGATCTACACTAAAATACTCACTCCTGACCTTCTTTAGTGCCTCCTTCAATGGATGCTTATCATCAGCATTTTCCCACCACTTTCTACAAAATTCTCCCATTGGCTACCCAAAAGTGACATCCTTGATGTCCACTTGCTCCTCCTCTACTTCACTAGGTAGATCCTCCTATTCTTTCGAAGTCTTTTCTCGGTGAACTTCACTATGAAGTTCTCTTCTAGGTGCCCGAGGTGGTTCTATTTCTTCCCTCCTATATTGTAGTGGTGATATTTCCCTACCACCATACCAGTGCCTCTAACCCCTCCATGGCCTTCATCCTCTCCCTCTCCAAGGATAATTACCATACCTCTTGGGTGACTGAAATCATCGTCCTTGGTCTCGAATGGGGTAAACTAGGGGAGATCGCCTAGGTCATGATTCTCTCTGGTGCAATGGTCCTAGTGATCTATCAACCCTAGATGCCACAATGTGATCAAAATGAGCCCGATATTCTCATCATGAGCTCATACTTCTACCATCGTTGAGTGAAACCCTCATTTGCACACCTTTTCCTTGATTCGGTAATTCAGGATAATACTGCACAAAATCATTACAAAAGTTTATATGAATACCTCCAAAATGTACAAAAATTATCAAGATCATACAAGGCCTCAACCAAGTTGTACATGTATGCTTTCAAATTGTACAATCCCACCCAGATCGTACAACTCCAGTCGGATCTGTTCAATCGCACCTGATTTCATACACTTGTAGCAAATCGCACAACTGGCACTTCAAATCGTACAAGCATGATCTAAAATCATACCAACTAATGTCAAATCATATAGGGGTACCTCCCTTCTGTACAACCTCACCAGGGTCCATACCACTACAAAAAATTCCATACAAAGTCCTCAAAACTACACAAAATGGGTCATCAAGAGCCTAGAAATCATACAATATATCTCAGAATCGTACCATGACTGCTCCAAATCATACATACAACCTTAAAAATCATCACTTGGTCAAAAACCCTCATTTTTCTTCCCCAAGTGTGAAATCTATGAAACCCATTTGTAGAATCCTTCAATCTCCTTGTTTAATGCAATTTTAGGGCAAATCATGCAATTTCTCCTTCCTTTGGTGCAATCTTCTTCCAAAATAGATTTTTCCTATAGTATGGTAGTATTGTACGACCATCCCTTCAAAATTCTTCACACATGCAGATTAAAAAAATCATTTCCATGCTTTTTATGGTGAATTCCTGCTCTAGGGTTTGTTTATTTTATCTCCATGCAACTTTCCATTTCTCTATTCTTGGAAATTCAAACCCTAGCTCTACTTTTCTACACTAAGGGTTTACTGGGTGCTTCCTTTCCTCAAAACCTCACTCGTACAACTATTTTGCTTTACCTACAACTCAATTTAAAAAAAAACTTATTTTCTTCGGAGTAAAACCCTAATTCGGTAACTTCTTTCTCCAAATGGGTTACTTTTTTGAAAATAAAAATTCCTATGGTGCAAAATTAAAATGGGTCATGAAAAAATTGAGTAAGTTGGTGAATTTCCACTACCCATATAGAAAATTTCTTTAATTACACCCTTTTTGTCTTCAATTCTCCAAAATTCCAATGTTGCCTTGTACGATCTACGAGCGGGAAAGGGAATTTCTGCATGGCGCTTCCTTTATATAAATTTTCAAACCCTAACATCTTAATTCCTAAATTCCACCACCTTAGCTCCTCTGCATGTTGATGATTGACAACTCGTCACCTTGGTGCATGCGATTTTGTCTTTTCCCTATTTTGTCCTTTTCTTGCCTCTTTTTTATTTTCTTTTCTTTTTTTTTTCTTTTTTTCTTTTTTTTCCCTAGAGGGGGCCATCGTTTACCAGTTTTCAACCACCCTCCATCTTAATTGCATCCTGAAGGGATTTTCACAATTAAGATAATTTTATTTTTCTCTCTTTTTTTCCAGAAGGGGCCATCATTTCCGATTTTCAACCCCTTCCATCTTAATTGCATCCCGAAGGATTTTCACAATTAAGATATTTTTCTATTTTTTTCAATAACTATTTTGATGCTTATCATCATGGGAATCGTACAGTGACATTCACTTGTACGATACCATCTATTGACTCATCATTTGGGTTGCCCACTTCTACATTACGGGTGATCACATGTCATTAGGTGCCAACTGACCCTCTATTCGATCTCCTTCTCTTTGATTGTCATGTGTATAGTTTGGAATCATGCAATTACAGTGTGTAGGACTCCCTCTTGGCAATACTTCTTCTCATTTTGTTGATTGACCATGAGGTAGGGTTGCGCTCATTGATTCACTATCATTGGAGTGACTTCTCTACCTATCTCCTCATATCAAATCAGCTTCTAAGCTCGATGAATGAGTTCTTTGTAGTCCTTGACTCCTTTCATCGACAAAGCATACTCTTCCTCTATCGACAAGGCCTCTTCCTTGCATAGGTCTTCCCCGACCACATCCTCTTGATACAGGACCTCTATGAACATTCCATGGGACTTCCCTTTCCTGGCCCCATCCTCTTCTGGTTTCCACTCTTCTTGGTTTGGGTTGGTTTAGTGGAGGTCATCCCCATGGTTGTCTTCCTCTCAGGTTGGGTACAATCCCTCTCAACCAGGGGATACCTTGCAGGTTCCTGGTCCAATTCAAATAGGCTAATGGTGTATCCCTCGACCATCTAGGAGTAGGGGGTCGAATCCTTCCTCATCCTCTACCTCCTCTAGGTGGAAAATATCCTCTACCCCTCCTAGTATTTAGTGGATGTACTCCCCCTCCATGGCCTTGCTACTATCTTGGGGGTTCTTGTTGATTTCTTACTAGGGTTATATCCACCAATTCTATATTGGCCAAGTGACCTTCATTTCCTTGTGTTATAGGTGATAACTGTTGTAGTGCTCTCACTCTACGATCCACACGTAATAGTCGATGTGTCCATCACCTTTGCTCCCAACATCATTGTGGAGACACATTTTCCAGAGTCTCCCTATATGGTTTCAAGAAATCAGACTCAGAACTAGAATCGTTATGGTTGTCATCTCTCTTTTCTAACCAATTTACTAGTAAGGACATTAATCTTTGGAGTCTTTGTACTTCTCTCCTTTGTTGCCTCAACTACCGATAGGTGATTGCGTAGGTCTCAGGGTCAGGCCACACATGAGGTATCGATAGTTCTAAGAAGTCATCATCACCACTATCAAAACTTTCTTCTCTTACTAGCCAAGGCAACCCCCCATCACTAGATTCACTTGAATCCTCGTGGATACTACCTTGTGGTCTAGGTGGTGGAATGTCTTCTTCAATGTCTCACCAAGCTATATCCTCATCTTCTTCTACTCTTGATGGGTCATTGGGCATCCCATGAGGTGCTCTCTATGATTTTTCTCCTTTACTCGTACTTGCACCATCATGTCATGAACTACTCACTTGTGGTGTCATCTCATGTTCTTTCCCCTTACCTTCTACTTCCTGTGACCTCACTACTCTTTGCTCCTCCATCATTTGCATCGTATCATCCAAGTCTTGGATAGTTTATTCTTGGAGTCTTGTAGTGTGACCTTGCAATATTTCATACTCCTCTTGCAACTACTGGATCTGGTGTCGCATCCTCTATTGCAATCATCCTATCTGAGCCAATGGAGAGAGTTCGATGAGTTCTTCTTCCATGGTGTCACCTCCTATCTCTTCTAGAGCTTCCATATCAAATTTATCCATCCTATCCGCATATCGGACCGTTAGTCTCATTCTTCTTTGATCTTCTGATGGTTGGGGTAATTCGCTATACTCCAACTATGGATACACCATCCCTTGATTCTTTGGATTCCTTCTTTCCCTTGGAGAAATCCCTCTTTCATCTTCTTCCTCAAGCCTTCTAGTCCCATCTGCAAACCTTACATGGACTCATGTCCTCCTTCTCTCATCGGGTCGAGGTACCAATTCTTCTTGTTCAATAATTGGTCCTATCTCCTCCCCTTCTGTGAATAGGCATGTGAGTCCCATGTCAAGGTCCTCCCATGGTGGGCCTTGAATTCTACTTTGTTGGTCATTGGACTGGGCTTGTTATCTTCGTTCAACTTCTTCTACAGTGATAAATAGACACTATACTTTGTAGGGTTTTAACTTTGAACCATTTATAGTATCTGGTACTTCCATCTCATTCAAGTTCTACAATTTAACTACTCCATTGTCCCTTACTTCTACAACTTGGAAGGGACCAAGCCACAAGGTTTTTAACTTACCTGGCTTGATTTCTCATTTTCCATTAAACTTTAGAACTAAGTCGCCCTACTTGAGTTCTAATTTTCGAAGATGCTTGTCATGCCACAACTTTCTTCTCTTCTGGGCCACTTCAATCACCCATTGTGCCATGACTCTTCTCTCATCCAACTTAATCAATGTCGTTAGTCATTCTTCCATACTCTCTTGGTCCCCTAAGTGATGCTCCACCGCTATCCATAGGCTTGGTACCAAGAATTCCACTAGAACTACTACCTCCTGACCATACATTAGCTGAAATGGCGTATGGTCTATCATTGGCTTAAAGGTAGTTTGATATTCCCAAAGAATAGATGGTAACCTTTCCTCCCAATCTGCTCCCTCTATTCCACAGGTTTTGTATAATGTTGACACTAATACCTTGTTAGTCACTTTTGCCTACCCATTAGCTCTTGGGTAATATGGACTAGACAAAGAGTGCCAAATTCAAAATTTAGTCATCAACATTTTGATGATCTCATTCACAAAGTGACCTCCATGATCACTCGTTATTTGTAGTGGGATGTCGAATCTTGTAATTACTTTCTCATACAAGAATTGTGTTGTACTTTTTGTCGAGTTATCTGGTAGTGCCCGTGCCTCAACCCATTTTTTTAGGTATTCAATGGCTACCATGATATACCAACACTTTCTCCTACGAGTTGTTCTCAGTGGTCCAACAAAGTCCAACCCCCACCTCTCAAATAGTTCTTGGGGTTGTGATGGGTGTAATGGCATAAAGTCTCTTCACACTAGCTTCTCCATTCTCTGGCAAGTATCACATGCTTTCACGTATTCCTTTGCATCATTATATATTGTGGGCCACCATAGTCTAGCTAAGAGTACTTTTTGAGTAGTGGCATCGGGTCCCATGTGTCCACCTGCTAATCCTTCATGAGCTTCTTTCAATGTGACTTTAATTTCTTCATCCATTACACATCTTCTCAAGATACCATCCATTCCTAATTTGTATAGCAATCCTACTATCAACTGGAAAGGTGCTAACTTTATGATCACCTTCTTTTTCTCTGTTGTCATCAACTCTTGTGGCAACTCCCCTATGGATAGGTATTGTCCAATCAACTTGTACCATGATGGCACAATGTTAATCATGAACAACTGGGCATTAGGGAATTCATCTAGAATTCTCGCTCCTATAGGTTCTCCTGATCGTATTCGAGATAGCTGGTCTGCAATTACATGCTTCTTGCCAGGTCGCACCACTACTCAAAATATGAACTCATGTAAGGTGATGAGCCACCTACTAACTCATCCTTGTGTATCGCTCTAAATTTTTTGCATCCTTACCTTCAGGCTATAGGATCCGTGCCCGGAAGGAGGATGGGAAAAGGATGGCATGGTACCTTGGACTAAGAGGCCTTGCGAAGGTCCCGCCTCTCGGGGGAGGTGTATTATGGTGATTTTTTGATGGATGGTGGGTTCACTAGGAAACGTTTGAATGGCAGTTTCCATGCCTAGGTTGGGAATGTGTTTAATGTGTTTAATTTTATCTTTAAAAATTTGAGTCCTAGGTTTGGCAAAATGAATCTAAGTTGTTCTATTATGAAAATGTAGGCTAAATGAAATACAACAAACAAATTTGAACAAAAAATAGAGAGAAAAAGCTAAATTACAGAGCCATACCTGATCCGGATGTTTGATGGAGGTTCTGATTCTTGAAGCAGACAGGATCGTCTGGAATTTGACAAGATCGTCTCTGACCTGCAGGATCGTCTGAGATCTGACGAATTCGTCAGAGACCTGCAAACAAAGAAATAGACACAAAATACAAAAAATGCAGCAATGCTAATAGAAGATAATGATGTAAAATGACAATAAGGATGTTAACAGATAATCCCGAATAGAAATGCAAGTAAGTTGCAACACTTTAATAGCTAATCGTGACCTTATTATGCAATTAAACTACATGGGTGAACTCCAAGATGCAAAATAATAAAGAATAATCATAAGATTAACTAAATACAGAATAATGCAACAAAAAATAATGAGGAAATGCAAACTCTGGGCACTGATTGCCCCCAATGCAGACTGCAGTTGAGATCATCTTGAATTGGTGTGAAATCATCTTGAATTGAAGAGGATCGTCCACGACGAACTGAGCTTGCTCCGGCTAAAAAATACTAAGGTTCCTGCAAATAAATTTGGACAAATATGGAGGCAAATAATAATTTAAGACAGTCTAATGCACGTAGAACTTGTGTTACAGGAAATTTCAGCCAGGGGGATGCCAAGGGGGAGTCCTAAGTTTAAATAGGCTTAGGAGGGAGGTTAGGAGGTTGGAGATCATCCCAATTTGGGAGATCTCCAACGGGGAGGGTCTCTAATGGCACAGACATGCTTCTACCCGGATTAGAGACACCGTTGGAACAAAGGCTAATTGTGAAAAATCAGTTTTGAGACAAGATCGTCTAGACATCCTAGCCCAGACGAAATCGTCCGATCTGAGGCAATATCGTTTGATCGGCGATGATATCGTCAAACGGTCAAAACAAACTCTAAAAATGGCACGAGAAAGGAGGAAACGGCTTAAACGGGGGTTTAGGAGCGGTTTTGGTGTTAAATTTTGAATTTGAATATTTACTAGAGTAATTGTAATTATTTAAGGTTTTACTGCGCCAATTTTAGGGTGCTACATTTTGCCCCCTCTTTAGCAAATTTTCCAAAGAAAATGCGTTAAATATGAGTTCTTCTCGATTTACAAGAAAGAAAAAATTATTTCCATTTTTAGGCAACGATTCTAGGTCAAATCATACAACAGCTTACTATGGTGCCCCCTCCGTGTTTTTACCCAAATCGAACGTTTGAGGTAAAAATGTAGAAAAGAAAAATGTAGCACCCTAAAATTGGCGCAGTAAAACCTTAAATAATTACAATTACTCTAGTAAATATTCAAATTCAAATTTTAACCCCAAAACCGCTCCTAAACCGTCGTTTAACCCGTTTCCTCCTTTCCCGTGCCATTTTTAGAGTTTGTTTTGACCGTTTGACGATATCGTCGTCGATCAGACGATATCGCCTCAGATCGGACGATTTCGTCTGGGCTAGGACGTCCAGACGATCTTGTCCCAAAACTAATTTTTCACAATTAGCCTCTGTTCCAACGGTGTCTCTAATCCGGGAGAAGCGTGTCTGCGCCGTTAGAGACCCTCCCCATTGGAGATCTCCCAAATTGGGATGATCTCCAACCTCCTAACCTCCCTCCTAAGCCTATTTAAACTTAGGACTCCCCCTTGGCATCCCCCTGGCTGAAATTTCCTGTAACACAAGTTCTACGTGCATTAGACCATCTTAAATTATTATTTGCCTCCATATTTGTCCAAATTTATTTGCAGGAACCTTAGTATTTTTCAGCCGGAGCAAGCTCAGTTCGTCGTGGACGATCCTGTTCAATTCGAGATGATTTCGCACCAATTCGAGATGATCTCGACTGCAGTCTGCATTGGGGGCAATCAGTGCCCAGAGTTTGCATTTCCTCATTATTTTCTGATGCATTATTCTGTATTTAGTTAATCTTATGATTATTCTTTATTATTTTGCATCTTGGAGTTCACCCATGTAGTTTAATTGCATAATAAGGTCATGATTAGCTATTAAAGTGTTGCAACTTACTTGCATTTCTATTCGAGATTATCTGTTAACATCCTTATTGTCATTTTACATCATTATCCTCTATTAGCATTGCTGCATTTTTTGTATTTTGTGTCTATTTCTCTGTTTGTAGGTCTCTGACGAATTCGTCTGATGAATTCGTCAGATCTCAGACGATCCTGCAGGTCGGAGACGATCCCATCAAATTCCAGACGATCCTGTCTGCTTCAAGAATCAGAACCTCCATCAGACATCCGGATCAGGTATGGCTCTTTAATTTAGCTTTTTCTCTCTATTTTTGTTCAAATCTGTTTGTTGTATTTCATTTAGTCTACATTTTCATAATAGAACAACTTAGATTCATTTGGCCAAACCTAGGACTCGAATGTTTAAAGATAAAACTGAACACATTAAACACATTCCCAACCTAGGCGTGGAAACTGCCATTCAAACGTTTCCTGGTGAACCCACCATCCGTCAAAAAATCACCATAATACACCTCCCCGAGAGGCGGGACCTTCGCAAGGCCTCTCAGTCCGAGGTACCATGCCATCCTTTTCCCATCCTCCTTTCGGGCATGGATCCTATAGCCTGAAGGTAAGGATGCAAAAAATTTGGAGCGATACATTTTGGTGAACCCGACGTGAATGCATTTAAAACCTTTTGAAAACAAAAAAAAAAAAATATAGATGCATTTCAAATCATTTAAAACTAATAAGTTGCATATCATGTCTAGATGGTAGCTCCTAAGAAAATATTAGCAATTACTATAAATGTTGAAAACCAATTAGCAGCCATAGAAATCAATTATGTGCTTAGTGTGCCTGAAACAGATAGAAATCAACTTTTGTGGGACGAACTTGATAGAAGACTAGGTGTCATTTCATCTAGGTCAACAAAACTTAAACAAATCAAAAGGCTTGTCCTAGATAGAATCCTGGATCCTCATCAACTCATTTTTTATCATGAACTTCAGAGAGCCTGCCATAGATGGTTAGCTTATAGGAGAGCTCTTGTGTCTTCAAAATTGTTCACCTTCGAGGAATACCTCGAGAACGTAGCCACTATACACCAATTCCTAGGTCATGTAGAAGACCAAGAGGTCGTTCTTATGGATAGGAAAATATGGAATAGAGTTCCTAGAGCTATGTTATATCGAGAGTATTGCCATGAGCTTTACTTCTATCAACCAGAATCTGAAATACATAATATCACTATAGCCCTTTTCATTAAATTCTTGAAAGAAAATTTTCAATTTGAAGAAGAACACTTCATGACTCCTGAAGAACTTGAGCCCATTAATGATATTTATAAATTGTTTATAGAAAACTAGATCATTGCTTTCATTATTATTATTTCTTGTGTTTTGTGTGTTGTTTGTTATCTTTATAATATTGTTATTAAAACCAAAAAAAAAAACAAGAAAAACTAAAAAACATAACAAAAACCAAAACATTTCATTTTAAATATTGTAGTAGGTATATAATTAATATATACCTCTTAAGCTTGTTGCATATATATATATAAAAAAAATATATATATATATATATATATATATATTTGCTGAAATCTAAGTTAAGCACAATGCCTAAACTTAGGAATGGTAAACAAACTGAAGGAGAAGAAGAAGATTGGTTAGGAGACAAAACAAGAAACCCAAATGTCCTTCCTGAGGATCCAATCCCGGAAGAAGAAACTCTAGACCAGCAAGACGATGAGCTTGTTGTAGATGAACAAGAAGAAAATGTTAAAGAGGATGGATCCTCATCCCCTAGAATAACTCCAGATGGAACTATTGCTTTTGATAACTTAGATCATTTCTGGAAATTTTTCAATAATAACATTGGCGCTCTTAATATGGCAGTTCGTATTGATAAAGGACAAATTAGTGACACTCAAGCAGCCATGGAAGATGTGTTTAATATACACACTAATCCCTTGTCCTTTGTTGATCAAGAAAGTGATAAGGCTGGACCATCCAATAGAGATATGGTCACTATGATTCAGAACATGCAAAAACAACAGGTTACCCAACCTCCTAAAGAACCTGTTATTGAGCCTAAAATCATTCCCACACAAAAGAAACCTTCCTTCACTGCTTTACTTCGCCAAACTATTGATCAATATGCTTCAAATCAACAAAAACCTAAAATGAAGCCAAACACCAATTTCCAACAATCTGGAATACAACATAATATAACTTCAAAACTTCTTCATAACACCCTTCCTACTAACAAATTACACAATAGCAATATAGCATCTAATATTCATGTCCCTCCATCATATGCTCACAAATCCCATATTAATGCCCTACCGAACCAATATGGTGGGCAAACCAGTAATCTGGAAGCCATGGTGAAGCAGTTAGCTTCCCGCATGGACCAGATAGATCCCTACCATCCCTCGTACAATTATCGAGAGATGTGTAGTCAACCTTTGGATCCCATAGTTGTAGCACAACCATACCCTAAGCATTTTCCCATGCCCGTCCTGCCTATATATAAAGGAACTGAAGATCCCATAGAGCATCTTCGCATGTTTAGGATAGCATGTCATGATATATCACATGATGACTTGCTATTACTAAAAATGTTCCCAAAAAGTTTAGGTGGAATGGCATTAGAGTGGTACTATCAACTACCCACTCATTCTTTGAGAAACTTTGAAGAAACAACTGAATCGTTTGTCCATCAATTTAGTGCCTACATCGAGAGGCATGTCACCATTAAAGATTTATACAACTTAAAACAAGACAAAGATGAATGTTTTGCTGATTTCTTAGCTAGATGGAGGCAATTGATAGGAAAACTGCACTTTGTGCTACCTTATAGGGAAATGTTGGACATTTTTATTAATAATTTGCAAGAACAAATATCTTATGAGTTATCAACTGCTACTTTAACTACCTTCGATCAGAGCTATAGATTTAGCTCGAAGAGTAGAAGATGCCCTCATTAGGAGAGGCCAACTTAGGAAGAAAGATGATGAGAAAACATCCAAAAATCAATATAAAAACAAACAAGTCATAGGTGACGGAGTCACTGACAACAGAAATGTTGCTAATATCAATGCAACGAAGACAACAAAAAAATTTATATTGAAACCTCCTGATAAACCTCCTCGAGAATTTACTAGATTGAATCAACCATTATCAACTATTTTACCTCAATTACTCGAAAGAGGTTTGATTCAATTACCAACTATCCGGGAACCTGATCCAACCATACCCGGATACAGAGCTGACTTACACTGTGATTTCCATAGAGGACCTGGACACTCTACCAACGCTTGTAAAAGGTTAAAGCATAAAATACAAGATCTGATTGATAATAATGAAATGGAGGTGCAAGCCTTCCAACCTAAACAAAATGCTCCTAATAATGCTCAAAAGAACATTCCCCAAAATCAAAATCAAAATGCTAATCAATCATTAGACATATTTCAACATCCTTTACCAAGACATGGTAAAGAGGTGGCCAACCAAATTGAGCATCATAATGTTCCTCCTCCTACCCGATATGTAGGAACTATTAGCGGACATTTACCTAATCATGATCCTCAAAAATTTGACACAACTTTATCCATGGTCACGACCAGGCCCCTACATAATACTCAAACTCCAGATCCTAGTGATATAGAATCAGATATTGAAAGTGACATGGAAATCACTTCAAACCAATCGAATAGTTCTGAAAATGAATCAGATCCTATTCAACCTATTACAGATGCTATGATTCCAGAAGAACCATTTCCTAGAAGAGTTACTACTCGACCCTCTTCTAATCAATTCCTCCCTAATGAACAAGCCATAAACGCTCAACCGAGACCAGTTCAACGTCTTCAATATAACATTGTAGGTACCATCGGAGTCGTTACCAGACAACAAGCTCAAAATTCTCAACAAGAACCAAACCAGAATGATGGATCAACTCCATTTGTTTTGAAAAATCCCAATAAAGGGAATCATGCTTCCAATGTTCAACCTAAACCCCCTTACAATATTAATGAGCAATTATCCAATACTACAGCCAGAATTTCTCTCTTGGATTTATTAAGATCTTCTCCTACCCATAGAGATGAATTAATGCTTACATTAAGCCAAATGATGGTACCACAAAACATTCAACTTGAAGCCATGGCCAATACTATCATCACTAGAGAAGTCGATTGTATTGACTTTCGAGATAAAGATATACCACAACATAGTTTACATAAGGATAACCCCTTATACATTACTGCCCTAATTGGAGATGTAGCCGTTAAAAGAGTTTTGATTGATAATGGTTCATCTCTAAATATTTGCACTTTTGATTTCTACCAACGATTTGGGTTTAGAAGTGATGAAATGAAGAAAACTGACATGATTATCAAAGCTTTCAATGATGAAACACAAGAAACGTGTGGAGTTATTACCATCCCATTGCAAGTTGGTCCTAGAACCTTAGATACGACCGTGTTTATTGTACATTGCCCCGCATCGTACAATATACTCTTGGGTCGTCCTTGGATCAATGCAATGCGGGCTGTCCCATCAACTTTACACCAATGTGTTAAATTCGAATTTAAAAATCAGTTGGTCACTATCCATGGTGATCCTAGACCCTTTGATATGTGTGCTTTGGTAGAACCTGTTGGAGTTCAATTTTGCCCTGCTCTGTCATCCACACATCCTAATTCTTATTTTTCATCTAAAACTGTGAAACACACTCCCATAGCTTCATCTATTTCTCCTCCATTAATTTCACCCTCATATATAGATCAACAATCTTCTAAACAAACCACTCTAGAACCTCAAAAGGATCTTCAATCCATAACCAATCCTTCATGTTCCATCCCTATAATTTCAAAACCTATAGACCCATTCATTAACACCTCCACATTATCAACATCTATCATACCTTCCACATCTAAAGATATAGGGAATGATCCTTCTACATCTTATGCTCTTTCTGATGAACTTTTACCAGATTTATCCACAATCTTAATATCAGAAAAAACAAATGCTTCTATGCAAGATTCAATTATTTTAAATAACTTGCCGCCATCTCCTCGTACTTTGGGCCTCCCACAACCTATGGGAAGTACTTACCAAGTCGGGAGTTGTGCCTTCATTTATAAAGGATATGACTGGGGAAGAATACCTCAGAATATCAAAACTCATCATGATGGATATGCTCGATGTTATTTTACTAATGAGTATATTAAAGCTAAACCTATAATGCTTAAAATGGGATATAAAGGGAAAGGCTTGGGACCTTTCCAAAATGGTATGAAAGAACCTTTCGAGGTAGAACCGTGGCCTGCCCACTGTGGTGTGGGCCTATTTCCTAGTAAGGGTCAACCCTTTCCTTTTGAAGATGATGATCAACTCATATGTTATCAAGATTATTTGGATAGGCGTGATGATTTGCCTCTAAAAAATCAGCCATTTACATGTAACATGCTATCCATAGCTTACCCTGAAATGATCGCTGAATCCGATGATGAGTTGGAAGGAGATATTTTCCATGATGTCTCCGTTGAAGAGATGTTACACAATGGGTTTTATTTTGATGGTTCTATACCTACTATAGCCCAGCTTGAGGACACTAATCCTCAAGATGAATTATCCAAGCTAACCTTAAAAGAATTACAAGAATTGGGCGTTTCACCCGCCCCACCTAATTTTGAAAGAGATCTACACATGGAAGTAGAAAACGTCATTAAAGTTAACATTGGAACTGAGGATAATCCCCACATAATCAATATTGGATCAGAATTAAGTCAAGAAAAACAAGAGCAATACATTGCATTCCTTAAAGAATATGAAGATGTCTTCGCTTGGACATATGAAGATATGCCAGGTCTGGACCCTTCCGTAGTCATGCATCATCTAGTAGTCCATCCGGATGCTAAACCTGTTAAACAGAAACTTAGAAAAATGCATCCCAAAGTGGCCTTACTAGTCAAAGGGGAGTTAGAAAAACTCTTGAATGTTGTTTTTATACAAGCTATTGATTATGCTGAATGGATCTCAAATGTAGTTCCAGTCACCAAGAAAGAAGCTACCAAAGTTAGGGTTTGCACAGATTTTAGAGATATTAACGTTGCATGCCCTAAAGATGATTTTCCTCTTCCAAACATGGACCAAATCATTGATTTTACTACTGGGAGTGGGATGATGTCCTTAATGGATGGATTCTCCGGTTATAATCAGATCAGGATAGCTCCTGAAGATCAGGCTAAAATAGCCTTTATTACCCCCTGGGGTACCTTTTGTTGGAAAGTGATGCCATTCGGCTTAAAGAACGCAGGTGCAACCTATCAACGAGCTATGACTTATATTTTTCATGATATGATGCATGATATCCTACATGATTATGTAGATGATATTATAGCTCGCTCTATTAATGAAGATAACCATTTAGATGATTTGAGAAAAGTTTTTAATCGGTTAAGAGAATATCTTATTCGATTAAATCCAGCCAAATGCATATTTGGAGTTAAGTCCGGTAAACTATTAGGGGTTATAGTTTCTTTACGTGGCATCAAAATTGACCCTCTCAAGATTGTGGCTATCACTGATATGCCCGCACCTACCAATATATCTGAATTACGAAGTTTACAAGGTAAACTTCAAGCTATCCGTCGCTTCATCGATAAGTTGGCGGACAAAACCGGTCCCTTTCTTAAGCTCCTTAAGAAGGATGTCCCTTTTAATTGGGATGACGAATGTAAAGAAGCTTTTGAACTTCTCAAACAATACCTCCTTAACCCACCCGTGCTTTCTCCACCTAGACCTGATCGCCCATTTCTCCTGTATATTTTAGCTTCAGATTCTGCCTTAGGAGCTATGTTAGCTCAGCTTGATGATGAGAAGAGAGAACGTGCTAATTATTATATTAGCCGAACCTTCATTAGTTATGAAACCCGCTACACAACATTAGAAAAACTATGTCTAGCAATCATGTTTGCTACGCAAAAATTATGCCATTATATGCTTAGTCAAAAAACCTATGTCATTGCTAAATATGATCCCTTGAGGTATCTCATGAGTCGACCTTATTTATCGGGTCGTACAGCCAAGTGGGTTCTTGCTCTAAGCGAGTTTGAACTCATGTTCATAGGACAGAAGTCTGTTAAGGGTCAAATCATAGCAGATCAATTAGCTACTGCACCCTTAGAGTCTACCCATCCCCTCATCATTGAGTTTCCTGATGAATGCCTTCAATTAGAGGCAGACCATATTGAACAATGGTCCTTATACTTTGATGGAGCCCGATGCATGAGTGGGGCTGGTGCGGGTATTATTTTAATATCCCCACAAAAACATCTTATTCCTTTGTCCTTCAAATTAACATTTGCTTGCACTAATAATACTGCTGAATATGAAGCTCTAATCCTTGGATTACGAGCTGCCTTGGCGCTAAAAATTAAACATCTGTTAGTTTTTGGTGATTCTCAACTTGTCATAAATCAAATTAATGAAGTTTATCAGACCAGAGATGATAAATTGTGCCCATATAAAGCATATGTTTTGCAATTATTATCCCTATTTGATCAAGTTACCTTGGAAGCTATTCCTCGAACTAGCAACCGTGCAGCTGATGCTATGGCCGCAGCTGCATCTCTCTTGCCCTTGGAGTTAGATGACGAATATGCCACCATCATTATTCATCGACTCCAGGAACCCGCTTCAAATAAGTCATGCTTAGAACCTTTGGATGTGTTTCTAATCAATGAAACTACTCCTGAACCTTGGTATACGGATATATTTGATTTTCTTCAAAATGGGACTTTCCCTGCCAATTCTAATAGAAACCAACGATCGGTTATTACGTAGACGAGCAAGTCGATTTGTAATAATTGGCAATACTTTATATAGGAGATCTTTTGAAGGTATCCTATTAAGATGTTTGAATTTAGAAGAATCCAAATCAGCCTTGAGTGAAGCCCACGATGGATCTTGTGGAGGACACTTCAATGGTAGTGTCATTGCTAAAAAGCTCCTTAGGATAGGATACTTTTGGCCTACCATGGAGAATGATGCACATGATTATGTGCGCCATTGCGACAAGTGCCAGAAACATGCTGACCTTGTCCATGCCCCTGCACAAGAACTGCAGGCTATTTCATCTCCTTGGCCCTTTTCAAAATGGGGCTTAGACATTATTGGCAAAATTAATCCTGTGTCATCTGATGGACACAAATTCATCATAACCGCCACCGAGTATTTCACGAAGTGGGTTGAAGCTATGCCTTTAGCTTCCTGCACTGGCACACAAGTTTCTAAATTTATTTTTAATCAAATCATTTGTAGGTTCGGAATTCCTGCAAACCTCATCTCAGACAATGGAACTTGTTTCAAAAATAAAGATGTTAAGAAATTATGCCAAAAATATAAGATTCAACATCGCTGGTCCACTCCCTATTATCCTCAGGGTAATGGTCAAGCAGAAGCATCTAACAAAACCTTAATCAAAATTCTCAAAATATTGGTCAATAAATCTGGCCACGATTGGCACATTCAATTATATCCAACCTTGTGGGCCTATCGAACTAGTGTTCGAACCCCCACTGGAACTTCACCTTTTGTTTTGGTTTATGGTGCTGAAGCCATTTTTCCCTTTGAATTAGAAGTTCCTTCTTTGGCTCTACTACTTCAAGATACCGAAGTAGGAGATGAATATCGAAATGGTAGACTCGATCAACTGGAACTCCTAGATGAAAAATGCATCAATGCTTTGGAGCATCTCCGTGCCTACCAAAACAAGCTTAAAAGATCATATGCTAAAAAAGTTCATCATCGATCCTTTGAGATCGGCGACCTTGTTTTAAAAGAAAATCAAAAAATACTAATGCAACTAAAGACCTTAAAGGTAAATTTGAGCCCAACTGGCTTGGACCATACATTATCACTGCTAAATTTGAATCGGGAGCATACAAATTAGCTACCTTAGATGGTAAATATTTAAAAGAACCTATGAATATTATGCATCTTAGGCGATATTACGCATAAAATTTGGTCATTTCATCATTTGTACATATTTTGCATGTTGTCTTATTTTAAAAATATATCAAACTGTTTACACAAAAACAAAAACAAACAAAAATAATAAAAATAAAAACAACAATATTCTTGACTCTTTCGAAACCAAAACAAAATAAAGAAGAAAGAGAGAGTCAACATTCTCAAACTTCCCAAAAAGTATTTGTATATATTTCTTCTTACAAATGTTGCAGTTATATATTTCAAATTATTTTGGATAAATTAGCATTTATTTGGAATCCCTCACTTTCACAAACACAAAATAAATATCTTGATTTTTATCTGGCATGATTACTAATCTCTCTTATATCAAAGTCCACAAAATTCAATTAAATAAAGTTTGAGCACAGAGAATTGATCTTGTTATTTACTTAAACCAAGCACATCCTTTCACAATAAAATGATTATATTTGTAATGTCCATGCTATGCTACATAGTAGAAGTGGTTTCTTGAGCGAAAAGTTTCCCCTGCTATCCTATCATGCACATGGTCTAGAATCTTTGAGAATTGGCAAAAGGACAAGCTCACCCCTACCCGGAATAAAAATCCCTTGCTCTACAGCTAATCCGAGCAAGTATCCCTAGCATAGGAAGAAAAGCAAAGTTCAAGAAAAAGAGAAAAAGAAAAATGTTATTTTATATCATTACAACAATGTTTCAAGCATTATCTCAAAAATCAAGCAAAAATACAAAAGAAAAGCAAAAGAAAAAGAAAGCAAAAGCAAAAGCAATAAAATCCCTCTCCCTACCCATTGAAAAGAAAAGAAGGGTTGATGAGCTTGAATCCCTGGAATTCTCAATTATTCAAAAACTGTGAGGTAAGCCCCATAACAAGTGGTTTGTGCCCAACCTGCTTGGCCTTGGGTAACTCCTAGCGTGGCGATATGTCTGTCACATTAGCGACCTTCTTTTGTACAGACCTATGTCTGCTTATGGATTAGCTAGCTCTTGATAATCCGACTTACATAGTAGTCCTGGTATGGTTATATGCATCTAAATCATGGTTAATGAACACTTATTTGGTTCATTCAAATCACTTGTATCAAATTATCTTGCTCAAAACTGGTAAACGAACATAGCAATTGCACACACATTTGTATTTGAGAGATTTTGTGTATCATTATGATAAATCAAGATTGGAAATGAACTCACATATGCACATGGGATTCCTTATAAATCTAACTTTTGTCTTCGAGATACTTTGAAATATCTTTGCAAATTGTCTGGAATAATTTCATTTTTCCTTTCTCGCATAAAGACAACTACATGCATAATCAAAAATCAAAATTTCTTTCAAACCATACAATAAAAACACAAAAAAAAAAAAAAAAAATATATATATATATATAATATATATATATATATATATTGTCGACTTTCGCGACGATGGTATAGTTATGGGAGTCTTATGCCTAGCGCAAGTCCTCCTCTTCATATTTTCTATTTATTTTCAACAATTAAAAATCAACCATACAATAAAACTATTATATCAACTTTTTCTTTGGATTTCGCGATGATGGTATAAGTCTATACCTACATATTCTATGCCTAGCGCAAACCATTGTACCAATTTTTATTCCCCATTTATTTAAAATCATAAAAACATATGACTTAAATCATTATGTTATACAATTATGTTTTAAAAAAGCATGCACATTATCACTATTTCATGTCATTATGTCAATATGCAAATTTGCAATGATGGTATAATTCCTAGGGAATTATCCAAAAATTTTATCACACTTAGGAATTTATGCCTAGCAAAAATCATTTTAAAATATTTCATGCATAATATTTTCATGAAAAGTCTGAAAACAAAATCATCATCATCATCATTTGCATCATCACACCAAAGTCTTAAGACAGTCTCTTAAGCACTCTTTTACTTTTTAACAATATTTCTATACTGGGATTAGCTTGACGACCGAGTGAGCGGCGACTCCATGAAATGGTCTATAACAACGACAATGTCCTTTGAAATTATTGTTAAAGGTCCCTTTTATTTTTTATCAAATTATCATCACAACAAACAATTTGTTACATCAGATTATTTCATTTAAATTTTTAAAGCATGACATTTAAACCATAATATTTTCCAAATGACATAATTACATGAATCATCAAATCAATCACACCAAAACATTAAAAGCATCATACAAACGCATAAGACAAGTCATATGATCAAAAAATATCTCATCTATATATATATCAAATATATGTACATCATATCAAAACTAGATTGGTATGCCACAATCTACATCTTGGCATACTCAATCCTCTCAATCAAATATCCTCTGTGTAGTGTATCGAGAACCCCTCGAGCTCTCAGCCTCATCTCCTCCCCCCTGAGGTGGAGGAGGTGGCCCCATCGTAGTATGTGTGGTGCCATGAGTCCTAGATGTCGATCGTGATGATGTCCTAGATGACCCAATCACGATCGGGTCTGCAATAGCCGGATGGCGTCACCCTCCGACCCTTTGGCACCATCCGGAAGTATATACCCTGATAGAATGTAACCTGAGCAATAGCGCATGCTAAATCCTGAGTGCTCGCTCCTCTCCTCCGACCCTCTCTCATCCTCGATGTCGTGTAGCCTCATCCTGCAAAGTCTCACCCTGCCTAGAGCGGACAGCCTCTGCCGGAGAGTAGCCATCTCACTACTCTCTCCTATGTCAACACCCTTGCCCTTATCGGGCGATGGTGGCCTCTCTCTCTATGGAGAAGGGGGTCTCTCCTCCCTCCTCTCCCATTGTCGTGGCCTCTGCTGAGCCTGTGGTCTCCTATGCTCTCTCCTGTCGTGACCCTGTGCTGCCTCAATGGCTGCCTGGCGCCGCCTCCCCATCCGATGCACAACTGCATGAATCGGACCCTGAGCCCTCGTCATCCGAGGAGGGTGGATGCCTATGTACCAGGCATCATAGTCGTCGGCTACCCCAGCATCATCCCCATCCACTGGCTGAATGGGGGCATCATCTACGTCCTGACTCTAGAATCGTTGCATATCTAGAGCCCCGCTAACTGTAGTGTTATCCCGGATAGTCCGAGAAAACTCGTAGTCTCTGAGAGATGGGATCCCCTGCTATAGACCGAACTGCCTCAAAACTCGGTCGTACCGATGGAGCTCCACCTCTCCCCTCTCCATCCTCAACCAGCAGACTCGCTTGATGCGAGCCAGCTCCTGTCCATCCTCGGCCCACCCTGGATGATCTCTCCAAGGCCTCCAGGTGATCTGGTCGGAGACAAGGTCGTCTAGTAGTCTCCGGGATGCTGGCAGATCTATCCGCCATTGTGCCCCTCTTCGGAGCCACCAGTAGAAAACTCGAGGCCTCTCCCCATCAATCCCTATTAGTGGGAGCCCTATCGGCCTCCGCACCGTGATGTGCTCCCAGCACCAAACCTGTAGTAATGATGTCATAACCAGACATCGGTCGCCCTTGTATACGACCCCATGAAGGATCCTATACAATCGACAGAGTACAAAGCTCCCCCAAGCAAACCTGTACCCATGGTCTCTCATGTCGTAGACCACATCTGTCAGTAGCCATGGTACCCTGCATCCACTCTGGTGGCATAGCAGAAGTCCACCTACCACCCCAACCAAAACCCGTGTGAGTCTAGATGCCCCAGGCATCTGGCGTAGTGACTCGATATTCACTCCGCCCTTCTCCAGGGCGAAGCTCGGATCGCCACATAGTCGCATCATCGCATGGCCCTGATTGGCCATGGGAGTGATCAGCCGTCCTTGTATGGGGATCCTCAAAATCCTCCATACATCCTCTAGTGTGGGAGTCATCTCCCCTATCGATAACCAAAAATAGGAAGAACCCGGATACCACCTCTCTGCTAGGGTCGTCAATAGCCCCATATCTGTAGAAACCTGTGGCATCTCTGCCACATGCTGCAAGCCGACCTGAGCTAGCTGATCTCGCTCTGCCTGAGATAGAGCGGCCAAGTCATCCTTCAACCCGCCATATTTCCATTCTCTGCTCTTTAGTAATCCTCTCTGCAACATAAACAAAATCAACAATAAAAATCATTAATAAATCATTAATTAAAAATGCAAGTCAAAATAAGTTCAATTTTATAAATGATGATATCGTCCACAATTGGACGATATCGTCCCCAATTTGAGCAAATTCGTCTCCGATTTCGCATGAGGAAATCGTCCCTTATTGGATGAAATCGTCCCCCTATCGTCGATTTCGCCCTTAGACGAAATCGACGATATCGAGACGATTTCGGCGAAATCGAGACGATTTCGTCTCGACGACGTCGACGGCCCAAAAATGGCCGTGATGCTCAAAAATCAATCAAATCTAATCTAAAAAGCATGAAATTCTAAAGTAAAGCATTCTAAATTAAGTTTAGACCCTTACCCGTAGCCCGCGTCGGACCTCTGTTGATCTGTGCACTGTCTCGACCATCTTGTCTCCAGAGCTCTAAAAACTAGGAAAATGAACAATAACAATGAATTAGGGTTTTACCCTATTTTTCTTAATTTTATTCAAAAACAATTAAAAACATTTTAAAATTTTGCTTTTCCATGTTTTTACCTCAAACGTTCGATTTGGGTAAAAACACGGAGGGGGCACCATAGTAAGTTGTCGTACGATTCGACCTAGAATCGTCGCCTAAAAATGGGAATAATTTTTGCTTTCTCGTAGATCGAGAAGAACTCATATTTAACGCATTTTCTTCGAAAAATTTGCTAAAGAGGGGGCAAAATGTAGCACCCTAAAATTGGCACAGTAAAACCTTAAATAATTACAATTACTCTAGTAATTATTCAAATTCAAATTTTAACCCCAAAACCGCTCCTAAACCGTCGTTTAACCCGTTTCCTCCTTTCCCATGCCATTTTTAGAGTTTGTTTTGACCGTTTGACGATATCGTCGCCGATCAGACGATATCGCCTCAGATCGGACGATTTCGTCTGGGCTAGGACGTCCAGACGATCTTGTCCCAAAACTGATTTTTCACAATTAGCCTCTGTTCCAACGACGTCTCTAATCCGGGCAGAAGCGTGTCTGCACCGTTAGAGACCCTCCCCATTGGAGATCTCCCAAATTGGGATGATCTCCAACCTCCTAACCTCCCTCCTAAGCCTATTTAAACTTAGGACTCCCCCTTGGCATCCCCCCTGGCTGAAATTTCCTGTAACACAAGTTCTACGTGCATTAGACCATCTTAAATTATTATTTGCCTCCATATTTGTCCAAATTTATTTGCAGGAACCTTAGTATTTTTCAGCCGGAGCAAGCTCAGTTCGTCGTGGACGATCCTGTTCAATTCGAGATGATTTCGCACCAATTCGAGACGATCTCGACTGCAGTCTGCATTGGGGGCAATCAGTGCCCATAGTTTGCATTTCCTCATTATTTTTTGCTGCATTATTCTGTATTTAGTTAATCTTATGATTATTCTTTATTATTTTGCATCTTGGAGTTCACCCATGTAGTTTAATTGCATAATAAGGTCATGATTAGCTATTAAAGTGTTGCAACTTACTTGCATTTCTATTCGGGATTATCTCTTAACATCCTTATTGTCATTTTACATCATTATCCTCTATTAGCATTGCTGCATTTTTTGTATTTTGTGTCTATTTCTCTGTTTGCGTGTCTCGACAATTCGTCTGACGAATTCGTCAGATCTCAGACGATCCTGCAGGTCGGAGACGATCCCGTCAAATTCTAGACGATCCTGTCTGCTTCAAGAATCAGAACCTCCATCAGACATCCGGATCAGGTATGGCTCTTTAATTTAGCTTTTTCTCTCTATTTTCTGTTCAAATCTGTTTTTTGTATTTCATTTAGTCTGCATTTTCATAATAGAACAACTTAGATTCATTTGGCCAAACCTAGGACTCGAATGTTTAAAGATAAAACTGAACACATTAAACACATTCCCAACCTAGGCGTGGAAACTGCCATTCAAACGTTTCCTGGTGAACCCACCATCCATCAAAAAATCACCATAATACACCTCCCCCGAGAGGCGGGACCTTCGCAAGGCCTCTCAGTCCGAGGTACCGTGCCATCCTTTTCCCATCCTCCTTTCGGGCACGGATCCTATAGCCTGAAGGTAAGGATGCAAAAAATTTGGAGCGATACACCTTGTATAAACATCTTATTTATCAAGTACAACAAATCTTGATGGTCCACGTAGAAGGAAAAAGGGTTTACCAATAGGTAATGGCTAAAATTTTATATTGCATATACCATCCCTAGAGCCTCTCGCTCTGTTGTACTATAATTTTTCTCTGCCCTTGACAATAGGTAGCTTACAAAAATATAGGCTGATCCAACCTATATTGTTCTTCCTATGCTAATGCACATCCAACAACAAAGTTCAAGGTATCAAGATAGACATGGAATTCTATATCCCAATTCAGGAACACCAAAATGGGACTACTAACTAGCTTAGCCTTTAACTCCTCAAAGCCTCCTTGGTGATCCTCCATCCATCATAATTCCTAATAAATCTTCGATAGTATCCTATAGATCCTAGAATTTTTTTTAAAGAGCTTACATCATACGACTCCTCTATGTGTAGTATGACATGGATTTTATCAGGATTAGTCTTCAACCTTTCATTGCATACTATATGTCCCAACAGTTTCTTGTATGGTACGATCAAAAATACTTTTTTGGATTTAGGGATATTTGTGCATTCCTACACCTACTCATGCACTCATTGAGACCAGGTAAATGATCTTTTATCTTCCCGTAGATGGACCAATCATTGAGGAATACCTTGAAATTTATTGTGGCTAGTTGATCAAATATGTATAGAATAATGCACTGAAATGTAGTAGGGGTGTTACACAGCCCAAATGGAATTCAATTATATGCATATATGTCATTATCTACAATGAATGTGGTCTTAAATTTATCCTCCTTGGCAATTCTTATTTGGTTATACCCAAAAAACCCATCTAGGAATGAATAGATTTCATGTCTTGCAACCTCTTCTAGAATGGAGTCTGTGAAGGGAATAGGGAAGGGATATTTAATTGTCACTATGTTTAGACTCTTAAAGTCTACGTATATTCAATTTTTATGTACTTCCTTCTTCTGGCTGACCACAATAGATGAAACCCATTCACTGTTAGTGACTCTAAAAATAATGCCTACTTCCAACATCTTTTCAATTTCTATGTTTACCAATGTTGCATACTAAGGATTCATCATATATGGTCTTCTTCTAACTGGTTGTGCCCTGGGCATTAGCATAATCTTGTGGATACATAGCTTAGGTGGTACCCCCTTCAAGTCCTTATACATCCATGTAAAGACATCCTTGTAATTCAAGAATATCTTAAATGTTGCTGCTTTCAATACTAGATCCCAGTTGTCACCACAGTGGATCATCCTAGGCTCTCCTTCTATTCTCAGGTTTACATCCACCATATGAGGTCCTTCATACTTAATATTTTTAGGCTTCGTCCTTGTCTTTTCCATATTTTTAGGATGTGCTAGTCTTGCATCAATTTTAGCATATCCTACTGTGTATTCTGCAAAGCTCTTAGGAAATGCATATTTCTCCTCTTCCTCTTTCTGAGGTTTCAATATGACCTTCATATCATCTTGTTTTTATGTGTTCTTATTTATGTTAAAATAGAGGCAGGTGGGTTGAAAAACCTCGTACTCCATTTTCCAATGGATTAGTTCGCTATCAAATTGAGTTTCATCTTCTCTACAGTCTTATAGATACAACATTCCTTCTTCATTAGTTCTATAACCTTTGTCACCAAAAGAATTTCCCGACTCATCATTTGTAGCCATATCCTCACTAATCCTCTGGTTATTCAAATTGATCATATATTTATGCTATCCTTCATTAAAAGTGATCTAATATTTTTTCCAATTGTGATTAAATTTGGCTATTCTTGGCCATCCTCTCCCCAATAAAGCATCGTATTTTGGCTTTTGCATTGTAATCATAATAAAATCCAAGACAAACTCTTGGTCAGCTATTTTGAATTGTGTGGCTAAGACACCCTTTGTATCTATTCCATATTGGTTAGCACCATATAATCGTAAAATAGATTCCCATAAGGATGGGATACCAAGTTCTTTCCAAGTATTCTTAGGTAGCACATTAATGCCAGATCCTCCATCTACTATAACTTGTTTCAATTTGTGCCCTAAGATTTCCATATGGACCAATGTGGGTTTCTTACCAACATCAATCATCAAAATGGTAGGGTCCGTAAAATAATTTTTTTTTTCGTCTTCTTTGATTGGTTGGCTTTCTACCTCCATCACCTTATGAGGTTTCAAGTCTTCGACCATTGCTTTATTCAACGATGGGATGGCCTCTAGTAATCTTGCCATTTTAACTTCAATGGTCATATTTAAAAATTGTGTTGCCATATTTTACACAACCACTATGTCCTCTAATGGTTTATTTAACTCTTTTAATTTTCCTATTCTTGATTCTCTTGCCTTATTTGCTTCTTCGTCAAGTACCTTCTTTGCCACTTGCCATCGCTTATTTTCTTTGGAAGGTTTCAAATACTTATCTTTTCTATCCTGGTTCCTTGTTATGGGTAACCTTTCTTCGGTCTCCTCACTAACTGGAGGTACCTCTATGTCCAAAAACTTAATGTTTTATGGGTTACTGGAACTCACTTGCTTTGGACAATTCACTTCCTTATGGTTCCCTAGACCACACCATCTACACATGTGTGTAGTGTTTATTTGTTGCATATCATGTTTCTAGGGTTATGGACATTTTTTTGCAAAGTGCCCCCATTCCTAGCAATTGTGATATTGTATGATTGGTCTCCCATATGAATCATACTACAAGTGGCTCTGTCCTCCTTGTTGGTTGCCTTGATACTATCTTCCCCCTATATGGTTATTCCTATAACCACCATTGGTGGATTGCTGGCCACTCATATAAGGTTTTAGTTTCTCCTCCTATTCTTGGATAGAGATAACCTATAAGTTCACCTTTGTATTAAATGGACATTGTATCACTTCATGTCCAAGCACATTGCAAATATGGTAATAATAATTGTGAGGATAAGTCACATTTGTGTGACCTTCAATATTTCAATCTGTACACCAGATGTCCTTCTAATCTTGCTTGACTTTCCATTTTGCCTCTTTAATTAATTTATCAAATTCCCTTTGAAATGACTGTATTATCTATTGGATTGTATCATCTTCCTCACTCTTTGAATCATCATGTCTTACATGTGTTATCATCCCCATGATTGTTTGTTTGGCCTCACTCTCAAAATTCTTGGCATATTTTAAGGCTTCTTCATATGTAGTTGATGGCGCTACCATTATCTTATTCTTGTATATAGGTAGCAACCCATATACAAACCATAATTTTACTAGCACATCTAATAGAGGTATTTGTATCTTGTCCACCAACTGCTTCAGCCAATGGTTGTATGATTTCACATCCTCATTAGCTTTATGCTTAGTAGTATAAAGTTTAGTGTTGATATCTCCATCATCCTTCAAGGTGTGAAACTCCTCAATGAATTCATCTTTCATTGTATTTCATACTTGGAATTTTGGTGTGTTTTACCTTTTCAGGTACCAATCTATGACTTGTCCTTTTAATGTAGTAGGAAACAGTTGTAATCATTCATTTGGTTGGTCTACACCATTTGCTCTCCATATGGTTATACATGCCTCGATGTATCTTTTCGAGTCTTCCTTTCCTTTGTCCATAAATGGTGGGCATATTTGTTTCCCTGTGTGATTACCTACATGGGCCATTGGTGGTGTTTCTTCTTCTCCACTTGACGAAGTATCACCTAGAATCCTTGACTGATTCCACCTTATAGTTGACTCACTTTTTTGGTCCTAATTGTAATTGTCTACTAGAGGAATCTTATATTCATCAAAAAATCATCTACTGATATCCTTTGCATCTTCACTCTATGACATCCTTCATTGGTGTGTAGGTCATGGCCTTGGTCCTTCCTCCTGATACCTCATGTGTTATTGCTTTAGCGCCTGACTCTCATCCACCACACTCCTTTGCAACCAATCTACCACTTTCTCAAGTTTTACCATCCACTCCCTTCACTCTTGCATAATTCCCTCATTAATGTATTCTCTTACGTCAATGCTCATATTAACTCTAGGTGCTTCTTGTTCCTTGTCTTCCATGTCAATCAAAAGTGTATCCAACCTCTCAATATCTACTTCATCAAATGTCCATACTTGCTCTATCATTGGTTCATATGTATTGTGTTCAATGTTGTTCACGTTCCTGCTTTGAGAAATTCATGTGCTTCTTAGAACTAGGATTTCCTCTCCTTGATCCCATCTCCTACACCTTTGTATACTGGTGTCTGCCATTCACCTCCAATTTGTGTACTTAAGTTTATCACTTGTACAATATTCTTGATTGCAACACTTTTTGACCTGTTTTAACAAAAATACCAAAGTTTGATAAGGCAACAATGCCAAATGTATATGCTAGTGATGTAGTATTCCTAATGGGGAGGTATTTTATAAGCTATAAAAATGACCCACAAGATATCAAATCCCAACTTGCACAAGTCATACAGTCTTCATCGTACACCAGTTCAACTTGCCAAAATAGCTTGTACGGTCACCAAATTATACAATTGTATTATCTAAATCATACAACCCTCTACTGGTATGATTTGGTACTCGACCAACTAATTGGAACAAGTTTTTTAAGTTGAATCAATCAGTTTTGTAATTGATTTACTCAAACTGACATTATTTCCTTATTTGGTAGAATTAGGTTGCAACTTTTATTATCAAATCAAGTAATCAAACAATTTTACGATTTGGCACTATTCTTGTATGTTTTGTACAAACCCTTGCTACAACTAAGTTCAAATCTATCACCTTGCATCATCAATCCTTCCAAGATATATTTTGGGAAGTTTCTATGTCTCGATTGCTCCAATTCTCCATGACATGCAAACCCTAAACCATTAACAATGATTTATATTTACCATGGACAATTCTAAAAATTGTACAACTCTTGTAAAACATCAAAATAGGTTGTAACTCATATTATATTCCATTTCATGCTTCACACAAAGTCTGTAGGTTAACTAGGATCATTCATAATGTAATTCCATCCATATACATGCCAAATTATCTGCCAAACAATAATTACATACCCTACAACAACTAGAACATATGGGGGAATTCACAAGGACAAGGAACTGAGAAAAATAACTGTCATATTCAGATTATCAGTATCATTATCATCTCAACAATGAACAACAATTCTACCCTACAATCCATGCTCCATGAATTCTATATTAATACTTCAACAATAAACAATTAATGAACATGAATGAAAACCAAAGAATGAATAAAGAGGGCTCTAAAATGCATTCCCAGACCATTCCAAAGTGGTTTCTAGAGAATCACATCATTTACAACTACCATTCCCAATAAATTTCCAAAATAAATCTTTTTACAAGGTTTATTACGGTCTAATTAATTTTTTATCAAATTAAACCCAAATGCACATTTCAACTTTAGTTAATTTAATTTCACATTGTACATGTGCAACCTTGTATGTTTTGCTCTCTACTTGTACGTTTTAACACTTGTACATTTTAATAAAAACTTAGCAATACTCAACAAAACTGTGCAAATCCATGGATCACTTTCTCTTCTTCTAGGAGGTGGATTTGATGCCTACAGTCACTGCGGTATAATAGAGGGCCTATGGATATTACATACACCCTTACCTAGAGTACCTTGGTTTTTTTTTAAACCTACAAACAAGGTTTGTTCTACAAGTCTTCTATTTTGCTTAACCTACAACTAAAATTCCAAACTTGTTACTATATCCTACACAGAATTTGAGCATACAAAGAAGATGTCCCTAATCCAGAATTCCTACATGCACAACAGGTAATACAAAATCCCAAAGAATAATAGGAAAATAAGAATGTTCATAATCAAAAATAGGGGGTCATAGTCAGTTATAGTAAGACAAATTCCATCAGTAATAGTGAATACAGGGTGGTCAGGATAACAGTGTCATAATAGTCACCTACATAGTCAAAAAAATTACTTGTGCCAGTCATAATAGTCAGGGAATATCTATGATAGTCTGAATAGTTAGATAATATTTGTAAAAATCATAATCAGATAGGTAAAAAATATTTTCAAGAATTATTCAGTGGTTAGATAGTCCAAAAATGGAACAAAACAGTGTCAGTAATCAGAACATATAGGGTAGAGACAGTTGACAGAGTTCTTGGAACCAATATCTGGAGGTAAAACCAACCTCACTAGTAAAAAAGGCATTGAATTTTTACTAAAATAGGGATATATCTTCACTCAGAGCTCAAATTGACTCAAAAATTTAGCAAATAATTCTATGTTCTATTCTAGACAAAATTGTCCTTGGCAGCCCCTGGTCAAATTTTACATCGATTTTCCAAAATTGGCAATTTTTTATTTTTCTTGTTAAGGCCATAACTTCTCAACATTCAATCAAATTGATCCAAAATTTTGGTAATAGAAGCTACTTGTTATTCTACACCAAATATCCTCAAGGACTCACTTATGAAATTTTAAGTCCAAGTTGAAGAAATTACCTTGACATCGACTTGCAACCAACCAGGAGATCACAAAAATTCAAAGAATTCGGTATATCTCCTCATTGAGATCTCAGATCAAGCAGCCACCAAAGTGGAACCTATCCTAAAATCAGTGTTGCAACCTACTTCCCAAATTAATTTATGGATCCTTACTAAAAATAGTAACTCCTAAAAGCTACCTATCTATTTTTAGTAAGTCCCATAAAAAGCATCCAAACCTTCAATTATGGCCAAGGAAAATTGCCAAAAATTTATGGAGAGGTAACTTCAAAAAAAAGTGGACAATATGGGCAACCAATTAATGTCTAGGTTTAACAAAATCATACAAGAATTACAGTCACAAATCTAATCTTTCCAAGAATCTATAGTTGATCTCACCCAAGCACAAAAAGCAATGAAAGTTGAATTCGAAAGTAGAACCTCTACTAATTTTGTAGTTCCACATGACCAAGCAGAAATTGGTACAAGCCACCACCAATGAGCTATACCCAACCACAATAGGATGAGGTTACCCAAATTAGAATTTTCCAAGTTTGATAGAAAATATCCCGAGGGGTGGATTTGTAAGGCAGAACAATATTTCACTCTTCATAATGTTGATAATTTCCTATGGTTGACCATTGCTTCTTTTAATTTTGAATCAAATGCAATCCATTGGTTTTTGTGTCTTAGAAAATCTGAACCTGATCTTTCATGGTCTGATTTTGGACAATGCCTACTCACTCGCTTTCGTCCTAGCAAGTTTGAATATTTTACAGGAGCCCTTTTTAAACTCAAACAAACTTCAATTGTTTGAGAATACCAAACTCAGTTTGAAAAACTTGCCAATCAAACAACAAGACTAAGTTTTGATTCTTTCTAGAGTTATTTTGTGAGTGGATTAAAGGATGATATTAGGGTTGAGGTTAAATTATTGTGACCTCAATCGCTACCACAAGCCATACAATTGGCTAAACTGATAGAGGAAAAATTCAAGGCTCTTGGTCGAACTTCTAAATTTCCTCCATCTAAGTCATCTTTTTTGAACAAGCCAATGCCAAATTTGACTAATAGATCTCCACCTATAAAAAATTGACTCATGAGGAGATGAAGCATAGGAAGGCACAAGGATTATGTTACAATTGTGATGAAAAATATACCCGAGGGCATAGGTGTGTGCAACAAAAATTGTACTTCCTAGATATGGATGAAGTTCCCACTTCAGACTCTTCTAAAGATGAGGAGAATTCTCAAGAAACAAAAACCATAGGTCAACCAATCGATCAAGAGGAATTCCAACCAAAGTTTTTTACAGATGCTCTAGTAGGAGTATCCACACTCCAAACCATGAAGGTGATTAGCCATTTCAAGGGACAAAGGGACATCATTTTTGTAGGTCTAAAATTCACACACTCCTTTCCTTCAGGCTAATGGATCCATGCCTCGAAGGGGAATGTGGGAATGATAGGTCTACACCTCAGAGGAGAGGTACTTGAATTCGTACCCTCTTATGGTGATTTTTTGATGAATTGGGTGGGTTCACCAGGAAACATTTTGTGGCAGTTTCCACGCCTAGGTTTGGGATTTGTTTTGATGTGTTCTTTTTATCAAATCATGCATACACCTAGTTTTGGCCAATATGCAACTACATTAATCTATATGCAATTTTGATTTCTATGAAGACAACAAACAATAGAAAGTAAATTTAGATGAACTATGCAGTGCTTAAAAGAAATTTAAACTCTGACCTGTATCCAAAAGTCTGATGTAGTTTTTGATTCTTTGTTGCAGGTAAAATCGGTCAAAATTAGGCAAGATCGGGTGATCCGATCTGCTAATCGGGTGGTCCGATTATGTAGAAATCCACCTGATCAGGGCAGAGAGCTACAATTTGACAACTTTGATACAAAAAATAACATTTTCACCAGATAATATGCATCTACTGAAACTAAATTATAGAGAATAATGAATTTGAAAGTACAATAGATGAATTATTGAATATGACTCTATGTTAAATACGTGAATACTTATGAAAAAGTGATGAAATGGAAATATGCAAGCTAGAATACCAAGTATAATGAATCTAAGATGATCTAAATATGATTCTAAATAGAAGAAATGAGACTATAGAATGTAAACACTGAGGTCTGGATGCCCCTAGGCAGTTGAACAACACGGATGTGTGATGCAAATAAAATCGGGCAGTTTTGTCAAAATCGGGTGAAACGATATCGAAATCGGGCGATACGATATCACACGAATCTGACCGATGTGCAACTTGAACCTGCAAAAACATAGAAAAATGGTAGAATGACAAGATGAAAATATGTGGATGTTCCAAGGGGAATCCGAGGCGAGGAGCCTGGATTAAATAGGAAGAGATCAACTAAGGGGTTGGGCTAAAAATGAAGGGGGTTACAACCTCCTCTATTCTGGATGAAATCGGTCGAACCGATCCTGCAACCATCATGCAATTGCCCAAGTAGAGACAAGGAGGTTACAACTAAATTTTTATCGCCTAGCTAAGGTAGGCATTTTTTAGTTTTGGACAAAATCGGGTGATCCAATTTTGTGCAAAATCCTTTTATCGATTTTGCATAGGGGCTAAAACAAACTTGTAACAGGCACGAAAATTGAGGCAACAAGTTGAGGATAGTTAAATTTGATTTTTCAAATATTTTTTTACTTAGGTTTAAATTAATGTGAGTCATTTTTAGGGTGCTACATTTTGCCCCCTCTTTAGCGCAATTTTGAAAGAAAATGTGTTAAAGAAAAGTACAACACGCTTTACAAGAAAGCAAAAATTTATTGCAAATTTTGTTGATGATTTCAAGTTTTATTGTTAAACTATTTTAGATATGATACCCCCTTCGAGTTTTTGCACCAAATTCTAGGTTTGGTGAAAAACTCAAAATTTGCACATTTTTAGAATAATTTTAATAAAACCAAAGAATTAGGGTAAAACCTTTAATGGAGTTGGGGCTCAAGGAGTTGTGGTTCCATCCCCTACATCTTCATAGACGAGGGGTAGCTCAGGGGATGAGTTGGCTAGGGCTATTGGGGAAAATTTCTACCAGGACCTATACTTTATAGCAATTCCTAAGGGACAAAGATAACCACTACCTATGATGTATGAGCCTATGACTCGCTCGAGATCACACTCGACTACCAGGACAACTACTACTACTAGAGCAGGAGGATTTCGAGCACCACGACCCCCTGGTGGAGATGATGATGCTCAAAGCTCTAGAGGATCTAGGGGGTGATCTTAGACATTTTGTATTATATATCTATTGACTGAGTATGCCAATTTTTTAGGATTGTGGCATACCAGTCTAACTTTATTTTGTACATGGACTTTTGAGATATATATATATATATATATATATTATTGACCTTCTTGTCTTATGTGATTTTGTATGATTTGATTGTATTTGATTGAAATTTTTATGATGTTGTAAATTTCTTATAATCATGCTTTTGATTTAAGTATTTGTGATCATGCTTAAAATGAAAATTGATTTGTGTAAATGTGTTTTTGAAATGATGTTTTTGGAAAAATATTTTTGGTAAGATGATGACATAAAGGGATTAGCAATGTTCCTCGAAGGATGTTGTGTTGTTATATGACTGTTGGTGGAGATCAATGCTCGCTAAGTCATAAAGTGAATCCTGTTATGAAGAATTTGTATTGCTAATAATAGAAATGTTTTTGTGATGCTCAAGTATGATCTTGAGGCTTATACTGATAGAGGAAAATGTTTGATTTTGTTTTTGAGAAGATTTTGATTTTTAAGAAATATTTTGATGATGTTTATTGTTTGTGATTTTAAGCATGAAAATTTGGGAAGGATGACTTGCGCTAGGCATAGAATTCCTAGTGGGAAATTTGAGAAGAATAATTCCTAGGAATTATACCATCATCGCGAAATCAAGATGCAATGCATGATAATATGAAATTATTTATTTTAAAGACATAAGTTGATATAAAAAAAATCATTTGTATCACATATTAAATAATATTAATAAATATGGAATGTTTTAGACCTAAAAATTGAGAAAGATGACTTGTGCTAGGCATAGAATTCCTAGTATGAAATTTGAGAAGAATAATTCCTAGGAATTATACCATCATCATGAAGTCAAAATGCAATGTATGATAAATGATTTTGGATGTTCATAAAGATGCAAATTAATGTATGAAAAATCATTGCGCTATATGAAATAATTAAAACTTAAAAATTGAGAAAGATGACTTGCACTAGGCATAGAATTCCTAGTGTGAAATTTGAGAAAATAGTTACTAGGAATTATACCATCATCGCGAAGTCAAAATGCAATGTATGATAGATAATTTTGGATTACAAGTTCTTTTTGGAGTGAGCCTTTTTTTTTTGGAAATTTTGACAAATTTGTGTAATGAATGAATAAGGATAAAATGTTGTCTAACAAATTTCAAAGAAATATTTTAACTTATTTCTAAGATAAAATCAAATTTATCAAGAACCAGTGTGTGATAAATGAGTTCATTATCCATCTTGATTCGACACAATGATACAAAATCTCTCAAGGATCAAATGTGTGTGCTTGTGAAATTAATTTACCGATTTTGAGTAAGGTATTGATACAAGCAAACTTGAATGAACCAATGTGTGTGCAAGTGAAAGGTTCATTAACCATGATTTTGTGCATGCAACTGTACTGAACTACTATGTAAGTCTAGTTACCAAAAGCTAGCTAATCCACAAGCGGACATAGGTCTGTACAAAATAAGGTCGCTAATGTGATAGACATGTCGCCATGCGAAAGGGATTACCCAAGGTCAAGCGGGTTGGGCACAAACCACCTGTTATGGGGCTTACCTCATGGCTTTCGAATAACTGAGGAATTCCAGGGATTCAAGCTCACTACCCCCTTCTTTTCTTCTAACTTTTGGAATAGGGATTTCTTGTCCATTTTGAACAAGGGGATTTTATTGCTTTTGCTTTTTATTTTTCTTTTTTTTGGGATACTTGCCCATATTAGACGTAGGGCAAGGGATTTTTATTCGGGTAGGGAGGGAGCTTGTCCTTTTGCCAATTCTTAATATTCTAGACCATGCACATAATAGGATAGCAAGGGAAACTTTTTTCTTAAGGAACTAAGACTACTATGTAGTATCCTTTTTGAATTTGCAACAAATCATTTTTAAGATGTGAGAATGTGTTCTTGGTTCAAGAAGTAGCAAGATCATTTCCCAAAACTCAAAATTTATTTAGTGAAGTAATAGTGCTTTTCGATACAAGAGAGATTTATAATCAAAGTGACAAAATAAAAATTATGAAAGATGTAAATTAAGTGCATGGTTCAAGATAACTTTTGAATTTATCTGAAATACAATAAAATATAACTTGGATTTTTGGAAGATAACACACACTGATGCAAAATGAATAACTTAACAATTTTGAAATATTTTTGGAAATTTTCATATTTTTTGATTTTTTTTGTTATTTTGATAATATGAGGGTTGCAAATGATGAAGAAATTTATTTACAATTATGTACAGAGATGGAACTTTTGATTTTATGCATAATATCTTTTCAAATGCATGATATTCATGGGTTCCTTGAGATATTTCCCATCCAAGGAAGCCAATCTATATGCACCTGATCCAAATTTAGCAGTGATGACATATGGCCCAAGCCAATTAGGTTGAAATTTTCCTTTTAGATATTTTCTTGCATTAGTATTTTTTTTATTTTCTTTTAAGACTAAATCACCAACTTCAAAGGATCGACTATGAACTTTCTTTGCATATGATCTTTTAAGTTTGTCTTGGTAAGCACGAAGATGCTCCAAAGCATGGATGCACTTTTCATCTAGAAGTTCCAGCTGACTAAATCTGCCAATGCGATATTCATCTCCTACTTCAACATCTTGAAGCAGAAGAGCTAAAGAAGGAACTTCTAATTCAAATGGAAAAACTGCTTCGGCACCATAAACCAAGACAAAAGGTGAAGCGCCTGTAGGAGTACGAACACTAGTTCGATAAGCCCACAAGGCAGGATATAATTGTATATGCCAGTCACGGCCAGATTTATTAACTAATATTTTTAGGATTTTTATTAAGGTTTTATTGGATGCTTCAGCTTGGCCATTACCTTGTGGATAATAAGGAGTGGACCATCTATGTTGGATTTTATATTTTTGGCATAATTTCTTAACATATTTGTTCTTAAAACATGTTCCATTATCAGAGATGAGATTAGATGGAATTCCAAATCTACAAATGATTTGATTGAAAATGAATTTAGAAACTTGAACTCTTGTGCAAGAAGCTAAAGGTATAGCTTCAACCCACTTTGTAAAATATTTTGTTGTTGTTATTATGAATTTATGACCATCAGAAGAAACATGATTGATTTTACCAATGATATCTAAACCCCATTTAGAGAAGGGCCAAGGAGAGGATATGGCTTGAAGTTCCTGAGCAGGAGCATGGATAAGGTCAGCATGCTTTTGACACTTATCACAATGATGCACATAATCATTAGCATATTTTTCCATGGAAGGCCAAAAATATCCCATTCTAAGGAGATTTTTAGCAATGGCACTTCCACTAAAGTGTCCTCCACAGGACCCATCATGGGCTTCACTTAAGGCTTTCTTAGACTCTTCTAGGTTGAGACATCTTAATAGGATACCTTCAAAAGATATTCTATATAAGGTATTACCAACAATTATGAAGTGAACAACTCACTTACGTAATAACCTACATTGGTTTCTATCTAGTCCTTCAGGGAAAATCCCTTTTTGGAGAAAATTAAAGATATTTGTATACCAAGACTCTAGGGTAATTTCATCAATCAAAAACACATCTAATGGTTCTAAACATGACTTAGAAGAAGTGGGTTCTTGGAGTTGGTGAATAATGATAGTAGCATACTCATCATCCAACTCCAAAGGCAACAAAGAAGTAGTCATGGCCATAGCATCGACAACACGGTTGCTAGTTCTAGGAATAGCTTCTAAAGTTACTTTTTCAAACAATGATATAAGCTTAAGGACATATTCTTTATAAGGATGAAGTTTCTCATCTCGTGTTTGATAAAATTCATTGATTTGATTTATCACAAGCTGAGAATCTCCAAAAACTAATAAAACTTTAATTTTTAAAGCTAAAGCAGCTCGTAACCCAAGGATTAGAGCCTCATACTCTGTAGTATTATTAGTACAAGCAAATTGTAACTTAAAATATAAAGGTATAAGGTGCTTTTGGGGAGATTTCAATATGATACCAGTACCTGCACCACTCATACATCTAGCTCCATCAAAATACAAAGACCATGTCTCAGAATGATCTTCTTCTAGAGTAAGGCACTCATCAGGAAATTCAATGTTCATAGGATGAGTAGACTCTAAAGGTGCAACAACTAACTGATCAGCTATAACTTGGCCTTTAATAGAATTTTGGCCGATAAATGTGAGTTCAAACTCACTAAGAGCAAGTACCCACTTAGTTGTGCATCCTGACAAGTAAGGTCTACTCATCAAGTACCTTAATGGATCAGACTTAGCAATGACATATGTTTTCTGACTAAGCATGTAATGACACAACTTTTGCATAGAAAACACAACTGCTAAACAAAGATTTTCTAATGGAGTATATCGGGTTTCATAACTTATTAAAGTTCTGCTTATGTAGTATGTGGCTCGTTCTTTCTTTTCATCATCAATTTGAGCCAACATAGCTCCTAGTGCAAGTTCCGAAGTAGAAATATATAAAATAAATGGATGATCTGGTCTAGGAGGAACAAGCACTGGAGGAGTAAGAAGATACTGTTTAATACTCTCAAAAGCTTCTTGACATTATTTATCCCAATTGAAGGGAATGTTCTTCTTAAGTAATTTAAGAAAAGGTCCTATTTTATCCACCAACTTGTCGATGAAGTGACAGATAGATTGAAGTTTTCCTTGTAAACTTCTTAACTCTGATATGTTTTTAGGAGGTGGCATATCAAGGATAGCCTTAATATTGAGAGGATCTACTTCTATACCTCGCATAGAAACAATAACTCCTAATAATTTTCTAGATTTCACTCCAAATACACACTTGTCTGGATTTAAACGTATCAGATATTCTCTTAGTCTATCAAACACTTTTCTTAAATCATTAATGTGATCATCTTCTTTTGTTGAACGAGCTATAATATCATCTACATAATCATGCAAAATATCATACATCATATCATGAAAAATATATGTCATGGCTCTCTGATAAGTTGCACCTACATTTTTTAAACCAAAGGGCATTACTTTCCAACAAAATGTCCCCCAAGGGGTAATAAAGGTTGTCTTAGATTGGTCTTCAGGAGCTATTTTTATTTGGTTGTATCCTGAAAAACTATCCATGAGGGATAGCATCCCACTCCCAGCTGTGAAATCTATGATCTGATCCATATTAGGGAGGGGAAAATCATCCTTAGGGCATGCAATATTTATGTCTCTAAAATCAGTGCAAACCCTAATCTTAGTAGCTTCTTTCTTAGTTACTGGAACAACATTTGATATCCACTCAGCATAGTCAATAGCTTGTATAAAAACTACATTCAAAAGCTTTTCTAACTCACTTTTGACTAGTAGTGCTACTTTAGGATGCATTTTTCTAAGTTTTTGCTTTATAGGTTTAGCATCAGGGCACACTACTAAATGGTGCATAACTACAGAAGAATCTAGGCCTAGCATATCTGCGTATGTCCAAGTGAAAACATCAACATATTCTGTAAGAAATTCAATATATAGCTTTTGTTTTTCTTCACTTAATTCTGATCCAATTTTGACCATGCGAGGGTTCTCTTCTGTTCCAATATTAACTTTTAAAATATTTCCTACAACAATATTTAAGTCTCTTTCAAAGTTGGGTGGTGCAGGTGACACACCCATTTCTTGTAACTCTTCTAATGTGCATTTGGCTAGTTCTTCTTGAGGAGTAGTTGCTTCAACATGAGCTATACATGGCATAGATCCATCAAAGAAGAATTTATTCCTTAAAACTTCATCAAGAGATATATCATGAAAGATATCACCTTCTAAACATTCATCCGGGGAAGCAATCATTTTTAGATAAGCTACAGTTAACATATTGCAAGTATATATCTTTTTAAAGAGCTCTTTTTGTTCCATATATTCTTGATATGTTATAAGGTGATCATCATATTCATATGGGAATGGTTCTATTTTTGTGGGAATATAGCCAAGACCACATCGGGAAAGTCGTTCTTCAACTTCCAAAGGTTCTTTTATACCATTTTCATGAGGTCCTAAACCTTTACCTCTATAACCCATATTACACATCATTGGTTTTGATTTTATATATCCATAAGAAAAATAACACTTAGCAAATCCATCCCGATCAATTGTAACTTTTACAACTATAATTTTACCCCAATCATACCCCTCCGAAAGAGCATATGAAGTAGATGGAGGTAACTTAGATAACACCAAGGAATCTTGGGTAGCAAAATTAACTTCTTCTATAGTTGCAAGTACTGAAGATAAGTCCGGTAATACTTCATCCGAAAGAGCATATGAAGTAGATGGACTATCCTCCTTAACTGGTTCTTTAGATGCTATGAATTTAAACACTGTAGACTCAGGAGGTGAATCTGATAATGTGGATTTAGGAAATGGATTAGATATGGGCTCAGAAGACGATGATGATAATGACTTAGAATTTGTTGATACTGGTGATTTAGAACATGCTTTTAATGATATCGGTTTAGAAGGTGATGATGATTTAGATTTAGAAGGTCTTGATGATGGGGGTGGACTAGGATGAGTAGAAGACATAGCAGGATAGAACGGAACCCCTATAGGCTCTGCCATACCACACATATCAAATGGCCTAGGATCACCATGGATGGTAACTAATTGATTTTTGAACTCAAATTTGACACATTGATGTAATGTGGAAGGTACTGCTCTCATTGCGTTGATCCAAGGTCGACCTAGAAGAATGTTGTACGATGCAAAACAAGGTACAACAAACATAGTCGTATCCAAAATTCTTGGGCCAACTTGCAATGGGATCGTCATTACTCCACATGTTTCTTGAGTTTCATCATTAAATGCTTTAATAATCATTTCAGTACTTTTCATATCTTCTTTTTTAAATCCAAATATTTGAAAGAAATCATATGTGCAGATATTTAAAGATGATCCATTATCAATTAGAACTCTTTTGACTCCTACATCTCCAATCAATGTTGTAATGTATAAAGGATTATCTCTATACATGCTTTGAGGAGGGATATCTTTGTCACGAAAATCTATGAAATTTGCTTCATCCAAAGTCACAACATTCACCACAACATTAGGTTCAATATCTTCAGGTACCATCATCTTGCTCAAAGTTCTCATCAATTCTTCCCTATGTATGGAGGAAGTTCTTAAGAGGTCCAAAAGAGAAATTCTTGTTGTGATGGTAGCTAATTGTTCATTAATATCATATGGAGATCTTTGTTGTGAACCTAGTACATTATTTCCCTTAGTGGGAGCTCTTAGTACAAAAGGAGCTGATTTCTCATTTTGACTTTGTGGTTGAGAATTTTGAACTTGTGCTTGTTGTCTTGTGACAACCCCAATGGTACCCACAATGTTGCTATGTCGAGGATTACCAAAATGGGGTCTAGCATTTTTTGCTTGCTCATTTGAAAGCCATTGTTGAGATGATGGTCTAGTAGTTATTCTTCTTGGAAATGGTTCTTCTAGAACTGATAAATCTGTAATAGGAGTGACTTGATCTGATTCATACTCAGAACTATTTGAAGCAATCTCTAGTTCACTCCCTGTTTCACTTTCTATGTCACTTTTTGTGTTACTTTTTGTATTGCTTTTAGTATCTTCCGAAGATGACTGAGAATGTTGTATTGGTCTAGTTGTGACCATAGATAAAGTAGGTATATAAGATGTTTGCAAATCTTGTTGTGGTAAAAAGCTACTAATGGTTCCCACATATCAAGTTGGATGAGGAACATTATGATGATCTACTTGGTTTACTGCTTCTTTACCATGCTTAGGTAAGGGATGTTGAAAGATATCTAGGTTTTGATTTGCATTTTGATTTGTTTGTTTTTGGGTATTATTTTGAGTATTATTGTTTGCAGGAAATTGTTGAACTTCCATTTTTCCTTTGTCAATCAAGTCTTGTATCACATGCTTTAACCTTTTACAAGAATTTGTAGAATGTCCATCTACTTGATGGAAATTACAATGTAAGTCAGCCCTATATCCAGCTGCAGTAGTGTCTGGTTGTCTTATTTCAGGCAACCGTATCAAGCCTTGTTCCAATAATTGAGGTAAAATCATTGTTAAAGGTTGATTTAATCTTGTGAATTCTCTTGGTGGCTTATCAAGAACTTTCAATAAAAACTTCTTAAATGTTTCTACAACATTGACAATTGAAGTATTCTTGCTATCAGTAACTCCATCACCCACTACTTGTTTATTTTTATATTGATTTTTAGAAGCTTTATCTTCATATTTCTTCTTAAAATGACCTCTTCTAATAAGGGCTTCTTCTACCCTTCTTGCTAAATCAATGGCTTGATCAAAGGATGTTACTGTAGTAGTAGAAAGCTCATAAGATAATTGCTCTTGCAAATTACCAATGAATATATCCAACATTTCACGGTGAGGTAAAGCAAAATGTAATTTGCCTAAGAGTTGTCTCCACTTAGTCAAGAATTCAGAAAAACTCTCATCTTTTCCTTGCTTCAAATTATACAAATCTTTAATAGTCACATGCCTCTCTATGTAAGCACTGAATTGGTGGACAAACATTTTTGTTGTCTCTTCAAAATTCCTTAAAGAATTAGTGGGTAACTGATAATACCACTCTAGAGCCATGCCTCCGAGACTTTTAGGGAACATCTTTAGTAACAACAAGTCATCATGAGAGATATCATGACATGTTGTCCTAAACATGCGAAGATGCTCAATAGGATCTTTGGTTCCTTTATATATCGGTAGGACAGGCATAGGAAAATGCTTAGGATATGGTTGAGCAACCACAATAGGATCCAAGGGTTGGCTACACATCTCTCTATAACTATAAGAGGGATGGTAGGGATCTATCTGATCTAGTCTTGAAGCTAACTATTTAACCATGGCTTCAAGTCCTTGTTGTTGTCCACCGAATTGATTTTGTTGCACCATATTGTTGTGTCTTTGATAATAAGTTGGTGTTGTTGTATAATGATTCCCAACTGAAACACTATTATGTAGAGTGTTACTAGGAGGAGTATTATGAAGCTGATAGGGAATTTTGTTTTGTTGAACCCTTTGTTGATTCTGACTAAGATGGTGCATCTTCTTAATTCTCTATGCTACTTTTTGTGAAGCAGAAGATGGTTGTTTTTGTTTGGAATTTGAATCTATTACTGGTGGTGGTTGTGCTATATTTTGATTCAAATTCTGATTTACATTTTGAGATGTACCAGCTTGATTTTTATTTTTGTTCATGTATGTTAATGGATTTCCATTCAATCGGAGAGCAGCCTCTATGGAAGCCTCCATTGAATAATCCCCCATAGGGAGTTGAGATTCTATTTGTATCACATGGTTAATGACATCTATATTATCCTTTAAAAACTCAGTGAAATGTTGTGTGGAGGTAAATTTAAGATTGCCTTCTTCATCTACTTGAGGCTTATGATAGAAAACTTCTTCTTCTTTATCATGGTTTTCCTCATCTGACTCTGATGATACATAATCTTCAATTTGAACTATATCTTCAGGATTTTCTTGATCTTGTTCTCCCATATGATCATGTTCTACTTGTTTACCACTTCTTAATTTAGGCATTTTACTTAAAATATTTTATCTTGCAAATATATATAACTATATATATGTGCTTAAATTCTTGGGGTATATATGTTATATATATACCTAACTAATATATTATATTATGTTTTTGGTTTTTTGTAGTTTTTTGGATTGCAAACAATACAACAAACAAAATAAAAACTATAATATTATAGATATTATACTTTAATTTTCTTGGAAAAGCCTATAGATATCATTAACAGGTTCCAATTCCTCAGGTGTCATATAGTGTTCTTCTTCAAACTAAAAGTTGGCCTTTAAGAATTTTATGAAATGAGCTATAGTGATGCAATCAACTTCACAGTTTGACATATAAAAGTACAATTCATGGCAATATTCTCGATAAAACACAACCCTAGGAACTCTATTGAATCTTCTCTTATCGTCTAAGACAACTTCTTGATTTTCCACATGTGATAAAAATTTATGTACCGTTATTGCATTCTCAAGATAATATTCAAAGGAGTAAAGACTTGGGGAAATGACAACTCTCTTATCCGCTAGCCACCTATCACATGCTCTTTGAAGGTCAAAGTAAAAAGGTGCACTATCGAGATCCAGGATTCTAGACAAATCAAACCTTATGATTCTCTTAAGTTCAGGTTCTTTAATCCTTATGATTTCTAATCTTCTCCAAATCTCAAGGTATGGCACACTACCTAGTGAAGAAATTTCTTGGGTTGACAATAATGTACTAACATCAATTCGGATAGTTCTTCTTATGTTGTAATCTACCATCTATGAAATACAAAATTATGTGATTTAAACTAATGATTTTCTTAATTTTTGTTTTGTTTTATATTTTGTAATTTTTTATGCTTTTTTGTGTTTTATAAATCAGAAATATGCCTAATGTTTTCACGTCGGGTTCACCAAAGAATGTAGGTCTAAAATTCACACACTCCTTTCCTTCAGGCTAATGGATCCGCGCCTCGAAGGGGAATGTGGGAATGATAGGTCTACACCTCAGAGGAGAGGTACTTGAATTCGTACCCTCTTATGGTGATTTTTTGATGAATTGGGTGGGTTCACCAGGAAACATTTTGTGGCAGTTTCCATGCCTAGGTTTGGGATTTGTTTTGATGTGTTCTTTTTATCAAATCACGCATACACCTAGTTTTGGCCAATATGCAACTACATTAATCTATATGCAATTTTGATTTCTATGAAGACAACAAACAACAGAAAGTAAATTTAGATGAACTATGCAGTGCTTAAAAGAAATTTAAATTCTGACCTATATCCGGAAGTCTGATGTAGTTTTTGATTCTTTGTTGTAGGTAAAATCGATCAAAATCAGGCAAGATCGGGTGATCCGATCTGCTAATCGGGTGGTCCGATTATGCAGAAATCCACCCGATCAGGGCAGAGAGCTACAGTTTGACAACTTTGATACATAAAACAACATTTTCACCAGATAATATGCATCTACTAAAACTAAATTGCAGAGAATAATGAATTTGAAAGTACAATAGATGAATTATTGAATATGACTCTATGTTAAATACGTGAATACTTGCAAAAAAGTGATGAAATGGAAATATGCAAGCTAGAATACCAAGTATAATGAATCTAAGATGATCTAAATATGATTCTAAATAGAATAAATGGGACTATAGAATGCAAACACTAAGGTCTGGATGCCCCCAGGCAGCTGAACAACACGGATGTGTGATGCAGATAAAATCGGGTAGTTTTGTCAAAATTGGGTGGAACGATATCGAAATCGGGTGATACGATATCGCACAAATCTGATCGATGCACAACTTGAACCTAAAAAAACATAAAAAAATGGTAGAATGACAAGATGAAAATATGTGGATGTTCTAGGGGGAATCCGAGGCGAGGAGCCTAGATTAAATAGGAAGAGATCAACTAAGGGGTTGGGCTAAAAATGAAGGGGGTTACAACCTCCTCTATTCTGGATGAAATCGGTCGAACCGATCCCGCAACCACCGTGCAGTTGCCCAGGTAGAGACAAGGAGGTTACAACTAAATTTTTTCACCTAGCTAAGGCAGGCATTTTTTAGTTTTGGACAAAATCGGGTGATCCGATTTTGTGCAAAATCTATCAATTTTGCACTAAAATCGTATGATTTTGCACAGGGGCTAAAACAAACTTGTAACGGGCATGAAAATCGAGGCAGCAAGTTGAGGATAGTTAAATTTAATTTTTCAAATATTTTTAACTTAGGTTTAAATTAATGTGAGTCATTTTTAGGGTGCTACAATTTTTATTGACTCTGGTAGCACACATAATTTCATGAATCCACATATTGCCAAAAGGAAACTGTTACATTACCATATGCAATTCCTTTGAAGTTATGATTACTAATGGTGACACCCTACCATGTAAAGGAAACTATTGTAATGTTAAGCTAAAATTTGGGGACTATAATCTCAAGTCTAATATGTTTGCTTTACCCTTAGGACGGTGTGATATGGTTATGAGAATACAATGGTTACGAATGTTGGGACCAATCATATGGCATTTTGCAAAATTATGGATGAAATTTAGTTAGGATGGGTAGGAATATACCTTTCATGGCAGAAAGGTAGGAGAAATTAAATTTATTTATTCTCATAAAGAAAAATTATTAAATAAATATTTCCATGGCATCGTATCTCAACTTTGCTATCACCACTCCTGAGCAAAGGGAGTCTAGTCATCCACAATAATTACAACATATATTAAATAGGTATTCTCATATATTTGAGGAACCCAAGGGACTTCCTCCTCAGTGCTCACATGATCATGCAATACAACTTGTTCCTGGTATTTTACCTCCTAATGTTCACCCATACCAGTATGCTTATGCTTAGAAAACTAAAATTGAGAAAATTATACAGGAACTTTGAGCTTTTGGAATTATCCGTTCAAGTGTTAGCCCCTATTCTTCACTAGTGTTGTTAGTCAAAGAATAATGGCACTTTGTGCTTGTGTGTGGATTATCGGGATCTTAATAAAATTACCATCAAGGATAAGTTCCCTATTCCTATTATTGATGAACTCTTAGATGAGTTGCATGGGACTCAATATTTTTTCAAGTTGGATTTATGATCGGGTTATCACCAAATCCATATTAAGAATGAAGATATTTCCAAAAAAACCTTTAGAACTCATGAAGGGCATTTTAAATTTTTAGTTATGCCTTTTGGGTTAACCAATTCACCTTCTACCTTCCAAAGTTTGATGAGTTTTATTTTTTTCCATCTTCGCAAATTCTTTCTAGTCTTCTTTTATGACATCCTCATTTATAGTCACACATTAGAGGATCATATTAACCACTTATAAGTAACTATTAAACTTTTTTCTGACCATCAAATTTATACAAAGCAATCAAAATATTTCTTTCATCAGCAGAAGGTTAAATATTTGGTCTGTATAGTCACTAAGGAGTTCAAGTAGACCCTAATAAAATTTGGATAGTGCAAGAATGGTCCAAACCTCATACCTTGAATGGAATTTATGGATTCTTGGGTCTTACAGGATATTACAAAAAATTGTAAAAAACTATGGCAAGATAGCAGCTCCACTCATAGCCATGTTGCAAAAACTTATTTTGTGTGGACCGAATTAGTTGAGAAGGCTTTTGTTGATTTGAAGTATGCTATGACCACCACCCCTATTTTGGCAATGCCAAATTTTTATAAAACCTTTTTCATTGACAGTGATGCATCAGGTCTAGGTATTGAAGTAGTTTTAATGCAGGAGGGTTGACCATTGGATTTTACTAGCAAGGCACTTTCCCCTCAAAATTTGGGCAAGTCCACATATGAGAAGTAAATGCTTGCTATTTTACATGCGGTCACTCTTTGGCATTCATATCTCATTGGTCAACATTTTCCATTAAGAATGATCATCAGAGTCTAAAATATTTTTTAGACCAATAGGTAGCTACTCTAGAACAACAAAAATGGGTCGCCAAAATTTTGGGATATGACTATGACATTTCTTATAAGAAATGTAAAGAGAATGTGGTGATGGATGCTTTGTCTCACCTACATGAATATCAGGTCATGCTACATACCATCTCTACTCCTCTTTCGCAATGGCTTCATAAACTTTGAGAAGATCTAGCCAAGGATTCACTATTACAAACTCTCCTCTACCATCTCCAAGAGGATCCTCAATCACACCATGGTTATGTTTAGGATGATCAGGATTTACGATTTCATGGTCAATTGGTTATTCCATCTAAGTCTCAAATCAAGGACATCCTTCTTCATGAAATGCATGCATCCCCAACAGTTGTTCATTCAGGTTTTCTAAAAATATATACCCGAGCCAAGCGTACCTTTCTTTGTAAGGGCATGAAAAAATATATCAAAATATTTAATATTGAATTTGATTTGTGCCAACGCATGAAAGGTGATAATGTGTTTTCTCTAGGTACACCTCAACCTTTGACCATTCCTGAGTAGGTTTGGATATATATATGTATGAACTTCACGAAGGGCTACCAAAATCAAGAGGTAAATCAATTATTTTGGTGATAGTGGATCATCTCTCGAAGTATGCTCACTTTTGTTCCCTATCCCACCCTTATATTGCATCCATTGTTGCCCAAATATTTCTTGGCTCTATATTTCACCTCCATGGAATACCTAAATCCATTGTCTCTGATTGGAATCCTACCTTCACCAATCACTTTTAGCAGGAACTATTCAAGTTGCAAGGGACACAGGTCAATATGAGTTTGACCTACCATCCTCAAATTGATGGCCAAACCAAAATTGTCAATAAATACTTGGAAACCTACCTTCATTGCTTCACTTCTAAACATCCTAATCATTAGGCTAAGTGGTTTCCTTTGGATTAATGGTGGTACAAAAACACCTATCACTCTACCACTAAGGTAACTCCATTTAAATTAGTTTATGGTCATCTTCCACCAGCTCCAACTTCTTACATTCTAGGCAACTTTAAGGATCATGTCATGGATTCCACTCTCCATCAGTGTGACTCCATTCTTCACCAAATCAAGCTTAATTTGTACATGACTCATAATCATATGAAACAACAAGCATATCAACATCGTACTGAAAACTACTTTACCATTGGTGACATGGTCATCCTTTGATTACAACCATACAAACAATCATCTCTCCATTTGCGTAGTTATCAGAAACTTACTCTCAAATACTATGGTCCTTACTAGGTGTTGTAGAGGCTCGAGGTGATAGCGTACAAACTAGCCCTTCTAGCTAGTTTAAAACTTCATCTAGTATTCCATGTGTCCTCTCTCAAGCAAGTTATTGGCAACAAGGTGTAGGTGCATTCTACACTTCCAAATTTGGATGAGGAAGGGTCCATCATTCTTGAACCTGAATGCATTCTTGATTTAATATTGTATACCCTTCATCGGTGAGTTATCATAGATGTCTTGGTCCAGTGGCATGACTTACAACCAGAAGATACGACATGGAAACCTCTTCACCAAATCCAATAATAGTTTCCTCACCTTCAGCTTTGAGGACAAAGCTTTTTGAATGGGAAAGGCATGTTAGGACCCCATCCTAAAACTTGATGCAATAGTCCTTGTAGAACATAGGTAGCATCATTGTTAATATTTTGTAATATTTTATTATAGTTTTGAATTAAGAAGCACCTATGCCAAATGATGCCCTTTTATCTAACCATTTTTCAAGAATATAACTAATTGTAGGTAGGAGATTCTAGCCCGGGTGGCATTTTGCATGTAATCCAACCTTGGGAGTTAGGTTCTACAAGAATTTCTTAAATCTACAAGAGGTAAGATTTTATGTATTTTTTTGCATAATTGAATGAAGTATTGAAGGAGCTTACTCCATCGAAGAGGCTTGCAATTCAGTGCTATTGTGATATTGTTCTTTTTCTACAATTTACATTCATATTGTGCCTTTTATTTCCAAGTGTGTTGTGAGCATGTGTGTTTATATTCAAGTATTTGTGTGAGAGTGTTATTTCTAATATTAGGTTCCTAACAATGGATGATAGACAAAAATATAACAAATGATAGATGATAGACAACAACATAAAAAACAATAAATGATAGACAACAAAATAATGGGTGACAGATGATAGACAATAATATAAAGGATCAAAAATGATAAAAAACAATATAACAGATGACGGATGATAGACAACAAAATAATTGATGATTAATGATAGATAAAAACACAATGGATGATGAATGGTAGATAACTATAAATCGTATGATGATCGATAGATAAGAACAAATCAGTCGATGATCGATATACAATAGCATCACTAACACCTAATGCCCAATAGAATCACTTACAACTTATCCAATTAAATATTACCACATTTCAAACATGCAATTTATTCACATATGTATACTTCTATAAAAAGGCATCAACTACTATTTTTCACTTTTTTCCACCATAGAGCACATTAGAGCAAAGAAGAATATTTTCAATAAAGCATATTAGAGCATAGCACATCATAGTAGAGCACATCATAACAGAGCACATAAAAGCCCTCATACTTCAAAATACCTCTAAAAATCAAACCTTTCCAATATCCTAAGCCCTCATGGCTACCTCTTCCTCCCTTATTGCTTCAAAATTTTCCTTCAAAAACATTGTTTTTCCAACCATTTTTTTAATTTTTACCACACCAGGATATGACACCACATGGATTGAGAAATTTGGTCTTTGGGGACTAGTATCCATACCCTAATAGAACACGGATACCAATTTTCTACAAAGGATATTTAACTCTTATGATGATGACAAGTTGATTGTGAAGATCATAATCAACAATGAGAATATAGCTTTCATAGTCAAACCCTCGAACATCTAGAGATTGATAGGGTTGTTGCACAAGGATGTTGAACAAATCACATCATAATATGTTTTTACTAATTATGATAAAGCATACCTAGAGATCAGCTTTGGTCTATTAATAGATATTTTGATAGGTATACGGTATAACTCTCCATCTTTCAAATATTGTTTAAATTTAAAATTCCATGCACTAAATAAATTTGTCAAGTAATAATTTTGTGTTATAATTTTTTGCAATTCAAAGTACCAAGTCTAGAAGGGGCTTGAATATTGCAAGTGTTACGGACAAGTTCCTTCATGCTTGCATTGAATTCTTCCAAGCAAGAATTATTTTACAAGGAAGAACCTCAGACCTTTCATTATGGGTGTTGGCCTATTTGGTTCAATGTCTTGGCCACAAAAAATTGGATTGGAGTACCTATATTTTATTAAAATGGATCTCCTCAATGCCCAATGAAACACTAATACCTTTGTCACAACCACCAATTTTATTCTTGGTTTTTTTATGAAGCATATTATAATGTGTAGGATACCCCAATACCAACCTCACTACATCCACACTTGAGTGTTGGTATGATAGTCCAACAGGTGTAGGTAAATTTAAATTTTTAAATAAAATCATTATTATTTTCTTTTATTGAAATATAAAGTCATCATTCTTGTATTCAACTGCTTTTTATTTTTATTTTTAAATATATGCTTTAAATTGAATGCAAATAAAAGCAACCTCTTATTCTTATAGAAGGGATGTTGCTATATGGGGTCATATGTTGGAATGAGGAAGTACAATGCATAAGTTCAAATATAGAAGGAGCTAAAGGTGTGAAGGAAGAAGGGGAGGAAAATTTTAAAGCAAAGGAAGACAAGGAGGCAAATTTTAAAGCAAATGAGGTTAAGGAGTTCAAGCTTAATCTAGGTAAATAATATTTATTTTACTCAAGTAGCATAAGATATGTTTCTTACAATAAAAATGAAAGTAGTATAGAGTTTATTCATTGCACTTTAAGATTTCAAGAGTTGTACAATAAATAAAATCATATGGAGGATATCCAAGGAAATTTAGGGTTTCCAGGCCAACATAAGAAAGTAATGATTGAGGATCATTTGTGCACTTTGGGGTTTTCAGGGTAACATAAATAAGAAGATGCTAACTAGGCTATTCCTTGCACTTTAGATTTTTTTGGGAAACATAAATATATAGAAGATAAGTAAAATTATGAACAATATAAAAAAATAGAAGAGATAGATGAATATGAGAATGTTGGTAGGAATAGAAAAAGGAGAGGAAGGCCATAAAAGTAGGGACACGGAGAAAAATAAACTCAAAAGGATATTGATCTAGGAATCCAAATAAAAATATCACAGGTGTTAAAAAGAAGTGGGGCTAATCCCACTAATAAAAATAAAAAGCATTGATGATAAAAATGATATCATGGAATATTAGGGGTATGAATAAGACCCCTAAAAAAAGTTATTAAGGAATTAATTGGTTGTTATAGTCCTAAGTTTATTTTAATACAAGAAATAAAATTAGGTACTAAGGAATGTAATGATGATTTTAATAATATTTGGAAGATGGGTGATTGTCTAGAAATTTTTCTATAGGAGCTTCAAGTGGTATTGCAATAATATGGGACAAATGTAAATGGCATGGGCAATTATTAGAAGCAAAAAGTAATTGGGTTGTTGGATTATTTTACAAGAAATATGAAAACATCAAATTTGGGGTTATAAATGTATATGCCCCAACTATAGTTACTCCTTATGAAATATTTTGGAAGGACTTTAGCATGTTTTTATCAAATACGATGATGATTCATTGTGACCTATGGATTCTTGGAGGTGCTTTTAGCATTTTTCTATCTCCTTTGGAAACAAAGGGTGGTATTCTAGGATGGTCTAAATCAATGCAATATTTTGCTTCATTTGTCAATTCAAATGACCTTTGGTATATTAGTCCTTCAAGTTTTCAATATACATGGGATACTAAATGCATTGGGAAAACTCATTATAGTAACAATATTAGATAGATCCTTGTTATCTAAAAAATGGTTACAAATAAATTATACTATTCATTCAAATATTTTATTGTGAGCAGGATCAAATTATAAACCCATTCTTTTGACTTGTAATTTACCTAATAATGGTCATACAAATACATTTTGCTTCTAGTCTATGTGGCTTCAAGACCCTGATTTTTCCAAATGGTTATGTTGTGGTGGGATGAATCAAAATTTTAAGGATCATGTATGTACAAGTTTTTTCAAAAGATACAATATTTAAAGGAGCAAATGAAGATTTGGAATGTCAAATCTTTTGGTAACACTTTTAAAGAAAAGAAATAAATTGAATCTAAACTCAAAAATATACAAGAGAGAGTAGAAATTAATGGAATGGATCAGGATTATTATGTGAAATAAAATAATTACTTTCTAATTATCATAATGAATTGAAAAAGGAGTCAATTGGTTCCAAAAATCTAGAGAGAAATGCTTCAAGGAGATATAAATACAAAAAAATCATGGTACAATGAAAATAATTTTTTCTTTATGTTACATCAAAAATACTATGGCTCTAGATGGAGTAAATATTGAGGGTGAAGAAGATATCAAGAAAGAAGCAATTAATTATTTTAAAAATATTTTATTGGATACTAGGCAATATTAAGAGGCATAAGATAAGTTTTTGCAAAATATTCCATCAATTATCACATAGGGACAAAATGAAATTTTTATGAAGAAGATATCTATGGAGGAGCTCCATGAAGTAGTTTTCTCTTTCCATCCTAATAAGGCACCTAGCCCAATGGATTTCCTACAATTTTATTTCAAAAAAATAGGATTTATTGAAGAGTGATATGTTAGTTGTGGTTGAAGAGGCCTAAAAAAGGAAGGCTATAATAAGTGAGATCAATTCCACTTTTATTATGTTAGTTCCCAAGAAAGGCAAGATAAAATATTTTGATAATTTTTATCCAATAAGCCTTTGTAATATGATTTATAAGATCATTTCAAAAATTATGGCAAACAAGTTGAAGGACATTCTAGGTTGTGTTATCTCATAGGAACAAGGTGGTTTTGTTTATGGTAAACAAATTCTTGATGGTATAATTATTGCACAGGAAACCATATATTCTCTTCATTCCATGATAAAACTAGGTATGCTTATGGAATTAGATATGAACAAAGTATATGATAGGGTTTCCTAGAATTTTCTACATCCTATTCTCAAAAAGTTTGGCTTTGATTATAATTAGTGTGAATAGATTAAATGTTGTTATAGCACTACAAGTTCTTCTATGATCAATGGTATTCTTGTAGGTTACATCAAGTCATTATGTGGACTTCATCAAGGTGGTCTATTGTCTCCTTATCTATTAATTATTCTTATAGAAGCATTGGGGAGATCTTTCTCAAAGGTAAAAATGGAAGGAAAAATCAAAGGTATTTAAGTTACAAAAAATGGTCCCTCCAAATATAATCTCTAATTTTTTGGTTATACGTTTATTTTAGTAGTTAGTGAGACCATGGAGTTTAAATCAATATTATCATTATATGATAAGGCTGCTAAAAATTTGGTTAATATTACAAAATCTAGGATTTTTCATTAATATTACCCTAGATTTACAATAAATTATTAGTGAGTACTTTTGGGTTTAAAATTAAAAAATTTCCATCAACCTACTTAAGTATTCCTATGTCTCATAAAGAAAAAAAAATGAGCTTTGGATCTCTTTTTTGACTATAATGAAAGCTTGTTTGGCAGGTTGGAAAGGTAAGTTCTTAACCATGGAAAGAAGGCTACAACTCATAAAGACTACATTGCAATCCATCCCTTTTTATATAATGTCACTTTCAAAATTGTTAGTAGGTAGAGAATTAGAAACTAATAAAATTCAAAGAGACTTTATGTGGAAAGGTTATCAGAAAATTTTAAGCTTTCTCTTTGTAAGTGGGATAGGGTTTGCAAAGGAAATAATATTGGAGTAATCTTATGGAATTATAGACTTATGAATTTGGAATTAGGGGTAAAACTTGGATGGAGATTATTCAAAGATAAAGGAAATAAGTGGGAAAAAATATTACTTCAAAAATTTATAGGTTCTCTTGATGTAATAAAATTATTTAGGAAGATAACCCTACCCAAAGGATAATCAACATGGAACTTCATATCAAATAGTTTGCAATTGATACAGAAACATATTAGATTGTCATTCAATAAGGAGAATTATGAAAATTTTTGGTTTGATGCTTGTTTGAAGCTTTATCCACTTGTCTCTAACTCAAAATGGAAACCATTGGCTCAAGAATTCCTAGAATGTAAAGGTCCAAAGGTCAAATACTATATTGATATTATCATGTAAATTTCCAAAGGTCAAACTAATCATACCTTGTGTGGAGAAACACAGTAGGGCCTCAACCAAGAGCATGGGGTTTAGGTTAATTGAGGGTCTCCAAGAGTTTTTTAGAAGTACAAATCCTTGTTAATATGTGATCTTTAGACACTTGAACTCAAGGTGGAAAGGGATGTGAGAGATAAAATAAAAAAACTCAAAAGAAATGAAAACCTGGGCTATTAGGGTGGTGATGCACCAAAGATCCATTAGGATATCCCTACAAAATAAGCTTGAACACTATGTGTCAGTGTTGAACACTTCCTGTCCTTGATATAGATGAGCCCAAATGAGAGTTAATAGTACACATACATGCAGAGAGATGGATCAAAGCATGAGAACCATAGATGGCTACCCAAAAACATTAGAGACATAGGACTCTCATAAATGCATATATGTAAAATAAAACTCAAAAGTAGTAAAACTTGAGAACATACACACATATAGAGATGGGTTAGCATGAGAGCCATAGCTAGTCAAAACTTGATGCATAGGCCTCCACTCTATATATATATATATATATATATATATATATATATATATATATATATATATATACATATACGTATATATACATGTATATATACATATATACATGTATATATGTATATATACATATATACATGTATACATGTATATACATGTATATATATGTATATACATGTATATATACATGTATATATACATGTATATATATATATATATATATATATCATGTATATATATATATATATATATATATATATATATATATATATATGTATATATATATATATATATATATATATATATATATATATATATATATATATATATATATATATATATATATATATGTATGTATATATATATATACATACATATATATATATATGTATGTATATATGTATATACATATATATTTTTATATATATATATAGATATGTATAGATATGTATATATATATATATATATGTATATGTATATATATATATATATATTATAAAAAAAAAAAAAAATACATATGTTATATATATATATGTATGTATATATATATATGTATGTATATATATGTTTATATATATGTGTGTATATATATATGCAATTAAATTTTATAAATATTGTGCCAGAAGCGGGGATTCAATTTTCCCACAAGCCTCTTAGAAGCTTATTTCTATACAAAGAGAAATAAAAGGAAAGCTTACAATAGTTACAAATGCAAACTCATCAATCATTTTTATAGCCTAGACTAATAATATTTATAGATACAATGGGGAGAATTTCCCTCCAAAATTGCAGGTGACTTTGACTCTTTCAACTACCTTTTTTGGGGATTCTAAAAATTGAATGCAAATATCCTCTACCATATCTTGTGTCAATCTGGAGCTACCATTGTTGCAGGTGCCATATCTTCATTTTTTAATATTTCACCTACCTATTCTTGGGTTATCAAGTTGAAGTATCTTTGATAGATGATTCTCTCTTTTCCTAGTAATGGCACATCATTCTAGCTCAACTACTTCTTCTAGGAGTTTGTGTACCATTACTCGTATCTTTTTATTTTTTGTTTTGATGAGTTCTCATTTTTTGAACCAATTGATCGCCCTCTTAGAACTTCTCTTTCCCTTTTTATCAGAATTTTTACATGATAACATCCTCTTATTGGAACTTTTTATCCCCTTTTTACTTTGAAACTTTTACAAGTCCTGATGAGAAGTCTTATCAAAATTTTATCTTTTTCCTTGGATTGTTTCCCTGAAAACCTCCAATCATCCTTTTTCCATACCTCCTACCTCAAAATTCATACCAACTTTTGCCTTCTAGTCAAATATTTTTCTTAACTTCTTTTAAGGCAAGGTCATTTGGATTCCCATGTAGTGTAAATTGTAGATGATGAAAATTAGTTTGTGGGGACTTCTACCCAATATATTTCTATTTCTACAATTTTTTTGTCATTTTGACTTACTCTTCTAGCTGGATGAGCAATTGGTGCAAAGAAGCTTCACCCTAGCAACCCTTTTGCTAGATATTGGGAAGTAGATGTCTTGTGATATTTCTTGATGTGGAGTCCCCACAAGTTCTTATTTTCTTCCTCTAGTTGTTTATTTCTCCTTGGTCATCCATCACCATCAAATAGTATCTTGAGAGTGTGGTGGAGAGATGAGGCATAAGGAGCCTAAATTCATTGTTCCAAACAAATATGGATGAAAGTCAATTTTAGAGACTCACTCATAACCACTATTTGGGATTAACTTCTGTCATTGATGGTGTTTTTTCAATTATCATCAAAAAGGCTCATTATACATCATTAATAGTGGGGTTTGGTTAAAATATCATCAAAAGGGCTAGATCAAATCATTGTGGGCCATCATCTTATAATGGTTTGGTGATCAACTTATTCACATAGTGTGAAGTTTTTTACACTTGTTCTCACTCTTTGGAGATATCTATTTGGTGATTTTTGACATGGAATTCCTAAAATTTGGTGATGATTGAAATGCTCATGTCCCTACTCTAGGCTGTGCATCCTTTTCAAGTGCAATTTAATTATATTGTAGTATTTATTACTATAGCTTTGTTAGCTCTTAAGGGACCTTCTACTTACAGGAGGAGATGAACTTAGAGGATAATGCATTTATCTATTAGATGCAAAGTCACTAAAATGTAATTTTGGGGAGTGTTGGGCCTTTCTTTTATAGCCTTCTTTTGAGAATAAGGAAACTGCCCATATTGATTTCACTTCCCTTGAGCCTATGACTTCTTTATTTTTATTGTACGTACTAGTTTAAGCCCATTTATTTTATTTTATAATGATGCAATAATATATTCAATCCATCATTCTTTTTTGTGTTATCTTCTCACCCTTCCATTATTTATTTATACTAGGCTTATTCGATCTACCCACAATTGATTTGACCCTTTTCTTTATTTGGCATTGATCCCAAGAGTACCTTTATTAGGAGACCAACAATTTTCCCTACATTTTGAAAAGACATCCAACATTATGAAATTAATAATATTTTTAAATATATTTACATAGATTTAGATTTTGCTTGCTACTATCCCATACCTATTTGTCCATATGCTATTGGGGGATTTAAATCCAAACCTTTTGTTGCTTTTTTATTCATATAGTCTTCTAGGATGGATGAAAGTAGCTCATCGGTCATATTATAAGGTTTAGGTCATTCCCTCTTGACCACTAGGATCTGGTCATCATTCAATTCTATCGAAGGTAACTGCTCTATGTGATGAGGATACAAGGGATCTATTGAAATTTTGAATTGGGTTCCATATGGAGTTCTTAGGACTAGGAGAGACCAATCCAAATATATATACCCTCTAGTTTTGTAGTAAAATATCTTGACAAGAAGATACCAAAATATATAAGTGAGCACCCATTTTGCTTGGGTAGGCATATAGAGTGAGTGGAAGCCCCTTTAGGGTCCCTAATATTTGAATGATGATCCCATCCAATTGCATTGCTCTTTTATCTATAGGATGGTATCTCAAACCCAATGCATTTGCTACTCCTTTCAACATAACAAATGTGCTTGCCCAAAAATCTATTATGTAGTTGTAAATCAATTTGTCTTGGTATACAAGGGTTAGATAAAACAAAGAGGGTTTGGAGTTTCTAAGTCTAGGGGAAGAGATATGCACCCTTGTGGAAACTTGTGGCTACCTTTTTCTTCTTTCTTCTTCTTCCAAGGCTTTTTGTAGATGCTCCTTTTGTCCAATAATTGCTAGAATTTCCCAAACCAAAATTGGTACCATGGACCTTTTCAAGTGATCCACTACATTGAAAGACCCAAGAAATATCACCTTCTATGGGGTTACTTGTGGAATTTATCGAATTAGTTGTTTTTGGTTGGTTTTGGTGTGATGCCTCCTACCTTAGAACCTTTAGAGTGCTTTACTTGGCACATGTTGGGACTTTTGGTGATATTTCTACTAGAAATCTCAAGACATTGGATATTTTGGCCTGGCTACTTGGAGCCCTTTGGCCACTTTTCTATGTCATGGTAGAAGGTATAGGTGCCCTTGACTATTGATATGATGCAGCTAAAGGCTACCACTATGGTTGTATTAACTTACACTAACTGCTATATTCTTTTAGCCATTAGAATACCCATATCATCATACATGACATATCTCCTCATCATCCTATGTTACTAGGACTCATTCTTGAGGGATAATTAGGCTCTAAGGTAGAGGAAGTGTAGGTAGGTTTTTCTAGTATATGGTTTCCATTTCTTGAATATGAAGTGGATGCCTAAGACAATATTATTTTAGCAGTTACAAAAATGAGTTAAAATATTTTGTTTCAATTAGACTTGACATCTAAAAGGGGGAAATACTAGAAGGTAAATTCTTCTACATAATTGTTTAGGATAGGGGATATTTCCCTAGTATGGTTAAGGATATCTATTTATAGAGGGGTCACCAATAGGACTATTTAATGATTTTGACATTGGGATTGATCATTTTCCTAACTACTCTAAAACTGAGGCCTAGGATATGGTTACCTTGCAGGAAAGGAGAACTCAAAAAAAATTGAGAAGGGTATCTCTGGTATTTAATTCCCTCATGATCAATACTTTATTATTGATTAATGTAAGCAAATTTTGTGATGATTTCTATTTTTGGTCCTTTGGAGTTTATGAGATTAGATTCTATGGTGCAATAACAACCATAGGTGAGATTGAGGATGACCAAAAAGTCATTGACTGAGTAATTAGAGTAGGTTGATAAGGGGATTGTGTATTGGGATATAGGGGCATGGGAAGACTAAGGGCTAGCCTTCCAATCTAAATAAGATCATGCTCAACCTAAATAACTATTCCATAATATTTTGGTAGATAATTTCCACCTCATACCTTAATAATTAATGAGATCTTAGTATCTAAGGCCTTCATGTAATATATAAATTCCATACCTGGGGGGGATGAAGCTCTTCAGGTATTCATACCAAGACTTGTGAAATTTGAGATTGAAATCCTCAACTACCTCCATTGGATATCTCTTAATGGTTAAAAATTGTTCCAAGAGTGATACCCATCTTCCTTCTCTTTAAATATTTCAACAAATACATAGTTGAGTTGGTCCTAGATGGCTATCAAACTAGATTAGCATGTACTATCATACTTTTCTTTGGCTCTTTCTCTAAAAGATGTTGCTAGTAGTCTTAGAATCATATTTTACTTTGATATATTATGAATCGTGCATAGACTTACCACATAATTGAGATACTCAATGGGGGTAGTGAAATCTTCCCCAATGAAGTAAGTGAGAGACTTCAAAGTATATTGGGTATATTATCCCATACTTCATGTGTAGTTGGAGGTACCAAAGGATATCTATCATTCTAGGTAGATAATGTTCTAGGTGGTGATGAAGCATCCATATTATGGCTTGCAGCTCCTCTTTACATAATGGTGGCAAATGATAGTAGAAACTCTTATCACTTTTGTAGTGTAGAACCTAGCAACACGTTTTCTATTTGGGTATCTAGATTCTTTGTTTGGGATGGAGCCACCAGGTGAATGTAGCTTGTGCTCTAGAAGAAAATAGAATGAGGTCTTCATCATAACCTAAATCTAATGTCTTAAAATAGAATAATGTTTTTATTTTCATTTTAGAGCAAAGTTGCCATGTGAGTGAAAGGGCACTTCAACAAGAAGGGATAGACATAGACACTCACCAAGTCTAAATATAACTTGTCATAATTATGGTGCCAATAATATGTCACTAAGGTCCCACCAAGCATGTCATTAAATTGGTATCCTCTATAATTATCCTGGTCATAACAATCGAGCCTTGCATAGAGTGACATAGTAGGGACTTGGCTAAGAGCATAGGGTTTGGCTCAATCGAGTACCTTTGAGATATTTTCACAAAGTTGACTTCTTGTTAAGATGTGATATTTAGACACACTTAACTCAGGGGAAAAAGGGATATGAGAGATAAAATAAAACTCAAAAAAACCTAAGCTACTAGGATGGCGATGCACCAAAGATTTACTAATATCTCCTTACACATTAGGTCTAAACATTATGTGCTAGTGGTGAACACTTCCTCTTCTTAACATAGATGAGCCCAAATGAGAGTTACCAACACACATACACATAAAGAGATGGGTCAAAGCATGAGAACAATAGATGGCTACCCAAAAAAATTAGATATGTAGGCCTCCCATACATGCATATATGCAAAATAAAACTTAAAACAGGTAGAACTTGAGAACATACACACATACAAAGGTGGGTTAACATGAGATCCATAGATGGCTAGTCATAAATTTAATTCATAGAGCTCCAATATATATATATAAACATAATTTTTTACAAATATTGTGCAAGAAGCAAGGGTTTGGTTTTCCCACAAGTCAAACAGGAGTTGAGTGCTATGTAAAGAGAAATGAAAGGAAAGCTTACAATAGTTACAAATACAATCTCATTAATCCTTTATATTACCTAGGCTGCTAGTATTTATAGATACAATGTGAAGAATTTTCCTCCAAAAATGTAGGTGACTTTGACTCGTTCAATTATCTTTTTTAGGGATTCTAAAAATTGAATGTTGATATCTTCCACCATGTCTTATGTTATTCTATAGTTGTCATTGTTGTAGGTTCCATCTCCTCATTTTTTAATATTTCACCTACCTATTCTTGGGTTATCAAGTTGAAGTATCTTCAGTAGACGATTCTATATTTTTCTAGTAATGGCACATAATTTTGTCTCAACTACTTATTTTGGGAGTTTGTGTGTCATTACTCATATCTTCCCCTTTTTTTTCTAATGAGTTCTCATTTTCTAGATCAATTTATTGTCCTATTTAAACTTATCTTTCCCTTTTTTCATGAAGGATTTACCTGATAACACCTACTTATTAAAACTTTTTATCTCTGTTGTCATTTTTTATTATCTTTACCCAAGACAATCATGCCTCATGTGGGAGCAACATAGTGGGTCATAGCTGAGAGCATGAGGTTTGGCTCAATAAAGAACCTCTGAGAGTTTTTACAAGGTCGGCTCCTTGTTAAAATGCAATATTCAAGGCACTAGTTACTCTACAAAGGGACAGGAGTGTGAGAAAATAAACAAACTCAACAAACAAAAGGAAAATAGGCAATGCGCCAAGAGATACACTAAGATATTCCTATAAAAATAGGCTTGAATGCTATGTTCCAGTGGTGAACACTTCCTCTCCTCGATACAATGAAATACAATCAAAATCTACCAGCTATATGCATATATGAGCAGGCAGGTCCTGCAAGAGAGCCAAGCTAGTAAGTGACTAAGTCCAAAAATAGACGTAGACCCCTCACACACACATACACTTAACAAAATTGATATTTAGGAAAAATATCACAAACACATACACATACATAGCAATGCGTATGCAAGCAAATGCCAAAAAATAGACATAGACTCTCATGTATATATAATGCAAGAAAATTTTTACAAATATTGTGCTAGAAGCGAGGGTTCAAGATTACCCACAAGCTACTCAAGAACCACAACTATTTTTATAGAGATAAATGAAATGAAATCCTACAAATACATAAAATTGTAAACTTGTTGATCTTTTACAAAGCTAATACTACAGCTATTTATAGGTTACATTAGGAGAATTTCCCTCTTGCAATTATATTTGATAATCCATCTACTTTTCCTTGGGATTTTTATCATTTAATGATGTACTTCTCTAATCATATTGACTTATTAGCATGAGTCTGTCAGAGCCATACTTCATATTGAATGAATTTCTAGGACAATAACTGAGGTTACCTTTAGGTAGGTGGTATTCATATCTTCAATCAAGAAAGTCATTAATTTAGCTCATCTACCTTTATCACTTGATTTGACTCAGGCATTCATGTTTTCTTGGTCTTTTGATATCTCTTATAGGTTAATTGGGAGTTTTCTTCATTGCACTTTAGTGTTGATTGCAAAACCTCTGATATTAGGACTTATCTCGAAGGACAAGCTCCTTTAGTGCTCTTTTGGTTGTTTGTTGGGACTTTCATTAAATGAACCTTTTTGTACAAGTCATGATTTTTGAGAGTTCTTTGAGCTTGTTCTCCATGTAGACAAAAATTTAATTATCATTTATCAAGGTTTTTCTTTAGTTACAAGTAGGTAGTGGTGAACCACTACAGTCCCCTTTTTACTTTAAAGCTTTTACAAGTCCCAATGGGTAGTCTTATCAGAATTTTATCTTCCATATTTTTCTACTTCCATGAAAATCTCTTATCAGCCTTTGTCCATACCTCCTACTTCAAAACCCATACTAACTTTTTCCTTTTGATTGAATATTTTTCCTATCTTATTTTAAGGTAAGGTCCTTTGAAATCCCACATAGTGAAAATTGTAGATGTTGACATTTAGTCTATGGGGTCTTCTACATAGTATATTTCCATGTCTACAACTCTATTGTTATCTTGACTTACCCTTCATACTGGATGATTTGTTGGTGCAGAGAAGCTTCACCCTAGCATCCCTTTTATTAGATATGGGGAAAAATATGTCTCACAAAGTTTCTCTATGTAGAGTCTCTACAAGTTCTCATATTCTTCCTTCAGTTCCTAATTTCCCTTTGGCCATCCCTCACCATTAGATATTATTTTGAGGGTGTGGTGGAGATATGAGGCATGAGAATCCCAAATCCATACTCCTAAATAAATATGGATGAAATTCAATTCTATTGGCTCACTCATAATCACTATTTGGGTTGAACTTCTTTCATTTATGGGGCTTTTTCAATTATCATTGAAAATGCTCATTAGCCAGCATCAACAATAGATTTTGATTCAGATATCATCAAAAGGGTTAGAAAATATTATTGTGGATCATCACCTTGTAATGGTTTGGTGATCATCTTGTCCTTACAGTGTGAGGGTTCTTACACCTATCCTCACCTTTTAGAGACATCTACTTTTTGACATGGAATTCCTAAAAGTTGGTGATAATTGCTTTGTATCCTTTCTAGGTGCACTTTGGTTATATTGTAGTTATTTATCAATATAGTAACCTAGTTGAAGGAGAGAAACTCAAACAAATTGGAGTTGAACTTCAAAAGATGCTTCCAAAGTTTTATTTGTTAATTTTTATATGAAAGGATGATTTGGTTTGGAATTTATCAATGGATGATGGATAGTCTTTCAATTTAGGATATGAGGATTTAGAGCAATTAAAATTTCCTTCTCTCAATAATTTTTCTTGGAAGAATGTTTGCTCACTATAGGCTCCCCCTAAGGCCTCAACATTCCTTTGGTTAGCAATTCAAAGTAATATTCTTACAAGAGAGAATTATAAAGAAGAGGATATTATGGACCCTTTCTATGTGCCTTGTGTGAGAAGGATTTAGAAACATTAGACCATTTACTTCGTAATTATCTCTTTGCTCACATGAATTAGGGTTATTTTTTAAAATATGAAATTATATTCAGTATCTCCATCAACATTGAAAGAGTTGATGAAATGTTGGATTAATTAATTTAAATCTAAAGCATTATATATTTTGTGGAGGATTGGCCCTATCATTATTTGTTAGAATTTATGGCTTGAAATAAATTTTTTTAAATAATCTCAAAATCATGCCCAAGTTTGGAACCGTATTATTGCCTCTCTCGAAAAATATCTACAAATATGGTGTTCATCATGAAAAGTCTCAAGTGCAGAAAAAGAGGTTCTAATAACTTGGATATAGGATATGAACATACATGGAAGAGTCATCTATGATAGTTAATGGAATTAACTAATAAAGGATCTACTTCTATCTAGGGTAAAATGAAAATATCCAAAAATTGTGTTTATCAATATTAATTTTGATGGTGCTTCTAAAGGAAATTCGAGAAAAACTAGTGGAGGTAGTGTTTTTAGAATAGTGAAGGTGAAATTCCCATCACTTACTCAAAATCATATGGAACTTCAACAAACAACTATGCAGAAGCTAGGGCACTTCTTACAAGGATTAAAATTGCAATAGAAAAATATTGGAATATTTTAGTAGAAGGGGAATCATAAATTATCATCAATGATATTAACCTAAATGCATGTGGAGATTAGATAAAGAATAATATTATTGCTTATGTTCATTAATTATTACTAGAGGCAATTTCTTGGAAGTGTGAGCATATTTATATTGAAGGAAATCAAGTAGTAGATAATTTAACCAATTATGTTGTTGATCTTCGTATTGGTGAAATTAAAAATTTAGAAGGGCAGTAATATTTTATTGATGTCAAGGATCTGGTTGTGGAAACATAACACTTCAAAGAAATTAAAAAATATATTTAATAAATAAATAAATAATATTATGATAAAAATACATGTTGGTTATGGTTTAATTGACATAACAACAAATATAATATTTTAATATTTTGATGGGAGTGGCCCCCATTAAAAGCCACATATAACTTATTAAAAAAAATTTGAAGACACAAGACCCTACTCTAAAATTTATGTACATTTATGTGTGATCTAGAGTTGCAATTTAATTCATTATGAATCCTATTTCATATATAAAAATGTTAAAAGCAATTAGGTTCTTATAACATTCTCCATTTTTTTTTTAAAGTTTTTATATATTTTTTTGTTTAACTTTCGTAGTATAAGAGCTTATTAATATATATATATGCACTATCTCTAAACTTGGATAGAGAAATTCATAATTGTAAAATTAAAAACTTTCCACTGGGTTGAATTATTGTCATGATAATTGTTTAAGCATAAATGGAATTTTTTTTTCTTGATCTTAAAGATAAACTTAGACCATTTTATAAAAAAAACCTAAAAAAATAATTCCAAAAATAACGATTGCAATTAATCCCTTCAAAATGTTTTATTATAATATCTCTTACCGTCTAATTTCAAGAAAAAGTGTTTAATTAAGTAATGAAGATTTTCTAATGTTTTGATACCATGTAAAATTACACAACATGGAGAGAGGAAAGAATAAAATCAACACACTATCCAATTTAAGCAAATAAATGAGAAAAGATAATAAAAAAAAGGGTAATGTGACTTAGACACAAATATCTTGAAAATTAATGAAAAAATAAACTCCAATTGAATCAAATGAATATATGGGATAGCATTTAAATACACCTTTAGTACAAAATACATCTCTTAATAAATGATACAAAATACATCTCTCAATAAATGTCAAGGTGATATGTTTTTAGTTAATAAAATAATACATAGAGATCTTAAATAAGGTGTCATATGAGCCCATGGACTAATATAATATATTAAAATGTGTCCGATAAATAAATGGGATGTAACAGATTCCTCAATGTATCAAAAAAATGGCCAATCAATAAATAATATAGAAAATGACATCAACAACTTGCACTTAATAAAATATGCACATACATGCACAATTGCATGCATTATTTGACCACCTTCATATGTCCCTCCAATATAAAGAAATCAATCAACTAAGAACATCTTATACTTCATGATTTTTATTATATAACCTAGATAACATTTTGTTATATATTTTTTTAATATAAAGGCCTAACTTTTAATTAATGTAAAAATACAAGTCTTTACAACAAAAAAAATGGGTGGATACACCCTAATAGGTAGTCACACTAACTCAAGTTGATTTAGGAAGCGGTTACTCAAAATAATAAAAACAGGGTTAAAACCCGTCACCAACCACATCACCAAAAAGTATGCATTAAATCATGTCAATCATGGGGGGTATGCTCATGAGGTGAATGTCCCTCACCCTCCATATGTTGCCAACCAGTATTAGAAGGAATGGAAATGAGACACCCATCCTCCCTAGGCATGCAAACATTATCACCTGTATTAGAGCCATCAATACCATCAAATACACCCTAGACCACCACATTAGCTAGAGCAACTGGACACGTGGAAATGGGATCTCCCCAACCAAAAATTGGGTCTAGCTCCACTTGGAAAACCTCCCAGCCACTTCCATGATGAGATGTATTATTGCCAATGTTTCCTTGGGGTTGGCGAATAGGATATAATTGAGACCAATGTCTTTCTACAGATCGAGAGGGAAGTCATCAGTGAGAGCACGATCGGGAAACTTTGTGAGACCGAGAAGGATCTGTAGAATGCATTCGATTGAATAGGGCATTACCCCAATGTTGCATAAGAGCGTGAAGATGCTCCACCTCCATATGAACTTTCTCCACTTGAACTGAAATATGGAGCCAAAAATTAGAATAAATCGTGCACTTATCAACAATTGAAAATTCATTTGAACTATGCTACTAAGAAAAGAGAACTCTATTATGATTTTTCCAAATATGAAAGAGCACACTGATGCAAAGAATGTTCCACACTTCCAACAAGGGAAAGGAAAAATCTGGTGGATTGCCAAGAAAAGAATGATGCTAGATGAATGAACTAGCCATATGAGGCCAAAATAAGGACTCAAGTCAATGCCAGGCCATTCGAGCTTTCTTGCACTACCAAAAAATATGAAGGGGATCCTTTGGAGCATCGCAAAAATGGTAGGAAGGATTTTCTATTCTAAGATATTTTAATCTTTGTCCAAGAGGTAGACCATAGGATAATAAGCTCTAGGTAAAGAAAGAATATACCACCACTCATTGAGTCTTTGAACTAGAGGGACATTGGGAGTAAGCCAAGCATACCCTAACTTAGGTTTATAAGTAATAAGCGAGATTTTCTTAAACCATACCTAGTCAGAACACCAAAGCTTTTGATAATGTCTATAGATCATGGGCCAAAGAGAAAAAAGGATGCAATTCAAAACAGTATCATAAGTATTCTTATCATCTGGTCGCAGACCAAAAAATATCCTGAAATCATCTCATGGGATCCAATCCCTGGAATGTCGTGAAAAAATATGCCACTGTTGAAATCCCTTTCTTGAAGAACCATTGAGCATGAATCCATTGCACATAAGTAAGAGGGGAACCTTGAAATTAATAAAAGGTGACCACCAAACATTATAAGTGGAAATAGAAGCACCTTTTCGATGCCCATCCCCTTGCGAACATAACCAGGGCTTAATTTTCTCCCAAACCCTCCATATGCTCTGAATGACAAAAGAGCCTTGAATTTTAATTGGGATAGGAGCAACCAGGAGGGATTGAAAATTCATGCCTTTCCAAGCCTTCCTACCAAGAGGTAAACTAGTGGAAATGCAGTGCCAAATTAGAACTTTCCAATATTCAAAACCACTTAAGGCTTGAAGAATGTATTTAGCAGACAAAGCAAAATTTTGTATTTAATAATCATGTAGTCCCATACCTCTTGATTTTTTTGGAAGACAACAAATCTCCTGAGCAACTCAATAAAACCCTTGTTTATGTGACGAGTTAGCCCAAATAAAATCCCTTAAAAGCTTTTCTATTTTTTTATAGTAGGCTTGAGAAGGGACCCAACATGATGAATAATACACATGAGTAGTAGCAATAATTTTGGAACACACCTAAAACTTACCAGCTAGAGTAAGTTTTTTGGTGATCCAAAAGAAAAAATTTCTCTACTTTTTGTAAAAAATAATTCCACAAGACATCAAGGGAACTCTGGAATACAAATGGGATGCCAAGGAATTTAAACATCTCCCTTATTTGGATCCAATGCCACTAGAATATTTCAATCCAGCTTGGAAGGTCCAAAGAGGATTACCTATAGCATGAGGTCTTCCTCCATTGAATGCTAGATCGTGATGCTTTGTAAAAAATATCTAGGCAATCTAGTTCCTATTTGGCAAAGCGTTCATCCTCATGAAGTGTCAAAAAATAATCATTTATAAAATATCCATTTATGATTTGAGAATATTCTCCACGTAAAGAAATACCCTTAATATTACCTTGACTCACTTGGTTAGCAAGAAGGTATCCAAAATCTTCAACTACTAATATGAAAAGAGAAGGAGCTAAATGACAACCCTTTCTGATAGATCTGAACAATCCAATTGATTCAAATTGATAATTTTTCAAAGTATGCACAGCTGAAGCATCCACAAAAAGCATACTAACCAAGATCAAAAAATGTTACCCGAAACCAAGAGCTCGAAGTATGGTAAGGATGAAATTACATTCAATCCTATCATAGGCTTTCTCAAAATTAATCTTGATGAAAAGATTATTTTTTGAGTGGCTCTAGCCCATTCCATGCCTTCCCAAACAAAAATTACATTATCCAAAATGTATCTACTCTTCACAAACCCAGTTTGCTCAAGGTGGATAATAAGTGGCAACAAAGGTCTAAGGCGTAAGGCGAAAGCCTTAGCAAAAAATTTTGTAACTCACATTGAGTAAAGTAATAGGCCTCTATTTGGTGAGCACTTCTGGACATCCCTGCTTAGGAATGAATTTAATATTGCCCTTATTAATTATACAACCTAAAGAACCAAAAGCCACTACTTCCTGATAAAAATACAATAAATTTGGGTCAACCATATCCCAGTACTCCTTATAAAATTCATAAGAAAGTACATCTAATCCTAGAGCTTTATCATTAGCCATCTTGGATAGGTTTTTCGCAATATCATCCAATAATAAAGGGCATTCACAACTTTCCTTATGAAGATCTGAAAGCTTCTCAGGAACAACTGCACAACAAGCTTGAATTACAGCCTGTCATTCAAGAGTTAACTCCTGAGAAGTAAAACTTTCTAATAATACTTGACAAAAACTTTAATAATATTACGAAGAGATGTCCAATGAACCCTTGCATCCTTAGTAGCATCGAACTGAATGACTTGTCTCAAGGGCTTTATTTTTTGAAAAAATACTTTTGAAACCCTATCGCCAATTTTTAGCTAATGAATCTGAGCACGAAGCTAAGCTCTCCTTGCTTCTTAAAGCTCATTTTTTTTAAGCTCATGCCTAATACTTGTAACTTTGGATTGAAGAATGAGCTTAGAGGGCTCGCTTCTAGTCTAAAGAAAAGCTTGAACCAGTTCAGATTTAAGGGCTACATTAGATATTTGTCTTTGCTTGGCAACTTCAACTCCTAAATTCTTGAGAAGAACAGTTGTTCTAGAGATAGCTGCATTCCACCAAGAAATTCTACCATGAATTCCATTTGGTATGGGAACTAGATTCCAAATCCTATGAATATCAGCAGACATAGTTTGATGTTTCAAAAAAGAAACATTCAATAGAACTAAGACTTGAATTAATAAGGTGGAGGTAGAGAACAAGAAATGGAAAACGCAATGGGAGTATGATCAGAAAGGGTGGTATCAAGAACAATTTAAACAAAGGGAAGAAAAGCCAAAAAGTGATGGAAATAAAAATGAGAATGTTCAAATAGCATAGCTCTATCAAGTCGCTTCAAAATACGGGCATTACCAGCTTGAAAGTTGGACCAGGTATACCACGCCGACTCAGGAAAATCATAGGGTATAAAGTAGGAATTAGGGTCACTCAGCCCAAGCTTACTCTTGAAAAAAACCATGCTTCCCACTCTCCAATATTCCAATGCATAGGGAGCAAACCAAGTTTGTCAACTGGTTTCTCCACCATATTGAAGTCACCACACACCATCCAAACCGTTTTAGGCAAGGAAAGAGCAAACCATCATCATAAAGCACACCTTTTCGACATACTATTAGAAGCATACACATTAATCAAACCAAAAGGGATACCACCAACTTCAAAAAGAATCCAAACTGATTGATTTGAGGGATCCACACCCCATGTGACAATATGAGAATGCCACCTAGGAGAAATGAAAGTGATAGCTCCTCCTTTTCCAGGCGTATGATGGGAACGAAAAAACTTACTTGTTGGCCATAAAAAGGTACAGGTACTATCCAAAATTAAGTCAGCAACTTTAACTTCTTACAAACATAGAAAATATGAACTGCCATGCAGGCGAGCAAAATTATGAATCTCTCTTTGGACCTGATATTTTTATATTGGGTCTGTCAGTCCTCTTACATTCCAGGACAAAAAATCATTAAGGATGATCGAGGTTCATTCCCTCAAGAATATCTTCAGTATCTCCCAACTCTCCTAGGGAAGTGAACAAATTGATGAGAAATCATTCATGATTTTCCCTAAGAAAGTTAGATTGATATCTCTTTTCTTGATGTAAACTATCACGAGTCGAACTACATGAACGATGGGACTTGGAGAATGACACATCCTCAGGTAATGCTTGCTTAAGAATGGAAGTAGAAAAATCATCAAAAGAAGAAGATACTAGAGGTGGTGAAACAGCATCTGAAGCAGGTACAAAAGAGGACCCTCCTAGTGCTGAGGAAGACGGTTGCACCAAAGTAGTGGGAGCTGGAAGGGCTAGCATGCATGGTATCGAGGATTGTTGCACCGAAGGGTTGGAACTAGAACCTCCTTGCAACACCGACTGCTTAGGTTGATGTTTTTTCCTGTTTATCATGGTAGTCCATTCATCTGGATGATTCTTGGCTCTTGGAGCTAGAGCTGGAGTTGTCATAGCAAGGAGAGAAACAACACCATTGCATGATTTGAACTTATTAGCCATAAGTAGACAATCTTTAATTTTATGTTTTGCGGATTGAAAATAGTAGCAAGTGTTGGATAGATTAATATACACAACACGCTGCGTAAAAAACTTGTCACCAATATTCAGATCAATATCAATAGACTCAATAAGGTCTTTGGAAAGATCGACTTTGACACACAAACGCTTATTATATTTTTGCATATCATATACTTTATAATTTTTATTATATAACCTAGATAACATTTTGTTATATTTTTAAATATCATTATTCAAAATGAATATCATCTTCAACCTATCATCCTTGATCAAACTAGTTTATTATAGCTTAAAAACCATAAATATAAATATAAATATATAATATAAAATAAAATAATATATTATAATATAATATGATATGTACATTGCTTCCTCCAAGAAAAATCATGGTAAAGAAAACCTTATGAATAAGTACATTTCTAAATGTTAAAATTCCATACAATTCCAAATCTCAATATTATTAATAGGGCTATTAATATTTACTTTCCTAAGATTAGACTTAGAGGTAGAATTATTATCTGAGAATAATTTATGTATGGATGTTTTTATTATGCTTGTCGATGAGTAGGTTTTTTTTTTAAATTAGAAAATGGATTACAACTATATTATTTTTAATAAAGGTAAAATTTATATAATTTCAATATAAATAAAATTTTATCTATTTTAAAATTAATAAGTTTCACATAACTCATAATATCACTTAAACTTGTGTGTACTTAAGACACAGGCATTAATTTCTCTCCTCGTATCTCCAAGTTTAAACAAGTGCTGGTGGACATTATAGAAGAATTTAGAAAAACGTTTTATTTGTATCCGTTTCATGGTGTCAAATCCATATACATGAACAAAGCTCATTACAATTTAATCTGAAATAAATTTATATTTCCTACGAGTATATTGATGCACTCATAGTCAGAATAACATTGTGCTCTTATTTTTTATTTTTTTCCGTTTATGATTTTTGTAAAGTTTTTTTTCATATATTTTTGCATTGGTTGTCTTACAATACTTTTTCCTTTAAATTTATTTTTGTTTATACTTTTTCAATTGGTTATATAGAATTGATTTGGGTTGTACATAGTGGTATTACAACAGGATGATACTTATACATATATCACTTATACATATATCACCTCGTAATTCAAATTTGTGTCTCCTTAAAAGTTTAAGAATATAACCCACAGAACTAGTGTCATTTGATCCTTAGTTTATATTTTAAACATTATATATATATATATAAAATTTTTTTTTTTTCAAGCGAACATTTACAAATTATATCAACAACCACCGTCAAGGGGTTTGAACACAAGACCACTTAAGAAACATTATATTATTAAGATAAATTATAAACATATATGTACCTTAAAATTATGTATATTGTTAGTCTTTATTAAAGGCAATAGACTATGACTACGGTACCAACCCCGAACCACCAAAGGTCTCCCTTACTCAGGGTCGTGTTTACTAGGCGAGATAGGGGTTATAGTGGTAGCACCATGATTTGACGCTACGATCGGAGACAATGTGACTTGACCCTATGACCAGTTATTCAAAAAGGAAAGGTAATTGTCGATTCCTCTATGTATAAAAAAAAAAAGCAATATACTATGACATCTAGAACGGTTCATGTTTTGATTCTTCTTCGGAAGGTCCAAGGTTCAAACTGTGGCATGGGTGAGTTTGTGAGGGGTGGGTGTGTGTATGATTGTGTGTTTGGTCCCTGATAAGTTTAGCTCTTCCCTTATGAGAGGTCATGGTTGGGATGGAGATCCCTAGGAGTTTATAACACTAACCTAATAAAAAAATCCAATTAGTCAACTATATAGTTTTTTTTCTTAAAGATAAGATAAACTTTATATTTCAAAAAATGTAAATATAATATTACTATTCCCTGAAATTCTTAAGTTAATAAATAAAATGACATTGTCTTAATTTAACTAGTGGTATTAGCTCACTGTCTTAATTTAACTAGTGGTATTAGGTCAACCCATTAAATTCCTCAATATTCAAGGAGAAGGCCTAGGTTCAAATCTTGCCAAATGATACATAGATAATATCCACGTCCAAGGGTTAGGTGGGTTGGTAAGTGTAGGTGTAGTTGGGTGCTTACCAAGAAGAGACCTAGTTTCAAACCTTAGGGGAAGCCAACCCTGTTAAAAGGTAGTAATATGCTTCGAATCCTCTGAGTGCGCGTCATACCGACAACGACGGTAGGAACCTCAAGCAACCAATGGTCCCCATCTCACGTCGGGTCAACAAGAACGAGACAGATAGGTTTATTGGGAGCAATCCCTATGATTGAACCCTGTGTTGATCAGTTACTAAAAATAGTAGTTGTAACCAACTCTCCTACATCATAAAAAATTACATAGATAATATCCAAGATTTCTTGTAATACCACTATGTGATGATGATGTAATATAAGTGGACCCGTTTCAATCCCATATAACCCATTGGAAAAAAAATTAAGTAAAATTTTGTATGTGATTGGATGAATAAAGATTGAAAGGTAGTTGTTGGTCTTCCTTTTATTCCTTTCATTGTTATTATATTTATTGTTCCAAGTCCTCTTCACTATTAGTAAGGAACATCAATTCTCTTCTCATTTTTAAGAAGCTTTTTAAAGGCTTTTGTTAGATAATGGGTGCATGCAAATGCATTTACAACCATGCAGTTTATCTCTATCCCCAATATCAAGCAGTCTCTTCTTTCCCTTACTAGGGATATATGAAGCTTTTTCATGGTTGCTAAAGGTTATAGATAGAAAATTAGAATATTTTAATGAAAGAGTGCAAGTAACCTATATAAAAAAGGAAATTGTATAATATTATTTTTTTAATTTTTTTACCCCTAAATTATTTAATATTGGTGTTTTCTTCTATGTCATATAATATAGTCATTATTTTGACTATTTCTTCTACTTTTAATTGGATATTCTCAATATTTTTCTATTACTATTAAAAATAGGTTTTAAAAGGCTCCCTACCCTTTTACATGAAAAGAAAACTAGAAACCAAAGGGGCCTCATGGTAGCAAAAACCACTAAAGGTCAAAAAAGCTAGTCTATTGAGCTTGTGCTTGGCCTGTGCGTCTATGCTTGATAATTAAGCTTTGAGTTTTGTGTGTGGAGCTTGATGAGGATGCCTTGAGGAGCTCCAAATGGATGTCCCTAGTATATGCATGTTGTTTCTAGGGTGATTGGATAACTACCTTGTGAGGGTTGGTCTAAACAAACAACCAAGTAAACCATTTGTGGGAGAAATTTTGGCGTAACATCACCAATATCCTTCCAATTTGAAATCCATTGGGATTCCATGGATATGGAATCTTGTATTTTGTAACTCGTTGATTGCTATTGTGGTATCATGTGGGGTAGTTTTGTTCCTTTGATATTCCAAACTAATCTGGAAGCCTAGTTGTAAGAAGAGAATCTATTGTTGGAATTTACTCAAAATTGATCTCCATTGTTGGTTTGTGCTTATTTGTTTGGGCATAACTAGTTAAGACAAACTAACTTGAAGCTGGTTGAAAATAACCTCAGATCCCCTAACTTTTTCTTTGAAGATCTTGTTATTTCTCTTCTTCTAGATACACCGAAGGAAGGTCAATATTGTTAGGCTCCATATCAGTTTCTTCTCCTTGCAAGGAGGGATCCATTGACACCACCATTCGAGGATTTCCTTGGACATGACCTAGGTTACCTACATAGTCTTCATCTATTGGTTCCATACAGCTTGAGCAAATGGACATTTCATGAATAGGTTATTTGGTGTCTCTTCATTTATTTTGCAAAGGTGGCATCTACTGGGGTCTATAAAACCTCTTTTGATCAGGTTGTCCCAAGTTAGTATTTTATTTTGGAAAACCAACCATGTAAAATTTTTTATCTTTGGGATACATTTGTTTCCCCATAAGTTCCTCCAAGGTTCTTTTTATTGAGATAGATCAAAGATTTCATTGTATCCACTTTTAATTGTATAGTTTCTTGTTGTTGATCTGGTCCACTCTAATTGGTTAGGTTCCTCTAAGTCTGGGTTAAGACAGTCTCCTAGTTCTGCATAGAGTGCCTCTAGATCTTACCTTAAAATATTGTTTCCAAATATTGTTCTCCATGTGTGTGTGCCATCTCCCCGTTTGACTATGTAATATCTAAAATAGGTGCCCCATTTTTGTTTGAGGGTCTTTTTTAACTCTGCTAGGTTTGGATATTGGTCTAAAGATCTTGAATATCACCACTTATCTTCTAAAAAATCCATATTTGTTCGTTTACCAATCCTCCATCGGGATCCTTTATCTATGATGCTTATTCCATTTAGATCTGTCTCTTGATGTTGAAGCAAGGTTGAATTTGAATTATATTTTGATACTAAGGCATTGTTAGTCATTTCATCTTTGGCAAAATTTTCTACTTCATACTCTTGTAGAATGTTGACTAACTCATCAAATGAAGTATATTTTCTTAGAACTTGCAAATATGTAACTAGATGCTTATAATTTTTTGGAAGAGCTCTCAAATTCACTTGAACAAGAATTTTGTCCTCTACTTTTTCTCCTAGAGTTAATAGTTTTGCTTTTATATTTGCTACCTTTCTAAGAAATAGTTCAATACTTTCACCACTATTAAATTTTAAGGAATACAATTGAGATTGAAGATTGAATATAGTAGCTTTGTTTTTCTCTTCAAATATTTTAGCTAAAGTATTCCAAGCTTCTTTAGAATTTTTTTTTGTACTTATATAAGGTCGTATTCATCCGAAAATTACAAAAGTTATTAATCTTAAGTGTCTTTGCTTCACTATCTTCATATCTTTGAATTTCTCCAACATCTTCAATGGGTTTTGTTTTCGCTCCACTAATTGTATCCCAAAGTTTTTCCACTATCAAAATTGATTTCAATTTATTTTTCCTTCAAGCATAATTTGGTCCTTTAAGAAGTTGAGATTCAAAGAAAAAAATTGTTAAACATAGTAGCACTCATTAAAAATAAATTAATGTAGACTACCTTATAACTCCCTAGTTTTAAATAATTCAAAGTTTCTAAATTATAAATCCTTATGTCTCCCAAATATTAGAAACTAAGAAAATAAGAATTTTGCAAAATTAATTTTCCTAAGTTTGAAGTTGAATACCTTTTGACTCCCAAATTAATTAATTTGCAAAAATTCAATAATCTATTATTTCAAAAATTAATAAAGCAAATCAAATTCAAATTTATCTAACTATAAAAAACTTATGACTCCAACTTTATAATAATTCAATTTATAAACCTACTTATCACTCCATATCAAAAAATATTAAATTAAACCTTATCACTCCTTAATTAACTTTTAACTTAATAAAATATTAAATTATTTACTCCTACCTTATCACTCCTTTATTAACTTAGAAAACCCTAAAATCAAAAAATTACCTTCAAAAATATTGCATAGTGTGCCTTATCTCCTTTGAATGCTATGAATGCTTTAAACTATGTTTCCTCACTCATGTGAATAGACTTTATTCAACTCCCTTGAATGCAATGTGCCTACAGATGGATGTTTCACTTTAGGTAGGAAAAAAATGAAATGTTTGGATATCTTAACATTCCATTGCATTGATAACGTTACATTTCCAGGTAGTTACGCATGGAGCATTTCTTGTTGGCACTTTTAACTCCCTAAAAATTCTACAAACACTTTGTTTATTTATTCTCCTTTTGCCATCTTGTAGAAAGTGTTTTCTCTTACCTTGGTGCTTCTTTTTCCTACGTTGGATCTTGATGTTTCCTTCTTACTGCATTGACTTGACTATGTATTTTCCTCTTCAAACAATGGCTCTTGGAGATTGACTATAGCGATTTATCTTCTTGCATTGGCTTGACTACGGCTTTTCTCTTCCAAAAAAGGCTTGGCTCATGGAGACTGCATCACTACTACGTTCTTACTATATTTCTTCTTCTCATGATTGGGTGACACACTGTATATTGCTACTTATGCTTATGTTTATCCTTTTTGTAGGTTAGGCATCACTCATGGTCATGTTAGCTCTTCATTTAGTTAAGGATGCTCTAAGTACTCCTCAAGAATGCATTTAACTTATGGATTTTGAAGTATGCATTCTTCATTTGGTGTTGGCTCTACATTCTATTCACTCTTTCATGTTGATGTAAGTAGAATAATGTTGCCTTGAAAATCTATCCTTGAGTGTCCAAAAACTTTATCCTTTATACCTTGAGAATATTTTCTAAGCTAGTACCTTAATCTACTTCTTTTTCTTCTCTTGCTAATTGTTTTTGTACTTACTACAATATAGAGCCTCTTCATGATCAAACTTTTGCTTTTCTTAATAGTTGTTTAGATCTTATTTCTTCAATAGAACTTCTATTTTATGGTTGCTCTTATCAAGCCATAATGTCAAGGTCTATAACCTAAAACTTACTAAATATTTTCTTATGTCAAGGTCTATCTTTAAGACCTAAATATTCTCATAGACCACCTCTATTCCAAATAGAATTCCATAATAGGTAACCTTGATCTATTATTGTTCTTTTATCTTTGTTAAGGTCTCACTTCAAGACCTGAATATTTTTGTAACTTTCAATTAACCTATGCTTGATGAAAGATGACTATAAGATAAATATTTTAGTCTTTGATATATCCTTCTTATTTTCTACTTTCTCTTGCACTTGAAGATGAAAGTCTTCTCTATCTATTTTAGGAAGATTCTCACACTTTTGATGATTAATATCTATTGCAAATATCTTAGGTCACACCTAAGAACCCAAATAATATCAAGGTGACTCAGATTTCCCTGATGCCTCAATCAAAATTAGAATGACTTGATTGTACCAAATCCTTCAACTTCCTCTTGAGTTGATAGAAATTAGTGTCAAGGATTATCTATGTCCCTAAAATTATTTTGATGTCAAGGGTTGGCTATTTTCCTATAATGATCAACTATCTTAAATTTGATTTGCCCTAATAGTTGAGTCCTTGTCTTCACTAGTTATAACCATGAAAAGACCCTATAGATGAGTCTTAGTCTTCACTAGTTATTCTACAACTATGGAAAGACTCTATAGTTGAGTCCTAGTCTTCACTAGTTGTTCCTACAACTATGGAAAGACTCTAGTATTTTTTCTTACTTTGATCTTACAATAGATTCCAGGTCTATCTCCCTTTAAAGTAGTGTTGTGGCTGCTCCACAACGTACCCCAAAATTGGGGACCCACCTTTTTGCATATTTTCCAAGAAGATCGAAGTGGCCCATATGCTAAAGATCAAAGAAAAAGCAAAACACCGCAAGGAGAAAAAAGTGTCGCGATATCGCGACATGTTGCATTTTCGCGGTCCAAAGCAAAGAGAAAAAGCAAGGAGAAAAAAGTGTCGCGATATCGTGACATGTTGCATTTTCACGGTCAAAAGAGAAGAAGAAAGAAAAAGTGTCGCGATATCGCGACATGTTGCATTTTCGTGGCCAAAAGAGAAGAGAAAGAACAAGAAAGAAAAAGTGTCGTGATATCGCGACATGTTGCATTTTCACGGTCCAAAGAAAGGAAAAAGAAAAGAAAGGAAAAAGTGTCACGATATCGCGACATGTTGCATTTTCATGGCCAAAAGAGAAGAGAAAGAACAAGAAAGAAAAAGTGTCGCGATATCGCGACATGTTGCATTTTCATGGCCAAAAGAGAAAGAACAAGAAAGAAAAAGTGTCGCGATATCGCGACATGTTGCATTTTCATGGTCCAAAGCAAAGAGAAAGAGCAAGGAGAAAAAGTGTCGTGATATCGTGACATGTTGCATTTTCACGGCCAAAAGAGAAGAGAAAGAACAAGAAAGAAAAAGTGTCGCGATATCGCGACATGTTGCATTTTCGCGGTCCAAAGCAAAGAGAAAGAGCAAGGAGGAAAAAGTGTCGCGATATCGCGACATGTTGCATTTTCACGGTCCAAAGCAAAGAAAAAGTGTCACGATATCGCGACATGTTGCATTTTTGCGACTCAAAAGGGGCAGGCAGGCAGAGAAACAAAAGTGTCACGATATCGTGACATGTTGCATTTTTGCGGCTCAAAAAGGGCAGACAAGCAGAGAAACAAAAGTGTCACGATATCGCGACATGTTGCATTTTTCACGACTCAAAAAGGGCAGGCAGGCAGAGAAACAAAAGTGTCGCGATATCGCGACATGTTGCATTTTCGTGGCTCAAAAAGGGCAGGCAGGAAGAGAAACAAAAGTGTCGCGATATCGCGACATGTTGCATTTTCGCGACTCAAAAGAGGACACATAGATATGCAAAGAAAGAGGTGATTCGTACCCCTTCATTAGTTGCTCACGAAGGTGTCAAGGCTTTATATAAAGCCAAGGAATAAATCGAAGATTGAATAAGGTAGTTTGTCACATAAGGACAAAATCCAATGAATAAGACAAAACGTTACATAAGGAATCCGTAATGATTCGAAATCATTTAAGATGGTCGTTACACATGGAAGGAAGCGGACGCGTGCCCATGTGGAGAAAAGGAAACGTTTTTTGAAATCAAACCAAAAGTGAAGAAAACCAAACAGAGGAAGCCAAACCATGGGAATGAAACGAAGGGCCACAAAATAGAAACGAAAAGCTTTTTTGGAAACCAAAACACATGCATGCACAAGGGAAGGTGAAACGAACAGTCATTGGAAAATGAAACGAAAAGCTTCCTGAAAATTTTAAATACGCCAGGCAAGGATGTTTTGAGGGGTTGGAAACTGCTGCAAGCAGAGTTGCAGATTTGAAGGCAAGAGGGCCATTCTGGACCTGTTTGGGCTGTTTTTCTTCCATGGACTGGTTTGGGAAAACCAAAAATTTCTGTTATTGTAAAATGACAAATTTTTAATACAAAAAAATTTAGAAAGTTGCATCTTATGGACAAGAAAGGAGGAGTCATTTTCTGCATGCAAGATTAAATGTCTATTTTTCCCCTTTTCAGATTTTAGGCTTGTAAATGGAGTTTATGCAAGTTTCTTGGTTGCTTCATGCGAATGTTTAAATCTGAAAACCTCATTTAAAACCCTAGGAGCCAACACTTAGCTTATCCGGATTGTGCTTGTTTTGCAAGTCCAATAGGTTAGGTTGCATGCATGGAAACCTCACATCTTCGGTTTTGTCGAAATAGGATAGCATCATACTGAATGCATTTTATTTTCAGTTTTTTGCATTTCATTTTCATTTTTCTGCATTTTATTTTTCCAAAAATTTTAACTTTTTTTTAATTTTCAGGCATTAAAATAAACATTTAAAAAATTTCAAAATCCAAAAATAATTTCACCATTGCGTAGGTTATACTTCATACTTCCAATACGCACTTTGAAATTTCATTTTCGGAGTTGTTTAGTATTTTTAAAAATTCATCGAAGTTGTTGTTTTATTACAGATTTTAAAAAATCCGAAAATAGAAAATTTCCATTTTAGGGTCGAATTTCATTTTTTCAGTTTTCATGCTTCATTCATGAGCCTATGATGACATTCCCTTCATGAAAATTCCAATTTCATTGAAGGAGTTATGTTTTATGGCATTTTCACAAATTTCCATTTTGGAGCCTAAAATTGCCCTCTCTTCATAAAAATTCTAATTTTACGAAAGAGGGGTAATTTGAGTATTACATTGAAGGTCTTTTCTTCAAAGCACTTAATTGTTCATCTTGATGAAAATTTGATTTCATTTAAGAGGGATAAGTTAAAGTGACATTTAAAGCCCTTTATTTAAGGCCATAAATTATTGCCTCTTTGTGAAAATTTATTTCACCAAAGAGGGATAGTTTATCGATCATATTGAAAGCTATCTTCATCTTCATGATAAGAAGCCATATTTGGACTTAATAAAGAAGATAAAATCTACCTTAAAACTCTCAAGATAAAAGGAATTAAGGCACTACATCGTGGTCATATGAGGGCCAACTCACATTTGCTTTATTTTGGTTCAATGAACAATCACTAAAGTTTCATGGTAAAATAAACCAACATTGCCCCTTGTTTAGAGTTACTTGCAATCACTAAGGTGTTCCAAGCATTTAAATTGAATATCTTTATTTGAGATTACTAATACACATATGCAAATGCTAATATAGCGGAGACCTTGGAGAAGTTGTTTGTTTAACTTCTTTGCAAGAGGGGATTTGGAACCCAAATCCTAAAGGAGAGTGTACTTTCACAATTGGGTGAAAATACCACTCAACATTTTGGCGCTAGAAGGAGGGCCCGAATTGGTTTATTTCTGTGTGATTTAAATGCTATAGGGATTTAAATTTTGAATATTTCATGCCCTATTGATTATTATCTTTAGCCCTCTTTTAACAATACAACCTTGTAATGTTAAAAGGAGGACATGAATTGCTATGCATTGTTCTAACGCTTTTGATTGTTCATACGGGAATAATGTGTTTTGATTTGATTTTGAAAATTTTTGGTCTTGACTAACGAGGTTGTCTCCATGCAATTACTTTCATTTGATTTTAATGGATACATCTCTTGGTTGATGCTAACATGATTATTCATACGTTACATGTTTGATATTTGCTAGTCATTTCATGCTTATTTGTAAGGAATTATTTTGTCTAAAATGTATTTGTTGTCGGTATTATGCTCTTCACTTGCGTGTAATGCGATCTTGTGAATCAGAAAGCCTACAACACTAGGAGTATGCTCTTCACTTGCGCATATGCGATCTGGTGAATCAGAAACTAATTTACATTTTTAGAATATTGCTTTGTCATGGTTCCTTCCTTTATTCATGACTAACAAATTGGTTTTGAAGTCATTCTTTGAGTTTCGTTAATGGCTACAACTGCAGGAACGTGGTATGGGATACATGTTAATCCTTTGAACATTAGTGGAGATTCTCATGATTTACCCAAGAACGTAGAAAAACGTTTGCCCAAATTTAAACACAATGGTCCAACATTAGCCGAGGAACATATTCAAGCCTATGTGGATATCCTAGTTAGATGGAATGTCGAACATGAGGATGTGGCATGTAGAATGTTTCCTGGAACCCTAGATGAGGTGGCATATGATTGGTACATCAATTTACCCATTGGTTCTATTACATCTTGGACTCAATTGAAATATGGTTTTATCAATCAATTTAGGTTGCTCATTGATCCTCTCACGATATATCAACAATTTACTTCTTGCAAAAGAGAACCTAATGAGCCAGTGAGAAGTTTCAACTTGAGGTTTCGAAAGCTTTATGCGAGATTAATTTCTCCCTATACTATTGAGGAAAGTGGTGCTCTTCAAATATACTTTCGAGCATTGGATCCATGGTGTGCCATATTTGTTAGGATGAATCCCTTGGTTACTGATCTTGCATCGGCCTACATAGAAGCTATGATTGTAGATCAAAAATTGAGGCCACAAGGTTATGGAATGGAGCAATCAACTATGGTAGGACAACTAGGGGCTTGCAATCAAACCTCGATGGTAAATCAAGCGTGGGCACAACAAAATTCGATATCAAATGTTTTTCCCTACAATCAACTTTATCCTACCATACCAACTTATGCTCCCACATGTGCTTATACAAGTACTTCCATCCATCCAACTATGCCTCAATTAGAGAATCATGTGGTCACCCATGGAACCATTGCAACAAATGTTCAAGCTTTGTCTCGTGGGTATCAATCCAACTAATCCTACTACTTCTACCACTCAACCCAAAGAGTTCGCATCGAAAGTAAAAGAGCAAAAGAAAGTGGTTAAGAAGGTATGTAGGCATGTTCCACCACAAAAATGAGCACGTCAATGTATGCATCCAAATCATCCTAGGAAGAAAATTCATAATGTCGATCTTAATGATGTTTCATGTTATGCTTCTTCAAGCGATACAAGAGATTTTGAGGTGACTCACGTTGAAGTAAATACCTATTCGAAAAGTCTTGAAGAGCATGAAGTTTTTGGAGAAGAAATTCTATGGATGGGTAACAAGAAGTTGGAATCAAATGATCACCATCTTGTTTTGGAAAAGAAATATCTAGAATCATTACCCAAAAAGGAGGATTTGGATGAACGAACTTATGTGGATATGATTTGGTCAGATGTACTTGCAAAGGATTGGAGCAACTATATGACACGGAATCCAAAAATCGATCCCATTATAGAAGCTCCTAAGCCATCACAAGTGGCTGAAAATGAATTTGAAAGAAAATCAACAAATGAAGTTGAAGACATAATCAAATTTCACCACTTGTTCTCGAAAGACACTTTGGATGATGTTCTCAAAAGTGATGACCAAGAGGATCCACACCTTCCAAATTGTGATAAAATTGAATCATGGGTTACAAATTTGGATTATGATAGCTTTACCAATTTGAATTCAAGAGATAACCCACTTTTGGAAATAACTGGACCATCTAAGGAAGGTGAAGATGAATTGGATGAGAAACATGCTGATGAATCAGAAGATGAAGAAGAAGTACTTGAGCGTCACAACTTGAAATTGGAAGATGATTACTATGATTCATGGAAGAAATGGGAAGAATATTATCAATATAAATCTTCTAACAAACTTGTTGTGTCAATTAATATGCCAGGATAACTCAATTGCTTCCTCACATGAGGATACTATAAATCCTGTACAATTTGAGAAAGTTTTGGAAGAGGAATTCGAATCTCATCAAATTTTGGAGCATGATAAGGATTCTACAACCATGAATCAAGAAAGAGAGTCACTTGCTTTAGATTCCTTTGAAGGAAAAGAAATTGAAAATCTTGATCCACTTACTTGTGCTACAATGATTATGCCATTTCAAAATGAGAAAATTACAAAACCTAAATCATTTGGGTTTGATATCATTGATGATCCAATTGAAAATCTCACGTTACCCAAAACAACCCAAGTGATTGATCATGGAAATGTGTTAGTTAACCCACCCCTAGATAGACAAGACTTATGGTTTGAAAGGGATGGACATGTGTTCAATTGGGTACCTAAGTTTGGTGCCTTTGATAAACAAATCATGGAGAAAGAACAAGTGCTACATGATGATGAATGTCATGAGAGAAAAGAGGAATTTTCAAATCCTCTTCAAGTAAGGTCAAATGAAAACATGCCAAAGGTAAAATCTCACCTTTTTGGTTTCACCATGCAAAATTCGAATGAAGGTTTGCCTAATGAATGGTTTGATTCAAATATTATTAATGTTATGGCTTTATTGAATGAAAATGAAAGCTTATTTCTACACCATGAATCAAAGTGCGGAATGGACATCTTAAAGAATAGACATAAAGGAATTGAATATCAATCATTGTCTAATCAATTTGAAAACTTGAGACTCCACCATAGGATTATTAATGAAACTAAATCAAATTGGTATGGTGAGAGGGGCAAGTGGAAGTTTGTTTCTTTGTTTGGTTTGATCTTGTTTTTGTTGGATTCCTACAAAACTTGGTATGCGTATCACGTCATATGTCTTTTAAAGAATTCTAATCAGGTTTGGGATCCGGGAAAATGATAATCCAAACTTTGCACCATCTTGTATTATATTGTACATTTGTATATACTTTTGGTTTTTGTGTTTTGGTTTTGGATTGGATCTCATTTTGGTTTTAAGTTTTGTGTGTTGGTCCTTTGGACACTTTTGGTTTGTCTTGAAAAAAAAAGAAAAAAGAAGGGGAAAGCAAAGTGGTTAGTTTGTGTCCTTATGAATGTTGACTAAGACTAAGAGAATATGAAACATCGGAATTGTATTGCAGAAAGCTCCACGAGTATCGCAAACACATTAAAGAATATCGTTTGGAACTTGTGATGCATGAAGTTGTCAGTTTTACAAATTATGGTAAAGTAGGTGGTATACTCCATCCGCATTTCAAAAAGAGCAATGCATTCATCCATATCTCATGTTACATTCGACATTGCATATACATTTCATCTCAGTTGCATCTACATTTCAAACACAATCATTGAAAAGGTGTCGAATCCTCTTAGGGTTATTATATAACGTATATTAAAAAGATCCTAAGGTTGGGAACTGATGCCCGAACTATCTTGAACCAAGCACGTTCTACACATATTAAAGAGGATCTTGAGCAAAATGGTCAAAACCATACTTGGAAGAAAAGGTGAGGCGAAAGGAGTATTTCGTGTCTGTCCTATCATGCAACATAATCCTTAAAATAGTGGTTTTTACCACTCCTATAGTGCTTAAAGCCTAAAATCGGAGTAGTAAGGATAGGGTTAAATCCCCATCGAACTTAGGTTGAGGATCCAATTCCCCAAAGCTCTGATTTGATCTTCATGGAGTAGTAAGGATAGGGTCTAATTCTCATCTCGCTTAGGTTGAGAATCCGATTCCCCAAAGCTTCTATTTTGCCTCCATCATGCTTTAAGAAATTAAAAGCGTGATCTACACTCAAGAACTTGAAGTTCCAAAGCAAATATTTTTCATTCTACTTTTATTGCATCATTGATATTGGATTGGAAGGATCGTACTACATGTCCCTTGCAAGGATGGGTAGTCATCCCCAAGGTTCAAGAAATCAAAAGTAAAGTCAAATCCTGGATTATGGGGTTGATCTCCATCGGGGCTATAGACGCCTGACTGGCAATGGAGTATGCTCATGCGTGGCAACATGTCTTGTCTAAAAGCAAGACCACTGATTGCTCAAACGGACAGGCTAGCTTGACAATTTCATCCATAACAGGTTAAATCATTTTGTTCAAGATGAGGTAATGAACTCCAGATCAGAGTAGTAAGGATAGGGTTAAACTCCCATCTCGCTTAGGTTGGGAATCCTATTCCCCAAAGCTCTGATTTCACTTACACTTGCACATGGGTTCAAGATGGTAGTGACACATAACCAACTTTGGGATCTAGTAAATTAATTCAGTATACTCATATTTGGTCCTAAGAGGATTTGATAGTTTTAATATGTTTGTTCATGGTACTAGAAAGTTTGAGCCTTTGCAAAGCTTGTTATATCTCTAGCATCTTCACCATACGTTAAATCCTACGGGAATCATCCATAACTTCTCATACGCACGAATCATAAGTGAAAATGACAATGGAAAGTTGAACGAGTTTCAAACGATAGGGAATGAAGCACATTGCACACACCGAGCTGATGCTTAATAATTCTAATGCTTCATGTATTTCTCATCTAGTTTCATTCTTGGGATATTTGTTGATGCTTGTGTTTGAGTTTTGAAGGTGTTCAGGTTGAGTTCTCACCGAAATGCTCAGGAGCATTTCCCAGTAGAGTCGCCATTTGTTGTGGCTGCTCCACAACGTACCCCAAAATTGGGGACCCACATTTTTGCATATTTTCCAAGAAGACCGAAGTGGCCCATATGCTAAAGATCAAAGAAAAAGCAAAACACCGCAAGGAGAAAAAAGTGTCGCGATATCGCGACATGTTGCATTTTCGCGGTCCAAAGCAAAGAGAAAAGCAAGGAGAAAAAAGTGTCGCGATATCGCGACATGTTGCATTTTTTGCGGCCAAAAGAGAAGAGAAAGAACAAGAAAGAAAAAGTGTCGCGATATCGCGACATGTTGCATTTTCGGGCCAAAGAAAGGAAGAGAAACAAAGCAAAGGAAAAAGTGTCGCGATATCGCGACATGTTGCATTTTCGCGGTCAAAAGAGAAGAGAAAGAACAAGAAAGAAAAAGTGTCGCGATATCGCGACATGTTGCATTTTCGCGGCCAAAAGAGAAGAGAAAGAACAAGAAAGAAAAAGTGTCGCGATATCGCGACATGTTGCATTTTCGTGGTCCAAAGCAAAGAGAAAAAGTGTCACGATATCACATGTTGCATTTTGGGCCAAGAGCAACAGAAGAGGACAAAAAGTGTCGCGATATCGCGACATGTTGCATTTTCGCGGTCCAAAGCAAAGAGAAAGAGCAAGGAGAAAAAAGTGTCGCGATATCGCGACATGTTGCATTTTCACGGTCCAAAGCAAAGAAAAAGTGTCGCGATATCGCGACATGTTGCATTTTCGTGACTCAAAAGGGGCAGGCAGGCAGAGAAACAAAAGTGTCGCGATATCGCGACATGTTGCATTTTCGCGGCTCAAAAAGGGCAAGCAGGCAGAGAAACAAAAGTGTCGCATGATATCGCGACATGTTGCATTTTCGCGGCTCAAAAAGGGCAGGCAAGCAGAGAAACAAAAGTGTCGCGATATCGCGACATGTTGCATTTTCGCGGCTCAAAAAGGGCAGGTAGGCAGAGAAACAAAAGTGTCGCGATATCGCGACATGTTGCATTTTCGTGACTCAAAAGAGGACACATAGACATGCAAAGAAAGAGGTGATTCGTACCCCTTCATTAGTTGCTCACGAAGGTGTCAAGGCTTTATATAAAGCCAAGGAATAAATCGAAGATTGAATAAGGTAGTTTGTCACATAAGGACAAAATCCAATGAATAAGACAAAACGTTACATAAGGAATCTGTAATGATTCGAAATCATTTAAGATGGTCGTTACACATGGAAGGAAGCGGACGCGTGCCCATGTGGAGAAAAGGAAACGTTTTTTGAAATCAAACCAAAAGTGAAGAAAACCAAACAGAGGAAGCCAAACCATGGGAATGAAACGAAGGGCCACAAAATAGAAACGAAAAGCTTTTTTGGAAACCAAAACACATGCATGCACAAGGGAAGGTGAAACGAACAGTCATTGGAAAATGAAACGAAAAGCTTCCTGAAAATTTTAAATACGCCAGGCAAGGATGTTTTGAGGGGTTGGAAACTGCTGCAAGTAGAGTTGCAGATTTGAAGGCAAGAGGGCCATTCTGGACCTGTTTGGGCTATTTTTCTTCCATGGACTGGTTTGGGAAAACCAGAAATTTATGTTATTGTAAAATGACAAATTTTTAATACAGAAAATTTCAGAAAGTTGCATCTTATGGACAAGAAAGGAGGAGCCATTTTCTGCATGCAAGATTAAATGTCTATTTTTCCCCTTTTCAGATTTTAGGCTTGTAAATGGAGTTTATGCAAGTTTCTTGGTTGCTTCATGCGAATGTTTAAATCTGAAAACCTCATTTAAAACCCTAGGAGCCAACACTTAGCTTATCCGGATTGTGCTTGTTTTGCAAGTCCAATAGGTTAGGTTGCATGCATGGAAACCTCACATCTTCGGTTTTGTCGAAATAGGATAGCATCATACTGAATGCATTTTATTTTCAGTTTTCTGCATTTCATTTTCATTTTTCTGCATTTTATTTTTCCAAAAATTTTAACTTTTTTTAAATTTTCAGGCATTAAAATAAACATTTAAAAAATTTTCAAAATCCAAAAATAATTTCACCATTGCGTAGGTTATACTTCAGACTTCCAATACGCACTTTGAAATTTCATTTTCGGAGTTGTTTAGTATTTTTAAAAATTCATCGAAGTTGTTGTTTTATTACAGATTTTAAAAAATCCGAAAATAGAAAATTTCCATTTTAAGGTCAAATTTCATTTTTTCAGTTTTGTTTTGCACTCATGAGCCTATGATGACATTCCCTTCATGAAAATTCCAATTTCATTGAAGGAGTTATGTTTTATGGCATTTTCACAAATTTCCATTTTGAGCCTAAAATTGCCCTCTCTTCATAAAAATTCTAATTTTACGAAAGAGGGGTAATTTGAGTATTACATTGAAGGTCATTTCTTCAAAGCACTTAATTGTTCATCTTGATGAAAATTTGATTTCATTTAAGAGGGATAAGTTAAAGTGACATTTAAAGCCCTTTATTTAAGGCCATAAATTATTGCCTCTTTGTGAAAACTTATTTCACCAAAGAGGGATAGTTTATCGATCATATTGAAAGCTATCTTCATCTTCATGATAAGAAGCCATATTTGGACTTAATAAAGAAGATAAAATCTACCTTAAAACTCTCAAGATAAAAGGAATTAAGGCACTACATCGTGGTCATATGAGGGCCAACTCACATTTGCTTTATTTTGGTTCAATGAACAATCACTAAAGTTTCATGGTAAAATAAACCAACATTGCCCCTTGTTTACAATTACTTGCAATCACTAAGGTGTTCCAAGCATTTAAATTGAATATCTTTATTTGAGATTACTAATACACATATGCAAATGCTAATATAGCGGAGACCTTGGAGAAGTTGTTTGTTTAACTTCTTTGCAAGAGGGGATTTGGAACCCAAATCCTAAAGGAGAGTGTACTTTCACAATTGGGTGAAAATACCACTCAAAAAGTAGACAGACTCTAAACCAATTTTATCAAACTAGAAAAAATTAATTTTATATCCAGCTAAATAAATTCAACCTGTGCAATGACCTACTTGTTGCAGCTCTGATGCCACTGATGGAATTTGAAGCCTTAATACTAATTTAAACTCATAGGATAAATTTCACAAGATCAAATATTAGATAGCCATAATGTAGTAAGATCAAGATAATTATGTAAGCAAAATAATATGAGCAAACTAATATGTATATCAAGGCTTATAATATATCAACTAACATTCATTAATAGGCAAAAAATATGAATGTAAATAGCTTGAATCATACATGTACAAAGCATGTAGCACAACTTACAATATTAGTTGCTCAAAATGTATGCAAACTTTATTACTCCTCTTTCTCTTACAAATATAGCACTTCTCTTTACACTTGATGATAGATAATTGATATTGATCTTGATTCACTTTATTTGCTTCACTATGGAGTACTATATAGTCATAGTAGAATGACTCTTTGTATACTTGATTATTCCTTTCCATATGCCAAGTCTCATGACTCTTGGCTTCTCTACTTGACACTTGCATACACATGACTCTATCTTGTATGCACACCTAGATATGACTCTTCACTTAGCATATTCTAATCTAAGGATACTTGTGTACACTTACATATAAGACACTTGTGCACATAGACTCACATAACACTTGCACACTTACTCACATGACACTTGTGCATTTCCTGCACATTATTACATTACATAAAATATTACTCACACTCTAATAGAAAACTCAATCCTAATTTAATATTTACAAGATGTACCATGGGGGTACATTAGCATATATCAAATAATGTAATATTCTACAACACTTAGGTCCTTAGACCAATTCATGAAGCATTAGTAGACTTTGGACTTCCCAATCCCTTTACTTGAAGAAATCTAACTTATCATCCATCTTTAGTATCCTAATGAATTTAAACCAATTCAATATAGACATTCAAATGGTAATATTAGGGTTAGATATAGATGTAGGAAATAAGAGTGACTAAAATATCTATAAGGAGCACACAACCCTATTGCATGCTTTGCAAACTTATCCAGGGTAGTCTTAAATGATTGGCTATACCAAATATATTTCCATCCAAATAGGTAATCAACTTAAGGAGATCTAGGAGGAGGAATTTTAACTACCTCCTACTTGGTCTAGCTAATCCTTTACCAATAGAAAAATTAGTTATCTACTCTCTTTTTAGACCAAGTAGGAATTCATGGATAAACTCTAAAAATTATGGAGTGTGTGGATGTGCCCTATCAAGAATTAAAAAATATCTCCTACTAATTTTATGACAAGACGTATAAGGTCATCATGGAGAAACTTTAAAGGAAAGGCACAAAGATTAATGCATGAGATGTGATAACTACTGTAGATTAAAGATACAACGCCAAACAAAAATAAAGAAATCACAATAAAGGAATGCAGAACAGTTGTACAAAATGAATGACTTTTATTAATCAATAGAGTTTAGAAACTCCTTTTAAGTACAACAGGGTCTGTAACCCTTTTCATGATACAAAGTTACAATTTTGTGCTAGGGTTCTATGAAACCCTAGCTGGCACAATGTGGTGGCGTCTCCGAAGATGTATCCTTAACCTCAACAGAATGAGTGGGCTTCGTTGTATCCTTTGGCTCAGACCACTCCAGCTTAAGCAGCTGCTATCAAAAAATCAGATCTACCATTAGAATCCTACACACATTAAAATTACCAAAGAGTTAGAAACTAATAAGAGGGCTCCACTATGTGAGCCCTCAGAAATAGTCTAAAACCCTAGATTTATGAAATGAAATAAAACGGAATGCAGAATTTAATAGCAGATTAATACATAAAGAAAGATTACTTGCTTTAGACGAATCTATACCTTTTCCTGTTAACACGGCAAAACCAGGCGGCACCTAGAAGTGATGTGGCTGTCAGATCGGCGATGGATGCGATGAAGTTGGCGACAGATGGATGCGGCGAAAGGGTTTAGTTCAGACTTAGGGCCGCAGAAGACTCAGAAGACTCAGGATCAACAGCAATAGCAAACTCCAAACTTAGATAGGGAAGATAGGTAAGTTTAGCCGAAGAGATAGCGTTTGAGCCATCAAGGTGACTCAATTTATAATCTACTCTTAGGGCACACTTTAGGGTTTTAACGACACTTTGAACGTGTGGCTAAGATTAAAGTGGATCCAAGGGTAGAGAATAAATCTAGGTTGTGAAACGGATTAAGATGGATGGATGGATGAGATTAAATGAAGGATGGATGGCTCAGATTAAATCACTTAAACTATATTTATATATATATTAAAATATATTAAAATATTAAAATATATATATATAAATATTAATTTAAATAAATTTGGGGATGAAAAATGGCGGAAAAGGTGAAATTGGGCCAAATAATGGTGGGAAAGTGTGGATTTGGGCCAAATAATGGCGGGAAGGATGGATGACTGACACGTGGCTGACAGGAAGGTATAGATGACTTACAAGTGGCTGGATTTTGGTGTCTACAGATGCCCCTTTTTGAGCTGCTTTGTGTGAAGACACAATGCAGCACAAAAACTAAGGACACCTGAAAAGCTGGATCAGACGCAACTCTCTCTCAAGACTAAAGCACAACTTTGAAGACCAAAGAATAAAAGAATATTTAAAATTTTTCAGCTTACCCCCTCAATTGGCGAGCGAGAATGGTTCTCACAAGCCAATTGGAAGAAATTCGAAAGAAAATGAACCATTTTTGCCCCAACGGTGAAAAAAGGGGTTGGTGTATGAACCATCTATTTATGTCCCAACAGAAAAGGGGTTGGTGTACAAACCAGAAAAGAATATGATTGAAGACAATATGAGTGATGTGAAAGATGGACCGTTTTCTGCCCCAATGGTTATAAAGGGATTTTTGTCAAACTGTAAACTCCATGATCATGTAAGATGAATTCCACTATAGGAAAATTAGAAATTGATAACAGATGCCCCAACTCCTGTGTGTGAATCCATACTATTGATGAAATTGCCTTGTTGGCACCATTGATATGCAGAGATGAAAGATGCATGAAAGAGTCTAGAACTCAGAGATGCTCCTAGTGACTATATGGATAATTCCTCGGGTCGGAACCAATCAACCTAGGTAGCCACAATATCTAGCAAGACTTAAAATAATGACGATATGAAAGATTGTCCATGTTTAAGGCCCCATGAACTAGGCCATCAATGACAACTGTTGAGCAAATTAATCTTGGTATGAGGTCACTTGAAAAGTAGAATACCCAAAATTGATTTCCAATTTTCAAACAGTGAAATAATTGATGATGATAAATGGTAAGTGTCCTTATGGCGGTTTAATCCTCTTACCAAATTGCATGGATGCAAATCACTGCAATCGCCAAGGTGATAGAATATACCACTAGATACGAGGTTTACTTTAATTTGATTTGGCAAAAATATGTATGATGAAAGAAGAATGAATGAAATTGACAATAGATCAAAATAATTGATGAATGTGGTTAATTTTGTGAAGGTTTTGAATTTTTAACCCAATTTGTAAAACAATGATGAATGATGCGCTTTTTGAGCGAAATGACAAAATTTGTGTCCAAAACTATTGTAACCTTCACAAAATGTTTTATTATGATAAGAAGAATGGATGAATGCAATTTGATGAAATTTGGAGGAGGTAAGCTTCAATTTTGTAGGTTTTGTTCCTTTATTCAATATCGACACCAAACGCCGGTCTGCGTTTGTGGTTGGCAGAGACGCCCATCGATGTTTAGGTGCTCTGCGGATGCGGGACTGCGTCTGAATCTGCCATGAAATGCCCAACTGCGTTTCAGGGCACCAAAATTAGCTATTTAAACAGTTTCAGCGAGAATTTCGCTCATTTGTGTGTTCGAGCTTGAGAGAAGTGCGTCTGAGGGAGTGGAGTGAAAGGTTGTGTGGGAGAGTGAAGCACACCGGAGCTATGGCAGAGATGGGAGCGGACGCGCCATTGCAGCCAGCTGAGGTATTTGTTCATTTAAGCAAGTACTTATTATGTGTTTTTTTTTTTTTTTTTTTGGAAAAAAAAAATTGTAAGAAATTTTTGTTTTGTTGTTTTGTAGCTTAGGGTGTTAGAGGCACGACACCGATTCTCTCCTATCATTTCGGATGTCATTGTCCCAGGAAGACTGGGAGATATTGGAGGCAGTGGGACTAGCGGAGGCAGCCCGGTTGGAGGTAGTTCGAGTGGATGAGGGGTATCTCTCGGCTTTGACCGAGAGGTGGGATCCAAATCGGGGGACGTTCTAGCTCCCGACTGGAGAGATGATGGTGACGCTTGAGGATGTATACCACATCCTCAAGGTGCCCGTGGAGGGGGCACGGGTGGAGGTTGGACGAGATAGGGCCACGGAGATGGCCAAGGTGTTTGGGGATGACTGGAGGGAGATCCGGACGGAGAGCGAGGGGATCCCATACTTGGCCATGTATACGGCCAAGGAGTTGGGAGCGGTGGAGGCTCTGACGATGTTCGTGTTGACCAACATTGTGGCCCTGAACAGCATCGGGTGTAGGTTCCCATGGAACCTGATGGGTGTAGTGAGCGAGATGCTCACTAATAGGGTAGTGTATGCCTGGGCGCCCGCTTTATTAGCGCAGGTGTATCGGGAGTTGTATGAGGTTCAAAGATGGGGCCGGAAGGGCTTGGGTTGCAATGTGATGCTCCAGTGCTGGGGCTAGGAGCACTTCAGAGTGGCCCGACCGAAGGGGTTGCCATGGGCTGACTGGGACATGATCCAGGCTTATGGTAGGAGATGGCCAGTGGCGGAGGAGAGACATCCGAGCTGCCCCGTGAGATCGGGGCAATGGTATAGGAGACTATGGGCAGACTTGACAGATGTCCAAGTCATTTGGAGGCCCTGGCAGGAGGCGAGGTGGATCGGGGATGGAGAGCACCTGAGACGGGTGCGACAGGCCAGATGGGTAGTGGGGCAAAGCCACGACGAGGCAAAGTACATACAGATGTCTCGAGTACTCCGCCAGGTCGGATTGAGGTAGGATGTCCCAGGTGATCCAGTGCGCTACCGGAGGCACAGATCAGAGGGGGATTTGCCATGTGCCGAGCCATGGAGGGAGGCAACAGAGGACGATGAGGACATGGAGATACCCGACATGGACGATGTCGAGGTGACAGTTGAGTATGCAGCATGGATGGTTGTAGAGCCGAGGTGGGAGCCACCATTGGTGGCTAGTGGAGCCGGAGAGCCCGAGGCTGGGGCTGGAGAGGGTGAGGGAACCGCGGAGGTTCCCAAGCACAGGGAGGGTCCCTGCCTTCGATCTGACAGTCGAAGGTGAAAGGGGAAGATGGTGTGGTAGGCTCCAGGGAGCAGAGATGATGGGGAGGATGGCAGAGACGGCCTAGGAGAGGTCATAGGATAGGCTAAGGAGGTACCCCCTAGCAGGCATGAGAATGAGCTGGCGTAGCTACAGCAGCAGATAGTAGAGCGCGATGCTATGCTAGCTTCCCGGGATGAGAGGATAGCTCAGCTGGAGCAACAGGCGATAGAGTGGGATGCCTTGTTAGCTGCTCAGGAGGAGAGGATGGTCGAGCTGCAGGCGGACTTGGATGGAGCGACTAGTGTGCCCCAGGATGACAGGGTGACGAGACTCTAGGCAGAGCTAGCGGAGCGGGAGCGACGGTACGGGATAGACATAGCTAGGCTTAGGTCTAGGACTCGTTACATTGAGGCTCTGGAGGACACATTATTTAGGCATCACATTGTGTTGCCTGATCCTCCATCCTCCTCTCTCTCTAGGCGTAGTGAGTCTGGGCACACCACTAGGTCTAGGGCTCCTACTAGGTTTCAGGGGTCCTCTTTTGATGGTTAGCTTAGTTCTTAGATGCACTCTTTATGAGCCTTGGTGCTCTATTGTATATTGTGGCCTTTTGACATTCATTGTACAGTTTGACCTTTATACATATATATATATACATGGCTTTTATTTATTTTGTGTTTTACTCTCTTTTGTGTGAATGCCTATGTTTTTGTGATGCATGTTTTTATATGTTTTAATGTTTTTGATGTATATGTTATGGAATGGAATGCAAACTTATAGATGATTAATGCGAGACTAAGTATATAACATACAAATCTATGGATGATTAATGCAAGACTAAGTAAATGATATGTAAATCTATGGATGATTAATGCAAGACTAAGTAAATGAAATATGCACTAAGAAGCACTCATACTTTTAGATAGTTAGATTTAGCCAACTGTTATCATAATTGTTTAATCTGGGGCACCGAACTTGGTGGCTTGTGAATGGATGACGTATGGAATGACATGAATATGGAAGAAGATATGGAGGAATCTTGTTTTACAAAGACTCAAACATGCTAGTGGTATCAAACAAACTTACTAACACTGCCTAATTCAACTAGGACCAAATGTGTGTGCATGCGAGTTCATTAACCAAATCAGAAGCATGGTAGTGACTCTAGGCAATCAAAAACCTGTGTGTGTGCAAGTGTGTTCATTAACCTCATCTTGCATAAATTAGGTAACCCTGTTATGGAGAATACCCCAAAGCTAGTTTGTCCGTATGAGCATTCAGAGGTATCTTTTTGAGGAGAAACATGTCGCCATGCAACGAGTATACTCCACTGCCAGTCAAGCGTCTAAAGCCCCGGTGAAGGTTAACTCCATAGTCCATGTTGTTTTTGACCTTTGTAAGCCTTGGGGATGACTACCTATCCGTCTGACTGGACAAGTAGTACGATCCTTACAACTTATTTGGGATCAGTGGTGTGTGAAAAATGTTCATTTCCTTAGAGCTTTGGGGAATCGGATTCTCAACCGAAGTATGATGAGAATTTTACCCTATCCTTACTACTCTGTTTATATTTATATTTTGTGATTGCTTGTGATAGTGGTAAGAACCACTATTTTATGGACTATGTTTGCATGATAGGATAAACGAGGATTACCCTTTTCACTTCAAGGCACAACCCAAGGATGGTGTTATCTCTCTTTGACACAAGATGTTTTTAAGATGTGAAAATATGATAGGTTCAAGACCACTTTTGAAATCATTTCCCAATACTCAAGATTTTATTTAGTGTAATTTGTGATATGGCCCTAGAGAACTTTGACATGCATTTCGAAGTTTGCTTAAAACACTAGGAATGGCTAAGTGACTGAAAACATTTTGGCAATGTAAATATGTGCAAATGGAAAATGGGTGTACGAATGACAATTCGGTTTGATGGATTTTATGAAGGTGCCCCGGATTAAGGCAACATGACTTTTGCTTGACCAAATTTTATATCCAAAAGATAGAATGGTCTCTAACATGATATGCAACTATGGCTGAAAATGAAATGTTATGGTTTTCAATGAGATGTATGCACATGAAATGCAATTTTTTTGAATGAAATGTATGCAACTAATAATGAAATGCAAATTCTTTTTATTTTATTTGTTTTTTTTTTTCTTTTTTTCTTTTTTGTTGTACAAGCCATGTATATATGTACATATAAAATTCAAACTATGCGTAGAATTCCCTCAAGTGTATAAAATTAAGTGGTTCGGGTTCTTCCTCTCCCTCTAAACTGGCAAGTCTATAAGTTCCATTACCCACTCTTTCAGTGACCATATATGGACCTAACCAATTAGCCGCGAATTTATCTCGAAGATGCGGCAATGCATTGGTGTTTTGTTGATTCTCTTTAAGGACAAGATCCCCTACTTGAAATTCTCTTAGATGAACTTTGGCATTGTAAGAACATTTCAATCGGTCTTGATAAACTCGCAAATGCTCTAAAGCATTGATTCGTTTTTCATCTATGAGTGTGAGTTGATCAAGACGTGCTTGTCTAGCGATATCATCATCAATAAATTCCTGCAAAGAAATTCGCAAGGAAGGGATCTCGAGCTCAAGAGGCATGATTGCTTCAGCTCCATAGACAAAAAAAAAAAAATGGCGTTGCCCCAATGGGAGTTCTGATGCTTGTTCGGTAAGCCCATAATGCCAAGGGGATTTGTGTATGCCAATCTTTATGATTTTATTTAACAAGTTTCTTAAGAATAGCAATTATGGTCTTATTGGAAGCTCCAGCTTGTCCATTGGCTTGTGGGTAGTAAGGAGTTGAGAAACTATGTTGGATATTATACTTTTCGCAAAGAGCTCGAACATCCTTATTCTTAAAAGACTTGCCATTATCAGAAATTATTTTAGAGGGAATACCAAAACGACAAATGATATGGTGAAGTATAAACTCCACAATTCTAGGACCTGTCATATCTTGGTTAGAGGAATAGCTTCAACCCACTTTGTGAAGTATTCAGTGGCTGTAATGATGAAAGTATGCTGTCCTAAAGAGGCAGGTGAAATCTTGCCAATTAAATCGAGACCCCATTGTGAGAAGGGCCAAAGGCTTTGGATGGGATGTAAAGCTTGTGATGGTATATGGGTTAAATTAGCGTGTTCTTGACACTTTTTACATTGTTTAACATATTTGCAACAATCTTGTTCCATAGTGGGCAAATAATACCCCATACGTAAAATACGCTTCGCAATGGCCATTCCACTAAAATGACCACCACAAGTACCATCATGGGCTTCAATAATAGCTCTATGTGTTTCACCTGCTTCTAGACAAGCGGAGGAGTACTCCATCATATCCACGTTTATACAACACATCCCCCAAAAGAACAAAATGAGCTACCTTTTGCTTAAAACAGTGGCAGGCAGTTCGAGACAAATCGGATGGGAGTGTTCCAAACTTGAGGAAGGCTACTATCTCACTAGACCAAGGCTCATATGGATCCAAATGGATAAAGCAAACATATTTTTCATCCTTAGACTCAGCATGGACAATTGCAGACTTAGAGATTATGGAAATGATTAGGGGCTGTACCTATCCAAGGGAGTCCTTTGGAATCAATTATCCAAGAGAGGCCATGGCATCCGCAAATCTATTAGTCGAACGAGGCAAACTAGTGATCTCATACCAATCAAACTTAGAGAGCAACTTCATTGCTACATCATGATAAAGCTTAATGATAGGTTCTTTGGCTTGGTATTCTCCTGTAATTTGTTTAACCACGAGTTGAGAATCCCCAAATATCTGAATACGCTTAATGCTCATAGCTATGGCTGATTGAAGACCTAAAATTAAGGCTTCATACTCTACTGTATTATTGGTGCATTGGAAATCTAGTTTGAATGATAAAGGGATGGGAATCCCTTGAGGTGTATGAAACACAACTCTAGCACCTTGACATTTCGCACACTTAGAGCCATCAAAGAATAGCGTGATGTCAACATCTTCCTCCGGAATGATGTCTTCTTCTTGTTCAGTGATAGCAAATACCGAATCATCTGGGAGTTCAATAATCAAAGGATGATCACTAGGTAGTGGAGCTTCCACAAGTTGATCGGCTATAACTTGACCTTTAACAGATTTTTGGCTAATGAATTCAAGATCAAATTTGGTAAGCAACATTATCCATTTAGTGGTACGAGTGTTATTATAAGTGCGATACATCATATAACGCAGAGGGTTTTCTCTAGCTATGACATATGTTGTATGGCTAAGCATATAATGACGAAGTTTCTTAGTGGCAAAAACCACTGCTAAGCACAACTTTTCCACATAAGCATATCGGGTTTCATAGCTTACCAATGTTCGACTAATATAATAGACAGATTGCTCATGATTTTGTTCATTCTTTTGTGCAAGCATTGTCCCTAAGGCAAAGTTCGTTCTCTGAGATATAAATATTGAAAGGGACCCCCTGGACTAGGCGGAGCTAAGACTCAGCGGAGACGCTAAATACTGCTTGATGTCATAAAAGGCTTTCTGACACTCATCTGTCCATGAAAATTGTACCCCCTTTTGTAGTAGGTGGCAAAATGGCCTAAATTTATCAGAAAGTTGTGCAATAAAGCGACGGAGTGAATTAATCTTTCCTTGCAAACTACGCAACTCCTTCAAATTAGTTGGGGGACACATTTCCATAATGGCTTTGACCTTGTTTGGGTCCACCTCAATACCTCGTTTAGAGATAATAAAACCTAGGAGTTTGCCCGAGGTAACACCAAAGACACATTTCTTAGGGTTCAACCTTACTTTATGCTCTAGAAGTCTATCAAAAACTTTTTCCAATACATCAAAATGCTCTTGTCGAGTTTTAGATTTTGCCAATAAATCATCCACATAATCTTCGATAATCTTATGCATATAATCGTGGAAAAAATAATTCATGGCTCGTTGATAGGTTGCACCTGCATTCTTAAGGCCAAATGGCATCACCCTGTAACAAAAAGTTCCCCAAGGTGTGGTAAATGTTGTTTTGTGTTGATCTTCAGGGTTTATTCGAATCTGGTTGTATCCTAAAAATCCATCCATGAACGAAAGCATTTCATGACTAGCGTAGGTGTCAACAAGAGTATCAATGTTTGGAAGAGGAAATTCATCCTTAGGACACGCTTTATTTAGATCTCGAAAATCGATGCAAACACGTATCCCCCCGTTAGGCTTGCGAACGGGTACCATGTTAGAAAGCCACTCAGGATAATCAATCGGGACGACAAATTTAACATCCAGAAGTTTTTGAATCTTCGATTTAACTATGAGGGCCATGGTAGGATGCATTTTCCTAAGTTTCTATTTGACAGGTTTAGCATCTTTTTGTAAGGTGAGGTTATGGACAACCAAATTAGGGTCTAGGCCTGGCATGTCTTTGTAAGACCATGCAAATATCTCCTTCTTCTGCTTGAGTAGAGCAATCATTTGCTCTTGTTCCTCTGATGATAGACTTTTAGCCAGCTTCATAATTTGGGTGCCATCTTGGTCCGTACTAAGGTCTACATCGATAGTTTCTTCAATAGACATGTGGGAACCTTCCTCAAGGCGATGCGGAGTAGGGATCGGATTTATGTCATCTAAAATGTCATCAAGCTCCCGTGCCTTGCTCTCGTCTATTTCTTCTCGGGAAGACCTCGCGGCTTAGAAGATGAATGTGAATGTGGAGGTGAAGGAGGAATGTAGTTGGCGGAAGCCCTTAACAATTCCTCGAAAAGGATGAACTCTGAAATAGATGGAGGGGATGAAATTCGATCCATGTCAATCAGGCTTGGGTTGATCGGGATTGGCTTATCCGGATCATATGGATTATGGAGCGGGGTGAATAAGTCTTCAAAATTCATTGTCGACTTATGGAAGAAAGGATGGGCAGAATGGAAGGGAAAACCGGTGAAGACCTCGGAAGACCTGAAATGCAAAACAACATAGTTTTTCAGTTATTTTTTTTTTTGTAGTTTGAGTTTTTTTGTTTTTTTTTTTTTTTTTTGTAGTGGTGAAAACCACTATTACACACATACATAAAGAAATAAAGTATTTTTATATATTTTGATTTTTTTTTTTTTTTTTGGGAATTTTTTGATTTTTTTTTTTGGTAGTGGTGAAAACCACTATTTTAGTATATGCATATAATACAGGTTTGGATTATGGCTTATGGATGTGGCGAAGGGGGTGGTTCACCTCGTTCTTGTGGAAGAAGCAAGCGAAATATGGCCTCTTGGAGAGGGAACAATTGGAGATAAAACTCATCTTGTTCAGTGAGGGGAACAATGGGCACCGACTCTTCTTCAGATTCATCACCATTTGACATGACGTCAAATTCTTCATAGACTTCATCTTCGGATTCGTCGGGGTGGAGGATTTCTTCTTCTGAATTAAGATTAATGCTTTGAAAATCTTGTTCAAAAGAAGAAAGGGATGGAAGTGGTTGGTAGCCCAGACCAAAATGCTCAGTGGGTCTCTGGTATGGCATATCGATGCGTTCAGTTACCCCTTGCTCGTATCGACCTAGGCCAAATTGCTGCCAATTATGTCTGTGGAAATAGCAAGAGGGAAAACCCTCCATCCTTTCGATATTGGTAGGGACTAGATGCTTGGGTTCTAGTATGGTGGTAGGACTAGAAGATGACTCTATTCCCCCATATACAAAATTAATGGAATTTGGCATAGAACCCATGTTATAAATCGATCCAATGGATAAATGTTGGTCATGTGGATGACCAAAATATTTAACTGTTTGCACATTGAACGGTGTGATGTGGACATCTTGGATGGCATACTCACCAATACCTGCATCAGTTAGATGGACCTTGACTTGGGAGAGAGATGGACTAGATGATGGAATAGAAGAATGTGGGATAGAAGAATTGGAAGGATTTGGTTGGGTTGATGCTTCACTGACTTGTGAAACATCAGCTGGTGATGGTTGGGAATATGGAGGAATAATAGATGATGTTGAAGAAGGTGTAGAAGAAGGGGGTAATTACGTGGAAAGAGATGATTGGTCATGGCCACATGTGCATGTGGTCACTGATGAAGAAGAAGGAAGATTAGGAGATGAAGAAAGTGGTGAATGAGATGGAATAGCGGAAGAGGAATATGGTTGTGATATGATGGGTAGCTCCTCAGGAATGGGAGCTTTAGAAGAATATGGTTTAGAAGAAATAGATGGGGTCAAGAAAAGATGAGTGGATGGCAACACAATCTCATAAGGATTTGAGACATAGTTGCAATGTTTGAAGGGTTCAGTGTCAGTAGGTACACAATGAACCTGTCCCTCATATACATACTTCGGACATTGATGCAGTATAGAAGGGACACATCTCATCTCCCTAAGCCAAGGTCGTCCAAGCAATACATTGTATGCCATGGACCCTTCCAAGATGTGAAACAAGGTATGCAAAGTTCGGGCCCCTACCTCAATGGGCAAGATAATTGTGCCAACCGTGGAAGATAAAGCATCATTGAATGCTTTAAGAGTAAAAGTCAACTTGGTGATAAGGTATGGCGCCAGCTCTAGATGATTCAACGCCGTTGTTGTAATAATATTGATTGAGGAACCGGTGTCAATTAAGACTCTCTTGAATGACTTGTGATCGATCTTGGCCATGATATGCAGTGGAGGATCTATACTTTCTGTTGACAAAGGTTTGATTTCAAAATCATAGAAAGTGATGGAGGGCTCCATGCATGTTTGAATACTCCCCACAAAGTTGTTGAAGGCATTAGTATCTTGAGTTTGAAGCTCGATTGACTTTAATATTTCCATTAATGCCTCTCTATGCGGGGGAGATTGTTGAATGAGGTCATAGATCGATAACTTGGCAGAAGCCATTTTTAAACTGGTAGTTAATCGGCTACTCAATGACATGATGGGTCGTTGGTGTTGAGTAGAATGATTTAGCGGTTGTTGAGAAGTACTAGCACGTCGTTGGGTCACTATTACCTAAGGTGGACTGGGAGTTTGTACAGGTGTCTATGGTTCAGCCTGATTTGGTTGGTTCGCCCTTTGACCCCGGGTTACTACGTTAATAGTACCCACAAAACCTTGGTATTGTTGTACATGGTTGACTTGATTAGGAGTTACCTGAGTTACTCCCCCTGAAGTTGTTGGAGCTTCCTCCCGATGTGGAAGGGGTGTTTGAAATATACCAAGATTTTGATTTTGTTGGGCTAAGGGGCTATCCAATTTAATGGCTCCAATCTCAATAAGATCTTGGATCACATGTTTGAAAGTCTGTACAATTATTGATATCATGCCCATTTTGCCTATGATAAGGACAAAATAGGTACTCCTTGTAATACTTCCCCCTCCTAGATGGTTCTAAAGGTTTAAACTCAGGTAAATTTAACTTATTTGTGCTATATAACTTGTTGAATATGACCGCATATGGTTCATCTAAAGGTGTGAACTATCGCTTGGGATGATTTTTTTGCCAAGGTCGATTTTCCATGGTTGGCCCAGTATTGTGAGCTGGTTGAGGAGGTGCGGGTACCGCATTATAAGCAATTGGTTGCGGTTGACTTTGCATTACTTGTTGTTGTTGAGCCATTACGGGCTGGATCGCCACCACTTGATTAACTTGGTTAACATTTGAGGTTGTACTAGCCTGTGCTTGTTTGTTTTGGCCATAATTATTGTTTCGTTGTTGGCCCTTTTGTTGCCATTCTTTTCTACGAGGTTTTAAAACACCCTCTTGGACTTTAATGTCTTCTATGATACTTGCTTGGGCCAAAACCTCTTCAAAAGTCCTGTATTGTTGTAATTGGAGTAACCAAGAGATAGGTTTTAGACAACTCTGGGTGAACATTTTGGTTAACTCCTCCATTGGTAGGGAGAATGGCAATTTATTAATGATAGCCCTCCAACGGTTTCCAAAGTCATAAACAGTCTCATCGTCATGTTGCTTGAGCTTGTATAAGTCGAACAATGAGACTTTCTTTTGTACATTTAGGGAGAATCGTTCTAAAAATAGATTAATAAATTGCTCGTAAGCATAAATGCTATGGTGAGCTAAATGATTGTACCATTGTACAACATCTCCCACTAATGTCTGAGGAAAATTTCTGAGCATAAGAGCGTCATTATTTTGGATTCTAAAGCAGGCATGCATGAATGAGCTCACATGTTCATGAGGATCCTCAGTTCCTTGAAATTTGTCAAACTTCGATAATGTGAAATCAGTCGGATATGGCGATGAAGGTATCGAAGGATGAATTGGTTGATTGATCAACGACCTTAGCGTAGGTTTCTGACTAGATGAGCCAGGCATGTTGAGCATAAGGTTGTCAATTTGTTGTTGTATAGCATGGAGTCAAGAATCTTCATGAAATTTTTGACTTGTTTGATGATTATGATGATGCAATGGAGGAGTGGAAAAATGATGAGATGGGATGAAATTGCCTGGATTAGGCGGTGTGAAATGGACAGGTTGTTGGTATGGATGATACCGGAAAGAAGGTGATTGGGGTGGATGATGAACTGGACTAGGTTGGGAGAAAGGTGGGGTAGGAATGGACACCATCGAAGGTTGGGGTACCCAGGTGGGGCCTGAGCTAAGAAAATATGGCTGGGTAGAAATTGGTTGGGGTGTAGGATTTACTACGACAGGTGGTTGGGCATTTTGTTGCTTTTGTTGCTGAAGCAACTTGTCGAGATACTCCCTAACCTTATTAATCTCTAACCTAAGGGAGGTGGGATGATTGGATGAAGGTGGAGGGCAGGCTGCCATGGTAGTCAAAAGAGACTGCATAGCAGGGGCAATGAAGGTGGCTAAAGTAGGCGGTACCTGGGAAGAAACAGTAGACTGTGCCCCAGGTAGGGTGAAACCATAAATGGTTTGGGAAGAAGAGGGTTGCAATTGGTCATGGCTAGAGGAGGTTCTACCAGCCTCATAGAGAGAATTGGTGTACACCTGGGTAAATGGAGGAGAAAGTGGTCGGGAAGACACTACATTTGTCTCCAAAGGAGGACAATTGAGCATCTGGGAAGATGTTGGAGATGAATTCAGCTGAGCAGATACAGCATTAGCCTCAAAGATGGGGCTAGTGTAGACCTGAGTGAAACCAGCGAGTAGGGTTGATGCAATATCCTGCTAAAAAATAGAATCTTGCATAGGGGAATCTTGGATTGGCTCAAGGACATAGCCAATGCCATCTCTTAAGTGAGTTTGCACTTGGGCCATATCAATGTGGGTAATATGACAGAAATTGTCTTCCTCCATGGGCATGGCCATGCGGTAGATGGCAGAAGGACGTGAAAGACCTGCAGGCGAACCTGCCTAAAATTCACTAGGATTAGTGGCCATGTTAGTGGTGGGGATGTTCTGTGAATTATTCATTTGATTATTTAGATTTAACATTTTAGATTGATTCCTTGTAAAGACCATAAAGCAATAAATCTAAACAAATTTAGAAAAGAAGAATGCAAAACTTGAATGATAAATTTACACTAAATAAATTATCAAAAAACAGTCACAACCTAGGTTTCAACCAATGTGTCTTACCTGCGGTTAATTAATTATTTTTTGATCTTAATCTGTAGTAAATTTTAGGTGTCTGGTTTATGAGTTTTGCATGTGATCTAATCTTGAATTATTCAAAAAAATGGTAAAAACTATGGCTAGGAAAGGACAACGAGATTCTTACTAGTGATGAAATCCAGCAAGTTTGCTCGGGGGTGACCTATGGTGTCTAAGGCAGAAGTTTAATGGATGGAGATTAATTCCACCATCACTAAACTTCAAGCAATATCTGGTGATGAAATCCAGATATTACTATTTTAAATGCAATATGAAATGCAGTGAATTTTATTTTAAGTGTTTTAGTTGTCTAATGTATACATACAAAGCTATAAATCAAAAGTTCTAATTATCTAAGCAAGAGGCTACTGAAAACATGCCATTTCCTCTAAAGAAGTGGAGTACACCGTTTAAGACCCCCTGCCTACCAATGATATCAGATATCAAAGGAGCAACTGGAAGGTTCGTCCACTTCTCTCGCTCGGAATCACCCAATGGCAGGAGTACTATTGACATCCAATCAATAGTCCTACTTAGATAACTAAAACAGATAATTCGTAGCTATTCTAATATGCAGCTAGGTATGCAATTTTTTTTTTTTTTATGCAAGCAACAACCAATAATGCAATGCAAAAAAATGTAACTAAACAGAAACAGAATACAGCAGAAAAACCAAAAACGTAAAAAGTACAGTTTAACAGCGAAAAAAAAAATGCACTTACTCGGAAGCCTACGCTTTTTCTGTAAAACGCCTTCAAACGCCCAAGGGAGTCTACGCAGGCTGAAACGCACCTCTGTGTTTCGGATCGGACTTCCAGACGCCGCTCTGCGTCTGCTGCGTTTTCTGCAAACTCCTCAGAAACCCTAGTTCGCTGGAACAGGGAATTTCATGATTTTTGGAACTTGAAAGCCTACGCTTTTTCTGTAAAACTACCTTCAAATGCCCAAGGGAGTCTACGCAGGATGAAACGCACCTCTGCATTTCGAATCAGACTTCCAGATGCCACTCTGCGTCTCCTGCGTTTTCTACAAACTCCTCAGAAACCCTAGTTCGCTGGAACAGTGAATTTCATGATTTCTGGAACCTGCAAAATAAAATAGAAAACAGGAATAGATCAGTAAAGCAAGTATTAAAAACATGAAACCCTAGGGGGTCCCACCGTGATCGCCATTTGTATATTAAAGATACAACGCCAAACAGAAATAAAGAAATCACAATAAAGGAATGTAGAACAGTTGTACAAAATGAATGACTTTTATTAATCAATGGAGTTTAGAAACTCCTTTTAAGTACAACAGGGCCTGTAACCCTTTTCGTGATACAAAGTTACAATTTTTTGCTAGGGTTCTCCGAAACCCTAGCCGACACAATGTGGTGGCTTCTCCGAAGATGTATCCTTAACCTCAATAGAATGAGTGGGCTTCGTTGTATCCTTTGGCTCGGACCACTCCATCTTAAGCAGCTGCTATCAACAAATCAGATCTACCATTAGAATCCTGCACACATTAAAATTACCAAAGAGTTAGAAACTAATGATAGTGCTCCACTGTGTGAGCCCTCAGAAACAGTCTAAAACCCTAGATTTATGAAATGAAATAAAACGGAATGCAGAATTTAACAGCAGAGTAATACATAAAGAAAGATTACTTGCTTTAGACGAATCTATACCTTTTCTTGTTAATGCGGCAAGACCAGGCAGCACCTGGAAGTGATGTGGCTGTCAGATCGGCGATGGATGCGGCGAAGTTGGCGACGGATGGATGCGACGAAAGGGTTTAGTTCAGACTTAGGGCCGCAGAAGACTCAGAAGACTCAGGATTAACAACAATAGCAAACTCCAAACTTAGATAGGGAAGATAGGTAAGTTTAGCCGAAGAGATAGCGTTTGAGCCATCAAGGTGACTCAATTTATAATCTACTCTTAGGGCACACTTTAGGGTTTTAACGACACTTTGAACGTGTGGCTAAGATTAAAGTGGATCCAAGGGTAGAGGATAAATCTAGGTTGTGAAACGGATTAAGATGGATGGACGGATGAGATTAAATGAAGGATGGACGACTCAGATTAAATCACTTAAACTATATTTATATATATATATATTAAAATATTAAAATATATATATATATATATTAATTTAAATAAATTTGGGGATGAAAAATGGCGAGAAAGGTGAAATTGGGCCAAATAATGGTGGGAAAGTGTGGATTTGGGCCAAATAATGGCGGGAAGGATGGATGACTGACACATGGCTGACAGGAAGATATAGATGACTTACAAGTGGCTGGATTTTGGTGTCTACAACTACTAATATATGGGGAATAACTAAGCAAATATTTCTATTTGAGGAGGACTAGGTCATACATCATCCTTTATGAATTCTCAACCATTCCCTTTGAGTTGCTTACATGTGTACTCAACTACATTCTCAACTTAGAGTACATGCAAAAACTCGATTAGTGGAGTTGAAATATTTCAAGGGGTAAAATAAAACCACCTTCTACCCATTCAAGTAACAAATAATGAGCATTACTCCCAAGATATGTGGGTTCTACTTAGTGGCAAAGGCATTATTGGGGGAGATGGATCTTGAACATCTTAGAGATCATTGGTCCTATGAACCAAATGGAATTTTTGAATAGACCTGTAGTGATAAATCACTACACCTATGGAAAGCAGAAGTCCAAGCCGTGGACAGGCACATGAAAAAATATCCGATCAAAAATATCCAATCAATTGGAGGTTAGATTTCATGAACAAGGAAAGGTCTAAAGGTTGAAATTTCCTGATTCATCGATAAAATTCAAAGGCAAAAGTCTCAACAAAGGAACTAATGGCATAAAACCTCAAATATCTGAACACATAGTCCTAAGATATTAAGAAAAACATCCAAATAATATCACATCGACATCCCAAAGGTCAAATCAATAAAGTGTACATTATTCAAGAAATATTGTCCTTCCTACAAAATATATTTCATATCTATAGAAAATGACAACAACAACATGGAGCCACAATAGAAGCAACTCGAAGATCCACAACATTAAATTAAAGTAATCCTTTGAACCCATGTGATGGGAATCCCCAAAAAATAGGTAGATGGTAATTAAGGTGATAGTTTCTCTTTCCAGGGATATGATTAACTAATATTCATATCTTCAAATCTATAGAATCTAAAAGGGACAAGCAATCAGAAAATACATGACTCAATATCTAAAATGGCAGCCACTTAGAAATCTCTGCATGATTTTTAGAGGGAAAATACTCCCTTGTAAATCTATAAATAGGAGTATTATTAGCTTTGAAAAGGATTCGAAAGTTTACAATTATGTGTATTTGTAGGATTTTCTTTCGTCTTGTGGGTAATTTTGAACCCCCACTTCTGGCACAATCTTTATAAAAGTTTACCTTCATTATATATATACATGGGAGCATGTATCTATTTTTTGGCATTTTTTTACATACCCATTGTTGTGTATGTGTATGTATTTGTAATATTTTTCTTGAATATCATATTTTCTAAGTGTATGTATGTGTGAGGGGCCTACATCTATTTTCAAATTGAGTCACTTACTAGCTTGGCTCTCTTGCGGGATCCAGTTGTTCATATATACATATAACTGGTAGATTTTAATTGAACTTCACTATGCTGATGAGAGGAAATTTTCACCATTGGTACATAGCATTCATGCCTATTTTTGCAAGAAGATCTTAGCATATCTCTTGGCACATCATCCCATTTTTATTTTATTTGTTGAGTTTGTTTATTTTATCACACCCCTTTCCCTTTTTATATCACCTAAGATCTTAAAGATCACATCTGAACGAGGATATGGCCTTGTAAAATATCTTGGAGACCCTCAACTAAGTCAAACCCCATGCTCTCATTTGTGGCCTATTGTATCACTCTAACACAAGGTGTGATTATTATAGATAGCAATAGTTTAATGCCACACCCGATGAGACCCCAATGACACATCATTGGTCTTAGAATCACAACATGAAGTAGGGTTGAGACTTGGTGAGGGTTTTAGTCTATTTCTTGCTTACTAAAGCACCTCTTTTCTCACCTAGCAACTCCACTCTAGAAAAAACACTAGAAGAAACCATTGTTGAAGATACCAAATTGAGATTGAGGTGAAGACCTTTGTTTACCTACTTTGAATAAGTAAAAATCCACATTCATATTGTGACTTCATAACAATATAAAGGACCCAAAATATTTGAGCATAGACACCCTATCATCAAAATCATCCCCTATATAGAATGACAAAAGCCCATTGAAATCTCCAATAGTTATTTAAGGAAATATCCTATAATCATTTTTGGGCATATTACCAGAATACATTGGTGAAGGATGGTCAACCCCATTAGAGAACCTATAAGAAATGGTCTTCATCTATCAAATACACCATGCCATAGAATAATATATTACCCTCAGATTATTCATGGTCTCACTAAAATATGAGACCTGAAAAAGGTATGACTCCCTACCTTTTCACTCTATTATAATTTGGGACCAACTAGCTACCTTCCTAATGGGAGGGTGTAAAAAAATATAGAAGAAATAAAATTCAAGATTAGTGGGGGAGGGTATCTGATGGTGATCCACAAATAACTCACAACAGATTCTTAAATCTCATTCATTACAGTTGGAATTGATTTACAATAATGGCAGCAGTCTGCCATTTAAAACTCCTTCACTCTGAAAGATAGTTATTTTCTTTCCTCTTACAACATCTTCCGCCCAGGAAGAATAACAATCTAAACTGGTCCAAAATCGCCCTCTTGCCTTCACGTCTGTGACTATGGCTCAGCAGTTCTCCGACCCTTGTGCATGCCTTCGCTCACCCTTTTAAAATCTCTGGCATGACTCTTCGTTTCCCTTGTCTGACCCTTCATTTCATTTCTCGTGCCTCTTCGTTGTCTTCGCCTTCGAACGCCTTTCTTTTCGATCCTTGATCCTCGTCTGCTTTCACTGCACCTCGGTGCCACGTGCTTTCAATGTTGCCACTGTAGGCTCTGTCCACCTGTCAACCATTGATGATGTTCGGTATGCCACCGCTCGGTAGATTCCTCTGTAACGGCCCTTGTAACCGCCTGCGCTTTCTTTTCTTTCGTTGGTCGTGAAAATGTGACATGTCGCGATATCGTGACATTTTTGGCTTCCCTGTCTTCCAGCCTTCTTCGAGTCACGAAAATGTGACATGTCGTGATATCGCGACACTTTCGGCTTCCCTGTCTTCCAGCCTCCTTCGAGTCGCGAAAATGCGACATGTCACGATATCGCGACACTTTCGGCTTCCCTGCCTTCCTGCCTTCTTCGAGTCGCGAAAATGCGACATGTCGCGATATCGCGACACTTTCGGCTTCCCTGCCTTCCTGCCTTCTTCGAGTCGCAAAAATGCGACATGTCGCGATATCGCGACACCTTTTGGCTTCACTGTCTTCCTACCCTCTTCGAGTCGCGAAAATGCGACATGTCACGATATCGTGACACCTTTTCTTCCTTGCGCCTTCTCTCGCCCTTGGGTCGCAAAAATGTGACATGTCGCGATATCGCGACACTTTCTCTCCCTTGCGCTTTCTCTTGTCCTTGGGTCGCAAAAATGCGACATGTCGCGATATCGCGACATCTTTCCCTTCCGGGTCTTCTTTCTCCTTTTCGATCATGAAATCGCGACATGTCGCGATATCGCGACATCTTTCCTTTCTGCCTTCTCCTCACCTCTAGGGTCGCGAAATCATGACATGTCACGAAATCATGATAGTTTCCTTCCTTGCTTCCTTTCTGCGTCTTTGGTCGTGAAATCGTGACATGTCACGAAATCGTGACATTTTCCTTCCTTGCTTCCTTTCTGCTTCTTCGGTCGTGAAATCGTGACATGTCGCGAAATCGTGACATTTTCCTTCCTTGCCTCCTTTTTGCTTCTTCGGTCGCGATTTCACGACATGTCGCGAAATCGCGACATTTTCCTTCCTTGCCTCCTTTCTGCTTCTTCGGTCGTGATTTCATGACATGTCGCGAAATCGTGACATTTTCTCCTCTGCGCCTTTCCTGTCTTCCTTCGGTCGCAATTTCATGACATGTCACGAAATCGTGACATTTTTGCTCCATGCCTCCTCTCACCTTCTTGAGTCATGAAAACGCGACATGTCGCGATATCGCGACACTTTTCTCTGTCGCGATATCGCGACATCAAGGCAAACACTTAGAAATTTTTTGTCGATGCAAGATTGCTCTGCTGCCACCGGATGCTCCTACATCAGACACCCGGGGTGGATTGAGAAGTGTCCTTTACTTTTGTACTATTGGAGGAAGACCCAGGTAGTCGACCTCTATTTTGGACAACCAAGTTGCATCTTCAATAGGTCTGCCCTTCCATTTGACCAGATATTCAGAATACTGCCAGTTCCTGGTACTTCTGCCTGCTCGAGTGTCTAGTATTTCCTCGATCTCGTCTGCTGCTGAAGTAGATGTTGGAATACTCCATAATTCTGTACTTGGTGTCCCGCTACTGCCTCCTTCATGATACTCTACCAAATCTGCAATGTTAAAAATAGGTGATATGTTAAGGCCACTTGGCAATTCCACTTCATACGCATTGCCTGAATCCCATTTTCCCATAATTTGGCATGGTCCAAACTTCTTCATCTTCAGCTTGTTATAGGTTTTAGCAAGAAACCTCTCTTTTCTCAAATGAACCATGACTTCATCACCCACTACGAATTCCTTAAACCGTCGCTTCTGGTCTGCCTTTGTCTTATATTGGTTGTTCATGTTAGTAATGTGCTTCTTCACTTCTTCATGCACACTCTTCAGATGCTCTGCAAAGTCCTCAACCTCGACACTGCACCTTTCCCTTGTATCCATCTTCCTCAACTCAGAAGCACTCCTTGGACTGCTCCCATATATTATCTGGAATGGAGATTTGTTAGTACTCCTGTTGACAGAATTGTTGTATGCAAATTCTGCCTGTGGCAAAACCAAATCCCATCCCGTGGGCTTATCTCCTATCAAGCATCTCAATAGATTTCCCAGACTCCTATTCACCACCTCCGTTTGGCCATCAGTCTGTGGGTGGTATGCAGAACTGAATTTCAAATCTGTCCTCAATTTCTTCCACAAAGTCCTCCAAAAATGCCCAACAAACTTGGTATCTCTGTCAAAAATGATACTCTTTGGTAGACCATGAAGTCGTACCACCTCTTTGAAAAATAAACCTGCAATGTGAACTGCATCACTAGTTTTCTGGCAGGGGATAAAATGTGCCATCTTCGAAAACCTGTCAACCACCACAAATATGGAATCATTTCCCCGCTGCGTCCTTGGTAGACCAAGAATGAAATCCATACTGACGTCCTCCCATGGTCTCTCTGGTACAGGTAATGGCTGATATAATCCAGTGTTCTAGCTCACACCTTTCGCCATCTGGCATACTCCATAGCTTTGTACAAACCTCTTCACATCTTGTTGTAGTTGCGGCCAATAGTAGTTCTCACTAACCAGGGCAATGGTCTTGTCCCGACCAAAATGTCCAGCCAGCCCTCCACTGTGTTTCTCCTTGACTAGATTTTCCCTCATTGAACTCCTTGGAATGCATAATTGACTTCCTCTAAACAACATTCCATCTTGGATCAGAAAATCCAACCACTTGGTCCTGTCCAAAGTGACAAGTGCCAAGCAAGCCTTCCAGAGCTTCGCAAAATCAGGATCTTCAGGGTACAAACCCTTCAGTTCATCAAATCCTACCACTTCCACCTTCATTTCTGTCAACAAACACTGCCTTCTACTTAAGGCATCTGCAACTCTGTTTGATTTTCCACTCCTGTGCTTCAACACAAAGGTATAACTCTGTAGGAACTCAACCCATTTCAGGTGCCTCTAATTTAGTTTCCCTTGGCTATTGATATATTGCAAGGCTTGATGATCAGTATATAGAACAAACTCTTTTGGCAACAAGTAATGCCGCCACTTCTTTAGAGCCTGAACTATAGCATAAAACTCTTGATCATAAACTGAATACTTCTTCCTAGCATCATTGAGTTTCTCACTAAAGTAAGCAACAGGTTTACCTTCTTGACTCAAAACAACTCCTATGGCACTACCACTAGCATCACAATCTACCTGGAATACCTTATTAAAATCTGGAAGTGCCAAAATAGGTTGCTCTGTAACCTTCTTCTTCATCATACCAAAACTCCTATCTCGCTCCTAAGGTCCACTTGAATTCTTTCTTATCCCCTCTCATTGTTTCTGTAAGGGGTGCACAAATACTACTAAAATTTCTAATGAATTTCCTGTAAAAACTTGCTAGACCATGGAATGATCTTACCTCAGTCATGCTTCTCGGAGTAGGCCATTCAATGATAGCTCTCACTTTTTTGGGTCCATTTTTAGACCTTCGACTGAGATGACAAATCCCAGGTACACTAACTCTTTCTTCACGAAATTACACTTCTTCAGATTTATTAACAACTGCTCCTCCCGCAACTTCTCAAAAACCCTTCTGACCTGCATCAGATGCTCTTCCAGGGTTTTGCTAAATATTAAAATATCATCCAAATAGACAATGATGAATTTGCCTAAAAATTCTTTCAATACCTCATTCATCAACCGCATGAATGTGCTTGGTGCATTGGTTAGCCCAAATGGCATGACCAACCATTCATACAAACCTTCTCTCGGTCTTGAAGGTTGTCTTCCATTCATCTCCTTCTCTCGACATGAATCCGATGATAACCACTCTTCAGATCAATCTTTGTGAAGTACTTGGCTCCACTCAAACAGTCCATAATGTCATCCATCCTTGGCAATGGAAATTTGTACTTTATGGTGATCTTGTTAATGGCTCGAGATTCTGTACACATTCTCCATTCTCCATCTTTCTTTGGTGCTAGTACTGCAGGTACTGCACATGGACTCAAGCTCTCTCGAATTAGACCCTTTTTTAGCAACTCTTGGACTTGCCTGTTCAGTTCTTCAGTTTCTATAGGAGTCATTCTATGTGCTGCCTTATTAGGTAAACTAGATCCTAGTACCAAATCTATATGGTGACTGATCTTCCTCACTGGTGGTAAACCTTCAGGCACATTATCAGATACAATGTCTGGAAATTCTTCTAACAGTCCTAAGACTTCTACAGGGGTATCCTTGCATTCTTCCTTCCTAACTCTAGGAATTAATGCATAGCACATATGCTCATGCTTTAAACTATCCAAAAATCTTCCCCCTTCAACTAAATAGATTCTAGCGCTGCTACATACCTTTTCACCTGCCTCCTGCAAGGGCTTCAGCTTATGGCGCACTCCATTCTTTGTCACTGAGTAAGTGTTGGCGCGACCATCATGCACTGCACACCGATCAAACTCCCATGGCCTTCCCAACAACAAATGGCAAGCATCCATAGGCAGGATGTCACACAGGACCTCATCACAATACTTCCCAATATTAAATTTCATCGAGCATTGCTCACTGACCAAGGCCCTATGGTCCTTCTATAACCACGCAATCCGATATGGATGCGGGTGTACCCTTCTCTTTAACTGTAACTTGGTAACCATTTCTTCTGAGACCAAGTTATCAGTACTACCATTATCTATAATAATGTTACAGACCTTACCCGAACTTTTGCACCTTGTGCAGAACAGGCTCCTTCTCTGGTCTGATCCTTTCTCCTCATTCAACAGGGTCCTCCTTGTAACCATAACTTCTCCTCCCTCTGCCTCCTCAGAATGTTTTGATTCAACACCTTCATCGGCTACAGCAGCTCTGGCAGGACCCTTAGGTCTCTCATTTGTCCCTTCTCGGTGTTGTGGACACTTGTATGCTCGATGTCCTTCTTCGCCACAGTGGAAATAGGTTCCACGAAATCCTCCCCTTCCAAATCCATGTCCAGATCTACCTCTCCCCCTTGGGTAACCATTGTTCTGATTACGGGGTTGGTAGGTGTTCCTATCTTCCTGATCCTGGGTATTACTGGTTTCACCAGCCTTCTTCTCGATCCTTATATCTTTCTCCACTGGTCCTTCCACCAGTTCTTCCCCCATGACCTCTTCCTCTTTGCTTTCCCTCAAACCGTCTGTTCAGCTTCTCTTCGACTTTGAGGGAAAACTGGTAAGCATCCTCAATGGTGCTCATCCTAACCAGAATCAACTCTTCTTGAATACTGGTTCTCAACCCATTGATGTAACGGGCCACCTTCTCCCTGTTAGCCTCTACATGGCCAGTTCTGATTGAGATCAGGTAGAACTCCTCTGTATATTCTTTGACAGATCTGTTTGACTGTCTCAAACTCTGCATTCTTCTCAATAGGTCCAATTCGTAATCTACAAGAATAAACTGTCTCTTCAACTTCTCTACCATTCGATCCCATCTGGTTATCTTTTCCTTTCCTCCTCTATTTCTTTCTAGCTGCACTTCTTTCCACCATATGCAAGCATGGCCTTTCAACTTTGTTTTTGCAAACTTGATCCGATCTGGATCTACAACCTCCTCATACTCAAAATATTCCTCCATATCATTGATCCAGTCAATTAACTCCTCTGAATTGAGACTCCCAAAATACGTGGAGACCTCAAACTTTGCCTTCTTCCCGATCCGAGATATGGCCTTAATTAATCTGGCTTCTACAGGATCCGTTGCTTCTTCTTCAACCGATGGATCATCAACCTCCCAAGCTTCCTCTTCACTATGGTCTTCTCTCCTTGGTTCAACCCCTCTTCGCAATTCCTCTTGCAGGGCTTGCACTTGCCTCTACAAAGCTCTGAAATCTTCTTCAGGTACCACATTCCTCCCACCACCACGGTTTCTTCGTGGAGGCATTCTTCCTCACTCTCTTCTCACAATCCTTCCATAGATCCTGGTGCAAACTGCCTCACTTTCGGTGATCTTCTCACACACTCAAGAACTCCCGCTCTGATACCACTTGATGGTGATCCACAAATAACTCACAACATATTCTTAAATCTCATTCATTATAGTTGGAATTGATTTACAATAATGGCAGTAGTCTGCCATTTAAAACTCCTTCACTCTGAAAGATAGTTATTTTCTTTCCTCTTACAGCATCTTCCGCCCAGGAAGAATAACAGTCTAAACTGGTCCAAAATCGCCCTCTTGCCTTCACGTCTGCAACTATGGCTCAGCAGTTCTCCGACCCTTGTGCATGCCTTCGCTCGCCCTTTTAAAATCTCTGGCATGACTCTTCGTTTCCCTTGTCTGACCCTTCGTTTCATTTCCCGTGCCTCTTCGTTGTCTTCGCCTTCGAACGCCTTTCTTTTCGTTCCTCGATCCTCGTCTGCTTTCACTGCACCTCGGTGCCACGTGCTTTCAATGTTGCCACTGTAGGCTCTGTCCACCTATCAACCATTGATGACATTCGGTATGCCACCGCTCGGTAGATTCCTCTGTAACGGCCCTTGTAACCGCCTGCGCTTTCTTTTCTTTCGTTGGTCGCAAAAATGCGACATGTCGCGATATCATGACATTTTTGGCTTCCCTGTCTTCCAGCCTTCTTCGAGTCACAAAAATGCGACATGTCACGATATCGCGACACTTTCGGCTTCCCTGTCTTCCAGCCTCCTTCGAGTCATGAAAATGCGACATGTCGCGATATCGCGACACTTTCGGCTTCCCTGCCTTCCTGCCTTCTTCGAGTCGCGAAAATGTGACATGTCGCGATATCGTGACACTTTCGGCTTCCCTGCCTTCCTGCCCTCTTCGAGTCATGAAAATGCGACATGTCACGATATCGCGACACTTTCGGCTTCACTGCCTTCCTGCCCTCTTCGAGTCACGAAAATGCGACATGTCACGATATCGTGACACCTTTTCTTCCTTGCGCCTTCTCTCGCCCTTGGGTCACAAAAATGTGACATGTCACGATATCACGACACTTTCTCTCCCTTGCGCTTTCTCTTGTCCTTGGGTCGCGAAAATGCGACATGTCGCGATATCGCGACATCTTTCCCTTTTGGGTCTTCTTTCTCCTTTCCGGTCGTGAAATCGTGACATGTCGCGATATCGTGACATCTTTCCTTTCTGCCTTCTCCTCGCCTCTAGGGTCGCGAAATCGTGATAGTTTCCTTCCTTGCTTCCTTTCTACGTCTTTGGTCATGAAATCGTGACATTTTCCTTCCTTGCTTCCTTTCTGCTTCTTCGATCGTGAAATCGTGACATTTTCCTTCCTTGCCTCCTTTCTGCTTCTTCGGTCGTGAAATCGCGACATGTCGCGAAATCGCGACATTTTCCTTCCTTGCCTCCTTTCTGCTTCTTCGATCGTGATTTCGCGACATGTCATGAAATCGTGACATTTTCTCCTCTGTGCCTTTCCTGTCTTCCTTCGGTCATGATTTCGTGACATGTCGAAATCATGACATTTTTGCTCCATGCCTCCTCTCACCTTCTTGAGTCGCGAAAACGTGACATGTCGCGATATCGCGACACTTTTCTCTGTCGCGATATCGCGACATCAAGGCAAACACTTAGAAAAATTTTTGTCGATGCAAGATTGCTCTGCTGCCACCGGATGCTCCTGCATCAGTATCACATCCTCAATCAAACCCAACTGAGAGTCCTGATACCCACACCCTCACAGCTAGAATTGGTAAGCATTGTCTACCAAGCCCCTCCCACACAAGATAATAATATGGAGACACCTTTTTCTTATTATTTATATCTTGATTCTCATAGTGCATAGCTTATTTCTAGAGGAAATTCATAGCTATCCATACATATCTCAGGACTAATAGGTATGGCATCAGGTAAATTGGTCAAATTGGTGACTAGTAAACCAGATGATTGGTTGGAAGTCATGATAATATCTAACAACTAGGCAAAAAATAAATAAAATTAACACATGGCTAAAGACCTTATGAGATGCTGAAATGAAGTAATGGGATGACAAGGAAATGGTGATGAACTATCTATAATAAGATCCAATGAAATTCCTTGCATGAGCCAAGGAACACATCCATCACCAAGGCAAACTACCTGGGAATACTAGAAAGTAGCAACTCACATGTTTAAAATAATAAACATGCGGGGAAGGAAAATTTGGGATCAATATGGTCTAGAAACTATAGATTTCAATGAAATAAATATATGAAATGTCATTGGCGCAAAGAACATGCCAAAAATTTGTATTATAAATAAGTGGTTATGATAAATAAGGTTGGTAAAGCTATAGTAGCATATAATATAGGAAGGTGGATCTAAATATTAGTAAGTGTAGCAAGATGCTGCAAAAGGGGCTACATAAACCATAGGAGTTATGATTTGTCAAGAAAATAGAATCAAAGAAGAGAAATTTAAACTCTTGCACTAAAAGCTTACGCTCAAAAAAAATGAAGGTATACAAGACTCCATGCATGTACAAGGTTCTCAAAAATCGAATCTAACCAACCAATTAAATCTCTAACCATCTGCAAAATTTCAAATTTATGGCTTATCCACTAGAAACTTCCACTTTCAAGGGAAATTTTCTTTACTCTATGCCCAATGGACCAAGGCACCAATTTTTGGGTTCCTTGTCTTTACCAAGCTAAAGATCCCCTGAGAGCCACCAAAACTATAGTAATAAATAACTACACCTTTTGAAAGTGAAATTCTAAGTCATGGATAGGCACATGAAGAAAGGTCTGATAAAAAATGCTTGATTGATTGGAGGCCAAATTTCATGAGCAAGGAGAGGTCTGAAGGTTAAAAAATTATTAAGTCATGGATAAAAGGTGAAGGAAAAAAGTCCTGACAAAGGAACTAATGGTAGAAAATCTTGAATATTTGAACACATAACCCCGAGAGATGAAGAAAAACTCTCAAAGAATATGGCATCAATGTTCCAAATTTCAAATCAATAAAGTGCACATTCTTTGAGGAAGATTGTCCTTCCTATAAAATATATTTTATATCTTTAGGAAAGGACAACAACATGGAGCCATAATAGAAGTAGCTCAAAGATCCAAAACATTAAATTAAAGCAATCTTCTGCACCTAGGTGATGGGAATCTCCAAAAAATGGGTAGATGGCATTAATATGATAGTTGCTCATCCAAGGTTCAGGATCAACTAATATTCATATCTTCAATCCAAAAGTTACAAGCATTCAGACGAGACATGACTCAATATCTAAAATAGTAACCACCTAGGAACCTTTGCATGAGTTTTGGAGGGAAAATATTCCCTTTTAAATCTATAAATTGGAGTAGTGTTAGCTTTTTAAAGGATCAACAAGTTTATAATTCTATGCATTTGTAGGCTTTACTTTCATTTATCTCTATAAAAATAGTCATGGTTTCGAAGTAGCTTGTGGACAATTTCAAACCCTTGCTTCTAGCACAATATTTGTAAAAGTCTACTTGCATTATATATATGCATGGGAGCCTATGTCTATTTTTTGCCTTTTTCTATAGACACATTGTTGTGTATGTGTATGTGTTTATAATATGTTTCTTGAATATCAAATTTGTTAAGTGTGTGTGTGTGTGTGTGAGGGTTCTGCGTTTATTTTTTGATTGATTTACTTACTAGTTTGGCTCTCCTATAGGACATACCTGATCATATATACTTTTAACTAGTAGATTTTAATTGCACTTCACTATGTCAAGGAGAGGAAGTGTTCACCACTGGAACATAATGTTCAAGACTATTTTTATAGGAAGATTTTAGCAAATCTCTTGACACATTGCCCCATTTTCCTTTTATTTGTTAATTTTATTTATTTTCTTGAAACCCTTTCCCTTTATAGAGAAAATAGCACCTTGAATATCACATCTTAATAAGAAATCAATCTTTCAAAAACTCTCGAATGCCCCTATAGGTAGCAAATCCACCTCCCAAAAGAAGAAGAAATGATTATTGGATTTGCACAATTTTGCTCAGTTTTGTCAATTTTGATTAAAATGTACAAGTGGTCAAAATGTACAAGTAGGTGTAAATGTACAAGGTTTGCAAATGTACAACTTGAAATGTCAATGAAATTAGGTGAAATGTGCATTTGGGATGAATTTGATAAAAATCAAATTAGACTTAGTAAAACCTTGTAATTAATTGTTTTGAGATAATTTGGGATGGCAGTTGTAAGTAATGCGATGTCTCAGGAACCACTTTGGAATGGCCTGGGCATGCATTATATAGCCCCCCATTCAATTTTTATGGTGGTTCATTGATAGTTCTTGGTTGTTCATGGTAGGAGTTCGATGTTGTTGAATGTATTCATTGTTGATGTCCATTGTTGAGTCCATTGATGCTATGGCTATTGTGATCAGTAATGATGGATGTATTGTACAAGAATATCTATAATGTGAATATATCAACAAAACCTCTTTGATTCCAGGTTGTTGTGAATTCCATTGTGCTATTATTGCATGTTGCAGGTTAGGTGTTGAATGACTAAATTGCTATGTTAGATTGATGGAATTACAATGGAAATGGCTTTTGATGTTCCTACGACCCTGATGTGAGAGTGAGGAATGATTGCATGATGAATTATGGCTGTACAGAGATGTCATATGTCAGTTGTATGATTTTTGGAAATATTGGTGATGATAATAATTCAATGCTATTGAATTAGGGTTTGCATGTTGGAAGGAAAGTTAACAATTGCAATAGGAAATCATCCCAAAACTTGTCCTGAAGAGATTTGTGGTGTAAATTTCCAAATAAGTGAATGAAGTATTCAGCAAGGGTTTATGCAAATCGTACAACCTGAACCCCAGATCGTACAAATGATCGTTTTCCTAATTTAGAAGTAAACTTGCATGATAAAACTTGCCATTTATGGAAATTTTGGTGTTTTGGAGAAATCGATTACAAAACTGATCGATTTGGGTTGCAAAACCAATTCCAATGAATTGACTAAGTGGAAAATCATACAAGTTATAGTTTTGTATGATTTGTATCATACAATTGTATGATTTGGTGATCGTACAAGTTTTGCAAGATTGACAAGTCGTACAAAGCAAACCGTACACCTTATACGATTTGGGTAAGATTGTTACAAAGTTTGGAAATCATTTCCACACCTTCTAAATCACCTCCCCCTCTAGGAATACTACACCCTTGTGCTACATTTGGCATCATTGCCTTATCAAACTTTGGCATTTTTGTTAAAAATGGGTCAAAATTGTTGTAGTTGAGAAGATCCTACAAAGTGACAAATTGTGAGTAGTACTAAATTGGAGGTGAATGATAGACACAAGTGTGCAAAGGTGTAGGAGATAAGATCAAGGAGAAGATATCCTAGTTAGGAGGAGCACAATAATTGCTCAAAGAGTGAATGTGAATAGTTTTGAACATAATACACATGAACCAGTGATAGAACAAGTATGGACATCTGACGAAGGAGATATTGAGAGGTTGGATACATTATTGATCAAAATAGAAGAAGAGGAGCAAGAAGCACCTAGAGTCGAGGAGAACATTGGTGTAAGTGAAGATGTTAATGAGGAAACTATGTGAGGTCGAGATGAGTGGATGGTGACACCTGAGAAAGTGGTAGATAGGTTGCAAAGGAGTGTGGTGGATGGGAGTCAGGCACTAGAGCAACAACATACAAGGTCTCATGAGGAAAGACCAAGGTCACAACCTACACACTAGCAAAGGAGATCATGGAGTGAAGATGCATAGGAGATTGGTAGATGACTATTTGGTGAGTATAAGATACCTCAAGTAGACACTTTCGATGAGGACCAACATAGTGAGTCACCTACAAGGAGGAATCAGTCAAGGATTCCAAGAGATACTTCATCAAGTGAAGAGGAAGGACCACCAATAATGGCTAACTTAGTCAATCGAGCAAGGAAGCAAAGATGTCCACCCTTTATGGGTGAAGGAAAGGAAGACCCGACAAGACACATCGGGACATGCATAACCATTTGGAAAGCAAATGGTGTGGACCAACCAGATGAATGGTTGTGACTATTTCCTACTACGTTACGAGGACTCACCATAGATTGGTATTTGAAATGAGAAAATACACCAAATTTTTAGGCCTAGAACACAATGAAGGATGAATTCATCGAGGAGTTTTATCATTTGAAGGATTATGGAGATATTGTAACTAAAACTTGTACCACTAAGCAAAGAGTTGATGAAGATGTAAAGTCATATAATCATCGACTAAAGCAGTTGGTGGACAAGATGCAAATGCCTCTAGCAGATGTATTGGTGAAAAGATGGTTTGTAGATGGGTTGCTACCCAGATATAAGAAGAAGATGAAGGTAGTTCCATCTTCCACATATGAAGAAGCTTTGGAGAATGCAAAGAATTTTGAAAGTGAGGTGAAACAAACAATCATAGGAATGATATCACATTCTAAGCACGATGATTCAGATAGTGATAAAGATGATACAATACAATAGATAGTACAATCATTCCAAAAGGAATTTGATAAGATAATAAAAGAGGTGAAAGGTAAATTTAAGCAAGATAGGAAGGATATTTGGTGTACAGAATGTAAGTCTGAAGGCCACACGAACGTGACTTGTCCTCGGAATGACTATTGTCACATTTACAATGTACTTGGACATGAAGTGGTACAATGTCTATTTAATGCAAAGGTGCATCCATAGGTTCTCTCAATCCAAGAGTAGGAGGAGAAACCAAAACCTCAAGGGAGTGGCCAACAGGCTACCAGTGGTGGTTATAGGAATAACCGAAGAGGGGGAAGACAATACCAAGGCAACTAGTAGGGAGGATAGAGCCACTTGTAGTATGATTCGGAAGGAAGACCAATCATACAATGCTACAATTTCTAAGAGTGGGGGCATTTTATGAAGAATTTTCCTTCACCCTAAAAATAAGAAACACAATAGACCAATGCTACACACATGTGTAGATGGTGTGGTCCAGGGAACCACAAAGAAATAAATTGTCCAAAGCAAGCGAGTTCTAGTAACTTGTAGAATGTGAAATTTTTGGACATTGAGGTACCTCCAGTTAGAGAGGAAACCAAAGAAGTCCTAGTCATGATAAGGAATCAAGCTAAGAAAGACAAGTATCCTAAACCTGCCAAAGAAAAGAAGTGATGGCAAGTGGTGAAAAGGGTACTTGAGGAAGAAGCACAAAAAGCAAAGTAATTGAGACTAGCAAGAGAAAAAGAGTTAAAGAAACCATGTGCATTAGAAGACAAAGTAGTTGTGCAAAATCTGGTAGCACAAGTCTTGAATACAACTATCGAGATTAAGGTGGCTAGTTTGTTAGAAGCCATCCCATCATTACATAAAGCGATGGTGGAAGACATACAACCTCATAAGGTGATGGAAGTCCAGAGCCAATCAATCAAGGAAGCAGAACAAAAGGACTATTTTATGGATCCAACCATATTGATGATTGATGTTGGGAAGAAACCCACATTAGTCCATATGGAGATCTTGGGGCACAAGTTGACACAAGTCATTGTGGATGGAGGATCCAATGTTAATGTGTTACCCGAGAAGACTTGGCAAGAGATTGGTACTCCATCATTATGGGCACCTAGATTCTGATTGTATGGTGTTGACCAGTATAGTATTGAGACAAAGGGTGTCTTGATAGCACAACAAGTTATAATAGCTGACCAAGAATTCATCTTGGATTTCATTGTGATTACCATGCAAAAGTTGACATATGATGCTTTGTTAGGAAGAGGATGGCTACAAATAGCCAAAGTTAATCACAATTAGGGAAAGGACCAGATCACCTTCAAGAAAGGACAACACAAATACATGATCAACTTGAATAACCAGAGGATCAGTGAGGATGTGGCCACGACCGATGAGTTAGACAATTCTTCTGGTGAAGAGGATTATGAGCCTAATGAAGAAGGGATGTTGTACCTAGATGATTATAGTGAAGATGAAGCTCGATCTGATAGTGGACTCCTTCATTGTAAGATGGAGGAGTACGAGGTTTTTCAGCCCACATACCTCTGTATTAATATAGAGGAGACCACGAAAAACAAGATGAGATGAAGGTCAGCTCTAAACCAAAGAAAGAAGAAGAGGAAAAATGGACATTCCCTAAAAATTTTGCAGAATATACTATGGGAGATGCTGAAATCGATGCAAGACCAATGCATCCAATGAATGTGGAAAATGTGGTAATAGATCCTGGGAACATTAAGTATGAAGGACCTTGGATAGTGGATGTAAATCTAGGAATAGAGGAAGAACCTAGAATGATCCACTATGGTGATGATTGGGACCCAGTATTGAAAGCAATAACTTTCAAGATATTCTTGGAGTACAAGGATGTCTTTGCTTGGATGTATAAGGACCTAAAAGGTATACCACCAGAGTTATGTGTCCACAAGATCATGCTAATGCCTGGGGCACAACCAGTGAGAAGAAGACCTTATAGGATGAACCCCAAGTATGTTACATTGGTGAATGCAAAAATAGAAAAGATGCTAGATGCAGGCATCATTTTTAGAGTCACTACTAGTGACTAGGTTTCCCCTATTATGGTCACCCTAAAGAAGGAAGTGGATAAGATCCGAATATGCATGGATTTTAGGAGTTTGAACGTAGTGACGATCAAATATCCCTTCCCAATTCCTTTCACAAACTCCATTCTAGAAGAGGTCGTAGGACATGAAATTTATTCATTCCTGGATGGGTTTTCTAGGTACAATCAGATAAGTATAGCCAAGGAAGATAAGTTGAAGACCACATTTATTATGGAAAATGGCATCTATGCATACAATCGAATGCCATTTGGGCTATGTAACACCCCAACCACATTTTAACGCATTATTTTGTACATCTTTGATCAATTGGCAATAAGGAACTTCAAGGTATTTTTGGATGATTGGTCCATTTATGGTAAGATCAAGGACCATCTACCTAGTCTCAGTGAATGTATGAGTAGGTGTAGGAATGCACAAATCTCCCTAAATCTAGGAAAATATTTTCTGATGGTACCTTATGGGAAACTTTTAGGACATATAGTGTGTAGTGAAGGGTTGAAGACTGATCCTAATAAAATTCATGTTATATTACACATGGAGGAGCCATATGATGTGAGCTCATTAAAAACCTTCCTTGGATCCATGAGATACTATCGAAGGTTCATCAAGAACTATGCACATGTGTCCTACCCATTAGATTCTTTGACTAAGAAGAATATTCCTTTTAGATGGATGGAGGAGCACCAAGGAGCTTTTGAAGAATTGAAAGCTAAACTTGTCAATAGTCCCATTTTGGTGTTCCCTAATTGGGATAAGGAATTCCATGTCCATATTGATACCTCAAACTTTATGATTGGATGTGCATTAGCTCAAGAAGGATAGTTTAGGCTAGATCAACCTATATTTTTTGCAAGTCACCTATTATCATGAGTAGAGAGGAATTATAGTACAATAGAGTGAGAAGCTTTAGGGATGGTATATGTTATACAAAAATTTAGGTATTACCTATTGGTAAACCCTTTTGCTTTCTACATAGATCATCAAGCTTTGTTGTACCTGATAAATAAGCTAGTCATACAAGGATGGGTCAGTAGGTGGCTCATCACTTTACAAGAATTCGTATTTTGAGTAGTAGTTCAACCTGGTAAGAAGCATGTGATTGTAGACCAGTTATCTCGAATACGATCAGGAGAGCCTACAGGGACAAGGATTCCAGATGAATTCCCTAATGCATAGTTATTTGCAATTAATGTTGTTCCATCTTGGTACAAGTTGATTGGTCAATACTTATCCATAGGTGAGTTGCCACAAGAGCTAATGGTAATAGAAAAGAAGAAGGTAATCATGAAGTTAGCACCTTTTTAGTTGATAGTTGGATTGTTGTACAAAATGGGTGTTGATGGTATCCTACGAAGATGTGTGATGGATGAGGAAGTTAAAGTGACATTGAGAGAAGCTCATGAAGGTTTGGTAGGAGGACACATGGGGCCAGATGCCACTACTCGAAAAGTACTATTAGCAGGATTATGGTGGCCCATATTGTACAATGATGCAAAAGAATATGTACGAGCATGTGATACTTGCAAAAGAGCAAGGAAACCAGTACGATGAGACTTTATGCCCTTGCATCCATCGCAACCCTAGGAGTTATTTGAAATATGGGGGTTGGACTTTGTTGGACCATTAAAAACTACCCATAGGTAGAAATGTCGATACATCATGGTAGCTACTGAATACCTAACAAAATGGGTCAAAGCAAGAGCGCTACCAGATAACACGACAAAGAGTACAACTCGATTCTTGTATGAACAAGTGATTACAAGATTTGGTATTCCACTACAAATAACAAGTGATCGGGGAGGACACTTTGTGAACGAGATTATCAAAAAGTTGATGATTGATTTTAGGATTTTGCATTCTTTGTCTAGTTCGTATTACCCTAGAGCCAATGGGTAGGTGGAGGCAACTAACAAAGTCCTAGTGTCAACCTTGTACAAAACCTATGGGATAGAAGGAGCATATTGGGAGGAAAGGTTACCATCTATTCTTTGGGCATACCAGACCACCTTTAAACCAATAATAGACCATACACCATTTCAGTTAATGTATGGTCAGGAGGCAATAGTGCCAATGGAGTTCTTGGTACCAAGTTTGTGGGTAGTTGTGGAGCATCGCTTAGGTGACCAAGAAAGTCTAGAGGAAATACTAGTGGCACTAATCAAGTTGGATGAGAGAAGAGTCATGGCATAGTGGGCGATCGAAGTGGCCCAGAAGAGAAGGAAGTTGTGGCATGATAAGCACCTTCAAAAATTAGAACTTAAGCAAGGTGATTTAGTTCTAAAATTTAATGGGAAACGAGAAATCAAGCCAGGGAAGTTGAAGACTTTGTGGCTTGGTCCCTTTCGAGTTGTGGAAGTGATGGATAATGGGGTAGTCAAACTACAAAATTTGAATGGAACCAAGGTGCCCGACACTGTGAATGGCTCAAAGTTGAAGCCTTATAAAGTGTAGTGTCTATTTATTTCTTCAAAGGAAATTGAAATAAGATGAAGGGAGGAAGCTCAATCTAATGAACCACAAAGAAGAACTCAAGGTCCATTACGGGAGGACCCTGACATGGGACTTGCATGCCTATTTGCAGAAGGGGAGGAGACAAGGCCAATCATCGAACAACAAGAATTGGTACCTCAACCTGGTGAGAGAAGAAGGATGCGAGTACATGTAAGGTTCATAGATGGGACTGAATGGATTGAAGAAGAAGATAAAGAATAGATTCCTCCAAATGAGAGAAGGAACCAAGAAGTAGTACCGTTAGCAACCCAATTAGAGTAGGGAATTGTGTACCCACAATTGGAGCATAGAGAACTACCTCAACAAATAGAAGGTCGATGAAGGATACGACTAATGGTACGGTATGAAGATAGGACGGATACCTTTGATATGGAAGTTCCAGAGAGGAACAAAAATGAAACCATAGATGAAGAGCTCATCGAACTTACTCTGTTAGCTCAGATAGGATTATTGTAGCAAAGGATGTGATATCAGATCCAACAATTGCAAGAGGAGTATGAAACATTGCAAGGTCATACTGCAAGACTCCATGAACAAACTATCCAATATTTGGATGAGATAATGCAAAGGTTGGATGAGCAAAGGATAGCTAGGTTACAGGAATTAGAAGTCAGAGGAGAAGAACATGAGGTGACACCACAAGTAAGTGGTACACACCATGAGGATGCAAGCACTAGTGAGGGAGAAGGACCGTAGATAGCACCACATGGCATGCTGAATGACCCACCAATAACAGAAGAAGATGCAGAGATAGTTTGGCGAGAAATCAAAGAAGATATTACATCACCTGAACCACAAGGTAATGTACATGAGGATTCAAGTGAATCCAGTGATGGAGAGTTGCCTTGGTTAGTAAGAGATGATAGTTCAGATAGTAGTGGTGATGACTTCTTAAGGCAACCACAGGAACCTCATGCTCATCCTAACCCTGAGACCTATGCAATAGCCTATCAATAACTGAGACAAAAAAGAAGGGAAGTGAGGAGACTTCAAAGGATAATGAATTTACTAGAAGATTGGTCAGAATAAAGGGATGATGATCATAATGATTCTAGTTTTGAGTCTGAATTTTTGGAAGCATATAGGGAAACCCTAGAAACCTTGTCTCCACAATGATGCTTTGAGGAAAGATGATGGACATATCGAGTTATTACATGTAGATCATCGAATACGAGCACTACGATAGTTGTCACCTAGAGTGCAAAGAAATGAAGGCCACTTGGCCAACATAGAATTGGTGGATATAACTCTTGGTACTCGAGAAAGGGGAGGAATGAACCAACAAGGATCCCCAAGGTAGCAGTGAGGTCATGGAGGAGGAGTACATCCACTAAATATTGGAAGGAGTAATTGGGATGTCTCACCTAGAGGAGGTAGAGGATGAGGGAGGATCCGACCTCCTACTCCTAGATGGCTGAGAGATACACCATTGGCCTATTTGAATTGGACCAGGAATCTGCAAGGTATCCCTTGGCTGAGAGGGTATGTATCAAACCTTACAGGAAGATACCCACTTGGATGACCTCCATTGATCTGATAAGGACCGAGAATAATTAAAGCTAGAAGAGGATTGCTTCAGGGAAGAGAAATCCCATTTAATATTCAAAGAGGTCCTATGCTAAGAGGACTAGGTCATGGAAGACATATGCAAGGAAGAGGACTTGCTAGCAGGGGAAGAGTACACTTTGCAGATGAAGGAAGTCAAGGATGGCAAAGGATTCATTCACCAAGTTTGGAAGCTGATTTGATCTGAGGAGATAGGTGGAGGAGTCACTCAAATGATAGTAGACCAGTAAGAGCACCCCTACCTCATGATCAATCACCTGAATGATGAAATGAAGTGTTTCCAATAGGAAGTCCTACAACTTGTAATTGTACAATCCCAAATTGTACACATGGCAATGAGAGGATAGTAAATTGTACAACCTCACAAGTAGGAATGGATCATTCAAATGATCGATTGGCACCTAATGATGTGATTACTTGTAATGTAGAAGTGGGACCCCCAACCGATGAGTCAACTGAGGGAATCATACAAGTGAATGTCAAAAAAAGCTAAAGGAAACTCTTCTATCAAAAAAAGCAAGGCTAGGGTTTGATTTTCCAAAAATAGTTGAAATGAGGGAATTTATTGAAAACGAAGGAGGTAAAACGATACCCCCTAGTGTAGGAAATTAGCCATAAAAGCAAAATAAGTTTTCTTTACTTTACATGTGGAGAAAAACATAAAAGGATGGCCATACAATGCTACCATATTGTCCAAAAAAAAATTCTTGGAGATAAATTGCACCGATTGAAGAAGAAATTGCACAACTACATCAAAATTGCACTAGAAAGAAATATTGCATACTTTTGGCAAATGGATATTCCAAAAATTGTACCAGTTTGACAAAAACATGTATTTTCATCCAAGTGAAGATTTATAGGGTTGTTTATATTATTTGGATGTGTGATTGTACACTTTTGGGGTAAATTGTACAAGTTTAAGGTTTAAGAGGACCCAATTTATGCAATTTAAAGGTAATCATACAAATGTGTTTATATTCATACTAAATCTAACCCACTTGTATAGAAGGGAGATACCATTGTATGATTTGGATCTACTTGTACAATTTCTAGGTGAGATTATATGATTTAGAGCTCCAATTGTATGATTTGGTGAAATTGTATGGAATTGGGTGCAATTGAACAGTTTCGGGTGGAGCTGTATGAATTGGTAGTTGATTGTATGATTTCAAAACATACATGTATGATTGGTAGATGTATTGTATGATTTCTAGTAATATTTGTATATTTTGAAAGTAGTTGTATGGATTTTAGAGCCATTTGTGCTAAGTTGTCCTGATTTGCTAAGTTGACCAGAGATTGTACGGACATGGTTTCAACTCGACTATAGTAGAAGCATGAGCTCTAGGTGAGATTTTTTAGCTCATTTTTATCACATTATAGCAAATAGGATGGAAATATCACCAGGACCATTGCATCAACAATATTCATGACCTAGGTGATCTAACACAGTTTACCTCATTTAAGACCAAGGGCAACAATTTCAATCACACGGGAGGTATGGTAATCATCCTTGGATAAGGAGAGGGTATAGGCTATGGAGAGGTTAGAGATATTGGTGTGGTGGTAGAGGTAGTGCACCATTGAAATTTCAAAAAAAGGATATGGAGCCACCAAAGGCACATCAATGAGAGCTTTGTAGTGAAATTCATTGGGAAGCTACCCTAAAAAAATAGGATGAGTTACTTAGTGAAGCAGAGGAAGAGCAAGTGGATATCAAGGATATCACTTTTGGATATCTGATAACAAATTTTTATAGAAAATGGTTTGTATATTCTTCCCCTTATTTTCTATGCTTTGTATATTTCATGCTTTCATAGTTTCATTTCCTGTATTTGTGTTTTATTATTGCAGTAGGTTTGATTATTTCTTAGATGCACGTATGAATGCTTTCTTTCTGAAGGTTTAATTGTTCATACGCATTTTATTGAGGAGTGCATGAGATATTGACAACATTTTGAACACCCACCAATAGTAGAGTTAGAAGGACTCATCTCAAGGTGGTATTGTGAATGATCTTGTAAGAGATCCTTTGAAAGTTTATGAATCCTTGGTTGATAATTAATTATTGGGCAAGTGACAAAATAGATAGAAATTTAAACTTGTTTTTCCCGTAACATTTTGGCACCATTGCTAGGGAAGCATCTTTTAGATCCATTCCAATACCCGAAACCTTCTACCTAAATTTTTATGAGTTCTTCGAGAAGAAGAGGACCTGACGATCGATTCATAAATCAAAGCTCTTTAGAACTAGAGTCACCTGACTCACAACCAGCAATCCACTGGAGTGACAATCAGCACTTTGAATGAAGTGCTTCCTCATCCCATATACTTGGGGAAGAACAAACAATTACGAACTCATTGTTTAAAAGAACACCCCTAGAAGAAGCCTTGTTGTGGAAATTTGTACAAGATCAGACAATAACTCCAGATAATCTTAGCGCTTTGACTCAAAAAATTTTAAATGACCATAAGGTCATAAGTGCTACATTTGAGACCACATTTCCTAAAAAAATGGCTAACATAGAAGAAGTCTCATCTAGATTTAGCTTCCCGATTGATGAAGGAGTAGGAGACACCAAGATAAAAAAACATATCCCCTGATCATCTCCCTACCTTCAGAGGATACCTGACCGAAGACCCTGACCTGTTCTTATTCAAGTTTGATGTTTTGTGTAGGTCTGTGAATTACAAATCAGATACGCAAAAGCTAAAACTCTTCCCTTCTACACTAGACGATGCAGCTCTATGGTGGTTCATCGGTCTGGGAGAAAAGCACATAGTGACATGGGATCAAATGAAGAAGCTCTTTCAAGAGAAATACCAAGATTTTGAGAGAGCAAGAGATTCTAGAGAAGTCCAGAGCATGATGCAGAAAGAGGATGAGTCTCTCGAGGAGTACTAGGAGAGATTTAATTTTAATCTTCAACAATCTCCCCATGCAAAGTTGTTCGATAAGTCCCTAAAAAGCCTCTTCTTGAAGGGACTTAATAATGAATCATTAGAGGCTCTTAATATGATTTCTAGAGGCAATGTCTATCAGCATGATATGGAAGATATTCAGAAAATCTATTGGAATTACTCAAGAAGAAGAGGCAAGACCACTTCCAGAAGCATCAAAGTGACTTCTCGATGACAAAGACAGAACTTGGCAATATGCTGGAAGATATGAAAAGTGAGATGCTCTCTTCTCTAGCATTACAGATGGAAACATTGCTATTAGAGAAGAAGAAATAAGAGAATGAGGCAGCATTAACCTATTTTTTCCCAAAATGCAAAGAACGCATGCTCAGAGAACAAGATTAGAGTATGTGTAGTATGCAAACTGAATCATAAGACTTGATTGTGCCTAGAGTTGCCTAGCAACTAGGAGGAGTATGAGACATCAAAAGCCTATTTCATAGGTAACCGAAAGAGTTGGCCAAAACCCCCTATTGGGAGTATGCCAGCTATAATGTCACAATACAGAGGAATACCATACATGCCACAAGGTCCACCTCAACCATCCAACATGGGATGGTGGGGGCCATCACCTTGTTCCAACGCACCCCCAGGAGCGACATTCATGAATCAAAAACCCTGGATGTAGTACCAATATTCGAGGCAATAGTGGAGAGGCCACACACCATGGAATCTGGCCCCAAAAAATGTAGCACCAGCTCAACCCCATCAAAACTTATCGGCTCTACCAGTAGTGAGACCTGTGCAGCTACCAGCACAACCGACGGCTAATCCAAACAATAAAGTAAATCAACTGATATACAACATCGAAGGTGAGATGTATCTTATGTACAATATTTAGCTTAGGTCAGGTAGGTAGTTAGAAGTAGAAACACCTCCACTGGTAGAAGAGGAGGAAGAAGAAGAAATAACTCTTGCGAAAGAGGTGATAGAGGAAATAACTAAGAGAACAAAGGCTCCATTCCCTTATCAGCTGCAAGAATAGAAGAAACAAAAGCAGCTAGAGTTTGATATCCTATCGAGTCTAAAGAACCTCACAGTGACATTACCACAATTTCAAGCCATCCGATATGTTCCAATATACAGCAAGGCAATAAGAGAAATGTGCTTGAGGAATCCATGGTGGAATGCAACCTAGACTATCAATGTCATGGGTAAATTAGCGGACTTGATGATGGGTAAGATTTTTCATCCCAAGTACGTGGATCCAAGTAGTCTAGTACTGACTATAAAAATCAAAGGGTATTCCTTGTTTAATAAGTTGATCGATCTTGGAGCAACCATCAACGTAATGCCTCAAGAAACCATGCAGAGGCTACAACTCATGAACCTGAGACCCACCATGATAGTGCTGCAATTAGTTGACCGATCGACAGCACCAGAGGGAATGCTAGAGGATGTAACAGTGACAGTTAGTGCATGGGAATACCCAGCCGATTTCCTAGTCTTGTAGTCCAAGACTAGGTTGGGTGGCTACCCACTCATTTTAGGTATACCATGTCTGGAAACATACGATGCCTACATCAGCTACTAGGATGGGTTGATGACCATATCTGATGGCTAAAATGTTAAGAGATTGACCATTTTTCCCCTTGTGCAGTCTGTCAACCCATTGGTAGAAGCTATGTTACCCAGGCATAATTATCAGGAGTTGTTCATAATCCAACCAGTAATGGTGTTAGATGAGTTAGAAGAGGAAGAATATGAGGATGGGGTTATTTTAGATTCCTCCATGGATAATCCTCTACCAGCACACCTGGGTTGCCATTGGTTGGCACAAATGATCATCATGTCCAATAGATAACTGTTCGGCCAGGAAGAACATTGAATGTCTGCAGTGGGTTGACTCCTGCACAACTGGCAAAAGTAGAACTCATGGTAAGACATCAGTAGGAATTTTCATGGGACTACTCAGACATGAAGGGTATTCACCTAAAAATTTTCACTCATAGAATATACCTTGATGAGCAAGCAACTCCAAGCAGGAAACCACAGAGGAGAATAATCTTAGAAATGAAGGACATTATCAAAACAGAGTTACAGAAACTCTTGGCTGTCGGATTCATCTATCCAATTTTTGATAGTGAGTGGTTGTCACCACTTGTGGTAGTCCCTAAGAAAACTTGGAAATGGCAAATCTGCATGGACTACAGAGCACTGAATAAAGTAACTAAGAAAGACCACTTCCCACTCCCATTCGTTGATCAAGTCTTGGACACACTTTCAAGATGAAAGTACTTCTCCTTCCTGGACGGGTTTAGTAGATACAATCAAATATAGATAGAAGGAGAGGATCAAGATAAAACAACGTTCACCTACCCATGGGGAATGTTTACTTACTAGGTATTACCCTTTGGGTTATGCAACGCATCGACCACCTTTCAGAGGTTGATGCTTAGCATATTTTTGGACATGATAGGAGAAGCAGTTGAAGTATACATGGATGACTTCACCATTTATGGAGAGACATTTGAAGAAGCAATGTTGAACCTAGAGAAAGTGCTCAAAAGAACTGAGGAGAACAATCTATCCCTGAGAAATGAAAAATGCTTCACGATGATGCAAGAACGCATCATGATGGGACGCCATATCTCTGTAGCAGGGTTAAAAGTTGATAGAAGGAAGATTGAGGTCATCGAAGACCTACCCAGCCCTAAGACGTAGAAATAAGTGAGGAGTTTCCTCGGATCTTTCGGGTACTACCGGTGATTTATTACCGATTTTAGCAATATTTCAAAACCACTGCACACTCTATTGTCTAAGGATGTAGATTTCAACTGGACGGAAGACTGTGAAGAAGCTTTTCAATTTCTTAAGGAGAAGTTGATAACTACACCGGTTTTAAGAGGACAAGATTGGGCCATACCCTTCCATATTTATTGTGATGCATCCAATAATGTGATTGGATTGGTCCTGGTACAAAGATTTCTACATCATCTATTACATTAGTAAAAACTTGGTAGGAGCCATATACAAATTTTACCATTACATCACTGGCTATAAAGTGTTCGTCCATACAGACCATGCAGCCATCAGATACCTGATGAGTAAGCCAGATATTGGCGGGAGAGTGGTTAGGTGGCTCCTACTATTGCAATAATTTGATATCACCATAGTTGACAAACCAGGCAAGGACAATGTGGTAGCAGACTTCCTATCTAGGTTGACACCAACAAACTATACTGTAGTGGAAGACCAGTTTTTGGATGAACACTTATTTACCATCGATGAGAAAATCTCATGGTATGCAGACAGCCAATTACTTGGCCACTGGTAGAACCTCACCTCTCTCTCATACTGGGAAAAGCAGGGGGTGATAGAGAAGAGCGCACCCTACCTATGGATCGATGGCCTCCTGTTCAAAATATGATGTGACCAAATCATAATGAGGTGCATGGCAGAGCAAGAATTCTCAAAGATACTCAAAGCCTATCATGATGAACCTTGCGAAGGACACTTTGCAGGGAAACAGACTGCATATAAAGTTTTGCAGGCTGGGTATTTTTGGCCTAACCTATTCAAAGATGCAGCCATGTATGTCAACAAGTGCAATGAGTACCATCATGATGAAATGCCCCTCCAGCCTCAAGTACACCTAGAACCCTTTGATAAGTGGGGTATGGATTTTTTGGGGCCAATTAACCCACCTTCAATAGGGAAGAGGTTTATCTTAGTCTGCACAGACTATGTCACCAAGTGGGTTGAAATCCAGGCACTGAAAGATTCAAAAGAAAGAACAGTTGCTGATTTTTTGTTTGCTCATATTTTTACACGGTTCGAGGTCCCTAGGGAAATAACAATGGACTAGGGACCTCAGTTCACTTCAAATTTTATTGAGGAGCTAATGGAGCAATACAAAATTTGGCACAATAATACTACACCCTACCATATCCTGACAAAGACCGTGCAGCAACACAAAGGATTGGGATACATTACTACCAGAGGCAGTATGGGCATACAACACTACATGGAAGTCTACCACAGGTTTCACACCCTTCCTATTGGTCTATGGGAAGAATGCAATGATGCCCATTGAGTTTGAGATTAAGATATTAAGAACAGCTTTAGAATTGAATTTGAGCCTAGATGACATTCAAAAATAAAGGATTTGATAGCTGGATCAGCTAGACAAAATCTGAATGGATGATTTGCAAAATAAAAAAATCACACAGAGCAAAGGAAATGGTGGCATGACCACCACATCAAACTAAAGCAGTTCAAATAAGGAGAATGGGTATTGTTGTATGATTCTCGGTTCTAGGAAATGAAGGGAAAGCTTATGCAGAGATGGATGGGACTGTATGAGGTGGTAGAACTCATTAAGAATGAAGTTTTGCATGTTAGAACTATCGACGGTAGTAATGTTCTGTTGACTGTCAATGGCCACTAACTGGGTCCCTATAGCATGTCCAAAAATGTACTGGTGGGATCCAGAATAGGCATGGGGGAGACCTCGTCCCCATGAATCTGGATCCAAAATCTCAGAAAAATAGAATGGTGGGCATGAAAATGCTCACCCAAAAAAAAAAAGTAGATAGGTGTAAATAATTTTCTTATAGCATGTTTTATTTTGTAGGGATGACGCCCACATGCAAGTTGCAGGCCTCCTAGCAACAGGGCCTAATAGGCACAGAATACGTCTAACTGCCCGTATTTTTTTTTTCGTTTGCTTTTTGCAGGTGGAGGAACTGATAGTTCGACGGATAGGCATCTGGGACACCAGGCCTGGTTCGGTTTAGCACCCCGACACCAAAACTAATAGAATAAAAGTAGGCATGAAATCATCTCAAGGAAGCCTGATCACCTTTCTCGGTCAAATACAACATAGCTATCGATAAAATAAGGCACCTTCCTCTTCCAAGAAGGCACCCTATGTAAATAAGGTGCCTTCCCTTGCCATAATGTGCCCCTCAATAAGGTTCCTTTAGCCACCAAGAAGGTGCCCAATGAAATAAGACGCCTTCCTCTCCCAGAAAGGCACCCTGTATGAATAAGGTGCCTTCCACTACTGGAAGACGCCCTGCCGAAATAAGAATGTGCTAAAAAAAAAAGTAGGGGAGCGCCTTCCTCATCAAGAAGGTGCATCCTAAAAAAAAAGAGTAGGGGAGCGCCTTCCTCATCAGGAAGGCGCATCCTACAAAAAAAAAAAAAATCAAATCAGTGCACCCTCATTTTTGGGTGCCAAGGGCACCTTCGTTACCCAAGAAAGCGCATACATTTCAAAGTGCCTTCCATAATAGGAAGGCACATCCATCCATCAGGCACCTTCCACACCAGGAAGGTGCATTTATACAGAAGGGTGCTTTCCTCTCCTAGGAAGACACATGTGTCCTTAAGGGCGCATTCCTATTCCAAGAAGGCACATTCATTAAAGGCACCTTCCATCATCGAAAGGTGCATCCATGACTATATCAGGAAGGTAGCCCATCAGGTGCCTTCTACATCGGGAAGGCACCACAACAAGCGCCTTTCACATCAGGAAGGTATCGAAGCAGGTGCCTTCCATATGCAGCCAATGATCAAGTTTCACACGTGCCTCAATCATCACATGACACATGGCACAAATTTATCTCTAGGAGAACGTAAGTAGAATCTGCCCCAATAAAAGCAAATCTTGAAGAATTATAGGGTGAAATCGATGCACGTTCCAACAACAATCGGTTTTTTTTATTTTTCTTCAACACCTATCATCAAAGCAACTCAACAGCATAATCTGCACCAACAAGGTACCCATCCCTCATAAATAATTGATGAATCGATGATCCCTATGACACACGAGGCATCCAATCAAGTACGCGTATACTCTACTTATATTTATATGTAATCATTGTTAAAACATGCGAGTACTGAAATATCACCACCATAAAACTAAAAAATCATACACCCCCCATGGCCGATCATGCCAACATGTACCTTGAAAGGTGAGCCTGGCAAGGATTGGGAGTTAGCTATTTAGCACCCTCCTTATAAGGAAGGCACCTCCCTGAGAAAGTAAAGAAGAGAAACAGTAGCTTGCAGGAAGGCACCATGGGAGGTCAATCAAAGAATCATTTGGTAAAAATAACAAGATGAGCAGCATAAATGGGATCAAGGGGGCGATGAGAGCCCAATTTTAGGTAGAGGTATGGCTCGAATACTGTGCCCTAGTTAGCAAAAACTAGGACATAGAGGCAGCAAAGGAGTTTGCTACCTCCTTAAGGGGAGATTTTGTTCAGGTGCAGGGGATGGCAATTCTAGTCACCCTAGAATACATCTCAGAGGTGACTGGCTTACCCTTGATAGGTGAATGTGTGTACAAGAGCGAGAAGTTGAAATCCTACATCGAATAGCTACTGCCTAGAGAGAATCCACAAATAGATAGAGATGGGATGATCAAAAGCACCCTCCCTATAAATTTACAAGAGATATTCGAGAAAGTTGCTCTATTCTTCACTTGCATCGAGAAATACACCCACCTGCATGTCCACCATGTGCAGTTTTTGAACCACTTGGTGCATGGGAGAAGAATTAGTGTGCCCTTCTACCTAACGCAAACCCTTAAGGAAGAAGCAACACGATATCAGAAGGAAGCACCTACAGCTTTGGCCCACCATAAGCTCATATCAGCATTGGCCTGCCATGCAGAGGTGCAGAGGCAGGACCCTGATGCAGGAGAAGATGGAGGCTAGGCAATGGAAGTTTTCAAGGTAGGTCAAGCAACAGAAAGCCCTACAATTCAAGTGGCAAGGATCCCCGCAATGCAAGCAGAAGAAATCCCTGCAAGGGAATCAGGGGATATCGGACTGCTAGTGCTACCCGAATGCATAGAAGAGAGAGGACACTCTCCTATGCTTGAACATGAAGATATAGGGGCACAGCTTGCCAGCAACACGACCAAGTCATAGCAGCTAGAATTGGACCCCAAGAGAAAGTTTTTGTGATGAATCCTCCTCTCCTCATAGGAAGAGGAAGAAGACTCAGAGGTCGGGGCTATAGCATAGGCCCTGCAAGAATTGATGGGCTAGGACCCACGAGAAATAGAAACCCCCAGGGGTAATAGTGAGATTTACATGGCCCTGGAGGAAGCATTAAACTAGCAAACCAACTACTGGATGGCCCAACAGATGTTGGAGGATTTCCAAAGCAATTAGAGAGGTGATCTGGAAGAGCAGGCAAAGAAAATTGCCCACCTCGAGTAGTTGATTCAATAGCTACAAAAATAAAATCAAGAATTGAAGGCAAGGTGAGTGAAAAGGAAGGATGCATCAACCCAAACTGACTAGGTGATGGAGGTTCTAATGATCCAAAAGTGTAAGAGCCCCATAGAGCCCCCTATTATTGACCTAACCGACTCATATTAGCCCCCGTAGATAGAGATGGAACTCAAGGAAGAACCTGCTAAACCTACAAGAGAAGAAGCTAAAACATCAGCAACAATGGGGATAGTAGAGCAGGTCCCCAACAATGAAAGAATGGCCACCATAGAGCCCTCTAACCAAGATTCTACAGTTCCTGCATAGGCCACAGCCAAAAGGCCTAGGACTAATCGAAAGAAGGCCAAGGAGGTTGTCACAGAGTCAGAAGATGATGACTAGGATATTCATTCATTTTTTGATAGGCAAAAAGTGTTTGAATGGCTGCGTAGAGAGGTGAGGGTAGCTAAGCAGGGGAGAAAATCCTCTTCAAGGGTTTGAGCAACCTCTGGCATCAGTATTGATTCGGCACATAAGAGTAAATTTTGGAAAATTTATGGCTCAACCCCAAGACGACCCTCAAAAATAAGGAAATTGTTAGAGAGATGGGGAATATTCAGCCCAGAGTTTGAGGCTACAGCTAAGGCTGAGGAAGATCCAAGGCCTGATCCTAAGGAGGCCAGAACATATAAGGCCCAGGTGGTTCGTCAAAGGGGAAGTGATTCATATATCCCACTTGTGGTTCCCAGGACTGAAGAAACCGACCTATGGCAGGCTGCAGAAGCAACATTTCAGGCAAGGACACCCACAGTAGTCATGTCGGCCCCAATAGCAACCAGAACAAGGAGAGTAGATCGGCAAAAATCAACAGCAACAAGAACTTCCAGATACAAGCGATGACCAGAATACCTATGGTTTTGATGCCATGAGGGCATGGCATATGTTAGGCATGGGGAGATGATGAGTCCTAGAATTGCCTATATTTTTATATGAGTCTTAGCAGATATTATGTGGTGATATATTAGGAATTGTATGTTTTTATCAATGATTATGTATTTATTTAATGAGATTATGCGTATTATCTAATTTGTGTGTTTTAGTGTATTTCTATGGAGATATTGTTGATTTTGTCAGATTTAATCAGTCGAGGTCTTTTTCATGGACCTAACACTTTGTTTACTACGGAACTAATGCATAATGGATAGGCGTCTTCCTCTTCCAGGAAGGTTCCAGAAGAAGGTAGGCGCCTTCCTCTTCCAGGAAGACGCCAGAAGAAGGTAGGCGCCTTCCCCTTCCAGGAAGGCGCCAATTGAAGATAGGCACCTTCTTCTTCCAAGAAGGCACCAATAGAAGGTAGGAACCTTCCATAAAGGAAGGTGCCTCTATTTTTGCACGTTGACCAGATCAAACATGACGCGGGCGATAATAAATGGTGCAGTTACAACTCCATGCCACATAGGATATTTGCGGGAGTTGTGCCACCCATGCCAAGTGAAGCATGAGCCAATTACGAAACATGCCAATATTAGGAACAAAGCCAGTTTTTGATAGACGATGGATGAAGCTTACCAGATTATCATTGTCGAGTCTAGAATAGACCGATGGTTGTAATCGAGTTGTAATAGAATACCTATGCATGTGCTATATAAACACACATAGACCTCTCTGAAGATATAGAATATAGAATATAGAACATATAGCAATTGTATAGAAGATATAGAATACACATTGTAATACTTTTATTGCATAATAAAGTCTACAAGTTCCTAAAGCATGTTCACATTGGTAGGGATCTGCTAGAGCTTGGGCCCACTCCAAGACAGTATTCTTATCTTTTTCTATGCTTTGTAGATTTCATGCTTTCATAGTTTCATTTCTTGTATGTGTGTTTCCATAGAATATAGAACATTTATTGAAGATTTTGCTAAATAAGGTCGGAGTGAGCATCATCATGCAAATACCACTATAGGATAAAGTATTCTTCAATGAATACTTGCTACAAATTATTCAGTCATATAAAACCCACTGATAATCGCACCTTTGTGAGAGTAGGTAATCGGCACATTAATGTGGAGTTTTCAATGGAGGTATTTTGAAGACTATTCGTATTTCCCAAAGAGGGAATTCCAATTTTAAGAAGATGGTATATCCAATTGAGGCTCACAAGTTGATTACAACACTCACAATTGTGAAGTCACCTGTTGTAGCTAAGATTTTTGGTTTTAGAAGTCATGGAATCAAGCAAATTTAGTTGAATATCAATGAATTGGCATGTGCAATGAATGTTATCATGGCTCACTTGTTAGGAGAATCACGAGATTCTGATATGCCAATATGTATGGCACAATATGTGGAAGGTATATCCAAGGGGGTGAAGTATGATTGGGGAACCTATTTATAGCAAAATTTAGAAGTTATTGACAACCAAGAGAAAGAAATTTGCCATGAATTTTCATGTCATTGCTCTTTTGTTAGACATAGTATACAGAATGAGTATTTCTTTTCCTAGTAGGACACAACCTCAAGAATTACTGTAATATCACAACCATACTGTGATGGGTAAAGACTATGCTTCTATCGAAGGTGACTCCAAAGAAATCTAAGGTGAAGAAGGGAAAAAAGTGGATAATACCTTCAATGCAAGGGGAGGTCGAGACTACATCTGACGAAGATGTTCATCCTAGGAGGAAAATATGAAGATAGTTGGAACCTACCTTGGAATAGCAAGCAAATGACCAACAACTATAGGAGCAACCACCATATTGTGAAGAGAATAAGATAATAGAATGTCAATTCAGTCCTGTAAAAATTCAAACACAGGTAATGGGAGAAATAGATGAATATGAAGAATCCCATGTAGAAATAACAACTCAAGTAGATGCCAGTTAATCCAACAAAATGACACTCAAAATCAAAAGGGTTGGATTTTCTAAATTTTAATGTACCCAATATGGAAGAAGTGAGAGGAGTAATGGGATCTTTGACCTTGCTTTAGACCATGGATTATAATTTTTTGGATTCATCTAAATATTTGGTAGGAAGAATAATGGTACCACTAGCCTCGAAATAAAAAGCAGTGTTGGAAGTTCCATTCAATGAATCCTAGGGGAATAAAAAGCCTCACATAAATATTGTGATGTGAGTAGGCAACAGTTAATAGGAGCAGGCAAGCACATAGCCACCACTAGATGATTTTTTCCAAATCAAAAAATTGTAGCACTAAGGGGAGTGCAACTAAACCCACAGGATGAAGGGTTGGTAGAAATGCAATAGGAGGACTTACCTAACCCACAAGAGGAATTCCAAGCAAAGGTAATAGAGCAACAGTATCTATAGGATATCATCAATGTTAAAGAGATCAAATTACTTAAATAAGAAGAACCAAACAATATAGTAGCACACATTTCGTTACAAGAAGGGAGAGTAGCAAGTGTGATCAAAAAAGTTGTAGAATGTGCAGTCACACAAGAGGAAAAAGAAGAATAAATCCCACCACAAGAAAATGATGCAAGGCTTCGTACAATATTTTTAGTTGAAGTATCTCGATTTGGTATTTCGAAGGATGAGGGTGAAGATACTGATAAACAGGTGGAGCATTTCTTCCAATAAGCTAGTGACATGTTCACTAGTGCTAGGTTGCAATTTTGTATTGGTGGCATTGGATAGTTGAAATAGTAGAGGGAACAAACCTTCATTGAATTAGAGAAGATTGTGGAGTGGATGTGCAATGAATATTGTACTAGGAAGATAATGTAGATTCATGCACAACACCCATGGTTGTTACCCAAGGGAGAGGTAACTATGATGTTAGGAAGAGATGATTTACTAAAAGGAGTGAAGATAAATTATCGTGAGCATTCACACATGTACTTGGATAGGTCAACATGTCAGACTTGTCTATTGAATACACCAAATACAAAATTTTGAAGGGTACCTTCGAAATTGGCCTTCACCCTAAGTAAATTGAATTTTCTAACACATTGGATCGAGTGGGTTAGCGTGGGTCTTGAACATATTTTCCAATCCAAGGAAGCGCAAAAGGAAGAATTAGAGGCTACTCAAAAATAAGTGGCTATGATGGAATAAGAAATAGTATGCAACAATATCGAGGTTGAAAAAATATTAAATAAAGCAAAAATGAAATGGAATGACATCAATCAAGCTTATGAAAATAAGCTACGATCACAAGAGGAGGATAAGCAACATGTGATTTAGCAAGCAAAAGAGTGAACAAAATAGTTGGAAGATCAACTGGAAGTACAATAAGAACAATTGGCCAAACAAGCAGACCAATTGAAGGAGGTTGTAGAGAAATTGCAAGGGAACGACCATAGGATTGTAGAGTTGTACATTGATGCAAAGCATTAAAATGAGATGATCATGAATCAAAAGGTACAATTGTGGGTCAAGGATGAACACATTTTCACTTGTGAAGTTGATATTCACCATAATTTGTAGGTTATTGCAAAAAATAATGAGGAGCTAATCGTAGTAGCCAAAATAGAAGAAATTTTGATAGATAAGCTATGCAAGGGAGCATCTAAGTGAGAGAAGGAGCTAGCTAAACTTTTGGTTACTATAGAGGTGAAGGCCAATGCATATGGATTAAAAGCTCTAGAAGTCAATAACTATGCATCTCAATTGAAGGATGAGCATGTTGCTCTTCATATTTAGCTTTATGAGTACCAACAAGATACATAAGCAAAGACCACAAATATTGAATCAACGAGGACACCGATTGATTTAAAGGGGAGGTCAGATGTAAGAAACAAAACCACCTCCTAGAAGAAGAAGAAATGATTATTGTATTTGCATAATTTTTTTCAATTTTGTTAATTTTGATTAATATGTGCAAGTGGTCAAAATGTACAAGTAGGTGTAAACGTACAAGGTTGCAAATATATGACTTGAAATGTCAATGAAATTAGTTGAAATGTACATTTGGGATGAATTTGATCAAAATCAAATTAGACTTAGTAAAACCTTGTAATTAATTATTTTGAGATAATTCGGGATGGTAGTTGTAAGCAATGTGATGTCTCCAGAATTGCTTTGGAATGGCCTAGGCATGCATTATATAGCCCCCCATTCAATTTTAATTGCGGTTCATGAGAGTTCTTGGTTATTCATAGAGATTTCGATGTTGTTGAGTGTATTCATTGTTGATGTCTATTGTTGAGTGCATTGATGCTATGGTTATTATTATTAGTAATTATGGATGTATTGCACAGGAACATCTATAATGTGAATATATCAGTAAAACCTCTTTGATTCTAGGCTATTGTAAATTCCATTGTGTGTTGTTATTATTGCATGTTGCAAATTATATGTTGAATGACTAAATTGTTATGTTAGATTGATGGAATTACAATGGAAATGGCTTCTGATATTTCTCTGACCCCTATGTGGGAGTGATAAATTATTGCATGATGAATTATTATTGTACAAATATGTCATATATCATTTGTATGATTTTTGGAAACGTTAATTCTATGCTATTGAAATAGGATTTGTATGTTGGAAGGAAAGTTAACAATTGTAATAGGAAATCATCCCAAAACTTGTCCTAAAGATATATGCGGTGTAATTTTCCAAATCATTAAATGAATTATTTAGTAAGGTTTTATGCAAATCATACAACCTGATCCCTAGACCATACAAATTATTTCTTTCCTATTTTGGAAGTAAACTTGCATGATAAGACTTACCATTTATGGAAATTTTGGTGTTTAAGAGATATCTCTTACAAAATTGATCGATTTGGGTGCAAAACCAATTCCAGTGAGTTGACTAAATGTAAATTCATACAATTTGAAGTTTTTTATGATTTTTATCATACAACTCTATGATTTGGTGACTATACAAGCATTTTTTCAATATCGACGTCGTACGAAGTAAACTATACACCTTGTACGATTTGGTGAAAGTTGCTACAAACCTTGGAAATCATTCCCACACTCTCTAAATAACTTCCCCCCTCCATTAATATTTCACCCCTATGCTACAACCCCTGATTGAGCTAAACTCCATTCTCTTAGTTACGACCTACTATGTTTCTTTAATGCGAGGTATGATTGTCTTAGGTAGGGACAATTGAAGATGACAATAAGACCCTCAAAGATAATAATTTGGACACATTTCTTTCCCATGAGAAAATTTACAACATGTAATAAGAGGAAAACTTGGATGAAAAAGCAACTCTTTCCACTCTAGGAAGCATCCATGAGTATGAATATGAGAATCATAGTTGGTATGCTAACCCACAAAAGTGAAACATCTTATACATCAAGAAGGAGGATGAATTTTACCCTAACATCAAGCTAAACCATCAAATTTTGGGAGTTCTCAGGAAAATTGGGTACACAAATTAAAAAATTCTCATGTGGTAGAGGATGAGTTATGAGATGGAAAAATCATAAATTCTATTAAAGATGATATATTTGAAGCTGATTTCTTTGCTACTTGGGATAGAATAAACCTAAAGAGCATAAAGACCTCTAAAAAAATTATCAAAGAAATAACTAGTACAGTAACCCTCATAATATCATGCTAAATAAGGGGGTAGCATTGGATATAACTATCTCAATTGAACTAATGACAATAGCAGTGGTTAGTTTAGTAGTTATACAAACTAAAACCAAATATAAAAATAGATTCAAAAGATATGGGTCAATGCTCAAATATGTGGAAATAAAAAGGAACAACAATAGTAGTTAAAGATAGCTCAACTCGAGGAGGTGGAAATCCATTAAGGAGGCTCTCCTCTATAACATAGTGGTGAGCTTTCCAATGGTGGAGGAATAGAATGATAGGTTTAGGGTCCAAACAAGATTGTAGTCAATGCAATTATATAATTCATCATGCACTTGTATGGCATTAAATCTCATACACTCATATGACAAATAGTGATTTCTCACTTGTACAACAAGTACTTCTATGATCATTAAGTGGCATTAGCTCAACTAGTTAGATTCCTCAATATTTCAAGGAGGAGACCCAAGGTTTAAATATTTCCAAATGCAAAAATATATATATATATATATATATATATATATATATATATATATATATATATATATATATATATATATATATATATATATATATTCAATCCCATATAACCCATTAAAAAAACAAGTACTTTTATGATAAGTTAGATTATAATTGAACAAGTGATCATACAATAAGCACTCATACAATAGAGTCAAATGCACACTTGTACGAAATTCTCCCATTGGAATGGCATAGAGCAATTTTTTAGAACTGCAATAACTCCACTATAATGGCATAACCCATGGTTCCACTTGTATTACAATGTCCTTATAGTATTTTGGACGGAAACTATCTCTCATACTATGATTTGACTACAACACTCTTATACCAACATATAAAATTCAATGCATACACACTACCAACTAAAATCAATAATAATATCATGCATAGAATATACACATCACATGGATGAAGAGTGAATCATAATTGCATTACTCAATTGTATGACATGTACATTATAGTCTCTCTCAAAAAAATATAATGCACAATGGCTATATACTTGATATAGTCTCTTCTCTCTTGGCACATAGACTATCCTCTCTAGTCCCCAAATGCTACAAGATTCATTACATGATCCTTTATCAATTGAAAAGGGTCCCATTTATCATTGGATCCTATCCATTGCCAAAAAATGCTTCTAAGACACCTCACCACATAATTGTTTCTCTTTTTGGTTTTCCATCAGAAACCTTAATCGTACATTGCATTATATTATAGTATATCCATGACAACAAAATTACATTATATCCACATTTATTTTATATTTATATTATATTTCATTGATATTTGCATTTACATTACATATGCATGTAACACTTATTACTACTACTTACTCTAATTTTTTGACTTGTTAGAATTGGATCCTACATCTACCCTTTCCTTTAGCTTGGTTGATGTCCTCATTGATGCCTACCTCTAATCCTCGAAACTAGGGTTATGTTGGGGAGTCAGAATAGGAATACCTCCAAGCTCTTAGGTTTGTAGTTCAAAATCTTCAATCTCTCTCTTCAATGTTTGGTATAGGCTTGGTATTGATCCCACTTCATATCATGTTGAATCACCTTTTGCTCAATCTATGCCAACCTAGACTTCAGTCAACTTCCCTTTGAGATTCCATTACCAACTTCTTGTCATTTTTTGCTATTAAATGATTACAATTTTGGACCTCCTTATTCTTCACCTCCAACATCTATTCTCTAATTGAACATTCTAACTTAATTTGACCAATAAATTGATCCTACTCTTGTGTCTATATTCTCCTTAACCTCATTCATCAACCTATCTAGCTCTACTTTGACATCCTCCTACATCTATCAAAGTCTTCCTTCCAACTCCTACAATTGGATAGCATGTTATTTTTTTCCATATGAATCTTCTCTACTCCTATGGCTAACCACTAAATCAATTATGATACAACTTTTTCTGGCATACATATTTACCAACTCAAGTGCAAGCTTCACATACTTGACACATACTTCATATTTTGGGAAATGTTAAAATATACCTCATCAATATTGTTGGAAATTTTGAGTTAGTTGTGCTTTCATTGATGTCAAGAGTCAGTGTCAGGAATTAGTGCAGGACTTGGCAAAATAAGGGTTAAAATATTTATATTTTAATCCCAAGATATTTGGTCTAAGAGCTCCAAATGATTGGTCAAAAGGACGATTAAATACCCTAAAGAAAAGGCCTAAAGGAAATAATATTATAATATTTCTTATTATATTATAATACTTTATTATAATATTAAAAGTTTAATTATGCCTAAGGTAGTTTATAAATAATTTATAATATTTATATTATAAATTTATTTATAAAAATAATATTTTCATAACCCAAAGTTGGGTTGGGTGCCAAAATTAATTCAAATTTTATGTTCTCCGTCAACATTGGAAAAATGAAGGCATATGGTATAAATACCATAGCACTTACCCCTAAAAGGTAAGTCTCCAAAATTATTTTGAATGCATGCGAGTTTGAAGTGAAGGTGAAATATTTTGTGAGCAAGCAAAGGACAAAAGATTATAATTTTTATTTGCCCCCTAAATCTGCGAAAGACAAAGCGAGTAAGGTGGAAAGGACAAACACTAACCAGCGGTTGGGCTAGTGACGAATCCAAGGTGTACAAATTATTTGGAACGTAGAGGTGTTGCATTAGATTCTCGGTGATGATGTGGGACAAAGCTTTTTTGGCTTTTGGTTTTTAAGGAGGAGTCAAAGTGCCCTAGTCATCTTTGCCTCCCATGTGAGCACTTAGCTCATGCAGCAGGGGAGTCGTGGCTAAGGTGCTGGAGGTGCTTTGACTAGGGATCGAATCCCACAAGGAGCGTGCAAGGAGGTATTTTAATTTTTAATTAAATTGTGCATTGACTAAGGTCATTGGTGGCACTCAAAGCGCATAGTTTAAATTTTGTGTTTGGGTTATAGTGTGAAGAGGGAAAATTATTAGAACATGGATTATTTGGTTTTTGTTAAAGTGCTTAGGAGTTAAAAGGGTAAGGTAATTAATTTTTACCTTAGAGAAAGTGAGAAATATTTTATTAAGGGTTAAAAATATATTGCATTGTTTTATAAAGTTAATTACTTGAAAAATTTCACCGGATTGAACACGTGTCCCTTTCCTAGTGCTTTCAGCGGCGTAAAAGGTTTAAAATGATTGTGGCATGATGGTTATATGGGTGGACTACATGAAGATCTATGTGGTAGATTCTAGGGTGGAGAGCGCAGAATACTATGGCGGCCATAAAAACTGGACAGCCTACCCGGATTCGTGGCGGCTACCGATTCCACCATGTGAATTAAAAAAAAAAAAATTACTTGAAAAATGCAATTTTGAGTGGAAGACATAAGTAATGTTTGGATTGCTTCATGCATTAAATTTTTGAAAAGGTTCATTTTTAAACTGAATGGTTGAAGTCTTTATTTGATAAAGTTTGGATATAATAATATTTACTTGAGTTTTTTAATTTTGTAATGTTGAATTAATATTAAGAGAGTATTTGGGTGAATATTTTTGCTACCTAACCTTTGATATTGGCAAAGAGATTGATTGTGATTGAGACAAATTTTGAGGTCAATTCTTCATCAAACAAAAGGTATGGGCATATCATCATTTTGGGTGAAATATTGTTGGGTTGAATGTTATGAATGTTAAGTTGGAGTGAAAAGGTTTGTTTGATAAGCATTGTTGAGTAAGATATCAAGCGCATGATTGGTGATTGTTTGTGAGAACATTTGAGTGAGAGATTGAGAACTATCTTGAAATAGGGTTAGTGAAATGTCATGAGTATCATTATTATGTGAGGTTGTTTGATAAGCATTGTTGGAAATATTTGAGTAAACCTTCATGTGCATGATTAGATTTTGTAAAAATAACATGAGTATCATTGTTATGTGAATGAGGAATCATCTTGAATCAAGGATTGAGATTCATAGTGTGAGTTGTTGGAAGTGAAGTGAAACACTTGTTTAGGGTTTGTAAACAAGTTGTGTTTCATTAAGTGATTGATTGAGTGAAGTTGATTGAGTATAATTTATTGAAAGCATTGGAGTGATAGTTCAAGTTCTATGAAACGAATTATTTTTTATTCTTAATTTATTTAAAGAGATCTTGGAAGTGATTGAGTTTTGTGTGAGAGTTAAATATATCAAGTCTCTAATAATTTTCGATATGTTTTTGCGGTAAACAAGAGAGATTGAAAGTGATTGAGCATTGTTGTGAGTGTGAAGCATATTGAGTCTCTAATAATTCTCTATATGTTTCTATAGGTTAAACAAGATTCTGAGTAAAACTTTTTTGTGTGATTGAAGAGGTTTTTTGTATTAGATTGAGTTGATTTGAAGAAGCTTTTGTGAAAGCTAGTGAGTAGATTTGAGCAAGTCCTAGAGTGGACTTAAGGATAAATTTGTGTGAGATTTTGTGGAAGCTTACAACCAGATTTGAGGTAAGTCTTAGTGAAGACTTATTGAGCAAATTGGACAAGTTCTAGTGAGAACTTGTTGAGCAGATTTGAGGTAAGTCATGGTGAATACTTATGGATATATTAGTGTAAGCCTTTGTGGAAGCTTAAAATGTAGAATTACGGCATGTCTTTGAGAAGACTTGAGAGCAGAGATGTTTGATTGATTTGTTCAAACCTTGAGTTAAGGTTTGGGGTAGATATAGCAGAGTTGATTTATGATTGGATCAAGCTTTGTGTTAAGGCTTGAGGACAGATTTGAGGATATATTTTGGTATAGATTTGAGAACAAGTTTTTGCTAGATCAAAGATAGAGATTGAGAAAATTTGTGCTATATCGAAGGACTGTGTTTAGTGTATATTTGAGACAGAGATTGAGCAAATTTGTGCTAGACTGAAGGATAGTGTTTAGTGCATATTTGAGACAGAGATTGAGAAATTTTTTGCTATACTGAAGGATTGTGTTTAGTATAGATTTGAGATAGAGATTGAGCAGAGCTGAGAGCAAGATTTGGAGGTGATAGAGCAAAGGACAATAGTCTCTAGTGGATAGATATCCATTAGCCAGGGTAGTGAGGATAGAGATATTATGAGTGAGGATAAAGTCTTCTATGGAGAGAGATCCACAAGCCAAAGCAGTGGATGCAGTAGTATTCTAGAGGATCACAAACCAGAGCAGAGGAGAAGGAGTTCTCCTATGAATAGAGATTCACAAACCAACTAAGGATATTGGTGTCTCATGTGGGTTGGTGCCCATAAACCATATTAGGGTATTGGTGTCTCCTTTGGACAGAGGTCTATAAAAATTGTAATAGGGAAAGGATTCCTAAGAGATTTATTAATAAAATATTAGTGAAATTTTTTCTCCATGGAGTAGCCCACATTGGGTGAACCACATTAAATTGGTGTCTCTATTGTGTGTGGTGATTTATGCATTACTTTGATTATTGTTATTAACATTGCATTGATATATTGGATAATATTGTTTGGGTAAATAAAATTAAAAGGTGGTCTTATACTTTTCACCCCATCCTCTTAGTATAAGCTTGTGTTCTTCAATTGGTATCAGAGTAGGTTCCTGTGAAAGAGTTTAATAGCTTGAATAAAAAGCACACAAGAACACAGATGGATTCTCAGAATAGATCTTTAGGGAATTCAACACCATTGGTCAATGGGAACACTTATGTACTTTAGAGTATGAAAATGAAGATTCACCTAATTGCACTTGGAAATAAAATATAGGAAGTAGTTGAGAATGGATACATACCACCAACTACTCCACCTATAGATAAATATGGTAAGCTCCTCCATCTGAATAACTCAAAGGCAAGGAATGGAATTTTAAAGGGTTTGCATGAAATAGAGTTTATAAAGGTTATGCATTGCACATATGCAAAATAAATAAGGTATAAAGTGAAATTTATCTATGAGGGAGACAAAAAGGACAAAAGGGTAAAGTTTCAAAATTACAAGAGAACATTTGAAGACCTAAAAATGAAGGAAGAGGAAAACATTGTTGCATATCTACTTCATGTGGATGAGGTTGTTAAATCCATGCAAGGACTTTGGCTTAAAGTTGAAGAAACAGATGTTTGTGATAAGATTTTAAGGTCACTCCCAAAGAGGTATAGTGAAAATATTTCAGCTATAGAAGAGTCAAAAGATATTGAACTTTTGACAAGGGATGAATTACATGGAATTCTCATAGATTTTGATATGAGAATAAAAGAGGAACCTATTCCCCAAAAATAAGTAGCCTTCAAAGTTACTAAGAATACAAAGGGTAACAATTCATATTGAAGAAATGAGTCATCCACTAATGAAGAAGCAAATTATGGTAGAAGGAACAAGGACTCGAGAAATTATAAAGGTACGAAATCAGTTAGATGTTTCAATTGTAGAAAATATGGTTAGATGCATTTGATTTTCTAGAGGCTAGAAATAGCAATGATGAAGATAAATAGGATCATAAGAATAGGGAAATAGGAAAACACAGGTACCAAAAGAAAATCAGAGATGAACAAAACAAGCAAGGAAATAAATTCTTCCAAAGGTATAAGAAGATTTTCTATGCAAACAAGGCAAGTAAAATTTCAAGTGATAGTGATGAAAGTTCCTCAAAATATGATGAATATGAAATTCTGTTTCTTGCAGAAGAAAAATAAATGGTTAGAAATAGGTCACCCATAATTCTTAAGTGTTTTAGATGTGGTAACTTTGGCCATATTAAAGATAGTTGTACAAGGAATGGATTTAGTTTCAGTGATGATGAATATGAGGATGCTAGTGAAGGTTTGAAATAAGAAAGCCTTATTATGGCAATAGAAGAATAAGCAAGTACTTCTAGTGGAAATAAATCAAAAAAGTGAAGAACACAAGCTTATACTAAGAGGGGGGTGAACAATATAACACCACTTTTTGATTTTTTTTCCCAATAAATATTATGTAATTTTAAGATAGCAATATCAACATCAGTAATAAAATCAATGCATAAAACACCACACACAATCAAGACACCAATTTAATGTGGTTCACCCAATGTGGGCTACTCCACGGAGAAAATATTTCACTAAATTTTTCTCAATCAATCTCTTGGGAATCCTTTACCTATTACAATATTTATGTATCTCTATCCAAAGAAGACATCAATCTCCTAATCAAGTTCATGGATCTCTATCCATAGTATAACTCCTTTCTCCTTAGCTCTGACTAGTGATCTTCTAGAATAATTGTTACCCCCACTACTCTGGCTAATGGATATCTATCCACTAAAGACACCTGTCCTCACTACCCTAGCTAATGGATCTTTATTCACTGGAGACTATCATCTTGTATACTCTATCACCTTCAAATCTCTGTCTCAAATCTACACTAAACGCAGTCCTTTTATCTAGCACAAATCTGCTCAATTTTTGTCTCTGGTCTAGCATAAACCTATCCTCAAATCTATACCAAACTCTATCCTCAAATCTATACTAAACTCAATCCTTTAGTCTAGCACAAATCTATCCTCAATCTATGTCCTCTGATCTACACTAAACACAATCCTTCAGTATAGCACAAATTTATCCTCAAGCCTTAACACAAAGATTGACTCAATATCAAATCAACTCTATTGGATCTACCCCAAACCTTAACTTAAGGTTTGAACAAATCAATCAATAAACTCTGCTCACAATTTTTCTCAAAGACTTATCTCAAATCTACCTTGTAATCTTCCACAAAAGCTCACACTAATATGTACACAAGTTCTCTCTAGAACTTTTCCAAATATGCTCAATAAGTCCTCACTATAACTTATCCAAATATTCTCTCAATCTGTATTGCAAGCTTCCACAAAAGCTCACACAAATCAGTTCACAAGTCTTCTCAAAGACTTGCCACAAATATGCTCAACAAGTCCACACTAGAACTTGTCCAATCTCATAGAAACATAAAGAGAATTGTTAGAGACTCAAAATGCTTCCTATTCACCACAATGCTTAATTACTTTCAATCAAATTTTAGAAACATATAGATAATTGTTAGAGACTCAATATGCTTCACATTCACCTCAATGCTCAATTAATTTCAATCACTCTTTTGGAAACATACAAAGAATTGTTAGAGACTCAATATGCTTCACCAGAATACTCAATCTCTTTCTCAAATCAATTCATAATATAGAACAATTTTTTCATAAAACTAGGACTATTACTTCACACATCCACTTGACTAGGCTCAACCAATCACTTAATGAAATAATACTTGCTCACAAACCCTAGTCCAATCATATGAACACTCACTCAAATATTTTCAACAATTTTCATCAACCAATCTCACATAACAATGATACTCATGTTCTTTCCAAACCCTAGTTCAAGTTCTTCACTCAATAATTCACTTCAAAAATAATTCTTATAAACCAAGGTGCATAGCATTCATTTTACAATGGCTCAAAAACTCAATAAGAAAACCTAATTAAGTCTGTTTCACTCCAAAGTTATTTTCCAGAAAACCAACCAATCAACTCAACCAAGGAAGAATATGCCCATACCTTTTATTTGAAGTAGAATGATCTTCAAAAACCTAGTTCAATTATCATGACTTTCTTTGCCAAGTATAAAGGATTAGATGACAAGAATTATCACCCTAACACTTTTCACAATTTACCTTAAACACAAAGATAAATTAAATCCCAAATACACCTTATTTCTCCATATCAATAATAAATTTCAACATCATAATTTTCATGAAAAACCCTCTTATAAAATATAATGCAATTTCTACTTATAACTCCTTTCTTAAATTGCACTTATAAAATAAAAAAAAATTATAAAAAAATGCAACTTATTCTTCTAAGGTAAAAATTAATCACCCTAGTTTTTACTTTATCAAAAAATAACTTTTTACCATGCCCAAAAATCACTTTAACAAATAGGTAAATAATCCAATTTACTTACCACCATATACCTCCCAATTTACTCACAACAACCTTAGGGAAAATAAAATTTAAATAAAAAATTGTACCTTTACCCTTAGTGGGTTTTGAACCCACGACACTGTCTCCCCAAGCGCCCTAGTCGCGGCCTTGGCTATCGCATGAGCTAAGCGCTCATGTGGGAGCTAAAGTGCCCACATGCTTCTAAAACCTTCTACTACTGCCAAAAATTAAAATGTGAAAAGGGGCTTCCCAACTTGCTGCCACCGGGTTTCAAAACTGTAACCTCACTGCCACAAACGCCAAGCAACTACCACCTACGCTAGCCACCGTATGGTGCTATAAGTTAAGCGCCTTGTCTTCTTCAACAAACCAAATTTCGGATATGCACAGTGCATGATATTCCTCTCTCAGCACATTTTTCAAATTCAAATTGCATACCCTTTTTGCCTTAGTGAAGGCAATATTTATATTGCTTTGTTATTTATTCCAACACATCGGCGGGGGTAATATTCAACTTGCACGTCAGCGGAATAGCCTTAGGGTTTTGCTATTTCAAATAAATAAATATTTATTTATAAAATTTAAATTCAATTTGAATTTAAATATTTATAAATTAAATATTTAAACCTTCCTTGGACTTTTTAATTTGGAATAAAAAGCCTCCTTGGGTTTTTATGAAAACCTTTTATCTAACCATGGTTTTAATGAAAACCTTTTATTTTGCCAATCCATGGTTTTTAATAAAACCTTTTACTTATGCTTCCTATAATATCAAATATGAATATTATGAAGCTCTTTTGCCATCAACATTTTGCATTGCTCCTTTTGACCTTTTGGCATCAATAACAACTCATGCCTTAACATCAATGACAATTTTATGGGCTCAAAATGTCCAACAAAAAGAATGAATATGATGTCAAAGGCAAAAAAATAGAGGAAGAATCAGAGAAAGGAGAAGTTGATCTTGATGAACTTATTTCTGCCCTTGATGCATTAAGGAAGGTAAGAAATAAAAACTCAAAACTCAAGCTTCAATTTCAAGAATGTGATGAAGAGAAAGGAAAGCTTATAGAAGATCTAACCAACTCAATAGCCAAGACAAGGAATTTTAAAGAGAGGTTAGAGGCTAATATTTTAGAATGTGAAAGGTTAGAGCATGAAGTAGCTTTACTAATGAAGGAAGTAAAAGAGTCTAAAGACAAGCTACATAGGTTTGGGAGAAGCTCAAAGAACTTGGATAAGATTATCAAGGTACAAAGATCTTCATCAAACAAGACAGGTCTTGGTTTTGAGCAGGTACAAAGAAAACAAGGAGATGAGTCAATCTCAAGCTCCAAGGAAGAAGAATCTTCATAAGAAGAGAGTGTAAGAGAGAGTGATACTTCTGAGGATGAGTTGGACAATAGAAATTTCAACAGGATAAGGAACAATGCACAAATGAGGAACATATGGAACAAGAAGTAGCATAGGGTAGAAGAGACTAAAATACCAATGAGGTCAAGGTAAGGTAATTTCAATGGATGATGCTTCTCATATCATAAGTTTGGGCACAAGGCTACATAGTGAAGGACACATGAAAGACATAAATATGGAAATTTTAAAAACAAATATCTCTTTCAAGGGTATTTCTACTCTTGTAATAATTTTGGTCACAAGACATTAAATTGCAAGGTTCATGAAAAGAATGGATATGGCTTCACTAGGAGAAACCCCAAGACATTTGCACCTTTAAGGAATAACAACATTAAGTGTTATAAGTACAATAATGGTGGGCATACAACAAATTCATGTAGAGCAAAACTTCCAGAGATAAGCAGGAACATGAATACTTAGAGGAATCAGAAGGATCAGTTGAGGAAGGTGGACAAAGGTAAATATCAGTGTATGCTGGGAGTAAGGATACTCCCACACCAAAATTAACAACCTCAAGAGGAGGTTGGGGAGGGGCTAAGCTAATAGTCTCATTCTTAGCCCCAAGTCCCAAAGGTGGCCCTTTGCCATTGATGTAAAATAGGGAGATATTTGAGTTAGGGGGAGAGCATTTAGTCAAGGGGAGCAATTTTGAAGGAGGAAAATGTTTGGTCAAAAATAAATGGGTTGCTATCAATGACAAAGGGGGAGATTGTTGGAAATTTTGAGTTAGTTGTGTTTTCATTGATGTCAAGATTCAGTGTTAGGAATCAGTGTAGGACTTGGCAAAAGAAGGGTTAAAATATTTATATTTTAATCCCAAGATATTTGGTCTAAGAGATCTAGATGATTGGTCAAAAGGACGGTTAAATACCCTGAAGAAAAGGCCTAAAGAAAATAATATTATAATATTTATTATTATAATATTAAAGGTGGTCAAAAAATGTCTAAGGGCGAAAGAGAAAAACACCTAGGCCAAATGGAAATAATATTATAATACTTTATTATAATATTAAAAGTTTAATTATGCCTAAGGCAGTTTATAAATAATTTATAATATTTATATTATAAATTTATTTATAAAAATAATATTTTCATAACCTAAAGTTAGGTTGGGTGCCAAAATTGAATTCAAATTTTATATTCTCCATTGACATTGGAAAAAGGAAGGCATATGGTATAAATACCATAGCACTTAACCCTAAAATGTAAGCCTCTAAAATTATTTTGAATGCATGCGAGTTTGAAGTGAAGGCAAAATATTTCATGAGCAAGCAAAGGATAAAATATTATAATTTTTATTTGCCCCCGAAATCCGCAGAAGACAAAGTGAGTAAGGTGGAAAGGACAAACACCAACCAGTGGTTGAGCTAGCGGAAAATCCGAGGTGTGTAAAGTGTTTGGAACGCAAAGGTTTTGCATTCAATTCTCGATGGTAATGCGGGACAAAGCGTTTTTTGCTTTTTGTGTGTAAGGAGGAGTCAAAGAACCCTAGGTGCCTTTGACTCCCATGTGAGCACCTAGCTCACACAACAGGGGAGCCGCGACTAAGGCGCTTCGACCAGGGATCAAATCCCATGGGGAGTGTGCAAGGAGGTATTTTAATTTTTAATTAAATTGTGCATTGACTAAGGTTGTTGGTGGTGCTCAAAGCGCATAGTTTAATTTGTGTCTGGGTTATAGTGTGAAGAGGGAAAATTATTAGCACATGGGTTATTTGGTTTTTGTTAAAGTGCTTAGGAGTTAAAATGGTAAGGTAATTAATTTTTACCTTAGAGAAAGAGAAATATTTTATTGAGGGTTATAAATATATTGCATTGTTTTATAAAGTTAATTACTTGAAAAATGCAATTTTGAGTGGGGAGACATAAGTAGTGTTTGGATTGCTTCATGCATTAAATTTTTGAAAAGGGTCATTGTGAAACTGAATGGTTGAAGTCTTTATTTGATAAAGTTTGGAGATAATAAGGTGTACTTGAGTTTGTTAATTTTGTAATGTTGAATTAATATTGAGAGAGTATTTGGGTGAATATTTTTGCTACCTAACCTTTGATATTGGCAAAGAGATTGATTGTGATTGAGATAGGTTTTGAGGTCAATTCTTCATCAAACAAAAGGTATGGGCATATCATCCTTGTGAGTGAAATATTGTTGGGTTGAATGTTATGAATTCTAAGTTGGAGTGAAAAGGTTTTTTTAATAAGCATTGTTGAGTAAGCTTTCATGTGCATAATTGGTGAATATTTGTGAGAATATTTGAGGGAGAGATTGAGAACTATCTTGAACTAGGGTTAGTGAAAGACCATATCATTATTATGTAAGTTTGTTTGATAAACATTGTTGGAAATATTTGAGTAAACCTTCATGTTCATTATTAGGATTTGTTAAAAGAACATGACTATCATTATTATGTGAATGAGGAATCATCTTGAGTCAAGGATTGAGATTCATAGTGTGAGTTGTTGGAAGGGAATTGAAACACATGTTTAGGGTTTGTAAAAAAGTTGTGTTTCATTAATTTATTGATTGAGTGAAGTTGATTAAGTATAATTTATTGAAAGCATTGGAGTGATAGTTCAAGTTCTATGAAACAAATTGTTCTTTATTCTTAATTTATTTGAAGAGAGTTTGGAAGTGATTGAGTGTTGTGTGAGAGTGAAACATATTGAATATCTAACAATTATCTATATATTTCTATGGTAAAACAAGAGATATTGAAAGTTATTGAGCATTGTTGTTAGTGTGAATCATATTGAGTCTCTAACCATTCTCTATATATTTTTGTAAGTTAAACAAGATTCTGAGTGAAACTTGTTTATGTGATTGAAGAGGTTTTCTGTGATAGATTGAGTTTATTTGAACAAGCTTTTGTGAAAGCTAGTGAGCAAATTTGAGCAAGTCCTAGAGTGGACTTAAGGACAGATTTGTGTGAGATTTTATGGAAGCTTACAACCATATTTGAGGTAAGTCTTAGTGAAGACTTATTGAGAAAATTGGAAAAGTTCTAGTGAGAACTTGTTGAGAAAATTTGAGGTAAGTCTTGGTGAAGACTTGTGGGCAAATTAGTGTAAGCTTCTGTGGAAGCTTACAATGTAGAATTGAGGTAAGTATTTGAGAATATTTGAGTTTAGAGTTGTTTGATTTATTTTTTTAGAGTTTAAGGTTTGGTGCAAATATAGCAGAGTTGATTTGTGATTGGATCAAGTTTTGTGTTAAGGTTTGAGGACAGATTTAAGGATAGATTTTGGTGCAAAATTGAGGATAGGTTTGTGCCAGATCAAAGATAGATATTGAGAATATTTGTGGTAGACCGAAGGACTATGTTTAGTATAGATTTGAGATAGATATTGAGTAAATTTGTGCTAGACTTAAGGACAGTGTTTAGTGCAGATTTGAGATAGATATTGAGCAAATTTTTGCTAGATCGAAGGACTATGTTTAGTATAGTTTTGAGACAAAGATTGAGTAGAGCTTAGAGAAAGTTTTTGAGGTGACATATAAGAGGACAGTAGTCTCCAGTGGATAGATATCCATTAGCCAGGGCAGTGAGGACAAAGATATTTTGAGTGAGGATAGAGTCTTCTATGGAGAGAGATCCACAAGCTAGAGTTGTGGAGGTAGTAGTCTTCTAGAGGATCACCAGCCAAAGCAAAGGAGAAGGAGTTCTCCTATGGATAGAGATCCACAAACCAGCTAAGGATATTGGTGTCTCCTATGGGTTGGTGCCCATAAACCAAATTAGGAGATTGGTGTCTCCTTTAGACAAAGGTCCATAAACATTGTAAAAGAGGAAGGATTCCCAAGAGATTTTTTGAGAAAATATTAGTGAAATATTTTCTTCATGGAGTATCCCACATTGGGTGAACCACATTAAATTGGTGTCTCTATTGTGTATGGTGATTTATGCATTGCTTTGATTACTACTATGACATTGCATTGTGTAGACACCAAAATCCAGCCACTTGCAAGTCATCTATACCTTCCTGTCAGCCACGTGTCGGTCATCCACCTTCCCGCCATTATTTGGCCCAAATCCACACTTTCCCGCCATTATTTGGCCCAATTTCACCTTTCCCGCCATTTTTCATCCCCAAATTTATTTAAATTAATATTTATATATATATTTTAATATTTTTATATATATATTTAAATAATAGTTTAAGTGATTTAATCTGAGCCGTCCATCCTTCATTTAATCTCATCCGTCCATCCATCTTAATCCATTTCACAACCCAAATTTATTCTCTACCCTTGGATCCACTTTAATCTTAGCCACACGTTCAAAGTGTCGTTAAAACCCTAAAGTGTGCCCTAAGAGTAGATTATAAATTGAGTCACTTTGATGGCTCAAACCCTATGTCTTTTGCTACTTCTATTTCTTTTGCTATCTTCTAATTCTTCTCCTATCTCTTATCTCTTCTATCTCTTCACGCTACCCTTTTCGTCGCATCCATCGCCGCATCCATCGTCGCTTCGCCGTCGCCATCTCTTCTGCAACATTCTGCAGAATCCCCCATTCTTGTCGCAAGTGCCCGCGGGCGTTTACCAAGTGCCCGCGGGCGTTTACCCACAGCCACAGACTCAGACCGACGTCTGAAACCTTAATCCAGAAGCACGCGGGCGTTCAGCGAGTGCACCAGGGCGCCTTCCGCAGCCGATTTGACAGCCACATTACTTCCAAGTGTCGCCTGGTCTAGCTGCGTTAACGAGAAAAAGGTATAGGTTAGTTTAAAGCAAGTAACTTCTTTTTTATGTATTGATCTGTTATTGAATTCCTGCATTTCATTTTTCTAGGGTTTTAGATTGTTTCTGAGGGCTCACACAGTGGAGCCCTCTTATTAATTTCTAACTCCTTGATAGTGTTAATGTGTGCAGGTTTTTGATGGCAGATCCGGTTTATTGATGGCAATTGATTAGCTCGGAGTGGTCCAAGCAAGGGATACAACAAAGCCCACTCACTCTGTTGGGATTGAAGATACATTCTTCGAAAGCGCCACCATTTGTGCCAGCTAGGGTTTCGGAGAACCCTAGCATAACTTGTAACTGTGTATCACAAATAAAGGGTTACAGGCCCAATTGTATTCAAAAAGGAGTTTTTAAACTCCATCGATTAATAGAAATCGTTTGTTTTGTGCAACTATTCTGTACTCTGTCATTGTGATTTTATTTTTGTTTGGCGTTGTATTTTTAATCTACAAATGGCGATCACGGTGGGACCCCCTAGGGTTTCATATTTTTAATACTTGCTTTACTAATCTGTTCCTGTTTTCTGTTTTATTTTGCAGGTTCCAAAAATCGTGAAATTCGCTGTTCCAGCGAACTAGGGTTTCTGAGTTTGCAGAAAATGCAGCAGACGCAGAGGGGCGTCTGGAAGTCCAATACGAAACGCAGAGGTGCGTTTCAGCCTGTGCAGACTCCCGTGGGCGTTTGAAGTCAGTTTTACAAAAAAGCGTAGGCTTCCAAGTAAGTGCTGTACTTTTTACGTTTTTGGTTTTTCTCGCCATATTTTGTTTCTTTTTCGGATCATTACTTTAAAATGAACAAAAACTAAGTAATCTGAAAAAGAACAGTTATTTTTAATTACATTTTTCTTTGCATTGCATTATTGATTGTTGCTTGCATTAAAAAAAAAAAATTTTGCATACCTAGTTGCATATTAGAATAGCTACGAATTATTTGTTTTAATTATCTAAGTAGGACTATTGATTGGATGTCAATAGTACTCCTGCCATTGGGTGATTCCAGCCAGAGAAGTGGACGAACCTTCCGGTTGCTCCTTTGATATCCGATATCATTGGTAGGCGGGGGGTTTTAAACGGTGTACTTCACTTCTTCAGAGGAAATGGCATGTTTTCAGTAGCCTCTTGCTTAGATCATTAGAACTTTTGATTTATAGCTTTGTGTGTATACATTAGATAATTAAAACATTTAAAATAAAATTCATTGCATTTTCATGTTGCATTTAAAACAGTAATATCTGGATTTCATCACCAGGTATTGCTTGAAGTTTAGTGACGGTGGAATTCATCTCCATCCATTAAACTTCTGCCTTAGACACCATAGGTCACCCCCGAGCAAACTTGCTTGATTTCATCACCAGTAAGAATCTCGTTGTCCTTTCCTAGCCATAGTTTTTACCTTTTTTTGTGAATAATTCAAGATTAGATCACATGCAAAACTCATAAACCGGACACTTAAAATTTACTACGATTAAGATCAGAAAATAATTAATTAACCGCAAGGTAAGACACATTGGTTGAAACCTAGGTTGTGACTGTTTTCTGATAATTTCTTTAGTGTAAATTTATCATTCGAGTTTTGCATTCTTCTTTTCTGAGTTTGTTTAGATTTATTGCTTCATGGTCTTAACAAGGAATCAATCTAAAGTGTTAAATCTAAATAATCAAATGAATAATTCACAGAATATCCCCACCACCAACATGGTCACTTATCCTAGTGAATTTCAGGCAGGTTCGCCTGCAGGTCTTTCACGTCCTTCTGCCATCTACCACATGGCCATGCCCATGGAGGAAGACAATTCCTCTCATATTATCCACATTGATATGGCCCAAGTGCAAACTCACTTAAGAGATGGCACTGGCTATGTCCTTGAGCCAATCCAAGATTCCCCTATGCAAGATTCTATTTTTTAGCAGGATATTGCATCAACCCTACCCGCTGGTTTCACTCAGGTCTACACTAGCCCCATCTTTGAGGCTAATGTTGTATCTGCTCAGCCGGTTTCAACTCCAACATCTTCCCAGATGCTCAATTGTCCTCCTTTGGAGACAAATGTAGTGTCTTCCCAACCACTTTCATCCCTTTCTTCTTTTGAGCAAGCTTTTCAAAGCATTAATCTTAATTCAAAAGAAGAAATCCTCCACCCCGATGAATCCGAAGATGAAGTCTATGAAGAATTTGACGTCATGTCAAATGCTGATGAATCTGAAGAAGAGTCGGCGCCCATTATTCCCCTCACTAAACAAGACGAGTTTTATCTCCAATTGTTCCCTCTCCAAGAGGCCATCTTTCGCTTGCTTCTTCCACAAGAACGAGGTGAACCACCCCCTCCGCTACATCCATAAGCCATAATCCAAACCTGTATTATATGTATATACTAAAATAGTGGTTTTCACCACTACCAAAAAAAAAAAAATCAGAAAATTCCAAAAAAAAAAAAACTTTTATTGCTTTATGTATGTGTGTAATAGTGGTTTTCACCACTACAAAAAAAAAAAAAAAAAAAACTCAAACAAACAAAAAAAAAAAAAAACTGAAAAACTATGTTGTTTTGCACTTCAGGTCTTCCGAGGTCTTCACCGGTTTTCCCTTCCATTCCGCCCATCCTTTCTTCCATAAGTCGACAATGAATTTTGAAGACTTATTCACCCAACTCCATAATCCATATGATCCGGATAAGCCAATCTCGATCAACCCAAGCCTGATTGACATGGATTGGATTTCATCCCCTCCATCTATTTCAGAGTTCATCCTTTCCGAGGAATTGTTAAAGGCTTCCGCCAACTACATTCCTCCTTCACCTCCACATTCACCTTCATCTTCTAAGCCAGAAGTCTTCCAGGCAGACATAGACGAGAGCAAGGTCGTTATACACTTAAGAGCATTCTACGCATAGTTTGAATTTTATATGTACATATATACATGGCTTGTACAAAAAAAAAAAAAAAACAAATAAAATAAAAAGAATTTGCATTTCATTGTTAGTTGCATACATCTCATTCAAAAACATTGCATTTCATATGCATACATCTCATTGAAAACCATAACATTTCATTTTCAGCCATAGTTGCATATCATGTTAGAGACCATTCTATCTTTTGGATATAAAATTTGGTCAAGCAAAAGTCATGTTGCCTTAATCAGGGGCACCTTCATAAAATCCATCAAACCGAATTGTCATTCGTACACCCATTTTCCATTTGCACATATTTACATTGCCAAAATGTTTTCAGTCACTCAACCATTCCTAGTGTTTTAAGCAAACTTTGAAATGCATGTCAAAGTTCTCTAGGGCCATATCACAAATTACACTAAATAAAATCTTGAGTATTGGGAAATGATTTCAAAAGCGGTCTTGAACCTATCACATTTTCACATCTTAAAAACATCTTGTGTCAAAGAGAGATAACACCATCCTTGGGTTGTGCCTTGAAGTGAAAAGGGTAATCCTCGTTTGTCCTATCATGCAAACATAGTCCATAAAACAGTGGTTCTTACCACTATCACAAGCAATCACAAAATATAAATATAAACAGAGTAGTAAGGATAGGGTAAAATTCTCATCATACTTCGGTTGAGAATCCGATTCCCCAAAGCTCTAAGGAAATGAACATTTTTCACACACCACCGATCCCAAATAAGTTGTAAGGATCGTACTACTTGTCCAATCAGACGGATAGGTAGTCATCCCCAAGGCTTACAAAGGTCAAAAACAACATGGACTATGGAGTTAACCTTCACCGGGGCTATAGACGCTTGACTGGCAGTGGAGTATACTCATTGCGTGGCGACATGTCTCTCCTCAAAGAGAGACCTCTGAATGCTCATACGGACAAACTAGCTTCGGGGTCTTCTCCATAACAGGGTTACCTAATTTATGCAAGATGAGGTTAATGAACACACTTGCACACACAGGTTTTTGATTGCCTAGAGTCACTACCATGCTTCTGATTTGGTTAATGAACTCACATGCACACACATTTGGTCCTAGTTGAATTAGGCAGTATTAGTAAGTTTGTTTGATACCACTAGCATGTTTGAGTCTTTGTAAAATAGTCTTCCTCCATATTTTCTTCCATATCAACCTCCATATCTTCTTCCATATTCATGTCATTCCATACGTCATCCATTCACAAGCCACCAAGTTCGGTGCCCCTGATTAAACAATTATGATAACAGTTGGCTAAATCTAACTATCTAAAAGTATGAGTGCTTCTTAGTGCATATTTCATTTACTTAGTCTCGCATTAATCATCTATAACTTTGCATTCCATTCCATCACATATGCACATTAAAACATATAAAAACATGCATCACAAAAACATAGGCATTCACACAAAAGAAAGTAAAACACTAAAAATAAAAGCCATGTATATATATGTATAAAGGTCAAAACGTACAATGAATGCCAAAAGGCTACAATATACAATAGAGCACCAAGGCTCATAAAGAGTGCATCTAAGCACTAAGCTAACCATCAAAAGAGGACCCCTGTGACCTAGTAGGAGCCCTAGACCTAGTGGTGTGCCTAGACTCACTACGCCTAGAGACAGAGGAGGATGGAGGATCGGGCAACACAATGTGATGCCTAAACAATGTGTCCTCCGGAGCCTCAATGTAACGAGTCCTAGACCTAAGTCTAGCAATGTCTATCCCGTGTCGTCGCTCCCGCTCCGCTAGCTCTGCTTGGAGTCTCGTCACCCTGTCATCCTGGGGCACCCTAGTCGCTCCATCCAAGTCCGCCTGCATCTGGGCCATCCTCTCCTCCTGAGCAGCTAACAGGGCATCCCGCTCTGCCGCCTGTTGCTCCAGCCGAGCTATCCTCTCGTCCCGGGCAGCTAGCATAGCATCGCGCTCTGCTATCTGTTGCTGTAGCTGTGCCAGCTCATCCTCGTGCCCGCTAGGGGGTACCTCCCTAGCCTCTCCTGTGGCCTCTCCTAGGCCCTCTCCATCATCCTCCTCGTCATCTTCGCTCCCCGAAGCCTGCCGTGCCATTTTCCCCTTTCGCCTTCGACTGTCAGATCGAAGGCGGGGACCCTCCCTGTGCTTGGGAACCTCCGCGGTTCCCTCGCCCTCTCCACTCCGACTCCAACAACCACCAATGGTGGCTCCCACCTCGGCTCTGCGGCCATCCATGCTGCATACTCAGTTGTCACCCCGACGTCATCCACGTCGAGGATCTCCATGTCCTCATCGTCCTCTCGTCGCCTCCCTCCATGGCTCGGCACATGACAAATCCCCTCTCGATCTGTGCCTCCGATAGCGCACTGGCTCACCGGGGACATCCTGTCTCAATCCGACCCGGCGGAGCACTCGAGACATCCGTATGTACTCCGCCTCGCTGTGGCCCCGACCCACTACCCATCTAGCCTGTCACACCCATCTCAGGTGCTCTCCATCCTCGATCCACCTCGCCCCCCGCCAGGGCCTCCAAATGACTTGGGCATCTGTCAAGTCTGCCCATAAACTCCTATACCATTGCCCCGATCTCACGGGGCGGCTCGGCTGTCTCTCCTCCGCCACTGGCCATCTCCTACCATAAGCCTGGCTCATGTCCCAGTAAGCACATGGCAACCCCTTCGGTCGGGCCACTCTAAAGTGCTCCCAGCCCCAGCACTGGAGAACCAAACTGTAGCCTAGGCCCTTTCGGCCCCGTCTTCGAACCTCATACAACTCCCGGTACACCTGTGCCAATAAAGCGGGCGCCCAGGCATACACTACCCTATTAGTGAGCATCTCGCTCACTACACCCATCAGGTTCCATGGAAACCTGCACCCGATGTTTTCGGGGCCACAATGTTGGCCAATACGAACATCATCGGAGCCTCCACCGCTACCAACTCCTTGGCCGTATACATGGCCAAGTAAGGAATCCCCCCGCTCTCCGTCCGGATCTCCCTCCAGTCATCCCCAAACAACTTGGCCATCTCCGTGGCCCTATCTCGTCCAACCTCCACCCGCGCCCCCTCCACGGGCACCTTGAGGATGCGGTATACATCCTCAAGCGTCACCGTCATCTCTCCAGTCGGGAGCTGGAACGTCCCCCGATCTGGATCCCACCTCTCGGCCAAAGCCGAGAGGTACCCCTCATCCGCCCGAACTACCTCCAACCGGGCTGCCTCCGCTAGCCCTATTGCCTCCAATATCTCCCAGTCTTCCTGGGACAATGACCTCCTCATCCCCGGAATGATAGGGGAGAATCGGTGTCGTGCCTCTAACACCCTAAGTCGCAAAACAACAAAACAAAAATTGGTTACAAATTTTTTTCCAAAAAAAAAAAAAAAAACAAAAAAAAAAACAAATAAAAGTACTTGCTTAAATAAACAAATACCTCAACTGGCTGCACTGGCGCGTCCGCTCCCATCTCCGCCATAGCTCCCGCGTGCTTCACTCTCCCACACAACCTTTCACTTCACTTCACTTCATTCCACTCCCTCAGACGCACTTCTCTCAAGCTCGAACGCACAAATGAGCGAAATTCTCGTTGAAACTGTTTAAATAGCTGGTTTTGGCGCCCTGAAACGCAGTGGGGCATTTCATGGCGCATTCAGATGCAGTGGGGCATTTCATGATGCATTCAAACACCGACGGGCGTTTCTGCCACCTCCAAATGCATACCGGCGTTTGGTGTCAGTATTGAATAAAAGAACAAAACTTACAAAATTGAAGCTTACCTCCTCCAAATTTCATCAAATTGCATCCATCCATTCTTCTTATCATAATAAAACATTTTGTGAAGGTTACAACAGTTTTGGAAACAAATTTTGTCATTTTGCTCAAAAAGCGCATCATTCATCATTGATTTACAAATTGGGTTAAAAACATTCAAAACCTTCACAAAATTAACAACATTCATCAATTCTTCTGATCTATCGTCAATTTCATTCATTCTTCTTTCATCATGCATATTTTTGCCAAATTAAATTAAAGTAAACCTCGTATCTAGTGGTATATTCTATCACCTTGGCGATTGCAGCGATTTGCATCCATGCAATTCGGTAAGAGGATTAAACCACCATAAGGACACTTACCATTTATCATCATCAATTATTTCACCGTTTGAAAATTGGAAATCAATTTTGGGTATCCTACTTTTCAAGTGACCTCATACCAAGATTAATTTGCTCAACAGTTGTCATTGATGGCCTAGTTCATGGGGCCTTAAACATGGACAATCTTCAATATCATCATTATTTTGAGTCTTGCTAGAGATTAAGGCTACCTAGGTTGATTGGTTCCGACCCGAGGAATTATCCATACAGTCACTAGGAGCATCTCTGAAGTTTTGGACTCTTTCATATTGCATCTCTGCATATCAATGGCGCCAACAAGGCAATTTCATCAACAATATGGATTCACCCACAGGAGTTGGGGCATCCGTTATCAATTTTTAACTTTCCTAATAGTAGAATTCATCTTACATGATCATGGAATTTAAAATTTGGCAAAAATCCCTTTCTAACCGTTGGGGCAGAAAACGGTTCATCTTTCACATCACTCATATCGTCTTCAATCATATTCTTTTCTGGTTTGTACACCAACCCCTTTTCTGTTGGGACATAAACAGATGGTTGTACACCAACCCCTGACATACACCAACCCCTTTTCTGTTGGGACATAAACAGATGGTTCATACACCAACCCCTTTTTCACCGTTGGGGCAAAAACGGTTCATTTTCTTCCGAATTTCTTCCAATTGGCTCGTGAGAACCATTCTCGCTCACCAATTGAGGGGGTAAGCTGATAAATTTTAAATATTCTTTTATTCTTTGGTCTTCAAAGTTGTGCTTTAGTCTTGAGAGAGAGTTGCGTCTGATCCAGCTTTTCAGGTGTCCTAAGTTTTTGTGTTGCATTGTGTCTTCACACAAAGCAGCTCAAAAAGGGGCATCTGTAGACACCAAAATCCAGCCACTTGCAAGTCATCTATACCTTCCTGTCAGCCACGTGTCGGTCATCCACCTTCCCGCCATTATTTGGCCCAAATCCACACTTTCCCGCCATTATTTGGCCCAATTTCACCTTTCCCGCCATTTTTCATCCCCAAATTTATTTAAATTAATATTTATATTTTAATATTTTAATATTTTAATATATATATTTAAATAATAGTTTAAGTGATTTAATCTGAGCCGTCCATCCTTCATTTAATCTCATCCGTCCATCCATCTTAATCCATTTCACAACCAAGATTTATTCTCTACCCTTGGATCCACTTTAATCTTAGCCACACGTTCAAAGTGTCGTTAAAACCCTAAAGTGTGCCCTAAGAGTGGATTATAAATTGAGTCACTTTGATGGCTCAAACCCTATGTCTTTTGCTATCTTCTTTTCTATCTCTATCTCTATTTCTTCAGCTACCTATCTCTTCTATATTTTGCCCCTTTTTGTCGCATCCCTCATCGCATCCATCACCACATCCGTCGCCGACTTCGTCGCCATCTCTTCTGCAGCATTCTGCAGAATCCCCCATTCTTGTCGCAAGTGCCCACGGGCGTTTACCAAGTGCCCACGGGCGTTTACCTACAGCCACAGACTCAGACCGGCGTCTGAAACCTAGATCCAGAAGCACGCGGGCGTTCGGCGAGTGCACCAGGGCGCCTTCTACGACCTATTCTGACAACAACATTACTTCCAGGTGTCGCCTGGTCTAGCCGCGTTAAACAGAAAAGAGGTATAGGTTAGTTTAAAGCAAGTACTCATATTTTATGTATTAATCTGTTATTGAATTCCTGCATTTCATTTTTCTAGGGTTTTAGATTGTTTTCGAGGGCTCACACAGTGGAGCCCTCTTATTAATTTCTAACTCCTTGATAGTGTTAATGTGTGCAGGTTTTTGATAGCAGATCCGGTTTATTGATGGCAGCTGATTAAGCTGGAGTGGTCCAAGCAAGGGATACAACAAAGCCCACTCACTCTGTTGGGATTGAAGATACGTTCTTCGAAAGTGCCACCATTTGTGCCAACTAGGGTTTCGGAGAACCCTAGCATAAATTGTAATTTGTGTATCACAAATAAAGGGTTACAGGCCCAGTTGTATTCAAAAAGGAGTTTTTAAACTCCATCGATTAATAGAAATCGTTTGTTTTTGTGCAACTATTCCTGTACTCTGTCATTGTGATTTTATTTTTGTTTGGCGTTGTATTTTTAATCTACACATTGATATATTGGATAATATTTTTTGGGTAAAGAAAAGTAAAAAGTGGTCTTATATTGTTCACCCCCCCTCTCAGTATAAGCTTGTGTTCTTCAAATATGCACTCATATTAACAACCTATAAATTTTTAAATTATTTTGGATAGATTCTACACACCAATCATGTTTTTGATGTTACTTGTCTCCAACTCTCATGGCTACATCTGATGTATATTGGTATATTTCTTCATCCAGTTCTCATCTTGTACCCATTGTACCAACTTTCCTAACTCATTCTCTACCATCAACTACCATCATTGCCAATTTCTAACACATCCAACTTGGAACTTCATCCTTGCTCTATCAAAGGCTCTACTCTCTTCTTGAAAAATGCATCAAACTCCTCATTGATGTAATCCCCTTAAGCTAGTTGTTTATTTTTATTTAGCACTTCTAAAATAAGGTGCCCACTTGCATCTAACTTCATACCTATATCATCATCAATGCATATTTTCTCTATATATTCTCCATCACATCCTATATGATTGATTGATTTTATAATTGCCTTACCTTACATTCTCTGCTATGCTACTGCATTAGTTGCTACTATTTATTGTTCTCTTATAGGATCCTCCTTCAATGGTTGGATACTATCTCCTCTATGCATCATTATAACCTCTGATGCATTTATTTTCCTCTTTCTCCTTTCCCTTCTAGTACAACTAGTGTTCATTTTTCTTCTACTACCATATATAGGATATCAATTTGCACCTCTTCATATATTTAGGATGATCCACATGGATCCATATATTGTGCATAGTACACTAGAATTCTCTCCAAACTATTAGGTATATAGATATTTTCCACCCTAATACTCATTTTATCTTTGTCTTGTGTAATATATTTTATAATCAGTTCTTTTGCATCCACATCCATAATAGGTATATACAATTTCTACATAGCTCTCTCCTCTCATTGTTGTGCTCCCATATCCATCTATTATTTTTCCTGTACGACAATATCTTTTTGTTGATGTCCACCTTCCATAGCCTTTTTGTGAATCATCCTATTTTCTCCAGTACATTCTTGTATGACCTGACTCTCTTGAGGTGCAATAATTTTATTTGCACTATTGTATGTGGCATTCCAAGTTGCATACTTTTTTCTTCTATCATATTTTTATTTTCACTATTTCCTAAAGCTTTTTCTTGTGACCTCTATTTATGCTAAGGTTGAGCTTGCATCCACTACTATAATATTTCTTGTCTATTTCTATCTACATCAACTCCTATGATTGCTTCTAGATTTTCTAATAATTTATACTCTCTTCCTCTTTTGAAGGCTCTTGATTTTTCCTATTCCTCATTGTACCCTTCTTTTTCTTTATGGAGTTACTTGGATTGGTCAATGACATTAAATGGACCCACTGCCATATGGTTGGTTGATGCTCGGGAACCACCCTTGGTAGTTTCAATCCAATAAATTGCATCTTCTTCTCTTTCAAGGCATTCATCATGAGGGAAAATGGTATGGATAACCATCAAATAATTGCATACAACATCAAAATTTTCCTAATGTGATATGTTAAATATGTCACCCAATCATACACAACTCCAACCATTATACGTTACATGTATGGGATAAGTCAAGTAGGCATCTCTAAATATATTTTCTTCCCTAAAATTTTTAACATAACCATGTACAGTACACACTATAACTCCAATACCATGATCTACTACATCTCCATCCCATGGCTCTTATGCTTCAATAGTTTAACCACCTCCTCTAGACTAAGATCGGTGACTCAATTTATCATATCTTTCCATTGGTGCAATTCCATAATTTCTTTTCTCATTGGTGCTCCTAAGCTTGACAACTTTAATGTTATCCTAAAGTTTCTTGGTGAGAAGACTATTTTCACCTCCTAATCACCAATCATTACTTGACTCTTATAATATTATTATTCATATGTTTATAGCATCTACAACAAGTATTTCTTGAATTTTAGAATCTATAATATGTTTTTTACTCTTGCATTCTTAAATGTGGTCTTCAATGGATTATCATGATCATTCTCATTCCACCAATACTGATAAAACTCTCTAGTTGTTGCCACATAATCTTGCATAAAGGAATACACTCTCATTATTTATCTTAATCCTAAGATGCAGCTTTTATTTCTCTCTACCAAATAATGTTGGATCTTGGCCTTTCACCATTTTTCCTACTGAAGTTGTCTCATTCATATTCCTAGTCATGATCTATTTCCCTTATGCACACATGCTCTATAAGTCCTCTCCTTGTAGCAACTCTAGTCCCTTCACCATGTGAACATGATTCTGACTATGGATTTGGTTCTGGTGGAACCTTCTTTTTTTGTTCCACTTGGTGTATTCTTTCCATGATACTCAATTGCTTATACATACTTCTAATACTCAAAAACTCTGATTATGATTATAATTGTGCTTGTACAACACATGTTATACACTTCCTCCTCTTTTATAATAAATATTACTCATACTTATATAGTGTTGTCATACAATTCCTTTTTGGTGTATGATACTATTCAATTTTATGATATTTTTATTTATTGCTCCACTTATATGACACCCTATAGGACTACATTCATATGATAGTTTCTATATGGAACCCTTCTAACTTATACGACCTAGTCTCTAGAATAGGGTTTCTATTTCTTGTATGACATAGTTCATATGGTAGCCTCTTTAAAAAATTTGCATAATGAATTTTTTCCTTATACTACCTTTGTCACTCTACCATCTATATAACTCCTTCTACAACAAATTTCCAACCTTTAACACCTACAACTAGAAAAAAAATTTACTTCCATTGTCCATATTTTTATACAACCATCTATATGCCTATAAAATATTTGGCTAATTTCACTTTATAGTCACTTCTTCCAACTCATGGTACACTTGTTTTGTAATCTTCCTCCAATGGAAGTGATTTGTATCTTTACTTCTTACCTTTCTCCAAAACAACTTTGTTAAGTACACTCCTCTCAATGTTGGAGAATATTACATTATTTGGTAGATGTATTGTACCCCCATGGTATCATTGTACATATTGTAGGTATTAAATTAGGATGTGAGTTATTATATTAGTGTTTGATTTATATTTTCCCTAAAGTATTTTTAATGTGTAGGATGAGTCCAAGTGTCATGTGATAAGGTGTGCAAGTGCGTAGAATGTAAGAGTGTGCAAGTGTGAGCAATGTGTTATATAAGTGAGTCAAGTGTCTTGTGTGTATGTGTCAAGTATGCAAGTGAAAAGTCACATGTATGTGGTAATATGTAAAGTCAAGATACATGAGAGGTTTATATTATGTGTGGAATAGGAAATGATGCATCTCCCAGATATGTGAGGAGAGCAATATTCAAGTATTGAAGATTCATCTTCTAAGGTTATATTATCGAGACAAAACTTTGTGTATTATAAAAAATAAATGTATCAAGCATTGATTCATATAATAAAGCTCTTGTATATTTGATTCATAATATAATGAGTTTGTTCATTGTGTTATATTATTATTGTTATATTTCATGAATGTTATATTCATTGATATTGATATTATTTTATGAATGAGCTTTCATATAATTTATATATGAGTTTGATTAGATCTTAGATATTAATACCTATGATTAAATATGGCTTAAAATCCATCAATGGTATCAGAGCCACATATCCTCACTTTGTGTGAGAAGAATTTTTTAATCTAAATTTGAGTTTATGAAGAATAGGGCTGGTATCACCCACATTTGAATCACTTGATATTTAGATAGAAAGCAGTGAAAATATAGGATTGATTTCACTCTAAAGTTGAGAAACATTGGGTTGATAATTGCACCCAATAATTAATATAAATGACCATTGGAGTGATTAAATAAATGAATGATTGATAAGGATGTATTGATTGCTAGACAAAGAAGCCAAACATAGTTGGAGTAGCTAATTGCTATATTGTAAATGAAAATATTGAAGTTTGTTGTTTCTTGTGACAGACTAGTACTAAGGTAGAAGTTGTGAACTAGCAAAATAGAAGGTGAAAAGATAGAGCACTCGTGAAGATTGTAAAGCATCTGAGAAGATAATAGTGACTTTGAAGTCATTTGAAGCCATTTTCTATTGAAGCCATTCACCATTCAATTTTTATAAGAAATAATTTGGATAGTGTATGAGGTACACATATTAGTGAGGAGTAGTGAATGTCAAAAGAACTTGATTTAGAGCAACAAACGTCTAGAGTAGCTCTTGAGATGAATTTATACTAAGGAGAAGCACTGAATTAGAAAATAATTATGTCTGAGAGGATAACTAAAGTTTCTATGCGAAGCAAAGGGTAGGAGTGAGTTGTAATGTTTGAGTAACATCTACACCTAAGGTGGAGAAAAATTTATAATAATACCCATTGCATGCAATCATTTTTCCATGTGCAAGGAGGAATCAAAAGTAAGCACCAAAGGTATAAAATATAAACTTTATTTGATAGTTCAAAATTTTAGCACATATTTTGGGAAGTTATGAGTTATAAAGTTGAGTATTAAATTAATTATTGATTACATAAAGTGAATAGGAGTTATAAGGAAATTTTTGAATTGAAATAAATTTGAATTTTGGAGAGATGAGGAGAAAATTAATACTGAATGAAAAAATAATTTGGAGAGATAAGGATTGATTATTTGAATTTTATAATTGATTAAAAAATTTATTTGATGCAAATTGATTGACTAATTTTGCAAATTAAAATTTGAATAAAGAAACTTAAAGAATTTAAGAATTGATATTTATTGAAAAGAATTTGTGGGAGTGATAAGGAGATTGAAATTAAAATGGATTGAATGATTGCTTGATTAATATTAGATTTTTGAAATTGATTGATTGAAGAAATTATTGATTGCTTCAATTCGATTGTTTGAATTAATTTCTAGAGAAATAAGGATTTCTACTCCAAAAGAATTAATCTAAATAATTTGAAAATTTTGAAAGTTGATTGAAAAATATTTCTTTGAAATTTTGTAGGAATAAGGGTTTCTACATCAAAGGAATCCTCATAGAAATAAATAATATAAATGCTCTAATAAGTAAGGAAATATTAAAAGTTTTGAAACTTTGTATACAATATTTGATTGAAAATTTTGATGAGCAACAAGACATATCAATGAGATTTAAAAAGCATTTATATTCAATCTATAGAGAAGCTAAAGATGAAAACTTTGAAACATTTGGTTATTATTTGTACTCGAAACTCATTGAAGCAAATGAAAGTTCTAAGGATGCTATTATAATACCTATTGAATTAGGTAGAATAATGTATATGGAATTACTTACACTTGAATTTTATAAGGATAGAAATCAAAGGCAAGAAGAATTGATTCTAAAGAATAAATCAATAATAGAAGATATCAATCATGACACAATTGATTTATGTCATACATTTCTTAATATAAAGGATGTCGTAAAATTTTATTACACTCAACATATGGTAGCAATATTGATAACTAAAAGTCATCGGATTTAGAAATTTATTATTGTGATGACTTACTGATTCAATGTCCAGAGTTGACATCAATAGGACAACAAGAAGATAAAAAATGTTAGGCTATAGTTAATATTTATTTTATTATTTTGATAAATATGTATTACACGTGATATTGTCATTCTATATTAACGTGCATATTTGTAATGTTTAGCTAAATATAACTTTAGGAGTTTTATTCTTGGGAGAGAATATTTTGTTCACTCTTATTAGCTGCATTTATTACAGTCTAATTTTAGCTCTCATATGTAAATATATTCTACACTCATGAGTGAAACATTGGTTTGATTATCCTACATTGGTATCAGTGCGAGAAATAGTTAATGGTTGTTGTCTTTTGGAATGCTCTTATCTTCAATTGATTGTATGCTCATCTTGGCGAACCTGCAATTAGACAATGAAAGTAGCATACAACAAGTCTATTGTTGGGTATATAAGGCAGAGGAATTCAAGAGGATTTAAAAAAAAAAATCTCTTATTTTTCCCTATTTGCCTAACATGCTTCCTCTCTTATTTTATCAATATTTTTTTATGTAGTCGTAGTTGATTTCTAGACCTAATTGCTCTGTTCTTGTTTAAGAAAACAAATAGAGTCCTTGTTAGTAATTTCTCCTATTCTAATAAAAAAAATTACACCAGGGGATAAAGCCCCTGTTGGAAACCGAGTAGCCTTTCTGATCGAAGCCCACTCTATTTGATGGTTGCATTGCACCAGAAAATGTAGCCTCCATCATAGCCATAAGGGTCACAGTCAACCACACTCAAGGCCATGTAACCCTAGGCCTCAAATTGTAGGACAATGCATGACCCAGCCTAGGCCACAACCACATCCAGTGTGGCCTAACCAGACCACAATGGAGCTCAAGAGATCCTATGTGATCAGGCTACTACAGCAAATTGTAGGCCAAGCAACCATGATCTAAATCACAAAGAGCTATTGAAGGAGAAAATCCAACGAAAAGTAAAAAAAATTGATTCACTCGCAACACAGATGCAACCGATCTCTTGCAGGTGGTGAACATCAACCTGTTAGGGATACTTCACCATATACCCCCTGAGGTAGATCATATCATGCATATCAGAGTGAAGCATGCACGTGAGAGGTTAAGAGGATTGTGAGGTTAATTTTTTTTGTGTTGCAGAACAAATATACCTATCATAGGCATGATCGCTAATTTCAATTTTTGTTCAAATTTCTCCAACTATCATTCATAGACCACCAAATGCTAGAGATAATAGTCCATGCACCCTAAGATGGGTTGATATGTAGCCCATATTATACAAAGATATGTCAAAATAGATCTATGATAGATCACATGTAGAACAACCACGATTGCACGAAGACAAAAAATTGATCATGAATGAAAATATAAATTTAACCTTATTGCTAAGGTTTACCCATCCTCCAATTTATGTCGGATAAGTGATTACCTAAAATCCCATCAGGGAAGGAATGTGGCAGTCTGCTGGTGTCTCAAGAACACAAAGATTCACGATAGACTTGTTATTATTTTTTAACCTGTGTTTTTTGATCCCACATTATTTTTAGGAGGATCATTCAGTCACTTTAATAGTGCCAGCACACACAGTAAGTTCTGACCACCTTGCAATGGTCAAGCTACCCTCACCCAAGGCCACCCTTCGGTGCTAGTTGGCGGTGCCTTCCATGAAGGGGTTCAAACTGCTCGTGAGTGCCAGGTGGGTGTTTGATCATGAACATTAACTGCTACCAACCCTACTATTGACTACTACAAGCTAATAGGAGTCGGTGCTTGCGGTAACACCATAAAATCCTATTTTTTTCAAAAAACAATTGTAGTATTTTTTTATATAAATTAATAAATTTTATAATTTTTTGTTTTATTCAAATTTAATTAATTAATTAGTTTTTAATTAATTATTTAATTAATTAGAGTAAACAATTATTTACTTTATTAAATTAAATTACATGCAATTTAAAAAAAAAAAAGTTACAACAAAATTCAAAGGGCAACAAAAAGTTATTTGCAAAACAAAAATCAAATTAATTTTTTGCAAACATTGAGACAAAAAAAAGGAGGCACAATATTTTTGCAAAACAAAAATCATACAAATCAAAAAAATTGACATGATTTTTTGCAAACATTAAAGCGAATCAAAAATTCAAAAGGGGCTACAAAAAATTTGCACAAAACTTGTTATTTTGCAAAACAAAAACACAAAGGGGACACCTAAAAAAAATTATTTTTTGCAAATAAAATTCAAAACAAGGGCAAAGCAAAAGAAGTGAATATAATTTTTGCAAATCAAAACTATTGCAAAAATTTTGTAAAAAAGTGCATTTTTTGTTGAGTCCAACACCTAATTGACATTGTAAAAGGTGTATTTTCGGTTGAATTTGACACCTTCCAAAAACATAAATTTTTTGGTATGATAAAAATTGTATGATGCATTTAATTATTTATTTTATGCATTAATATATTTGTATTGAAGAAACAATAAGACCCCAAATTTATACCCTTTTTTGTGCAATTTATTGCACAAAGCGACGTTTAGTATTTACGGCACAAGTGAGGCTATCGTGCTTTGGGCTATTGTATATAACACCTAATATAGCTATAACAATGATGTCTAAGCTATTTTTTTTATAAACCATCATGGATAAGCCAATTTGTTTGATATTCACTCTATTATTACCCCATTCACTACTATTTCTTGGCATAAATCCTCCAACTAAATCATCTTCCAAGTATTTAAGAGACTTGGTGCCCTATGTATGTGGAAGGTTTTTTAAGTAGGTGTCAAAGATAGTAGTGAATCCCTTTCAGTACTACTTTCATGGTATAAATAAAGGGGGACCAATTTGATGTTATAAGGAACTTTCACAATGGCCATTGTAAAGCGTACTTGTCAGATTCACAACTTCTCAAAAGTCCAAATTTTGCTCCATGGAAAACAAATATGAGAGTGATACTACAGGTTGAAAATATGTGGGATGTTATGACTGGAAAATTCAAACATCCAACTACTATAGATGATAAATAAGAAGCATATGATGATGTTGATTGGAGAACACTGATGATCATCATTCTTACCAGTGATGATGAAGTTCAACTACACATTTGTGAAAAAGAGCACATAAAATATGCATGGCATACATTATGCACAATATATGAATGAAAGAATCTAGCCACGATCCTTAACCTTCAATCCCAACTTCACACTCTTAGCATAAAAAATAGATAATTTTAGAAGTGTTTCTTCATAGAGTTGTTGAACTAAGAGCTAATATGAATGTAATGGGTGAGAAAGTAGAAGATAAGCTCTTAACCTCAATAATTTTGAGAGATTTACTAGATTCCTTTAGAATGATGGTCACTTCACTTCAAGTGTCTAACAAACAAGTCTCTTTTGAAGAGTTAGTTAATTTGCTTCAACAACACAAAGCAGATAATAACCACAAAGATGAAGTATTCAAAAAGGCTACTTTCAGAAATGATCTTCCTCAAAGGGTTCAAACACCAATTCATCATAAAAAACACCTCAAAAATAGAAGAGGTACTACAATATTTGTGAGATGGACAATCATGAAACCAACAACTATTTGTTCAAGAACAAGCAACCACAATAAAAAAAATGGTCAAAACAAACCATGAAGAAGAAATAGACAACATAAGGGAAATGTTGCTATAGAAGGATCAGATTTAGATTCTGAGCAGGCACACAAGGTGCTCATGACTCAAACAAATTCAAAACAAAAATATAATATTTGGTATATTGATTCTGGTGCCAGTAAACACATGACTGGTGAAAAAAGTTGGTTTGACACATTTGAGGAAAAAGAAGGCAAACCGGTAACATTTTTCGATGATAAAAACATACAAAGTCCAAGGAGAAGGTAATGGTATATTGATTACAATGCCAGTAAATTCTTGATGGAAATGCCAAATTGAGGTCTTATATGTACCAATATTGGCCAACAACTAGTTGTTCGTACCTCAAATTATGGATAAACATATGGTGGTTGACTTCAAAGTTGTTAATGGACAAAAGTATTGCTACATTACCAAGAAAGGTAAACATATCATAACGGCTTCCTACAAATATGGTTTTTTATATTAGATGCTATTTATACTCCTCATGTTTCCATGGCTACCAAATCAAAGAAGCTACTTCCTTATGGCACAAATGGTATGGTCATCTAAGTTCAGGTTATCTACTCAAATTGAGTAAGCATGATATGGTGTTAGGTCTTCCAAACCTTTCTCATACTTTGCATGTTTACTCGGATTACTTAGTAGGAAAGAAACAGTGAGTACCTTTTGAATTGAGCTTTTCAAGAGCCAAAATACCATTGGATTTAATACACACCGATCTATGTAGACCATTAGTTTCCATCCTAGCTCTATCCATTGCTTTTTATGGAATTCCAAGTTTAATCCTTGCCCTATAATTCTTTTGCTCCTTAGGTGTCCATATTTAGTCCTTCTAGGTTATACTAGATCATAAATAGATTCTTATTTAATAGAGCAAATGATTTCTTTAGCTACTATAGTTAATATAGTATCATAGTAAATGATATATAAGTCCAAAGTGGTCCTAATAACATCAAAATCAATGGTTTATGCACAAAAGCAAAATGCAAGATCAATATTTATGATGATTCACAAGATCTCAAAGTCTTAAATAGTTGGATACTTGGTTTACATATAGCCAAATATCTGAAGATGAAAGAGTCCCATTTGCAAAATTGAAACTTTCTAGTATAGCCAAGGTTTTGATAATTGACCGCTAGCATACTCAAAATCCCATTGAAAATTGGGATAAATTGGTAAAGGCATTAAAGGTTACCTTTTATCCTTCAAATTATGGTGAAGATATCATCTACAAATGGTTTTTCTTAAAGCGTAGATACAACATGAGTGTCAAAGATTACATTTGTCAGTTTAACAAGTTGAGAATATTGACTACTATGGAGGATTCAGCTAATGGACTCATTATTAAATTTAAGAGTGGTTTGCAAAATCAATATTCAAGGAGTTGAAATATACCCCCTCATCACCTTAGATGTAGAATTAAATCAAGCATGATTGGTGAAATAAAATATTGTTGCTCAATCAAAGGGATCTTCCAAACCTCCAATTCACATCCCTGAACTTGTCTAGGTCTAATATGATGTGGCATCTTAGCCTCCAATCCATCCAACCAATAGGATATAACTTTAGCATTTGGTGTCTCACCCTCCTACTTCTATTGTAAAATAATTGGAGTCTAATGCTTCTATTATGGGGAGGTATAATGAGGACATGATTTGTTAAGTCTTAGGTTTTTATTTTATTTCGAGGCTTAGTTTTTTTATTTAATAGTTCCTAATTCTAAGTTAGATTTAATTTCAAATAATCTTCAAGATTGTAAGTTGGCAAATAAAGATGTCAAAAAATGTAGATGTTAGTATACATGGTTAGCATAGGCACTTGTTTATAATTTACTAGCTTAGTCATAAAATTTATTAGCATACTTGGCTTATACATAGCTTATTTGTCAGCATCTTTTATACTTAGAATATTATGGTTGTAATAGTGCTATTTAAGCACCCTTTGTTAATGAAATATTTAGCTTCAGTCTAGTTTCCACATAAACAAGTGTGTAGAGTGTGCAAGTGTCATGTAATTAAGTGTGCAAGTGTGTGCATTGTGTCAGATAAGTAAGTCAAGAGTCATGTGTGTATGTGTCAAGTATGAAAGTGAAGAGTCACATATATGTGGAAAGATGTAAAGACAAGAGACATGAGAGATTTGTCTTATGTGTGAAATAGGAAAGGATGCATATCCATGATATGTGAGGAGAGAAATAGTCAAGTATTTAAGATTCATATTCTAAGATTATATTATTGATACAAAGCTCCATGTATTGTAATCAAGAAATATATCAAGCATTAATTCACATAATAAAGCTCTTGTATGTTTGGTTCATAATACAATGATTTTCTTCATTATGTTGTATTATTATTGTTATATTTCATGAATGCTATATTCATTGATATTAATATTATTCTATGAATGAGAGTTTGTATAATTTATATATGATTTTGATTAGATCATGTATATTGAGACCTTTGATTGAATCTAGCTAAAAATCCTTTAGTGGTATCAAATCCTCATATCCTCACTTTATGTAAGAAGAAATTTTTAATCTAAATTAGAGTTTGTGAAGGACGGGGATGAAGTCAACCATATTTGAATCACTTGATATTTAGAGATAAATCAATGAAAATATAGGGTTGATTTCACCTTAAATTTGAGAAGTTTTGGGTTGATAATGGCACTCAAGAATTAAGAGAAGTGACCATTGGAGTCATAGTGATTAAAGAAGAGAAATATCGATAAGGACGTATTAGATTGTTAGACAAAGAAGCCAAACATAGTTGGAGGAGCTAATTGCTACATTGTGAAGGAAAATATTAAAGTTTTTTATTTGTTGTGATGGACTGGAAATTCTTAATGTTAAGAATTTGGTAAAAAAAGGAAGTCAAATAAAATTTAAGCACCTAGTACTAAGGTAGAAGTTGTGAACCAACAAAATAGAAGGTGAAAGCATAAAGTGCATGTGAATATTATAAAGTGCTCGAGATGATATTAATAACTTTGAATTCATTTGAAACCATTCACCATTTGAGTTGCCTAAGAAATAATTCAAACAATGATTGGGGTACACATATCAGTGAGGAGTTGTGAACATTTGAAGAACTTGAGTCAGATCAATGGACATATAAAATTAGCACCTGAGACAATTTTTTGATCAAGAGAAGAGCCTGAGAGAGAAGACAATTGCATCTAATAGGATAATCAAAGCATCTATGTGAATCAGAGGATAAGAGAGTTGTAACATCTAAGCAACATCTATGCCTAAGGTAAAGGAAATCTCAAAATAACGCCCATTACATGCAATCATTTTTCCATGTGTAAGGAGGAATCAAAAGTGAGAACCAAAGGTATGAGATATTAACCTTATTTGATATTTCAAAAGTTTGGCACATATTTTGGGGAGTTATAAGTTATAAATTTGAATATTAAATTTAGTTATTGATTGCATAAAGTGAATAGGAGTTATAAGGAAATTTTTAAATTGAAAGAAATTTGAATTTTGGAGAGATAAGGAGAAAATTAATATTGAATGTAAAATTAATTTGGAGAGATAAGGATTGATTATTTGAATTTAATAATTGATTAAAATTTTAATTTGAAGCAAAATTTATTGACTAATTTTGCAAACTAAAATTTGAAAATTTGATTCAAGAAATTTAAAAAATTTGAAATTTTGTTATTTATTGAAAATAATTTGTGGGAATCATAAGAAGACTAAAACTAAAATTGCTTGATCAAAATTGGAGTTTTAAAGATTGATTAAATAAATTATTGAATGCTTTAGATTTATTGTTTGAATTAATTCTTGGAGAAATGAGAATTTCTACTCCAAAAGAATTAGTTTAAATAATTTAAAATTTTTGCAAGTTGATTGAAAATTTGTTTATTTGAAATTTTGGAGGAATAAGGATTTCTACATCAAAGGAATTGTCATGGAAAGAAATAATCTAAATACTTTGATAAGTAAGGAAAGTTTAGAAGTTTTGAAAATTTGTATACAATATTTGGTTGAAAACTTTGATGAGCAACATGATATATCAATGATATTTAAAAAGCATTTAAATTCAATTTATCGAGAAACTAAAGATAAAATCTATAAAACATTTGGTTATTATTTGCACTCAAAATTCACTGAAGCAAATGAAAGTTCTAAATATGTTATTGTAATACCTATTGAATCAGGTAGAATAATGTATATGGCATTACTTATACTTGAAATTTATAAGGATAGAAATCAAAGGCAAGAAGAGATAATTCTAAAGGATAAATCAATGATAGAAGATATTAGCAATGGCATAAGTGATTAATATCTTACATTTCTGAATACATATAAATAATTTAATTAAATATTATTACATTCAACATATGGCAGTAGGATTGATAATAAAAAGTCTTAAAATTTATAAATTTATTATTGTGATGACTTACTTGGTCAATGTCCAAGTTATAATTAGTAGGACAACAAGAATATTAAAATAAACATAAAATAAAGAACCAAAAGAATAACAAAGTAAAAAAGAAGAATACATTAACAAACCTGAACCAAAATCTCAAACAAAGGATCGGGCATATTGCAATATTGCCTAGCAATGCCAAATTCTAAAAACAAAGGAGAAAATCAAGAATCAGAGATTGAAGACTAAAGTCTTCAAAAACCAAATAATGTAATACAAGAAGATGTTGAAGAATATTACATTATTTGGTAGATGTAATGTACCCCCATGGTACCATTGTACATATCGTATATTATATTAAGGTGTGATTTATTAGATTAGGTGTGTGATTTATATTTACCCTAAAGTATGTGTCAAAGTGTAGGACAAGTCCAAGTCTCTTGTGATAAAGTTGCAAATGTCATGTAATTTAGTGTGCAAGTGTGTGCAATGTGCTATATAAGTAAGTCAAGATTCTTGTGTGTATGTGTCAAGCATGCAAGTGAAGAATCACATGTATGTGGCAAGATGTAAATTCAAAATACATGAGAGGTTTATCTTATGTGTGGAATATGAAAGGATGCATCTCCAAGATATGTGAGGAGAGAAATAGTCAATTATTGAAGAGTCATATTCTAAGGTTATATTATGGAGACAAAGCTTTATGTATTTTAATCAAGAAATGTATCAATCACTAATTCATATAATAAAGCTCTTGTATATTTGATTCATAAAACAATGATTTTCTTCATTGTGTTATATTTCATGAATGTTATATTCATTGATAATGATATTATTCAATGAATGAGCTTTCATATAATTTATATCCAAGTTTGATTAGATCTTGGATATTGGGATCTATGATTAAATCTAACTAAAAAGCCATCACTCAGCACTCTACCTTCCATACTTATCTCCTTCTACATGCACTGGCTCCTTCTGTATGCATCATATCCTTTGTTAGCTCCATATAAAGCACTAGAATGAAGTATCTAGGCCTTGCCTAATGCATGTATTTATAGTTCTTATGGAGTAAAAAATCCATTGGCACCTATAAGTATTAATTGTTTGATAATCATCAATTTTCCACCTTGCCACCTTTACATGAACTGAATGATGTTTTTTCATATTTTTTTATTTTTACTTTTATTTTTAAGAAAGAATGGTATCTAATTCAAATTCCATTGTATGTTGTATACATCCATCCCAGCTACCACTTATATTATTATTCATGTCGATGTATTAGTCTCTTCCTATTGATAATGTCCACTTGACTAATCTATCGTTTGACATTCATTTGTATGGTGATCTTTTCCTTTCTTGGTATTTATATGGTCATCTATCATACAATCCTCTTCATCTATATGGTATTCATTTATATGGTCACCTACCATATGAATCCTATTTGTATGATAGTTTCTTGTATTGCGAAGTGATTTACAAACATTATCCCTTATTTTTGCATTTGTATGATAGGATTCCTAACCCTTATTTGCATATTCTACCATGGTTGATTCAATTGTTTGCCATTTTTCCTTTGTCTTTGTCATCACATTTTCCTTCACAATGATCCACCAATATTGAGCATATTTTTTTCTTCATTTCTTTCCTCTGGGTGGGTCTCCCAAACTTGGGACTTCCTATTACTCCCTTCAAGTTGTTTGAGGTTCAACCATGATCTCCTTTGATTTCTTAGTAATCTATTCATATGGCATATTTAATTTGGAATTAAACCAAAATGTGGTCTTGATGGGCCATCCTAATGATTATGTTATAGCTGGTTGTTTATAATTCCACCAGAGGAAGTTCCTAATGGGTCATCTTTTCAACTATGAAACCTATAGATAACTAGAGAAAAAAAAATTTCCTCAAGTTATTGGGAGGGAGACCAACCAAACTCTTCCCTTAGAAGAGAAAACATAGTCATCCAAGAAGACATAATGGCCTTCCCAAACCACCTAATTTTCCTAATATTTCTACCAATATTGGTGTGTCTAGTACCCCTTGTAAACTACTAGGACCTCCCAATTCATCAACTGCCATAATATGTGTATCATCCAATCTCCTTCTCATATTCCTATTCTCATTGAAGTTTATTTATTGATTGTTCCTTCCTTCCACCTAAAAAAATTTGGGGCCTCGGTGTCTTTCTCCTTACTCATCTTCTGACTCATGATATTGAGCTTAAACTACTTGAATCATTTGAACTTGTGGTAAACATATCACTAGTATCCATATGTCAATTCCTTCCATCTCCTTTCTAAGATATATGTGTCAAAAATATCTCTCCATAGTATTTTGGTTGACTCTTTTCTTCTCACTCTTTGTTTCTCAAGATCATTGAACACTTCTTGCCTCCTTATATCTCTTGTATTAAGATATTGTATTATTATTTGAGCTTTTTGAGTAATTTACTCCATCTATACATAATGCCTTTATAGTCATTCATATTCCTCCTATAACAACTATGTTCCCAGGCATGTTCTATGATGTTGAATATCAACTCTATCTAGTAGACTCATTCCTTCATACTCACTTCCTTCACTCTGAGGTTCTTGACTAGGTGGCTCTCTTTCTATTAATGCAATTCTATGCACATCTTCATCACTAAGTTATATGAGTCTTATTTCTTCCTCTATGTATAGAAATTGTACATGCACCCATATCCACCTTTGATCCATGGAAATAAATTCCAACTCTTACTATTAAATTATGAGCTACTCTTCTCATGTATTCCCAAACAACTAGTTTAGTCCTAGATCGCTCTCTTAGTCCACACCATCTTCTTGTTTGGTTTGGCTTGGTTCTGCCTATTCTCTAACTTGATAGTTTTTGAGGATATATACAATGGATATATACAATATGACTAAAATATACTATAAGTAGAAATTATGGAATTACAATGCAGTATGGAGGAAATGATCACTCCTTTACTATGAGCTAAAGAGCTACATTGTGCTCCATACAGAAGCACACTATCTACTACACTGCACTAGATAATAACTTGACTTGATACTGGTTTGATATATGAGGCTCTTTATATAGGAAGATATATTTCTTTGCCAACACTCTACCTAGTTGTACAAGGGGACACCTTGCACATTGCCACTTGTGCATTTATTACATTGCTTGAAGTAACTAGCTAAATTTCCCATAAAGTAATCTCCTACTCTAAATATGTACCTAAGATGTTGCATTTACATAATTCAAATTATGTAATATACTCTAACTTTAACACCCCCTTGTATTACATTATTTGGGTATTGAAGATTTCAATCTTCAATATGGATCTTCTTATTTGTCTTGGAGCTTGTATTCTTCTTATCTATTTTTTATAACTTGTTCAAGCAAGTAGTTAGTATCTTCATAACCTATTTTTCTTGTTGAAAGATCTTTGACTTCATAATCATCTATAGATTCTTCCAATTCATTGATTTCCTCTATCCTTTGAGCTAGGTGTCCTTTTTATTCACTTTTTGATACTCCAATTGGAGATATTGGTTGGATGTTGAGCTTGCTTCTGATTTTAATATTATTATGGTTGAAATTTGCTCCCATTGTTCAATTTATTTCCTTGATTCTTATTTCTAGGATTGAATCTGCAATAGTTAGTGCTATGACCTTTTATCTTGCATATCTAATAATACTTGTTATACCATGGTCTTCATCCTTTTGATGATGAAGCAATATTTCCTTATGGATTGTCTTTTGATGCCAATGTAGTGTTAGTCATTTCATATTTAACTATATTCTCTACCTCATATTCTTGAAGAATATTGATTACATCATAAAAAGAAGTATCTTTATTTAGGACTTGTAAAGATGTTACCAAATATTTGTAGCTATATAGAAGTGCTCTCATAGTTACTTGAGTAAGAAGTTCATCTTTGATTTCTTCTTGTAAGGTTAATAATTTCCATTTAATATTTGCTACTTTCCTTAGGAATTGTTCTATGCTCTTGCTACTATTCATTTTTAGAGAATGTATTTGAGTTTGAATATGAAGGATAGTGGCTTTATTTTTTCCTTCAAATATATTTTCTAAGATTTTCCATGCTTCTTTAGATGTCTTTGCTGAATTTATATAAGGTTGTATTTCATCAGTGATAGCAAAGGTTATTATCATTAGGGATTTTACATCATTATCATAAAAATTTTGAATTTCAGTATCACCTGTTTTGGTCTTTTTGTTGTTCCTTGAGTTATCTCCAAAATATTTTTATATACTAATATTACTTTAACCTTATTTTTCCAAGAGAAATAATTTGGTCCCTTAAGTAATTGGGATTCCGCAAGAAAGAATTTGTTTGATGCCATGATGATCCTTGTGGTCTTCTTTTAATTTCTCTAGTATTGATTTGATGATGCCTTGATGAAATTCTAGGTTTTGAAGAATACCTTACTAGTAATTTTGAATGATAGATAAAGTGCTTTTGGGAATAATAGTTCAATTTTGAGTTGATTTTGTAAATTTTTGTGGGTAGAAAAAATCAACTTCTTTTACACCTTATTTCTCTTATTGAAATTAAGCACTTTCTATTTTTATGAGGTTCTATTTATACAAGTATAGTAATTAGTTTCAAAATCTTGATCTTCCATATAGAACCTTCTTTTATAGACTTTGATAATTTGATATTTAATATTTCTAAATTCCAACTACCTATTTTGGTGTAGTATTCCTTATAACTCCCTATTATGGAATTTTAGAAAACAATGATATTTGCAATGTTAGATAATTAATCTATCCAAGTTGAAATCCTTATTTCTTATATACTTTAGATTGCTTAGTCTATTTAACACACACACACACACACACCCCCCCCCCCCACACACATATATATATATATTCCTTTTAATATTACTTTCAAATATGGTTGATTTCTTTTAATGTTTCAACCTTATATTATACCTTATATCTCCCTATTAATGAAAGCCAATTGGAATAATATATAGTCTTACCTTCGTGATACCCCAAACCTATATGTATCTAGTGTTGATTCATAGATGTAGATGACAACACTATTTAGTGATCTTTTGATCATTATCTCCAATGTATGGGCATTGGCTTTATCTTCTCTTTGAAGGTGTATGGTTTCTTTGATGGTACTGCTTGGACAATGGATACTTCATGTCTAACTACTTTGACTAGAAGTATTAAATGCTCTCTTCCTACTACTACTATGATGTTGATTCTATTGTGTAATTATACAAAGAGCTCAGCTTTTGATGCTACTACAAACTCGGCCTTCAATGCTCAACTTTACTTTGACTTCGTTTTGATGCTTTCTCCAAAATGGGTGCTTCTAAATAGAATGGAATATTATTCATTTTGGATAGGTTGTGAATAGGAGTTACATATTGGAATTTTTTCAAATTCATGCAAAGATAGTTTACATAACCTCCTCAATATTCCTTGTAACTCCTCTTGATTAGGTGCTCAAAATTTCTTGAGCATTAAGAGTTGGGATGGCACATTAGAATGTTTGTGCCAAGTGGCACTCAAGGTCTTTGCATGTAGAACTTTACTATAATGCTCCAAAAATAATTTTATAACTCCTCTTGCCCTTTTGTATGCTTATTTCTTAGCTTGCTTCGTTTCTTGGACAACAAGCAACCTTTTTATTTTACATGTGTTTTGATGAGGACTTTGGATGGCGCTTGTTGTGATGCTCCTTGGTTCTATGGAACTCTAAATGGTGGCTTTATAACTGATCTTGGTGCTTCTTTTGGTGGATGTTCTTCTCCAAGTTTTAGACCTCGGATGTACCACCTTTTCTCCTTTCTCATATCCTTTCAATGTGCTAATTTTTTGGGCTCCTTTATAGTGTAGATAGTCCTTTGTAATAGCTTCTTATAATTGTATATGTTCCACATTGATAGAAGTATATTTTGATGTCTTTTTACATACCTTTATGTTGTCCTTTTTGTCCACATATATAATGGCCTTATATGGGCTTTGATATTGCAAGTGAATGCTTACTTTTGGATGCTTTGATGTGGAGCAATGGTTTCTTTTGACACCTTAAATATTAAGCAATATGTGCTCCTTTATGGTTGTCTACCCTTATACCTTCTTGGATGATGATAATTCTCTTTCTTGTATTATAATACCTTTTTTCCTTCTTGAATGGACAATAATGGTACTTGTATTAGATATATTTTACACCAATATGATGGGTCGAATGTCTCTTTATAAAATGCTCATTTTCTTTTTGATGAGGCAACTCCTTGCCTTTAGTAATTCCTTTTTCTTGGACAATTTAGTAAGAGTAAAACCAAGCTAATAATTTGTACATAATATGCACCATTTTGAAGTAGAAAATTTTGCACTTATTCTTTTAATGAAACCATAATTGCACTTTAAATTTGAGACTCTCCAAGTCTTGATTTTTAGCTTCTATTGTTGTTTTGATGGTGGATTTCTTCTCCACTCCTTGGAGGAATATGATCTAATTTTTGTGGCTTCTTTGGGCCATAAAATATTGTAGGTTTTGTGCACCAAATAGTGTCTCTAGACACTTTGATAATCTTCTGGTTTTTATGTCCTTGATCTTTAATCAAAAAACACAAACTAATCCTTTTGAGAGTAACTAGTTATAGATCAACTAGTATAGTGCCAATACACTTTTAATGGTAACAATAATATAACCTTATTGATCCAGTAAATGAACTCTCAAAATAATTTCAAATGCACTTAATAATATATACAACTTTTAAGAGTAATCTATAATTTACCCTTAATGAATATTCTACAATTTTTCACTAAAATAAATAATGTAGGATATAGTCTCCTTACTTTCTAGATAGCAAATAGGTATATGATAATTTTCTTTCTTTCAAAAATATCCAACTCCTATTTAATGTGCAAATAATCCTTAAAATATTTTTTTTCCTTTTTACACTTGAATACTGATGAGTGTCGTTGTTCATTCATCATTTAATCATTATATGTGTCAGTCCAGGGCGGTGTCCAAAGGCTGTATACGATAGAAGGTGTCACAGCTGCAGGTTCAATTCATTCAAGAACAGGGTTTTATTGGTGGAACAGTTAGTGTTTTTGGGGGTTTTTGTGTGACCTCTAATTCCTAGAACTGGAAATCAAATTGCAGAAAATAAAGCTGAATTAAAACTTGCAAGAAAAGCAGAATCTGAAATAGCAGAAAATGAAATGTTGCTAAATTGAAATTAACAGAAAGGTAAATTGCAGAATTGAAATCACACACAGTTGCAGAAAAATAAACTAACTACAATTCCCTGAGCATGTTCTAAATCTAGAAATTCAAACTATCATCTATTGCAAAACTGGAAAATGTCACAAATCTGGAAATTACAGTAAAATGACAGAAAACTGGAAATTGCTGCAAATCTGGAAAATGACAGAAAACTTGAAGTTGCTGCAAATCTGAAACAGAAATATTGAAGTTGCATGGAATGATGGAAAAATGTTGTCAAGACTGAAATCTGAATTTAAAGCTGCTAAAGAAGTGAAAACTGGCAGAATTCTGCTAACCTGCTGCAACAAGAAATTAGCAATGTATTCTGTCAGAAGATGCCTTCCTCTGGTCCTGCAAGTGGCCCTTGCTTCTAGAACCAGATGAAGGTGAAGAGTTATGCTAAAGAAACTTAAATGCTAATCATCAAATCAACATGCTAATTGATAACTAAAAATTGCACCTTTTATTAAATCTAGAAATGCATTACAGTAATGCAGGAAAAACCTACAGATTACTATTCTGCTACAAAAATAACTGCACTCTATTGCCTATTTCTCTCCTATATGCCTATATGCCTATATCTCTATATGCTCAACCATGCTGGGAGCTTTCTTATTTATAATGTAATGCTGATATGCTTGGTTGCTGATTTGTAAGGATTTACAACTGTTTGCACAACTGTTTCCTAAAATGCATGAGCTTGCTTTGTCAAACTTGATCCATTCAACCTTATTGAGCTGCATTCATTGAGGAAATCAGTTAATATGAGTTGGGGCAACTTTTTGGTCAATTGCCAATACTTTCCTCTATCGATCTGTCGCTTTTTGACCATCCTCTGTTGTTCCTGCGCTATTCCCTATTCCTGCGCTATTATTCCTGCACTGCTCTGAAATAACAAGAAGTGACATTTAATTACTATTTCATGCTCCAAACGCGTAGGGAAGAAGTGTTTGACCACCTAGAATGTTTTCCTTTATCTTGTACATCCTTTTTGCATTGGTGGCATGTGCTGGAGTGACTGTTTCCAAGCCCTGCTGTATATGTACAGCTGGCTGGAACTGTCACAGTCACAGTCTATTTTCCTGCATAGTCAGCTACAGGGGACAAGGTCTTTGGCGCCTTTTGCATTTGAATTAGCTCAAACAGAGGAATACTACTATTAAGCACCAAACACTCAACAATTACTACTGATTTTAAATTACTACTGACAAATTAGCTGAAAACAGGTGAAACTGTAGAAATAAACAGTAAAACAGAATATATGCACTTAACATTTCAGAATATGCAAATATCATTACATAATGCATTTTACCCAAAATTAGCATAGAAACATAATAAAAAGGGTGATTCAAATAAGTAGAATGTATCCAAAAAGTGTTCATAGATGAGGCAATTCCTGGCCTCATCATTTTCCCCCCAACTTATGGTAATGCATGTCCTCATGCATTTTGTGCAGCTACTGAGGCACACAGGTCCAGATCCAGACATCTTTCATGAAATTTTAACAATGCACCACCAATTTTGTAGAACCCACTGACTATTTTTACAGACTGAAACCATTGTTGGAAGTCCTCGTCAGGCTGTGGATCATTATCAAAGAAATAGGGGACAGGAGTGATAACTATGGGCATTCTGTATCTTAGCCCTATCCAATGTTCTTTGATTTCTGAAATAATGTGTATAATACCTTTTGCCCTTCTCCTTGACCAAAATAGGTTAGTGGGAGAAATTGGCTCCCATTTCTGTAGGGAGATAGACAATTCACCCCATCTATTCTTACATGCTGCCACAACATCATCAAAGAAATCTGCACAAAAATTTTGAAATTGAGTTATACCTTTTTGCAGATTTCCTAGATAAAGTTGTCTTATTCTGGGATCCCTCATAAAGGAGTAGTGAGTACTGGTACAATCCCTGTGATTGAGAGGAGCAGGCCTGACAAGTAAAACTGCCTGTGATTCTAAGTCCTTGGCTATCTTCTTCTCTGAGTCCCAATAAATATTATTTTGTAAGGTGGACATAAAGGCCCTCAGTTGTAAATCTCCTGTATAAATGTGAGGCAGAAACATGCTCTCTGTTGGTAAAAAGAAGTTATGTAAGAATAACTCACATAATAAGTTATGCTGCTCCGTTGGACTCTGCACAAAGGCTTCCACAAATTCTGCAGGAGTGGTCAACTGGTGAGGGAGCTCAGAAACTAGTCTCATAATCTGCCAACGTAGGTACCTCTCCTTGAGTAGGAGGCTATAGAACCTAGGTGGCCTTCTACACTGTATTGCATACTCTGCAATTTGACATACATCTTTTACCTATGTTTTCAACCTGTTGACTTCTTTTTCTTTCTCTTCTAGTTTGTTTGTGGCAGAGTTCATAGTTGCAATTTTCCCCTCTAATTGATGACACTGAGTCATCCAATAGGCTAGGTCTTCATTGTACCTAGTCAAGGGCACTGTGTTTGGGGGCCTCAAAATAGGTTGCATTTGAGCCACTATGTTCACCTGTACCCCAACTTCTACAGTTGATGTTGCAATTGGCAAATCTGTCTGTGTCCCCTGTTCTACTGTAACTACTGTAACTGCTGGATTTTCATGAGGAAGCATTTGTGCCAGAGGAGAGAGTGTAGACACTTGTTCCTGAGCTGCAACTGTTTGGTCCTGCACAAAAAATGTTTGAATGCCCTGCTGAAGAGGACTGTCATTCTGCATCAAAATTTTAGATGGATCTTCTTGCAGAAGCATACCATCAGATGTCTCTACTCCTGCTGCATCTGTGACAGGTGATCCCTGTGCCTGTGCTGTTGCATCTTCTGATTGTCCAACCAAATCTAGGAGAATTTGAGCCCATTCATCAGGTACTATTTTTGTCAATCCTGTAGACTGATTTTCCAACTGCAACAATTTGTTTTGCAATTCTTGAACTTGCTGCTGCAGCTAAAAAATTTGTTGATCTTTTTCTTTCATGGCCTCTTCAGCCTGATCAATCCATTTGGTCTGGGTTTTAATAACACTCCTTGCAGCATGCAACTGAGTGTGGATGTCAACTTCTTCCTCAGACGCAGAATGTGTCTCAGACTCAGTATATTTTTCAAATTTAGAATATTTGTCAGACTTAGAATACATGGGAATATGCTCCTCAATCCTAGCTGGTTCAGTATCAGAGTTTATATGCTCTTCAGATTCAGAGTCAGGATAATCAACCAATGGAAAGATAGGGCTTATTATAGTTTCTTCTATTGTTAGGTCCAATTCCATTGGTTGTATTTCTATTTCCTGTGCAGCTTCCTGTGAACTGTCTGTCCTAATTTCTTCTTCTGACAAACTGATTGGGTCTGCAATATGTACTAGTGTTTCTGACAAGGTTTTTATTCTCTGAAGTCTTGCAGACCTTCTTAACCCTGTGGGTCTTGGATGTTCCTGAGCAGATGCAGCTTCTGCTTGTTCTGGAGCAGCTATAGATTGAGGAATAGTCATGGGTTCTATTGTTGATTCTGGAGTAGATGCCTGCTCACTGGAACCCCCAGTTTCTCTGCTAGGTTGTACATTGTCTGCAAATGTCACTCTTCTCCTTTTTAATCAGGATTCAGATGTTGATGCATGTTGTCTCCTAATTCTGGAAGATGGAGGACTATCAGGTGAAGGGGAAATTCTATGTTCAGAGGGCTCTGGCTGAGGATTTTCTTCTACATCTTCCTCTGTTTCCTCTTCTGTTTCCTCTCCCTCTGGTGCTGAGTTTGCATCATTAATTTCTGCCCATGGAGAGAAGAAACGGTCAAAGTTTCTAGGGTTTCCCCTAAAATGGTATTTGCAGATGAGTTTAATTAGCCCATGATGTTTAGGGCCTCCCTTCCCTGCTTGATATTTTAGAGCCATGGCTTTAAGTTCTCGGTAAAGATACAGAGGAATGTTGACCCTACAGTTTGGTCTAGCTGCTCCATGGCGCAAATGGTTAAGGATTCTGAGGTGTGGGCCAGACACAACAGGAAACTGGCCGTCACAGGTAATGTACCGCATTACCCACATTGCGACATCATCCCAAGGAGACTGCAAACTGGACCTTTTTACCCCTTTGCACACATTTTTATTCATTAAAAATTTGATTTGCCTATCCCCTTCTTTCGTAAATTGATTTACTAGGTCTGGTAAAGTATTTCTGTCGGTTTTAACAATTTGCAAACCTTGAAGGGGAAATTCAGTAATCTGACTAAGTATTTTAGGGGTTACCTGGATAAACATCCCAGCAATGTGTACTCTATCATTTCGGAAGGTACGTGCGAATTCTGTCGCCAGGCCCTCAGAATAACCGTCGAATTTGCGCAGAAATGGCAGAAACCCTCCATTGGTAAAAATTTGCAAGGACGCAACATCTGTTTCCAGGTAGCTGATGTTCTCAGGTTTTGCTCTAACCTTCTTTCCACCCATGGTATCTTCTGCTACTTTCTGTGTGTCGGTGGCTGCAAATTTTTACGACCTGCGTTTGTGTTTTCTATTTTTAGGGCTTTTCACTCCTCAGTGCCAAAACTGCTTCGAAACATGCAGAATGTCGTGGCAGCATTTACGATGTCGTCAACCCCCAATTTTTGTTGGTTTTGTTATGGTTGTCAACTTTCACGTGCTGCACGAAATCCAAGACTTGAACTTTCCCTTTTCAACCAAATAAATTACCGCAGGCCACGTGTCATAAACTTTTTACACAAAACCCATTCCTGCCCTTAATGACTTATTCCTGCGCTTAGTGAATAAAATAGTTCATTCCTACGCTTAGTGGTTTACACAGTTCATTCCTGCGCTTTGGGAATAAAACAGTTTATTCCTGCGCTTTGGGAATAAAACAGTTTATTCCTGCGCTTCCTGGTTACTGATTCCGGTGCAGTTTTCATTTTTGCATTCTAGAGCAGAATTAGGCAGAGGCATTTGTAAAACACTTTCTACTTTTGATTCCCCTTTTTACATGCTTTATACTAATCAAGGATATATACACTATATACTAATAATTTACACTATTCAGAAAATAAGAAGGCACATACCCGTTAAAACCGTTTTATCTACATTTCAGGGTGCTCTTGCTGAAATTTCCAGCTAACCAATCTTTGAACTAAGGCAGGTGCAATCTGAAAATAGGTGAAACAATGGTCATGGAACAATGAGGGTGAAACCAATTAGGTAAACATGCTGGAACACCGGTTTTCATGTGAACCCAACTCAGGAGCGCCTCAAAGAGGTTTTCACTTTCTGAGTTTTTATTTATTATTTTTATTTTTTTTTAAATTGTGTTAATCTGCTGAATTCGAGTTGGAAGAAGAGCTTTCTTCCCAAATGTGTACATCCAAACTTTCCAATTGCTTGAGAAATTCTTCCTTGTTTTGTGGTTTATGGTACATACGAAGACGATGTCCATTTACCACCAATTTGCATTGTGAGTCATCGATAGGTGTAAGGTGAACAACTCCATTGTCAAACACTTCCTCAATTTGGTACGGCCCAAGCCATCTAGTCTGCAACTTTCTAGGGAAGTCCTTGTATTGTGAATCAAACAACAAGGCCCAGTCACCTTGCTGAAATCTTCGTTGTTGAATGTGACTATCATGCCACATCTTCCTTTGTGCTTGGATCATCTCTATCTGATGTAGGGCATCCATGCATAGTTCATCCAATGCATCAAGTTGCAGAATGCGATCTTCTTGTGCCTGTGACAGATCAATACCTACTTCCAAAGCAGTTCGAAGAGTTAGTAATTCAAATTCAATAGGCAAAAGAGGTTGTTTTCCATAAACTAATTCATATGGGGTAAATCCAGTGGTGGATTTCCACGTGGTATTATAAGCCCAAATAGCTTCTGGTAACTTGTCTAGCCAATTCCTTCTATGGACTGCTATGGTTTTGGTCAGAATTCATTCTAATTCTCTATTAGTCACCTCGACTTGGCCATTGGCTTGTGGATGATAAGGTGAGGATTTTCTGTGTTTGACTTGATAGAGTTGAGTGAAGGCTTCAACAACTTTTGAAGTAAACTGGGGTCCTTGATCTGTGGTGATGGATTGTGGGGCTCCAAAATGCAAAAAAATCTATGAATACAGAAAATCAGCAACTTTCTCTTCACGAGCATGCTTAAAGGCACGAGCTTCTACCCATTTGGTAACATAATCAGTACATACCAAGATATGTACTTTGCCTTTGGAAGGAGGATTAATGGGTCCTACAAAATCTAAACCCCATCTTTCAAATGGTTCTGTTCCTATTTGAGGTTGTAATGGCATTTCACTAGTAAAAGTAGGTTTTCCCATTCGTTGGCAAGCATCACAATGTCTTACGTACCTTTTTACATCTTTGTGCAAAGATGGCCAATAGTATCCGGTACCCAAGATTTTGCGAATAGTGCTTTTGACTGAATAATGCCCTCCTGATGGTTCATCATGGCATGCTCGTAGGATGTCATATGCTTCATCCTGGTGGATACACCTACGTAAAACATGATCAGGACTGCATTTAAACAGTAATCCTTCTATCCATTTAAAAGAAGAGCTTTGCTTGATTAACTGTTTCCTTTGTTTAGGGGTAAAGTGAAGAGGAATCTTCCCTGTAACTAAGTAATTAGCTATGTCTGCAAACCATGGAGATTGTACAGAGACAACAAACAACTTTTCATCTGGGAAGGTATCTTCCACGACTTCCCCTGTATCTGCATTTGGTATTCTTGACAAGAAATCTGCAACTACATTAGATTTTCCAGGTTTGTTTACTATGGTAACATCAAATTCCTGCAACAGAATTAACCAACGAATAATTCTTGCACTAACCAATGGTTTATTCATCAAATATTTGATTGCAGCATGATCCGTATGGATGAATACTTGATACCCTGTGATATAGTGTCGAAATTTGTTAATAGCATAGACTACAGCCAAGAATTCTTTTTCAATGGTAGTGTAGTTTTTCTCAGCTCCTATCAAGTTTTTACTGATATAATATATTGCATAATGTTCCCCATTTTCAATCTGTCCTAACACAGCTCCAATAGCATTATTGGAAGCATCAGTTTGAATATGAAAGGGTAACTCCCAATTAGGACCTCTTAAAACAGGTGGAGTGGTTAACTTCTCCTTTAACTTTTCAAAGGAATTTTGACATTCAGAAGACCAAACAAATTCAGAATCTTTCATGAGCAAAGCAAACATGGGATTTGCTATGGTACTGAAATTAGCAATGAATCTACGATAAAAACCAATGTGTCCTAAGAAACTGCGTACATCAGTTTGAGTTTGTGGAGGAGGGAGGTTTTTGATGACTTCAACCTTCTTAGGATCAACCTTGATTCCAAAAGAAGAGATATGATGTCCTAGAACAATTCCTTCCTCCATCATTAAGAAGCATTTCTCAGGATTAAGAGAGAGATGGTATGTTTCACAGTGAATCAACACTTTTTCAAGCTGTTCTAATGCATATTCAAAACTATCCCCAAATACTGTGAAATCATCCATATAAATTTCAACACTTTCATTGGTTAAATCAGAAAAAATTGCTAAAACAACTCTCCGAAATGTTGCTGGAGCATTACATAACCCAAAGGGTAAAACTCTGTAAGCAAAGGTTCCCCAAGGACATGTAAAGGTAGTCTTTTCCTGATCTTCTGGGGCAACTTGAATTTGGTTATACCCGCTGAAACCATCAAGAAAACAGAAAAACTTTTTTCCAGCAAGGGTATCCAATACTTGGTCTATGAAGGGTAATGGGAAATGATCCTTATGTGTAACCTTATTTAACTCTCTATAATCTACACATACTCTCATTTTACCATTTTTCTTTGGAACAATGACCAATGGTGAAACCCATTTACTATCTGAAATTGGATAAATGAATCCAACATCTAAGAGTTTTTCAATTTCCTCTTTCACAATCTCTCTTAGAGCAGGATTCAAGCGTCGCTGAGGTTGTCTTACTGGTTTTACATCTTCTGTGTATATCCTATGTGTACATACCTCAGGATGAATGCCTATCATGTCCTTATAGTTCCAAGCAAAAGCTTGAACATGTTTCTGCAAAACTGCAAATAGTTTGGATTCCTGGTCATCAGTTAACCAGCTATTAATATTCAAAAATTTCCCTGGCTGAACTTCAATTTGTTTGATCCCTGGATAGATAGAATTAGCTGCTTCATAGCTACTGATCAATGCATTTAATGGACAATGATGTGGCTGCAGATTATGAAATACTCTAGAATCTGACTCAGAGGTGATACCTGATGGAATCAGAGGACATTTGAAGGTGTTAAGGAGATGATGATGCCATCCATGAGGTAATGTGAATGATCTTTCCTGACTAGACATGGATGACATTGGTTCTTCTTCCTTCCACAACAACCGATCAACAAGAATTTGATCATCAGTTAGTCCTTCTGAGTGTAATGTTTCAACTAGGACAGTTTCATTCTCGAATATTTCTCTTTCTGGTGCAGTGATTTCCTCAATATGTTCCTTCACTACGACTGTAGCCAAAGTAGCAATGGTTTCTTGTTCAGATTCTTCATCAGATTCAGGATACCAAATTTGTCCAAAAAATTTAGTTGAAGGTTGAGCTGGTGGATACAAAGAAATTTTTTGCAGGTCAATACCATTGGAAATGGTCATTTCCCCTGACCTGCAGTCTATAAATGTAGCTACAGTAGCCAACCAAGGTCGTCCTAGAATGATAGGGTATCCATTGACTGAAGTTCTAGGCTGCAACACCAAGAAGTCTACAGGATATTCCCACGAAGAGACTTTAACGGCCACATCTTCTAAGATACCTTCTGGTTTAGCTACTGACCTATCTGCCATTTCCAAGACTGTGGTGGTAGGACTGAGATTATGGAGCTACAATTTTTGCATTGTGTCTTTAGTCATTACATTAATTGTAGCTCCAAGGTCAATTAGCACATTAGGAATTTGCATCACTCCAATAGTAATTGTAACTACTGGACTGCCTGGGTCACTATACTTGGGAGGAACTAGTTTCCCAGCCAATAGATCAGCTAATTTCCCTTCTACCTGAATAGTTTTAGGAAAGGCTTTCTTTTTTTTACCAGGTTTCTTGATACATAACTCCTGAATAGTCTTTTTGATTAAAGGTATATCCCTTATTGCTTGCAACAAAGGAAGAGAAATTGACATCTTTTTGAGTTCTGTTACTAATTCCGATTCGGGGGTAGTATCAACATGATCAAACCTTTCAGGGTATGGTAAGGCTACTGGAGAAGATTCCTGCATTTTTGCTATTTTTTCTTCTTTTTGTTTTTGTTGCAATGCCTCTTGATTTGGAGGTTCTTGTTTCTCACTAATTTCTTCAATGGTGGGTGGAACAAGTTCAGATAAAATCTTTCCTGAACGCAGTTGGATGTTACTACAGTCAAGTACATGAACTGCAACAGTGTCTTCAGACTCAGCCTCATAAACAGGGGCTGTTTGTCTGGCATTATTTGGGTTAGTCACAGGCTGAGCTGGGAGTGGAGGTTGTTTCACTGGTTGAGTTTGTTGATGTTGTATTCTTCCCTAAAAATTGGGATTAGGAGCAGGCAGCAAGTTTTGAGCTTGTCCCTGATACTTTTGTTGTCCTTGATATGATGGATATTGTTGTGGTGGATATGGTTGTCCTTGATATTGTTGTCCCCATATTTGTCCTTGTTGTGTCCATTATGGAGGCATGGTATGCCAAGGTGGGTTCATCCATCCAGATTGTGACCAATCTGGAGGAGCTGTCCAAGGTTGGTTCCAAGGTTGTGCAGAAACTTTTGCCTGTCCCCATGGCATATTCATATTCCAAGGAGATTGTCCCTAGTTTGGAAATCTAGGAGCATTGGGATATTGTGCATAGCCACCACCGGATCTCTGCCCAATAGCATTAAGTTCTTCTATTTGGGTGCCCAAAACAGATTTTAGATGAGGCAACAAAGGGCATTTATCTCGTTGAATGTTCCTTGGAACAAATTCCACAAATAGAAGTTTTTTTTAAGGGGCAGTCCTGCAAGGCATGCTTACTCCTACACCTTGGGCAATAAATTGCTAAAGGTGGTGTAGAATTAGATTTTGTATTTCTCTCACCTAATGCAGTATTAAGTTGAACAAGGATATCAGTTTTTAAATTAGCCATTTCCTCCATCAACTCTTTTATGTCATTATTGCCAGAATTCCTTTTCTTTCTCCGGTGGTGAGTGCGGGAATAATTTTTACATAACTCCACAATATCTTCAAGGTCAAGTTGATCTATGTCTCCTCTTCCCATTAAATCTAACACTTCCCTAGATTCATCTTGCAATCCTCTTAAGAAGATAGGCTTTAAGAAATCAGGTTCTACAAGACCACATCTCTTTTGGACAAAGGCAAAGCGATCAAGATAATCTTCTAGACTCTCATCTTCTTCTTGCTTGATCCTAAACAACTCATCTTTCCTGTTTCTTACTCTACAATAATCCTGATATTTATTTAAGAATGCAGTCTCCATTTCATCCCAGGTACGGATTGAGTTAGGTTCAAGATTGCTCATGAACCATCGGAGAGCAGCGTCCTTAAGTGTGGAAGGAAACAATTTCAATTTTTGATTATCATTTATGTAGTCATAAGTTTGACATAACACCTTGAATTCAAACAGAAATTGATCAGGATCTTCTGAAACAGTTCCCCTAAAAATTGGCAATATGGATGGAGAAATTGTTTTCATGGGGGCATCTAGAAGTGGATCCAATCTTATGGGATACTCAAAAGTCTTAGGAGGATCATCAAGATTATCATATCCACCTGGGGGTGCTACTGCTACAGCCATAGTTGTTTTCTTTCTAGAGTATGATGGGAATAGTCCAGTTTGAGGGGAATGTTTAGCAGCTAGTGCTTCAAAAAGCTCTCTTTCTAATTTTTCCAAAATTTTAGCTGATGAAGAAGGTATGTCTTGCTTATTTTCCCTAGGGATTTCAAATATAGGCAATTCTTCATCTGACCGAGCAGGTCGCTTTGGTGGTTCAGAGCCACTTCGGATAAACCTCCCTCTTTCGTCCCTTAGCCTATGCATTCATGCCTATTCACTAAATAAACTGAAATGCAATATTTCAAGGATTGTAACACAATTCTTGACCTGTTTCACTTTTTCTAACAACACCTATTTGTCCCCGACAATGGCGCCAAAAATGATGAGTGTCGTTGTTCATTCATCATTTAATCATTATATGTGTCAATCCAGGGCGGTGTCCAAAGGTTGTATACGATAGAAGGTGTCACAGTTGCAGGTTCAATTCATTCAAGAACAGGGTTTTATTGGTGGAACAGTTAGTGTTTTTGGGGGTTTTTGTGTGACCTCTAATTCCTAGAACTGGAAATCAAATTGCAGAAAATAAAGCTGAATTAAAACTTGCAAGAAAAGCAGAATCTGAAATAGCAAAAAATGAAATGTTGCTAAATTGAAATTAATAGAAAGGTAAATTGCAGAATTGAAATCACACACAGTTGCAGAAAAATAAACTAACTACAATTCCCTGAGCATGTTCTAAATCTAGAAATTCAAACTATCATCTATTGCAAAACTGGAAAATGTCACAAATCTGGAAATTACAGTAAAATGACAGAAAACTGGAAATTGCTGCAAATCTGGAAAATGACAGAAAACTTGAAGTTGCTGCAAATCTGAAACAGAAATATTGAAGTTGCATGGAATGATGGAAAAATGTTGTCAAGACTGAAATCTGAATTTAAAGCTGCTAAAGAAGTGAAAACGCGAGAATTCTGCTAACCTGCTGCAGCAAGGAATTAGCAATGTATTCTGTCAGAAGATGCCTTCCTCTGGTCCTGCAAGTGGCCCTTGCTTCCAGAACCAGATGAAGGTGAAGAGTTATGCTAAAGAAACTTAAATGCTAATCATCAACTCAACATGCTAATTGATAACTGAAAACTGCACCTTTTATTAAATCTGGAAATGCATTACAGTAATGCAAGAAAAACCTGCAGATTACTGTTCTGCTACAGAAATAACTGCACTCTATTGCCTATTTCTCTCCTATATGCCTATATGCCTATATCTCTATATGCTCAACCGTGTTGGGAGCTTTCTTATTTATAATGTAATGTTGATATGCTTGGTTGTTGATTTGTAGGGATTTACAACTGTTTGCACAACTGTTTCCTAAAATGCATGAGCTTGCTTTGTCAAACTTGATCCATTCAACCTTATTGAGCTGCATTCATTGAGGAAATCAGTTAATATGAGTTGGGGCAACTTTTTGGTCAATTGCCAATACTTTCCTCTACCGATCTGTCGCTTTTTGACCATCCTCTGTTGTTCCTGCGCTATTCCCTATTCCTGCGCTATTATTCTTGCACTGCTCCAGAATAACAGGAAGTGACATTTAATTACTATTTCATGCTCCAAACGCATAGGGAAGAAGTGTTTGACCACCTAGAATGTTTTCCTTTATCTTGTACATCCTTTTTGCATTGGTGGCATGTGTTGGAGTGACTGTTTCCAAGCCCTGCTGTATATGTATAGTTGGTTGGAACTATCACAATCACAGTCTATTTTCCTGCATAGTCAACTACAGGGGACAAGGTCTTTGGTGCCTTTTGCATTTGAATTAGCTCAAACAGAGGAATACTACTATTAAGCACCAAACACTCAACAATTACTACTGATTTTAAATTACTACTGACAAATTAGCTGAAAATAGGTGAAACTGCAGAAATAAATAGTAAAACAGAATATATGCACTTGTAGACACCAAAATCCAGCCACTTGCAAGTCATCTATACCTTCCTGTCAGCCACGTGTCGGTCATCCACCTTCCCGCCATTATTTGGCCCAAATCCACACTTTCCCGCCATTATTTGGCCCAATTTCACCTTTCCCGCCATTTTTCATCCCCAAATTTATTTAAATTAATATTTATATATATATATATTTTAATATTTTAATATATATATTTAAATAATAGTTTAAGTGATTTAATCTGAGCCGTCCATCCTTCATTTAATCTCATCCGTCCATCCATCTTAATCCATTTCACAACCTAGATTTATTCTCTACCCTTAGATCCACTTTAATCTTAGCCACACGTTCAAAGTGTCGTTAAAACCCTAAAGTGTGCCCTAAGAGTAGATTATAAATTGAGTCACCTTGATGGCTCAAACCCTATGTCTTTTGCTATCTTCTATCTCTGATTCTAATTCTTCTACTGCTATCTCCTCTCTTCTGCTACCCTTTCGCCGCATCCATCGCCGCTTTCGTCGCCGCTTTCGCCGCCATTCCTTCTGCAGCATTCTGCAGAATCTCCCATTCCTGTCGCAAGTGCCCGTGGGCGTTTACCCCTTCACCAAGTGCCCACGGGCGTTTACCAAGTGCCCACGGGCATTTACCCATAGCCACAGACTCAGACCGGCGTCTGAAACCTTAATCCAGAAGCACGCGGGCGTTCAGCGAGTGCACCAGGGCGCCTTCCGTAGCCGATTTGACAGCCACATTACTTCCAGGTGTCGCCTGGTCTAGCTGCGTTAACAGAGAACAGGTATAAATTAGTTTAAAGCAAGTAACTTCTTTTCTTTTATTAATCTGTTATTGAATTCCTGCATTTCTATTTTTCTAGGGTTTTAGATTGTTTTCGAGGGCTCACACAGTGGAGCCCTCTTATTAATTTCTAACTCCTTGATAGTGTTAATGTGTGCAGGTTTTTGATAACAGATCCGGTTTATTGATGGCAGTTGATTAAGCTGGAGTGGTCCAAGCAAGGGATACAACAAAGCCCACTCACTCTGTTGGGATTGAAGATACACTCTTCGGAAACGCCACCATTTGTGCCAGCTAGGGTTTCGGAGAACCCTAGCATAAATTATAACTGTGTATCACAAATAAAGGGTTACAGGCCCAGTTGTATTCAAAAAGGAGTTTTTAAACTCCATCGATTAATAGAAATCGTTTGTTTTGTGCAACTATTATGTACTCCATTATTGTGATTTTATATTTTGTTTGGCGTTGTATTTTTAATCTACAAATGGCGATCACGGTGGGACCCCCTAGGGTTTCATATTTTTAATACTTGCTTTACTAATCTATTTCTATTTTCTGTTTTATTTTGCAGGTTCCAGAAATCGTGAAATTCATTGTTCCAGCGAACTAGGGTTTCGAGTTTGCAGAAAACGCAGCAGACGCAGAGGGCGTCTGGAAGTCCAATACGAAACGCAGAGGTGCGTTTCAGCCTGTGCAGACTCCCGTGGGCGTTTGAAGTCAGTTTTACAAAAAGCGTAGGCTTCCAAGTAAGTGCTGTACTTTTTACGTTTTTGGTTTTTCTGCCATATTTTGTTTCTTTTTCAGATCATTACTTTAAAATGAACAAAAACTAAGTAATCTGGAAAAGAACAGTTATTTTTAATTACATTTTTCTTTGCATTGCATTATTGATTGTTGCTTGCATTAAAAAAAAAAAATTTGCATACCTAGCTGCATATTAGAATAGCTACGAATTATTTGTTTTAATTATCTAAGTAGGACTATTGATTGGATGTCAATAGTACTCCTGCCATTGGGTGATTCCAGGCAGAGAAGTGGACGAACCTTCCGGTTGCTCCTTTGATATCCGATATCATTGGTAGGCGGGGGTTTTAAACGGTGTACTCCACTTCTTCGGAGGAAATGACATGTTTTCGGTAGCCTCTTGCTTAGATCATTAGAACTTTTGATTTATAGCCTTGTATGTAAACATTAGATAATTAAAACATTTAAAAAATAAAATTCATTGCATTTTCATGTTGCATTTAAAACAGTAATATCTGGATTTCATCACCAGGTATTGCTTGAAGTTTAGTGACGGTGGAATTCATCTCCATCCATTAAACTTCTGCCTTAGACACCATAGGTCACCCCCGAGCAAACTTGCTGGATTTCATCACCGAGTAAGAATCTCGTTGTCCTTTCCTAGCCATAGTTTTTACCTTTTTTTGTGAATAATTCAAGATTAGATCACATGCAAAACTCATAAACCGGACACTTAAAATTTACTACAGATTAAGATCGAAAAATAATTAATTAACCGCAAGGTAAGACACATTGGTTGAAACCTAGGTTGTGACTGTTTTCTGATAATTTCTTTAGTGTAAATTTATCATTCTAGTTTTGCATTCTTCTTTTCTGAATTTGTTTAGATTTATTGCTTTATGGTCTTAACAAGGAATCAATCTAAAATGTTAAATCTAAATAATCAAATGGGTAATTCACAGAACATCCCCACCACCAACATAGCCACTTATCCTAGTGAATTTCATGCAGGTTCGCCTGCAGGTATTTCACGTCCTTCTACCATCTACCACATGGCCATGCCCATGGAGGAAGACAATTCCTCTCATATTACCCACATTGATATGGCCCAAGTGCAAACTCACTTAAGAGATGGCAGCGGCTATGTCCTTGAGCCAATCCAAGATTCCCCTATGCAAGATTCTATTTTTCAGCGGGATATTGCATCAACCATACCCGTTGGTTTCACTCAGGTCTACACTAACCCTTTTTTTGAGGCTAATGTGGTATCTGTTCAGTCGGCTTCATCTCCAACATCTTCCCAGATGCTCAATTGTCCTCCTTTGGAGACAAATGTAGTGTCTTCCCGACCACCTTCTCCTCCATGTACCCGGGTGTACACCAATTCTCTTTATGAAGTTGGTGGAAACTCCTCTAACCATAACCAATTTCAACCCTCTTCTTCCCAAACCATTTATGGTTTCACCCTACCTGGGACACAGTCTATTGTTCCTTCCCGTGTACCGCCTACTTCAGCCACCTTCATTGCTCCCCCCCCCCCCCCCCGCTATGCGTCTCCGTGACTACCATGGCAGCCTGCCCTCCACCTTCATCCAATCATCCCACCTCCCTTGGGTTAGAGATTAATAAGGTTAAGGAGTATCTCGACAAATTGATTTTGCAACAACAACAACAAAATGCTCAACCACCTGTCGTAGTAAATCCTACACCCCAACCAATTTCTACCCGACCGACTTTTATTAGCTCGAGCCCCACCAGGTACCCCAATCTTCGGTGGTGTCCATTCCTACCCCACCTTTCTCCCAACCTAGTCCAGTTCATCATCTACCCCAATCACCTTCTTTTCGGTATCATCCATACCAACAACTTGTCCATTCCACACCGCCTAATTCAGGCAATTTCATCCCATCTCATCAATTTTCCACTCCTCCATTACATCATCATAATCATCAAACGAGTCAAAATTTTCATGAAGATTCTCGACTCCATGCTATGCAACAACAGATTGACAACCTTATGCTCAACATGCCTGGCTCATCTAGTCAGAAACCTACGCTAAGGTCATTGATCAATCAACCAATTCATCCTTCGGTACCTTCACCACCATATCCGATCGATTTCACATTACCGAAGTTTGACAAATTTTGAGGAACTGAGGATCCTCATGAACATGTGAGCTCATTCATGCATGCTTGCTTTAGAATCCAAAATAATGATGCTCTTATGCTCAGAACTTTTCCTCAGACATTAGGAGGAGATGTTGTACAATGGTACAATCATTTAGCTCACCATAGCATTTATGCTTACGAGCAATTGATTAATCTGTTTTTAGAACGATTCTCCCTGAATGTACAAAAGAGAGTTTCATTGTCCGACTTATACAAGCTCAAGCAACATGACGATGAGACTGTTTATGACTTTGGAAACCGTTGGAGGGCTATCATTAATAAACTGCCATTCTCCCTACCAATGGAGGAGTTAACCAAAATGTTCACCCGGAGTTGTCTAAAACCTATCTCTTGGTTACTCCAATTACAACAATACAGGACTTTTGAAGAGGCTTTGGCCCAAGCAAGTATCATAGAAGACATTAAAGTCCAAGAGGGTGTTTTAAAACCCCGTAGAAAAGAATGGCAACAAAAGGGCCAACAACGAAATAATAATTATGGCCAAAACAAACAAGCACAGGCTAGTACGACCTCAAATGTTAACCAAGTTAATCAAGTGGTGGCGAGCCAGCCCGTAATGGCTCAACAACAACAAGTAATGCAAAGTCAACCGCAACCAATTGCTTATCATGCGGTACCCGCCCCTACTCAACCAGCTCCCAATACTTGGCCAACCATGGAAACTCGACCTTGGCAAAACAATCGTCCCAAGCGACAATTCACACCTTTAGATGAACCATATGCGGTCATATTCAACAAGTTATATAGCACAAATCAGTTAACTTTACCTGAGTTTAAACCTTTAGACCCATCTAGAAGGGGGAAGTATTACAAGGAGTACCTATTTTGTCCTTATCATAGGCAAAATGGGCACGATATCAATAATTGTACAACTTTCAAACATGTGATCCAAGATCTTATTGAGATTGGAGCCATTAAATTGGATAGCCCCTTAGCCCAACAAAATCAAAATCTTGGTATATTTCAAACACCCCTTCCACATCGGGAGGAAGCTCCAACAACTTCAGGGGGAGTAACTCAGGTAACTCCTCCTAATCAAGTCAACCATGTACAACAATACCAAGGTTTTGTGGGTACTATTAACGTAGTAACCCGGGGTCAAAGGGCGAACCAACCAAATCGGGCTGAACCACGACCACCTGTACAAACCCCTAGTCCACCTCAGGTAACAGTGACCCAACGACGTGCTAGTACTTCTCAACAACCGCTAAATCATTCTACTCAACGCCAACGACCCATCATGTCATTGAGTAGCCGGTTAACTACCAGTTTAAAAATGGCTTCTGCCAAGTTATCGATCTATGACCTCATTCAACAATCTCCCCCGCATAGAGAGGCATTAATGGAAATATTAAAGTCAATCGAGCTTCAAACTCAAGATACTAATGCCTTCAACAACTTTGTGGGGAGTATTCAAACATGCATGGAGCCCTCCATCACTTTCTATGATTTTGAAATCAAACCTATGTCAACAGAAAGTATAGATCCTCCACTACATATCATGGCCAAGATCGATAACAAGCCATTCAAGAGAGTCTTAATTGACACCGGTTCCTCAATCAATATCATTACAACATCGGCGTTGAGTCATCTAAAGCTGTCGCCATCCCTTATCACAAAGTCGACTTTTACTCTTAAAGCATTCAATGATGCTTTATCTTCCACGGTTGGCACGATTATCTTGCCCATTGAGGTAGGGTCCCGAACTTTGCATACCTTGTTTCACATCTTGGAAGGGACCATGGCATACAATGTATTGCTTGGACGGCCTTGGCTTAGGGAGATGAGATGTGTCCCTTCTATCTTGCATCAATGTCTGAAGTATGTATATGAGGGACCAGGTTCATTGTGTACCTGTCGACACTGAACCCTTCAAACATTGCAACTATGTCTCAAATCCTTATGAGATTGTGTTGCCATCCACTCATCTTTTCTTGACCCCATCTACTTCTTCTATACCATCTTCTTCTAAAGCTCCCATTCCTGAGGAGCTACCCATCATATCGCAACCATCTTCCTCTTCCGCTATTCCATCTCATTCACCACTTTCTTCATCAACTAATCTTCCTTCTTCTTCATCAGTGACCACATGCACATGTGGCCATGACCAATCATCTCTTTCCACGTCATTACCCCCTTCTTCTACACCTTCTTCAACATCACCTATTATTCCTCCATCTTCCCAACCATCACCAGTGATGTTTCACAAGTCTAGTGAAGCATCAACCCAACCAAATCCTTCCAATTCTTCTATCCCACATTCTTCTATTCCATCATCTAGTCCATCTCCCTCCCAAGTCAAGGTCCATCTCACAGATGCAGGTATTGGTGAGTATGCCATCCAAGATGTCCACATCACACCGTTCAATGTGCAAACGAGTTAAAGATTTTGGTCGTCCACATGACCAACATTTATCCATTGGATCGGTTTATAACATGGGTTCTATGCCAAATTCCATTAATTTTGTATATGGGGGAATAGAGTCATCTTCTAGTCCTACCACCATACTAGAACCCAAGCATCCAGTCCCTGCCAATATCGAAAGGATGGAGGGTTTTCCCTCTCGCTATTTCCACAGACATAATTGGCGGCAATTTGGCCTAGGTCGATACGAGCAAGGGGTAACTGAACGCATCGATATGCCATACCAGAGACCCACCGAGCGTTTTGGTCTGGGCTACCAACCACTTCCATCCCTTTCTTCTTTTGAACGAGCTTTTCAAAGCATTAATCTTAATTCGGAAGAAGAAATCCTCCACCCCGACGAATCCGAAGATGAAGCCTATGAAGAATTTGACGTCATGTCAAATGGTGATGAATCTGAAGAAGAGTCGGCGCCCATTGTTCCCCTCACTAAACAAGACGAGTTTTATCTCCAATTGTTCCCTCTCCAAGAGGCCATCTTTCGCTTGCTTCTTCCACAAGAACGAGGTGAACCACCACCTCCGCCACATCCATAAGCCATAATCCAAACCTGTATTATATGTATATACTAAAATAGTGGTTTTCACCACTACCAAAAAAAAAAAATCAGAAAATTCCAAAAAAAAAAAAAAAAAATACTTTATTGCTTTATGTATGTGTGTAATAGTGGTTTTCACCACTACAAAAAAAAAAAAAAAAAAAAAAAAAAAACTGAAAAACTATGTTGTTTTGCACTTCAGGTCTTCCGAGGTCTTCACCGGTTTTCCCTTCCATTCCGCCCATCCTTTCTTCCATAAGTCGACAATGAATTTTGAAGACTTATTCACCCAACTCCATAATCCATATGATCCGGATAAGCCAATCTCGATCAACCCAAGCCTGATTGACATGGATTGGATTTCATCCCCTCCATCTATTTCAGAGTTCATCCTTTCCGAGGAATTGTTAAAGGCTTCCGCCAACTACATTCCTCCTTCACCTCCACATTCACCTTCATCTTCTAAGCCAGAGGTCTTCCAGGAAGACATAGACGAGAGCAAGGTCGTTATACACTTAAGGGCATTCTACGCATAGTTTGAATTTTATATGTACATATATACATGGCTTGTACAACAAAAAAAAAAAAACAAATAAAATAAAAAGAATTTGCATTTCATTGTTAGTTGCATACATCTCATTCAAAAACATTGCATTTCATGTGCATACATCTCATTGAAAACCATAACATTTCATTTTCAGCCATAGTTGCATATCATGTTAGAGACCATTCTATCTTTTGGATATAAAATTTGGTCAAGCAAAAGTCATGTTGCCTTAATCTGGGGCACCTTCATAAAATCCATCAAACCGAATTGTCATTCGTACATCCATTTTCCATTTGCACATATTTACATTGCCAAAAAAATTTCAGTCACTCAGCCATTCCTAGTGTTTTAAGCAAACTTTGAAATGCATGTCAAAGTTCTCTAGGGCCATATCACAAATTACACTAAATAAAATCTTGAGTATTGGGAAATGATTTCAAAAGCGGTCTTGAACCTATCACATTTTCACATCTTAAAAACATCTTGTGTCAAAGAGAGATAACACCATCCTTGGGTTGTGCCTTGAAGTGAAAAGGGTAATCCTCGTTTGTCCTATCATGCAAACATAGTCCATAAAACAGTGGTTCTTACCACTATCACAAGCAATCACAAAATATAAATATAAACAGAGTAGTAAGGATAGGGTAAAATTCTCATCATACTTCGGTTGAGAATCCGATTCCCCAAAGCTCTAAGGAAATGAACATTTTTCACACACCACCGATCCCAAATAAGTTGTAAGGATCGTACTACTTGTCCGATCAGACGGATAGGTAGTCATCCCCAAGGCTTACAAAGGTCAAAAACAACATGGACTATGGAGTTAACCTTCACCGGGGCTATAGACGCTTGACTGGCGAGTGGAGTATACTCATTGCGTGGCGACATGTCTCTCCTCAAAAAGAGACCTCAGAATGCTCATACGGACAAACTAGCTTTGGGGTCTTCTCCATAACAGGGTTACCTAATTTATGCAAGATGAGGTTAATGAACACACTTGCACACACACAGGTTTTTGATTGCCTAGAGTCACTACCATGCTTCGGATTTGGTTAATGAACTCACATGCACACACATTTGGTCCTAGTTGAATTAGGCAGTATTAGTAAGTTTGTTTGATACCACTAGCATGTTTGAGTCTTTGTAAAACAGTCTTCCTCCATATTTTCTTCCATATCAACCTCCATATCTTCTTCCATATTCATGTCATTCCATACGTCATTCATTCACAAGCCACCAAGTTCGGTGCCCCTGATTAAACAATTATGATAACAGTTGGCTAAATCTAACTATCTAAAAGTATGAGTGCTTCTTAGTGCATATTTCATTTACTTAGTCTCGCATTAATCATCTATAACTTTGCATTCCATTCCATCAAATAAACATTAAAACATATAAAAACATGCATCACAAAAACATAGGCATTCACACAAAAGAAAGTAAAACACTAAATAAATAAAAGCCATGTATATATATATATGTATAAAGATCAAAATGTACAATGAATGCCAAAAGGCTACAATATACAATAGAGCACCAAGGCTCATAAAGAGTGCATCTAAGCACTAAGCTAACCATCAAAAGAGGATCCCTGTGACCTAGTAGGAGCCCTAGACCTAGTGGTGTGCCTAGACTCACTACGCCTAGAGACAGAGGAGGATGGAGGATCAGGCAACACAATGTGATGCCTAAACAATGTGTCCTCCAGAGCCTCAATATAACGAGTCCTAGACCTAAGTCTAGATATGTCTATCCCGTGTCGTCGCTCTCGCTCCGCTAGCTCGGCCTGGAGTCTCGTCACCCTGTCATCCTGGGGCACCCTAGTCGCTCCATCCAAGTCCGCCTGCATCTGGGCCATCCTCTCCTCCTGAACAACTATCAGGGCATCCCGCTCTGCAACCTGTTGCTCCAGCCGAGCTATCCTCTCATCCCGGACAGCTAGCATAGCATCGCGCTCTGCTATCTGCTGCTGCAGCTGTGCCAGATCATCCTCGTGCCCGCTAGGGGGTACCTCCCTAGTCTCTCCTGTGGCCTCTCCTAGGCCCTCGCCATCATCCTCCTCGTCATCTCCGCTCCCCGATGCCTGCCGTGCCATCTTCCCCTTTCGCCTTCGACTGTCAGATCGAAGGCGGGGACCCTCCCTGCGCTTGGGAACCTCTGCGGTTCCCTCGTCCTCTCCAGCTCCAACAGCCACCAATGGTGGCTCCCACCTCGGCTCTGCGGCCATCCATGCTGCATACTCAGCTGTCACCCCGACGTCGTCCACGTCGAGGATCTCCATGTCCTCATCGTCCTCTGTCGCCTCCCTCCATGGCTCGGCACACGGCAAATCCCCCTCTGATCTGTGCCTCCGGTAGCGCACTGGCTCACCGGGGACATCCTGTCTCAATCCGACCTGGCGGAGCACTCGAGACATCTGTATGTACTCCGCCTCGCTGTGGCCCCGACCCACTACCCATCTAGCCTGTCGCACCCGTCTCAGATGCTCTCCATCCCCGATCCACCTCACCTCCCGCCAGGGCCTCCAAATGACTTGGGCATCTGTCAAGTCTGCCCATAAACTCCTATACCATTGCCCCGATCTCACGGGGCGGCTCGGCTGTCTCTCCTCCGCCACTAGCCATCTCCTACCATAAGCCTGGCTCATGTCCCAGTAAGCACATGGCAACCCCTCCGGTCGAGCCACTCTGAAGTGCTCCCGCCCACGACTGGAGAACCAAACTCAGCCTAGGCCCTTCGGCCCCGTCTTCGAACCTCATACAACTCCCGGTACACCTGCGCCAATAAAGCGGGTGCCCAGGCATACACTACCCTATTAGTGAGCATCTCGCTCACTACACCCATCGAGTTCCATGGAAACTTGCACCCGTGCTGTTCGGGGCCACAATGTTGGCCAATACGAACATCATCAGAGCCTCCACCGCTACCAACTCCTTGGCCGTATACATGGCCAAGTAAGGAATCCCCCGCTCTCCGTCCGGATCTCCCTCCAGTCATCCCCAAACAACTTGGCCATCTCCGTGGCCCTATCTCGTCCAACCTCCACCCGTGCCCCCTCCACGGGCACCTTGAGGATGCGGTATACATCCTCAAGCGTCACCGTCATCTCTCCAGTCGGAAGCTGGAACGTCCCCCGATCTGGATCCCACCTCTCGGCCAAAGCCGAGAGGTACCCCTCATCTGCCCGAACTACCTCCAACCGGGCTGCCTCCGCTAGCCCTATCGCCTCCAATATCTCCCAGTCTTCCTGGGACAATGACCTCCTCATCCCCGGAATGATAGGGGAGAATCGGTGTCGTGCCTCTAACACCCTAAGCTGCAAAACAACAAAACAAAAATTGGTTACAAATTTTTTTCCAAAAAAAAAAAAAAAAAAACAAATAAAAGTACTTGCTTAAATAAACAAATACCTCAGCTGGCTGCACTGGCGCGTCCGCTCCCATCTCCGCCATAGCTCCCGCGTGCTTCACTCTCCCACACAACCTTTCACTTCACTTCACTTCATTCCACTCCCTCAGACGCACTTCTCTCAAGCTCGAACGCACAAATGAGCGAAATTCTCGCTGAAACTGTTTAAATAGCTGGTTTTGGTGCCCTGAAATGCAGTGGGGCATTTCATGGCGCATTCAGATGCAGTGGGGCATTTCATGATGCATTCAAACACCGACGGGCATTTCTGCCACCTCCAAATGCATACCGGCGTTTGGTGTCAATATTGAATAAAAGAACAAAACTTACAAAATTGAAGCTTACCTCCTCCAAATTTCATCAAATTGCATCCATCCATTCTTCTTATCATAATAAAACATTTTGTGAAGGTTACAACAGTTTTGGAAACAAATTTTGTCATTTTGCTCAAAAAGCGCATCATTCATCATTGATTTACAAATTGGGTTAAAAACATTCAAAACCTTCACAAAATTAACAACATTCATCAATTCTTCTGATCTATCGTCAATTTCATTCATTCTTCTTTCATCATGCATATTTTTGCCAAATTAAATTAAAGTAAACCTCGTATCTAGTGGTATATTCTATCACCTTGGCGATTGCAGCGATTTGCATCCATGCAATTCGGTAAGAGGATTAAACCACCATAAGGACACTTACCATTTATCATCATCAATTATTTCACTGTTTGAAAATTGGAAATCAATTTTGGGTATCCTACTTTTCAAGTGACCTCATACCAAGATTAATTTGCTCAACGAGTTGTCATTGATGGCCTAGTTCATGGGGCCTTAAACGTGGACAATCTTCAATATCATCATTATTTTGAGTCTTGCTAGAGATTAAGGCTACCTAGGTTGATTGGTTCCGACCCGAGGAATTATCCATACGGTCACTAGGAGCATCTCTGAAGTTCTGGACTCTTTCATATTGCATCTCTGCATATCAATGGCGCCAACAAGGCAATTTCATCAACAGTATGGATTCACCCACAGGAGTTGGGGCATCCGTTATCAATTTTTAACTTTCCTAATAGTAGAATTCATCTTACATGATCATGGAATTTAAAATTTGGCAAAAATCCCTTTCTAACCGTTGGGGCAGAAAACGGTTCATCTTTCACATCACTCATATCGTCTTCAATCATATTATTTTCTGGTTTGTACACCAACCCCTTTTCTGTTGGGACATAAACAGATGGTTCATACACCAACCCCTTTTTCACCGTTGGGGCAAAAACGGTTCATTTTCTTCCGAATTTCTTCCAATTGGCTCGTGAGAACCATTCTCGCTCGCCAATTGAGGGGGTAAGCTGATAAATTTTAAATATTCTTTTATTCTTTGGTCTTCAAAGTTGTGCTTTAGTCTTGAGAGAGAGTTGCGTCTGATCCGACTTTTCGGGTGTCCTAAGTTTTTGTGTTGCATTGTGTCTTCACACAAAGCAGCTCAAAAAGGGGCATCTGTAGACACCAAAATCCAGCCACTTGCAAGTCATCTATACCTTCCTGTCAGCCACGTGTCGGTCATCCATCCTTCCCGCCATTATTTGGCCCAAATCCACACTTTCCCGCCATTATTTGCCCAATTTCACCTTTCACCGCCATTTTTCATCCCCAAATTTATTTAAATTAATATTTATATAATATATATTTTAATATTTTAATATATATATTTAAATAATAGTTTAAGTGATTTAATCCGAGCCGTCCATCCTTCATTTAATCTCATCCGTCCATCCATCTTAATCCATTTCACAACCTAGATTTATTCTCTACCCTTGGATCCACTTTAATCTTAGCCACACGTTCAAAGTGTCGTTAAAACCCTAAAGTGTGCCCTAAGAGTGGATTATAAATTGAGTCACCTTGATGGCTCAAACCCTATGTCTTTTGCTACTTCTATCTCTGATTCTAATTCTTCTACTGCTATCTCCTCTCTTCTGCTACCCTTTCGTCGCATCCATCGCCGCTTCCGTCGCCGCTTTCGCCGCCATTCCTTCTGCAGCATTCTACAGAATCTCCCATTCCTGTCGCAAGTGCCCGCGGGCGTTTACCCCTTCACCAAGTGCCCACGGGCGTTTACCAAGTGCCCACGGGCGTTTACCACCACAGACTCAGACCGGCGTCTGAAACCTTAATCCAGAAGCACGCGGGCGTTCAGCGAGTGCACCAGGGCGCCTTCCGCGGCCTATTTGACAACACATTACTTCCGGTGTCGCCTGGTCTAGCTGCGTTAACAGAGAGAACAGGTATAAATTAGTTTAAAGCAAGTAACTTCTTTTCTTTTATTGATCTGTTATTGAATTCCTGCATTTCATTTTTCTAGGGTTTTAGATTGTTTCCGAGGGCTCACACAGTGGAGCCCTCTTATTAATTTCTAACTCCTTGATAGTGTTAATGTGTGCAGGTTTTTGACAACAGATCCGGTTTATTGATGGCAGTGATTAAGTCGGAGTGGTCCAAGCAAGGGATACAACAAAGCCCACTCACTCTGTTGGGATTGAAGATACATTCTTCGGAAGCGCCACCATTTGTGCCAGCTAGGGTTTCGGAGAACCCTAGCATAACTTGTAATTGTGTATCACAAATAAAGGGTTACGAGCCCAGTTGTATTCAAAAAGGAGTTTTTAAACTCCATCGATTAATAGAAATCGTTTGTTTTGTGCAACTATTCTGTACTCCGTCATTGTGATTTTATCTTTTTTTTGGCGTTGTATTTTTAATCTACAAGTACTTAACATTTCAGAATATGCAAATATCATTACATAATGCATTTTACCCAAAATTAGCATAGAAACATAATAAAAAGGGTGATTCAAATAAGTAGAATGTATCCAAAAAGTGTTCATAGATGAGGCAATTCCTGGCCTCATCAAATACTATAATACAATCTATATTTTTACAATTTTTAATATAAATATGGTTCTTAATAGAATTTTATAATGAACCCTAAATTTAAGTTCAACTAATTGCACCCTAGTTGCATACCTTTTTATGGCTTCTAAAGTAAGATGTAGATCTTGGTGTTTTTTATTCACCAAGTTGTTGCCTTACAATGGTTGAATTTGCAGCTTCTTGTTGGCTATCTAGACCAGCTTCCTGCTTCACCAAATTGTAGCCTTGAACTTTCTATCTTGAGCCTTAGATTTGGTGGCTTGATTCTTCTAGTGATATTTTCCTTTCTATTGTAGATTCAAATAACTCCTTTATCTGAACTATGTCTCCTTATTGTGAGAGGTAATCTCCAAATCTCTTGGATTTGGTAGGCTTCTTCTATATGAATCTTCCTTCAAACTTCTTGTCGTATTTTGACTTCAAAAAGGATCTTCTTCTTCTCAATATTTTGAATGCCTTGAGGTCTTCACTAAATTTTTCTTCTATATTTGGAACTCCTTGCCAAATTCTTCTTTTGATATTTGGCACTCTTACCAAATTCTTCTTCTCTTAGGCTTGTTATCGGATGGCGATAATTGTCCCAAGTCCTTCACTATTAGGAGCTTTCTCATTGGTAGTGGATTTCTCCAATTATTTCTCCTAGGAACTCTTTTGACGATGCTTTTGTGAGCTCTACAACAAGGCTCTCCAAGATGAATTATTTTTCCTCCTTGAGACCTCTCCAAGGTCTTCTATCTTGCAGCTTCTTTGGTCTTCCAAATGAGACCTTTTCTTTAACATTCTACTTCTAGAAGTGTTGGTAATGAGATCTTTTTCTAGGATCCTTGATTCTACTACTTTTGGATTTGAACATGACTCTCCTAGTCCTTATCTTTCTTCCAAGAATGAAAGTTCTTCAATGATATCTACTTCGGATCTCTTTAGATTTTGAAAGAAGTCTTTTAATCAGTAAAGGAGATCATCAATCTGTTATTTCTTGGACTCTTCTTTGGAGTCTTCTTTAGGAACTCCTTTCTAGGTTTTTCTTCTGAATCAAAAATTTATCTTCTGAATCAAGATATCTTCAGGAACTCTTCTTTGGAGTATTCTTCTAAATTAGGAATTTATCTTCTAAATCAAGAAATTTTCTTTGAAATTTTCTTCAAAAACTCTTCTTTGGAGTTTACTTCTGAATTAGGAATTATTTTTCTGAATCAAAAATTCTTCTTTGAAGTTTTATTTAGAATTAAGGCTTCTATGGTATTCTTCTTGATCAAGGTTTCTATGGCCTTTTCTTCTTGAAGGCTTTTATGGCCTATTCTTCTTCTAGGATTCTTTGGCATTTTATTATTTTACACTCTGTAGGTATTAATATTTAATGGAGATCACCAATATCCTATCTCCTTCTATGACTCAACTTTTGGAGTCTCTTCTTCCTTGAGTCTACTATAAGGCTAATGTGGCATTTTCTTTACTTTTGCAATTTTCAAGATTGTAGCTCTTGTAATGAGATATTTCTTGAGGTATTTGAAATCTTCAATCTTCTCCTTGTTGTTGCAAGTGCTGGAATAATTCTAAGAAAATATTCTTTCTAACTCTCTTGTAGGAAGCTTTCCAACATTTTGTTGAATCTCCTTTTCCTACAACAAATTATTAGAAACTGGAATTAAAAAATTTGTAATTTTGGAGATAATAATCTTCACTAGTTGATTTTTCAATCTGGTCATATGAATTTTGAGTCCTAGTCTTCATGAGTTTTTTGCAACTCTTTGTAAATACTCTAGCCAAATATAATTTCAAAATTTTTGTAACTAAGATTTATTTCAATCCTCACTTTGTGATTCTCTCTCTATTCCTCTGACCTACTGGACTTCTCTTATGATAGATGTAGATCGTCCTATCTCAATTTACCATGGCTATGAAACCACTATTATCTTTTGAGTATATATGCAATGGAATAGATCTAACATAGATCCTAATAAGATGTAATAAATATGAAAGAAAGTGAGCCTACAATATGACCGAAATATACTATAAATAGAAATGATGAAACTACAATGCAATATGGAGGAAATTGTCACTCCATTACTAAGAGCTAAAGAGCTACATTGTGCTCCATACATGAGCACACTATCTACTACACTACACTAGATAGTAACTTGACTTGATACTGACTTGATCTATGAGGCCCTTTATATAGGAAGATAGATTCCTTGGCCAACACTCTACCTAGTTATACAATGGGACACCTTACAAATTACAACTTACACATTGCCACTTGTGCATTATTACATTGCTTGAAGTAACTAGCTAACTTCCCCCTAAATTAATATCCTACTCTAACTATTTACATAAGGTGGCACATTTACATGACCCAAATCGTGTAATATACTCTAACTCTAACAAAATCACTATACCTTCAAATGCCTATGAGTACTAATTTGGTGTTGTAATCAGCATTTCTAAATTCTTTGCATCCTCTTTCCTTGTATAAATACCAACCATATTCATATGTGCTTTCACTTTATATAGCTTCAATCTTGAAACATTAGTTATTTGGGGAATTACTATCCCATCCATTTTTTATAAATTCACCATGCCATTGTTCATCGTTTTCACTAACTAGAAAGGTCCAAACCACAAATTCTTCAACTTTCATGGCTTGATTTCATGCTTGCTATTATTCATTAGTACCAAGTCACCTAGCCTCAATTTCATCTCTTGTAGGTTCTTGTCATACCATATATTTCTTTGACACTAGGTAAGCTTTGTTGCCCATTGAGATATCACTTTTTTTCATCCAATTTAACTAGTGCCATTAGCCAGTCTTCTAGTATCTCTTGGTCACCATTACAAATCTATACCACCACCCTTAAATTGGTACCAAGAATCCACTTACACTACTACTTATCCATACATCAACTAGAAAGACATGTGGTCCATCATTGGCTTAAAGGTAGTTTTATACACCCAAAAAAAATTGGCAATCTCTCCTCCTATTCATCACCTTCAAATTATAGTTCTTATACATGATGGAAACCATTACTTTATTCATTGCTTTAGCCTATCTATATTCCCTAGGATAGTATAATATTGACGACAAGTACAAAATCTTGAATTTTATGGTCAATTTTTGAATAATCTCATCAACAAAATATCCACCTCTATCACTAGTCAATTACAAGGATATGCCAAACCTTTTAACAATTGTTCATACATAAATTGAGTTGTACTCTTTACATAATTTTCAAAAATTTCCTTACCTCTATTCATTTCATTAAATATTGAATTACCACCACAATGTACTGACACTTTCCTCTCTAGCTTGTTTGCAAAGGTCCAACAAATTTGATACCCCATATCTCAAATAATGTGTGTGTCTATGATGGGTGTAATGGCATAAATTCCCTTTGTAATAGTTTCCTTGCTCATTGGCACATATCACATGACTTTCACAAATTTCTTTACATCTCAATATAGGGTGGGCCACCATAGCCCTACCAAAAGCACTTTTCTTGTCATCATATCCATCCCCATGTTCCCTTCTACCAATACCTCATAACCTTATTCAATATTGTATTCACTTCTCCCATTACACATCTCATCAAAATCTCATCATGTCCCATTTTGTACAGCAAGCTAGAAATTAACTATAATGGTGTTGATTTGATGATGACATTTACCTTATTTATTTTCATAAGCTCCCTTGGAATTTCCTTCATTAACAAGTATTCATCAATCAAATTGTACCACAATAATAGTGCATTGATTGTAAATGAATGAGCATCAAGAAACTCATTTGATAATCCTCCTTTAGTAGATTTTCTTGACTGAATCTATGATAACTGATCCACTATTACTCGTATAACATGACGAGTCACCTTCTAACTTGCCCATGAATAATTGGTTTTTTTATTAGATACAATAGCGCTTGATGATATTTATAAAAAGTAAAATATATGGCCAATAAATAGTGTCTAAACTTTGGATTGTATAGGTCATTCCTAAATCTTCCCTCCCTATTATGCTATAGTTCTTTTCTTCCCTTGATAGCAACCAACTATAAAAATAGATGGGTTTATCTAGCCCAAACTATACCTCCTAGGCCAATGAACATCCAATTACAATATTGGATGCATCCACATAGTTGTGAAATTTCTAGTCCCAATTTGGAAACACTAGAATGGGCATGCAAACCAACTTTATCTTGAACTCCTCAAAGGCCTTTTGATGCTCCTTTGTCCACAAAAAAGGAACATTCTTGTATACCAATGAACCTAATGGGTGGGACACTTGGATAAAATTCTTGATGAGTCATCAGTAATACCCAACATATCCTAAAAATGATTTCAATGAGCTTATGTCATATGGTTCCTCCATACTCATCATGATGTGAATCTTGTCAGGACCCATATTTATCTCTTCTTTGCACATTATGTGTTCCAATATCTTACCATATGGTACCATCAACTTGCACTTTTGAGGGTTCAATAATAAATGAGCATTCATACACAATATCATGAACTCTTCCAACACCTTCAAATGCTTGCCCTTCTTCTTGTATAGTGACCAATCATCTAAGAAGACTTCAGAATTTCTAGTGTATATTTATTAAAATATGTACAAACCAATTCTTTGAAACATGGCTAGGACATTACATAGACCAAATAGCATTTGATTGTGTGCATAAATACCATTATCTACCATAAATGTTGTTTTCAACTTGTCCTCTTGGCAACGTTTATATAATTGTTGTAAGAAAACCTATCCAAGAATAAGTAAATTTTGTGTCCAACTACCTCCTCCAAGGTCGAGTCAATTAATGGAATTGGAAAGGTATACTTGATTATTACAACATTAAGACTTTGAAATTCCACACATGCATATTTGAATTACTTCTTTCTTCAATTTGATGATAATTGACAATACTCATTCACTCATCGTAATATTGAAAATTATATCAATATCCAACATATTTTGAATTTTTATATTCACCAAGGCTTCATATTTAGGATTCATATTATATTTTCTCCTTATTGGTAGTGCACCTAGAATAAACTAAATCCAATACACACACAATTCTAGCGGTATATCCTTCAAAACCTTGTATGTTCATATGAAGGAATCCTTGTATTGTATAAAGATTTTAAAAGTTGCAACTTTCAATACTAGGTTCCACTCATCACTACAATGGATCATATTTTCTTCCCCTTACTTACTAATATTTACCTAAACCATCTTTGCCCTCTCATAATTTATGGTAGAAGTTTCACTCTCTACTTTGACCATGTCTAACGGGCATGCTATAGTTTCATCAATAACCATATCACTCATAATATGCTCCATAAAATTTCTTTAAAATGTCCATTTCTCTTTGTCTTTATCATTTTGTGCAGATATTTGCTTTTTACTACTTTTCCCAAATAGTATTCCTTATTCATCATCATCTTCATCATTCTCCTCTACCTGAATACAAAGATAATTTGGCAGAAACACTTCATAATCCTCCATCAATGGATATATCTATCGATTGAATCCTCTTCATACTTTATATGTTCTTTAACTACATAACTCCATTCAATTCATGTTCATTATCTTTATTCAAATATGAACTCCCTAACTCATCTATCATCATGATATTCTTGATTATATGTTGATTCTTCAAGTTAATCATCTACTTGATTTGTCCTTTATTGAAATTCAAATTTTCCTTCTTAATTGTAATTCACTTTCATCATGTACAACCATCCTCATACTAAAAGTACATCATATGTTAGTTTCTACCTAGTAATTGCAGGGATATTTCCCTACATCCACTACTTCAACTAAAATCCAAATCAAAAGTAGGACAAGCTAAATAAGATACAAAAAAAATAACCCACTTTCAGCCATAAGTATAATTTTTGAACCCACATAGAAAGAAAGATGGATAAACCCTAAAGCACATTAGTCATTGGATATTTCATGAATAATTGTTGCTCATAATTCATCTAAAGCCAAAAACTTGAGGGTATCAATGCCCATGGACCATCAATTTTTCCATCCAATAGCTTGTGTTAATCTCCTAATAGAAAAAGGTAGAAGAATAAAAAGGAGGATTTCCTCAGTGTGGGCTAGACACATGGAAACCATTCATAAGTAGGAGGTAAGCATTAGGATGTAGTTTAATAAGGCTTACCACTAGGTGAAGGATATCCCATATCATCCAAAGGACACATGGCAATTTCTTTCATGTACAAGAAGACAATGCAAAGGGTAATTTAAGAGGACATCTACCATTGGCTGCCAAAGTTGATTTTTGTGGTCTAGCTTACCAGAACCTTCCATGTGGTATTTATCATGATTATCCATCACATGAGTAATCCTACCCTACCATCCTACACCAATCAAGTAGGCCATACCCACAATGTCAATAAGTGGAATATTCTAGCGAAAACTTGGCAAGATCTTAATGGTGCAACCATCCTAGTATAGCAATTAAAGGAGATGATAGCAATATACCACCATCCAAAGGCCCATAAGCCTCTAGAATTGATGGCCTTAGATATAGAGACATTTAATTCATTGACTATAGTTGTATAAGGATTTAATTTGTAGAGCAGAGGAGTATATACAAGCCTTTTGCATAGATTTTTGAGGGAAGCCCTCATATTAGCCTATAAATAGACCTAAAATTTTATTGTAAAGGTATTGAAAATTGCCTGCTTATACCTTATATTTGGCCTTGTGAGGTCTTTCTTTCACTTCTTTATTGTATGAGTAGGTCTCAAACCTTGAGCCTCTATCTAAGGAGCTTTAAGCCTCTTTAAGCAGCATGCCTTGTAATTATTTCGACACATGAATGGAATATGTGACTAATATTACTTTGTCCTACTCCCTTAAGTTTGTTTTAGTTATGGGTTATGCATACTATAGTTGCATACAATGAAGATGCACCATGCATATAACTAGAAAAGAAAGGTAAACATGCAAGTATTGATAAATAACAATGTTTCTTTTGAATACAAATATCCCTATCAAAGGGATTTTCAAATCACAATGTCTTTAGAATGAGAATTAAAGGGGTGATGTCCTATTTTACAAAATATCAAGAGGTTCCATCCTTCTTCATGTCACAATCATAGATGTATGGGTGGGTTTTATGCTTGAGTGTTGGTTGGACATCCTGGGTGTTGTGTTGACTGCTACTAGATACTGAACACATTATCACAAGATAGAGTCAAAAGCATCTGAAGGACATCACTTGCATGAAGTCCTTAACAACATATAGCTATCAAAGAATTCACAAAAACCATTTAAACCTTCACAAAACTATAGTAAATGCTTACAAATCAAAATAAAATATGTTTCATACCCTTATTTACCTATCGTGTGTATGTGCTCTATCTGATGTGTATGTGGAAAACTATCTAATATAGTTAGCTCGAGGTGACCATTTGGGATGGTTGAGTCTATGTAGTCATCTGAGATGGTTGAGGCAAAATTACAGAGGGGGCAAGGTGCCCTTGCCAAGGGGTGCAGGTGGTCTTTGGAGTGCTTCTGGTGCAGGTGAATTTGTAGGAAGTCGATTGGTTTGAGTATGGTGGGTGTTCAAAGCATTTGTTGGTATCTTCAAACATCCTCCATGGCAGCCATTGTTGGGATCTCAAAGAGGTAGAGTGGTGGCAGGTTGCTCCCCAAAGGTAACAAGGTGGTCTGGTGCAAATATCAATAGCAAAGCAATTCTTCAACCTCTTCTCTTATAAATGATGGAAATGAAGGGGAATTCATAGAAATTTAGTGAGAAGAAGGGTATGTAGCATGGAGATTATGTGAATGGGATGTGGAAATGATGTGGTAGGTTGAAGGGCCAATGCAAGATCTAGAGGATTCCACTTGGTGGAATGTGCAACCTCCACATTGAATGGCCTTGGGTGGAGTGAGGACCATGGGAGAATGTGTGCCTTAGGGAGATTCCCTTATGAATTTTAAATTGCCCATAAATATGACATGGTAACTGAGGAGGACAATGTCATTAAACTTGCCAATTAACCCACTTTGAATTTAAGAATTTATTGCTTTTTTAAATTGCATAATTTTGGATGAGAGCATGAGTGAGGAGACAAGGTGGAATAAAAAAGCATTAGTGGGTGAATATTTGGATAGTCCTCGGGATTTGAAAGGAAAATTTTAAATTGTTGTGCATATCCCTAGAGAATTAAATGGATGTTTAAATATAAGGACTGATGAGAGGTTAATGGTAGGATTAAACAACTATGAAAATTTATGAAAATTTTGAGAGAGAAGGGAAGCATAAATGAGGGGGATTGGGTAGAAAGAGAATGGTTAGAAGTGAATAAAGGGGGATTAGAAGAATTAAGAGGGGTAGGAGAATATTAGGGAAATTGGGGGAAATTAGAGAAATTTAGAAATTAGGGAAAAATAGAAAGGTTAGAGGGAAATTAGAAGACTTAGGGAAACCTTAGAGGAACTTAGGAAAATTAGAAGGAATAGATGAAATTAAAATGAAATTAGAAGAGCTTAGGGGGAATCTAGAAGACTTTAGGGAAATTAGAAGGAAAGAAAATATAACGAGGAAGGTTGGAGAGGATTAGGAAGAAATCAAGGAGAAAGAGGAAGACTAGAGGAATTTATGAGGAATTAGTGGTAACAAAGAGGAAATTAGAACAAACTGAGAGAAAGGAGGAATTGAGAAGAATTTGGGAAGAATAGAAAATAAGGATACTTGAGGAAATTTAAGCAGAATTGGACAAGATTGGGCAAAATTGGGTATCTAACGGTAATTTTATAATGATTTGGGGCCTTTTGTTAATTTGCAATTACTTGAGCGATTTTTTGATGGTTTTGTGAAGATTCAATTGCAAATCATTAAAATTTGGTGTTTACATATGCCCCTTTTTGTACTGCATTACGTGAAACACAATGTGGTGCAAAAATATAAGACACTTGATTTTATGGATGAACTTCTAGTTTATTACCCCAACAAACGGTGAATGATTTTCAAAATTAGGGTTTTTTATTACCTCCTCAAGTTATGAGGTGATGGGATATGGAACGGATGACAACAATGAGTTGATTAACAAAAAGGGAGAAGTGGTGCAGAGAAAACTAGAAAGGCAAGGTGGTATGATAACTCGTAGGTTGAAATTAGAGGTATCTAACTATCAAAAATGGTTGCTAACCATCCTATATGGTTTCTAACCATCCAAAATTATTGGAATGGGACTATCAAATATGGTTAAGGGTACCTGTGACCATCCAAGAAGATTAGAGGTGGTAAAGTGATCGGCTTGGTTGGTTAGAGGGCAGATGGGCTATAAATAGACATGAGAGGAGAGATGTATGGTTCACATGAAACTTGATAGGGCTAGTGTTTGATATGATGTTCCTATATGGTCAACAATTTGGGATAGTTGAACAGGGCTAGCCTATACAGACAAATGGTAGGGATGGTTAGACTTGCATCCCAAACATAGTCAATGGGTAGAATTGGTATAAAATTATTTCAAAAATGCACACAAAGGGTATATTTCAAAAGCCACTACCCTACAAGGATAGAGGGGGGTCCTACTCCTAAAAATCACAATGAAAAAAATCTACCCTAATGTGAATGTAAACTATCCTACACTATGAATGTCTAAAGTATAACCTATGCTAGGGACTTCAAAAAGTATTCCTATGATGCAACTAAACTACTCGAATGACAACAACCTTAAACTAAAATAGGACATGCATTTGAGCTAAAACAAGGCATTAAGGAAACTATGTCATACCAAGTTGTCTAAGCTAATGAAAATCAAATAAGAAGAAAACAAAAAAGAAGGAAAACAAGAAAATTTAGCAAAAATTTATTGAGCAAAAATTTGATTCTTTTCTTTTTCTTTTGATACTCAAACAAGAAAATGAAATTTATTCTAAATACACTTTTTCATATTCATGCAAAGAAAATAAAGCCTAGGCTAATCATGCTCTTTTCTTTCTTTTTGGAAGATTCAAGAAAAAGGGAAATCTAAGCTAATATTTATATTCTTTTCTTTTTTAAAACAAGACAACCAAGTGCAAGCTAATCTAACATACCTTTTTTTTTGTTTTTCTTTTTATGATAGAGAAGAAAGGCCTACAAGGAAGGGAGGCCTAGAACTAATATATTATAGGAAGGTCCCTACAACATTTTTTTTTTTAAATAAAACTCTAACTAGACTAAGTATGAGAACAAAAAGGAGAAATGGATGTAAATAACCTATTTCTAGTTGAGTTTGAAGGACTCACCTACAAGCCACAAGCTCTCTGGTCTACTCTCTGAGTCTAATGTTGGCATGTGTGATCATATGAACTAGTTTCTAACCATAAAATATGGATGAGGACCATTTTAGATGGTTAGATAGAGCTAAAAGTGAAAGGTAAACCTTTCACCACAATGGCCTTTCACCACTGCAACAAATATTGCACTCAAAACAAATAATAAAGTTAGTGAAATAGGTAAATGAGGCTACAAAATAGTAATAAAAGACCACAAAACATGATCCAATAGGCATAAAATTTCAACAACAAAACAAAATAATGCCTAATGAGTTATAAGGAAGGTTCCACCAGGTATGTCATTTTGTAGACAATGAAGATGCACCATGTAGATAACTAGAAAAGAAAGGTAAACATGCAAGTATTGATAAATAACAATGTTTTTTTAAATACAAAGAGCCCTATCAAAGGGGATTTTCAAATCACAATGTCTTTAGAATGAAAACCAAATGGGGATGTCCCCTTTTACAACATGTCAAGAGGTGCAATCCTTATTCGTGTCATAGTCAGAGATGTGTGGGTGGATTTTGTGCTTGAGTGTAGGTTGAACCACCTGGGTGCTATGTTGATATTGCTAGACCCTACACACATTCTCACAATATGGATTCAAAAGCATCTGAAGGGCCTCCCTTGCATGAGGCCCTTAACAATATAGAGATATAAAAGCATTCACAAAAAACCAGTTAAACCTTCACAAAACTACAGTAAGAGCTTGCAAATCAAAAGAAAGGATGTTTCATACTTTCATTTACCTATCTTGTATGTGTCCTTTGTCTGATGTGTATCTAGACAACCGTCTAGGATGGTCAGCTCTAGGTTGAACGTATAGGATATTTAATTCTATGCAGCCATATAATATTATTAAGGCCAAATTATAGATGGGGCAAGGTGCCCTTGCCAAGGGGTGCAGGTGGCCTCTAGAGTGCTTCTAGTGCAGGTGAATTTGTAATAAATTGAATGGTTCAATAATGGTGGGTGTTCAAATCATTTTTTGGGCTCTTCAAACATCCTCCATGGAAGCTATTGTTGTGCTCCTCAAGAGGTAGAGTTGTGGTGTATGGCTTCCCAATTACAACAAGGTGTTCTAGTGCAATTTTGGTAGTATAACAGCTCTTTAGGCTCTTCTCTTGCAAATGATGGAAATGGGGGAAATTTATAGGAATTTAGTGAATAGAAAGGTAGGTGGCATGGAGATGATGTATATGGGATGTGGCAATGATGTGGTAGGTGCAAGGGCCAAGGCAAGATTTGGAGGATTCCACTTGGTGGAATGTGCAACCTCCACATTGAATAGCCTTGGGTGGAGTGAGGGCTATTGGAGAATGTGTGTCTTGGGAATATGACCTTATGAATTTTAAATTACTCACAAATGTTACATGGAAACTAAGGAGGACAAGGTCATTAAACTTACCAATTAACCCACTTTGACTTTAAGTGTTTCTTCCATTTTTAAATTGCATAATTTTTTAGGGTAGCATGAGTGAGGAGACAAAGTGGAATAAATGAACATTGGTGGGTGAATATTTGGATAGCCCTGGGGATTTCAAAGGGGAATTTTAAATTGTTGTGCATATCCCTAGAGAATTAAATGGATGCTTAACCATAATATTAAGGGCTAATGGGAGGTTAATGGTAAGATTAAACAACTAAGAAGAATTATGAGAAATTTGAGGGAGAAGGGAAGAATAAATGAGATGGATTAGGTAGAAAGAGAATTATTAGAAGAGAATAAAGGGGGATTAGAAGAATTAATAGGGGTAGGAGAAGATTAGGAAAATTGGGTGAAATTAGAGGAATTTGTAAATTAGGGAAAAATAGAAAGATCAGAGGGTGTAGCTCTAAAATTTTTTCACTCATTTCCTTTAGGCTAATGGATTCGTGCCTCAAAGGGGAATGGGAAAATGATAGGTATACACCTCAGAGGAGAAGCACTTGAGGTCGTGCCCTCTTTGGTGATTGTTTGACGAATTGGGTGGGTTCACCCAATAACATTTTTTGGTAGTTTCCACGCCTAGGTTAGGATTTTGTTTGATGTGTTCATTTTATATTTGGTCACAATCACCTAGTTTGGCCAAAATGCAACTATTCTATACTAATAGCAATTTCTCTTTCCTTGAGAACAAATGGGATACAAGTCTATCTAGAAAGCATTGTAAATATAACTTTGATACAATAATTGAAAGTGAAAGATGGAGTTTATGCTAACTTCTTGTTTTTCTTTTTGTGTTATTTTTTTTTTTAATTTAATTTATTAAGTATAAAATAATTTAACTAAATTCTATGTTTTGTCTTTTCATTCTTTGGAACCTTTTGATTAAATGTAGTTGATATGGAAATGATATAACTAAATTTGTATCTTTTGGTCCTTTTGTATTTTTTTCAAACTACTAATATGATTGATGCAACAAAGTCTATATTTTTGGTCTTTTTATTTTGAGTCTTTTAACAAATATGATTGATGTAAAACGATGCAACTAAGTTTGTATTTTGACCTTTTCTTTTGAGTTTTTCAACTAATGTGATTAAATGCAAAATATGATGTAATTAATTTATGTTCTTTTGTTTTTTCTTTTTCTTTCTTTTGTTTTATGCAAATGTTTATAAAAATAGAGAAATATGAATCTATAGTATGAAGGAGCCAAGAAGAATTAAATTTAGATCCTTACCTGGTTTGGATGTTCGATTTAAGTGGATCTATAATTGATCTATCAAATTTGCCAATTTGGACCTGTAAACCTATAACTTGATAGAAAAAGCACTTGATACTAATAATTAGAAGCCACATATCCCATAAAAATGGCCTTAGGCTTCATTTTAATCATTAGATCAAATGGATCTTCTTGGTTCTTTTCCAACAATTATATATAAAAGGATGATAATAATTGGTGATTATAAATGTATCAAAATCTATATCCAAGTGATAAATGATATAGCTGTTGAGCAAGGTGCAGCAACAGTATTATCATTATTGTCAACACAGTTAGATAGATCTGTTGATGCAGTGGACAGGAAGTTCAAAAGCTATTCAGATGCAGAAAACAGGAGTTCAAAGGTTATTTAGAGTATGTACAGTGATTTTCCAAGAAGACCGAAGTGGCCCATATGCAAAATATCAAAGAAAAAGACAAGTAAGAAAAGTGTCGCGATATCGTGACATATACAACAGGCAAGAAAAACTATCACGATTTCGCGACATGTTGGAAGAGAGAGAAAAAGTAGGAAAAACTGTCACAATTTTGTGACATGTTGGAAGAGAGAGAAAAATAGGAAAAACTATCATGATTTCACGACATGTTGGAAGAGAAAAAGGCAAGTGGAAAAACTGTCACGATTTCGTGACATGTTGGAAGAGAGAGAAAAAGCAAGAAAAACTGTCGCAATTTCGTGACATGTTGGAAGAGAAAAAGGCAAGTGGAAAAATTGTCACGATTTCACGACATGTTGGAAGAGAAAAAGAAAGCAGGAAAAGTGTCGCGATTTCATGACAAGTTCGAAGAAAGAGAACAAGTAAGAAAAGTGTCACGATTTCACGACATGTCACATTTTTGTGACTAAAATAGGAGAGAGAAAGTAAGTTTGAAAAGTGTCATGATTTCATGACATGTCGCATTTTTGCAACTAAAACAGGAGAGAGAAAGTAAGTTTGAAAAGTGTCACGATTTCACATGTCACATTTTCATGACTAAAATAGGAGAGAGAAAGTAAGTTTGAAAAGTGTCACGATTTCGTGACATGTCGCATTTTCGTGACTAAAAAAGGAGAGAGAAAGTTTGAAAAGTGTCGCAATATCGCAACATGTCGCATTTTTGCGACAAAAGAAAGAGAGGAAGCATACGGAAGCAGAACTATCACGATTTCGTGACAAAAGCAGAAAGCAAGACTTCAGAAGCAAAAGTGTCACGATTTCATGACAAAAGTAGAGAAGAAGACTTCGAAGGCAGAAGTGTCACGATTTCATGACAAAAGCAAAGAAGCTAAGTACAAAAGCAGAAGTGTCGTGATTTCATGACAAAAGCAGAGAAGAAGACTTTGAAGGCAAAAGTGTCATGATTTTGCAACAAAAGCAAAGAAGTTAAGTACGGAAGCAGAAGTGTCACGATTTTGTGACAAAAGCAAATTCAAAGTCTATGGAAGCAAAATTGTCACGATATCACGACAAAAGAAAAGACGAAGTATACGGAGGTGAAAATGTCACGATATCGCAAAAAAATAAAAGACAAAGTCTACGAAGGCAAAAAAGTCATGATATCATGACAAAAGAATAGAGAAAGCGTACGGAGGTGAAAGTGTCACGATATCGTGACATGTATTTTTGTGGTTGAGTTAAAGCCTACGAAGACCGATGACAGCCAACTAAAATTAGGGTTTGCAGTTGTTATGAAAGCCGACTAAGATTAGGATTTACAGTCGACTAAGATTAGGGTTTTCATCATAAAAAATATTGTTATAAAAAGAGGGTTGTTTGGAGAATTGATGATATAGTCGAAGGTGTGTGAGATACGATCGTTGTGCATAGAGAGCAAGTCATGTCGAATCATGCTAAGTGCAAAATTTGCAAAGAGAGCAGAGTGCATAAAAGGGAGAATATGATCATGAAGTTCGACTGTAACAAAGTAGAGCATGTGAAGTGATTGCATAGAGAGCAAAAAGGTTGAAGTTTTACCAGGTGCTGCTATGATTGCGTAGAGAGAGCAGAGTGCACAAAGAACGCAAAGGTGAAGAAGACCAGTCAAGGTCTTGCAAAAGCAAAGGTATCTTACTGTCAAACTTCTAGTTTTAGAATTGAAGTCCAAGTTGGTGCTTGGCATCAGGGGTTGGTGCTCCTTCCAATTAGTGTTGGTAAATCAGGGGTTGGTGCTCCTTTTAGTTGGTGTTGGTAAATCAGGGGTTGATTCTCCTTCCAGTTGGTGCTGGTAAATCAGGGGTTGGTGCTCCTTTCTATTGGTGTAGATAAATCAGGGGTTGGTGCTCCTTCTAGTTGGTGCTGGTAAATCAGGGGTTGGTGCTCCTTCCAGTTGGTGCTGGTAAATCAGGGTTTGGTGCTTCTTTTTGTTGGTGCAGATAAATCAAGGGTTGGTGCTGGTAAATTGATTGTAAAGTTGTTACTTTGCAAAGGCTATATTTGGATGGTAGTCCAAGTAGTCAATTTTTGAGGAGTAGCCACATTGGTGAACCTCGTTAAATCTTGTGTTGTGTGATGCTCTTTTGTTATACTTGTTGTATCTAGTAATAAGTTTTAATTGCTACAATATTAAGAGCTATAAATTCAAGTTTAAAGAGCTACACTAATTCACCCCCCATCTAAGTGTCATTGTAAGACTAACAATTGGTATTAGAGCCAAGTTCCTATACAATCTTAACCGGCTAGGGTGATCTTGGAAGTAACACAATGGCAGGTGGTGAAGGCTTCTCATCAAACAAAGCACCATTGTTTAACGGATCTAATTATGCATTCTAGAGAATTAGGATGCAGACATATCTCTGTGCTTTGGGATACGGCATCTAGGATTTAGTAGTTAGTGGATACACAATACCCATCACTCCTCCAAAAGAGGCTGACGAAAAGAAACTGTTTGAAAATAACTCAAAAGAAAAGAATGTTATCATGTGCGGATTAGCAGACAATGAACTAGTAAAGATCATGAGCTATAAAATGGCAAAAGAAATATGGGACAAACTGAGGAGTGTTCATGAAGGAGACGATAAGATCAAGGAGGCCAAGTTATAGATACATCAAGCTCAATTTGAAGCATTAAATATGAATGATGATGAAAACATTGAGGTATATATACTGAGAGTTAATGGAATCATTAATGCGATTAGAGGACTCGACGAGGATATCGAAGACTCTGTCGTCATGAAAAAGGTATTAAGATCTCTTCCTCAAAGGTTTGATTCTAAAGTCTCAATGATAGAAGAAGCTAAAAATCTAAATTATTTTAGTATAGATGAGATGTATGGTTCTTTGACTACATATGAGATGAGGATAGGAAAATCTAAATCCATAGATAGAGAAGCTACTTTTAAAGCCCATAAAAATATGAAAGCAAAACGAGAATCTGAGGAAGAAGAGATATCAGATGAAATGGAAGCAAACTTCGTTCGAAAACTAAAAATGGGAAAAGGAAAATATAGAGGAAAGTTACCATTTAAATGTTTCAATTGTGGAGGCGTTGAGCATTTTGCAAATAAATGTCCACTTAATAAGAAGAACAAAAGTGATGAAGGATCGCACCAAGAAAGAAGTGACTGGAAGAAAAAAACAAATTTCAAAAAAGGCAACTTCAAGAAGAAAAGTTTCATCTCCAAGAATGTTAGTTCATCAGAAGATAGCTCCGGTGAGGATTCTGAAAAGGAAACAGGTGAAGCTCTTTTCATGGCACTCAAAGAAGAAAAAACAAAAAAAGAACAGGAATGTGATGAAGAAGAAATTGATGCAGAAGTAAATTTGGAAGAGAAACTAATTGCAGCTCTAGATGAATTGAAGATAGAAAGAAAAAAGAATAAGAAAATTTCAAGAAAGCTTGAGGATGCAAAAAAAATCATAATCAGTCTGAAAGTACAGACAGAAGAATACAAGAAAATATCCGAAGATCTCGAAGTATAAATTACCATGAAAATAGATTATTGTCTGCAAACTAGAAGAAGAGAATGTTGGTTTACGAACGCAGATAGAAGAGATGAATCACAAAATTAGTTGCTATCACAAACGCGAAGAAAGTTCTATGAAGCTGGATAAGATTATAAATGACCAAAGGCCTGCAGGCATCAAATTTTGTCTGGGTTTCGTCGAAGGAGAATCATCAAATGGATCAAAGGCCAGAAATGTAGAATCCATAAACAATGAAGATAAGAAACAGGTTGATCAAGGAAAAATGTCTCATGCAAAATAAAGCAATAATGTCAAGCACGAAAGGAGAATTGACAATGATGGATTCACCAATGTCACACATCAAAGAAGAAGAAGACCTATGGCTCCTACGGCAACATGGCAAAGACCATCACCCAGGTTCAATTATCCCTTTTTTGGTTTCTATTTTAAATGCAATGGCTATGGACATAAAATCTCAGACTGCAGATATAATGTAAGACCAATGAATTTCACCAGTAGAAATGCTTTTTCTCCTCTGATGAATTATACAGTAGAATGTTATAATTGTCATAATTTTGGGCACATTGCAAGAACTATAGAAGTACATTTGTATCAAATCAGTTTCAAGGAAGAAAATTTCAACCAAATAGGATGAGACAAAATAGAAAATTTCCTAAAAAACATGCACAAGCTACTGAAAAATAAAAGTCAAAACAAGAGCCCAAAACTATAATCAAACCAGAGTGGAGAAAGAAAGAAGAAAGGAAATTGTGTCTCCTTGGACTGAAGGAGACTACTCCTCTATTGCACTAAGCAACTCCAGGTAGCACATCCTCAAGGGAGAAATCTTAAATCTTTATTTTAATCCTCCTATGTTGTTTGGTTAGCTGAGGATGAAAGGCAAGTAGTCAGGGGGAGTTTTCGTATAAGTTGTCAAAGTTTGTTTTAGTTCATGTAGTTGTTAATGGAGGATTGTAAGCCAATTAGCACTCCCATGACGATAGGTTACAAGTTGAGCAAGGATGACAAATCTCCACATGTTGATCAAACCATGTACAGATCTATGACTGGGAGCTTACTATACCTAACAGCTACCAGACCAGATATTTTGTAGGCAGTATGCATGGTAGCATGATTTTAGGCTAGTCCCAAGGAGACTCATGTGATAGCAGTGAAGAGGATTCTTCGGTACCTCAAGGGTACTATGGAGTATGGGTTATGGTATCCAAAAGGTAAGGACTTCACCCTTATTGCGTATTCATATGCATATTGGGCAGGAGGTATCGATGACAGAAAGAGTGCCAATAGAGGTGCATTCTATATTAGAGACAGATTGGTCGTGTGGCACAGTAAGAAACAAGAGTTAGTTTCTTTATCGACAGTAGAGGCAGAATATATTTCAGTGACAACATGTTTTATGTAGGTATTTTGGATGAAACAAACCTTGAAAGATCTTGCTATTAGCTTCAGTGAGCCAATATCAGTTAAGTGTGATAACACCAGTGCCATTAACATCTTCAAGAATCTGGTTATGCATTCACGCTCAAAACACATTGCTATTAGGTATCACTTTTTGAAGGAGAAAGTTGCGGAAGTTAAGGTTAAGTTGGATTTTGTTCCAACTACAGAGCAAGTAGCAGATATCTTCACAAAACCATTTCCCAAGGAATTTTTTGAGTACCTTCACAATAAATTGGGAGTGGTCACACTTCCCAAGAATTGACTAGCTACAGGGATCACATTCTCATGGGGAGCATTTAAGTATTTGATTATCTTTTTTCTCATGTTCATGATTTTTGCTAAGTGTAATAAATTTTGCCTAAGAATGTTGTGCATGGACTCAAGGGGAGTCTACAGTAGCCCTTTGGTATTATTATCAAAGGGGGAGAAGAGTTACAGGAAATTGCATGTGTTGCCAACAATTCCAAAGGGGGAGATTGTTGAGCAAGGTACAACAACAGTATTGTCATTATTATAAACACAGTCAGATAGATCTGTTGATGCAATGGATAGGAAGTTCAAAAGCTATTCAGATGCAAAAGACAGGAGTTCAAAGGTTATTCAGATTATGTACAGTGATTTTCCAAGAAGACCGAAGTGGCCCATATGCAAAAGATCAAAGAAAAAGATAAGTAAGAAAAGTGTCACGATATCGCAACATATACAGCAGGTAAGAAAAACTGTCGTGATTTCACGACATGTTGGAAGAGAGAGAAAAAGTGATATTCTCACAATGACACTGAGAGGGGGGGTGAATCAGTGTAGCTAAAAATTTTGATCTGCAATTCTTAAAACTGAAGCAAAGAGAACTGAAAATAGATAAAGCAGTAAACACAAGAGAGCACACCACAACACACAATGTAACGAGGTTCACCAATTTGGCTACTCCTCAAGAATGACTGCTTGGACTACGGTCCAAATCCAGCCTTTGCAAAACACCAATTTTACAATCTGTTTACCAACGACCCACTGGAAGGAGCACCAACCCCAGATTTATCTGCACCTACAGAAAGGAGCACCAACCCCTATCCAAGCACCAACTTGGATCACAGATTTGAAAGTTATATCAATGACATACAAATGCCTTCACTATTACAAGACCCTGACTGGTCTCCAATTTAAAACACAATAATTACTCACTGCTCAGCTTGTTTCTCTCTTACAACACTCTTCTCACCCTCTTTCGGTAGCACTTTCACGATTACAGCAGCAACCATATTCTTCACGCAAATCTGCTTTTATAACCGAGTTCTATTTCTATTTTTAGCTATCATATTTGCGCATGCAACCCGTACCTATTTCTTTAATAATATTTTCTGCCACTTGTCAACTGTAACTGTCTCTTTATGTAACTCCCCTTTTATTTATAGAACCGTCATTTCGTTAAAATACGTTACATGCAATTTAAACCTTTACCACGACTGTTCGTTTCTTTTCTGTGCATGCATGCATTTTTTGATTCTATTTATGCGACTGTTCGATTTCTCCTTTTTGTCTGTTCTTAAAATAGCTGCATGATTTCTATCTGTAAATGCATCTGTAACTGTCGCTTTTACTACAGTTAACTCTTCTTAATTCGGCTGCATGCTATTCTTCTACAACTGCCACTTTAACTGTCATTTTGTGCCAGTTAACAGTCTGTTATCGTGCAGTTGTGGCCTGTCACGAAATCGTGACACTTTTGTCTCTTTCTGCCCTTCTCGGCTTTAACATGCAAAAAAATAGCATGTCATGAAATCGTGACATTCTCGGCCTCCTTGCTCTCCTTCTGTCTTGCCGTCGAAAATGGAACATGTCATGAAATCGTGACATCTTTGTTGCCTTGTGCCTTTTCTGCCATCTGCCCGCGAAAATGGAACATGTCACGAAATCATGACATCTTCGCTGCCTTGTGCCTTTTCTGCCTTCTGCCCATGAAAACGGAACATGTCACGAAATCGTGACATCTTCGCTGCCTTGTGCCTTTTTTGCCTTCCGCCCATGAAAATGGAACATGTCGCGAAATCGTGACATCTTCATTGCCTTGTGCCTTTTCTGCCTTTCGCTCATGAAAACGAAACATGTCGCGAAATCGTGACATCTCTCTCTTCCTTGTGCCTTTTCTTCCTTCCGCCCATAAAAATGGAACATGTCACGAAATCGTGACACTTTCGCTGCCTTGTGCCTTTTCTGTCTTTGGCCAGCGAAAATGGAACATGTCACGAAATCGTGACATCTTTCTCTTCCTTGCACTTCTCTTCGACCCTATCACGAAATCGTGACATCTTCTCTCCTTGGCACTTTCTCTTCGATCCTATCGTGAAATCGTGACATCTTCTCTCCTTGGCACTTTCTCTTCGATCCTATCATGAAATCGTGACATCTTCTCTCCTTGGCACTTTCTCTTCGATCCTGAAATCGCGACACTTACTCTCCTTGATGCTTCCTCTTGAACTTGTCGCGAAATCGTGACACTTTTTCTCCTTAGCGCTTTTCTTCCCTCGACCCCTAATCGTGACACTTTTTCTCCTTAGCGCTTCTTCTTGCAACTTGTCATGAAATCGTGACACTTTTTCTCCTTAAGCGCTTCTTCTCCAAACATGTCGCGAAATCGCGATAGTTTTTCTACTTGCTTTCTTTTTGCCAATATGTCGCGAAATCGACAACTTTCTTTCTTGCCTTCTTTGCTTCCAACATGTCACGAAATCGTGATAGTTTTTCCACTTGGCTTCTTTGCCTGCAAATCGTGAAGTTTTCCCCCGCTTCTTCAACATGTCGCGAAATCGTGATATTTTTTGCGCCTTCTCTCTCCTCGACCATGTCGCAAAATCATGACAATTTTCTTGCGCCTTCTCTCTCCTCCATGTCATGAAATCGTGACGTTTTTCTTTTTGCCTTCTAACTTCTCAACCTGTCGTGATATCGCGATAGTTTTCTTACTTGTCTTTTTCTTTGATTTTTTGGATCTGGGTCACTTCTATTTTCTTGGAATTTCACTGTACATGATCTGACTGATCTCTGAACTCCTGTCCACTGCTTCAACTGCATCAACTGATCCTGCTTCAACTGCATCAACTGATCTATCTGTCTGTGTTGACAACAATGACAATACTTTTGCTGCACCTTGCTCAACAATCTCCCCCTTTGGAATTGTTGGCAACACTCATGCACTCTCCTGTAATTCTTCTCCCCCTTTGACAATAATACCAAAGGGCTGCTGCAGACTCCCCCTGAGTCTATGCACAACATTCTCAGATACACATTGTTATAGTTAGCAAAAATAATGAATATGAGCAAAACTATAAACATAGGCATAAGTACTCCCCCAGAGAATGTGATCCCAATTGATAGTTAGTTCTTTGGAAATGTGACTACTCCCAACTTACTCCGAAGGTACTCAAAAACTTCCTTGGGCAATGGTTTTGTGAATATATCTACTACTTGCTCTGTAGTTGGAACAAAATCCAATTTGACCTCACCTTCTGCAACTTTATCCTTCAAGAAGTGATACCGGATTGCAATATGTTTGGTTCGAGAATGCATAACCGGATTCTTTGATATGTTTATAGCACTGGTGTTATCACATTTAACTCGAAATTGGCTCTTTGAAGTGAATACCAAGATCTTTCAGTGTTTGTCTCATCCATAATATCTATGTACAGCATGTTGTTGCTGCAATGTATTCTGCCTCTGCTGTGGATAGAGAGACTGATTCTTGTTTCTTGTTGTGCCATGCTACCAACTTGTCTCCAAGATAAAATGCTCCTCCACTGGTACTCTTTCTGTCATCAATACATCCTGCCCAATCTGCATTAGAATATGCAATAAGAGTGAAGTCCTTACCTTTTGGGTACCACAACCCATACTCCATAGTACCCTTGAGGTACCTAAAAATCCTCTTTACAGCTGTCACATGAGTCTCTTTGGGACTAGCCTGAAATCTTGCTACCATGCATACTGCCTGTAATATATCTGGTCTAGTGGCTATCAAATACAGCAGGCTTCCAATCATAGACCTGTACATGGTTTGATCTACATCTGGAGATTTGTCATCCTTGCTCAACTTGCAACCTATTGTCATGGGAGTGCTGACAAGTTTACTATCCTCCATTGTGAACTTTTTTAGCATTTCTTTCACATATTTTACTTGAGAGATAAAAATCCCCTTTTCACTTTGATTGACTTGCAATCCGAGGAAATAAGAAAGTTCACCAATCATTGACATCTCAAATTTTGTCTTCATTTTATTAGCTATGTCTCTACAATATTTATCCATGCTGCTGCCAAATATTATATCATCTACATAAACAACAAGTACAATAAGATGGCCATTCTCAGTTTTGATATATAAATTGTTGTCCACCATACCTTTCTTGAACCCCTGTTTAATAAGATAGTTATCCAGCCTTGCATACCATGCTCTGGGTGCCTGTTTCAGACCATACAATGCTTTCTTTAACCTGCAAACAAAATCAGGATTGTCACCGAGTTGGAAGCCATCTGGTTGTTCAATGTAAACCTCTTCTTCCAGTTTTCCATTCAGAAATGCTGATTTTACATCCATTTGATATACTTTGAAGTTTTTATGGACTGCTAAAGCCAGAAACATTCTGATTGCTTCTAGTCTGGCAACTGGTGCAAATGTTTCCTCAAAATCAATGCCTTCAACCTGAGCATAGCCTTTACAGACCAATCTTGCCTTATTTCTGACAACCTGTCCGTCTTCATTTAATTTATTTCGAAAAATCCATTTAGTGCCAATTATGTTTTTATTTGCTGGCCGTGGTACTAATTCCTAGGTTTTGTTTTTCTCAATCTGATCTAGTTCTTCATTAATTGCCTTCATCCAACTTTCATCTGTGCTTGCTTCAACAATATTTTTGGGTTCAATGCTGGATAATAAAGAGTAGTTCCATATTACTGCTCTTCTTGTCTGAATACCAACTGTTGGGTCCCCAATAATCTGTTCTCTGGGATGATTTTTCTGCCAGCTGCCTATTTTGAATTTATTGTTCTCTTCTTCTTCTGAGTCGATTCTTAAATCAGCTGGGTCAATTTTTTGATTTTCTTCTTTTTCTATTTCTTCATCTCCTTCAATGACGTCTTCATAAATAGGGTAGTTTTCTTGATACGTAACTTCTCGTTCTCTACCTTCATCAACTTTAACATCAGCACTCTCAATAATTTTCTTTAGCCGCTTGTTGTAACATGTGTAGGCTTTGCTTTTAGTTGAGTAACCGAGAAAAATACCTTCGTCAGCTCTATCTTCGAACTTACCGAGATTATCTTCAGTTCGTTTGATATAACACTTGCTGTCGAACACTTTGAAGTATCTTGTTGTTGCTTTCTTGCCGAACCACAGTTCATACGGTGTTTTGCTTTCATGTGTTCTTAGCATGCACCTATTTTGAATGTAAACTGTAGTATGTACTGCCTCTTTCCAGAATCTATCGGCTATTTTGTTCTCAGCCAACATTGTCCATGCCATTTCTTGCACAGTCATGTTCTTCCTTTCAACAACACCATTCTACTGAGGTGTCCTTGCTGCTGAAAACTGTCTTCTAATCCCATATTTTTGACAGTATTCTGCAAACTCCTCTGAGATAAACTCTCCTCCTCTGTCTGATCTTAGGCATTTAATTATTTTTCCAATCTGATTCTCAACCTGCTTTTTAAAAATCTTGAACATCTCAAAGGCATCTGATTTAAGCTTTAAAAATAGTACCCATGTCATTCTGGAGTAGTCATCTATGAACAGCATAAAGTATTTGTCACCATTTATGCTTTGTGTTCTCATGGGTCCACATAAATCAGTATGAATCAGCTCTAACGGTTTGCTGGTGAAATATTCCTTTGCTTTAAATGTGGATCTGGTTTGCTTCCCTTTTTGGCATGAAGCACATATGCTATTTACCGGTTTGCCAATGGTGGGTATATCTCTTACTGCTCTTTTTGAACTTATTTTTACCAGATTGTCAAAGCTAATATGCCCGAGCCTCTTGTGCCACAGCCAGTTTTCATCTTCCTGTCCAATCAAGCATGATCCTTCTGAAGTTTCTGAGAGAGTGTATAGATTTCCAGAAGTCCTCGATCCAGTAGCTACTAGCTTCCCACTGTGTGCTTTTCTTACTTCACAACCCTATTTTTTAAAGATGACTTCATGACCTCTATCACAGATTTGACTTACGCTCAGTAAGTTGTGCTTCAAACCAACTACAAACAGAACTTCTTTGGAATTGATCTTTCCATCACTTATCTTGACTGATCCTTTTCCAACTATTTTGGCTCCATCATTATTTCCAAACTTTACCGAGCCCCCTTCATATTTCTGTAATTTTTCAAATTTTTGTTTATCTCCTGTCATGTGACTGGAGCATCCACTGTCCAATATCCATGGTGCTGATTTGTTCTGTGCTTTGAATGTTGTCTGGACAATCAAGGATTCCTTTTCTTCTTTGAGTTGCTCTTTTTCTTTCCATTCTGATTTGGCTGTAGTTTTGGTCATTTGTTTAGACTTTTCTTTGTCAGTGGCCTGTGCATGTTTATCTGGGAATTTTTTGTTTTGCTTTAAACTGTTTGGTTGAGTTCTTCTTCCCTGATATTTATTTGTTGCATATGTGCTTCTACAGTTTCTTGCAATATGTCCAAAGTTGTGACAGTTATAGCATTCTACTGCATAATCTATCAAGGGTGAAAATACATTTCTACTAGAAAAATTTCTTTGTCCTATATTATAAATGCAGTCTGAAATCTTATGACCGTAAGTATTGCATTTAAAACAATAACCAGAAAAAGAATGATTGAACCTGGGAGTTGGTCTTTGCCAATTTGTAGTAGGAGCCACAAATTTTCTTCTCCTTTGATGAGTGACTTTTGTGAATCCCTCATTGTCAACAGTCTTCTCGTGCCTGCCATTGTTGCTTTCTTTTGCAAGATTCATTTTTCTTTGGTCAACCTTGATTTTATCCTCTTTCTTTACTGGTTCTATAGTTATGGCCTTTGATCCACTTGATGATTCTCCTTCGACAAACCCCAAGCCAAACTTGATGTCTGTAGTCCTCTGACTATTTATAATCTTTTCAAGCTTTGCAGAACTTCCTTCAAGTTTGTGATAGCAGCTCAGTTTTTTTATTCTTTTCTTCTAGCCGCATTCTTAAAATAACAATCTCTTCTTCTAGTTTGTTGCACTCATCTATTCTCATGGTTAACTCGTACTTCAAGTTCTTCAGACATTTTCTTAAATTCTTCTGTCTCGTACTTTTAAACTATTTATTATGTCATTCGCATCTTCAAGCTTTCTTGAGACTTTATTATTCTTTTTCCTTTCTGACTTCAACTCTTTAAGTGCCGCAACCAACTCACCTTCCAGATAAACTTCAGCCTCATCCTTATTTTTTGTATCATCTTCCTATTTTTCTTCTGTTTTTGCTTCTTCAAATGCCATGAACAGAGCTTCACCTATTTCTTCTTCAGAATCTTCACCTGAGCTATCTTCAGAAGAGTTGACATTCTTGGATATGAAACTTTTCTTTTTGAAATTGCTTTTCTTGAAGTTTGGTTTCTTTTTCCAGTCACTTCTTTCTTTGTGTGACCCTTCATTACTATTAGTTTTCTCATTCATGGGACACTTAGCTGCAAAGTGACCGACCCCTCCACAATTGAAACACTTAAATGGCAACTTTCCTCTATATTTTCCTTTTCCTTTTGTAAGTTTCCGAACAAAGTTGGCTTCAGTTTCATCCGATGTTTCTTCAGCCTCAGATTCTTGTTCAGCTTTTGTATTCTTGTGTGCTTTAAAAGCAACTTCTTTGTCTATGGGCTTAGTTTGTCCTATTCTCATTTCGTATGCAGTCAAGGAACCATGCATCTCGTCCATGCTAAAATTGTTTAGATCTTTAGCCTCTTCTATTGCAAAAACTTTAGAATTAAATCTTTTGTGAAGAGTTCTAAGTACCTTTTTCATGACAACCGCATCTTCGATCTCTTCGCCGAGTCCTCTGATTGCATTAATGACTCCATTGACTCTCAGGATATAGGTCTCAATGTTCTCTTCGTCATTCATTTGTAATGCCTCGAACTGAGCTCGATGAGTTTGTAGTTTGGCTTCCTTGATCTTGTTGTCTCCTTCATGAATGCTTTTTAGTTTGTCCCATATGTCTTTTGCCGATTTACAGCTCATGACCCTTATCATTTCACTGTCTACTAGCCCACACATTATTGCATTCTTTGCTTTGGCGTTATTCTCAGATAGTTTCTTATCGACAGCATCTGTTGGAGGAGTAGTGGGTGCTGTGTATCCACTTTCTACTGACTCCCAAATGTCGTATCCTAAAGCACTCAGATATGTCTGCATCCCGAGTCTCCAGAATGAGTAATTAGTTCCATTGAACAGAGGAGATTTGTTTGATGAGAAACCTTCACTACTTGCCATTGTGTTCCTTCCAAGATCACCTTAGCTGATTAAGCTTGTTCAGGAACCTCGGCTCGATACCAATTGATATTCTCACAATGACACTGAGAGGGGGGGTGAATCAGTGTAGCTAAAAATTTTGATCTACAATTCTTAAAACTGAAGCAAAGAGAACTAAAAATAGATAAAGCAGTAAACACAAGAGAGCACACCACAACACACAATGTAACGAGGTTCACCAATTTGGCTACTCCTCAAGAATGACTGCTTGGACTACGGTCCAAATCTAGCCTTTGCAAAACACCAATTTTACAATCTGTTTACCAGCACCCACCGGAAGGAGCACCAACCCCTGATTTATCTGCACCTACGGGAAAGGAGCACCAACCCCTATCCAAGCACCAACTTGGATCACAGATTTGAAAGTTATATCAATGACATACAAATGCCTTCACTATCACAAGACCCTGACTGGTCTCCAATTTAAAACACAGTAATTACTCACTGCTCAGCTTGTTTCTCTCTTACAGCACTCTTCTCACCCTCTTTCGGTAGCACTTTCACGATTACAGCAGCAACCATATTCTTCACGCAAATCTGCTTTTATAACCGAGTTCTGTTTCTATTTTTAGCTATCATATTTGCGCATGCAACCCGTAACTATTTCTTTAATAATATTTTCTGCCACTTGTCAACTGTAACTGTCTCTTTATGTAACTCCCCTTTTATTTATAGAACTATCATTTCGTTAAAATACGTTACATGCAATTTAAACCTTTACCATGACTGTTCATTTCTTTTTTGTGCATGCATGCATTTTTTGATTCTATTTATGCGACTGTTCGATTTCTCCTTTTTGTCTGTTCTTAAAATAGCTGCATGATTTCTATCTGTAAATGCATCTGTAACTATCGCTTTTACTACAGTTAACTCTTCTTAATTCGGCAGCATGCTATTCTTCTACAACTGCCACTTTAACTATCGTTTTGTGCCAGTTAACAGTCTGTTATCGTGCAGTTGCGGCCTGTCATGAAATCGTGACACTTCTGTCTCTTTCTGCCCTTCTCGACTTTAACACGCAAAAAAATAGCATGTCACGAAATCGTGACATTCTCGGCCTCCTTGCTCTCCTTCTGTCTTGCCGTCGCGAAAATGGAACATGTCACAAAATCGTGACATCTTCGCTGCCTTGTGCCTTTTCTACCATCTGCCCATGAAAATGGAACATGTCACGAAATCGTGACATCTTCGCTGCCTTGTGCCTTTTCTGCCTTCTCGCGAAACGAACATGTCGCGAAATCATGACATCTTCGCTGCCTTGTGCCTTTTTTGCCCGAAACGAAACATGTCATCGAAATCGTGACATCTTCGTTGCCTTGTGCCTTTTCTCGCTTTCGCTCCAATGAAACATGTCACGAAATCGTGACATCTCTCTCTTCCTTGTGCCTTTTCTTCCTTTCGCCCTCGAAAATGGAACATGTCGCGAAATCGTGACATCTTTCGTGTCCTTGTGCCTTTTCTCTTTGGCCAAAATGGAACATGTCGTAAAATCGTGACATCTTTCTCTTCCTTGCACTTCTCTTCGACCTTGAAATCGTGACACTCTCTCTCCTTGGCACTTTCTCTTCGATCCTTCCTAAATCATGACATCTTCTCTCCTTGGCACTTTCTCTTCGATCCTCTCATGAAATCCGTGACATCTTCTCTCCTTGGCACTTTCTCTTACTTACTCTCCTTGACGCTTCCTCTTGGAACTTGTCGCGAAATCGTGACACTTTTTCTCCTTAGCGCTTTTCTTCCTCGAGTTGCGAAAACCCGACATGTCACGAAATCGTGACACTTTTTCTCCTTAGTGCTTCTTCTTGCAACTTGTCGCGAAATCGTGACACTTTTTCTCTGCAAGTGCTTCTTCTCCAAACATGTCGCGAAATCGCGATAGTTTTTCTACTTGCTTTCTTTTCTGCCAATATGTCGCGAAATCATGACAACTTTCTTTCTTGCCTTCTTTGCTTCCAACATGTCGCGAAAGAAATCATGACAGTTTTTCCACTTGGCTTCTTTGCCTGCAACATGTCATGAAATCGTGACAGTTTTTCCACTTAGCCTTCTTTGCTCGTCCATGTCGCGAAATCGTTGCATTTTTCCTTACCTTCTCTCTCGTCCCATGTCACAAAATCATGACAATTTTCTTTGCACCTTCTCTCTCCTCGACCATGTCGCGAAATCATGATGTTTTTTCTTTTTGCCTTCTAACTTCTCAACCTGTCGCGATATCGCGACAAAAAACATGTCGCGATATCGCGATAGTTTTCTTACTTGTCTTTTTCTTTGATTTTTTGGATCTGGGTCACTTTCGTTTTCCTGGAATTTCACTGTACATGATCTGACTGATCTCTGAACTCCTGTCCACTGCTTCAACTGCATCAACTGATCCTACTTCAACTGCATCAACTGATCTATCTGTCTGTGTTGACAACAATGACAATACTTTTGCTGCACCTTGCTCAACAAAAAGCAAGAAAAACTGTCGCAATTTCTTGACATGTTGAAAGAGAGAGAAAAAGCAGGAAAAACTGTCGTGATTTCGCGACATGTTGGAAGAGAAAAATACAAGTGGAAAAACTATCGCGATTTCGTGACATGTTGGAAGAGAAAGAGAAAGTAGGAAAAAGTGTCACAATTTCGTGACAAGTTCGAAGAAAGAGAACAAGTAAGAAAAGTGTCGCAATTTCACGACATGTCGCATTTTCACAACTAAAATAGGAGAGAGAAAGTAAGTTTGAAAAGTGTCATGATTTCGTGACATGTCACATTTTCGCGACTAAAATAGGAGAGAGAAAGTAAGTTTGAAAAGTGTCACGATTTCGCGACATGTCGCATTTTCGCGACTAAAATAGGAGAGAGAAAGTAAGTTTGAAAAGTGTCACGATTTCGTGACATGTCGCATTTTCGCGACTAAAATAGGAGAGAGAAATTAAGTTTGAAAAGTGTCACGATTTTGCGACATGTCGCATTTTCACGACTAAAATAGGAGAGAGAAAGTAAGTTTGAAAAGTTTTGCGAAATGTCACATTTTCACGACAAAAGAAAGAGAGGAAGCGTATGAAAGCAGAACTGTCACGATTTCATGACAAAATCAGAAAGCAAGACTTCGAAAGTAGAAGTGTCACGATTTCGCGATAAAAGCAGAGAAGAAGACTTCGAAGGCAAAAGTATCATGATTTTGTGACAAAAGCAAATAAGCTAAGTATGGAAGCAAAAGTGTCGTGATTTTGCGACAAAAGCAGAGAAGAAGACTTCGAAGGCAAAAGTGTCGCAATTTCATGACAAAAGCAAAGAAGCTAAGTATGGAAGCAGAAGTGTCATGATTTCGTGACAAAAACAAAGTCGAAGTCTATGAAAGCAGAAGTGTCGTGATATCATAATAAAAGCATATCATGACAAAAGCAAAGACGAAGTATACGAAGGCAGAAATGTCGCAATATCGCAACGAAAGAAAAGACAGTCTACGAAGGCAAAAATGTCACGATATCACAACAAAAGAATAGAGAAAGCGTACGAAGGTGAAAGTGTCATGATTTCGTGACATGTATTTTCATGGTTGAGTTGAAGCCGACGAAGATTGATGACAATCGACTAAAATTAGGGTTTACAGTTGTTATGAAAGCTGACTAATATTAGGATTTACAGCTGACTAAGATTAGGGTTTTCATCATAAAAAATATTGTTATAAAAGGACGGTTGTTTGGAAAATTGATGATATAGTCAAAGGTGTGTGAGATATGGTCGTTGTGCGCAGAGAGCAAGTCGTGTCGAATCATGCTAAGTGCAAAATTTGCAAAGAGAGCAGAGTGTGCAAAAGGGAGAAGATGATCGTGAAGTTTGACTGTAACAAAGCAGAGTGTGCAAAGTGATTGCACAGAGAGAGCAGAGTGCGCAAAGAGTGAAAAGGTTGAAGTTCAACCAGGTGCTGTTGTGATTGCACAGAGAGAGCAGAGTGCATAAAGAACGCAAAGGTGAAGAAGACCAGTCAGGGTCTTGCAAAAGCAAAGGTATCTTACTGTCAAACTTCTAGTTTTAGAATTGAAGTCCAAGTTGGTGCTTGGCATCAGGGGTTGGTGCTCCTTCCAGTTGGTGCTGGTAAATCATGGGTTGGTGCTCCTTCTAGTTGGTGCTAGTAAATCAGGGGTTGGTGCTCCTTCCAGTTGGTGCTGGTAAATCAGGGGTTGGTGCTCCTTTCTGTTGGTGCAGATAAATCAGGGGTTGGTGCTCCTTCTAGTTGGTGCTGGTAAATCAGGGGTTGGTGCTCCTTCCAGTTGGTGCTGGTAAATCAGGGGCTGGTGCTTCTTTCTGTTGGTGCAAATAAATCAGGGGTTGGTGCTCCTTCCAATGGGTGCTGGTAAATTGATTGTAAAGTTGTTGCTTTGCAAAGGTTGGATTTGGATGGTAGTCCAAGCAGTCAATTTTTGAGGAGTAGCCACATTGGTGAACCTCATTAAATCTTGTGTTGTGTGATGCTCTTTTGTTATACTTGATGTATCTAGTAAATAAGTTTTAATTGTTGCGGTATTAAGAGCTGTAAATTCAAGTTTAAAGAGCTACATTGATTCACCCCCCCCTCTCAGTGTCATTGTAAGACTAACAATAGCAATTAATAAAGTTAGTAAAACCGAATGGTTTCAACTATATCCTACTTGATCTAAAATAAATAAATGCCTAACTTAAAGTCAAATATTTGCCCCCATATTTATATTTATATAAATTTATTAGATCCGTATGAATTCATGATAATTAGACCTATGTATGGTTTGTTAGCATTTTAGAGGTCAAAACAACATCAAAATGGGGCAAATTATATATCGTTGGAAATATCTTTTCGAGCCCTATCCAACGGTATAAAATTTATGAAAAATAGAGGTGATTTAGTTAGGGAAAATTTCTTGAAGGTGACATTATGTTTTTTTCTTTTTTCTTTTTTATTTTAAATGAACAATAGATTGAAATATGAAATGTGCGTATGAATAGAAAAGAAAACAATAATTACTAATATAATTGTAAAAGAAAATACGTGCTTACAATAGGGTTACTACTGATTAAATCATTAGTGGATTCCAGCAGGCGAGATAGGTATTTCGTAAATACTCTTTAATCACTCTCAGATCTGCCCTCAATCCTTCAACCTACAACTTTTGATAATCAAATCGAAAAATAAAATTATTATTTCAGAACTCTCTCTCTCTCTCTCTTTGAAATGTTATTGCTCTTTGGTTTTCTGATTTTTTCATTCATCCCTCTCATGCCTTCATCGATCCAACCTTCTGTGCTCTCGCTTTCCCTTCCTCTCTCCCTCTATCTCTTGGGAGATGGAGCGCATATATTTATCATTCTCGTGAGATAACCAATCTGGGAATTTGTTGAGCAGTTTTAATTAGATTAGTAAATTACTAATATAAATTATTTGTTGACCCAAATTAGGGCTAGCAAATCAACGGGAAATATGCCTTCCATTGAAATAGTCTTGGAGCCAAAATCAAATAAATTTTATAAATTTAGATGCGCATTTTCCCATGAATTCCATGACAATTAGACATGTACATAGGTTTTTTGCAGTTTGAGGGGTCAAACGGTGTCAAAATTGGACATATAATATACCATTGGAAATCTCTTTTTGAGCCCTATCCAATGGTATAAAATTTGAGAAGAATTGTGATGATTTGATAGGGTAAAAATTCTCTTGAAGATAACCTTAGTTTTTTAAGAGGGAAAACTAAGGGTTTTTGAGAAAAATGACTCATCTTAATGGGTCAATTTTTCATGTCTACATTTTGCCCCCTCTTTGGCGTATTTATGAACAATAAATGCATCAAAGAAAAGTGTAGACACTTGAGTAGAAGTGATTATGATTGACATGGGCAAAAAGGAGTAGATGGTTTAGAATGAATAGTTCATGGGAAATTGATGTTTTAGAAAAATAATTACTAATTTACTGACTAGGATGCCCCCTCGAGTTTTTGTGCCAAATTCTATGTTTGGTGGAAAACTCAAAATTTTTGAATTTTAGGGTAAAAGTGAATAAAATGAAGAATTAGGGTAAAACCTAACTTATTTTCATTTTACTACTTCATTTTAGGTAATACCCCCTAGTGACTGAGTATACCGATTTTGGAGATTGTGGCATACCAGTTAGCTTCATTTTGTACTTATATTTTGAGATATATATTTTTATATATATATATATATATATTGATCCTTTTTGTTTATGCAACATTGCGTGATTTATTTGTATGATTTATTGCATTTGCTTATAATGTTTGAATTTCTTGTAATCATGCTTTGAATATTTTGATCATGCTTAACATAAAAGAAAATGATTTTATTTTTGTAAAGTGTGTTTTTGAAAAAGATGTTTTTGTGTGATGATAAAATTGATGGATTAGCAATGAACCTCAAAGGATGTTGTGTTGTTATATGACCGTTGGTGGAGATCAATGCTCGCTAGGTCATGGAGCGGATCCTGTTGTGAGGAAGTTTTGTATTGCTAATAATAAGAAATTTTGTAGGGCTCAAGAGTAACCTTGAGGCTTATGATGATGAAAGGAGATGTTGATTTTAAAAGAAATTGATTTTGAGAAAATAGGTTGATAAAGATTGTTTTTGTGAGGGATATAAAGTGATTTAAGCATGAAAAATTAGGAAGGATGACTTGCGCTAGGCATAGAATTCCTAGTGTGAAATTTGAGAGAGAATAATTACTAGGAATTATACCATCATCGTGAAGTCAAAATGTAATGCATGATTATATATGATTTTGAAAATGCAAGTTGTATTTTAAAAATAAATCATTGTGTCACATTTTTGAAGATAATATATATATTGTGGGTGCTAAAATGAAGTGATTTGTGGGGATTAATGCAAGTGGTTACAAACCGATGTTTTCTAGCAAAATCAAAGAAATATTTTAAATTATTTCAAGGATAAAGTCAAATTTATCGAGAACCAATGTGTGATGTGTGAGTTCATTATCCATCTTGATTGTCATAATGATACAAAATATCTCAAGGATCAAATGTGTGTGCTTTGTGAGGTTAATTTACCAATTTTGAGTAAGGTAATGATACAAGCCAACTTTTATGAACCAATGTGTGTGCAAGTGAAAGATTCATTAACCATGATTTTGTGCATGCAATTGTACTGAACTACTATGTAAGTCAAGTCACCAAAAGCTAGCTAATCCACAAGTGGACATTGGTCTGTACAAAATAAGGTCGCTAATGTGACAGACATGTCACCACGCGAAAGGATACCACCATTGCCAAGCCGGATTGATGCCACAAAACCTGTAATGAGGATCACCCCATGGTGTTCGAATAACTAAGGAATTCCAAGGATTCAAGCTCATTACCCCCTTCTTTTATTTTGATTTATTTGAGTAGGGATTCTTGTTCATTTTGTTTGAACAAGGGGATTTTATTGCTTTTTGTAGTAAAACTACTTTTTTCTTTTCTTTTCTTTTTCTTTTTTTTTGGGGGGATACTTGCTCAGATTAGACAAGGAGCAAGGGATTTTATTTGGGTAGGGGGAGCTTGTCCTTTTGCCAATTCTTAGTATTCTAGACCATGCACATAATAGGATAGCAAGGGAAACTTTTCGCTTAAGGAACTAAGACTACTATGTAGTATCATCTTTTGAATTTGCAACAAATCATTTTAAGATATGAAAATGTGTTCTTGGTTCAAAAAGTAGCAAGACCAGTTCCCAAAACTCAAAATTTTATTTAGTGAAGTAATAGTGATCTTGGTACAAGAGAGATTTATAATCAAAATGACAAAATCAAAATTTAGTAAAGATGTAAATTAAGTGAGTGGTTCAAGATAACTTTTGAGTTTATCCGAAAGAAAATAAAATATAACTTGAAATTTTGGAAGATAACAAATAATAATGCAAACTTAGTAACAATTTGAAATATTTTTGGAAATTTTTCATTTTTTTTTATTTTTTGGTTGTTTTGTAATTTGAATTTTGATTTTTTTTTTTATGATGGAATTGGTGATATATACAAGATGATCTATATACATTATACAAGGTGATTTGTGTATAGCATTTCTAAGGTGGCTTCAAAATCAAAGGAGGTTTTGAAGGACAATTTGGTTGTGGTGTAGGTGATTGAAGTTGATTGGTTGATAGTTGAGATTGTTGTGATGAAGAATGATAAGTAGATGTAGATGAAGAAAAGTGATGGACAGAAGACGACGATGATAATAAAGAGAAAAATAATAGAGAACTTGATGTGATAACAATAATGAAAGAGAGAATGAAGGATAAAAGGTGATGGACAAAAGGTGGCAATGATGATAAAGAGGAAAAGAATAGAGAACTTGTTGTAGTGATGATAAAGAAAGAGAGAATAAAGAACAAAGATTCCCTATGAATAGGAGAGGTTCACAAAAGTTCCAAAAGAGATATCTTATGTGGATGATTGTCCCATTGTTGTTGAATGTTGAGGGAGACTTTAGGTTGAGACTTCAACACTAAAGATGGGTTTTCTATGCTTGTATCTTCTTTTGGATTATTCTTCAAAACTAAGAGAGGTCTTGAAGGTTGGTTGGATGAAGAATTTATCTCTTGCTTGTCAAGATAATTTAGTTGGGCAAGAACTTGCTTTGTTGTAGTCTCTACTACTAAACTAATAATATCGTTGTGATGAGGCACATTATGATATGACAATTGATTATTTTCTTGTTGTTGATGATTGGGTAAGGGATTTTGTAAGATCCCTATGTCTTGATCAGTTGTTTGAGTTTGTGATTGAGAATTTTGATTTTGATCTTGTTGTCTAGTGATGGCTCCAATAGTACCCACAATATTATTATTTTGTAAGTGACCAAAGTGAGGTCTAGCATTTACTGTTTGTTCAATTGAAAGTGTTTGTTGAGATGAAGGGCGAGTGGTCATTCTTCTAGGGAATGGTTCTTCTAGAACTGATAAATCTATGATGGGAAGAATTTGATCTGACTCATCTTCAGAACTATTTGAATTATTTGAGGTGATGTCTATTTCACTTTCTATTTCACTTTCTGTGTCACTTCTTGTGTCTTCTGAAGATGAAGATTGAAAATATTGTATGGGCCTAATTGTGACTACAGATTGAGTAGGCACATAAGAAGTTTGCAAATTTTGATGTGGTAAGAAATTGTTGATGGTTCCCACATATCGAGTTGGAGGAGGAACATTATGATGTTCTAGTTGATTCACAACCTCTTTACCATGATTAGGTAAAGGATGTTGGAAAATATCTAAAGTTTGATTTGCATTTTGAGTTGGTTGTTTTTGGGTATTATTTTGAGGATTATTGTTTGAAGGAAATTGTTCTACTTCCATTTTACCTTTATCAATCAAATCTTGTATCATATGTTTCAATCGTTTACAATAATTGGTTGAATGTCCATCCACTTGATGAAAATTACAATGTAAATCAGCCCTATATCCAGTTGTAGTGGTATCTGGTTGTCTTATCTCTGGTAATCGTATTAAACCTTGTTCTAATAATTGAGGTAGAATCATGGTTAAGGGTTGATTCAGTCTTGTGAATTCTCTTGGAGGTTTATCAGGAATTTTTAACAAAAACTTCTTTACAACTTCTGTAGTATTGATGTTTGAGGTGTTTCTACTATCAGTGACTCCATCACCTACTACTTGTTTATTCTTATATTGGTTTTTGGAAGTTTTATCCTCATCATTTTTCTTGAATTATCCTCTTCTAATAAGGGCATCTTCTACCCTTCTTTCTAAGTCTATAGCTTGATCAAAAGAGGTTACTATAGTTGTAGCAAGTTCATAAGATAATTGTTCTTGTAAATTACCAATGAATATTTCCAACATCTCTCGATGAGGTAAAGAAAAATGTAATTTTCCTAGAAGTTGCCTCCATTTGGCTAGGAATTCAGCAAAGCTCTCATCTTTCCCTTGTTTCAAATTATATAAATCCTTAATAGTGACATGTCTTTCTATGTATGCACTAAATTGGTGAACAAACATTTTCGTTGTCTCTTCAAAGTTTCTCAAAGAATTTATTGGTAATTGATAATACCATTCTAAGGCCATGCCTCCAAGACTTTTAGGGAATATTTTTAGTAACAACAAATCATCATAGGAAATATCATGACATGCTATCCTAAACATGCGAAGATGCTCAATAGGATCTTCGGTTCCTTTATATATCGGGAGGACCGGCATAGGGAAATGTTTGGGGTAAGGTTGAGCAACCACAATAGGATCCAAGGGTTGACTACACATCTCTCTATAACTGTATGAGGGATGGTAGGGATCCATCTGATCTAGACGTGAAGCTAATTGTTTAACCAAGGCTTCAAGTCCTTGTGGTTGTCCACCAAATTGATTTTGTATTGTCATACTGTTGTGTCTTTGATAATATGGTTGTGTTGTCATATAAGGATTTCCAATAGAAATACTATTATGTAAAGTGTTTGTGGGAATAATGTTATGGAGTTTATATGGAATTGTATTTTGTTGGATTTTCTGTTGATGATGATTGGCATTTTGTATTTTCTTAGCTTTTTGTGATGTAGCTATTTGTTGATTAGGAGCTTGAGAGGAAGAAGAATGTTGTTTTTGTTTGGAATTTGATTGTGTTGCTAGTTTTTGAGTGTTCAAATCTATATTTTGATTGTTGTTTTGAGATGGACCAACTTGATCTTGATTTGTTCTATTTATATATGTTAACGGATTGGCATGCAACTAAAAAGCAACTTCTATAGCGGCCTCCATTGAATAATCTCCAATTGGGAGTAAATGTTTTGTCTTTAACACATGATTGATTTCATCTATATGACCTTTTAAAAACTCAGTAAAATGTTGAACATTTTTAAAGCTAACATTACCTTCAGAGTCTACTAAAGGCTTGGTAGGATCTTCTATTTCCTCTTCTTCATTATCATCCTCACCTTGTTCTGTGAGTTTATCATCTTCAATAATTACCCTATCATCAAGGTTTTCTTGATCTTGTTCATCATATTCTATTTGTTTTCCATTTCTCAAAATCCTAGGCATTTTGTTTTAGGATGTTTTGCTTTAGGGATATATATATATGTATATATATAATATATATATAATTATAATATATATATAGGTATATATATATATATATATACATATATATAAATTTAAATATATATATAAATATATATATATATATAAATATATATTATATTATTTTTAAATTTTTATATATATATATTATATTTTTTTTATATGTTTTTATGAATCAGAAAGATGCCTATGTTATTCACGTCGGGTTCACCAAAGAATGTAGCTCTAAAATTTTTGCACTCCTTTCCTTCAGGCTAATGGATCCGCACCTCGAAGGGGAATGGGAAAATAATAGGTCTACACCTCAGAGGAGAGGCACTTGAGATCGTGCCCTCTTTGGTGATTTTTTGACGAATTGGGTGGGTTCACCAGGAAACATTTCTATGGTAGTTTCCACGCCTAGGTTGGGAGTTTGTTTGATGTGTTCTTTTTATATTTTCTCACAATCACCTAGTTTGGCCAAAATGCAACTATTCTATACTAAATGCAATTTCTCTTTCCTTGAGAACAAATGGCATACAAGTCTATCTAGAAAGTGTTGTAAATCTAACTTTGATGCAATGATTGAAAGTGAAAGATGGATTTTATGCTAACATGTTGTTTTTATTTTGTGTTGTTTTTTTTTCAATTTAATGTATTAAGTATAAAATAATTTAACTAAATTCTATGTTTTATCTTTTCGTTCTTTGGAACCTTTTGATTAAATGCAATTGATATGGAAATGATATAACTAAGTTTGTATCTTTTTGTCCTTTTGTATTTTTCTTTCAAACTAATATGATTGATGCAACAAAGTCTATGTTTTTGGTCTTTTTCTTTTGAGTCTTTTAACTAATATGATTGATGTAAAACGATGCAACTAAGTTTGTATTTTGACCTTTTCTTTTGAGTTTTTCAACTAATGTGATTAAATGCAAAATATGATGTAATTAAATCTATGTTCTTTTGTTTTTTCTTTTTCTTTCTTTTGTTTTATGCAAATGTTTATAAAAATAGAGAAATATGAATCTATAGTATGAAGGAGCCAAGAAGAATTAGATTTAGATCCTTACTTGGTTTGGATGTTTGATTTAAGTGGATCTATAATTGATCTATCAAATTTGCCAATTTGGACCTGTAAACCTGCAACTTGATAGAAAAAGCACTTGATACTAATAATTAGAAGCCACAGATCCCATAAAAATGGCCTTAGGCTTCCTTTTAATCATTAGAGCGAATGGATCTTCTTGGTTCTTTCCCAACAATTATATATAAAAGGATGATAATAATTGGTGATTATAAATAAATCAAAATCTATATCCGAGTGATAAATGATACAACAATTAATAAAGCTAGTAAAACCAAATGGTTTCAACTATATCCTACTTGATCTAAAACAAAGAAATGCCTAACTTAAAGTCAAATATTTGCCCCCATATTTATATTTATATAAATTTATTAGATCCATATGAATTCGTGATAATTAGACCTACATATGGTTTGTTAGCATTTTAGAGGTCAAAACAACATCAAAATGGGGCAAATTATATATCGTTGGAAAGCTCTTTTGAGCCCTATCCAACGGTATAAAATTTATGAAAAATAGAGGTGATTTGGTTAGGGAAAATTCAGCTTGAAGGTGACATTATGTTTTTTTCTTTTTTATTTTTTATTTTAAATGAACAATAGATTGAAATATGAAATGCGCGTACGAATAGAAAAGAAAACAATAATTACTAATATAATTGTAAAAGAAAATATGTGCTTACAATAGGGTTACTACTGATTAAATCATTAGTGGATTCTAGGCAGCGAGACAGGTATTTTGTAAATACTCTTTAATCACTCTCAGATCTGCCCTCAATCCTTCAACCTACAACTTTTGATAATCAAACCGACAAATAAAATTATTATTTCAGAACTCTCTCTCTCTTCAAAATGTTATTGCTCTCTAGTTTTCTTATTTTTCCATTCATCCCTCTCATGCCTTCATTGATCTAGCCTTCCATGCTCTCGCTTTCCCTTCCTCTCTCCCCCTCCGCTTGGGAGATGGAGCGCATATATTTATCATTCTCATGAGATAACCAATCTGGGAATTTGTTGAGCAGTTTTAATTAGATTAGTAAATTACTAATCTAAATTATTTGTTGACCCAAATTAGGGCTAGCAAATCAATGGGAAATATGCCTTCCATTGAAACGGTCTTGGAGCCAAAATCAAATAAATTTTATAAAGTTAGATGCACATTTTCCCACGAATTCCATGACAACTAGACATGTACATAGTTTTTTTGCACTTTGAGGGGTCAAACAGTGTTGAAATTGGACATATAATATATCTTTGGAAAGATATTTTCGAGCCCTATCCAATGATATAAAATTTGAGAAGAATTATGATGATTTTATAGGGTAAAAATTCTCTTGAAGATAACCTTAGTTTTTTAAGAGGGAAAACTAAGGGTTTTTGAGAAAAATGACTCATCTTAATGGGTCAATTTTTCCTATCTACAGAGGGAAATTAGAAGACTTAGAAAAATCTTAATTTTAGAAAGAATAGATGAAATTAGAAGAGCTTAAGGGGAATCTAGAATAATTTAGAGAAGTTAGAAGGAAACGAAATAGAATTAGGAAGGCTAGGGAGGATTTGGAGGAAATTAGGGGGAAAGAGGGAAATACTAGAGGAATTTTGGAGGAATTGGTGGAAATGAAGAGGAAAATAGAATAAAATAAGATAAAGGGGGAAGTGAGAATAATTTGGGAGGAATAGAAAATGAGACTTGAGGAAATTGAAGCAAAATTAAACAATATTGGGTAAATTTGGGCACCTAATGGTAATTTTGTAATGATTTGGGACCTTTTGTGAATTTGCAATGACTTGAGAGATGTTTTGGTGGTTTTGTGAAAATTCAATTACAAATTACTAAAATTTGGTGTCTACAATAGTATGTTTAAATTCTAGCTATTAGACTATGGTGAATGTGTTCATTTCTATCGTGTTTATGCAATCGGGAGGGAACCTTGATCTTGGTGCATTGGCCCCTCATATTTTAGGTTTTACTTTTCCTATAATTTACTTTCTTGTTCCTTTATGTTTCTTGCACTTTTAATTCCATTGCATTTCCCTTCCATTTACCCCCAAGAAAAGTATGCCTAAGCTCATAAGGCCCTAAAGTGCATCAATATCAATCTTATAAGGATCTATCGTCAACTAAAAACCCTAAAGGTTACCCCATAGGCAATCCCTTCACATGTTTTGCTTCCTACAATGTCACTCTACATGGGGAATGGGTGTCCCAAGCATGTTAGGATTCTTCCTTGACAAGCCAATGCAACTAGAGATAAAAATAATATGTTTGAAATGCTTAATGGGACAATTTTTTACATTTACTCTACAAATCTAAAAGAAGACTTCCAAATTTGGTCAATTTGAAGGTCATAGTCAACTCACTTGTAACAAAGCATTGGGAGATTCACTTGGTGACTCTATTGAAATGAAATACTCTGAAGAAGTTGTCTCATAAAAGTAAGACTAAAATTCTAGTTGGGGTCTCCCTCTATTGTGCTTATTGAAGGATTATCTCCCCACCTCATGAATTCATTCTCAAAGAAAGAGCCCAAAATTATATGAATAAAAGGTTTGTTACTAGAGACTTCACCCAAGATAGTCAATAAGAGCTAGTGCCACCCCTAAATCAAAAATAAAGGAGGAAATGGTGATGCAGCATGGAATTTTTACTAAACCAGCCTCAAAATATTTTGAAATGGAACAATAGAGGTCTATCGATACCACCTACTCCACCTGATGTATGGGATCCAATTTTTGCCTCAACGCTCAAGTCCCTACCTTATTGATTAGGAGAATATGTTGTAACCTTGATAGAGCATTTGCACCACTTGGTGAGCTTATGCATGGTCTATTTCATTGAAAAGCAATATATAGCCCTAAGGCTATCGGCAACCTCTTTTAGAGGGAAAGCTCATGAATGGTACATTAGTCTAACCCTCAATTAGTTGAAATTTAGGACCAACTAGCAAACCTTTTAATAAGTAAATCTAGATATAAGGAAAATGGGGCATCTCTCTTGAACTATCTCATGACCATCATAAGATATCCTATAGAAATAATGAATAGTTTCAATGTCTAGTTCTACAAGACTTGGCAGAGGATTCCCAAAAATATTTGACCACCTCTAAGTATGGCATTTATCTATTATTTAAAAGCTTTCAATTCTAAAATTGCCATGATTGTCAAGTCTAAAGGAAGGAATTCATTACTAGAATCCTATTAGATAGTCATACAAGCTAAAAATAATCTATTCCAAATAGGTAGGCTAGCCTCTAGACCACCTCCATAATTTTTTCCTTCCATACAACACTTACATGAACCCTCTCTGATTGTACAACCCATCATCAATCTAACTACCCTTACCATAAGCTCGTAATAAACTTAAATTCTTGATCCCTTTGCTACTAAAATTGATGAAATATGGAATATGATGAGGACCTTCTCCAATGATATCATTGCTCTAAAAAGGAATGCTCAAAGGTTTCCCTACCAAAGCTACCCAAAACCCCCTTTCCTAAAAGGAAATCTAAGTGTCCTACCACCTTTAAATGGATATCAAAAACCTTCATTTTCAACCAATAGAAATCTTAGTTAGTCATAGGCTCTTACTTATTAGATAGTACCCATGTCATTTTTCTAGTCCCAAGCCCAATTAGGAACTTAGTCAACATGCAGAATAATTATGTTGAATATCCTAGTGGATGGTACCATCCTATCTCTAACTATTACCCTTCCAGCTTTATTTTCAAAATTGAATCTCAAGCAGTCAAAATGGCTCTATTTGACCATAATATTACTCTTTTTTCTTAGTTAGAAGCCTAGATGTTAAGTCCAAAATATACCTCATAGCTTTTGATTGTGCCATTAGTTATTGATTCCTCAATCCTAGAGAAAGCCTTTGTCAACTGGGATGAAATTGAAGTATATGTCCTATCAGATGAAGTGGGCCCCTTAATATCTAGGAGGCCACAAGTTTGATTGGAATATATCACTAGAGCTAAGACAAGGGTCATTGAAGAGTAGGGGAAGTCTAGTCTGGCAGATACTACACCCTAGAGAAGGAAATAAGGTAATCGAAGGAGTGCCCTGATGCAAGCTCTATAAAAAGCTAGGCCTAAGAATTTTCAACACTCACAAGAGTGGTCTTAAATCCTCCAAAGTAGCCTACTACAAATCCACTATGACCTTCTTTGATAGTAGAAATTTCTAGGCCTCTGATATCATTGAACACCATCCCAAAGGCTCCTTCTATCAAACCTTTCAATGTAGTGGAGCACCTGAGGAAGCCTATCATAGTTGTACCTTTTTGGGACATCCTCTTAGTTCTAGAATAGAAGAAGAATTTGTAAGAGGCCCTACAAAAGTAGAAAGAGTTGGGTAGACAAGCGATACCCATCATGCAATAAGTTTATAGCTCATAATCTAGCTAAATCCTATACCATTCTACTTGACCTTAATCTACAAAGACAAGCTAATACATAATTGCTTGGTGGACTCAACGTCAAGCACATCATTCATACCCAAAAAGGTAGTGGATTCACTTGAATTAATATGTGATCCTAATAGAAACAAGGTAGTTCAACTAGATGACACTCTAGTACTAGTCTTCATATTAGTATAGGAATTTCATCAAGCCCTCCAAGCATACTCTAACCTAACAATGCACCAAGATATAGTGGTGATTGATCTACCTCCCACATTCAAAATATACCTCTCAAGGGACTTCACTACCAAAATCAAAGGATACATATCACTATATTGGACTCACATGCTACTCCAAATTGGATATGGGACCAAATTAAATATCGCATCAGAACCATTTCACATGCACCAATAGAGCAAGTTTCCTCTAGGGAGAGTAAGGAGGAGCAATCCTACATAGCTAGAAAGGAGTGATAGGAATATGACTAATCTATGGAAAATATACATTCATACATTCCTAATGACAACCTAGAGAAAAATATATCCAAGAAATAAGTATTGGGTTCTAATGAAGCATTTGAGCTAGATAGAATGGGATGACCCATCACTATAGGTGTGATGTATATATTGTAAATAGTATAAAAAATACAGAGAAGGAAATTTCTTTTGTGAATTGAAAGGCCTTTGCAAAGCATAAAGTAGGCCATCCGATGTATGAAGCCACACTCAAGGTGGTCCTATTATCCATCTGATCAAAATGAGACATCTTCACAAGGAGACACTTTGATCATTCACAAGAAAAACTATGAATGAATAGGATACTTTCACAAAAGGAACAATGATTGTCCATTTGAATATTAATGAAGAACAAGGGTTTTAGGATGTTTTTTGCATTGTAAGGTAACCCCTCCCCTTGGACCAATCACATGGTAGATCCACATCAACCCAAAACCAAGAGTAAAATATTCTAAGTACCAAGCAATACATACACTCAAATCAAAGATCATCAACAATTGAGAGCAAAAACCTCCCAATGTCATGAGAAATTCAAGCAACTTATATTAGTGACAGCACATGATTCAAGTTTAGGCTATTAGAAAATACCAATATTTAATCCTTACTTCAAGATGAGTGCCCTAACAGTTTCTACATGGTGGTTGCTTGCAATCCCATAATGGTTAACACTTGGGAAATGTGATTTGGGTTCAAAAGTGTAGCTAGAAAAAATTGTGTGATAGGTATGTGAATATAATGGATGGGATTTGTTTGTAGGAATCAAGGAGCACTTAATACCTTAATCAAAAACCCATCGAAAGCATTCATGTAAGTCCTATGTTTTGACATAAGGGCTAAATTCCTTATGAACAAGCAACAAGTTTTAGGGTTTTAGCTAGATCAATGATGCATGTAAAGATAAATTGGCTTGGGAAAAAGTGCTCATGCAAGATGAACATAGTGGTGGATAGCAATGCCATTGAGGACCTACATTCTCATAGAAATCATCATCCACCATCCCAAAAGACTCGTCAAGTTTATGACAAGACCATTCTGATGACAGAACATGAGGAGGGTGTTAGCTTTTGATGTAACGAGTACTGGGAGATAGCAATCTACATAGCAATTGCAAGAAGTAGAATAATATGAAAGAAAGTAAATCTTCTAGATGACTAAAATATGTTGTACATAGAAATGACATAAAATAATACAATGTAGGTATGGAGGAAAAGAACACTCCATTAATAAAGCTACTGAACTACATTGCACCCACCACCAATGGATGGTGATCTACATAGAATTGTACTATGATCTAAGCTACACTATCTGACTATGTCCCCCAACTTTATATCTATATTATAATGAGGCCTTTCTTATATATGGAAAAAGGTTCCTTGGCAAACACTCTACCTAGTTGTGAAAGGGACAACTTGCACATATACAACTTACACATTGACACTTGTTCATTTATTAGATTGCATGAAGTAACAAGATAACTTCTCCCTAAAGAAATCTAATATCCTAAGTACGTACCTTGGAAGATACATTTACATGACCCAAATGATGTAATATACTCTATTTATAACACCCCTTTGTATTACATTATTTGGGTATAGAAGACTTTAGTATTCACTATGGATCTTTGTCTTCTTCATATTGAACTTTGTACTCTTTTTTTGCATTCTTTGTAACATGTTTAAGAAAATAGTTAGTGTCTTTTTAATATGTTACATTTGTTGATAGAGCTTTCACCTCATAGTCTTATGTGGGTTCTTCCAGTTCTTCAATTTATTCTATCCTCTAAACCAGGTGTCCTTTTTTATTTCTCTTCTGATATTCTAGTTGAGGATAATTGGTTGGTCACTGATATTGCTACTAATGAGGGTTCCTTTGATATTATCTAGGTTGAAACTAATTCCTATTATTCATATGATTTTATTAATTCATATTTTTAGGATTGTATCTACAATAGCTGGTACTATGACCTCCCTTTCTACATATCTAACAATACCATATTTTTCATCCTCTTGTTGATGAAGTGATATTCCCATGTGGATTATATTTTTATTCCAATGCAATGTTATCTCATCTTTCACAGTGTTTTCTACTTCATATTCTTGAAGTATATTGACTAAGTCATCAAAATAAGTATCTTTACTTAAAACCTGTAAAGATGTTACCAAATGCTTATAGTTTTCTAGAAGTGCTCTCATGGTTACTTGAGTAAGTAGATTATCCTTTATTATTTCTCCTAAGGTCAACAATTTCCTTTTAATATTTGCTACCGTTCATAGGAACAGTTCTATGTTTTCCCCAAAATTCATTTTTAATGAGTGAAGTTGGGTTTGGAGATGAATAATAGTTACCTTATTCTTTCCTTCAAATATTTTCTCTAGGCTTGTCCATGCATCTGAAGATATTTTTGTTGAATTGATATAAGGTTGAGTCTCATCAGTGATAGCAAATATTATTATCATTAGATCTTTTGAATCATTTTCCTCAAAATTTAGGATTTTAGTTTCACCTGTGGTAGGTCTCTGTTAGAAATAGATTATATTCCATTATTTTGGTTATGTAAATGTATCTTTAAAGGTAAATACTTAGGACATTATATTACTTTAGAGGGAAGTTATCTAGTTACTTTATGCAATATAATAAATGCACAAGTGTCCATGTGCAAGTTGTAAATATGCAAGGTGTCACTTGTACAACTAGATAGAGTGTTGGCCAAGTATCCTATTTTACCTATATAAGGAAGGCCTAATTGTTAGTATAGATAAGAAAGGGGAGTGTCGGTGATACAATAGCTTAAGGATCTTAGTAGGTAGTTCATTTTTGTATGGATAAACATCCATTGGTGATGGATGCAATGTAGTCTAGTAGCTATATTGATGGAGTGCTCATTTCTTCCATAGCTAAATTGTATTCATTTATATATCATTTATGTTTATTGCATATCTTAGTCATATTGTATATTTACTTTCTTTAATATTATTCTGCATCTCATGATTATTATCTCCTTTGGATATTATATCAAAAGCTAACAGTGGTATCAAATCTATGGTAGATCTAGTCTATATAGGTATAGAGGAAAATAACCATCATTATTGAGCCTGATTGTTTTGTCAACTTGACACACCATTGGACCAGTCATTGTCAAAAGTTCTCAAAATAATCTAGGTGATAGAATCAAGGAGAGTCACAAGTGAGGACTAAAGGATATCTTAGTCCCAAAAAATACTAAGATTGCATTTGACTTGAGTCTTACCACAGAGTTATAGGAAAACTCGTGAAGACCAGGACTCAGCACTCAATCCACTATATTGATAGAACATCTAGTAAAGATCCAAGATATCTAGAATTTGCTAATTGTTTTCTAAAGTTTATTTGCTAATTGACATAAATCTAGGAGACTCCAACTTCATTTCCCAAAGGTCGATGTGCCCCATAGTGTTGATATTAGTTTCTTGTGTAAAAGAATAATATTGTGGAAGAGGACTTCTGAATAAATGATGTGGTGAAGCTAGGAGACTAAATATCTCCATTGCATATTGAAAAGGCCATAGTAGCCTTGAATAATAGGCCATAGAAGCCTGATAAAAAAAGGTCATAGTAGCCTTTAATAATAGGCCATAGAATATTGATACAAAAAGGCCATAGTAGCCTTGAAGAAAAGGCCATAGAAGCCTTGATATTTAAAAATACCAAAAGAGCCTTAATACTAAAAAAGGCCATAGAAGCCTTGATCCTAAAAAGGAATTTGAAAGGAATATCTGATTCAAAAGTAGATTAAGATTTTAGTTTTAACATATTTATTGCAGAGAAAGAAGATTTAGTGAGTTGGGAAACTTCCTATAAAATATTTAGGAAAGGTATCTTCTTTAGAATAAATTTAGCACCTAAAGCAAAGGAGATCAGGAGAATATCTCATTGAATGACTTCCAAACTTGGAAGAAGGACTAGGAGACTCCTTGAATCCAGAAGTAGCAAAATTAAAGATCCAAGAGCAGATCACATTGCCAAAACTTCTAGTAGTAGAAGGTTGAAGAGGTCTCAAGTGAATACCATTAGAATTTGCAAGATCAAAGACATTAGAAGGGTCTCATAAAGCATCCAAAAAAATGTTAGGAAAGCCTTACTGAAGAAATCATCAAAGGGGATCTCACTGGATAAATCCACTACCAAGGAGAAGCCCTTGATAGTGAATAACTTGGGACAATTATCGCCATCCGAAAATAAGCCCAACAGAAGGATAATTTGGAAAGGAGTGCCAAATTGTAGAAGGATCTAGTGAAATACCTTAAGATATTCATAATCTTGAGGGGAAGATCTTTCTTTAAGTCAAAATTCGAAAAGAAGACTTGAAAATAGAAGAATCTCATAAAATATAGGATATTTGAAGATTACCCTACATAGCAAGAAGGTACCACTTTAGATATAGAGACTTCTCCAAATCTATAGTGGAATGAGAATATCACAAGAGGATAAAAAGCCACCAAATCCTAGGCTCATAAAAAAAAATTTGATATCATCATTTGGTGAAGAAGGGGTTTTTCAAGAACAATCTACAAATAGTTGCAAAACCCTACTTGGAGTAGTAACTTGGTGATCTTAGGCACCAAGATATACATCCTCTATAGAATCAAAAGAAAGAGCTATAGAATATTAAAAAATGTATGCAACTACTAATGCTAATTAATTAATTAAGATTCATTTGAGCACCTTATCTAGATTAAAGTAGCATAAAGAAAAGTAGATTACAGTCTTCAAAAGTGCAAATAGAAAGAGGTTCATTTTAAGGTTCATTTGCACATTAATTAGGAGTTTATTAGATTTTAGAATTATATCTATCAACTACCTATCATCTACTTAGAAAACAAAAAAGAAGACTAAGTCCTACAATATTAGTTGTAGTGAATTTGTAGAATAACTTCTAAAGATTCATTTTAGGTTATTCTTGAATAGTTGCAGTAGATCAATTAAAGTGCATTATCTTGAGAGATAAATTGGAGTTATAAGGTTAAATTCTTAGTGCATTAAAAAAAAGGGTCTATTAGATTTATTGTGCACTAGTATACTACTCTCAAAATAAAATTAGCTTTTGTGTTCTTGAAGGGCACAAAATCTGATTTGTATCAAGTGTCTAAAGACACTATTGAAGCACTAAAATCTACAACTTGTAGTGGCCAAAATAATCCACCCAAAAAAGGTTAGAATCCTCCAAAACTTGGAGAAGAACCTAAAATAGAAATAGAAGCTTCATTGAGACTTGGTGAGTCTCAAATACAAAGCATTACAAGAGTGAATGCACGAAAATAAAATGCAGAAAATTGCATAAACTAAAAGATGTTATCTATTGTTATCTAAAGCTTGGATTTAATATAAAAGTTTCCAAGAAAAAAGGGAAGGTGTCTACTCATAAAAAACAACCTCAAAACCCTTGTATTGTAGGAAGAGAAATCTGCCATAAAACCATAAATTTATATCTTAAATAAGAGTGCAAAATAAGGAGGCTAATGTACAATCTATAGTATATTTTATCACACCATTTTAAATCTGGTTTTTTTACAGTCTAAAATCAGATTTGGACGTGTCTTCAAAAGGCACAATATCAACAGGATAAGTAGCCAACGTAAGCACTCTTCTTCCCAAACAATAGCAGTCACTCAAAGGGTGCACCTTGGATGGATGAACCTACAAAACAAAGACCACAAGAGGCCATCATCAAAGCTATGTAAAGGAGTGCACAATCACTGACGGATAGCAAAGTGGAATGAACAACATCTACACTATGCAAAAAAAAGGGTATAGACTACTATCAACATAAGGCAAAAAATAATATGGACAAAATATAAAAGGTATCTATCTCTATCAAGGATAAATGAACAACATCTACTCTACAAATACGTACAGGTGTTAATACGTTAGAAGCATTAAAGGAAAATAAGCAACTATCTTGGTGAAGATCATCCACCAAACGAAGCATCAAATTTCCTACTCAGGCTCCATAGTGGCTCATCAATCCACGTGCAAAAAACAAGATTTCTTGCTACTCAATAAATGTAGCAAAGAAAAGGAATTATAAACTAAAATACCTAAGGATTTATAATCTCCTTGGAAGGTATTATGGTCTACATGCAAATAAAGTGAATGCCACTTCGCATCTATCTTCCAATAGCAAGTGTTACAAGAATTTTTCCTCTCAAACACCCATTCTTTATGCGTTACTAGAAGCTTCGACTCTCAAGCACTACTAGAAGCTACAAATCTCAACGAATGAGCATAGTAGTGATACTTGTTATCCACAAGTCCCACATGAAGGAGCAAGTGTTACAAAGTGACCAACAGCAAGAAGAAGTTACGTAGAAGGGTACCCATATGTAATGGACATGACACATGTCACAAAGCTGAGTTTGCTCCTCCAATAAAATTTCCCAAAGTTCAAATATTATAGCAAGCAAAGAGTGATAAAAAATGCAATCAAATCTAGTCAGCACAGTGTGAAAGGAAGGAAGAAGGATCATTTAAGACTCCATGTTTTTTGGAAGGTCAAATATTCCATATTCAGCAGTGTATATGTTCTAGCATTAAAGACGTCTACCTCCATTTATTCCAGTGCCCAAGGGAACAATATCGTCATTGTTATATTCATTCAAAGAGAGCACCGAAGATTGGGGAGTCTAACATCAAAAAGGTAAGGGTGAAATCCCATATTATTATTGCTTTCAACTTTGGAGATATAAGGGTTATAAACTAAGGTATAAAATTTAGTTTAGTGAAAGAAAAGCTATAGGGGATAACTTACCAAATTAAAATAATATTTGCATCTCAACCTAGGAGAAATAAGGAATTCAACTTGGATTAATTTCTTTGATATTTTGCAAATATTATTAATTTTCTAATTTTTCAAACTTTGGAGTGATAAGAGTTACAACATCAAACTAGGTCTTTGGAAATTATAAATTGAAACCTAAGGGTCATAAAAGAAATTATTAAATATTTATTGTTAAAGCTAGAAATTATATTTTTTCTTGTCTTTAAATTTTTCAAAAATGACAAAAGGATTCCAACATTAAAACCTCTTGAAAATTGGAAAAGTGATTAGTTCAATAAGGAGAAATAAGGTGTTAGATAAATTGATTTTTGTTTGTACAAAAACAATCATAAATTGAACTTTATATTTACAAAAGCACTCCATCATACTCCAAAAACATTAAGGAGTTATTTGGCATTTTACAAAACTTGATCAAAGGTAATCAATTTGGGAAGATATAAGCTTTCTTCAAAAACTAAAATTAGGTGTTCATACTCTCATTACTAGGGATACATAAGGAAGCCTACAAATATAAATGTTTTATAAAATCAAGCTTATATGCTTCAATCAGGGTTTACATATCCTAATATAAAAGAGCTATAAGATATACTTCAAAGGTTCTACCAAATTTCAACAACAAGGATCTCTATCTTCAAAAATCTACCATGGATGAAATTTTGAGATAATCTTTCAATAATGAAGAACTATTCCATGAAGTAGAATTCTATTCTCAAAACTTAATAGATACTCTAAAATGATATGAATATCTGCCCTCAAGCGATAAATAAAAACTCTCCTTATTTATTAAATAAGCCAAAGAAGGTAGCTTTACAGCATTGATTAACTACCTTCATGAAATTCTCTTCACAACATGGTCGAACTCAAAAATATTGGTTATATTTGCACCTGAAGAATGTCTAATGATCTATCTATAATTAACTATATTTTTTTTACTCAATATAAGAAACAAGAGGGAAAATAACAATATTATTGTGATGATAGACTAACTTGTCATGAAACAGAGATCACACCAGCATCACAACAAAATCACAGGAAGAGAATAAGGAGAAAAAGAAAGAATAAACATACTAAATAAGGCCAATATATAAAGACACAAATTACCTACTGAACCTGAATATAAAATACACAGAAGGATAATACGAAGCTCAAGAAGAAGATGAAGATCCATATTGAAGACTAAAAGTCTCCAATACCCAAATAATGTAATACATGGGGGGTGTTAGAAATATATCATATTCCATCATTTGGGTTATGTAAATGTATCTTCAAAGGTACATACTTAGGACATTATATTATTTTAGGGAGAAGTTATCTAGTTACTTCATGCAATGTAATAAATGCACAAGTGTCCATGTGCAAGTTGTAAATGTGCAAGGTGTCATTTGTACAACTAGATAGAGTGTTGGTCAAGTATCATATATCATATTTTGACTATATAATGAATGCCTCATTGTTAGTATAGATAAGCAAGGGGAGTTTCGGTGACACAATAGCTTGGGGATATTAGTAGGTAGTTCATTTCTATGTGGATCACCATCCATTGGTGATGGATGTAATGTAGTCCAGTACTTATATTGATGGAGTGCTCATTTCCTCCATAGCTACATTGTATTCATTTATATATCATTTATGTTAATTGCATATCTCATTCATCTTGCATATTTACTTTCTTTAATATTATTCAGCATATCATTATTATTATCTCCTTTGGATATTATATCGAAAGCTAAAAGTCTCTGTGTTTTCCCTATGACAACATCCCAAAGTTTTTCATATACTAAGATTAATTTCACTTTATTTTTCCAAGAGAAATAATTAGGACCCTTGAGTAGTTGATATTCTTCTAGGAAGAATTTATTTGATGCCATTTAAATCTTCCTAATATCAATCCTTATATTTGTAGGCTTCCTTATGTCTCCCTAGTAATGAGAGTATGAACACCTAATTTTAGGTTTTGAAGAAATATTATATCTTCCCAACTTGATAATATTTGATAGATATTATTATTATCAAGTTTTGTAGAATGCCTTATGACTCCTTAATGTTTTTGGAGTATGATATAGTGCTTTTGTAAAGTATATTTCAATTTTGGTTGATTTTGTATAGTTTTTGTAAAGATCAAAAATCAACTTTTCTAACACCTTATTACTCCTATTGAACTAAGCACTTTTCAATTTTGAAGAGGTTTTAATGTTGGATTTATTTTGTCCCTTTTGAGAAATTTTGAGACAAGAAAATTATAAATTTCCAACCTTAACAAAAAAAAAATCTTAATAACCTCTTTTGTAACCCTTAGGATTTTATTCAAGTGTTTCTAATTTTCAATAACCTAGTTTGATGTTGTAAGCCTTATCACTCCCAATTTTGGAAAATTAGAAAATTAATAATATTTACAAAATATTAAATAATTTAATCCCAAGTAGAATTCCTTATTTCTCCTAGGTTAAATTATAAATATTATTTCAATTTGATAAGTTATCCCTTATGGTTTTTTCTTTCAAAATCTAAGATTTGACCTTAGCTTATAACCCTTATATATCCCTAAAGTGAAAGCAATAATAAATGGGATTTAAACCTTATCTTTGAACATTGTATCACTGCACTATTTAGTGTCTTTTTCGACTAAATATAATAGCACTTAATGTCCTCCTTTGGCGTTAGAAACAATGCTTATGCTTTGAAATTATGTCTTTAATTTTGGAATATCGGTGCTCCAAATATGGAGAGTTTTGACCTTCAATACCAAGAGCCTTTAATGCTTCCTCTTCCTTCCTTCCACATTGTGCTTTGCTATGCTTTGACTGTGCTTTCCTATGCTTGACTGCTTTGGACTTGAGCACCTTTTTATGGAAGAAATATCTTGAACTTTGTGACAAGTATCACATTTGTTATGTATGAGTGCTCCACCTTTCTTAACGTATCGATTTCCTTCTTTAAATCTTCTTGGTCACTCTATAATGTATGATCACTCATGTGGGCACTTGTGTGAGGCTTGTGGAAGATAACAAATGTCACCACTTACTTGATATTCCTTGTAACTCCTGTGTGAGGTTTCTTGAGTGTTGAGAGATGAAATGGTGCCTTAGAAAGTTTATGCCAAGTGGAATTCAAGCTCTTTGCATGAATTCCTTTGCTATAATGCTTCCAAGAAGAATATTATAACTCCTTTCATATGCCTTTCCTTAGCTTGCTTTGTTTCTTGGACAACAAGCAATATTTTCTTTTGTAGGTGAATTGATGAGGCGCTATGGAGCTTCAAATGGAAATTTTGGTGCTTCCTTTGGTGGACAATCTTATCCAAGTTTAAGACCTTGAATGTAGCACCTTTTCTCCTTATCTTCTATGCCTTCAACGTGCTAATTCATGTGCTTCTTTATAGTGTAGATAGTCTATTGTTATGTTGTTTGTCCCATGTTGGTAGAAGTAGATTTTGATGCCTTCTCTTTTTAGATGAGCACTCTTTCTATCTACATAAATTCAGCTTGATAATAGCCTTATGTGGGTTTTTATTTTTCAGTTCGTTCATCCAAGATATGCAGAGAGTGAGCCCTTTGAGTGGCTCCTTTTCCTATGGAAGAAGAGTGCTAGCATTCGACCTTCCTTGGTTGGCTTACTCTGTAGATATTGTGTCTTTTGAGGCACCTTAAAATCTTCTCTCTTACTACATATAACATATTGTAGAAGTGAAATACCAAGTAACCTTATATGTATATAAAATCTTCTTTATTGCACCTTTTCTTGCACTATTTTGTAAGTATGAAATGATGGTTTTGTAGTAGATGTTTAAATGCAAATATGAGGGTTTTGAGGATGTCTCTTTGGATAGAATCCTTACCCTTTTGGTTGGATACTTTGATGATAAATCCAAGCCCTTAATGATGTAGATAGAATCTTCTTTGTTGTTATAATTTTCTTCCCTTTGTACCATTCAATTAACCCTATAATGCTTTGGATTTGAGACTCACCAAGTCTCAATATTTGAAGCTTATTTTTCTACCTTTAGTTAGTTGCTATTTGGATAGTACTATCCTATTTTTGTGGCTTCCCTTGGCCACTATGTGTTGTATATTTATGTGCTTCAATAGTGTCTTTAGATACTTGATTCAAATCAGATTTTGTGCTCTTCTCAAGTACACAAAACTAATCCTTTTGAGAGAAATAGAATAATGTAAATGAATCTAATAATATTTCACCTTTAATGCACTAAAAATTTCACCTTATCACTCCAATCAACTCTCAAGATAATGCATTTAATCAATTTACTGCAACTAATCAAGAATAATTTGAAATGAACCTTCAATAATTATTCTACAATTTCACTACAATCAATATTGTAGGACTTAGTTTTCTTTTCCTTTTTCCAAATTATATGATAGGTATTTGATAGATGTAATATTGAAATCTAATCAACTCCTAATTAATGTGCAAATTAACCTTAAAAAATGACTTTTCTCTTTTTGCACTTTTTGAAGACTATAATCCAATTTTTCTTCTTCTTGCAACTTTAATCTAAATTAAGGTACTATAAAAAATCTAATAAGTAATCCAATTAACAAGTTTAGTTGCACAAAATTTTCTTACCTTTTAAAATCTTTTATAGTTCTTTTGCCAATTCTATAGAGGATGTGAATCTTGGTGTCTAAGATGACCAAGTTGCTACTTCGAGTAGGATCTTGTAGCTTTTTGTAGACTATCCTGAACAGCTCCTTCTTCACCAAAATATGATCTTGAACTTTCTTTCATGAGCCTAATATTTGGTGGTTTGTTCTCCTCTTGTGGTTTCCTCATTATTTTGTAGATTTGGATAAGTATTTATCTCTAAAGTGGTGTCTTCTTGCTGTGAGAGGTAATCTTCAAATATCCTAGATTTGGTGAGCTTCTTTTATCTTCAAGTCTTTTTGTCAAATTCTGACTTCAAGCAAGATTTTCTTCTCAAGATTCTGAATATCTTGAGGTATTCACTAGATTCTTATTTTGGGATTTGGAACTCTTTGCCAAATTCTTCTTCTAAAATTTGGCACTCCTTTCCAAATTCTCCTTCTCATATTTGGCACTCCTTACCAAATTCTCCTTCTCTTGGGCTTGTTATCAAATGGCGATAATTGTCCAAATTCCTTCACTATCAGAGGCTTCTCCTTGGTAATTGATTTCTCCACTGAGTTCTCATTTGATGATTTCTTTAGTAAGTCTCTCCTACCCTTTTACTATATGCCCATTGAGACCTTCCCAAGGTCTTTGATCTTATAGCTTCTGTTGGTCTTCCTTGAGACCTTCTCTTCAATCTTCTGCTTCTAGAAGTGTTGGTGGTGAGATATTCTTTTGGATATCTTATTTTACTGCTTCTAAATGCGAGTACGAACCTCCTAGTCCTTCTTCTTCTTCTTCCAATATTGGAATTTTTCAATGAGATCTTCTCCTGATCTCTTCATTTTTTCTTCAGGTGTTGATTTGATTCTGAAGAAGATACTCTTCCTAAAAAAAATTTAGGAAGTTTCCCAACTCACTAAATATTCTTTCTCTACAACAAAAATATTAGTACTAAAATCTTAATTTGCTTTTGAATTAGATATTATTTTTGAATTCTTCTTTAGGATCAAGGCATCTGGAGCCTTTTTCAGTATCTAGGCTTCTATGGCCTTTTCAATATCAAGGCTTCTGTGACCTTTTTAGTATCAAGGCTTATGTGGCCATTTTAGTATCAATAATTATGTGGCTTCTTCTTCAATGCTTCTATGGCATTTTCTTCAAGGCTCATATGGCCTTTTTTTGTATCAAGGCTTCTATGGTCTATTCTTCAACTATGAAGTTCTTCAATCTAGTAATGGAGATCTTCAGTCTCCAGACTTCACCAAAAGTCTTCTTTCGTAGTATTCTTCTCTTGCACAAGGAACTAATATCTACACTATGAAGACACGTAGATCTTTGGGCAACGAATTTGGAGTCTCCTAGATTTTTTTTGTAGGAGGAGTCCCAATCCTCTAAGAATTAATTTTCTACAACAAAAGAAACTTTAGGCAATAGTTAGAAAATTCCAAATATCCTAGATGATCTTCACTAGATGATTTATCAATCTAGTGGATTGAATGTTGAGTCCTAGTATTCACAAGTTTTTCTTGCAAATCTGTGGAAAAGACTTTAGTCAAATGTAATCTCAGTATTTTTGGAACTAATATTTCTTTCAGTCCTCACTTGGGCTCTCCCTAATTCTACCACCTAGACTCTTCTGAGATTTTTTGATAGTGAATAATCCAGCAGCACGTTAGGTTGACAAAAAAATTAGGCTCAATAATAATGGTGGTTTTCCTATTGACCTACTATATCTAGATCTACCATGGCTCTAACACCATTGTTAACTTTTGACGTAACAAGCACTGGGAGATAACAATCACAAGATGCAGAATAATATGAGAGAAAGTACATCTACTAGATGACTAAAATATGTTGCAAATATAAATGACATAAAATAATACAATGTAGCTATGGAGGAAATGAACACTCCATTAATAAATCTACTGAACTACGTTGTACCCACCACCAATGGATGGTGATCTACATAGAACTGTACTATGATCTAAGCTACACTATCTGACTGTCCCCCAACTCTATATCTATATTACAATGAGGTTTTTCTTATATAGTAAAATAGGTTCATTGGCCAACACTCTACCTAGTTGTGCAAGGGACAAGTTACATATATACAGCTTGCACATTAACACTTGTGCATTTATTACATTGCATAAAGTAACTAGATAACTTCCCCCTAAAGTAATCTAATATCCTAAGTATGTACCTTGGAAGATATATTTACATGACCCAAATGATGTAATATACTCTATTTCTAATAGATGTACAAGGGATAACCATGTATTTATTGATTTATTTATGCAATAAATATCATTTCCCATTGATTTTTTAAACAAGGGCCAATGATAAGGACTAATAAGGAAAGGTACTTTGATGAATTGCTCAATGGGAGAGGTATATAAAAATGAAGATCTTCCTCCACTATGCCTCATGCACTCTTAAGTAAATCCACTCTCTAAATAGGAATAAGATGAGAGTATCCAAAGCTCTTACAATTTATCTAATGCCAATGATGCTAACAAGGCCTTTGAAGGAAGTTGCTAGTAAAATTGAAACTTGCACCATGAGGTGATGATGGCCATCTAATATAGACAATCAAAAGGGATATAGTCTTTCTAGCGATATCAAAGCCATCTCTCATTGTAATTCACAACCCTGGAGATTTTTTTATAGTAACAAAAAGAGATCTACTACCAATAGGGTTGCTACTTGCATGATGACCTTGAATCCATCCCTCAATTAAATGGATGGGTTCAAAAGCCAAACCATTTTTTTTGGAATTTGAGTTTCAAAGGGACATGTATCCTAGGGTTGTTACAAAAATACATTATTAACATACCCATAAAACAAAACCCATGGATCAAATTGGAAGAAAATGAGGGGGGTTATGCTCACAAGGTTGAGGTAGGTAATCTTGCCAAAAATTGCTAGGTCATATGAAGGTTCCTTTAAAGTTCATGGTGAAAGGTATAGTAGAGAAAATTGACTAAATTTAACAAAGCAAATAATTTATGCACATCTAACAAATGAATAAGTCTAATAATCCTATATGAAGATATCTTCGAAGCATAAAAAATCAAGTTGAAAATGGGGTCATGTTGACAATAGCATTCATTAACCTAGGATATGAGCTAGATTGAAGCTCTAACTAATATTTGAGACTAAAAGAATCATCCAAAGTCACAATTATCCCAAGAATGTTGCTATGACAGCCTAGGCAAAGTTTAAAATTGCTTAAGGCTCTTCTCTTTTGCACGTAAAATCCAAAGGTAGCCCTTGACCTAAGAGTCTCAAGCCTAAGGTAGTAATCTTCCTCACTCATTTTGTAACTTTTCTTTATCTTATGTCATTGTGTATTTTGTTATCTCCTTATCTTTTGATATTTTTATTTCACACCTAAGGACAAGGTAAGTATTCTCGCTCTCTTCAACAAGATGAAGAGCCCTTAGGAGCCACCAAAACTATAGTGAAATTTTCCTTATAGCCCCCGCTTCACCCAAAATCCTAATAAAAATTAGGATAAGTTGAAGAAGTTATTCAAAAGGTATAGCCCACCTTCAATCAAAAGGATATTTTTCAGACCCATAGAAAAAGAAAGGTGGACGAAATCTAAAGTCATGTCAATCATTGGATCTTTCATCAATGATTAACACTCATCTTCCATTTAAATCCAATAGCTTGAGGGAACCAAGGCCCATGGGCCATCAATTTTTCATCCAATGGCTCACAATAATCTCCTAACATGCAAATGAAGAAGAATAAAAATGAGGCTCATCTCAACGTGGGCCAAAAAAATGGTGGCCAGTCAAAAGCAAAAGAAGTGTTAGCTTTTGGAGCCTTAAACTTAAAGAAAATGTAATCACAAGTATTGAAATAAGCATACAATGGTATAACTATGATAATGGAATATGATAGAAAACTTGATACAATGCTCTAGAAATGCTCATATAAGAAATCTCACAAAAATTATAATGCTCCTCTCATGGAGTTTACAACTACACCATATTAACAAAATGGAGCTACATTGTGCCTACTACTACTCTAACATATGCACTCCAAAAATTCTCTACTCCTATCACTCACAATGTGACCTTTATATAGGAAGATGGATTCCTTGCCTCTTACTCAACCCTAAGACTCGTGTACATGTGGACTACATGCACATTTACATCATTGCACATTCTAACACTTGTGCATTTATTAAATTACTCTAATAAACTATTTATCTCCCAATATAATCCTAATCTAAATATGTACCCATGAAGGTACATTAGTAAAGAACCAAATGATGTAATATATTCCAACACCCCCTGTATTACATTATTTGGTTGATGAAGACTTTTAGTCTTCGATAAGTATCTTTCTCTTCAGACATTATTTAGCTTGATTTGGTCCTTTGTATTATCTTTAATTCATATTGCATTGTATGCCTCCTTGAATTGGTTCCTCTTCTTCTTTATTGGATTTAGTACTCTCATAGGTGGATGTACTATCACCATATTCTTGCAAGAGTATTTTCTCTTTGCTTTTTCCCTTGTCATCATTCTCTATGTCTTGTATAGAAGCTTCTGAACATACACTTAGAGCATCATGATAAGATTTTGTGTTAGTAGAACTTGAAGTACTAATATTGCATGAGGATTGAAATATCTTTTCTAGGGATGATTCATCCATTTCTGTTTTTAGTTTAAGTAATTCTATCAATCATCTTCGTTCTACATTTTCATCCTTATAACATTTGAATGTAAGTAGTGCCATATATAATATGCTTCCATATTCTAAAGGAATTTGAATTTCATTCTTTCCATTATCAATTGCTTCAATGAGTCGAGCATGTAGATAATGTTCCATCGTTTCAAAGTTATCTTTTAAAGCTTCACTATGTATCCTTTTTGAAGTAAGGTCTAAGTTTCCTTTAGACTTTATAAGTGAATTATTGATTCCACTTTTTATGACACTTGCTCTTTCCTTTCTAATAGTGTTGTTCATATCATTGTTCACTGTATTACTTGAGGTAGACATTTCTCTTAGTTTAGCTTTTTCTGTTTTAGAAATATTTTGATGAATCCTTTGTAGTAGACTACCTTATGTTTCCTTAGTAGATGAAGTGTAGTATTCTTCTTTAATCTTGGAGATAAATCTCAATATTTTCAAGCTATGAACTTGATGCTTATGCTTGACTTTCTAATCTTGAATTTTGTTGAATCCCTTTTGACTCCCTAGAGATTGAGATATGCTAAGATCTTTTAGAATGAAATTCAACTCTAACACTTTTATAACTTTTATCTCTTCTTGTAGAAATATTTTTGGAAATGCAATTTCAAAGATAAGAATTCAATATCTTTAGTTGGATTGTCTATGTCCTTCTAAATCAATCTTCCAACTATAATTTTGATGCAAGCAATATCTTCAACTAAGAATCAATGCAATGATAGGTTTCTAAACTTCTAGAAATTCAATTGAAGTAGGATTCCTTATATCTCCCTAGTTAGAAATTTCAAAAATACTAAGTATTTGCAAATTAAGTTTTACTAATCCTTTTATCTCCTTGACTTTAAGATTTGCAAATATTTTGAAGCAATAGAAATAGTTTAGATGCTTCAAGTTTCAACTTCTTTCTTTATGTAACCAATAAGTATTCTAGAGATTCTTTCAACACCTTATTACTCCTAACACTAATATCTCTAGAAAATAGAGCGTAGTTGATATCAAATTGAATAAACTTGCAATATAACTATGGATAATTCTCACCTTTCAAATGCTTGATTTGGGTTTGCAAGTTGATTGAAAACAAATGTTGTTTGCTTCATATTGACAATGGTTGACTGCTCCTTATCAACTTCTAAATGCTCTTGTGGGTTTTCCACTATACTTGTGCACTTTTCCTCGATGTAAACATGTTGGTCTACGTTTCTTTCTTCAACCACGAGCTCACTATATACACCTTGAACTTGTGCTATGTCTTAGACTTTTACGTGCGTTGTTTTCCACTATCAATGCTGGTCTTTTCTCCAATGGTTGGTCATGCTTTTCTTCCTTGTCAAGCATGCTCTTCGTTGGCTTCTCTACGTTCACCTGGAGCTTATCTTTCTTAATAAATATTACCTCCAATTTAATGCATGTTTGGATGTGCTTTTACTCTTGTTGTTTCACTAACATGCAAGGTATGTAGTGCCGAGTGGCACCTTGAATCTTCAACGTCTGTTGTAACACCTTAATCTCCCAATGCTTGTGCCAAGTGGTACCTTGAAACTTTCTTCTACCTTCAATGCCTTTGAGGTAGGTCTAACGCTTCTCTTAGAGCATTGTCTATTTGTGTTATGAGTACTCAATGTAACTCCTTTACCTTACCTTGATGATGATAAGCTTGAGATATCTTTAAACATGCGGTGTCTCCTCTTTTACTTGTCCCAATGATGTGAGGCAATTTCTACATGTGGTGGATGTGTCTCAACCGTTGCTCCTTAATATAACGTTCACCTGCTACGCTTCTTTCTCAATGCTTGAGAATATTATTTCATCCTTTGTTGGTAGATATATGATGTTCTCCAACACTTCTTTCAAGTGCCAACCATGACTGTGCTAAAGCTTGTAAGAGATATTCGACCAGTGGATGACTCCTTTTGATGTTGTATACCTATGCCAAATGTAATACTTATTCTAGATGCCAACGATGCTATTCCCAATGCTTCTCTTACGTGGATAGAACCTTATAGTGTTTCCTCTTATCGATCTACGTTGTGGAGTTTATTTTATCACTTTGAGGTAGACTTGTTGTGATCCCTATGATGCCTTCACCAAAGGCTTTTCCGATGCTCAACATCCTTCATATGACTAATAGCTTCTCTTCTTGATTTGCAGGTTTGTTCCTTGTGCTCCATGTAGGTAATGAATCTGGTGGCTCTGGCATTGCATTGGGTGTCTTTAGACACCTCAAATGATTTGGATATTGAGCCTTTGGATGGCTCTCTCTTACTTGTTGAAGCTTTCTCTTAGGGCTTTGTAGGATGCCCACTTGAAGACTTTGATACGTCTCCCTATTGCTGTGTAATCTACCTTTTAACCTTGAAGATACTTTTCTTGTAGAGCTCTCTTGAATAGCTCTAACAATATGCTATGCAAACGTAGAGTAGAATGATTTAGATGTTTTCCCCCCTGTGCTCTCAAATGGAGCCTCTTGACTTCTTGAAATGTAGGCTTCAACTTCCTTTACTGATTGATATGCTTTGAAGCCAATGTTGCCTTCTATATTTTGGCAATACTTTCTCTGCTTGGTTATTCTTACTCTTAGCAACCCAAGCTTTCCACTAAGTATTGCACTATTGAATATGCAAACTTGTAAGGTCTTCTTTTACTTAGAATAAACAATAGAATGTTGATATGTTTCTTTCTCTTGAAATATACCTAACTTCTATTTTCTTCTATGTGCAAGTTTGAACCTTGTAGACTATAAATTCTGCACTACCTTTGAAGACTTGAAATGAAAATTTTGATGCAACCTTTAAACTTTGTAACTAGTGCTTTATAACTTTAATAAAAATCCAAATATAAAAATCTCAACTAATGAAATTTTGCACCTTTTGTTGCATACCTTTTTTTCTTGTAGATGATGATGATGATAGTGACTTTGGTCACTTAAATTTGCTACCTTTTGTAGATGTTATTGCAGCTCTTCTAGGCTGTCCAAAAAACTCACTTGCTCACCTTTTTGCAGCTTCAATACTTGACTAATATGCTGCCCAATACTGTAACTTGGTGGCTTAAATGCTCCTTCAGAATGTACCTCTGAAATATGATCTTTAGCAACTACTAACGCTGCCCAAATTGCTACCTTTTTCTATCCTCAAATCTAAAAATTTTTATATTGTAAAGCAGTCAATACCTTCACTGAAATGTTATCCTTGAATCCCAAAAATTTGGTAGGATCCTCCTCCAAATCGTAGCTGAGATGTTCACTCAAGAACCCTTCAATGATGGTCCCAAAATCTCTTATTTGGTGGTTTTTCTATCTCCTTTCTCTTGCTGAATTCTGATTTCAAACTAGATCTCCTCCTCAAACAATCTAACAATCTTGAGATCTATTCCAAACTACCTTGAAATTTGATAATATTCTTGCCAAACCTTCTCCTTTGGGCTTGTTTTTAGATGGCGACAATTGTCCCAATTCCTTAGCTATCATGAGCTTCTCCCTTGGTAGTAATTTCTCCAATGAGTTCTTCTAGGAACTCCTTCAATGAGGCTCACCAAGACTTCTTCTTGTTTCTCCTTGAGACCTCTCCAAGGTCTTCAATCTTGCAGCTTCAAAACCTTCAATGAGACCTTCCTTGGCCTCTTCAATCTTCAACTATGGAAGTTTCGTAGTGAGATCTTCTAGGATCTCCTGAATCTACTGCTACTAAAATCTGCAATAGAACTTTTGTTAGTTCTTCTCAATGCTCAATCTTCCACTATGGAAGTTCTTCAATAGGGCCTTCTATGGACCTCTTCTTCAATGTGAAGTTTTCAATATTCAATGGAGATCACCAATCTCCAATCTTCGCTAGGACTCTTCTCCTTGAGTCTCTTCAATCTTCAATGGGGTCTTCTTTCTAGGACCTCCTTCCTAGATTTACAATCTTCAATGTGGCTTCCTTGGCCACTAGATCTCTCCTCAATATTTCAACTAGGAGTCTTCAATCTGCAAATATCTCAATGGGACCTTTCTCCTTAGGCCTCCAAATCTTCAATCCTTATTTTTTTGCAACAAATAATTAATCCTTGCACGAGGAAAGTACATCAACTTTCAGGCAACGAAGATGAAGTTCTTCTCTATCTATTGTAGGAAGCTTCCCAACTTTTGAGAGTTAATTTTCTACAACAAGAAAAACTTAGATGATAGTAACCCAATATTCTTTCTGAAAACTTCTTTCTTCTTCAATAAAATATTAGAAATGATAATAAAAATTTCTATGACTCTATAGAAAATAATCTTCACTAGTTGGATTGCCAATCTAGTGGATTCAATGTTGAGTTCTAGTCTTCACAAGTTTTTGCAACTCTGTGGAAAAACTCTAGCCAAATCAATCATGTGGCTTTCTCTACTTCCTATTATTCTACCTAGAGCTACTTCTATCAAAAAATCTATTGTGATGGTATTTGCATGCAACGGTGCACAATGGTTGATCTAGTTTGCAAATACTCAACAATAGCAATGGTGATCACTTTATGATTTCCTTTGATCCATCATGGCTCTGATACCACTGTTAGCTTTTGGAGCCTTAAACTTAAAGGAAATGCAATCACAAGTATTGAAATAAGCATGCAATGTTATAACTATGATAATGGCAACTTAACATGCATGAAAATATGATAGAAAACTTGATACAATGCTCTAGAAATGCTCATATAAGAAAGCTCATAAAAATTACAATGCTCCTCTCATGGAGTTTACAACTACTCCATATTAACAAAATGGAGCTACATTGTGCCTACTACTACTCTAACCTATGCACACTAAAAATCCTCTCTCAAACACTCACAATGAGGCCTTTATATAGGAAGATAGATTCCTTGCCTCTTACTCAACCCTAAGACTCATGTACATGTGGACTACATGCACATTTACATCATTGCACATTCTAACACTTGTGCATTTATTAAATTACTCTAATAAACTATTTATCTCCTAATCTAATCCTAATCTAAATATGTACCCATGAAGGTACATTAGTAAAGAACCAAATGATGTAATATATTCCAACAAGAAGGTTAGTGTTGGGGTACAATCTGAGAAGACCTTCCATTGGCTAAAGGAGATCCACTCTTAACCAAAGGATACATGGCATCCACCTGCATGTATAAGAAGACAATCCAAAGGGAAATTTAAGAGGACGTATGCCACTTGCCATAAAAGTTAGCTTTTGTGGTTTGGCTTATCAGAACAATGGATGTGGTAGTTGTGACAACCACATGTCACATAAGACTACCCTTCCATCCTATGCAAGTTAGGAAGACCATGCCCACTAAGTCATCAAGTGGGATATTCTAGAGGAAACCTGATAAGATCTTAATGGCACAACCACCCCAACATAGCAGCGATGAGAGATGACAATGACATCCTTCCATCTGAAGGCCCAAAAGCCTTTAGCATTGATGGCCTTGGATCTAGAGACCTCAAAGCTACTGATTGTAATTGTAGAAGTATTTTGGATGAAGAGAAAAAGAGAATATGTGGGTCTTTTACATAGAGTTTTAGAGGGAAAGAGACATCATCCTAGCCTATAAATAGGCTTAAAATTTCATTGTAAAGGCATTGGGAGCTACCTGCTCATGCCTTATATTCGGTCATACTTTCACTCCTTAATTGTATGAGCAGGTATCAAACCTTAAGCCTCTATCTAAGGAGCATCGAGCCTCTTCAAGTAGCATGCCTTGTAATTATTTTAGCACATGAATGGATGTTGTGATTGATTTCGCTTGTCCTACTCTCTTAAGTGTGTTTTAATTCTAGGTTGTGTGTACTATAGCCAGTTCAAATTCTAGTTATTAGATTGTTGTGAATGTGTTCATTTCTATCTTGTTCATGCAATTAAGAGGGGAACCTTAATATTGGTGCATTACCCCCCTATAGTTAGGTTTTATTTTTTTCTATAATTTACTTTCATGTTCCTTTATGTTTCCTACACTTTTATTTTCATTGTAATTCCTTTCCATGCACCCCCAAGAAAAGCATGCCTAAGCTCACAAGGCCTTAAAGTGCATCAAGATCAATCTAACAAGGAATTGACTTTGGTTAAAAACCCTAAAGGTTACCCCATAGGTGATCCCTTCGCCCATGATGCTTCCTTCTATGTCACTATATGTAAGGCATGGCTGTCATAGGCATGTTAGGCTTCTTCCCCAATAGGTCGATGCATCTAGAGATGACAACAATAATCACTATAGAATCCATGATAAACTCTTGATCAACGATCTTCACTTTCTAAGTTGTTAAGACCCCTTTCATCTCTATTCCACATTGGTTTGCACCATACAACTTGAAATTTGGAGACCACAAGAATGGTGCTCCAATATCCCTCCAAGTCTTCTTAGGTAGTACATTAAAACTCGGCCACCCATCTATGATCACCTATGTCAACTTATGATCTAGCAACTCAATATGGATTAATGTTGGTTTATTGCCAACACCAATCATTAATATCATTGGAGCAATAACCTAATTCCTTCTCTTTACAATTGCTTCTTGTTGGTACTGTAGCTCCACTACTCTCCTTGGCCACATCATTTCTATTACCATCACATAGAACTCCAACATGGCAATAAGTAATATTGAGATTTTGACTTCTACCTTCATATTCAATACTTGCACTGTCAGCTCCTTTGTTAACAACTTGTCTCCTTTAGCGGTGACCAACTTTTCCAAAATGATTTCTTCAATAAGTCATTCTTGCTTGGACTTTTTTATCTCCTCTTCAATAGCATTATGTGCTTCCTTCCATATTTTATTCTCTACAATAGGATTGGGATATTGTTTAGCTTTCTTTACTTGACTCCTAACTATGAGTACATTATTATCCTTTTGTTGTTGGTCTATTAGAGGCTCTTCTAAATCAATAAAATTGATATCCTGTGAGTTACTCAAAGTCACCTTCTTCGGGCGATTTTCTTCCTCATGATTTCTTGGGCCACACCAATGACACATCAATCCATTACTATTTTCATTTCTAGCATTTTCTCCAACTAAATGATTTTGACAATTACGTCAAAGTGATCCCACTATTGGCATATTTGACACTATACAATGGGCCTTCTATTTGCATCATATTGTAATCAACTTTGTCCTCATTTCTATTGATTACCTTACTATGATTGTCTTCCAATTCAATGGTTATTTCTATATCCATCGATCATCATTGTTTACCCACTTTTTGACATACTTGGTTTCTCATGTCTTCTTTCTACACTAACAATGTTTTTTGCCTTGAACTTCTCAAATTAAATGGTCAATCTCCAACTGAATTCCCTATAGCCTCACATATATTACAAAAGGAATTCTTTGGATAAGTAATATGTGTATGTCTTATCTTGCGATTTGAACACCAAATATCTTGTCTCTCTTTTTTATTTTCATCCTTTGCATCCCATATTATTCTCTCCAGGTCTTTTTCGCATGGACTAGATTGTCACATATAAATCATCATGGTCACTATTAGAATTTGAATCCTTATAGTGACTTAAGCCTAATATTGTCTACTTTGCTTCACTTTCTAAAGTGATTACTCTATTATATGCCTCCTCATAGGTAGTTGATTGAACTACTTTTAGCTTCTTGTACCTTGATAGCAACCCATATAGGAACCATTATCTTTGTAGACCATCTATTGGTCGTACTTCCATCTTTTTGATCAACTCCTTTAGTCTTCTACTACAGGATTTGATATCCTCCTTTTGTTTTGTGGCATAGATCTCTTTGATGATCTTGATATCATCCTAGAGTAGTCTAAAATCCTTGATGAATTCCTTTATCATCTCCTCCCATGTATTGAAAGTATTTGTGTTATTTTTTCAATTGCCAGTACATTATAATCCTTTACAATGTCATTAGAAATAATCTCAACCATGATTGTTTGTTGTCCACTCCATTTTCTGACCATATGGTCACACATGTCCCAATATGGCATTCTAGGTCTTCTTTCCCATCACCCAGAAATAGTGGGTACTTTTGTTTTCCCACCGCTACTACAATTTGTGCCATCTTTGGCATTGGTGGTTATTGTTTGTTTTCATGTCTATCTTCTTCTTGGTACTCCTTTGCTTCACACATTGTCATATGTAAACAATCTTTGATCAACTTCTAGTGCATACATGTTTCACAACCTTCATTATAAACATATGAACTTTGATTCTAGTCTCCTCACCCAAGCACTCTCTTGCAATTTCCTTATGCTCGACTCATATCCTCTATACCTCTTAGCAATTTTTGTTGTTCTTGTGTCAATGTTACCAACGGTTCAAGGTCATCTACACATGCACTCTCTACATTGGCACTTCCTCTTACACAAACATTCTCCATGATCTCTATTTTATTTGCTTGTGCATCACCTTGTACTTCCACTGTTAGAAACAATGTATTCCACCTCTCATGTGATTCACTTAAATTTCCTTCTGCCTAAGGATTCTACACATGTTCAACTACTTGCTTTTTAATTTATTTCTCCCAAGACGATAGTGCTTGGTTGGCAATATCATCACTTTGCTCAATACCACGTTGTTGAGCAATTATCCTACTCATAGGAATTTGACTCCTTCTGCAACCTCATCTCCCATGTCCTCATAGTGAGTTATCTATCATTCTCTCCACTAAGCATGCATACTAGTTTGACTTTGACAATGGAAATAGCACCAAATATAGTGCCCTTTGCTACTTTAAACTTTAACAAACAAAATGAACCAAGTTTAATTCAGAAACCGTGCCAAATATAGCATGGTTGTGAGTTTCCTAATTATGGAGAAAAATATTGACAAGTTTAGAGGTCAAGCAAGACTATAGTCAATGCAATTCTACAACACATCATGCACTTGTATGGCATCAACTCTCATACACTCATACGACAAACAATGATTGCTCACTTGTACAACAAGTTAGATTCCACTTGACCAATAAGTGCTTATACAACAAGCACTCATATGGAAAAATTAGATGCACACTTATATGGTATTCCCCCACTGGAATTGCATATACCAATTCACTAGAATGGATATAAGTCCATTAGAATGGTGCAACCTACAATTCCACTTGTATGGAAATATCGATATTGCATTTTGGACTACAACTATCTCTCATACTATGATCTGACTACAACGCTCTCACACTTACACCTAGAACTCAATGCACACACACTACCAACCAACAACAATAACAATATCATGCATAGAACATACACATCACCTGGATGAATAATGAATCAACGTTGCATTACTTAGTTGTATGATATGTACATTACAGAGTCTCTCTTACAATAATATAATGCATAATGAATATACAAACTTAACACAATCTTTTGTCTCTTATTCCATAGACTATACTCTTAGATCTCCACACTCTATAGGATTTATGGTATGTTGAAAATAAATTGGCTAATTGTGTGCACCAATCCACCACAACTCTATGCAAATGTTGCAAGAAGTCTCCTCATCCAAGCGACTTCGTTACCTCACCATTTGTTTTGCAAATCTTTATACACATTCTACAATATCAAACTAGGTCATCTCCATCACCATAAAATTTAGGAGATTTCTAATTTCCACTGGTAGCAGCTAGTCCTTTATGGCTTACATGTGTTCTATATTTGGTTTATTTATGTTTGATTCCTAGATGATGGCGTTACCCTTTGTGAACTCCATCTTTGAGATGATAGTATCATGCATATGTCTTGTTGTCTCAACCCTCACTTGCCTAGCTGTGTTGGCCTTTTTAAACTTGATCTTGAAGGTGACATGACAATCTATTGTGCAAATGTTTGTTGTTCTCAAGCCTCTTCACATATTTCACTTGTCTCACTACCAATATCCCTCAGTCCTCGGTACATAGGTATATATTCATTTTTGTCCCAAAATCCAACTCCACACACCACCAAATGTACTTCCTTATAGTTGATTTTGTGTTGAACTCTTGTCTCATGCACTATTGGACACACCCTCCTATAATTGCTCATTTTGAACTTCTCTATGTATTGCTTAACCCACTACCCACGTCACATGCAATTCCTAATCACTGGGCAAACCTAGTTGATTGCACATGATTTTAGTGCTTGGATTCTCGTTCTTACTCCGTTGTAAATAATGTTCTTTCCAATTAGACCAAAATAAATCAATATATACCCTATTCCTTGTCTAAGAAAAGGACATTGTTTTTTCAATTATTATTATTATTTTTAACAATTCAATCTCCAACAACGAAGCTCTCTCCTCAAGACTAAGATGTTCTATGACCAAAACAACAACATCATTTTTATCTTTGCCCCTTCATTCTTGTTGAATATGTAAATGTGTTTGCATGCCCTCTCTCCCTTCATTGTGAAGGGGCATTGTAGAAGTTCCACCTACATTTCCTAATGAGACTCTTATAACATGTTTGGACATCTTATCATATCCTATAAGTGTGGTCCATATTTGGTCACACATTCTTAATCATCACCCACATTGCATGCTTCACACTAACTCCTATCAAATCTTCAAGTGGGTCAATCACTCTGCTCTTATCATCATCTTCATCCCTAAACAAGGTCTTGGTTCTCACTCAGCAGCTCTGCAAATAACTTATCCAACCTTGTATGTAATGGTGCCAAAATATAGTATGGAGAAGTATTCTTGTCACACACACCACAATCGTATACAATGTTGTAAAATAATATGTAAATAAAGTAAGTAATCTCTAAGAATACTACCCTACGTAAAGAAGACAACAATAAAAGATCACTTATAACTAAGTATGCAACATCCTAAATGGAAATCAAGCATTATCCTCAAGTCTACAATATGTCAAGAAAGCTTGGTCGAGCATACAACACACCATTGTACGATACTAGAATGATGATGCTCAAGAACAAGGTAAGATACGTAAGGAAATGCACTAGGAGGTTGATGAATGACAATTGTCGTACTTGCTTCTAATGTCACTTCCTCTCTTTATTACATCAAACATAACATACTAGACAAATACATATAATGAAACATCGTACCACCACATGAAATCACTCATGATGCAGGCCATGACTCAGCTCATGATGGTGAAGACCAACTTGTCTTCCTACATATTAAATCACTTTTTTGAGGGCAGAAGATGGTACATATGTTACTCCCCTAAAAATTCTAGCAAATTTCTTGGATACTCCATGAAAGGTGAATAGGCCTGATGTCAAAAAATTGTATTCCTTAGCTTTTGAGGTGGGCCCCTTCTTGCATTCATAGGACCTCAGAAAGTTGATTTGTTTTATATTGATTCATTTTAAATACTTCTAACAAATGTCTACTCCCAAGGCCAGCAACTTTGCTGACCGGATTTCTATTCTACTTGCAGTAGCCAACAATGTTGGATAGATGATCATCTATCCTCATGATGTGATCTGAGACATGACTACAATGACATTTCTCTTATGAGCTTCTCCACCTAAGATGTCAAGGCCCAGTATTCGTGGGTTGTTATATTACTTCTGTGATGTTTTACATCTCTTAAGAGAAAAACAATTGCTGCTTTTAAATTTACTTTATCACTTGTATTAGTGCTCTCCAATCTCTATCTGTTCCATGACATCTTCCTCTGAATGGATTCAATAGTGTAGTCCATTTTCTTTTTGTATATACGCCAAAAGAGACAGTAAAAAGTTGCACCTTAACCATTTAAGCATTTTGACAGTTGCCAGCCCCAACAGATATAATAAGCAAGCATTCTCAGTTGCAAATTTATACCCCCTGGCAGTAGCACACTAGCTAGGACAAAAAGAGCAGATTCCCAAATGTAGCAGCTTTGCTCTGATCATATGGGAATAAATCTGCACAACTCCTCTACAGTGTAATTTGGAGATCAGCTATTCAATTTCATTTAAGCACGGTAAGCAACATGCAAAAGAAAAATGTTAGATTGTCAGGCAAATTATAGAAATGTATTTGAATTACTGATGCGATTTTACAAGATATCTTCTATATAGGAATTTATGATACATTGACATGTTGTGTCAATTATTTGACACAGGCCAATGCTAGCGTCAATGCTATTCAACAACAAAGCTTTGTGCTACAAATAACTTATTTGAGCATTATTCACAGTATTCAAAGGACTATACGGATCAACAATTTTCAATCAGGAGCAGCTAGCTTCTACTGCGAGGTGCTTATTAGTTCCTTTACAGGGATCTCCAAAATTCTCTATTGAGACCTCCACTGAGCAACTTTCATGTCCAATGCAGGCCTGAAATATAAGCAAAAGAAACTTTACTAAAAAAGAATTTAAACTTTAAAGAAACATGTCCCTGATCATGCTCGGTGTTCCTTCTTGGTCCTTACTAAACTTTAAAAAAAAAGTCATAGATGCATGTTCATTATATTTTTTATGATTTAAAATCTTGATAGAAGAATTAGGTAGAAGGACTAGAATTCAGACCTGCTGTACAATGGGCATTGCAGTGTTGGACTTGCAACGACCATGTTTGAAGCTTCCACACTCCCCTTTGGGCGTTCCAAAGCTTGCAAACTTGATGGATGATATAACTTGGCCAGATGATGGGCAATGCAATTGAATTTCTGGTTTCAGTCTGTTCCCATCAGATCCATTTTTTGCACTTGATTGCCATGAATCCACAGGTGGTAGATGCGTCTCTGATACATGGGCACATAAAATTTGTACAGTCCGTGTCATGAATGAGATTTGAGTAGGATCCCCACCCACTTCTTCAAAAAGCACGAGTACATTACCAGTTGGTTTAATCCAAGAACGAGGAATATGATATCTGCGAGAAACTATTTAGTTAGCAGAAGTATCCCAACTGCTTTTTAAACATATCAATAAAGGAGGATCAGCTGCAAATCATGACTAAACAAAATAAGCTCTCCGTTTATATCTCCTTCAAAGGTAACATTGCAAACATGGCCTATTGATAGGGGTAGGATTGTTGGATTTCTTACAGTTCTTGTGATGGTTGGCCACAATTTTTTCTACATTTATCTGCACTGTAAGCTCCTCTGTAGTCACAGGAATCAGTACAACCACTTGCAGGAGAAGTGTAGGTAGGCCAATAACGTCCAATGCTTTCTCCATTTACCCAAGCAACTCCCTTTCCCATGCCACGGAGGTTTATTGCAACAGGATCACTACCATCTGGAGCATCAAAAGTGGTCTGTGATCAAAGCCACAAGCAACATTATTATTATATACTGCTAATGTGGGCTCCATCTCTTTTAAAACTAAGCAGCATATAATACATATTCATACTACATGTTTAAAATCTACTCTCCATACAAGAGTTAGAGACATAGATTTATGGTATCTCAGATTAAATTCAAGCAAAACATTAAATAAGATTTGCTGAATGAATTATAACTGGATTCAGTGTGAAATCAACATTTAATTAGTTTTTTTCTTGCTCATTCCTCCAAGTCTTCAGTTAATGCCCCAGTTGCATATTGCACAATGACTCGAGATTCCTTTAAATACAATTCAAGAACACTCCTAGCACCCCTAGTATCAAGACCCCTTCTCTAACCTAGCTCTCAAGCCACATGTTTCTCATAAAGAACATTACATCAGTTTAGTTAATCTACAAATTTGGGGTGTTATATCATACAATGATAGCAGCCACTAGATATTCATACTGTCAAGGAATTAGATATTAGAGAATTTTGTAAAAATATTAGTTTAACTATCAGGTATACCGAATAATAAAAGAGGGGACATCTATCTCATTTCATATGCTTAATTAGAAACTGTTTTTTATCTCACACATTGTGATATTCATTTTGCTTTTGTAGAGTTGAATGCTGCTTTTCACTCTTCATTCTCTCTTAGACTTTTCCTCAGAGTTACCCTTCATGCCTAGATACTTGAATCCGTATATCAGATACGGATACTTATATCGGATAACATATCCAAATACATGCCTATATATAGTCCATATTTAATAGAGCTCAATATGGCCTAGACAATTTCGAGAGTTGAACCGACGACGTGAGATTAAAAGAACATGCGATTTTTTAAACAATAAAAATCCTCTTCTTGATTAATGAAAATATCCAGTATGAAACTTATATTGATGTAGTCCAAAGCATTGTGGAGCATCAGTAAATCGGATGCAATCATATAACTTAAAGTGACTTAGTCCGAGGCATTGTGGAGCATCAGTAAATCAGATGCAATTATATGAGTGCACAAGTTCAAATCTATGCATTGTGATGGACACTTCTGTGATAATATGGTTTGTTGTAATAGAAGATAATGTACTTACAAGACATGTGGGGCCCATTTGAACCCCTTATAACCAATTATATATACAGAGAGAGAGAGAGATTTTCCTGAAACAAATACGGAAAAAGAGGTCTACCCTGACCCTCAACATAAACATTTCTATGTTTTTTCTTCTGATACATAAAGTTTATCTGCTTTCATAATTCCATGTCAAGCCGCATCTGCATTAGGAAGTCTTATTTATTTGCAGTATCCATTCCTATGTTGTGTCCATATCAGATATTGTATCTGTTTCCATGCAACATAGCTTTTTAACAGACATTCAAGCATTCTAAGAAAGAAGAAAATACAATACCAAGGTAGTGATTGAGCAGCTCATGGTCATTCGTGGATTTTTTTTACTTGTTTATTTTTCTGATAATCAGTGAAGTATAAATTATACTTAATTCAAAACACATTTGTAGTAAGATCTTGCTATAAATTCTCTTTGCTATGTTGGCCTTGGAAAAAATGTTAAAAAGTTTATGCTCAAGTAGATGTTTGCAGGCCTACTATTCATGAAGCTGATAACATGGAATAACTTAAAAAAAAAAAGTACCTTTGCACAATTGTTGAGATGGAAATGGTAGTCTGATACACGAATATCCCACATAGGTAGCTTGAGATGTTTAGGCATGTCTCATAATAGTCTAACTTTGCAAATACTATTCCAAAAGGAAATGAAAGCTTCATTGCAGAATACTGAAATTTGGACTAAACACCCAAACCCTTTCTGTTGTCATGGACTGATGCAAAATTCTCCTTTTTTATAGCCAATGTATGGACCTTTATCTCAGATATGCATGAACTTCTAAGAATTAGAGTAATGGAGTGGAAATTACAGAATTTATTTTCTCAAGGATGGCCTCAAAAACAGGTGGATAACTAGAAATGCCCATGAAAACATGTGTCACATGAGACCAAGAAATCAATACTTTCAAACTTGCATTTAATTTAAGATGAACATTTTGAATGAGAGCACAAATCATGAAGGGAAGATTATTGATTAGTAATCCACTCAAATACAACAAGCACATGAATAATTGAAAGTCAATTATCCCCTTACCTTGTACCACATCATAGGTTGATTCTTAGGAAGATCTGCTCCAGAAGTCCATGGTGCATTAGATGTGCTCTTCCCTGTATAGAACTGTAATTGTTCACCTTGTAATCCAATCTGGAGTTGTGAAAAAATCAAATAAAGAGTGAAATTATAACATATATGATAGCAAATGACAAGTCTATGTAGTAAAAAATTAAAATCCAAGATTTATTCCAATTAAATTCAACTACAAGCAATGCATGTTATTTTTTCATCAAAATAACTGAAACAAAGGCTACTGCAAGTAAAAATGCACATGGTCACTACAACAATTGTAAGCTGTTGCTTGTGAGCCTCGCAATGGAAAAAAATTTACCACAACATATACTGAAAGGAATTTTTTCACCTTGATTCTCTTATTAGTCTTTTATAATGGTAAAAACATATATGTAATCAAGGAAAAGATCGAAAAGATTTATAACAAAACCTGATATGTCCACTGTTCTGTGGACAAATCTCTTTCACCATCCTTGCCTTTCAATTTAACTGGCCCAGTGATTCCTGCGCCCCATGTATCAAAAAATGACCCATAGTTCTGGATATAAATGGAATAATAGTCAATCAGTATGGTAAAAAATTGCACTATAAAATAGGAGAAGCAGAGTTTTCACTCAAAGTGGCACAAGCATTATCAAAGCGTTATATCAAATCCTCTAGGACAGGTTCTATGTAGGACTTCTGAAACAAAAATGAGCATCAATTTTTTAGGAAAGCAAGGAGTAGACATCTAACATCTATTGCTTATATAAATAAAACATAAGTGCCCACAAATGCAACGGCGTCTGTAATGGAAACCATTCATATCTAAAACAGGAATCCATTTGTGCACAATGTGGATGGGGAGGCAAGACATTCTAGATAATACATCATTCTGAGCGTTAGGGAAAGAGCTAAGTTAGTTGGGAATTGTGTAAGATTGAGAAGATCTAGAACTTATAGTGCTAAGTAATACATTAGAAAAGTCGCAAACACTCGTGCATGAAACTGTACATCTTTTCTTATCAAGCTCATGTATTTGTAAGTGAAATTGATAGCAAAAAATTTATAGACCTAAGCATAATCTCAGACTGTCAGTACAATGTTGCAATCTGTTCACCAAGAAAGACTAAGAATAATTTTAAGGAGAAACAAATGGCTTTGTTGGATTAATTAGCCAAATGCAAAGGAGAAAATAGATTACTTGAATAAAGTCATAAACATTCCAAGAGAAACAATTTGAGAGATATTGTTTAAAAAAAAAAAAAAAAAAAAGCTTTCAACTTTGAAACAGGTAAATCTTCAACTACACATAGATCATCCTAAAATAGGTCTTCACTTGTAATGCAAGTGCTTGTACAGTTTGGAAAGCAAGCTTCTGAAAATTGTTGAACATGCTTGTGAGCAAGGACGGAAGGTAAAAGTTGGTCTTTGAGATTGGCATGGTGACAGCTGAAGACCCATCTGCAATTTTGATGAAAGCCCGGACTGTGAAGGAGGTAAGCATTCCTCTCCTTATATTTAAATATTGTTTGGAAGAAGTTTGTCAGATGGAATCATGAAGTGCATGCAGTGAAGCTATGGTTTGCAAAGTGAAGCACAGAGGAATTAAATCAAAAGGGTGAAAGGAGTTACTTTGCTAGGGAGGAATATTTATGTGCATGTGAACAAAAGTGTGAAGAAGTTTGTTGGCTAGAATCATGGAGTTCATGCAGAAAAGCTAGGGTTTGCAAAGTGAAGCACAGAGAAAATTTTAAAAAACACAAGTGACAGTATTTTATTTTTCTTGAAACTAGAGTATGCTCAGATCTGTTCATGTGAATAAAATGAAGGTGGTTCCAATTCTTGACTGATATCTTTAAAAAAATGACACAAAAAGCATCAGCATTTTTTCAGAATCGAAGTGTGCTCAAATCTGTTCGTGTGAAGAAAATGAAGGCTGGACAACAATCTTTCTAGAACCGGAGCATGCAAAAGGTGAAAGGAGTTACTTTGACAGGGAGGAATATTTTTGTGCATGTGAATGGTTGTTTGAAGAAGTTTGTCGGTTGGAATCATGGAGTACATGCAACAAAGCTAGGGTTTGCAAAGGTAAAATATTAACCTTTGTTTTTATTTGGTATTTTTTAAATGGCAGTATAGATTGGGAAATTGGTTTCTTGTTTGATGGAGAATGAAGAGGAACATTTGGACTTCTCGGAGGACCCCTTTGAGGGGCAGCACATCTTTTCAACTCCAAGGACTAGGGGTCCCATTTCTGGACAAGACTTAGAAGTTGAGAACTAGGGGCCCGTGGGTTTTTCGAGTGGCCAGAATAAGACTGCAGGTCATCAGACTTTAGTGGACAGAGGGGAGTCTATGTCAATAGGTTCAGATCAGGCCAGTTGTCCTATTGACTGCTCACTCTTAGGTGTCTCAGAACACTCTACTCAAGTAATGGGTCTAATGAATGAGCAAGTACTTCATTGCAGGGAAAAAAAACTTGAGAAGGCTCCCAACAGCCCAAACTCGTTTTGCCTGACGGATTTTCCTTTGTTTGGTTCTGGTTTTATTGGTAAAGGTCTTGAAAGTGGAATGGGTCCAAACTTTCAATCAGCAAAGACTACAACTCTGGTTACTAAAGTGCACAAGACACATAAAGTGATTAAAAAGAGAAGGTCAAATATCAGAATGGTACTTGGGGAAGACCTAAGGATGGAACAAGTTCTGGAGTTTTCGGGGAAGGCCCTTATTGAGAAGTTTCATTGACGTCAAATAGCTGATAATACACTAAATGTGTGGTTGCAGAAGGTATGGGTCCCAAATTCCCGATCTTAGGATATGGGCCGATTTTTCACTTACTTGCCAGAGGATGGATAGGTTTCCTTTTCAGGTCCAAGGTAGATGCACAAAAAATTGAGGGAGGTCGTTGGTATTGGGGGTCTTCTTTTTTGGCTTTGAAGCCTTGGACGGCTTGCTTTGATCCTAGAACTGAAGTTGCTAGGAGAATCCTGATCTGGGTGAAACTTCCAGGTCTACCAATGGAGTTATGGTTATAAAGAGCTTTGAAAGAGATTGAAGATTCATTAGGTAAAACCTTGGATATAGATGTTTCTTTCAAATATAGTGTTTTTTGGTTTGTAGCTCGGGTTTTGGTTCAGATTGATCTGTGAAGGCTTATTGGACTGTATGGAGATAGTTGTGGGGAATACAGTTCATAATCAAATCCTAAACTATTTGAATATTCCTTTTAGATGTGTTTGTTGTCATGTTTATGGAGATATTGCTAAGGAATGTACTCAATCTTTCGTAGAGAAAATTTGGAGGAAAAAACAAATGACAAGTAGGGATTTCAAGTTAGTTAACAACAATCAAGAGATACCTATTTTTCAGAACTCAGTAGTGCTCCCTGATTCAGCACAAACAAGCAAAAAAGATGATGTTGAACCTAGAACCAAAACTCTAGAGGAGGAGGAAGAAGTTTTGGGACTGGCTTTGTCTCCAGTTCACTATTCGCAAGCTGTTAGAGAAGGAGACAGAGTCATAAAGAAAGTTGTGAAAGGGTTGGAACCCGATTCTATTAAGTTTGTTGGTCAATCATCTAAGCCTTATGACACTTACTGTCCAATGCAAGTGGAGAATAATCTGGAATTAGGTAATAAAGAAGTTTGGACACTTCCTTATGAATCTCCGGAGAGAAGACCTAGGGACAAGGACTTTTCTAGGGGTTTGGACAATGGGTCGACAACCTCAAACACATTGAATAGGGATTGTGATCCAAATCTTTCTACTATTGGGGGAAGTCTTTCTGACCTACCAGGTGACTCTTCTAGGGAGGTATCTGTTTCAGGGGATGGTTTGGAGACTAGTTTCTCTTGTAGATATTTGTTATGTTCTAGGAAAAGGGAATCCAAGTTGAGAACTTGTGCAGTTGTTGGAAGGTTAGGGTTAGGTCTGGACCTTATAAAGGACTCTTCCACTTCCTCAATAGGTAGGAAATATTTTTTGTTTCATGCACAAGAGAAGGCTTTGAGAGAAATTCAGTAGGATAAACAAAAATCTATCAAAGGGGTCCTTAGAGCGGGATAAAACCCCTTTAAGATGTTTAAATGATCTTGTTATCCCTTAATATCCGAGGTCTTGGCAGTCCCTCTAAAAGACTTGCCTTAGCCAGGATGGTGGAGATTCATAATCCGGATGTTATCCTTCTACAAGAAACCATGGGGTCGAGTACAAAAGTCATTGAAGGGTTAAGTAAATTGCTTAGGGACTGGGAGTTCTTGGCCCTAGATGCTACCAGAAATTCAGAGGGTGTTTTGACTAGCTAGAAGAACTCAGTATCCTTAATTAATTCTTCCTTTATAGTTTTAGGCTTATGGACAAAATTCTTTTTTAAAGACATGGGTTTGAGGTTATCGGTTATTAATTGCTATGGTCCCTATGAAGATAGGCAGGTCTTATGGGATGATTTCTTCTCCCAGAGGTGTGTTAGGGACGAAAGAGTTATCATTTGTAGGGACTTAAATTTTACTATGAACAAAAGTGAGGTATGGGGAGAATCTACAAGATATTAACACTAGGTTTAACCATAGTTGAGAAAATTGGAATCGGATCGGAATCGGTATGGAAAAGAATCGAGAAAAATCGGGAATCAGCAAAAAATCAACATTTTTTCATTGAAAAAACCGAAGAAAATGCAAATTTTCATTGAAAAAAACTTTTTTATGCATATCAGAATTTTTCAAGAAAAAATCGGCAAAAATCGGCTAGCCTATGAATCGGGAAAAATCGGATCGAATCAGGATTTTTTGCAGATTTTCTCAACTATGGGTCTAACCATTGGTGTAATGGATGGTTGTCTATTGGCAGGAGATTAACACTTGTAAAGTCTGTTCTTGAGGCAATTCATGTGTTTTGGCACAATTCTAAGAAGAAATGAAGTGTTTGTCAAAATGTCTACGCATTCAAATATTGTAAATTGTTTTTACGTATACATGGCATGCAATATAGTCAAAGATGTGTAAATTGGTCAAATGTAATGTCATTAAGGTAATTAGCAATGTCAATGCAATGTAATCAAACGTATGTAATCAACCGTCATTGCAAGTGGTTAACTATTTTGTTAATCACATTGTTAAGGCTGAGTTGAGAAAGTAGTTTTGGTAGTTGAGGCCTTGTTGGTTACAGTAACTACCAAAGCCACACTATATATAGACCCCCCTTTCAATTCAATGGATATTCATTGCATGAGGAGAGCAACCATTGTAAGGAAGAGACTTCAAACTGGAAGTGTTGTACATGAGATTGTTGCAGTCATACGACTGGGATGTATTTATCTCCATGATAGTACAAGAACACCATTTTGTGCCAATTATGTCTTCATGTATATGCATAGCATGTTAGATTTCTATGTTGTGCTACAGTGTTGCAAAAAGGAGCGCTCAGACGGAACACAGGAGGCTAGCAGTTACGAGAACCGACGCCATCTAGACTAACCAAGGGGAGCCGACACAAGACTTGCCCTCACGCCTGGAGCCGACACAAGACTAGACATCACACCTAGTGTCGATATGGAACATACCGGCATGCTATCTTGTTGAGGTGCCGACATACCGTCTTGTCGTCATGCCAGTGCCATCATAGGAAGCCAACATGCCATCATAAGCCATCCGACATAAGCAGTTGTTGTCACAACTAGTGTCGTCTTGGAGCAAGTCGTCATAAGCTAGCCGTCAGGATACTTGTCATCTGAGTGAAACTAGCATAAAGAGTATTGAGCCGACATTGACATGTTCTCCACCATGTATTTCCAATTCCCCTCCCACTAAACTATCATTTCCTCATATTGGGAAAACCTCACCGCTGTCTACATTTGGCGTCGTTGCCTAGATCAAGTTCGGGTCGAGAGAAGTGAGTGTGATAAGACGAGGTGAATGACAAATTCAAGGTTGCAAGGCCAATGAAAAAGGAATCAAATAAAAATTGTGGAGCCACCAATAGGGAGAAATGCGATACTGGCAAACCAAGGAACACAAAGTAGAGACAAAGTTATGCAACCAAAAGTGGAGAGGATGTGGAACCCCTTGGACAACGAAAATCCAAGAGCTAAGAAAGAAAGGCGGCAGACATTATTACTGACAACAAAGAACGAGGTGCAAAACCAAATAGTTGAAGAAGATACTAGTGTAGCAAAGGAAGCTAACATAGTAAGCGAAGAGTGGATGGTAACACCTGAGCCAGCAAAGAGGAGTTTGCCAACGAATGTGGAAGATTGGAGCTTGGCACCAAAACAACCACACATGGATACTTGGGGAGGAAGACCAAAACCGCATATCATTTACTCGCGAAGGAGGTTGTGAAGCAACGACGCACAAGAGTTTGGGAGAAGACTATTTGAACAAGGAGCACCAGAATAAGAAATTGAACCACCTACAGTCGAAAGAGAGTGGAATAGAACTCCACAAGCATCGTCATCAAGTGACGAGGAGGTCGAGAGAGACCCAATGGCACACATTGCTAATAGAGCGGGCAAACAAAAATGCCCACCCTTCACTAGGGAAAGAAAAGAAGACCTAGCACGACACATTGGTACTTGTACCACAATCTGAGAGCTAATGGAGTAATGCAACCTGCTGAATGGTTGCAACTGTTTTTTGCTACTTTGTGAGGAATGGCGATTGATTGGTACTTGAAGAGGGAAAGTACACAATCATTCAGGTGATGGGAGACTATGCAAGAAGAGTTCATAAATGAATTCCGACTACTACGTGATGATACAAAGATCATAACAAAAACTTATGCCACGAAACAAAAACCAGACGAGGATGTCAAGAATTATAATAGAAGACTAAAGCAATTGGCCGATAAAATGCATATGCCACCCACAAATGGACTAGTAAAACGATGGTTCATAGATGGACTTCTACCTAAATATAGAAAGAAGATGAAGGTTGTGTCATCCTCCACATATGTTGAAGCTCTAGAAAAAGCAAAGAATTTTGAGAGCGAAGCAAAACAAACGGCAGCCGGAATTGTGGGGCATTCAAGGAATGAAGATTCCAATAGCGATATGGAGGACAAGGTGCAAAGTGCTATCTACTCTTTTAGAAAAGAGTTTGACAAAATCATGAAAGAAGTCAAAGGAGAAGCACGAAAAGAACGAAAAGACATCTGGTGTTCGGATTGTAAATCAAGTCATACGAATATTAATTGCCCTAAGAACACATATTGTAACATATGTGATGTGGCAGGACACCCAGTCTTAGATTGTCCATTCAATTTGAAGGAAGCAAGGCACCAAACCATGACAGCGCAATAGGAGGAACAGACAAATACTTCAAGAAATGGATAGGCGGATATAGGAATAACCGTTGAGGAGGAAGGCAAGGAGGACAAAGTCGACTTCAGTATGATTCAAATGGAAGACCTATCATACAATGTCGAAACTGCCAAGAGTGGGGACACTTCGCGAAAAATTGCCCCAAGCCGCAGACTGGAGGAAACACAAATGGGAACAATGTTACTCACATGTGTCGATGGTGTGGACCGGGTAACCACAAGGAAGTAAATTGCCCGAACAAAGCAAGTACCAGTGGCACACAAAATGTCAATTTAATTGACATTGGTGAAGTGACAATCAAGAAAAAGAAAAGCAAGTGCTAGCAGTGACAAGAGCTCATGCTAGAAAGATGGAGCAGTATCCAAACCCTGCTAAAGAAAAAGAACGATGGCAAGAAGCCCACGAGATGGTAAAGGAAGAGCTTGAGAAGGATAAGCAAGAAAGATTACTCCAAGAGAAAGCCCTGAAAAAGTCGGAGATAATGACAAATAAGCAAGCATCGATGGAACGCTTGGTGACACAAGTACTAAGCACAACCATGGAAGTTAAAGTATCAAATCTACTTAGTGCAGTACCTGAATTATACACCACAGTTGGTGAGATGATAAAGACAAGGAAAAGAGAAGAAGTTCGGGAAGTGGCCAACGTCAAACAGGAGCAATTCATTGATCCCACAATATTAATGATCGAAGCCAGAAAGAAACCAGCCTTGGTTCACATGGAGATATTGGACCACAAGCTGACTCAAGTCATCGTAGATGGAGGATCAAGTGTGAATGTGATGCCTGAAAAGACATGGAAAAGCATCGGACAACTTGCATTGCGATCTCCAAATTTCAGATTGTATGGAGCAGACCAATACGGAATAGAGACGAGAGGTGTACTGATGAATCAAAAAGTGTGAATAGCATAGCAGGATTTCACCTTAGACTTCGTAGTAATTGCCATGCAAAAACCTGCTTATGACACATTGCTTGGACGTGGATGGCTGAGAATGGCGAAAGTAAACCATAATTGGGAGAAAGAACATCTTACTTTCAAGAAAGGCCAGCATAAGTACATGATTAACCTGAAAAATCAGTCTGTTAGCCAAGACCTCGCAACCTCAGATGAATCAGGAAGTTCATCATCAGATGGTGAAACAGGATATGAACCTAATGAAGGAGTGTTGCAATTGGAGGAGTGCACGGAAGATGAGAGGGATGACGACAAAGGTCTACTTCATTGGCAAATGGAAGACTATGAGGTATTCACACCTCAATGCTTATGCATCCACACAGAAGACGAAACCCGAGATGAAGAAAAGAAGGAACTAGAGAAAGGTCAGAGTAGCCAAAAGAAATCAGCAATAGAGAAGGACCAAGAAAATGAAAAGTGGACATTTCTGAATTTTTTTGCAGAATATACTATGGGTGATGTGGTAATTGAAGACAAACCAACTCATCCCATTGATGTTCTAAAGGCGGTAGAAGAACCCGAATCTATCAAATACGAAGGACCAAGGATGGTGTAGGTTAACCTTGGCAAGGAAGGTGAGGAGAAGATGATCAAATGTGGAGATGATTGGGATCCTGTGCTCAAAGCAACAACCTTCAAGATCTTTATGGAGTATAAATATGTGTTTGCATGGACCTACAAGGATTTGAAGGGAATACCACCAAAACTGTGTACACAAGATTCCTTTGATTGAAGGTGCACAACCAATGAGGAGACAACCATATAGAATGAATCCAGCAGTTTTGTGGGCATACAGGACAACTTTCAAGCCAACAACGAATTATACACCCTTCCAGTTAATGTATCGACAGGAGGCGGTTGTACCAGTTGAATTCTTGGTACCTAGATTGCAGGTTGCAGTGGAGAATCGACTGTGTGATGAGGAGAGCATGGAAGAAAGGCTCACAACACTCATGCAACTAGGAGAAAAAAGGGTGATGGCACAATGGACGACGGAGATTGCCCAACGACGACGTAAATTTTGGCATGATAAACATTTACGGAAGATGGACTTGAAAGTTGGTGATCTAGTGCTGAAATTTGATGGGAAACGAGAAATCAAGCCAAGCAAATTGAAGACCTTATGGCTTGGACCCTTCCAAGTGGAAGAAGTACTGGACAATGGGGCTATCCGACTAAAGAAATTGGATGGTACAATTTGCCTCGAAACTGTAAATGGTTCTAAGTTGAAGGTGTATAAGGCAAAGGCACAGGTGAATGTCATTAACTTAGAATCATCAGGAGAAACTTCTAGAAGGAGGATAGAAGAACCACGACCAGGGATGCGATTTCACAAACACAGAGAACCTAGTAGAATCACTAGAGAAGAAGAATGAATGAACCTAGAGTGGCTATTCGAAACAAAGGGGAACTTGTAATCGAACAAAGGGAGTTGGAACCTCAACATAGGGAACGTAGATGATTACAAGTTCATGTAAGGTTTCCGAATAATGAAGGAGAAGAACGACTTCGAACCCTCACGAATGTCGCATTACAGGAACAAGAACCTGGTGTAGGAGAAGAGGGGGATGAGACTCAAAACGAAGAATCAAGGATTCTGCAACAGATGATCAGGGAGACACATCAGTTACAGGAAGAATACGAGACCTTGAGAATGTATAATACGCGATTGAGAGAACAAGTGGTTCACGAATTGGATGAAACAATGCAACGGATAAACGAAAGAGAAGAATTACGAAGAGCGGAATTGGATGAATTTGATCAACAGTTGGAGAGACAAAGGGAAGAGTTAAGGGGTAGTGCTAATGGCAATGAGGAAGCACCTTCGGAAAGTAGCCTCTTCTCCTTAGACTCTAGTAGTTCCTCTTCAGAGACGTTGAGAATCCAATTGAATACTAAAAATTCTTCTAGTACTACCTCCCCATTGACAAGACGTTCTAGAAGACAAAGGAACGTGATGCCACCAACGCAAGAAGAGATAGTTGAACTTCAAAGAAGAAGCAAGGATAGACCACAACAAGGTCTTGCTAATTGTACAAAACAACGAGAACAAATTGTTGCAGTCTTATGGAGAGATGTTAGAGAAGTGCCAAAACAACCTAGGAACAGAGGATGGATAGAAGATTTAAGCAGTGATGAAAACCTTCCTATGGACCCTAACACTCCATACCCAAGTCCCAACCTTGAGTGGAGAAGACAAAGGGACGAAGCTCGAAGTTAGCAAGTCAGGGTACGATTCCTCGAAATGGTTCAAGTAATTGAAAATAATGAACCACTAATGCCTCAGGAGGAGGAAGAAAGAATGGAAGATAATTCAAGTGGTGATAATGAATCGATAAGAGGACCACAAGGGAGACCGAAGGTACAAGAATATCGAGCCGCTACAAGACAATTGAGAAGATAGAGAAGAGAAGTTAGGAGGTTGCAAAGGAGAGTGCAAGAAACATCCAGGTGGCCTATGCACACAACAAGCGAAGGGAATGATTCAAGCACTGACTCTGCCTTCTCAAATCAATATAGGAGTGCACTAGCACAATGTGAACCATAGAGGCATTTTGAAGAGGCAAGGTGGCATAGACGATTGCTGTGGGCGGATCAGAGGTTGAGAATTCTAAGGCAATTGTCACCAGGAACCCAAAATCGTGAAGGACAACCTACGAGAGCAGAATCAATGGATCAAGTAAGAAACAAAGGTAACTTGAGTAATCCAAGGAGTTCGACAGGACTTCTAGGTAACCTGAGCATACCTAACCAAGGGGGGAGTTCGGTTGATCTCCTTCCCGATAGCTTGAGGGGGAGAAATATCCTTCCTGCTACCCATAGGTTGATTGGTCAACATAATAGGCCACAAGGACTATTTGCAAATGTAGTACAAAACAACTAGCAACCACGATTTCATGGGGATGGGCCACTAGACCTACCTTGTCGAGCCCATGGAAACCGAAGATGTCGTCTTGAACAACTGAAGAACTGGATGGTTCATGGGGATGGGCCACTTCAACAATTGAGGAACCAAACGAATCTCGGACAGCTGGGAGTTCGACAGTCCAACACAAGGGAGATTTGGCCGGAGATCAGGGGAGGATGCTTCGAAAGATTTCGAGGAAGACAAGGATTCTGGAATAGAAACCAAGCACCTCCAAGAACTCCAATTCCAAGTCCAATACGCCAAGAAGAAGCAAAATTCAGAAGGCAAGTCGATCATTTTAGAGGAAGGAGACAACTTGCAAACAGGACGACAATTTGTTGTCAGAATGACAGTAGACCAAATCACCATCATCACAATGTCAGAGCATAGATCCTTTATGCAAACGACAGAGTAGAAATCAGTTATGCATACGGTAGGGTAGAGATCCGTCATGATGACGGCAGATAGGCGATCCGTCATGATGATGCCAGGGAGGGCACCCATCATGATGATGCTAGGGAGGGCACCCATCATGATGATAGCAATAGAGCAGATCATCGGTCTTTTTTCCGTCTGCCAATGGAAACAGGATGTTGACAGGGAGAGGAGGATAGGATGGATTGGCGTATTGTGAGGACTAGATATAATCAATGGCAAGAGGAGCAACAAACAGAGACACCCCGAAGTCGAGGGAATCGTCGAAATCGACAACAAACGGAATCAATCTATGATGATGAGGACTCAGCAAGTGAGGAAAACCGTAGTCATCGACAGGAGGAAGCGTCAGAGAGATGGAGGTCCGCATAGGCATTGCTATGTGCTTCATGCGACGCCGATGACACGTGGGAAAAGGAAAAGAATAAATAAATAAATATATGTATATAAAGAAAAAGACAAAATTAGAAGAGGATGACAATTGCATGCAAGGTGGCGAGGTGGCACACATGCGGCAGTTTGAGCATGCAGTGGCAGTTGCTGGATGGTTGCATGGGCGACAATGGCAACAGGCGAAGGTTATAAATAGGGTGGCCAAGGGAAGGAACACTCATTGTTTGTAGAGCAGATTGAAGCATTCGCACGAGTACGAAGCCATAGCTAGAGATTCGCTAGCAAAAAATTACCTGTGCATCAATAATTTTCACACAAAACAAAGGACTCCATAAGCCGCAGACAATCGATAAACAATAAGGCTTCATGGAGATTTTCAATAGTTAACCATGCCTTTGAAGGGTATTTCTACTAACATATTCGCAGTCGGACGCACCTAGGAATGATTGTAGCTAGAATGCAAGGAGACCAAGAAGGAATAGGCCATTGAAAACTAATTGTTCGTGACTGCGAGGAATCACCAGTTGCCATCATATTTTTTCTGCAACTAGCAAATTTGCCACCAGGCCAGTCGGCGGAATGTTGTCGTTAGGGAAGTCGGTTGGAAGCTGCCGTCAGGGAAGTCAACTGGGAAGCTACCGTCGAACATGTTGGTTGGAAAGCTTCCATCAGGCACGTTGGCTGTAAGTTGTCGTCAAGCAAGTCGACTGGAAGTTGCCATCAGGCACGTCAGCTGGGAAACTGCTATTAGACAAGTCGGCTAGGAGGTTGCCATTAGATAGGTCGACAAGTTGTAGTGCCATCATATGTTGGAAGCAACAACAAAGGAGGAAGTCGTCATAGGACGACAGTAGTTGTGCAATCAACCGTCAGAGGGAAGGTAGCCATCATAAGATAAAAGTGCCACCACCATCACGAAATAGAAGAGAATTATCGTCATAGTAAGCCGAAGTTGATAAAGGATGAGTCAAAGTCGCCAAAGCCAGATCAAAGTGATTGATTCAAAACAATCTAGAGGTGAAAGAGCACATGAAATCCCGCGATAGGAAGCACCACCGGAATCAGTGTTTAAAAAACGACTCTGACACCACCAAGAACACTCCCGCACTAGAGGGGAGGCACGCGGACAAGTACAAAATCCTAAGTAGGGGCAGACTCAAGGAAAGCAAATGGTGCCAGAACCAAAAGAAAAGGAGGTACGACAACCCAAGAAAGACCAAATACACCTTAAGGATATTACTTGGATCCATGCCACTAGGGATTATTGCAGGCAATGGTGGGAGCAAACACCACCAAAGGATGCACTCAAGCAAAATATCAAGGAGGTTGGTGTACATTTCATCCTGCAAGTCCCTAATTTTGATAAGGAATTTTATAAGTACCTATTGCAGATCTTAACATATGATCCGACCAAGCATACTAGTACAGTGCAGGTGGGAGACAGTGAGACTCGAGTGGTATTTTCAGCCGAAGTATTCAAAAGAACATTCAGATTGCCGAAGGGGGGACAACTAGTAGTAAATGAACGAGTCAACCCCAAGAAAAGTCAACAATTGATTCAGAGTATCATGGCTCTGAAGGAGGAGATTGATGCTCTAATGTCACATGGAAGTCATGGGGTCAAACCGACTCAACTGTTGGATAAGGGACTCCAGTGCATTACGAATGTATTGATGGCCAGGTTGTCTGGGGAGCAATGAGCTTTGGAACTACCAATTTGGTTGATACCCTACTTACAAGGCATTGAGAAGGGGGTAGCTTATGACTGGGCAGCCTACTTGGAGACACGTATCCAAAATTTTCTAATGCTTACCACCAAGAACTTCTCAATGATCTTCCATGCGATTGGCTTGTTTTTAGATGCAGTGTATAAGGAAGGTGTGCAGATTCCAGGATTGGACCCTCCCAAGGACTTACCGGAATCAACACCATCAACTTTGAGGTGGATGGATGCTAAACCACAATTGAAGAAGAATACTCCAAATAAAAAGCAAAGAGTGAAACAACAGTTTAACAAAGCCTCACTTGAAGAAGGGCCAATCGAGGAATCAAAAGGGGAGGAAGCTGCACCACCAGTAAAGGAAGTGGCACCACCAGTAAAGGAAGTTGCACCACCAGCAAGGAAGAGGAGGAAGTTTGTGCCACTAGTACCATCGCCATCACAATCACTAGAATCCGTTCAAAGGATGACAGCGGAGAAAATCACCAAAAGTCAAGCTATGGTGCGCAAGATTGAGCAATCATTACAATATTGGATCAAATATAGATAAGATACAAACCCAACCAAGCATCTAACACTTGTGTATACACCACCCAACCAAAAATCCAAACCATAGTCGGCAAAAAAATTTAAAATGAAAGGAGGAAACATAAAAGAAAAAACTAAGAAAAGAATAAGCATGCCCTTTCTCAAGAGAAGTAAAACACCTCTTTTTCCACAAATTTCACTCCTCTATGAGATTATATCTGAAAGGTTGTTGGCTGCACCTCTTGAAAGGCCTTTTCTAGGGCAAATTGGAGGGTTTCTAGAGTTGCTTATTGGATGTGGAAATTGTTTTTTTCAAATATAATCCCAAATTGATGAGTGTCAATTTGATTTTTTTTTGGTGTGTGTGGGGGGGGGGGGCGTCCTTCCCGGCTGCCTTCTTTCCACTCTCCTTTATAAAGGGGTGTGTGTATGTATGTAGCCTAGCAATCTTTAAGGTTTCCTAAAAATTACTGTCCTTGTATATAATATACTTAGATCCATATCCACGTAGCTTAGATTGCATGCTTATATTTCCCCATTATTGTTTTTCACGTGTATGAGAATAATTTGTCACAGTTATGCATTAAAAGTTTTAAATGAGAAACGAATGATGCAACATGCAATTAATCATTTTTATCTAAAGTTTTGCTTATTATACTATTAAAACAAAAGCTGGTTATTATGTTTTATCAAGGCAGAAAAAAATCCAATTCCTAATTCTAGAGATTAATAAGTCAATGTGAAAAAAAAAAGACTTAAATAAGTATTCTACTTGATTTGAATGATCATAAAAATTAATTTTGAATCAGATACAAAATGTTCGGCATTTATTTGTAATGGTAACCATACATCACTGGTCTAAGAAGAATACAAAGTCAAAAACATAATTGAACATAAACTCCAACTCCAACCCTGGAAGAACAAGAAAGCAATACCAAGCCTAATAAGTACATTACATACTGAACAAAGTTCACAAGGCTCAAAGCTACATTTCTAAATTTACCCCACATAACAAGCACATCAACATAATGAGGAATCAATATAGATAATGAAAGGCATTTTACAGAAGTTTAGAATAGAACCTGTAGGCCAACTGTCATACTTAATATATCAATTCCATTCTTTCCAGAATTCAGAGTGATAGGTTTCTCGAATGTGATACTTGAACCACTGCTAAACCCCACTTGACTTCCTACAAATATTATTAAATTATCAAGAAAGTTTAGTCAAATAATTGAGTGAAATGTAAAAGTTGCAAGCTTTCCAAAGAAATAACATGACCTTATGGCCAGACAGAGTACATGACTGAGAAATAGTATATAATATTTGTTGTTTTTGTTCAAGACTTGGACTTCCTCAAATGTGAAGGTCCTTTAGTGCCTAATATCAATGAAATATTTGCAGGTAGTGGACATTCAGTCTTCTAGCTACTGGTCAATGCTTATATTAGATATCCAGATATCTGCTTTTCAAGTGAACATATGCATCAGAACACATAATAGTTGCATGCAAACATCTAAGTGCAAAGCAGAAAGCATGAATGACCAAAGCCTATTTCTTAGAAGAAATCATAAATAATTAATTATGAGATAAATATAATGGCTAGAAAGAAGCACTCTAGAATTTGCTTGCTAAATTTTATGTGAAACGATTGGAGTGAAAACAATCAAGTTGTTGGACGTTTATCTTATTAAAGAATTTCAGAACCATTTGTACCCAAGAACCAGAGAAGGAGAACAAATATCCTATTTGCCGAGGTGACAACAATTTAAAATATGGAAGTTTGTGCAGTGTTTGATTATTTACATCTCAAGAAGACATTCCATCGTCATCTAATGCTATAAAACATTTTTAAAATAATATAGGAATGTTTGTTTTGTTGAGATATATTACATTATTTGGTATATGCTAATATACCCCCATGATACCTTCATGGTACACTTGTAAATAATAGATTAGGGTTGAGTCTATAGTTTAGGGTGTGATTTATATTTCCCCTTTTATGTAAGTGTGAATGTGTAGGAAATGCACAAGTGTCATGTAAGAGAGAATATGCACAAGTGTCTTGTATGTAAGAGTGCAAATATGTAATGTGAGGATGTGCACAAGTGTCCTAGATTAGGAGTTCAAGAGTCTTGTAGATATGTCCAAGAGTCATAGAGTCAAGTGTTCATCAAGTATACAAGTGGCAAGATGAGAAGCCAAGAGTCATAGGAAAGCAATAGTCAAGTACTTGAAGAGTCATTTCACTATGGCTATATTATGGAGACAATGCTCCATAGGAGATATATCGAATAATATTCATAGTTGTAACAAAAAAGGAGTAATAAAGCTTGTATACATTTTGAGCAATTAATATTGTAAGTTGTTCTTCATGCATAGTACATGAATGATTCAGGCTATTTACATTCATATTTCAGCATATAAATGAATGTTATTTGATTTATTTTTTCAATTGGTTATATGGGATTGAAACGGGTCCCACCCGTATTACATCATCACCACATAGTGTTATTACAACACAGCTTGGATATTATCCATGTATCGCTTGGCAAGATTTGAACCTTGGTCTCCTCCTTAAATGTTGAGAATCTAACCGGTTGAGCTAATGCCACTTGATAATGTTATTTTATTTATTATAAGCCTTGATATACATATTATTCTACTCATCATATTATTATTTGGCCTTTATTATGGCTATTTCATATTTGGGATCATGTGTGATATTATTGAGATAACCAGTGATATTTTGTAGTAGTATAAAGGCTTATAAAGTCAACATGTTTCTTAGATAATACCTTGGAAAAGAGGATGTATCATTCTGAGAAAAAGACATTTTCTAAAACAGATGAAAGTTACCAGTTCCAATTAACAACTTTCAAAGAAATCTCTTTCCACACCCGTTTCATGTAGTAGCTTTCAATGACGTCTCTAACCCACATTTTATGAGATTGGTAAGTAATCTTGTCAAACTTGACTTGATAAAGAATGTTATAGTCCTGGATGATAAATTGGTGAATTCTCAGAACATTTAAATAAGATTTGCCAACAAAGTAGTGCTATCGGAGATGTTATTAAAAAAATTGAGGAAAAGGGAAAAAATGGAGCAGATGCTTTCTGTGTAAGTCCATGGTTAAATTGTATTCTCAAGCTTTTGGGGTCAATGACAGAAAGATGAAAGGAGAGACATACACTGTTTGCGATTCTAATTGTATTCTTGAGCTTTAAAGATCATTGAAAGAAAGAGGAAAGTGGAGACATACACAATGTCAGCAATTGTAAGTTGTAACTCACAGAGACAGACAGATAAACCAGGGTGAATTGCACATTTAACAGAAACTCAGAAAGGGAAACGTAGCCGTACAATGTGATCTGCCTTGGTTGCTTAAAAAATGAGTGATTCAAGTTTAAAGTTTAAACTGATACACAGGATTGACAAGATACTAGATTTACTCTCTTAATGATAATGAACAAAAATGTGATAAATGTTAGAACTTTGATTGAAGAAACCATCATTAGTTTATTTTTCCATGGAAGTTGCAACGAGATTCACTCACAAGTTTACAACACAGTTATGCCAGAAGATATTATACACTTCATGTACAAGTTTGAATTTCAGTAGCAGAAAACTTCTGCAAGCAAGAGAACAAACAACAATATACCAAATAACAGGGGGCATGGTCAGACAGCATGCGACTTGTTGTGCAATATATGATGAACAAAATCGTGATTTGAATAAACCCTTCATGATACTAGCACTAAATTCATCCCTTTCCCTATACATAGTTTTGAATAGTTTCTCTCCCCTAATTTAATAGTTAATGGGCAAGACCATGTTAAAACCATGGAAGTTCTAAGGAATTTAAGTGAATGGAGGAAGATGGCAACATACAGCTTACACAAAATTTGTCAGGATCAATCAAACAGGAAAAATGAACATAAAATCTGCACTCTGTTTTACATGGAACAGTAAGATATAAAAGATGGTTTCCTCTTTTTCTTATTTTAAACTTATTTCTACACTTGTCCTTAGAAACTGGTTAGATGAAATAAACACACACACACGGGAGAGAGAGAGAGGGAGAGAGACTTGCATTCTAGTAGTATTTTTATGCTCTACAAGGATAAATACACTTTATACATCAGAGTTTCTGCAGACCTCACATCTGTGGTTGCATTCTGCCTATAAGTATCCAAGGTTAGACAAGCTGCTTTTCCAATTACCTGTGTATTGTCCGTTGATAAAGACATGCAAGTTATGCCCCAGGGATTGCACATGAAGAACTGGTTGGGTATCACCTTCAGCCTGGATACTGTCACCAAACCCACAATTTTGTGATATTTAATATAATGTACAAAGGCAAATGGCAACAGAACTGCTTGCAGCCATGAGATGCTTGGCAGATTATTAGAATTAACAATATTATGTACATCATATTGTGTTTATTTTATGAAAATATTATCATTAGCTGATGTTGTCACTTATAACTAAAAGCAAAGAGCTAATTATGTCCTTGCATTTTGTTGTACACAACTGTAAGAATATCCATCTCTTCAGACATCAATATAATTCCTTTTCTTTTTTTCCCTTCTCCATCCTACTATTGCGGCATACAATTAACAAGCTCAAAATTGAATGCAACTATAACAAAGTGTTTTCTCACCTTGTTGTGTACCATAAGTAGTCAGTGGAATCCCCAGTCGTATTTATTTGCTCTAGTAATGTACTCTTGGAGAATGCATTGCTTCCCCAAGTCCCTATTGGCTCCTTCAGCCAACTCCAATTTGGGCTTACCATCTCTGAGCCTACCATTTTCTTGGAACTAGAAGTTCCCAATGTTGAATTTATGAACTTCATTTGCACGGAGGTGGCCTGGGAGGTAATCTGCACTCATCAGATACAAATATGGAGTACATGTTAGCATTCTAAGTAGAGATGATGCTGACTGCCTTTACCATGCAAAAGCATAGCAAGGCTTACGGTTATTGCTACAAAATTCCAGAGCAAAGATCTAAAGGACTCCTCATTGTACAAAATAAAGTATCTTATAAGGCATAATGCAAGAAGCAGCTTTCCAAAAACCCAATTCTCATGTGTCAATTTTGACTTTAGTAACATTTGTAACTATTGCAGCCATTTCACATATAAAAGGTGAAGAAGCCAAATAAAACATGTGTTAACATGAATTGAAATCCTCCTTTACTTTCTGCTCCAGCAATTATGCACTTCAAGAAATCGTCGGAATAGATCATTTGACAACACACTTGGATGTGCTAGGATTTGAATGGGAAGGTTAACTTGTTCCCACCTTTTCATTCTTCCCAAGCAACATTTGATGAAATATTCTTGGTTCCACAAACAACAAAGGGAAAGTGAAAAATAATGCTAACAAGACTCACACAGCTAAGGTTCAGTGATATGCATGCTAATGGAACTTGTGTCTTAAAAATGCATATGCTAGTTGATTCACTCTCTGAACAAAACTGATGGTCAGTAACATTTAACTCCGTTTTGTCCCTTGTCCAAGCATTGGTTTTAGCTGTAAATTAAAAATTCAATTTAAGTAAATGGTTCAACAAGATACATAATTCATCCCACAATTTACTAAAACTTTGAACAGAAAGTATAAAGTTAAAGCCATAATACAACAATGAGTATAGCAGTTTTGATCTTCCGGTCAAATCAATACATTAGATATATGATATAAGTTTCAATCTATACCTGAGCCGTATTTAGGATGACATTCTTGCAATCTGGAAGGATACTGACAGACCAAGCAGGCAAATGATAAGAGTTTCCATTGAACATCACAGTTGCATCAGAATGAGTGTCTATATTGGCAAGAAAGGCTGCACATGTTCCCTGTCCTACTTTGTAAACATATGCCTACAAAACCAAAATAAAATATTGTCAAAATTGTGATCTCTGTGCCACTTCTGTCTTTATGATGCAGTAATACAGATATGCAATCATATCCAACAAACCTGCCAGCAATTGTATGTGATCTTAGAAGGATTACAGAGGATTGTGTAGTTAATATGATGATATATATGCCTTAAGGGCTAGGCTGCACCTAAAACTAAGTTACATGCTGGTATGTTAGAGTTAGTTCAATAAGTTAAATTTTAGGTTTACCCTACTTAGATGTTTTTGCCATACAAATCCACTGAATCTATTCAGCCTAACCAAGCCTGACCTGAATCTATTCAGGATGAGAAACTGAGAGGCCTTTCCCAAACAGAGGACTGTAACCATGACAACAATAGTTACCTAAATTCAAGGAACAGACAAAAGCCTAACAAAAGATCTATTCAAGGAGTCATTTAAGATAGAGAGTCATTTTAGACGAACTAAGAACTATCTTTTTTGAGCAGTCATCTTTGCAAGCGCTTTTCAGGCAACTGGTTTGTGCTCATTATTAAATTACAGGTTAAATAAATTAAGTATGCTGGAATGGACCCTTTCATGCTAAAATTTCTTTTTTCTGCTTCCACTGTAAGCAAATGACACAAAATCACTTATTACCATTTACAATACTCTCAAACAAGGATTATAGACCAGACATAATATTTCAAGTAGAACTTATACTCTGTACATTATGTTCACATATAAATTCACAAACAAACAAGAAGTTCAACCCATGACTAAAACAATTTACTCAAAACAATCTAAAAATTGCATTCTATTGCAAAATACAATGGTTCTTCATTGTTACATATCTCATAGACTTGACACACATATATATAGTTCTAACATAGAGTATCTTCATTTTCATGAGACTCTTCAATCCACGACTCTTGCATTTCCTCTATCTCTTCAGCTTCTTTCAATAGATATGACTATTCATATTTCTCTCATGGGAGAAATATTTTATTAACTTCCAAATGATTACACACACCTGCAAAATATTTACAAGACACCTAGATACCAAATATTTACAACATATTTGCAAGATATCAAATAATGTAATATTCTCCAACATGCTCCCGTATTACATTATTTGGTACAAAGTTCATAATCTTTCTTTCTAGATTGTTTCTTCATCTGCTTCATAGTGTTGTCGCTCCTTAGTCATCTCTAGATCTCTGCTTCTGTCTCTGTTCAAGTAATTTCTCCTTGATCTACCTCTGTCCCAACACTTATCTGTCATTTGTCCGTATCTGCCATAGTAGCTATAACCTATACCTGTCCCAAATTTAACTTTACACACATTGTATCTGCCACAAAATTTGTATTCCCTGTCCTACATTAATCATCATACTGTTTTCTAACACCAATTGAATACAAGTCATCATAAAAATATCTTTCATAACTTAGACCATTAGTGATAAATTCTGGAAAACACAGATCATATTGACCTTTATCACTATCACTGACAATATCTGAATGACTTATACCATCATTATCCCTGTCACTATTTGAAGACTTCAAACCATTATCAACACTCTTTGTTTTAACACATCTGAAACTGTCACTATCAAACTCAGAATGCCTCAAATCATAATTCTTTGGAGAAACACATCTAGTGCTATCCTTGTTACCATCAACATTTCCATGACAAACATTCTCTGTTTTTATATTGCAATCATCCTCTGAAACATTTTTTGTACCAACATTAGTGTCACATGCTTTATCTATTTTGCTGTAACTTGCATCACACTTTTTATCTTTCCTCTAACAAAGATTACTAGTATTACAACATGCATCTATGGTCCTTAAATCGCGAGTGTCACAACTAACATCTACCATCTTGGGTTTCAAATCACACCTCATATCTATCTTTGAAAGTATGTCATATTTATAACAATTTTCATCTTTCATCATGAGCATATTTTCAATTTCCTTATTGTTTCTTCTTGTTTTTAACATTGTTTTTGTAGATCATCAAGAGTAAAGAACCATGTGTAATGGAATTATTTCTTATTATCTTGACACCATATAATCTTGATCCGTTTCTTTTACCATGAGAGCCATGTGTGCAATAGTATCTCTTTGATGATTTAAACTTCTTCTTTGGTAATGCATTTGGGATTGATATTGCTCTCGTGGTAGTAGCTGATTTGAGAAAGTGCTATCATATCTAAGAGCAAACATGCCATTTTTTAAAGAACCATATGCTTCAAGCTCTCTGTCTTCTAATAAAACACTTTTTACTTCCATTAACAACTCTGAATTGAACTGATCTTCCTTTATCCAACAATTGTGACACTAATACCAAGTTATTGGCTAATCCAGGCACATAAAGTACATTTTCTAGTGTGCATTCAAGAAAAGGTAGGCTGAGTGAAACATTTCCTATTCCCTAGACTTGATAGATTTTATCATCTGCAATTTTGATTGGTATACTTTGTTTTACTTGAAGAGAATCAAACCAATGTAGATTGCCAATCATGTGATTACTTGCTCCTAAATCAATATACCAGTAATTATCCTTTTTTATATAATGTATCATTTCTAATTTTTGTTCTGTTTGACTCAATTGAGATGGTTCACTGTATCTTAAAGCATGTTTGTGGCAATATTTCCTTTGTTTTTTAAGCCCTCTTCTAATAAAATTTGGTTTTTCAATCAAATAAGACTTTGTGAGAGTCATGGCTAGAATTGCTTGTATTTATAAAATGTTTCCTTCAAAAAATTTCAATTCTTCAAATAAATGTAGATCCTCTAAATAATATCCACTTGAATTTCTTTATCAACTCTTCTAATTTTTTCTTCTCCTTGTCTTCTTATTTAAATATCAATTTCCTTCAAAACAATTGCTCCCTTAAAAAAATTATTCTTCCTAAAAAAAAAATCTTCTTCAAATATTTTATGGTCAATAATTTTTTTATTTCTCACTTTCCAAATTTTTCTCAAAAAATATCACTCTTCTAATTTTCTTTTTTCCCACTTTTCAATTCACTTTTGATTGCTTAGTAGAAAACCTTTTGCCTCCCTAATTATGTTTCTTCTTTCTTTAATATATCAATGAACTTTAGAGAATATAAGCTGAGGTAAATATATTCGTACCTTATGGAGAGTGCTTAATCTTCAATATCTCTGCCTTCAAGAAAGCTCCTTTTAAATATTCCTTTCAAAAAATTCCTTTGCAAAATACACCTTATAAAATCACGAAACTTATGTCTTAATTCCCTTCTTTTTTTCTTACAACTCTTATCCTTTTACAAATCAAATCTTAACTTTTCCACAACAAATGTTTCCTCAATGTTAAATCCCATTAAATATTATGTATGTGCCAACCTTTCAACTTATCACCTTAAAAGACAAACTACCTTAAAAAAAAATATACACACTATGTTTTGCGGAATAAACCTGGGAATGTATTTACATTGAAAATATGCACTCAACTTTATTTTTGCGTTTCTTCTAAATTGTGTTTTTTTCTTAAAGAAAAACTTTGCATTCACCGTGCTGAAACGTCTTCATCTGATGTTACGATTTTTCACCACCTTGCACGCTATAACGTCCTCTTTGGACAGGTGCTTCGTTCTGCCGGCTAACTTTCAGCCGACCTACAACAAGCATTTCGTTTTACCTTTCTTTTGTCTGTTCCTTCCAGTCGAGTGTTTGCTGGTCTGCACTTCTGGTTGGGTCTCTCCTGCATTTGTCTCTTCAAATGTTGCTTTCTTCAAATCACAAAATACTTTATATGCAAGCTCTTTATACTTCTCAGGGTCTCCTCCCTTATCAGGGCATTTCTGTAAATTTCCTCCTGGTGATGTCGTTTGTCAATGGATTCTCTTCTCAGTCCATTTATAGTGCCAATGATACAAACTGTTGTCTTTCATTAACCATTCCGCAGGCTCGCTTTGGACTCAACGTCTCTCATCATTCTATGATTCTGTGTTGATTGTTACACAGGCTTTTTCTCTGGTCTCCACAGTCGTCGTTGCAGTGTGCTAATGTCTTCTGGTTGTTTTTCCCTTCACTTCTTCATCGTGCTCATCTAAATCTTGCTCTTCCGGCTTCTCTCCAACATCCTCTTCCAAATTCTTAGGCGTGCTCTTTCTTCAACGTATTCTTCTAGGTTATTTTCTTCCTGTATGACATATTAATGGTTCTGGTCTTATCGTTGGCCGGCTATGATGCTTAACGTAAGGACTTGGTTTCTCTTATGACAAGATGGACACACATATTGCTGAATAAAACACATACACGGACACAGCTTAATTGGTTCACTGGCTTGCTAATTGGACGGATTAACTTCAACAGAACACAACACAGACACTTCTTGTTTGGACTTTCTATGGCTTACTCTTCTATACAAATCTCCTTATAACGCATCCTTTGACAGCTCACTTCCTATGGTAATTCTTTAAGAACCATGAAATCTCTCTACCCGTGGAAACTCATTAACCTTGGTCTGATACCACTGTTAGCAAATGACCCAGAGTCACTTATTACCATTTACAATACTGTCAAACAAGGATTCTGGACCAGACAATATTTCAAGTAGAAATTATACTATGCACATTATACTCACATATATATTCAAAGACAAACAACAAGTTCAACCCATGACTGAAACAATATACTCAAACCAATCTAAAAATGGCATTCTATTGCAAAATACTATGCTTTCTTTGTTGATACATATCTCATAGACTTGACACACATATATACAATTCTAACATAGAGTCTTTGTTAAGTAATTGTTTTATTTGTAATGCTTAAGGATAGGCAGGTTGATTTGGATAAGCTAAAGGACGCGTTGGTTAGGTGCTTATTATACAAATTGCTTATAACAGTTTTGTACTTTTATTAAATGTATGAACATTCTTTGAAAATAATATTATGAAAATAATATTATGAAAATAATCCTTCCTCTTCAATTTTGTTAACAGCGTGCAATTGGTGTATATATTTTCTATAAATTGTTGTTATTTTTGGTACTTTGTTTTGCAGGCCCTGTTTTTAACAATTGGTATTAGAGCCAGTGTTAAAGCTCAGAGTTGGTGTTGAAGCTAGGAGTCCCAAGCACTTGCAGAGTGGCTTAAGGGGAATGTTGGAGCAATGAGTAAGACTCCTACATTCGAATTGTAGGTTGGTTCAAGGAGGAGCCAGAAGCTCATAGGAGAGCAACCTCAACAGATGGAGGTCCTAGATTTGAGTCCTAGTTGGTTCATACCTTTAATAGGGTATAAGAGTTGAAGTAATCAAATAAAAAAAGACAAGCAGAAGCTACGATAAAAGAGAAAGAGCAGCAGCAAGAGTATCCCCAAAGGAAAAAGGGGGAGTGATAAGAATCGTTGGATGAAGGTTATGTATGGTGGAAGCAAGGTCCCACACATGAGAGAAAAAAAAAAGATGAATGTTTGATGCAAAAACAACAGCGTAAACCTCATAAGAAGTAATCTCCTCTATTACACCTGGCAGTTGGAATGACTGGTTATCGATGCAGTCCGGTAGGATGAGAAGGTTACCATAAGGACACTTATGGATGATGTTGAAAAATAAAAGAAAATCACTAGCAGGTGGTTCAAAAATATGTAAATGCATTACAGTGCAAGAGTACGTGCAATAGCAAGTTGAAGAGAAAGTTTTGTTCAAGAAATTAAAGATTGGAACCTTAAGCATTAAGGGGGAGAATGTTAAGTAATTGTTTTATTTGTAATGCTTAAGGATAGGCAGGTTGATTTGGATAAGCTAAAGGACACGTTAATTAGGTGCTCATTATAGAAACTGCTTATAACTGTTTTGTGCTTCTATTAAATGTATGAACATTCTTTGAAAATGATCCTTCCTCTTCAATTTTGTTAAAAGCGTTCAATTGGAGTATATTTTTCTGTAAATTGTTGCTGTTCTTTTTGGTGCTTTGTTTTGCAGGCCCTATTTTTCAATAGGCCCTTCATATCCATGACACTCTTCAATCCTTGACTTTTGCATTTCCTCTATCTCCATCTTCTTTTAATCTTATGGGAGATGTGACTATTCATATTTCTTTCATGAGAGAAATATTTTATTAACTTCCTAGTAACTACACAGACCTTTACAAAATGCCAAATATTTGTAAGACACCTAATATTTACAAGACACCTAGATATCATATATTTACAAAGTATTTACGAGATATGTGCAAAGTATATGCAAGATACCAAATAATGTAATATTATCCAACATCCACATCTTAGTTCAGCTCAAAAAATGCATAAACTAAAATGTTATAAACTATCTAATCAAATGCAGCTTTCAGAATTCTTAAAAAGAAGTTACCAAGCCAAATGTTCAACCTGTTGGCTCACAGAATCAGCATTTCTTATTTTCTTTTAACTGAAAACGGTAGCATATGATTGTACAAGATATCACACTTGGTTGAAAAAGAAGTTGGAATCCATCAAAAAAATAAAGAACATGCCCGTCAATGAATTATAAAGTTGCATGACATAAAATTAAATAGCTATGTACAAAAATGAACCTTGTAAATTTTAACCCCTCAAAGACTCCTACTTGCATTTTCAAGGCTTTTATGTTGTTTCCAAATAGTCCATCTCCAATCATATACCAAGAAAATTACCCAGTGTAATGGAAACAACATCTAAATACTTCTCGTGAGGAGTGAAAAACTCGTCCAGATTTCAGATTTTACCTTACAAAAGGAATGAGAGTGATTCTTCAAGTTACAGATGGCCTTTTGAATGATGTTATTCATAGATAAATCACCTATCGTGCCGATGCTTGTGTACAATAAAAATCTATGGCGAAGGGCAATGCCCCATTGAAATTTAAAATACAATGACTAATAGTAATTTTCAATACCAATCACACTTGTTCTAACTTAAATGTGACATTGCACTTGTTAGAACGAGAAACTTCCATGCTTAAATATTTTAAAACATTTTTGTTTGTGAAAAAGCAAGAAAGAATTTGCATTGGCATTGCAAATAAGGTTTAAACAAAACTGACCTCTTGTGCAGAACCAAGTTTGTTGTACATTGGTTCTGCATTTAACAAAGCTGCTTCACAAAGTTTAATGGCTTTGTGTAGCTCCTTAAGGAACCCATATTTAGGCTGTCTTAGTAGTCCTGCACCAAAAACATAATGCTTTTATTTTATTTTAAGAAAGGCAGACAAAGGCAAAAGAAGAAAACACACAAACAAATGCCCATTTGGAACAAAGCATACACAGCAACTAGTTGTCACAAAATCCAAGTTCTTCAAACAGCGAACTGAATGTTGTTGAAGCATCATTCTAAGGAAACTTGTAAGCAAAACCACAGACAAAGTATGCATTAACAATATTTGCCTTCGAAATTTTAACAAACCCAATGGAAGTATAGAATTTTTCCCCCCATAAGAGCTTCATGTTTATGCTTCAGGCATCCTTGAAATTTGTGTTTTTCATATTTGGACAATGTCAAATTATGGAGAGAAAACCCTCTGTTTTTCCATCATTTTTACAGGAGACAAAATTTCTGAAATGAAACGAGGCTAGAAAGTAAGAATACAGTCATTTTTGCCTTAATAATATCATCAAATAAGCCAATGTACTCAATTTTGTGTTCAATGTTATCTGAGCAGGTAGAATGGCTACTGCATTTACATTAACTGAATGACTTGTTTCTTTACTCTTTTTATTATGTAATGTTTCTCAAGATGTTGCATTCATAATGGATCAAAATATCTTAACTCAAAATAACAATGTTCATACTAATTTTTTCATAATCACATGCAAGGGAACTGGCAGACCCATTGTACAAACTACATTTGGGAACTATTTTGCTTCATGCTTGTTCTTGATGAACTCATAAATTCTGTGTACCTTGAGTTACATCAACAGCGATCAATTGAACACTCCAAACTACAGATTAGCCAAAAATATGTCCTAGTAAGTTTTTTGGACATGGTGCAGGTCAGTTCTCAATTTTCTGGTTTGCTTTAATAGTTATCTTGATTTGTTAGATGAATATTAGGCTCAAAATGTTGTCTCATTATTGTTTCTGAGATGTTTATTGCAAAAGCATTTTGATTGCTAATTGTTATAGATAAGATAATATAATGCCATGTGTTCACAGAGGACCAAAGTAGGCCAGTGGGACTTGCCGAAAGAGCTAATTATAGAGAAACTTCACAGTAATGCATTTGTAGTGAATCAAGCCACCTTGCTCACAAATACCACAAGTGCTTAGTCTAGCTAATAACAGACCTAAAAAAATTACCAACATGCCTCATCTTAATTTATTTTTCCATTGAAGGCCACACTCTCAAGCAACAAATAACATACACCCAACATGAATATCATCCCTATTACATAAGTAAACTCCAAGATGTAGGGGGAAGTTTCCTCATAAAGCCAATACTAGAGGTTGCCTCCTTCCTTACCCCAATTAATAGTTATTAATTTATTCTAAATGTTTTATTTATCTCCTAAATTAGGCAAACCCTATCTTAGAAAAATATTACAGGGTATTGCCTCCTTCACCAATCCGATAGATCTTTATTCATAAACCTGTTTCTCTCCCTCTTCATATGCTATACAACTGGTACCACTTAACATTTACACTGACCAATCAAACTCATTAACATTCTAACAAGAGTAACTGATAACACAAGGACCCCACAGGATTTTGAAGTTTATGTTTAAATCTGAATTTGTATAAGGGTTTATGGTGCTGAGGTAGCTGTTAGTTATGCTGAAACACCTGTGTGGTCCGATTTCATGAGCTAGTTGAATTTCTTTATGAAAGACCAATTGGAGTCTAGATGATATTATGCACAGTACCAACACCAAAAATTCTACAAGCAGCATGCAACGTAATGAAATGATTTAACAATTTGTGCAAGGGTTGAATGATTTAAATGGTACTAAGTATTTTACCATATTCATCAATAGGAGCATCATAATCATAGCTTGTAGCAATAAATGGGCCTCCTGATGCCCGCCCAAAGTTTGTCCCTCCATGATACTGCAGATATAAAAACAGAATATGTATGTTATTATATTCCTGTAATACCTCCGCAGTTTGGAAGCTATTATTTTATATGCAATATTATACTATAATTCTTTGCAATTCTGCATATACCTTAAGCGCTAGCCTACAAATTCGTTATATGAGATAAGCATACCATATAATAATTCTGAAATGTACCCCCTCTTTGGAAGAAGCGCGCAACAGCAAAGGCAAGGTCCTCTGTAGGCCTGTAAGGCACCCTACCCCCAAATGATAAAAACCTGCCAATGAATATATATGCGTATGACATAACTATATGTGAGACATTCGGTTCCAACGAAAAGGCGTTTACATATATAGGAATGCCTTTGAATTGTTCAGCTTAAATACAACTACAACCGTTCTGCAGGTAACTATAAATTGCTTTGCTCTGAGTCTGAAAATACTCTAAATTTCCATGCTATTTTTCTGAGTTGCATGTTAAAAATACAGGGGTCCAAAACAAGTCAAGCTTACTACCATCCACTCCAGTTTTCTGTCCACATTTTGGGCTTGCTTGGAGAGTTTGGAGTAAACGAATCACAGTAGAATCCATTACAAGTATTGATCTGTAATTTCAAAAGCTCAAAGGATTATTTAATTTTCCATGACATACCTACAAAGAAATCTGTAGCAAAAAAAATTTACATCGTTATTTATTTCATTAAATTTCTTTTAAATTATTGCTTTGTCTTCTGCGTGTTACCAAAATTAATTCGAGGACTTAGTATATTTCATGAGTTCTGTCAATTTAGGATTGTCAGGACAATATCTTACTGTCATCAGAATAACATGTACATAAGATGCTTGCATTAGTAGTTTGCGACAGTCACGTTCCAAGGAGGTTAAGGCATATACTCACAACTGAATCAGGAGCATCTGCTTGTTGACACATCACCCAAGGAACTCCTGTGTTTAGACCAACAGCCATAGATGCTGCCCATTTTATGTACCGCTTGCCTGCTTCCCCATATGGTCCATCAATATTGCCATATTCATTCTCTATCTAAAGTATGAGACAAATAGCATTAGTTTAATTACCTGAAAACTCATCATCTTCCTTTCTTATGGGTTCTCTCTAGTAAAGTAATGTATCAGGCATGCAAATTTTACTAAACAGATTTTTCATTTTAGTTTAACTGTTGCAAAGAAATGTGAATATTGTAGTCTCCAGAATAAAAGATGCATCATACATTGGATATAGTGCATCCCTATTTTAGTTCAAAGCACATTCAATCATAAATAGGAACAAAGAAAGAGCATTGTAAAGAAACTCTAGAATACTTTGAAATTTATACAGATAGAAAAATGACCTGAGCTAATATAATAGGTCCTCCTTGGGAGGCCCAGAGTTTCTCCTGCTTCATCATGTCCACAATCTTTTTGGTAAAACGTTCCATTTCGGTCTAGAGAAGAAAGCCAACAATCCAAAAAATGGAAAAGGAATCCAATTTAGTATTTGATGAAGTACAGTAGAAGTGCACTTCACTTATATATCAGAGAGTACTAAATCTCTAAATCAAATTACGCATAAACAAACTTTGCATGTTTTGGATAACATAGAGAAGAGGGTAGCCAACCTTGAATGGCCCATTGTCAGTTCGGAACTGGATTCCAGGAATTAAGTGCAACCAAACTGGAAAACCTCTGTATCAGATTGAAACACCAATGATGATGTGAACAACCATTCGTCTAATCCTGCTAGAAGGTATCTAAAATCTGCTAGGCTAGCAAGACCATGTTTGTCAAATACAATGTGCCAATTGCGACTATTATTTCAATCAAGTCAAAGACATCATGTGCAAATGTTGTATACAAAAAAAAAGGTCCCAGTGCTGAGCCTATTTCTTTTCAATTTAGAATATACATCCGGAGTCCCAGACTTCATAAGCGCCCATGTTATTGGAAGATATGCACAGATCAACAAAGCACAATACTATATAATGCTGCCAGACCTTCAACCTAGGGAATTCCCCATATAAGCTGAAAACACTCTCTTCAACTTGGTATACTCAACTATGAAGTATCTAGTGATGGAAAAATAAAAAAAGACCAAAAGTTTATTCCTCAGCACTTAGGAAACACAGATTGTTAAAGCAGCCATTCACGATTAAAAAGAAAAAAGAAAAATGATAGAATCACCAAAACGGTGGCAATAGCAGTAATTCATTCAAAAGATTTTCAAAACTGGGTAACGAAACTATATATGCAAATCTGGCCAAGGAATCTGTTGGGGTGTTCCTAGGAGGAAAAAATTCACCATTGCAATAGACTTGCTTTGAACAGAATGAAATTTAAAGCTTATCTGGCCATGGCACATTGAAAGCTTTCAAAACAGAGGATCCTTGAAATTGAATGTCATGATCAATTGAATGAGAGGCAGCCTACGTATATATTTTTCAATAACAGGGTAGCAATCAAGCATAATTTAGGATCTCTAGAGTGGCTTTCCAAAAAAGGGTCTAATTTGAACTGTGCATACTAAGCAACAACACCAGCAATAACGAGAACAACAAACCAGAAAGAAAAAAAATCATTTCCAGGGGGCATATTCATTTGTTCGAATCTTACCAATATTGTCTAATGAACCTACCAAACCCTAAGGAAGTTCTCTGAAGCTTTAAAAACAAAGCTAGCTAGCCAAGCTCAACTCAGAAATAATCAAAGCAAAAAAAATAAGAATAAAAGGATGTAGGAAGAACGAAGCATACTTACCCATAATTCCATTCTGCACATGCATATGGACCAATTCTAAGATGTGCATAGAGTCCAGCCTGTTGAACTGTTTTTATAAACTTTACCAAATCAAACCTTCCCTCAAAGTTGTACTGCAAAAAATGTCAAAAATTATGCACCCTTCAGTAAGTGGCAATACAGTCATAAAACACCTATATAATAATTTTTCTTCCCATAAATGGTTGAAAGCAGCATTGCCGCCCATGTTTTCAAGAAGTCTCCAAATAAATATTGAAAAAACATGTCTCCAATGCTTTTGAGACTCAAACCAGTATGGATCCAAACACTCACAACTAGTTTCTAAGATAGACACAAGTAATGAAATCATTGCTGCCTACATTACAAGCACCTAATCTTGTGGATGACCATTTAGAAAATGTCTAATAGACCTGCTAGTAGAACTTGGAATCTTTTTAAGGATGAAATAACATATAGAAATTAGAAACAAGCACCTGATTTTGTACGGGCTCATGACCATTCCAAAACACATAGGTCTCAATAACATCCAAGCCTCCATCCTTGGCCTTCTGAATGATATCAGGCCACATCTGTCAAAGCAACAAACACTCTTCAACACAATGCAAAGCCACTTCAATAAAAAAGTGACTTCTCTTTACCCGATTCCAATCATGGCATAGAAGTGGGACATAAATCATGGTTACCTCTGGTGTGCTCCTTGGGTAATGAATAGACCCAGATATCAATAATGTTCTTTGCCCATCAATGAGTATACTTTTTTTATCATAGGTTACAGTTGCACCAGAAACACTCTGCCATTGGTGCAACACACTGAACAGAAATACAGAAACCAGAGCTAAACTGAGCTTCCTGAAGAGTTCCATTGAAGTCAAAAGAATCTAAGTTCTCTGCAAATAGCTTGGATGGGCATTAGAAACATTTAACACCCACTTAGATAGCCATAAAACATGTAACACCCATTTCATGAAAATTCTAGTGGAATACCCACTAAATGCAGAGGTCAAAAGATAGCCGTACTTTCATGCTCACAGAGTTGGAATGGCTCAGCCGATTGAATGGTGTGCTTCGATTAGTTTAAATAGTAAATCTGTTTTAGTGGTAATGGGGACTTCACGTGTAGTAGTGTCAAGCACACCATGCACGGATAGATGATTCCTTCGTTTGTACAAGGTGATTTGATAAATGGTTGATGTTACACACTTCAAATGTCATTGATTAGCTGTTGGATTTGCGAGAGAGTTGGTCGCTTGTTACAACAAACCTCCTTTAAATAAGTGGACCCCTTGACAAAGACTGCTAGGACAAAGGATATCTCCATTGTATTTTGTCATGTCCGTTTGCTCTGGGCATCGTTTTCATCGGATTTCTTTCATGGGCCACTCTTATGACTGCAACTCTTTGAAACTTTTTCACTTATTACAGGCATGCCTTCCGGTGCGGGTCATTCTCATGGTAAGAGCACATTCTTTGGAGGTGGGCTACGCATTTATGAGACATGGGTTTTTGGGCATGGCACATTTTATTCTATTCCCATTTACCATGCAAAAGTTTTGGATAAGAACCATTATTTTAGCCATTGGAATCAACCTAATATGATTTCTTGGTGCAATGTTTCTAGTATGATTCTATAATCTGTTATCTAATTGTGGACACCAAATTCAGATAATTCGGCTTCTTCTACGACATCGTGGATGCAAGTAGGTTTCGTAGCAACATAGTGCACTGCATGTGAAGTTGGTAGAACATCTAAAAAGTCTTTGGTTATTGAGTTTGTGGCATTATGATCCAATCAAACAGGCAACGAACACACATGTTGTACGGACCCTGCTTTCACTCGCTCACACGCCATCGTTTACTTAACACCAGGCCTGGAATTTGACGTCGATTTTCACCCTTAAAATCTGATAACCCTTGAATATTTTGTTATTTAATATTGCAAAATTACAAACCTTTGCTTCATAATCAATATTTATTGCTTGTCTCCTATAATTTATCATAAATATAAATATAAATTTTATAATTTTATAAAAATAATTTAAATATGATTATTTAGTTTTGGAACTCAGCAAAAGTTTGGAAGTTATTTTGTGTTTTACCTGCAAATTCTATTCTTAGACTGCAAGCGAATTATAAGATATTACAGCAGCAAGACCAGTATTTCTCTCAATTCAGTTGTATTATAACTGAAAATTTTGATTCCCCTCAATTATATTTAAATCAATTATAATTAAAAATTTTAAGAATACTTCACATCTTTATAAAAAAAAAAAAATTAAATAAAGGAATTTAGAGAATAGTTACTTCATGACAAGCATAAGCTGTTTCCAAACAAATATCCCTTTCTATTTGTTTAAGATAAACATTGGAGTGTGTGGAGCACTTTTGTGTTACTGATTGTTCTTTTTCATTATTTAAATGTGGTGGAGTTCTGTTAATGTCGCACAAGCATGGTATCTCGGTTCAAATAAGGAAAAGAAGCAAATGGAGCTCTGCATTCTAAGGTTAATGGAGTTCCTTGCCTTGTACACACGTGTCAGATTCCTAATAAATATGTCTTTAATCGATGGACTGCTGTATGAAATGTCTTACGTCAGGCTGGATGGACTGTCGATAAAGCTGAAACTTTCAATGTCAGGGAATGACGACCATAGTTGGAAAATTATTAGAAGCGAAAATGTGGTGGACCATATTGGCTTATTATATGATTTTCCGTTAAATGCTTATGTTTGTGGTTGTCCAATTTGGATGTTGATATAATTAATTCAATTTGAGTTAAATTTAGGAAAGTTAAGAGTTTTATTATATAGTCGACTTAAATTTAGAAAAGTTAAGTCTTTTTAAAGTTATGTAAAGTTAAAAAAAAATTAGTCTAAAGTTATGTAAAGTTAGGATAGGATTATAGCCATCATAATCATACTTAAATAGTATTATTTATTGTTTTTTTTAATGTGATAGGACCACTATACTGGAAAAAAATATTACTCACTGGAAACTTTTTTTTTAAATACTTTATAAAACATCAAACAGCATATAATTGGGGGTATAATGTGGTCACCTTCCCCAAACTCAAAGAAAGACGATGTTAGGTTGGAAAAATATATTTTAAAAAAATATATAAAATTATATTTATATATTTGTATTTTTTATGAAATCAAATTAGCTCAATCAATTAAAATACAAAATCATATATAATTTTTGAAATAATTTTTTAACTATCATAGGTACATATTTTTAGTTAAACTCACTTTCACACCCTATCATGGTTTAAACTTGGGTTTTTTTAATGAGAACTTAATGATGTACTAATGGGAAAACCTATAAAATTAGTTAATTTGTTAATTTTATTTACATACTAAAATTTTGTTTAAATTTTGATTTTCATGATATTTATTTTTAAAGAAGATTTTATATGAACTATAATTAGTGCTTAGCTATGTCAAAAGATGTAAATTTTTATTTTTTATTTTATTGTAAAGAATTATTTTTTTTATTTTTATGACATTTTGTAGCATCTATGTCACACATGAATTTCTTAGCAATTATATCTAACAAATACGGGAAGGTATGTTCAGCCTCCAAACTAATGAAAAGTGGTGGTTTATTATCAAAATGTTATTTTTTGAGTGTTAGGTGCCCAAGATAGGTACTTAATAATTTAATATTGTATTGTATAATGGTATATATCATAAATGAATTATTGGTTAATGTGTTACTTATGTAACCATTACTCATTAGTAAAGAAGGCCACATGTCAAATTATAAATAGATAAAAGAATAATGTCATAGAATCATATATGTAACCATAAAGGAATATTGTCAAGGAATTGTTAGGAAATAGGTAAGGAAAACCAAATATCAAATTAGAAATAGGTAGCAGAATAATATCATAAAATCAAATATGTAACATGAAATATTGTCATAGAATAGTCAAGAAATATGTAAGGAAGGCCACATGTCAAATTAGAAATAGGTAGGAGAATAATATCATAGAATTGTATATATACCTGTCATGGAATATTGTCATAGAATAGTTGGGAAATATGCTTGTGGGCATTATTTAAAGGCGAAGGTGGGAATAGAAGGGATATCAATGATTCCTTGTAGAAGTCTTGGTTGGTGGAGTGGCTTCCTTCCAATAAGAAGCATTGTATGATGTTGCCCTACCTCAAGGGTATTATCAATCTCTATTTTATTATGTGGATTATTATTGTGGAATTTATTTGTGGATGCATGTTGTATATTTCTGCATATTGGTGAATGATTTCTAATAATGAGAAGAGAGGTTCATAATATTTAGGAGAATTAAATTAAAGAGTGGTGCAATATAAAATGGTGTTGTATGGGTAGTTCTATGTCGTCAATAGTTTTCATCTACCCACCCTCACACCGTCAAATTGACGTAAGCACTATGAGTGACTTATCATGATATTTTGATAGTGCAAGGATTTGCTACAAATATTTATGTCAATAAATTCTCAAAGTCAAGGTGTCCTTTGATGGAATGTTTGGTGTAAGCCCGTAACATTGTTTTCATGCCCACACTCATCATTATTTTTCATTGACAATTCTTACCATATTTTAGGAGGGCACATTAAACAATTTTTGAAGACTCTTTTGCTTTCATAGCCCCTAAGAGTGATTTACTATTCTTTGTATATCATAGGTAAATTGTTGTTTCATACTACAAGCAAATTGTATTTTGTAATACGATGAGTGAATCATTAACTTTTGGGTGAATCATTGTCACTTACAACCATAAAAATGGTTACTTTGATATTTAATTCGCTTTCACTAATCTTCTCAAAATTTTACTTTGCATCATTACACATGTTGGCATGTCATTAGTTGATCCAAGCATGTGACCTATTTGCAACACAACTTTATGCTCAAAAATATCCAAAAAAAAAAATTTATGCTAACTGCAGTGTTAGGAGCATAACTTTGTGCTTGGAACTCCATTTTGATCTTTTCAAAAAGCGTTGAAAATATTAGAGAGAATAATAATGTCTATAGGTAACTTTTTCGTAGACATATTTTCTAACAACTTTGTGGAAAAATTGCTCTAGAGGTCCTTACAAATGTAAAACAAATACTTACTAAAAGTAGAATTTTTCTATTTCTAGATTTTTGTAGTCAAAATACATATTTAGTTATGTTACACATCATTAGTAGATAAAACACAAAAGGACAAGTCACTTGTATGTAATTTTTTTAATATGCACTTTGTAACTCATGGAAGGTGAATCACCACATTTCCATATGGGTGACCTTCTAGCTCATGGAAGATGAACCACCACATTTCCACATAGGTGACCTTCCATATTCAATATGGTGGACTTCCAACACACTTATTATTTTATAAAAAGAGATGCACCCCTAACCACAAAAAGTATGAGCATCAGATGCAATGTTGTAGCCTCACATCTCTTCTCAGAGATTATATACTCTATTTTTTTAGCAATAAAATAATTATGTTATTTTGCTTATGTATATATATATATATATGTGTGTGTGTGTGTGTGTACGTGCACACACGTGCGTGTGTGCGTCTTGATTTGTTATACTTCATTTTTTTCAGATTATACTCTTTCATGATCTTCCTAAACTCAAAGTTTTGAGTTTTGAATCAGTGATATCAGAGCAAATTATATTTTGAGTGCATGTCTATAAATATGAGATCAGGATATCTTGGGTATGACATGTGACATCCCTCTTATTTCTTTCCTTATGATTTCAAATAGTCTTAGGTGAGAAGTAGAATGGACATCAAGATAGTTGACTCTTTCAAGGAGATGTTGAACAAAGCCCTCATGAAACTAAGGAACAAGATGATGGACTAATTTGCTCAAATTCTTCAACGAATCTATGCTACAAGTTCTACAACCTCCTCTACATAACCTCTCACTACCCTAGTAATATTTAATGCTCCTACACCTTTTAAGGTGTAAGTGAATTTTGATATTCCTATTTTTGAATGAAAAATTAATGCAGATGCCCTAGAAAATTAGTTGGATTTGTTATCTTCATACTTCTCTATAAATTGAATTAATCCACCCACTAAAGAGTTCCAAAGTTTACCCCTATTTCCATTTAGTTAGGTTGTGAAGCAGATCGGTGCAATTTTTTAGGTTTCAGAGGAGCATTGTAGAGGAGGCAGATGAGCATTGCAGAGAAGGTGGATGCTTGGCCAAGTTGTAAAGCGGATCTATGAAGCATTGTGCTATAGTAGTTAGGTTGTGAAGTAGATCGGTGTAGTTTTTTAGGTTTCAGAGGAGCATTGTAGAGGAGGTAGATGAGTGTTGCAGAGAAGGTGGATGTTTGGCCAAGTTGTAAAGTGGATCTATGAAGCACTGTGCTATAGTAGTTAGGTTGTGAAGCAGATTGGTGCAGTTTTTTAGGTTTCAGAGGAGCATTGCAGAGGAGACAGATGAGCATTGTAGAGAAGGTGGATGCCTGGTTGGGCAACTTTAACCCCATTGATGAATAAGCTAATTCTATGAAGGTGGATCTATTTGACTCTTATGACCCCTCCTTTTCATTTGAATGGGAGGAGTGGGATCTTGGTAAGCTCAAAGGTGGGACGAGTAGAACCTACGGGGAGTACCCCATCCCCCCTAGTGCACCTTCATATGCAAAAGTGGTCACTGGAATTAATGGAGGATCTGACACCCTCTTCAAAATTTCTCCTATGTCAAACCAGATCCATATCCCCGATAGCTTGATTGATAATATACTGAAAGATGGGTTGTGGAATCTTGTGGGAAAATTCCAAGGTAGGAGGTTGAATATTGATACTCTGAGGAGATGGGCTTTGGAAATATGGAGACCTATCGGTTCTCTTAAAATTGTGGCCATCCCAAGAAATTTCTTCCTTATCAGGCTCAATTGTGAGGAGGATTCCAAGCGAATCTTGGAAGGGGGTCCATGGTTTTTTGGCAAACGAGGTTTATTTTTGCATAAATGGGCCCCATATTTTAATCCCCTAACACAGAGCATTAATATTGTCCCACTATGGGTCAAGCTACCAAACTTCCCACTTCATCTCTAGCATGAGAGCATATTCCAAGCTATTGCCAAGACAATTGGGGATTTGATTTCCTTTGATCAAACTACTAGTTCCAAATATCGAATGCTCTATGTTAGAATGTGTGTGATGGCAGATATCAAGAAGGATCTACCAAGCTCTATTGAGTTGTTTTCTAACCTTGGCACCTGGGTTCAGAACATTGAATATGAAAATAAACCCCAAGTTTTCCAGGAGTGTGGTAAGGGAGGGCACCATAAGAGCATATGCCCCCTACATCCTAAAGCTTAGAGTACTTCGACAAGTCGTAAGGAAAACAGTAAGAAGCTTAGTGAAAAGTGGGTGCCTAAGCGAAACCCTCAAAAATTGAAAGGAAAAGATCCAATTTCTATTTCTCAAGTTGGGCTTAGTGAGGAATTATAGGAGGAAGCCCTTATTCCATCAAACATATTTGATGGAGAGGAGGAGTTGAATAGGGTTCCTGTGAAGAGAAGGGAAGTGAGCCTAGTAGCGGGGGATATTGTTCAACTTCCTAAATTTGGGGAGAGTGGAGAAGAGGTAAGTCCCTTTGACTGTCTTGACATGGATGATCCGACTCTTCAACAGTTAATGGAAAGCTCTCTAGCCTCTTCAAAACCTGTGTTTGAGAAAGGCTTTCCAGGTCCAAAGAATAGAATTCACAAGAAAGTTAGTATTGATGTAGGGATCGAAAGGAAAGTGGGGAGACCTAGCAATAGAGTGCTCAGGAAAAGGGAGATTGACTCTGAAATTGCTAACATAGTACAACCCCTTCTAACATATATTTTTGAGGCTCTACATCCTGGAGAGAATGAGGTTGTTCCAATCATGGAGATTTGGAACAAATGTGTTCAGAAGTGTGGCCTGAAAAAAGGATTTCTTTCTTTAATGGTAAACAAAAGGTTGGCAGGCCTCCCAAGACCTCATTGAGATAGGCTTCCAGCAAGTGATTTTTGGTTGTTTTTGTTTCAGTTGTTTGTCAGGCCAGATGTTGTTGTTGTAGATCTACTCTAGTTTTAAATGGGATTCTTGGCTCTCTGGTTCTTTGAGCACCCCTAGGTTCCAGTGGTGAGGTTTGGTTCCCAAATTTAAGGCCCTAGTGGTGGGTAGGATCTTCAAATTTTGAACTTTGAATTTGAATGCAGCTTTGAGCAATATTTTCAAATCATAATTTTATATCTCGAATTTGAATGTTGTTTTGGGTGTGAGTTTCTTCTATGTTGGCCCCTTTTGCCAGATGGTTGTTTGATCGTGATAATATCTTGTATTTGCTTGATAAAAATCTGCAACTTATTTTCTAGGAGGTTGCTTCATTGGATTTTTAGGTTGGATTCGTGGAATCTAGCTCAGTTTTTCTTGATATATTATTGTTAGATCTAAGGTTTGGGGGTGCCTTTCAAAACCCTATTTGTAATAGGTTCGGGGACCCTTTTAAAACCCCTTCTACTACCAATCAAAAAATACTTCTCTATAAATAAATTTACCGAAAAAAAGAAAATCACTTTTGTACTCTTAAAAGATTCCTTGCATGTTCGAAGTTGATGAGAAGCATATTATAAAAGGGTTATGAAAGAGAATGAAGATGAAGTAGAATTCACACAGGATACTTTCATGAAGGCCATTAAGGAAGAATATCAAATAAAAAATAGCAATTTTCTATTTCTAGATTTTGGTAGTCAAAATACATCTCTAGTTATATTATACATCAATTGAAGATAAAATACAAAAAGGTAACTCACATATATGTAATTTTTTTAATATGCACTTTGTAACTCATGGAAGGTGAATCACCACATTTCCATATGGATGACCTTCTAACTTACAAAATATGAACCATCACATTTTTGTACATGTGACCTTCCATATTCAATATGATGGATATCTAGCACACCAATTCTTGTAAAAAGAGGGATGCACCACTGACAACAAAACTCATGAGCAATGGATACCATGTTGTAATCACATCTCTTCACAAATATTACTTGTATTTTACTCTATTTTTGAAGCAATAAAACCATTCTATTATTTTGCTTATGTGTGTATACGTTGTTGTTTTTGAATTGCACTCTTTCATGATCTTCCTTAACTCAATTGGTTTTTTGTGAAAATATATAATAACTACCAAAGCATTCAACTAGGGGCACATCAGGGGCCACCCTCCTGTGAATCAAATTTAGGTCGTCACAAGGAGAGCCCAACATCTTTACCATTGTAGTGTCTCGACAAGGACTAACTCAAATTTTTGAGTTTTGGAACAACCAAAATTCTAAGTTTTGGATCAACAAAAATTTTGAGTTTCAAATCAGTGGTATTAGAGTGGTTTGTCTTTTGAGTGTGTTTATAAACACAAGATCGTGATATCAAAATTTTGGGTATCGAATGTGATATCTCTTTGGTTACCTCCCTTATTATTCCAAATGGTATTAGGTGAGAAGTAGAGTGAACAAAATTGAGATGGTCAATCCTTTCAAGGAGATATTAAACAAAGCCCTCATGAAACTAAGTTATGAGATGATGGACCACTTTGCTCAAATTATTCAATGAATCCATGCTACAAGTTTTTCAACCTCCTCTACATAACCTCTTATTTCCCTAGCACCATTTAGTGATTCTAAACCTTTTAAGGTGGAGATGAATTTTGAGATTCCTACTTTTGAACAAAAAATCAATGCATATACCCTAGAAAATTGGTTGGATAAGTTATCTTCATACTTATCTATAATTAAATTCACCTATAGTGAGAAAATTGCTTACTCTTAAAAGCTTCATTTCCTGTTTGAATGTTGTGGGAAGCATATTATAATAGGGTTACGAAAGAGAATGAAGATGAAGTATCATTCACATGAGATACTTTCATGAAGGCCGTCAAGAAATAATATTATCTCGTGGGAGCCTATGAATACCAATACATATGATGGAAACAATTATGTCAAGGTAAAGACCAATATGTTCAAGAGTATACTGATGGTTTCCACTACATGGTCACAAATCTAGCTATTCAAGATACTGAAAGACATCAAATCCTTAAGTACCAAAATGGGCTACAATGGTACATTCAAGAATATATGGACCTCTTCGAGTTCAATATATTGGGATAGGCATGCAAGCTTTTTGTCAAATTGGATTAGAAGCACACAAACAAACAAAAAATGAGCAAATAACAAAAACTAGAACACTAAGTACCATCCAAAGAAAGGAAAGAGTGGCTCTCCAAAGAATCAGGATAAAGAGGATGAACCCCAAAATAAAAATTGAAAGCAAAAAAGAGACTCCCAAGAAAATAATCTCGTGAAGGCAAAGAGTGGAAAATAGTGTGATTATCACAAGAGAAATTGACATTTGAGGGAGGAGTGTCAAGCCATTCAGTCAACCTTCGACATCCACTATACCAATGCCTTCACATCCATAGGTTGAGGATAGAGGGAAGAAAATTATGGAAGTCAAACCAAATGTAACCATTTCCACCACACATGTTACACTAGAGGAGTTACAAAAGGAGGAATGTCTATTTCACTTGCAAATGTGGGTCAAGGGTAAGTCAATACATTTCATTTTTTGATATTAGGAGTCATAATAATATTAATAATATATTTCTATTCAAATTATGAAGGATTTGAATAAATCTATCACACCACATTCACAACCATATAATGTTTATGGTTATAATAATGGAGATACATTTATGTTATTCAATAATGTCACCTTTCTTATGCCATTAAGCCCTTCAAATTTGAACTTTTATGCAATATTGCGGCCTTAATTGTTTGTCATGTGATTTTGGGCCAACCATTTATGTGGAAGAGGTATGGTGTATATAAGTTTAGACCTTGAATTATCATCATCATTGTTGAAGGTTAGTTATTTAGAATCCCAAAGGTATCTCCTCCAACCTTTGTTTGCTTAATTAGTGCCAAATAATGTAGAAATATGATAGCCAAAATAAGAAATTTTATTTTTTTGATGATCAAGCCACAAAATAGGAGGACCATCGTTATATTAATTGCATGCCTTGCACAATAGAAGTAGATGGACCAGATCCTATTGGATCATGATGAGTTGTTCAAGTCACCAACTAGAGTTCCATTTCATTGTGAGGTAAAGTATTCTATTAATTTAGTTCTTGGTTCTCCTTTACCTAATACATATATTTATTGTAAATTAGTCCTTGAAAATGATGAAATCAAGAGGAAGATCCAAGAATTAATCCAAAGGGGTACATTAGACCACGTGCTTCACCATGTGGTGGTCTAATTGCCTTGGATATAAAGAAATATGGAATGTTGAGACTTTATATTGACTATAGAGTTTTGAATAAAATAAATGGAAAGAATCATTACTCCCTTAGATAGATGATTTGTTGGACAAGCTTTGTGGTGCAAATTTTTTTACCAAAATTGATATCAAATTTGGTTATCATCAAATACACATAGAGCCCACTAGAATACTGCATTCAAATCCAATGAGGGTTTATTTAACTTGGTTATTCCCTTTGTCTTGACTAATGTATCTCCCACATTGATGAGGATGATGGATAGCATATTGCATCTCTATACCATATGATTTATGGTTTTCTACTTAGATGACATTATCATCTATAGTAAGGCATACGAGGAACATCTACAACATGTTCGACAAGTACTTCAGATTCCTCAAAGACACAAGCTACATGTTAATTTGGAGAAGTTCTCAAATAGCATGGCAAGGATTTAGTACCTTGGGTATATTGTTGACAAAGAAGGATTCCATGTTGATCTTGAGAATATTCAGGTGATTAGATATTGGCCTTGGGTCTTGCCAATTTCTATCAAATATTTGTATTGTTGCTCTCACACATTGCTTGGCCATTACACCAAGTGACCAAAGGAGTTGTCAAATCCAAGTTCAATTGGGAAGATACACACCAAAGGATATTTGAGAAGTTGGAGAAATTGTGTTCAACTCCAACATTTTTCCTACTTGATTAGTATCAACCTTTTGAGATAATGAATAATGTATTAGAGTATGCATTAGGAACTATTCTCACATAGCATGGCCATCCAATTGGCTATCATAGTGAAACATTCAATCAAGTAGTTCAAAAACACCCCACTTATGACAAAGAGCTCTATACCATTTTCCAAGCATGTAAATAATGGAAGCACTACATCTTGGGTAAGAAAACCATAATTCACATAAATTATAGACCTATGGAATTTATTTAGAACCAAAGCAAGCTAAGGAATGAAAGACATCAAAAGTGGGCTACATATCTACAACAATTTTATTTGATCTTCAAGAATAATAAAGGGAGTGTCAAATCAGAAGAAGATTGTTTGAGCCAACCTCCAATCATAGCATTCACCACCATTCTTGATTCCTGTGGGCATATTACTTACAATTGGTCCACCTTGTATGATGTAGATTCTACTTTTATAAATGTATATTGAGATCTTTGTGTGGGTAAGCATGTTTATGATTTTTGTTTGCAAGATAACCTCCTTTGCCACATGGGACATGTTTATGTACTAGTTAGTGATCTCTCAAAGATGATTTTGGAAGCACACTTTAGTAAAGTAGAAGGTCACTTTGGGATGGAAAAAATATTGGTAGTACTTCAAAAGTACTTTTATTGGCCCAAGATGAGGAATGATGTTGAGAGGTATATCAAGTCATGTACTCGTTACACTATTACCAAAATAAATAACAAGAAGTAGGGACTATATACACCATTGCTAGTTTAATCCAAGCCTGGAAATTTGTCTTCGTGGATTTCCTCTCAAGTTTACCCACATATAAGCATGATAATGATTGCATTTTTGTAGTAGTTGATTATTTTTCAAAAATGGTTATCATGATTCCTTGTAAGAAATCCATTTCAACTAAGTCATGTGTGGATCAAATTTGGTTTTCCAAAGTCCATTGTATCTAATAGGAATAGTATATTTTTTAGTATTATTTATTGCACCCTATTGAGCATGATGGACACCAAGTTGACCATATCTACAACCTCCCATATTCAAACTAATGGCCATATAGAAGTTGTGAATTTATTGATTGTACATACTCTTTGAATAAATAATTCCAAGCATCCATGCATATGGGATGAGAGGCTTCCCTACATTCAACATAGGTACAATCAAGATCTACATAGCTCTACCCAACATAAACCATTTCATGTATATTTCAATTTCCAACCCTTGGCACCCATTGATGTAGCTCTTCCTATGCAACCTATAAAGCACTCACTATAGCACAAGTGATGGTATTCCTAGTAGGGGAGGTGGTGATAATTTCAGGCATGCAATATCAAACCCTTCATTTTAGCAAATGTACAATGGATAATGAAAAAACATATAATGACTGGAATTGAACAATCGTACGATTTTTGAATCATACAGTCTCAAACATATAGTTTACAACCATACAATTAATGCAAACGTACAATCTACACTAAAGTGTATAGTCTAGCAATCGTACAACTCACACAAGAATACTATATTCCATAGTGGTACACTTTGACAAATCATACAATGGGACCAAAATTTTCATTATGCTCCATTCAAAAGATTCTCAATATTTGGTGATTGTACGATTTCTCCATATAACTATCTATCTCAACTACAATAAAATATATAATTCGCATGTGACATATCACAAGTATGCTTCTTGTACAATTGTCATTATAAGCCTTAAATTCATTTGTATGATTACCAACATATGAATTGTATGGTTAATGAATCATCAAAGTAATGCCATAGACTGGTCGAATCCTCTTGTTGTGTATTTACTGCAACACGTTGTATGATGTTTGGTAACAACCCTACTCCTACAATCCTGCAATAAAGAACTACTCTAACATGGATTTCTATCTACACTAGACATTATGCATTTCATAGAACAATATAATTTATATTATTACCACAAAAGTATTCAATTTCTATCAAGCATAGTTGGGATCAATGTACAGTTGCATTAATAGTGGTTGCAAAATACAACATGCACAAACAGTACACTTAACCAGGTTCAATAATCTTGGTAACTCTCCAATTGCATACGATAATGTCTTGTACTCTATATCATTACTCTCTTAGATGCACAACAAAAGGATATCACTCAAAAATGGAGGGGGGCTATATAATGCTTATCCAAGTCATTCCAAGCAGTTCTTGGGACAATACATTATTTACAACTGCCACCCCGCAATAGTCATATAACATGCACCTTCAATTTTCCCAAAATTTCTTTCTAATTTATATTAAATTTAATTTTAGTTCCATTTTTCTCATTTTGTCTAATTTCATTTAAGCCTAATTTGCATTTCATATTAATTACAAATTATTTCATTTACATTTCATTTTACAATACTTAGTCAAAATTGCACAAAACTTTGTCAAAAACTTGCAATTTATACACACTTTATTTCTTTTTCTTTTGAGAGGCATATTTTCCACCTATATTTACCCTCCCCTTTAAATTTATCAATATCCCCATTGAAACTTGTTATTTTCCTTTAACTAACTACTCCTACTTCTGTTCAACTTGTTATGTACTTTGGAATTGAAGGATTGCTCGTTCATCCCATAGTTTGCAGGTATATTTATTGAGTTCCAACACCTTTAATTATTTGTTGTCTCTTTTATTTTGGATAAGGTTTGTAACTACTTCTTCTCCAATTTTGATGTACCTTTTCATAGTTGTTTTGTTAACTTTGCCTCTGTTCTTACTGCGATGGCTAATTCTTCATTCTTTTTAGCAAGCACCTTATCCCACTAATTTAGTTTTGTTTGAGGAGCCTGTTGTTGCTCTTCCTGAACTTGGAGTATGGCCTTCTATTCCATGATATTTGTATCATATATTTATATATCCTTTTTCATTTCATCCATATTTTTATCCTTGAGCTACAGTTGTCCTTCATTCATCTTCAATTGGTCTTTCTGATTCTTCAATTTCTCATATTTGGATTTCAATTTATCTTCCTGGTTTTTGAGTTGTCAACTATTTAGTTTCAATTGATCTTCTTGTTGTTTCAAAATAAAATGCATACCTTTTCAACAACTCTTATTATTCATGTAGTTGTTTTCTTTGTTCTTATACTTGATGCTTCGTTATTTGACATTGTTCCTCTTGGATTTTCAACTTATCTTCAAAGGCTTGTTTCATACTATTCATCTCAATATTTGTATCTTTTTGTCTGGCTTCAGCTTCTTTCTTAATCCTTTTGAGTTCATCCTCCATAGTATCCATTTTATTTCATGCAAATTTTACTTTCCCTTGTTGTGCTTCCTTGGTCTGATGGATATGTTTCAATCCTAAGGTAAGCCATTTTATCTAGCGCATCAAGAAATTATATTTACAAAACAAGAATACGAACTCTGGTGGTAATCTCCAGTATTCAATTTTTGCCATATCTGTTGGATATATGCAGGATATACTTAAGTCCATATATATTATCAGAGGAACTCTATAATTGGTTTTTGTTTCTTTTGACAAGTCATTGACTCCTAACATACTAGTTATGTTTCCAACAGGTAACTGCCAAGATTTTTGGGCATAGATTTCAACCACTTTTCTTATTATTTCTTCATTGTGCTCCCATTTCATCACTTTATACAATTCATCAAAAGTTATTTCCTTCCAATGTTTTAATTGTCCTACCTAGCCCATCAAAGCTACAATTGAGTAGTAAAAAATATGTTTATTACTTGCTTAAAAATTGTTCTATTCACTCACCAGTTTCTTCTCCTTCTCCATCAGATATCCAAAAAGTAGGTACTTCAATCAGAAAGTATGTATGGAAACCTTGATTAGTCCCATATGCTTGTTCCTCCTTTGCTTCTTTTTTATTAGAAGGTATTTTTCTGTTGTCCTCCAACTGCATATCTCCAATTTCTTCCTGTTGTTTAATTTGCTCTGCAATTATTTCCTATTGATCTTTATGTTCTATCTTGATATCTGTTGGATTTATTTGCTCTACAACAATATCTTGTTCAATATGTATCTGGTTATGTTGCATCACTTAGCACCTATGATTCTTCCAATGGATCATATCACTCTATAATCTATTCCTATGGTGTTGTCACTTGATTATGTTGTTCTCCATCATCAACCTTCTCATCTCCAACTGGTTTTTAACTATTTCCACCTCTCATGATAATTCTAATTTATTTTTGTTTCTTCTATGGTGGTGCAAGCACTACCTCCTTACCTTTTTTTGGACTTCCCAACAAAGCACACAAATTTTATAACAAGATTCACAGGGAGAGGAAATGCGCTTCGATATTTTAAAGAGTTGCATAATTTTAGATTATAAACTAGAAAGAAAAATAGGCAAATAGACTGCACAATATTTGAGGAGGCATATTTGTAAAGTTATTAGAAAGCGCCTGCATATACATTGAAGAAAGATAAATTTCTATGTTTGTGGCAATAATGAAAAGGTAGTAAATTATTTGTTAAGGCATTGTTATTAAGTTTGAGGTGCAAAGAATATTTAAGCAACAAACGTCGAGCAACGAGGAACACCTGAAACTGCAAACGAAATAGAAGACATAGCATGGTCAAACTTACAATCGAAAGAGAAGACACAACATGGTCAATACAATCAAAAGCTTTATGAAATAAGAATATCCCATTGCATTCTAAGAAAAAGTTTCGTACAACAATGCATAGGAACACACAAGCAAAAAAGTGTATGGCACACAGGGAAGTGAAGCACTAACGATCAATGAACTAATGCCCATCAAAGGTACAACAAGCAAGTGAAGCCCTAAAGGTACAACGAGCAAGTGAAACATCTAAGGAACAATGAGAAGTGAAGTGTCGAAGGAACAATGAGCGAGTAAAACACCAAAGGATAGTGAGAAAGCAAAATATCGAAATAATAGAAAGTAAGCACCAAAGGAGAAGAGTCAAAGGGAACAAGCGAATAAGAGTAATGCCAATAATCATTCTCTAGCTAGAGTAACACATGTAACAATGGTAGGAGAATATAACATTTATCTTTGACACATCAAAGTGTAGAATGTCAAGCGTCCGATCAAGGTGGAATATGGAATTAAGTGATTCGAGTTTCTAGCATAGAGCACCTATAAAAATCATTCGCACAAGTGAACTATCAATACCATTCAAGTGTAGTTCAAGAGTGCAAGTTGAAACGTTCGAAAGTTTTCAAAGCGTGCCCTTGAAAGGAGGTAATTTCAAATTTTAGGCTTTTTCTAAAGCTTATAAGGAGTGATAAGTTAAGATTTACTTGGAGTAATAAGGATTGTTTTTTAATTAGTTCTTTGGAGTAATAAGGTTTGTTTTTTTAATTAGTTCTTTGGAGTAATAAGGTTAAATTAGAATTATTGATTTATTAGAAGAGTGGAGTGATAAGGAATTCATAGTTGAAGTTATTTTGAAATTTTGAAGAAGGATTAAAAATATTCTCATAATGTATGAAGAAGCGACTGGACAGAAAGTGAATTTTGATAAGAGCAAACTTTATTTCATCAATACCCCTATTCCCAGGGAAAAAAACATAGCAAGGATCATGGAAACCTAAGAGAAACCTGAAAAGGATCAATGTGGAACATAGTTCTGGAGAGGATCCAAAAAAAGCTAGCAGGTTGGAAAGGACATCTGTTATCTCAAGAAGGCAAAGAAGTTTTAACTATGGCTTCACTTCAAAGTATACCTGCTTACTTCCTATCAGTGTTCAGAGCTCCGAGCAAGGTGTATCACAAAATTAAGCAACTTCAAAAAGAATTTCTCTGGTCAGGGACTGAGGATAAGAAAAGGATCCATTTAGTAGGTTGGAACAAGGTTTGCAAACCTAAAGCTGATGGGGGGTTAGGATTGAGGAGAGTTGCTCATCTCAATACAAATCTGTTAGCCAAACAAGTGTGGCGGTTATTGACTAAGGTCGATAATGAATGGACTGCCATAGTTAGGAGGAAATACCTGCAAGGCGTGAACTTCCTTAATGACAACTTAGCAAGCATGGGGTCTACTTTTTGGAAGGCAATCCTCATGAGCAGGGATCTTGTCAAGAAAGGTCTTAGATGGATTCTAGGAAATGGGCAAACAATAGACTTTTGGAAGGATCGGTGGGTGAGAGCTGAGGAGTTATCCCAGAACCCTCGTTTGGCTAGGATTCAAGAGCATATGGAGCAGCATATTGGGAAGAAGGTTGCAAATTATATGTGGCAAGATATAAATATCAATAGGTGGAAACACATCAGAGTACAGGGTTTTGAAGCAAAGTCTAAAGAGCTTTATAACATTATAACTCAGCAAATTATTCCCTCTAGAGAGGATGAAGATCACATTTTTTGGGTTGAGACTGAAAGTGGTGACTTCATAGTTAAGTCTGCCTATAATTTGCTTCTCAATGTGGAAGGTCAACAATTTCAATCGAGTTTGGTTTGGATCAAAGGCTTAATTCCTAAAATATCCTTTTTTTCATGGCTGGTTATTCAAGGAAAAATCCTCACTATGGACAATATGTTATCCAAAGGTATGGTTATTGCTAACCGTTGCTACATGTGCAAGGTAGGATGGGATATAACCCAACACTTGTTTCTGGAGTGTCTGGTAGCAGAGTCCATCTTGGATGAACTTTTCCAAGCCTTTAGGATCTCGTGGGTTAAGTCTGCTCTTATATCCGAAGTGTTCCATCAATGGCCTCAACCCTTTGTTAGCCTAAAACTTAAGTCTCTATGGAAAATTTGTTGGCATCATTTTCTCTGGCAGATTTGGCTAGAAAGGGACCATAGAGCCTTTAAGGATACCATTCACAACCCAAAAACCATCCTCAACAGGATTTTTGTCTTTGCGAAAGAAAACCTTAGCACCTTAGTGGATGAGAACCACTCAATTCCTCCCCAAGAAAAACAATTAGCTCGGGCCTTAGGTATTGAGGACAAACCTTCCATTCCTTTGCCCAATCCCAGAAATGGGATTTCTTGGGAGCCACCCCCCCAGGGTTGGTTTAAACTAAATTTTGATGGTACAACCAAGGAGAACCCGGGAAGAGCTGAAGCTGGAGGAATAATCAGGGATCATCAAGGAAATCTGGTCAAGGCCTTCGCTGAACCATTGTGAATCTAAACTAATAACGAAGCAGAAGCTAGAGCCCTTTGGAGAGGGTTGCAAGTAGCCCAAGCAACTCAAGGTAACTTGATGATTGAAGGTGATTCGATGAACATCATCAACCTGTTAACCAATGGCAAAAAACCTCCATGGAGAATCGAGGGAGTCATCCATGAAGTGAGGATCCTTTTTGTGGCAAGACAGAACAGGAGGGCTCGTCACGTGTACCGTGAGGCCAACAAGTCAGCTGACAAATTAGCCAACATAGGTGTTGATGTTGGTAGTTTGGTGACATGGACACAAGGTGTGCCACGTGAAGTGGAAGACATTATTAGTCGTGAAAAGAAACCTATTCGTTAAGGAGAAAGATGAATGGGTGTTCTTTCCCCATGGAGGTGGTAATAACTATGGGGTTTCCCTCTAAATCATACCAAATTAGAAATGAAGGTAATAGGGTGTAAGCCTTGGAGGATTCCGACAGAGAATAGGAAATGGGCAAGCAACAGGTTTTCCAAACTTCAATTTCCTGTCAATGTAAGTAATGTTTATAGTTATGTTTAGGTATGGGTGTGCCTTGTTAGTAAGGTGTTGTAGGGGATTCAACACAAGTTTGGTAAGAAAGTTTCAAGGATGACTAGGATCTACAATCTCAGTAGAAGGTTGGATATTGTAATAGGTTTTGGGTTAACCTGCAAAACCCGGTAATTAATGAAGACTTTTATTTACCAAATTTTTTTTTTGAAATTTTGAAAATTTTTAAACTTTAAATGTTTTTGAAATTTAATTATTTGAAGTTTAGAAATTTAAAAAAAATTAATTTAATTATTTTGGGAGACAAAAGGAATTCAACTTCAAATTTAGGAAATCAAATTTGAAAAATTCATATTTCCTAGTTTCTAAACATAAGGGAGGCATAAGGACTACTACTTCATAGGATTAAATTTAGAAATTTTGATTTATTTAAACCTACGGAGTTATAAGATTTTCGACTTCAAAGGAACATGGCAAAGAAAAAGCAAGTGAAAATAAAAATAATAGATCAAAAAATAGAAATAAAAAAACATGAGTTGTAAAAAACAATTGAAGTAGAAAACTTATGTTTTCAAGAAGAACAAATATACATTCAATATGACTCACTAGAAGAAACTAAGGAAATGTTGCAAAATTTAAAATGTTGTACTCAATACATGATAGCAAAAATTGAAGGACAAAAGGATACATCAATGAAGGAAAAGAGAATCTTACAATCAATCATGAGAGAAGCCAAAGATGAAAATTTTTCAATGCTAGGAAATTATTGAAGTTCAAAGATTGATGAAACAGTTGAAGACTCTAAAAGTGTTTTCACATTATCTAATGATATAGGAAAGATAATGTATATGAAAACAAGAGGAAATGACTAAAGATTTGAAAAATAAGTTTGTTGAAATTTCCAATGAAGTAGAAAAAAGAGAATTTTAATACGTATTCTTAATGATGCCAATGATTGTTATGAAAATTTTGTTACTATACCTGTTAGTCTATGGAAAACAATCTACAAGGGAATAATCACTCTAAATGTTTCCAAGATAAGAAAGCAAGGAAATGTTGAAGAATTAGGGAACAAACCAATGATGAAATATATTTGTTGTGATACAAATGATTTAAGGCCCATAATGATAGATGCATCTTGTGATACTAATGATCTTCAAGAGAAAGATGCATGTTGTGATACTAATGATCTTCAAGAGAAATATGCAGGTTGTGATCCTCATAAATATAAGAAGAAAAAGTTTTATGCAAACAATGATATTTGTGACTTAGAGTTCATGACAAAGATCGAAGAACTCATTACAAAATAGATGCTACATGTGGCACAAAGGATTTAAATACAGTTCATGATTGTTAAAAAAAAATTATGCTATCAAAATTGATGATGATATGGATTCAAATGATGATAGAGATAGTGATGCTTAAAGTTGTGTTGATGTTGATAGGGATCAGTCTAATGATATTTTTGGTTATTTTTAAAGGTATACTAAAGGAATTGGTTCAAAATTATTGAATAAAATGTTATATAAAGACACAGGTTTGGAAAAACATGGATAAGGAATGAAAGGGTCAATTGTACCAAATATAAGACCAAAATATGAAGGTCTTAGGTATACAGGACATACAAGAAACAAGGAATTAGGAACTAAGTTTGTGATAGGAAACATATTAGTGATAAAGATTGATAGAATCAGTAACATTGAAGGACTAAATAGGAAAATAAATTTTATAATAGAGAATAGATGTAATCATTGTGGTAGATATAGACATAATATTGAGAAATGTTAGAATCTCCATAATTATGAAATTTATGGAGGACAATCATTCACAAATATTTTATCTACAAAAAGAAAAGAAAGATCATGTAAGCAAAAAAAATAAGAGAAACACCATGCACTAAAATGAAAACATTTTATTATTTCATAGAATGGATATTTCGGTTACAATAAGCCCCCTTGCAAAGGGGTTTTACAATGCAACACCCGAAAGGAGAGATGATCCCCTTTTTACAATAAAATGGTGTCATGATCTTCTTTTTGCTACACTCAATGTCGGGGGCGGATTTGTCATGACCACCGTAACGTATTTGGATCTTCGGATCTGGAAACTTTGAATCGATGTGATCTTGAACCTGGAACCTGGAACCTTTGTACCTAAAACCTACACACATGCAAATAGGTAAAGATATTTAGTAGCACCTATTAAGATAGATCAAACAAATATGAGATATGCAACTAGAAAATGGTTAATGTGAATAGAAATGGATAATGAGCATTCACATACATGCATAAATATTTGAGCAACATAACAATAACATTCACTTCTTCCAACCCTCTCAATATCCTCTCCTCTATTTTTCTTCTTGTTATATTTTCCTCTCAAATGAGAGGGGTATTTATAGCCTTTGGGGCAAGGTGAGGGGGGTGATGAGGTGTCCCTAGGTTAGGTTAAACCAAGGTTAGGTCATGCATGCACCTAAGGTCAACTTGCAGAAGGGTGGTCATATGGTGACCAAGGGCTAAGTGTAGGAAAGGGCTTGAGTGGCCAAGGGGGCTACAAAGGGAAATGTCCCTATTTAAGTGGTAAAAACCACTATTTTAGGCCTAAGACTGCCTAGAGTGAGTTATATGGTCCCAAAGAGGTCGATTTAGGTAGTCTTCTCAATATGACATAATTTAGGTGTCTACATATCACAGATTAAAAATGGATTATGGATGGATAAACATGAATGAATGGGATAAGATAAAAGGAATGATGTATGGTTTCTACAAAATGAAACCAAATATGATCAAATTTTGCTAAGAATATTGTTAATCTTATCATAAAGAAATAAATGATTAGGACCCAAGCATAGTTTGGAAGATGGCCTATAGTGAAAGCACCTGTAGTGATGATCCTATAGATATGATGATCTTCTTAATGTTCTAGTGGATGAACCAAAGACAACGATAATCCAGAGGTGACCTAGAGACAGAGTTTCAGAGGCAATGATCCAGTGGCAGTGCCTTAGAGGCGGATCTAGTGGTAGTGACCTAGAGGTAATGACCCACAGGCAAAGACCTAGATATGAATCAAATGCATTTATCTAGAGGTAGATATTTTATAAAGAACCACCAAATGAAGATTACATTTATCTATCCATGCCAAAGTTAGAGTTGAAGAATGAAGATAAAGAAGAATCAGATAAAGAAGAATCATAATGAAGGTAAAAAGCCTTCCTATCAAATAATGTAATCTAAGGGTGTGCTAGAAGTATTACATTATTTGCCCCCCTTGTAAATATTAGTTTGGTAGATGATTTATATTTTATACAATGTATGTGTTAATATGAGAAAAAGTGAAAGGTGTTAGGATATAGAATGAAGAGTCACATAATATGTAGAAATATGAGAGTTTTGTCTTTATGAGAGGGATATGAAAGGATGCATATCCTAGATGTTTAAGGAGAGCAATGCAAAATTATTAGAGACAAATCTCCAAGCAATGTATCTCTCTTTGTATCAATCTTGTAGTTTTATGATATTTAATATATTTGTGATATATCATTGTTATTCTACAATTGTGAGTCATTGCTATTTTGTGAAGTAGCATTTATATGATATATTTCTGATCTTGGATAATGTTTTCTTTGATATAATCTTGCTGAAAAACCAACAATAACTACACTTCATTATGTTGGTAAGCATCAAGCCACTGAAACAAAATCAACCTTTTGCAGATTATATCTAGTACGCATAAGGTGATTGAAGATTATACAAGGCCATGAGAAAAATGAAGATTACATCTGCTAAGTGGATCCAACATGACGAGGTGTTTTGCTTTCTTGGAATCCCTTTTTCCTTTTAGGCTTCATCCACTAACCTCTGGTAGTATGTTATGGATAGGGTAGAAAAGAAACTTCAAAAGTGGCTTCCCAAGCCACTTTCTTTAGCAAGAAAATTTCAAGTTTGCTCCAAGATACTTGCTGCCACACATGTCTATTATTCTTCTTGTTGGATGCCCTCGAAAGCTTTCTATCACAAATTAGAGAAGCTTCTTCAAGATTTCCTATGAGCCTCTTCTCCAAAAAAAATAGGGTTTCCATAGAGTTGTGTGGGATTACTGTTGTCTTCCATGAGAGTCAGGAGGGTTAGGGCTCCTTGATACTTTTTGCCAGGGCACTACCTTGTGCACCAAATGGGTCATTTGTGTTGTGCATGGCAATGAAGCCTGGAAACACCTACTTCGACACTACATAGCCTTTGGTGTCCCCCATGGGAGAAAATCCTAGAGGGGGCTTGGTTTGCAATCCATTCTGGTGATGAAGGTGCCAATTCAAATTTAGGGCACTTTTGTTGCTAAGAGTATTTGGAAGGCCTAGGAAGCTCTTTGACCCTATTTTCTTTGGAATGACAATGATTTTAGTACTAGACTCTTTACTCCCATTCTCACTTATCAAGAGTAGCCATTGGCCAAAATTCCTTGGGTCCATGCTCTTTGATTTTTCCATAAGGGCATGCGAGTCATCTGTGACATCTTTTCGAAGCGGACTAGGTTCTCGCTTTCATGGGCATAAGTTAAAAGGCAATTTTACCTCTTTGAGACTGACAAAGAAATATTTCAAGCAAATCAAGTCGTTGTCTCACCTGAAATGCTTCATAAAATTAGGTTTCAAACCCTATGTCCTTGGTAGAAGAACTGGAAATGGTATCCTAACACTCCTTTTAGTAACTATAAGTTGAGCAAAGGGTACCGTTGGCTCTCGCCACATCTGCTCATGGTCCCCAAGTTCAATGAGCAATGGAGAATCCATGCAACTAGTAGATATTAGCAGAACATATTTCACACTTTATGGGATGCTGTTTTGGAGCCTAATATGACTCATTTTCTTTGGTGTCTCCTTTTTTAGAAACTTTCTATAGGAGAACGCCTTCGTCATTAAGGACTGCACATTCTCAACTATCCTTTTTATCATTGCAAGAAATCCATTGAACATTTATTTTGGTATTGCCCTAGGGCCCAAGCGACATGGAAATGGATTCATGATTTTTTTAACCTTTTAGGCCACAACCCTTTTCTTGGCCTATGGTTCTTCTTGGGGATACAACTACATATAGAGCAGAGAGCATATTTGGCATATTTTTAGGGCTAAGATTCTATTTAACATATGGAAAAACCGTAATGAAATTTTTTTCTGCTCAACATGCATCTCCAAAGTTTTCCATGTATTCAAAAGCTCCAATATGCTCCAATATTTTACTTTAGATTCAAGAATAGACGAACAAGGTTGCCCTTGAGGTTCAACATCTATTAATTCTATTGGATCATTGGGCAAATGCTCCCTACACCGTGGCTCGAGTTTGGCCCTCCCCACATTGCCACAAACATTTTTCTTCTTAGCAACAAAATCAAGGTCACAGGACTCCGACTGTTCATAGCCTTCGCCTGCAAAACCAGTGTACTAGGAAAGGATTTTGCTCCGTGCCACAGTATTACCATTGGGGCTCATCATCCGGTTGGGCTACCACTTTGCCTCGGACCACAGGCGACACTTCAAATTTGCAAGACGACGGTTATGGGTGGGATCCAATTTCCATAGACCCTAATCCTCCTATCAATTGGGGAAATCTTTCGAATAAAGATCCCCCTCCTGCTATTGCTACTCCTATAGCGACTTAAGTACTAGTGAGTCTTCTGCCCTTTTTTTTGTTAGTATGATTATTGTTTTATAGTTGTTCCAAATCATTTTTTACTCTGAATTGATGTTTAGCATAAACTTTTCAAATGTACTTTCACATCATTGTTTTTTAATGATTTACTCTTAGTTTTTTTAATAAGATGAAGTAACTTCCAGCAACCAAATATAATCATTATTTTATAGTTGTTCTAAATCCTTTTTTACTCTGAATTGATGTTTAACATAAACTTTTTAAATATACTTTCATATCATTTTTTTAATGATTTACTCTTAGTTTTTTTTAATAAGATGAAGTAACTTCCACCCACCAAAAAAACTGTCCTTTCATTCTCACACAAGTTGGAATCACTCATCTATTCAATGGTGCTTAAATAAGTCTAAAAAATAACATTTTAGTAGGAATAAGGTTATTGAATGCTGTTTAATAAGATTAAGATCAAGTCACTTTTAAAAAAAAATAAGATGACCGTCCGTCCTTTCATGCTCACACAGTCGGAATGACAGCCGATTGAATGGGAATGGAGGCTTCACGTGTACCAGTGTCAAGCACACCCGTGCACGGATAGATGTCGGAATGACTCAGCCGATTGAATGGTTCTTAGATAAGTCAAAAGAATAAATCTGTTTTTATGGGAATGGGGACTTCACTTGTAGCAGTGTCAAGCACACCGTGCACGGATAGATCATTCCTTCGCTTGTGTAAGGTGGTCGAAGTTTAGTTTGGTAGATTTTCTCAGACCAGTCATGGCCCATTGCACGTGAAGTAGAGTTTGTGGCATCATGATCCAATCAAACAAGCAAGAAACATATACTTCATGTTTGAATTTTTTTTTTCTAAGATACTTTTAGAATGGAAGCATATAACTAGGAATACATTGGGCTTATAATTTGAAATGGGTTTGTCTAGTTATTTAAAAATTTTATTTTTAATTTTTTTTAATTTTTGGATTTGTGATTTGTATTATAAACATTTCACCAATTTTCAATTTCAAAAAAAGTTGATGGCATCCTGAAAAAACATATTTAAAAAGAGAATATATAAGTATTTTTTTATATTTGTATTTTTATAAAATGATAAATCATTTAAATTTTTTGATTTTTAAGGAGTTTGAAGTTGAAACTTTGTTATCAATGTATAATTTTCAAAAATAAAATAAAAATTATAACAATCATGTGCACATATTTTTTTAATTAAACTCACTCACACATCCTATCCTGGTTTGAGGATCTTCTGGATGAGAATCCAATGACATACCAATGTGGTGTTCAGGGAGAACAATCACATGAAGCATATTAACCACATTAACGAAATCAATAAAAATAATTAATTTTTAATTTTGTTTGTATACTAAAGTTTTGTTTAAATTTTCATTCTTGTAATATTTATTTTTAAAGAAAATTTTATATGAACTATAATAAATGCTTAGTGTTTAGTTATGTAAAAAATATGTAAATAATTATTTTTTTTAAAGAAAATTTTTATTTCTTATTTTTTTTTATGACATTTGGTAATATCTATGTCATACATGTATTTCTTATCAATTATACAGGGTAAATATGTAAAGGTATGGTCAACCTTCAAACCAATGAAAAGTAGAGGTTTCTCATCAAAATGTTATGTTTTAAGAGCATTAAATTAGAGTGGTGAGATATAAAATGGTGTTTCTTGGGTAGTTCTATGTTGTCAATAGTTTCCACCTACCTACCTAAATACCATCAAATTAACATAAGCATTATGAGTGACTCTTATCGTGATATTTTGATATTGTAAGGATTTGTTACAAATATTTATGTCAATAAATTCTTAGAGTCAAAGTGGCTTCTGGTAGAATGTTTGTGGTAAGCCCATAACATTGTTTTCATGCTCACGCTCAACATTACTTTTCCTGATAAGTGTTGGCTTTTAATCCTTACTATCTCAAAAATATCATAGGTCCCAATATAAAGACGCCACAATATTAAAGGTTAAAATTTTAAATAATAAAGACTAGAAAATCAAATATATATCTAGGCCAATATAATAATAAAAATAACATTCACTTATAATATTCAATATGAATATAAATGACCAAAATCATTCATGTACTATGCATGAAGAATACTTACAATATGAATTGCTCAAAAATCTATATATTTACTTTTCAATATCTTCCTTTTATAATCAGATACATTTCCATAGAGCTCTATCTTCATAATATAGTCATAGTAATGTGACTTTTCAAGTACTTGACTATTGCTCTCCATATGACAACTCCCATGACCTTTGGCTTATCATCTTGCCACTTGTATACTAGACTCTTCACTCTCTTCTTACATGCATACTTGACTCTATGACACTTGCACACTTCTACATGACTCTTACTCTCCTACATGCACTCCTAATATAAGACACTTGTGCACATCCTCTCTTTACATATTTGTACACTTACATACATGACACTTGTGCACATTCTCTCAATACACTCTTGCACTCTAACTTACATGACACTTGTGCACATTCTCTCAATACACTCTTGCACTCTAACTTACATGACACTTGTGTATTTCTTACAATTGCACTCTTACATGACACTTATGCATTTCCTACACATTGCACTCTTACATGACTATGCACATATAATGTGATTATTTATAATGTGATTATGCATTCCTGCACATTGCACTCTTACATAACCTTTGCTAACAACTCTAAAGAACTATGTACATATAATGTGATTATTTATCTTTATTTGTTTACATCAAAATAAAGCACAATAATAGTATAATTAGTTTAAAATCATCATAAAAAAACATCTTGTCTAATGTTCACGTCCCAAGTCTACATGAAAACCTACGATCCAATCCTCTTTGCTGCAGGATGCTTTAATCATTCTCTTTGCTATAGGATGCTTTCATCCTCTTTGATGTAGGATGCTTTCATCCCCTTTTTATAAGACGCTTTCTTGGACTTTGATTATTATGTCAATTTTTGACAAAATGCTTATATTCTGAAGAAATAATGGCTAGTCAACCCTCGAAATAAAAACCCTTGTCCAACCGACATGGCCAGACAAATCTTAAAATATTTTGGAAGTGATGTTGAAACCCTTGTCCAGCCAACATGGCCAATCAAACCCTAAAATAAATGAAAGTTTGTGGGAAGCCCCAATTTAGTGAAAGTTTATGGAAGTGATGGCTAGAAGCTGAAACTATTCCCTACTACTCCGAAGGGTACAACACTTTATCGATTCACGAGGCTGGGAGGTAATAGTATACAAATCTAGGAGCAAATGAAAGTAATTTTTTTTAAGAAGTACTAGCACTATTGCAAGGCATGCAACACAAGGAAAGAGATCTTCTAAACGATCCAGAAGGGTGAAGCACTAGAGAACTACATAGAAAGGTTCAAATACAAGCTATAGAGGTCGAAATAGTGTAAGTTGGACCAAAAACTCACTGAAATTGGTCTTCCTAAGAGGAATTGAGGAAGATTGCATGGAAGCGCTTAATATTATGGGAGGTGGAGAGGAATTGGGGAAGATTGCATGGAAGAACAAAGTCTAGAGAGTGAGCTTCTACAAGATGCTTAGGAAAAATTATGAGGGCTGACTTTTGGGAATCCTTGAAAACTCAACTGGTGTTGCTCCACCTAGTGAAAAACTTTACCCTTTTAATTTGAAGATTTATCCTAAAAAAACTCACTGAAATTGGTCTTCCTAAGAGAAATTAGGGAAGATTGCATGGAAGCGCTTAATATTATGGGAGGTGGAGAGGAATTGGGGAAGATTGCATGGAAGAACAAAGTCTAGAGAGCAACATCATACCTTATACGAGATGCTTATGAGAAATTACGAGGACTGACTTTTGGGAAGCCCTAGAAACTCGACTAGCATTGCTCCACCTAGTGAAAAAGCTTTGCCCTTTTAATTTAAATCCCTAGCTCAAAATTCTAGAAATCCCTGGAAACTCGACTGACATTGCTCCACCTAGTGAAAAAATTTTTTTCCTTTTAATTTAAAGCCCTAGCTTGAGATTTGAAATAAGAAAAAGGAGAGCTCTACTTTTCCTATGGTCCCTCCATCTATTGTGTTGCACGTTGCTCTAAATAAGTATTGATGGTTCACTGTCAAGCCCTAGCTCGAGCTTTGAAATAAAAAGGAGAGCTCTACTATTTTTGCAATCCCTCTATCTACGCGTTGCTCTAAATAAGTGCCAAAATGCTCATCTTTGAAGTCAATCACTACAGTATTTATTTATATATATATATATATATATATATATATATATATATATATATCTATACCCTATATAGGGTGTATATATACCACCCTCTTAGACCATAAGAGGGTGGTTTTTAATAGCCCTCTTAGGTCTAAGAGGGTATTTATCCTAAGAGGGCGGTTTTAAACTGCCCTCTTAGGATCTATTAAGGTGGTTTTTTAACGTCATAAAAACCGCATTATTTTAGCCGTTGTTAAAACCCTCTTTTAGTGTAGTGGAAGGTTGCATATATCTAGCCATGCCAAAGTTAAAGCTAAAAAATGAAGAAAAAAAAGAATTAAAGAATGAAAGCAAAAAGCCTTCCTACCAAATAATGTAATACGAGGGGGTGTTGGAAGTATTACATTATTTGCCCCCCTTGTAAATATAGTTTGGTAGATGATTTATATTTTATATAATGTGTGTCAATATTAGAGAAAGTGCAAGGTGTTAGGATAGAGAATGAAGAGTCACATGATATGTGGCAAGATGAGAGTTTTGTCTTTATGAGAGGAATATGAAAGGATGCATCTCCTAGATGTTTGAGGAGAGCAATGTAAAATTATATATTGGAGATAAAGCTCCAAGCAATGTATCTCTCTTTGTATCAATCTTGTAGTTCTATGATATTTAATATATTTGTGATATATCGTTGTTATTCCACAATTGTGATTCATTGTTATTTTGTGAAGTGATATTTATATGATTTATTTGTGATCTTGGATAATATTTTCTTTGAGCTAATCTTGCTGATAAACCAATACTAACTACACTTCATTGTGCTGGTAAGAATCAAGCTACTGAAATAAAATCATCCTTTTGCAAATTATATCTAGTAAGTACCAGGTGATTGAAGATTATACAAGGCCATGAGAAAAATTAAGATTACATCTGCTAAGTGGATCCAACATAGTGAAATGTTTCGGAAATGTTTCGCTTTCTTGGAATCCCTTTGGCCTTTCAGGCTTCATCCATTGACCTTTGGTAGTATGTTCTAGACAGGGTAGAAAAGAAACTTTAGAAGTGGCTTCCCAAGCCACTTTCTTTAGCAAGAAAATTTCAAGTTTGCTCCAAGATACTTGCTGCCATGCATGTCTATTATTCTTCTTGTTGGGTGCCTTTGAAAGCTTCTATCATAAATTAGAGAAGCTTCTTCAAGATTTGCTATGGGCCTCTTCTCCAAAAAATAGAGTTTCCATAGAGTTGCTTGGGATTACTATTGTCTTCTATGAGAGTCAGGAGGGTTAGGACTCCTTGATACTTTTCACCAGGGCGTTGCTTTGTGCACCTTATTTGTGTTGTGCATGGCAATGAAGCTTGGAAACACCTACTTCAACACTGCATAACCTTTGGTGTCCCCATGGGAGAAAAGCCTAAAGGGGACTTGGTCTGCAATCCATTCTAGTTATGAAGGTGTCAGTTCAAATTCAGGGCACTTTTGTTGATAAGAGTATTTGGAAGACCTGGGAAGCTCTCCGCCCCTATTTGCTTTGGAATGACAATGATTTAAGTACTACACTCTCTATTAATCAACAATCATTGTGGTGATCTCCCATTCTCACTTATCAAGAGCAGCCATAGGTCAAAGTTCCTTGGGTTTGTGCTCTTTGATTTTTCCATAAGGTCATGTAGGTCATTCAATGACATCTTTTCCAAGCAGACCATGAACTAGTTTTTATGAGAAAAAGTTAAAATATGGTTTTACCTCTATGAGGCCAACAAAGAAATATTTCAGGCAATTTAGGCCATAGTCCCACCTGAAATGCTTCATAAAATTGGAGTTCGAACCCTACATACTTGGTAGAAGGACTGGAAATGATATCCTAACACTCATTTTAGTAACTATAAGCCGAGCAAAGGGTACCGTTGGCTGTTGTCACATCTACCCATGGTCCCCAAGTTAAATGAGTGATGGAGAATCTAGACAACTAGCAGATATTGGCAACACATATTTCACATTTTATGGGATGTTGTTTTGGAGCCTAAAATGACTCACTTTCTTTGGTGTCTCCTTTTTTAGGAACTTCCTATAGGAGAATGCCTTCGTCATTTAAGACTACATATTTCTAACTGTTCTTTTTGTCATTGTAGGGAATCCATTGAACATTTATTTTGGTATTGCCCTAGGGCCCAAGCGACATGGAAATGGATTCATGATTTTTTAAAACCTTTTAGGCCATAACCCTTTTCTTGGCCTATGGTTCTTCTTGGGGATACAACTCGAATGCCAGTACATATGGAGCAGATTTGGCATATTTTTAGGGCTAAGATTCTATTTAACATATGGAAAAATCGTAATGATTTTTTTTTTGCTCAGCATGCATCTCCAAAGTTTTCCATGTATTCAAAAGCTCTAATATGCTCCAATGTTTTACTTTAGATTCAAGCATAGGCGAACAAGGTTGCCCTTGAGGTTCAACATCTACTAATTCTATTAGATTATTGGGCAAATGCTCCTTCCACTATAGATCAGCTTTCGCTCTCCCATCTTGCCAAGGATATTTTTCTTCTTAGCAACGAGATCGAGATTGTAGGACTCTGATTGCTCGTAGCCATCGACCACAAGACCAATGTACCAAGGAAGGATTTTGCTTTGTGCCATAGTATTACCATTGGGTCTCATCATCCGGTTGGGCTACCACTTTGCCTCATACCGCAGATGACACTTCGGAGTTGTAGGGTGACGGTTTTGGGTGGGATTCAGTTCCCACAAACCTTGATCCTCCCATCAATTGGGAAAATCCTTTGGATAAGGACCCCCCTCCCTTTGCTAGTGCTACTTTTATGACAAATTGAGTACTAACGAGCCTTTCTTTTTTGTTACTATGATTACTGTTTTATAATTGTCTTAGGTTTTATTTTGACCCTAAATTAATGTTCTACATAAAATTTTGGGATATACTTTTATATCATTATTTATTTATTTATTTTTTGAATGATGTACTCTTATTTTTTTAATAAGATCAATTTCTTTTGACCGAAAAAAAAAAAACAACCAACCTCACACAAGTTGGAATAACTTAGCCATTGAATAGTACTTAGATTAGTCTAACAAGTAATGTTTTAGTGGGAATGAGGATTGTTTCTTTCTGTCCTTGAATACTACTTTAATAAGTCTAAAAAGTAATGTTTTAGTGGGAATGAGGATATTTTCTTTCCGTCACTGATGTAGGCCATTGAATAGCACTTAGATAAGTCTAAAAAGTAATGTTTTAGTGGGAATGAGAATTTTTTCTTAAAGAAAAAGATAATCGTCCTTTCATGCTCACACACTCGGAATGACTCAGCCGATTGAATGGTGCTTAGATAAGTCTAAAGAGTAAACCTGTTTCAATGGGAATGGAGACTTCACTTGTAGCAGTGTCAAGCACACCGTGCACGGACAGATGATTTTACTTCGCTTGCGTAAGGTGGTCGAAGTCAAGTTTGGTAGGAGATCTTCTGAGTCCAGTCATGGCATATTGCAAGCGAAGTAGAGTTTGTGGCATCGTGATCCAATCAAACAAGCAAGGAAGATACATGTTGTATGGACTCTGCTTTCACTCGCTCACACGCCATTCTTTACTTAACACCAGGCCTAGAATTTGACGTCGATTTTCGACAGTTAACCTATAAATCTGATAACCCTTAAATATTTTGTTATTTAATATTGCGAAATTACAAACCTTTACTTATAACCCTTCAAATTGGAGTCTGTGGAGCACTTTTGTTCTGCTGATTGTTCTTTTTCATTTTTTTTAAAAATGTGGTGGAGCTGATTGTCCATGTTGCCCAAGCATGGTATCTCGATTAAAATTAAGGAAAATAAGCAAATAGAAGCTATGCATTAGATGCTTATCTTTAACTTCATGATTAAAAAAATAAAAATTATATGCGTGTAAACATTACCTCACAACATAATATTTGCGGTTGTACTGTTTATTTGTTATGGCTACAATTTGGATGTTGACAGAATGGAATAAAGTCATTACATTTTAAATTTTAAAAAATTAGAGTAGTTTTTAAAGTTGAGTTAAGTTTGAAAATTGTAAGTTTTTTTTATTCCATGATAGTTATTATTATATTTAAATTGTTTGATTTATTATTATTATTATTATTATTATTATTTTGGACATGATTATTATATTGAAGAAAAATATCATCATGTTTGAATTTTTTTTATCTAAGATACTTTTATAATGGAAGCATATAACTAGGAACATAAGGGGGCCAGCTTTCCTGTGATTTGAACTTGGGTTTGTTTTGGTGTTTAAAATTTTAACTCTTTTATCTTTTTTCTAAACATTTTGGACTTTGTGACTTGCATTATAAACATGTCCCACCAATTTCCAACTCCAAAAAGAAGTTGATGGCATCCTCAGAAAATATATTTAAAAATAAAATATATAAATATTTTTATACATTTGTATTTTTATAAAATGATTAATTAATTAACTTTTTTGATTTTTAAGAAGTTTCAAGTTCAAACTTGGTTAATAATGTATAATTTTCAAAAAAAAAAATTATAAAAATCATGTGCACATTGGGATGTTATAACAATAATGGTGAGATGTTTCGCTTTCTTAGAATCCCTTTTGCCTTGTTGCTTTTCAGGTTTCATCCACTGAGATGTTTCGCTTTCTTAGAATCCTTTTTGCCTTTCAGGTTTCATCCACTGACATCTCTTAATATGTTCTAGACAGGGTAGAAAAGGAACTTTAGAAGTGGCTTCCCAAGCAATTTTATTTAGCAAAAAAAATTAAGTTTGCTCCAAGATACTTGCTGCCACACATGTCTATTATTCTTCTTGTTGGGTGCCCTCGAAAGCTTCCTATCACAAATTGGAGAAGCTTCTTCAAGATTTCCTATGGGTCTCTTCTAAAAAAAAATAGAGTTTCCACAGAGTTTCTTGGGCTTACTAATGTCTTCCATGAGAGTCAGAGGGTTAGGAATCCTTGATACTTTTCGCCAGGGCATTGTCTTGTGCACCAAATGGGTTATTTGTGCTATGCATGGCAATGAAACTTAGAAACACCTACTTCAACACTGCATAGCCTTTGGTGTTCCCATGGGAGAAAATCTTAAAGGGGGTTTGGTCTGCAATCCATTCTAGTGATGAAGGTGCCAGTTCAAATTTAGGGCACTTTTATTGCTAAGAGTATTTGGAAGGCCTCGGAAGCTCTCTGACCCTATTTGATTTGGAATGATAATGATTTCAGTACTAGACTCTCTATTAATCAACAATCGTTGTGGTGGTCTCCCATTCTCACCTATCAAGAGCCGTCATTGGCCAAAATTCCTTTGGTTCATGCTCTTCGATTTTTCAATAAGGTCATGTGGGTCATCTATAACATCTTTTCCAAGCGGACCAAGAACTGGCTTTCATGGGTAGAAGTTAAAATGCAGTTTTACCTCTTTGAGTAAGACAAAGAAACATTTCAGGCAATTCAAGCCATAGTCCCACCTGAAATGCTTCATAAAATTGGGGTTTGAACCCTACGTCCTTGGTGGAAGGACTGGAAATGGTATCCTAACACTCCTTTTAGTAACTATAAACCAAGCAAAGGGTACCATTGGCTCTTGCCACATTTGCCCATGGTCCCCAAGTTAAATGAGTGATGGGCAATCCAGACAACTAGCAGAGATGAACATATTTCACACTTTATGGGATGTTGTTTTGGAGCCTAAAGTGGCTCACTTTCTTTGGTGTCTCCTTTTTTAGGGACTTCCTATAGGAGAATGCCTTCGTCATTTATGCACATTCCCAAATGTCCTTTTTGTCATTGTAGGGAATCCATTGAACATTTATTTTGGTATTGTCCTAGGGCCCAAGTGGCATGGAAATGGATTCATGATTTTTTAAACCTTTTAGGCCATAACCCTTTTCTTGGCCTATGGTTCTTGCTTGAGGCTACAACTTGAATTGCAGTACATATGGAACATATTTGGCATATTTTTAGGGCTAAGATTCTATTTAACATATGGAAAAAACGTAATGATTTGTTTCTGCTCAGCATAGTCTCTAGAGTTTTCCATGTATTCAAAAGCTCTAATATGCTCCAATATTTTACTTTAGCTTCAAGCATAGGCGAACAAGGTTGCCCTTGAAGTTCAACATCTACTAATTCTATTGGATCATTGGTCAAATACTCCCTATACTGTGGCTCGGGTATCGCCCTCCCTATCTTGCCAAGGATATTTTTCTTCTTAGCAACGAGATCGAGGTCGTAGGACTTCGACTTCTCGTAGCCATCAACCACAGGACCAGTGTACGAGGAAAGGATTTTGCTTTGTGCTATAGTATTACCATTGGGGATCATCATCTAGTTGGGCTACCACGTTGCCTCAAACCACAATTGATACTTCTAAGTTGTAGGGCGATGTTTCTAGGTGGGGTTCAGTTCCTACATACCTTGATCCTCCCATCGACTGGGAAAATCCTTTGGATAAGGACCTCCCTCCCTCTACTAGTGATACTCCTATGGCAACTTGAGTACTAGCTAGCCTTCCACCCTTTATTTTTTGTTAATATGATTATTGTTTTATAGTTAACCTAAATTTTTTTTTGACTCTGATTTGATGTTCTACTACCATCCAATTTTTATTTATTTATTTTTAAATAATGTAGATCAATTTACTTTCAACTAACCGTCTTTTCATGCTCACACCAAGTTGGAATAACTCAGCCATTGAATAGTACTTAGATAGTCTGACTAACTCAGCCATTGAATAGTACTTAGATAAGTCTAAAAAGTAATGCTTTAGTGGGAATGAGGATTTTTTCTTAACTTAGCCATTGAATAATGAGCCTGAATAATACTTAGTCTGAATTACTCAGCCATTGAACAGTGCTTAGATGGTCTGAATAACTCAGCCATTGAATAGTGCGTAGATAAGTCTAAAAAGTAATGCTTTAGTGGGAATGAGTATTTTTTCTTTCTGCCAATGATGTAGGCCATTGAATAGTATCTAAAAAGTAATGCTTTAGTGGGAATGAGGATTTTTCCTTTCTGCCAATGATGTAGGCCATTGAATAGTATTTAGATAAGTCTAAAAAATAATGTTTTTAGTGGGAATGAGGATTTTTTACTCTTAATAAGATCAAGCCATTTTAAAGAAAAAGAAAAAGATAACCGTCCTTTCATGCTCACACAGTCGGACTGACTCAGCCGATTGAATGGTTTTGAGAGTAAATCTGTTTTAATGGGAATGGAGACTTCACGTGTAGCAGTGTCAAGCACACCCGTGCACGGATAGATGTCGGAATGACTCAGCCGATTGAATGGTGCTTCGATAACTGTAAACAATAAATTTGTTTTCATAGGAATGAGGATATAAAGATTTGAATTTGAGTTTTTGAATTTAAAATTTGAACTTTTTATCTTTCTTTTAAACATTTTGGACTTTCTGATTTGTATTATAAACATGTCTTACCAATTTTCAACTCCAAGAAAAGTTAATAACATACTGAAAAAATATAATAAAACACATAACTATTTTTATGAAATGATAAATCAATTAATTTTTATTTTTTATTTCTAAGAAGTTCCAAGTTAAAACCTTGCTATATAATTTCAAAAAATAAAATATAACAATCATATGCACATATTTTTTAATTAAAATGGCTCACATACCCCAATCGTAGTTTGAACTTAGGTTTTCATAATGAAAATCCAATGACATACCAATGTGGTGTTCAACAAGAACAATCACATGAAGCATATTAACCATGTTAAGAAATCAATAAAATTAGTTAATTTTTTATTTTGTTTGTATAATAAAGTTTGTTTAACTTTTGATTCTCGTAATATTTATTTTTAATTTTTTTATATGAACTATAATAAATGCTTAGTGCTTAGCAACGTGAAAAAGATGTAAATAATTATTTTTTTATTATATATTTTTTATTTTTCCTTTTTATGGTATTTGGTAGTATTTATGTCATACATGTAATTCTTATCAATTATACATGGAAAATATGTAAAGATATGTTCAACCTCCAAACCATTGAAAAGTAGTGGTTTCTTATCAAAATGTTATTTTAAAGAGCATTAAATTAGAGTGGTGAGATATAAATATAAAATGGTGTTGTCTGGGTAGTTTTATGTCCTCAATAGTTGCCACCTACCTACCTTCATACCATCAAATTGATATAAGCATTGTGAGTGATTCTTACCGTGATATTTTGATATTGATACTGTAAGGATTTGCTACAAATAGTTATGTCAATAAATTCTTAGAGTCAAGGTGGCTTTTGATGGAATGTTTGTGGTAAGCCCATAACATTGTTTTTATTGCTCACACTCAACATTACTTTTTCTTGACAAGTGTTGACTTTTAAGCTTTACTATCTCAAAAATATAATAGGTCCTAATATAAAGAAGCCACAATATTAAAGGTCAAAATATTAATAATAAAGAGTATAATAATATATAAGCAATCAAATATATATCCAGGCCAATATAGTAAAGAAAATAAAATTCATTTATAATATCAAATATGAATGTAAATGGCCAAAATCATTCATGTACTGTGCATGAAGAATACTTACAATATGGATTGCTCAAAAATCTGTATACAAGTTTTATTTACTTATAAATATCTTCCTTTTACAATTAGATACATTTCCATGGAGCTTTGTATCCATAATATAGTCCTAGTAATGTGACTCTTTAAGTACTTGACTATTGCTCTCCATATGACAACTCCCATGACCTTTGTCTTATCATCTTGCCACTTGTATACTAGACTCTTCACTCTCTTCTTACATGCATACTTGAATCTATGACACTTGCACACTTTTACACAACTCTTACTCTCCTACATGCACTCCTAATACAAGACACTTGTGCACATCCTCTCTTTACATATTTGCACACTTACATACATGATACTTGTGCACATTCTCTCAATACACTCTTGCACTCTAACTTACATGACACTTGTGCATTTCCTACACATTGCACTCTTACATGACACTTATGCATTTCCTACACATTGCACTCTTACATGACACTTGTGCATTTCTTTCACATTGACACTTACATGAAAGGGGAAATATAAATCACTCATCTAAACTATAGAATTAACCCTAATCTATTACATATTTACATTTGTACCATGGGGGTACATTTGCATGTACCAAATAATGTAATATTCCTCAACACCCCCTATATTACATTATTTGGTTATTGAAGACTTTAGTCTTCAATCTTGGTCTTCATATTTGTGACCTTGTATTGTTCATGAACCTCTGCTTTTTCAAAACTTTCTTCATCATCTTGAATCTTGGGTTCATCCATTGCTCATGCTTGTAATATAATCTTGGACTATGCCTGATCCAATTTCTTGTTTCTTGTCTTTCTAAAAAATCAAGCAATTTATCATTAATCTAATCCTGAGGTAATAAATGTTCAATGATTTCTTGAGAAAATTCCATTGTATCTAAGGCAAATATTCCATTCTTTATTGAATTTGTAGCTTCAATTTTGCTTTGATTCTTGATAATGCATTTTCTATGTTCATTTGTATATTTGAATTCCATTGTTCTTCCTTTTTCAACTAATTAAGTAACTGAGATGAGATTAGCCAATAATCCAGAAACATATTAAAAATTTTCTAGCACAAAATCTGAAAATGGTATGCTAGGTATTACTTTTCCAATTCCTTGAACTTGATACATCTTATCATTTGCAATTTTTAGTGAAATATTATCTTTGACTTCTAAGGATTCAAACCAATGTAAGTTTCCAATCATATGATGACTAGCACCTAAATCTATATACCAAACATCTTTTTCTTTTTGCATTTGTTGATGAGATTCAAGTGATATTATTTCACATCTTTGATTAGAATTTTGGAAAACTCTTTTATGATTTTGTCCTTTGAACTCAAAATATTATTTTTAATATAATTTTTTATTTTGAAATCTTCCTCTTATATAGTATGGTCTTGCACCTTGATAATCTCTCATATATTGTGATATTCTTTCTATCACTTATCCATCTTGTTTCTTTTTAAGTTGAAATCCTTATATCTCTAAAGTTAATATGCACTCAAATATGAAATTTGTAAATTTTTAATTTTCTAAACTTTTGATGTAGAAATTCTTTTAACTCCCTACTAAGTTAAATTTGCAAAATTTTAAATTTCAAATTTAAAAGAAAAAAAAAAAATTATTTTTCAAATCTTCAAAAAACTTTATAATTTCTTCAAATATTAAAAATTCTCAAATCTCAAAAACTTCTAATTCCCCAAAAAATAAAAAAAAATAATCTTCAAAACTAAAATCACTCAAAAAGCTTAAAATCTTCAAATCTAAAAAACTTAAATCTTTAAGGTTTTTAAAAGAAAAATTAAACTTTCAAACCTTAAAATATTAAAAAACTAAAATTTTTAAAAACCTTTAAAAAAAACTAAAATTTTGAAATAAATGGATTTCAAAAATTTAATAATGTAGAAAGCCTTATATCTCCCTACTTAATAAAATTTAAACTTAAATAACATGCTTTCCCTCCAACCAAATAAAGGAATGAAAGGCATCTTAATGTACCTTTACTCTAGAATATTATTAAAGCCAATAATAACACTCTTGATGTAATGTATGAAAATTACCTTTCTGCATTTTGTGTTCTAGTTTTGTCTGCTATGCTATCATTCGCTCAAATTTTTGTAACTCCCAAGCATGGCGCTCTGATTAGATTCTCTTTGGTTGAATGACTTTCGTCTTACTGGACGCTCAAAACTTTTATCTCCTTTAGATTAGATTCTCTTCGAGTGAATAACTTCTATATTGTTGGACATTCAAACCTTCATTGTATCCTTCGACTAAACTACACACTTAGTGCATTCTCTATTTCCTTTGGCCAAATGACTCACCTAGCTCCTGTAGCAGAATATAATTTTTTTTTATCCTTTTGATGGTAAGATAAAAGTCTGCTCCATATTTTGAATAGTTGGATAGCGTGATTGGTGTGTTCTCTATCTTTTGGATGGTTGGATAGTGCGATTGGGATGCACTCTATTTTCTGTTGATGTAGGATAATGCTATTGGAATACACTCTAACTTTTGTTGATGTAGGATAGCGCCCTTCTACTACACAAAATTTTTACTAAACTGTGTTCTTCTAGAACATTATCCTTCTATGTCAATATTGCTTTCACTTTTTTGTTCTTGGATAGTATTTTGCTTTACAACATAGCTTACTCCGTTTTATTATAATGTTTGTCTCCTCTAGACAATGCTCTTATGTTCTAGTGTTGTTCTTGATAGCATGCTTCTTAGCTTGCTTGGATGGTAACTTTGTATCTACTATGTCTACCACTTAGACTTCCCTATACAAGCTGTTTATATTACTATGTAATATTTTATGAATATTGATCACTCGACTATATTGGTTGTGTAAGTGTTGGCTTCTATTTTTGTTGTTTAGATGCTAACCTCTTAGATCTCTTCTTCAATGTTGCCACTCAGGCTTCTTCTTCAATGCTGGCCAATCAGGTCTCTTCTTCAATGTAGGCCTTTTGGGTTCTAGCCTCTTCCCCTATGTGGATGATAGCTCCACAAAATAGACACTTAATGTCCCTAAAGAATCCTTGCTTGTTGTAGAAGAAGACTTTCAAAAACTCTTTAAAAATATGTCAAAGCCAAGACTGATATTGCTACAGTCAACTTGATGCTTCTAGTTTTTTGAATAACCAAAACTTCTCTATGCCTCTTTATTTATCTCTAGAGGCTTATTCTTTTTATTTCTTAGTACAACTCTTATCTATCCCTGTATACTGCTACTCAATCTATGTACTCAAGAAGATAGAATGCTTCTCTATCCTTGGAAGCTATTATGCTTCTCTATCTTTGTAGGAAGCTTTAATGCTTCTCAATCTACTAGAATCTAACTCCAATATCTGAAATCTATCTTAAATGTCTTAGGTCACACCTAAGAATAAAATATGATTCTCCTCTTTTTTGGAAAAGTATAACCCAATATCAATACTAGGGTGACTATGAATGTCCTCGAATTACCAACTTTCTCTTGAGTTTGCTCTCTCAATATTCAATGGTAATTCTCCTCTTTCCTCTAGATAATCCATAATATTATTAGGGTGACTTTGAATGTCCCCAAACTTCCAAAAAATTTCTAAGTTGGTTTTCTCTCAATGTCCAACTTTCTTTTGAGTTGGTTCTCTCTCAATGTCCAACTTTCTTTTGAGTTGACCCATAATCAAATTAGCTGAGTCCTAGTCTTCACTGGTTTCAAAGTGGATAAACTCTAAATTAACTCTATCAAGAATGCACAATGTTAAATGGTGGTGGTGGCTAATAAAATAACTCTATCAATGGATAGAGTTAAGTGGTATATTTGATACCATTGTTGGCTTTTAAGTCTTCCTATCTCAAAAATATCCTAGGTCCCAATATAAAGAAGCCACAATATTAAAGGTAAAAATATTAATAATAAAGAGTAGACTAATATATGAGCAATCAAATATATATCTAGGCCAATATAATAATGAAAATAATGCACTTATACTATAAAAAATGAATGTACATGGCCAAAATCATTCATGTACTATACATGAAGAATAATTACAATATGAATTGCTCAAAAATTTGTATACAAGCTTTATTTACTTTTCAATATCTTTCTTTTACAATCAAATACATTTCCAAGGAGCTTTGTATTCATAATATAGTCATAGTAATGTGACTCTTCAAGTACTTGACTATTGCTCTCCATATGATAACTCCCATGATCTTTGGCTTATCATATTACCACTTGTATACTAGACTCTTCATTGTATTCTTACATGCATACTCTATGACACTTGCACACTTCTATATGACTCTTACTCTCCTACATGCACTCCTAATACAAGACACTTGTGCACATCCTCTCTTTACATATTTGCACACTTACATACATGACACTTATGCACATTCTCTCAATACACTCTTGCACTCTAACTTACATGACACTTGTGTATTTCTTACACATTGCACTCTTACATGACACTTGTGTATTTCCTGCACATTTACACTTACATGAAAGGGGAAATATAAATCACTCATATAAACTATAGACTCAACCCTAATCTATTACATATTTACATTTGTATCATGAATGTACCATGGGGGTACATTTATCATATTTTAGGTAGGCACATTAAACAATTTTTGAAGACCCTTTTGCTTTCGTGGCCCCTAAGAGTGATTTATAATTCTTCATATACCATAGAAAAATTGTTGTTTCATACTATGAGTAGATTTTTGACTTTTGTAATACTATAAATGAATCATTATCACCTATGGCTATAAAAAAATCGTTACTGTGACATTCAATTCACTTTTACTAATATTCTCAAAAACTTACATCACATCATTACACATGTTGGCATTTAATTAGTTGATCTAGGCATATGGCCTTTTTGCATCATGGCTTTATGCTTGAAAATACCAAAAAATATATTTTTTAAGCTAATCACACTATTAGGAGCATAACTTTATGCTTGGGACTCCATTTTGATCTATTCAAGAAGTGTTGAAAATATTATAGAGAGAATAATAACTTCCATAGGCAACTCTATCAACTTTAAAATGCTCTAGAGGTCCTAAAAAATGTAAAACAAAATACTTACTAAAAATAGTATTTTTTCTATTTTTAGATTTTTGTAGTCAAAATACACCTCTAGCTATGTTACACATCAGTAGAAGATAAAAAACAAAAGAAAAAGTCACATGTATGTAGTTTGTTTTAATATGCACTTTAGAATTCATGGAAGGTGAATCACCACATTTTCATATAGGTGATCTTCTAACTCATGGAAGGTGAACCACCACATTTCCATACAGGTGATCTTTCATACTTAATATGGTGGAATTCAAACACACATATTATTGTATAAAGAGAGATGCACCCTTGACTGCAAAAATAATGAGTATCATATGCAATGTTGTAGCCTCACATCTATTCTCAAAGTTTACTTGCATTGTACTATATTTTTTGAGCAAAAAAATCACTATATTATTTTGCTTATATATATTTGTGTGTGTGTTTTAATTTGATTTGTTACACTTTGTTGTTTTGAATTACACTCTTTCATGATCTTCCTTAACTCAAAATTCTAAGTTTTAGATTAGTAAAAAAATGAATTTTGGTTCAATGGTATTAGAGTGGATTGTATTTTGAGTGTATGTTTATAAACATGAGATCAACATATCTTGGATATTAGACGTGATATATCTTTGATTACTTCCCTCGTCATTCCAAATGATCTCAGGTGATAAGTATAATAGACAACATCAAGATATTCAATCCTTTAAAGGAGACATTGAGCAAAGCCCTCGTGAAACTAAGGAATGATATGATGGACCAATTTGCTCAAATTATTCAACGACTTTATGCTACAAGTTTTGTAACCTCTTCTGCATAGTCTCTCACTTTTCTTGTAACATTTAATGCTCCTATATCTTTTAAGGTGCATGTGAATTTTGATATTCCTATTTTTGAAGGAAAATTTAATGTAGATGCTCTCAAAAATTGGTTGGATCAATTTTCTATAAATAATTTTACAGAGAAGAATAAAACACTTTTGTACTCTTGAAAGCTTCATTGCCTATTCAAAATTTGGTGGGAAGCATATTGTAACAGGGTTATGAAAGAGAATGAAGATGAAGTGGCATTCACAAAGGATATTTTCATGAAGGTCATAAAGGAAGAATATAAAATAGAAAAGTTATTTTCTATTTTTAGATTTTTGTAGTTAAAATACATCTCTAGCTATATTACACATCAGTAGAAGATAAAACACAAAAGGGCAAGTCACATATATGTAATTTTTTGAATATGCACTTTGTAACTCATGGAAGGTGAATCATCAAATTTCCATATGCATGACCTTATAACTCATAAAAGTTGAACCATCACATTTATGGGTGACATTCCATATTCAATATGGTGGATTTCTAGAACACCAGTTCTTATATAAAGAGAGATGCACCCTTGACTACAAAAAGCATGAGCAATGGATACAATGTTGTACTCACATCTCTTAGAGATTAATTTCATTGTACTCTATTTTTGAGCAATAAAATCATTCTATTATTTCGCTTACACACACACACACACACACACACACACACACACACACACACACACTATATAATATATATACATATATATATATATATATATATATATATATATATGTACTTTTTTTGTTTTTGAATTGCACTCTTTCATGATCTTCCTTAACTCATTTTTTTTGTGTGGAAACATACAGTAATATCTATCTCCATGGATTTCCTCTCAAGTTTTCCCACATTTAAGCATGGTAATGATTGTATTTTTTTAGTAATTTATTATTTTTCAAAAATGGCTATCATGATTCCATGCAAAAAATCTATTTTAGCTAAGTATACTGCTAAGCTTTATTTTAGTCATGTGTGGATCAACTTTGGCTTGCCAGAGTCCATTGTATCTAATAGGAATAATAGTTTTTTTTAGTATTTTTTAGTCTACCCTATTGAGCATGATGGACACCAAGTTGACCATATCCATAGCCTCACATCTTCAAACTAATGACCATATAGAAGTTGTGAATTGATTGATTGTACATAAGATTTGAATGTATAATTCTAAAAATCCATGCATATGGGATGAGAAGCTCCCCTAAATTCAACATAGGTACAATCAAGCTCTACATAGCTCTACCCAAAACAACCCATTTCATGTCTATTTAAGGTTCCAACTCTTGACACCCACTAACGTAGCTCTCCCTATGCAACCTATAAAGCACACATCTCATAGACAAAAAGAAGGAAAATAATCAACATGGTTTGTGGAATAGATTTATCACATCTAGCAATAGGTCTATGATTTCTTAAAAAATAAAAAATAGAAACACTAGCAATGCCATGACCAACATTGGACCCCATATTAATTCAAGGTTGGAGATAAGGTATGGTTATGTCTCTAGAAAGAGATACTTATAGATTGCCATAGGAAGATCAAACCTCTTAACTATGGACCATAGACCATCACCAAGAAGGTAAGAGAAAATTCCTTTGAATTAAATCTTTCATCTTATCCTGATTTGCATCCAATATTCAATGTTGAACTTGTTAGGCCTATCATCCATCTCTATCGAACACTTTCATAGTAGCAAACTAGTTTGATAGTCAAGAACTTAATCCATGTAGCTTAACACTAATGGAGGAGGATCATATTGTTGACACACGGATAAGACCACTAGAATGTACTTTACTTAGTTGTATAGAGTGGTCAAGGCTAGACAAATTGGTCACCAAGGGGAATGGCTCATGAAAATTAGATAAAAAAATAATTTTCACATCCTATGTCAAAATTTGACATTATGGGGACCAATATTTTTAAGGTGGGATGTGAAGAACACAAGCTTATAATGAGAGGAGGGTGAACAATATAAGACCACTTTTTACTTTTCTTTCCAAATCAATATTATGCAATGTATAAATAGCAATATCAATAGAAATAATCAAATCAATGCACAAATCACGACACACAATAGAGACACCAATTTAACGTGGTTCACCCAATGTGGGCTACTCCACGGAGAAAATGTTTCACTAAATTTTTTTGAATCAATATCTTGGGAATCCTTTCCCTATTACAATGTTTATGGACCTCTGTCCAAAGGATATACCAATCCCCTAATCAAGTTCATGTATCTCTATCCACAGGAGAACTCTTTCTCCTTAGCTTTGACTGGTGATCTTCTAGAAGAACTGCTGCCCCTAGTGCTCTAGCTAATGGATCTCTATCCACTGAAGACACCTATCCTCACTACCCTAGATAATGGATATCTATACACTGGAGACTATCGTCCTATATACTCTATCACCTTCAAAGATATATTCTCAAATTTACACTAAACATAATCCTTCTGTCTAGCACAAATTTGCTCAATCTCTATCTCTGGTCTAGCACAAATCTGTACCAAACTCTGTCCTCAAATCTATACTAAACACAACCCTTCGATCTAGCAAAAATCTATCTCATTCTCTGTCCTCAAACCTTAACACAAAGCTTGAATTAATGTCAAATCAACTCTGCAAGATCTGCCCCAAATCTTAACCCAAGGTTTGAACAAATCAATCAATCAAATCTGCTCTCAAGTCTTCTCAAAGACTTATCTCAAATATGCCTTGTAAGCTTCCACAAAAGCTCACACTAATATGTCCACAAGTCCTCTCTAGAACTTGTCCAAATTTGCTCAACAAGTCCTCACTAGAACTTGTCCAAATTTTCTCAACAATATCTATCCTCAAACTGTATTGTAAGCTTCCACAAAAGCTCACACAAATATGTCCACAAGTCTTCTCTAATACTTGGCTCAAATCTGCTCAATAAGTCCACACTAGAACTTTTCCAATCTCATAGAAACATATAGAGAATTGTTAGAGACTCAATATGCTTCATATTCACCACAATGCTCAATCACTTTCAATCACTCTTTTTACCATAGAAACATATAGATAATTGTTAGAGACTCAATATGTTTCACACTCACAAATACTCAACCTCTTTTTCAAATTAATTAAGAATATAGAACAATTTGTTTCATAGAACTTGAACTATCACTTCAACACTTCCACTTGACTAGGCTCAACCAAATATACTCAACCAATCACTCAATGAATTAATCCTTGCTTACAAACCCTAGTCCAAGCATATGAACACTCACTCAAATGTTTTCAACAATGCTTATTAACCAATCTCACATAACAATCAAGTTCTTCACTCAACCACTCACTTCAACAACATTGCTTATAAAAAAATCTTCACATAACAATGATACTCACGATCTTTGCAAACCCTAGTTCAAGTTCACTCAACTAATCACTTCAACAACAATGCTTATCAAACAAGGTTTTATCAACAACTATTTATTCCAAAAAACCTTGAAGCATTAATTCAAAACACACTCAACAATGCTTACCAACCAATCCTTTTCACTCCAAATTTACATTCATAAAATTCAACAATCACTCACTAGGAAGATGTGCCCATACCTTTTGTTTGATGTAGAAGTGCCCTTAGAAAACCTGTCTCAATCACAATTTCCTTCTTTCCAATTTCAATGGTTAGATGACAAAATATCACTCTAACACTTCTCCAAAATATTCCGTAGACACAAAAATAATCAAAGCTCAAATATATCTTATTACTCCTTGAAATTAGCATCCATCAAATCATACATGAAAATAATTATTTAGATACACCTTATAATATCCAACTTAAAATAATATCCAACACCACAAAATCTCAAACAATCTTCCTTAAACACCTTATTACCCTTTTCAAACACTAAAGCAAATATCACCAAAATTATTTTGCATCAACCTTATAACTCCCCTTAAAACCTTACAAACCAAATAAACTATGCAAAAATTAAACTTTAATAGCTCAACTTAATTCCTTCGAAATTTTGGCATCAACAACAAATAGCATACCTTTGTCCTTTACCCCAAAAGGGTTTCGACGAGTTTTGAACCACCGTCTCCCCAAGCGCCAAGCACCTTAGCACTTTGGTGCCCATCGCGTGGGCTATAGGCGCCCACGTGAAGGAAGGGAAGCCTCCTTCCTTTTAAACCTTTGTCCGTCGTCAATTCCAAACAAAAATAAAACACACTATCGCGGATTTGAACCTCCGTCACTTGTTGCCCTACGATTTGCTTTTGATGTGGTTTCCAATTGCGCTATAAACGCTTGGTGACCAAGGCACCAACCTTGGTGAATCAAAAACTCTGCCTCCTCTTGACAATTTAAAAAAATAAAATCCTCTTTGATCGTATAGCACAATTCACACGTTTTCGCATAGCATGGAGATTAATATCGAAGGCATATATTTTTTGGCTAAGGTGGAGGAGTCCCCCTTTTATACACATAATTATTTTACTCCCCATGTCGGTGCTCGAATTCGAATTCAAAATTCGAATTTTGATTTAATAACCCACCTTAGGGTTATTTAAAATTAACATAAATTAACTTATAATTAATATTAAAATTAATTAATAATTAATTTAAATAACTTATAAGTTAAGTAAATTAATTAATAAATTAATTTATAATAAAAATTATATTAATTAATTTATAATTAATTTAAACTTCCCTGTACAATATTATAATTAAATATTAAAATATTATTCACTTGGGTTTCTTCTTTGCACTTTGGACCACATCTGACTTCCTGGAATCGGGTCTTGATAAACTAAAAATGAACTATCCTTTTGCACTTATTGGAGAACCTGAAACTTATGCTGCCCATTGAAATCGCCATCGGTCAGTGCTGAAAGCTTGACATCAATGACCACTCACTCTTGACATCAATTACAACTCATCTACTCAAAATGTCCAACAGGATGAATGATCCAAACACATGACTTTTTATAGCATCGCTTTATGCTTGAAAATACCCAAAAATATATTTTTTATCCTAATTACACTGTTAGGGATATAACTTGTGCTTGGGAATCTATGTTGATCCATTCAAGAAGAATTGGAAATATTTGACAGAGAACAACAATTTGCACAGGCCTTTGTGGAAAAATGTTTTAGAGGCCCTAAAAAATACAAAACAAAATCCTAAAAATAGTATTTTTATAAAAATTTTGGTTTCCAAAATGCATCTCTAGCTATGTTGACACATTAGTAGAAGATAAAACATAAAATGACAAGTCACATATATGTAATTTTCATTTAATATGCACTTTGTAACTCATGGAAGATGAATCACCACATTTCCATATGGGTGACCTTATAACTCATAGAAGGTGACCACCACATTTCCATATGGGTGAACTTCCTTATTTAGTATGGTGGGATTCAAACACACCAATTTTGGTAAAAAAAGAAATGAATACCTGATTGTAAAAAGCATAAGTAATGGATGCAATGTTATAGCCTCACATATCTTCTTATAGATTGTTTGCATTGCACTCTATTTTTCAAGCAATAAATTCTTTACTTTTGAATGTACTCTTTCATGACATTCCTTAACTCAAAATTCTAAGTTTTACATCAGTAAAAATTCTAAATTTTGTATCATTAGTACATGTGGTAATCCCTAATTAGGCATCCTACTTTGCACTAGAGAAAGAACCAACCGATGGATCCCTCTTTGAAATAACAAAATTAACAACTCTTTGATGACATCAACATATAGCAAATTTTCCCTCATTTCACTTCTTTGCAAGCAATCAATATTAACCCTTCAATTCAATTTTTTTATTGGTCAACACAACATTAAGATGATGTATTCTCAACAAATACAATTCCAAACAATTGTCTTAATTGAATTATTTTATCTCATGTAAGTTGTTATTCACCTTTGCTATACTAGTGAATTGCTCATCTATCCTAAACTTGTACTTTCCTCCTAATTATTTGGGATTTTGGCATTTACTTTAAAATTGAGCAATTTGTCTATTATATTGTATTTTCAAAAATCCTCTAGCCATTTTGTACCCTAAATTACATCAATCTTCACTCTTTTCTCCATTAGCATGATTGATCTTACATCTTGAGTGTAATTGTAGTATTCAAATTGTTAAAATTCTACTAATTTTTTAGGAAATCAAGCTTCATTGATGATATATCCTAGATAATATCTTATTCTATGGGAACAAAGTGTTCAAAAATATTGGTTTATTAAAAATATAAAAATTATAAAAATAGAGAAAATTGTTTTCTTACGTGGAAGGGCTTCAAGTCAATAGTAACAAAGACAACAACATTGCCAAGTTTACATTTGAAAGAGTCTATATTCTATTTAGCATTGAAATATCTATCTCTAACTCTTTGTATTGTTCCTTAGGTAGATCCCCTTCTTCATATGCCATTTGTTTAATGCTTTCAAATAATACCTCCAAATTGGCAATCATATTTGAGATTTTTATTGTTGTCCTTCTAGGTGATCTCTCCCTAGACCTTTCTATGTTGGATTTCTCCTCGATATTATTGGTATATTGATCTCTAGTGATAAGTTTATATTGACTTGTTAAGGGACTAGGAAATCCATAATTTGTCAATTAAGAACTTCCTGCTTCATTCTTTATCGTGATGTCTTTACCTTATCTTGGACTTGTATGCTTCCTTATAGCCTTTTTGGCTTCTCAACCATATTTTTAGTTGCATTTGTTTTGCATTTTAGTAAGTGATGCATATTTATCAAAGTTGGTCACTTTATTCCTTATACACTTGTTTTAAGACAAAATCATGGTTTGATTTGAAACCAATATCTTCTTTCATGTTATCAATGGTCATATCATTAATCAATTTCCTACATTCCTCCATGTATTTCAAGCATCTTTCTATGTGTTCCAATTTCACATGTATTTGATCCCAAAGGGATTCAATTTGATCTATGGAAGATACTTGGACCTTAAGTTTCTCATTTCTTCCTTCAAGTTCTCTTTTGTTTAGTTTCAAACTAGTTATCTTCTCATCCTTCTCATGTTATATTCCTTGGGAACTCATCTTCAATTATTCTAACCAGTGTTGTAGATATTTTTTTTCTTGCCTAATTTGTTGTTTTAGTTGTTCATTTTTCTTATTTAGTCCCTACTTCGATTGTTCTTTCTCTTGCCTATGTTGGAAATATTTCTTTTATAGATCTGGTTATTCCTTCAGGTCTTCCTTTTCCTATTCCAACTACCGCTTGAGATAGTTTTTTATTTTAGCTTCCAAGTATTTGCACAACTAGTTAATTTCATATTTGTTTGATCTTTGCTTTGTTGTCATCAAAGACCCTAATTATATCCCTAACCTATTTATGATATTTCTCTACCTCCCTATATGAATGTAGCTATTTAATGATCACTGTTTTGTTTGTTTATTCATCCAATTGTATCATTTTGTAGGTTGTAGCTTGACATAGGTCCAATGTTAATTATTTTGTTAGATAATTCAATGGATTAGTAGGCAGCTTGATGGGATTTTTAGAAAGTACCTATAAAAATAGTAATTGTTCTCTTTTTTCCTACTAGTTGTGTTTATAGGTATGCCAAAGTTAAAGATGATGTAGTGTATTATCCTATGGTAATATGGTTCATATGTTCTCTAGACCTTTATAGGTGATGAGGGCATCTTATTACATTACCTAGGCTTAGTTTATTATTAAGTTAGTTCCTAGGTTTAGTAGTATTTCTTGCAAATAATTGTAATGTGAGACCTCATATTCTCACGTACACTTCTAGTTCACTAGGTGGCAACTAGTTGGCATGCTAGAAGGGTTTGTTAGGATTTGCTAAGTTAATATAGGCTTGCATATTTTGGTAGTTAGCATATTATCCTTTATGCTACTATTATTGTATGAGCATTATTTTCTACCACCACTTTAGCCATTCGTTGATGATTTGGTGGAAGTGGTTATTGTATTTTTGGCACCTTAGTGCCTATATATTGCACACATGAATAAAGAATGGTAAGTTGGATTTGAATCCTTAATAATAGGTATGAAATTACCTAATCTATGTTATACAGTCTAAGATAGTTGATGACTTGAAGAGGAAACTACACAAATACATCAAATATCCTTATGATAAGAGTTATTTTAGTTAGACTTTATGATGGTGTCATGTTTGATCCAGATGTGGTGGCTATATTTAGGCCTACTTAAGTGGTATAATCTGCTAAAGAATTGTCAAATTGACTAGCTTTGGATTTAAAAAGAATGGATTCAATTAGTGCAGACATACATATGGTGGGTAGCATCATTTATATGTTTATTGTAAGTGTAGTCAAAGTGGATGGTGGGATGGTGGAGACTATGGTGGATTATATCATGATAACATGGGATGAAAGTACAATGAATATGTATGAACTAATGAAGATGCAAGTGGAGGTAGAAAAAATAGATGATGATGATAACGATGACTTGGCAACGAGTCGTTTCCTTAGTAATGAGATGGATAATCCCATTAAAACTGCTATAGTTGTGGATAAGCTTGAAGTTGTTGGAATGGACACAACATAAGAAGCAGGTGGGATCAAAGAAAAGGGATAAGAACAAATAGTTGTAGAGAATATGAGAGAGAAGATGCAATAATTGAATAATTTATGGAAGGAGGAATGGTGGAAGTGGTTGTGGGGGTAGTAACAGAAGAAATTGGGGTCTCTAAAATAAAAACTTTTGGTTTTTTTGCTTCATCATTGGTGGAATTGATGTTGGTTCTAGAAGAATTTGTTTAGTGATAACTTGAGTGTCATATATATCAATCTGTTTGTATATAGTCTCAAATTTTAATGGTTGCTCTCATCTTATGTCAACCTCTTTCTCATTGGTAGTTATAAATTTACCTTCTTCAAATTTATCTCGTCCTTGACCTTTGGGTAAGATGATGGGTCAATAGAAGAATCACATTTTCTCATTTTTTCTACTACGACTAGGAATGACCCATACTCATTTAAATGGCTCACTATATTTTACTAAGATGTTTTTGGATTTAATCATTGTGCTTACTTGAACCGTGATTGTTAAAATTATCATTATTCTCGTAGAAATCAATGGTTGGATTGTTGATTGGGCATCCTTTTGGCTATTTTTCTTCTAGTGACAATGTTTGTACCAACTTGTAAAAAATATTTAATATTTATACCCATCATGACCCTATCATTCTTTGTACTTATCTCATGTCTCATTCACTACCACGTTAGTATCTTCTAAGGGATTCATTTATGGGTTTTTACCAACAACTCAGTTATAGGATGATTTAGCTTATAATCAAGATATATTCTTTTCCTTATTCATGCATATACATTGCTCTAATATTTTTCGCTATTAGGGTCTTCTAGAAAATCACTTTGTAGTCATAATATTAAGTCCTATTACTTCTCTAGATCGAGTTATTTTAATATTCTTTCTAGTTGATTTGAATATTACTTACCCATGGGAGTTATTTTACAGTACCTTTCTCGAGTAGTATAGAATATGGATTCCTTCTCTTTAAAGTATTTATGATCCACACAGTCTAACTAGAATATAAATTCAAGAACATATATAGAATTAGGAATGTATGCTAGAAGCTCAAATGGGTGGTTTGAAATACCATATAACCTAGTAGATGACCTCTTGTTTCCTAGATAGAAATCTCCTTTCTCATGTCTAGGATCCCTTTAATATGACTCTCCACCGATAAATTTGACATTTGTCCTTATATGTTCTAAATAATTTGTTCATAGACCTTTATATAGAAGTTGTATCTACTCCTATCTTTACCTTTGCATGGAACTTTAATGTAATCTAAAATTTGTAAGGGTTTCTCATCTAGTTCAATATCGTCAAACTATAATATCATGAACTAGTTATTCTAAAACTATATCAACCAAACCAAATAAGTTGTAATTAAAACCTACTCATCTTCCAAAATTATCCAACTAAAATTTCATGCACTATACTATATAGTTAGCACAGTCTAATAGTTGTAGGAATCATGTGTAATTATTCATTGTCTGCACCATTGCTATTTGTTTCTTATATACATATTTATCACTCTCTTCACCCATCACAAAAGCTAATCCAGATGATATACATTGATTGTTAGGCTTAAACTAATCTATTTTCAAAGGGAGTTCATATTTTTAAGCATCTACCATATAATTAGTTATTGCACCAAACAGTTTAACCACTTATTTATGTTAGTATTACAGTAATCAAGTTGGTCCTATGGCATGTATGAGACCCATTGAAAAATCCCATCATCAATACATGTCATTTATATTATGACCGAGGAAGTTATCCTTATGAGATATTCATCCTAAGTATGTACCTTAATGGATTTGGTTTTTGAGTTGTATGTTTTGGTGCACATTTTGCTAACTCAAGACATTCCCATACTTAAAATACTAGACCAAGATTTTTTTGTAACCTATAAAGTTGTATCTATTACGAAGTTCTTTCCTCAATTTTGTTAGCTAGTATACCTTTTTCTTTCCATCATCTTGCCATAAAATCTTGGTAGAATAGATAGAACCCCTTTTCCTCTTCTTAACACTTTTGGTGGTTTCCATGATATATGTGCCAACTTTAGTTTATTGAGTTTCTTGTGGTTGTTCTTCACTAGATCCATCTTCCAACAAACCCACTATTGCTTTAATTGTCAATGTTGGTAGATTTGTTACATGTGCTTATGACATGGTTGTTTTGGGTATTATTCCACTATTAATTGATGCTTGAAACTCCATTTTTATTTGCCTTCGAATATGTGCCAACTATTAGAAATCCCTTGAAAAAATTCCCAACTTATGACATGTTGTTTTGGGTATTGTTCCACTATTAATTGATCCTTGAAACTCCATTTTTATTTGCCTTCGAATATGTGCCAACTATTACAAATCCCTTGAAAAAATTCCCAACATGTTCTTATGACATGGTTGTTTCGGGTATTGTTCCACTATGAATTGATCCTTGAAACTCCATTTTTATTTGCCTTAGAATATGTGCCAACTATTAGAAATCCCTTGAAAAAATTCCCAACTATTAGTGGCAATGGGGACATCACGTGAAGCAGTGTCAAGCACACACGGATAGATGATTCCTTGGCTTGTGTAAGGTGATTTGATAAATGATGGATGTTACAGCTGTTGGATTTGCCAGAGAGTTGGTAGCCCTTTCCAACTAGCCTCCTTTCAAGAAGTGGATCCCTTAACAAAGACTGCCAAGACAAGGAAATCTTGACAATATTTTGTCATGTCCGTTTGCTTTGGGCATTGTTTTCAATGGATGCCTTTCTTGGACCACTCTTATCATTGCACCTGTTTAAAACCTTTCATTTTCTTGCAGTCTCAAGCACACCGTGCACGGATAGATGATTCCTTCTCTTTGTTTAAGTGGTCAAAGTCAAGTTGGTAGATCTTCTCAGTGCAGTCATGGTACATTGCATGTGAAGTAGAGATTGTGGCATCATGATCCAATCAAACAAGCAAAGGAACACACATCTTGTATGGACTCTGCTTTCACTCGCTCACACGCCATTCTTTACTTAACACAAGGCCTGAAATTTGACGTCGATTTTCTTCAGTCAACTTAAAATCCCATAATCTTTTAGTTTTTAAAGGTTAGGTGGATTATCCGCCCATGTAGAGGAGTTGGAGAACAAGTGGGTAGTTAAACCTCTCTAGTTGCTGAGAGGCCCAGGTTCAAATCTCTCGCCTCACATGTTGCGGATATGTTATGTAATGGTTCCCTCGTGGTCACAGTCTGTTTACCCCTTGTGGCCACCACTAAAAAAAAAAAAAAAAAAGTTAGGTGGATTAGTAGTGTTTGATTGACTAAGTATTTATCAAGATGAAATCTAGTTTTAAATCATAGGGCATGCTTGCCAACTTGTAAAGGTAGTAATCTATTCTGAATCTTCTGAGTGCTAGCACTTGAGCTACAAATGGTCCATTTCACACATGATTATAAAATAAAGAGGTGAAATAAGGATTATAAAAGGCAGCCCCATAATTTAAATCCAACTTTGTAGTAGAAAAAAATTGTAAATCCAACCGATTTTTATAACCCTTAAATATTTTGTTATTTAATATTGAGAAACTACAAACCTTTACTTCATAATCATTATTTATTGCAGGTCTCCTATATTTTGTCATATAAATTTTATAATTTTTTAAAAACAATTTAAATACTATTTAATTTTGGAATTTATGCAAAGGTTAAGAAGTTATTATGTTTTCCATCTGTCAGTTTTATTTTTTACGATTCTTAAGCAAACTAAAAATCATAACTAAAATAAAAATGCAGATCTTAAAAATTTAGTTACTTGTAAACACTTGTCAAAGATGTCTTTGATTGATGGACTATTGTATAAAATGTTAAGTCAGGTGTGATGGACTATAGATAAAGCTTAATCTTTCTATGTCATGGAATGACGACCATAGATGGAAAATTATTAGAAGCGAAAATGTGGTGGACCATATTGGCTTATTATATGATTTTCGGTTAAATGCTTATATTTATAAGTTTTAACTTCATGATTAAATAAATAAATATTTTATGAGTGTAAATTTTATCTTATAATTGTTATTTATTTATTTAATTATTTATATAAATTTGAATTTAAGTTTTTTAAATAAATATTCAATTACACCTACACTTAAAATACAAATAAACCTTAATTAATTATTTAATTATATCCTAAAACATTATAACACCACCATAAATATAACTAGAAACTTATCCTGCTGGACAGATAAATACTCTTGACATTATATCCTATCCTCTGAGTAGCATATGGTGCCTCTACTCGTGGTTTTCCAGACATGTTTATGGCATTAAGAGGTAGAATAGTTTTAAAGTTTTACTTCTCTAAACTTTTGCAGAGTTAATACTACTTGTTTTTCAGCTCTGGTACTTGTTATTTGTTTCAATAATGTTTGTGGTTGTCCTATGAGTTAAATTTAAAAAAATTATTTTTTTATTATATAGTTTCGAGTTTTTTCAGATCCATGTATATATTGAAAAAAATATATTAAAAAAAATTAGATAAGTTAGAGTCTTCATTGTGAAAAATTGTAAGTCCTTCTGATACACTCATAGCCATCATAATCGTACTAATCAGTATGATCTATTGTTTGCTAATGATCTATTGTTTTTCTTTAATGTAAACATGACCATTATACTGAATTTTTTTTTTTTATCATAATCATACCTAAGCAGTATAATCTATTGTTTTTTCTTTAATGTGAATATGACCATTATACTGGAGAAAAAATATCATTCACTGTACTTAATTTTTTTTTTTTAAAGCACTTAAACAATAAAAAACATATAACTGGAGGTACAATGGGCCACATTCCCTGTGATACTAACTTGTTTCAATGTTTGAAATTTCACTTTTTTATTTTTATTTTAAAATATTTTGGACTTTGTGACTTGCATTATAAACATGTACTATCAATTTTCAACTCAAAAAGAGAGTTGAAGTCATGTTAAGAAAACATAATTAAAAATAAATATAAAAAACTATTTTTATATATTTATTTATTTTTGAAATGATATTAGCTTAATTAATTAAATTCCTTAATTTTTAAAGAAAATATCAAAATTTAAACCTAATCAATCCTATATATAATTTAAAAAAAAATTATAGCTATCGTGTGCACATATTTATTTATTTTATTAAACTCACACACACTCTATTGTGGTTTGAACTTAGGTCTTCTCAATAAGAACCCAATGATAAAAGGATGGGTGTTTAGTAAGGACAATCACATGCACATATTAACCGCATTAAGAAAACATATAAAATTAGTTAATTTTTTCATTTTGTTTGTGTACTAAAATTTTGTTTAACTTTTAATTCTCATAATATTTATTTTTAAAGAAGATTTTATATAAACTATAATTAGTGCTTAGTGCTTAGCTATGTAAAAGATGTAAATTATTATTATTTATTTTATTTTAAAAATTATATATATATATATATATATATATATATATATATATATATATATATATATATATATATATATATATGGTAGCATATATGTTACACATATTTCTTATTAATTATACATGGCAAATTTGGAAAGTTGCTTTCAGCCCAATGAAAAGTGGTGGTTTCTTATCAAAAAGTTATTTTTTAGTGTTTTGTACTTAATAATTTAATCTTGTATTTTATAATGGTATAAGCCATAAATGAATTATTGGTTAATTGGACTCTTATGATATAAACTTTACTTGTGCAACCATTACTCATTAGTAAAAAATACCACCTTAAATTAGAAATAGGTAGGAGAATAATGTCATAGAATCATATATGTAAATGTCAAGGAATATTATCATAGAGTAGTCATAAACAAGTGAAAAATGTCACATGTCAAATTAGAAATAGGTAGGAGATTAATGTCATAGAATCATATTTGTAACCGTTAGGGAATATTGTCATAGAATAGTTAGAAAATAGGTAAGAAAGACCATATGTGAAATTAGAAATAAGTAGGAGAATAATGTTATAAAATCATATATGTAATCCTCAAGGAATATTGTCATAGAATAATCAAGAAATATGCTTGTGGGAATTATATAAAAGCAAAGATGGGAATAGAAGGAATATCAAGGATTCTTTGTATAAGTTTTAGCTCGTGGAGTTGGAGATATTGTGGAGTGGCTTCCTCCTAATAAGGAGCATTGTATGGTATTGCCCCACCTCAAGGGTATTATCAATCTCTATCTTATTGTATGGACTGTTATTGTAGAATTCATTTGTGGATGCATTTTGCATATTTCTACATATTGGTGAACTATTTTAAATAATGAGAAGATAGGTTTATAACATTTAGGAGCATGAGAGTGGTGCAATATAAAAAGGTGTTTCATGGGTAGTTCTATGTCATCAATAGTTTCCATCTACCCACCCTCACACCATCAAATTGACATAAGCACTATGAGTGACTCTTATCATGATGTTTTGATAGTGCAAGGATTTTCTACAAATATTTATGTCAATAAATTCTCAAAGTCAAGGTGGCCTTTGATGGAATGTTTGGCATAAGCCCGTAACATTATTTTCATACCCACACTCATCATTACTTTTCATTGACAATGCTTACCGTATTTCATGTGGGTATATTAAACAATTTTTTTAGACCCTTTTACTTTCATGGTCCCTAAGAGTGATTTGCAATTCTTTGTACACCATAGGCAGATTGTTGTTTCATACTAGCAAATTGAAGACTTCTATAATACTATGAGTGAATCATTACCTTTTGGGTGAATCATTGTCACATATGGCTATAAAAAATGGTTACTTTGACATTCAATTCACTTTCACCAATCTTCTCAAAAACTTACATCACATCATTACATGGCATGTCATTAGTTGATCAAGGCATGCGACCTTTTTGCAACATGGCTTTATGCTCAAATATGCCCAAAAACACTTTTAATAACTTTGTGCGTGGAACTCCATTTTGATCTATTCAAGAAGTGTTGGAAAGAAAAGAGGGAGAATAATAATTTCCATAAGCAACTCTGTCATAGACATAGTTGCTAACAACTTTGTGGAATAAACGCTCTAGAGGTCCTTAAAAATGTAAAACAAAATACTTGGTAAAAATAATATTTTTCTATTTTAAAATTTTTGTAGTCAAATTATATCTCTAGATATGTTACACATTATTAGACAAAACACAAAAGGACAAGCCATATGTGAGTAAATTTTTTAATATGCACTTTGTAACTCATGGAAGGTGAATCACTTTATTTCCATATGGGTGACCTTCTAACTCATGGAAGGTGAACCACCACATTTCCATACAAGTAACCTTCCATACTCAATATGGTGGACTTCGAACACATATTCTTGTTTAAAGAGAGATTCATCCCTGACTGCAAAAAGCATGAGCATTATATGTAATGTTATAGCCTCAAATCTCTTCTCAAATATTATGTGCATTGTACTCTATCTTTTAAGCAATACAATATTTTTGTTATTTTTCTTATATATGTGTATGTGTGTATTGATTTGTTATACTTTGTTGTTTTCAAATTATACTCTTTCATGATCTTCCTTAAATCAAAATTATGAGTTTTAGATCGGTGGTATCAATGCAAATTGTCTTTTAAGTATATGTCTATAAATATAAGATCAAGATAACTTGGGTATCATATGTGATATCCCTCTAATTTCTTCCCTTATCATTCCAAACAGTCTCAATTGAGAAGTAGAATGGACAACATCGAGATAGTCGGTCCTTTTTAAGGAGATGTTGAATGAAGCCCTCATGAAACTAAGGAATGAGATGATGGACTAATTTCCTCAAATTGTTCAATGAATTTGGTACAGGTTCTACAACCTCCTCTACATAGCCTCTCACTACCCTAGTAACATTTAATGCTCTCACATCTTTTAAGGTGTAGGTGAATTTTGATAATCCTATTTTTGAAGGGAAAATTAATGCAAATGCCCTAAAAATTTGGTTGCATCAATTATCTTCATACTTCTCTATAAATAAATTTATCAACAAGAAGAAAAACACTTTTATATTCTCGAAAGCTTCATTGCATGTTAAAAATTGATAGGAAGCATATTGTAAAAGGGTTATGAAAGAGAATGACTATGAAGTAGCATTCACATAGGATACTTTCATGAAGGCCATCAAGGAAGAATATAAAATATAAAATACCAATTTTCTTTTTATAGATTTTTGTAGTCAAAATATATCTCTAGTTATAGTATACATCAGTAGAAGATAAAACACAAAAGGGTAAGTCATATATATGTAAAGTCTTTTATTTTACAATTTGTAATGCATGGAAGGTGGATCACCACATTTACATATGGATGACCTTCTAACTTACGAAAGGTGAACTGGTATTTAATATATTATAAAAATTGTCTATGAAAGAGAAAACTAGGGCATCAGTTCGATAGCCAAAGAGATTTTTGGTTACTTTGGACTTGAAGAAAATTATTCTGCCCTAGGAGGGCCCAATGGGGACACCTTTGGATTCTCTTTCAGAGAGACACAGTTATTTTGTAGATTTGTTAAAGGATAAATCTCCATCAGAGACTAAAGAAGCACAAAAAACTACATTAAAAATGCTCTTTACGACTGTTGGAAATAGATCAACATCTCAATGAGTTAATGGATGCTTGCCACAGTTAGAATCAAGGCCAAAGATTGTCTTTGAGCAAAGGATGGTCGAAGAAATAATTTCATATAGAGCCAATCTTGATTTGATCTATAAATTCATGGGTATTTGCCCTACCTTGAATTTTTTGCATTCTTGGGTCCGATAAAACTCGGAGCCTCCTAGTGAGTATTCTTTGTGGTTTATTAGCAATGGATATTTATTGTTAGTTTTTCTTCACGTACCGATAGAAATAGGGCTTTTGAATCAGAAAAGAGGAATCATGGTCCGATAGGATTATTTGTTCACCCCTGGAGTATAGGATTTGATCCTCGAATTGAACCCACTGCTATTCCGATTTGGATCTATTTGTATGCACTTCCAATGGAGTTTTGGAGTGAGTAGGTATTGGAAATTATCGACAATTCAATTGGAAGACATTTGGGTGTTTCCAAAGATACAATGGAAGGAAACACAACTGTTTATGCAATATTATGTATGGAAATGGATCTTAGCTAGCATTTTTCGATAGAGGTGGAACTCGAACTTGCAGGACTATCTTGGATTCAACAATTGGATTATGAGGCATTGCCCTTAGAATATTGCCCGATCTTGCCCAAATAATATGAACATAAAAATGGAGGCTCCTTTGAGAATGTCAAATATTCCTAAGGAGGGTAAGTCAACAATCAATAAAGAATCAACCAATATTTCTCAGGGTAAAGAAGCACAGGGAGATGGTTTTGAACAATCCAAAATAAGGAGAAGGCAAAAGAAAAAACATGGTAAAAAGCAAACCCAACTCAAGCCCTCCAATAGGTATGATATATTTAAGACACTAATGGAACAAGAAGAAGAACAATTCATAGGAGTTAATGAGAGTAATGAAAACAATAACAACCATGTTCAATCCTCTCTTTCACCTCCTCCCATCATAGATTAGGTAATTGAGTGTAGTGGGTTACCACAATTAGAGAGAGTAGGGGCATTAATAGTGCATAACCAAGAGCAACCTATAATTAAGGATGTCATCATGGGCATAGCAGAAAAGAATAGATAAAGGCCAAATCTAGGGATAACTCAGGTGGAAAAGAGATAAAAAATAACAGCTCTCAAGGAGTGGGTAGAAAATAAAATAAGGAATTGATAGTAGTTCAAGGAGACAAACTGATCACTGGAGAATCGATGAGACCAATATATTTTTACTGCTCTCAAGGTAACCAATGATTATACAATTATGGAATGTTAAGGGTTTAAATAGTAGAACCCATCAATCTGCTATTCAAAGACTCTTACGAAAAGTAAAATAATTTTTTTGCTTATCCAGGAGACAAAAATATCGTTGGATATTATGTGTAAAATAGTAAATAGAATTTGGAGGGGTTCTGGTCATATGGAAGTGGTTGCCCAAGGGGCCTCATGGGGGATAGTTACTTTTTGGAACTCTCTTGAATGGACTGCAATAGAACATATAGCTTGGAGGGGTGTCCTCACATCACATTTTAGGAATAATGTCATAGCTGAACATGTTTTAATCACAAATTTTTATGGGGCTCAAAACCTAGATGGTCAGATGCATCAATGTAAAGTTATGCATAACATGAGAGTTTCAAGGGAAGAGTTGGACTGGATTATTGTTGAGGATTTTAATGCTAAATTATCCTCTAGATATCAGGAAGAGGGAACCCCAATTTTAGACCCAGGGGATCGACTTGTGATTGCCCAAGTCTAGGCATTACACTTGATGGATATTAAATGCTCTAGAACCAACTATACTTGGAATAATAAGAGGAGGGAGCCACATAGCAGGAAGGTGAAGTTAGATCATAATTTGGTTTTAGAGGAGGCATTTGTAAAATGGAATATAAAATTTTAGATTTTGGAGGGTCCACTTTCAGATCACTTTCCCATATTTTGGAAGGGGGATCAAGCCAGTGCAACATCACAAACCATTTAAATTTGAAAACTTTTGGTTACAAAAGGAGGAAATTCGAAAGAAAATTCCATAGTGGTGGGAAAAAGGCCACACAACATATGGGACAACAATGTTTAGATTCCACAAACAACTTCATTATGTCAAATATCAACTAAAATAATGGAGGTGAGCTAACAAGACAGACTTTCAGGTCCAAAGAGCTCCATTGGTGGCTAGATGGGATGAGGTTCAAAAATACTTTAGGGAAGGAACAATTATAGAGCAACTCAAAGAAGAGGATGATGCATTGCGTAAAGCGGTTGAGGACATTGACAACCAAGAGGAGACCTACTAGAAACAGAGAGCAAGAACCACTTGGTTATTAGAAGGTGATAAAAATAATAAAATTTTCCATCGGGCTACCTGTACTAGGAGACAGACGAACAACATGCAAGCAATCCATATTAACCCAACTGAATTTTTTTATTGGTCAATACAACATTAGGATAACATATTATCAACAAATACAATTCCAAACAATTGTATTAATTGGATTATTTTCTTTCATGTAAGTTGTTATTCACCTTTGCTATACTAGTGAATTGATAATCTATCTATAAAGCAAATTCCTACATCCTAAACTTATACTTCCTCCTAATTATTTAGGATTTTGGAATTTCCTTCAAAATTGATAAATTTTCCTATTATATTATATTTTCCAAAACTCTCTAGCCTTTTTATACCCTAATTTACATCAATATTGACTCTTTTCTCCATTAGCATGATTGATCTTACATCTTGACTACAATTGTAGTAGTCAAACTGTTAAAATTCTACTAATTTTTGAGGAAATTAAGCTTCATTGATGATAGATCCTAGATAATACCTTATTCTATGGGAATGGAGTGTTTAAAAATCTTGGTTTATTAAAAATATAAAAATAGATAAAATTATTTTCTTATGTGGAAGGGCTTCAAGTCAATATAGTAACAAAGACAACAATATTGCTAGGTTTGTATTTGAAGCAGTCTATAGTCTATTTAGCATAGTAAGCTCTATCTCTAACTCTTTGTATTGTTCCTTAGGTAGATCCCCTTCTTCATATGCCATTTGTTTAATGCTTTCAAACAATGCCTCCAAATTGGTAATCATATTTGAGGCTTTTATTGTTGTCCTTCTAGGTGATCTCTCCCTAGACCTCATTATGTTGGATTTCTCTTCGATCTGATTGGCATATTGATCTCTAGTGATAAGTTTATATTGACCTATTAAGGGACTAGGAAATCCACTATATGTCAATTAAGAACCTCTTGCTTCATCCTTTGTCATGATGTCTTTACCTTATATTGGACTTGTATGCTTCTTTATAGCCTTTTTGGCTTCTCAACCATATTTTTTACTTGCTTTATTTTGCATTTTAGTAAGTGATTCATATTTATCAAATTTGGTCACTTGATGTCTTATATACTTGTTTTAGGATAAAAGCGTGGTTTGATTTGAAACCAATCTCTTCTTTCATGTTATCAATGGTCATATCATTAATCAATTTCCTACATTCCTCCATGTATTTCAACCATCCTTTCATGTGTTCCACTTTCACATGTGTTTGATCCCGAAGGAATTCAATTTGATCTATGGAAGATACTTGATCCTTAAGTTTCTCATTCTCTTCAAGTTATCTTTTTCAGTTTCAAACTACTTATCTTCTCATCCTTCTCATGTTCTATTCCTTGGGAACTTATCTTCAATAATTGTAATCAATGTTGTAGATATTTCTTTTCTTGCCCAATTTGTTGTTTTAGTTGTTCATTTTCCTTCTTTAGTCCCTACTTCGATTGTTATTTCTCTTGCCTATGTTGTAAATCTTTATTTTATAGATCTAGTTATTTCTTTAGAACTTCCTTTTCCTATTCCAACTGCCACTTGAGATGGGTTTTTCTTTCAGCTTCCAAGTTTTTGTACAACTAGTTAATTTTATCTTTGTTTGATATTTGCTTTGTTATCATCAAAGAACCTTGTTATATCCCTAACCTATTTATGATATTCCTCTACTTACCTAGATGAATGTAGCTATTTAATGACTATTGTTTTGTTTGTTTATTCATCCGGTTGTATCATTTTGTAGGTTATATATTGACATAGGTCCAATGTTGATTCTCTTGTTAGATAATTCAACGGATTAGTAGCCAACTTGATGGGATTTCTAGAAAGTACCTATAAAAATAGTAATTGTTATCTTTTTTCTACTAGTTGTGTTTATAGGTATGCAAAAGTTAAAGATGATGTAGTGTATTCTCTTATGGTAATATGGCTTATATGTTCTCTAGCCTCTTATAGCTATGATATTACCTAATCTATGATATACAATCTAAGATAGCTGATGGCTTGAAGAGGAAACTACACAAATAAATCAAATATCCTTATGATCAAAGTTATTTTAGTTAGATTTTAAGATGATCTCATTCTTTCTCTAGATGTGGTGGCTATATTTAGGCCTAATTAAGTGGTATAATCTGCCAAATAATTATCAGATTGTCTACCTTTGGATTTAAAATGAATGGATCCGATTAGTGCAAAAACACATGTGGTCGGTAGCATCATTTATATGTTTATTGCAAGTGTAGTCAAAGTGGATGGTGGGATGGTGGAGACTATGGTAGATTATATCATGATAGCATGGGATGAAAGTACAATGAATATGGATGAACTAATGAATATGCAAGTGGAGGTGGGCAAAATAGATGATGATGATAACTATGACTTGGCAATTAGCAATTTCCTTGTTAATGAGATGGATAGTACCATTAAAAATACTATAGTTGTGGATAAGCTTGAAGTTGTTGGAATGGAAATAACATAAGAAGCATGTGGGATCAAAGAAAAGGAATAAGAAAAAATAGTTGTAGAGAGTATGGGAGAAAAGATGCAATAATAGAATAACTGATGGAAGGAGGAATGGTGGAAGTGGTTGTGGGAGTAGTTAAAGAATAAATTGGGATCTCTAGATAATAACTTTAGGTTTTCTTGCTTCATCATGGTGGAATTGATGTTGGTTCTAGAAGAATTTATATAGTGAAACCCTGAGTATCATATATATCAATTTATTTGTCTCTAGTCTCAAATTTTAATGGTTTCTCTCCTCCCATGTCAACCTCTTTCTCATTGGTAGTCATAAATTTTCCTTCTTCAAATATATCTCCTCCATGACCTTTGGGTAACATGATGGATCAATAGAAGAATCAATTTTTCTCCTTTTACCTACTATGAATAGGAATGACCCATACTTAATTAAATGGCTCATTATATTTTACTAAGATGTTTGTGGATTCAACTATTGTAATTACTTGAGCCATGATTGTTAAAATTGTCATTATTCTCATAGAAATTGATGGTTGGGTTGTCGATTGGGCATTCTTTTGGCTTTTTTTTCTTCTAGTGACCATGTTTGTACCAATTTTAAAAATATATAATATAATATATCTATCATGACCCTATCATTCTTTATACTCATCTCATGTCTCATTCACTACCATGGTAGTATCTTCAAAGAAATCCATTTATGGGTGTTTTTCAATAACTCAGTTATACGATGGTTTAGCTTATAATCAAGATATATTCCTTTCCTTAGTTGATTATCCTTATAGCTTGTCTTTGCCTTAGTTGCTTCTTCTTATAGATTCCTTTATTTTTCTATCTTGGCCTCTTTTCATGCATATATATTGCTCTAATCCTTTTCTCTATTAGGGTCTTATAGAAAATCACTTTGTCATCATAAGATTAAGTTCTATTACTTCTCTAGCTTGATTTCTTTTAATCTTATCTCTAGTTGATTTAAATTTAATTTGCCCATGGGTTTATTTTGTGGTACCTTTATCGGGTAGTATAAATGATGGATTTCTTCTACTCTTTAAAGTATTTATGATCCACATAGTTTTGTTGGACATTTTGATTCAAAGTTGTCATTGATGTCAAGGAACGAAGTTGTCATTGATGTCAAGGAATAAGCTACCGTTGATGTAAAAAGGTCAAAAGGAACAATGCAAAGGTTAATGGCAAAAGAGCTTCATAATATTTTTAATATTATATGGAAGCATAAGTAGGAAGGTTTTTATTAAAAACATGGATGAGAAAAATAAAAGACCTTTCATAAAAGCCCAAGGAAGTTCTAATATTTATTTTATAAAATATTTAAATTCAAATTGAATTTAAATTTTATAAATAAATATTATTTATACAAAATGGTAAAATCAAAGAAGGATTTAATAAAGCCAAAAGAATTTAAAAGTTAATTTATAAATTATTTAAATTCTAAATATTTAAATTTAAATTGAATTTAAATTATATATATAAATATTATTTATACAAAATGGTAAAATCAAAGAAGGCTTTAATAAAGCCAAAAGAATTTAAAAGTTAATTTATAATATTTAAATTCTAAAGAATTTAAAAGTTAATTTATAATATTTAAATTCTAAAGAATTTAAATAATTTATAAATTAATTATTCAAATTTCGAAGGCACCGACGTTCAAGTTTAAAGGAGGTAATTGGTATATAAACTATATGCCTTAGTGGCATTTAAATCATCCTTTGTTTGAACAAATAAAAGAGGTAAGTGTTGTGTTGTGAGAATTCGTGCGAAGAAGAAGATAAGTTTCTTGTCTTAAGCGCCAGTGAAAAAGGGATAAAGTTGTCGAGGGCCAAAATTCAATAACCAACTAGGCAGCGTGGCCTAGTGGCAAGTGGTTGCGAGTTAAGGCACTTGGGTGCAGAGTGGTCTGCGTTCAATTCGCAGCAAGAGCATTTTGGCAGTGTTAAGGTTGAAGCGTCGAGGAAGGATGCATGTTTTATTTTTAATTGGGTGCCAGTGAAGAGGATATAGAGCACGTGGTACTCTTTGGTTTTCAAACAAGAACCTAGCACTCGCAGAAGCCGAGGTCGCGGCTAGGATGCACAAGGAGGCGGTGTCGAGGGTTCGAGTCTCACCTAGGTAAAGGTAATGAATTTTGCATTAATTTTAATTGCCTAAGGTGTAAACATAAGGTTTAGGGAGCTATAAGGGGTTATGAAAAAGTGCTTATTTTAATTATTAATTTTTGACTAAATGAAGGTATAAGGTGTTAATCTTTATTTTAAATAAAGTTATTGTGACATTTTTGATTTATCAAAAGGTGAATTGAAGAGTGATTAAATTTGAGAGGATTTCTTATTTGAAGGTGACATTGTTGACATTATTTTTAGTGGTAAATATTATTTTTAATTGGGAGATCATAAGGTGTAAATGGTCAATTGATTTTTGTATATGTTGATGGATGCCTTCTTCAAGATGGAGTAATAAGGTGTATGTATGTTTTGATATTTGCATTGTAATATTGAGAGAGAGTTTTATCATCTTCTAACCTTCCTTTGAGCTTGGCAAATAAGTGTTTGTGGTTGTGGCAAATGTTTGAGGTTCCTTCATCAACAAGAAAAAGGTATGAGCACATTCTTCCATAGTTGAGTTGATTGGTTGGTTTTCTAGAAAATAAGTTTGGAGTGAAAAGGACTTGATTAGGGTTTCGTTATTGAGTGTGTTGATTTAATGCTTTAAGGTTTTATGGAATAAAGAGTTGTTGTTAAAACCTTGTTTTATAAGCATTGTTGTTGAAACCATTGGTTGAGTGAAGAACTTGAACTAGGGTTTGAAAAGAACATGAGTATCATTGTTATGTGAAGATTGTCTTATAAGCATTGTTGTTGAAGTGAGTTGTTGAGTGAAGAACTTGAAATAGGGTTTGAAAATAACATGAGTATCATTGTTATGTGAAATTGGTTGATAAGCATTGTTGGAAACATTTTGAGTAAGGGATCATATGCTTGGACTAGGGTTTATAAGAAAGGATTGTTTCATTGAGTGATTGGTTGAGTAGAGTTGGTTGAAGCCTAGTCAAGTGGATGTGTGAAGTGAGTGTTCAAATTCCATAAAATAAACTATTCTATATTCCGAATTGATTTGAGAAAGTGATTGAGTATTGAGTTGAATTTGAAGCATATTAAGTCTTTAACAATTAACTGTATGTTTCTAAAAGAGTGATTGAAAGTGATTGAGTATTGAGGTGAATGTGAAGCATATTGATTCTAACAATTCTTTGTATGTTTCTAAAAGAATGATTAAAAATTGTGATGAGTATAGAGCATATTGAGTCTCTAACAATTCTCTTTATGTTTCTATGATATTGGACAAGCTCTAGTGTGGACTTGTTGAGAAAATTTGATGTAAGTATTTAAGAAGAATTGTGGACAGATTTGGGTAAGCTTTTGTGGAAGCTTACAATAAATATTGAGAGCAGATCTGGATAAGTTATTGTGAGAACTTATTGATTAGATTGGACAAGTTCTAGAGAGGACTTGGGGACAGATTGGTGTGAGCTTTTATGGAAGCTTACAAAGTAGATTTGAGACAAGACTTTGAGAAGACTTGAGAGCAGAGTTGATTGATTGATTTGTTCAAACCTTGATTTAAGGTTTGGGGTAGATCCAATAGAGTTGATTTGAGATTGAGTCAAGCTTTGAGTTAAGGCTTGAGGACAGAGATTGAGGATAGATTTGTGCTAGACCGAAGGACTGTGTTTATTACAAATTCAAGGACAGAGTTTGATGCAGATTTGAGGACATGTTTGTGCCAGATTTGAGATAGAGATTGAGGACATATTTGTGCTAGACCGAAGGACTATGTTTAGTACATATTTGAGACAAATATTTGGAGGTGATAGAGTTGACGACAAAGATCTCCAACCAAAGTAGGGAAGACATGTGTCTTTTGTGGATAGAGTTCCATTTGCTAAGGGCAGTTGAGGCAGAGGTCTTCTAGAGGATCACCAACCAGAGTAGAGTTAGGATATTGGTGTCTCTTGTGGATAGGGATCCATGAACTTGATTAGGGGATTGGTGTCTCCTTTGGATAGAGGTCCATAAACAATGCAATAGGAAAAGGATTCCCAAGAGATTGATTAAGAAAGTTTTAGTAAAATATTTTCTCCATAGAGTAACCCAAATTGGGTGAACCACATAAATTTGGTGTCTCTATTATTTTTGGTGATTTATGCATTGCTTTGATTACTGCTATTGATATTGCTATCTTTACATTGCATAATATTGATTGGAAAAGAAAAGTAAAAAGTGGTCTTATATTGTTCACCCCCTCTTAGTATAAGCTTGTATTCTTCAAATGGTATTAGAGCGGGTTCCTTCAAAAGAGTTTAACAACTTGAAGGAAAATATTACAAGAACACAATGGATTCTAAGAATGGATCATCAGATAATTCAACACTAGTATTGTATGGAAGTGATTATATATATTGGAGTATGAGAATGAAGATTTACCTGATGGCACTTGGTAATGAGATTTTGTAAGCAATTAAAAATGGATACGATCCCTTAGTTGATCCACCTACATATAAGGTAGGTAAGCTACTACAACATTACAATTAAAAAGCAATAAATGCAATTTTGAGAGGTTTACATAGAATAGAGTCCATAAAATTTATGCATTATCAAGATGCAAAAGGAATGTGGGATAAATTACAAAATATATATAAAGGAGATAAAGGTGTCAAGAAAGCAAAGATACGAAACCTCAAAGGACAATTTGAAGAGTTAAGGATGAAGGATGAAGAAAACATTAGTACTTATCTACTTTGAATCGATGAGGTTGTTAATGCTATGCAAGGACTTGGACTTAAGGTTGAATAATCAAATGTTTGTGATACAGTCTTAAGATCTCTTCCCAAAGGATTTAGTGAAAATATTTCTACTATAAAAGAATCAAAGGATGGTTATTCTTTGACAAGAGATATGTTGCCTGGTATTCTTATAGCTTTTGAATTGAGAACAAAAGAACCTAATCCCTAGAAGGAAGCAACCTTCAAAGCAATCAAGAAGACAAAGAGTAAGAAGTCAAAATCAAGAAATGAGTCATCCAGTTATGAAGAAGCTAATTATGACAAAAGGAATAAGGATTCAAGAAGATCTAGAGATGCAAAATTTGTTAGATGTTTCAATTGTGGAAAGTATGATCATTATGCAAATGATTGTCAAGAAGCTAAGAATAAAAATGATGAAGAAAAACATGATCATAGAAACAGAGAATTAGAAAGATACAAGCATCAAAAGAAAAGCAAAGATGGACAAAGCAGACAAGGAAATACATTATTTCAAAGGCAAAAGAGGAGCTACTATGCAAACAAGGCAAGTAAGTACTTAAGTGATAGTGATAACAATTTTTTAGATAATGATAAAGATGAAGTCCTATTTATGATTGAAGAAAAAGAAGTCAAGAAAAGATCACCAATTATTCTTAAGTGTTTTAGATGTGGTAACTTTGGATATCTTGAAGATATTTGTACAAGAAATGGTTTAATTTTTAGTGATGATGAATATGAAGATAAACTTGAAGGACCAGAAGAGAATATTCTAATGACTCTAGAGAAAGAAGAAAGTGATCCTATAGGAGACAAGTAAAAATAAAATAAATATGTGAAAAAAGGCAAACAAATAGAGGAAGAATCAGATAAAGAAGGATATGATCTCAAAGGAGAACTTATTTATGCTCTTGACACAATAAAGAATGTAAGAAAGCAAAACTCTAAACTTGAGTTTCAGTTTCAAGAATGGGATGAAGAGAGAAAAATGCTTATAGAGGATCTACACAAATCAAAGGCCAAGACAAAGAAGTTCAATGATAATTTAGAAGCAAAGGTCTTAGAACGTGAAAGGCTAGAAAAAGAGGTAGCTTCATTAAAGATGGAAGTCAAAAACTCCAAATTCAAGCTATAGGGGTTCAAAAACAACTCAAAGAACTTAGATAAGTTCATCAAGATACAAAAGCCTACATCAAGAAATATAGGTCTTGGATTTGAATAAGAACAAAAGAAATGGGAAGAGAAGTCAACCTCAAGATCTAAAGGGGAAGAATCTTCAAAAGAAGAAACTTCAGAAGAAGACAGTGTAAGAGAAAGTGAGACATCTGAGGATGAGTTGGACAACATAAGGTTCAACAAGGACAGGAATAATGAACAAAGAAGAAATAGATGGAATAATAATTATAATATATCAACAGAAACTAAGAGACCAATGAGGTCAAGACAAGGAAACTTCAATGGAAGATGTTTCTCATATCATAGGTTTGGATACATGGCTTCACAGTGCAGGATACATGAAAGATAGGAATATGGGAACAAATAACTTTTCCATGGGTATTACTACTCATGTAATTAGTTTGGTCACAAGGCAATGAATTGCAGGGTTCATGACAGAAAAGGATATGGCTTCACTAGGAGAAATCCTAAGACATTTGCACCTCCAAGGAATAATAACATTAAGTTTTATAAGTGTAATAATGATGGTCACACAACAAAGTGGTGTAGAGAAGACATTCCAGAATCAAGTATGAACATGAAAAGGAACAAAAAAAGGGATACGGATATGAACAAGAACGAGAATAGGAACAGGAACATGGATATAAACATGAAAATGAACAAGAACAAGAATAGAAACAAGATCAAGAATATGGACATGAACATGAACATGAAAATAGAAAGGAACATTTAGAGGAATCAGAAGGATCAGATAAGAAGAAAAGAGGATAAAGGTAAAGACCAATGCTTGCTGTGAGTATAAATACTCCCACCCCAGAATTAACCACCTCAAGAAGAGGTGAGGGAGGGGCTAAGCTAAGAGAATTATTCTTAACCTCGAGCCCCAAAGGTGACCCTTTGCCATTGATGTCAAAGGGGGAGAGATTTGAGTAAGGGGGGGAGATTTGGTATTTGAGTAAAGAGGAGAGATTTAAAAAGAGCATTGAGACATGGGGAGCAGAACAAAGAAAAGGTTAAGTTTTTTGGTAAATAGGAATTTGGGTTACCATCAATGACAAAGGGGGATATTGTTGGACATTTTGAGTCAAAATTGTCATTGATGTTAAAGAACGAAGTTGTCATTGATGTCAAGGAATAAGCTACCATTGATGTAAAAAGATCAAAAATAACAATGCAAAGGTTAATGGCACAAGAGCTTCATAATATTTTTAATATTATGTGGAAGCATAAGTAGGAGGGTTTTTATTAAAACCATGAATGAGCAAAATAAAAGGTTTTTCATAAAATCCCAAGGAAGTCTTAATATTTATTTTATAAAATATTTAAATTCAAATTGAATTTAAATTTTATAAGTAAATATTATTTATACAAAGTGGTAAAATCAAAAAAGGCTTTAATAAAGCCAAAAGGATTTAAAAGTTAATTTATAATATTTAAATTCTAAATAATTTAAATAATTTATAATTTAATTATTCAAATTTTGAAGGCGCCAACGTTCAAGTCTAAAGGAGGTAATTAGTATATAAACTATATGCCTTAGTGGAATTTAAATCATCCTTCGTTCGAAAAAATAAAAGAGGCAAGTGTTGTGTTGTGAGAATTTGTGTGAAGAAGAAGACACATTTCTTGTCTTAAGCGCCAGCAAAAAAAGGATAAAGTTATCGAGGGACAAAATTCAAGAACAGACCAGGTAGCGTGGCCTAGTGGCAAGTGGTTGTGAGTTAAGGTGCTTAGGTGCACAGTGGTCTGCGTTCGATTCACGACAAGAGCATTTTGGTAGTGTTAAGGTTGAAGCGTGGAGGAAGGATTTTATTTTTGATTGGGCGCCAGTGAAGATGATATAGAGCATGTGGTGCTCTTTGGTTTTCAAACGAGTGCCTAGCACTTGCGACAACCGAGGCCATAGTTAGGATGCACGAGGAGGCGATATTGAGGGTTCGAGTCTCACCTAGGTGAAGGTAATAAATTTTGCATTAATTTTAATTGCCTAAGGTGTAAACATAAGGTTTAGGGAGCTATAAGGGGTTATGAAAAAGTGCTTATTTTAATTATTAATTTTTGACTAAATGAAGGTATAAGGTGTTAAAATTTATTTTAAATAAAGTTATTGTGACATTTTTGATTTATCAAAAGGTGAATTGAAGAGTGATTAAATTTGAGAGGATTTCTTATTTGAAGGTGACATTGTTGACATTATTTTTAGTGGTAAATATTATTTTTAATTGGGAGATCATAAGGTGTAAATGGTCAATTTATTTTTGTATATGTTTATGGATGCCTTCTTCAAGATGGAGTAATAAGGTGTATGCATGTTTTGATATTTGCATTGTAATATTGAGAGAGAGTTGTATCATATTCTAACCTTCCTTTGAGCTTGGCAAATAAGTGTTTGTGGTTGTGGTAGATGTTTGAGGTTCCTTCATCAACAAGAAAAAGGTATGAGCACATTCTTCCATAGTTGAGTTGATTGGTTGGTTTTCTGGAAAATAAGTTTGGAGTGAAAAGGACTTGATTAGGGTTTCATTATTGAGTGTGTTGAGTTAATGCTTCAAGGTTTTATGGAATAAAGAGTTGTTAAAATCTTGTTTTATAAGCATTGTTGTTGAAACCATTGGTTGAGTGAAGAACTTGAACTAGGGTTTGAAAAGAACATGAGTATCATTGTTATGTGAATATTATCTTATAAGCATTGTTGTTTAAGTGAGTTGTTGAGTGAAGAACTTGAACTAGGGTTTGAAAAGAACATGAGTATCATTATTATGTGAAATTGGTTGATAAGCATTGTTGGAAATATTTTGAGTGAAGGATCATATGCTTGGACTAGGGTTTGTAAGCAAGGATTGTTTCATAAAGTGATTGGTTGAGTAGAGTTGGTTGAAGCCTAGTCAAGTGGATGTGTGAAGTGAGTGTTCAAGTTCCATAAGACAAACTATTATATATTCTGAATTGATTTGAGAAAGTGATTGAGTATTGAGTTGAATTTGAAGCATATTGAGTCTCTAACAATTATCTGTATGTTTCTAAAAGAGTGATTGAAAGTGATTGAGTATTGAGGTGAATGTGAAGCATATTGAGTCTAACAATTCTCTATATGTTTCTAAAAGAGTGATTAAGCATTATGATGAGTATAGAGCATATTGATTCTCTAACAATTCTCTTTATGTTTCTATGATATTGGACAAGTTCTAGTGTAGACTTGTTGAGCAGATTTGATGCAAGTCTTTAAGAAGACTTGTGGATAGATTTGGGTAAGTTTTTGTGGAAGTTTACAATACATATTGAGAGCATATTTGTATAAGTTCTTGTGAGAACTTATTGAGCAGATTGGACAAGTTCTAGAGAGGACTTGAGGACATATTGGTGTGAGCTTTTGTGAAATCTTACAAAGCAGATTTGAGATAAGTCTTTGAGAAGACTTGAGAGCAGAGTTGATTGATTGATTTGTTCAAACCTTAAGTTAAGGTTTGGAGCAGATCTAGTAGAGTTGATTTGAGATTGAGTCAAGCTTTGAGTTAAGGCTTGAGGACAAATATTGAGGATAGATTTATGCTAGACCGAAGGATTGTGTTTAGTATAGATTTGAGGACAAATTTTGGTGCATATTTGAGGATAAGTTTGTGCCAGACCTGAGACAAGGATTGAGGATATATTTGTGTTAGACCGAAGGACTGTGTTTAGTGTATATTTGAGACAAAGCTTTGGAGGTGATAGAGTTGAGGACATAGATCTCCAACCAGATCAGAGAAGACATGTGTCTTATGTGGATAGAGTTCCATTTGCTAAGGGCAGTGGAGGCATAGGTCTTCTAGTGGATCACCAACCAGATTAGAGTTAGGAGATTGGTGTCTCTTGTGGATAGATTTCCACAAACTTGATTAGGGGATTGGTGTCTCCTTTGGACAAAGGTCCATAAATAGTGTAATAGGGAAAGGATTCCCAAGATATTTATTAAGAAATTTTTAGTAAAATATTTTCTCCGTGGAGTAGCCCACATTAGGTGAACCATGTAAATTTGGTGTCTCTATTGTGTGTGGTGATTTGTGCATTGCTTTGATTACTGCTATTGATATTGCTATCTTTACATTGCATAATATTTATTGGGAAAGAAAAGTAAAAAGTGGTCATATACTGTTCACCCCCCTCTCAGTATAAGCTTGTGTACTTCAAGTCTAACTAGAATGCAAATTCAAGAACAAATATAGAATCAGGAATATATGCTAGAAGCTCAAATGGGTGGTTTGAAATCCCATATAACCTAGTAGATGACCTCTTGTTTTCTACATAGAAATATCCTCTCTCATGTTGAGGATTCCTTTAATATGACTCTCATTTCCACCGATAAACTCGACATGTGTCCTTATATATTGTAAATAATTTGTTAATAGACCTTCATATAAAAGTTGTATCTACTCTTATCTTTACCTTTGCATGGAAGTTTAATGCATTCAAAAACTAGTAAGGGTTTCTCATCTAGTCCAATTTGGTCAAACTATAACATCATGAACTAGTTCTTCTTCTAAAACTATATCAACCAAACCAAATAAGATGTAATTAAAAACTACCCATCTTTCAAAATTCTCCAACTAAAATTTCATGCACTCTACTATATAGTTAGCATAGTGTAACAGTTTTAGGAATCATGTGTAGTTATTCATTGCATGCACCATTGCTATTTTTTTTTTATGTACATATTTGTCATTCTCTTCACCCATCACAAAAGCCAATTGAAATAATATACATTGATTGTTAGGATTAAATTGATCTATTTTCAAAGGGAGTTCATATTTTTAGGCATCTACCATATAATTTGTTATTGCACTGAAAATGTTTAACCACTTATTTTTTTTTGTATTATAGTAATCAAGTTGGTCCTATGGCATGTATGAGATCCATTGAACAATCCCATCATCAATACATATCATTTATATTATGGCCCAAGGAGTTATCCTTATGGGATGTTCATCCCAAGTATGTACCTTAATGGATTTGGTTTTTGAGTTGTATGCTTTGATGCACATTTTACTAGCTCAAGGCATTCCCATACTTGGGGTACTAGAATAAACCCAATCCTAACAATTAAATCTTTGTACTATACCAAGAATTTTTGTAACCTACAAAGTTGTATCTATGATGAGCTTCTTTCCTCAATTTTGTTGGTGAGTAATTTTCCTTCCATCATCTTGCCATAAAATATTGGTACAATGGATAGAACCCCCTTTTCCTCTTCTGATATCTTTTGGTGGTTTCCATGCTATGCCAACTTTACTTTATTGAGTTTCTTGTGGTTGTTCTTCACTAGGTCCATCTTCCAACAAACCCATTATTGCTTTAATTGTTAATATTCGTATATTTGTTACATGTACTTATGATATGGTTATTTTGGATATTTTTCCACTATTTATTGATCTTTGAAATTCCATTTTTACTTGCCTTAGAAAATGTGCCAACTATTAGAAATTCCTTGAAAAATTTTCCAACTACGCCGATTAATTCACTATCCAATATGACGTTATATTGAGTGAATAGATATTTCTTATATAGCCAATGGGTGAATTGTTATTTTAAGGACTTAGAAGCTTTTGAATGCTACTTAATATCCCTTGAATGAATGGATGTTTGGAGAAAATTCACCAATAAATCATTGTATACTTGAGCTTTTTTCTTTTATGGTTGAATTGTTGTTGATTTAAATTCACCAAATTTTGTTTACAAATTAGTGTCTATACAAAGAAAATCATTGTTAGTGCACCAATCGACAAATTCTTGACTTTGATAATATTTCTTTGGTACACAAATTAATAATTATGAACTTAGTTGTTTTTGGCACATGCCCATTATTTCCTCTTCTAGGCAAGTTGCAATCTAGATGGGTAGGTCACTCAATGTTCCCCTTGGTCATAAGAAGGAAAATCGATGGAATTGATCCTTGATCCTGTCAAGTTTGTGTCTATTAGCTTGTATTACAGTGGGACTACTTCACTTATTTTAACCATAGAGTATCTCAAACATCGGTCCTTTCCATTTGACTAGCTTATGAATAAAAGTATAACTCAATACTACTTGCAATAACAAATTTGATATTTATTTCTTAGTTTATGTAGTCCCACACATCAAATTGAATTCCATAATTGATGGCTATCTCTTTATGATTTCCTTGCAAATTGTTCCTTGCCAATCATGTTATCCACTAGCTACAAAAGCTTAGTTCAAGGCCATTTATTGAGTGTTTTTAGATCTCAAAGGTTAAGTTGGGATTTACAAACTATATTTAATAAGATGTTCTAGTGCCTTTGCTGATTTTATCCCTCTACTTTAACTTGTGACACCCCATTAAGACTTGCATTTATGATTTTATTCTAGGTAGTTCTACCTTCCTTGGATATTCTCATTAACTAAATTCAATGGATCTCATGTTTGAATTATCATTTGGTTAGTGGCTCTTATGTAAACTTGATTGACATGCACTACTTTGGTAGTTAAAGCTTGTAAAGTTAGGCCTACCTTTGTCTTCTAGACTCCAAGTGTATGCTTCATGCTTGTGGGGTCCATCTCTTCCTATATTGTATTAAATAGGTGTGGAGTTGGAACTTTTCCAAGCATGTGATGTCTCTTGCTCTCTTTTGGCTAAGTTGACATCCTTTAATGTCCACCTTATCACTTTTGGTGTAACCTTGGCCATGTGTATCCTACTTCCTCTACTATTGTTAAACATGTGCTAGCATGACACCAAGACCCTTTTACCTCAATGCCAAGCTTGGAAGGTCCTTCCTCCCATGTTATTCCAAGATTTAAATTATTAACATGATTGATGCTTCTTTTTTATGACATCATCTCAAGATTACTCATTCTCTCCTAGCATAATCTTGTGATAGTGACTATGTCAAAGATAGTGACAATGATACTTTAGTTTGTGTGAAAGATGATTGTGATGATGGGATACCGTATTTGAATAAAGATGATAGAAATTAGAGTAGAGATGAAAAAGTTTATTATTTGAATGATAACGACAACGATCAAAGCAGTGATGAAGAATTTGGGTGCTTTTAAAAGCATACCAAAGCTACTGGTACCAAATTTCTAAAAAGAATGAAATATAATGGTAAAGGATTGGGAAAGAGTGGGAAAGGTATCAAAATGCTCATGATCCCACATATAAGGCCAAAGAATGAAGTTCTTGGATACATTAGTCAAGAAAGAACTAGTGAAAATAAATTTATGAGAAGAGAAACATATGATGAAGCTCCTAGGATGAGTTGTTGCAATCATTGTGGAAGATTTGGATATGTGACAACTAGTTGTTGGAACTTGTATCCATGTAAAATTTGTGTAAGTATTCTTCACTCTCAAGAAAATTGTTGGCACAAGAATAAAATGATCAACAAAACACATGTTGATTGTGGATGGATGAATGTGTCCCAATAAGACAAAATGAAAGAAATGTTGAATGGTTTCTATAGAAGGAGACCAATTTTGGTGATTGAAAAACATCACAATTTGTTGAATGAGAAGAATGTAAGTTTACCCATAGATGTCTTGGAAAACTTAAGATAAATGATTTTTGTATCAAAAGATGACCCAAGCAATGCTTGGAAGACCTACAATGATAGAACCTATAGTGGAATGTTATGTGGAATATTCCAAAAATATAATTAAAGTAAGTCTGAGAGGCAATGACCAAATGCTAGATTGATTCAAGAATTGATCCTTTGTGAATAGCAGTGGTCTCTATTCATAAATGAATATCAGTAAGGTTACTTATGACATATAATATATTTTGTACTAGGAGTGTATTATCGATAGTACCTAACATTCCTTAATTTTGTATAATTATAGAATTTACCTTGAGGGGGGAGAAAGACTAATTCTTTGTAATGCTCACTAATTGCACTTCATTATACTGGTAAGCATCAAGCCACTGAAACAAAATCAACCTTTTGTAGATTGTATCCAATAAGCACCATGCAACTAAAGATTATATAAGGAAATGAGAAAAATGAAAGACTCTCATAGTTGAAGAAGCAAAGAAAGCCAACAATTGAATCAAACATCTTAATTAAAGTCACGTGAACAAATCAAGTTTGAAAGCATTCAAAAATTCTTTGAGGAAGAATTTTCTACTATGATGCAAAAAAAAGAGAATGTTAAGAATTATTCCATCATAGTTACAAAACATCATATTTAAAATAGTAACTAACTATCCTTCACTAAATAAAAGATAGTTGGAGGAACCATCAACTACCGTCTAAAAAAAGAAAAAGAAAGAAAGTAATTACAAACCAAAGCTAAACTAAACTTCATTATAACTTTCACTGGAGTGAAAAGAATCTGAGTTCTGTGCAAATGGCTTGGATGGTCATGGAAACATCTCACACCCACTTAGATAGCCATAAAACATGTAACACCCACTTCATGGAAATTCTAGTGGAACACCCACTAAATGCAAAGTTATCAAAAGATAACTGTCCTTTCATGCTCAGAGAGTTGGAATGACTCAGCCGATTGAATAGTGCTTATTTAAGTCAAAAGAGGAAATCTGTTTTAGTGGCAATGGGCACTTGACGTGTAGCAGAGTCAAGCATACCATGCACGGATGTTACACGCTTCAGATGTGATTGAATAGCTGTTGGATTTGCCAGAGAGTTGGTAGCCCTTTCCAACAAGCCTCCTTTCAAGAAGTGGACCCCTTAACAAAAAGTGCCAGGACAAGGAAATCTTGACAATATTTTGTCATGTCCGTTTCCTTTGGGCATTGTTTTCATTGGATGCCTTTCTTGGGCCACCCTTATTATTACACCTGTTTAAAACCTTTCATTTTCTTGCAGTGTCAAGTACACCGTGCACGGATAGATGATTCCTTCTCTTGTTTAAGGTGATCGAAGTCAAGTTGGTAGATCTTCTCAGTGCAGTCATGGTACATTGCATGTGAAGTAGAGTTTGTGGCATCATCATGATCCAATCAAACAAGCAAGGAACACACATCTTGTATGGACTCTGCTTTCACTCGCTCACACGCCATTCTTTACTTAACACCAGGCCTGGAATTTGACGTCGATTTTCTTCAGTCAACTTAAGATCTAATAACCCTTAAATATTTTGTTATTTAATATTGTGAAATTACAAACCTCTACTTCAGAATCATTATTTATTGCACTTCTCTTATATTTTGTCATAAATATAAATACTAGCTTAGATATATAAAATATTATATATCTATAAACGCAGAGAGTTATAGATATATATTATTTATCAATATCGAGGTGTCTATCTATCACACCCCCAAGAAATGAGATAGGAAATATATATATTTTATATATCTAAGCTAGTAGCATTCGTGGCCGCACAATTATTATATTAAAATATTTTTCGATGACATTTTTAAAAATATATTTATAAATGTATTGATAAATATAACATGCCAAAAATATTTAAAATAACTTATGTCGGAGATGAAAATGTTTAAGTGATAACAAATCTGAATCCGAGTAGGCGGTGTTGATAAACATCTTATTATTTCAAAGATTTATGTTGATAAACACCTTATTATTTTTGGATGAAAAAGCCATTATATTAATAAAATAATGTTTAATCATACAAAAAATGGTGGGTGGGATTAGCACACCCCGTAAACCAATACATTAACCATTGTGGTTAAGAGTATACAAGAGTGTCAGAAACAACCCACAAACTGCCAATAACAACTGCCAAAACAATATTAAATATGCATTCGAAAAGAAAGAAGCTAAGAAATTACTGCCACCTGGAAGAGGAAGGAAGATGCACATGACTCATCATGTAGGGTGCATTCCCCCAATGATCAATGAGGGTACGCAAGTACTGCAGCTCCACCTATACTTTTTAAACCTCTACTTGAATCTGTAACCAACAATAAAAGAATATATCATATTTATCAGCAACAGAAAAGACATGTCCGACATCTTGCTGAGAAAAAATAGCTCTATTCCGGGACTTCCATAGATAAAACAAGGTACCAATTCTAAAAATATTCCAAACAACATCCAAGTTGAAGGAAAAAGCAATAGGGTCACCCAAAATAGCATGCACCCAAGTAAAATCCTCCTGCATAAAAGGTCTGAAAAATTCAAGAAGCCACTCCCAAGCTGATTGAGCTCGATCACAAGACCAAAAAACATGCAGTAAATCTTCCGCTTGTCCACAAACCGGGCAAATGAGATTATGAACACCCAGATGCTTGAGCCTATTGCCAACAGGTAACCCTTGATGTAAGAGACTCCAAGCAAAAAAACTTTGTTTAGGTTCAATATAAGTAGCCCAAGCAATCCGAAACCTCTTATTCCATTGGGAGGGAAGAGAGACTAAATTCCATCTCAGAGTGAGCTTATCAACCATTGGAACTTGTGGGGTGAGCCATTTGTAACCAAGATGAGCTTTATATTGCAAAACAGGAAGCTTCCTAGGCCAACACCAATCTGACCACCAGGGTTTTTGAAAATTCTTATGTAGTTTGCTCCAAATAGAAAATGGAATACTATCAATAACCACCTCATAAGTGTCTCTATCACCAGGATTTAAATTGTGAATTTGACAAAAACTTTCCCAAGGTATCCAACACCTGGCATGTCAAGAGAAGAAATAAAAAATGGAAGCAATACCATGCTTATAGAACCTCTGCGCTCTGACCCACTGCACCAGAGCTAAGGGATAACCTTGCCAAGTGATAATAGGAGACCACCAAATATTCATGGAAGACAAAGAGGCACCTGCTAAGCGAAAACTCCCTTTCCAACTAAGCCAGGGTTTGAAGGCCTCCCAGGCTTTCCAAATACTCTGAATGACAAAAGAACCTTTAACTTTAATAGGGACAGGGGCAATAAGAATGGATTGCAATCCCACCCCTTTCCAAATTTTCTTCCCCTGAAGCAAACTAGAAGAAATGCAATGCCTGACCAACACTTTCCAAGATTCATCCCCAATTAAAGATCGGGTGATCCATTTAGCACAAAGGGCAAGACCTTGTTGGTGACAATCAAACAAACCCATGCCTCCACAATCCTTGGGCAAACAACAAATTTCCCAGGCTACCCGATGAAAACCTTGCTTGACAGAGTCTTTGGCCCATAAGAAGTCTCTCATAAGCTTATCCAGTTTTTTATAACAAGATTTGGATGGAACCCAACAAGATGAATAATAGACATGGGTAGTGGCTAAAACCTTAGAACAAATCTGAAATTTTCCTACCAGAGAAAGTTTCTTACTAGAAGAAAGCTTATTTTCCACTTTATCAATAACATATTGCCACAATTGAGCAGAGGAACCATGAAATGCAAAAGGAATTCCAAGAAATTTAAACACCTCACTTGGATGAATCCAAGTCCATTGGAATTGATGTAACCAGTGTGGCAGTTGAGATTGAGATTGCCGAAAACAGGATGTTTTTTTCCATTGTATAGAAGAACCAGAGGCTAAAAAGAACACCTCTAAGCAACTAATAGTCGAGGAAAGGGATTGCTCATCTTCTTGAAGCGTTAAGAAGGAATCATCTGCAAAATGACCATTGATCAACTGACGGTCAGAATTAGGGAGAGCAATACCCTTGATTAATCCTTGATCCATCTTATGGGCCAATAAATAGCCAAAAGCCTCTGTAGCAAGAATGAAAAGATATGGAGCAAGAGGGCACCCCTGTCTCACAAAGCAACCAAGAGAAATTGATTGAGATTGACTATTATTCAAGGTAAGAACAACTGAAGCATCTTGAAATAACATAAGAATGGTGCTCACAAATACTGGCCCAAAACCTAGAGCCTGAAGCATGGCAGCTTATGAAGTACCACTCCATCTTATCATAGGCTTTCTCAAAGTCAATCTTAATAAATAAAGCATCTTGTTCAGAATTTCTTGCCCACTCCATACCTTCCCAAACAACAAGAACATTATCAAGAATGTATCTTCCCTTAACAAAGCCAGTTTGTTCAGGTCTGACAATCAAAGGCAGAATAGATTTAAGCTTAAGCGCAAGGGCTTTAGCAATAATCTTTTAGCTCACATTAAGTAGGGTGATCGGCCTCCAATTGGTGATGAGCTCAAGATCTCCAGACTTAGGAATAAATTTAACATTGCCTTTGTTAATAATGGAACCCAGTGAACCACATTGCAGGGGCTTCAAGATAAACTTTGTGGAGATCAGAACCAAGCATATCCCAAAATTCTTTATAGAATTCACATGGGAAGCCATCAAGCCCAGGTGCCTTATCATTGGCCATAAGTGACAAGGCAGTTTTTAGATCTTCCAGAGAAAGAGGAGTGTCACAAAATAACATTTGCTTAGGAGAAAGCTTGTTGGGGACAACATTCGTACAATCAGCAAGAGCTTGCCTTCTAGCATCATCAAGGGGTTGAGAAGCAAAAACACCTTGATAATGTGAAACAAATACTTTGACAATGTCTGAAAGATCTATAAATCTCTACCCATCAACTTGAATGGCTTGAAACTAAGAATGTTGAGCAAGAGGTCTGAGGCGCTAAAAAAATTCTTTGGTCACTCTGTCCCCCACTTTGAGCCAATGCATTCGAGCACGTAATTGAGCCCCCTTGGCTTCATACAAATCAACCTTTTTTAGCTCATGCCGAATGGAAGAAACTTGGGATTGAGCAACAGAGTTGAAAGGAGAGGCTTCAAGCCTGAGATAGGCTTTGGATAGCTCACTTTGCAAGGCAGACTTAGCCTGTTTTTGTCGTTTTGCAACTTCAACACCCAGAGTTCGCAACACCTTAGTGGTTCGTTGAATGGCAGCATTCCACCATTCAATCCTTCCAAAAATACCATCAGGTCTAGGAATCAAATTCCAAATGCGGCATATATGAGCTTTCATGCTAAAGCTATGCAAAAAAGAAATATTTAGGTAAAACTATGAAGAATGCACTCTAGGTTGAAAGTTTAACATTGCCACCGAGAATAAAATAGGTGAATGATCAGACAATGTAGTACCAGGTAAAGTCAACACATACGGTGAAGAAGGCAAAATACGGGAGAACTGAAAGTTGTCACACTCAAAAATCATGGCTCTGTCCAATATTACCAAAACCCTAGAAGAAGCAGCCTAAAAATTGGACCAGGTGTACCAAAGAGCCTACGGGAAGTCAGAAGGCGAGAAGCAGGAATTAGGGTCATAAAGGCGAAGCTTGTTTTTCATAAAAAACCAAGCTTACGTTTCACCTAAACACCACCTCATCGGGACATGACTGACCTTATCAGAAGATTTCTCCACTATATTAAAATCTCCACAGAGCACCCAAGTGGTAAATGGCAGATTCATGGCAAGCCATCTCCACAACTCACATCTGTCAGAAGCGACATTTGAGGCATACACATTAACCACCCCAAGCGGTTTTCCATAGATCTCGAGCAAAATCTAGACAACTTGATTGGATGGGTCAACACCCCAAGTCACAACATTATTTTGTAATCGAGGCCCAAGGATAGTGACGACTCCTCCTTTTCTCGAGGAATGCTTTGTGGCAAAAGAGGTACTTCGTGGCCACAAAAAATCACATGTACACTACAGATTGAAATCAAAAATCTTAACTTATTACAGGCATAAAATATCGAGGCTTCTATGCATTCGAGAAACATTTGACATCTTATTTTGGACCAAATATTTTCTGATCAGGTCCATCAGTCCTCGAACATTCCATGATAGAAAAACTCATTGGGATTTGTCAGGATGCATGATCTCCATGACATCCTCTGCATCCCTGTAAGTGAGCCAAAATAGTTGGAGGTTGCATGGAAAGCATCACTATTTAGTTGGCAATGTTTATTTCATAGATTAGCTAGAGCCAATCATTTAAGCTCCAAAGACTTTAGTAGCTCTTCTTCTTCCTTTCTCTTAGCAACTCCTTTTCCCGACTTCAATTTTTCATATCGATCATATGAAAAGGGTGGTATTATTCTAAGTCCTTCCAATGCCTTAACTCTTGAGATGGCAACAAAAGTTAAACCTTGTATTTCTGTTTGTCCTATGTCAATTGTTGCTTTATTCAATGTCAAACCTTGTGACTTACGAATTGTCAATCCCCAAGCTAATTTTAATGGAAGTTGTCTTATCTTTCCCATTTTTACTGGTGTAATTGGAACAATTCGAGGAGATGTATCATCAAATACCATCCATGTGTAGTTATCGAACTCCACTAAAACATATGTTGGTTGATCTGGTGGAGACATTCCAGGTTTATAGACTATATTTTGAATATAGCCTAATGCACTGTTAACAAGTCCAGATTTAGTCCATAAGTTGGCTGTTAACATAACTCTTACATTTTTTGCAATTAGTAACTCAAATTCAAGTTCTTCATTATCACCTCCTCCTGGATTAGTTTTTCCCCATTTTGTTGCAATAATACGTGCCACAGGATATTTTGATTTTAACAATTGTCTCTTGTTATGATTATGCACATTATCATTCGTGGCAAATAGATGGAAGCTATTGCCAAATTATTCTATTGTAGTTGCATCTAATGATGTATTGGTCCTTCTCATTAATAATTGCCAGTCATCAATAGTTGGATTTGCATCTCTGATATTTGTAAGAAGTTGACGAAATATTTTTTGTTCTTCAATATCTCCTTCCTGTCGGAATACCTTATCCAATATTATGACTGTTGAAATTTCTTGCCATAATAATTTTGCATACTTATCGTTGACATATGGTGGCCTATCCATCACAGATGGTAACTGTCCTAAATCACTGAACAAAATGATTGACCTTCCTCCAAAGCATATGTTAGAATACTGTGGAAATGCTTGACGAAGACGTGAATCTATTTGTTCCAAAAAATTTTGGCCTATGAAGCTCATCTCATCAATCAATATATATTTTATATGTTGTAAATCTTCTTGAAAACTTGTTAATCTAGTTCCTTCCAATTTTTCAAAATCTGCAACAAGAATTCGCAGAGTTCCATGTATAGTAGCTGCACCTATGTTAAATGCAACGACTCCAGTTGGTGCAAGTAGTAATAGGGGACAACGTTCTAGAGATGATAAATTTTCAAGTAATTGACGAATTGCACCTATAAGATAAGATTTCCCTGTTCCTGTTGTTCCTTGTATTATCATGTGCAATGGAGGTACATTTTGACCTTCATTATAGTGTTCCTTGATTATATCAAAAACTTTTTTTTGTTTGATGCTTAAGCTTTCATATGGATAATTCAAAGTGGTATCATCAGGAATGAGCAAGCCATTTTCCTTCATGAGGGTTTTAATTCGATGCTGCAATGTCCTTTCTTGATGCATCTCCATGTTAATCTCATTGCATCCGCTTTGTGTCCGTTGAACGACAACTATATTTGAAGCATTTATTCTAAGAAAAGAAGATGCTTCAGATGCATCCATAAATTTTGTTTGTTTTTCTCTTTCTTCTTGTATCTTTTCAACTGTTGATTCTGCCTTGCATTTTGCACGATTTTGTCTTTGTTTCTCATTTTCTCTTCCTCTTTGGCTAACTGTCATCTGTGCACGTCTCTGTCTTTGATATTCTCTTTGATATGCCAAACGTTGTTGCTTTGTTGCTTCTTTTCCTCTGATATATTTATTTTTGGTGTATTTTCTATTTGTTCCTGTAAAACAATATTAAATATTATTAGTTCTCCATTTGTTGGAGAGATATGATTAGATCAGTCATAACCAATCAAGATCCCAAATATTAATATTGTTTTCTAACCTAAAGACAAATACAAGTATAATATTTTGATATTTTCATAAAATAAAATATCATCAAACCCACATATATTTATTAAAAAAAATTAAAAATTAAAACATTATCTTGTTTCCTCTATCAAAGCAATGTCTTCAAAAAAAAAAAATTAGTCATATTAGTCATAGTACATAAAAACCTAATCAGTAGCAATAGTCTTAGGGTCTACTGGTAATGAAGGACAAATATGACCGATATATTAATTACTAAATCAACATTAGAAGGCTAACTTATTAATGTTTAAAGAAGAAATGACAATAATATTCATGATAGAAATAGTGAAATTAATGGACATTCGAGTAATTAGTTCGAGAATCTTATGAAATTGAAAAACATCTTAGTGAAATAGTGTATAAAAAGTAGCTTTAAAAACCTCTATATATTATACATCATTTAGGGCAATACTTGTTTCTACATAGAGTATCTATGTTGTCAATCAGTACATGTTAATAGATCATAATACTATAATATATATTTGCATCCACCATAAGTTTATTATTGACTATTCCGTGGGTACTTCCTAGCAGACTATTGAATTAAATAATACGAATATACTACGTTGAATATAATAAGCCTAGCGGTGTTATGTATGTTAAGCCTATAGCTAGGCTAGCGTTGTTCGTTCTGAACCTGCCATGAGAAAACTCTACTAATATTTAGTAAAAAGTAAGAGAAGCCCAAGGCTCTTCCCGTAGTTCTCAAAAGTTTGGTCCTCAATTAAATTAAATTAACTAAAAGGGTAATGGCTTGGCCATTTATAAAATAAAATTATGATGCTGAAACCACAAAATATTGAGTTGGTCAAGTTAAATTTTAATCGAATATTGAGTTGATTAAAAATTTTAAAAAAGTTATTATAAAAAACTTTTTAATCGCCTGAAGGTCAGGGATATGTCTGAGCTTGAAGAGAGAACTGCAAGCGTCGGCCCCAATAAGGTCTGGCTTATTTTTTGACCTCCTTTGTCTTGCTTTAATATTTATTTTACATTTGTACAATCATGAATGCATAGTTTTAGCAGGTATTGGAGTTGCTGCGGGCTTCTTTGGTGTCAAAAATACCGTTAAACGACGTTTTCTCTCCGACATTGTTTGGTCAATAGTAGTCCGCAAGTCTACAGTTCGCTTTTGGATTTTTTTCTTTAAATATTTTGTGCATGTTATAAAAACCTTGAAGTAACGTTGAGAATGGGTATGTTATGTTGTCGACCGTGTTTGCATTGCCTACTTTGGCGATTGCACAATATGACATGAAACGCGACTTGAACTGTTGGATGTTTTCGAAGTTTAAATGTTTTGAATGAAATAAATTAAAAAGGTTCTTCGATCCAGAATCTTAATCGGTGAACTACGAAATTATTTAAATGTAATTAACAGAAACAAAATACAATACATAATACATAGCGCAAGAGAGATAGAAAATGTACCTGTGATGTTACTTTTTTTCGCAGTGGCTGTGCTGCTCTTGCAAAAACTTAGGGTTTCAGAGATGCGGAGAGAAGAGTTCGAGGAGAGAAGCAAATAATATTAGAAAGTTTGGGCACCATTTTAGTTTAAATAGTTTAAATATTTTTTAAATATTTTAAATCCACCATAACCCTTAATGTCGGCGGATAATTTTCTTAATGTCGGCTTTTTTAATAAAATATTAATATTGTTTACGACGTGGTTGACCTTCCTTGGCTGCCATTGTAGGACACCTATTAGCGTAAAATTTTTTAAAAATAAATTTAAATATTATTTAGTTTTGGAAATTTTTTAAAAACAAATTTAAATATTATTTAGTTTTGGAACTCATGCAAAAGTTAGGAAGTTATTATGTTTTTATATTAAATTTTTATTTTTAAATTGTAAATTATAAAATATTATAATAATAAGGTTATTTTTTCTTTCAATTTAGTTTAGATTAATTATAATTGATTTTTTTTTTTATTTGTGGAAAACATCCCAAAAGGGATGCCACTTTCGGGTAAGACCCAAGGAGGCAGGGGTATCCATTCCGCCAAAAACTCCCAGGACTCGGACCTGGCCTACCACCTTTGACATACTCAAGGAGCAAACAAACACACAAAACCAATTTAAAAATAAGTAAATAACAACAAAAATAATAAAATAAAATAAAAAACATGCTCCTTGAGTGTGTCAAAAACAAAAGCACAACCAAACACGCACAATAAGATAAAAGAAACCACAACACAAACCACATAGAAAAACACAAGAACCACATAACAAAACACAAACAAGACAAAAACAACAGAACACTACAAAGACATAACCCAAAAAAAACATGAAAAATAAACACAACCAAAACCTAAAAAATTAAAAAAATAAAATAAAAATAAAAATAAAAAACAACCAACAACAGACAATAAACAAAAACAAAATACATAGAAAACACTCACACATAAAAACACGAAATAACACAAACAAAGAGAAACCCAAGAACAAGAACGAAAAAAACACAAGAACAATAACAAAAAACATAAAAAAAAAAAACAAAACAAAAACACAAGAACAACAAAAAACAACACAAAGAACACAAAAACAAAACAAAACAAAAGAACCCACCCACCTTAAAAAACTAAACAAAAAAAACAAAAAAGAAAAAAAAATGAACAAAACAATGACCTATCTAGACCAGAAGACTATTAAGGCAAGAATCAACAGAGGAAACAAAATAAAGAATAGAATGAGCTAGGGAACTAAAAAAAACTGAATGAACCAAAGAGAAGCAAAAAAAAAAAAAACAAGAAGAAACTAGGTACCTTCGAACCGGAGCCATCCAAAGAAATGATAGAAAGAAGAGCTTCCCTAATTTGAGAAGCCCACCATATAGGAGGGTGGCCATAACAAGTAAGATCACCTTTGTCCAAAGCCCAATTAGCTAAAGCATCAACACTCTTGTTTTGATCTCTAACCACATGATTGTAATCAACTTTCAAAAATCCCATCCGGATTAACTGAATCTTCTCAATAATTCTTTTTATTCTCCAATCCACCTTATGATTCTTAGAAGGAGTCTTCAAGAGATTAATCATAAGTTGAGATTCGAAATCAACTAACACCTTTTCCCATCCAACCTTAGTAGCCTCCCGAAGGCCTCTCGAGGATACCATACCCCTCAACAAGGTTATTGGAAAGAATACCCAAATTCTCAAGCAAAAGTAAAAACCAGGGAGCCATCTCGAAAGTCTACCAATTCCTCCCACACTGGCTTTTCCAGGGTTCCCTCTAGAGGCTCCATCAGTATTGACTTTTCCAAAATCCTTAGGAGGAGGTTGCCAATTTCTAGTCCTATCCATCTTACTAATACTCACATTCCCTTTAAGATGGTTGCCCTTAGAAGGTTTAATCTTCAATCTTTGCATCACTTGATCCCATCTTTGGTGGGAGTTTTGGGGGTGATTAAGGAGTTGATGGACTGATTCAACTAAGTTGGCTATGGTCTTTTGCCAAATATAGTGAATATCCTTCCTATCTTGATTAAAAATTCGGTCTGTTCCTTTCATTCCAAATATTCCAAAGAAGAATGGTAGAACCCATCCAAACTAACCGCCTAATAAAATGATCAACACCCTCTTGATTAGGCCAATCCCTCCAAAGTTGTTCAAAAGTAAAAAAATTGGACCACTGTAAGCCAAGTAAAGTGGCCATTCTCCTCCATAGCTCGGAGGCTAAAGTACACTCAATAAAAATATGGTTGATATTTTCTACATTCTCTTCACACATTTCACATCTAAAAGGGCCATGAAAACCACGCTTCATAAGTTGCTCACCAGTAAGCACCCTACGATGCAATAAAAGCCAATTAAAGAACCTCACCTTAGGCCAGAGCTTTTGAGCCCACAATCGAGAAAATATGTCATAGAATGGTTGGGATTATTATGGCATAAGGTCAAATAACCTTGAGCAACCGAATACTCACCCTTAGTAGTGTTGTTCCATCCAAAACAATCTTTTTCATGGGACCAAGAGAGGGATCTCATATGAAGGATGCCTTGGATATCTTGTCTTTGCCTTTCTGGGATTTGAATAGGCCAGTCCTCAATAGGGATCCAATATCTACCAACCTTTGAATTACCAATATGGTACCGACAAGTAATTAGCCACCTTTATCCAATTAGCTCGGTGAAGCTCCTCCATCCAAGGCCTCCAATCGGGAAACTGAGTTATCAAAGGCTTGTGACCATCCCAAGAATCTATCCAAAAATTTGCATGTTGACCATTATGAATGATCCAAAATAATTTTTTCTTTATCAAATCCTCACCAGTCTTAAGAACTGCTAAAATGGGAGAACCTTTGGTAGGAAGTTGATAGCGAACAAGGTCTTCGGGACTTTTGTTCTCAACATATTTAGCACGGAGATTATTGGCCCAAAGAGCATTGGGGTTATGCAACATCCTCCAATATAATTTAGCAGCTAAAGCTTTGTTGTTATTAATTGAAGACCAGAATCCTAACCCCCCTTCACTCTTAGGAAGACATAAAGTATCCCATTTCACCAAGGCCCATTTTCTTTTCTCCTTAGTACCACTCCAAAGGAAACGATGACTCGATTTGATCCAATTCTCGAAGAACAACCTTTGGGATATTCAAAATGGAAGAAACATAAATAGGAATAGCTTGAAGGACTGATTTTACCAAGGTGATTCTACCCCCAGAAGAAAGCCACTTGTTGGTCCACTTTCCAATTTTCTTCTTGACTTTGTCCAACAACCAATTCCAATCTTTATTTTTTTGCCTTTGAATATTTATGGGAATACCTAAATAAGTGATTGGAAGAGAGGTCTTCTTATATCTTAATTTATCCAAGACCATGGATTCCTCGTCTAGCAGAGCAGTGAAAGAAAATAACTTTAGATTTGTCTTCATTGATCAACTGCCCAAGAGCCTTAGAAAAATAGCTAATGATTTGCTTAATATTAGAAGCTTCCTTAATCGTAGCTTTACCTAAAAGAGTAGAGTCATCCACAAATTGAAGATGAGAGATAGGTCTAGCTCCATGAGCAATGGTAACTCCCTCAAGGGTTTTGTTTTCCCTCTTTTTGGTTATAGTCCTACCCAAGCATTCAACAAGAATGATGAATAAATAAGGGGATAGCGGGTCACCTTGCCTAATACCTCTGGAAGCTGGGAAAGACTCGAGAAGGCCTCGCCATTGATAAGAACTAAGTAGGAAACTCAAGAGATACATCCCATAATCCAATCCATCCAATCCTTAGAGAAACCAAATTGCCTCAAAACTTTGATAAGGAAGTGCCAATCCACTCTGTCATAAGCTTTGGATAAGTCTAACCGAATGAACATGGAAGGAGAATTTTGCATATCCATGGAATGGATGGCTTCCTGAGCAAGAACTATCTCATCTACTATTTGACGTCCTTCCACATAACCCCCTTGCTTCGGGGAAATAATCTTATGCAAAAGAGGCTTCAACCTTTCTGCCATGATTTTAGTAATGATTTTGAGAAGAACATTACATAAAGCAATAGGTCTAAAAGCTGAGATATGATCAACCTCTTGAGATTTTGGAACAAGAGTAATATAAGTTTTATTGATAACCTTCAAAATTTCTTTGGCTTTCTTGGCTTCTTCCACCACCTCTAATAAATCAACATGAAGGATATCCCATAACTCTTGGTAGAACTCAATAGGAAAACCATCAAGACCTGGGGTTTTTCCTTTTTGCATTTTAAAAACTACTTGTTGAAGCTCATTGATAGTAACAAGAGTAGTCAAAATAGAGTTCTCCTTAGAAGTGATAAGAGAAGGGATTGCTTGAAGAACATTATGTTGAGAAGCCGAGTCAAGAGGAGTAGCAACAAAAAGATTGGAAAAGTAATCAACAACAATAGAGTTCATGCCATCCCAAGTATAAACAACATCTCCAGAATCTGATTTTAAGGAAGAAATAAAGTTGTGAGATCTTCGAGCTAGAAGAGATTTGTGGAAGAAATTTGTGTTTCGATCTCCTTCTTTGAGCCATTGAATTCTATATTTTTGCTTCCATAAGATTTCTTCTCTTTTTTCCCATTCCTCCAAAGAAGTCAGAGCCTAAACAGTAATGCAGAGCATAATCTAGTTGGAATGTCTACTTTGTAGAGCCAACAAACCCCAACCGCAAACAATGGAAAACCCTCTTTGGGCCAAAGAAAGCAATGCCCCAAAGTCCCTTGAACCGAGTGAAACCACTTTTCTAAGCCAAATTTTGCAATTAAGTCCATATCCTCCATTGACATCTTTGTTTCTTGAAGGAAAACAAGATGTGGATGATTTATCTGAATCATTCTTCTAATTTCATTTTGTTTTGAAAGACTCCCTTTGAGTCCTCTAATATTCCAAGTGATGATCTTCATTAATACCAGGGCTAAAAAAGTTGGGAAGGGCATTAATATTACCTTCCTCTACAAGCTTTTCACCTTCTTTTACCATATGATATTGATTGGTCTTGCGACCTACTTTTTGATTAGAATCCATCTTCAATTTTTTTTCCCCTGTTTCTTGACTTATTCCAATTGAATCCGAGATGGCTTCTAACCTTGAAGAATGCTCATACACAACCAAAATTTTACTAGATGGTTCAATGGAGTCTATATTGGGACCTGCATTATTTGAAGTTTTGACATTTGAAATATTGTTTTTCTTGTGTAAATTTTCTCCTTTTTTTTTTGTTGAAAACCTTTGATTTGTTGGTTTGTCTCTCGAGTTCTTCCCTTCATATTTAAATTGTGTTTCTAAGATTTCAGTTTCCATTATTTCCTCTTCCTCACTTGGGACATCATTTGTGGAAAGGATTTCAAACATATTAGCAGATGACTTTGATTGATCCTTCATAACTGGTTTTTTTTAGTGTTCTTCTTCTTAGGTATTTGGAAACCTAGCTTGAGTTTATATCTTCTTTCTTTTGATCAGGAATTTTATTTGGGCAAGCACCGGCCAAATGACCATATTCATGGCAAATTCTACAATGAAAAGGAATGTTCTCATAGTCCACTACTTGCTCCCAAGTGTCTTCCCCAAATTGTAATGTGATCTTTTTAGGTAGGGGTTTGTCAAAATCCATTAAAACACAAATTCGAGCATAAATAATATGTTCAAAATTTTGAGTACAATCAACAATCATCATAAAAGTTCCTAAAGAGTTTCCAATTGAAGAAAAAACAGTAGGATTCCAAAATTCAATAGGGAGGCCAAAGAGTCTAACCCACACGGGAGCTATAGAAGGCATCTCTTCTTTGGCTTTAAATTTAGTATGCCAGGGCTTCATGAAAAGCCCTACCCTTCCAAAAAACCAAGGACCCCCTTGAAAAGTTTTCTCTCTATCTTCATTATTAGCAAATAAAACAAGAAAATAACTATTTGGATAAATAGAGATTTGTAACTCACCTTTAGTTTTCCAGCTTTTTGCAGCCCGGACTTTGAAAGCAGATAGACTCGGACGAAAACCCACGAACCGACAAATTAGTCCTCTTTTTTCCAAATCTTCAATGCCATTCTGAATGTTACCCATATCAAGCTTAACAATAGGAGTTCCATCAACCGCTTTAAGACATCCTGACTCCGTTTTCCTAGGATCAATCTTAGGCATTCTTAGAGGTTTATGGGAAGCCCTAATATTGATATTAGCATTGGGCTGAGGCTGTCCACCATGAAGGGCATCCCTAAAATTCATTTTTGGGACCGAGTCTTCGAAATTCTTACCCTTGACAGGGGTTTTCACAAGTAGAATTATTTTGTGGGTGCACCTTAGCACCAGATTCACTTGAGATATGAGCCATTTTTTGATCAACTGCTTGAAACTTGTTTCGTGATCTCTTTAATCCTTGCCCTAGACGCCGTGGAAAGGTATGGTTTTCACTTTTCTTTTGTGCAACAAATTGGAAGCCGTTGTCACTCAAGTTCACAGTATGATCTGTTGAAAGACAAATTTCTAACCCATCTTGTATCCCCTGCAACATTTCTTGCTAAAATATTGAGCATAAACCACAAAAATATTGGCCGCTAGGGCCCGAAGGCCCTAAAAACCAACCTCTGGAGCTGCTTGCACTCAACCCGGATGAAACCCTCGCATAGCCGCTTGCCAAATATATCGTTCACACATAGGGATGCGCTAGGATCTGTGTTGCTCCAAATGATATGAAAATTGGTGGAGACGTTCTAGGGTTTTTCAGGCATCTACCCTCAAAATTTCAGCTCAATCCGAGTCCGGATGAGTGAGATATGGCCGAAACGAGTTCGGTAGTTTGGGCAGTCCTACGAAAAACATCTAATCAATTTCCAATGAAAATCTTATAATTGAAAATTTTGAAAGGTTAGTATTTCTTTCAATTTAATTTAGGTCAACTATAACTGAAAATTTTGAGAGGCCAATATTTTTTTCAATTCAGTTTAAACCAACTATAACTAAACTTTTTGAGAATATTTCATATTCATATAAAAATTAATTTTTTTTTCAAATATATATTAAAAATTATTAATAAATTTATTATTATAACTTTTACAAATAAATAATGTTAAAATACATATAACTAAAAAATTTAGAGAATAGTTATTTTATTATAATTATAAATTATTGTCAAGTATAATTTATTTATTTATTTTGATATCACAAAGATCTTAATATGTTTTCATCTTTAACAATTAAACATGAAGATCAAATATATTTCTATTCCATTAAGATAAAAATTAAAACCTGTGGAACACTTTTGTTTTTGTTAATTGTTCTTTTTCATTTTTCAAATGTGGTGGAGCTTTGTCCATGTTGCCCAAGCATGGTATCTTAATTTAAAAAAAAAAAAAAAAAACAAAAGAAAGTTATGCATTCAAGTTGGTTGCTTTTGAGTAAATATCGTAATGTTTGGGTTTAGACAAAGTAATAATTTTAGTTTAGATAATGGTTTGGAGTTTAGTTTTTTTTAGAGGTTTAAATTTAAACTATTTTTATCTTACAAAAAAACTCATTACTAAATAAAAATACTCAACTTTAAATTTAATAAAAAAAATTTAATTGCTTATAAATACTTATCAGATTCTCAATGTCTTTGATTAATGTACTATTGCATAAAATGTCTTTAAGTCATGCGTGGTGGATTATAGATAAAACTTAATCTTTCTATGTCATGGAATGACGACCATAGTTGGAAAATTATTAGAACCGAAAATGTGGACGACAATTTTCCGTTAGATACTTTATGTTTATAAGCTTTAACTTCATGACTAAATAAATAAATATTTTATGCGTGTAAACAGTTACAACGTGATGTTTTTGGTTGTTTATGGCCACAATTTGGATGTTGATTTAACTTATTATATAATCCAGTCAAATTAAAAAAATTAGTGTCTTCGGATTAAATTTAGAAAAATTAAGGCGACAAATTTTAGTTGGGTGTTTAGCAATTTGGGGTCTGTGGTTCCAATCCTAAACCCCTTGAAGTCCAAGCTCCTTTAGGTTCCCTCACTAGACTAAATACTTACCAAAACGACCAAATAGCCCCTATACAAAGACTTCTTTAATAAAGTTGTAAAAAAGCTAGGTTTAATGAATCATTCTTATACAACCATAGCCATCATAATCATACCTATTTATTTATTTATATAAAAGTTAAAGTCTTGTGAAAAAATTGTAAGTTTTTTAATACAACCATAGCCATCATAATCATACTTAAGCAGTATGATCTATTGTTTTTCTTTAGTGTGAACATGACTATTAGAAAAGTTAGAGTCTTTAATAAAGTTGTGAAAATTTTGTAAGTCCTTTGGATACAACCATAGCCATCATAATCATACCTAACTTTAGTGTGAACATGACCATTATACTCGAGAATAGATATCATTCACTATACTTAGAATTTTTTTTTTTTTAAGATAATTTAACAATAAAAAGCATATAACTAGGGGGCACAATGGGGACCATATTCCCCATAATTTTAACTTTGGGTTTCAATGTTTGAAATTTCACCTTTTTATCTTTCTTTTAAATATTTTGGATTTTGTGATTTTATAAACACGTCTAACCAATTTAAAAAAAAAAAAAAAAAATTGATAGTATGGGGGAGAAAACATATTAAAAAAATATATAAAAAATTAATTTTATATATTAGTTTAACCAATTAAATTCCTTAATTTTAAAGAATAAGATCAAAGTTTAACCTTGATCAATCATATATAATTTAAAAAATATATATATCTATTATATACACATATTTTATTTATTAAACTCACTCACATACACTTTATTGTGGTTTGAATGCGGGTCTTCTCAATGAGAACCCAATGATATACGGATGAGATGTCTAATAAGGACAATCACATTCACTTATTAAGAAAACATAACAAATTAGTTAATTTTTCATTTTGTTTGTATACTAAAATTTTGTTTAACTTTACCCAGGTGTTGTACGTGAGTTGGAGAGGAGAGGGCAATCCTCCAAGGGAGGTCCCAGGTTCAAATCTCCACCCTACCAAAAAGCTGAATTGGGTATCCAAAATCCAATTGATAATGTTGGTGCGGGCAGGGTTGGATGTGACCCTCGGGTGACTTTGATGGTGTAGAACCCCTGTTCGTGGTCTCTTAGACCAAGGCGGCTCCGCAAGAGGTTTTTCGCTTAAAAATAAAAATAAAAAAATTGTTTAACTTTTAATTCTCATGATATTTATTTTTTATTTAGATTTTCAATAAACTACAATTAGTGCTTAGTAATTAGCTATGTAAAAAGATGTAAAATATTATTTTTATTATATTATAATAAAATATATATATATATATATATATATATATATATATATATATATATATATATCACACTTATTTCTTTTCAATTATACATGGAAAATATGCAAAGGTACATTAAGCCTTCAACCTAGTGGTTTCTTATCAAAATGTTTTATTTAGTGTTAGGTACCCATGGTAGTTACTTAGTAATTTAATATTGTATTGTATAATGGTATAAGCCATAAATGAATTATTGGTTAATGTGGACAATTATGATATAAACGTTACTTGTGTAACTATTACTCATTAGTAAGAAAGACCACATGTCAAATTAGAAATAGGTAGGAAAATAATGTCGTAGAATCATATATGTAATTGTCAAGGAATATTATCATAGAATCTTGAAACAAATAAAAAAGATCACATGTCAAACTAGAAATAGGTAGGAGATTAATGTCATAGAATCATATATGTAGCTGTTAAGGAATATTGTCATAGAAATAGTTAGGAAATAGGCAAGGAAGGTCACATGTCAAATTAGAATTAGCTAGGAGAATAATGTCATAATTTCATATATGTAATCCTCAAGGAATATTATCATAGAATAGTTAAAAAATATGCTTGTGGACATTATTTAAAGGTAAAGGTGGAAATAGAAGCGATATTAATGATTCTCTGTAGAAGTTTTGGCTTATGGAGCTAGAGATCTTGTGGAGTGGCTTCCTCTCAATAAGGAGTATTGTATGGTGTTTCCCTACCTCAAGGGTATTATCAATCTCTATTTTATTGTGTGGATTGTTATTGTAGAATTTATTTGTGGATGCATGTTTTATATTTTTGCATATTAGTGAATGATTTATGATAATGAGAAGAGAGGTTTATAACATTTGGAAGCATTAAATTAGAGAGTGGTGTGATATAAAAAGGTATTTCATGGGTAGTTCTATACTGTTAATAGTTTCCATCTATCCACCCTCACACCATCAAATTGACATAAGCACTATGAGTGACTCTTATAATGATATTTTGATAGTGCAAGGATTTGCTACAAATATTTATGTCAATAAATTCTCAAAGTCAAGGTGGCCTTTGATGGAATGTTTGGCATAAGCTCGTAACATTGTTCTCATGCCCACACTCATCATTACTTTTCATTGACAATACTTACCATCTTTCAAGTGGGTATATTAAACAATTTTTTAAGATCCTTATGCTTTCATATCCCCTAAGAAATATTTCCAATTCTTCGTACACCATAGGAAAATTATTGTTTCATAATACGAGCAAATTGTAGGCTTCTATAATACTATGAGTGAATAATTACCTTTTGGGTGAATCATTGTCACCTATGGCTATAAAAAATGGTTACTTTGACATTCAATTCACTTTCACTAATCTTCTCAAAAACTTACATCACATCATTACACATGTTGGCATATCATGAGTTGATCAAGGCATGTGATATTTTTGTGCTATGGCTTTATGCTCAAAAATACCAAAAAACATATTTTAATAACTTTGTGCTTGGAACTTCATTTTGATCTATTCAAGAAGTGTTGGAAATATTAGAGAGAGAATAATAATTTTCATAAGCAACTCTATCATAGTTAGAGTTGCTAAAAACTTTGTGGAAAAAACGCTCTAGAGGTCCTTAAAAATGTAAAACAAAATACCTACTAAAAATAATATTTTTCTATTTTAGATTTTTGTAATCAAAATATATCTCTAGCTATGTTATGCATCATTAGAAGACAAAACACAAAAGGACAAGTCATATGTATGTAAATTTTTTAATATGCACTTTGTAACTCATGGAAGGTGAATCACCACATTTCCATATGGGTGACCTTCTAATTTATGGAAGGTGAACCACCACATTTCCATACAAGTGACCTTCCGTGGACTTCCAACACACATATTCTTATTTAAAGAGAGATCACCCTTGACCACAAAAAGCATGAGCATCAGATGCAATGTTGTAGCCTCACATATCTCCTCAAAGAATACTTGCATTGTACTCTATATTTTGAGCAATAAAATATTTTTGTTATTTTTCTTATATATATGTGTATATATATCTTGATTGGTTATCCTTTATTATTTTTAAATTATACTCTTTCATGATCTTCCTTAACTCAAATTTTTGAGTTTTAGATCAATGGTATCAACATAGATTAACTTTTAAGTGTATGTCTATAAACATGAGATCATGATAACTTGGGTATCATATGTGATATCCCTCTTATTTCTTTCCTTATCATTCCAAATAGTCTCAAGTGAGAAGTAGAATGGACAACATCAAGATAGTTGATCCTTTCAAGGAGATGTTGAATGAAGCCCTCATAAAACAAAGGAATGAGATGATTGACTAATTTGTTTAAATTGTTCAATGATTATATCCTATAAGTTCTACAACCTCCTCTACATAGCCTCTCACTACCTTTGTAACATTTAATGCTCTCACACCTTTTAAGGTGTAGGTGAATTTTGATATTCCTATTTTTTAAAGGAAAATTAATGTAGATGGCCTAAAAATTTGGTTCAATCAGTTATCTTCATACTTCTCTATAAATAAATTTATCAACAAGAAGAAAATCACTTTTATACTCTTAAGAGCTTCATTGCATGTTCAAAATTGATGGGAAGCATATTGTAAAAGGGTTATGAAAGAGAATGAATATGAAGTAGCATTCACATAGGATACTTTCACGAAGGCCATCAAGGAATAATATAAAGTATAAAATAGCAATTATCTATTTTCTAGATTTTTGTAGTCAAAACATCTCTAGTTATATTATACATCAATAGAAGGTAAAGTACAAAAGGACAAGTCACATGTATGTAAATTTTATTTAATATGCACTTTATAACTCATGGAAGGTGAATCACCATATTTATATATGGATGATCTTCTAACTCACGAAAGGTGAACCATCACATTTCCATATGGGTGACCTTCCATATTCAATATGGTGGATTTCCAACACACCAATTCTTGTATAAAGAGAAATGGATCCCTAAATACAAAAAACATGAGGAATGGATACAATATTATACTAACATCTCCTCTCAGATATTACTTGCATTGTACTCTATTTTTTGAGAAACAAAACCATTATGTTATTTTTCTTATATATGTGTGTGTGTTATACTTTGTTGTTTTTGAATTGCACTCTTTCATGATCTTCCTTAACTCAATTAGTTTTTCTTGGAAATATATAGTAACTATTAAAGCATTCAATTGGGTGTACATCAAGGGCCACCCTACCTATGAATCAAACTTGGATATTTGCAAGGAGATCCCAACACCTTTACTATTGTAGTGTATCGATAGGGACTAACTCAAAATTTTGAGTTTTGGATCAGTCAAAATTCTAAGTTTTTAATCAATCAAAATTCTAAGTTTTTAATCAATAAAATTTTTAAGTTTTGAATTAGTGGTACTAGAGTGGTTTTTCTTTTGAGTGTATGCCTATAAAAACAAGATTGAGATATCAAAAGTTTGGGTATCATACATGATATCTCTTTGATTATCTCTCTTTTCACTCCAAATGGTCTCACATGAGAATTAGAAGGAACAAAATTGAGATAATCAATCCTTTCAAGGAGATTTTAAACAAAGGCCTTATGAAACCGAGTTATGAGATGATGGATCAATCTGCTGAAATTCTTCAATGAATCCATGCTATATGTTGGCAATTTTAGGTACTTTGGGTACATTGCCTTTGCTCAAGTGTATAAGTTGTCATTGATGTCAAGAAGCTCTTGAAGGAATTTGATTTGATGTCAAATAATTTGTTTTGATGAAGGTTACGGCATGACAGCTTCAAAGGTCTTTTGTAAACCCCAAGTTGGCAGGTTTAAAGATTACAGGTGGATGCATTAGTTTAATGCATTTGGGTCCAGGAGGAAGTATTTATTTAAATAATTAAAAACCTTGTTAAGGTTCCCTTTAATTATTTTTAAATAAATATTAAATTATTGTTTGCAATGGGTTATCCTAACCCATGGCGCTATGTTTTAAGATTGTGGGCGCTAGCCAAGACCTCCGTCGACGTGTTAAACTCCTCGCCGACGTCAAGAGCTTATGGTAAAAATGCATATAAATCTCCCTCGATGAAAATCAAGAATTATCCCATCCGCATTTTGAAAAGAGTTGCTCGCCGTGAATTCGTGATCTACTATTCGACCGTGTCTTCGCCGTTTTCGTGAATCCGTTGTTCATTTTTTTGTACTCGCCGTTTGTCGTAAATCCGTCGTAAGGTTTTCGTCTTCGTGTTCGTGTCAAAAGAAAGGGAGGCACTATTGTTTTATTTAATCCCTGGTGTAGAAGGAACAAGGCTAACAACGTGAGGTTTAAACCTCACCAGGCACCTTTGGCGCACCGATAGCGGCTAGGTCATTGGCGCGCTACCCGAACGGGAGGTTCCGCATTCGAATAACGTGAAAGGGTTTTTCATCGTGAAGTGGACGCAGCGGGTGGTGTTAGAATTTGTGCGCAATTTCTCCATAGCACGATTTTTGATGTTGGCCAAGGTATTTTCAAAATTAATTTTTGCTAAGTGTATTTTATGGATGGAGGAAGTTTATTAGAGGGAAAAACAGCTTAGGAGTTATAAGGAGTTTAAAGCTTGTTTTATTTTGATAAAATATTCTTTTGAAGGTGTTGTTTGAAATATCTTATTGCATTCTTATGAGAGATAAATTTTATTTTTGATAAGACTATAAGGGAGAAATAAGGTGTATAAGGGATAAATTTTTCTTGTAATGTTGAGAGTGCTTTTGGTTGATTATGGAAATGAAAGCATGATGTTTTAAGGTTAAAATTGCTTCTTGTGTGAAGTTGTGAAACCTTAAGTGGGCAGCTTTGAGATTGACATTTGCTTTCATTAAATTGGTAATAATCAAGCTATTCTTTACTTGGTTAAAGTGTTGGGCTTACTCCTTTGTTGATGATTTGAAAAGTTGTTTTGTGCTATTGTGATTTGAGTTGGTGGATGCTTTTTGTTCAAACAATATTGGAGAGAAAAGGAGTTCTACTTGTTTCCTTTTCTAATGTTGATTGTGAAATGCTTCAAGGTTGTGTTTTGAGCTGAATGGTGTTGATTGAACCTTGTTTGATGAGCATTGTTGTTGAAGCCCTAATTGATGGTGAAAAGAACATGAGTATCATTGTTATGTGATTCTTTGCATAGTTGGCAATTGTTGGGGTTTCATGTTCTTGAAAGAAAGCATTCTATCCTATCCATTTCAGATATTGAGTTGAGTTTTCAGATTTGAGATTGAGTTTGAGCTGAGTTGATTTGAGTTGAGTTTTGAGATTGGGAGTTGAGTATAGAACATATTGAGTCTCTAACAATTCTCTTTATGCTTCTATGAGTTTGACAAATCACATTGGGTCTCTAACAATTCACCTTGTGATTTCCTACTAAGAAAGTTTTTTTTCTTGGTGAGCTTGCTGAGTTTTGGACAGGTTTCGATGGGGACTTGTGAGCAGTCTTGGACAGGTTTCGATGGGGACTTGTGAGCAGATTTGGACAGGTCCTAGCAGAGGACTTGTGAGCTGAGTTTGATAGTTCTATCGGAGAACTTGAGGACAGAGGTGCACTGGTTCTTTGAGAAGAACTTGAGGACAGATTTGGCAAGTCTTTGAGAAGGCTTGTGTGTAGAGGATTGATTTGTTCAAGCTTAAGGTTGGATAGATCTGACAGATAGAGGAAGACTTGTACTAGACCGACCGACTATGTTTGGTATAGTTTGCTGAGCTACTGTGGACGTGATCATAGAAGGCAGAGGTCTCTTAGGCTAAGCATTGAGGACAGGAGGTCTTCGATGGAAAGGAGTTCCACGTGGCTGGCAAGAGGTAGAGGCAGTTGATCTTCTGAGGGATCATTTCCAGAGCAGAGGGGAAGGTATCTCCTTTGAGCAGAGGCTCATAAATTCTGATTAGGGGAAGGTATCTCCTTTGGGCCGAGGCTCATAAACATTGTAATTGGGAAGGATTCCCAAAGAACTTTGAGATAACTTTTAGAGAAAAGTTTTGTGGACGTAGCCTAGCCATTTTGGGTGAACCACGTTAAAATTGGTGTCACTTTGTGGATGATATTGTGCATTGCTTTGATATTGCTTTGGGTATATTGCTTTACTATTTTGAAGTATAAAGGAAAAAGTAAAAAGAGGTCTTATACTGTTCACCCCCTCTCTCAGTATAAGCTTGTGTTCTTCAATTGGTATAAGAGCAGGTGCCTTCGAAAAGTTTAACAGCTTGAAGGAAAAGCTAGTAAAGAACACAATGGATCATTCAAGTGGCAATGCAACACCTATTCTTGATGGGTCAGATTTTGGTCTTTGGAGTGCAAGGATGAAGGTTCATCTAATGGCACTTGGGAATGAGGTTTGGGAAGTGATTGAAGATGAGTACACTATTCCCGAACATGGTCCTAATACTAAAGAAGAAAGGCTCCTACATCACAACAATTCAAAAGCAATGAATGCAATCCCGAAAGGCTTACAGAAAGCAGATCTCACCAAAGTGATTCACTGCAAGACAACTAGTGAAATGTGGAAACAGTTGAAGGTGGTTCATACAGGTGATACAAATGTCAGAAAGGCCAAGTTGAGACACTTCAAAGGTATGTTTGAACAACTCAAGATGAATGATGATGAAAATATTAGTGACTACATGCTTCGTATGGATGAGGTTGTTAACTCCATGAAAGACTTAGGTCTTGAGCTTGCTGAAAATGATGTTTGTGATAAGATTTTAAGATCTCTTCCTAATAGATTTAGTGAAAATATTTCTGCTATTGAGGAAGCTAAAGATTTGGATAAGTTGAAAAAGGATGAGCTCCATAGTATACTTGCAGGATTTGAGTTGAGAACTCAAGTGAAGGTTGATGTCAAGAAAGAGGCAACTTTCAAGGCTACCAAGAAATCCAAGGGTAAACAACTTCAAGATAGTGATGAGTCTTCTAGTGATGAAGAGGCATATTACAAGCAAGAAAGGCAAGTTCTCTAGAAAGCACAAAAGTATGAAAAATATAAGATGTTTCAATTGTGGAAAGTTTGGTCATTATGCTACCGATCGTACTGTTCCCAAGAATGAAAGTGATGAAGATAAACAAGATTCTAAGAGCAAGGATTCTGATGAGCACAACAATCAAGGAAAGAGGTATTCTCACAAGCACAAGAAGAGTTTCTACCTAGACAAAGCAAGTAAGTGTTCTAGTAGTGATAGTGAAAGTTCTTCAAGTGATGATGAAAATGAGATGTTGTTCATATCAGAAAAAGAGGAAGAACCGAAACATAGATTCATTATCATGAAATGTCTTAGATGTGGAAACTTTGGTCACCTTGAGGATGATTGCACAAATAATGATTTGGTTTCTAGTATGTATGAGGATGCTTCAGAAAACTATAAGGAAGATGCATGTATGGTTTTTGAAAAGGGTAGCACCTCTAGTGATAAGAAATCTGAAAAAGGCTTTGATGATTCAAAAAGCAAACAAATAGAGGAAGATATAGAGGAAGGTGAAGTAGATCTTGAAGGTGAACTTATTAGTGCTCTTAGTGCTTTGAAAAAGGAAAGAAAGAAGAATGCTAGACTCAAGGATAAGTTAGATGAATGTTGTATGGAGAGAGATGATCTTATAGAAAGTCTTGACTTCTCTATAGCTAAGACACAAGAACTCAAGGATGAGTTAGAGTCTAAGGTTCTTGAGTATAGTGAGTTAGAACAGAAAATGGCTTCTTTGAAAGAGGAAACTAAAGAGTACAAGGATAAGCTTTACAGGGTTCAAGATAGCTCCAAAAAGGTTAAGTCACTCATCAAAGGTCAAAGAAAGACAACAGATAAAACAGGCCTTGGTTTTGTTAAGCCACACAAGGAACAAGTTGGAGAGTCTAGTAAGAGACTCCAAAAGGAAGAGAGTTCTGATGAGGAAAGTATTTCATAAAAGGAGTCCTTGAATGATAGATGCACAGAAATAGAAAACAGAATTCAGAATGAGAAGAAGAAGTTTTCATAACCTAAGAGGTCAAATAAAGGAAAGTTTCAAGGCAGATGTTTTGCTTGTCACAGGTTTGGTCACATGGCTTCACATTGCATGGCTCAAGTGAAGAAGGTAAATGACAATTTTAGAAGTGCTAGTTTCTTTCAAGGGTATTGCTACTCTTGTCAACAGTTTGGGCACAAGGCAGTTTATTGCAAGGCAAATAACAGGAACAGGTTTGATCAGAACAAGTTTGGTCGTAACAGGTTTGGTCGTAATAGGTTTGGTCAAAATAGGTTTGGTCAGAACTTGTGGATTCAAAGATCAGGTTTACCTCAGAGAAACAACATCGTCAAGTGTTTCAAGTGCAACAATGAAGGTCACATAATCAGACATTGTAGAGCTAAAATTCTAGAATACAAGAACAGGAACAATGGCATGATCAGGTCCAAGGATCAAGGCATGGACAAGAACAGGGATGAGAACAAGAACAAGAACAGTGACAAGAACAGGAATATGGACAAAGAGTTCAAGAGAAGGCCCGACAAGGAAGTTATAGACGCTGATGATGATCAATGCCTAATGGGAGTTTTACTCCCACCCTAGAATTAATCACCTCATCAGGAGGTGGGGGAGGGACTAAGCTAAGAGGCTCATTCTTAGTCCCGAGCCCCAAAGGTGACCCTTTGCCATTGATGACAAAGGGGGAGAGATATGAGTAAGGGGGAGAGCTTCAAAGTGAAGAGGAGAGCTTCAAGTCAGGGGGAGCAAAACTTCAAAGGAAGATTCTCAGGTGGGCATATGGGTAGCACAGTTGGTTTCAGTTTTGGCTCTTGAGAAGTGTTTTCAGGAAAGGTTTGCCATCAATGACAAAGGGGGAGATTGTTGGCAATTTTGGGTACTTTGGGTACATTGCCTTTGCTCAAGTGTATAAGTTGTCATTGATGTCAAGAAGCTCTTGAAGGAATTTGATTTGATGTCAAATAATTTGTTTTGATGAAGGTTACGACATGACAGCTTCAAAGGTCTTTTGTAAACCCCAAGTTGGCAGGTTTAAAGATTACAGTGGATGCATTCGTTTAATGCATTTGGGTCCAGGAGGAAGTATTTATTTAAATAATTAAAAACCTTGTTAAGGTTCCCTTTAATTATTTTTAAATAAATATTAAATTATTGTTTGCAATGGGTTATCCTAACCCATGGCGCTATGTTTTAAGATTGTGGGCGCTAGCCAAGACCTCCGCCGACGTGTTAAACTCCTCGCCGACGTCAAGAGCTTATGGTAAAAATGCATATAAATCTCCCTCGATGAAAATCAAGAATTATCCCATCCGCATTTTGAAAAGAGTTGCTCGCTGTGAATTCGTGATCTACTGTTCGACTGTGTCTTCGCCGTTTTCGTGAATCCACTGTTCATTTTTTTGTACTCGTCGTTTGTCGTAAATCCGTCGTAAGGTTTTCGTCTTCGTGTTCGTGTCAGAAGAAAGGGAGGCACTATTGTTTTATTTAATCCCTGGCGTAGAAGGAACAAGGCTAACAACATGAGGTTTAAACCTCACCAGGTGCCTTTGGCGCACCGATAGCGGCTAGGCTATTGGCGCGCTACCCGAACGGGAGGTTCCGCATTCGAATAACGCGAAAGGGTTTTTCATCGTGAAGTGGACGCAGCGGGTGGTGTTAGAATTCGTGCGCAATTTCTCCATAGCACGATTTTTGATGTTGGCCAAGGTATTTTCGAAATTAATTTTTGCTAAGTGTATTTTGCGGATGGAGGAAGTTTATTAGAGGGAAAAACAGCTTAGGAGTTATAAGGAGTTTAAAGCTTGTTTTATTTTGATAAAAGATTCTTTTGAAGGTGTTGTTTGAAATATCTTATTGCATTCTTATGAGAGATAAATTTTATTTTTGATAAGACTATAAGGGAGAAATAAGGTGTATAAGGGATAAATTTTTCTTGTAATGTTGAGAGTGCTTTTGGTTGATTATGGAAATGAAAGCATGATGTTTTAAGGTTAAAATTGCTTCTTGTGTGAAGTTGTGAAACCTTAAGTGGGCAGCTTTGAGATTGACATTTGCTTTCATTAAATTGGTAATAATCAAGCTATTCTTTACTTGGTTAAAGTGTTGGGCTTACTCCTTTGTTGATGATTTGAAAAGTTGTTTTGTGCTATTGTGATTTGAGTTGGTGGATGCTTTTTGTTCAAACAATATTGGAGAGAAAAGGAGTTCTACTTGTTTCCTTTTCTAATGTTGATTGTGAAATGCTTCAAGGTTGTGTTTTGAGCTGAATGGTGTTGATTGAACCTTGTTTGATGAGCATTGTTGTTGAAGCCCTAATTGATGGTGAAAAGAACATGAGTATCATTGTTATGTGATTCTTTGCATAGTTGGCAATTGTTGGGGTTTCATGTTCTTGAAAGAAAGCATTCTATCCTATCCATTTCAGATATTGAGTTGAGTTTTCAGATTTGAGATTGAGTTTGAGCTGAGTTGATTTGAGTTGAGTTTTGAGATTGGGAGTTGAGTATAGAACATATTGAGTCTCTAACAATTCTCTTTATGCTTCTATGAGTTTGACAAATCACATTGGGTCTCTAACAATTCACCTTGTGATTTCCTACTAAGAAAGTTTTTTTCTTGGTGAGCTTGCCGAGTTTTGGACAGGTTCCAGTGGGGACTTGTGAGCAGTTTTGAACAGGTTTCGGTGGGGACTTGTGAGCAGATTTGGACAGGTCCTAGCAGAGGACTTGTGAGCTGAGTTTGATAGTTCTATCAGAGAACTTGAGGACAGAGGTGCACTCGGTTCTTTGAGAAGAACCTCGAGGATAGATTTGGCAAGTCTTTGAGAAGGCTTGTGTGCAGAGGATTGATTTGTTCAAGCTTAAGCATTGGACAGATCTGACAGACAGAGGAAGACTTGTACTAGACCGACTGACTGTGTTTGGTACAAGGTTGCCGAGCTACCGTGGACATGATCATAGAAGGCAGAGGTCTCTTAGGCTAAGCATTGAGGACAGGAGGTCTTCGGTGGAAAGGAGTTCCACGTGGCCGGCAAGAGGTAGAGGCAGTTGATCTTCTGAGGGATCATTTCCAGAGCAGAGGGGAAGGTATCTCCTTTGAGCAGAGGCTCATAAATTCTGATTAGGGGAAGGTATCTCCTTTGGGCCGAGGCTCATAAACATTGTAATTGGGAAGGATTCCCAAAGAACTTTGAGATAACTTTTAGAGAAAAGTTTTGTGGACGTAGCCCAGCCATTTTGGGTGAACCACGTTAAAATTGGTGTCACTTTGTGGATGATATTGTGCATTGCTTTGATATTGCTTTGGGTATATTGCTTTACTATTTTGAAGTATAAAGGAAAAAGTAAAAAGAGGTCTTATACTGTTCACCCCCCTCTCAATATAAGCTTGTGTTCTTCACTATAAGTTTTGCAACATCCTATGTATAACCTCTTATTGCCCTAGCACCATTTAGTGGTCCTACACCTTTTAAGGTGGAGGTGAAATTTAATATTTCTATTTTTGAACAAAAATCAATGCAAATACCCTAGAAAATTGGTTGGATAAGTTTTCATACTTACTTGTAAATAAATTCACCTACAGTAAAAAAATTACTTTTGTACTCTTGAAAGCTTCATTGCTTGTTCAAATGTGGTGGGAAGCATATTATAATAGGGTTATGGAAGAAAATGAATATGAAGTATCATTCACATGGGATACTTTAATGAAGGCCACCAAGAAAGAATATTATCTCATGGAAGCCTATGAAGACCAGTACATGTGATTGCAAAAATTATGTCAAGGTAAAGACCAATCTGTTCAAGATTATACTGATGCTTTCCATTCCATGGTAGCAGAGCTTACTCTTCAAGATATTGAAAGGTATCAAATCCTCAAGTACTGCAATAGGCTACAATGGTACATTCAAGAGGATATGGACCTCTTCAAATTCAATACATTGGGATAGGAATGCAAGCTTGTTGTCAAATTGGAGTAGAAGCACACAAACAAAAAATGAAAAGGAGAAAATAACAAAAACTAGAACACTAAGTACCATCCAAAGAAAGAAAAGAGTGGCTCTCTAAAGAATCAAGATAAAGGAGATGAACCCAAAAATAAAAATTGGAAGCAAAAAAGATACTCCCAAGAAAATAATCTCATGAAGGCCAAGAGTGGAAAATAGTGAGATTATCTCAAGAGAAATCATTTGAGGGAGGAGTTTCAAGCCATTCAGTCATTATTTTTTGGGTTGCAACCTTCAATATCCACTATACCAATGCCTCCACATCCATAGGCTGAGGATAGAGGGAAGAAAATCATAGAAGTTGAACCAAATGTAACCATTACCACTACACATGCTACACCAGAGGAGTCACAAGAGGAGGAATACCTATTTCACTTAAAAATGTGGGTCAAGGGTAAGTCAATATATTTCATTATTTATAGTAGGAGTCAAAAGAATATGATTTCTACTCAAATTATGAAGGATTTAAATATACCTATCACACCATGCCTACAACCATATAACATCAATGACTATAATAGGGTAGAGACATTCATGTCACTCAATAATGTCTTCTCTCTTATACCATTAAGCCCTTCAAATATGAACTTTTGTGCAATATTGTTCCCTTAATTATTTGTGATGTGATTTTAGGTCAACCATTTATATGGAAAAAGCATGGTGTATATAAGTCTAGGCCTTGAAGTGTCATCATCATTATCAGAGGTTAGTAATTTAGGATCCCAAAGGTATCTTCTCCTACCTATGTTTCCTTAATCAATGTTAAATAATGCACAAAGATGATAACCAAATCAAGAAAATTTATTTTGTTGATGATCAAGCCATAAAATAGGAGGATCATCATTATATTAATTACGTGACCTGCATAATAGAAGTAGATGGACCTGATTCTAGTGGATCATGATGACATGTTCAAGTCACAAACTAGGGTTCCACTTCATTGTGAGGTAACATATTCCATTAATTTTGTTCCTAGTTCTCCTTTACCTAATGCACATGTTTATCACAAATTAGTCATTGAAAATAAGGAATTCAAGAGGATGATCCAAGAATTAATTCAAAATGGGTACATTAGACCAAGTGCTTCACCATATGGCAGTCCAATTATCTTAGATATAAAGAAAATATGGAATAAGGAGACTCTCTATTGATTACAAAGCTTTGAATAAAATTAATGTTAAGAATTATTATTCACTTTCTTAGATAGATGATTTGTTGGACCATCTTCATGGTGCAAAGTTCTTTACCAAAATTAATCTTAAATATAGCTATAATAAAATACCCATAAATCCCATTAACATATGGAATATTGCATTCAAATCCAAGGAGGGTCTATTTAACTTGTTGGTTATGCCTTTTGTCTTGACCAATGTACCTCCCACATTCATGAGGATGATGGATGTCATCTTGCATCTCTATACGATATGATTTATGATTGTCTACTTAGATGATATTATTATCTATAGTAAGGCATGGGAGGAATGTTTGCAACATATTTGACAAGTACTTAAGATTCTTCAAAGGCACAAGCTATATATTAATTTGGAGAAGTGCTCATTTAGCATGATAAGGCTATATTATTGACAAAAGAGGGAGTCAATGTTGATCTTGGGAAGATTAATGTAATTAGAGATTGACCTTGGGTCTTGCCAATTTCTATTCAAGATTTGTATTGGGATTCTCATACATTGCTTGGCCATTATACCACGTGACAAAAGGAGATGCCAAATCCAAGTTCCATTGGGGAGATACACACTATATGATATTTGAGAAATTGAAGGACCAATTGTGTTCAATTCCTATATTTTCCCTAACTGATTTGCATCAACATTTTGAGATAATGAATAATGTATTAGAGTATGCATTGGGAGCTATTCTCACATAGCATGGGAATCCAATTGCCTATCATAGTGAAACATTCAATCAAGCAGTTAAAAATACCCCACTTATGATAAAGAGCTTTATACCATGTCTAAGCATGTAACAGTGGAAGCACTAAATCTTGGGCAAGAGAACCATCATCCAAACAACTCATAGAATTATGGAGTTCATTTAGATGCAAAGTAAGCTAAGGAATGAAAGACATCAAAGTGGGCTACATATCTACAACAATTTTATTTGATCATCAAGAATAATAAAGGGAGAGCTAGATCAGAAGTAGATTGTATGAGTCAACCTCCAATCATAGCATTCATCACCATTCTTGATTCTTGTAGGCATGATACTTACAATTGATCCACCTTTTATGATGTAGATTCTAATTTTGAAATATATATTGAGCTCTTTGTGTGGGTAAGCATGTCTCTGATTTTTATTTGTAAGATAGCCTCATTTGCCACATGGAACATGCTTGTGTACTATTTAGTGAGCACTCAAAGATAATTTGGGAAGCATACTTTCTTAAAGTAGTAGGTCACTTTGGGGTGGAAAAAATATTAGTAGTACTTCAAAAGCACTTCTATTGGCCCAAGATGAGGAAGGATGTTGAGAGGTACATTAAGTAATGTACCTACCGCACTATTTCCAAACTAACTAACATGAAGTAGGGACTATATACACCATTTCTAGTGCAATCCATGCCTTGGGAATCTATCTCCATGGATTTCCTCTCAAGTTTTTCCACATTTAATCATGGTAATGATTGCATTTTTGTAGTAGTTTGTTTTTCAAAAATGGTTATCATGATTCCTTGTAAAAAATCCATTTTAGCTAAGGATACTTCTAAGCTTTATTTTAGTCATGTGTGGTTCAAATTTGGCTTGTCAAAGTCCATTGTATCTAATAAGAATAGTATATTTATTAGTATTTTTTAGTCGACCCTATTAAGCATGATAGACACCAAGTTGACCATATCCACAACCTCCCATATTAAAACTAATGGCCATATAGAAGTTGTGAATTGATTGATTGTACATATTATTTGAATGTATAATTACAATAATCCATGCATATGGGATGAGAGACTCTCCTACATTTAGCATAGGTACAATCAAACTTTGCATAACTCTACCCAACACAATCCATTTCATGTCTATTTCATGTTCCAACCCTTAGCACCCACGGATATAGCTCTACCTATGCAACCTATAAAGCACTCAAATCATGGATAAAAAGAAGGAAAAAGGTCAGCATGGTTTGTGGAATAGATTTGTCACATCTAGCAATAGGTCTATGTCCTCTTGGAAAAGATAAAATAGAAACACCAACAATGCCATAACCAACATTGGGCCCCACATTAATTCAATGTTGGAGATAAGATATGGTTATATATTTAGAAAGATATACTTATAGAACCCCATAGGAAGATTATACCTCTTCACTATGGACCATAGACCATCACAAAGGAGGCAAGAAAAAATACCTTTGAATTAACTTGTCCATATTATCTTGATTTGCATCCAATATTCAATGTTGAAATTGTTAGGCCCTATCATCCACCTTTATTAGATACTTTCAAAGTAGAAGAATAGTTGGAAAATGAAGAACTTAATCCATGTAACTTAACACTAATGAAGGAGGATCATATTGTTGACACATGGACAAGACCACTAGAAGGCAGTCCACTTAGATGTATAGAGTGGTCAAGGCTAGACAACTTGGTCACCAAGGAGAATGACTCATAAAAAGTAGATAAAAAAGTAATTTTCACATCTAATGTTAAAATTTGAGATAATGGGGACCATTGTTTTTCAAGGTGGGATGAATGATCCAAGTACATGATCTTTTTATAGCATGGTTTTATACTCGAAAATGCCCAAAAATTTATTTTTTTATACTAGCCACACTGTTAGGTATATAACTCGTGCATGGGAATCCATTTTGATCCATTCAAGAAGCTTTGAAAATATTAGAGAGAGAACAACAATTTATGCAGACCTTTGTGTAAATAATGCTTTAGAGGCCCTAAAAATACAAAATCAAATATTTCCTAAAAATAGTAAATTTTTTTCTAGTTTTTCATATCCAAAATGCATCTCTAGCTATGTTGACACATTAATAGAAGAAAAAACATATAAATAAATCATATTGACTTAATCATGGAGCATGCACCTAGCTACTGTATTGATCTATACCATCATGAAAGCACAAAGATTGACACAAGTACATAAATTGAACAAAAAAAAGTAAGGTTTCTTGTATTAATCTTTGAATGAGCTTTGATTAAAAAAATGCCCTCTTAGGGTCACTTGAAAGATGATACTGATATTACAATTGCCAATGCCATCAATAGGGTAGGCACACTTATAGTGCTTTATTCATTAGTCACAAACTGCCTTGGGGTAGAGTTGACCCCCTTCTTCATGATGTGGAAGGATTATGACGTAAGATCCTCTTGCACCTATCTCCCTGTGAATAAGAAACAACATTACATGATTAAAAATATTGATAGCCTCTCGTGATGAGGCCCTTTAAGAAAATATGTATGCAAATGCCATTAAACTAGTAAAACAAAAAATCATAAAGAAAGACTTTAAACTATTCTAATTAGATCAAGAATTATACTATAACATGATGAACATGAATAAGCAAATCATGCATGGATCAAATATCAAGTTAGGAGAAATAAAGTGCATAAAATATCTAATATAATCCTACTTAATACAATGAATGAAATAACTAATTCCTATGGTCAGAGTTTCTCTAAAGTGCAATTAAACCTATAAAAAGACTAATATAACTAATCTATGTGGTCAAAAGCAAAGCAAGTAAGGTGATTAGTCACCTGTTGCAAATAATAGCTATGGTGGGCGGTCTGCACTGTGAACCACAATTGACAACCACGGTTTGAACTTTGATAGGTTTACCCTTAGAATTAGGGGTAGTGGGCTTGACCTCCTTGTCCAAATTGATGTTCAAGGGTCGCATTTGTTGTACTTTGACAGATTTGACGGTTAAATCACTATGACAGGCCTTCATTTGCCCGAATTTGTGCTTCTTGAATCTCCTAGGCACCTAGGGCATCCATGGCTAATTGGTATTTAGGCAAATAGCAAAGGGGCTCTCAAATGTACAAATTTAGTATGCAATTTGATAGGGCTTCGCTGCTCTTTTGATCAATTAACTCTCTCTTCACCCCATTTGGAGGGGGTATTTATAGCATGTCCCTAGGGCTAGGGGTAGCTTCATGGAGAAGCCAAGACCAAGAAGTTTGGTTAGGACAGTTGGGATGGAAGCCTCTAGAATCTTCTGTCCTTCAATTGCCTTCTTCTAGATATTTTGGCCATTCCAACCAATTTGGCTCAGATGGAAAGTCTAACTGAACTTCAGTTAAGACCGCAGGTCACAGTTGTGGTCCAAACTACAGATCATAGGTATCAGCAATGGTTTAGAATGGAGACCGCAGATCTTGGCTGCAGTTCAACTTGATTAGGCCAAAATGCCTAAATTGAGTGGTTAGAACCACTGCTTTATCTTGGAGTCTATCCAAGATCCTCCATATGGTTTTTTAGCATGTCTATATGAGTAGTCGCCCTCGACATGATGCATTTTAGGTATCTACAGATGCCCATTTTGAGATGCATTGTAAGATCAAACAACGCTGAGAAAAAATATACATCCTAAAATGATGTTGAAGGTTCTATGATGATCATTAGTTTGATCAACATTAGATGCCCCAAGTCCAACAAAATGACGTGCATCCTGGAATCATTGCTTCCAACTTGGAAAGGCTTACATTTGAAAAATTTGCACTCACCATCAGACGTTCGGGTAGCTTTGGTGATAAAATATGAGTTAGGCCTATATAATCGAAGGATGAGAGTTACAAACAAAATTTCATATTTGCTATTTACCCTAAGCAAAGGGGGAAGCTTATGATAGATGTTAGCAATGATTCACAAGAATGAACACAATTTTGACAAGATCAAGGGATCTACAATCTCCGGGATCTTCTGTTGACTTTGATTATGACATGAAATTATGACTACCTCCTCAAGCGACGAGTCAATGAGGGTAATGACAATGTATGAAGCAACGAAATCGCTTGACCATAATGAATGATCCTAAACAACTTTAGATTCAAGCCTTTTAATGCCTTGGCTAGTCCTAGTTCAGCTTATGATTGCAACTCTAATTAGTATTTGCACATCTCTATCCCATGGAGCAGTCAAGCTACGATAGCCATCTTAGAAAATCAAAATAGTAAAAATGCAATTAGACTTGTGTTGAATCATATTGTCGATGATTTGCTGAAAGATGTCATAAAAGAAATGACAATTTTGCCCCAAATGTCCTTATGGTGATTTACTCATCTTGCCGGATTGCATGGATCGCAAGTCGCTGCAACCGCCAATTTTATAGGATAAATCATTGAATATAAGGCACATTTGGTTTTTCATTATTTGATTTTTTTTTGTTTAATTTTGTATTTATTTGATTGATCCTGGTGCTTTTAACATCACCAAATTTGCAATTTTGATCATTGATTTTGAATTTTTATCCAATGGGAGTCATTAATTTATCTTTTTAGACCTTCCCACGATGGGTTTTGAGTGCATTTATTGCTAGCTACGGACCGTGGGTACGACATGCAATTTAATATTTCAAAAAATTTGAACTGCGAGCCAGACCTACTGGCGGGAAACCCTAGTTCAAGAACCGCAGGTGTCAGATGCGATCCTCAAAGACTAGGAGGACCTATAAATTGCATTCCCATTTGAAAATTTTCATTATTTTCTTGCAACTACTAGCAATTTGAGAGCTCGAGAGAGAGAACATTCCTTGATCCATAACGTTGCCAAAATCTACCACAATTATACTCATCTACCTCGATGGCGGATCTTGATCAACCATCTACTAGCCGAGGCCAGGGTGCGGGAAAGGTAACTCAAAATTGAGACCTCGCACTCAATACCAGTAAAATGAACCATACTAAGAAATGTGGAAAATTAACCTCACTAAACTGCTGGTAATGAACCCCTCTAGTCTAGGTTAGCTTAGTTTTTAATTTTTTTTTTTTGCTTTTAGTGGATTAGGAGGGTACCCGAAATGGGTGCCTCTCCTAAACTGCAGTTGGTAGCTACAGTTCCCAATTAGCAAATTGAGGACCGTAGGTTTCATCTACGATTAGGATTCAAAATCCTAATGGTCATATTTTACCACCTTCAAACCATAGGGTTGACCCGCGGTTTGTAAACCTTAGAAATTTTTGCAAAATTTATTGATTTTTTTTTGTCATTTAATTAGGCATTTAATGTTATCTCATTAAGCTTTAGGTTGTCTAATTAAATTTTTTAATTTTCTTTAGCTCGTCTTAGCCGGATTTAGCTTACATTATGCTTTTTGTTTTTAGAAGTTAACTTCTAGAGCACGGGAGCCTTACCTTATGAAGACTCTCCGCGAGGCTTTATCTAATGATGATCGAGCTTGGTTTTGAGCTGTCGGGTTCGGTTACATCATAGATCTACCCACCATTAGGGTAGATCAAGCCTATATTATTGCATTGGGCCAATGATGGAATGCACGGATCAACACATTCCACCTTCCTCCTAGTGAGATGACTATCACTCTAGAGGATGTCTACAGGATCTTCAGGATCCCCATCGATGGCGAGGCTATCGTCTCCTCTGCCTCCATGATAAAGGATGCTGTCTTCGATGCTATCTTCGACGACCAAAGCATAGATGCACAGGATAATGTTGACCATAGAGGGGTGCACATCAATGACTGGTACCACAATGATGTCTTTTCTATATGAGAGGCCCTATTCATGCATCTCATTATGCAGATTGTCTTTCCAGACTCCTTGGGCGTGAGGATTCACTGGAACATGTTAGCCATTTCTTGGATGGTGCTTTAGAGCTCTACAAAGGAGCCACTATGATTAGCTTGGGGGAGCACCCTATTATGCCAGCTCTAGAGGGAGCTATACCAAATTACATAGCGTAATCGTAAGGACTTTAGCTGCAATATTTTGTTATAGATTTGGGGGTGGCAACACATCCGAATCGAGCATCCTACGGAGCTTCCACTGCGCATCACCACCATAGACACTGACCATCAGTGTTACACTACATGCTATCCTCACATTAAGGAGGGTACCCATAGCAAAGCTCATACTGGGAACACTGAGCACTATATCATTAGATTTTCATCACTTGGGTCAGGGGACATTGTTTGGCGCCCCTACATGATGTATGCATATGGATGCGATGTTTATTTTTAAACGAATATTTATTTTTGCTTTGTGGGCATGCATTTATTTTTATGTAGTTTATGGTATGCTATGCAATGTATGATAATGCATTATGTACATAATCATAATCTAATGGAAATGAACCTGTATTCTTTAATCACTTAAAACATAAGGAATGAATGTAAACTATGTATATCAATTTTTAAAATATGACACCACAAAATGTATAACAATCATGCAAAATAATTGATCATTCTCATTACAAGATCTTAATCAATTAATCACCCATATATGAAATGAGATGAGATGGATTGGTATAATGTAAATGATTTGATATGTCATTCGATATTCATTCCTTGCACTATACAGTCAATGGTCATCTAAACATCATTTCTGATATTCATCCGGTATCTATCCTATATCTTTGATTGTGCTCAATATAATAATGTATCATGGATAGATACTTTGTAGTTTGATTTATTAAATGACTTTATTATTTTTTATGGCTTGCGGTTTCTGCCATCTTGTTGCTATTTTGGGAACTTATGAGGTTTTTCATGAGACTCAAATACCCTAGTTGTTTAATTAGAAGTTGTATACTCACCATGTTAGACTTCTGAACCATGAGGATTTTGTTAAGATAGGCCAAAACTATTCATTACCTTTATGTGTGCAAGTGCATAACTTTGGTAAGACAAAAGCATACCCCGATGTCAGACAGGATTCTTTCAACCCATTTCTAAGATAGGGGATTCATAAATGTCTTACGTAATCTTAATTTTAGATTTGAGTTGGACTCATACCGTTAAGCGATGTAGGACACCTAAAGCTAGGTCATCCACATTCAAAAATTGGTCTATACATAAGAAAAATGCTAATGCATCAGACATATCATCATGTGTAAGGTATAATAGTGCAAGCAATTCTAGGGATTCAGGCCCACTCCTTCCTTCTATGTATTATCGGGATACTTGCTTGTGCAAACTAATAAGAATCACTAATGTTAGCTTTGTGCTATTCTGTTTCTGATTCTTAAGCAAGGGGTTTGTCTTCATCTTCATTTTTACACTATGTTGTGATCTTCATTTGACCTTGTCGTGCCTTTTATTTTTTGATCTTCATTGGATCTTTATATTTGATCTTCATTTGATCTCTGGAAATTTTTTATTTTATTCTCGATCTTCATTTGATCTTTGTTTCTGGATATATGAGCTTCAAAAATGTCCTTTGTGGATTTAAATTTGAGGGGAACTGCTTCTGTAATATCATTTCTAGAGTATCGATATGTGACATCAATCTAGAGGACATCAATATGCAATGTCAATCTGTGATACCGATCGTATGATATCAATGTAGGATATCAATATGGGATGTCGATTTATGATATCGACGAAGGGTATCAATCATGAGGATTGATGTGGAATATCACTTAGGGGATATTGCTCATTTTATCATAAGCAAGGGATTTATGGGTAGAAAATGAACCTATCATTTTGCCAATTACCCACATTTCTCGTACCATCCACATAGAGGGATAAACAAGAATAATTATTTTTGCTTTAGGATACTCGGTCCTGCTTCACGACTTCATCTTCCCCTAGTCCTTATTAAGACTCTTTTTTAATTTATTCATTAGTGACAAGATTCTGATATGCTAAGGGCTATACTAACTCGACCTCAGACGTCAAAATTAAAACAAGATTTCTTACCAACTCCTAGAAGACCACTAGGTATGTTTGAATGACCAGAAAACTCTAGCATATTCTTCATAGCAATATGATGAGTTGTGTTGAAAAACACATTTTCTCACTGTGATAGATGATAGATGATATAATGTAAGGGTGCATGATTGAAACACAAACGTGGTGTCATTTGTAAGATTTTGACACACACTATCCATTCTTGTATGGAATGCAATGGATGACAAATGCCTATATGCAATGCGTGAATGCAAATGAAAATGCGAAATGCAAAAGCAAATATTTTTGAATTTTAAGCTTTTCTAGTTTTTTTTTTGGAATTTTATATATTTTTCTTGATTTTTATGGATTTTGAGCTTTCGTATTTGACCAAACGACAAGTACATGTCCTTGGAGCTTTTAAGGATGACCAAATGGCGAGGAACTGCCTTTGGATATTTTACTTGACCAAGCTACTCAATAGAGATCTTGGGGCATTTTGGGATGACCGAGTGGTTGAGACAAAACCCTCGGAGCTTTTGGGTTGACCAAAGGGCTTACAGATGCCTTTGGTGCATTTACTTGACCAAGCTTCTCAATTTGAGAACTTAGATCCTTTTGGTATGACCGAGCGGTTGTGGACAAACCCTCGAAGCTTTTTGGGTTGACCAAAGGGCTTACATATGCCTTTGGTGCCTTTACTACACTCTCAAGCATAGAACACCTTAAGATGGATGATATTGAGAGGCTCAAGCTCTTCCACATCCTCTAGTGACGTTAGGTGATAGGTACCTAGACCAATATTTTCAAATATGATGTAAGGTCCTAGCCAATTAGCCATGAATTTGTCTTGCATATCAAGCGGCAAATTCGAGTTTTTTTGGTTCTCTTTCAGCACAAGATCCCAAAATTCAAAGTCTCTGTGGTGGACTTTGACATTGTAAGCTCATTTTAATTGCTCCTGATAAACACAGAGATGCTTGAGGGCATTCACACAATGTTCATCAAGCAACGTCAATTGATTGAGGTGAGCTTGCCGCGTGGTGTCATCATCGATGAACTCTTTCAATGCGATGTGCAACGTTGGAATTTCCAACTCTAAGGGTATAATGGCCTCAGCACCATATACTAGTGAAAATGAAGTTGCCCCAATGGGCATCCTTTAAGCCCATAATGCAAGGGGCAGCTGTATATGGCAATCCTTGTGGTGTTCTTGCACTATCTTTTTCAAGATGACTACCACAGTCTTGTTTGAGGCCTCAGCTTGCCCGTTTGCTTACAGATAGTATGGAGTTGCAAAACTGTGTTTAATGCGGTATTTAGACATTAAAGCCTGCACAATTTTGTTCTAAAAAGAAGTTCCATTATCCAAAATTATTTTTGATGGTATCCCAAAATGACATATGATATGCTCAAGAATAAATTCTACGATGCGAGCTCTAGTGGTAATTGTAAGGGGAATGGCTTCCACCCACTTTGTAAAATACTCAGTAGTCGTGATAATGAATGTATGTCGACCTGAAGATGGAGGAGATATCTTGCCAATAAGATCTAGTCCCCATTGAGCAAATGGCCAAGCCGCCTGAATGGTCTATAAGGCCTGTGATGGCAAGTGCATAAGATTAGCATTATGCTGACATTTAATCCATTTCTTGACATACACATTGCAATCCTTCTCCATAGTGGTCCAATAATAACCCATGCAAAGGATGCATTTGACGATAGCCATGCCGTTGAAATGGCCACCGCACGTACCATCATGAGCTTTTGAAATTACCCAAGATGACTCTTGGGGCTCAAGACATCGAAGGAGAACTCCTTCATAGCTGCATCGATACAAAATATCTCCTATCAATACATACTTAGTTACTTTCTATTTGAATGTGTGTCTTGTGACACACGATAATCCCTTTGGGATCATACCAAGTTTTAAGAAGTCTTGGATTTGCAACATCCAGCTTTGACTGCTAAGATGACTTGCTCCCCCTACGTATTTAACTTTGTAAATGCAGACTGCGAAACAACCTTATAGTGAATGGTAGTACCACTCCCCGTAGGACTATGAGAAGTCAATGACTCCCAAGGTGCCTTCTTAAGAAAGTATTTCGCTCTATGAAACCAATCAGCTATTGGTTCCACAACAATCATGTTGATTGATTATTTGTTATCAAAGGCTACACGCTCCACTGCTGGGTGTGAGAGCGTTCTAACATGGATGGTAGTAAAATCGGTAGATAGATTTTGAGGGATCAAGGACCCCAAAGATGCCATGGTGTCTATGAACCTATTTGACGAATGAGGGATTGCCTCGATGTCATACCATTCAAATTTAGCCAGATAAGTGGCAACAAGATCTTTATAGGCTTTCAGTATGGGACATCGACACTAAAAGAGCCCCTTAACTTGGTTAACTATGAGCAGAGAATCACCAAAAATGTTTAATATCTTAATACCCATAGCAATGGCTATGTGGAGGCCCAAAAGTAGGGCTTCATACTCAGCATTATTGTTGGTGCATGGAAAGTCTAACTTGAACAACAAGGGCATTAGAGCTCTTTGTGGTGTGAAAAACACTATTCTTGCACCACCCCCTTGCTCACACTTTGAACCGTCGAAGAACAATGTCATATCAACATTATTCTTTGGTTCTTCGAGTTCGGGAGCTTCATATATTATGAAGACCACATCATCTAGAAGCTCAATGGTTAGAGGCCTATTTTTGGATAGTGGTGCCTCAGCCAATTGATCAACTATGACTTGTCCCTTGATGAAATTTTGGCTAATGAATTGCAAATTGAATTCTATCAATAACATGATCCACTTTGTAGTATGTGTGTTATGATATGTCTTGCTCATCATATACTTCAAAGGATTCTATTTCGATATAACATATGTCGTATGACTTAGCATGTAATGCTGCAATTTCTTGGTAGCGAACACCACTGCTAAACAAAGCTTCTCCACATATGCATATCATGACTTATAACTCACCAAGGTGCGACTGATGTAATATATGGCTTTCTCTTTGCCTTGCACATTATTTTGGGCTAACATGGTCCCTAATGCAAAATTGGTTTTTGATATATATAGCAAAAAAGGCACATTTGGCCTTGGTGGAGCTAGTACTGGTGGTGTTGCCAGGTATTGCTTAATCTCAACAAAGGCTGCTTGGCAGTCCTCGTCCCAATCAAATAGGACCCCTTTGTGTAGAAGTCGATTCATGGGTCGACATTTATCTGATAATTGAGCGATGAATCGCTTTATGGATGTTACTTTGCCCTGAAGGCTTCTTAGTTCTTTGATATTAGTGGGAGGACACATCTCTAGAATAGCCTTGACCTTTGTTGGGTCTACTTTGATGCCTCGTTTAGAAATGATGAATCCCAAGAGTTTACCTAAAGTTACACCAAATACACACTTCTTAGGATTCAACCTGACATTATGCTCTATCAAGTGATCGAAGACCTTTCTTAAAACCTCCACATGCTCTACTCATAGCAATGACTTAGCTAGTAAGTCCTCGATATAATATTCTAAGATTTTATGCATGTAGTCATGAAAGATATATGTCATAGCCTGCTAATATGTGGCACCAACATTTTTAAGACCGAATGACATAACTTTGTAGTAAAATTTCCCCCATGGCATTATAAACACGATTTTATGCTGATCTTCGAGTTTAATCCAAATCTAATTGTATCCAGAAAAACCATCCATAAGGGAGAGCATTTCATGGCCTGTAGTAGCGTCTACTAGAGCATCGATATTTGGCAATGGAAATGAATATTTGGGTGTTGCCTTATTGAGATCTCTAAAATCCATACAAATACGGATCCTTCCATCTGGATTTCCTATGGGTACCATATTGTACACCCATTCTGGATAGTCGATGGAGATGACAAACTCTACGTCCAATAGCTTTTGCAACTCGTATTTCACCATTAAGACTACTATTGGATGCATTTTTTTGAGTTTTTTCTTGACTGGCTTCTTCGACAGATCTAGCAAAAGGTTATGAGTAACCAATTTTGGATCTAGACCCGACATGTCTTGGAGCCAACAAAGACCCAAAGGGGGGGCACAGCCACCAAAGCCAAATTGGGGGGGGACACACACCCACCCCCCCCCCCCCGGGGGGGAGCGGGGAAGCACCGGGGGGGTCACCACGCGGCACAGCCCAGGAAGCACAACCCCAGAAGCAAAAAACAAAAGCGGCCGGAAAAAAAAGCGGTCACAAAAACTCCTGAACAAAGGAACAAGCGGCCCGCGAACCCGACCCCGCCCACACAGGCCAAAGACGAATGGGCGGAGCGGGAGGAGGGGGGGGGCGAGACAACAAGGAACCAAAACAGAGGGAAGAAAAGACACCCAAAAGAAAAAAAAAAAAAAACAGCCCAGTCGGCCCAGAGGCGCCGCCAGGAGGCCGCACGGCCCACGGACCCACCGCGCAAAGGCGCGGACCCGGGCCCCGAGGGCCCCGGACCCCGGACCTCAAGGTGATGAGGTCACAAATAGGCCATCTCCAATGAATCCTCATCATCACTGTACAAATACAATCTGTCACTTCCTCCCTCTTCTAAGGGGTGATCTGCCATATGTGGCCCCATGTATCTGATTCTACGGTTACTATCATCACTATCCGGATAAATCCAATAGAACGATCATATATATGATACTACCATGTAAACTAGTGCTTCTTCTTCCTCAGAGTGCTCAGTATTGGAGGGACTTCCTCCATAACATGCTTTGATTCCCTAGGCAATAGATATTGTGGATACACAAGCCTGGAATCGGTCCTCTCATCTACATCACTGTGGTCACTACCATGGATGGACCACTCTATTGTGTCTATGAATAGTGGGAGATTAGCTGGGTGAGGCCTTAAGTAGGCCTCCTCTGTCTCATATTCATAATCACTATCGACTATGAAGCACTCATTTATCTCTTCCACTTGTTCCATAGGCAGCAGATGGCATATAAATGTCAGACCTGGAAAGGTCGGCTCGATTTCCTCATCAAATTGATCATCATTTGAGGAATCGTTATTTGCATATAACTAGGTCCACTTATTTTGGAGGTGGAATCCTCTCCATCATCATCACAAAGATCTCCTGACTCGAGATCATCTACAGTAGTGGGGTTATGCCCCTACATACCAGTGTCATTGGTAGCATTACGGATTTGGTTACCCAGGTTGCCTCCGGGGTTGTCCTCTAAGGGCCCATCATGATATGAATCGGGTGGCCCTATGGTAACAAATGATACCATCTAGCAAGTCCTCCAAAAGTTGGAAGGATTAGGGTGATATGGATTAAAATCCACATCATCCCCTAGACTCAGGTACATGCAATCTAAGGATACAACAAGCAAATCATCATGATCCTATACCTATAACCCTAACCCAAATCTATCAGTAGCTAACTGATAATGATGTTCAAGCAAAGTCCTACATCCTTGTTTGAAAAGACCAAGGCCATGTCCATGCCAATGATACGACTCGAAAATGTGCATGGCATATTATGAGTTGGAAAAATAGTGCACATTCACAGTGAATGGATCGTCATCATCCTCATCTATGGACATTCTGGTGGGCGCCTGATCTAGCCCTGCATAGATGAAGTTTGTTTGGTTGGGTGGCTCACCCAACGACACTATAGATCTAATTGAAAATCAATGGGTGTGTGGTCGGCCCATCTCTTGTGCAATCTTTAGGATAGGTCCAAAAGTAACATTTTGCACAAGATACTCACCTAACCCTATGCTAGCTAGATGAATGGTCACCTACGGTGCATATGACCCTACTGAACATGCAGGCGAAGCAGGCTAAAGTTCCTCCTTGGCTTTGTCTTGATGTTCTTCCACATCCATGGGAGTGGGAGTCTCATTGGCAACTAGTCTGGGCATATGATCTTCTACTTTCTCACCCAATTTCACCTTTAGATTCTCATCTTGTCGATGCATTGCCGATGCAGTCAATTTTAGAGAAGTTGTAGTCGTATGCTCAGATCTATGTGACACAAATATCGATGGTTGAGCATGGGCTACTAGTTTACCTCTTGGAATCTTAACCAAAGCAAAGCAGGCCGAATATCCAAGTGCATCGACGGGAGTACAAAACCCCCAGGAAAATTTTCTAGGTTCATGAACTTGAATGGTTCTTCGTCCAAGGACACTATGTGAACCTCTCCCTCGTGAATGTACTTCACGCATTGATGCAAGATCGAGTGGATGCAATGTATTTCATGAATCCAAGGCCTTTCGAGTAGAATGTTGTACTGCATGACACCCTCTATTACGTGACACATCACAAATATGGTCTTGAGTCCCACTTGAATAGGTAGAACAATTGTACCAACCATCGAGCATAGTGCATAATTAAATGCTCTCAACGTAAAAGTGGTGGGCACAATGTGTGATTTGGACAACTTGAGATGGCTCATTGCCTTGGTCGTAATTATATTGATCGAGGACCCAGTATCGATAAAGACCCTTTTGAAAAGCATGTGGTTAACACGCTATAATATGCAGTGGCGGGTCAGCTGTAATAGTAGGAACCATATTCAATTCATGATCGTAAAATTGTATCATGGGTTCCTGACACTGTTGTACATGTCCCACAAAATTTGTAAATGCGTGCGCATCTTGGGACTGTACCTCAATGGACCTCAAAATGTCCATAAGAGTCTCCCTATGTCTAGGGGACTACTAAATAAGCTCATATATTGATAACTTTGTAGGAGTTTTCTACAGGTCTTGAACTAACCTGCTCCTTATGGTCACCACCAATCTAGTTGGTGGGCCTAGAATGTTTTGAGCTGGCCATTGATCCAGTGTAACTTGTATTCTAATAGGAGCACGAGGTTGATTCGGTTGATCGTACCTCCCGTGTCTAGTAATAACATTGACCATGCCTATGAACCCTTGGGTGGGTGGTTTGACTCTCACTTGATTGACCTGGTCGGGCATTGTTACGAGGTACCTCATGATTAGGTAGTGGATTCTTGAAAATCCCCATGTTTCTATTGTCGAGCACCTATGGATTGCCTGGTACTACAAGCTCTCCTTTTTCTATCATGTTTTGCACAATGTGTTTGAAGGACCAACATGTCTCGATGTCGTGGCCCTTCGCTCTGTGGAATATGCAGAATAGATCGTCTTGATGCCACTTCGACTTTGGCACATTCGGATATACTAATTTGACCTTGGGCAATCATATGGCGTTGGCCTCGTACAGTTGATGGAAAATAAAATTCATTGATTCTGTCAAAGGTGTGAACTGGTGAGGTGGACGCTCTTCTCTATTTTTGCCCTTATAATTTTTTTTGCGTGTCACAGGAGGAGGTTGGGCTTGATAATTAGGCTTTTGCTGTCCCTTGTCCTCTCCTCCAAGATTTAGTACTACTTGATTCATGTGGGCCTGCTTGCCCTAGTTGCTTCTTAGTACTCTTTTTAAACCCCTCTTTCTTGGTCTTGAGCTTCAAGTTGCCTTCTTACAACTTGATGTCCTCGATCACCTTGGCTTGTGCCAAAGCTTCCTCGAATGTAGCATACTACTGTAGCTGCAACAGTAGCGAGATGTGCTTGGCAAAACTCTTTGTAAAAATTCAGGTCAGTTCTACTGTAGGAATAGGGAATGGTAGCATTGCTATTATTCTATGCCATCTCTTTTCATATTGCTCGATGGGCTCATCGTCGCATTGAGATAACGTAGCTAAATTGGAAAGGTTGGCCTATTTCTTGATGCCAAATGAATAGCATTCAAGAAATGCATCGGATAACTACTCGAAACCAGTAATACTATGTTTCTTTAGCTGGTTGAACCACTCTCGATCTGGGCCAGAGTTTCATAATGAAGGTGCACAACAACAAGGCATCATGACTCTCTATCTGGAAATAAGCATCTAGAAAATTCGTAACATGCTCTTGGGCATCCTCATCACCCTTGAATTTTTCTAACCTAGGCATATCAAAATGCTCAAGATATGGAGGCATAGGCACCAAGGGGTCTGGAGGTTCATTGTGTATCTTCCTCAATGTTGGATTTTGAATAGTCGTGCCTTGCTTCTCTATTGCTTTGCCTTCTTGCAACTTGATATCCTCGATCACCTTGGATTGCGCCAAAGCTTCCTTGAATGTAGCGTACTGCTGTAGCTGCAATAGTAGTGAGATGTGCTTGGCACAACTCTTTGTAAACATTCAAGTCAGTTCTGCTATAGGAATAGGGAATGGCAGCTTTACCATTATTCTACGCCATCTCTTTTCATATTGCTCGATGGGCTCATTGTCGCACTGAGCTAGCACAACCAAATCGAAAAGGTTGACCTATTTCTTGATGCCAAATGAATAGCATTCAAGAAATGCATCAGCTAACTACTCAAAACCAATAATACTATGTTTCTTTAGCTGGTTGAACCACTCTCGGGTCGGGCCGGAGAGTGTCGTAATGAAGGTGCGCAACAACAAGGCATCATGACTCTCTATCTAGAAACAAGCATCCAAAAAACTTGTAACATGCTCTTGGGCATCCTCATCACCCTTGAATTTTTCTAACCTGGGCATATCAAAATGCTCAAGATATGGAGGCGTAGGCACCGAGGGGTCTAGAGGTTCATTGTGTATCTTCCTCAGTGTCGAATTTTGAATAGTCATGCCTTGCTTCTCTATTGCTTTGACCTTATAGGCCAAAACCTTGTACACCTTAGAAGACAAAAAGTCCTCCTCCCTAAGCTGATGTGGAGGCTGTCTAGGAGGTAATGTCTTCTTCGGGTGAGGTGGAGGAAGTGGATCTTCCTTCTCCTCAACTCGGTAACTCTCAGGATACTCCTGATCATATCCATCTACATCTACATGCTCATGCTACCTCTTTTGGGCACTAACATGAGTACGAGCATCTTTGATCTCCTCATGCATATCGGCTAGGGACACAACCCTCCTATGAACACACTCTCTATGCTCCTCGGGAGGGTATAGGCCAGCCCTGGCTAGCCGATCCTCCTACTCTATGCGCTCCTTCTAAGCTAGAATACGCTCCTCGTGCATGCGCTACTCATATAATATCTATCGTAGGAGCCTTTGTGCTTGAATATTTTCATCTTCAATATGTTGCCTCTCTAGGCGAGCATCCTCTAATTGATCTTGGAGGAGTTGGCGTCTTTGCTAAGACACCAGTCTATGTGATCTATCGATTTGGTCGGCCATGGGAGGCCTCTGGTGTGTATACTCTGTGCAAGCTACCTTATGGGTTTTGTACCCATCAAAAAAATGTACTGCACCTTTGCCTCTATCTATGAAGATGGCATCGGCATCCTGTTGTGCTCTAAACTATGAATCACCATGTGTGGATGGCAGACGTGTGACATGAGGGCGCTTAGAAGCCTCTCCATGCTCTCTAGTGATCTTGATACAACTACCGCTATGCTCACTTGGAGCATGAGTGGGCGGAGCTATAGGCTTGTAGCCTAGCTGCTCAAGAACACTACCTAGACCATTTAACTATCTAGACCTCCACCGCTCATGTGGTGGTGTTCCATTAGCTCCCACCTTTGATATATCAATGGTGATCTTGCATGGTGGGCCATGCGTGGGAGTATGGGTGGACCTATGCCTGGAAGTGAGCCTATCATCTTGTCCCTGAATGGGCGAATCTTTGGTCCGTCTATACTCTGACTGTGGAGGGTTAGAACCTCCTGTGGGCCTAGTACGTATGGGAACCAACTTGGTCCCCTACACAACATATTCCTTGACTGATCCCATGGATGCGTGTGCAGTGTGGTCTCCATAATGGCTTTGGAGTAGAGCATCCTCATGCTGAGAAGCTTCATGCTTAGTCCTGTGCCTGGAGGAGTGTACTAAAGCTCCTCTATCAGGGGTCCACTCAACGGGATCTCCCCATGTCGAGTTGTCACATCTAATGCTTGTCGAACATCGTTTGATTCACTCATGTGTGTGAGGACTCGACACATGCTTATGTGAATTAGTTGGGGGTTGATCATGGGCATTGATCCTAGACCTTTGCCGATCACCCCGTGTGTTCACCATTTGTGTACCTAACTTCTAGATGTGTTTTATTATGCAAAAAGGTAAAGAAATGATGATTATATTCTTTTAAATTTTTATTGTGAGCCCTAAACTATTTGATGTTGTTTTCAGACGTGTTGTATCAGTGTTAGAAACTCTTGCATGTTTTGAAATATTATTGGATTTTATACTTAGTTTAATTAGCTTTCACGTATATACCCGTAGCTCGATAACTTGGAGATGAAACCCAAGTCACGTAAACCAATCTATAATGTATGGAAGTGAAGCCCACACATGGTCAGGGGGCACAAGTCTTCCTAGTTCCTCACCCATTTTCCCCCGATCAATGTCATACCCTCCAAAGAGGAGTATATGGTCTAGTAACACAAGGTACGTGGGATTTGGGCCAATGGATGGAAATTACGCCCACCGTTGTTGAACCCTACTAGTGGTTGGAGATGAAGCCCAACATCACTAGTGTTTAAGTGCCAAGTGGTGTGTGTGGTTCCTTTTACTTTACAAAAATGATAAATGCATAAAAGAGCATAATGATCATTCCTACATGATATGCATGAAAATAAATGAATGTTTCAAATTTAGAAAGAATGCATGCTAATGTCCTATATGATATTTTTATGATGCAATTACAATGACATGGCCACTAATTAGGCCTCAAGCATGCAAACGACACACAATATCTATCAAGGTCGCTATATTTAGGGGCAGAATGCACTCAGAGGTCCGCTGTTCCCAAAAACACCTTTCTAATGAAATGAAAATGGAAACAAACTAAGACTTGTTCATTGAATAATATTAAAATGTAGTAAATCTAAATGTAACCATACAAACAAAGAATAAGATAAATAAATGATTGGACGGTGCCCTTTTATTAATAATACTTTGTTCTTTCCAAGAAGATTACAAGAAAATCCCTCTTAGGGATTACTACCAATCTTAATACAATGAAATACAATTATAGCCATTTTGGATGTACTTTGCAAGATCTTTCTTGCATCTCACAAACTAATTAGAGAGATTTTGTATGGCTATCATGATGTATGATGATGAGGTGTGAGTCTTCATGCCATTTACTCCATGTAAAGAATCTATAATCTACACACAAGAAAACCTAAAGAGCATCAAAAGCATATGAATAACCTTTCAAGATAAGGCCTATATCCATGATAAATAAAATAATAAATAAGTTGTAATAAGACAAATAAATGTATGAAAATGAAATCTAACCATGCTAAGAAGTAATTGAAATGTTGCTAAAACTGTTGAAAGCAAGAAAATAGGGAAAATAGATCTCTTTCGGGAGCTCATATCTGTGCAGGATGATCTTACCTACTGGTCCTCTCTAGGTGGGACGATTGTGCCTATGGGTCATATTTGGACGAGACGACCACTAAACTATGAGAAAATTTATTGTAGCTGATGCGAGGCAATATTAGTTTTGATCTATAATATTAATGTTCAAGGGTGTGCTCATGAAGAATGACTTAATGATGGGATTTGAAATGAAGAAAGAGCATTGAATGGTGCTATAAGCAAGAGCATTGAATGGTTCAAGAAGTAAGAATTCAATCTTCAACCTTTGATATGGACCATGGGTCTGCTTTGAGGCTTCATGGTTGAAATCCAATAGCACTTCGTTGCATAAATATTTGAAGATTTTTTAATCTCCAATTCGGTAGCAATTTGATGCATAAAACTTGGATATATTTATTGAATGATAGGAACCTTCAAATAGACTTCCCTGGGAGTCCAAGGCTTGCTAAAGGATCCAATAAATGGTTTAATTAAAGAAACCATTATGCTTGGTTGGCATGTAACCATTTGAACTAGAGTGTGGGAACTTGCTTCTAGTGTGATCATCCTGGGGTGGAAAAATTGTTACTACGGGCCATCTCATGGTAGGATGGTCATGATTGGGAGCAATATCAAGGTGATACAGTCTCTACTACAAAGGAAAATTCCTCCATGTTTGAGTCTATTAAGCCTTAGGGCTGCCCAAGGTGGGTCATATGGCTTGAAAAGGTGTCCATATAGATAGTCTCCTCAACATGATGTGTTTTAGGTGTCTACAATATATATAAACAACTAACATAATATTGTTTTGCTAAAAAAATATAGTACACTACAAGTAATTTGAGAAGAGAAGTGAGACTACAACATTGCATTTGATGCTCATGCTTTTTGCAGTCATGGGTACATCTCTCTTTAAACAAGAATATGTGTATTTAAAATCTACCATATTTAGTGTGGAAGATCACCTGTATGGAAATGTGGTGGTTCACATTTCATGAGTTAGAAGGTCACCCATATGAAAATGTGGTGATTCACCTCCCAGGAGTTACAAAGTGCATATTAAAAAATTACATACACTTGACTTATCCTTTTGTGTTTTATATTCAATTTATGTGTAACATAGGTAGAGATACATTTTGACTACAAAAATCTAAAAATAAAAAATTACTATTTTGAGTAAGTATTTTGTTTTACATTTTTGAGGGCCTCTAGAACACTTTTTCCACAAAGTTATTGGTAGCTTGTGAAAAATATTTTTCTCTCTAATATTTCCAATGATTCTTGAATAGATCAAAATGGAGTCCTAAGCACAAAGTTATGCTCCTAACAATGTTATTAGCATAAAATAAATTGGGTATTTTTTAGCATAAAGCCATGTTGCAAAAATCTCACATGCTTAGATCATTATGACATGACAACATGTGTAATGGTATGATGTAATTTTTTAAGAAGATTGGTGAAAGTGAATTGAATGTCAAAGTAACCATTTTATTATAACCATAGGTGACATTGATTCACCCAAAAGGTAATAATCGCTCATAGTATTACAGAGTCAACAATTTGTTCATAGTATGAAACAAAAATTTGTCTATGGTGTACGAAGAATAGTAAATCACTCTTAAGGGCCATGAAAACAAAAAGTTCTTTCAAAATTGTTTAATGTGCCTACTTGAAATATGGTAAGCCTTGTCAATAAAAAGCAATGATGAATGTGGACATGAAAACAATGTTATGAGCTTACGTCAAATATTCTATCAAAGGCCACCTTGACTCTAAGAATTTATTGACATAAATATTTGTAACAAATTCTTGCACTATCAAAGTATCATGATAAGAGTCACTCATAGTGCTTATGTTAATTTGATGGTGTGAGGGTGAATAGGTGGAAACTATTGATGGCATAAAACTACCCATGCACCACTCTTTTATTTAATGTTCCTAAAAATAACATTTTCAAACATTGCATTTGATAAGAAACATTTCCTTATCATTGGTTTGGATGTTGAACATTGATAAGAAATATATATGTGATATAAATACTTCCAAATATCATAAAAAAGAAAAATTAAAAACCTATTCATTAAAATTTTAAATAATGGTTATTTACATCTTTTAGCTAAGCACTAAGCACTAATTATAATTCATGTAAAAACTTCTTTGAAAATAAATATCATGAGAATCAAAAGTTCAACAAAACTTTAGTATCCAAACAAAAATAAAAATTAACTAATTTTATTGGTTTTCTTAACATGGTTAAAATGCATGTGATTGTTCTTACCCAAATATTGGTGTGTCATTGGGTTCTCATCAAGAAGACCCAAGTTCAAACCATGACAAAGTGCGTTAGTGAGTTTAATGAAAATATGTGCACATGATTTTTATAAAAAAAACGGAAACTTAGATATGATTCACAAGGTTTGAACTTGGATCTTTTCCTTAAATTTTAAGAAATTTAATTGGTTAAGTTAATTTTCTTTTGTTGTATAATAAGGGGTTGTACTCGAGTCCCCCACCCTTGACAAATTACATCTCTCATATTTAGAGCTTGAGAGTTTACAAATAGATACACTTCTCATCTTAATTGAGATGCTATAGCTAGAAACCTACATCGTTTTACATAAAATTACTGAATTCTTGATTTTCATTTTCTGATCTTTTCAAATTTTTGTATGAATAAAATTACTCCATAATTTAGCATCTTTCTTGACATTTTTCTATAACAACCTTCACAATGTCAAAACTTCACCTCTACTATCTATGTCTTGCATCTTAGTAGAGTAATATTTCCAAAACATCACACTATCATAGTACGTTTTATCAAATCTGGATTACTAGTTTCCTTCTTGAAACACAAGTGCAACCACATTGATTAAGTTAATATCATTTCATAAAAATACAATTCTAACAAATAATTTTATATTTTTATTTTTAGATATATTTTCTTAGCATGCCAAATTTATATTTATATTTTTAAATATATATATTTTTAGCATGCCATCAACTTCTTTTTGGAAAATGGTGAGATATGTTTATAATGCAAATCACAAAAATCTAAAATATAAAAAAATAAAATAAAAAGCTAAAGTTTCAACCAATGAGACTCAAGTTTGAATTGATAGAAAGTGACCCTTATCCTATCCCAAGTTATATGCTTCTGTTGTTAAATTATCTTAGGAAAAAATTTCAAATATGGTGAATGGTATTTTTTTCTCCAACACCAAAGAAAAAAACATCGCTATTTGAGTGTGATGATGATGGCTACGATCATATCAAAAAGGAGTTACAAATTTTTCACAACTTAATTTAACTTTTAAAATGTTCTATATTTAATAACTTTATCATGATTATATCAACATCCAAATTGTGGTAGGACAACCACAAACCTTGTGTTATAGGTAATGTATACACATATAAAATATCTATTTTTTTAATCACGAAGTTAAAGCTTATAAACATAAGCACTTAATGGAAAATCATATAATATGGTCAACTACATTGTAGCTCCTAATAATTTTCCCTTAATAGACAGATTAAACTTTATCGATAGCCAATCAAGCCTTACTTAAGACATTTTATACACCCCATCAATCAATAACATCTTTATTTGGAATCTGACAAGTTTCTACAAGGCAATGAACTTCTTTAACCTTTGAATGCATAGCTTCCATTTGCTTCTTTTCCTTCGTTTTTTTATAGAGATACCATGTTTGGGTAACATGGACAAAGCTCCACCACATTTGAAAAATGAAAAAGAACAATCCGCAAAACAGAAGTGCTTCACAGACTCCAATTTTCATCTTAAATAGAGAAATAGAAGGGATATTTGTTTGACAACAATTTATGCTTGTCATCAAGTAACCCCAACCAACTTCACATGTAATGTGCCAAGCAGCTACAAACAACCCAATTCCATCCACCATGTCGTAGAAGAAGCCCAAAATCCTGAAATCGGTGTCCACAATTAGAAAACAGATTAAAAAATCATACTAGAAAGATTGCACCATGAAATCATGTTATGTTAGGCTAATTCCATATGGCTAAAATAATGGTTCTTATCCAAAACTTTAACATGGCAAATGGAAATAGAATAAAATTTGCCTCGCACCTCCAAAGAATGAATGTGCTCTTATCAGGCATGCCTGTAAGAAAATGAAAAGTTTTAAAGAGGTGCAATGGTAATAGTGGCCCAAGAAAGGCATCCAATGAAAACAATGCCCAAAGGAAACGGACATGACAAAATATTGTCAAGATTTCCTTGTCCTTGCACTTTTTGTTAAGGGGTCCACTTCCTGAAAGGAGGCTTGTTGGAACAAGCTACCAAATCTCTGGCAAATCCAACAGCTATTCAATCACATCTGAAGCGTGTAACATCATCACCTTACACAAGCGAAGCAATCATCTATCCGTGCATGTTGTGCTTGACACTGCTACACGTGAACTCCCACTAAAACAGATTTACTCTTTAGACTTATCTGAACACCATTCAATCGGCTGAGTCATTCCAACTCTGTGAGCATGAAAGGACGGTTATATTTTGACCTTTGCATTTAGTGGGTATTCTACTAGAATTTCCATGAAGTGGGTATTAAATGATTCTATGCCTATCCAAGCTATTTGCAGAGAACTGAGATTCTTTTCACTTCAATGGAAGTCCTTAGAAAGGTCCGTTTAGCTTTGGTTTGTAATTACCTTAATTTTCATTTTTGTTGTGAGGGTAGTTGATAGCTCCCTCTAATTATCTTGTCACTTAGTGAGGGATAGTTTGTTACTATCTCTCTTCTTTGAATTTATATGGTAGAATCAGTAGCCACCACGAATCTGGACAGACTGTCCAGCTTTTTATGACCGCCACAGTATTCTGCGCTGTCCGCCCAGAAGCCGCCACACAGATCTTCGCGCAGTCCGCCCTTATAACCACCATGTCACAATCATTTTAAACCTTTTACGCCATTGAAAGCACGAGGAAAGGGACAAGTTTGTTACTATCTTAAACACTATGTTTTCTAATTATAATATAATAATTTTTAATATTTTTTCCTTATTGCATTATAGTTGAGAATTCTTTGGAGATGAATTTTCGAATGTTTTGAAATTTGATTTGTCCATGTGGCTTGATGAAGATGTTTAATTTTTACTTTGGTATTCTTGCTTTGACTTTTGGTTCTAATTCTTGTTTTGACTTCTAAATCTATCTCCATGTTTTTCGAACAAGGGAAAATTCCACACCTTAATCAACATGATCAAAATATGGTTATGCATCAAGGGTACTTAGGCAATAGTTGCTTTTACCAACTTTGTGGGGCATATTAAAAAATGTAGGAATCCCATTATAACCTTCATGAGATCAAACTAGTACCTGCCAACATAGTTGATCCTCCATTGTACATCATTGCGTGCATAAATAGGATTCCTTATAAGTGGGTGTTGATTGATATGGGTTCCTCCATAAACATCATCACCACAACCATACAAAACCATCTTAGTCTTTCATCGTTGCATATTGTGGCATCCACCTTATCTCTATGAGCATTCAATGATACTCTTTGCTCTACGATTGGCACCATAGTCTTTCCTATCTAGGTTGGACTAATAATGATTTTAGTATTGTGCCACGTTATACAAGGTGCGATGTAATACAACATATTGCTTGGAAAATCTTAGATTAGAAACATGAAGTGCATCCCATCTATACTACACTAGTGCATCAATTATTTCCATGAGGGACAAGTTCATGTAGTCTCTTCAGATTATGAACCTTTTAAATATGTAAATCTGGTTAGTAATCTGCAAGAATTAGTCTTACCATCTACACATATGGACATTCATCCTGATGGCTCTGTTTTACATCTACAAACCTCGTAAAAACCTTCACCCCTATACATTGATTCATCCACATCATTACCTCCATATTAGTCCTCGTTATTGGCCTTGTTTGACATCCCTTCCTCATCATCGGGTCCTTTGAGTGAGAAGGAGTTGAAAGCACCAATCAAGGAAACCCAATCGTTCGTCCCCACTATCTTCACAACAGAGTTTCCAACTCCCATAAATGAAGAAGAATTACCTGCTACAATAGATAAACCACCTCACACCACACCTCCTTCACCTTCATCCTTCCCACCATCTTCATTGTAAATCAGGGTCCACTTGGCTAACCCAAGCCTCACTGTACTTGGTACAGAATGTCACATTCACACCACTCATCGAGTTTGTTCATGACATGGGTAGACCTCATATGCAATATTTATCAATTTGTACCATTGTACCTTTGGGGGTCCACAAAATCAAATGAACTTCATTTATGAGGGCTTAGATGACTTTACAAATCAGTTTTCCATGTTAAGACATGATGGTGAACCTTTTTTGGGAAACATTGGGTACATGTCAAACCCAGGGTTTGCCTTGTGATAATTTTATCATTGCCATTGGCATGACAATGGATTAGTTCAATATAAGTAGGGTCTATGCACACCCTACCAACCATAATACCAACTTTCTATAGATAAGTTTGGTTTAGGTTATTCTATATATATGCCAAATGAACTCCTCACAAATTCCCTCCAATGCATGACCATAGGATTTGAGGAAGAAATTGATGAGAATGATTATACAAATCCTATATATTTTCATATATTGAGAGATCATCTCCCTGTTATAATGGTTTTTGTTAAACATCCCTTAATGAGACATCAAAAGAGCATGAGGACGAGATAGATTAGCATACCTTGATCCTTGCCACGACCAACAACTTCCTAATTTAATCAGTGAGACAATGTGAGGATGAGATAGAATTTTCTTACCTCGGTCCTTGCCATATGCGAAATCCTCCTGACCCAGTCAGTGAGGCACCCAAAGAATATGAGGATGAAAATGAACTGGCATATTTAAATCCTCATCACCTTTGGTGAACTAAAAATGAGAATAGAATTCAACCCCATAAACCTCTATGAGCTCTATCATAGGGCTTTTCATCCATGCTAGCCCACTTGGAGGGACATTATACCTTTAGAAGATCTAATCATCCTAGATCCTCCTAGGTCACACCCATTCATCCCACTACCACCTCAGCCACCCCCAACATATCTAGGGCCATCCATATTTGACATGCTTTCTCCATCCATGAATGGAAACTATCTATCCATAAATATGGTTTCGATTGATTTAATCGCACCACTCCACAATCCTAGAAACCCTTCAAAACATTTGTACCTTAACTATGAGGCCATCAATTTTGATCACACTGCATCACCACCATCATCAGAAGAGTTCTTCCCTTGTGAGGAAATGGTACAACCATTTCATTTTTCCCAAGGGCATCTGAAGATGTTTGTCAATTTGAGGTCGAACCATATATGATTGATTCTCGAACCCCAGATGATGACATCCACTTGATCCCTACATCTCATTAGCTTGAGGAGATATCTCACATATAAATAGAGGAAATAATTGATGTTAACATTTATGTTGATCCTAAGGCTCCCAAAAACGTAAAATTAGGACAAAGTTTATCCTTTGAAGAGTGAGCCATCTACACATCTCTATTGATAGAGAAGATAGAAATTTTTTCTTAGTTGTATAAAGACATGCTGGGTATTAATCCAAAATTGGTTACACATAACCTTACGCTAGATCCAAACATAAAACCAGTCAAGCAAAACATTCCTAAAATGCATGCAACAATCGTCTTAATGGTGAAAGATGAGTTAAAAAAATTATTGGATGCTAGATTCATCCAACCCATCAACTATCCTAAATGGGTCTCCAATATGGTACCCATAGGAAAACCTGATGGGAGGATTCACATATGTACAAACTTTCGAGATATTAAAAAAGTGACTCCCAAGGATGAATTTTCCTTCCAAGCATTGATGCACTAGTCGACACCACCACAGGTCATGAGATGTTGTCCCTCATGGATGGTTTTTTAGGCTACAACCAAATATGGGTCAAACCTGAAGATCAACCAAAGATAGCATTTACCACCCCTTGGGGAACTTTCTACTATAAGGTAATGCCATCTGGACTTTAAAATGCTAGTGCTACATATCAACAGGCCATGACATATATTTCATTACTACATGCATAAAATTCTCGAGGATTACATAGATGATTTGCTAACAAAATATCTATTGTGTCAGGTCTTTGATTGCCTAATTGAGCATAATGTCAGACTTAATCCCAAAAAAGTGTGTCTTTGGAGTCACATTTGGAATTTTTTTGGGATTTAGTCTCCAAGCAAGGTATCGAAGTTCATCTCGCCAAGGTCAAAGTAATACTTGAAATGCTCCCCCCTACCAACATTAAGCAACTTCATAGTTTACAAGGAAAGGTAGCATCTATCTGATGCTTCATAGCACAATTCTTGGATAAATTTCAACCCATGAATCAACTACAAAAGGGGGTCCCATTCCATTGGGACGAGGAGTGCCAAAAGGTCTTCAACGAGATAAAATAATACCTGGCATCATAGCCAATTTTAGCTCCACAAAGACCAAGTGTACCATTCTTGCTATATATTTTAGCCACTGAATTTGCCTTAGGGACCATGTTGGTCCAAAATAATGAGGTAAATAAAGAACAGGCTATATATTACATCAGTCGCACCCTGGTAATCTACGAGCTCAAATACACATACATTTTTAAGCTTTACCTAGAAATGGTATTCACCACCATGAAGCTTCAACATTACATGTTAAGTCATACAGCATATGTCATTTCCAAAGATAATCCTTTGTGGTACATGAGCACCCTAAAATTGGTGCAGTAAACCTTAGCAAATAATTAAAATTACATTAGTAATAATTCAAATTCAAATTTTAACCCTAAAATCGCTCCCAAATCGCTTGTTGCCTGTTTCCTCGTTTTCTGCATCATTTTTAGAGTTTGTTTTGTCCGTTTTATGATATAGTCGTCGATCAGATGATAGCGCCTCATATCGAATGATTTCATCTGGATCAGAACGTCCAAACGATCTCGTCCCAAACTGATTTGTGCATAGTTAGCTTCTGTTTCAATGACATCTCTAATCCGGGCAGAAGCGTGTCTATGCTGTTAGAGACCTCCCCCATTGGAGATCTTCCAAATTAGGATGATCTCCAATCTCCTAACCTCCATCCTAAGCCTATTTAACCTTAGGACCCCCTCTTGGCATTCCCCTGGCTGAAATTCCCTATAACACGAATTCTACATGCATTAGACTATCTTAAACCACCATTTGCATTTGTATTTTTCCAAGTTTGTTTGCAGGAACTTCATTGTTTTTCAGCCGGAGCAAGCTCAGATCGTCGCAGACGATCCTGTTCAATTCGAGAAGATTTCATACCAATCCGAGACAATTTCGACTGCAGTCAACAATGGGGGCAATCAGTGCCCAGGGTTTGCGTTTTCTCAGTTTGTTTGTTGATTTATCCTGCATTTAGTTAAATTTGTTATTATTCCTTATTGTTCTGCATCTTGGAGTTCACCCATATAGCTTAAGTGTACAATGAAGTCATAATTTTTCATTAGAACGTCATAATCTACTTGAATTTTTATTTGTGATCATCACCTTAGCATCTATGTTGCCATTTTACACCATTTTTCTCTATTAGAATAGTTGCATTTCTGGTATTTTGTATCTATCTCTCTGTTTGTAGGTCTCTGACGAATTCGTCTGACGAATTCGTCAGATCTCAGACGATCCCGTCAGATCTCAGACGATCTCGTCAAATTCCAGATGATCCGGACTCGCTTCAAAAATCGGAACCTTCATCGGACATCCGGATTAGGTATAGTTATTTAATCTAGTGTATTCTTTCTGTTTTCTCATCCAAATCGTTTGTCGTATTTATTTAATTTGCATTTTCATAATAGAACACTTAGATTCATCTGGCCAAACCTAGGACTTGGATGTTTAAAGATAAAACTGAACACATTAAATACATTCCCAACCTAGGCATGGAAACTACCACTAAACATTTCCTGGTGAACCCCACCATCCATCGAAAAATCACCTTAATACCCCTCCCCCAAGAGGCGGGACCTTCAAAGGGCCTCTCAGTCTGAGGTACCGTCCCATCCTTTTCCCATCCCCCTTTCGGGCGCGGATCCTTTATCCTGAAGGTAAGGGTGCGAAAAATTTGGAGCAATACATTTTGGTGAACCCGACATGAATAACATAGGCATCTTTCTGATTCAAAAATATAAAAAAAAACAAAAAAATATATATGTATACAAAAAAAAAGTAACAAAATCATTAGTTCAAGTTTGTATGTTTTAGATTCAATTCTAAATAATAGATACTAAATATTACTTTTAGAAGTACTAAAGAAACCATGAGTTTTTACTCAAATCAATATGAGCCCATCAGTAATGTTGGAAGAATTCAGCCAAATACATTTGTTGATTATGACCAACCTCATCCCTATTCAACATCACCTCCATCACACTCTTCTCATTTTTCATCCTTAACCCAACAGAACAATCCCTTTTCCAATCCTCTTCATAACGATATTATCTATTCTCCCATATATCCATATTATGTCTATCAATCCACATACAATCCTCCTCCACCTTTTCAATATTCTTCTCTCAATACAATACATCCATTTCAACAAGAAAATACTTATTCTTCCAATCCTACCATGCACTCACATCATACTTCACAATCTTCCTATCATCATTCTACCCATAATAAAGAAAGTAGAGGTGAGAAACCATTAGGTCCTTTTATGACTGAATTCCTAAGGCACGTATCAAAAACCTCTCGAAAACCTTCATCACGTAAATTTACTAAGCTCAATCAACCAATGGATATAATTCTCAAGTATTTACTTGACACAAATAGGATTGAAATCCCTTCCATAAGACAACCTGATACCACAACAAATTGGTTTAAACCTGAGCTACATTGTGAATATCTTAGAGTAGATGGACATATGACACAAAAATGTAAAGACTTAAGATGTTCAATTCAAGATTTGATTGATGAGGGTCTTTTTAATATAAAGAAATTACAATCTACAACTGATGATAAATCTCCAATAAAAAATCAAACTCCTACACAACAAATACCAATAATCAATCAAGACATGGGGATCTCCCAAGAACCCCTATTCAATTATCAACAACAAGAAACCAATCAAATATTGCATGTTAATGTGTCCCTTCATGATGATATTATTAATATTGTAACAAAAACTACAAATGAGCAACCTCAAGTTCAACCAACTCAATCTGATATTCAAGAGATGGATTCCTCATTTGACCAACCTTCAAAACTATCTTTGGCTCTAGAGAATGATCCAAAATGGAATGTAAGCATAGAAAGCTCATTTTTAGAATCAAAATCTCGATCTAAAATCCACTTTGATAAGCAACAAGTGATTAATCCTCAAGCAAAGATATCCCTTTTAGAAGTATTACAAATTTCTCATAAGGAAACTTTGTTCAAGATACCTAGCCAACAATTTGTTCCTCATCATATTTTCTCTAAGAACATAATTAATGGTGTAAACCCTCTTGAGGTTAACCATATTTCATTCTATAATGAGGAGATTCCTTCCTCTACTCCATAAGAAGACTACTATCTTTACATTACAGGATCTAGTAAAGAAACACCTGTTAAAACTATCATGGCAGATAATGGCTCCTCTCTTGATTTATGCACTTATCAATTATTCCAAAAACTCAAATTAAAGGAAGAAGATCTTAATGAATCAAATGTTATTATAAAATCTTTTTACAATGAAATTCAAGAAGCTCAAGGTACTATAATTTTTTCCCTTAATATTGGACCCAATGTTGAGCAAGGTGCAGCAAAAGAATTGCAAAAGTATTGTCATTGTTGTCAACACAACAGATTGATGCAGTTGATGCAGTTCAGAGGTCAGTCAGATCAAGTGCGGAAAGTTTCAAGGAAAAAGAGGTGACCCAGATTCAGAAACTGGCAAAAAGAGACAAGGAAGAAAACTGTCGCGATATCGCGACATGTTTTCTGTCGTGATTTTCGCGACATGGTCGAGGAGAGAGAAGGCACCCAAAATGTCACGATTTCGCGACATGTCGAGTTTTCATTGAGGAGAGAGAAAATGTGTCGCGATTTCGCATGACAAAAAGTAGGAGAGAGAAAATGCACGCCAAATTGTCGCGATTTCGCGACATGGCCGAGGAGAGAGAAGATGCGAGCAAAACTGTCATGATTTCGTGACATGTCGGGCAGAGAAGGAACAAAGGTGTAGCGATATCGCTACATGTTGAAATGAATGGAAACAAAGGTGTAGCGATATCGCCGCATGATGAAAATACATGGAACTAAGGTGTAGCGATTTCGCTACGTGTTGAAACAAAGAGAAACTAAGGTGTAGCGATTTCGCTACATGTTGAAACAAAGAGAAACTAAGGTGTAGCGATGGCGCTACATGTTGAAACAAATGGAAACAAAGGTGTAGCGATATCGCTACATTAAGTGTAAAGATGTAACAAGTGAAAAGACACAAACAGAAGTTGTAGCGATTTCGCTATCGCATGGAGCAAAGAGCGTACGGAAGCTTAAGCGTCACGATTTCTCGACATGATTTGAGTTTGAAGAAGCTATAAGAGCAAAGCGTCACGATTTCGTGACAAGTTCCATTTTGGAGTTTGAAGAAAGTTGTACGAAGAGCAAAGTGTCACGATTTCGTGACATGTTCCATTTTCGCTGAGTTGGCAAGGAGAGTTGTACGAAGAGCAAAGTGTCACGATTTCGTGACATGTTCCATTTTCGCTGGAGTTGGCAAGGAGAGTTGTACGGAAGAGCAAAGTGTCACGATTTCGTGACATGTTCCATTTTCGCTGGAGTTGGCAAGGAGAGTTGTACGGAAGAACAAAGTGTCACGATTTCGTGACATGTTCCTTTTTCGTTGCTTCGGCAAAGAAGAGTGTACGGAAGCTAAAAGTGTCATGATTTCACGACAAATGATGATGACGTCAGAAAGTTGAAAAGTGTCACGATTTCGACAGGATGAAAGGAAAGCCTGAAGTCGAAGCGTCGCATATCACGACAACATTGAGGATGACGTCAACAAAAGCTCAAAGTGTCGCGATATCACGACAAGATGCAGGGAAAGCTTGCAAGAGCCAAAACGGTCACGATTTCGCGACATGCTTAAGGATGACGTCAGCAAAAGTTCTAAGTGTCGCGATATCACGACATGAGCGGGGGAAAAGCTTTCAAGGCCAAAATGGTCATGATTTCGCGACAACCTTCAGGGTGACGTCAGCATAAGTTAAAAGTGTCACGATATCATGTAAAAGGTAAAACCCAGAGAGCATGCAAGGTGACACGTGTCAAAAGCAGATGTAAACGTTGACAGTGTTGGACATGCAATGCAACAACCAAACATGCATAATTGAAACGCATTCAAAAAGCCGAATTATGAAGGATAATAAAAGCATTCGAAAGGTCGTATTTGAGGCATTCTACATGCACTTATTTGAAGCATACAAAAGTCGGAACATGAAGAATCGAAAAGCTTTCGAAGAATTGCATATATGGAAAAAAGATTAAAAGTCTGTATTCAAGAAATTACATTATGGACAAGAGTAATGGATTCGAACAAATGGAGAAGGTCATTCGATCGCATGCAAGATTGAAAGGTTATAAAAGAATAATCGTACAGAGAAGATGTTGTCACTGTTAGAGAGAAATTGCCGTAAAAGGAGGGTTAGAAAAGAATCAAGAGAAAAATAAGCAGAGCCGTGAGAGTGTGCAGAGTTGGGTTAATTGCAGATCAGTCAGGGTCGTGCATAAAGTGAAGACATTTTTATGTCATTCTAAATTTATCAGAATTGCAGTCCAAGTTGGTGCTTGGTACTAGGAGTTGGTGCTCCATCTGTTGCAATAGAAAAATTACAGGGGTTGGTGCTCCTTCCAGTTGGTGCTGGTAAAGTGTTTGTAAAATTGATTTTGCAAAGACCGGATTTGGATTGGAGTCCAAGCAATCATTTTTGAGGAGTAGCCAAATTGGTGAACCTCGGTATATTGAGTGTTGTGGTGTGCTCTCTTGTTCAAGTTGTTTTTCAGTTGTCAAGTTCTCTTTATTTCATATTAAATGTCGTAGATATAAAAATTAATAGCTACACTGATTCACCCCCCTCTTAGTGTCATTGTGTAATCATCAATTGGTATCAGAGCAAGGTTCCTTGTACAAGCTTAATCACCTAAGGAGATCTTGGAAGAAACAATGGCAGGTGGTGAAGGATTTTCATCCAACAAAGCTCCCTTATTTGATGGAACAAATTACACCTTCTGGAAACTCAAAATGCAAACATATCTCGAGTGCATTGGGATACGATATTTGGGATTCCGTAGATAGTGGATACACAAGACCCACTACCCCTCCAACAGACATCGCCGAGAAAAAGAAATTTGAAAACAACTCCAAAGCTAAGAATGCCATAATGTGTGGGCTTGTTGACAAGTGAACCGATAAGAGTCATGAGTTGTAAATCAGCAAAGGACATGTGGGATAAACTCGAAGAGCATCCATGAAGGAGACAAGAAGATTAAGGAAGCAAAACCGCAAACTCATCGAGCACGGCTCAAGCACTGCAAATGAAGGAAGATGAAAACATAGAAATTTATATGCTGAGAGTCAACGAAATTATTAATGCAATCAGAGGACTTGGTGAAGAAATTGATGATGCAATTGTTGTGAAAAAGGTTCTCAGAACACTTCACAAAATATTTAACTCCAAAGTCTCTGCAATAGAAGAGGAAAAAGATCTAAACAACTTCAAAGATGGATGAGTTGCATGGTTCCCTCGACAAAGATATGAAATGAGAATAGGACAAACCAAGTCTACAGACAGAGAAGCAGCTTTTAAAGCACACAAGAATGTAAAAGCCGAACATGAATCCGAGGATGAAGGAACACCGGATGAAACAGAAGCCAATTTTGTTCGAAAACTCACAAAAGGAAAAGGAAAATATAGAGGGAAGCTACCTTTTAAATGCTTCAATTGTGGAGGAGTCGGTCATTTTGCAGCCAAATGTCCAATGCAGGAGAGAACCAAAAATGGTGAAGGTTCACACCAAGAAAAAGGTGACTCGGAAGAAGAAACAAAATTTCAGAAAGAACAACTTCAAGAAGAAAAGCTTCATAACCAAGAATGTCAGTAGTTCTAAAGAAAGCACGGATGAGGAGTCCGAAGAAGAAGGAGGTGAAGCTCTGCTCATGGCACTTGAAGAAGAAAGAACAGAGGAAAATCAGGAAGGTGATGAAAATTCCAAGGATGAAGTTGAAGTGTATTTGGAAGGAGAATTGGTTGCCGCACTTGAAGAGTTGAGTGCGTAAAGGAAGAAGAATAAAAATTTTTCAAAGAAATTAGAGAATGCCACAGACATAATAAACAATCTAAAAATACAGACAGAGGAATTCAAGAAAATGTCCGAAGTTCTTGATGAACAATTAACTCAGAAGACAATTGAATGCAAGCAAGCTAGAGGAAGACATCCTTAAGTTAAGGATGCAATTAGAGGAGATGAATAGAAAATTGAACTGTTTTCATAAGTTTGAAGAAAGTACTATAAAGCTGGATAAAATGTTAAATAACCAAAGGCCTTCTGGCATCAAATTTGGTTTAGGCTTTGATGAAGGAGAATCTTCAAAGGATTCAAAGAACTTGAATATAGAACCCACAAAGAAAGAAGAAAAGATCATGGTTGAACCTAAAAACAAAATCATGCAAAAGAAAACAATAATGCCGTATTCAAGAAGAATACCGACAAAGATGGATTCACAAAAGTCACACATCCGAGGAGGAGAAGAGTCATGGCTCCTACTTCAAACCGGCAAAGACCGGCACCCGGGTTTAATCATGCATTTTCTGGTTATTGTTTTAAATGCAATGCTTATGGCCATAAGATTTCAGATTGCAGGCATAATGTATCTCAAAGGAATTTTACCAACAGAAATGTTTTTTCTCCTTTAATGAATTATGCAATTGAATGTTATAATTGTCATAATTTTGGACATATTGCTAGAAACTGCAGAAGCACTTTTGCATCAAATAATTATCAGGGTAGAAAATCTCAACCAAGTGGGTTGAAACAAAACCAGAAATTTCCCGAAAAACAGGCACATGCTAATGAAAGGACAAAGGCAAAACAAATAGCAAAATCTGCTATCAAACCGTAATGGAAAGAAAAGGAATCTTTGATTGTCCAGACCGCTTTTAAAGCTCGTAACAAATCAGCACCTTGGATACTTGGATAGTGGTTGTTCCAACCACATGACAGTGACAAGCAAAAGTTTGAGAATTTACGGAATTATGAAGGTGGTTCTGTGAAATTTGGAAATAATGATGGAGCAAAGATTGTTGGAAAGGGATCACTCAAGATCAGTGATGGCAATATAAAATCAAAAGAAGTCTTGTTTGTAATTGGCCCGAAGCATAACTTGCTAAGTGTAAGTCAAATATGTGACAGAGGTCATGATGTAATCTTCAAGAAGGAGGGTCATGAAGTAAGAAAGACAAAAAATGGAAAGTTAATAGCCACTGGACCGAGAACTTCAGGAAATCAGTATACACTTTCGTAAACTCGTAAGGAACATGCTTGATGGGACAGAAGATGAAAACCGGCTATGGCACAAGAGGCTTGGGCATATTAGTTTTGACAATCTGGCAAAAATCAGCTCAAAAAGAGCAAGCTAGAGATATACCAAACATTGGCAAACCCGTAAATAGCATCTCGTGAGTCATGCCAAAAGGGAAAACAAACCAGAGCCACTTTCAAAGCAAAAGAATACTTCACTAGCAAGCCATTAGAACTAATTCACACCGATCTATGTGGACCCATGAGAACTGAAAGCATAAATGGACACAAATATTTTATGCTATGTATAGATGACTACTCAAGAATGACATGGGTACTATTTCTGAAACTCAAGTCAGAAGCCTTTGAAATGTTTAAAACCTTCAAAAATCTTGTTGAAAATCAATCAGGAAAAAGAATTAAATGCCTAAGATCAGACAGGGGAGGAGAGTTTATCTCCGAAGAATTTGCAGAACACTGTCAAAAACATGGGATAAGAAGACAGCTAGCAACTAGGACACCTCAGTAGAATGGTGTTGTAGAAAGGAAGAATAGAACAAGGCAGGAAATGGCAAGGACAATGTCGCGTAAAAACAAAATAGCCGACATATTTTGGAAAGAGGCAGCTCATACCGCAGCTTACATTCAAAACAGTGCATGCCGAGACCACATGAAAGCAAAACAGCTTATGAGTTGTGGTTTGGCGTAAAGGCAACAAGAAGACATTTCAAAGTATTTGGCAGCAAGTGCTACATAAAACGGATTGAAGATAACCTCGGTAAATTTGAAGATAGAGTCGATGAAGGTATCTTTCTCGCTACTCAACAAAAAGCAAGGCATACACATGTTACAACAAGAAGTTGAAGAAAATTGTTGAAAGTGCTGATGTAAAAGTTGATGAAGGTAGAGAACAAGAAACTACTTATCAAGAAAACTACCCTATGTATGAAGAAGTCATTGAAGGTGATGATGAAAAAGAAACAGAGAAGAATCAGAAAATTGATCCAGATAGTGTAAAAACTGAATCTGAAGAAGAAGAAAACAGGAAATTTAAAACAGGCAACTGGCAAAAAATCATCCAAGTGAACAGATTATTGGGGATCCCACAGATGGTATTCAAACAAGAAGAACAGCAATGAGGAACTATTCTCTGTTATCTAGTATTGAACCTAAAAATGTTGCTCAAGCAAGCACTGATGAAAGTTGGATGAAGGCAATCAATGAAGAACTAGATCAGATAGAGAAAAACAATACCTGGGAATTAGTACCTAGACCAACAAATAAAAACATAATTGGCACTAAATGGGTTTTTAGAAATAAATTGAATGAAGATGGGCAGGTTGTCGTAAATAAGGCAAGATTGGTATGTAAAGGCTATGCTCAAAGTTGAAGGCATTGATTTTGAAGAAACTTTTGCACCTGTAGCCGAACTAGAGGCAATCGAGATGTTTCCGGCATTAGCAGCTCATAAAAACTTCAAAGTATATCAAATGGATGTAAAATCAGCATTTTTGAATGGAAAACTGGAAGAAGAGGTTTACATTGAACAACCCGATGGCTTCCAACTTGGTGAAAATCCAGATTTTGTTTGCAGATGTTAAAGAAAGCTTTATATGGATTAAAACAAAGCACCCGGAGCATGGTATGCAAGGCTGGATAATTATCTAATTAAACAAGGGTTTAAGAAAGGTTTGGTGGATAGCAACTTATATGTCAAAACAGAGAAGGGTCATCTTATTGTTCTTGTTGTTTATGTAGATGACATAATATTTGGCAAGAAACATGGATGAATACTGCAAAGACATATCAATTAAAATGAAAAAAGAATTTGAGATGTCAATGATTGGTGAACTTTCTTATTTCTTAGGACTACAGGTCAATCAAAATGAAAAAGGCATTTTTATTTCTCAAGTTAAATATGTAAAAGAAATGCTGAAAAAGTTCACAATGGAAGACATTAAACCGGTCAAGGACTCCCATGACAACAGTCGCAAGTTGAGCAAGGATGATAAATCCCCGGATGTAGATCAAACAATGTACTGTGTCTATGATTGGAAGCCTCATCGTATTTAATGAACCACTAGACCAGATATATTACAAGCAATATGTATGGTTGCAAGATTTCAGGCCAGTCCCAAAGAAACTCATGTAACAGCTGTAAAGAGGATTTTTAGATATCTCAAGGGCACTATGGATTATGGGTTGTGGTACCCAAAAGGTAAAGATTTCACTTTGATTGCATATTCTGATGCAGATTGGGCAGGATGTATTGATGACAGAAGAGCACAAGTGGAGGAGCATTTTATCTTGGTGACAGGCTGGTAGCATGGCACAACAAGAAACAAGAATCAAGATCTCTATCCACCGCAGAGGCAGAATACATTGCAAAGCAACAACATGTCGTACTCAGATATTATGGATGAGACAAACGTTGAAAGATCTTGGTATTCATTTCAATGAACCAATTTCAATTAAATGTGATAACACTAGTGCTATCAACATATCCAAGAATCCAAAGAATGCATTCAAGAACCAAACATATTGCAATCCGATATCATTTCTTGAAGGATAAAGTTGCAGAAGGAGAGGTTAAATTGGATTTTGTTCCAACTACAGAGCAAGTAGCCGATATATTCACAAAACCTTTGCCAAAGGAAGTATTTGAATACCTTCGGAAGAAGTTGGGAGTAGTCACACCACCCAAGCACTCACTAGCTATGGGAAACACATTCTCAGTGGGGAGCATTCAAACTTTTTAAGTCTCAGAATGTTGTGCATAGACTCGTGGGGAGTCTACAAAGCAGCCCTTTGGTATTATTGGCAAAGGGGGAGAAGAAATTAAGCAAGGTTGCAAGGTGTTGCCAACAATTCCAAAGGGGGAGATTGTTGAGCAAGGTGCAGCAAAAGAATTGCAAAAGTATTGTCATTGTTGTCAACACAGTCAGATTGATGCAGTTGATGCAGTTCAGAGGTCAGTCAGATCAAGTGCAGAAAGTTTCAAGGAAAACAGAGGTGACCCAGATTCAAAAACTGGCAAAAAGAGACAAGGAAGAAAACTGTCGCGATATCGCGACATGTTTTCTGTCGCGATTTCGCGACATGGTCGAGGAGAGAGAAGGCGCAATCGAAAATGTCGCGATTTCGTGACATGTCGAGTTTTCGTTGAGGAGAGAGAAAATGTGTCGCGATTTCGCGACAAAAAGTAGGAGAGAGAAAATGCACGCCAAATTGTCGCGATTTCGCGACATGGCCGAGGAGAGAGAAGATGCGAGCAAAACTGTCGCGATTTCGCGACATGCTGGCAGAGAAGGAAACAAAGGTGTAGCGATATCGCTACATGTTGAAATGAATGGAAACAAAGGTGTAGCGATATCGCTGCATGATGAAAATACATGGAACTAAGGTGTAGCGATTTCGCTACGTGTTGAAACAAAGAGAAACTAAGGTGTAGCGATTTCGCTACATGTTGAAACAAAGAGAAACTAAGGTGTAGCGATTGGCGCTACATGTTGAAACAAATGGAAACAAAGATGTAGCGATTTCGCTACAAGTGAAAAGACACAACCAAGAAGATGTAGCGATTTCGCTATTGCATAGAGCAAAGAGCGTACGGAAGCCAGAAGCATCACGATTTCGCGACAAATGATTGAGTGAAGAAGCGAAGAGCAAAGCGTCGCGATTTCGTGACATGTTCCATTTTCGGAGTTTGCAAGAAGTCGTACGAAGAGCAAAGTGTCGCGATTTCGCGACATGTTCCATTTTCGCTGGAGTTGGCAAGGAGAGTTGTACGGAAGAGCAAAGTGTCACGATTTCGTGACATGTTCCATTTTCACTGGAGTTGGCAAGGAGAGTTGTACGAAGAGCAAAGTGTCACGATTTCGCGACATGTTCCATTTTCGCTGGAGTTGGCAAGGAGAGTTGTACGAAGAGCAAAGTGTCACGATTTCGCGACATGTTCCTTTTTTGCTACTGTTGGCAAAGAAGAGTGTACGGAAGCTGGAAGTGTCACGATTTCACGATAGCATTGATGATGACGTCAGCAAAGTTGAAAAGTGTCACGATTTCACGACAGGATGAAAGGAAAGTCTGGAAGCCGAAGCGTCGCGATTTCGCGACAACGATTGAGGATGACGTCGTCAAAAGTTCAAAGTGTGCGATATCGCGACAAGATGCAGGGAAAGCTTGCAAGAGCCAAAATGGTCACGATTTCGCGACATGCTTAAGGATGACGTCAAGAAAGTTCTAAGTGTCGCGATATCGCGACATGAGCGGGGGAAAAGCTTTCAAGGCCAAAATGGTCGCGATTTCACGACAACCTTTAGGGTGACGTCAACATAAGTTAAAAGTGTCGCGATATCACGATGGTAATACGAGTAAAACCGCAGGAGCATGCAAGGTGACACGTGTCAAAAGCAGATGCATAAACGTTGACAGTGTTGGACATGCAATGCAACAACCAAACATGCATAATTGAAACGCATTCAAAAGGCCGAATATGAAGGATAATAAAAGCATTCGAAAGGTCGTATTTGCAGGCATTCTAATAGACGTATTTGAAGCATACGAAAAGCCGAACATGAAGAATCAAAAGCTTTTGAAGAATTGCATATGGAATAGAAAAAGCATTCAAAAAGCCGTATTTCAAGAAATTGAACAATTAAGTGCATGGAACGAACAGCGTAGATGGATTCGAACAATGGAGAAGGTGATTCGATTGCATGCAGGATTGAAAGGTTATAAAAGAATAATCGTACAGAGAAGATGTTGTCACTGTTAGAGAGAAATTGCTGTAAAAGGAGAGTTAGAAAAGAATCAAGAGAAAAATAAGCAGAGCCGTGAGAGTGTGCAGAGTTGGGTTAATTGCAGACCAGTCAGGGTCGTGCATAAAGTGAAGACATTTTTATGTCATTCTAAATTTATCAGAATTGTAGTCCAAGTTGGTGCTTGGTACTAGGAGTTGGTGCTCCATCTGTTGCAACAGAAAATTACAGGGGTTGGTGCTCCTTCCAGTTGGTGCTGGTAAAGTGTTTGTAAAATTGATTTTGCAAAGACTGGATTTGGATTGGAGTCCAAGCAGTCATTTTTGAGGAGTAGCCAAATTGGTGAACCTCGGTATATTGAGTGTTGTGGTGTGCTCTCTTGTTCAAGTTGTTTTTCAGTTTTCAAGTTCTCTTTATTTCATATTAAATGCTGTAGATATAAAAATTAATAGCTACACTGATTCACCCCCCCCTCTCAGTGTCATTGTGTAATCATCTCCCAATATTCTGGATACTTTGTTTTATGTAGCATATTGCCCTTCACCTTACAACCTACTTCTCAGAAGTCCTTGGATTCATACGATGAGGGTTGTCCCTTCCACTCTTCACCAATGTTTGAAGTTTGCACTTGCAAATAAAATTGTTACCATACATAATGACCCAACACCATTTGAAGAATATTTAATGGTTGAAACATCAAGTTCTATACATTCTCTATTGTCACAATTATCTTCTATCCATCACTTTTCTTCATCCATATATGATCATCCTTGTTTACCAAATAACACCCATGCATATATTTTATATATACTCCCTCCATCTTATCAAGACTTGGAAGATAGTGATAAGAATGAAGAACCTTCTTATCCTTCTTACATTTTATTGTGTAACATGATCAATTTTACACATATAAAAGTCAAATCTTTTGCTACATTATTCTACATTATAACAAAGCTTTTGTTATCTCTACCTTTTGTTCATCACCTTTTGTTCTTACCTTCAACACAACCAAATTATCCTTCAAAACCTCCTTTGATTTTGAAGCAACCTTAGACACGCTATACTCAAATAACCTTATATAATGTATATAGATCATCTTGTATATACCACAATTCCATCATCTAAAAATTCATATAAAAATATAAAAGTTTCAAAAAAAAAAAAAAAAACAATCACATTGTATTTCTTTCAATTCCTCAATTAAAATCAAAATATAAAAAACATCAAAATCATCAAAATCTTCAAAAACATATTTTATTTTCATACCTATTGTACTTGTTACATTCTTAAAGTATTGCAGTTATATTTTCAAGTTATTTTGGATAAATTAGCATTTATTTGGAATCCCTCACTTTCACAAACACAAAAATAAATATCTTGATTTTATCTGGCATGATTACTAATCTCTCTTATATCAAAGTCCACAAAATTCAATTAAATAAAGTTTGAGAATAGAGAATTGATCTTGTTATTTACTTAAACCAAGCATATATTTTCACAATAAAATGATTATATTTGTAATGTCCATGCTATGCTACATAGTAGAAGTGGTTTCCTGAGCGAAAAGTTTCCCCGCTATCCTATCATGCACATGGTCTAGAATCTTTGAGAATTGGCAAAAGGACAAGCTCACCCCTACCCGGAATAAAAATCCCTTGCTCTACAGCTAATCCGAGCAAGTATCCCTAGTATAGGAAGAAAAGAAAAGTTCAAAAGAAAAAGAAAAAAGAAACAAGTTATTTCAGCATTATTTCAAATATCAAGCCAAAATACAAAAGTACAAAAAAAAAAAAAAAAGCAAAAGAGAAAAGCAAAAGCAAAAGCAATAAAATCCCTTTCCCTACCCCTTGAAAAGAAAAGAAGGGTTGATGAGCTTGAATCCCTGGAATTCTCAATTATTCGAAAACTATGAGGTAAGCCCCATAACAGGTGGTTTGTGCCCAACCCGCTTGGCCTTGGGTAACCCCTAGCATGGTGATATGTCCGTCACATTAGCGACCTTCTTTTGTATGGACCTATGTCTCGCTTATGGATTAGCTAGCTCTTGATAACCCGACCTACATAGTAGTCAGGTATGGTTATATGCATCTAAATCATGGTTAATGAACACTTATTTGGTTCATTCAAATCACTTGTATCAAATTATCTTGCTCAAAACTTGGTAAATGAACAATGCAATTGCACACACATTTGTATTTGAGAGATTTTGTGTATCATTATGATAAATCAAGATTGGTAATGAACTCACATATGCACATGGGATTCCTTATAAATCTAACTTTTGTCTTTAAGATACTTTGAAATATTTTTGCAAATTGTTTGGAATAAATTCATTTTCTTCTTTGAAGAACAGTTTTTTAGTATAAAGACAACTACATGCATTCTCAAAAAAATCAAAATCATTTTCCAAAACATGCAATCAAGTTACATTTATATATATTATCGACTTTCGCGACGATGGTATAGTTCCAAAAACCAAAATTGGAATTTTATGCCTAGCGCAAGTCCTCGTCTTCATATTTTCTGAAGACCAAAATTAAAAATCAACCATGCAATAAAACAATCTATTTTCTTCTTTGGATTTCGCGATGATGGTATAAGTCTATACCTAAATATTCTATGCCTAGCGCAAACCATTGTACCAATTTTATTCCCCATTTATTTAAAATCATAAAAACATATGACTTAAATCATTATGTTACACAATTATGCTTTAAAACAAACAAACACCTATTCTATTTCATGTCATTATGTCAAACTTCAATTTTGCAATGATGGTATAATTCCTAGGGAATTATCCAAAAATTTTATCACACTTAGGAATTTATGCCTAGCAAAAGTCATTTTAAAATATTTCATGCATAATATTTTCATGGAAATCTGAAAAACAAATCATCATCATCATCATCATTTGCATCATCACAACAAAGTCTTAAGACAGTCTCTTAAGCACCCTTTTACTTTTAGCAATATTTCTATACTAGGATTAGCTTGACGACCGAGTGAGCGGCGACTCCATGAAATGGTCTATAATAGCGACAATGTCCTTTGAAATTATTGTTAAAAGTCCCTTTTATTTTTATCAAATTATCACATCACAAACAACCAACTTGTTTACATCAGATTATTTCATTTAAATTTTAAAAAAGCATGACATTCAAACCATCATATTTCCAAATGGCATAATTACATGAATCATCGAATCAATCAATCAAAACATTAAAGCATCATACAAATACATAAGACAAGTCATATGATCAAAAATATCTCATCTATATATATCTCAACAGTATATGTACATCATCTCAAAACTAGATTGGTATGCCACAATCTGTACCTAGGCATACTCAATCCCCTATCAAAAATAATAATAAGCACTATAATCAATCTGTGCAGTGCAATCTATAGCAGCTAGCCTCGAGAACCCCTCGAGCTCTCAGCCTCATCTCCTCCCCCACCCTGAGGTGGACGAGGTGGCCCCATCATAGTCCGTGTGGTGCTATGAGTCTTGGACTCTGATCGTGATGATGTCCTCGATGACCTCATCCCGATAGGCTCTACAATATGGGCCGACAGTGGTAACCTCTGCCCCTCTGGCACCATATGGTGGTATAGTGTCTGATAGAATGTGACCTGGGCAATAGCCCATGCTAGATCCCGAGTGCTCGCCCCTTCGCTCCGTGCTCTGAGGCATGCTACCTCATCTCTGAGCTGTGTGGCCTCCTCTCGATGTCGTGCAGCCTCATCCTGTAGAGTCTGCACCTCTGCCTGGAGACGGACAGTCTCCACCCGGAGAGTAGCCATCTCACTACTCTCTCCTATGTCCACACCCTTGCCCTTATCAGGCGATGGTGGTCTCTCTCTCCATGGAGAAGGGGGTCTCTCCTCCCTCCTCTCCCGCTACCATGGCCTCTACTGAGCCTGTGGTCTCCTCTGCTCTCTCCCATCGTGACCCTATGCCACCTCAATGGCCGCCTGGTGCCACCTCCCCATCCGACGCACAACTGTGTGAATCAGACCCTGAGCCCTCGTCATCCAAGGAGGGCGGATGCCTATGTACCAGGCATCGTAGTCGTCGACTACCCCAACGTCGTCCCCATCCACCGACTGAATGGGGGCATCATCTATGTCCGGACCCTAGAAGCGCTGCATATCTAGAGCCCCACTAACTATAGTGTTATCCCGGACAATCCGAGAAAACTCGTAGTCTTTGAGAGATGGGATCCCCTGCTATAGACCGAACTGCCTCAAAACTTGGTCATAGCGATGGAGCTCCACCTCTCCCCTCTCCATCCTTAGCCAACAGACTCGCCTGACGTGAGCCAGCTCCTGTCCGTCCTCGGCCCACCTTGGATGATCTCTCCAAGGCCTCCAGGTGATCTGGTCGAAGACAAGGTCATCAAGTAGTCTCCGGGACATTGGTAGATCTATCCGCCATTGTGACCCTCTTCGGAGCCACCAGTAGAAAGCTCGGGGCCTCTCCCCGTCAATCCCTATCAGTGGGAGCCCTATCGGCCTCCGCATCATGATGTGCTCCCAGCACCAAACCTATAGTAGAGATGTCATAACCAGACATCGGCCGCCCTTGTATACGACCCCATGCAGGATCCTATACAATCGGCATAGTACAAAGCTCCCCCAAGAAAACCTATATCCGTGGTCTCTCATGTCGTAGACCACATCTGTCAGTAGCCATGGTACTCTGCATCCACTCTGATGGCATAGCAGCAGACCACCTACAACCCCAACCAAAACCTGTGTCAGTCTAGATGCCCAGGCATCTATCGTAGAGATTCGATGTTCACTCTGCCGCCCTTCTCCAGGGCGAAGCTCGGATCTTCGCATAGTCGCATCATCGCGTGGCCCTGATTGGCCGCGAGAGTGATTAGTCGTCCTTGTATGGGGATCCTCAAAATCCTCCATACATCCTCTAGTGTGGGAGTCATCTCCCCTATCGATAACCAAAAATAGGAAGAACCCGGATACCACCTCTCTGCTAGGGTTGTCAATAGCCCCATATCTATAGAAACCTATGGCATCTCTGCCACATGCTGCAAGCCAACTTGAGCCAACTGATCTCGCTCTACTTGAGATAGAGCGGCCAAGTCATCCCTCAACCCATCGTATTTCCATTCTCTGCTCTTTAGTAATCCTCTCTGCAACATAAACAACAAAACAATAAAAATCATTAATAAAACAATGATTAAAAATGCAAGTAAAACAAAGTTCAATTTCATAAATGATGATATCGTCCACTATTGGACGATATCGTCCCAAATTTGAGCAAATTCGTCTCCGATTTTTCCAGCCTAAATCGTCCCCTTTTTGACGAAATCGTCCCCATTTCGTCGATTTTGCCCCTGGACGAAATCGACGATATCGAGACAATTTCGATGAAATCGAGACGATTTCGTCTCGACGACATCGACGGCCCAAAAATGATCGCGATGCTCAAAAATCATCAAAATTTAATCTAAAAAGCATGAAATTCAAAATTCAAGCCTTCTAAACTAAGTTTAGACCCTTACCCGTAGCCCGCGCCGGACCTCTGTCGATCTGTGCACTGTCTCGACCATCTTGTTTGTAGAGCTCTAGAAACCAGAAAATAAAAAATGAACAGTAAAAATGAATTAGGGTTTTTCCCTATTTTTCTTAATTTTATTCAAAAATAATTAGCAACAAATTTAATTTTGGCTTTTTCGCGTTTTTACCTCAAACGTTCGATTTGGGTAAAAACACGGAGGGGGCATCATAGTAAGCTGTCGTACGATTCGACCAAGAATCGTCACCTAAAAATGGGAATAAATTTTTGCTTTCTCGTAGATCGAGAAGAACTCATCTTTAATGCATTTTCCTCAAAAAATTCGCTAAAGAGGGGGCAAAATGTAGCACCCTAAAATTGGCACAGTAAACCTTAGCAAATAATTAAAATTACATTAGTAATAATTCAAATTCAAATTTTAACCCCAAAATCGCTCCCAAACCGCCTGCTGCCCGTTTCCTCATTTTTCGCACCATTTTTAGAGTTTGTTTTGTCCGTTTGACGATATCGTCGCCGATCAGACGATATCACCTCATATCGGATGATTTCGTCTGAGATTAGAACGTCCAGACGATCTCGTCCCAAACTGATTTGTGCATAGTTAGCTTCTGTTTCAACGATGTCTCTAATCCGGGCAAAAGCATGTCTACGCCGTTAGAGACCTCCCCCATTGGAGATCTTCCAAATTAGGATGATCTCCAACCTCCCAACCTCCCTCCTAAGCCTATTTAACCTTAGGACCCCCTCTTGGCATTCCCCCTGGCTGAAATTCCCTGTAACACGAATTCTACATGCATTAGACTATCTTAAAACCACCATTTGCATTTGTATTTTTCCAAGTTTGTTTGCAGGAACTTCATTGTTTTTCAGCCGGAGCAAGCTCAGATCGTCGCAGACGATCCTATTCAATTTGAGACGATTTCGTACCAATCCGAGATGATTTCGACTGTAGTCAACATTGGGGGCAATTAGTGCCCAAGGTTTGCGTTTTCTCACTTTGTTTGTTGATTTATCCTGCATTTAGTTAAATTTGTTATTATTCCTTATTGTTCTGCATCTTGGAGTTCACCCATATAGCTTAAGTGTACAATGAAGTCATAATTTGTCATTAGAACGTCATAATCTACTTGAATTTTTATTTGTGATTATCACCTTAGCATCTATGTTGCCATTTTACACCATTTTTCTCTCGTTAGAATAGTTGCATTTCTGGTATTTTGTATCTATCTCTCTATTTGTAGGTCTCTGACGAATTCGTCTGACGAATTTGTCAGATCTCAGATGATCTTGTCAGATCTCAGACGATCCTGTCAAATTCTAGATGATCTGGACTGCTTCAAAAATTAGAACCTTCATCAGACATCCGGATCAGGTATGGTTCTTTAATCTAGCGTATTCTTTTTGTTTTCTATCCAAATCTATTTTTTGTATTTATTTAATTTGCATTTTCATAATAGAACACTTAGATTCATCTGGCCAAACCTAGGACTTGGATGTTTAAAGATAAAACTGAACACATTAAACACATTCCCAACCTAGGCGTGGAAACTGCCACTAAATGTTTCCTGGTGAACCCCACCATCCGTCGAAAAATCACCTTAATACCCCTCCCCCGAGAGGCGGGACCTTCAAAGGGCCTCTCAGTCCGAGGTACCGTCCCATCCTTTTCCCATCCCCCTTTCGGGCATGGATCCTTTAGCCTGAAGGTAAGGGTGCAAAAAATTTGGAACGATACAACCATGTTGGTCCAAAATAATGAGGTAAATAAAGAACAGGCTATATATTACATCAGTCGCACCCTGGTGATCTACGAGCTCAAATACACATACGTTTTTAAGCTTTACCTAGAAATGGTATTCACCACCATGAAGCTTCAACATTACATGTTAAGTCATACAACATATGTCATTTCCAAAGATAATCCTTTGTGGTACACGATGAGTCACATGTACCATAATAGTTGAACCACAAAATGGATCATGTTGCTGACCGAATTTAATCATGAGTTTATAAGTCAAAAATCTATGAAGGGTCAAGTTATTGCAGATCAGCTAGCAGAGGCTCCTCTCTAGGATGATAAGCCTCTCACTATCGAGTTGCCTGATGATGTTGTCTTTACATTATTTGACTCGCTAGAACCTGAAGAAGCTAAAAATATAGCTGACATGAATTTGTTCTTTGATGGTTCTAAATGCAAGCAAGGGGGTGGTGCAGGAATCATGTTTTTCACATCACAAGGGGATCCTATATCTCTATCATTTAATTTTGACTTTCCATGCACCAATAATAACATTGAATATGAGGCTCTCCTTTTGGATCTCTAAACAAATATCACTGTGAAAATCAAGAAGCTTAATATCTTTGGTGACTCCTTGCTCATAGTCAACCAAGTCAAGGAAATCTATCAATACCGATGTCTAATATTAAAATCATACAAATATCTTGTGGATAAGCTATTAGACAAATTTGAATTGTATAACATCGAGGTAGTCCCTTGATCTTCTAATCGCTTTGTGGATACAATGACCTCTTTAGGGTATTTAATTTTGTAGGAACCCTTATGATGATATCACAACCATCCATGTCAAAACACTTGAAATTAGCAATTTCATGTGAAGCTTCAAACAATGAAGAAGTTGTCCACGTTATATAGATTGAATTGAACCAAGATCATTTCTCTCAAGTACATGAATTTTTGAAACAAGCATCCTAGGGGTCCTTAATCCCATCGGGTCCTTCTGGTAATGGCATGACCATTCATATTAAGGTTATATCCCAATCCGCATTCATGCACAATGAATTACAATGGAAGCAATTTGTTAATTCAGTTGAGATCCAAGCTTATCAATATTGGCTCACTCAGCTAAAATATTTCCTAAAACTTGGTAGTATCCCTTTGGTATTGTCGCATGCTGGAAAAAAATATTCAAGCAAAAAGCGATCAAATATGTCTTATTAGGAGACATCATTAATCATTGGAACTATGATGATCTTCTCATTCATTGTCTAGAACCCCAAGAATCTACTTGGGTAATCTCACAAGCTCATAATGGTACTTGCAATGGTCATTTCAATAACATGGCCATCACTAAGCACATCCTTTGAATGGGTTATTATTGGCCCACTATGGAGAAATACTATTACAATTATGTTAGGAATGTCAAATGCCAATATTATGCTAATATTTTACACTTACTTTCTCAGACCTTACAACCGATTCAATTGGTGTGGCATTTTTTTGTAGTGGGGTTTTGATTTAATTGGGAAAATCTTGCCCCCATCTAAGGGTCATCACACATTTATATTAATGGTCACAAAGTACTTCACCAAGTGGATGGAAGCTATCCCTCTTACCACTATGATTGGATCTCACATTACGGAGTTCATACTCCATAACATCATGTCATTTTAATATTCCATCCAAGATTATCTCGGATAATGGGACTCCATTCAAAATAAAATATGTGCATCCTTTAACTTTCAAGTACAATATTTAGCATAGTTTTTCCACAACCTATTATTCGTAAGTAAACGGACAAGTTGAGGCATCCAATAAAACTATAGTTGCAATCCTTAAGAAAACCATCAAGGAAAACCACAAATATTGTCATCTTCAATTACCTCTAGAATTATGAGCTTATTGCACTAGCATTCGAACATCCACTGGGGAAACCACATTTTTTTAGTCTATGGCACTGAGGCCATTATACCCATAGAGCTAGAAATCCTCTTGTTGCACATATCATTTCAAGAGTTCATTGATGATGACACCACGTGATAAGCTAACCTTGACCAATTGACCCTTCTTGATGAATGAAAAAAAATTCTCTCGAGCACATTTGTGTTTATCAAGATCATATTAAACGAGCTTACAATATGAGATTCCACCTAAAGGAGTTCAATGTTGGAGACCTTGTGCTGAAATAAAATTAACAAAACTCCAACTTACCACCATACTTGTGAGACAAATTCATGATAAATTGGTTAGGCTCTTTTATCATCATGCAAAAGATAGGGCCAGGGACTTACCGTATCGCTTCTCTTGTGGGTTTTGAGGAACCTAAACCTCTTAAAATTATCCATTTGTGGGAATTTCATGCATGACACATAATACATATAAAAGAAATTAGAAAGCATAAAAATACAAAAACAATACAAAACATAAAAAATACAAAAATATTTGCATTACATCATCATGCATTTCATTGCATTTATTGATTAGTTACATTAGGCATATTCATCCATTGCACTTGCACTAGGACAAGTTGTTTTTGCATTCCTATGAATGACACCATGTTTGTATGTCAGTCATGAGTCTTAAACCAACCTTATCCATCATCATCATTTGTAGTTTTCCTTATGAGATTTTTCTTATTAAGGGGTCCTCGTAAGATAGGTTAGATACCGGATGAATATCATAAATGATATTTAGATGGCCATTGACTATTTTATACACACCTTTTAGTTTGCAAAATATCATAGGGAAAACCCCCACATAACACATATCACTTCCATCTATATTCCCCTTTGTGAGTAATTGTGTTTTTCAACACAATTAATAAGTTGTTATAGGGTGTTCACTAGGGTTTTCAGTCATTCAACCATCCCTAGATTTATTTTTAGATTTGATAGAAAGCTAAATTGGCTCTTAGATAGTAAGGTCTTACTTTGATAGTACCTTGTATATGTCAAAATCCCAACATAATTTTACACATTTAAAATCCAAGTTTGAACAAGGATGACACTACAACGTAGTCCTTACCACCTTGAGAGAAAGGTTTCCCTTGCTCATCCTATTATGTGCATGATCTAGGATGCTGATAATTGACAAAAGGACAAGACCCCCCCTACCTAAGAAATCTCCTTGCTCTTCCACAAAACGAGCATGTTTCCAAAAAAAACAATGGTTTTCACCACTAATAAAATCCCTTGTTCCTAAAGAGTGGTTTTCACCACTACCAAAAAAATAAAAAAATGAGCAAGTATCCCAAACAATAAAAAGAAAAGAAGGGGGTAATGAGCTTGAATCCTTGGAATCCTCAGTTATTTAAAAGCCATGGGGTGATCTATATTATAGCAATGGGTCGAATGAAACCTGCTTGGCAATGGAGTAGCCTTACGCATGGTGATATGTCTATCACATTAACAACCTTATTTTATATAGTTCAATATCGGCTTGTAGATGAGCTAGATTTTGGTGACTTGTATTTCCTAATAGTCTAGTCCAATTACATCCAAACTTAGGATAATGTGATCATAGGGTGATTCTCATTACAATAATTGGTTGCATGAAACCCACCTGGCAATGAGGTAGTCTTATGCATCATCTAATATATTCACTTTGCACACACAGGAATATTGAATATTTGGGTCTTCATAACAAACTTATATATTTTAGAGACTTGTGGATCTAGTATATAACTTTTGATCAATCAACTAGGGTGTTTGAGTCCCATGGAAAACCTTAAAATTCCCTCATAGCACCTAACTACCGCATCATCATTTGTAGTTTTCCTTATGATATTTTTCTTACTAAGGGGTCCTCATAAGATAGGTTAGATACCAGATGAATATCAAAAATTATATTTAGATGGTCACTGGCTATTTTATGCACACCTTTTAGTTTACAAAATATTATAGGAAAAACCCCCACACCTTACACGTATCTCATCTCACACATGCACACACAAATGTATAACTTTTGTGATAAGGTTAACATTTTAATTCATGTTTTTTTATACATTATGTGGTGTTTACCATTAGTTTTTTAAACACATTTAGATGCATTTATTATATTTTAAGCAATTAAAACACACATCCATGATTTGCATTATAACATCCATACAAAAAATAGTTCATCTCATACACATTAGATTTGTCATATCAATAACATGAATTAAATTCATCATCAAATAAATAAATCTAATACATAGATAATTGCATCCATCATTTCATCCATACATACATATCTATAGGTATACATCCATGCATATATGCTATAATGTCTAAGTATACATCCATAATCCACAAATGCATCCATGCATAAAATAAAATCATAACCTAAACACATAATGAACCATATAAAAAGAGGTATCATATATATATATGGAAATCCAGTACATCATAATACAAAAATACTTGTAGGCTACAATAGAGTGGGTCCTCGAACCTCATATCCTAAAAATAAGAGCATACAAGATAATTCAAGATGGCCCTGCACCACTACTCTCACCCCCACCCTCAGCTCCACTTTAATGAGGCTGAGCAGATCTAATAATCGTTAACCTCTCTGGCCTAGCTGATGACCTATGACTCCTCCTCATTGACTACTGCACCGACTCAACCGAGATCCTCATGCTAAAGAGTGCTTTGGTAGATGACCACCAACCTCCAAATCCAAGATGTAAGATGTATCATATCAATGTCAGGCCTGATAATAACCCAATAGCATTTTTAACTTGTTCACATTATCATGTAGCCTTGCTACATCCTCTACAACCTATCCACTTGAACCTGCTTGTCCCTGAGCTATGGTCAATGCCACCACCTGTGCCTGTAGAGCATCCCATTCTAAAATCACCCTATCCCTCTCTATCATCACCCTATAGACTATTGCTTGAGAGCTCTCCAGTTGTGCAATTATAAGGGATTTATCCTTAGAGAATTCCCTTATCCTCTACTACTCTCGGGCTAGTTGGCTTTATAATACTACTATGTTAGTATCCTGCTCTGCTAACTACCCCTAGACAGTTTGCATTTGTACCCTAAACTAAGCACCCTCATCCTTAGGATCCTCCTCATATCCACCATCATCCCATGGCTCCTCCACTCCTTATGGACTAGCCCCACTCCCCCTCCATCCAATGATGCACTCGTCACCCTCCCTCACCTACCTCATCTCTTAAGGCCTCCCCTACCACACCCTCCTCTACCATAGTCCCAACCGATATACCCATAGGACCACCTCCCTACCATAACTAAGTAACCCACCATATGTCATACTCCTTAGTAGTACCTGGATACTCCAAACCTAGATTGGCTAATGGCTAGTCCTCCTCATCCCCTAATGACTCCACTTGAGGCCACTCTAAATGAGTCTTTACCCCTCAATAATAGTAAATGATGGGATCCTTAGGTACACCCTAGCAAATTATAAACTATCAAGTAATGCGAGAGTCCTAGAAATACTCCTGCTGTATGCCATGCCATACAATCAACCATCATCCACACCTCACATTCCATAGCAGTACCACTACCTTTGCCCAAGGGGGATAATCCATTTATGGCCTCCATATCACTTGCCCTAGTTTTAGTTCCTCAAGGGACCCTATATAATGAGCTAGTTTGCTCGAATGAGGATGACTATGACCCACGTCCTGATCCCACATCCACCAAGCCACATACCCTATTTCAAGGTCCTCCATCAGTGATCATAGTGATCATAGAATCCCCTCTAGTATATCTACCCAAATATTCTCTCATCCCCAAACCTAAATAAAGAAGCTACATCCCAATCCACATCAACCTCACTATTGATCTCATATAACTCATCGTACATATGAGTAAGCAAGGTGCTCCTCCACACCATGATTAGTGGCTCCTCAATCCTACATTGTACCAAATCCTATACCAAATAAATAAGGTTCCATGGGAACCTTACTCCCTAAAGAGTCAGGTAGTGATATGTTCAATATAAGTGACATCAATACTATGTTCCTCTAAGTAAACACCTGTGTGGTATATCATGCCTCAATGAGGATCCCACTACTAATCATGTGCTATCTCAAAACCTCCACATCTGTATCGAATACCCTCTAAAGCATACTGCTATGATGAACAAGGGGAGTGGAAATTATAGGGTATCCCTCAATCACAACATGGAGAATCTGGTAAATGTCCTCCAATGTGACTATCATCTCACCAGTCGAGAGGTGGAAGGTGTTGGTATGACTATCCCAATGATTAATCAAGGTAGTCAGATAGGCGTGATATGACATCACTGCCTCTAGATGAGTTACTTGCTTGAGACCAATCACCTCAAGCCATTTCCACTCATCTTCAGAGGATTTTTCATACCCTCTCAAAATCATGGAAACTCTGTAATGGTCCTTCAAAAGTTGAATCCAAATAATCAATCAAACTAGAAATCATGTCATAAAAAAATCCAAAAATTAAAAAAATCAAAAGAATTTTTCATAATTTTGGAGTCATCTCAGGCCAAGATGACCTGTAGGTGAGACTGTCCCACCCCAAGATGGCCATTACAATGGTCAAAATATGATTTTTGTAATTCAAGTGTGGCCATCCCACCCGAGGATGACCCCCAAATTCCCAAATGGGAATCGCATTTGTTCGATATGATCCCGAAACAAGGACAAAAATATGCACACAAAAACAAACATACAAAATAAAACTAAATAACCTACACTACATCCTAATCTAGGGTGTGTTCTTTGCCTTCAATTTAAGGTGAAGTTCATTTTCCCACATTAATTAGTGAGGTTCATTTTAAAATTATGAATTAACAAAGGAGATAACTTGAGTGCCTACCTTCCTTGCTCTGGCTCCTCCACTAGTTGAAGCCTCGGGTTGGTCCATGATAGAAACGGGAAGAATTTCAGTAGCACTCTGCTTCATAAATTTCTCTCCTCCTCCTCACTTCTCCTTTTCTCCAACTGCCAGCTATCAAAATGACATCAAAAATTTGGAAAATTCCTTTTCTCTTTATCTTGTTCTTTATTTGTATGTTTACATTTAGATTTGCTACATTTCAATCTTATCTTTTATTGTAGGGATGTACAATATTTTTAGCATTTTCATATATAGATATATATCTCTGCAGATGTTTTGATTTATTATACTTTGTTGTTTTTGAATTACACTCGTGATATTTCTTAACTCAAAACTCTAAGTTTTGGATGAGTGGTATCAAAGTAGATTATATTTTGAGTGTATGTCTATAAATATGAGATCAGGATATCTTAGGTATCAGACATGATATCCCTCTGATTACTTCCCTTGTCATTCTAAACGGTCTCATGTGAGAAGTAGAATGAACAACATTGAGATAGTCGATCATTTCAAGATGTTATACAAAGCCCTCATGAAACTAAGGAATGATATGATGGACAAAATTGCTCAAATTCTTCAACGACTCTATGCTACAAGTTCTACAACATCTTCTACAGAGCCTCTCACTACCCTAGTAACATTTAATTCTTCCACACCTTTTAAGGTGGAGGTGTATTTCAATATTCCTATTTTTGAAGGAATATTTAATAAATATGTCTTTAAAAATTGATTGGATTAGTTATCTTCATAGTTATCTATAAATAACTATACCAATAAAAATAAAACACTTTTATAACTCTTGAAAGCTTCATTACCTGTTTGAAATTGGTGGAAAACATATTACAATAAGGTTATGAAAGTGAATGAAGATGAAATGGAATTCACATAAGATACTTTCATGAAGACCATAAAGGAAGAATAAAAAATGGAAAATAGCTACTCTCTATTTTTATATTTTTGTAGTCAAAATACATCTCTAGCTATATTACACAACAATTAAATACATAATACAAAAGGGCAAGTCACATGTATGTAATTTTTAAGAATATGCACTTTGTAACTCATAGAAGGTGAATCACCAAATTTCTATATGGATGATATTCTAACTCACAAAAGGTAAGCCATCACATTTTGTGACCTTCCATATTTAATATGGTGCATTTTTAGCACACCAATTCTTGTATGAAGAGAGATGCACCCGTAAATACAAAAAACATGAGAAATAGATACAATGTTGTACTCACATCTCTTCTTAGAGATTAGTTGCATTGTAATATATTTTTTAGCAATTAAACCATTCTATTATTTTTCTTATATGTGTGCGTGTGCACATGCGTGTGTGTTATACTTTGTTGTTTTTGAATTGCAATATTTCATGATCTTCCTTAACTCAAATTTTTGTGTGGAAACATACAGTAACAACCAAAGCATTCAGCTAGGAGCACATAATGGGACACCCTCCATGTGAATAAAAATTGGGTCTTTGTAAGGATAGCCCAACACCTTTACCATTATAGTGTCCCAATAGGGACTAACTCAAAATTTTGAATTTTGGATAAGTCAAAATTCTAAGTTTTGGATCAGTTAAAATTTTGAGTTTTGAGTTAGTGGTATTAGAGTGGTTTGTATTTTGAGTGTATTTCTATAAGCAAAATATCATAAAATTTGGGTATAAAAAATGATATCCCTTTTATTACCTCCCTTATCATTCCAAAGGTGAGAAGTAGAATGGATAAAATTGAGATAGTCAATCCTTTCAAGAAGATGTTAAACAAAGCCCTTGTGAAACTGAGGAATGAGATGATGGACTAATATGCTCAAATTCCTTAATGAATCCATGCTAAAAATATTGGAAACTCCTCTACATAACCTCTTATTTCCATAGCACCATTTAGTGCTCCTAAACATTTTAAGGTGGAGGTGAAATTTGAGATTCCTACTTTTACAGAAAAAAATAATGTAGATACCCTAGAAAATTGGTTGGATAAGTTATCTTCATGCTTATCTGTATTTAAATTCACCAATAGTGAGAAAATTATTTTTTTACTCTTGAAAGGTTCATTGCCTATTCAAAAGTGGTGGGAAGCATATTATAATAGGGTTATGGAAGAGAATGAAGATGAAGTATCATTCTCATGGGATACTTTCATGAAGGCCATCAAGGAACAATACTATCCCATGGGAGCCTATGAAGACCAATACATGTGATGGCAATAATTGAATCAAGGTAAAGACCAATATATTCAATATTATACTAATGCTTTCCACTCCATGGTAGCAAAGTTAGGTATTCAAGATACCGAAAGGTATCAAATCCTCAAGTACCATAATGGGCTATAATGGTACATTCAAGAGGACATGGACCTCTTTGAATTCAAGACATTGGGATATGGATGTAAACTTGTAGTCAAGTTGGAGTAGAAGCACACACGATAAAAGAGGAGCAAATAATACAAACTAGAATTATAAAGGGAGTTCCAAATCAGAAACATATTTTTTGAGCCAATCTCCAATCATAGCATTCACCACCATTCTTGATTCTTTTGGACATGATACTTACAATTGGTCCACCTTGTATGAAGTAGATTCTAATTATGTAAATGTATATTGATCTATTTTTGTGGATAAGCATGTTTATAATTTTTATTTGTAATTTAAACTCCTGTACCACATGGAATATATTTGTGTACTAGCTAGTGAGTGCTTAAACATGATTTGGGAAGCACACTTTAGTAAAGTAGCATATCGCTTTGGAATGGAAAAAATATTGGTAGTACTTCAAAAGTACTTCTATTGACCCCATATAAGGAATTATGTCCAGAGGTACATCAAGTCATGTAGATATTACACTATTACCAAACTGACAAACAAGAAGTAGGGACTATATACACAAAATAGTGTAATCCAAGACTTAGGAATCAATATCCATGGATTTCTTATCAGGTTTACCCACATCTAAGCATGGAAATGATTGTTTTTTTGTAGTAGTTGATTATTTTTCAAAAATAGTTATCTTGATTCCTTGTAAGAAATCCATTTCAACCAAGGATACTACTAAGCTTTATTTTATTCATGTGTAGATCAACTTTGGCTTGCCAAATTCTATTGTATCTAATAGAGAGTAGATTTTTGAGTATTTTTTGGTCCACCTTATGGAGCATTATGGACACCAAGTTGACCATATTCATAGCTTCCCATATTAAAAATAATGGCTATATAGAAGTTGTGAATTGATTGATTGTACATATTCTTTGAATGTATAATTATAAGCATCCATGCATATGTGATGTTAGGATTCAATATCCTAAACCCTTATCATTTAACTAATTACTCATTTATGTTTTATCAATTCACATGGACCATTGTGTCCTTTCATAATAACCTTAGAATAGGTATAAAATAGAAGTAGATAGCATGTAGGAAATCATCAATGAAATTAAAATATATTTATTTCATATCCATTGGAAGGATTCCCTTACCAGTGCAAAAGTGATTCTTTTTATAATAGTGATTCAGGTTTCTTCTACAGATTTTGATATAAATTTCAATTATTTATTACAAATTATAAGATAGGATCTAGAATCCTATTATATGGTATCAGAGCGGTTAAAATTCTTGCTCCTTCTCACATCCTTATAATTCACCACTCACTCCTGTTCGTACACCACAACATATCAAACATCTTACACCCATTACATATCATATTACACCCATTGCATATTGTTCTCCTACGACACCGATGTATTACAACAACATATTTCAATAAGGCGATAGGTCACCATAACATCTGGTATCAACTTACATAAGAAACCATATTACCTAGTATCACTCCCCTCACAATCTCTTAAAAAGCCATTTTCTACCATTGCAGGCATTTTGAAGTGATTCTAGTTTATCTCTTTGTGCGGTGTCATCTCTAGCTCCTCTCATAAACCTCTTAAAGCCATCTCCATCATAGCAAGCATAATTTTCCAATCACCTCCCTACTCGGTGTCATCTCCAATGACAGATCACTTCTAGATCCTGAACAACATCATCAAAAATGTGGAAGCCATTAAAAGAAATCTGATCTATCTCGTAATGATGTTTTTTGGGAGACTAGCAAAATAAATGGTGGAGAAAATTAAAACATAACATAAGGTTTTAAAAATTTTAGGCCACCGTTAATATTTTTCATCATCGGTTTATGTTCGATTAGGTATCTTTGATGAAGTCCAACTTAACATTTGGGGACTTTTATCCCACATCAATTGTGCAAGATAGAATTTACAATATAAAAGGAGCTACACTCATATAATTAATTGTGACTTAGTGTCACACTTACCTCCCCTCACCTACACGTGTACTTGCCATCCATTCAACCATTGACATCACCCGCTTCGTGCTTACCACTATTGACTTCCCATACCTCGTGCTCACCATCCCCTCACCACTGATGCCATTCACCTCATGCTTTCCCCACCCACTTTGTCAGATCGTCATCTCCCCTAATCACCTCTTGCTCCCCACCTGCCGCTATTGACTATCCCCTAGGCTTCCTCTTGCTTCTCGCCTGTAAGTGCTCTCCTGCCTGAAAAGTGAACATTTTCCATTCAAAAATTTAAAAAGTGAACGTTGTAAATTCAAAATTTGAAATTTGTAATCATTGGAGGGGCCAAATTAAAGTTGCTAAAAACATTTTTTTATAAAATTGCTAACGTTTTGCACCATTTTATCATAATTATGCAAAAAGATGTTCATTGTTGCCACTTCACAACTTTTATTCTCACAATGGTCAATGGAGGAATATCTCCCGACTCAACTTTTGACAACATTGCTAACAACCTTCATCAAACCACTTTCGTGTGCAAGTATTGAAATCAGTTCAAGGATCTCATCAATCGCACCATAGGGTTAGATGAATCATTTCTCATAAGTTACTTCGTCATGGGATGACACGATAGTAAGTGATGCATATTTATCAAAGTTGGTCACTTGATGTCTTATATACTTGTTTTAGGATTAAAGCGTGGTTTTATTTGAAACCAATCTCTTCTTTTATATTATCAATGGTCATATCATTAATCAATTTCCTACATTCCTCCATGTATTTCAACCATCCTTCCATGTGTTCCACTTTCACATGTATTTGATCCCAAAGGGATTCAATTTTATCTATGGAAGATACTTGAGCCTTAAGTTTCTCATTTTCTTCCTTCAAGTTCTCTTTTTTAGTTTCAAAATACTTATATCCTCATCCTTCTCATGTTCTATTCCTTGGGAACTTATCTTCAATAATTCTAACCAGTGTTGTAGATATTTATTTTCTTGCTCAATTTGTTGTTTTAGTTGTTCATTTTCCTTCTTTAGTCCCAACTTCGATTGTTCTTTCTCTTGCCTATGTTGCAAATATTTATTTTATAGATCTAGTTATTTCTTTAGATCTCCCTTTTCCTATTCCAACTTCCACTTGAGATGGGTTTTTATTTTAGCTTCCAAGTCTTTGCACAACTAGTTAATTTTATCTCTGTTTGATCTTTGCTTTGTTATCATCCAAGATCCTTGTTATATCCCTAACTTATTTATGATATTCCTTTACTTACCTATATGAATCTAACAATTTAATGACTATTGTTTTATTTATTACATTGAGAGGCGTTCCTACAATGGTAGACAGGGGGGTGGGTGGCAAAGAGGTCATACATGTCACACCATAAACAATTTTTTTTTAATTAAAAAGCTGACATTAACAAAAACATTTAAAATAGCTTAGATTTAAAGGATATATATCTAAAAACGCCGAGAGATATCAATCCCGAGGCACCTATCTTGGAGATCACACCCTCAAAAAATGAGATAGGCGCCTCGATATTGATAACTCTCGGTGTTTTTAGATATATATCCTTTATATCTAAGCTAGTTTATTCATCTAGTTTTATCATTTTGTAGGTTGTATACTGACATAGGTCCAATGTTGATTCTCTTGTTAGATAATTCAATGGATTAGTAGCCAACTTGATGGGATTTATAGAAAGTACCTATAAAATAGTAATTGTTCTCTTTTTTCTACTAGTTGTGTTTATAGGTATGTCAAAGTTAAAGATGATGTAGTATATTCTCCTATGGTAATATGGATTATATGTTCTCTAGCCCTTTATAGGCATGTTATTACCTAATCTATGATGTACAGTCTAAGATAGTTGATGACTTAAAGAGGAAACTACACAAATACATCAAATATCCTTATAATCAAAGTTATTTTAGTTAGAGTTTAAGATGATTTTATGCTTGATCTAGATGTGGTGGCTATCTTTATACCTACTTAAGTGGTATAAACTGCTAAAGAATTGTCAAATTGACTACCTTTGGATTTAAAATGAATGGATCCAATTAGTGCAAACACACATGTGGTGGGTAGCATCATTTATATGTTTATTGCAAGTGTAGTCAAAGTGGATGGTGGGATGGTGGAGACTATGGTATATTATATCATGATAGCATGGGATGAAAGTACAATGAAGATGAAAAAGTGGATGTGGATAAAATAGATGATGATGACAATGATGACTTGGAAATGAGCAATTTCTTTGATAATGATATGGATAATGCCGTTAAAAATACTATAGTTGTGGATAAACTTGAAGTTGTTGGAATGAGCATAACATAATAAGCAGGTGGGATCAAAGAAAAGGGATACGAAAAAATAGTTGTTAATTTTTCACCTTTTCTCTACTATGACTAGGAATGACCCATACTCGGTTAAATGACTCATTAAATTTTACTAAGATATTTGTGGATTCAACTATTGTACTTACTTGAGCCATGATTGTTAAAATTATCATTATTTTCATAGAAATTGATGGTTGGGTTGTCCATTGGGTATCCTTTTGGATTTTTTTTCTTATAGTGATGATGTTTGTACCAATTTTTTTTAAAATATAATATAATATACCTATCCTGACCCTATCATTCTTTATACGCATCTCATGTCTCATTCACTACCATGACAATATCTTCTAAGAAATATTTTTATGGGTTTTTGTTAATATCTCGGTTATACAATGGTTTAGTTTATAATCAAGATATACTCCTTTTCTTAGTTGATTCTCCTTATAGCTTATCTTTGCCTTAGTTGCTTCTTTTTATACATTCCTTTATTTTTCTATCGTAGTCTCTTTTCATGCATATATATTGCTCTAATCCTTTTCTCTATTAGGGTCTTATAGAAAATCACTTTGTCATCATAAGATTAAATCCTATTACTTCTCTAGCTTGAGTTCTTTTTTTCTTGTCTCTAGTTGATTTAAATTTAATTTACCCATGGGTTTATTTTGTGGTACCTTTCTCGAGTAGTATAGAAGATGGATTCATTCTACTCGTTAAAGTATTTATAATACAAACAGTCTAACTAGAATGCAAATTCAAGAACAAAGATAGAATTAGGAATGTATGCTAGAAGCTCAAATGGGTGGTTTGAAATACCATATAACCTAGTAGATGACCTCTTGTTTCCTACATAGAAATATCCTCTCTCATTTCTAGGATCCCTTTTATATGACTCTCTTTTCCATCGATAAACTCGACATGTGTCCTTATATATTCTAAATAATTTGTTAATAGACCTTCATATAGAAGTTGTATCTACTCTTATCTTTATGTTTGCATGGAATTTTTATGCATTCAAAAACTAGTAAGGGTTTCTCATCTAGTCCAATTTGGTCAAACTATAACATCATGAACTAGTTCTTATTCTAAAACTATACCAACCAAACCAAATAAGTTGTAATTAAAAACTACCCATCTTTCAAAATTATCCAACTAAAATGTCATGCACTCTACTATATAGTTAACATAGTCTAGCAGTTTTAGGAATCATGTGTAGTTATTCATTGCATGCACCATTGCTATTTGTTTCTTATGTACATAATTTTTATTCTCTTCACCCATCACAAAAGCCAATCCAAATAATATACATTGATTGTTAGGCTTAAATTGATCTATTTTCAAAGGGATTTCATATTTTTAGGCATCTACCATATAATTAGTTATTGCACCAAAAACGTTTAACCACTTATTTGTGTTCGTATTATAGTAATCAAGTTGGTCCTATGACATGTATGAGACCCATTGAACAATCCCATCATCAATACATGTCATTTATATTATGGCCCAGGGAGTTATCGTTATGGGATGTTCATCCCAAGTATGTAACTTAATGGATTTGGTTTTTGAGTTGTATGCTTTGGTGCACATTTTACTAGCTCAAGACATTCCCATACTTGGGGTACTAGAAATTGACCCAATCCTAACAATTAAATCTTTTTGTACTATACCAAGAATTTTTGTAACCTACAAAAGTTGTATCTATGACGAGCTTCTTTCTTCAATTTTGTTGGTGAGTATTTTTCCTTTCATTATTTTGCCATAAAATATTGGTACAATGGATAGAACCCCCTTTTCTTCTTCTTATCATTTTTGGTGGTTTCCATGTTGCATGTGCCAAATTTAGTTTATTGAGTTTCTTGTGGTTGTTGTTCACTAGATCCATCTTCCAACAAACCCACTATTGCTTTAATTCTTAATGTTCGTACTTATGATATGGTTATTTTGGGTATTGTTCCACTATTAATTAATTTGTGAAACTCCATTTTTACTTGCCTTAGAATATGTGCCAACTATTAGAAATCCCTTGAAAAAATTCCCAACTACTCCGAGTAATTCACTATCCAATATGATGTTATATTGAGTGAATAGATATTTCTTATATAGCCAATGGGTGAATTGTTGTTTTAAGGACTTAGAAGCTTTTGAATGCTACTTAGTATCCCTTGAATGAGTGGATGTTTGGAGAAAATTCACCAATAAATCATTGTATACTTGAGAATTTTTCTTTTATGGTTGAATTTTTGTTGATTTAAATTCACAAAAAAGATGAGAATGAAAGTAGTTACAAACCAAAGCTAAACTAAACTTCATTATAACTTTCACTGGAGTGAAAAGAATCTGAGTTCTGTGAAAATGGTCATAGAAACATTTCACACCCACTTAGATAGCCATAAAACATTTAATACTTACTTCATGGAAATTCTAGTGGAATACCCACTAAATGCAAAGGTCAAAAGATAACTGTCCTTTCATGCTCAGAGAGTTGGAATGACTCAGCCGATTGAATGGTGCTTAGATAAGTCTAAAGAGGAAATCTGCTTCAGTGGCAATGGGGACTTCACTTGTAGCAGTGTCAAGCACACCATGCACGGATAGACGATTCCTTCGCTTGTGTAAGGTCATTTGATAAACGATGGATGTTACACCCTTCAGATGTGATTGAATAGCTGTTGGATTTGCCAGAGAGTTGGTAGCCCTTCCCAACAAGCCTCCTTTCAAGAAGTGGATCCCTTAACAAAGACTGCCAGGACAAGGAAATCTTGACAATATTTTGTCATGTCCGTTTGCTTTGGGCATTGTTTTCATTGGATGCCTTTCTTGGGCCACTCTTATCATTGCACCTGTTTAAAACCTTTCATTTTCTTGCAGTGTCAAGCACACCGTGCACGGACAGATGATTCCTTCTCTTGCGTAAGGTGGTCGAAGTCAAGTTGGTAGGAGATCTTCTGAGTCCAGTCATGGCACATTGCAAGCGAAGTAGAGTTTGTGGCATCATGATCCAATCAAACAAGCAAGGAACACACATCTTGTATGGACTCTGCTTTCACTCGCTCACACGCCATTCTCTTTACTTAACACCAGGCCTGGAATTTGATGTCGATTTTCTTCAGTCAACTTAAGATCTAATAACCCTTAAATAACAAACCTTAAATTGTTGTCAAACAAATATACAAATGGCATGGAGCAATTTTGTTTTGCTGATTGGTCTTTTTCATTTTTCAAATGCGGTGGAGCTTTGTGCAAGCATGGTATCTTAATTAAAAAAAAGAAAAAGAAACAAATGAAAGCTATGCATCTTAAAGGAGTTCCTTGCCTTGTAGAAACTAGTCAGATTCCTAATAAATATGTTATTGATGCATGGACTATTGTATAAAATGTCTTACGTCAGGCTGCGTGGATTATCAATAAAGCTTAATCTTTCAATGTCATGGAATAACGAGCATAGTTGGAAACTTATTAGAAGCGAAAATGTGGTGGATCATATTGGCTTATTATATGATTTTCCGTTAAATGCTTATGTTTAAAAGCTTTAACTTCATGATAAAAAAATAAATATTTTATGCGTGTATACATTACCTCACAACATAATGTTTGTTGTTGTCCTATTTCTTTGTTATGGCCACAATTTGGATGTTAACATAATCGATTGAAGTTAAATTTAGAAAAATTAGGTTCGTTTTTAAGTTTTTTTTAGATATAGGGAAGTGGTTACAATTATTTTTTAGTAATCAATAAGTTTAAGGTTTACTGGGTTCTGAGTTGTTTTTAAGTTAAGTTGTGAAAAATTTGTAAGTCTTTCTTATATGAACATTGCCAACATCATTACATCTAAATAGTGTGATTTATTGTTTTTTCTTTGGTGTGAACATGACCATTATATTGTTTTTTTAGTGTGAACATGACCATTATATTGTTTCTTTTTTAGTGTGAACATGACCATTATATTGTTTCTTTTTTAGTGTGAACATGACCATTATATTGGAGAAAAACAAGTGTTTAATTTTTTTTAAAGATAATTTAATAGTAAAAGCATATAACTGGGAGCACAATAGAGGCCATCTTTCGATGATTTGAACTTGGGTCTTACTGTTTGAAACTTTACCTCTTTATCTTTCTACTAAACATTTTGGAGTTTTGTGACTTCCATTATAAATATGTCCTACCAATTTCCAACTCCAAAAAGAAATTGATGGCATAGTGAGAAAACATATTTAAAAATAAAAACACAAAACTATAAATAGGACATGTTTATAATGCAAGTCACAAAAGTTCAAATGCAAGGACATATTTAAATGTGCCACTGAGGGCTAGGTGGATTGGTAAGTGCTTGTCTGGCTAGACACTTACCAAGAAGATACTGAGGTTCAAACCTTCGGGGTATCATGTTTGCAAAGGTAGTAGTTTGATCTGAATCCTCTAATTGCACGTCAGATTGACGATGATGGTACGAATTTTGAGTGAACGGTGGTTCCCTTCATGTTGGGCCAACAATAACGAAGTGGAATAGGTTTGGTGGAAGCAGCCCCTGTGGTTTGAACCCTGCACTTGTCAGTTACTAAAAATAATGCGGTTGTGACCAACTCTCCTATGTAACTGAAAAAATATAAACATGTCCTATCAATTTCTAGCTCCAAAAAGAAGTTGATGGCATGATGAGAAAACATACTTAAAAAATAAAAATACAAAACTAATTTTATATATTTGTATTTTTTTAAAATTGATATTGCTATCGAATTCATATTAACCAAAAACTTAAGGGATAAAATACAATATAAAGGCTAACCATGGTCTGGGTGCCTACCTCTAGGCCTGAACACTTCATAGCCCTCGAAGACACAAAAGAATCCCCTTCGACAGGGATGATGCATACAAAAATGCATTCACAAGGCCACATAGGAAACTAATCACCAAAAATAAGCACAATGAAGACCACATACAAGCCCCCCATGAAGGATCAAAACAAAGGAGAATTGAGAAATAAAGAAACAAAGGAGACCTAAGAAAGAATGAGACACTTAGTATGCTTGACTATAAGCACTGGAAGTGAACGACCACATAGGTTATCTCTTGGTGACCCATGCCAAAAAATGAGATATCCCCAACAACTGTCATGTGGATAAAAAATCATACCTTCACTAGGACTCTAAAAATATGTGCTTACATAAAACTAAATGACTAGAGACCATTGGATCACTCCCCCTAATGGGTAGCCTACACATAATATATTAAGGAGAGACTGTTACAGTATGGAAAAATTAGAAAAACTTTATGGGAGCAGCCACGTTGGGAAATAATTTGCGAAGGAGAAGAGTCTAAGTGACTATGCTCCACCTCATGCTACGATGGGAGCCTAATGTGAGTATTGGAATACGTGTTGTTGGATTATTATTCCATTTGACCCAAATGCTTCATCAAGTGTGCCTAATCATGCACCATCGAGTGAAGTTACTTGCTTAATTCATCTACCATTTTCTTTGATCTATATATTTTATCTAAGCTATGATTTAGTTATGATTCCTTCTTGTATAACTTTCTCCTTTTGGGTGCGACCTCTTGAATTAGCCTACAACTAATATTTTACAACATCAAATATGTTAGCTACTAAGAGAGTAAAGATATATTTTGACCAATTTCAAAAATATATTTGTATCAAGTCTTTCATAAATGAAATATGATGATCACATTGGTAATGGAGAGAAGTAATTTTTGGTTGGGAATCAAATTGATCCCCAACAAGGCTTGATACTTCGTAATAGGTAATGGTAAGAGGTAAAAAATGTGTTGCGCTTCACACCAAATATAATGGGTATAAGCATAGTTCCAAAATAGATGTATTATCTCTTCCAAACCATAGAAAGGGTAATTATCTTACCCTTGGCCCATCCGTTTTAGCCTACTTCAAGTAGGCAGGCCTTGGAGGACTACATTCCAAAGAAAAATCTAGAACTTTCCTTAAATTAGGGTAAAGTTGATCAACTTGAAGGTTCCTACCCAAGTGGCCTAACCAAGCTCTAAGTTCAATTTCTTATTGAGCATATCTGTAAATTGCTAATAATTCATAGGAAGTAGGGATTGGTACTAAAATTTAAGGTTTAGCTGCTCGAAGTTATGATTTCCAAACCATTTCAAATGAGTCCAAGGGGGACTAGCTTATAATGGAGAAGATAGAGATGGAGGCACCTGGAGGTGATGGAAAGGATCCACATAATCATGCTTTATAAGTAGGGTAGAGGCTAAATTCACACTAAATTTATTTTTAATTTGTCCATGAGAACATAGGAACTTCCAAATTTCACCCACTAGAATCATTCCTCTTTTGAAGAGATGCCTGGCAGGAAACTTGGGATTCATGCCAAGAGGCTGCACATCAAGGGTGAGGAGGGGATACGACCATAAGTTATGCTAGAGGAAATTTGTGGGGACTTGCTTTGGATGTAGCTACCACTAAAGAAACTGATGCACCTATTTCCAAACTTTTCAAATCCCTTTGAGAATATTGCAGCCTTATATAGAGAAAGGAGGGGCTTGTAAAAAAATATCAATGTATGACATATTTACCCAAATTTTACCATCCACCCGAGGATTTTTCAAATTCTCTATTATCGACACCTTCCATACATTCCCTATGATCACACTTTACATCCATTTAGCTGCAAGTGTGTAGCCTTGTGCTTGAAGGTTGGAAATTCCTAGTCCATCGTATGAAATAAGTCTGCAACAAGTGCTCCAAGAGACCATTGGGAGGCATTGTTTGGTTGGGAGTTTTATCCAAAAATACTCCTCAAGTACTACTCATCTTATTATACCCAACCTTTCTCGAAGTCCAAAGAGAAGAGAAGTAAAAATGGAAGGTGGCTAATTTTTTTTCAGTAATCTGGATTTTAGCAGCTTGGGACATTTCTAAAGATTTATCGTAGTCCAACTTTTTGGAAAAATTGTCCATACACCAATCCCACATAGGTTTGGTTGAAATATCAACACCAAAAGGAAAGCCCAAATACTTAGAGATTTCTCCTCTTTGCACCCACTTCTACATCATGGGTATCCAATTTGGCTTATCATCGAGTCTTAAGGGAATGCCAAAATTCTTATATTCTTGGATTCTTTCATCAAAGGCCCTACATAAGGTGTGAACTATCTCAAGGATGTTTGTAAGATTTTTCTCATTTGCGAAAGGAAATATCATAGAATCAAATGCAAAGTGAGAGTTGATAAGCCGAGAGCCATATGAAAAGGGATACCTCTTATCCTCCCCACTTTAATTGTAAATTCTAATAGAGAACCAAGGGTATTAGCTACAATTATGAATAGATAGGGGGCCACTAGGTAACCTTACCTAAATAATATTTCCATATGAATGCTATTATATAATTATATATTAATAACCACTCTTGCAAAAGCATTTGGAAAGAGGAAAGCTACCATACCAATGAATCTATTGCGAAAACCAATCTAGTGGAGCATGCTTAAGATGAAGGGCCACTCTAATCGATCACACACTTTGTCTAAATTAAGCTAGGCAAAGGCTCTTAAGTCCCTACACTTGAACCCACTCCATCCCTTCCCAAGTTGTAAGGAGATTATTTGATGAGGACATAAAAATATCATATAGCCTAAGTATTAGCTTAGGTATATTTTATTTTATTAATGCTAATGATGTGAGCCTCATTGCTCACACTAGCTTCTAGTTGGCAGGGATTTTTAAACAGCCTCCTAGTTGTTAGTTATTAGCACCTAGTTAGCATTCCTTTGTCTTTTAGCTAACTAGGTGTTGCCTTTGTTAGCATCTTGTTAGCTATCTAAGGTAAGTTAGCTTCTAGTTGCAACTTACCTTATCTTCTTCCAAATACATCCAGATTTAGAAGAACCACCTTTGGTTGTAATGTGCTTATTTAAAGCACCATTTCATAATGCATAATCAGTCTTAGTCTTGGCTTTGCAATTTCAAACTTATTCTCTCTACATTTGTGTGTGGAATTTTTTCCACATCATTATCCAAAAATATAGCGACCTTTCAAGTATACAATTTGCTTTGGGTGAATAATTTTTATAGCCACTGGGAGGAGTCTTTTGGCTAGAGGCTTAGCCAAAATTTTATAAGAGAAATTGAGTAAAGTAATGAGATGTCAATCAAAAAGCAATTCTAGCTTAAGTATTTTGGGAATTAGCTTAATAAATCCTTGATTAGTGGACTCCCAAGACCTCCAATTGAAGTAACCTCCTCACACGTCCATAGAAAACTAGCTCCTATAGTATCCCACAAGGTCTTACAAAATTCACTTGGAAGCCCATCATTGCCTAGGGATTTTTCATTCACCAAAGAGAGGAGGGAAGAATAAAGTTCATCCTATGAAAGAGGATTGTCTAGTAATGCTCTATCTTCTTCATATACTTTGGGAGAGATGCACTATCTGCAATATTCTATAAAAAACTTAACTTTTGTGTTGGGCCCTTCACTTTTGAAAAGGGCTGCAAAATGCTCCTAGATGAAGGAGGAGAGGTCCTCCATAAGAATTTGTAGGCTAGATATTGGATTTTTAATAACCTCTATCATCTCTCATCTATTCTTCTTCATAATGGAATTAAAGAATAATTTTGAAATTTTATCACCATCACAAATACACTAAAGATGTGCCCTAATTTCCAAACCATGGGATTTATAAGGTTGGAGTTCAAATCTACACCTGTTTTTCACCCAATTGCTTTTGAGAAGAGATGCTACTAATATAGCTAAGGTGGTGGTTGATTTGGTCAACTTCCTGCTCTAATTCTTTCTCTTTTTTTCTCTAAAGAGAGGCTAGGGTTTTTCCAAAACCTCAAAGGTAATCCACTGTTCTTTTGATGGATTCCTCCCACCATATAATCTACCCTCTCCCTCTTGGAGGCCTTAATAAGAGATTCCATACTTTCTTGATTCCATTAACACAATACTTGTGCTTGAGGAGGGAAGTGTTTAACTTGAAGGACAAGCTATTTTTTGATTTTCTTCCTTTCCTGGTGTGTTTCATATTACAGGTTTGGCAAGGAATCTGATATCGATGAGTAAGATGAATGACATGGATGTGACTATGGTATTGAATAAGGATAGTTGCAATATGGTTCATAGAGTCTTGGTGTTGGCAAGGGAAGTTCATATAGGAACTATGTTTAGAATTGAGGTTAACACTATAAGTATTGATTGCAATAACTCTTCAGTTGTAGAGGAGAATAATATGGTAGAAGTGGCTCCAAGTATTCTTGTAGTGAATATAATATTGTGGTATAAATGTATGGGGTATATTGGTGAGAAATGCCTTTGAACATTAAAAATAAGGTATGCTTGAAGGAATTTTTGATTACTCATTCAATTTTGAATTTTGTGAGTACTATGTTTTTGGAAAGCAAACATGAGTCAAGTTTCCCAGTAGTGCTATGAGATATGAAGGAATTTTATATCTAGTTCACAGTGATGTGTTTGAACCTGCAAAAGTACCATCATTAGGTAAATCTATCTGTTTTGTTACATTTATAGATAACTTTTCAAGAAATACGTGGGTATATTTTTTACAATAAAAATATAATGTGTTCAATAAATTTAAAGAATTTAAGGCTCTTATAGAAAATCATACAAAGAAAAATATAAAGGTTTTGAGAAGTGACAATGGTAGTGAGTATTGCTCTAATGAAATTGAGTAGTTTTTCAAGGACTATGGAATAGAAAGGTAAAAAAAAACTTTGTATACTCCACAACATAATGGAGTTGCATAATATATGAATAGAAAATTAATGGATAAGTCTAGAAGCATGCTAAGAGGTGCAGGGTTAGAAAGGAAATTTTAGGTAAAAGTCGTGTTAACTGCTTGTTACCTCATCAATAGATCTCCTACTTCAACTTTGGTGGACAAGACTCCACAAGAAGGATGGATTGGTAAGAAACCCTCTCCTAATTATATAAAGGTTTTTAGTTGTGATGCTTATATGTATGTCCCAAAAGAGAAAAGGACTAAGCTAGACTATAAATAAAAAAAATACATATTTATGGGTTGTAGTATTGGTGTTAATAAATATAAGTTGTCGAACCCAAAAATACAAAAGATTATTTATATTTATAATTTGATCTTTAGAGAAACAAAAGGGGTTCCAAAACAGGAAATGCAACCAAGCAAATAACCTAAAATAGTTCAAGTAAAATTGGAACAGGAGGAAAAACCTGTGGCAAAACCTAGTGCTATAGAAGAATATGAACTACAAAGAGAGTCTAAAGAGGAAAATTCATAGGAAGAAGGTGAGGAGGAAGTGAAATATGCAAAACTTAGAACTCCAAGTTTGAGGAGATCAGATAGAGTGAGAAGACTCCTAGAAATGTATAGCCCTTCAAATATTTGCATTTAATATATCAGTTACCGATGAATAACCCAAGACTATAAAGGAGACACTTTAGTCAAGCGAGAATAAGTTTTGAAAAAATGCTATAGAGGAAGAAATGAAGTCCTTAGAAAAAAATATGACGTGGGACTTGGTGAAATTATCCCTTGGAAGAAAATCGATTGGTTGTAAGTGGGTATTAAAGAAGAAGTACAATGTAGAAGGAAAGTTGGAGAAGTACAAGGCTCATCTGGTAGTAAAAGCTTTTTTTCAAGTTAAGGGAATTGACTTTGGTGAAATTTTTTCTCCTATGGCTAAACTAACTTCAATTAGATTTATGTTGGCTATTTTTTTTGCTTTTGATCTTTAAATAGAATAGATAAATGTAAAGTCAACATTTCTACATGGTGAACTTGATGAGGAAATTTATGTTACAACCAAAATGCTTTAGGATAAAAGGTAAGGAGGACTTGGTATGCAAGTTGAAAAAGTCCTTTTACAACTTGAAGCAATCTCCAAGAATGTGGAACCAAAAATTTGATAGGTTTGTTTTGACACTTGGGCTTGGAAAAAGCAAAGTAGATCCGTGTGTGTATTTTAAACAAGAAGGTGAAAATTTTGTTATCATTATTTTGTATGTGGATGACATGTTGTTAATTGGTAATAATAAGGAGATGATAAAGTTACTAAAATCTTAATTATCTTTTGAATTTGACATGAAGGATTTGGGTGTTGCAAAGATTATTTTGGATATGAAAATAATAAGGGATCATGCAAATAGAAAGTTGTGGTTAAATTAAAGAAAATATGTTTATTTGATACTACAGAGGTTTAGGATGCATGATTGTAAACTAGTATGTACTTCATATCCTCTTGGTCAAACATTATCTACTGAACAATATCCTAAAACAAACGAGTATATTGAAGAAATGCATCGTGTTCCTTATGCTAGCATTGTTGGTAGTATGATGTATGCAATGGTTTGTACTACACCTGATATTACACATGCAATAGGAGTAGTTAATAGATATATGCCCAATCTAGAAAAGGAACATTGGACTGTTGTGAAGAGGATCTTCAGATACTTGCATGGAACTTTAGACTATGCTATCTATTACCAAGGAAAATTTGGAGATAGTAATATTGTAAATCTACAAGGTTTTGTGGATGTTGACTGGGCTAGATATATAGACAAGAGAAGATCCATGAGTGCTTATGTGTTCAAACTATTTTGAGGGGCAGTAAGTTGGATGAGTAAAAAGTAATTAGTGGTTGCTTTGTCCACAATAGAGACAGAGTACATTGCAACAATTCATACTTGTAAAGAAGCAATGTGGCCATAGAGATTTTGTTCAAAATTTGGTCTTAAGTAGAATACTGTGAGAATTGAAAATGATAGTTAGAGTACAGTATTTTTGGCCAACAATACTGGTTTTCATGATCAATCAAAACATATTATTATTAAGTACCATTTTGTGAGAGAAATGGTTGAAGGAAATCAGGTAATGCTGGAGAAATTTGATATAGATAATAGTGTTGCTAATTCATTAAAAAAAGTTTTACCTACTCAAAACATTTCTTGGTGTAGAATACCTATGGGCATGGTTGTCCTTGATAGTTGACAATAACAATTTTTGACCCCTATGGAATGTATTCACCAAGTGGGAGAATGTTGAAAATATGTTGAATACTTTCCATGTTATTTTTGCAGGGTTAACTGTAAAAGGTACTAGACACTCTTAAGCTATTTTTAGACTCATATAGGTTGTTTAGGGTTAACCTATGGTTTTTCACCCATGGTATTGTAAAATCCGTTCTTGTGTTGTTGTTACTAAATTGCACTTGCATCAAAGTTTGAAGAGAGATGAGAGATGAATATTATTGTATTGGAGACAGTTAAGTTTATACAATAAGGAGATATTATTATGCTAGGTTTTTTCCTGTAAGGGTTTCCAAGGTGAAATACTGTGTTATGTGTGTATTTGTTATCTTCTTCTTTTTTCCTTTGATTCTATATTTACTATTATTCTAGATTTAGTTTATTAGGGCCTTTTTCTCTTTACCTATCCTTGGATAAACAATGTGATGCCAACTCACTATTGCTTAAGTATTCTTGATCCATAACCATATTTGGATCATGTTGATTAAGGGGGAGAATTTCTCCTTGTTCCAAAAGCGCAGAGATAGAAATAGAAGTCAGAGCAAGAATGACAAAGCAAGAAAATAGAGAAAGAATCAGAACCAAAAATCAAAGCAAGAATAATAGAGCAAGAAAACAGAGCAAGAATCAGACATCTTTATCAAGCCACATAGACAAATCAATTTTGAAAGCATTCAAAAATTCCTCTCCAAGGAATTCTCGACTATAATGCAATAAGGAAGAGAATGTTAAGAGTTATTCCATCATAATTAGGAAACATCATTTTTAAAGTAGTAACCAACTACCCCTATATGTGCCAAGATAGTTTGGGGAGCTCACAAAGAAACTAAGAACGAAAGTGGTTTCAAACTAGAGCTCAACGACTTCCTACGACTTCCATTGAAGTGAAAAGAATAAAGAACCTGAGTTCTCAGCAAATGGCTTGGATGGGCATAGAAACATTTAACACCCACTTAGATAGCCATAAAACAGGTAACACCCAATTCATGGAAATTTTAGTGGAATACCCACTAAATGCAAATGTCAAAAGATAACCGTCCTTTCACGTTCACAGAGTTGGAATGACTCAGCCGATTGAATGGTGCTTAGATAAGTCTAAAGAGGAAATCTGTTTCAGTGGCAATGGGGACTTCACTTGTAGCAGTGTCAAGCACAGCCATGCATGGATAGATCATTCCTTCGCTTGTGTAAGGTGATTTGATAAATGATGGATGTTACACACTTCAAATGTGATCGACTAGCTGTTGGATTTGCCAGAGAGTTGGTAGCCCTTTCCAACAAGCCTCCTTTCAAGAAGTGGACCCCTTAACAAAGACTGCCAGGACAAGGAAATCTTGACAATATTTTGTCATGTCCGTTTGCTTTGGGCATTGTTTTCATTGGATGCCTTTCTTGAGCCACTCCTATCATTACACCTGTTTAAAACCTTTCATTTTCTTGCAGTGTCAAGCACACCGTGCACGGACAGATGATTTTACTTCGCTTGCGTAAGGTGGTCGAAGTCAAGTTTGGTAGGAGATCTTCTGAGTCCAGTCATGGCATATTGCAAGCGAAGTAGAGTTTGTGGCATCGTGATCCAATCAAACAAGCAAGGAAGATACATGTTGTATGGACTCTGCTTTCACTCGCTCACACGCCATTCTTTACTTAACACCAGGCCTGGAATTTGACGTTGATTTTCGCCACTCAACTTAAAATCTGATAACTCTTAAATATTTTGTTATTTAATATTGAGAAATTAGATGTATCCAAGATTTGTCAAACAAATATCCAAGATTCAAGATAAAAATTGGAGTCTTGCTGATTGTTTTTTTTCATTTTTCAAACGCGGTGGAGCTTTGTCCAAGAATGGTATCTTAATTTAAAAAAAAAAAAAAAAAAGCAAATGCAAAATATGCATCCATAGGTTAAAGGAGTTCCTTGCCTTGTAGAAACTTGTCAGATTCCTGATAAAGGTGTCATTGATGGATGGGGCGTATAAAATGTCTTACGTGAGGGTTGATGGACTACCGATAAAGTTTAATGTTTCTCTGTCATGGAATGCCGATCATAGTTGGAAAATTATGAGAAGCGAAAATGTGGTTGACAATATTGGCTTATCATACGATTTTCCCTTAAAATACTTATGTTTATAAGCTTTGACTTCATGATTATAAAACAAATATTTTATGCTTGTAAACGTTACCTCACAACATAAGGTTTGTGGCTGTTCTGTTATGGCCATAATTTAGATGTTGACATAATCAAATCAAATCAGTAGATAGTTAAATTAAATTTAGAAAAGTTAGAGTCGTTTTTTAAGTCAAGTAAAGTTGTAATTTTTTAAAATTATTTTGGATATTATTATATTAGAGAAAAAATACCATTAATTGTGAGATATTTTAATATTTATTTTGAAGTTGAGTGTTGCTTGGGCTTTTTCCAATTTGTTGGAGGATTTGGTTGTTCAACGGGTCTTCCCTTTTTCCTCTCCTCACCTCAGCTAATTTTGGAGATTCGGGTTACTTCATATTTGGTGGCGAGTGTTGAAGGAAAGGAATGCTCACACATTTATAATATTTTTCATCTTGAGGCGTTGGTCTCCTCGAGGGTCATTGTAAATACAGTGGAAAATGTGAAATCTTTAAAACTGGATTTAATAACTTGTGAAGGGGAGATCGGTTTGGAGAAATTGTTGGGTTTTTTAACTCGGCCTCAGAATACAGTGAGCAGGATGAGTCAGGACAGGGCTAGCACGATTTGGGAACCTCATTCATCGGGTTGGTTTAAATTCAACTTTGACGGAGCTTCTAAAGGGAACTTGGGTCTAGTGGGTGCAAGGGGTTTGTTTAGAAACTCGGAGGGCGAAATCCTTCTTGCCTTTGCTGAAAACTTGGGTCACCAAACCAACCATTTTTCTAAAGCTCGAGCATTATTTCAAGGTGTTTCCCAAATGAACTAGGTGAATTGCAAGAAACTAATCATAGAAGGAGATTCACTCAATGTTATCAACATGATTAATGGAAACCAAAATCCCTCTTGGACTATTACAAATTTTATAATTGAAGCCAGAAGAATGATTCAAAATTTAAAAGAAGTCCAATTCAAGCATGGATTCAGGGAAGGTAACAAAGCTGTGGACTTCCTGGCTAATAAAGGTCTTACACAGCAAGATCTTCACATTAGGAGAGGTAATTTCCCAAATGGCTTTAGATTATTGGACAATGAATTCAGGCAAAGGTCAAAATCAAGTCAGAATACTTAGGGCGGGTGGCTGGAACCCTCTCCATTGGATGTTGCTTTTTAAATGGTTTGGTCGGGTCTACGTGCTCAATTTTTGTCTTTGTATATTTATGCGGGCTTGTGGGCCCAACTTTTGTCTCTGTTTGGTTTATGCGTTTGGGTCTGTTCGGCTAGTATATGTTGATTTGGGTGTAGGTAGTTGTGTCCAAGGGCTAGTTGGATTTAATGTTTGAATTGTGCTCAGTCTCCTAGTGGCTGGAGATTAGCTTCTTTTGTTATAAGGTTTGGAGGTCCTTTCAAAACTTCTTTTGTCCAACTAATAAAAAAATATAGCAAAAGCAACTGTGGACAAGGCCACCTTCCCCATGATTTGAACTTGGGTCTTGGTGTTTGAAATTTTACTTCTTTACTTTTGTCAATTTCCAACTAAAAAAAAAATTGATGGCATGCGGAGAAAACATATTTGAAAATAAAAATACAAAACCATTTTTATATATTTGTATTTTTATGAAATTATATTAACTTAACTAATTAAATTATTTATTTATTTATTTATTTTTGTTTTAATATGATCCAAATTCAAACCTTGTTAATTGTGCATAATTTAAAAAAAAATATAACAATCATGTGCACATATATATATATATATTTTTTAACTCACAAAAACACCTTGTAGTGGTTTGAACTTAGGTCTCCTTTATAGGAACCCAATAATATACCAATATGGTGTACAATAGGAATAATTTCATGCATATACTAACCACATTAAGAAAACCTATATAATTAGTTAATTTTTTTTATTTTGTTTAGGTACTAAAGTTTTGTTTAACTTTTAATTCTTATGATATTTATTTTTAATCAAGCCTTTATATGAACTATAATTAGTTCTTAGTTATGTGAAAAGGTGTAAATAACCATTTTTTTTTTTTTTTTAAAGAATAATGTTTTTATTATTATTTTATATGACATTTGATAGCATCTATGTCACACATGTGTTTCTTATTAATTATACGTGGCAAAAATGTAAAGGTATGTTCAGCCTCTAAATAAATGAAAAGAGATGGTTTCTTATTAGTAACAATGTTAAAAATATTATATTTTAAGACAATTAAATTAGAGAGTGGTGCCATATAAAATGGTGGTGCATGGGTAGTTCTATGTTGTCAATAGTTTCCACCTACCCACCCTCACATCATCAAATTGACATAAGCACTATGAGTCACTCTTATTTTTATCGTGATATTTTGGTAGTGCAAAAATTTGCTACAAATATTTATGTCAATACATTTTTAGAGTGAAGGAGTCCTTTGATGAAATTTTCTGTCCTAAGCATATAACATTGTTTTTATGTTCACACTCATCATTACTTTTCACTGACAAGGTTTACTATCTTTCAAATAGTCTCGTTAAATAGTTTTTGAAGACCCTTTTGCTTTCATGGCCCTTAAGAGTGATTTACTATTTTCGTACACCATAGACAAATTGTTATTTCATACTATGAGTAAATTGTCGACTTCTATAATATTATGAGTGAATCATTACCTTTTGGGTGAATCATTGTCACCTATGGCTATTAAAAATGGTTACTGAGTCATTCAATTTACTTTCACCAATTTGCTCAAAAAATTACACCACATCATTACACATGTTGGCATGTTATTAGTTGATCTAGGCATGTGACCTTTTTACAACATGGCTTTATGCTCGAAAATACCTAAAAACCTTTTTTATGCTAATCACACTATTAGAAGTATAATAACTTTATGCTTGGGACTCCATTTTGATCTATTCAAGAAGTGTTGGCCAACAATTTTATGGAAAAACGGTCTAGATATCCTAAAAAATGTAAAACAAAATACTTACTAAAATAGTATTTTCTATTTTTAGATTTTTTAGTCAAAATACATCTCTAGCTATGTTACACATCACTAGAAGACAAAACACAAAAAGAAAAATCACATATGTGTAATTTTTTTAATATGCACTTTGTAACTCATGGAATGCGAATCACTACATTTCCATATGGGTGACCTTTTAACTCATGGAAGGTGAATTACCATGTTTCCATATAGCTTACCTTCCATACTCAATATGGTGGAATTCCAACACACTAAAGAAAGATGCACACTAACTTCAAAAAGCATGAGCATCAAATGCAATGTTGTAGCTTCACATCTCTTCTAAGAGATTACTTATGTTATACTCTATTTTTTTAAGCAATAAAATCATTATGTTATTTTACTTATATATGTGTGCATGTATTTATTTGTTATTCTTTGTTTTTTTTGAATCACACTCTTTCATGATATTCCTTAACTCAAAATTATGAGTTTTAGATCAATAAAAAATGAGTTTTGGATTAGTGATATCAGAGCGGATTATCTTTTGACTATATGTCTATAAACATGAGATCATTATACATTGGATATCATACATGATATCCCTTTGATTACTTCCCTTGTCATTCCAAATAGTCTTAGGTAAGAAGTAGAATGAAAAACATTGAGATAGTCAGTATTTTCAAGGAGATGTTAAACAAAGCCCTCATAAAATTGAGGAATGAGATGATAGACCAAATTGCTTAAATTCTTCAACGACTCTATGCTTTAAGTTCTACAACCTCCTCTACATAACCTCTCACTGCCCTAGTAACATTTTATTATGCCACATCTTTTAATGTGTAGGTGAATTTTGATATTCCTTTTTTTTAAGGAAAAATTAATGTAGATACCCTCGAAAATTGGTTGGATTAGTTATATTATACTTTTTTCTATAAATAAATTTACCAACAAGAAGAAAATAACTTTTGTACTCTTGAAAGCTTCATTGCATATTAAAAATTGATGGGAAGCATCTTGCAACAAGGTTATGAAAGAGAATAAAGATGAAGTAGTGTTCACATAGGATACTTTCATGAAGGCTATCAAGGAAGAATGTAAAATAAAAACTAGCAATTTTCTATTTTTAGAATTTTGTAGTCGAAATACATCTCTAGTTATATTACACATCGGTATACGAAAAAATACAAAAGAGTAAATCACATGTATGTAAGTTTTTTAATATACACTTTATAATGATGGCTTTAGTAGCATTCAATTACAACAAAAGACATAGATCAAAGCAATAGAATATCTTATTGAACGAATAGAAGTAATACATTCGAGTAGAGATATGAAGCTATTTATATAAGAAGATAGATTCCTTAGCCAACACTCTACCTAGTTGTACAAGGGACAACTTGTACGTATACAACTTGCACATTGATACTGGTGCATTTATTACATTGCATGAAGTAACTAGATAACTTTCCCTTGAAGTAATATAACATAGCCAAATGATGTAATATATTCTAACATACCCCTGTATTACATTATTTAGTATGAAGTTCTATTGAATCACATAGATGATCTCTGAATGTTTTTACAAGTGCCTTTGTAAGGACATTTGTCAACTAATCTTATGTAAGAACATACTTGAGGATGATAAGCTTGTTCTGAAAAATGTTCCCTGATAAAATGACATTGTGCTTCAATGTATTTTGTTCTTTCATTTATGATTGGATTCTTGATAAGATTCAGTACTCCTTGATTATCACAAAATATCATAGTGGGAGTTTGTTTGATTCCCATATCAGATAATATATATTGTAACCATAGAGCTTCACAGATGAAATATCTTGCTACTCGATACTCTGCTTTAGTTGATGATTGTGTTACTATATGTTTTTTATTGTTGTACTAGGATATAGAACCTGATTTGAGATAGAAGACATAGACTGAGGTAGATTTTCTATCATCAATAGATCCAACATAATCTAAATATGAGTATCCCTATAGATAATTTTTTAACATCCTTCATATAAGTCAATCCATAGTCTTTAGTCTTCTTGATATATTGTAATATTCTTTTTGTAGCTTTCCAATGGCTTTTCCTTGGTTCTTGCATGAATCGTGAAAGATAATTTATTGCAAATGCTATAACTGGTAGGTTGTTTGTTAAGTATAGAAGACTTCCAATCAACTGATGATACATTGTAGCTGAAACCAATGGTGTTTTATCATTTTGGATAGTTGAATTCCTTGTTCCATTGGTATATCTTTAGACTTACACTCTATCATTCTGTACTTTTCAAGATATTTTTCATATTTTTATTGAGTGATAACTATTTTGTCCTTTCCTTGATAATTTTTTAAACCAAGGTAGTAGTTCATTAATCCTAGATCTGTCATTTCAAATACCTTTTCTAGATCATTTTTTATATCACTTATTAACATCTCTGAACTTCCAATAATCACTATGTCATCAACATATACTATGAGGATCAAGATATCATTTCCAATTTTCTTGGTATATAGACTGAGATTTTACGAAATCCTTTTGAAATCATGATATAGTAGATGATTATTGATATTTATATTCCATGCTCTGGGAGCTTGTTTAAACCATATAGATATTTATTCAAATTTGCATACCTTGCTTTCTTGTCCTTGAATAACAAAGCCTTCAGGTTGTGTCATATAGACTTATTCTTTTAGTCATCATTAAGGAATGCACTTTTCACATCCATCTGATGAAGTTTCCACCCTTGATGTGCAACTAGCACATAGACTATTTGGATAATAGTCATTTGAGTTGTTGGTACGAATGTTTCTTCATAATCAATTCCCTTTGTCTGAGTATATACTTTTGCCACTATTTGAGCTTTGTAATTGTCAAGTGTCCCATCTACTTTGTATTTGATTTTGTAAACCCACTTGCATCCTACTACTTTCTTTCTTAGAGGTAGAATTATTAGATTCCATGTCTTATTCTTTTTAGTGATGCATATTTGGATTTTGTAGCTGCTTTCTAGTGTGGGTATTTTAGTGCTTGAGAAGGTGATGTTAATTCCACCAAGTTACTTAGCATTCCTCTATTTATTATGGTCATACTATGAGTTTGAGGTCCTATAGAAGTAATATGTGGAATTATTTCTAGATTTGATTCTTTGAGAATAAATCTGAGCCATATTGGTTCTTTTCTAGGCAGTACTATTGATGCTTCTGTATCTTATTATTGAGATTCTAATTATGATTCTATACTCATTATATCTTCTTAAGACATATTTATGAGGACTTCTATGTCACCAATGGATTTATCTACATCGGTCTTGGATTTTTCATCAAAGACCTCATCTCTACTGATGTAGACTTTCTTTGTAGATGGATCTAGTATTATGTATCCTATAGATTCATTGTCATAGCCAAAAAATATCCCTTTCATAGTTTTGTCATCTAGTTTAGTCCTCTTTTATTTTGGAACATGCATGTATGCTTTGCATCCAAAGACCTTTAGCTTTTTTATGTTGGGCTTTTGTCCTGACCATGCTTCTTCTGGTGTAATATTTTTTATTACCCTTGTTGGAAGTATGTTCTATATGTAGACTACTATTTATACTGCTTCGGTCCAATATTTGTGATCAAGGTGTGCTTCTTTTAAAATACATCTTACCATTTCCATTACTTATCTATTTCTTCTTTCTACAATTCCATTCTACTGAGGCGAATATGTTGTAGTAAGTTGTCTACTTATTCCATTTTCTTCAAGAAATGAGTCAAATTATTTGGTAACAAATTCTCCTCCTCTATTTGAGCAAAGTGCTTTTATGGTCTTCCTTGATTATTTTTCCACTTGAAGTTTGAACTATTTGAAGTGACTGAATGCTTATAAATTGTACTTCATGAAAGATACCCACATTTTTCTGGTGTGATCATCAAAAAATAATTAAAAGCATTTATGTCCTCCAACACTATCAACTTTCATTGGTGCACAAAAAATTGTATGTATTATTTCTAGAGGTTGTTGATCTCTGTGTTGATGAATTTCAAAAGGGATTCTATGTTGTTTTCCTGCTAGAAATTTTGGAAATATAGTAGTTTTCAAATATAAATTGGGTAGACCTTCTACCATTTGATATCTAAATAATTCCCTCATTGATGTTTCACTGGTATGTCCTAGTCATTTGTGCCATAGTTATGAAGTATTGGCGGAAAGAGCTGAGTGAATAGCAATGTATAGAACAAATAGACCATTTTTATATGATCTTGATGCTATCATTTTTTCCTATCTAGAAATGTGAGATTGTTTTCTACCAGTGAGAACATTTAAGTCAATGGTCAAGTCTTTATCCATAAGTTGAGAGATAGAAATAAGATTAGTAGTTAATACTGGAACATACAATACATTTTTGATCATACCTCTTCCATCCTTAATATTTATTGGATTTAGCAGCATTCAATTACAACAAAAGACATAGATCAATGCAGTAGAACATCTTATTGAATGAATAGAAGTGATACATTCGAGTAGAGATATGAGGCTCTTTATATAGGAAGATAGATTCCTTAGCCAACACTCTATCTAGATGTACAAGGGACAACTTGAACATATACAACTTGCACATTGACACTTGTGCATTTATTACATTGCATGAAGTAACTAGATAAATTCCCCCTGAAGTAATCTAGAATAACCTGTAGACACCAAAATCTAGCACCCTTTAGTTCACATTCACCACCTCACCATCAAATCCTGCATAATAAAGATATATGCCTAAGTTCTAACTTAGGGATATAAAATCCTGCACATCATTATATTTTCCTAATTTACTTAATTAGGAAAATCACCCTAGGATACCCTGTCTACCCATTGGACATGTGTCCTGGACATCTCACCCAACATCCCTGCCACATCTCACCCACTTTTGTCCCCTTTGTCCTTACACATGAGATAGATTCCCAACACCCATGCCACAACTCCTTTGTTGTTGTCCCCTTGTCCCTTCACATAAAACAGCATCCCACATCCCACTCCACTTGGAGCCACATCACCCCAGTTAAGTGAGCCACACTGAGTGACTCACTGTAACTGCCCCTTCCACCTGGTAGTCCAGATTTGCCACTTGGCAAGTCAGGCTTGCCACCTCACATTCCCCTCCAAAGCCCCAGGAAGCCTATAAAGGCACCATCAATCCACCAAACAAAGGGAGCTGAATTTGTGTACCGATAGGCTACCGAAATATGTCTAGACCCGATGAGAAACTGAGAGCACGAGCTCGAATCCGATCATTGGCATGCATCCCGAGGTGACCTATCATCTCAGCCAAAACCGCCCGCCCATGGTTTTACAATAAAAAATGTGCATCCATGATTTCACAACCATAGGTCCATGGTTTCCAGCCCGTAACCATGTTCCCATGGTTCCACAGTCTCGAGCACGAATCGCACGCACATCAGAGATCTATAACAGAATTCACTTGATTAGCAAGGCTTTTATTTGTTGATTTGTTCTATCATTTGTTTCATATTATTATCTGCTTAGGGTTTATGCATGCATTATTCTTATTGCTCATATATACAGGTGCTACTAATCCCTTTTGCCGGTTGGAATGTGTGCAGGTGATAGGTACTTTGGATAAGCTGTTGAAGCTGGAGTGGTCCCTTGCTGGATACCAAAGCCCACTCACCCCTTTGAAGCTGTAACAGAGGAACGAAGAACACCACACCCTACAGAAGAGCCAAAAGATCTCCCCTCCTCCATGAAAGCATTGGATATCAGATAGACAGGAAGAAGCATTGTAACATTGCTCCCAACACGCTTGGGGCAATTCAAAAATCCTTTTTGTAACACACTGTATCACCATTAATACAAAAAGGGGCATTTTGGCAAAATTACTTCTCTCTCTCTCTCTCTCTATTTTATTTAAATAAATTGTGCTCAGTTCTTTGGTTACAGAAATGGCGATCACGGTGGGACCCCCTAAAGGTCCTATTTTGTTTTGCCTTGCTATCTAAATTTGTTTACTAATCTCTGTCTGCACCTACAGGTTTCGGGAATTCAAAGCGCGCACAGATTCGACCCAAAATTGATATATTCAGAAAATCTTGCGATCGTATCATTTACTGTGGAAATGTGAAAACGTGGTTTCTGTCTGAGAAAATGCAGGCACGTGGTTCCTGGTAGGAGAAAACATAGACACGTGGTTTTTTCTTGAGAAAACGCAGAAGCGCGATTGCTGCATCAAAAACGTGGGTCGACGGTTTACAATAGGAAGGAACACAAGTATGTACTTCGTGCTTCCTGTCTAATTTTTGTCTTAGTTTCAGTTTAGATTGCATTTAACTAGATTAAGAGTCCTAGTCCTGTATGTCTTTGTGTGCACTTAGGTCTTAGAGGTAGAAGAAAGTACTTAAAAACCTTGCATTCATAAAAAAAAAAATTGCATTTGCATAGTAGAAAATAGATCATCTTGCATTCACCTAGTTAGGAATAGCTCAGGTGTTTATTTCAGGATCGGGTCTATAAGATTATTTAGTTTCTATTGATAGAAAGGACCCGCGCATCCGCAGTTGGGATATCCCAAACGTAGACGCGCGGTTGGCAAACCGTGCACCCGTGGTTTACCAGAACTAACCGCGCACCCGCGGTTAGCCCTGTTAAACAGAATCTGACTAAATTAGATCTAAAATTGGTATTTTTACCCTTGATATGCTATCTTTCATTCTTTGTTTTCTGCTTTTCTGCATTTAGGCCATTGAAACAGAATTGCATAGTAATTTTGCATAACATCCTAGTTAAACAAAACCACCCACACACAACACACACTCACATAAACGTTGGAAAATGTTTTCCTCCCCCGGGTTGGATTTCCCCCCCCCCCCCAAAATTCCCCCCCCCCCTCCCCCCCCCAAGGGGGCCCCCGGGGGGGGGGGGGAAAGGGGGGAAGGGTGGGGGAGGGAGTGGTGGGACGAAAATTACATCAAAAATTTTGTGTGTTTATTTGCTTTGTGTGTTGTATTGCATTGTATTATCACTTTACTTGCATAGATAGTCTCACTTCGCATTTTACCACATAGTAGCGTATGGTAGTGACTCGTAATCAAGCTAAGAAACTAGTGTCAAACCGAAGTCAGTGGTCTTCCCCTATGGCCTCCCAGTCTGGCAATGTCCCTCACACTTCGGTGGTGGGACAAGTAGGTATACCCCTTTCTATGTCCTAGAGTCTTGATGTAGGGCCTTCTAGTAATGCCCCCAACACGGACATAGACATTATGCATAGAGCTACTCACACAGCTATACCTGAGACACCTAGGAGTGAACCTCCTGCAGCGGTAGACAATCAGGTCACCATGATAGATATGGACACTGTTAGAATGTACTTGAATGCAGCTGGAATGGTCTTCCCATCATTACCACCACTCTCCATCCCATCACGTGTCGTACCCTCATCACAACAAGAATCCATATTCACCTATCCACAATAGTCAGAACATATTTTCACCAATCCTCTCTTTGAGTTGGCTGTTGTAGCATTAGCCAATCAACCATTGTCATCCAACCAAATTCCCCCCACATTATCACAACAAATGACCATTACCACTAATCCCTTGTATGAAACAATTCCTATTGTTTCGCAAGCCCCAACATCCATTCCTCCATCCACACTTGTAGGACATACATCTCATACCATTCCACAGTCAGTAGCGATACCCTTTGCTACTTACCCCCCATCTACCTCCACTACCATGGTTGTTCCACAACCAATTCAGTCCACCACATCACAGGTAGCAGTCCCTATGTCAAATACAATTGCTATGCAATAGGATTTCTTACAGTTGCAACAAATGATTTTAGATAATGCTAACCGTAGCATGAACCCTGACCCTAACCAACATTTGCAAGGGATTGAGCAAAATCTTCCACCTACATCTCATCAACCTAATGCCTTTATCCAAGATCCATCTTGGGTAATGCATCCTCCCTCTACCACTGTGGTTCACAATCAACCACCGCACCCATATGCTAATGCAGTAGGTCAGCATAATATCATACCTCCATCACCCCATCCATATCATAACATCCCTCAACATCCATACCATAACACATTTCTGCCAAACATGTCTTATCATCCCCAACCTACATACAATCCACCCCATTACCAGAAGCATCAAGTACATTCGAGTGTCAGTCCTGTAGATGATCCTAGATACCAGTTTCTATAGAGTCAGATTGATAGTCTTGCCATGCAAACCCCAGGCTTGCAATACCAAAAGCCAACTTTAAGGCAACTACTCAATCACCCTATTCATGCTTCGGTACCAGAGCCGCCATATCCACATGATTTCCAAATACCGAAGCTTGAATTTAAAGGAGAAGAGGATCCCCGTGAGCATGTAACAAGATTTGTGAATGCATGCTTCAGAATCAAAAGCAACGATGCATTGCTATTACATACATTTCCTCAAACATTAGGGGGAAGCCCAAGACTGGTACAACCACCTCCCGCATCAAAGTATTTTTACCTTTGAACAACTAGCGGACCAGTTCCTGGAAAGATTCGCCCTAAATGTTAGAAAACAAACAACATTGACTGATTTGATTTACCTAAAACAATATGACGATGAATCAGTCTATGACTTTGGCAATAGATGGAGATCAGTCATGATCAAGTTACCATTTTCACTCCCTATGCCAGAGATAATACGAATGTTCATGAAGAGTTTTGGTAGACCCATCTCTTCATTGCTACAACTACAACAGTATAGAACATTCGATGAGGCACTCGCCCAAGCAAAACTGATTGAAGAAATCAAAATTCAAGAAGGTGAGATTAAGCCTAAGAAGAAAGAGTGGCACAATAAGAATCAAAATGGGAATAACCACGGTCAGTCCAAGACCGCATAGGTTAATCAGATAGTTTTGAGCCAACCACAGTCAAATCAACTGGCTCAAACACAAATCCAACAACCCCAACAACAACAACAACCACACCAATCAAATTATCAAGCGGTTCCACCCCCACAATAGGCACAAAATTAGACACAACCTATGAAAAGGCAACATCATCATTTTAAGCCAAAAAGAAATTACACGCTAGTACAAGAGCCATATTCATTAGTATTTCAGAAGTTGTATGCGGCAAAACTTTTTAATTTATCGAAAATGAAACCTCGATGATCCTAACAAACCAAAGACAAAAGGTTACAAAGAACACCTCTTTTGCATCTATCATAGACAAAGAGGACATGATATTGAAGGTTGTCATGGATTTAAAGGAATTGTGCAAGATTTATTGGAAGTGGGTACAATCAAAATTGACAACCCACTAGCCCAAAATAACCAAAACCTAGGCATATATCAGACACCTTTGCCACATCGAGAGGTGAATCAACAACCGACGGGAGCATCAACTTCTACAGTTCCTCCCAATCAGGTTAATTATGTGTCTCAACTACCACAAGGTTTTGTAGGGGCTATCAGTATAGTTACCCATGGACAAAGGTAAGCTAATCGCACAACCCAGGCTCCGACAACATCACCAACTAATGTGCCCATACAACTTGGATCGAGTGGGCCACCACCACCATTCCACAACCGCCCTATTGTTACATTGAACAACCGGTTAACACAGAGTTTGAAGATGGCTTCAACAAAATTGTCAATTTATGAACTAATACAACAATCAACACCTCACAGGGAAGCATTGATGGAAATTTTAAAGTCTATTCAAGTACAATCAGAAGACCCCAATGCATTCAATTCCTTTGTGGGTAGTGTGCAAAAGTGCATGGAACCCTCGATAGTATTCTATGACTTCGAGGAAAAACAAATATCAATAGATTCACCTGATCCGCCATTGCACATAGTAGCTCACATTGACAGGAAACCCTTCAAGAGAGTGCTTATTGATACAGGTTCTTCAATCAACCTCATTACCACACCTGCCATGATGAAGCTCAACGTCCCATCATCTCACATCACAACATCCACATTCACTCTTAGGGCCTTTAATGACGCTTTATGCTCAACTGTAGGGAATGTTGTTCTTCCCGTCACCGTGGGGGTGAAAACAATACATGTTCTCTTTCACATCTTGGAAGGGGAAATGCAATATAACATACTTCTTGGATGCCCTTGGATTAGGGAAATGAAGTGTGTGCCTTCAACATTGCATCAATGCTTAAAATATGTGCATGAAGGCAAGGTACATTGCATACCAGATGACACTGAACCTTTCAAATACTGCAACTTTATTTCAAATCCATATGAGCCTTTACTCCCATCAACACATCTAACCATCCAACCACTAGTCATTAGAACCATTCCATCAAGCACCACATCATCAAAAGCACCCATTCCAGAAGAGTTGCCTATAGTTGACCCAACTTTCGCATCTAAAAGCGTTAGCTCAACGCATCCTTCAAACACCGCATTTCATTTTCAAATTACACCCACTCATCCTGCTAATCAATTGCCAACTCCATCTAGTACACTTCCAGATTCAAAGCCACCATTCACATTCAAAGCACAACCCACATCATCAACCACTACTTCACAGTCATTAGAACCCGTAGTCTCACAAATAGGGCCACCTATTAGAGATAATCCACCACCGCCAGTAGAGCCAAGAGCTAAGGCTCAAGAACCCTCTTCATCCACCGAGCCATTAGCCACACAACCATCTAGAGTTGTAGTACATCTCGCCAATCCAAGTATTGGTGAGTACATTATTGAAAGTGTCATAGTTACACCACCTATCGAGTCAGTCAGAGATTATGGTCGCCCTCGTGACCCACCTTTAGCTATTGGTGATATATATAGAATGGGTTCTCAAACAAATGCAATCAATTTCATATATGGAGGGATGGATTCTTCATCGGACCCACCTCCTCAAAATGACAACTCTTTACAAGAGTTTAATGAAAACATTGATTATCTATCGAACCCAAGTTTCCCTAGTGAGATATTTTTGAAGGGTTAGTTGGCAAGGATATGGACTTGGAAGACATGAACAAGGTCCTCACCACATTATTGAACCAGAATATAGAGAGCCAAGTGACCGCTCCGGTCTAGGCTATAAACCTTCCATCGCAAGCTCTTCGCTTAATCAAGCTTTCCAAGAACTGGACATAGAATGCGAACAAGAGGAGGAAAAGAGTGATGAGGAGGATGAACCTAATGATAAGGATGAACAAATGGAAAGTAGATACCAAATCCACAATTTTTACCCTCGAGAGCAAGCTTTACAATGAGAAGCAGATTATGAAGATCCTACTGAGATGGCATACCTTAGGCAAGACCTTGAGCCACTAATACTAGGACCTCATACAAATGCTAATGGCTTCTGGATGAGTGACAGTGATGATGATGAAACTGAAATGATTTTTATCAACCATGCTCTTGAGATACAAGCCAGGAGAATGCTCCAAGATGAAGCACGTCCTGAATGGCTTAATCAAGAAGAAGAAGAACCTCAAGAAGAGATAATATATGGAGAAACCATGCAGAGGGATAACTGGTATCAACAGAAGTTTCCAATAGACCGCACACTTTTTTGGCTAAACAAAGAGCGTGAGGGTCCTGAACCAGAACCTCCTCCATCACATTGGCAAAGCATACAACAAAACCAATCACACACATTAGGTCAGTTGCAACCTAGAGAATACGAGTCATCAATTCTTGAATCGCAACCACCTCATTTCCATCAAGTCAACATGATTTCTGTTGATTTGCTCACCCCACTCCGTAATCCATATGATGAGACAAAATCGATCTGTATCGACACCAGTCTCATAGCCATGGATAGGATTTCATCCCCGCCATCCACTACTGACTTCATCCTATCCGAAGAGTTGTTGCGTGCTTCAAACGCTTATATTCCGCAACAACCTTCATCATCAAACAATTCAATTTTTCAAACTGAGATAGAGGGGGACACCCTAGACACATTTGAAAATGTGGCAGATGATATCCACCTCATCCCAACTCCACATCAGCTAGAGGAAGGTTCTCACATGCTAATAGAAGAGTCTATAGATGTGAACCTTAGTGAAGATGTGGATAATCCCTAGATTGTCAAAATAGCAAAAGAATTATCCATAGAAGAAAAAGAGAGCATCATAAACATGCTTATTAAAAATAAGGAAGTGTTCGCATGGTCCTACAAAGACATGCCTGGCTTAGATCCGGACTTGGTAGTCCACAACCTTACGCTAGCACATGATGCCAAGCCATTCAAGCAGAAGCTTAGGAAAGTTCATCCAACAGTCGCATTAATTGTGAAAGAAGAGTTGCAAAAGTTATTGGATGTACACTTCATAGTACCAATCGATTATCCTGAATGGCTTTCAAACATGGTACCCGTTCGCAAACCGAATGGGGGGATACGAGTATGCACTGATTTTTGAGATTTAAACAAAGCGTGTCCCAAGGATGATTTTCCTTTGCCAAATATTGATCAATTAGTAGACTCCTGTGCTGGTCATGAAATGCTCTCCTTAATGGACGGTTTCTCCGGATACAACCAAATTCGGATTAATCCCGAAGATCAACATAAAACAACATTTACAATGCCTTGGGGGACATTCTGCTATAGAGTGATGCCTTTTGGGTTAAAGAACGCAGGAGCTACATATCAGCGTGCCATGACGTACATATTTCATGATTATATGCATAAGATAATCGAAGATTATGTAGATGATCTTATTGCTAAATCAAAAATGTGTCTTGAACACATAGATGTGCTAGAAAAGGCATTTGATCGATTAATAGAACATAAGGTAAGGTTAAATCCTAAGAAGTGTGTATTTGGTGTCACATCAAGAAAACTTCTAGGATTCATTGTTTCCAAGCGAGGCATTGAAGTAGACCCAGGCAAGGTAAAAGCAATATTAGAAATGTCACCTCCCAAAAACTTGAAAGAGTTGCGAAGTTTGCAAGGAAAAGTCCAATCTATTCGATGATTCATTGCGCAACTCTCAGATAAATGCAGGCCTTTTAACCGCATGTTACAAAAAGGAGTGATATTTTCTTGGACAACTGAATGTCAGGAGGCATTTGATGATATAAAGAAATATCTAGCCTCACCGCCAGTTCTTACGCCACCAAAAATAGGAGTCCCATTTCACCTATACATTTCTGCAACAGATTTTGCTTTAGGAACAATGCTTGCACAAAAGAATGAGAAAAATAAAGAGCAAGCAGTTTATTACATCAGTCGAACATTGGTAAGTTACGAAACAAGATATGCTTATGTCAAAAAGTTATGCTTAGCAGTGGTTTTCGCCACCAAGAAACTTAGACATTACATGCTAAGCAATACCACCTATGTTATAGCTAGAGAAAACCCTCTCGCGATACATGATGACTCGCACTTACAACAACACCCACAGCTAAATGGATAATGCTTTTAACAGAATTTGACCTCGAATTCACAAGTCAAAAATCCATAAAAGGGCAAGTGATAGCTGATCAATTAGCGGAAGCTCCACTGCACAATGATACACCATTAATAATTGAGCTTCCCGACGATTCAGTATTTTCTATCATAGAACAAGAAGAAGTAGTTTCACCTGAGGATGAAGCAGATATGACAATGTTCTTTGATGGATCAAAGTGCAAAAAAGGGCAAGGTGCAGGAGTTGTGTTTTACACACTTGAAGGAATACCTATTCCTTTATCATTCAAACTCGACTTCACATGCACTAACAATAATGCAGAATATGAAGCCTTAATACTAGGTCTTAAATCAACTATAGCAATGGGAATAAAAAGAATAAGCATTTTTGGTGATTCTCAATTGGTTGTCTACCAAATAAAAGGAGAATACCAATGTAAAGAACCAGTCTTAAAGAAATACCACGAAGTAGCATTACAGTTGCTAGGAAAATTTGATTGGTATGAAATTAGTAACTTGCCACGATCGACAAATAGATTTGCGGACGCAATGGCTTCCTTGGGATCTCTCATCCCTAAAAATGAACATGGAGAAATGCAACCGCTAATCATAACAATAGTGTCTAAACCATCAATTCAAAAAGCAGAATCTATAGGTGAGAAGAATGTTTGTTTGATACATGTCGAACCTTACAATTCTTACCTTGATGAGATAAAATATTTTCTCAAGTCGGGCACACTACCAATAGAAATGACACGAACTGCAAAAAGAACATTCAAACAAAGAGCCATTCATTTCACTTTACTTGGAGATGTGTTATATAAACGTAGTTATGATGGAATATTACTACGATGTTTAAATCCAATTGAAGTAGAAAGAGCAATATCAGAAGCCCACGATGGTACTTGCGGTGGTCACTTCAACGGAATGGCAATTGCAAAAAGAATATTGCGCATGGGATACTATTGGCCGACAATGGAAAATGACTATTGCAAATATGTCAAAAGATGCCAAAAGTGCCAACATCATGCAAACTTGACCCATGTGCCATCACAAAATTTGCAACCCATTCAAATTTTGTGGCCCTTTTCACAATGGGGCCTTGACTTGATCGGTAAAATAACACCTGCTTCATCAGGACAACATAAATTCATCATAACCGCTACAGAATACTTCACAAAATGGGTGGAAGCAATTCCAATGACAACTACGACTGGACCTCGAATAGCGGAGTTTATACTTCAGCATATTATCTATCATTTTGGAATACCCTCAAAAATAATTTTTGATAATGGAAAGTCATTTAAGAATAAGGATGTTAGAGCATTGTGCAACAAATTCAAAATCCTACACAGCTTCTCAACACCTTATTACCCACAAGCAAACGGGCAAGCTGAAGCAACAAATAAAATAGTCATATCTATTCTCAAGAAAGTGGTAAAAGATAATCATCGAGATTGGCATACTCACCTCCCTTTAGCACTATGGGCTTACAGAACAAGCATAAGAACGCCAATGGGAGCAACACCATTTTCACTAGTTTACGATGTAGAAGCAATATTACCATTAGAGCTCGAGATACCATCCTTGCGAATCGAGATACAGGAATTCATGAACGATGATACAACTAGACAGGCGCGTCTTGACCAATTGACAATTATTGATGAGAAACGTATCAATGCTCTAGAACATTTACGAGTATATCAAGATAGAGTCAAGCGCGCTTACAACGCAAAAGTCCATCCTCATGAATTTCAAGTGGGGGACCTAGTGCTCAAAGAAAATCAACAAAATACTAATGCTTTACCGCACTTAAGGGATAAATTTGCAGCAAATTGGTTGGGCCCATATATAGTAAAGCAAAAATTGGGACAAGGAACGTACAAACTTTCCAATTTAGAAGGGAAATTGGAGCCAGAACCACTGAACATTATGCACCTAAAGGCATTTTATGCATAAAACGACTTGCAATATATGTATATATATGTACATGGCTAAAACAAAAATAAAAAAAATAAAATAAACAAAAGATTTCATTTTACAACATTGCATGCATTTCACATTGTAAATAGACATATTTTAAATTACATTTTTCATATTGCATTTGCATTTCAATTATATGTTCATACAATATATATATATATATATATAGTTGCATCCATCCCATCCCTTGCTCAGTAATCTTTAATAGTGGTGATGATACGACCAAGAAAACAAGTTCCAAGAGTTGGGGGTATTCAACTAAGATTCTTTACAACTCACAAATCATACACATCATATATGATATATCATACAATTTTCAATCACTCAAACATGTCTAGTGAAAAACCAAACTTCATGAAGTGTCCAATTTTCTTTAGGACCAAAGCACTTTCATCACATTAAGAAAATCTTGAGTATGGTAGATTGACCCAAAAGCAATCTGGAACCAAATACACTTTTACAAATCTTAAAACATCTTGAATAATAGAAAGATAACGCCAATTTGGGTAAACCTCAAAGCAAAAAAGTAAAATTCTTCGCTTACCCTATCACGCAACATAGTCCAAAAACAAAAATAGTGGTTATCACCACTACCACAATGAAACAACAAATATAAATAAATGTAGAGTAGTAAGGATAGGGTCACATTCTCATCATACTTCGGTTGAGAATCCGATTCCCCAAAACTCTATACAAAAAACAATTAACAACACACACCACAGATCTCTAAAGCTGAAAAGATCGTACTATGTTCCCCTCAGAAAGTTATGTAGTCATCACAAAGGCTTAAAGATCAAACCATTGGACTATGGAGTGAGCCTCCACCGGGGCTATAGATGCTTGACTGGCAGTGGAGTAAACTCATGCAGGGCGACATGTCTCTCTCTCAAGAGGGAGACCTCTGAACGCACATACGGGTAAGCTAGCCAAAAGGAAAACCCAGAAAGGTACCATCCAAAAATTACTCAAGATGGGGCAATAAACATCACAATCACATGCACTGGTTCTGGATTGCTTAGGGTCATCGACACGCAAGATTTAGTAAAAGAACTTCACTTGCACACAATATGGTCCTAAAGAAAGTAAGATAACATCAAGAAAAATGGTTAACATTACTAGCTTCTTTGAGTATTTGAGAATACTTTCAGTTACATATCAAAAACCAAATCATAATCAATATCACAATCCACATACCATTTATACATACCACATACATCACCACAAAGAATAATCAAGTGGGATACCCCCAATTGCAAATATGAACGAGTAAAGGTCAAATACTCTGAGCTAAAAAATATTACACGAGCAACATGAATACCATCATTTAGTTACATGAATAAAAATCAAATGCATTTTACAAGTTCAGTTGCATTCATTATCATAGCAATACCATAGAAATATTAGATTGCATTATATAAACATTGCAAAGCATAAACAAGAAGAATGCATATACAAATAACACATGTGAATACCGAAATAATATGCCATGTATATATATATATATATACGAAAGTCTACAAAGTACAAAATGCCCGAAGGTAGTATACATCGGAGCACTGAGGCTCATACTAAGATAAAATATACAAAAAACAAAAATAAGGCAATACAACAACTAGCTAGTGCCAGCAGGATCCCTCCGTGGACCCTACGCTGTAGAAGCCCCATGAGAGCTAGAAGTACGATGAGTCCTGCGACTCGTCTCAGTCCCTCGGGTAGCAGTGGCAGCAGATGATGAAGGAGGAACAGGTAAAGGAATCTGACGCTCATGAAGAATGTTCTCCAACATCTCGATGTAGACAGCCTACTTACGTAGGCTCCTCAAATCAGCACCCTAGCGAGCGACCCTCTGAGAAATATCTGCCCATAGAGAAGCAATAGTCAAAGTAGAATCATCACCTCCAGCACCTGACTGCAACCGAGAAAGCTCACCCTATAAATGGGTAATCTCACCACCAAGTCTGGTGATCTCTGCATCCTTAGCAGCCAATAGCTGCTAGGTCCAACCCGTAACCCATCCACCTCAGCCTGAAGATGAGTCACCTCACCCTGATACCATGCTAACTCGGCCTTCACTCGACCCAGCTCCAAATCTAGGCTATCTCGCTCAGCCTAGAGAATCCCCCACTCCTCCTCGAACCATCGAGGAGGTAAACCCTCATCATCATCGCCACCACCCTCCTCAGGCTGCTGAACATCCATGCCCATGTCAGCTCTCGAAGAGCTACCACATCGATGCTTCACCGACCAAGGAACCCATCCACCCACATCTACATCATCACCACTCCCATCATCATCTACAATGACACTAGGAGTCCATAGAGGCTGACTCACAAACCATGCATCATACTCAGCAGTCATGCCAACATCATCCAAGTCAAGCACCTCCAAGTCTGAGTCATCAACAGGATCATCGACTCACCAAAAATCAGGAGCAACAGGCAACCCCAACTCATCACCCCATCGCTTATACATAACAGGCACATCCAAAACATCCTGAACAAGACCAAACTACCATAGTACATGAGAAAACTAGATAAACTCCATATCCCTCAAATGGGCGCCAACAACCCATCATCCCCGCCTAACGCGATGAAGCTCCACTGCATCCGTCACCCAATCCAAACCCCTCCAAGGCCACCAACACATCAAGTCCCTAGTCAGAGAACTCAAGATATCTCTAAACTCCGAAGCACTCACAATAGATTGACCTCCTCACTGAGTAACCATCTGTATGCCGGGAGAGGTGGCATCCATGCCACAAGGTAAACCAATAGGGCGACCAATGATAATATGCTCCCAACACCAAATCTGGAGCAACAAACTGTAGCCTAGGCCCTTACGCCCATGCCTCTTCACCTCATAGAGCTCGCTATAAACCTCACAGAGAAGAGCGGGAGCCTAGGCTAACCGACGAGGATCAACTATCAAATCAAGAACAATAGGCACCTGGTTCCACGGGATCCTCGATCCCATGGAATTGGGCAACAACATGTTGCTCAATATGTACATCATAAAGATAGGCAATGCACCCAAGCTGCCAGCTGTAAAGAGATCCAAATATGCAATGTCGCCCCTACTACAATCAATGTCCCACATCTCACCAAACAGAGGGAAAAGGGCCTCCTTGTCGAGGCCAACACGAACGGTAGGACCCTCGATAGGAACGTGGAAGATACGATATATATCCTCGAGAGTGATAGTCAGCTCCCCTATTGGGAGCTGAAATGTGCCCCTATCTAGATCCCAATGCTCAACAAGTGCCGAAAGGAGATCCTCATCAGCTCGGACGGTGCCTAACCGCCCGCAACCGTCTAAACCAATGGTCTGAAGTAAAGTCCAATCATCATCAGAAAGTGCTTTCCGCACTTTTCGAATGGTCCTCGGCCACCTATGCCGAGCATCAAGAAGCTTAACTTTAAAAGAAAACATAAAAAAAAACAAAAATTAGCACAACATGCTAGAAATAAAAGCAAAAACAAAATTTTACCTAATCATGGTAATAAAAAAAAAAAATTTTACCTACCCTAGGTAATAAAAGCAAAAACAAAAAAAAAAAAAAATTTACCTACCCTAGGTAATAAAACAAAAAAAATTTTTTACCTACCCTAGGTAATAAAACAAAAACAAAAAATTTTACCTAATCATGGTAGTAAAACAAAAACAATTTTTTTTTACATACCCTAGGTAATAAAAAAAAAACAAAAAAATTACCTAATCATGGTAATAAAACAAAAACAATTTTTTACCTACCCTAGGTAATAAAAGCAAAAACAAAAAAATTACCTAATCATGGTAAAAAAAAAAAAATTTTACCTACCCTAGGTAATAAAACAAAAAAAAAAAATTACCTACCCTAGGTAATAAAACAAAAAATTTTTTTTACCTACCCTAGGTAATAAAACAAAACAAACGCTTAATGAGCAAACAATAATCATTTACCAACCCCACTTAATTATCAAACAAACAAAACAAACAAAAAAAAAAGGGCAACACGCCTACCTCGGCAAACCGGCCACCAACTTCCGCTCCAGCCGAGCCACCACCACCGCTCCCCTCGCCAACCTCCATCTCACTCATCACTTCAACCAACCAACCAATGACAACTGGCAGAATGATTTTGAAAATGACAACAACCTATAAATAGCCACTTTTAGCGACGAAAAATGCATGCCCACATTTTTCGCGATGCATGAAAATGCAAACCCATGTTTTGAGGTGCAAAACGTGAAAACGCGGTTTCATAAAGCAAAACACAAATCCATGTTTTTTGCCAAAATAACCACAAGTCAACGGTTTCAAAAAAAAAAAAATCCAATCCACCTAATCATCTAGAGTGAAACTCGTATCTAGTGGATTATCCTATACACCTAGCGGTTGCAACGACTAACAATCCATGCAAACCAGTTGGATGGGTAAATCACCATAAGGAAACTCATTCAGAAATCACAAAAAACAACAATGAATCAAGTCGATAAGTCCCTAAATCTATGAGCTTAAATGTGTTCTAAAACAGATTTGCCAAGGTAATCCTACAAAAACCTTCCATTGGGTCAAAAGCGGAACAACAAACAACAATTTGGTAATAATCAAAAACCGCTTGAGCATCAAATCCTCGATGACTGGTTCCTTAAACCCATCATTTGGAAGGAATTGCTAAAGTCATAGTGGATGAAAACTCAAAAGAGTGGTCAAAAATTTTACCAAATATTCTAAACATTAATGAAACCAAAAGCAAAATTGCAAGAACACAAATAATCCCAAGCTTGGGGCACAAAGAAATCAGGACAAAATTCATTAACAAAATCAAAATTATTCAATAAACAACACACTTTCAACATTCATATTTTGTCAATTGGCTTATGGGTGTCAACCTTTACCCAATCGTCAATTGAGGGGGTAAGCAAACAAATCAAAAATTTTAAATTCATTCATTCTGTGTGTCAAAGAGAAATGAACCCATTCATCCAATAAAGTTAGATGTCATTAGTTTTTGCACCGCATTGTGTTGTACACAACGCAGTACAAAAAGGGGCAACTGTAGACACCAAAATCTAGCACCCTTTAGTTCACATTCACCACCTCACCATCAAATCCTGCATAATAAAGATATATGCCTAAGTTCTAACTTAGGGATATAAAATCCTGCACATCATTATATTTTCCTAATTTATTTAATTAGGAAAATCACCCTAGGATACCCTGTCTACCCATTGGACATGTGTCCTGGACATCTCACCCAACATCCCTGCCACATCTCACCCACTCCTGTCCCCTTTGTCCTTGCACATGAGACAGATTCCCAACACCCATGCCACAACTCCTTTGTTGTTGTCCCCTTGTCCCTTCACATAAAACAACATCCCACATCCCACTCCACTTGGAGCCACATCACCCAGTTAAGTGAGCCACACTGAATGACTCACTGTAACTGCCCCTTCCACCTGGCAGTCCAGATTTGCCACTTGGCAAGTCAGGCTTGCCACCTCACATTCCCCTCCAAAGCCCCAGGAAGCCTATAAAGGCACCATCAATCCACCAAACAAAGGGAGCTGAATTTGCATACCGATAGGCTGCCGAAATACATCCAGACCCGATGAGAAACTGAGAGCGTGAGCTCGAATCCGATCATTGGCATGCATCCCGAGGTGACCTGTCATCTCAGCCGAAACCGCTCGCCCATGGTTTTATAGTCGAAAATGTGCATCCATGGTTTCACAACCGTAGGTCCATGGTTTCCAGCCCGTAACCACGTTCCCGTGGTTCCACAGTCCCGAGCACGAATCGCACGCACATCAGAGATCTGTAACATAATTCACTTGATTAGCAAGGCTTTTATTTGTTGATTTGTTCTGTCATTTGTTTCACATTATTATCTACTTAGGGTTTATGCATGCATTATTCTCATTGCTCATATATACAGGTGCTACTAATCCCTTTTTTCGGTTGGAATATGTGTAGGTGACAGGTACTTTGGATAAGCTATTGAAGCTGGAGTGGTCCCTTGCTGGATACCAAAGCCCACTCACCCCTTTGAAGCTGTAATAGAGGAACGAAGAACACCACACCCTGTGGAAGAGCCGAAAGATCTCCCCTCCTCCATGAAAGCATTGGATATCAGATAGACAGGAAGAAGCATTGTAACATTGCTCCCAACACGCTTGGGGCAATTCAAAAATCCTTTTTGTAACACATTGTATCACCATTAATACAAAAAGGGGCATTTTGGCAAAATTACTTCTCTCTCTCTATTTTTATTTAAATAAATTGTGCTCAGTTCTTTGGTTACATAACCAAATGAGGTAATATATTCTAACATATAACTCATGGCAGGTGAATTGCCACATATCTGTATGGATGATATTCTAACTCACGAAAGGTGAACCATCACATTTTCGTATGGGTGACCTTCAATATTAAATATGGTGGATTTCCAACACACCAATTTTTGTATAAAGAGAGATATACCCCTGAGTACAAAAAGTATGAGCAATGGATACAATGTTGTAGTCACATTTATTCTTTGAGATTGCTTGCATTGTAATCTATTTTTTGAGCAATATAATTATTAGAGTAGAATAGGCGATTACAATATATTAATCAAGGAGCCATTAAATACAAAATGTTAAGGCTAAAGATAGCCTTAGATAAGCGTAAATAACCCCCCTAGGAAGTAGCTAACAATACTCTAAATAAAGCTAACAACTAACAATATTGCTAACAATAATAATATTCGCTAATAACAATGCAAATATCTAATCTAGGGTAGAATATCTAACCTAGGTAAAATAAATTAACTAACCTAGGAGAATCAACATATTACCAAATAAGGTAATAGTACTCTAACATCCCCCCTTATTACATTATTTGGGTAATACATATAACTATCCCAATACAATGAAGAAGAAGAGAAATGAAAGATGTTGTCTCGGGCTCTGGCTCTGGCTCTGGCTCTCAATGTACCTTTGGTTCTATCTCTAGATATGCATGTGAATATGCCTCTGGATCATTGCCTATGGATCTGCCTGTAGATCTTCCTTTGGAAATTTGTCTCTGGGTCTATCGTTAGGTTTGTCTCTGGGTCATTGCCTCTGGAACTGCCACTCGGCCTATCACTAAATCTGCCTTTGTATCTACCATAGGTTTTACCTTTTTGGTAGAAGTAATACAACATTTCTTTCATCATGATCCATTGTGTGAGATTGGTCCATCCACAATCTATTTGAACCTTGTTGGCCATTTTCACTTTGTACCAACAACTTGAAGAAGAGTGATTTGTACATCCACATGAGTCACAAGGATGTAATTTCCAACACTTAGCTGCTACATGTCCTATTCTACCACAATGACTACAACAATGCTTTTTAGGATTTGTAGGAGATTTAGGATTTACAAACATGGTTTTACTAGTACTTGCTTGTCTAGAATAGCCAAGGCCTTCATTCTTTGTCCTGACATTAGCATTATTAGTTTTTTAATGCCTTGTTCATGTTTACCTAATCTCTCACCATTGAATCCCATTTTCTTCATCGGTTTAGATCCAAATATTTTGGTGTGTTTTTCCAAATACCCAATTTCGTCATCTTCATCAATGATTTTAACAATATGGTATTTATCACTATTGATGAGATTATGGAGCTCATTTTGAGGAAGGTCAGTTTTTAAGTCACTGGTGTCAAAAATAAAATTTGCTACTATGATGAGATCACCTGTGCTACAACTGATATCTACCATTTAAGGTATGAGGTCGCCTGTATCACAATAAGCATTAGCCATAGTGAAATCAAGGTCACATGTGTCGCAATAAGCATTCACCACCATGGGCTAAAGATTACTTGTGTCATAACAAGCATCAACCATTAGGACTTATTTTTCCTCACTAATGTCCCTTTTTACTTTAGGTTGGAAAATTTCAAGTGAAACCAATGACATGTATACTTCCCTTATAACTCCAATAGGGATTAGAACACCATTTGTCTGAATGTCTTCACAAGACACAAAATCATCAAGTATGGCATCTACACCACTGTGTAGTGTGAGAAATGTGCCATCCTCATAAAAATCCAACCCTTCCATCTCTATTGAAAAGTAAGGACCTTTAACTAATTTTGCAACATCATTAGTTGGTTTTGGGGCTTGTTTTTTCTTTGATTTTTCCAACTTTGAAAGTGTTGGTCTCTGATAAAAATGCACCTTTTTTTGCATGTGTTCCAAGAAGACCGAAGTGGCCCATAGGCTAAAGTTCAAAGAAAAAAAGCAAAACACCACAAGGAGAAAAAGTGTCGCGATATCGCGACATGTTGCACCATCGCGGCCCAAAAAGAAAAAGTGTCGCGATATCGCGACATGTTGCACCATCGCGGCCAAAAAGAAAAAGTGTCGCGATATCGCGACATGTTGCACCATCGCGGCCCAAAAAGAAAAAGTGTCGTGATATCGTGACATGTTGCACCATCGCGGCCCAAAAAGAAAAAGTGTCGCGATATCGTGACATGTTGCACCATCGCGGCCAAAAAAAAAAGTGTCGCGATATCGCGACATGTTGCATTTTCGCAGGCAAGAAAAGAAAGAAAAGTGTCACGATATCGCGACATGTTGCATTATCGCGGCAAAAGAAAAAAAGTGTCGCGATATCGCGACATGTTGCATTTTCTGGCAAAGAAAAGAAAAAGAAAAGTGTCGCGATATCGCGACATGTTGCATTTTCAAAAAAGAGAAAAAAAGTGTCACGATATCGTGACATGTTACATTTTCTGATACAAAGCAACAGAAAGAGAAGGAAAAGTGTCACGATATCGTGACATGTTCCATTTTCAGATTCAAAGCAAAGAGAGAGGGAAGAAAGAAAAAGTGTCGCGATATCGCGACATGTTCCATTTTCGCCAAGGTAACGGACCTGCATAGTGACGTGGACATAAGGACAAAATCCAATGAAGAAGACAAAGCGTTACATAAGGAATATTTAATGATTTGAAATCATTTAAGATGGTCGTTACACACGAAGGGAAACGGATGCAAGCCCATGTGGAGAAAACACAGTGAAGGGCCACAAAATGGAAAGCAAAGCACACGCATACAAGGGAAGGTGAAATGAACAGTCAGGGAAGGTGAAACGAACAGCCATCGACAAATGAAACGAACCGTCAGGGAAGGAAACAATGTTTTCACAAGTTTAAATACGCCATTCAAAGAGGCCAGAGGGGGTGGAAAACTGCTGCAAGTAGCGTTGCAGGTTTGAAGGCGATAAGGCCATTCTGGACCTAGTTGGGCTGTTTTTCTTCCGTAGACTGGTTTTTCTTCTTCATGGACATGGGTTGGAAATTGCGGCGAGTAGAGTTGCAGACTTGAAGGCGATAAGGCTATTCTGGGCCTGTTTGAGTCGTTTTTCTTCCATGGACTGGTTTGGGAAAACCAAAAATTTTGCTATTGTAAAATGACACATTTTTAATGCAGAAGTGTTCAGAAATTTGCATCTTGTGGGCAAGAAAGAAGGAGATTTTCTTTGCATGCTATGGATTTAATGTTTATTCTTTCATCTTTTCAGATTTCGAATTTATAGATAATGTTGATGCCATTTCTTTGGGTTACATTAGGCGAATATTTGAAATCTGAATTTTATTTCGTACCCTAGGAACCAACACTTAGCCTATGGGGATTGTGCTTGTTTTGCAAGTCCAATAGGTTAGGTTGCATGCACGGAGACCTCACATCTTCGGTTTTGTCGAAATAGGATAGCATCATATTGAATGCATTTTATTTTCAGTTTCTGCATTTCATTTTCATTTTCTGCATTTTATATTTTTCCAGAAGTTTTAACTTTTCAAGGCATTAAAATAAACATTTAAAAAATATCAAAATCCAAAAAAACAATGAACAATCACTAAAGTTTCATGGTGAAATAAATCAACATTGCCCCTTGTTTACAGTTACTTGCAATCACTAAGGTGTTCCAAGCATTTAAATTGAATATCTTATATTTGAGATTACTAATACACATATGCAAATGCTAATACAACGGAGACCTTGGAGAAGTTGTTTGTTTAACTTCTTTGCAAGAGGGGATTTGGAACCCAAATCCTAAAGGAGAGTGTACTTTCACAACTGGGTGAAAATACCACTCAACAGATTGGCGCTAGAAGGAGGGCCCGAATTGTTTTATTTCAGAGTGATTTAAATGCTATAGGGATTTAAATTTTGAATATTTCATGCCCTATTGATTATTATCTTTAGCCCTCTTTTAACAATACAACCTTGTAGTGTTAAAAGGAGGACATGAATTGCTATGCATTGTTCTAACGCTTTTTGATTGTTCATACAGGAATAATGTGTCTTGATTTGATTTAAAAAAAAAAATTCTTGACTAACGAGGTTGTCTCCATGCAATTACTTTCATTCGATTTTAATGGATACACCTCTTGGTTGATGCTAACATGATTATTCATACGTTACATGTTTGATATTTGCTAGTCATTTCATGCTTATTTGTAAGGAATTATTTTGTCTAAAATGTATTTGTTGTCGGTATTATGCTCTTCACTGCGCGTAATGCGATCTTGTGAATCAGAAAGCCTACAACACTAGGAGTATGCTCTTCACTTGCGCATATGCGATCCGGTGAATCAGAAACTAATTACATTTTTAGAATACTTGCTTTGTCAAGGTTCCTTCTTTTATTCATGACTAACAAATTGGTTTTGAAGTTATTCTTTGAATTTCATTAATTGCAAGATTTTTTGTGTGTCGCAGGTTTTCTTTGAGGTATTGAGAGTTTTGTCAGGTTCTTGTAGGGTTATCATCATTGATTTTGAATCAAATGGCCCAACCTCCACCACCTCCTTGGTACGGAGCCCATAACATTCCTTTGAATATTGTAGGGGATATTCACGAGATCCCTAGGAATATAGAGAGATTTTTGCCCAAATACAAACCGGATGGCCCAAGGACCGCAGAAGAACATATTCAGGCCTATAGGGATGTTTTGATAAGATTGCAAGTTCAACATGAAGATGTGGCTTGTAGACTCTTCCCCATGAGCCTAGACCAAGTGGCCTATGAATGGTACATTTGCTTACCTATTGGTTCCATTACGTCATGGACGCAAATGGAGAATGCTTTTGTCAACCAATTCAGGTCACCATTAGATCCCACAATCATCTATAATCAGTTCATTACATGCAAAAGAGGCCAGGGTGAGCCAATCCAAACTTTTAATCAGAGATTTCAGAAGTGCTATAATAGAGCAATTCGACATTTTGCCATTGATCCCGCAGTAGCTTTGCAAATATATTTTGGGGCATTGGATCCTATGACGACAATGTTTGCAAGGCGAAATCCTCAAGTTACCACGCTTGCTCTAGCCTACAATGAAGCTATGACCATTGAACAACAAATGACACCACAAGGTTATGGGTTTTCCCAGATGCCTATGGTAGGACAATATGGTCCATATGGTCAAGCTCCTATGATGAATCAGATCATGGCACCGCAAATATCAGGCATAAATGCTTTGCCTTATCAACAACCATATTCATCAACACCCGCTTACGCACCCAATCCAATTCCGATTCAAAGTGTGAATCCCTACGCAAATCAAGTGGCTCAAAATCCAACTCAAATGTTAAGTCAAGATCTCACCAATTACGCAAATCCTATTGGAACTAGCAATAACATAGCTCAACCAAAAGAGATTTATTCAGAGGTTGAAGAACTCAAAAATATGGTTCACAAATTGAGTAATGATTTGGTTCAAAAATAGAAGTATGAATCCCATGCCCCTCACCCAAATCGAAACTTCAACGATAGAGGGAGACAGTGGAATACGAAGCCAAACAATGGGGGTGTGCCTTCCCCTATTGCTAATCAGATAGATACTTCTGCAGGACCAAGTCACTCTAGTTCCATTCTTAATATTTCTGATTTTGCATGGGAAAAGGGGTGTAGATTGCATAATACAAAGGAGCATAATGAAAGGAATTGTCCCAAAATTGCTATGTATACCCATTGTCTCCAAGCTCAAGTGGATGATTTGGAACTTGTGCCAAATAAGGGTCCATCCCAACATCAACAAGGGGAGGACAACATTTTGGTGGTGGAAACTCTATATCGTCAAGAGAGTGATGACCAAGAGGATCCACACCTTCCAAATTGTGATAAAATTGAATCATGGGTTACAAATTTGGATTATGATAGCTTTACCAATTTGAATTCAAGAAATAACCCACTTTTGGAAATAATTGGACCATCTATGGAAGGTGAAGATGAATTGGATGAGAAACATGTTGATGAATCAGAAGATGAAGAAGAAGTAGTTGAACGTCACAATTTGAACTTGGAGGATGACTACTATGATTCATGGAAGAAGTGGGAAGACTACACTCACTCCAAAACTGCTAATGAAACTTGTGTGCCAATTGATATACAGGACAACATAATCGCCTACTCAAAGGAAGATATTACAACTCCTGTGCAATTTGAGGATGTTTTGGAAGAGATACCAGGGATAGTGAACAAAGAATTGGAATTAAATGACAAAGTGGTTGATCTATTGGAAGCAACGAAAGCGATTGATCATGAAGATGAGTTACTTGACATACACTTCGACCAAGAATATTTGAGGGTTGAAAAGGATGGGCATGTTTTTAATTGGGTGCCCAATTTTGGTATGTTTGATGAACAAGTAATCAATGAAGAATATGAAGACCATGAGGTAAAAGAGGAAATTGCAAATCCTCACCAAATCTTGGTAAATGAAAATGTGAAAAAGGTAAAATCTAAACCTTTGTGTCCAAACATCCAAGATTTTGGTGAAGATTTGTATAATTCAAATGATATTTATGATGAAATGCCATTGAAGGTGAATGAAGAACAAGGATTAATTTCTAACCACACCTTTGATAACATTACTTTAATGAATGAAAAGGAGCTTGATGCACTTAAATTGCTAAATCAAATTCATCAACAATTAATTCTTGAATCTAGGATAAAAACTCTTAATGATCCCCATTTAGTAAATATCCTAGATGCTTGTAAATTGTTGCACAATTTTGATTGGCCTAAGAACATGGAAAATGAATTAGCTTTGAAATTTTTAGAAATAGGCTCTTGCTTACAAAATTTCATTTTGAATAAAGAAAGCCTAGTTCTAAATCATGAATGGGATTATGAAATTTGCACCTTAAAGAATAGACAAGAAAGAATTGAAAATCAACCATTGTCTAATCAATCTGGTAATTTGAATCTCACCTATGAGAATACTAATGGAACTAAATCTAATTGGTGGGGTGAGAGAGGAAAGTTGAAGTTGGTTGCATTGTTTGGTCTAATCTTGTTTTCGTTTGATTCCTTCCACATTCGGCATGTGTATCATATTATATGTCTTTTGGAATGCTCTAATCAGGTTTGGGATCCGGGAAAATGATAATCCAAATTTTTGCATCATCTTGTATTGTATTGTATATACTTTTGGTTTTCGTGTTTTGGTTTTGGATTAGATCTCATTTTGGTTTTAAGTTTTGTGTGTTGGTCCTTTGGACATTTTTGGTTTGTTAATTTAGGTCCTTATGAATGTTGACTAAGACTAGGAGAATATGAAACATCGGAATTGTATTGCAGAAAGCTCCACGAATTTTGCAAACACATTAAAGAATATCGTTTGGAACTTATGATGCAGGAAGTTGTCAGTTTTATAAATTATGGCAAAGTAGGTGGTATACTCCATCCGCATTTCAAAAGGAGCAATGCATTCATATCTCATGTACATTCCGCATTGCATATACATTCCATCTCAGTTGCATCTTCATTTCATGTGCAATCATTGAAAAGGTGTCGAATCCTCTTAGGGTTATTACATAACATATATTAAAAGGATCCTAAGGTTGGGAACTGATGCCCGAACTATCTTGAACCAAGCACGTTCTACGCATATTAAAAAGGATCTTGAGCAAAATGGTCAAAACCATACTTGGAAGAAAAGGTGAGGCGAAAGGAGTATTTCGTGTCTGTCCTATCATGCAACATAATCCTTAAAACAGTGGTTTTCACCACTCCCATAGTGCTTAAAGCCTAAAATCAGAGTAGTAAGGATAGGGTTAAATCCTCATCGAACTTAGGTTGAGGATCCAACTCCCCAAAGCTCTGATTTGACCTTCATGGAGTAGTAAGGATAGGGTCTAATTCTCATCTCGCTTAGGTTGAGAATTCGATTCCCCAAAGCTTCTATTTTGCCCACTCAAGAACTTGAAATTCAAAAGAAAATATTTTTCATTTCTTTATTAATATTGGATTGGAAGGATCGTACTACATGTCCCTTGCAAGGATGGGTAGTCATCCCCAAGGTCCAAGAAATCAAAGTAGAGCCAAATCATGGATTATGGGGTTAATCTCCACCGGGGCTATAGACGCCTGGTTGGCAGTGGAGTATGCTCATGCGTGGCAACATGTCTTGTCTAAAAGCAAGACCACTGACTGCTCAAACGGACAGGCTAGCCTGACAATTTCATCCATAACAGGTTAAATCATTTTGTTCAAGATGAGGTAATGAACTCCGGATCAGAGTAGTAAGGATAGGATTAAATTCCCATCTCGCTTAGGTTGGGAATCCTATTCCCCAAAGCTCTGATTTCACTTACACCTGCACATGGGTTCAAGATGGTAGTGACACATAACCAACTTTGGGGATCTAGTAAATTAATTCAGTATACATATATTTGGTCCTAAGAGGGTTTGACAGTTTTAATATGTTTGTTCATGATGCTAGAAGGTCTAAGCCTTTGCAAAGTAGGTTGTTATATCTCTAACATCTTCATCATACATCAAATCCTGCACAAATCATTCATAGCCTTGCATACGAATCATAAGTGAAGCTGACAATGGAAAGTTGAATCAATTTCAAACGATAGGGAATGAAGCACATTGCACACACCGAGCTGATGCTTAATAATTCTAATGTTTCATGTATTTCTCATCTAGTTTCATTCTTGGGATATTTGCTAACGCTTGTATTTGAGTCTGTGTGTTTTCAGGTTGAGTTCTCACCGAAATGCTCAGGAGCATTTCCCAGTAGAGTCGCCATTTGTTGTGGCTGATCCACAACGTACCCCAAAATTGGGGACCCACCTTTTTTGCATGTGTTCCAAGAAGACCGAAGTGGCCCATAGGCTAAAGTTCAAAGAAAAAAGCAAAACACCACAAGGAGAAAAAGTGTCGTGATATCGCGACATGTTGCACCATCGCGGCCCAAAAAGAAAAAGTGTCGCGATATCGCGACATGTTGCACCATCGCGGCCCAAAAAGAAAAAGTGTCATGATATCGTGACATGTTGCACCATCGCAGCCCAAAAAGAAAAAGTGTCACGATATCGTGACATGTTGCACCATCGCGGCCAAAAGAAAAAGTGTCGCGATATCGCGACATGTTGCACCATCGCTCCAAAAGAAAAAGTGTCGCGATATCGCGACATGTTGCACCATCGCGGCCAAAAAGAAAAAGTGTCACGATATCGCGACATGTTGCACCATCGCCAAAGAAAAAGTGTCGCGATATCACGACATGTTGCAAAAAGTCATAGCGACAAGAAAAAAAGTGTCGTGATATCGCGACATGTTGCATTTTCACGAAGAAGAAAGAAAAGTGTCGCGATATCACGACATGTTGCATTTTCACAGCCAGAGAAAGAAAAGTGTCGCGATATCGCGACATGTTGCATTTTCACAGAAAGAAAGAAAAGTGTCGCGATATCGCGACATGTTGCATTTTCGACAAAAAAGACAACAGAAAGGCGGATATCGCGACATGTGCAAAGGAACAGAAAAAAAAAGTGTCGCGATATCGCGACATGTTGCATTTCCTCAGGCTAAAAGCAACAAGAGAAGGAAGGGGCAAAAGTGTCGCGATATCGCGACATGTTCCATTTTCGCGATTCAAAGCAACAAAGGAGAGCAAGGAGGCAAAAGTGTCGCGATATCGCGACATGTTCCATTTTCGCCAAGGTAACGGACCTGCATAGTGACGTGGACATAAGGACAAAATCCAATGAATAAGACAAAGCGTTACATAAGGAATATTTAATGATTTGAAATCATTTAAGATGGTCGTTACACACAGAGGGAAACGGACGCAAGCCCATGTGGAGAAAACGCAGCGAAGGGCCACAAAATGGAAAGCAAAGCACACGCATACAAGGGAAGGTGAAATGAACAGTCAGGGAAGGTGAAACGAACAACCATCGGCAAATGAAACGAACCGTCAGGGAAGGAGAAACAATGTTTTCACAAGTTTAAATACGCCATTCAAAGAGGCCAAAGGGGGTGGAAAACTGCTGCAAGTAGCGTTGCAGGTTTGAAGGCGATAAGGCCATTCTGGACCTAGTTGGGCTATTTTTCTTTCGTAGACTGGTTTTTCTTCTTCATGGACATGGGTTGGAAATTACGGCGAGCAGAGTTGCAGACTTGAAGGCGATAAGGCTATTCTGGGCCTGTTTGAGTCGTTTTTCTTCCATGGACTAGTTTGGGAAAACCAAAAATTCTGCTATTGTAAAATGACACATTTTTAATGCAGAAGTGTTCAAAAATTTGCATCTTGTGGGCAAGAAAGAAGGAGATTTTCTTTGCATGCTATGGATTTAATGTTTATTCTTTCATCTTTTCAGATTTCGAATTTATAGATAATGTTGATGCCATTTCTTTGGGTTACATTAGGCGAATATTTGAAATCTGAATTTTATTTCGTACCCTAGGAACCAGCACTTAGCCTATGGGGATTGTGCTTGTTTTGCAAGTCCAATAGGTTAGGTTGCATGCACGGAGACCTCACATCTTCGGTTTTGTCGAAATAGGATAGCATCATACTGAATGCATTTTATTTTCAGTTTCTGCATTTCATTTTCATTTTCTGCATTTTATATTTTTCCAAAAGTTTTAACTTTTCAAGGCATTAAAATAAACATCTAAAAAATATCAAAATCCAAAAAAAACAATGAACAATCACTAAAGTTTCATGGTGAAATAAATCAACATTGCCCCTTGTTTACAGTTACTTGCAATCACTAAGGTGTTCCAAGCATTCAAATTGAATATCTTATATTTGAGATTACTAATACACATATGCAAATGCTAATACAACGGAGACCTTGGAGAAGTTGTTTGTTTAACTTCTTTGCAAGAGGGGATTTGGAACCCAAATCCTAAAGGAGAGTGTACTTTCACAATCGGGTGAAAATACCACTCAATAGCACCTATTACAAAGGAATTTTACAAGAAGTATAACTAAGGTGTCAATCACTGTCGAAAATGCACCCTTATAAGTTTTTCCCCCCTTATTGTAAAATATTATTTGATAGAATATTGCAAGAAGTTTGACTAAGGTGTCTATCACTACCAAAAATGCACCTCTTTTAAGTCGTCCTCCTTTTTTAGCAAAATATTCTGAGAGGGAGGAAAATTTATTTTACCCCCCTAAGTGCAAAAAAAAATGCAACTTATGAAGTCTCTTGGGTTTTTACAAATTTTACCTCTTAGGCAATGTTCAAGAACACTGGTTGTCTCCAATGTAAAAAAAAAAAATTTACAAAAAAAATGGATAGCAACTTTGAACAATTTTTGTAGAAAAAAAAATAGCAACTTTTTAGCAAAAAGAATGTCATCAGCAATTTTTACCAAAAACAATTGTTGACATTTAATCCAAAAATAATGTCACAAGCACCGAGGGGATTTGAACCAAAAACCTCTGCTTTGCAACACCTAACGTCCAAGGCACCTACCATATGAGCTATCTAGCTCGATGGAAACAAATAAGAGCATTTGTTATCTGAACCCTTCGGTCAACTGCAATCCGAGAAGGGATGCGGTAGCTGATCAATTCTTGGATGAATCACCAGTGATATTGTGGCTCACCTATCTGCAAATCACTGCTAAACCAGCCTACAAGCTTGATCTTACAAGCTTCGATCTATGGTAGAACCTGCTAATAAAAGTTATGTTCGTTTCAGAACCTGCATCATACGCCTGATTTCAAACACGAATTTGTTTGTTGTATTTGGTGAAACTAGCCGTTGCAAACAAAAATTATCTTGAAGAAATCAATCATCAAAAACAAAATATTTATCTAGGGAAAACCAATCGAAAAATGACCTACCATGATGTTGTCTGTCGGTCAGGCTACTGTGTTTCTCCGTAAGCCTGCAACTATGTTGATCGATAGAATTAGATGGATTGTGTCTCCTGTGTGACAAACAATGAATCTATATGGCTCTTCTGCCTGTGCGTGCTATTGTTTGCCATGGAGACCAATCTAGGACTTTGAAATTGATGTCATTTTGCTCTGTGCCACCAACGCAATCTCCTAAAAATTTAATTGCAAACCTCTTCTATCTGCAAAATACTATGAGCTACAAATTGTAGAGGCATCACTTAGGAATAATAACCAACGCCAAGATTTATCATGGCAATTTGTGTCATCACACCAGATCGGGATAACCAGTGCCTATGCAAGCAGGTGCATGACTCCAGTGTAGTCATTGACGATGAATCTCCTCATGATCGATGCCAAGTAACAAATAAAAATATTTGTGTTTGGTCCATAGAAGAAATCTGATTTTTCATGATGTCTATAACTCCAATTTGTGAAAAGGTCTACCAGATCAACGAGTAAATATGGCCGATAATCTAGGCCCTGATTGCATTCTCCAGGAAACCGTCTGTAAGCCGTTTTCCAGGAGAACAGACATGCTATTGGTATCACAATCAAAACATCTACGTAAAACCTTTTTCACAGCACCTTCGCACGTATCTATGCAGTAAAATTAGTATGGGTAAATCTGATTTAGAAATAGAAGTCTACCAATCTATCGATGTTCACACCTTCTGCCCATAAACCTGATTCGGTGAATCACACAAAATTGATTTTTGTAAATAAAAAAAGCACCTTGATCGGCATCCATCTCCTATGACTTCAATTATCATAGGTAATGGAAATTGCCACTCTCTGTGTATGTCGAAATGTGACTACAACTGGTCTATAGTGAGTAAAACAACTGCACATCAATTTGGCTATTGTGAAAGCAAAAAATAGAATTTCTCTGATGGACTAACAAGAAAAATGAGGCCTATCTTTGCCTAAAAACTTTGTGCATGTGACTTTATCGATGTCAACTATCTCGTCTGTTGATGACGCATTTTCCCATGAAAATCTTGTAAATCAAAAAATAGATGAAAACAACCTTTGTTTATCGCAAATCGTCATTCGTGCAGTAATTATTTATATCTACATGCAGATCGTGCACCTTAGAAAAATGTATTCGGTGCTTCTCTGGCTGAGCAGGTGCTTCTCTAGCTTTTGCACGACTCCACTATGTGGATTTTATTTTCTGCATGGAATGTTAATCCCACATTTGGGATGCTAAGACTCAGTAAGGTAAATAAAAAGATAAAGCTAACATAAGCTTATGACTACCTCACGATAGTCACTCCTTCCTAATAGCCCTTTTCCTGATCCCTCCTGGTCGTCAAGTCAACCATGTTGTTAGGTCTACTGTGTAGGGTTCTCCTGGGCCATCCACGTCGCCAGGTTGTCAGGTCCACCATGTAGGGTTCTCCTGGGTCATCCACGTTAGCAGGTTGTCAGGTCCACCTTGTTAGGGTCAGTCTCATCTACAACCTTGACCTACATGCCAGGTTCTTGTCAGACATCCAGTCAGTAGATCCTCAATATGCATGTTACCATTCAGTTTGAGTAGATCCGATCTATATCCAATCAAGGTCTTGATGCCTCGATTGTGATTAGTCTCACGTGTCACCTCTAGTTGTCCAAATCCACGTAGGTCCAGTTGCTCTATCAGGTCCAGTCATATGTCATCTTGTGTAGGCTAGGTCTTAGGTGGCATTCGATTTCAAGTCCATGCTTGTTCCAAGGTCGTCAATGTAGGATGTATCCAGTATCATCAGTCAGATTTGCATCGGATTTTGGGAGCCTTTGTTAGAGGTCTAGCTGGCTCTAGGTCCAGTCTAGGGATGTTTACCTAGCTTTTTGGGTCTTGATGTCAAGCGGTATGTCCTATGGTAGAATCGTCGTTCACCAATCGTTGCCCTTGTCCCCCACGTAGATGCTGCATCAGGTTGTCCATCTCATATTCAACATTGATCGGAGTCAGGTCACTAAATCGCTAAAGTAGCATCAAATTAGAATATCGCTATAATTGGAGTGAGGTATCCCTAGAGCGATCTTGCTCCGATATCACATTAGAGCATAATAGGTGATTACAATATATTAATAAAGGATCCATTAAATACAAAACATTAAGGCTAAAGATGGCCTTAGATAGTCGTAAATAACCCCCCAGGAATTAGCTAACAATACGCTAAATAAAGCTAACAACTAACAATATTGCTAACAATAATAATATTTGCTAATAACAATACGAATATCTAACCTAGGGTAGAATATCTAACCTGGGTAAAATAAATTAACTAACCTAGGAGAATCAACATATTACCAAATAAGGTAATAGTACTCTAATAAAAATCATTTTGTTATTTTGCTTATATATGTGTATGTGTGTTATACTTGGTTGTTTTTGAATTATACTCTTTCATGATCTTTCTTAACTCTTTTTTTTTTGTGGAAACATACACTAATAGCCAAAGCATTCAATTGGGGGTACATCAGGGTTCACCCTCCTTGTGAATAAAACTTGGGCCCAATACCTTTATCATTGGAGTGTCCCAATAAGAACTTACTCAAAATTTTGAGTTTTAGATAAGTCAAAATTCTAAGTTTTGGATCAATCATAATTTTGAGTTTCAAATAAGTTGTATTAGAGTTGTTTGTCTTTTGAGTATATGTCTATAAACACAAGATCAAAATATCTATAGTTTGGGTATCAAATATGATATCCCTTTGACCCTTATCATTCCAAATGGTCTCAAGTTAGAAGTAGAATGGATAAAATTAAGATAGTCAATCTTTTCAAGATGTTAAACAAAGCCCTTGTGAAATTGAGGTATGAGATGATGGACCAATCTACTCCAATTATTAAATGAACCCATGCTACATGTTTTATAATCTCCTCTGCATAACCTCTTATTTCCCTAGGACAATTTAGTGCTCCTACACCTTTTAAGGTGGAGGTGAATTTTGAGATTCCTACTTTTGAAGAAAAATTAATGTAGATACACTAGAAAAATGGTTGGATAAGTTATCTTCATACTTCTCTATAATTAAATTCATCGAGAGTGGAAAAATTACTTCTGTACTCTTGAAATCTTCATTGCCTATTTGAAATTGGTGTGAAACATATTATAATAAGGTTATAGAAGAGAATGAAGATGAAGTATCATTCACATGGGATACTTTTATGAAGGCCATAAAGGAAGAATATTATCCTATAGGAGTCTATGAAGATCAATACATGTGATTGCAATAGTTGCATCATGGTAAAGACCAATATGTTCAATATTATAGCGATACTTTCCACTCCATGGTAGAAAAGCTAGGTATTAAAGATACTAAAAGGCATAAAATCCTCAAGTACCATATTGGGATACAATGGTACATTCAAGAGGACATTGACCTATTTTAATTCAATATATTAGGATAGGCATGTAAACTTGTTATCAAATTGGAGTAGAAGCACACTAAAAAAAAAGAAAAGGAGAAAATAAAGAAATCTAGAACATTAAGTACCATCCAAAGAAAATAAATAGTGGCTCTCCAAATAATTAGGATAAAGGAGATCAACCCCAAAATATAAATTGGAAGCAAAATATTCTCCCATGAAAATAATCTTGTGAAGACTAAGAGTGGAAAATAGTGCGATTATCACAAGAGCAATTGATATTTAAGGGAAGAGTGTCAAACCTTTTAGTCATTGTTTGATGGGTCATAACCTTCTACATACACTATACCACTACCTTCACATCCATAGACTAAGGATATAGGGAAGAAAATTGTGGAAGTCATACCAAATGTAACCATTATCACCACACATGTTGCACCAAATGAGTCATAAGAGGATGAATGCATATTTCACTCACAAATGTGGGTCAATGGTAAGCCTTTATATTTTATGTAATAAAGGTAGAACCCATTTCAATCCCATATAGCCCATAAAAACTATATTTATTATTTAAAAAAAATAAAATTTGGAATATTTTTTTATTTATTATTAATATAATTATATTTTAACATTAATTTGTTATTCTCGAAAAAATATAGTGATCATGTGCATATAATTTTTTATTAAAATCACTCACACACACCCTATCATGGTTTGAATTTTGGTATCCTTGATGAGAACCCAATGACATACCAATGTAGTATCCCAACAAGGACAACCAACATGGACAATCACATGCACATATTAACCAAATTAAGAAAACCAATAAAATTAAGTATTTTTTTAATTTTGTTTGCATACTAAAATTTTGTTTAACTTTTGATTCTCATGATATTTATTTTTAAAGAGCTTTTAGATGAGCTATAATTAGTGCTTAGTGCTTAGCTATGTGAAACAACGTAAATAACCTATTTTTTATTTTAAAGAATAATTTTATTATTTTTCTTTTTTATGACTTTTGGTAGATTCTGTGTCATATGTATTTCTTATCAAATATACTTGGCAAAAATGCAAAGGTATGTTCAACCTCAAAATCAATGAAAAGCAATAATTTCTTATCAGATGCAATGTAGGAAAATGCTATTTTTAGAAGCATTAAATTAGAGAGTGGTGCGATATAAAATGGTGGTACATGGATAGTTTTATGTCATCGATAGTTTCCACCTATCCACCCTCACACCATAGAATTGATAGATGCACTATGATTCACTCTTATGAGGATATTTTTATAGTGCAAGTATTTGCTACAAATATTTATGTCAATAAATTCTCATAGTCAAGGTGACCTTTGATGAAATGTTTGGCGTAAGCCCATAACATTGTTTTCATACCCACACTCATCATTACTTTTCCTAACAAGGTTTACCATCTTTCAGGTTGGGACATTAAACAATTTTTGAAGACCCTTTTTCTTTCAAGGCCCTTGAGAATGATCTACTATTCTTCATACACCATAGGCAAATTGTTGTTTTACATTATGAACAAATTGTCAAGTTCTATAATACAATGAGTGAATCATTACCTTTTGGATGAATCATTATAACCTATATCTATCATAAAATGGTTAATATGACATTCAATTTGCTCTCACTAATCTTATAAAAAATTACATGACATCATTACACATGTTAGCATGTCATTAGTTGATCCAAGCATGTGATCTTTTTGCAACATGGATTTATGCTAAAAAAGCTTGAAAACATTTTTTATGCTAACCACACTATTAGGAGCATAAATATGTTCTTGGAAGTCCATTTTGATCTACTCAAGAAGCATTGGAAACATTAGAAAGAGAATAGTAATTTCCATAGTCAATAGACAAAATTGTGAAAAAAACGCTCTAGAGGCCCTAAAAAAATATAAAATAAAATATTTACTAAAATTATTATTTATCCATTTTTAGATTTTTCTAGTTAAAATACATCTCTAGCTATGTTACACATCAATATAAGATAAAACACAAAAGGACAAGTCATATGTATGTAATTTTTTTAATATGCACTTTGTAACTCATGGAAGGTGAATCACCACATTTTCATATGGGTGACCTTCTAACTCATGGAAGGTGAACCACCACATTTCCATACAGGTGAATTTATTGTATAAAGAGAGATGCACCCTTGAATTCAAAAAGCACGAGCAATAGATGCAATGTGTTAGCCTCACACCTCTTCTCAAAGATTACTTGCATTTTACTCTATTTTTGAGCAATAAAATTAGTTTTTAATTTTTCTTACATGTGTGTGTGTAATTTGATATGTTATAATTAATTCTTTTTGAATTAATATCTTTCATGATCTTCCTTAACTCAAAATTCTAAGTTTTGGATCAGTAGTATTAGAGTGAACTATATTTTGAGTGTATGTCTATAAAATTGATATAAGGATATTTGGGTATTAGACATGACATCCCTCTAATTACTTTCTTTGTCATTCCAAATGATCTCAAGTGAGAATTCAAATGGAAAACATCAATATAGTCAATCCTTTCAAGAAGATGTTGAACAAAATCCTCATGAAACTAAGGAATTAGATGATGGATCAATTTTCTCAAATTCTTCAATGAATATATGCTACAAGTTCTACAACCTCCTTTGCATGACCTCTTACTAACCTAGTAGCATTTCATGTTCCCACACCTTTTAAGATGCAAGTGAATTTTGATATTCCTATTTTTGAAGGAAAATCTAATGTAGATACCCTATAAAATTGGTTGGATCAATTATCTTTATCTTCTCTATACATAAATTCACCAACAAGAAGAAAAACACTTTTGTACACTTGAAAGCTTCATTGCCTATTTAAAATTGATGGGAAGCAAATTTTAATAGGGTTATGAAAGAGGATGAATATTAAGTAGAATTAACATATGATACTTTCATGAATACCATCAAGGAATAATATAAAATAGAAAATAGTAATTTTCTATTTTTAGACTTTTGTAGTCAAAATACATCTTTAGCTATATTACACATTAGTAAAAGATAAAATACAAAAGGGTAAGTCACATGTATGTAGTTTTTTTAATATGCACTTTGTAAATAATGGAAGGTGAATCACCACAATTCCATATGGATGACCTTCTAACTCAAAAAAGGTGAACCATCACATTTTTGTATGGGTGACCTTCCATATTCAATATGGTGGATTTCCAAAGCATACCAATTCTTGTATAAAGAAAGATGCACCCCTGACTACAAAAAACATGAAAAATGGATACAATGTTGTAGCCTCACATCTCTTCTCAGAGATTGCTTGCTTTATACTTTATTATTTTAGTAATAAAATCATTCTCTTATTTTGATTTTATATGTGTGTGTGTTATACTTTTTGTTTTTGAATTGCACTATTTCATGGTTTTCCTTAACAATTTTTTTGTGGTAACATATAGTAATAGCTAAAGAATTCAACTAGGGGTACATCAAAGGCCACCCTCCCTATGAATAATAATTGGGTCTCTACAAGGAGAGCCCAATACCTTTACCATTGCAGTGTCCCAACAGGGAATAACTCAAAGTTTTGAGTTTTGGATTAGGGGTAATAGAGCCATTTATCTTTTGAGTGTATTTATATAAACACAAGTTTTGGATATCAAAATTTTAGGTATCAAAAATGATATCCCTTTGATTACATCCCTTATCATTCCAAATGGTCATAGGTGATAAGTAGAATGAACAAAATTGAGATAGTCAATCCTTTCAAGGAGATGTTAAATGAAGCCCTCATAAAACTAAGGAATGATATAATGGACCAATTTGATCAAATTATTCAATGAATAATGCTACAAGTTTTGTAACTTCCTCTGCATAGGCTTCTATTGCCTTGGAACCATTTAGTTATCCTACACCTTTAATATGGATGGGAATTTTGATATTCCTACTTTTGAAGAAAAATTAATGCAAATACCCTAGAAAATTGGTTGGATAAGTTATCTTTATTCTTCTTTGTAATTAATTTATTGATAGTGAGAAAATTACTTTTTTACTCTTGCAATCTTTATTGCTCATTCAAAACTGGAGTGAAGCATATTGTAATAGGGTCATGGAAGAGAATGAATATGAAGTATCATTCACATGGGATACTCTCATGAAGGTCATCAAGGAAGAATATTATCCCATGGGACCCTATGAAGAAAAATACATGCAATGAAAATAATTGTGTCAATGTAAAGACAAATATATTCAAGATTATACTAATGATTTCCACTCCATGGTAGCAAAGCTACTTATTCAAGATATCAAAAGGTATCAAATCCTCAAGTACTGCAGTGGGCTACAATGGTGCATTAGAGAGGATATGGACCTCTTTGAAATTAAGACATTGGGATAGGCATGAAAATTTATTATCAAATTGGAATAGATGTATAATAACAAAAAGTATATCACTAAGTACTATCAAAAGAAAGGAAAGAGTGAATTTCCAAAGAATCAATATAAAGGGGATCAACCTAAAATAAAAATTGGAAGTAGAAAAAGGATCCCAAGAAAATAATCCCATCAAGTCCAAGAGTGAAAAATAACACAATTATCAAAAAATAATTGGTATTTGAGGGAGGAGTTTCAAGCCATTTATTCATTGTGTGTTGGATTGCAACCTTATACATCCACTACACCATTGCCTCCATATCTATAGGTTGAGGATAAAGGAAAGTAAATTTTGGAAGTTGTACCAAATATAACCATTGCCAACACACATATTGCACCAGAGGAGTCACAAGAGGAGGAATGCATTTTTCAATTACAAATGTGGATCAAGGGTAAGCCATTATATTTCATTGTTGGTAGTAGGAGTCAAAAGAATATGATTTCTATTTAGATAATGAATGATTTGAATATACTTGTCACACCCACAACCATATAATGTTTATGGTTATAATAGGGGAGATACATTCACATCACTCAATAATGCCCCCTCTCTTATGCCATTTAGTCCTTCAAATGTGAAGTTTTGTATGATGTTGTGCCCTTGAATATTTTTGATGTGATTTTTGGCCAACCATTTATGTGGAAGAGCCATGGTGTATATAAGTCTATGCCCTGAAGTGTCATCATCATTGTTGAAGGTCAGTGCTTTAGGATCACAAAGGTATATCCTCCAGCCATTGTTTTCTTAACTAGTGAGAAATAATGCACAAAGATGACAACCAAAACAAGTAAATTTATTTTGTTGATTATCAAGACATAAAATAGGAGGACCATCATTATAGCAATTGTAGGCCTTGCACAATAGAAGTAGATGGACTATATTGTAGTGGAATATAATCACCAACTAGGGTTCCACTTCATTATGAGGTATAATAGTCCATTAATTTAGTTCTCGATTCTCTTTTGCCTAATGTACCTATTTATCATATATTAGTCCTTAAAATGATAAAATCAAGAGGGAGGACAAATAATTAATTCAAAATGGGAATATTAGACCAAGTGCTTCACCATGTGCTAGTCCAATTATCTTGGATCTAAATAAATATGGAATGTGGGGACTATGTATTAACTATAGAGTTTTGAATAATATCAATGTGAAAAATCATTATCCACTCCTTAAAATAGATGATTTGTTGGACCAGCTCCATGGTTCAAGTTATTCACCAATATGGCTATCATCAAATACCTGTAGAGCCCACTGACATATGGAATACAACATTCAAATCCATGAAGGGTCTATTTAACTTATTGGTTATGCGTTTTGGCTTAACCAATGTACCTACCACATTCATGAGGATGATGTATGACATATTTTATCTCCATACCATTTGATTTATGGTTGTATACTTAGATGACATTCTCATCTATAGTAAGGCACAAGAGGAACATCTGCAACATGTTCAATAAGTACTTTAGATTCTTTAAAGACACAAGCTATATATTAAATTGAAGAAGTGATCATTTAGCATGACAAGGATTTAGTACCTTGGTTATATTATTGATAAAGAGGGATTCCACATTGATCTTGAGAATATTAAGGTAATTAGAGATTGCCCTTGGGTCTTTTCAATTTCTATAAAATATTTGTATTGGAATTCTCACACATTGCTTGGCCATTACACCAAGTGATAAAAGAAATTGCCAAATCCAAGTTCCCATGGGAAGATACACACCAAGGGACATTTGAAAGGTTAAAGGATAAATTATGTTCAACACCTACATTTTTCCTACTTGATTTACATAAACCTTTTGAGATAATGACTAATATATTAGAGTATGTATTGGGAGCTATATATTATCACGTACCATGGGTATCCAATTGACTATCACAATGAAACATTCAATAAACCAGATAAAAAACATACCACTTACCACAAAGAGCTTTATGATATTTTCCAAACATGTAAATAGTGGAAGAAGTAAATCTTGGGCAAGAAAACCATCATCCACATAGATCATAGACCTCTAGAGTTCATTTAGATGTAAAGTAAGCTAAGGAATGAAAGACATAAAAAGTGGGATACATATCTACAACAATTTTATTTGATCATTAAGAATAATAAAGGGAGTGCTAATATAACAACATATTATTTGAGTTGACCTCCAATCATAGTATTCACCACCATTATTTATTCCTATGGACATGATACTTACAATTAGTCCACCTTGTATGAAGTAGATTCTAATTTTGTAAATGTATATTAAGATCCTTTCGTGGGTAAGCATGTTTCTACTTTTTATTTGCAATATAACCTCCTATGCCACATGGGGTATATTTTTGTACTAGTTAGTGAGAGCTCAAAGATGATTTGAGAAGAACACTTTAGGAAAGTAGCATGTCACTTTGGGGTGGAAACATATTGATAGTACTTAAAAAGTTTTAAATTAAAGTTTTAAACTAATGGACAAATAGAAGTTTTAAATTGATTGATTATACATCTTCTTTAAATGTATAATTCCAAGAATCCATGCACATGGGATGAGAGAATCCCCTAAATTTAGCACATATATTGTAGACTCACTAAAGTATCCACATAGATAGATCCTATCATTCTATAGGAAAATCAATTTTATTAATACAAGAAATTTTTGACAATTGCCATTCTAACATTTATCAAAAGATTAAAGGAATCCCATTGGAAATAAAATTTGATGAAGGAAGAGAGGCTCGACCACTTAAAAAAAATAGCTAGATATATTTTAATAACAAGGTCAACTAAGGATTGCTATGGTCTTGGTAAATCATGGTCAAGGACATAGTTTGCCAGATTCAAGAGTGGTCATAGTCATAGATGGCTAAAGAATCTGAACAATATTAGCAAGAACTTATAATAACCTTGGCTAGGTCCCTAAATTATCGATGACTAGTAGAGATTTATGATAGATGAAGATAAAGGAGAGGGGTTATTGACCAAGTCTCTATTAGGGGAGATCATGTGCATCAGGGGCATGGGCCACTTGGAAAATTTCTAGTCATCCAAGACAATGCAGTTATAGGAAATCGACAGGCAATCTCCTGGAACTTGCAAAAATAACATTTCCTTGAAAATATGATAGCTAGCACAATAAAAAGACACGATGGGAGAGGCTAAACATTTTTAGGTGGCATAAATCTATTGAAGACATGTGGCTACTATAGACAGTGGATGGTGTTGATCAAGATCAACTAGTAGGAATAGAGAAGAAAGTGACATCCACTCCTTTCCAACATGCTAATGAAGCATGAATGCTAGACCAGGATAGGTTTAACCTATATTATCAAGCCTATACTAGGCCATCCTTGTAATAATTAGCTAGGCTAGTAGTAAAATATATAAATAGCAATATTTACCTTAGTACGAGGGTCAACAATTTGAATGTTTATATATTATGTAATTATACTTTATGTTTAACCTTTTCAAGCATTGTATTGTTGAATTCTTTTGTATGTGGATGTTGTGTAGGCCCTAGATATTTTTTTAAAAGCTCTTTGTGGAGGTCTATTAGTTTATTCTATTAGGCTAGACTATTGGAATATTAGGTATGTGTTATAGAATTATTCTATGTCCTTTAGAATAAGTTGTCATACCACAAAATACTTCTTGATCACAAGCAGTATTGCAGACTTTGGTGGATTTGCCTCTTTGATTTAGGAAAAGACTATCACACTGACTCTAAACAGACCAAATCAGGTTAGGATACCCTTGAAGTAAACTTATAATATTTCTTTATATGTTCATGTTCATCCAAATAAAAAAGTGTAAAAATTATTGTTCTTTGACCAAGATTTGCATAACTCTTAAATGTGCTTTATATTAGACTGGTGCCTTATCCATTACCTATTGTAGCAAGATTTGATACACATTAATATGTTTATAAAGAAAGATAAAAAATATGTTGAGTCAATTATGTTTGTTCAAATTATGTAACAAGCATAACTGATTACCAATGAAGGAAAGCATCAATTATATGTTCAAATGATGTAACATATAAAAGAGACATGCATAAATCTGACCACAGAGAATTGATCAAGGAAGAAGCCTAAAATTGTATTAATATCAAATATTATTACAATGAGAGCTGGATTGAATTTCCATAAATCTCTTTTTATATTAATACAATAAGAATTCTCATTCAAATAATGTAACAAGAATCCTTCACCCTCCCATTCCAATCTGGTAATAGTAAGGCCTCCAAACCTCTGACTCAATAACAAAAATGATCTTAGTTCTTGAGTACTTATGTATCAAAAACTTCATATAAATGTAAGGAATAAGAGATGGCAAAGAAGAAATACACAAGAAGAAAATACAATGACAAGACAAAGGTGCTCTAGTATACCTCTAGAAAAATTGCTATGCAAAAATATTGATCCTTCATATTGGCTATAGCAATCCTTTTTATAGCTTCATGGAGCCATGTTTAGTTATAACTAGCCTTATCTAAGCCCTCCACCTATCATAATTCTATTCTCTTAAATGGATGAGTGTGTTACAACACAAAAATAGTTGTTTTTATCTATTTTATTCAAAAAAAAAATTCCCTTTTCCTTTGTTTGCTCTCAGAATTTTGGATTTCAACAAAAAGTAGAAAATAATTGTATGACATTTACTGGCTAGCCTCTTGGTTAGTATCTTCTTCAGTTGTGTACCTAGCACTGACCTCTCCATCCTTATCTTTTTGTGAATTTTTTCCTTGCTCTAGGTTCTTATTTTGGGCATTTATGACCATGGAGACTTTAAGGCTGATTTTTCTTACATATTTCCCCTTATTGGTTTCATCTCAAATGTCCTTCACATCCCTATCAATATACTCCTAGACCTTATCACTAAAAGTCATGGAAAATTTTAGCATGTTCATACTCTTTATGATCTTATTCTTAGTAGTTTTAGACCATTCTTTGTTATCCTGAGCAAATATGCATAAGTAATTCATAGTTTCCACCAAAAATTTGGTCTGTCTAGCCAATTATTTTTCATTATTATGATCATAATAGAAGCTTTGTATTTTTTAGGATTAAATATTCGACATTGGCCACTTGCAAGCATTCTGCTAAAGTAAGATTTTCTTTAGATAACTCTTCATTGATCCTATTTTCCCATTTGGATACCTTTATCTCCCAAGTATTCCATTTTGGTTTGTCTGTTAGAAATATTGAGATCTTTGCAAATTCCTCAACATATAATATGATGGTGCCATCATCCATTACTATATGTCCTTCACTCATCTCCTTGTAGTATTCTTCAAACATTTGAAATGTGGGGTATACTTTGCTCACTCTTTGGTCTACTTTTTCTAAGAGAAGTTTCAAATAATCTACAGTGAGCTTGATCAACGCAATGTTGTAAAATACCACTCTTAGATCTCCCAACTTATCTTGTATTTTGTTTTTCATTTCCTTTTTGAATTTAGAAATGAAATCAAAGCAGTTAATACTCTTAATTATAATATGGGGTTCTACCTGCAAATCCATGATTTATGATTTAGATATCTACTTCTTTAGGTTGTCTATTTTAGCATGCATTTTTCCCCTTCTTTGTTTGAATTGTTTGTACTTCTGTTTTTTTTGGAACAAATAATCCAATTTTGGGATTATATTGTAAATTCACCTAAGTATAAAGGTGAATAATAAAACTAGGCATCTAGGCTAGAATATAAATTAAATAGATAGGTATTTAATTTATATTTAATATACCTAGGTTAGACTAATATATATTAAGGTATATAAATAAATAAATAAATATGAATAAAATAAATATATAAGATTTTTTTATTCTAGTTAACTCAAGGTAAAAAGTGACATGGTATGAAACTTGAATGTGGTGGCATGTGTGGGGCACATAATGGCATGTGGCATGAGTGGTGGTATGTGGCATAGGTTTGGTGGCACACATAAAGGTTTGGATGAGGACATGTGGCCTCAACTTTGAGTGGTGGCATAGAGGTGGAGTTTCATGAGACACTTGTCTCAGGTTTATATTATCAAGAAAACCTAAAGTACAAGAATTAGCACCTTCTTTATGTTTCCCTAAAAAGCTTACAATACAAAAATATCATCCATAGTGTTACTTTCCCATATTATTCTAAAAATCCTAAATTACCATAAATGTCCTTTATTTTTATTTATTTTTTATTAAAAGTTTTTTAAAATAATAAGATTCAATTAATAAACTTTATGTTTTTTTTTTTAAAGCGAGAAACCCCTTGCGGAGCTGCCTTGGTCTCAGAGACCATGAACAGGGGTTCTATACCGTCAAAGTCACCCGGGAGTCGCACCCAGCCCTGCCCGCACCATTTTGGGTACCCAATTCAGCTTTTTGGTAGGGTGGAGATTCGAACCGGGGACCCCCCTTGGAGGATTTCCTCTCCTCTCCAACTCACCTACAACACCTCAATAATAAACTTTATGTTACACTTAAAATAAAAGATTTTATTTTTAATTTCACTTGTCCTCTATTACTATTTTGTTCTAAAATATACAAACACATCTTCCTTTGTATCCCTATTTTTTTTTTTAATTTATATATTTTAGTATTTTTTTAATAACGATAAATTATTTTCTCGCTCTAAAAATTAAAAATAGCTTCCCATCCCTATGTATAGGTCCAAAAGGTTTTTTTTTTTTTTAAACCTTAACGGTTTCTTATTTATTTAACCTTTCATGTATAGGTCCAACGGTTTGTTTTTTTAACCTTTTATGTATAGGTCCAACGGTCTTTTTTTTAACGTATAGGTCTATACATATATATATATATATATATATAATAAAGTAAAGGCGAGTTAAAATTGGAAAAGCTCTTCGAAGCCAGAAAAGCACCGCTAGCGCCGAACCTCAAGGATAACATCTTTACAAATTTCAGAGTTAAAAAAGAAACCTGCGAAGACTTATTTAAAGCCAAAGGTATTCGCAAGAAGAGGAATTCGGAAGAATTTTCTACTCACAAAGATGGCACAAGTCATGTCTGCAGATAGTGAGAAATACAGGCGAAAGTTAGTTCATGTTCTTACGGGATTGCCATTTTTGCCAGACCGCAGAAAAGAAGAGTTGTTGAGAATATGTGGGATTGAAATCATTCCAAGCAAAACCTGCTATCAGATCTCCTACAACTCTCTGATTGCAAGTGAGAACATCTTCAACAGGCTCAAGATCTGGGTGGATAGCTCTTTAAAAAGTGCTAAAAAACATTATATGCAGCACAATATCAAGCATACATATGTTCTTCATATAACTGTAGTTGATGGTCCCATGCAAATGAGAGTGAGCAAGGGTGATAGAGAAAGGATTCGCAGAGCTTTGGAGGGAGTTGATACCTTGAATATGCCCACATATAAACTGAACGAGCTGGTTGATGTTGTGTTAAGAGCCGGGGGTAGTTACAACGAAGATGGTAACATTGAAATTGATTTTGATATGTTACATGATGAGACTCTTCGACAAATAGATCATCTGTTACTAGAGCTGGAATAACAAGAAAAAGGTATGTGGAACAAAATTTTAAACTGTAAATTGTATTTTGAAGTGTACAATTTTTTAAACTCTAGATTGTATGTCAAGTGTACTGTATGGCGTTTCTAATTTTAGGATCTTATCCTTTGTATTTTTACAGGTACTTAATCTGCAACCATGCAGGAATTTAACAATTTATTTCTCACCAATGAGTATAAGCACTGTGTCATCCAAATTTTATATCGAAAAAGAATTCATGTTGTCATGGAAATGGAGAGGAATCCATGATTACCTTTATGCATGTACTTTTTCAAAATTTATTTTAAATAAAATCTATTATTTCTTTTGAATGTTGGAATTGCTAGTATCTGAGTGGAAATGATAAAGGATTATGTACAGTTAAAAGTATTTTTAAACGATAGAATAATCGTCTACATTTAGGCGAGATTTGTTTAATGTTACGTAATTATATTTTTATTTAAATTAAAAAAATTTATTTAGAGTTTAAAGTTTTAATTTATTTAAGTTGTATAATAAATTTGATAGAATTGATTTTTTTTCAGTAAATTTATTAGTTAATAATAAAAATATTTTATTTTATTTTATTTTTTGCTAAAAAAAAATAAGGAGTTGTATTTGGGTTTCTTATTTTACAAATCACAACTCTTGAGAGTTTGCAAATAGATTTACTTTTCATCTCAATTGAGATGTTGTAAATAGAAATTTACATAATTTTACATAAAATGTCTGAATTCTTGATTGTCTTTTTTGAAAATTTTCAATTTTTTTTGTGAATATAAATATTCAAAAATTCAACATCCTTCTTGACATTTTCTTATAGCAACCTTCACAATACTAAAATTTCACCTCTACTATCTATGCATTGCATTATAGTAGAGTAATATTTTCAAAACATCCCACTACCATAGTCAACTTTATCAAATTTGGATTGCTAATTTCCTTACTGAAGCACAAAAGTGTACCAAAAAAATAATAATAAATAGTTTATATGAAAACACATTAATATTATAAAATAAAGCAAATATTACCAAAGGAAAACACTAAACTAAATCTTAATCATTATTTGATTCACACAGTCAATATTTTCTTGTCAGCTTTAGCTAAACCTACTCCTTCCTCTAACCATAGAAAAGATAATTTAACTTCATAATCCTCAATTAAAACTCTTTATTGGCTAGCCTATTTGCACATTTATTTCCTTCTCTTAATGTATGTGTAAACTTGATTTCTTCAAAATCTTTAGCATGATCTTGAATTTCCACAATTATCTCTTGTATGTTCCATGACACCTTTTTTCGGTCAAAATTGTATTTATTACTATGAGTGAATCACCTTCCATCCATAATCTATTCCATTTTATTTGTTTATGTATTTTTAACCCTTTTAAATCCATCCAAACTTCAAATTCATTATTTATCCTAAATCCACTATTGAAAGCATAATGAAATAAAATATCTCCATTATTATTTCTAATTATTTCTCCTCTTGTTAGTCCTAGATTTTCTTTAGATGTTCCATTAAAATTCAATTTGACCAACTCCACATCTTGTGGTTTCCACTTGATATTATTTTCCTTCTTTTTGTTTCTTTTGTACCCAACATCATAATTCTATTTATGACTTAACTCCATCTATTAATACTCTATGCTTCTAAATTAGGGATTGGGTGAGTTGAGAGGGTTGGATTAGATTCCTCTATGGCTAAATATATCTTTCTTTTCATTACCTCTATATTATTATCCTTTTCTTTAAATATTCTTCTATTCTTTTCTAGCCATATAGTCCAAAGTATTGAATCTTTTGATATATTCCAAATTGTTTATGAAGCCTCACTTTTAAAAGTAATCTATCATTGCTTTAACCATTCTTTAATTCTACCATTCATCACCATGCATTTATTAAGAATCCATTGCAATAGTTTCCAAAATATTAAGCAATATTCCAAGAGATGGTATATACTCTCCTCCTTTTTACAAAGAATACATTGTGAGGGGCCATGAAAACTCCTTTTCATAAGATTATCCTAGGATAAAATTCTTCTATAACCTACTAGTCAAACAAATATTTTGACTTTAGGAAATGCTTGGGTTATCCCAAATATCTCTCTATATTCTTGTGATATTTTTATTTTTTTGGTGCTTTACATTAAATACACTTCTTTTTGTGTATTATCCTAAGCTATTCAACTCCTAAATCAACTTATCCTTTGCTCCCACTAGAGTAATCACTATTCTTATCTTTCTACTCAACTACATCCTAGCATCAATGTCTTGTATACTTGTAAAAAATCCTCTTTCCATTTGTATCTTCCTTCTTGATCCTTGTACAAAATGTTTGAAACCCTATCATCATATTTATATTGAAGTAGTATCATCCAAGGTTTCAAAAATAGATCTATATTGAGTGGTTTTTTATCACACCAAGTATCTATCCAAATTGTCACAACCCTAATTTGTTACTACTCAACTAACTAACAATTTTTTTTTTGGTTTGTCTATCTTCCAACGAGTGAAGGACATAATTATGATCTAAGACAATGATATTCCAAATGAATTGTAAGTTACCAATGCATCACAATATCAAGAGATATTGTGACTTGATCACAATTACTCTTGATTAGAAGCAACATACTTTTATAAAACCATCATACTGCCACCACGGTATGAGAATGTTTTAATGGCTATACCATAACATTAGGAGTTCTATACCTCACAAAAGGGAATCACCCCATATCCATACTATCCATGAAGACTAGTATGTCAGAGGATGTCTTTAAGGTTAGATGTTACACCTTTGGGATGGGTAATCAACCTTATAATATTAATAACCCTTATCCACACGATGAGATAAATAAGGTAATTATTACTATATGTGATAAACTGATATAGGCCTATGAATAATCATATTAAGAACAACTATATCCACCTATCATTTATGAGGATTATGAGGTTTATCATTATTCATAGTATTTAAAATTATATCGATTGTTTGATCCATTATTATCCCTCTCATTCTATGAGTTCATATATCAGTTTGCTATATATTGTTTTTATGAAGGGCACTAACAAGGTTTCTTCTACGCTAATTAAGATAATAAAATATAGAAAGATATATCCATTCATCATCTAACATCACTACAATTATTAAGATGTAATAAAAAAAAATAACTTCTATTTATCCAATCCAGATCAATTCGAGTAGTATGGCCTGTATCACCAATATAATTTTGAGGTATAGACTATATTTTCTAAGTCCTCTTTTGTACTGCACTTGATATTCTTTAATATATACATCAAATTTTACAAAATTATTATTGAGTAATCAAAACTCGTTCCATCTATTTACATTACAATAGGCTTTCACAAGTTAAGCCTTAAATTTACAAATAACATGATAATATTCAATAGTAATGTTTAGGTCTTCTTTGATTCCTTGATTCTTCATTGCATGAGAGATGATGATGAAGGGATTAGGACAAATCATGATGCACATGTACAAAATGCAATTCAAACAATCGATGCTTATCTCAATTTACTTGGAATCATACATTAATCATTTATCATAATACAAATTATAGTTCAATCCCATAGGTAATTGTAAGCATGAATTCCCATAATTCATCTCAAAAATAATACTTTTCACCATAAGGGTTATCCTCTTATTTCCATCTATTATAAAATGTAATTCATTTTAGTTAACACAAATCCCTAGAAGAGTCTCATACCTCTTCCAAGAATGGACAACAATCCATCCTTTCAAACAAGAGGAATTACATACATTTTCTAAATGGTTAAATTACTCTGTCGTTCATAGGATAAATTATTACTTATGTCTAGTCAATCAACAAAAGAGTTTACAAATAGAGATCTCAACTAATCAATTTAAATCTACTATAAAATTTTCCATAAATTTCATTTATTCATCAATCGTAGAGATCTCAAATAAATTTCTAGCTTTCACATATAGTCTTTTGATTTCACTACTTAATTAAATTCAGATTACTTATTAGAATCATGTCCAATCCACTATAAGGAAAAAAAGCTTTTGGAATGTTATAGATTCATTTTCTTTCAAAACTTACCTCTAAACTTTCTCTATGCTTTCACAAATCTATATACAATAATATGAGGTATTCGACAAGCTCATTTCTCTCTCATAATATAAAAAACACCAAAATAACTTTATAGCATTTATTTTACCTATGATAACATCCATTTCTACAATATATGATATTAATACAATTTTTATCCATAGATTTAATAATGTTGTCTCTAACTCATACAATTACTGAACCCAAAAGGGGGTTTTACAACATAATTTTACATATCACTGGTGTTGTTTCTAATTCATGTAAATACTCAACCTAAAGGGAGGGTTTAACACATCACAACATTGTTTAACGAGTCATCACAACCTAAATCCATTTGTAAGAGTAATCTATACATGCTAGAAGTTGGATGAACATGGAATGACACAGTCCAAGCTAAATAATGGTAGTATGTCAGAGCAAACATTATGATGCACAAATGGTCAACCAATGTCGATAGGGTAGGTTTAAGGACAAATCCCATTCTAAACTATGTGAGCATAATAGAAATTTGTCAAGAGTGATTAATGCATAGAACCCAAAAAAATAAGACAACAAATACAATCAAGGGTACATAAGTGTCAAGCACATGTCGAGATTTGTAATGAACACCCACAAGGCGATTAAATTGACCATAAATTTCAATATCAATCATAAAGCCAAGGATTCAACAATTATCTATTATTTACCTGGGATTTTAAGGAGAGTAGTTTCCACAACACAGTTTATGTAAGATTTAAAGGAGTGAAATCTTTGAAAATGACTCACACACAGATGTCGCACTTGTACCAGGTTGATAACTAACATTTGTACCTAATAAAATTATTACAAAGTTGGGTTATTAAACAAAAACTCACATCCAACAACTGTCTATACACATCAATCAAGGGAATCAATTGACTAGATTGGTATATCACAATCTAACTCAGTTCAAACCAAGTTGGAGATAAATCATATTTTAGTTCCTCCATGAGACTATAGTCTATAAGGGTAAAATAGGGTTACTATCAGTGAGAATTTAGCAATGCTGGATGACCAGCACACTTGGGTAAAATTCCAATACAAAAGATAAGTACTTTGGACAACAATGAAGTAAATCGTGTAGGCAGAGGGATCACTTATCACTACGAATAGGTGCACTTCTATAGTTGTGAAGCCATAGTAATGGTCTAGGAAATATCAATGTTCAACCATATACAACCACCTCATAAACAAAGCTCAAGTGTCGACTTTGATCCACAATCAAATTGGCCCAAAGGGATTCTAAAACACGCTACTATTTGTAGGGTAACTTGGTAGTTTCTAAGACTTCAACATAAGTTTTAATATAGCAAGAGATACAGTAGAAAGATCAATATTATGGTTCAATCAAAGTATTCATGTGCACTTTACAGAAAATTACATCTTAGTTATAAGTCAGAGACACTAAAATATAGTTAGAGCAGCACAAGTTTTATAAGTAAGAAAAGAAGTTTGATTTATCCTCTTTACTTAAGCCTACAAGTGGGCATGAATACCAAAATTGTAGATCAATTATGTCTAAAATTAAACTTGGATAATCTGTTGAAAAAAAGTCTTCACATTATAAGTCTAACAAGGTTGATTTTAAATATAAAAGTAAGAAGAACCATAATCATCATTCAAATTTCTACATCTAAAGCAAAGCGTAAACAATCCGAAGACTATCCATTAATTCCAAACTATACAATATAGAAGCATAAAGCTCCCACTTAGAGCTCCAGTAAGGTGGTGATTCAACTTGACTTGCATATCCTCTCTTCTTGCTTTTTCCTCCTTCTAGCCTCCCTTAATTCTAAGTCTTTTTCTCAATTTAAAGATTTATTTTTTACAAGAAAGATGCCATATTATTATTTTATTAATTTTCTCTTTCCCCGATGTGCAAGCTGCTATTATAATGGAAAGGATATCCATAGAGATAATATTAGGGTAGCTTGTTTGTCTTGTGTCCCCCATCCCTATGGAAACTACAAAGTTACTATTTTTAGGCATATGGATAATACAAAACTAAGACTATTAGATAAAAGAGAAAATATCTCCTATCATTTTAGCCATCATGAAGCAGTCATGTGGAGGAAAGGACACCTCAATATAAAGAAAATATTCTTTTTATTTTGGTTTAATCAAAATTGGACAAGTTCTAAAACAAACAAATATACCTAATTTCTTTCTAAACTAAAAGCAATTTAGTTTAAATAACCATATTAAAAAAAAATAGATCCCTTTTTGTAAATTAAGAATTGTTCCATTCAATATCTCGTAAAATCACAATAAATTCTACAAAAATGTATGAAACTTCAAATGTATTCCAAATATCTCTAAAGTAATTTTTTAAGATGCAAACTCAACATAATCACTTAATGTGAATTTTCCAAGGTAAAATACTAATTTATTTTAATCTGGATATGTAATCATACATATAAAAAACTGTTGGTCACGAATCTGCCATAGGAAAGGATTTTCTATGTCTATGCGCCCTAGACCCGGCCAACATTGAAAGGCTGGGAGAAAGAGATGTCTCCCAGACCAATCTCCAGAGAGGGCTGGTTCCCTTACTAAATCTAAGCTTGATGAAGACTAGAGTTACAGGAAAGAAATTGGAAATATGCAGAAAGAAACGAGAAATATAGCCACAGGCCGAATTTATCAGATCGAGAAAGATTAGCAGCAGATAACCTCAAGTACAGTAACAACATATAACAAAATATAGCGACGTAATTAACTTACAACCTTGCACAGAAAACCTCCAAGATCACATTCCAGAACTCACTTCCTCACTAGAAATATCTAAACTCAGATGCAAAATTCAAATTAAGTAGCAGATAAGAAATACGAGCGTAAATTAGGAATGCATAAGATAGAAGGAAAACCACACAGACAGTTGCTTGCAAAACCAGAGGCCAAATATCTTTCATTCATGCAAAGAACTTGAAAATCTTTTAGCAAAAGTCTCTTTCTCGATCCCTCTTTCTGAGATCTACATTGATATTTATAGAGGTCTTGCCTCTCTATAGCATTTAAAATAGGCAACGGACTTCCTTGAGATCTACAAAATGTGCAACAAAAACAAGGAAATGATCCCCTTAAACCAGCCTCGGAGAAACCAAAAATTAAATGAAATAAGGAACCGGTCGTCTTCATTAAATGGTCATTCTCGAAACATGCTTGAACCGTTAGAAAAATCATGAACAGAAGCTTTGAATAATGGAGGCGTCTTCAATTCTAGTGGCTTGGGCATGTTCTTCTACCTTGCTCACATTGGAAAGTAGCAAAACATTTAATTTTGGAGTACTTTTAATCCTTGGAAATCACAATGCTTCATCGGGCCGTTTGAACTGCTTTCAGCGCAAAACTGTAACGGGTCGTGAAAACATGACATGTCATGAAATCGTGACATTTCTCTGCTCCATACACTTTTATCATTCTAGATTGTGAAAATCAACCATGTCACGAAATCGTGACGTATTCGGCTCCTTGGTCTCCTTCGCCACCTTAGCTCATGAAAACATGACGCATCGTGAAATCGCGACGTTCCATACTATTCTGCTCTTTCTCCGCTCTGTTTCTGTGAAACTATGACCTATCGCGAAATCACGACATCCTTTACCTATGTTGTCCTTTGGCTACTTCGAACCGCAAAAACGCGACAAGGCACGATTTCGCTACACCTTTCTCTCCTTTGGCTTTGTCTTCCTAGTATGTCGTGAAATCGTGACACTCTCCTTTGTTTGGACTTCTTTCCTTGACATGTCACGAAAACTTCACCATGTCGCGAAATCACGACATTCCGTACAATCTGGCTGCCTCCTTGTTTCCTCTTCACGAAAATGCGACGCATCACGAAATCGTGACAATTCCCTGCACTTGGTCCTTCCGCCCCAATATGTCACGAAATCGTGACGTTTCCTTGTTGTTGGACTTCATCTCCACAAATGTCGCGAAATCACGATGCCTTTCATGCCTTATGCTTTTTGTTTCAACTTTTCCGCAACCACGCAACACGTTGCGATTTCACGACGTCTTTCACATTTTGCACCTTGTTCACTATTCTATCGCGAAATCGCTACGAGGTTCATTGTCATTGCCCAACTATGTCACGATTTCACGACCTTTTCTCTTACTCTGCTCCATGGCCGTTGTAAGTCATGAAAATGCGACATGTCATGATTTCATGACAATTTTACTGCGCTACCTCCGTTGACCACTTTGACTGCGATTTTGGAACACGTCGCGAAATCGCGATGACTTTGCTGCTTAGCCCTTTTTTGCATTTGGCACCGTGAAACTATGACAGGTCACGATTTCATGACACCTTTGCTTTTGACTTCTCTCTCCTCAATAGACCCGCGATAACGTGACATGTCGCGATATCGCGACAGTTTTGAAACTATGCTCTCCATGCTACTTTTTGTCGCGATATCGCGATAGTCTTCGGACTTAGCTATTTTGGCATCAAAACTCGTAGAGGAATGAGAACTTCAACATTTTATGCAGGAATAATCAACAATCAAAACAATGTGGCAAAAATGCCAACATTCTTGGTGGCTCGTAGGGTATACAGTTCTGCTGTATGCACGAATCCCAGGCCTGAATCCATTGGGCAACAGAGTCAAGAAAAACTGAAAGAACAGAAAGCTGGCTGATGGGGTACATCTCGGTGGACTGCTGCAACAACTCTTGCATACGTACTGAAAACTCAAAGGAATCTATATTTGGCTTAGCTTACCAGGTGCTGTAAAAGAATTTCCATGAAAGCACCTGGGGTTGCAAAAATGGAAATGAAGGAAATAAGTGGAGTGAGGACTATGAAATGGAAATAGTAAATGATGGAATGGTGGAGTGGAGGGAGTGATGCGGTAGATACAGCATCGAAAGAGGGGCTACTGTGTTACCGACTGCGGGGATGGAGGGAAAATGAATAATGGAATGGAAGTGGAAGGGATGGTGGGAACTGCGGATAAATGCTAAAATGACAATGAAATTAGAAGAAAAGGAAAAGAAGAAACAAGAATATTAGAAAGGGAAAAAGAAACAACAGTAGTGGCTTAATTACTTGCAGAAGAAAAAGGAGTAGGAGAAGAAGGGAATGAAGAAGGGAAGGAAGAAATAGAGAGGAAGCCACTAACTGCTGGGAAGGAAGAAGAAAAAAGAAATAAATAAACGTACCTGCGGGCTCGCATGCAAAAAGAGCCGAAGTTGATAGATGAAATGCACATTTTTTTTTCTTTTTTGTTTTCTCTTTTTTTTTTGCTATGTACAATAGTTTACGACATGATTGGCATGTCACCACCACAAACCCAGTCTCAAGGGGTTATCCGGTGAATCTGCAGTGTCCAGACTAGATCTGATTGTACTTCAGTTGATCTTTGAAGTTGGGATGACTTCTTCCTGAAGTTCTCCATGTTGCAAACAGAGTGCAATGGGAAAATTATCATGCTTACCAGTACCCGCACTATTGACGAATAATGTGGCAAAGAGGTTTACCACATGAAGGGCTCTCTTGGGTACCGGTTTAGTAGTGGCTAGAACCAATACCACCATCTTGAAGGGTCCCCTGGTTGTGGGTTGAGAACGGGTTCCTCCAATCCCTTGGTGCGATCACAGAACCTTTCTGACGATAAATCTGCTTCTAGGATCTCCTCAGGCTCAACCTTTTGGTGAGGCATGCTCAATGGGTTCTAGCTGAATACTTGCGTGCTATGCAAAATTGTGCCCTCTTTGTGCTCAGGTTCTGGAACTTGAATCTGTTCCTCTCCTTGGCCCATATCCTGATGAAAACTACAAGCAATCATATTATCTATTGTTGGGATAGTGCTTGCATATGCCCATCGTTGGCCTTGGATGAAATCTGCCCCTTGAGTTCCACACAACTGCATTTCAGGTCTCTACACAATATGAGGGATCGGCCATGATGAATACTACATGGGGTAGACAGGAGTGGTGACTATCGGAGAAGGTAATGGAGTTTCTCCCCACGGTAATTTTCCTGATAGGAGTAGAAGGTGCTCCGCTTGTAATGCTTCCTCAAATATTTGAGGAAATCTACGTTTGCCTGATTGCAGCAAGAGGAGGCTTATGTCAAGATGGAAAGCTCGAACATAGAAGAGGTGGGCTTGGGCGGGTGTCGGTTGGATCTCTCCTGGAACTTCTCTTCCAAGTTCTATAGAATCGAACGTTGAAATCTATGATGCTCTCCTGAGGTATTCTCGTGATGGTGGAGAGATGCATCAAAAGTTGGAAGGGATCCTGAGAGCCATCAAATGTTATAATGAGCACTCCCGCTAAATCATCCCATGAGCAGATGTTTTTACGCCCGAGCAATTTTTACCACTGCAATGCCCTTCCTTCTAGAGACGAGACCAAAAGTCTGATCATGACATCTTCATGAATTATATCATGGAGGGTCGACAAAGCAGCAACATCGTCAATATGCTCTCGAGCCATTCCCTGGGTGCCATTATATTTTGTTAGGGCTTTCAGGGCACTTTTGGGAATCTCATGCCAAATTTGGAGATTCAGAGGGCCAGGATCATCCCATCTAGGACAGCATACCCTCGCCATTATAGCAGTGGTCTGCGAGATCACGGTTGTCACCAAGTCAGAGTCGCCAAGTGAACATTCTTTCCTCTGCTTGTAAGGTCAAGGCTGCTCACCAAACCTTGATTCCTCTAGGGTATCTTCTTTTAGCTTGAAAATGCGTCTACGATCAAGAAATTCGGATCTTCAACTCAGCAGAGTCACCAGATGAACTTACAAATCTCCGCTTTTGAGGTCAAGAAAGTTCATCAAAAATCTTGATACCTCCGGGTGTTAAACAATAAAACAATCAGTCTCATCGATTATGGATCTTTGGGAGACAAAAACAGTCTTTCCCATCGGGCGTGCCAAAAACTGTTGGTACAGGTGGATATACAGACAGTTCGTCAAGTTGAAATAAGGCCCACTGATTATGAATTTTTTTGAGACAGAGATAGTCTGTCCCATCGAGTGTGCCAAAAATTGTTGGTCACGAATCTACCACAGGAAAGGATTTTCTATGTCTATGTGCCCTAGACCCGGCCAACATTGAAAGGCTGGGAGAAAGAGATGTCTCCTAGACCAATCTCCAGAGAGGGCTGGTTCCCTTACTAAATCTAAGCTTGATGAAGACTAGAGTTACAGGAAAGAAATTGGAAATATGCAGAAAGAAACGGGAAATATAGCCATAGGCCGAATTTATCAGATCAAGAAATATTAGCAGCAGATAACCTCAAGTACAGTAACAACATATAACAAAAGATAGCGACGTAATTAACTTACAACCTTGCACAAAAAACCTCCAAGATCACATTCCAGAACTCACTTCCTCACTAGCAATATCTAAACTCAGATGCAGAATTCAAATTAAGTAGCAGATAAGAAATACGAGCGTAAATTAGGAATGCATAAGATAGAAGGAAAACCACACAGACAGTTGCTTGCAAAACCAGAGGCCAAATATCTTTCATTCATGCAAAGAACTTGAAAAGCTTTCAGCAAAAGTCTCTTTCTCGATCCCTCTTTCTGAGATCTACATTCATATTTATAGAGGTCTTGCCTCTCTACAGCATTTAAAACAGGCAACGGACTTCCTTGAGATCTACAAAATGTGCAACAGAAACAAGGAAATGATCCCCTTAAACCAGCCTCGGAGAAACCAAAAATTAAATGAAATAAGGAACCGGTCGTCTTCATTAAATGTTCATTCTCGAAACATGCTTGAACCATTAGAAAAATCATGAACAGAAGCTTTGAATAATGGAGGCGTCTTCAATTCTAGTGGCTTGGGCACGTTCTTCTACCTTGCTCACATTGGAAAGCAACAAAACATTTAATTTTGGAGTACTTTTAATCCTTGGAAATCGTAATGCTTCATCGGGCCGTTTGAACTGCTTTCTGGCACAAAACTGTAACGGGTCACGAAAACGTGACATGTCACAAAATCATGACATTTCTTTGCTCCATACACTTTTGTCATTTTAGATCATGAAAATCAACCATGTCGCGAAATCGTGACGTATTTGGCTCCTTGGTCTCCTTTGCCACCTTAGCTCGCAAAAACGCGACGCGTCGTGAAATCGCGACGTTCCATACTATTCTGCTCTTTCTCCGCTCTGTTTCCACGAAACTATGACCTGTCGTGAAATCACGACATCCTTTACCTATGTTGTCCTTTGGTTGCTTCGAACCGTAAAAACGTGACAAGGCACGATTTCGCTACACCTTTCTCTCCTTTGGATTTGTCTTCCTTGATACGTCATGAAATCGTGACACTCTCCTTTGTTTGGACTTCTTTCCTTGACATGTCTCGAAAACTTCACCATGTCACGAAATCGCGACATTTCGTACAATCTGGCTACCTCCTTGTTTCCTCTTTGCAAAAACATGACATGTCACAAAATCGTGACAATTCCCTGCACTTGGTCCTTCCGTCCCAATATGTCATGAAATCGCGACGTTTCCTTGTTGCTGGACTTCATCTCCACAAATGTTGCAAAATCGTGACGCCTTTCATGCCTTATGCTTTTTGTTTCAACTTTGCCGCGACCACGCAACACGTTGCGATTTCGCGATGTCTTTCACATTTTGTGCCTTGTTCACTATTCTGTCACGAAATCGCTACGAGGTTCATTGTCATTGCCCAACTATGTTGTGATTTTGTGACCTTTTCTCTTACTCTGCTCCATGGCCGTTGTAAGTCACTAAAACATGAAATGTCATGATTTCGCAACAATTTTAATACACTGCCTCCGTTGACCACTTTGAATACGATTTTGGAACACGTCGCGAAATCGCGACGACTTTGCTGCTTAGCCCTTTTCTGCATTTGGCACCACAAAACTGTGACAGGTCACAATTTTGTGATACCTTTGCTTTTGACTTCTCTCCTCAACAGACCCGTGATAACGCGACATGTCGCGATATCGCGACAGTATTCGGACTTAGCTGTTTTGGCATCAAAACTTGTAGAGGAATGAGAACTTCAACATCTTATGCAGGAATAATCAACAATCAAAACAATGTGGCAAAAATGACAACACAAACATATGGCAAACACAAGTAGTCGATGCATAATCAATATTTCTCATCACCATTTTTCCTTTAAGTGAGCAGGTATTTTAATATGATCCTAGTTATCATCGCCTATCATGAAGGAGACTAGCAATGATGTGAACATGAGCACTTACTTAATTGAGTTTTCATTATCATAATTTTCCTTCTCATCTTTGGTGGCCAATATCCACTATCGAGAGTACCTTATCCTACAGTAAAATAATGGAACACAACATCATTTTACTCAAAATTAACAATCATATTGCACACATTTCAAGTATTGAAATCAACTATCAATACATAAATAGTTTTTTAAGAGAGTTCTTCCAAGGTGGGGTGTGACATACTCCCCCTCTTGGATTAAACATAGTTCCTTGTGTTTCCCTGTAATATTACATAAAATAATAAAACATAGGTTTGCATAATCTCCACTTTCCATAAGTGGTACATTGTTTAGCATATATTATTACATAATATCAACAAATAAATAAGGAATTTTTTTTTCATGTCTTCCACTTTTTTCCAAGTGGCATTCCTATCAGAATACTAGTCCTAATGGACCTTGTATTCATTAATAATTTATTTCTGCATTATCTTGGAATAAAATTCCAAGATCTTCATAGGCTTTACTTCACAGGTTTTTGGATCAGCCATTTGCAATTTAGAAATATCTAACACATGTTCAGTATCAACAATATATCTTCCAAGTAGGGATATATGAAAAGAGTTATGGATATTTGATAGAGTATGTGGCAAGTCAAGTCTGTAAGCTACTAGACTCATTTTCTCCATAATATCAAATGGCCCAAAAAACCTAAGACCTAGTTTAGTTGACTTGATGGCGCTTTTACTAGGTTTTACCCTTATAAACACTATGTCACCCACAGAGAATTCCCTAGGCATCCTCTATAAATCATCATAGATTTTTCGTCTATCCATGACTTCCTTAAGCCTATGACGGATTAGTCTTAGTTGCTCTTCCATTACTATGACTATTTTCGGTCCAATGATAACCAAATCCTCTGGATTTTCCCATGATAATAGAGTTTTACATATTCTTCCATACAAGGCTTCAAAAGGGGCCATCTTCAAGAAAGAATGATAACTATTGTTATAAGCAAATTCAACCAGATACAAGTAGTCTTCCCATAGAGACTTCTAGTCTATGCAATACATGCACAACATATCTTCTAAGACTTTATTAACCCTTATCATCTATCCATCTATTTTTGGATGGTATACAAAACTTATGTTCAAAGTTGTGCCAACTGCATGATGGAGACCCTACCAAAAATCATATGTAAACATAGAATTCCTATCAAAGATAATTATTTTAGGAAATCCATATAACCTAAAAATTTCCTTGGCAATTCTGTTGATAATGACTAGAGCATCATCCTTAGTAATCCCTGGTATAAAGTGTGTAACCTTGGCCAATTTTTCTACTATAACAAAAATTGCATCATGTTGGTACTTAATCTTAGGTAACCTCACTATAAAATCCATTGATATAACCTACCATTATTTTATGGGTATATCATGGGGATACAATTTCCCTGCTGGGTTTTTATGTTCATCCTTTACCTTTTGACAGCAATTGAGTTGCAGCCCCATGAGACAAATTCTTTCAACAACTTCGTGGGGCATGTAAAACAATGCACTAAGCCGATCATCAAATTTTGAGAAGACGAATTGAGATCAGTGACTGATGACATGGCAGATCCACCCCTGCACGTTATCGCACGGGTCAACGGGATCCCATACAAGAGGGTGTTGATAGACACTAGCTCATCTAGCAATATCATCATGACTGCGGCTCTCAAACATTTGAAGTTGCTTGCATTTCACATCACAACTTCCACCTACACTCTGTGAGCATTCAATGATACAATCTGCTCGACAGTCGACACAATAGTCTTACTAATCCAAGTGGGAAAAAAGACCATACCCACATTGTGCCACATATTGGAGGGTGAGATGGCCTACAACATCTTGCTGGGCCAGCCATGGATCAGGGACATGAAGTGTGTCCCTTCGATAGCTCACCAATGTTTAAAGTATACATTTGAAGGGGAGGTGCATGTAGTACCGACGGACTTAGAACCCTTCAAGTATTGTAATGCGGTGCAACTGGTGCCGCAATCAAACCTGCCATCAACGCATTTGGATTTCCAGTTAAATCCATCTAAACAGGGTTCGATTCCGTAGGCATCCCCATTAGCAAGTTCTTCAAAATACCAGTCGGGTTCATCTTCATCGTCTGGTCCTCCACCAACGACACCATCTTTGGAGGCCAAATAGAAGGACAAAGGGAAGGAACCCCTAGAAGAGGTAAAATATTTGGAAGAGACACTGCCATCAGTGTCAACTATCTCTACTGAGGAGATGCCTAGCCGAATGGAAGTCGAGGCTCCTAGTCCACCCGAAATGGAGTGGACTCAAGGAGAACTTCCATTCCCTCCCCCTCAACCGCCAACGATCACAATTGAAATGGCCAATATGAGCCTGGGGGAGTATCTAGTGTGGAATATTGTAGCAACACCCACACTAGAATCCATGCAGGATATGGGGAGACCTCGACTCCCCATTGGAACTATTGTTCCCCTAGGCTACCCGTCGAACCAGAAAAACTTTGTGTATGGGGGCCTTGATAAGGGCGTTGCACCATGCACGAAGAGGACAAAGACGAAGAGCCTTTTGCTGAAAATGCCAACTATTTGTCTAACCTAGACTTTGCTTTGAGATACTTTGGCCAATGCAATTGGCATGGATATGGGTTAGGCCGATATGAGAAAGGGATACGTGTTCTTTGCCAACCAAGATACCAAATGCCATATGACAAGTCAGGAGTAGGGTTCAACAACCCCCTACCCTTGGACATCTTGGTGGAGAACATGCAAGGCCTAGGGATAGGCAACAAAGGGGGATTGGCATCAGATCCATATGCCAACCCTAACACCACATATACATTGAGGGATTATCTCCCATTAACGACAACCACCCTTGTTAATCTCAATAACCATTTCCCTTTACTAGAGAGATGAGAAAGCTCGAGAGCCCATTTTCAAGGAGGGTATAGACAATGCCAAGAAGGGTCCTCAGAGGACGAGTCAGAGTATTTCACCAAGTGGGTGGAAGAAGTTCCGCTTACCTCTACGACTGGAACCTGCATTGTGGAGTTCATTTTGCACAACATCATATATCATTTTGGTATTCCATCCAAGATAATCTCGGATAATGGGATGTCATTCAAGAACAAATATGTGTGTGCTTTGACCACAAAGTACAAAATTCAGCATAATTTTTTGACCCCCTATTATCAGTAGGCAAATGGGCAAGCAGAGGCGTCAAACAAAATGCTAGTCGCCATCCTCAAAAATATAGTCGCAGATAATCATAAGGATTGGCACATTCAGATCCCACTTGCCCTGTGGGCCTATCGCACTAGCATTCGGACACCCACTGGGGAAACTCTATTTTTTCTCGTGTATGGCTCCGAGGCTGTCATGCCTCTCGAGTTGGAAATTCCTTCCCTATGCATATCAATGCAAGAGTTCATCGATGATGATACTACATGACAGGCCCGGTTAGACCATCTTATGTTGCTTGACAAACGATGTGTTAATGCCCTCGAGCATTTACGTATCTATCAAGAGCGACTTAAGAAAGCATACAACATGAAAGTTCACTTGAGGGACTTTCAGGTCGGTGACTTGGTCTTGAAAGAAAACCAACAAAACTCTAGTCTGCCGTCCCATTTAAGGGATAAATTCATGGCAAACTGGTTAGGTCCCTATGTAATTGATAGCAAAATAGGACCTGGAACATACCGGCTAGCCTCTCTTGACAGAATCAAGGAACTAGAACCCTTGAACATCAATCATTTGCAGCCATTCCATGTTTAGAAGAGCCATAGAGGATTTCTGTAATTGCTTGGTCGATCCCCAAAATGCTCCAAGGATTTTCATAATTGCTTGGTCAATCCCTAAAAAGCTCCAAGGATTTCCATAATCGCTTGGTCAATCCCCAAAATGCTCCAAGGATTTTCGTAATCGCTTGGTCAACCCCAAAATGCTCCAAGGATTCCACCAATCGCTTGGTCAATCCCCAAAATGCTCCAAGGATTCCCGCAATCGCTTGGTCAAAAACAAGAAAATTCAAAAACAATAAAATCATCAAAAATAACAAAATTCACATCTCATTTCCATACATGCTCAAAATCGTCACAAAAATAAAGAGCTCTATTTTGCATATCATCTTCATATTCACACAAATCAATCCATCAAAAACACAAAAACATATAGCTGCATTACGCATCGCACCCACACATTGTATATTTGTGGTCATAAAAGTCAAAGCGCCATAGACTGTCATTACTTGGCAAAACCATCATCTTCTACATTTTTATGCTTTATCAATAGCTCATCGCCTATAACCGCCATTCACATTATTCTCCCACATCATAGTCAGTTTTTTTCTCATGTATTGAGAGTTTTCGTCATTCAATCATCATTAGCTGTCTAGCCACATACTGTACCAAGTCAGAAAAATTTTACGCAGGTAGAATTCTACTTGGATCACACCTTGTTACGTAGCATCCCGACATAAGTTATAACACAAAAAAATTCCCAAGTTGTGTGAACGAAAGATGAACCCTGCAAAGCAATCTAGGTCACCATAAGCGAAACGGTTATCTTGCTCATCCCCCTGTGCGAATGACCCCAAGAATGCTGAGAGTTGGCAAAAGGACAAGCATCCTCCCTACCCAATTCCCCAAGAATCCCAAGTTCTCAAAAGTTGCAAAACATCAACAATTTGCAAATGTCAAAAATCCAAATTTTGACATCACAACCAAAGTGCATACATAAAAAAAAAGCACATAAAATAGTGATTCTCATCACTCCATATCCTAATCCCTTGCTCAAAAGAAAAATATAATACAAAAATAAACAGTGATTTTTATCACTACAAAAGAGCAACTATCCCAATACAATTGAAGAAAATAAGGGAGTTGAACTTGAATCCTTGGAACTCTCAGCATCCAGACAGGTCATGAGGCAAACCTCAGTACCGGTTTGGTTGATAGACTATCAGTCACTGGTGGTAAACCTCCCACATGATGATATATCTGTCATAGTAACTTGTGTGCAGATCAATGTTTGCATGTGGATGAGCTAGCTTATGGTATCCTAGATAGCACCGTAGATTAATCTGAATAAATACAACAAAGGAGTTAGTGGGGCTAATTAGGTGATCCTCAGTACGAGTTTGGTTGACAACCTATCCGGCACTGGCGGTATCCTGACAAAAACCACATAAATAAACTCAATTGCACACACAGGGGATGTGAAATAACTTGGTCCAAGACAAGTCCGATTCATACCTTGGTCAAAAGTCTTGTATGATACAACTACAGTTTTGGCTAGATAGTTAAAACATCTGAGTCTCAGAAAACCTTAACATACATTCTCAACCAACTTGCTATCTTTCATCCTTGCATCGCCATCAAAAAATACCAAAAAAACATGTATACATAAAAAGCTATTTACCGCAGCCATCGCCTAGGACAAAAATCCATAAAGTTCTACACAGTCTATGGTGCAACTACCAAACATCACAAATTCAATTCATCCACTCCATTTGCATATCATATAAATTAGAAACATTTGCACTCATCAACACATATGCATCCATCACTATAACTTAACATGCATACATCCATATTCATCAATCATCGTGCATAAAATCAAATCATCACATGCGCATAAACAAAATAAAGTTTGTATATATATATCACCAAAAATTCCTGCAAGCTACAAATAACCGGTCATGTGACCCCACAACCAAATCCAAAATCTCAAAACCCCCAAGCCTAAGGCGTCGGCCACCATGATCACGCAGGATCGGTGCGATAGGAACTACCCCCGTGGTGTGGGTCCTATGGGACCCCTCAGGGTGGCTGCTGCTAGGACAGATTCGGTGGTAGGCATTTGGTATCTTGGTGGGCAAATAACACATATCCGCTAATCCCACGGCATTGTCCTGATCGACAGTTCGTCTATTGGAATCCTAAGAATCCGATAGACATCCTCCAAAGTGACTGTCATCTCCCCTATTGGGAGATGGAAAGTATTAGTTTGGGGATCCCACAAGTTGATCAGAGGGCTGTCAGGTAGGCCTGATCCCCAATCACTGGCTCCAACTGAGTCACCTGCTTGAGCCCTAGTGTGTCAAGCCACTCCCAGTTAGCCACAACTAGCGCCTCCCATGCTTCAGCAAAAATAATAGGCACACGATACCGGCTCTTCACAACCTACAAATAAAAAAAAATAAACACATTAGAATCAAAAAAAAAAAAGAACATGAACACAAACAAACATGGTTCCACTAGGATTTCAACCTACATTTTAGTGAAGTCATACCAAAACAAATAAACACATTTCACTAAGGTTTTTTTCATTTGTACACTTGAAACACAAAATATAAAACAAGACATGAAAAATAACTTGCATTTTTAAAAACTATCATACAAGAAACTAATGAAGAGGGCATTCACTTACTGGTCTTGATTCGGCTTCTCCGCTCGATCCAGTTCGTGCACTCATGGTGGTAGAAAAATTCGGCAGCGCTTTGCTTCACAGAATTGACCTCCTCCTCCTCAGAGCTCCAAATCGCCAGAAAAAAACAAGTGCAAATGATCCCAAACCCTAGTTTTGGCCTTTAAATAGGCTTTTTAAGCCTGTAATCGTTCCTCCCTGGGACGAGCACTCTGGTTAGTGCTTGTCCCACCTAGGGATGAATACAGAGCAAACATTTCATAAAACAACAAAAATGCACCAAAAACAACAATAAAACTGTCCAATGAGAGTGCTTTTGCACTTGACATTCTGGGTGTGCAAAATAGATGTCGAGGTCACAAATCCTCACTATCCTACTCCCTAAGAAGGCTACCATAGCTGGACCACTCCACGGGAGGACTGATCTTCGAGAATTTCATCCCCAAACGGCATCGCCAAAAGGGTCAAAACCCACCCAAAAATAGCAATAGAGTTGTCGAACGAAGGCGCCTTCGTGCCTAACCTTCTTGGCATCCAAAATAGACATCGGAGTTATAAATCATCACCATCCTACTCCCTAATAAGGCCACCATGGATGGACCGCTCCACAGGAAGACGAATTTTTGACAATTTCAGCTCCCGAAATGCATCCACAAAAGGGTTAACACCCACCAAAAACAGGTCTAAATGTTAGAAAATTGCACACACATTCAAAGATAAATCTCTGAAGGCACCCTTACCTAGGTCATATTGGGTCAAGTGACTCTTTGATTTTCTCATGTAGGTCATTCCCTCATCGATTCGTCGCTTGAGGGGGTAGTCACACTTAGTCACCAATCAACAAATACACACCCAATCATGAAAATGACATGCATTCGAAGAATCATTAGCAAAGACAAATCATGCTCCTGCTTGGGGTAGTAAACAAGCAATAATCACAAGCTGATCAATCACTTGGCATTCGTGAATCATGAACTCAAGGTTCCCACAGACAAAAGGTTGCGCCCTTTGCCTATTCATGGTCGATCAATGTCCAAGCTCAAGTAACACCTCACCAAAAAAGGTTAACACTTGAACTGAGTTCCTTTGCTCGTCAGAAGCAAGGATTCAAGAATGCATGCCCTTTTCATACTTGGGGCATCAAAATTTGGTTAGGTTACTAAGAAACCCTAATCATTAGTGCTTTGGTTATCTATTTTTGCTCATCGCTGTGCCTTGCACAACGCATCCCAAAAAGGGGCATCTGTAGACCCAAAAAAAACACCAATCCGATTATGTGGCTGCAAACACTGATCACATTGGCACACACAGCCCCCAGGGCAGCCCCCAAAGGTTAAACAGTGGTCCTAACCACTCTCACAGTAGTTTTGGAAGGTCAAAAATCATTTTGGCACCTTCATGCACTTTGCTCAATATCCATTCCACCCAGGGACGAATTCTAATTGGGATTCGCTCCGCCAAGGGACGAATTCACAATTCACTCCAAGGTGGGGCGAATTACAGGTTTGACAGGAAAAAAGTAAAATCTTAGCAAATGGTAGCTTGGATCCACCACTTAACACTTCCTTCATTACATGGAAGTACAGGTGAGTGTTTTCGAGCGTTAGAGGCTGTTACAAGGGCAGTCATGGAGTCCCTATTCAGGGAGGAATATTCTCTCCCCTGGAAGGGCATGGCTGCCAAGTGGCACCTCTACATGCTCATACCAAGAGACCTCCAGGTCTATAAATTGGTGGGTTTTCTCACCCCAAAATATACAGGGTAAGAGCAATTTGGAGCAACGAAGTGCTACCGTTTTATTTCCCCATACATCCTTGTGCAATTTGTGCCTTTCACATCCGCGATCTCTTTTAGAGAAGAGGTCATTGGGTGATCATTGGAAGGTCAAATCTTGAGACCAAAACCCAAAATTTGGCCATAGAATACCACCCCAATTTGTCGACAACACTTTAAAAGAGATTTTGGACCCATCCTAAGTGGATTGGCGTCGAAATCAGGTCCCAACGGTGGGCGGCCTGCCCGGGCACCCCCGCACTACCGCGAGTCTAATCGTCCCTTTTAGGAACGATTAGGAATATGTGGCAGATTTTTATTTCTATCATTTTTTATCTTGAATTTCATCTTATGTTGCTTAGATAGTTTGCAATTTTGATTTCGTAATGTTTTGAGCAAATCTTATCATGTTTTATCACTTTTTGTCTTTACTAACTTGCAGGTAGCATCATCAAATTCCCATTAATGGATGCCAAATTGGGAAAATATGACCATATGGGTCTTCCCAAAATACCCCCAATTAGCTAACCCCAATTTTGCAGGTCTTTTGGAGCTCTATAGGCAGGAAATTTGGGACGGTACATTTTCGGCATTTTGTTGTAGGTAAATTCGTCCCGCCCCGGAGCGAATTCAAATCGGTGAGGAATTTCTTGACTGTTCTTTTTACAGTACCCTCCTGGTGATGTCTTGATGCCCCTATCAAATTTTTAGAGCATTTGGATTCATTTTAGTTATAGTTTAATTCATTTTTCTCATTCACTTATCGTAGGCTTGGGGATTGCATGTTTTGTTTCATCTGCAGGTGCTACTAATTATTTCCTGTTCCTTTGAACGCAGGATCAAAATATCAGAGGAGCAGAAAGGAATCAAAATTCATAGACACAAGAGGCGATGACGTTTTGGTCCGCCCATCTTACATGTGGGCACGCGAAAGAAGAAAGGCTATCCATGGATGTAACCAAGAGATGAATTTAACGCTCCTCGCACCTAAAAAGGGAGGATGCGAATTGTAACTGCATCATGAAATACATAAATAAATAGAAGGGCTATTATTTCATTTGGGTTTCAATTCATGCTTTCTTCGTTTCATGCATTTTTTTTTATTCGTAGGATTCAACGTTAAGTTTAGTTTCATTTTTGCATCGTGCTTGGAGCTTTTCCTTTTTTGTTTCCGTATCCTCGTGCTTTCAATTCCAAATATCGTGCAAAAAAATTTGTAATATCCTTCTTCATACCAGACCAGTAAAAGGTCTTTCTCATATTTTCCCTTGTCTTGACTCCTCCCAGATGTGCGGAATAGGGATAATTATGTGTTTCACACATAATTAATCTCCTCAAATTACCAATTTTAGGTATAACCACCCAATACTTAAAGCATAAAAGTTCATCTTTAATTCTATAATTCTAATTTTCGTTAAGGTTTTATTCTATTTTATCCCAAATCTCACTACATTTCTGATCTTGGTATTGCATTTTCCTGAATTGACCCATGAAGTCTACTTGATAGAATTGATTTTTTTCAGTAAATTTATTAGTTAATAATAAAAATATTTTATTTTATTTTATTTTTTGCTAAAAAAATAAGGAGTTGTATTTGGGTTTCTTATTTTACAAATCACAACTCTTGAGAGTTTGCAAATAGATTTACTTTTCATCTCAATTGAGATGTTGTAGCTAGAAACTTACATAATTTTACATAAAATGTCTGAATTCTTGATTTTCTTTTTGTGAAAATTTTCAATTTTTTTTGTGAATATAAATATTCAAGAATTCAACATCCTTCTTGACACTTTCTTATAGCAACCTTCACAATACTAAAATTTCACTTCTACTATCTATGCATTGCATTATAGTAGAGTAATATTTTCAAAACATCCCACTACCATAGTCAACTTTATCAAATTTGGATTGCTAATTTCCTTACTGAAGCACAAGTGTACCAAAAAAATAATAATAAATAGTTAATATGAAAACACATTAATATTACAAAATAAAGCAAATATTACCAATGGAAAACACTAAACTAAATCTTAATCATTATTTGATTCACACAGTCAATATTTTCTTGTCAGCTTTAGCTAAACCTACTCCTTCCTCTAACCATAGAAAATATAATTTAACTTCACAATCCTCAATTAAAACTCTTTATTGGCTAGCCTATTTGCACATTTATTTCCTTCTCTTAATGTATGTGTAAACTTTATTTCTTCAAAATCTTTAGCATGATCTTGAATTTCCACAATTATCTCTTGTATGTTCCATGACACCTTTTTTCGGTCAAAGTTGTATTTATTACTATGAGTGAATCATATTCCATCCATAATCTATTCCATTTTATTTTTTTGTGTATTTTTAACCCTTTTAAATCCATCCAAACTTCAAATTCATTATTTATCCTAAATCCACTATTGAAAGCATAATGAAATAAAATATCTCCATTATTATTTCTAATTATTTCTCCTCTTGTTAGTCCTAGATTTTCTTTAGATGCTCCATTAAAATTCAATTTGACCAACTCCACATCTTGTGGTTTCCGCTTGATATTATTTTCCTTCTTTTTGTTTCTTTTGTACCCAACATCCTAATTCTATTTGATGACTTAACTCCATCTATTAATACTCTATGCTTCTAAATTAGGGATTGGGTGAGTTGATAGGGTTGGATTAGATTCCTCTATGGCTAAATATATCTTTCTTTTCATTACCCCTATATTATTTTCCTTTTCTTTAAATATTCTTCTATTCTTTTCTAGCCATATAGTCCAAAGTATTGAATCTTTTGATATATTCCAAATTGTTTATGAAGCCTCAATTTTAAAAGTAATCTATCATTGCTTTAACCATTCTTTAATTCTACCATTCATCACCATGCATTTATTAAGAATCCATTGCAATAGTTTCCAAAATATTAAGCAATATTCCAAGAGATGGTATATACTCTCCTCCTTTTTACAAAGAATACATTGTGAGGGACCATGAAAACCCCATTTCATAAGATTATCCTAGGATAAAATTCTTCTATAACCTACTAGTCAAACAAATATTTTGACTTTAGGAAATGCTTGGGTTATCCCAAATATCTCTCTATATTCTTGTGATATTATTATTTTTTTGGTGCTTTACATTAAATCCACTTCTTGTTGTGTATTATCCTAAGCTATTCAACTCATAAATCAACTTATCCTTTGCTCCCACTAGAGTAATCACTATTCTTATCTTTCTACTCAACTACCTCCTAGCATCAATGTCTTGTATACTTGTAAAAAATCTTCTTTCCATTTGTATATTCCTTCTTGATCCTTGTACAAAATGTTTGAAACCCTATCATCATATTTATCTTGAAGTAATATCATCCAAGGTTTCAAAAATAGATCTAGATTGACTGGTTTTTTATCACACCAAGTATCTATCCAAATTGTCACAACCCTAATTTGTTACTACTCAACTAACTAACATATTTTTTTTTTGTTTGTCTATCTTCCAAAGAGTGAAGGACATAATTATGATCTAAGACAATGATATTCCAAATGAATTGTAAGTTACCAATGCATCAAAATATCAAGAGATATTGTGACTTGATCATAGTTACTCTTGAGTAGAAGCAACCTACTTCTATAAAACCATCATACCGCCACCACGGTATGAGAATGTTTTAATGGCTATACCATAACATTAGGAGTTCTATACCTCACAAAATGGAATCACCCCATATCCATACTATCCATGAAGACTAGTATGTCAGAGGATGTCTTTAAGGTTAGATGTTACACCTTAGAATCTTAATAACCCTCATCCACACGATGAGATAAATAAGGTAATTATTACTATACGTGATAAACTGATATAGGCCTATGAATAATCATCTTAAGAACAACTATATCAACCTCTCATTTATAAGGATTATGAGGTTTGTCATTATTCATAGTCTTTAAAATTATATTGATTGTTTGATCCATTATTATCCCTCTCATTCTATGAGTTCATATATCAGTTTGCTATATATTGTTTTTATGAAGGGCACTAACAAGGTTTCTTCTACGCTAATTAAGATAATAAAATATGGAAAGATATATTCATTCATCATCTAATATCACTACAATTATTAAGATGTAATAACAAAAAATAACTTTTATTTATCCAATCCAGATCAATTCGAGTAGTATGGCCTGTATCACCAATATAATTTTGAGGTATAGACTATATTTTCTAAGTCCTCTTTTGTACTGCACTTGATATTATTTAATATATACATCAAATTTTACAAAATTATTATTGAGTAATCAAAACTTGTTCCAACTATTTACATTACAATAGGCTTTCACAAGTTAAGCCTTAAATTTACAAATAACATGATAATATTCAATAGTAATGTTTAGGTCTTCTTTGATTCCTTGATTCTTCATTGCATGAGAGATGATGATGAAGGGATTACGACAAATCATGATGCACATGTACAAAATGCAATTCAAAAAATCGATGCTTATCTCAATTTACTTGCAATCATACATTAATCATTTATCATAATACAAATTACAGTTCAATCCCATAGGTAATTGTAAGCATGAATTCCCATAATTCATCTCAACAATAACACTTTTCACCATAAGGGTTATCCTCTTATTTCCATCTATTATAAAATGTAATTCATTTTAATTAACACAAATCCCTAGAAGAGTCTCATACCTCTTCCAAGAATGGACACCAATCCATCATTTCAAACAAGAGGAATTACATACATTTTCTAAATGGTTAAATTACTCTATCATTCATAGGATAAATTATTACTTATGTCTAGTCAATCAACAAAATATTTTACAAATAGAGATCTCAACTAATCAATTTAAATCTACTATAAAATTTTCCATAAATTTCATTTATTCATCAATCGTAGAGATCTCAAATAAATTTCTAGCTTTCACATATAATCTTTCGATTTCACTACTTAATTAAATTCAGATTACTTATTAGAATCATGTCCAATCCACTACAAGGAAAAAAAGCTTTTGGAATGTTATAGATTCATTTTCTTTCAAAACTTACCTCTAAACTTTCTCTATGCTTTCACAAATCTATATACAATAATATGAGGTATTCAACAAGCTTATTTCTCTCTCAAAATATAAACAACACCAAAATAACTTTATAGCATTTATTTTACCTATGATAACATCCATTTCTACAATATATGATATTAATACAATTTTTATCCATAGATTTAATAATGTTGTCTCTAACTCATACAATTACTGAACCCAAAAGGGGGTTTTACAACATAATTTTACATATCACTGGTGTTGTTTTTGATTCATGTAAATACTCAACCTAAAGGGAGGGTTTAACACATCACAACATATTTTAGCGAGTCATCACAACCTAAATTCATTTGTAAGAGTAATCTATACATGCTAGAAGTTGGATGAACATGGAATGACACAGTCCAAGCTAAATAATGGTAGTATGTCAGCGTAAATATCGTGATGCACGAATGGTCAACCAATGTCGATAGGGTAGGTTTAAGGAGAAATCCCATTCTAAACTACATGAGCATAATAGAAATTTGTCAAGAGTGACTAATGCATAGAACCCAAAAAACTAAGACAACAAATACAATCAAGGGTACATAAGTGTCAAGCACATGTCGAGATTTGTAATGAACACCCACAAGGTGATTAAATTGACCATAAATTTCAATATTAATCATAAATCCAAGGGTTCAACAATTGTCTATTATTTACCTAGGATTTTAAGGAGAGTAGTTTCCACAACACAGTTTATGTAAGATTTAAAGGAGTGAAATCTTTGAAAATGACTCACACACAGATGTCGCACTTGCACCAAGTTGATAACTAACATTTGGACCTAATAAAATTATTACAAAGTTGGGTTATTAAACAAAAAATCACATCCAAAAACCGTCTATACACATCAATCAAGGGAATCAATTGACTAGATTGGTATATCACAATCTAACTCAGTTCAAACCAAGTTGGAGATAAATAATATTTTAGTTCCTCCATGAGACTATAGTCTATAAGGGTAAAATAGGGTTACTATCAGTGAAAATTTAGCAATGTCGGATGACCAACACACTTGGGTAAAATTCCAATACAAAATATAAGTACTTTGGACAACAATGAAGTAAATCGTGTAGGCAGAGGGATCACTTATCACTACGAATAGGTGCACTTCTATAGTTGTGAAGCCATAGTAATGGTCTAGGAAATATCAATGGTCAACCATATACAACCACCTCATAAACAAAGCTCAAGTGTCAACTTTGATGATTTGATGATCTAGATAATCTGATGAAAAAAAGTCTTCACATTATAAGTCTAACAAGGTTGATTTTAAATATAAAAGTAAGAAGAACCATAATCATCATTCAAATTTCTACATCTAAAGCAAAGCGTAAACAATCCGAAGACTATACATTAATTCCAAACTATACAATATAGAAGCATAAAGCTCCCACTTAGAGCTCCAGTAAGGTGGTGATTCAAATTGACTTGCATATCCTCTCTTCTTGCTTTTTCCTCCTTCTAGCCTCCCTTAATTCTAAGTCTTTTTCTCAATTTAAAGATTTATTTTTTACAATAAAGATGCCATATTATTATTTTATTAATTTTCTCTCTTTCCCTAATGTGCAAGCTACTATTATAATGGAAAGGATATCCATAGAGATAAGATCAGGGTAGCTTTTTTGTCTTGTGTCCCCCATCCCTAGGGAAACTACAAAGTTACTACTATTAGGCATATGGATAATACAAAACTAAGACTATTAGATAAAAGAGAAAATCTCTCCTATCATTTTAGCCATCATGAAGCAGTCATGTGGAGGAAAGGACACCTCAATATAAAGAAAATATTCTTTTTATTTTGGTCCAATCAAAATTGGACAAGTTCTAAAACAAACAAATATACCTAATTTCTTTCTACACTAAAAGCAATTTAGTTTAAATAACCATATTAAAAAAAAATAGATCCCTTTTTGTAAATTAAGAATTGTTCCATTCAATATCTCGTAAAATCACAATAAAATCTACAAAAATTTATGAAACTTCAAATGTATTCCAAATATCTCTAAAGTATTTTTTTAAGATGCAAACTCAACATAATCACTTAATGTGAATTTTCCAAGGTAAAATACTAATTTATTTTAATATGGATATGTAATCATACATATAACAAACATATGGCAAACACAAGTAGTCGAAGCATAATCAATATTTCTCATCACCATTTTTCCTTTAAGTGAGCAGGTATTTTAATATGATCTTAGTTATCATCACAGTTATCATCACCTATCATGAAGAAGACTAGCAATGATGTGAACATGAGCACTTACCTGGTTGAGTTTTCATTATCATAATTTTCCTTCTCATCTCTGGTGGCCAATATCCACTATCGAGTGTACCTTATCCTACAGTAAAATAATGTAACACAACATCGTTTTACTCAAAAGAAACAATCATATTGCACACATTTCAAGTATTGAAATAAACTATCAATACATAAACAATTTTTTAAGAGAGTTCTTCCAAGGTGGGGTGTGACATACTCCCCCTCTTGGATTAAACATAGTTCCTTGTGTTTCCCTGTAATATTACATAAAATAATAAAACATAGGTTTGCATAATCTCCACTTTCCATAAGTGGTACATTTTTTAGCATATATTATTACATAATATCAAAAAATAAATAAGGAATTTTTTTTCATGTCTTCCACTTTTTTCCAAGTGGCATTCCTATCAGAATACTAGTCCCAATGGACCTTGTATTCATTAATAATTTATTTCTGCATTATCTTGGAATAAAATTCCAAGATCTTCATAGGCTTTACTTCACAGGTTTTTGGATCAGCCATTTGCAATTTAGAAATATCTAACACATGTTCAGTATCAACAATATATCTTCCAAGTAGGGATATATGAAAAGAGTTATGGATCTTTGATGGAGTATGTGGCAATTCAAGTCTATAAGCTACTAGACTCATTTTCTCCATAATATCAAATGGCCCAACAAACCTAAGACCTAGTTTAGTTGACTTGATGGCGCTTTTACTAGGTTTTACCCTTATAAACACTATGTCACCCACAGAGAATTCCCTAGGCATCCTCTATAAATCATCATAGATTTTTTGTCTATCCATGACTTCCTTAAGCCTCTGACGGATTAGTCTTAGTTGCTCTTCCATTACTATGACTATTTTCGGTCCAATGATAACCAAATCCTCTGGATTTTCCCATGATAATAGAGTTTTACATATTCTTCCATACAAGGCTTCAAAAGGGGCCATCTTCAAGAAAGAATGATAATTATTGTTATAAGCAAATTCAACCAGATACAAGTAGTCTTCCCATAGAGACTTCTAGTCTATGCAATACATGCGCAACATATCTTCTAAGACTTTATTAACCCTTATCATCTATCCATCAATTTTTGGATGGTATATAAAACTTATGTTTAGAGTTTTGCCAACTGCATGATGGAGACCCTACCAAAACTCATATGTAAACATAGAATTCCTATCAAAGATAATTATTTTAGGAAATCCATATAACCTAAAAATTTCCTTGGCAATTCTGTTGATAATGACTAGAGAATCATCCTTAGTAATCCCTGGTATAAAGTATGTAACCTTGGCCAGTTTTTCTACTATAACAAAAATTGCATCATGTTGGTACTTAATCTTAGGTAACCTCACTATAAAATCCATTGATATAACCTACCATTTTTGTATGGGTATATCATGGGGATACAATTTACCTGTTGGGTGTTTATGTTCATCCTTTACCTTTGGACATCCATCGAGTTGCAGCCTCATGAGACAAATTTTTTCAACAACTTTGTGGGGCATGTAAAACGATGCACTGAGCCAGTCATCAAATTTTGAGAAGACAAATTGAGATCAGTGACTGATGACATGGCAGATCCACCCCTGCACGTTATCGCACGGGTCAACGGGATCCCATACAAGAGGGTGTTGATAGACCCTAGCTCATCCAGCAATATCATCATGACTGCAGCTCTCAAACATTTTAAGTTGCCCGCATCTCACATCACATCTTCCACCTACACTCTACGAGCATTCAATGATGCAATCTGCTCGACAGTCAGCACAATAGTCCTACTAATCCAAGTGGGACAAAAGACCATACCCACATTGTGCCACATATTGGAGGGTGAGATGGCCTACAACATCTTGTTGGGCCGGTCGTGGATCAGGGACATGAAGTGTGTCCCTTCGATAGCTCACCAATGTTTAAAGTATACATTTGAAGGGGAGGTGCATGTAGTCCCGGTGGACTTGGAACCCTTCAAGTATTGTAATGCGGTGCAACTAATGCCGTAATTGACCCTGCCATCAACGCATTTGGATTTCTAGTTAAATCCATCTAAACAGGGTCCGATTTCGTAGGCATCCCCGTTAGCAAGTTCTTCAAAATCATCGTATGGTCCTCCACCAATGACACCATCTCTAGGGGCCAAATAGAAGGACAAAGGGAAGGAACCCCTGGAAGAGGTAAAATATTTGGAAGCAACACTGCCATCAGTGTCATCTATATCTACTGAGGAGATGCCTAGCTAAATGGAAGTCGAGGCTCCTAGTCTACCTGAAATGGAGTGGACTCAAGGAGAACTTCCATTCCCTCCCCCTCAACTGCCAACGATCATCGTTGAAATGGCCAATACGAGCCTGGGGGAGTAGCAACACCCGCACTAGAATCCATGCAGGACATGGGGAGATCTTGATTCCCCATTGGCACTATTGTTCCCCTAGGCTACCCACCGAACCAGAAAAAATTTGTGTATGGGGGCCTTGATCAGGGCGTTGCACCATGCACGTAAGAGGATGAAGATGAAAAGCCTTTTGCTAAAAATGTCAACTATTTGTCTAACCCAGACTTTGCTCTGAGATACCTTGGCCAATGCAATTGGCATGGATATGGGTTAGGCCAATATGAGCAAGGGATACATGTTATTTGCCAACAAAGATACCAAATGCCATATGACAAGTCAGGAGTAGTGTTCAACCACCCCATGCCCTTGGAAATCTTGAAGAACATGAAAGGCCTAGGGATAGGCAACAAGGGGGGATTGGCATCAGATCCATATGCCAACCCTAACACCACATATACATTGAGGGATTATCTCCCATTAATGACAACCACCCTTGTTAATCTCAATAACCCTTTCCCTTTGCTAGAGAGAGGAGAAAGCTCGAGAGCTCATTATCAAGGAGGGTATAGACAATGTCAAGAAGGGTCCTCAGAGGACGAGTCAGAGTATTTCTCCAAGTGGGTGGAAGCAGTTCTACTTACCTCTATGACTGGAACCCGCATTGTGGAGTTCATTTTGCACAACATCATATGTCATTTTGGTATTCCATCCAAGATAATCTCGGATAATGGGACGTAATTCAAGAACAAATATGTGCGTGCTTTGACCACAAAGTACAAAATTCAGCATAGTTTTTTGACCCCCTATTATCCACAGGAAAATGGGCAAGCAGAGGCGTCAAACAAAATGCTAGTCGCCATCCTCAAAAAAATAGTCACAGATAATCATAAGGATTGGCACATTCATATCCCACTTGCCCTGTGGGCCTATCGCACTAGCATTCAAACACCCACTGGGGCAACTCTATTTTTGCTTGTGTATGGCTCCGAGGCTATCATGCCTCTCGAGTTGGAAATTCCTTCCCTATGAATGCAAGAGTTCATCGATGATGATACTGCACGGCGGGCTCGGTTAGACCAGCTTACGTTGCTTGACGAACGTTGCGTTAATGCCCTCGAGCATTTACGTATCTATCAAGAGTGACTTAAGAAAGCATGCAACATGAAAGTTCACTTGAGGGACTTTCAGGTTGGTGACTTGGTCTTGAAAGAAAACCAATATAACTCTAGTATGTCGTCCCATTTAAGGGACAAATTTGCGGCAAACTGGTTAGGTCCTTATGTAATTGATAGCAAAATAGGACTTGGAACATACCGGCTAGCCTCTCTTGATGGAATCAAGGAACTAGAACCCTTGAACATCAGTTATTTGTGGCCATTCCATGTTTAGAAGAGCCATATTGCAAAAAAAATGCTCCAAGGATTTCTATAATCGCTTGGTCGATCCCAAAAATGCTCCAAGGATTTTCGTAATCACTTGGTCAATCCCCAAAATGCTCCAAGGATTTCTGTAATCGCTTGGTCAACCCCAAAACGCTCCAAGGATTCCACCAATCGCTTGGTCAATCCCCAAAATGCTCCAAGGATTCCCGCAATCGCTTGGTCAAAAACAAGAAAATTCAAAAACAATAAAATCATGAAAAATAACAAAATTCACATCTCATTTCCATACATGCTCAAAATCGTCACAAAAATAAAGAGCTCTATTTTGCATATCATCTTCATATTCACACAAATCAATCCATAAAAAACACAAAAACATATAGCTGCATTACGCATCGCACCCACACATTGTATATTTGTGGTCATAAAAGTCAAAGTGCCATAGACTGTCATTACTTGGAAAAACCATCATCTTCTACATTTTTATGCTTTATCAATAGCTCATCGCCTATAACCGCCATTCACATTATTCTCCCACATCATAGTCAGTTGTTTTCTCATGTATCAAGAGTTTTCGTCATTCAGTCATCATTAGCTGTCTAGCCACATACTGTACCAAGTCAGACAGATTTTATGCAAGTAGAATTCTACTTGGATCACACCTTGTTACGTAGCATCCCGACACAAGTTAGAACACATAAAAAAATTCCCAAGTTGTGTGAACGAAAGATGAACCCACGCAAAGCAATCCAGGTCACCATAAGTGAAACGGTTATCTTGCTCATCTCCCTATGCGAATGACCCCAAGAATGCTGAGAGTTGGCAAAAGGACAAGCATCCTCCCTACCCAATTCCCCAAGAATCCCAAGTTCTCAAAAGTTGCAAAACATCAACAATTTGTAAACGTCAAAAATCCAAATTTTGACATCACAACCAAAGTGCATACATAAAAAAAAAAGCACATAAAATAGTGATTCTCATCACTCCATATCCTAATCCCTTGCTCAAAAGAAAAATATAATACAAAAATAAATAGTGATTTTTATCACTACAAAAGAGCAAGTATCCCAATACAATTGAAGAAAATAAGGGAGTCGAACTTGAATCCCTAGAACTCTCAACATCTAGACGGGTCATGAGGCGAACCTCAGTACCGGTTTGGTTGATAGCCTATCGGTCACTGGTGGTAAACCTCCCGCATGACGATATATCTGTCATAGTAACTTGTGTGCAGATCAATGTTTGCATGTGGATGAGCTAGCTTATGGTATCCTAGATAGCATCGCAGATTAATATGAATAAATACAACAAAGGAGTTAGTGGGGCTAATTAGGTGATCCTCGATACGAGTTTGGTTGACGACCTATTCAGCACTGGTGGTATCCTAACAAACACCACATAAATAAACTCAATTGCACACACAGGGATGTGAAATAACTTGCTCCAAGACAAGTCCGATTCATACCTTGGTCAAAAGTATTGTATGATACAACTACAGTTTTGGCTAGATAGTTAAAACATCTAAGTCTCAAATAACCTTAACATACATTCTCAACCAACTTGCTATCTTTCATCTTTGCATCGCCATCAGAAAATACCAAAAATACATGTATACATAAGAATCTATTTATCGCAGCCATCGCATAGGACAAAAAGCCATAAAGTTCTACACAGTCTATGGTGCGACTACCAAACATCACAAATTCAATTCATCCACTCCATTTGCATATCATATAAATTAGAAACATTTGCACTCATCAACACATATGCATCCATCACTATAACTTAACATGCATACATCCATATTCATCAATCATCGTGCATAAAATCAAATCATCACATGTGCATAAACAAAATAAAGTCTGTATATATATATCACCAAAAATGCCTGCAGGCTACAAAGTACTGGTCATTTGACCCCGCAACCAAATCCAAAATCTCAAAACCCCCAAGCCTAAGACGTCGGCCACCATGATCATGCAGGATCGGTGCGACAGGAACTACCCCCCATGGTGTGGGTCGTATGGGACCCCTCAAGGTGGATGCTACTAGGACAGAGTCGACGATGGGCATTTGGTATCTTGGTGGGCAAAGAACACGTATCCACTAATCCTGCGGCGTTGTTCTGATCGGCAGTCTGTCTATTGGAATCCTAAGAATCCGATAGACATCCTCCAAAGTGACTGTCATCTCCCCTGTTGGGAGATGGAAAGTATTAGACCGGGGATCCCACAAGTTGATCAGGGCCATTAGGTAGGCCCAATCCCCAATCACTGGCTCCAACCGAGTCACCTACTTGAGCCTTAGGGTGTCAAGCCACTCCTAGTCAGCCACAGCTAGCGCCTCCCGTGCTTTAGAAAAAATAGTAGGCACACGATACTGGCTCTTCACAACCTACAAATAAAAAAAAATAAACACATTAGAATAAAAATATATATATATATATATGAACATAAACAAACATGGTTCCACTAGGATTTCAACCTACATTTTAGTGAAGTCATACCAAAACAAATAAACACATTTTACTAAGGTTTTTTTCATTTGTACATTTGAAACACAAAATATAAAACAAGACGCGAAAAATAACTTGTAGTTTTAAAAACTATCATACAAGAAACTAATGAAGAGGGCATTCACTTACTGGTATTCATTCGGCTCCGCCGCTCGATCTGGTTCGTGCACTCATGGTGGCGAAAAAATTTGGCAGCACTTTGCTTCGCAGAATTGACCTCCTGCTCAGAGCTCCAAATCGCCAGAAAAAAACAAGTGCAAATGAGCCCAAACCCTAGTTTTGGCCTTTAAATAGGCTTTTTGAGCCTGTAATCATTCCTCCCTGGGATGAGCACTCTGGTTAGCGCTCATCCCATCCAGGGATGAATACAGAGCGAACATTTCACAAAACAGCAAAAATGCACAAAAATGCACAAAAAACAACAATAAAACTGTCCAATGAGAGTGCTTTTGCACTTGACATTTCAGGCATGCAAAATAGATGTCGGGGTCATAAATCCTCACTATCCTACTCCCTAAGAAGGCTACCATAGCTGGACCACTCCACAGGAGGACGGATCTTCGAGAATTTCATCCCCAAATGGCGTCACCAAAAGGGTCAAAACCCACCCAAAAATAGCAATAGAGTTGCCGAACGAAGGCGCATTCATGCCTAACCTTCTTGGAATCCAAAATAGACATCAGGGTTATAAATCATCACCATCCTACTCCCTAAGAAGGCCACCATGGCCGGACCGCTCCACGGGAAGATGGATTTTTGACAATTTTAGCTCCAAAAAGGCGTCCCCAAAAGGGTTAACACCCACCAAAAACAGGTCTAAATGTCAAAAAATTGCACACACATTCAAAGATAAATCTCTGAAGGCACCCTTACCTAAGTCATCTTGGGTCAAGCGACTCGTCACTTTTCTCATGTAGGTCATTCCCTCATCGATTCGTTGCTTGAGGGGGTAGTCACACTTAGTCACCAATCAACAAATACACACCCAATCATGGAAATGACATGCATTCGAAGAATCATTGGCAAAGACAAATCACGCTCCTGCTTGGGGCAATAAAAAAGCAATAATCACAAGCTGATCAATCACTTGGCATTCTTGAATCATGAACTCAAGGTTCCCATAGACAAAAGGTTACGTCCTTTGCCTATTCATGACTGATCAATGTCCAAGCTCAAGTAACACCTCACCAAAAAAGGTTAACACTTGAACTGAGTTCCTTTGCTCGTCAGAAGCAAGGATTCAAGAATGCATGCCCTTTTCATACTTGGGGCATCAAAATTTGGTTAGGTTACTAAGAAACCCTAATCATTAGTGCTTTGGTTATCTATTTTTGCTCGTCGTTGTGCCTTGCACAATGCATCCCAAAAAGGGGCATCTGTAGATACCAAAACAACACCAATCCGATTATGTGACTACAAACACTAATCACATTGGCACACACAGCCCCTAGAGCAGCCCCCAGAGGTTAAACAATGGTCCTAACCACTCTCACAGTAGTTTTGGAAGGTCATAAATCATTTTGGCACCTTCATGCACTTTGCTTAATATCCGTTCCACCCAGGGACAAATTCTAATTGGGATTTGCTCTGCCTAGGGACAAATTCACAATTAGCTCCAGGGTGGGGCAAATTGCAGGTTTAACAGGCAAAAAGTCAAATCTTAGCAAATGGCAGCTCCGATCCACCACTTAACACTTCCTTCATTGCATGGGAGTATAGGTGAGCATTTTCGAGCATTAGAGGCTATTACAAGGGCAGTCATGGAGTCCCTATTCAGGGAGGAATCTTCTCTCCCCTGGAAGGGCATGGCTGCCAAGTGGCACCTCTGCATGCTCATACCAAGAGACCTCCAGGTCTATAAATTGGTGGGTTTTCTCACCCCAAAATATACAAGGTAAGAGAAATTTGGAGCAACAAAGTGCTGCCATTTTATTTCCCCATACATCCTTGTGCGATTTGTGCCTTTCACGTCCGCGATCTCTTTTAGAGAAGAGGTCATTGGGTGATCATTGGAAGGTCGAATCTTGAGCCCAAAACCTGAAATTTGGCCATAGAATACCACCCCAATTTGCCGACAACACCTTACAAGAGATTTTGGATCCATCCCAAGTGGATTAGTACCGAAATCAGGTCCCAACGATGGGCGGCCTGCCCGGGCGCTCCCGCACTGCGGCGAGTCTAATCGTCCCTTTTAGGAACAATTAGGAATATGTGGCTGATTGTTATTTCTATCATTTTTTATCTTGCATTTCATCTTATGCTTCTTAGATAGTTTGCAGTTTCGATTTTGTAATGTTTTGAGCAAATCTTATCATGTTTTATCACTTTTTGTCTTTACTAACTTGCAGGTAGCATCATCAAATTATTGTTAATGGAGGACAAATTGGGAAAATATGACCATCTGGGTCTTCCCAAAATACCCCCAATTAGCTAACCCCAAGTTTGTAGGTCTTTTGGAGCTCTCTAGGAAGGAAATTTGGGACGGTACCTTTTCGGCATTTTGTTGCAGGTAAATTCGTCCCGCCCCGAAGCGAATTCAAATCGGTGAGGAATTTCCTGACTGTTATTTTTGTAGTGCCCTCCTGGTGATGTCTTGATGCCCTTGTAAAATTTTCAAAGCATTTGGATTCATTTTAGTTATAGTTTAATTAATTTTTCTCATTCACTTATCATAGGCTTGGGGATTGCATGTTTTGTTTCATTCGCAGGTGCTACTAACTATTTCTTGTTCCTTTGAATGCAAGATCGGAACATTGGAGGAACATAAAGGAATCAACATTCGTAGACACAAGCAGCGATGATGTTTTGGTCTGCCCATCTTACATGTGGGCACACGGAAGAAGAAAGGCTATCCATGGATGTAACCAAGAGATGAATTTAACGCTCCTCACCCCTAAAAAGGGAGGATGCGAATTGAAATACATAAATAAAGAGAAGGGCTATTATTTCATTTGGGTTTCAATTCATGCTTTCTCCGTTTCATGCATTTTTTTTTACTCATAGGATTCAGCGTTAAGTTTAGTTTCATTTTTGCATCGTGCTTGGAGATTTTTCTTTTTTGTTTTCGTATCCTCGTGCTTTCAATTCCAAAAATCGTGCAACAAAATTTGTAATATCCTTCTTCATACCAGACCAGTAAAAGGTCTTTCTCATATTTTCCCTCATCTTGACTCCTCCCAGATGTGCGAAATAGGGATAATTATGTGTTTCACACATAATTAATCTCCTCAAATTACCAATTTTAGGTATAACCACCCAATCCTTAAAGCATAAAAGTTCATATTTAATGCTATAATTCTAATTTTCATTAAGGTTTTACTCTATTTTAACCCAAATCTCACTACATTTCTGATCTTGGTATTGCATTTTCCTGAATTGACCCATGAAGTCTACTTGATAGAATTGATTTTTTTCAGTAAATTTATTAGTTAATAATAAAAATATTTTATTTTATTTTATTTTTTGCTAAAAAAATAAGGAGTTGTATTTGGGTTTATTATTTTACAAATCACAACTCTTGAGAGTTTGCAAATAGATTTACTTTTCATCTCAATTGAGATGTTGTAGCTAGAAACTTACATAATTTTACATAAAATGTCTGAATTCTTGATTTTCTTTTTGTGAAAATTTTCAAATTTTTTTGTGAATATAAATATTCAAGAATTCAACATCCTTCTTGACATTTTCTTATAGCAACCTTCACAATACTAAAATTTCACCTCTACTATCTATGCATTGCATTATAGTAGAGTAATATTTTCAAAACATCCCACTACCATAGTCAACTTTATCAAATTTGGATTGCAAATTTCCTTACTGAAGCACAAGTGTACCAAAAAAATAATAATAAATAGTTTATATGAAAACACATTAATATTATAAAATAAAGCAAATATTACCAATGGAAAACACTAAACTAAATCTTAATTATTATTTGATTCACACAGTCAATATTTTCTTGTCAACTTTAGCTAAACCTACTCCTTCCTCTAGCCATAGAAAAGATAATTTAACTTCACAATCCTCAATTAAAACTCTTTATTGGCTAGCCTATTTGCACATTTATTTCCTTCTCTTAATGTATGTGTAAACTTGATTTCTTCAAAATCTTTAGCATGATCTTGAATTTCCACAATTATCTCTTGTATGTTCCATGACACCTTTTTTCGGTCAAAATTGTATTTATTACTATGAGTGAATCACCTTCCATCCATAATCTATTCCATTTTATTTGTTTGTGTATTTTTAACCCTTTTAAATCCATCCAAACTTCAAATTCATTATTTATCCTAAATCCACTATTGAAAGCATAATGAAATAAAATATCTCCATTATTATTTCTAATTATTTCTCCTCTTGTTAGTTCTAGATTTTCTTTAGATGTTCCATTAAAATTCAATTTGACCAACTCCACATCCTGTGGTTTCCACTTGATATTATTTTCCTTCTTTTTGTTTCTTTTGTAACCAATATCATAATTCTATTTGATGACTTAACTCCATCTATTAATACTCTATGCTTCTAAATTAGGGATTGGGTGACTTGATAGGGTTGGATTAGATTCCTCTATGGCTAAATATATCTTTCTTTTCATTACCTCTATATTATTTTCCTTTTCTTTAAATATTCTTATATTCTTTTCTAGCCATATAGTCCAAAGTATTGAATCTTTTGATATATTCCAAATTGTTTATAAAGCCTCACTTTTAAAAGTAATCTATCATTGCTTTAGCCATTCTTTAATTCTACCATTCATCACCATGCATTTATTAAGAATCCATTGCAAAAGTTTCCAAAATATTAAGCAATATTCCAAGAGATGGTATATACTCTCCTCCTTTTTATAAAGAATACATTGTGAGGGGCCATGAAAACCCTATTTCATTAGGTTATACTAGGATAAAATTCTTCTATAACCTACTAGTCAAACAAATATTTTGACTTTAGGAAATGCTTAGGTTATCCCAAATATCTCTCTATATTCTTGTGATATTATTATTTTTTTGGTGCTTTACATTAAATCCACTTCTTGTTGTGTATTATCCTAAGCTATTCAACTCCTAAATCAACTTATCCTTTGCTCCCACTAGAATAATCACTATTCTTATCTTTCTACTCAACTACCTCCTAACATCAATGTCTTGTATACTTGTAAAAAATTCTCTTTCCATTTGCATCTACCTTCTTGATCCTTGTACAAAATGTTTGAAACCCTATCATCATATTTATCTTGAAGTAGTATCATCCAAGGTTTCAAAAATAGATATAGATTGAGTCGTTTTTTATCACACCAAGTATCTATCCAAATTGTCACAACCCTAATTGTTACTACTCAACTAACTAACATATATTTTTTTGGTTTGTCTATCTTCCAACGAGTGAAGGACATAATTATGATCTAAGACAATGATATTCCAAATGAATTGTAAGTTACCAAGGCATCAAAATATCGAGAGATATTGTGACTTGATCACAATTACTCTTGAGTAGAAGCAACCTACTTCTACAAAACCATCATACCACCACCACGGTATGAGAATGTTTCAATGGCTATACCATAACGTTAGGAGTTCTATACCTCACCAAAATGAATCACCCCATCTCCATACTATCCATGAAGACTAGTATGTCATAGGATGTATTTAAGGTTAGATGTTATACCTTTGAGATGGGTAATCAACCTTAGAATCTTAATAACCCTCATCCACACGATGAGATAAATAAGGTAATTATTACTATACGTTATAAAATGATATAGGCCTATGAATAATCATCTTAAGAAAAACTATATCCACCTCTCATTTATAAGGATTATGAGGTTTGTCATTATTCATAGTATTTAAAATTATATCGATTGTTTGATCCATTATTATCCCTCTCATTCTATGAGTTCATATATCAGTTTGCTATATATTGTTTTTATGAAGGGCACTAACAAGGTTTCTTCTACGCTAATTAAGATAATAAAATATAGAAAGATATATCCATTCATCATCTAACATCACTACAATTATTAAGATGTAATAAAAAAAAATAACTTCTATTTATCCAATCCAGATCAATTCGAGTAGTATGGCCTATATCACCAATATAATTTTGAGGTATAGACTATATTTTCTAAGTCATCTTTTATACTACACTTGAGATTCCTTAAATATATAAATCATATTTTACAAAATCATTGCTGAGTAATCAAAACTCGTTCCAGCTATTTACATTACAATAGGCTTTCACAAGTTAAGCCTTAAATTTACAAATAACATGATAATATTCAATAGTAATGTTTGGGTCTTCTTTGATTCCTTGATTCCAAAGATGATGATGAAGGGATTAGGAAAAATCATGATGCACATGTACAAAATGTAATTCAAACAACCGATGCTCATCTCAATTTACTTGCAATCATGCATCAATCATTTATCATAATGCAAATTACAATTCAATACCATAGGTAACTCTAAGCATGAATTCCCACAATTCATCCCAACAACAATACTTTTTACCGCAATTGTTATTATTTTATTTCCATCTATCATAAAATGTAATTCATTTTAGTTAACAAAAATCCCTAGAAGAGTCTCATACCTCTTCCAAGAATGGACACCAATCCATCCTTTCAAACTAGAGGGATTACATACATTTTCCAAATGGTTTAATTACTTTATCATTCATAGGATAAATTATTATTTATGTCTAAACAATCAATAAGAGAGTTTACAAATAGAGATCTCACCTAATTAATTTAACTCTACTATGAAATTTATCATAAATTTCTTTTAATCATCAATCATAAAGATATCAAACGTTCTACCTTTCACATATAATATTTCGATTTCACTACTTAATTAAATTTAGATTACTTATTAGAATCACGTCCAATCTACTATAAGGAAGACAAGCTTTTGGAATGTTATAGATTCGTTTTCCTTCAAAACTTACCTCTAAAATTTCTCTATGCTTTCAAAAATCTATATACAATAAGATGAGGTATTCGATAAGCTCATTTCTCTATAAAAACATAAACAACACCAAAATAATTCTATTCGCATTTAGTTAACCTATGATAACATCCATTTCTACAATATATGATATTAATACAATTTTTATCCATAGATTTAATAGTGTTGTCTCTAACTCATACAATTACTAAACCCAAGAGGGGTTTTTACAACATAATTTTACATGAAACTGGTGTTGTTTACAATTCATGTAAATACTCAACCCAGAGGGAGGGTTTAACACATCACAACATAGTTTAACAAGTCATCACAACCTAACTTCATTTGTTACAGTAGTCCATACATGTGAGAAGTTGGGTGAACATGGAATGACATAGTCTGAGGTAAATAATGGTAGTATGTCAGCGCAAACATCGTGATGCACAAGTGGTCAACCACTGTCAATAGGGTAGGTTTAAGGGCCAAGCCCATTCTAAACTACACGAGCATAATAGAAATATGTCAAGAGTGACTAATGCATAGAACCCAAAAAACTAAGACAAAAAATACAACAAGGTACATAAGTGTTATGCATGTGTTAGGATTTGTAATGAACACCCACAAGGCAGTCAACTTGACCATCAATTTCAAGATTAGTCACAAAGCCAAGGGTTCAACACTTGGCTATTATTTACCTAGTTTTTGATTGGTTTTAAGGAGAGTAGTTTCCACAACACAATTTATGCAATATTTAAAGGAGTGGGATGTTTGAAAAATGACTCACACACAAATGTCACACTTGTAGCGGGTTGATAAGTGATATTTGGACCTGATAAAACTATTACCAAGTTGGATTATTAAACAAAAACTCACATCCAACAACCATCTGCACACGTCAATCAAGGGAATTGATTGACTGAACTGGTATATCACGATCTAACTCAGTTAAAACCAAGTTGGATATAAAAAATGTTTTAGTTCCTCCATGAGATCATAGTTTGTAAAGGTGAAATAGGGTTAAAATCAGTAAGGATTTAAAAATGCTGGATGGCTTGCACACTCAGGTAGAATTCCAATGCGAAAGGTAAGTACTCCAGACAACAATGGAGTAAATGGCGTAGGCTAAGGGGTCACTTCTCACTACGAACAAGTGTACATCTACAGGATTGAATCCAGAGTAAAGGTCTATGACGTATCAATGTTCAACCATATATAGCCACCTCATAAACAAAGCTCAAGTATCAACTTTGATCCACGATCAAATTGGCCCAAAGGGATTCTAAAACACGCTAGTATTTATAGGGTAACGTGGTAGTTTCTAAGACTTCATCATAAGTTTTAATATAGCAAGAGATATAGTAGAAAGATCAATATTATGCTTCAATCAAAGTATTTATGTGCACAGCTTACAGAAAATTACATCTTAGTTATAAGTCAGAGACACTAAAATATAGTTAGAACAGCATAGGTGTTATAAGGAAGGAAAGAATTTTGATTTATCCTCTTTAATTAAACCTACAAGTGGACATGGATACCAAAATTGTAGATCAATTATGTCTCACATTAAAATTGCATAAGCCAACGAAAGAAAAAGTCTTCACATTATAAGGTTAACAAGGTTGATTTTAAATATCAAAGCAAGATGAACCATAATCACCATTCAAAATTCAACATCCAACGCAAAGCGTAAACAGTTTGAAGACTATCCGTTAATGCCAAACTAAACAGTATAGAAGCGAAAAGGTCCCACTTGGAGCTCCAACAAGGTGGTGATTCAAATTGACTTTCATATCCTCTCTTACTGCTTTCTCCTCCTTCTAGCCTCTCTTAATTCTAAGTCTTTTCTCAATTTAAAGATTTCTTTCTAACAAGAAATATGACATCTTATTATTATATTAATTTTATCTCTTTCCCCGCATGTGCAAGCTAATATTATAATGGAAAGGATATCCATAGAGATAAGATAAGGGTAGCTTGTTTGTCTTGTGTCCCCCATCCCTAGGGAAACTACAAAGTTACTACTATTAGGCATATGGATAATACAAAACTGAGACTATTAGAGATAAGAGAGAAAATCTCTCCTATCATTTTAGCCATCATGAAGCAACCATGTGGAGGAAAGGATAATCCCTTAATATAAGAAAATATTCTTTTTATTTTGGTCCAATCAAAATTGGACAAGTTCTATAACAAACAAATATACCTAATTTCTTTCTAAACTGAATGCAATTAGGTTAAATAACCATATTCAAAAAAATAGATCTCTTTTTGTAAATTAAGAATTGTTCCATTCAATATTTCACAAAATCACAATAAAGTCTACAAAACTTTATGAAACTTTTCAAATGTATTCCAAATATCTCTAAAGTAATTTGGTAAGATGCAAACTCAGCATAATCACTTAATGTGAATTTTCCAAGGTAAAATGCTAATTTCTTTCAAACTGGATGTGTAATCATACATATAACAAACATATGGTAAACACAAGCAGTCGATGCATGCTCAATATTCCTCATCACCATTTTTCCTTTAAGTGAGCGGGTATTTTAATATGATCTTAGTTATCACCACCCATCATGAAGGAGACTAGTAATGATGTGAACATGAGCACTTACCTGGTTGAGTTGTCATTATCATCATTTCCCTTCTCATCTCTGGTGGTCAATCTCCACCTATGAGAGTACCTGCTCCTACAGTCAAGTAATGCAACACAACATCATTTTCCTCAAAAGAAACAATCATATTGCATACATATCAAGTATTGAAACCAACTATCAATACATAAGCAATATTTTAAGAGAGTTCTTCCAAGGTGGGGTGTGACATACTCCCCCTCTTGGATTAAACACAGTCCCTTGTGTTTTCCCTGTAATATTACATACAATTAATAAAACATAGGTTTGCATAGTCTCCACTTTCCATAAGTGGTACATTGTTCAACCTATATTATTACATAATATCATCAAATAAATAAGGAAAATGTTTTTTCATGTCTTCCACTTTTTTCCAAGTGGCATTCCTATCAGAATACTGGTCCCACTGGACCTTGCATTGATTAATATTTTATTTCCTCATCATCTTGGAATGAAATTCCAAGATCTTCATAGGTTACTTCAAAGGTTGTTGGATCTGGCATCTGCAATTTAGAAATATCTAACACATGGTCAGGATCAACAATATATTTTCTAAGTAGGGATACATGAAAAGAGTTATGGATCTTTGATAGGTTAGGTGGCAAGTCAAGTCTGTAAGCTACTAGACTTATTTTCTCCATAATCTCAAATGGCCCAACAAATCTAGGATCTAGTTTAGTTGACTTGATGGCACTTTTCATAGGTTTTACCCTTAGAAACACTCTGTCACCCACAGAGAATTCCCTAGGCATCCTTTTTAAATCAGCATAGATTTTTTATCTATCCATGACTTCCTTAAGCCTTTGTCGGATTAGTCTTAGTTGCTCTTCCATTACTTTGACTATTTTTGATCCAATGACAACCCGATCCTCTAGATTATCCCAAGATAATAGAGTTTTACATCTTCTTCCATACAAGGCTTCAAAAGGGGCCATCTTCAAGGAAGAATGATAACTATTGTTATAAGAAAACTCAACCAGATACAAGTAGTCTTCCCATAGAGACTTCTAGTCCATGCAATACATGCGCAACATATCTTCCAAGACTTGATTAACCCTTTTCATCTGTCCATCTATTTTTGGATGGTATGCAGAACTTATGTTCAGATTTGTGCCAACTGCATGATGGAGAGCCCACCAGAACTCAGATGTAAACCTAGAATCCCTATCAGAGATAATCATTTCAGGAAATCCATATAACCTAAAAATTTCCCTGGCAAATCTATTGGCAATTACTACAGCATCATCCTTAGTACTCCCTGGTATGAAGTGTGTAACCTTGGTCAATTTGTCTACTATAACAAAAATTGCATCATGTTGGTACTTAGTCTTAGGTAACCCCACTATAAAATCCATTGATATAACCTACCACTTTTGTATGGGTATATCATGGGGATACAATTTTCCTGCTGGGTGTTTATGTTCAGTATTTACCTTTTGACATTCCAAACATCATGCAACAAAATTTGTAATATCCTTCTTCATACCAGACTAGTAAAAGGTCTTTCTCATATTTTCCCTCATCTTGGCCCCTCCAGGATGAGCGGAATAGGGAGAATTATGTGCCTCACGCATAATTAATCTCCTCAAATTGCCAATTTTAGGTATAACCACCCGATCCTTAAAGCATAAAAGTCCATATTTAATGCTATAATTCTGATTTTCATTAAGGTTTTGTTCTATTTTAGCCCGAATCTCACTACATTCCTGATCTTGGTATTGCATTTTCCTGACTTGACCCATCAAGTCTACATGACTACGAGTCAAAGTGGCTATATGTTTTCTTCTACTTAGGGCATCAATGACTTTATTCTCTTTACCTTTGATATATTCAATACCAAAGTCATATTCTGCTAAGAATTCGATCCATCTTCTCTGTCTAGCATTTAGCAAAGGTTGAGTAAAGATATACTTCAGACTCTGATGGTCGGTTCTTAATTCAAATGGTCTACCCACAAGGTAATATCGCCAAATTTTCAAAGCATGAACAACCACAACAAGTTCCAAATCATGAGTAGCATAATTAACTTCATGTTTCTTGAGTTTTCTAGACTCATATGCTACAACAAATTTATCTTGAGATAGAACTCCTCCCAATCCTTCCAAAGAGGCATCAGTACAAACAAAAAAATTCCTTGAGGGGTCCAGAATTTTTAGTATAGGAGCTGAGGTAAGCTTTTGCTTAAGCAAATTAAATGCAACTTCACATTTGTCTATCCATTTAAACTCCTTTCCTTTCTTCTGTAGATTAGTTACTGGATAAGCAATCTTGGAATAATCCTTCACAAATCGCCTATAGTAACCTGACAGACCCATGAAACTCCTTACTTCTATCACATTTGTAGGGGGTGGCCAATTCAGAATGGCTTCGATCTTCCTTGGATCTACTACAATTCCATCTACAGATATAATATGTCCCAAGTAATGTACTTGTGGAACATAGAATTCACACTTAGATAAATTCTCATAGAGTTGATTCTTCCTCAACAACTCTAGCACTATTCTCAAGTGCCTATCATGTTCATCTCTATTATAAGAATAAATTAAAATATCATCTAAAAATATTAGGATAAATTGATCCAGTTGTTTTTTGAATACATTGTTCATTAAATTCATAGAGGATACTAGTGCATTGGGTAGCCCAAATGGTAAGACTATGAACTCATAATGTCCATACCTAGTCTTGAATGTAGTCTTATGAGTATCCTCCTCTCAGATTCTCAACTGATGATATCCTGACTTTAGATAAATATTTGTGAAAATAGAGGCACCGTTTAATTGATCAAACAAATCCTCTATCCCTAGAAAAGGATATATATTCCTTATGGTTACCTTATTTAGCATTCTATAGTCTATGCATAGCCTCAGTGAGTCATCTTTATTTTTTACAAATAAAACAAGTGCTTCCCAAGGTGTTACACTTGGTTTGATTAACCCTTTCTCAAGTAACTCTTGAATTTGTGCTTTCAACTCCTGTATTTCAATAGGGTTCATCCTATAGGGAGCTCTATGAATAGGCTTAGTGTCTAGAATTGATTGCATAGTGAAATAAAATTTATACTTTAGTGGTAATCTAGGTAGTTCATCAAGGAAAACATCCTTAAATTCTTACAAGATTGGGAAATATTTAATTACTTCTTCATTTGAGGATTTTTCATTTTCGTTGAGTTTGACCACATAAACTAATCCTCCTCCTTTGATGGTTTTCTTCAATTGCATTATTGATATTAACAGTGGTTGAAAATCCCTTCCTATACATACTTAGCCTTTCCTTATCTTCATTGGTAAACTCAATCCACCTCTCTTGGAAATTAATCAAGGCTTTGTGGGCCTTCAACCAATCCATTCCCAAGATGATATCGAAAGCATGTAGTGGTGCTACATATAGATGCCACATGGTAAATCTATTGGGTAGAGTGATTTTAGTTGGGGAAAACATTGGTCAACATAATAAGTTTACCTAGATCCATACTCAACTTTCCACCCTTGTGCCAAAGATCCTGGATTTTTTGGCATATCCCTGACTAAGTTACTAGAAATAAAACTATCAGTAGCCCCACTATCAATCAAAATTTTAACTTCTTTACCAAAGAGTTTACCATTCAGGAGTAAAGGTGTAGCATGTCCCTCCAAGTTTTGTTTTGTTGTTGTTGCATATATCTTATGGTTAGGCCCGACTGTACTAGTGCTTGGTCCTACATGAAGTGGACATTTAGCTACAAAATGTGGACCTCCACAATTGAAGCACCTAATTTTTTGAGTTGAATCTCCTTCTTGAACCTGTTTCCCTGTATCAACTACTTGTAAAGGTACTAGTTGTTTTGGTGGTTGGAAGTTTTTGTTGTTGTTGAAGTGGTTATGGTTGTTGTTCCCTTGTTGAATTCCCTTATTGAAGTTATTTTTACCCCCATTGTTCCTCCTTTCAAACCTTGGATTCCCTTTGTTTTTTTGACCCTATTTGAGTTCCCACTTTCTTTTCTTTTGAAATTTTCATCCCTTGTCAGACCAATTTGTGGAATTGTTATTGATCCTTGTGGGTGATAGGGTGGACTTTGTTCATTGAGCTAGATCATATGCTTCATGTATAGTTTTGGGATTGTGCACACTTATCACTTTTATTATTTGAGGTTTCATTCCTAGGATAAACTTGTGTATCTTCATCTCATCATCATGATCATATGATGGTACATATTTGAGCAATCTCACAAATTGTTCAAAATATTCTTCCATAGACTTCGTTCCTTGTTGAAGCATAGAAAATTCCTTATATTTGTTTAAGTAGAATTGCTTAGTGAGAAATATTTTCTTGAAAGCATCCACAAAAGTTTCCCATTTTATATGAATTGCTTTGACATTATGTCCAGTTCTGTATGTGTTCCACCATGTTCATCCCGTATCTCCTATATGAATGGTAGTGAATGTGGTTTTGGTCCCAGAGGAATATTTTCTCAAGGAGAAATAAGTTTCTAGTTCATCTAGCCAAGCCTCAACTGCATCTCCACCTCCCTTTCCAATAAATTTAGGGTTTTATTGACCATGTTGAGGTAGTTCCATTTTAGTTTATATTTTAGTACTAATTTAAAGTTATTGTTTGGTCTCTATTTAGTTGCAATAATTCATTTAAAGCGGTATAAAACTAAAGAACTAGTATTAATACCTATTAATTTGTTGAATTATCTCTCTCTCTCTCTCTCTCTCTCTCTCTCTCTCTCTCTCTCTCTTAATAATACTCATTAGGCACTGAATCAAATCACATATAGCTTATATATTGGCTAGAATTTTGTTTGTGCTTTCCCTCTTGCTTCCTTGCTTGAAAAGACAAAATATATATTCTTTTAGTTTCATATAACTTTTATTCTAAGTTTCATATTTCTTACAAGAAATTGAGAAAATCATATAGGATTAGTTCTTATTTTTGACATGTCTTTTCTAAATTGCATTGTATTTGCATCTTCTTACATTTAGGCATATTTTATTTTCTTATATCAAACACTTAGGTACTTACATAATAGACCCCTCAAAACATAGGATTTAGAGTGAATCCATAAAACACACTTGGTGAATCCTTGATCCCCATAAAATGACTCAAATAATGATAAAATTTAGTCAAGAATATTTTTTTGAGTGTGAACCTATAGGTTTGGATACCAGTATCTCCTAAATCTCAGTTTACACATGGGAAAAGCATTATCAATACATGATAGCCCCATTTTTTAGTGTTGGTAGTGTGTGAAAGAGTTTCCTTTTCTTTTGGATGATTTTTTTGAGATAAAAAGGAGAAGTAAGGATTTAATTTTTGGTAGATACCAATGCTCCAACTCCATAATCTACTATGGGTGCTTGCACCATGTCTATACAATATATTGGTCTTGGTGATCCATTGCACTCTAGGTTAGACTCATTGCTCTAGATATCCAATCCTCTCCCTCTCCATGGTAAAAGTGAATTTATTTTTAGCTACCATATCTTTTACCCCTCACCCATTCTAGGTTATTTTTTATGTCTATCCTAATTTTCTCATCACTGCACTAGTCTAGGTCATAATAAAATTGAGTTTCCTCAATCTAATTTTATTTTTCTTTTGAAAATTAAGGGGGAACAATGAAAGTATTTATGCTTAAAAAAACATAAATTTTAAGATCAATTTTAAGTAAACAATCAAAGCATAAAACATCTTATACAAATGACCATAAGCAACAACAAATATTCCTATCTCAAAATTAGGGCATCTATGTCAAATTTTGAAGAATTTGTTATGTAATAAAAATATCAAAAAGAGGTAAATGTAGAAATCCATATTTGTCCATAGGGATAATCTTCAATTTTTCCCATACCTTAATTAATTGACCTTTCAATTATCTAAATTGAATCAATATTCCTTATTTAAATAGCATCAATGGTGCTTTTGTAACCCTCATAGCACTTTTATTAAATTTTGGAATTTTGATCTTTCCTACTAAAAATTAACCTCCAATGATCATGATGAAAAAGAGTCATCATGGAAGAACCATCAATGATTTTTGAAACTAGCACTTTTGTGTGTCATGTACCAAAATCAAGAAAATTGACTTTTTTATCCTTCTAAACCAACCACCATTAATGGACCAGATCCTTAATTTCTAGTTCATAGCTCCCAAAATAAATTCCAAATATAAGAATTGTCATTTTCAATCTTCCATCAGTAGTGACTTCTTGATATCTTTTTAAATTCTTACCATCTATAATCTTGTCATCTTCAATGTAATTATTCCCCTAAGGAGCAACGTCTTCCTTGATAATTAGCACTTGGGGTGACCACTTGATCAAGATTTTTAGAGTAAAATAATTATGCCAAAATATCCCTATAATAATAGGAATTTATTGCTTTGCATGGAATTATACCAAAATATTACCATAATCTTATAATGGTCATCCTTTAGGCATGCAAATTCCCATCCTTACAATAATTTAAGCTCATATTTCTTCCAAGCAATAAAGTATCCAAGCAATATTCAACTCCGTAGGTAATATTCAAGCACTCAAGCATTAAGCATCCATGCACAAAATGTTCAATCTCTTAAGCTCAAGCTTTCAATTGTCAATAAGCAAGCTAGAAAGTTTCTAATAAGCTTCCACAAACAAGGGGAAGACAACCTTGCATTTTGAGTTGTGATATTTTCTCTTAATTGTTTTTCGAACTCTATTTATCTTATAGCTCTAAGTTTTTATCTTGTTGCATTTCTAACTAATATTACATACTATATTTGCATCTATTTGGCATCTTATTTTATCATTTTAATATTTTCTTTCAAACAAATAAATCTCTAATTTTTTTATCATTTAGTAGGTCTTTATACTTCTAAGTCAGAGGCCTCCCTCATATTAATCATTAGCTTATCTCATATGTAACTTATTCTTGCTTTTCTACTCTAAAAAAATAAAAACAAACCATATTGTAGGTTTGGTAATATTTTTGTCATCTATTTCACATAAAGAAAAAGTGTTAATGGCACTATCACCAACCTTGTGGCACTTTTTTCACTAACCAATTATTTCATGTATTTTTTTTATATGTATAAATAAGGGCCTAATTACTATTCAAGGAATTCCAACATTCTCAACTAGGTTAGATAGGCCCCTTTTCCATTGATCATATCTTTTCCATCAATTTTATCAAAAATCAAAGCATCATTGACAAGCAAAAGTGTCGGCAACACTTCTATAGACTAGTGCTATTTCTACCTCTATGGAAAATTTAAGTTTTTCTACTCCCTAATCTTTGTTATTTTATTTTTGTTTCTATATAATTAAATTAGTCTCTATTTTTTATTTTTTTAACAAATAAGCATAAGGGAGAGAAGGAACTAGTTTAGTCTTAATCACATAGGGGACCAACCAAATATTTAAGATTTAACATCAAATTAGAATTGTATATAGTTGAATTTGGAACTCATTTTTGCTACATCCTCTCTTGTATCCTTGCTTCTTAAAAGAAAAAACATCATTTACTTTGTCGTCAAAAAAATAAAAAATAATTTTAGCTTTAGGCCTTGATTGTTGCATTTGTATGTTGTATTAGGGATATATTAAGGTTAAAATTAGTCAAAAAAATGTTTTAAGAGGAACGTAGGTATTATTCAAACTAATCCATCAACCATTAAGCTCTAAGCTCACAAACTATCCATACTCTCAAGGTGAGAAGAGGTAGAGTTGTGATAGATCCCCTAAAATACCCGTCATGATATTTTTTAGTCATATAATGAAAGGAATGCCAATGCCTTAAGCCTAAAGAGATCAAATATTCTTCAAATAAAAATATTAGGAATAGAAAATTTTGATTGCTCTAAATCCTTAAATCTAGTCTTGATTGAGTATCTAACATCTTTAGAGAAAATAGAAACTAGCTCATCCTTCCACATAAAATCTAGTAAATAGAAGTCCTAAATCATATTTTAGACATCACCTACTATTTTTTTGGTGTGCTCTCATTCAACCTAGTTGCTAATGGAAATCCATGATTTGGAATTTTTTAGTTGAAGTAATATAATCTTTGATATTTGAACCTTTACAAGGTAAGTATGCTTGAGCTAATGGTTGGCCATTTGGGATAAAAAATAAGAGGGTAAGTCTTCAACCAATCATCATGGAAAAAATTTATAAAATTTCCCTTATTGACTAACCATGTAATATGTTTCTTAATCAATTAATAACTATCTTATATTAACTTGCATTTTTTTCAACCTCTAGGTAAATTCCATTTCTTAAAAAAAATTACTATATTGTTAGTATCTACAAATTTTTTAGTTTTTTTTTCCAACACTTTTCATGATATTTGAATACTCTCCATTCTAGGTTTTTTTCTATTTCCATATAAGTTACAGTATTCCCATCCAATATTCTTTCCTATCCAAAATCTATTCTATTTACAATTAGAAAACCTATATTTTTTATCACACCATTTCAAAAAATAAATCTATTTGAATTTTATCAAATTAAAATAATATACATGCAATAATCCTAAAAGTGACATAATATATATGGGGATAGATTGCAATATAATCTTTATGATTTGTAGTATTTGAGGCATGGTTAAGATTTTATATTTCTATCCTACCAAACAATATTTTATTCTATCCAAAATTGACTCCCAAAGCTCCATTTTATTTCCTTTATTAAAAAAAAGGAATATAAATGTTTAAAATTAATCCCTAATTTTTGCATAATAATTTATTGTAAATATGGAGAAATTTTAATAAAAAAATTCATAGTATTAACTAGCTATACATTAACATTCTCATAGCATGATAATAATGATTTAAACTCCATGTTCTTTATAATTAAGGGTTGTTCCAAAAGAAAAGTATCATCAATAAATTGAAGATGATATTAAATTGGACCATTTGTTGCAACTTGAGTACCTTTCCTTTTCCATTCTATTTTTTCCATTGAAAAAGCTCTCCATAATGTCTTTAGTAGGAATTATAAATAGAAAAGTATGTATTGGATAACTTTAGCAGAGTCCATATGATGATTCAAAATATCTAACTAGGGATTCATTGATCAAAATAAAATATTTTGAAGCACTATACCAACTTCTAATCCATTTGCACCAATGTGAGTCAAAATTATTTTTTTGAGAATATCGTATGGAAAACTCCAACAAACCCTATCATATGCTTTGTTCATATTGAAGTTTATTTGATTTTTATTTTTTTAAAAATGAAGAGAATGTGTGGCTTCTTCTATAATGATTATACCATCAGTAAATACTTTAACATGAATAGAACCATATTGTTCCTCTAAGATAATTTATTGTAGAATGCTTTTAATATAGTTTTCATAATTTATTTGTAATGATATGCATGCAAGAGTCTTTGGTTACTATGAGGGGCTAGAATCTTGAATATATCATAGTGAGAATCTCTACTCACTATTTTTTCAGAATTTTATAGTCACTTTACCATGAATAAAACAACCTTCCATCTTCAAATATAACATAGTATAGAATGCTCTTCAATTTATTTATCATAATTTTAAAAACTATCTTATAAATCATGTCACAAATGCTAATTTGACAAAAATTATTGAAATATTTTACCTTACATTCCCTAGGAACCAATGTAATAAATATGACATATATGTTACTTATTGCACCACTCCTTTTCTTGTCCTTGTCACCAAATCCTAAGATAATTAAATGAAACTACCAAAAAATCCACCAAGGCCAGTGCTTTGTTAGGGTGGAAAGAGAAGACTATCTCTTACAACTCCACCATAGAGATATTACTCATTTGGATATCATTAAATATTTATGTTATAATTGATGGGCTATCTTACACATCCTACTTATCTCACTCAATATCTTCAAAATAATTAATCGTTGCCTTACTAGTATCTTCTTCTTCCTAATACATCTTTTTTCTAGAGTTGAAATATTTTGTATTCAACAAAAGACATACATTTTAGCCATAGCATGAAAAATTAGCATTTCCATCTTCTTTCTTGAACCATATCGGGCTAGATTTTTAGAACCAATATGACTCTTTCTTTTTTACTATGTTATGATAATAAATAAAATACATTTTTTTTCTTACACATAAGTGTCTTGGTCCATTCTATTGATTTCTACTATCTTGAGTAAATTGTTAAGCTTGGATTTTATTTTATCTTTTGTATTGAATATTCTTTAATGCTTTTACATATTTCAGCTTTTGAATACACTTGTATTCGTCAAACCTTGCTTCATCCCACCATAAGATAATCACTTGGGAGAAATTAGGGTCTAGATCCACATAGATTGAATTTAAAATGGCTTTAAACGATATATATTGAATAGATTACTGTGAAGAGAATATATTTTTTTATTAAATATTTCTCACAATAAAACATCTAAAGGCATTATATGCTTTATTTTCAATCATATATACTATATAATAAAAATATATCCAATTTTTTTACTATATGAACATGACCAATTCATCTATTATCCCATGTACGATAAAATCTTGAAGATGTGGCATTCAAAAGGCTATTTTTCCTAACAAATAAAGCAACATCCTCTATTGATTAGACCATCCAAAGTGCATAATTATTTTTTACTTCTAGCAATTATCCACCTCCTTTTATTTTATCCCATCTAATTTCATTAGCTCTAGAAGCTACTTTATATAATTCACCATCTTTCTAATCTCTCTAAATGCATTCTTACATTTCTCATTAGTTATTTTTCTTCTTTTTCAATGAATTTCAGTTATTTTACTTCTTATATTAAACTATTCTTAGGATTATAAGAAACTATTTATTCTCTAATAAATATTTTTTAGGATGTTTTCTTCATACCCCTAGTATTCCAAGCTATAATTTTCATCATAACTTTTCATTTCTATTTTTGGGCATAATCCTAGTTCCTGTTAGCACATGCAATATTTATATTTAGTTTTCCATATTTTTCAATGAGTTTACAAAGGTTTTTATGAGGGATCTGACATCTTCATATTGAGTGGGGTTCCAACCTTGGACCTCTCAAAGAGAGGTCAAATCCCTTAGAGTGCAATAAGCATGCATCTATAATTTTTATTTTCCCATAATTATAACCCCCATAGTTTCCTTTTCTCTTTATTTTTTAAGGTATTCTTCTTCTTTTTTAATTTTAACTAACACTTTCATATTCATCAGTTTCTTTGATATTTGAAGACTATTCATAATGAGACTTGTCATCTATAGATTTATATTATCATAGAAAACCTAAAGTATAAGAAATAACTCCTTCTTTATGTTTCCTTAAAAAACTTACAATACAAAAATATCATCATAGTGTTACTTTCCCATGTTATCTTAAAAGTCCTAAATTGCCATAAATATCCTTTATTTTTTTATTTATTAAATATTTTTTAAAATAATAAAATTCAATTAATAAACTTTTGCTACACTTATTTTCAATTAAAATAAAAAAAAAATATTTTTAATTACATTTGTCCTCTATTACTACTTTGTTCTAAAATATACAAACACATCTTCTTGTGTATCTCTATTTTTTTTTTTTTTTTTTAATTTTTATGTTTTAGTATTCTTTTATAATGATAAATTCTTTTCTCCCTTTGAAAATTAAAAATAGCTTCCCATCCCTATGTATAGGTACAAAATGTATTTTTTTTAAACCTTAACGGTCTCTTATTTATTTAACCTTTTATAGTCCAACGGTTTGTTTTTTAATTTTTTATGTATAGGTCCACCGGTCTTTTTTTTTTTACTTTTATGTATAGGTCCAACGGTTATATATATATATAAAAGCTCCCCAAAAGCACAGCTAGCGCCGAACCTCAAGGATAACAGCTTTACAAATTTCAAAGTTAAAAAAGAAACCTGCGAAGAATTATTTAAAGCCAAAGTTATTCGCAAGAAGAGGAATTCGGAAGAATTATTTACTCACAAAGATGGAACATGTCATGTCTGCAGATAGTGAGAAATACAAGCGAAAGTTGGTTCATGTTCTTACGGGATTGCCATTTTTGCCAGACCGCAGAAAATAAGAGTTGTTGAGAATATGTAGGATTGAAATCATTCCAAGCAGAACCTGCTATCAGATCTCTTACAATTCTCTGATTGCGAGTGAGAACATCTACAACAGGCTCAAGATCTGGGTGGATAGTTCTTTGAAAAGTGCTAAGAAACATTATATGCAGCACAATACCAAGCACACATATGTTCTTCATATAACTGTAGATGATGGTCCAATGCAAATGAGAGTGAGCAAGGGTGATAGAGAAAGGATTCGCAGAGCTTTGGAGGGAGTTGATACCTTGAATATGCCCACATATAAACTGAACGAGCTGGTTGATGTTGTGTTAAGAGCTGGGGGTCGTTACAACGAAGATGATAACATTGAAGTTGATTTTGATATGTTACATGATGAGACTCTTCGACAAATAGATAATATGTTACTAGAGCTGGAATAACAAAAAAAAAAAAAAAGGTATGTGGAACAGAATTGTAATATTTTAATGTGTACAAATTTTTAAACTCTAGATTGTATGTCAAGTGTACTGTATGGCGTTTCTAATTTTAGGATCTTATCCTTTTTATTTTTACAGGTCCTTAATCTGCAACCATGCAGGAATTTAACAATTTATTTCTCACCCATGAGTATAAGCACTGTGTCATCCGAACTTAATATCAAAAAGGAATTCATGTTGTCATGGAATTGTAAATGGAGAGGAGTCCAAGATTACCTTTATGCATGTACTTTTTCAAATTTTATTTGAAATTTTTAAAAATAAAATCTATTATTTCTTTTGAGTGGTGGAATTGCTAGTATCATGAGTTGAAATGATAAAGGATTTTGTACAGTTAAAGTAGTTTTAAACGGTACATTTAGGCGAAATTTGTTTAATGTTATGTAATTTTATTTTTTATTTAAATTCAAAAAAATTATTTAGAGTTTTAAAATTTTAATTTATTTATGTTGTATAATAAGTTTAGTAGAGTCCATTCTTTTTGAAATTTTATTATAGCAGTTTTCACAATCTCAAAATTTCATTTTTACACTCTATGTATTGCATCTTAGTAGAGTAATATTTTTAAAACATCCCACTATCATAGTCCACTTTACCAAATCTGGATTGCTAGTTTCCTTCTCAAGCACAAGTGCAACCAAAAAAATTATAATAAATAGTTTATATGAAAATACATTAATGTTATAATAAAACAAATATTACAATAAAAAATTAAAGTAAATCTTAATCATTGTTTGATTCACACAGTAACATTTTCTTGTCACCTTCAGCTAAACTTACTACTTTCTCTAACCATAGAAAATATAATTTAATTTGGCGATCCTCAATTAAAACCCCTCTATTGGCCAACCTATCTACACATTTGTTTCCTTTTCTTAATGTATGTGTAAACTTGATTTCTTCAAGCTCTAGCAAGATCTTAAATTTCCACAATTATCTCTTGTATGTTTCATGACGTCTTTGCTTTCCTCAAAATTGTATTTATTACTATGAGTGAATCACCTTCCATCCATACTCTATTTTATTTCATTTTTTTTTTTTTTAACCTTTCTAAATCTACCCAAGCTTCAATTTCATTATTTATCTTAAATCCACTATTGAAAGCATAATGAGATAAAATCTCTCTTCAATTATTTCTAATTATTCCTCCTCGTCTTGTTGGTCTTGGATTTTATTTAGATGCTTCATCAAAGTTCAATTTGACCAACTCCACATCTTGTGGTTTTCACTTTATATTCTTTGCCTTATTTTTATTTCTTCTATACCCAACATCATAATTCCATTTGATGACTTGACTACGCTCTATTATTCAATATTAGAGATTGGGTGAGTTAATAGGGTTTGATTAGACTCCTCTATGGCTTAACATATCTTCCTTTTCATTACCTCTAGATTGCTTTCCTTTATTTTAAATATTCTTATATTCCTTTCTAGCCATATAATTCAAAGTATTGTATCTTTTGATATATCCTAGATTGTCTATAAAGCCTCACTTTTAAAAATGTTTTGTCATTGCTTTAACCATTCTTTAATTCTATGATTCATCACCATGTATTTATTAAGAATTCATTGTCATAGTTTCCAGACTATTAAGCAATGTCCCAAGAGATGGTCTATACTCTCATCCTTCATTTTGTAAAGAACACATTGTGAGGGGCCATGAAAACCCTTTTTCATAAGATTATCCTAGGATAAAATTCTTCTATGACCTACTATCCAAATAAAGATTTTAACTTTAGGAATGCTTGGGCTATCCTATATATATCTCCATATTCTTGGGATATTCTTATTTTGTTGGTGCTTTACATTATATCCACTTCTTATTGTGTATTCTCCTAATCTATTCAACTCCTAAATCAATTTATCATTTGCTCCCATCAGAATAATCACTATTGTTATCTTTCTACTCAACTACATCCTAGCATCAATATCTTGTATACTTGTAAACAAATCTTCTTTCTTTTTGTATCTTCCTTCTTGATCCTTGTACAAAATTTTTGAAACCTTATCACCATATTTATCTTGAAGTAATATCATCCAAGGTTTCAAAAATAGATCTAGATTGAGTGGTTTTTTATCACATCAAGCATCCACCCAGATAGAAATTTTTTCTCTAGTTTCCACCACCCATCTTAAATCTTTAATCACTAGATCAATAGATCTTTTTAAACCATTACAAAGTCCAGAATCATTTAGTGAAGAGAATGTAATCAATATTAAGCCTGGATTATTGGGCTCAACATACTTAGAAAAAATTTTGCCCACTATTTTTGAATCTCTTTGTATAATCTCTAGATTACTTTCCCCCTAAGAGCTAAGTTTGCATTTGTAAGAACTCTTAAACCAAGATCTCCCCTAGTTTTATCATCACACACCTTGCTCCATTTCACCAAAGAAAATTTTCTTTTATCATGCAATCCTAACCACAAAAAATATTACATAATATAGATTAAAAAAATTTCTATTGATTTTGGCATACTATACAATGACACATAATATGTTTTTTCTCAACCGGTTATATGGGATTGAAATGCACCCCACCCATATTACATCATCACCACATAATGGTATTACAACAAAGCTTGGATATTATTCATGTATCACTTAGCAATATTTAAACCTTGATCTCCTCCTTAAATATTCAAGAATCTAACTAGGTGAGCTAATGCCATTTGATAATGACATATAATATGTTAGAATGGAATGTAAGACTGACTTAATTAGCTACACTCTTCCTGCTAAGGATAACCATCTTCCTTTCCATGTTAGTAGTTTATTCTAAACTTTACTTATAATTGTATTCTATAATGATATCCTTATTTTCCCCTCAAATAAGGGTGCTGGAAAATTTACCTCCTCCATTTGAAGTAACTTGCAAATCACTGCTTTGATTTTAGTTGGAGTGTTTAGGAAATAAATTTTGGTTTGTTTCCTATTAAATTTTTTTCCCTAATGCTCTTTCGTATTCTTTTAATAATTTATTCAAAGCTTTGGCCTTTTTTAAATTATTGATGGGTGATGTTGTCAATATTTTACTAACCTTAAGTCCACTTATAAGCCCATATTTGTTAGCCTTCTTCAAGTTCCTACCCAAAATCTCTGCCATAATAATGAACATATATGGTGATAGAGTATCTTCTTGTCTAAGACCTCTCTTAGATTTAAATAATTTTGTTACTAACCCATTGACCAACACTAAATATGAAACTATAGAGACACAAGCTTTAATCCATCTAATCCATTTCTTCTCAAATTTAAACTTTTCTCATAATACAAAAAGAAAATCCCATATAACCCTATCATAGACTTTACTCATATCAAGTTTTAAGATCTTTGTTTTTTTTTATTGAAGTTGTTGAATGTATAACTTCATGGGCTACTACGATTCCATCCAAAATTTACCTCCCTTTCATAAATCCTCCTTACTCTTTTAAAATAATTTTACCTAACAATGGCCTTAATTAATTTACCATCACTTTAGAGATGATCTTATATACCATTATACATAGGCTTATGGGTCTAAACGAATAAAATAATTCAACATCCTTCTTTTATAAGGATGTTGAATTATATATTGTATTTATTTTATAAGGTATGTATTATTTAACCCTAGACTATGTCGCTGCCACCAATAAAGAATCCTTCCCTATATTTCAATTATATTGGTAAAATATTGTAGAGAGCCCATCTATGTAGATAATGATGAGTATTTCCTAAGACAATGGAATGATAGGGTTTAATAGGAAAAGAAGTGGAAAATCATAATATGAAATATGTTATCATGGCTTAATACTCATTGTGTTGATGTCACTCATATGGTTAATTATTGATGACTTTCATGGATGATGAATGAGGCTAAGTAGTTAAATTTAGGATGGATAATTGTATGACTGTTGATCAATTATTTGTGAATGATGAAAAATTAACTTATAAAATATAAGATTACGAATTATAAGATTATGACTAATGGAAAATAAGCTTATGACTGATGATGATACTAGACGCCAACTCTAATCATGATGACTATTGGTTAGTTACGTAGACTTACCTAGATAGTTAGGTAGTTTTGTCCCTATAATTATCTCGTTCTATTTGAGTGCTCCTTCTTGCAACACTATAACACAACATGGATATAACACATACAAACATATAAGAGATCAAGTTACCATAAATCATATCATTTCATGAATATGAAGATAGTTACATCTAGTCTTATGACTACAACACAACGCTACATCCTTCTTGTGACTTCTCCTATGTAATGGACCTAAACAAATGGTGGATCATCTCTATATTCATATGGATGCTTTACAAAATGAAAAAGGGGTGTATATATAGGGTGGATCTGATGGTTACTATAACCAACCAAGCCCCCAAATTCCCTAACTTTCTTATGTGTTAGCCTTAACAATTCAATATTAATAACCATTGCTTTACATGATGGTTGATTACATTGCACTAATAAATATAATTTCATATGTCTAATTACATTGTAATTGCATGCTACATAGAATTGCTTTGACCATATTGACTATTTAAATATTATATTATGTAATTATAATGTATTCTATAGATATTTTCTCAAACATATATTATTTATTTTTGGAACTACTGTCTACATCTATCCTACCTTTACAGTAGTCGATATCCTTAGTGACTTCCCGCATTGTCTTGTTGGAGTCTCAAACTCCTTTGTCTCAATATTTTGAAGAACTTATAATTTTTGCACATGAATTTTGAAGACTTCTCGTTCATGAAGCTACTTTGCATAATTAAAATATGTGGCTCATTCCATGTCATATGCACTAGCTTTATCTTTCATTTCTTATAACTTTGTCAATGACTCTGATTCACATTTGATAAAGATATATTTCAACTTCTACTATGTCAAGGTGGAGGAAGATGACACCTTCTGAGTCAATTCCTCCTTAAGATTTTCTTCTCATTGTTTTCTCTGAGCCAATTCTCTATGTAATGCCTCCTTTGGTTTCTTAGCATGTTCTAGTTCTTCCCTTAAAGCCTTCTCATATTGACTCTTTTGAGTTCTTGGCGTTGCATTCTATTGTAGGAGTAACTGCTTTGCTTATTTTTGTTGCAATAAATCACTTGCTCCATTTAATTGAGTTGAGCATGAAGATCCAAGAATTCCTTCTACTTTTCCTTAATTTACCTCACAATATCCTCTAACTAATGTATATCCTCTACCAACTAGTGTTTTGTATCCTATAGTTTGGTCTTTGTTACCTGTAGTTGCCATTCCATTTTTTATAAGTGGTCGGCCAAATTTTTCTTGGTTATATACAATTGCTTGATCCCTTCAGGTAGCCAACATAAAAAGTGTGCTAGTAAGTTAACTTGGTTGTATATTAGGAGCAATTCAAGTATCAGTTCTACCTATGTCTTTTATTCTATTATGATTCAAGAAAGGGGATGGGTGCCATGTCCTAACATATACACATTGGCTATTTCAAGATATAGTGTAGGCATTCCTTCAAGTAGTTTATAAACTCCTTCCATGGTCTTAATATGTTTAGTGGGTAGATCCCAAGGCTATTCTTGGTAAATTCTAGAAATATCCACTCACCAGCTACATTTTCTAGCCCATTTGACCAACTTATCCAGCTCCTCTTCTACCACTAAATACCATTGCTTCCACTATCCCACACAACCTATTTCAAATTCTAGCCGCAATTTGTCCATCACATGGGTTATTTTGGTAAAACAAGCAACCACTTATTGGATAATATGTGCACCTATTTTTGGTGGATCTTAAAAAATAGGCACATCCAATATTATGTTATCAAACAATTTCTTGTTAGATTCCTCGTCTCCTGAGATTACCATTGGCTCCTTTTCTTTCCCTCAAATATCAATAAGCTTCTTATCCATTTTTTATTTTATGATCATATATTGTTCTAAAGGTACATGTGGTTGGATACTTTCTCTTGTAGCTAGTACCAATTTCATTTAAGGCATATGTGCTTGTTGTGGATCCTTATCATGTGTTGTCTTTATATCTTGTTTCACATTAGACAATTCCTCTTCTACTAAAATATGATTATTGTGTTCTTACCAACTAATCTCCTTCATCCTTGTGCATGAAGATCACTTCATCCTCTTTATCCAATTTTACCTCTTTTATGGTGTCTATATTTATAGTTTGGCTCATTGCCTCAACTTATGTTGCAATGAGCATATCTTCAAATGAAAATGTTAGGATCTCATCCTAACCATTAATGTAATAACTTCCTTGATGTAATAATTCCTAGTGAACGTGGGTAGTACCCATGATTAATATTTTGTAATGTTCTAAGTTTTAGCTTAGGTAGTGCCTATGACAAATGGCACCCTTTTCTATGTAACACATGGTAGATAGGTTAGGTTAGGTGGCATTGTGCATGTAATTCGTGTGGCATTATGCATGTAATTCGAGTGGCATTGTGCATGTAATTCAAAGTGGCACTATGCATGTAATTCGGGTGGCATTATGCATGTAATCCAGGTGGCATTTTGCATGTAAGCCAACCTTGGAGGGAAACTCTTTAAATACCCGAAAAGGCACCAATGTAATCATCTTTTTGCAAATTAATGAAGTATTGAAGGAGGTTGCCCCCTCGAAGAGGCCTGCGATTCTATCTATTGTGAGATTGTTCCTTTTAAGTAGTTTTTGTTATCATATGCAATTAATTCTGAATACTGTTATAATGTTTCTGTGAGTTTATTTGAGTTGAGAGTGTGTTGTTAGTATATTTTATAGCAGGTTCCTAACAAGTGGTATCAGAGCACTTTCCAGGGCCAAGTTCTACTACAACTACAATGATTCTTGCCATCCAATCTGCCTGTTAGGTATAAATTCTGTGTGTTTTTTCGTTCCTATTTTTCCTTATTAAAAAAATCCAAAAATACAGTGCATTTTTTTTTCCAAAACAAAAAAAAAAAAAATCTTTGTAGTTGAGTAGGTAGAAACCCTGTGCCGGGGGTTTTAAAATATCGTGAAGGATCTGTCGTTATTGGCTAAGCTAGATAGCCCATAAAGCGTCTAGTGAAGTGAGGGGCGATCAGGCTCCAATACCCAGGCCTCAGATAGAACTCACGCACGGACTTGAGCTCCCACGTATCTTTGGGTATATCGAGAGACCATCTAGGTTTAAACAAACTTTTAGCCATTAGGAAGCTTTTCGACCTTGTATTACTCATAGTCTATGGGACACAACATCCTGGATGATTACCCTCCCGTATTGTCAGAGAGGCAGGTAGTGTGCTCAAGGGTATGTGTGGAATCCTCCTTGAGTAGTGGCCTGAAATATTGGTCCGAGCACTATTTTTCGTCACTGTCGGTATATTAGAGGGCCTATGGGTGGTACATACTCCTCTACCTAGCATTCCATGGTTTTGTTCAAACTTCAACCTACAAAAATAAAATAAAAAAAAAAAAAAAACAAGCCAAACCTCCCTATTCGTAAACCTGCATTTCAAATCCCCAAAAAGTGAGCATATGAGAAAGGAGTCCTCTACTAAAAAATAACAGAAAGAACATGCATTCGGGATAGACCATGAGGGTGACACTTAAGCTGACAATCTAGAGAATAACAGTCAAATTTATAGTGGCAGTCACAGTCAGGTCAGTCAGGTCAGAGAGGTCAGCACAGTCAGGTCAGAATTTACAGTTTTCAGAGTCAGAACAGAACTGTCGTAACAGTCTCCTACAAAATACAGAGAATCTTGGAGCTAGTGAAGTCAGGACTGGGCCAACCAGTGAGAGCATGACAGAAGGCCAGTTATAGATAGTGCTCTAGTACCCAACTTCTGCTCTGTAGCTCAGAATCAAAAACTGTAAACACCGTTAGACTCAGCAAAACAGTAGATAAAAAAAAAAAAAAGTCTGGGGTGCCAAAAAGTAGTGTTGATAGATATAGCTCATTGTGACCACCTCTTCAAGCTGATTGTTTTGATATATAGCACCCAAGCACTTTTTGGGGCACTTACTAAAAATAGTAAGTCCTAAAAACTCAATTCTATTTTTAGTAATTGGTCACAAAAGGTTTCAAAATGGCCCAGGGTACCCGTGGACATCAAAAGGAACTAGAACACTTGGAATCCTTAACAAAAGCCATTGAAAATTTGCACTCGGATTTTCACTCCGTAAGGGAAGAAGTCCAAGGTCTTCGCCTAGAGCATGAGGCCACCAGTAATCGCTTAGAAGAAGCACTAACAGAAGTAGACAACAAACTAAAAAGAGGACCCCCCAAAATAGAACACCAAGCTGAGGGTTCTGCAAGGAATCATGACCATGAACCATCCTTCAGAATGCCCAAATTGGACTTTCCCAAATTTAGTGGGAAGGATGTTGATGGGTGGCTATGTAGGGTTGATCAATTCTTTAGACTCCATAATGTCCCCATATTTCATCGAGTCCAGATGGCTTCCTTTAACTTGGAATCTGAGGCTCTACACTGGTTTCAATGGTTACGTAGTGCCAACCCAAATCTCTCTTGGGAGAATTTTGAATCTCAACTACTCACTCGATTTGGTCCTAGTGAGTATGAGGACTTTACAAGGGCCTTGACCAAACTACAACAAACAGGGTCGGTCCAGTGAATACCAAGCTCAATTTGAAAAATTGGCCAATAAGACAAGAGGATTGATTGAAGGGTTCTTCCAGAGTTGTTATATCGGTGGGTTGAAGGTGGAACTCCAAGCGGAAGTAAGAATGTTGAAACCACAAACTATGATGGAAGCTATTAGTTTGGCCCGTTTGGCCGAATCTAAACTCTCTGCCCAAAGGCGCCCATCAAAGTTTCCTCAAAATAGACCTTCATTTCCTCCCCGACCTCAACACCCAGTTGATAATAAACCTGTTGCACCCAAGCGCCTCACTACAGAAGAGATGGATGCACGTCGTGCCCAGGGATTATGCTACAATTGTGATGAAAAGTTTTTTAAAGGGCATAAGTGTGCACACAAAAAATTGTTCTTGATAGATGTTGAAGAACCTGAGGACTCTGACCAGAGTGATGAGGATGAGGACCCTCCGGAAACACCTCCTCCACAAGAAGAAGTGAAACAGGAACCTGAGACAGCAATTACAGTCCATGCTCTTGCAGGCATTACTACTCCACAAACCATGAAGGTTGTGGGATTTTTCAAGGGCCAACGTCTTTCCATCCTTATGGATTCGGGAAGCACGCACAACTTCATAGACCCTAGAGTGGCTCAGTGGGCAAATTGCTATGTCCACACTTGTAATTCCTTTGAGGTCATGGTAGCCAATGGGGGAACCTTACCTTGTAAAGGAAAATGCCGCAATGTTAAAATCAAGATAGGGGACTATGAACTCAAGCAGGACATGTTTGCCCTCCAGTTGGGCGGATGTGATATTATTTTGGGATCTCAATGGTTGAGTACGTTGGGCACTATCAGTTGGAATTTTGTCGAACTCTGGATGCAGTTCTCCCAAAATGGACAAACACACATCATCAAGGGCTCCCCAGTAGGAACACCTCAAATTATTAGTTCAAATGGCATGGAGAAATTGCTAAAGAAATCATCACGTGGGGTCATTGCACAACTATTCTCCATCCAACCATCCACCTCTCAAATGGGTGAAACTCCATCAGATCTACAACAGATTCTCCACAAACATGAGGCCATATTTTCGGAACCAACTACACTACCACCGCATCGCTCTCACGACCATGCCATTCCATTATTGCCGGATAGTGCACCTCCCAATATCAGACCATACAGGTACCCTCATGCCATGAAGTCGGAGATTGAGAAAATGATACAAGAATTACTCAAGGCAGGTATCATTCGGCCTAGTACTAGTCCCTACTCTGCACCAGTCTTATTGGTCCTCAAGAAGGATGGCTCCTGGTGACTGTGTATTGACTACCGAGAACTCAACAAGATAACTGTCAAGGATAAATTTCCTATCCCTGTGGTTGATGAATTACTAGATGAATTACATGGGACCATGTACTTCACCAAGCTAGACCTTCGCTCTGGGTACCATCAGATCCGGCTCAGGGATGAAGATATTCCTAAAACTACTTTTTGCACTCATGAAGGTCATTATGAATTCTTGGTAATGCCATTTGGTCTCACAAATGCTCCTTCCACATTTCAAAGCCTGATGAACAACATCTTTCACCATTTTTTGTGGAAGTTCATCCTTGTGTTCTTCGATGACATCTTGATTTACAGTCACACATGGGAAGAGCATCTCAAGCATGTAGATCAAACCCTACAACTATTGGCTGACCATCAACTATTCGCAAAAATATCCAAGTGTTCCTTTGGTTTGACTGAAGTGGAGTACCTGGGACACATTGTCTCAAAGGATGGTGTCAAGGTTGACCCTAAGAAGATCCAAGCAGTCCAAGAATGGCCGAAACCGTGCACTCTCAAGGGACTTCGAGGATTTTTAGGGCTTACAGGCTATTACCATAAATTTGTCTGTAATTATGGAAAGATAGCCGCCCCCCTCACCTCCATGTTGAAGAAGGATTCTTTTACTTGGACAGGACTAGCTGAGCAAGCCTTCTTAGAACTCAAGCATGCCATGACCACCACTCCAGTTTTAGCCATGCCAGACTTCTCTAAAAAATTTGTCATTGAAAGTGATGCTTCTGGTCATGGTATTGGGGCGGTATTGATGCAAGAAGGATGCCCTTTGGCTTTTACCAGCAAAGCCCTATCTGATCGCAATTTAGGGAAATCCACATATGCCAAGGAAATGATGGCAATCTTGCATGCAGTCCTACATTGGTGACCTTACCTCATTGGGCACCATTTCTCCATCAAAACTGACCACCAGAGTCTGAAATACTTTCTAGAACAACGGGTTGCCACCCCCGAGCAACAAAAGTGGGTATCAAAACTCATGGGCTATGATTATGACATCACGTACAAAAAAGGAAAGGAAAATCTTATGGCGGATGCTCTCTCTCGCCAATTTGAGACCCTTAGTATGTTGTGTGCCATTTCTGCACCATTGCCCCAATGGATTGAGCCCTTACGTCAGGAAATACTTCAGGATGCAGATTTGAAAGACTTGGTTGCTTCACTTATGGATGATCCAGAGTCTACACCAGGATATAGTTGGGATGGCTAGGATATGTGTTACCATCAACGCCTGGTTCTTCCTCCTAAGTCCCCACTTCGAGAGCTCCTCATGAAGGAATCACATGCTACTCCATCTTCTGGCCATTCAGGGTTCCTAAAAACTTATGAGCGACTCAAGCGCACCTTCTTTTGGAAAGGTATGAAACAGGACATTCGCTCTTTTGTAGCTGACTGTGACACCTGTCAAAGGATGAAAGGGGAAACAGTGCGCTCTTCGGGCACTCTTCAACCATTGTCGATTCCAGAGCAGGTGTGGACTGACATCTCCATGGACTTCATCGAAGGGCTACCTAAATCGGGAGGCAAGTCAGTTATTTTTGTAGTAGTGGACCGCCTTTCAAAGTATGCTCACTTTTGTGCCCTAGCCCATCCTTACACAACATCCACTATTGCCCAAATTTTTCTTGACTCCATCTTTCGCCTTCATGGCATGCCAACCTCCATTGTATCTGATCGTGATCCCACCTTTACTAGCAATTTTTGGCAAGAGTTGTTTAAGTTGCAGGGGACTCAGCTCAAAATGAGTTCAGCCTACCATCCGCAAACGGATGGTCAAACAGAGGTTGTTAATAAATGCTTGGAAACCTACCTTCACTGCTTTGCCTCCGATCATCCTACTCATTGGGCAAAATGGCTTTCCTTGGCCGAATGGTGGTACAACACTTCCTATCATACCGCCACCAAACTCACACCGTTTGAGGTAGTTTACGGGCGCCCTCCACTCACGCCTTCCTCCTACATTTCGGGCAGCTCCAAGGTCCAGGCCATTGACAATGCTCTGAGTCAACACACCGAGGTCCTCCACCAACTCAAGCAAAATTTGAACATGGCCCAGAATCGGATGCGCCAACAAGCTGATCAACATCGTTCTGAGTGCAGTTTTGATGTGGGTGATATGGTCTTCCTTCACTTACATCCATACAAACAATCATCCCTACAACTTTGCAGGTGTCAGAAGCTCGCTCCAAAATTCTATGGTCCTTATCAGGTTCTACAACGGATTGGCCCTATAGCTTACAAATTGGCTCTTCCCCCCACTTCCAAGCTCCACCTTGTTTTTCATGTTTCCCTTCTCAAGAAAGTTGTGGGCACAAAGGTACAGGTTCAATCAACACTTCCCGAATTGGATGAAGAAGGCTCCATCTTACTCGCACCTGAGTAGCTGCTGGATCGTCGAACTCGCACTCTGCGTAACCGTACCATTACGGAGGTCCTGGTTCAATGGCATGGGCTTCAACCTGAGGATGCTACATGGGAGTCTCTCCATCAACTCCAGCAATAGTTTCCTCATTTTCAGCTTTGAGGACAAAGCTTCTTCAAGGAGAAGGGCATGTTAGGATCTCATCCTAACCCTTAATGTAATAACTTCCTTGATGTAATAATTCCTAGTGAACGTGGGTAGTACCCATGATTAATATTTTGTAATGTTCTAAGTTTTAGCTTAGGTAGTGCCTATGACAAATGGCACCCTTTTCTATGTAACACATGGTAGATAGGTTAGGTTAGGTGGCATTGTGCATGTAATTCGTGTGGCATTATGCATGTAATTCGTGTGGCATTGTGCATGTAATTCGAGTGGCATTGTGCATGTAATTCAAAGTGGCACTATGCATGTAATTCGGGTGGCATTATGCATGTAATCCAGGTGGCATTTTGCATGTAAGCCAACCTTGGAGGGAAACTCTTTAAATACCCAAAAAGGCACCAATGTAATCATATTTTTGCAAATTAATGAAGTATTGAAGGAGGTTGCCCCCTCGAAGAGGCCTGCGATTCTATCTATTGTGAGATTGTTCCTTTTAAGTAGTTTATGTTATCATATGCAATTAATTTTGAATACTATTATAATGTTTTTGTGAGTTTATTTGAGTTGAGAGTGTGTTGTTAGTATATTTTATAGTAGGTTCCTAACAAAAAATACCTATAAATTATGTCCAAGCAGGTTCATACAGATCACATGCCCCTTAAGTTTCTTCAATCTCACACAAAAATTGAGGAAGCTAGGCACATGAAATGGGCATCGTACTTGCAACAATTCCTTTTGGTAATCAAGTACAAGAAAGTACGAAACAATGTAGTGGTTGATTGTTTGAGTCGTCCTCCTTCTACTCTTGTTTTGACAGTTGTCACTACTTCTCATTTAGGCTTCCAAACTTGGCCTACACAGTATCCTATGGATCCAAATTTTGGCAAAGTTTTCCACCAACTTTCCAATCCTTCTTCAAATTTGAGAGCTCTTCAAGACTTTCATATTCAGGATGGAATGTTGTACAAATTGGACAAACTTTGTGTTCCTCATGGGAACAGGGAGTCTCTTCTGAAGGAGGCTCATTCCACACTCTATAGGGGACATTTTGGTAGGCATAAAACTCTTCATCATATTCAGAGGTTTTTCTTTTGGCCACACATGCAAAGAGATGTTCTTCACTTCTTACGACAATGTGCAGTCTGTAATCACTCCAAATAAGCCAATAGGACATTGGTAATGAGCATGCCTTTGCCCATACCTTCTCATCCATGGGAAAGCATTTCCATGGATCTCTTGAGCGGTTTTCCAATGATAGTACGCTAGCATGATTGTGTCTTTGTTGTGGTGGACAGATTCAGCAAAATGGCCAAATTCATTCCTTGTCGCAAGACAAGAACTGCATAGGATCTTGCCCAACTCTTCTTTGAGGTGGTATGGCATTCTTTTGGTCTTCCTACCAGCATTGTCTCTGATCGTGACTCACACTTTGTGGGTCACTTTTGGCGATCACTTTGGAATATTTTGGGAGTATCTCTTAACTTCTCTATTGCTTATCATCCTCAATCTAATGGGCAGACAGAGGTAGTTAATCATACTCTAGTACAGATTTTTAGGATTTACTATCATTCCAATCCAGCCAAGTGGAACTTAAGCCTCACTCACATTGAGCATGCCTACAATAGGGCCGTCCACAGTTCTACTGGGCACTCTCCATTTGAAGTGTGTTTTGATTTTTAGCCACTTGCTCCTTATGAGTTACCTTTGTCTTTGCCTTCTTCAGCCACAATGCACATTCAGAAGGAACAAGACAAGGCCAACTCTTTTGTACAACATTTGTAGAGTCTTTAGACCAAAGTGGTTCAAATTCTTTAGAAGACTCAAGCAAAGCAGAAACAACAGATGGACAAGCACCGCACACCTCATTCCTTTCAAGTTGGTGACAAAGTATGGTTTCATATTGACAAACGACGATTTGCAGATAAGGCACGTAGCAAAATAAAGCCTCTTCATTATGGGCCTTATACTATTCTTCAGCAAATCTCTGAGAATGCCTTTCACTTGGACCTTCTAGCTCATCTTGGCATTCACGATGTCGTCAATGTTGATCTTCTCAAACCATACTATGATTCGACACTGGAAACAGTTCCAGCCATCATACATCCAGTTGATGTGGTTCCTGATGCTCAGCTTCCACTTGACGTCGATACAATATTTGATACGAAGACCCGATAAACATGTCAAGGTGCTTCTACTTCATATCTTGTGGCCCGACGAGGCCAATTTCCACATCAGGCTCGCTAGATTTTTGCTCACATTCTGTCCCAGGATTTTCCCTCTTTGTTAAAAGCATTGGAGTCCAATGCTTCTTTTATTGGGATGAATGATGAGGAAATTTAGACCTAGGGGCTAATTTCTTTTTAGACCTAGGATATTTTAATTAGGCTTAGTCATAATAATAATCAACGTGATTTGTTGATAAGATCCGTTGAATAGTCTAAGTCTAGGTGTTTTACTTTTTGTTGTTGTAGGGCTTATGTTTTAGCCTTTCCTTGATTTTTGTACGTAAATCCTTGGAGCAGTTGATGATTTCCAAGATTACGGTTTACATTTTGGACTTATTTAAGTCCTATGTTTTCAAATAATAATTAGCTTCATTTTATTCCATTTCAGTGATCGAGGTCTTTTCAAATGGAACTTTTAGGGGTATATCGAGCGATGCCAAGAGTTCTTGAACATGGGCTTCTACCAAAAACTCCATAGGCCCCACCTGGGTGGTAGTACTTGTTCCTTCTATTGATATTGCTTGAATATATGCAGGGATTGTAAAATATACTTTCTATATCCTTATCTCCTTGGTTTGTGGACTAGTTCATACTTTTTACCACTATTGCTCTATCTCATGCAACATAGCTTGACTGTGATCTACCTTCTCAATTGTTACCCTTTCCATGAATTCTAGTGACTATGATGGTGATTATGTCAAACATTTTCTTCTACTTATTTTTGGAGGTGCAACTTCTTGTATTGAAAGTGTGATATCTTGTACTTGTGGTGCCTCATGCTCCTCATTGGATTCTTCCACTAGATCTTATCATAGTGAAGCATTGTTGAACTATTCCTTTACTCATTACTTTTAGTTAGAGTGTTATTCTTTCCTTGTGGTTTAGAATCCATCCATCTCAAAATCATTAGTGTTAACTCAGGTAAATCCTTGGGAGGATCCCATCTTGAAACTTGCACACCTACTCTATACACTATATCTAGAAATAAACCTATTATGTGGAAGACCATTAAGAATTTCTTGGTAATCCTCATCAGAATATTTTAGATGTTATTTTCCAAGTATGTTACCCAATAATAGGTAATTTCCTTCTCATTGCCTTACAAATATGGGAACAACCATACTGATAAGTCTAAGGCTCCTTGTATCCCAAAAACCTAGTCATTCGTACATTCATAATTCTTTGAAGTCCGTTGTTCAATAACTAATTATGTTTTATCCCTTCACTACCATGTGCTAGTAGGACATCCAATTCCTCCTTCTTTAGGGTTGCGATGCTTTTAATCAAAGATCAACTCTATTCTAGATCAACTCATTTGTTCAATACCAACTATCCACCTTTTGGCAATTCAAAAATTCTCCTAAATACATTGGCTAAGAATCCCACTTCTATATCCTTGTCTCCCACTTGAAATTTACTAGTGTGTCTTGTCATGTCATAATTCAACAACATTTGTATCAAGTACTCCTTAAAAAACTCATCAAAATTTGGGACTTGCAAAATAAAATGAACACTAGCCACTTTGATCCTTTGTTTGATTAGGTCTTCAGGTGGTGTTTACATCCTCCATTTTTAGCAAAAGTTCCTAGTGGTATGATTTCATGTAATCTTCTTCAATGCTATCTTGTCCTTATTGATTTGTTAAGCTTCCTTATCCTTTATTCTTGGCACCATTTCTTATGCATGTAATTGCTTACCCTATGTCTATGCTTATTTAGATTTTTGCACCTATTTGAGCATTTCTCCTCCAATGTAGGAGTGTTTTTGGTGATGGCAGAGTCATTTTTTATACTAACTTTGACACCTCTTCCTATCACAAAGTTACATTCATTCATTCTCCTCCAATATATTTGTGCTTAGTTATCTTGATCTAGCCTAATCTATTTTGACTCAGCCTTTCTTGATGATGATAATCCTTTTTCTCCAATTTTTATGATAGAGATAGCCCTGACTGGTCTTCTCTTCTTGATAACTAAATGTTAGCTGACTATCTCTTTATGATGGATCCTTTCTATTTTTATAAGTAGGTCACTTTTAAACTGATGACAACTTCCTAGCTAATTGGTATGATGATAGCTATAGCTAACCTATGATGACACCTCAACCAATTTGTTGTGACACCTTAACCAATCTATAGCAACACCTCAACTAACTTGGATGACGTATGATCTTGTTGACAGCTCCTCCTTGGTGACTTGGCTTATGGATACCCTTACTTATGACTCCTCCTTGGTGATTTGGATGACAAATGGTTCTACTAACAACAACTAGGATTTCTTGTAATCATGGATGATTTACCTATTCTTATTTAATATTTTCTATAGTTTGTCTTCCATCACACATCTTCTTAGAATATGGTCTTCCCCCATATTATATAGCAAGCCTGTAACCAATATAAAGGGTATCAATTTTGAAATGACTTTTCTTTGATCTATCACCATCATCTTCTTTGGTAGCTCTTCTATCGATAGGTATTCCTGATATGCTTATACCAATCTAGTACCACCCTTATCATATATAATTGTGTGTCAAGGAATTCATATTATCTCTTCTTTAGCAAGTTCTCTTGAGTGAATCCTTAACAACAGGTTCACCATTACATGCTTCTTCCCTGGTATTACTACCATTTGAAATATGAATTCATATAGTGTGATGAGACATCTACTCACTCATCCATATATATCGTTGATTTATTAATTAGGTATAGTAATACCTTATGGTCTCCATAGAAAGTAAATGGGTTGGCTAGTAGGTAATGCATATACTTTTGTATTGCGTAAACCAACCCTAGTGCTTATCATTCTATTATACTATAATCATTATACCAAAAAGGGTCTTTAAAGGTGTTTTTTAACTACCCTTAAAGAACTTTAAGGGCAACCATTGTCTATGAGTATGTCATAAAAAGTCTACATCATACAATGGTGGTAAGAAACCACCCTCTTAGGGTCTATTAGGGTGGTTTAAAATTGACCTGTTACAGCTAAGAGGGTAGTTTAAACTACCCTCTTAGCCTTCAGGGGGTGGTTTAATTTGTTACTGCCAACCAACCTAGTGGAGGTGGAGGGAGGTGGGGAGGGGCATATACACATCCATAGATGGGTCTTCCAAAAGCATTTCATAGCTGTCATAGACCACCACTTGTGAAGGTAAATTTTTGGTAGAGACAAAGGCCTTGGCCTTCTCAAGAGATCTACTAGCAACTGCATAAACTAAGGTATTGGGTGCCAATTCAATTGATCTTGACACCTTTATTTCTATCTTTGCATAACCTAAAATTACAAAATTTAATCTCTTCTACCATTACAACGAGCGATGCAACATTACGAGGGGATTATGGTCTAGAATTCCTATCCTAAAATTAACTTCAAAAAAATTCTTGAGTTGGTCTGGTTTCAAATATGAAGATAGTTGGTTGAGATTTTTAGTAACAACATCATTGAAAATAATATTTAGATAAAATGTGTTAACATTCCTTATCCATCTTGTTTAGTATTAAGATGGCCTAAGTAGGATTTTACTACTTGGATTTCAAGGGACAAGGAGGATCTTTATGCTAGTGAGTGTGTCATTGTGAATTTCTACCTCTACTCAACTCATTATAATGGGGAACATAAAGATATTTCCACTAGAACCTCAGCTTCGAAATGAATATAATTTCTTATTCCTACTAGACAAACTATTTTATGCTTATTTACTAGAAAGTATATATAGATGAGTTAAACAAAGCTCGAGCATCAAAGGATAGGGCTTGCATATAATATTTTGGATGATATTTAAAATATTGAATAAGTCTAAAGTCGAGCTTTGGTAGCTTTGGAAATGACATGCATAATAACAATTTTTGTGTTCATAAATCACATCTTAATTTCATTTCATATTAGAAACAAATATATTAAAATAAATTGAAGTTACTTTTCAAATGTGCTCATTTTTTGCAGTGATAACTAAAAGTTAAATCAAACATTTATGATAGTCTTATAAAAAAATTCATGCTTAAATGTGAACTTTAAAGCAACACAAGTAATGATTTATTGATGAGAAAATAGGGTGACTCAGTTTAATAATGAAATTCTAGGTTGGTTTTTTTAATGTTCCAATGGTGGGGGGAAGTTAAGAGTAGAGTTTAATCACATACTCTACCAATGCACTATGCAAGGTATGGACAATGGTGATCAAAGCACTTAACGCAGTTATCACATGTTGAGCAGTGTGAACATCTAAGAGATCGATACACATGGTAGGTACTACATTACTTTAGAGTTCTCTTCTCTCCATATATCATTACTTCTTTAAAAGTAGGTAAAAGGTTTCATTCATGCACTGAGGGAGGATATGGATTGCAAGGCACTATGCTTGGATCTCTTCCTGATGTCATTATAAGAAGCACCAAAACCTACATAGCAATTAAAGTTTAGCTTTTAGGTATTTATCAACCCAAGAATTCTAATTGAAAATATGTCACATGCAAACAATGGGTTTGTAACAACAAATTGCATACATCTCAGAGACACACTTAATGCAAGATAAAATAATCCACTATATTTACCATACACCAAACTAGCAATAAGCCCACTATAGACAACACTGATACAATGTTGTTTACAGGAAGTTAATACAATGATGTTGATAGTAGTAAGGGATCTTATAAAAATTTAATATAATGTTGATAGAGTGAGGAATTCCATCTATTGTAACAATAGGTTGTATTACATAACAATGAAACATTGAGTGCAAGGCAAGATGACCTACTATACCCACAACACACCAAGATAATATATCCACTACAATCATTAACCATATTGCAATCCAGTGTTTATTAGAGTGAGAAATTCTCTAAGCATGATTAAGGGTTTGCATTATTACTACTCCATTAAAATTCTATGGACTATACCACTCATGAAACTTTAGTCTCACCATTTTAAGCAAGGATATTAAAAATAGTAATAATAATAACTAATTATCTCACAATATTTATTTTCTATCCCCACATATTTCCTATCACTTAGGCTGAGCATTAAAGTGGATCAAATTTCTTCATTGAATTACTTGTAAAAACTTAGTATTTATTAATGACAAACATCACATAAACCCAACCAGAAATCAGAAAGTGTTTACCACACCCCACACCCCACTCAAGATGACATACAACTGAATAGTGAGTAACCAACCATACATATATATAGGTAGAAAGGGTTCATACTCACATATGTTGTGAAACCAACTATGATAACCATAATTGCAAACCCATGTGGAAGTATTTCCACAAAGCTTCTCCCTACTAAAGCATAAAATACTACAACTAGGATGATGATCCCAAACAATATTGAAATCAATATCCTCAAGCTATTGCATGCTAATATCAACCTTCCACCCAATAGGGAAAAACCAACCATACACACAAAAGATAAATGTCCGCTATATCCTTACTATAAAAGCTCTACAAGGTTAATATTAGTGTACAGCTGAAATAAAAAGTTATTTTTTCAAACCTTATGATATTGTTGAATCCATATATACATAAACACATAATAAATTAATAGCATTTTTAATAAAAATCCTCTATATAATACCTCAAAAACTACTTTATTGTTTTACCCCTGCATTATAACTATTGCATTGTTCTCACTTTTTGGGCTACTTGAATAACAACAGGAGCTATAAAATTAGCTAAAATTTTGAGTTGATAAGTCTCTATATAGACACCAATATGGATGTAGGATGTCACTGGAGTTTGATGTTGTGTTGTAACTGCTATGTATATAGGAGTTTGCTTATATATTAAAAAACTAATTTTATAATTTATGATAAACAGGAAAAAAATTAAGAACTATAATATACTTGCAAAAATATATAAAGATATAGCAATGAAATAAGTTTCATAAAAATAAAACTTACATTGTGGCCTTTCCATACTTCATAAAATCACTTGCCAACCTCATTATTTGCTTCATTTGAATGGTCAGGCTCAGAATCTTTGACTGCATGGAGCTTGACTTCTTTGTCTCCCATTCCGCTAATGGAAAACCAAGAGACAAGAGTTATTTTTTTCTCTAAATATGTTATATACACATGAAGGTATTATCAAGAGTGTTGAAAAAAATTGAACCTTCCAATCTCTTAACAAAAACTCCTCCACTTATGACTGACCTTGTGATCAATGATCAAATAAAATTGCAACAAAAATAAAGAATAATGAATTTATGAGGACATAAATAAGAATGTGTTTATGAGGCTAATATTTGCATTTTAGATTCTTTATGGTAGCATAAATATTTAGAAGATAACTCTCATTATGAACAATATGGAAAAATAGAAGATATTGATGAAGATGAAATTCTTGGGGGTGCCCTCTTGGGTGTGTGCATCTATGTGTGCATTTACTGGAAGAGAATGCAAGACACTATGTAGTTTTCCAACTCTGATAGAATAATGAATAGGAAAATGGAAAAAAAATAAAATTTGAACTAAATTTTAGCCTCATACAGTCCTGTTTTATTCCAACCAATTTATCTTTGCATGGGTGTATCCTATGCCTTTCAGAAAACATCTCATAAAATTTTAAGTACATTTAGTTGAATAATTTCATTTAATCATTGCAAGCTTATCCTTTTATATCATTCAAAACTACTGAGATTTTTGATGATTGTTCAAACTAGCATTAAATAAGGAAAATAGAAAATATTTCTCAACACTTTGTCATTTTAGGAGCATTTCCTCAAACAATCTTAATGGGACTCTGCCTTCAGAGCTTGGTAACCTTACTCTACTGCAAGAACTGTAAGTTTGGTTTATTGCACTTCAAAACTGTTAATTTTGAGTTAAAATAATGAACAAACACAAGCTTCATAAGCTTTGTTTATGCAAGGATATTCTTGTATTGATATTGTTATGTTCTTTTTGTGCCTTGTTTTGTCTGCCAATTTTTAATTGTAATCTCTTGTAGTGCATATGACTCTAACAATTCATTGATGTTCATCAAACTGTGACATTGATTTGAGAGGTAAATAGCTTATATCATGATTTGAGTTCATGTAATGTAGATAATATCATATTAGGTTTGCCTTTCCAGAAGTGACCACCTTCACCATATAGTTTGAAATTAAACATGACCTTGATATTATATACAAGTTGCATGTATGAGGAAAACATAAGACATGCACAATTTAAAGCTATTTATAAATCATGGTCTATAGATTTCAACAAACATGAAGCTGGCTACCATATACAAATGAGAACAAAAGAATATTGGGAGGAATGATTTCATCTTACTTAAACTTTCCTAGAGAAAATACTATACAACCATATCTTCTCCTCCTTCACCTTCTTATGTTCATGCCAATGTTAATACAAAAACTAGAATGGTGCTTCACAAACACAACCTTTGAAATCTACAAATAGTGAATCTTGGCCTTCAACTCTCTAATGCAAAATTCACTTAAGTATTGTTTAAATTATAGTGCTCTACGAAAACTAAAAACTTGATAATGTTTTGATACTCTAATTGATATGGCCTAAAATCCAAGATATGCTTGAAATGGATCATGCCCAGTGGAGAAATAGAAAGCATGGTTGTAAGAATGCTAAATGAATGAAAAATTCTTATTTCAAGTGCAAAATTAGTTATGATTATATATGTAAAAAAGTGTGATTTACAACTTCTGATTGACCATATTTTTATGGATGTAAAAGTTATGTAGTCAACTTTAGCATCAAGTAAAGACTAAACTGTGTTTGAAAAATGTCAAACAAACTTAGGATCAATATTGCTAATTATAGAAACATGCCAACCAAAATGGATCCAAACATACACAAGAAATGGTTTGGCAGCTTGACTATGATAGTCTTCTAGAAACCAATCATAATGGGCATTTGATGTAGATTTGAAGTTGAACTGCAAAGCAGAAACAATATGTTGCAGATTCAAATTTATGGGAGCATAATTTAAAAAGAACATGAAGCATAATATTTGTTTATTATCAAATAAAAGAAACAAGTCCTCACCAGTTCTTATCTACATGGATTGTGAATTTAAGAATACAATTTTCTAAATAAAAATGTGTTGAATATCTTTTGCTAACTTCACATGTAGTTTCTCAATTTGATGCTTTTTTTGAGGGGGGTCAATTCAAAGGAACTTCTATTGGGGGCCCCACCCATGAAAGTCAAAATAAAATATGTACATTGCTAATGTCCATTGGCAGAAGTACAAGCAAAAATGGGATAATACTTAGATCCCATTATCTAAATCTAACCATAACAAAACAAGGCAAGGGAAAGGCTCAATACATCAATAAAAATATAAAAAAATCAATAGTATATATGATAACAGTAGAGAATTTGAGAAATCTATTAAATTTTTAAACCAATTGGTACAATATTGAAAGAAGTCAAAGCAATTTACTATTTCCAATCTACTTAGAGTATATCTTGGCTTAGAAGTTCCAAATGGGATTGAATGGGTATGAATCCCCAAAACTAGAAATTATAGATTTCCCTGTGATATTTTAATGAATAATTTCATTGACATGTATACCAAATGTGTTAGATATACATACCAAGTATTGATAACATATGCTTTGCAAATGATATTTCTTCAACACCAATTTTTATAGGGGGTACTAAGAATTAACATTCTCAATGCACGTACATTCTCAAAATTGAATTTAGAAGTACAGATATAGGTGAATGGACAACCTGAGCCCTCCATATAATGGATATATGTCTAAACATCCCTACCCACCCCAACCATAAAATATGGGGTGAGAGGGTATTCTGAGACTTCCATCAGATACATAAATATTCATCTATGCAAATCAAGTATTGTTGTTAAGGACTAGGACTAAGATTCAAACATGAAACATCAATTTCATAACTAACACTCACTCAACACAATAAACCTTCATTTCAATGCATGAAAATATGCATGCATGATTAGACTCTTAATCGTATGCCCATTCTGACTGGTCAACCTCATGCTCAAGATACCTACTCACCTCACTCCTAGGTTGGCTTCCCATTAATTATCTACTAGAATTTTCTAAAAATAGAACATAAAATATCTAATAGCACTATTTAATTATTTCCATTAATTATAACTACTTTTGAAGTACAATAATTTGGCTTACAACCATTTACCCTCACATTCTTCATGAACATATTGAATTTTGTCATTATTTGCATTTTCATCTTGTGTAGTTTTAGGTCCAACAAAATTTATTGCTCCAAAGACACTGACATATTCTACCTCATATACTTCAGTGTCTTTGATCCTTCTTGGAGGAGATGTGAGAACCACATACCATCTGGTATCAAGTGGATCATTTGCATAAAATACTTATCTGGCTTGCAATGCCAGGATAAATGGATCGTATTTTAGTATATCCCAACCAAGTAATTTGTTCATGTTACTAGTGTGAAGCCTATTTTAACCTTTCTACATCCATTCCTTTTACCAAGAACATTCACCTAGTCACATTTGAACATGGGGTATCCAAACTGATAGTAATCCAAAAAGATTATTTATCTAATAACACCATAATATGTGACTATTTGAAGCACTAGGTTTGTGTCTTTTATGCTTGCTCTGCACAAAGTAATAGCATCAACACACAATATTGGTATATGTCTTGTCAATCTCGTGCTAAATCAGGTGGTCATGAACCTCTAAAAAACCAATAGTTTCCATATTTGAGCACTTTCGACATGGACATCTAGTTCTTTTAGGGTTCATTGAATTATTTCTTGTGAAATCCAAGAATTAGTGAACCCCACAATAATAGTCCTTGCTATTTCTACAAATAGACCCCCCAAAAAAATAAGAAAGTATAATTATACAAGTAGATATGATCGAAAGCATACATTTTCTTCATTAATGGAGATAACATAGTTGAATTACCTGGTTGCTCCTAGCAAATCTTTTTTTATGATGCTTGATGAAATATCTTCTTATACCTAGCCACATCATAGATAAGGTGAAATTTATCTTTGATTCAATATTTGTACAACTGCATATTACATTTTACTTGTAGCCATAATCATTTTCAATTTTATTTTGGCATGCAACCCCATATGCAAATTGAAAATTCATTTGATACACCATCATTCTCTTCCATGCCATAGGTCTAAAATGTGAGAGAACACTAATCAAAAGATCAGATATATTAAAGCATTTACAAACATTCACAATGGGATTAAATTACATAGGAATAGATACTTAACCAAGGATTAGTACCTGCATCACATCATATATGTCATACAATCATGAATGATTCAAACTAGATTAAGGGTAAGGAACTTGTAACCAATGTTAATTGCAATACCTTCTATAAATGAATGCAAGTGTCAAAACAAGGTTTCTTATACAATCTTGTTCAAAGATATACAAGCTAGTCAGGCCCAAGAGCTTTGCTAGAATAATCACATGAATAAAATTATAGTATAAGTGGGACATCAATCACAAAAAAAAACAAAAGAATGAAATATTATATGATCCCAAATCTGTGATCCCATTTTCTCAAATACATAAAACTAATACCATGATCAAATATTATTCGAGACAACATCAAAAATAAATTGTATATGATATTTCCAATATTTCTACAATATGGTAATACAATATTTCTACATGGTATAATTTATTTGTAAACAATGTCTGATATAAGCTAGGCAATGAAGGAGACCAAAAAATCCTTCATTATGGCTATCTCATCCTTCTAAACAATATTGTTTTCTCTTTATGGGCGATGTGCACATTAACTTTCTAGTAACCTTCATCCAAATTTTCACCATGTACAAGGTATTCAAGATTAGTACTGATAATCATGCCTTTGGCCACTATGTTATCCTTATGGATGTGATCAAGTAGCATTTCCTTCTCTCAATTTGCGTGATCAGTGTCGTTTTTAGTACGTACATGGAAAATTAATAAACTAGATAAAGTCACTACATAGCTTACAATACAAACTAAGTCAACTATTTTATATTTGAAAGAGTAGTTGTACCATTGATGACTCTGGCCTAGAAGGTATTGAGCTAGTGCATGTGCCTTGAACACCACCACCGATGTTGTATCCAATTCTAGAGGTAGCATGTAGTAATGTTTCCTATGGAATTATATGCAAGGGATAATTACATATTTAGGGGTGCATCATGTAAGTATTTCAAATATGAAATTATGAAAAAACTAGTGTTCCATGGGGACACGTCCCCCCGTTTCCTACGTCCCCTAGCATGGGGGGACGGCAAGGGGGACGTTTCCCCCTGTCCCCATTTTTGGGGGATGACTGGGAAATGTCCTCGGGCTGGGAAATGTCCTCGGGATGGCTAAGGCCTATGGCCTCCCATCCCCAGGACATCCCCCTTTTTGGGGCGTCCCTGGGGATGCCCAGCCGTCCCTGAGGACAGTTGGGCCCCATGGGGGATGCTCAGACAATCCCTAGGGATGGTTGGGCATCCCCGAGGATGGTCTGAGCGTCCCCCATGGGGCCCAGCCATCCCCCATGACTGGGCATCCTCACCCAAGGGAAAAAAAAAAATTAACTTAAAAAACGGTAAGGGGTGGGACCCATTTTGAGTCTCACCCCCCATCAAATCCTAAACCTAACAAAACAAGGAATGAAAATAGAAGACTTCACTTATTTCCACAGTAGCATGAAAAACTCTTTCTACATAGGTTTTTTCCATCTCAACATGAATGGTAAACAAATAATTTAACCAAGGATAGTACCTGGTTCTATTTTCAACAAAAACCTAGATGTTCTTGGCAAAATTTGCACAATATTTCTCTATTCACTGTCTCGCTTCCTCCTTTTTTTTGTTGGTGTCCCAAAACTCCAAGGTTTTACTGTTATAAGACCAAAAATGGTGCATTTCTAGCACCAAATTCATATCATTCCATGTACCTCTCTCATTTCAATCAGAATCCACAAATAGGTTTTGCAAGAAGTCAGCTAAATCAGAGGTTTGATTAGGGCATGGCTTCCATGAGGCAGTGTCATTGCATCCTCTTGCTAGTTTGCAGTGATGGTTCAACCTCCACTCTCTCTTTCACAAAAACTTAGGGTTCCAATATGAAGGCGTGCAAGAAAAGAGTTGCTTTATATTGATTTGTGTAAGGTTAGCCCTAATTTGGTTCTTGCCCCCTACTTAAAATCAAACTTTCAGGCTTACATAATTTCCCCACCAAATCCAACACTAAACTAATTCACTTGTGGGGTCTAATCACCAAGGACCTATGGTAAGGGTCTTTGGAATTATGCTATAATGCCATCATTACAAGACTAAAAGGAGGTTTATTTAAACAATACCAATTCTTTTGGAATAGTGATTGAAAATTTGAACAATTAGTGATAGTTAGTGACTGAATTTTTTTAAAAATGACAGTCTTTGTTTGAACATTGGTGGCTGAAAAAATGATGATTGCTATTACTTAAAATGATGACTGTTTGAACATTGTTTGCACTTGATATCCTTGGCTGAACCTTCAAGTTATAGTTGTTGAACTTGAAACAATTAAATAGCTACAAATTAGTAACTAATACGAATATGAAAATGTTAAATGACTCAATTATGGCTGTGTGTTAGTAACTAATCTAAATATGAATGGTTGCACTTACATAATTTATTAGTAATATAAAATATCATTTTTGTTGGGTGTAGAATTTTGAATGTGTAGATTATTCTAAATTTCTAAAAAAATTCAAATTTTATAGTATTATACTAGTCGTCCTCCCCATCCATCCCTGATCCATCCCCTAAAATTGGCCTGCCATCCCCCACCGTCCCCAAAAACCCATACCCCCGTCCCCCCATCCCTCCATCCCCCAAGCTCGTGGAACCTTGGAAAAAACTGACACACCTCTATCTATAAAAGTTGTGTCAAAAACTCTTCAATATTTTTATCTTTCTCTTCAAGATTCTCTTCTAACCTTTTTTCATTCTCTACAAGCTTCTCTTCAAAAATTTGCTCTTTCTCTACCATATGATCTTGCATTTGACACAAATTCTATATGAAACTCTCACCAAAAAATAGAGCAATCGACGATACTCATCTGCTAACACCCCAAATACAACCTAATATTTCGGGTCCAAAAACCTTGGTAAGGGCATCATCCTTAATATATTTATTTACGGAGCTCACAGATGACATTTTCATCATCTAATTTTTTATGGAAACATCACATGCATAGTTAATTGGTAACATGTTAAAAAAAATTAATATAACAATGGTTTGAAGTTCAATGTATTGCTATTTCCAATGGAATGTCACTTACGATTATCTCCATAACTTATGATGAAACATGAGCCTCATCCTTATTTTTATGACCTTCCATCTGTGGCACAATGCAATAGAAAAATGTAAAGTATTATTGATTTGCAAAAATGCAGTGTTTACAATGCTTAAATAATAGAAGAATTAACTGCCTTAGAAAACTTAGGGAATAGATAGGGAAGAATAAAAATAGGGAGGAAATGAGGAAAGGAAATAAGAGTCAAACTCCCTATCATCCATGTCGTCCAATCTGCCCAGTCAACTATCGTCCAAGCCATCCAATCTACCCAGTCAGCTGTCATCCAAGGAGGTAAAAGGGTAAGGTCCAAAGCTTACCATTGTCAAACAAAAATTTTACCTTTTACCACTTTAACTTCCAACATTCTCCCCCTTAAAGTTGAGAGGACTAACTATACAGTCTCTCAGATTTATATATTGAGCTTTAGCTATACCTTTGGTGAAGATGTCTACAATGTTATCCAAAGTGTTGCAATATTGAAGCTCAACTATCTGCTATTCCACCATGTCTCGAATGAAGCGATACTTCATATTGACATGCTTTGATCTACTATGGTGGATTAGATTGTATGCCAACTAAATGGTACTTATATTATCACAATACATTCGATTTGGACCACTTTGAATTTCTCCAATCTCTTCAAGGACTTTTCTCAACCATAGGGCTTGAGTACTAGCATGTGTGATGGCTATATACTCAGACTCAGTAGATTACAATGCTACAATAGTTTATTTCTTGGAACTCCATGTAATTAGTCCTGACCCTAAACTAAAACAATTTCCTGATGTAGATTTCCTATAATCTATATTGTTGCCCCAATCACTGTCACTGAAGCCAACTAATTTCATAGAATTACATTTTTGGTAATGGATTCCAAAATCCAATGTACCTTTTACATATCTTAAGATTCTTTTAGTTGCTTGTAGATGCAGCTCGGATGGACTTGCCATAAACCTTGAAACTAGAGAAACAACATATTGAATATCGGGCCTTGTGTTGGTGAGAAACATCAGAATCCCAACCAAGATTTGTGCTTATTTTTTGTACATTATTCTAAGAAGGCACATATAGATCTTCATATTAGATTTTGGATAGCTAAGGGGCAAAAATCATACCAAAACTTTTAATGATTTGAAAACGAGATCTATATTATAAACATTGCCTAACATTCAAGATGTCCAATAGTTTGTTTGAAATTAAGATTAACAGAGCAGTAATATGGTATGTCAAATGTATTCTACAAAACATATAGAAGCAAAATGTATTTTGTAGTATACTCTACAACTCATATAAAAGCAAAATATGTTATATCAAAATTGTTAATAATTTAAAAACAAGATATTATTAGAGCTCTATATTATGTAAAACACATTTTAAAAGTTGTCATTCAAGATGTTCAACAATGTCCATCTATATTTACCCCAAATTATGCATTAATATTTTCAGCAAACCACTTACATATACACACCCCAAAAATACAATGCACTTTATTCCAAGATATATGTCAATAGAAAAATAACTTCATACCCATAAAACAACATCTATTTTCTTGCATCCCACCATCCATCTATATTTACCCCAGATGTAACCGATTTGTCTACGTATCAAATTAAGAAAAAAACATACACTCCTCAAAAACATGAGTACTTCATTCTAGAATACAAATTAAATAACTAAACATAATTTAAACTATAACTATTAATGAAGAATTGATGCACTTGACATCATTGGCATCATCAAATAAAAAACCTTATGCAAAGTCACTGAAAACATATAATGAAATTCACACATTACATTAATCCTCCCCCAAACATCACTCTACCCCTCTCCCAAACCATTTATGTTTACCCCCAACTTGATAATTCATATTTTCAGCCAACCAATTACATAGACATATGCCCCCCAAAACAAAATGCATTTTATTAGAATACAAATTACATAAAGAAGGATAGTTAGTCTAAATACAAATGAAAAATGGATTTGACACAAATTAATCCAATTAATTTCATGAGCTTCATTAACGTAACAAACCCATCCATACCATACAGCATACCAAATCAAATACACGCCATATGACATACCAAATGAATATAAAATCTAGAACTTCACGACATGCCTTTCTCTTTTACAGAGAAGCATAATATGTGCTTAAAGTAGGAAAATATATAAGGTCAAAAATAAATAAATCATGCATCTCGTATAAGAATTTAGAGATGAACACTTTTGCACATCAGACACGATACACACCAATTCTAGTTATTCTTTAAATCCCTAGTTTCCACTACACCATTTCTAGACATTATTAATTAAATATTTATGAATAAATAGAAATATTTATTAATTTAATTTGTTTTATCAATGGTCTATCTAGCACCCTAATTTAAAAATATGTAGGCATGCTTTGAATCAAACCCCAACCAGACAAAAGGAGATAAAAAGAGGGGAATTTCATAGTGCATACTGGAAACCCATTACCTATAAAAACATGGCAAGTTGGAGATGTAGTGGCCTCTTCTTGAAACATACAATTTCTCTAAAATGCTCTCAATTTCTACCCATTCCAATGATCTCTTCCCTCCTTTCAAAAATTTGATGGGAATATTCCCTAATTTAGGGGAAAATATAAAAAATAAAGTTCAATGCATGAGTTCTTGCTTAGGGCCTACTAGATGGACAATACAATTTCTTAGGGTAGATGTTGATATGTTGTCACAAATATAGCAACTATTGGAGCAAAGAGAGCCTTGAGTCCCAAACGTGACCATACATAGGCTAAATTAAATTATGTGGATTTGGGGGTGCACCGTACTATAAGTGGGCAATTTATAGGTAAGGTTTCCACAACCCACTTTAAATTCATCACAAAAATCAAAGAAAAAAAAATTAAAAAATACATCCATAATGTCACAAAAGCAACCCCTGATCCAATCTCTTTTGCAAGGTTTCTAGAAAAATTCAATGGAAAATATTTAAATAATAATAATAATAAATCCCATCTAAATAGGACCTCAAGTTGAAACCCTCAAGGCTATAATTTAATGCACTAAAAACCCAAATAGCAGAATTTAAGCTAGACTAGTAAATTTGAAAAACTCATGTTTTGCTTAGCCGGCTAGGGAATTCCACCACTAAATTTGTAAATTGTACATGCACCAGCACTAGCATCAGCATCCCCACTCTCCAAAACTAAATCAGCATAAACAATGACATGGCCTTTTGCATTTAATCCTCTACTTGAAAATTAGAATTATTTATTTGGCTACACTAGATGCCCAATTACACTTACAATTACAAGCTTCACTGCTTTCGATCGTTGAATGTAAACCCTTGCCTAACTCCAAACCCTGCAAACCCATCCATGCATATAAAACCCTAGAAAACAAAGGGACTCTTCCTACTCAATTAAAATCTAAATCTTAACCTACCTCATAGGCAAGTATCCCCAGATCAAAAAATACGAGCATAAATAATAGCGGTATTGCAGTTGCATTGCAATTGGGAATAAAAGATCTAATTTATGATATAAGTTTCAATCACATATTTTTTAGCCTCAAAAAATATAAAATAGAGCTTGTTCATCATGTTTCTTGCAACTATGGCTATGGCGTAATGCATTTCTTGAATTTCCATCTTATATTACAAGGACAGAATGTCCCAGGCATCTTAGTTGTCATTGTTGATTTCAAAAAATTAAAATGTCTCCCTCTTAAAATTAGGAGAGACTATTGGCAAATGCCAAGGCCATGGTCCCATGGAAGGGAGATAGGTAAGAATTCTCAACGGGAGATGCTTAGAGATTTTAGGAATCCTTTTGGTCCCATGCAATGTTAGAGTTTGTGTATTTCCTTTTGAACACTTTTCCACTAATTTTTTTAAGAAAATGCATCAAAAACTGACTATAGTCAAGTTGCCATGAAATGCCTAAGATCTCTCTAGGTGCCATTAAGCTTCAGCACCCTACTACATCCAATGATTTTCTTTCAAACCCTAATATGTCCAATGATAAGAATAATTTAGGAAGAAAGAGAATGAATAATTTCTTCTAGCAGCTTTACAATTATAAAAAATCAAAATCTAAGACTTAAAATCTACAGTACATATCCAACCAATGATGTGAAATCTACAATTGTTATAGTGAACGAATCCCTTCCACAAGTTGTCAACTAGTCTAAAAAATAACCTCCATCCAAATGTGAACTAGGTTTATAAATAAACACAAACCTCCATAACCATTTTATAAACACAATATATATTTCATGAAACCCTAGCTATACCTTGAAATCCAAATTTTCATTTTTAAAGAAATTTTGAAAAAATAAAATAAAGCACTGAAATGAATAAAATTGAAACACCTGATACACTTGTTCTTCCAATAAAAAGATAATTCCACAACCACAACAGTAGGAGCAGAGACAAGTAGTTGGATTTACCTTCAATAGTAGTATTGTCTTCAATCTTGGGTAAAAAGTTTGCAACCACATGTAGACGATGGAAACGGAGACAAATACAGACAAAGATTTATGAGAAGAAAAAATAAGGGCTTTTCTCATGTCCTTTATATTTTTTATATGTTTTTTAATGTGAGAATCTAAGAGGGTGGTTTTAAACCATCTTCTTAGACCCACTCTAAGAGGGTGGTTTTAAACCACCCTCTTAGGGTCTATTAGGGTGGTTTTTTACTATCGTAAAAAACCATCGTATTTTAGCCACCCTTAAAAGCATTTTTTGGTGTAGTGAATTCTTCTTTACTCTTGACAAACCGATTTGCAAAGTATATGGGTTGGTCCAATCCAAAATTTTCTTCTTGAACTAAGGAACAATTTATTATAAATTAAGAGGTATCTATGTGGACATAAAAATCCTCCCAGTTTGGATAAACTGGGATAGGCGCCTTCACCAAATGTGCCTTCAAGCCTTGAAAAGCCTCTTGGTGTTCCTTTACCCATTTGAAAGGAAAACTCTTGCATGTAAGAGCATCCAATGGATGATAATTCTATGTATAGTTCTTGATAAACTTCCTATAGTAGCCCACTATCCCTAAGAAGGTTTTTATGAAACTCACATCGTACAATTCTTCCATAATCAATATTACTTGTATCTTGTCCTAGTCTGATTTTAGGCTTTCTTGATATACAATATGTTCTAAAAATTTATCATATGACATCATAAACACACACTTCCCTAGATTTGGTGTGATTTGAGATTTTTTGCACAAGCTCATACATTCCTCTAATGACTTCAAGTGATCCTACATTTTTCCATATAGGGACCAATCATCCAAAAAGACCTTAAAATTCCCTATGAATATCTTATTAAAAATGTATAATATGATTCATTGAAAAGTAGTTGGCACATTGCATAATCCAAATGGCATGCGATTATATATATATATATATATATATATATATATATATATATATATATATATATATATATATATATATATATCATTTTTTACTATAAGAGTGGTTTTCTGCTTATCTTTCTCCACAATGTTGATTTGGTTATAACCTGAAAACCCATCCAAAAATGAATAGATCTCGTGGCCAACTACTTCCTTCAAGATGGAATCTATGAATGATATTGGAAAGGAATCTTTTATAGTTATGATATTAAGAATCTAAAAATCCATACAAATCTAGATCTTATTTGCTTCTCTCTTTAGAGTGATCACTATTGGTGACACCCACTCACTTGTCATAACTTTAAAAATAATGTCTACATCTAACATATTCTCTATCTTTCTATTCACCAAAGCTATGTATTTTGGATTCATTCAGTAAGGTCACCTTCTCACTAGTTTTGTGGCTTCAACTAGAGGAATCTTATGTACACACAACTCTGGTGGTACTCAAATCCTTGTACGTCAATGTAAACACATCTTTATATTCCATAAATATTTTAAATATTATTGCTTTAAGAAAAGGATCCCAATCATCTCCACACTTAATCATCTTCTCTTTGACTTCTTCCTCAAGGTTAACCTACACCATTATTGGTTCTTCATATATAATAGGTTCAAGTTCTTATACTACCTTCAGGGCATCAATGGAGTGAGTTGATTTATCTTCAATCACCAAATATCCCATGGTGTATTCTATAATGTTTTTAGGAATATTCAACTTTCACATTCTTGATCCTTCTCTATTGCTAGTTTCTTCTTGTTACTTTCTCTTTTCTCTAGCTCTTTCTTTTTGTTATCTTAGATTTCATTTTATGTGTGGATACATAAATATTGGGATGTGAACATTTTATAATATTCCATCTACCAATGGAGTAAGTCTTTATCATCATCATTCTTGGCTTTTGTACATTCTTCTAGCTGCAACACTCCATCTGGTTCATATCCTATTTCTCTATTGGATGATGAACTCTTTGATTCTAAGGTTGCAATATCTTGGCTTACTACTTGGTTCTTCAAGTTGATCATATATTTATGTTGACATTTCTTGAAGGTGATGTATTCCTTTTCCTAGTGGTTCACTTTCACTATTCTTAACCATTCACATCATAGTGATGCATCATATGTAGGTTTCTATATAGCAATCACTACAAAATCTAGAATAAAGACGTGTTCTACTATCCATACTTTTTGGATCATCAGTACTCCTTTAATTTATATGTTGTACTAATTTGCTCCATATAACCCAAAATTTGGAGATCCCAATGTGGGTTGGTTGATGTTTTTCCATGTCTTTTTTGGCATCACATATACACTCAATCCTCCATCTATGATTATTTGAGTTAACTTATGGTCCACTATCTCCATATGAACCAAGGTTGGCTTCTTCTTGGCTTCAATCCTTAGTATCATGGGATAAATGAATTTCTTCCACTTCATGTTGACAACCTCTTGAACTTCATCTCCTTTTTTTTCTTTATTGCATCACCAATCGTAGCATACATTTCAATTGAGCAAATTCGATACATTTAATTCCAAGTTCATATTCAATACATGTGTCACCAAGTGTTCAATTGATGCCTACTTATCTATTATGATATTTGTCTTTTTTAGGGATTTTTCTTGGAGTAGCATTTCTTGTTTCTCCCTCTCCAATTCTTCCTCTATCATTTCCTAAGATTCCTGCCATTGCTCCTTCTTCTTGGTAGGATTTGGTTACTACTCCATATTTCTAGCATGAGATTTGATCATTGCTAGAATTTATTTTTCTTTTTATACCTCATTACTAACTTCCCCAATGTTAATCAGATTGATATTCTATGTGCCATTTGTACTTGCTTTACTTGGGCAATTTATTTATGTGTGGTTACTTGGTCCACAACATCGACACATTTGGGTAACATTGTTACCTTTTGTATTTCCTCCACTTTGTTGTTTGGGGTAATTTTTGTAAAATATCCTAATTCTTGATAAATTTAGCACTTGATGATAAGACTTCCATAAAAATCATATTGTAGATGACTTTATCCACCTTGCCTTCCACCTTAGAAGTTATGCTTATATCCATTGATTGTTGCACCTTGTCCATTCCTCGAGGTTTTTATTGGTTCTTCCTACTACACCATCAAGGTTTGATGCCTTAGTCTCTTGAAATTAAATAGACAGTACAAAATGAGATTTCCTATCATATTGCATATATTGAAATGCGTATTCTTTGGATAATTGATATTTGTGTGTCCTTCTGATTCGCAATCCAAACACTAAATGTTTTTTTGCTCCTTTCATACTTTCCCTTTGACTTCCCTCATTATCAAATTCCTTTCTAAAGGAGTAGATAGTGTGTCCACATTATCCTTTGAATATCTATCTAAATCATCATTCCTTGGATATCCTATGATTTGGCTATCATTTGTTTAGCTTCACTCTCAAAATTATTTGTCTTTGTAAGAGCTTCCTCATATGTGGAGGATGGTACTACTTTCATCTTCTTCCTATACTTTGATAGATATCCATCTACAGGTGGTATTTGGATTTTATTTGCCAACTACTTTAATCTTCTATTATAATTCTTAACATCCCCATATCGTTTTTGTTTCATAGCATGGATTTATGTTATGATTTTTGTATCATCTTGTAATGGCAAAAATTCATTTATAAATGCTTCCTACATGGTCTTCCATTGTCCAAATGGTTGTGTACTTTCTCTTCGTAGACACCTAAAACTAGCACAATAAATATTAATTAATTAATCATGATTAATTAATACATTTAATATTAATTAAAACTAATTAATATTAAATAATAAGCATTCATCACCTAAGTATTAAATTAATTAATTAATTGATTTATTAAATAATTAATTAATTAGTGCTTAGGTTGCACAACCATACACCCCTCCCCACGGGAGCATCCACACATCCATCACCCATAGCCACGTCATCCACTTAATTGGAAGCTCCACCTCCCATCATCTAGACCGGTCATGTGCAAGAGAAAATCCTTATCCACAAGTGAAACTCAAGTTACTAGAAGTTGCACCTCTAAGCCATAAAGGAAAGATAATCATGCACTTAGTTAACTAAATCAGTTAACTAAACATGCACAATATGCACACAATCAATAGAATTAGTTAAAAATATATGCACATCATGCACTCTCACTTAAACATACATATTTAAATTAAATAAATATATTTAATTTAAATATAAAAATCAAATCAAATCATGCACATTTAGTTAACTAACTTTGCACATTGGATGAAAATTACAAGAAAATCTTATCTGCGTGCAATCCCATAATTAAGAAATCAATGCAAGGAGATAACTCTTAGTTATATGCACTTAAGTTACCAAGCCACCTCCTTATCCCTTAACCTAGAGAAAATTATAAATAAGACCTCACCTTCTTGATGAAACATGAGGATGGAAAGCCTAGCGAAACCCTAATGAATCTATGAGTATTCATAGCACTCAAATCTTTGAATTTTTAATATTCCACCATCCCCATCTAGTGTAGAATCTTGAACATGTGACTTTGTAGGCTCGGATTCATTATTGACATCTTTTGGATGCCACAGGTCATGACCATCCTGCCCTGATTAATCTCACTCCATGGTCATTAGACCCCCAGATGGTTAGTTCCCAACTTGTGTAGAAGCCTCCCAACACAACATAATTCAACAATGACACATCGCAGATGCAACAACAATAACAATAGTGATACACTAAAGGGAAAATATAATATATTTTATTTCATTCACATATTTTTGCTTTTATTCATTACATACTTCAGTTTTATCTACTGCATTGATTTTAAAATATTTCTTAAACCTATGCCTCACTTCGGGAGGTTCGGTAGGTATTACTGATGCATCACACCTCTGTTTGGTATGCAGATTTATAGATACATATCAAAGTAGACTTGGATCTAGAACAATGACCTGAAGCCATCAAAGTTCATAGAATAGATCACATACAACCATAGCCACACATAGCATGATTGTTCGATCCCAAACAATCACCAATTGTGACCATCCAAACCACAAATGATATTAGATCATGACCATCCAGACATAGATTATTGTCATCTAGACAATATCTCAACCTATATTTGGTAGGCACAAATAAGCATCAACATGCAAAAGCACCATACATAGCCCTAGACACATCCTATGAAGTGGTGATCATTAAAAATTTCATCCAAGTACTTTTTATAATCGTAAGAGTACCAAACCACCATATTTCTTTGCATAAGGGCATTAATCCCTTCATCCATTATAAACCCCTACACAGGTAGAATATTGTAACGAAAATGTACACTTCAATGTTAGTATCAATATTTACTGCTTTTATTTCATTGGTCATTCACAGTACGTACTTTTATCATCTACAAGATGGTGATCATAGTGGGACATTCTTTTTTATTTTAATTTGCACAATAATACAAGTTTACTATTGTTTTATTTTATATTTTTGATTCCATTATCATATTTTATATATTTCTAACAATTATCGTGTTTCAGGTTTTGCAAGTTGTAGATAGACCACAAAAACAAAATTGTTTGTTCTTGGATGATTTTAGATTACAACCATATGCCCTTGTATGGTCTCAGATAAAAACCATATGATCCTGTATAGTCATAGTACACAGCCACCAACTACTGTTGGTCTTTTCCATAGTGTAGGATTACAGGTAGGAGGTTTCATTCTTTCTATTTTGAGTCATTTTTAGTGATAATTGTATCCTAGATTCACTCAAAAAATTTATTTCTTTATTTTCAGGTTATTGTTAGTTATGCTTTAGGAATGCATAGAATTTTAGGATAATTTCTTGTTTTTAGAGCTACATTTGCGTGAAATAACAAAATAAAATCATTCTAGAGTTACTTTTGCATTAATATAGTTGCATTTAGGTATTTAAAGTGAGATCACATTTAAGGGGTACAACAAAACCTAAAGAAGATAAAATAATCACACAATACATGATTCATCTAAACACCATCGATTTGGATTTCATCACCAACCATCGGTGAAGACCAGCTATGGTGGAATTCATCTCCATCCATTGGCTCACACCCTAGCAACCATAGTGGACCCCGTGAGTGGATTCGTGACCTTCATCACTAGGGAATAACCCACTCTTGAGAGTATCTCGAGGTGGGTTAGGTTAGAAACCCTTTTGTTCATAGGGTTTTATAATTTGTAGATCCACATTTGTTGCTACTATCCGAGCATGCCCGATTGTGAAGCAAAAACCTAACTAGGTAAGTAGTAGGACCTAGATAGTGCAGTCTCTTTAAGGTTAATTTTGTGCATTTAGTATATCATCAACCAATTCATCCTAGGAAGACATTTTTTAGCCATTGCTGCATCACTCCTCATAAAATAAGTGGACATAAACACACCTATTTAGTTATATTTCATAATTTCACCTTAGTTCTAGGATAGGTTGCATCAAAGACAACACAAAATACCAAAAAAATAAAAATAGTTTCAATGATATCACAAATAAATTCATTTAAACAAAAACACTAAAATAAATAAAATAAAAATAATTATTTACTTTATTTGTTTGTGTAGAAGATAAAAATAAAAATAAATACAAAAAGACGTTTACCCAAAAATAACCACACCATCATCACCAAGAATTCACCATCTGCATCCTATCTATTTCCTAGCTTATGGTCTTGATCCAAAGTCAATCCTGAGCTCAAGCCATAGCCCAAGCCACAATGTACCCATTTGGTTAGGCCTCCCATCCATCCACCTGTTAGCATATTATTTGTAAATGCAAGAATATTCCATTATTAGGTAAGGGGTAAAATAACGCTTATGTGCTCTATAATTAATTAAGTTGGTTTGGAAACCAACTAGGTGGTTCTATCAACCGAACCACCTACCACATGGTACTATATAAACTTGCATTGTTATCAATCCAAATTGCTTCGCAGAATTGAATATGGTATCAGAGCTTAGGGGCAAATGCTTGGCGACTATCGATGAAGAAGGTGGTTACAACTATTCCCTGACGCTAGGTGATTGGCTAACATTCTTGGCTAGCAACCGAACACAGATCCTAACCAGAACAATAGAGCACAATAGGCATACTGGACTCTAACAACCCTGATGCAGACAGACTTTGACAACCCTAATGTAGATAGACTCTGACAGCCCCAACGTAGACAGACTCTGACATCCTCGACGCAGACAGACATTAACAACATCAACACAGGCACACTAGCTAAATGATAGAGTAGACCATGTGTTTAATGCTGATAAAGCAGTTCTAACAAAGCAGACTTAGGATACATGGCAGATGTTGATGAAGCAATGCTAACAGATCAGACTCAAGACATGTGGCAATGTTAGAAATTGCATTTAGGACACGTGGCAAGTTTGGAGATCGTGTTCAGGACACATGGCAATTTTGGGATACATGACACAATTTAGAGCAAAAGATTGTGGAGGTGACCACCCAAAGGTAGTCATATTACTGTTGTCGTCTCCTCCCTTTTCAACAAGGGAGAACGCATCACAGGATGCATGTGGGATAAAATCCATGACTATTTTTTTTTTTTTAAATGGTTATTGTGCCCATTTTAAATATTTGCAGGTGCTCTTTTCTACCCAGTGCAGTGTGTAGCACGCTTGGTCAAATGCACTCAGTGGTAAAACGGAGGTGCTGAGTTCAAATTCATCGCCCGATGACTTGTGCATTTTTTTTTTATGCCTCGCGGGTCCATTTGATGCCTTGCACATGTTTTGACGTCTTGAGCAGCATTTGTGATGCCTGACGTGGCTAGTTGACACTCGAAGAGGCCAGTTGACACCCAGAGAGGCCAGTTGACACCCAGAGAGGCCAGTTGATGCCCTAAGATGCCTTTTGATGCTCCTATTTTGATGATTGGAAAGGATTTTTTATTTTTCATTTTTTCAAGGGTCCCAGTGCAATTTTCAAGGGTCCAGGTACACTTTTGTTATTCTTCCTTGTTTATTTTGCAACCAGAAGGGGGGAATCAAGTATTCTTTTTGCAAAATTATAAGGCAAAAGGGGGGAGATCAAAAAAATTATGAAAGTGAATCTTTGCATAATAAAACTGGTATTGTAAACACCTAGAGTAACTTAATTTGTGGGTAAATATTTTTTTTCTTGCATTAATCAATTACAAGCAAAGTAAAGACCCCAAATGTTTTACCCTATATGTGCAATTTATTGCACAACAGCGTTCGGTATTTGTGATACCTCTGGCCCACACTTACAAGTAATGTTGTCATGCTTTGGGCTATTGTATCTGCCACCTAATATAGCTACAACAAAAACATTTGAGCTTGTTCTCTATCAACCGTAGGGGAGAAATAAGACAAACTAGTTCTATTGTTCACTTCATTTCATACCCACATCATGATTTTTGTTAGACGTAAATCTTGACGAAGGTTTTTTCGAAGTGCTTAGGGGAAGTTACACCCCACGCATGAGGAATAAAATTTCTATGGTAGGTGTCATAAAAAACACGATGCCCTTTCAGTATCGCCTATGTTCCATGTAACGTGTTGCTCATATATACTTATAGTCTCCCTCATGTAAGGGCGGGTATATATAGAGTAGTCTCGGTATATAGGTATGGTAGGTATAAATAAAGGGATACCAATTGGTGATATAAGGAACCTTCACAATGGCCACTGTTCACAAGTATCTCTCAGATTCATAGTTGTTGAAAGGTCCTAACTTTGTTCCATGGAAGACAAAGATGAAAGCCATTCTTTAGGTGGAATATTTATGGGATGTAGTGAATGGCACTTAAAAATGCCCTCAAACAACAGTAACTGATCAAGAAGCTTGGAATAATAAGGACAATAAAGGTCTCATTTTTCTCCTAATTGCTACTACAGATAAGGTCTAACCTCATATCTATGATGCCAAAACTAGTCATGAAGCTTGGGCTGCTTTGATTACTATGTATGAAGAAAAGAATCAGTCCACCATTCTCAACCTTCAAACTCAACTACATACCATCAGTATGAATTCTGGGAGAAAGTTGATCTATTCCTTTGTAGAGTGGAAGAACTGAAAGTCAAATTGAATGTTATGGGAAAACCAATGGATGATGATGTCTTGAACTCTGTCATCTTGAGAGCATTGCCAGATTCCTGTAAGATGTTGATCACTTCCCTCAGCGTTTCTGGTAGAAAAGTATCTTTTGTGGAGTTGGTAAATTTTCTTTAGAATAAGGAGGCAAATCAGGTTCAGAAAGATGAGGTGCCAAATAATACCCTTTCCACCCAAAAAAGGGGTAAGAAACAAGGTCAGTTTAAAAAAGGGGGTTCTTCTTCCAAAGGAAAAGGGAAACAAAATCAGCAGAAGGATAAATATTCCAATATTTTTTATATGAATAACCATGACACCAACAGGTGTTGGCTCAAAAACAAGAAACAAAATGATAAACCTCCTCGGAAGAAAGGGAAAGAGAAACAAAAATATAAAAATAAATATAAGCAACCTAAGGGACATGTTGCTTGTGCTGACTCCAACTCAGACTCAAATTCCTTTGGGTCTAATTCATATTCCAACTCTGAAATAGCACACAAGGTGCTTATGACCCATACTTCATCTTCCCAGATAGATGTTGTATGGTATATTGATTCAGGAGCTAGTAAGCACATGACTGGAGACAAATCATGGTTTGACACATTTGAGGAGAAAGAGGGAAAGCTAGTCACCATTGTTGATGATCAAGTCTACCAAGTAAATGGTGAAGGGAATGTTTCTATCACTCTTATAGATGGTAGATGTTAGATAGAGAAGGTCCTCTATGTCCTCGGATTGGCCAATAATCTATTGTTTGTTCCTCATATGTTGGATAGAAAAATGGATGTTGTGTTCCGAGTTGTGAAAGGCAAGAAGAGATTTTTTATAACCCACAAAGGTAAACATGTCACAACTGATTCCTATAAGCATGGCTTGTTCATTCTAGATGCTCTTTCAACACCTCATGTTGCTTTTGTTGTAACTAAAATGGAGGTCACTTATCTCTGGCATAGAAGATATGGGCATCTCAGTTCAGGATATTTGCTCAAATTGAGCAAATATGAGATGGTGAGAGTACTTCCTCATCTCTCCTCCATCTTACCAGTTTGCTCGGATTTCTTAGCAGGGAAGCAACATCGGGTACCTTTTGAATCTAGCTCTTCCAAAGTTATAAAACCTTTGGATTTGGTACACATCGATTTGTGTGGTCCTATGCCAACCAGTTATGGTGGAAAGAAGTATTTTCAATTGTTCGTTGATGATTACTCTCGAAATATGTGGGTTTTCTTTCTTCAATTGAAATCATAGGTATTTTCATACTTTCAACACTTCAAGAAACTTGTTGAAAAATATTCTGGATGTTTCATCCAATCCCTCCACTCATATCGAGGGGGGGAATATACTTCCAAATATTTTTCATCATTTCTGAAAGAACATGGGACTAAATGACAACTGACAACAGCCTATACACCTCAGCAAAATGGATTTGTTGAGAGGATAAATTTTTCCATTATGGAAATGGTTCGATGTATGCTAAAAGGAGCACACCTTGAGGATCAGTATTGGGTAGAAGCAATAAATACAACATCATACCTCCTGAATAGAGCACCCACAAGAGCTCTATAGGGTAAAACTCCACAAGAAGCATGGAGTGGTAAGAAACCCTCTATTTTTCATCTAAGAGTTTTTGGATGTAAAGAATTCATGCACATACAAAAATAGAAAATGAAGAAGTTATATGAGAAGATCTTGCATTGTATTTTTCTTGGTTATGATGAACATTCAAAGGGATATCGCTTGATAGATCTGATAACCAAGAAAACACATATAAGTAGAGATGTAGTATTTTATGAAGCTTCCACATCAGATATCACATCTATAGATGTATACCTTGAAGAGGAAGATGAACCTAAGAAAAAAAGTTCACCCCCAAAGAATAAGGTTCCAAAATGGTATACTAGTACATTGAGAGATTCTAAATTGAATACATTTCTAGATTTAACTCAAGATCAACCGTGCACTTGGATCATGACATGACATAGAAAAGCATAGGCATCATTTTCAGAGGTTGATGAACTTTACCAATAGTTTGATGATCTATCTATAGATGTAGAGGAAGATAGAGACACATATATGAATAATGAACAGGTTTATATGACAACATTGTATGAAAATAAACCTGCAACAGTTCAAGATGCACTTAGTGAGCCTCAGTGGAAGGCTACTATGGATGCAAAACACACATCTCTCATGAATAATAATACATGGAAGCTAGTCAATATGCCTACAGGAAAGAAGCCCATTGGCTGCAAATGGGTGTTCAAAGTAAAGTATAAGGCAGATGGTACTATTAACAAGCATAAGTCTCATCTTGTTGCAAAGGTCTATGCTAAAAAAGAAGGCATAGACTATTAAGAAACTTTTTCCACTACTACAAATATGACTACCATTCGAGTACTTTGTGTGATGGCAACTCAATTTAGGTGGAAGTTACATCAGATGGATGTTAAAAGTGCCTTATTGAATGGTGACTTACAAGAGGAAGTATACATGACCCAACCAGAAGGATTCATGGTTGAAGGACAAGAACAAAAAGTTTGTAGATTAATCAAATCCTTGTATGGGCTAAAACAAGCTCCTCGAGATTGGTACATCAAAATAAATAGTCACCTAGTGCAACATGGTTTCCAAAGAAGTCCTTCAGATGAAAATCTCTATATAAAGAACAATGGTTCTGACATAATGATTTTGATACTATATGTAGATGATATGATCATAACAGGGAGCTCAGAGAGTATGATTGATGCAGTAAAATATTATTTGAAACAATCTTTTGAAATGATAGATCTAGGAATTCTTCACTATTGTTTTGGTTTGGAAGTGACTCAAAAAAAGCATCATATCAGAGTAACACAAAAGTATGCCAAGACATTGATTGATAAATATCGTATGATAAACTATAAGTCTAAGGCAACTCCAATGGATTTTGGACTCAAGCTATCTCGATATGATCAATCACCACAGGTAGATGGCACTCTCTATCATAAACTAATTGGGAGTCTCATATATTTGACAAATACCAGGCCAGATATCAGTTTTGTTGTGGGTTATATTTCAAGGTTCATGAATCATTGGAAAGCAATAAAGATATTTCTTCATTATGTCTGTGGTACTAAAGATTTTGGCTTGGAGTACAAAAATAATAACAAGTTCTATCTACAGGTATACACGGAATCAGACTATGTCGGATCCATTGATGATCGAAAATCAACTTTTGGATACTTTTTCCATCTTGGATCTGGTCCTATATCTTGGCATAGTAAGAAGCAATAGGTGGTTGCTATATCTTCTATAGAGGTAGAATGTCATACCGCTAGTGGAGCAGTCTACGAGATAATGTGATTAAGTCGCATTCTTACAAACATGGGTCTTCTAAATAATCTTCCACTGCATTTATTTGTGATAATCAAGGTGTTTTGAACCTTTTCAAGAATCCAATTTTTCATGATCGCACCAAACACATTGACACTCATTGGCATTTCATTCGCGATGAAGTTCCAAAGCACAATATATAGCTCCAATACATTCCCATTGATGAGCAAGTTGTAGATATCTTCACCAAGGCGCTTGCATGGGTCAAATTTGAAATGTTGTGCAACACACTTGGAATTTTCCAATAATGTAATAAGGGGGGATGTTAGCATATCATTTGTAAATGTAAGAATATTCCATTATTAGGTAGGGGGTAAAATAGCACTTATGCACTCTCTAATTAATTAAGTTGGTTTGGAAACCAACTAGGTGGTTCTATCAACTAAACCACCTACCACCTTGTACTATTTAAAATTGCATTGTTATCAATCCAAATTGCTTCGTAGAATTGAATACCACCACTCCTCTAAATTAGTAGAAGGTAGCTTCCCAGCCACCCTTGGGTAGTTTGGCTAGCTACATGTAGCAGCTTACTTCCCCATCACTCAGGTTGCAAAACTAGGGCACACCTACCATCATGCCCTCACCATAGAGCATGAGTCTACCAGTATAAGACCCTGGATCCTTGGGCCATGTCACATTCATTGATGTTGAGGTTGCACTTGTGGTCCAAAGTGGCTCGCTTGCCCTACCCGACTTGCCACATCCATCCCTACTGCCATTAACCATTCCACCTAGGTCAGTCTCCTCCATGCCCCAAAAACTAGTGTACATGCATGCAACCCATCCTACTAACTCAAATCCTTAATTTGGTATACTTAAAAAATTCTTTCCAATTGGGGGTCTGACCCCCAAACTAACCTAGGTTCCATATCCATAGTTGTAGATCCAAACCAACCTTATCGGGGCCATGTTAATGCAACATCTCACATGCCTACATCCATTCAGTTCCTCTCATCCCATAAGCCTTAGCCACCACCACAAGGACCAAACCCCACACCTCCCACATATTCTCAAGATAACTTATTTACACAATCCCCATCCTAGGAAACTAGATCACCTGCCATTTAGGCACTAACGCCCCTATAACCACAGGATGCCTCCTATAGTTACTCCCAACCATAATTAATCCAACCACTATCCTTAACTAGATACTACCAAACCTCATCCACCACCATCCAACCACCACCAAAGGCTAAGTCTTATGACCAACAATCCCCATAGTAGCAATACCAATAATAGCAGCAACATTCACAACAATAGTACTACTAGTAGCCATCGCTGCAATAGTACTATCAACAACAACAACCACCCACACCAAAATAAAACTAGTAACCTCCACAACAACAGTACTACTAGTAGCCACCACTATAGTAGTACTACCAACAACCACCACCACAAACACCCCAACAATAATAGTTACTACTCAATTATAACCAACAACATATTTTGTAGCAATATATTCCATTCACACCCCATCAACAACAAATAATTCCACATCAGTAGGTTGAAGAGAAATAAGGAGCCCCAATAAACTAAATAAAAAAACTAGTAATAACAAAATCAAAAGAAGAAGATTGTAAATTCACACATTACATAATATTTATCCTAGAAATCCTCAATCGAGAAAAAACCAACATAGTATTATCATATTATTGCATTAACTTGAATGTATCCAATACAATAATATTCTTCTTCTATATCTCTCAAAACCCTAATGTAAGTGTGATATATATAACCAAGGCACATGCACAAATTTTACAATATCATGGGAAAAAAAGCATGGGTTAAAATATCGTAACCCTAAAAGCCCATTTGGATCTAAAAATAACTTTTAAAACCCTAAAACACCAGACCCCTGCTTTTCAAAGGGCTACCATCCGTGAACCCCTGTTCAGGGCTTGAACTGACCCTGAACCCCAATGAGTATAGGTACAAAGTGTCCAATACATTTTAGTGTTAACCCCACTAGAATAATATGGAAAATATTCAACATATTTCCAGCATAGATCATTCAACAAAATTATCAACTATAAACCATTCCACATCAACAGGTCCTTCGATAGTGACATCAACAACCACCCCTTCAACAACAACAACAATAATATCAAACCTATCAACAACCTTTCACACAACATCCACCATCCAACACGTACACAAACCAATAGTTCACCCAACATCATCAATATCCATAATCAAAATTTCAAGTTGGCATATCTAATGTAATTCTCCAATCTACTTTGAACCTATTTCAATGGCTAGATGATCAGGTCCACACTTTACAAATACAAGTTGCTTGCATGGGTATCAAAAGCCAACACTAGGCTAGTTACAAAATTTCCCCATCCATCCATCCATCAGTGCCCTCACCACCATATCCTCCTTTGTTTGAAATGCTAAATTTTGAGAAATTTAAGGGGAAGAACGACCCCCAAGAGCATATGAGCAATTTTATTAATGCATGTTACCTCCTCAAAAATTTTGATGCTCTCACGCTCTGTGCTTTCTCCTTATCCCTTGGAGGAATATATTTGGATTTGTACAACCCTCTATAACTTTGATAAATTATCCAATCTATTTTTGGAACACTTCTCTCTAAATTTAAATAAGCAAACAATATTGATAGACCGATATAATATTAAAAAATTTTATGATGAACCTATCTTAGATTATGGTGCTAGATAGAGAGTTGTGTTAACAAAGTTACCCTTTCCTCTCCCAATCATAGAGCTTACCCAAATGTCTACAAGGAGTTGTTCCAAATAGATATCACTATTATTTCAACTCTAGCAATATCGCTCACTCGAAGAAGCTCTAGTGTAGGCTAAGATGATCAAAGACATAAATATCCGATAGGGAGAGATAAAACTCAATAAAGAGTGGTAGAACAAAAACTTTAAAGGCACCTCCAACAATTCATCCAAACCCAACCAAGTTAATCAGATGTTATTGAGCATCCTGAGTAGTTCCAATAAACAACAACATCAACCACCACCTCAAAAACCCCCACAAAATCAAAAACCAATGCAACAACCTACATACCATACCACACTGCCTCCCCCACAACTTTAGGATCAATAACCAGACAACTGCAATAGGCATCCTACCAAACCCCCTCGAAACTACATGCCACTTTCAGAGTCTTATTCAAACATATTTTAGAGGCTCTATGAAGCGCAAGCAACAAAATTACTAGAAGTGAAACCAGAAGATCCAAATAAACCTAAACCCAGGTCTTATAAATAATATCAATATTATGTTTGCCATAGGTATAAGGGGTATGATGCCAATGATTGTTTTGCATTCAAGAACCTGGTCCAAGATCTTATCGAGAAGGGAGCTATTACCATAGACAATCCTTTGGCCCCATAAAATCAAAACCTTGGCATCTACCAGGACCCTTTACCACAACACAACCAATTTTCCCCCACATCCATGATGGTTGTTATGCCACCCAACTAGATGAACTATATTAACAATGTGCCACAACACCAAAACTTTATGGGGATTATACACATAGTTACTTAGAACCAACGCTACCCTAAGTGACTAGTGCAATTGAGTATAACACCTAATGTACCTTCATCCTCCACATTGCCACCTCCACCAGTGTAGGCCATGCCTCACCCCTCATGACTCATCATATCATTAAGCACTTACCTCACCCATAGCCTCAGAATAGCATCAACCAAGTTATCTATTTATGAGCTTATCCAATAGTCACCCCCACACCATGAGATATTAATGGAAATTTTGAAATCCATTAAATTTCAAACACAATATCCGAATGCCTTCACAAATTTTGTGGGTAATTTTAGAACATGCACAAAGTGATCCATTAATATTTATGACCATGATATCAAAACCTTACTTAGATATATTGGATCCTCCATTGTGCATTGTAGCTCATATAGATAACAAGCCCTTCAAATGAGTCTTGGTCAATATCAGGTCATCTATCAACATCATCACCTTAGTCACACTCTAAAATTTGAACCTACCATCATCACATATAGCCTCATCCATGTTCACTCTTCGAGCCTTCAGTGACACTTTGTGCTCAACACTAGGTACAATTGTTTTACCTATTCACGTAGGTGTAAAAACCATCCATACACTATGCCACATCCTTGAAGGAGAAATGCAATACAATATATTTCTTGGAAGACCATGGATTTAGGATATGTGATGCATCACTTCAACACTACACCATTATCTCATTACATTCATGAGGTTCATGTGCATTTCATTCCTACTAATAAAGAACCTTTCAAGTATTGTAACCTAATATCCAACCCGTATGAGCCACCCTTACCATCGATACACCTATACCTCACCCCAGCATTGCCTAAGCTAACCCATTAGCCCATCATATAGCACACCTAACCTCATTCATTTCCAATCTCCAACCCACTTGCACACCCATCCTTGTCATCTATAGCATTGCACCTAATGCACTACACAAACATGACTACTTTGTACAGTCCTCATTACTCATCACACATGTCTTGTTCAACCCCATTATACCTGGCCAAACCCTCCATATCTTATCCAACCCTTGTCTACACAAGGTTCACCCTTTTACCCCCATACCCCACACATACCTACCACTAACCCCCCATTTTGGCCAATCGCACCCATTTCCACATCGCCCTCATACACAATAGCCTAGGTCACTACCACACCTCCACCATTCATAGCCCCTACACCTTACTATACGGTGGAGTCCCTAGGCACTACCTACCATAATGCTAGACCTTCTAGTCCCATACAATGAGTGGTAAGCTATCACAAATTCCCTTCCACCATCCACCAATGCCTTAGTCATCACAACACCCCTAGCTAGTTTACCCTCCACATAGCCTAAGCCTCCACCTCCACTAAACTTATGAAGAACATAAGCTTATACTGAGAAGAAGGCTTAACAGTATAAGATAAAAAAATTTACTTTTCAATCCAAATGATAATAGCAATAATATCAAAGTAGTAAACAATGTACACATCATCACACACATGAGAGACATGATTTAACATGGTTCACCCAATGTGGGTTACATCCATGAAGAAAATATTCCTTATAAATTTTCTCAATGAATCTTTTGGGAATAAAATCCCTATTGCAATGTTTATGGACCTATATCCAAAGGATACACTAATCCCCTATGCTCAAGTATATGGATCTCTATCCACAGGAGACCTCTGTTCCCATTGCTCTTGTTTGTGGATCTCTTTCCATAGGAGAACTCTATCCTCTGCTCTGGTTTGTGGATCTCTCTCCATAGGAACTCTATCCGCTCTAATCTTCTTAACTCTGACAAAATATGCTCACAACTCTGATCTAATATGCTCACAACACTGATCTAATATTCTCACAACATTGATCCAATTTGCTCACAATATTGATCCAATATACTAATAATACTATCTTAAACCTGCTCACAAGTCTACCTCAAACCTGCTCACAAGTTTACCTCTAACCTACTCACAATTCTAATTCAATCTACTCACAACACTATCTTAAACCTGCTCTCTGTCTCTGCTCAAATATTCTCTAACACATGCTCATAACACATGCTCAAAATATTTCATAAATATGTAAAAACTTGTCTTCAAACCTAGCACAAGTAGTTCACAATATCTAGCACAAATGTCTCAATATATTTCAACAATGGAAGCACACTTGTTCTCAAACTCTATTCCAAATATTTTCAAAATCATTCAACAATAAAGTAGAAAAAGATCTTCAAACTCTAATGCAATTATTTCAAATTTCTCTTAACAATTGATGCACATGTAGATCTCAAACCCTAACTCAAATATCTTAAACAATGCTTACCAAACAACCCTTTTATCTCCACCCTATGTTTCAGAAACATTTAATCAACAAAAAACCTTAAGTAAGGAATGATGTGCCCATACCTCTTAATTTTCTCTTATGGATATGTCTTCAAAAACATGCCTCACAAACAATTGATGTTTCTAGTGCCACTTCAAGGGTTAAATAGAAAAATACTTTCTCAAACCATCCACATGAACTTCCTTCTCAAAAATATATGCTCAATTTATTCCAAACCAATGCTCTATAACTCTCTTGGTTTTTCAAAATAAAACATCAAATCATGAACCAATTCCTTCAATGTTAATGCAAATATTACAAAAAATAAAACCAAATTTTACACCTTTTATCTCCCATTTTCATAAAATAATTTCCAAACAACTTAATGACCCTTAACACAAATTTACAATATTAAATCAATCGTTTACACCTTATCACTCCTACTTTTGCATATATAAAATTAAAACTTTAATGACAATAATAACTTAAAAACATTTTGGAAAAAATAAATTATCCTTATACCTCCTATATGCCAAAAACTTTACACCATTGCACACCCCTCAAACTTCATGCAAAGCAATTTTAATCAACCTTAGCACATACCTTTCACCAAAAATAATATTGCTAGCGTGAACGGGAATCAACCCTATGACCTCAACCTCCTAATGCAGTGTGTGACCGTTTGTGCTAGCCAAATGGTTGAGACCTAATGCATAGGCCTCCACCTTTATTCCCTTGGTGCATTCACCAAAAAAATCAAATCCTTCAAAGCTAGCGCTAGGGAGAATCGAACCGCAAACCTCTGCCTCGCAAACAACTTAGCACGAATCTAGCCATCGCTAGGACACCCTGGCGGATAACGTCAAGAAGCAAATAAAATTTACTTATTTCATTCTCCTTCTGTACTCCAAAATCAATGATGTCCCCTCTTCATCATTCGTTGTCACCACTTTGCACGAAAATCAAATAATCAAAAGCATGCCATTTTATTTACAAAGTATTAGGGTATTTATATGCTTCCATGCACGTTTTAGACATCGAACCTCTTTCAAATTTATTTAAAAATAATTTTAAGTATCTTTGACACCATGTAACTTTATACTTAGGTATTATAATAATTTTAAAATATATATATTATAATAAACCTTTTGCCTTGGGTCTTTTTCCACCAATAAGAAGTCTTATATTTTATTTCCAATTTAAAATCTCCCTTTGTTTTTTTTCTTTATCAAATGAAACCCTTGTTACTTTCAAACTCTCTTAATAATATTTAAATTTAAAAATTTAAATATTATAATCCTTTTCTTCAAAATTATCTTTGCTTGCTTTCACAACCATGGGAAATTCTTTTGCATTTATTATTTCAACCTTGAAGGAAAAACTCAACCTTTTCACCTTGGACATCAATGACAATTAATGACATCAAACCTTTGACATCAATGACAACACTATTCTCAAAATTTCCAACAATATCCCCTTTTGTCATTGATGGCAACCCTTTCTATAAATTCCTTTTCCTACCACTTGGATTCCAAATCTGCTCCTCCTGAGGAACTACTCCTCCTAACTGAATGCTCTCCCCCTTAATCAAATTTATCCTCCTTTGACATCAATGGCAAAGGGACTCATTTGGGGCTAAATATAAGACTCTTAGCTTAGACTCCTCCCCACCTCCTCTCCTTGAGGTGATTAATTTTGGGGTGGGAGGAAGACTACTCCCAATTTCCTTCTAAGATACTCAAAAGTTTCCTTTGGAAATGGCTTGGTAAATTTGTCCACAAGTTGTTCCTATGTAGTAACATACTCCAATTTGATTTGCTTATCCGTCACCTATTTTCTTAGAAAATGATATTTGATCAGAATGTGCTTGGTCCTTGAGTGCATTACTGGATTCTTTGAAATGTTTATGGCACTTGTATTATCACATAGTATGGAGATGAGATGATCATGCTCTATCTTGAAGTCCTTTAAAGTTTACTTCATCCATAACACTTGTGTAAAACAAGCAACCACTGCAACTTACTCTGCCTCTACTGTGCATAAGGATATTGATGCTTGTTTATTGCTTAACCAAGAGACTAAACAATCTCCAAGAAAGAATGCTCCTCCACTTGTGCTTTTTTTATCATTAATATTGTCTGCCCAATATGCATCTGTATATGCTTTGAGAGTGAAATTGTCATTCATGGGATACCAAAGTCCAAAATCTATAGTTCCTTTTAAATACCTGAGAATTCTCTTTACTGCCAGTATATATTTTTCCTTTGGTGTTGCTTAAAATCTTGCCACTAGTCCCACTACCTGCATTATATATGGTCTTGTAGTTGTGACATATAGGAAGCTACCAATCATAGATCTATACAATATCTAATTTACCCCAAGAGATTCATCATCTTTACTCAATTTTCATCCTGTAACCATGGGGGTACTCACTGGTTTGCAATCCTCCAATTTGAATTTATTTAGCTTTTCTTTTATATACTTTATTTGTGAGAGAAATACACCCTTTTCTAATTGTGAAATCTGTAGTCCAAGGAAGAAGTACAACTCACCAAGCATTGAAATTTCAAATTCACTTTGCACACTCTTTGCAAATTTTTGACGCATCTTATCATTATTACCTTCAAAAATGATATCATCCACATAGACAACCACAATTAATAAGTCATTAAATCCTAAATACATACATAATATGGCTTATCAGTTAGGTTGAACCCCTCAGGTTGCTCAATGTAGACCTCTTCTTCCAATATGCCATTGAGAAAAGTTGATTTTACATCCATTTGATATACTTTGAAGTTTTTGAAACTTGAGAAAGCTAAAAATATCCTTATGGCCTCAAGTCATGCAACAGGAGCAAATATTTCATCAAAATAAATCCCTTTAAACTGTGCATAACCTTTGCATACCAGTCTTGCTTTATTCCTGACTATATGACCATCTTCATTTAACTTATTTCTATAAAACCATTTAGTGCCAATTACATTCTTGTATTTTGGTCGTGGGACAAGTTCCCAAGTCTCACTTTTTCTATTTGATCCAACTCCTCATCCATTTCTTTGACCCAAAATTTATCTTCTCTTGCCTCATTGAAATCCTTGGGTTCAATTTTAGATAGCAAAGAAATATTTGCATGTTCACTTGTTCCTATTATCTTTCTCCTTATTTGTCTTTCATCTGGATTTCCAATAATAAGATATCTTGGATGATTCTTTTGCACATACCTGGATGGAGTCTTAGGTGGTGTTCTTGGTGTTTCATCTTCTTCTGATTCTTCACCTATTTCTTCTTGGCAACTTTCTCCTTCTTTATATATAATTTCTTTATTTGGTTCTTTTAACCTTGTATGTTCATCAACTGTCACATTTATACTTTCTATAATTGTATGTGTCCTCTTATTATAGCATTTATAGGTTGTTCTCTTAGTGGAATACCCAAGGAAGATGCCCTCATCACACCTTGAGTCAAACTTGCCCAAATTTTTCTCTTCCCATCTAATGTAGCATTTAATTCCAAAAATTCTGAAATACTTCACAGTAGTTGGTCTTCCCTTCCAAAGCTCATATGGATTTTTATGATGATTTACTCTTACCTAATATCTATTGATGATATATACAGTTGTATGAACTGCCTCTCTCCAAAACCCATTTGAAATCTTGGATTCATTTAGCATAGCTCTGGCCATATTCTCAATAGTTTTGTTTTTCCTTTCAACTACTCCATTTTGTTGTGGGGTGCTGAGTATTCTCTTTTGATACCATGTTGTTCACAAAATTTTATCAGTTCACCTGAAGTAAATTCTCCTCTTCTATCTGATCTTACACACTTTATCCTTTTACTTTTTTTATTTTCTACTAAATCTTTGAATGCCTTGAACTTCTCAAAGGCTTCTGAATTTTCTTTTAAGAAAGCTACCCAAGTCATTATGGAGAAATCATCTATAAATAGCATGAAGTAACTTTCAACTTGTAAACTCTATGTCCTTGTAGGACCACATAAATCAGTGTGAACTAGTTTCAATGGTTCGGATGAAGTAAATTATTTTGATTTGAAACTTGTTCTTGTTTGCTTTCCATGCTCACATTGTGCACAAATTATGCTTTGTGGTCTTTTTATCTTGGGTAAATATTTGACTACCTGTTTTTTGCTTATTTTCACTATGTTGTCAAAGTTCAGATGACCCATTCTTCTATGCCATAACCAACTCTCATACTCTTGTGATAAGAAACACTTTTCTCCCTTAATTTCACTTAGTATGTAGAGATCATTTGTAGTTCTACTGGAATCTGCAATGAGATTTCCTATTTTAGATTTTATGATCTCACATCTATTTGGATGAAAATTTATCGTGTGCCCCTGATCACAAAGTTGACTTACACTTAGTAAAGTGTGCCTCAATCCCTTAACATACAATACATTTTCTAGTCTTTGAATTTCCATTATCTAAACTCAAAGTCCCTTTCCAAACAATTTTTGTTGAACCATTATCACCAAATTTTACTGATCCTCCATTGATTTCTTTAAGTATAAGAAATTTACTTTTGTCACCTGTCATATGACTCGAACAACCACTATCAATAAACCATTTATTTCTGTTATCTTGTACATAAATATTTGTTTGTACTAACATTGACTTCTCCTTCTCTTACTCTTTTCTCTCTTTCCAAACTATCGAGGTTGTACTATTTTGAACCTTCTGATCCTTCTTCTTTTTGCTTGATTTAGGAAATACTGTTTTACACCATTTGGCCTTGTGCCCAAAGTTATTTAATTTGTAACATATGATATTGTTATCCATGAGGGCTGCAAATGAATTGAAATTTCTATCAACATTATTTCTCACACAACCAATGTAATATACAACTCTATGACCATATTTTTTATATGAAAAATAATAGCCATAGAAGAAATTTTGTAACCTATTAGATTGCCTTGAATAATATGGTCGCATGCTTCTTCCTTTGTTATATTTGTACTTGAATTTTATCCATGAAAAATCTCTATTTTCTTCCTTCTTGATTCTTTTGCCTTTCAATGCATTAGCATAGACCATAAGCTCTTCTTATTTTGATATCTTTGTTCCTTTAGAGCTTGACTCCTCTTTCTGTTTCCCTAACTTTATCTCTTGATGTAACTTATCTAGTAGGGTACCTAGGAATAGATATTTGGAGGATATAGTATCATATTGTATAAGGTTTGGCATGGGCCACACATAACCCAAGGTTGATTGTATTATAATATTATTATAATAATATTATATTATATTAGTAGTAGGCTCCCCAAATTAGAATAAAAATATGGATATATAAAGAAGAGATATTTGTCATTGTAATAATCAATGGAGAATAATATTATGTAATCGTATTTACCCATGAAGTGGCTTATGGGACTTTACCCTCCTTGAGTGGCTCTCTCATCTTGGGAGAACTTGTGGAGTGATTCCTTCCTTAAGGAGTATTATTGGTGTTTCCCTACCTTAAGGGTATTATCTATCTCTCTCATTTGTAGATTGTTATTATGGAGAAAAAAATTGTGGATGAATGATTTAATATTTTTACATATTGGTGAATGATTTATACTAATGATAATAAAGTTATGCAACAAGTGGTATTAGAGCAATGATTTTGGCAAAGTGGGAATTTTTTATGTGAAATTACAGAATTAGGGCAATTTTTTTTTGGAAAAATGTCACATTTGTTAGGAGCCATATCTCTGTAAAATTTTATCCGATTCAGGTGATTCTTAGATCAATTTGTACAAAATTTGAAGAGCTTTAAAATGAGTGGTCATATGAAGGAATCCGAGCAGTGTTGAGGGAGATACAACCTTTTGAATTTAGTCATTCGAGACAAGGATAGTGATGAATTTTACAAATTTTTTCTAGAAAAATGTCTCATCTTTCAGAAGCCATATCTTTATGAAATTTATCCGATTCAAGTGATTCTTGGATCAGTTTGTGTAGAATTTGAAGAGCTTTAAAATGAGTGGTCATATAAATAAATTTGAGTAGTATTGAGGGAGATACAACCTTCTAAAGTCAACCATTTGGAATTAGGGTAGTGATGAATTTTTAATTAGCAATGTTTTTTCAAAAGATAAAATTTGTTAGTTCGAGTAAGCAAATGAGTTACAATTTATTTATTTTTGGAAAAAAAATTGTAGATTTAAATTTTTATGTGGAGTTTTAGCTTCAAATTAGTGGGGAGATATATATTTCTATGAAACCCTAGTTTGCATTATTGGGGTGTGAACTTATGGAGCTACAAGATTTTTTTGGGAAGAATGATATTTATGCTAGAGAATGGTGGAAAAAGTTTAGGTCTCTATATCGTAATAATTCTTTCTAGAAATCCATCCTTGGTATATGTCTTAAAGGGGAAACTTTGTCTTGGTGGATAAATTTTTGTAAAGAAAGGAATAATGAATACACTTGGGATGAAATAGAGCATGCATTCTTGAGTAAATGGGACCCATATTATATAGATAGCCTAATGGATGTCATCAAAGACCTTGAAAATAAACTACAAGGAATTCAAAATGAGTGGAATGAAATAAAAGGAGATTGGGAAGTTTTTAGGAAATAGAATGAAGACTATGAAAAATAAATAAAATTATTGAAGAATAAAGAGGAAAAGGTCAGGGAAGATAATGAGAGGAATATAGAAGGCACATCATTAGATTTACAAAAGCAAGAGTAGAATAAAAAAGGTTTAAATTCAGCTAAAATTTCTATTTTGCAGGTTCATGGAAGCATTCAAAAGGAACAAGTTATTATTTCCATTGATCCTGGTAGCAAATATAATTTTATTAATATTGCTTTGGCTAATAAGTTGCAAGTTCAAGCAACAAAATTAAGGACATACAACTAGAGGGTGAGCATGTTCATATTTTTGAAGATTTGAAGATCACCATGGATATATATGTTTTACATTCATATTTCTATGCTATTGAGATAGATGATGAGGATATTGTTCTTGGTTATCCTTGGTTAGATTCTTTGGGTAATTTTAACATTAATGTATAAAAAAATTTATGAATTTATGGTACAATAAAAATAAGATAACATTGTAGGATATTTCTCAGTTTAAGGAGCAAGGATCCAAGGAAAATGAAGAAGTGGTTGTAGAGAAACAAATTGAAGAACCTAAAATAGAATCCAAGAAGGCAGTAGCAGCAACAGAGCTCATGGAAGAAGTAGCAACAACTGATTCGGTAGAAATAACAGTAACATAATCTAAGGAATCTTTGATAGAAAACCACAAGGACACACTAAACAAAGAGAACATGAAAGAACAATATGTAGAAGAATTTAAAACAATGGAGCCAAATGTTGAGAAGTCAAAGAAGGTAGAACATCAAGTTAAGGTTGCACCATATCACCATCCACACCACCATGAGCGGCAACAATCTTGGAGGTATGGCTCAAGGCAACAATATTATGGTTCTACATGGAATCATAAGGGAACCAACTATGGTAGTGTTTGGCATATAAAGCATGGTGATCCTATTTATCAAAGTGGATCATCAACATCAAGTAAAAAGTGGACCCACCATTCAAGTTATCAAAATATAGTAGCAAAAGCATGGAGCCAATGAAGCAGATTTTGATACTCAATAAACAAAATGGAATACCAGCATCAACATGTTTCACTTGGATGGATGGATGATCGATATTGGTACCAATTGCTAACATTACTTAGAAAATCATATTATCATGTTTCTTCAAATGTTTCAAGGATGAAATATTTATAAGGAGGGTACCTAGGAATAGGTATTTGGGGGATATATTATTATATTGTATAAGGGTTGGCATGGGCCACACATAACCCGAGGTTGATTGTATTATAATATTATATTATATCATAATATAATATTATATTAGTAGTAGGCTCCCCAAAGTATAATAAGAAGATGGATATATAAAGAAGAGATATTTTTCATTGTAATCATCAATGGAGATAATATTATGTAATCGTATTTTCCCATGAAGTGGCTTATGGGACTTTGCCCTCCTTGAGTAGCTCTCTCATCTTGGGAGAACTTGTAGAGTGATTCCTTCCTTAAGGAGTATTATTGGTGTTTCCCTACCTTAAGGGTATTATATATCTCTCTCTCATTTGTGGATTGTTATTGTGGATAATTATTTATGGATGAATGATTTGATATTTTTACATATTGGTGAATGATTTATGTTAATGATAATAAAGTTATGCAACATTATCTTTAGTCTTTTCAACTTCCTTTCTTAGAAAGGCATTTTTAGATTCCAACCCTTCATATTCTAACTCTTTTGCATTTAATTTTTCTACCATATCCTGTTCAATTTTTCTTCCCTATTTAACTTTTACCTTGAGCTCTATGATATTTTGTAGAAGTTCCATATTTGCTTCCTCATCCTCTTGTATTTGAGCCTTAAAATTTGAGTTCTTCCTTTCAACTTTTTCCAAGTTTCTAAGAGCAGCAATAAATTCCTCTTTTATATCGATCATGACTTCTTCATTTTCTGAGCTCATGTATGTTCTTGTGGGATATTCCTTCAATTTTTTAGGCTTTTTATGAAGGAACCCACTCTGATACCAATTGAAGAACATAATATTATACTGAGAGGGGCGTGAACAGTATAAGATAAAACTTTTTACTTTTAATCCAAAAGATAATAACAATAATATCAAAGTAGTAAATAGTGCACACATCATCACACACATGAGAGACATGATTTAACATGGTTCACCCAATGTGGATTACGTCCACAAAGAAAATATTCCTTATAAATTTTCTGAATGAATCTTTTGGAAAACAAATCCCTATTACAATATTTATGGATCTCTGTCCAAAGGAGACACCAATCCCCTTATGATCAAGTTTATTGATCTCTATCCATAGGAGACATTTGTCCCCACTACTCTGGTTTGTGGATCTCTTTCCATAGGAGAACTCTATCCTCTCTGCTTTGGTCTGTGGATCTCTCTCCATAAGAGAACTTTATCCCCTCTGATCTTCTCAAATCTGATAAAATATTCTCACAACTCTAATCTAATATGCTCACAAGACTTATCCAATCTTCTCACAATACTGATTCAATATTATCACAACATTGATCCAATATTCTCACAACACTATCTTAAAATTGCTCACAAGTCTACCTCAAACTTGTTTACAAGTTTACCTCTAACCTGCTTCTAAGTCTAATTCAATCTGATCACAACATATCTTAAACCTGCTCTCTGTCTCTGCTCAAATATGCTCTAATACATTTTCATAACTGCTCATAACACATGCTCAAAATATTTCACAAAGATGCAAAAACTTATCTTCAAACCTAGCACAAGTAGTTCACAATCTCTAGCACAAATGTCTCAATATATTTCAATAATGGAAGCACACTTATTCTCAAACTCTATCCCAAATTTTTCCAAAACCATTCAATAATAAAGTAGAAGAGGATATTCAAACTCTAATGCAATTGTTTCAAATTTCTCTTAACAATTGATGCACATGTAGATCTCAAACCCTAACTCAAATATTTTTAAAAATACTTACCAAACAACCCTTTTATATCCACCTTATGTTTCAGAAATATTTACTTAAAAAAACACCTTAAGTAAGGAATGATGTGCCCATACCTCTTAATTTTATCTTATGGATATATATCTTCAAAAACATGTCTCACAAACAACTAATTTTTCTAGTGCCACTTCAAGGGTTAGATAGCAAAATACTTTCTCAAACCATCCACATGAACTTCCTTCTCAAAAAGATATGCTCAATTTGTTCCAAACCAATGCTCTATAACTCTCTTGGTTTTTCAAAATAAAACATCAAATCATGAACCAAGTCCTTCAATATTAATGCAAATATTACAAACAATAAAAGCACATTTTATCTCACACTTTCATAAAATAATTTCGAAACAACTTAATGACCCATAACACAAATTTATAATATTAAATCGATCATTTACATCTTATCACTTCTACTTTTGCATATATAAAAATAAAACTTTAATGACAGTAATACCTTCAAAAATATTTGGCAAAAATAAATTTTCCTTATAACTCCTATATGCCAAAAACTTTACACAATTGCACACCCCTCAAACTTCTTACAAAGCAATTTTAATCAACCTTAGCACATACCTTTCACCAAAAATAATATTGTTGGTGTGGATAGGAATCGACCTTTCAATCTCAACCTCATAACTTAGAGTGTGACCATTTACACTAGCCAAGAGGTTGAGATCTAATGCATAGGCCTCGCCCTTTATTCCCTTTTGTGCATTTGCCAAAAAAATTAAATCCTTCAAAACTGGTGCTAGGGAGAATCAAACTGCGAACCTCTACCTCACAAATGACTTAGCACAAATAAAGCCACCACTAGGCCACCCTAGAGGATGACATCAAGGAGAGAATGAAATTTACTTATTTCATTCTCCTTTTATGCTTCGAAATCAATGTTGTCCCCTCTTCCTCATTCATTGTCACCACTTTACATGAAAACCGAATAATCAAAAGCGCACCATTTTATTTCCAAAGTCTTAGGGTATTTATATGCTTCCATGCACATTTTAGACGTTGGCCCTCTTTCAAATTTATTTAAAAATAATTTGAATTATCTTTGGTGCCATGTAACTTTATACTTAGGTATTATAATATTTTTAAAAATATATATATTATAATAAACCTTTTGCCTTCGATCTTTTTCCACCAATGAGAAGTTTTATCTTTTCTTTGCAATTTAAAATCTCCCTTTGTTTTTTTATTTACAAAATAAAACCCTTCTTCCTTTCAAACTCTCTTAATAATATTTAAATTTAAAAATTTAAATATTATAATCCTTCTCTTAAAAATTATCTTTGCTTGCTTTCATAACCATGGGAAATTCCTTTGCATTTATTATTTCAACCTTGAAGGAAAAACTCAACCTTTTCACCTTGGACATCAATGAAAATTAATGACATCAATGACAACACTATTCTCAAAATTTGTAATAATTTATCCAATGCAAATTCATCTACATTAGGCACCACCCTAGTTTCATTTGTGGTAGTAAATCAGCTAGAAGATACTATTGGAGTTTCTCCTACATCTACTTCCCAACTTGTGCAGGTCGTAGTGTGCATAATAAATCTAGGAATAGGTGAGTAATTAGTGCACAATATCACATATACGCCTTCCATCATTGATTTAGTCAGGTATTTTGGTCACCGAAAAATTAGTGCCATCATTCCCATGGGTTTTATATCAAATTCAATGAATTTTGTGTATGACAAAGTTGACACTTTATCCGATGCACCTCTTGAGGAGAAATCTAAATCACCATTTTTTGGTGATGTTAGTTTCTTATTCAATCCCTCCTTTGCATTAAAATACTTCTAACACTATCATTGGAGAGGATTTGGTCTAGATCATCATGAACAGGGAATTTTCCATCTCATTTAACCATATTATCAACTCCCTAAGGAAACATTTGGACTAGGGTATCACCACAATCAACCAGTTGACCTCTTTGAGAATAGTTTTCAACATCTCAACCTTACTTTCAAAGATAATAGTGATATGATTATTTTTATCATAACAAAGGCTCTTTCCAAGTAGCTAATGTCATACCATATCACCTGCCACCTTAGAAAATGAAATAGATGAGTTATATAAGGTACTTTCGATTATCTCCAATAGCTCTCAAGAAGACTCTTCTCCCATCATGTTTCTCATAGAATTTTTAGATGATGATGACATTTATCGATGATTCTTTTCTATACCACTCTCGATATTTCCTATGCTCCTTCTAGTCTAGAACCCAAATGCACTAGATCATCCACTGCCTTTGTTGTCTCAGCTACCTCTAAGTCAACCAAACTTGTGTCCACTGATATTGTACCATCTTCTACATCATGAGCATGTCCTAGGTCACTCATCTTGTAACCATCTAGACCATCCCGTCTGTAAAATAAACACGGTTACTATTGACCTGTTTACACCCCTTCGTAATTCAAGTGACCCATAAAACCCTATCCATGTTGAGACAAGTATCATTGAATTTTATTGCATCTCCCTCATGCTATACCTCAAGGATTTCCTCCTATATAGATAGTAGCTTCATCAAGAAAACATCTACATACCACCAACCCCATTACCCATCTCATCTATTGTCCATCACATCAATAAAAGTGACACCGAGTCACCTATTTTTAAAAATACAGTCGATGATATTTACCTCATCCCTACCCCTCATTAGTTATATAAGGTTCCCATATGCTAATAGAGGATACCAATGATTTCAATATTAGCATAGATCCTGGCAACCCATAGGTCATCAAACTTGCAAAGAGCCTCGAATTCATAGAAAATGAAGAACTTGTCACTTTTCTTACTAAGAACAAGTACACTTTTGCATGGTCATACAAATACATGCCAAGACTAGATCCTAATCTAGTGGTTCATAATCTCATATTTAAACCTGATGCAAAACCTATAAATCAAAAGCTACGAAATATTCATCCTACCATCACCCTTATGGTTAAATAAAAGTTGAAAAAATTGCTAGATGTGGGTTTTTGAACCCATAGACTAACCAGAAGTGGTCTCAAACATGGTACCTATTAGCAAGCCTAATGGGGAGATACATATTTGTACATATTTTTGTGACCTCAACAAAGCATGTCCCAAGGATGAATTCTCCCTCTTGAATATCGATATGCTTGTGGATTCTACCCTGGGCCACGAAATGCTCTCCCTAATGGATGGGTTTTTTAGGATACAATTACATTCAAATAAATCCTGATGACTAGAACAAAATAAATTTTACAATACCTTGGGGGACATTTTTCTAGAAAGTCATGTTATTTGGGCTTAAGAATGCAGGTTCTACATATCAACATGACATGACTTACATTTTCATGATCAAATGCAAAAAATAATGGAAGATTATGTGGATGATATTTTGACCAAAATGAATCTCCGTCATGAGCACAATGATGTTTTTCATCAAGTTTTCAAGCAATTACTTAAACACAATGTGAGACTTAACCCAAAGAAGTACATATTTGGCATTACATTAGGAAAATTATTAGGGTTCATAGTCTCTAAACAAGGCATTGAAGTCAACCCAAACATAGTTAAAGCAATTTTTGATATGCCACTCCTTACAAATCTCAAGGAATTATGCAACTTGCAAGGTAAAATATAAATAATCTATCACTTTATAGCACAATTATTAGATAAATGCAAGCCTTTCAATCACTTATTAAAATAGGGGGTCACTTTTGAATGGAATTAAAAGTGCCAAGATGCGTTTGATGACATAACATAATATCTTGCATCACCACCTATGTTGACATCGCTTTGACCAGGTGTACCATTCCATCTAACCAGGTCTACCATTAGGAACTATGTTAGCACATAAAAATGAATCAAACAAAGAGTAGGCTATATATTACATTAGTCACACATTTGTAAGATATGAATCTAAGTACGCATATGTTAAAAGGATATGCTTAGCATTTTTCTTTGCAACCAAGAAGCTTTGACATTACATTATTGGTCATACTATGTATATCATTGCAAAAGAGAATCCTTTGCACTATATGATGAGTTGTACCTATATGAATAGTAGGACAACCAAGTGGATAATGCTTTTAACAAAGTTTGATCTAGAATTTTTTAGTCAAAAATCCATAAAAGATCAAGTAATTATGGATTAGCTCACTGAAGCTCCACTATCAAATGACACACCACTCATAATTGAGCTACCTGAGGATTCCATGTTCAACATAATTGAGTAATAAAAATCTATCGAGCCAGAAGAGGACGTTGATGTTTTCCTTTTCTTCAATGGTTTCAAATATGAGTAAGGGAAAGGTGTTGGAGTTGTATTCCTCACACCTCGAGGGGCTTCTATACCCATTTAATTCAAACTTGACTTCCCCTACACCAACAACAATATAGAATATGAAGCCTTAATTCTAGGCCTACACACTACTATCGCATTAAGTATCAAGCGACTAAGAATTTTTGGTGATTCTGAGCTTATTGTTAAATAATTCAAAGCGATCTACCTATGTAGAGACCCAATTTTATAGAAATACAAACCAATTATTAAAAATATACTTAAGCACTTTGACTGGTATAAAATTGATAATGTGCCTCGATCATCCAATCAGTTCACTGATACAATGGCCCCACTTGGATCTCTTATTCCATATAATCCATTATATAGCAACACATTTGTCAAAATCATTACACTTTCGTAGTCTACTATAGAATGAGATTCTTCTCAAATAGTAGAGAGTGTCAACATTGTCCAAACATATCCATATAGTGAAGGGTTTCTAAAAATTAAGGATTTTATAAAGACGAGTACTCTCCCTATAGAGTTGTCCTCAACCACAAAATGAACACTTAACAAAAAGTGGCTCTCTATACTCTCTTGGGGGATATTCTCTATCATCATGGCTATGATGGTATTCTTCTTCATTGTCTTCAACCCCAAGAGACACAATGGATAATTTATCAAGCCCATGATGGTACTTGTGGTGGTCATTTTAGTGGGATGTCCATTACAAAGTGCATCTTGCACATGGGTTATTATTGGCCTACCATGGAATGTGATTGGTGTGCATACATCAAGAAGTGTCACATACCAACATCATTGTAATGTAACCCATATCCCATCACAAGCATTGCAACCAATTCAATCTTTGTGGCATTTTCACTATGGGGACTTGATCTAGTAGGAAATATGTCTTCTCCTTATTAGGAGAACCATACATTTATCATAACAACCATAAAGTAATTTATAAAATGGGTTGAGGTGATTCCTCTCACCAGTATCATAGGACCTTACATTATGGATTTTATACTCGATCATATCATTTGTCATTTTGGTATACCATCAAATATTATATCTAACAATAGCACCCATTCAAGAACAAGAATGTTTGAACACTTTGCAACAAGTACAACATTCAGCATAGTTTCTTGACTCCTTACTATTTGCAAAGTAATGGATAAGCCAAAGCTACAAAAAAAACTTTAATTACCATTAAAAAAAATAGTTAATAAAAATCACAAATATTGGTATTTACAACTCCCCTTGGCACTAAGGGCTTATCGAACAAGCATTCGCACACCAACTAGGGCAACATAGTTTCACTAGTTTATGGTGCTAAAGTAGTCATGCCTCTTGAACTTGAGATTCTATCATTGTGTATGTCATTGCAAGAATTCATTTATGATGGAAATACATGACAAGCGTATCTCGATCTACTAAACCTCTTGGATGAACATAAAATCAATGCCTTGGAGCATATTCACATATATCAAGAAAGGGTCAAACGTACATACAACAACAAAGTGCATCCTAAAGAATTTCATGTAGGTTATTTGGTTCTCAAGGAGAATCAATAGAATTCAAGTTTGCCACCTAATTTGTATGATAAATTTACAGCCAATTGGCTTGGTCCATTCATCATAACACAAATATTTGGAACATGATCCTATAAACTAGCCATCCTTGAGTAAATTGTGGAACCTAAATCCATAAATATCCTTCATTTGCATGCCTTCAATGCCTAGCTCATATCTAGCCCTGCACATAGAAAAAAAATCAAAATCCATCCAAATACAAAAATAATACAAAAAATTAAAAACTCAAAAATACAAAATCAAAAATTCAAAAACATCACAAAACTCAAAAATGCAAAAACAATACAAATTCATCAAAAATAACAAAGCAATAAAATTTTATCATAATCAATAAAACTTTGGTTATCATTCAATGCATGATTTTATTCATTTTTCATAAGTGATTTTATCACATTAATCAAGGGTGTCTTTCTTATAGTATGTGTCTTACATCATAGGCATGTCATACATCAACCATCCATTACAAAAAAAAAAAAACCCTATGACAATTTTTCTTTACCACATCTATGGTTTAACAAATCTTTAGGTGCTTTCGGTAATTCAACCATACCTAGTGGCTCTTTTAGCCTACATTGAACACCAATAAATCCTTGAGTACTAGAAGTCTTCCTGGTGACCTTAATTTTTCACTAAGGCCACACACAAATCTCACACATTAAATCATATTTGGTGTCTAGGGAAGACAAAATCATGAGTCACTATCACCATAAATTGAACGGTTTCCCTTGCTCATCCAATTATGCACATGGTCTAAATGGTTGAGAATTGGAAAAATAACAAACTTCCCTTTTAGAAAAATCCCCTTGCTCCTCTACAAAATGAGAAATCCCCACAAAGCAATAAAATCCCTTGCTCCTCCATAAAATGAGCAATTATCCCCAAAAACAAAATAAAAAGCAATAAAATCCCCTTACTCCTCTACAAAATGAGCAAGCCCCATAGAACACTAAAAACCCTTGCTCTTCCACAAAACGAGCAAGTACCCAAAAGAAAAATAAGGGGTGAAGAGCTTGAATCCCTAGAATTCTTAGTTTTTAACAACCATGGGATGATTTTCATTGCTAGTAATGGGCTATAGATGCCTTCCTAGTAGTGGAGTAGCCTTACATGTGGTGACACATCTATTACATTAGTGACCTTATTTTGTACAGATCTATGTATACTCTTGTATGAGCTAGCTTATTGGCATAAGTCACAAATAATGAGTCTAACCTCACCCAAAATTGGTAATGAACATTCACTTCACACACAATTGGTCTATGCAAAACTTGAATAACCTAGTTGGTCTTAGTATCATCAAGTGCCTACTTGATCAGTAGATGAGTTTGATTGAGGTTACTAGGGTGTTTGAGTGCCATGAAAGTACTTTCAGATTACTATTCCCTAAGACAAATGAAAGAAAAATTCATATCATCTTAGCCTCCATCACAGCACATCATCTCATCATAATCATTGCATTATGGTTATTTATATCCATTTCACATGTGTGTCAGTATTAGTGGGTTGATGCCCTTGATTAATTGATTAAAGTTATAAATAATGATACATGTCTAAACATTTTGTGAAAGATAATAAAAATAATATACATTCAATCATTGCATCTATCAAAAATTGCATACACTCATCACATCAATCATCAAATAAAATGATTCATTACAACACACAAATAAAACATTGCAACATAATAAACAACATTGCATAAATATGCACAATTTCATATATATATCATCAAAATGTGCCTTGTTCGCAGGCTACATATTTTAAGCTATAAATCTCCTCATAATTATCAACAAAAATAGTACAAGGTATCTATAAACCACTAAAGGACTTGGTGCCCACATATCATTATCCATAACTACCCTTGCTACCTTCAAATGGATCTCTTTGGAATTTCTCTTTGAGGCTCCCCTGCTAGAAAATCGCTCTATGCAAAGTCCCTACCCCGAACCCTACAAGGTTGATCAATCAATAAACCATAATACAAGTGTGGCACCTAAAGGAGTACCTAATGCTCCACTCATTCGATTCCTATAGGATGAAGAGGAGGAGGATAATATATCTAGAATTGGGATACCTCTCATGAGAAACTCATTCTCCAACACCCTCACCCTATCCTGCTACTACTCTATATGGTCCATCTTTTGCTTTAGCTAGGCCAACATCATTATGGTAGCCTGGATACTCCCCACCTCTTGGGCCCATAAAGCATCATACCCTACTCTCATGGCATCCCACTCAACCTATAGCAAGTCATGCTCTATTCATAGTGTATCTCACTTTGACCCTTACCTTACCACCTCATCTTGTAGGATCTATATCTAGACCTACAACATGCTTTGCTACTCCTTCCACCTGTGCCATTTTTGGTGCTCACCATCCTACCAGCTCCTCTCCTAATCTATGGTGGTCTATAGCTTAACTTTTTATCTCTTCAACACCTATACTCAATCCAATAGTACAAAGATCTTTGCTACCGAGTCAGAGCCACTTTTGTGGTCCTCCTCGCTCGAACTAGCCTCTACCACTAAATTCTTGGTCTCCTAAGATGATCCTACCCCTAGGTCCACCCTCTGAGATGAAATTGCTACCCTCATGTCTATCCATCATTGTACCTACCACCCCTTAGCCTCCTAAGGAGCCTCTCCTCCACTCCTTGCTACAACACCCTTGCGCTATGGCTAAGAATTCTTATCCCCCTACCTATTGCGATGCTTTCGAACCATGGTTGAAAAGCCTCCTTGAAAAACTATGTGTGATAGGAAGACATGGTTCTTGCATCTACCACATATATTTTTAGATCAACCACATCCACATACACATCCACTGGCTTGTAGGTTGGATCTGTCATATCCACACTTTGTCATCACATATATATAATAGGAGATAGCAAAACATCTTGATGCAGTCCAAACTATCATAACACATAGGAGTATTAGAAAAATGTGTACTCTATCCCATGGTAACCTACAATCCATCTCCTCTACCATACTCTACCCAAGTTCTCATCATCCTTAGGCCATGTTGGCCCACCCCTCCATGGCCTCCACACTACCTAATCTAGTTGTAGTCCTATGAACTTCTCATAATAGTGCAACCAAATGCTAGCAAAATAGTGGCTCCTTACCTCCTAATCCTACACCATCTCATGGAATAAGGTATCTCATTCCCTAACTCCACTGAGTATAGTAGGGCAAACTTGTGGGGTGCTCGCTACAAATGTGCTCTGATACCTAAATTTGTAGGAGCAATTTGTAGCCTAATCCTGACCTCTTCTAGCATCATATCTTGTACAACTCTTGATATGTTTGAGTAAGTAAGCACAAATCCCATGTCATTACCGTAGGACTCTCCACCAAGTCCTGAATCAAACCCAGCAAGTTCCAATGGGAATCGATCACCTAAACAATTAGGAAGGATGATGTTGAAGATCAATTTCATCAGGATAGTATACCTCATGCTCAACCACCCCAATTGCACATGACTATCTATATCCACACCTCCACTATTGATAATCATTGATCACTAGTTTTATCGATAAACCCACTATAGCAGGGCCTCCTTTTAGTGTGTCTGGTATTTCTAATTTTTGCCTCCTCAACATGTATGTAAAATATCCACCACACATCCTCAAGATTCATAGTCATATCTCCTATCAGTAGGTGGAAGGTACAGGTATCTAGATCCCACCTATATATCAATACTATTAGATACATGTATTCTGTGTGTATCTTCTCTAACTTGGTTACATAGGATAATCTAATATCTTTGATCCATTTCTAATCATTGCTTGATAGAATGCATCGAGCCTTTTAGAATAACCCTTTGAAGTGATGCCTTGGTCTCACCAACTTATACTACATACACAAAAAGATCACAAAAAATCATTAGCGTAATGATATCAATACCAATACAATAATATCTATTTAAACAACATCATTTGCATAATGATAAAAATAAATATAAATAAAAATAAAAACAAAAATCAATCAACTATCTACCACTAGATAGTTTGGTTCCTTAACCATCCATGCATGGATGGTTATGCATTGTTGAGGAAACCCTCACACCAAAAAAAAAATACAAAAAAAAAATATAATGAAACAACATGCAACCGGCTACCCATGGATGGTTGCCAAATGCACACATCATACCACCAAAAAAAGAAAAAATATTGACCATATACTATTGTACGGTTGTGCTACTCAATCGTCCACACATAGATGGTTACAAAATATGCTAAATCCAACCACAAATAAAAAATGCTACAAAATCCCAAACATGCAAACATCAAATGTAGAATATCAAAAAGGTCTCATTTTAAATGCAATTTGAAAAACTGAAAGATATTCGCTACATATTGGTCCTGCATTGCTAGTTACTCCACCACCCATCGCCATCCACTCTAACCATAATGTAAGTTTACAAGCCCTCTAGGTCAATTTTACCATTGTGCACCTCACTCTCCACCATTTTATCATCCACAATAGTAACAATTATCCCTCGCATGCCACGATGGGCTATTTATAGCCTGCAATACATGATCATCTGGTACGGTTGTGACATGACCATCTGGGATGGTCTTGTTTTTTACCAATTTTCATGACTATCCCAGATGGTCGTGTTATTTAAATAAAAACTATACACATTAAAACATCAATTCATCAACATGATAAGGTCAATTGGCTCATCACCATCATTTATGTTGTCTTCTATCGACTTGTTGCTTGAGAGGGTGGACAGTACCAATATTTCACCTCAAACAAATATCAATATTTAAACACCCATGTTGGACTCAATGGTTATCCTAGAATCGTGTCCATGACTAATCACACACACTACTCTATCAGGTCTAAATATAGATACTTTAATCAAATCAACAAGGCAATGCCCTAGATCAAGGCTAGTAAGGATTTACATGTTGATGCTTTAATTGAGGTAGTGAAGGTGATTGACCATCGAGGATAGCACATGAAATCACTTACCATATGATCTATTCATTTGCCAAAACCAAAGCACTCATCAATTTGTCAAAGATAAGATTCAAAGACATTCATTGCCTCCATCACTAGGGTATCTCACATTGATCTCAAATTGGGGCAATTAAACATCAAACCTCTTCAAGCACAAGAGTCAACACATCATTCATTCATCATCCATAGGTGTCATTTATTTTTGCATCGCATTGTGTTTTCACACAACACGATACAAAAAGGGACATATGTAGACACCTAAAACTATAACAATAAATATTAATTAATTAAATCATGATTAATTAATACATTTAATATTAATTAAAACTAATTAATATTAAATAATAAGCATTCATCACCTAAGTATTAAATTAATTAATTAATTAATTAGTGCTTAGGTTGCACAACCATACATCCCTCCCCATGGGAGCATCCATACATCCATTACTCGTAACCATGTCATCCACTTAATTGGAAGCTCCACCTCCCATCATCTGGATCGATCACGTGCAAGAGAAAATCCTCATACACAAGTGAACTCAAGTTACTAGTAGTTGCACCTCTAAGCCACAAAGGAAAGATAATCATGCACTCAGTTAACTAAACATGCACAATATGCACACAATCAATAGAATCAGCTAAAAGGATATGCACATCATGCACTCTCACTTAAACATATATATTTAAATTAAATAAATATATTTAATTTAAATATAAAAATCAAATCAAATCATGCACATTCAATTAACTGACTTTGCACATTGGATAAAAATTACAAGAAAATCTTATCCACGTGCAATCCCATAATTAAGAAATCAATGCAAGGAGATAGCTCTTAGTTACATGCACTTAACTAACCAAGCCACCTCCTTATCCCTTCACCCTGGAAAAATTATAAATAAGACCTCACCTCCTTGATGGAGCATGAGGATGGAAAGCCTAGTGAAGCCCTAACAAAACTCTGAGTATTCATAGCATTCAAATATTTTAAGTTTTATCATTTTTCCATCCACATCCCATGCAAAATCTAGAACACATGACTTCATAGGCCTGGATCCATTCCCAACATATTTTGGATGCCATAGGTCGTGATCATCCCACCCTGAACGGTCTCAATTCGTGATCATCAGACCCTTGGATGATCGATTTCTTGCTTGCATTGAATCTTCCCAACATAGCACAATTAAGCAACGATGCATCGTAGATGCAACAACAACGACAATGCCACACTAAAGGTAAAACATAATTTTTTTTATTTCATTTGCATGTTTCTACTTTTATTCATTATATGCTTCAATTTTATCTACTTCATTGCTTTCCAAATCTTTCTTAAATTTGAACCTCACTTCGGGAGGTCCGGTAAGTATTATTGATGCATCACACCTCTATCTAGTGTGTGGGTTTATAGATATAGAACAGAGGAGACCTGAAGCCATAATAATGATCTAAAGCCACCTGAGTCCGTAGAACTAAACACCTGCAACCGCAGTAGCACACATAATGTGACCATCCAATCCTAGATGACCACCAACCATAATTGTATAAACCATAGATGGTCTCAGGCTATGATCATCCAAATATAGACATTCATCATATAGATAGTAGCCTACCCCATATCTAACAAGTGTCGATAAGCATCAACATGCAAAAGCACTATAAACGACCCCAGATGCATCCTATGAAGTGGTGGTCATTGAAAACTTTGTCCAAGCACTTTTTGTAGTTGCAATAGTACCAAAGCATCATATTTCTTTACATAAGGGCATTTCTCCCTTTATTCATTGTAAACCCCCACGTGGGTAGAATATTGTAATGAAAGGATACACTTCAAAGTTAATATCAATATTTACTGCTTTAATTTCATTGGTTATTCATGGTGCATACTTTTATTGTCTACACTCTCCTCAAGTACCAATCTATGGTTATGCCTCATAAAGTGGCATGATATAATTACAACCATTCTACTGGTTGCATCACTCCATATACTTTCCAAATCATGGTGTACCTATATGGCATGCTAGGTCTTCTTTTTCTTTCCTAGTGAAGGGTGGGTATTTTTGTTTGCCCAATCTATTGGTAAAATGTTCCATTGGAATTCTTCCAATATCCTTGTCACTTGATGATGATGTTTGTGTGGTTTTGTATAAAAGTAAAAACCATGCATCTACACTATTGTAAGCATATAACAAATTGACAATAATGAAATCAAGTAATCATTGCAAAAGATAAAAGATATTCAAGAAATGGGGGTGCTCTTTTATTAATAATGATGAAGCTTGATTACAACTCCTCCCTCTTAGGGAGTCCCTCAATTTGATACAAATATTACAAAAGTTATGGATCCCTCAATGGGAAGAGATGCACTTCAAGGATCTTCACTTCAACACCACTTTGCTTGAGGGCTTACTAGATGCCTCCTTCTCTAATGTCAAGAGGTAGGATCTTGAATGATGCCTTATCCTTGGAAATATATGTTACCTGCATGCAAGGAAACAACAAGAAACATTAAAAGCATATGATGCCTCTCAAGATGAGGCTTATTTCCAAGAAAATGCAAGAAATAAAGCTAATGTGTAAAGAATGCATGAAATGCATAAATGAAAGCAAATATGCCTATGAAACTGCTAATGAACCATAGAAATGCAGTAAAGATGATTAATCTATGCTAAACAAAGTTGAATGCATGAAGAAAATAGGAAATCTATGACTAAATCAAGGAAAATTGCATGTCAAACCCTAGCCGCTATCGCTCATAGCAGCTGGCTCTGCTAGCCACTATTGCAGTCAATAGCTAAGCCTATGGGCCATTGTTGAAGATAGCGACCATGAAGAAAGTAATATGCTCTTAAAATCAGGTCTGTGGATGCTCAATTTCCTTGATGAATTGATGGTCAAGGGTCGCCTGGGTGTCTAAACATAGATTTGTGGTTGAAATCTCTTGAATTCATGATGGATTGATGTGGAATGGCAAGCTTGCTCCTCAAGCTATTGGAAGCTCCATTGTTGCAAATGTAGGTGTCAAACTATAATTGGGCAGCATCTCACTACTTCTCAAGTGATGTGAAATGGCTCTACAATTTGGTAGGGCTTCATTGTATTCAATTCGTGATCATATATGCCTCTTTGGGAGGTCTATAAATAGACTTTTCCAAATCCTAATCTTGGCTTCTCAAGGAAGCCAAGATCAAGAATCAGTTGGCCTAAGTAGTTGGGAGGAACCCTCTGGAAGCTTTGCAGCCCAAAACCACTCAAAAACCATTGCAATTTGGGTTATTGCAACTGATTTTTCTCGGCTTGGGGAGCCTGAGTTTGTTATAGGGCTAGCCGCTCTCACTCAGTGTGGCTAGGGGTAGGCTGCCCTTAGCACCCTCTCATATTGTGAGTGGCTAGGATATTAGTCACTGATGCTATCAGTGGCTAAGGTTGTATAGGCCTAAACTACCTAAAATGAGTGGTTAGAACCACTTCTTGGTCTTGGAAAGGTCCAAGCTCATTCATATGGTCTACAAAGGTGCCCATATGAGTAGTCTCCTAAACATGACATGTTTTAGGTGTCTACAGATACCCCTTTTGGGATGTATTATGTGGAAAAACATGATGTTGAGCAAAAATAGATCACCTAAAGCCATATTGTAGGTTTTTTGATGTTCATTGATCTGGTCAATATTAGATACCCCAATCACATAAAGGGCGTCTATCTTAGAATCATTGCTTCCAATAGAATGAAAGGCTTAGCTTTGAGTAAAGCTTTGGACGTGATCTGCATGAAATCGGAATGAATTGTTCGAATGACAATGATCGAAAAATAGATTGCCAAAGATTTAGTTCATTATGTATGCTTTTTCCCTAGCAGAAGGGTAAGCTTGTGATAGTTGTTAGCAATGATTCATAAGATGAATGTGATTTACATGATTGAGTGTTCAATTATTGATTTTGATTATGAATGTTGTTATTATGACTACCCCCTCAAGCGATGAGTCGATGAGGAAAGGACAAGTGATGAAAGTGATGAGTCACTTGACCAAGATGATTGATTTGGATAATTCAAGATGTTTGCATTTGTTATTAGGCAGGTCCTATTATAGCTATGATTTCAACTATTAATAGTAATTGTACATCTCTATCCATGCAGAGCAGTCCAGCCATAATGGCCTTCTTAGGGAATCAAGATGATAGCAATTCCATTTAAGCTTGTGGTGAATCACTATGTTCGATGATTATATGAAACTTCATAGGAGAAATGAAATGAATACCTCATTCCTATGGGGTAGTTCAGCCTCCATGGCCTTCTTTGGGATTGAAGTGAAGACATTTCAATTCAACGATGAATAATTTGGTTCAAATAGCCTTATGGTAATTTACTCATCTTGTTGGATTGCATGGAGTGCAAGTCGCTGCAACCACCAAGTGTATAGAATAAATAACTAGGTACGAGGTATATTTGAAATTTGATTTATTTGATTTTTTTGTTATTTTGATGATTTTTGAAGATTTTGGACTGGTAGATATTTATTAATGTCCATTTTGAAGCTCCTCATGGTGAGAAATTTGGAGCATTTATTATTGGTTCTTAGCCACTATTGAAAGCCATGACTAGTTTTTACAATTTCCTTAGTCGCTATCACTATCAGCGATTGGGGTTGCCCTAATCTATGCTCATTGTCATCATAATAGACCAAGGGAAAGATGAAAAATATAAAATAAAATTAGGGTTTTTATTCTTCATTATTTCCAGTTGGCTTGAGTGAATAGTGAGAGCTCTAAGGGAGAGAGAGAGAATCTGATATGGGATGCTATCAAGATTTCCTTGTACCATGATGGTGGATCAGCCGAAGGCTTCCATGAGTGGTGGAGTTAGAGCTCCTAAGGTAGATTCTTCATATCTCACTTGTAATTTGAGCATTAAAAGGAACCTCACTAATTAATGAAGCTAAAAGAACCTCATTAAACTATAGGTAATGAACCTCACCTTAGTTAGGTTTAGCATTAGGTTAGCTTAGATGGGTGGGTTTAATTTTGGGTAATTTTTGGGGTGGGAAATGACCTCGCATGGGGTCCTTCCCATAGCCATTATCGACATTAATGGCTCCCAATTTACCAATTGGGGGCCATTATCACTATGAGCAACTAGGTTCAAACCCCAATGGTAAAAAATGACCATTGGTAGTTAGCCACTATCGATGTCAATGGAGGCCATGGCGGCTATTGTTGGTACGAGCAGCTAAGGAACCTTAGCCAATTTTTTTTTTTTTTTGAATTTTTGAAATTTTGAAATCTGAGGGTGATTATGCATTTGGATTTGCACCTTAGACCTTGACTGCATAGGTGCGAGAGCCTAATTTGCTACTGGAGTTGTTACCCTAGTTGGATCACATGGAATGGGATTGGTTTGGGACCTTGGGCCTTAGCTATATTATTATATTACCAATGACCATGTCAGACCAAGCCTTCCTGATAGCTCTAGTCCATCGATGGGATTCAAGGACTAAAACTTTCCATATTTCAACTAGGGAGATGATGGTGACACCAGAGGATGTCTACCATATTTTTAGGATCCCCATAGATGGATAGACTATCACCTCTTCAACTACTATAAATAGGATTGTAGTATTTTAGAGGGTCTTTGGAGATAGACACATTGAGGCCCTAGGTAACATTGAGCATGGAGGAGTGCTAGTTACTTATTGGTATCGATAGGATGTCTTTTCATGATGCTAGGCCATTCTCATGCACATTATCTATAATGTGCTATTACCAGACACATCAGGTGTGAGGTTCCCATGGAACCTCTTGGTGATGGTTTAAGATCTACTTGATAGCACTACACCATTTATTATGGCATGGGGGAGCACATTATTGGCCCAACTCTATGATGAGCTATATAAGATTACTAGATGAGGGTGAGTAGGCATTGGATGCAGCCTACTACTATAGATATAGGGGTGGGAGCACATCAAGATAGATAGACCTAGAGGATTACCCCTAGAGATTACAATAGTAGTGATGGTGGCACAGTGCTATGGTGCCAGATGGCCATGAGAGTCAGAGACACATCAGAGTAGATCTCATGTTAGGGATCTACAACATTACATGGATTCATTTATAGGACTCTAGGTGAGTCAGATCATATGGAGGCCCTACTTGGGTTGCCCATCTTGGGAGGAGGTTGATAGATACTTGGACCAAACATGATGCGACCGATGGGTCATTAGGCATAATCCTAGGGTGAGGGAGTTCTTCCACTACTCTCGAGTGATGAGGTAGTTTAGATTCACCCAAGATATCCTAGAGGAGCCAGTCCTCTACCACCACCTTAAGGGAGATACAGCTTGCATGGCCTCAGGTGATAGAGTTGATAGATGAGGATGATGCTCTAGGAGATACGAGGATAGTAGATGCTAGGACTACAGAGGCCTATGACACTTGGTGGGTCTCTAGGCTATGGTAGGGTGGTGGTCCTCTAGGCCACTCTAGGGATGGAGATACTATTGAGGCTACATTTGATGACCCACATGGGTGATGAGTGCATCCCAGGATAGAGGGTGAGTGGGGTCAAGCTACTACATAGGTAGAGGAGCCACAGGAGGAGGAGGAGGGTGAGGAGGATGCCCCTAATGCTGAGGAGTCACCACTATGAGCTAAGGTGCATAGCTTATGGGTAGAGCTATAGATAGCCCACCATTATATCATGGAGAGGGATACCTCTCTTGCTATAGCATAGAGCCAATTGAGTGTAGGATAGGCATGATGGTGAGGGTATGAGGAGGAGAGGACTCTCTACCAGGCTCAGCTAGATTCAATACAGACCTTGATAGATAAGGTCACTTCCTAGAGGGATTTATTATAGGTATAGTTGGATGCTAGGACTACTGAGAGAGATACTCTCAAGACACAGCTAGGGGCTCCTACTATTGCTCATATCACACCATCCACTCCAACCACTCAAGGATAGGTAGCTTCAAGTACACCTACTATAGGAGATGTAGCAGCATTATAGGCACAGGTGGCTAGGTTGTAGGGTTTAGTCAATCAGTATGATGCGAGGTGCCAGTTAGATGGTGCATACATTATATAGCTAGAGGGGTAGGTGGCTCTTTATGGTGGCACTCTACCTACATGATCTACTATAGGAGGATCTCATAAGAGTCAAAGTGAGTCTAGACATTCCTTAGTGCACCCTAGCCATAGGTCAAGGGCTCGACTAGAGAGATCGATGGGCACCAGCTCCAGGAAACCTCACAGAGAGGGAGCTGAGGGAGGAGGTGACTCAGGGGGCATAGGCCCTATTTGATAGACATGATATCTTGTATCATTTTTGAGTGTAAGGTCTGAGGACCTACACTATTGTAGCCTATAGGAATTTTGTACCTCTTCTATGTACATTTTGACACACATATTTATATATGATACTCCTTTATTGCTCATTATGTGTATCATTTTATTGCTTTATGTTCTTGTTATGCATATGTGGATGCAATGCTTATATGATGTTTTGATTATGCTATATGGATGCAATGTATTGATAACATGCACTAGATAGGTGATAGATGTATGAGTAGATGCTATGATCTAGATGTATAGATGCACTACTATGTATGCATATATGGATGCAATGGTGAATGTTAAATGCATGTTTAATTTATTTCAATTGTTTATGCATTTAATCTATGTGATGTGATATGATAAATGATATGTAATGTAATGCATTAATTACATGATGATGATCTAATGCAAATGAACATGTATGCTTTAATCACTTAAAACATAAGGAATGAATCTAATATGTGTTTTACAAACTAATGGATGACACCACAGAATGTATAAAAATCATGAATGTAAATGGTAACTCTTATCATAAGAATTAATCATTTAAGCATCCATATGTGAGATGAGATGGATGTGTATGTGTTTTCTCTATAAGATTTTGTAAATTAAAATATATGCATAAAATAGTCAGTGGTCATCTAAATATCATTGTTGATATCCATCCAGTATCTATCCTATTTCATGAATACCCCTTAATAAACAAAACCTCATAAGGAAAATTGTGATTGATTGATGAGATGATTTGTTGCTATAAGGGATTTTTGAGGTTTTCCATGAGACTCAAACACCCTAGTTGATTAATCAAAAGTTGTATAATGACTATACAAGACTCCTGAAAGATAAAAGTTTTTGTTATGAAGACCAAGATATTCATTATCCCTGTGTGTGCAAATGAATATATTAGATGAGACATAAGACTACCTCATTTCTAGGTGGGATTCATTCAGCCCATTGTTGTAATGAGGATCACCATATGTTCACCATGATCCTAAGTTTGGATGTAGTTGGACTAGACTACTAGGTAATACAAGCCACCTAAAGCTAGCTCATTTGTAAATTGCTTAGAACTACCCCATTGCCAGGAGGGATTCATTCAGCCCATTGTTGTAATGGGGATCACTCAATGGCTTCAAGAACTGACCATTCCAGGGATTCAAGCTCTTCACCCCCTTATTTTCTTTTGATTTCTTGGGATACTTGCTCATGCTTAGTGATGAAAATCACTATTTATTTTACATTTTATTTTCTTTTGGAGCAAGGGATTTTCTTAGTGATACCTTTTCTTTTATTTGGGATTTTTCTTATTTTGTATGAAAGCAAGGGATTTCTTTGGGTAGGGGGGAGCTTGTCCTTTTGTCAATGATCAACACTCTAGACCATGTGCATCACAAAATGAGCAAGTAAAAACCTTTCGCTTAAGGTAACTAGGACCACTTTGTAGTGTTCATATTTCCTTGTTCAAACTAGGATTATTAATGTTTAAATTGTGATAGGATTTTGATATATGCAAGGTACTATCAAAACTAGACCTCATATCCAAAAGTAAATATAGCTTTCTACAAAATCTGAGAAGATCACTAGGTATGGTTGAATGACCAAAAAACCCTAGTATATTCCTTATAGCAATAGGAGGGGTTGTGTTGAAAAACATAATTACTCACAAGGGTGATGGATGATGATGATGTAAAGATGCATGATTGAGATACAAATGTGGTGTCATTTGTAAGATTGTAAACACAACCTATCCTAATGCAAATGCAATGGATGAAAATACCTAATGCAATGCAATTAAATGAATGCATATGCAAAATGTAAATGCAATACCAAATGTAAATATTTTTGTATTTTTGATGTTTTGCAATGTTTTTGAATTTTATTGCTTTTTGATTTGTTTGGATTTTTGATGTTTTAAATTTTTTATTTTGAATGTTTTTGAATTTTTTATTTTATGTATGAAATACCTTTAGATGAAGAATGTTGAGAGGTTCAGGCTCTTCAACACCTTCTAGCGATGTTAGGTGATAAGTACCAGGTCCAATCTTCTCTGAAATGATAAATGGACCTAACCAGTTGGCCGTAAATTTATCTCATAGATGCGATGGTAGGTTTGAGTTCTGTTGGTTCTCTTTTAGCACAAGATCCCCAAATTTAAAGTCTCTCAAGTGGACTTTATTATTGTAAGCTCATTTTAGCCGATCTTGGTAAACTCGAAGATGCTCAAGAGCATTCACATGATGTTCATCAAGAAGCATCAATTGATCTAGGTGAGCTTGTCATGTAGTGTCATCATCGATGAACTCTTTCAATGTGACATGTAATGTTGGAATTTCCAATTCCAAGGGCATGATGGCCTCAGTACCATATACTAGTGAGAATGGTGTTGCCCTAGTGGGTGTCTATATACTAGTCCTGTAAGCCCATAATGCAAGAGGTAACTGAATATGCCAATATTTATGATTTTCTTGAACAATCTTCTTTAAGATTGCTACCACTATTTTGTTCGAGGCCTCTGCTTGCCCATTTGCTTGTGGATAATATGGAGTTGCAAAACTATGTTGAATATTATACTTGGATGTTAAAGCCCTTACAATTTTGTTTTTGAATGAAGTTCCATTATCCGATATTATTTTGGATGGTATCCCAAAATGACATATTATATTATGGAGTATGAACTCCATAATACATGCTCCTATCATTGTAGTTAAAGGGATTGCCTCCACCCATTTGGTGAAATACTCAGTGGCCATTATGATAAATGTGTGTCGACCTGAATATGGGGGAGAGATATTACCAATTAGATCCAAACCCCACTGAGCAAATGGCCAAGCCGCTTGGATGGGTTGTAAGGCCTACGATGGTAGGTGCATAATATTAGCATGATGCTAACATTTAATGCACTTCCTAACATACACTGTGCAATCCTTCTCCATAGTGGGCCAATAGTAACCCATTCGAAGGATGCGCTTGATGATGGCCATGCCACTGAAATGGCCACCGCATGTACCATCATGAGCTTGTGAAATCACCCAAGCTGATTCTTGGAGCTCAAGGCAATGAAGGAGAATTCCATCATAGCTATGATGATACAAGATATCTCCTAACAAGACATATCTAGTCACTTTTTGTTTAAATGCTCTTTTTGTGGCATGCGATAATCCCTGTGGGATTACTCCAAGCTTAAGGAAATCATGTAATTATGATAACCAATCTTGATAAGCAATGACTTTGATTGATTGGATGACATGTTCCTACTACAATTTGACTTGCACAAATGTAGATTGGGAAATAACCTTATGGAGAATAGTGGTACCATTCTCCGTAGGACCCTACGAGATCAAAGACCCCAAGGTGCCTTCTTCAAAAAGTCTCTAGCTCTATAGAACCACTCATGGTTTGGTTCTATATGAATCATGTGGACTGATTCATGATTTTCTTGAGCCTCACATCATATCATGGATTGTGATAGTATTTTTACCTGGATGGTAGTGAAGTCAGTAGATGGATTCTGAGGGATTAAGGATCCCAAAGATGCCATAGTGTCTACAAATATATTGGATATTCGAGGGATTGCCTCGATGTCATACCACTCTAGTTGGGCTAAGTAAGTGTCCACAAGTTCCTTGTATGCTTTCAATATGGGACACCTACACTGATAAATTCCCTTAACTTGATTTACTATGAGAAGGGAGTCACCAAAGATATTCAGCTTTCTGATCTTCATGGTGAGTATTGTTTGGAGACCCAATATTAGGGCCTCATATTCAGCATTGTTATTGGTGCAAGGGAAGTTGAGTTTAAATGACAAGGGCATTGGAGCACCTTGTGGTGTGAAAAACATAATCCCTACACCACCCCCTTGCTCGCATTTTGAACCATCGAAGAACAAAGACATATCGACTTGATTATCTAGTTCTTTGAGTTCAGGTGACTCCGAAAATGCAAATATTGCATCATCAGGAAGTTCTATGACAAGAGGCCTATGATCCTGAAGAGGAGCCTCTGCCAGTTGATCAGCTATGACTTGTCCTTTGATTGAATTTTGACTGATGAATTCTAGGTCGAATTCTATCAATAACATGATCCACTTTGTAGTACGTGTGTTATGATATGTCTTGCTCATCATATACTGCAAAGGATTTTGTTTTGATATAACATACATCGTATGACTCAACATGTAGTGGTGCAACTTCTTAGTTGCAAAGACCACTGCTAAGCACAACTTTTCTACGTATGCATATCATAGCTCATAACTAACCAGGGTTCGACTGATGTAATATATCACCTGCTCTTTATCTTGCATGTTCTTCTAGGCTAGCATGGTTCCTAGTGCAAAGTCTGTGGTGGATATATACAAAAAAAATGGCACATCTGGTCTAGGTGGAGCTAATACTGGTGGTGATGCCAAGTATTGTTTGATCTCAGTGAAGGCTTTTTGATAGTCTTCATCCCAGTTAAATGGGACCCCCTTGTGTAGCAATCGATTCATGGGTCGATATTTATCCGATAACTGCATGATGAAGCACTTTATGGATGCTACCTTGCCCTGTAGGCTTCTTAATTCTTTGATGTTTGTGGGAGGGCCCATTTCTAATATAGCCTTGACCTTCGCTAGGTCTACTTTGATCCCTCATTTAGAAATGATGAATCCCAAGAGTTTACCTGAAGTTACACCAAAGACGCATTTCTTGGGGTTCAACCTGACATTGTGCTCTATCAAGTGATCGAAGACTTTCCTTAGGACCTCGATGTGCTCTTCATGCAATAATGACTTGGCTAGTAAGTCATCAATATAATCTTCTAATATTTTATGCATATAGTCATGAAAAATGTATGTCATAGCCCGTTGATATGTGGCACCAACATTTTTGAGGCCAAATGGCATAACTTTATAGCAAAATATTCCCCATGGAGTGGTGAAAGTGGTTTTGTGCTGATCTTCAGGTTTAATCTGAATCTGGTTGTAACCAAAAAAACCATCCATGAGAGAAAGCATTTCATGACCTGTAGTTGCATCTACAAGAGCATCGATATTAGGCAATGGAAATGAATCCTTGGGTGTTGCCTTATTGAGGTCCCTAAAATCTATGCATATGTGGATTCTTCCATCAGGTTTTCCTATGGGTACCATGTTTGATACCCATTCTGGATAGTCGATGGGAATTATGAACTCTACATCCAACAACTTTTGCAATTCATCTTTAACCATCAAGGCGATGGTTGGATGCATCTTCCTAAGTTTTTGCTTGACTAGTTTCTTGGTAGGGTCCAACGAAAGGTTATGAGTAACCAATTTTGGATCCAGACCTGACATGTCCTTATAGGTCCAAGAAAAGAGATCAAGTCTCTCTTTCAATAGAGGAATGAGGCTAGTATGCTCCTCAAGAGATAAGCTCTCTCCAAATTTAACCTTCCTTGGATTGGTGGGATCATCACTGATATCCACTTTGAAGGTTTCCTCTATTGACATATGTGATCCCTCCTCAAGATGGTGAGGCATAGGGATCAAATGGATGTCATCTACTAGGTTTAAAGGTTCCACCAAATTAGGATTGACCTCAGCATGATAGACATCATGTGCACAGCCTGGTATAAAATGGAATGGTTGTAGCATTTCTTCATTAGGGAAGAAATCTTTAAGCTCTAGGGGTGAATTGATGTGATCAAAATCAATGGCCTCATGATTGAGGTGCAAAGGTTTTGAAGGGTCGGATGGATTGTGAAGTGGAGTGGTCAGATCGATGGAGATCATGTTAATGGAATGGAAGAAATCTCTAGGACCATATGGATGAAACTCACTATTTTTAGGTTTCTCCCCATGCTCTAGATGTGGCTCAAGTGGTATGGGGATCACCGGGTCTACTCTAGGAATAGACACAACAATTGGATCCTCAGGGGGAAGCAATTACCTTAAGTTTGAAGGACCAAGAAAAGCTATGTGATATATCTCTTCTAAATTCACTAGTCTCCTTTGGATGGGAGGACCTAGGAAGACTGCATGATAAATTTCTTCCATGTCCATAGGCTCCCTAAGATGATGTAGATGTCGAGGCCCTAGGTAGGCCATATCTATTTCATCCTCATATTCCTCATCATCTAAGAAATACTCACCATCATATTCTTTAGAGTTGTACCCTGATTCATCTTCTTCAGAAGTGGATTCTGAATCAGACTCTTCATTTAAGCTAGGGCTATGAGGTTCAATGCCAACGTCATCGGCATACTCATTACTTTTGATAACCCAATCGATCCCTGGGATGCTTTCGGGGTAGCCTCCATAGAAATGTTCTCATGATAGACCAAGGGTGGCTCTATGGTAACCATGGTCATAGGCCAATTACCCCTTTATGAGTGTGAAGGGTTGGGGTGATAGGGATTCCAATCAATGTCCTCCCCCAAGCCTAGATTCAGATGATCCAAGGATGCTGCTAATAATTCATCTTGCCCTTGAATGTGATATCCAAGGCCAAACTTATCAATCGGTAGTTGGTACTATGGCTGATAAGGAGTTCTACACCCTTGCTCAAATAAACCTAGCCCGTAACCATACCAATGGTAACGTTCAAAATACCTAAGGGTGAACTCTAGGTTGGATAGATAATGAATGTTAGCAATGAATGGTTCATCATCATCATCCTCTATGGGCAAGCGATCTATGACTTGATCCAAGCCCCCATAAATAAAATTAGTCTGATTGGGTGGCACCCCCAGTGGTACCACCATTCCAATAGGAAAATGGGGGGCTTGAGGCCTCCCTAAGTCTTGTGTAGACTCTATAATAGGTGTGAAAGTTACATTCTACACAAGATATTCAGCTAACCCAGGGTTAACTAAATGAATCATCACCTATGGTGTAGATGATATGGTTGATGACACAGGTGAGGTAGGTTGAGGTACCTCCTCGACTACATTGTGTGAATTTTCCTCTTCCATAAGATTTGGAATTTCTTATTGCAATGTGTAGTATCACCCTAGGTTCCTTTTCACCTAAAAATACCTTTAGCTTTTGATCATTCTTTAGATTTGATGATGTTGTAGGCTTTTCAGAAGTAGCTATTGTCCTAGGGGTTGGTTGTGGTGCCGACGTAGAAGGATCGGTGTGCACTAAATTTGATTTACTCACTAGATGTCTGATAGGAGATGTAGGTCTAATATCCAAGTGAGTAGATGGGAGGATGAAGTCTCCCGAAAAGTCAACCTGATTCACATATTTAAATGGCTCTTCATCTGATGGGACCACATGTACTTGTCCCTCATGCACATACTTGATGCATTGGTGCAAAATTGAGGGGATGCAATGCATGTCCCTTATCCATGGATGACCTAGGAGAATGTTGTACTACATAGCACCTTCTAGAACATGGCACATCATCAAGATGGTTTTTAGCCCAACTTGAATAGGAAGGACTATTGTGCCTACTATCGAGCACAATGCATCATTGAATGCTCGTAGTATAAAATTTGAGGCTACAATATGTGACTTAGGGAGGTTCAGGTTTCCTAAGGCTTTAGTGGTTATTATATTGATTGATGATCCTATGTCAATCAATACCCACTTGAAGGGAGTGTGATTAACACATGCAATGATATGTAGTAATGGGTCCGCTATAGTAGTGGATACCATTTTGATTTCATGATCATAGAATCTGATCATGGGTTCCTGACACTACTGCACATGCCCCACGAAGTTAGTAAAAGCTTCAAGATTATGGGGTTGAAGTTCTATGGATTTTAATATTTCCATTAATGTCTCCCTATGCCTAGGAGATTGTTGTATGAGCTCATATATTGATAGCTTCATCGAGGCTATCTATAGACTCTAGGTGAGTCTATTTTTTATTGTTACCACCGGTCTTGTTGGTGGGCCTAGAAATGGGTTCTACACTAGCCTCTATTGAGGTACAACTTGAATACGAATGGGCACTGTAGGAGGGTCTAGTTGGTTATACCTCCTATTTCTAGTGACCACATTCACCATACCTACAAATCCTTGAGTAGGTGGATCAATCCGCACTTGGTTGACTTGTCCAGCATGGTTCCTTGGTGGCTCATGATTTGGTAAGGGATCCTTGAAGATTCCCATATTTTTATTATCTAGTGCCAAGGGATTATCGATTCATAGCTCATCCTTATCGATCATATTTTGCACCACATGTTTAAACCCATGGCACACTTCTATGTCATGCCCCTTTTGTCTATGGTATGGGCAATAGTGATCTTCCCTAAACCCCTTGGGCTTAGGATGGTTAGGATCCAACAACTGCACTTTGAGCAATCGAAGTACCTTAGCCTCACATAATTGATTAAAAATTGATGCCAAAGTCTCTGAAAATGGTGTAAACTAGTGAGGTGGGTGACATTGCTTATCTTTGCCTTGATTCTTATTGCATTGATTGTACTATACAGGGGGAGGTTGTGCCTGATAATTTTGTTATTGTTAGATTTTATCCCCCTTTGGAAGGTTCAACATGACTTGATTAACAGGCATAGGTTTGGCTTGATGATTTTGATTCCTCATGTTCTTATTATTCTAGTATTTCTTAGTCCAGAGTTTCAAGTCTCCTTCTTGCAACTTGATATCCTCAATAACTTTGGCTTGCACCAAAGCCTCTTCAAATGTTTGATACTGTTATAGTTGAAGCAAAAGTGAGATGTGTTTCACACAAATTTTTGTAAACATTCAGGTTAATTCTATGGTTGGGATGGAGAATGGAAGTTTAGCCATTAATTTTCTCCATCTATTTCCATAATCTATGATTGGCTCATCATCATATTATCGTAAAGTAGCCAGATCAATCAGATTGGTCTTTTTCTTGATGCCAAATGAGAAGCATTCAAGAAAGGCATTCACTAACTATTCAAAGTTGGTAATGTTGTGCCTTGGTAGCTGGTTGTACCATTCCAAGGTTGGGCCTGAAAGGGTGATCATGAAAGTCCTCAATAGTAGGGCATCATTATTCTAAATCTGAAAGCACAGATTCATGAAACCGGTCACATGTTCTTGCGCATCATCATCACCTCAAAATTTATCTAGCTTAGGCATCTCAAAATGATCAGGATATGCTAGACTAGGGATCGAGGGACACAGAGGTTGATTATGAATCTTATTTAGAGTAGGATTTTGGTAAGTCATACCCTATTTCTCAAGAGATTTAATTTTCTTAGCAAGGACTCTATACGCTTTAGAAGAAATGATTTCTTCTTCCCTTAGTGACCTCTATGGTGCAAGAGGTGGTAAATTTCTCTGAGATCGAGATGGATAATTGTGCTCATCATCCACATCTATAGAAGAGGGTTCAGGATACTACTGATCTTGGCCATCTCTTTTTGATTCCTCGTACTAACTATGCCCAGGCTGATCTAGCATTTGATGTTATTGTTGCCTTGGAGTGTGCTAGGAAGTATGATGAGTGTGGTGCTTGACTTGCCTAGGGTGCAGCTCTGGATGTGATACAACATATCTATTGTTATGTTGCTCCTTATATTCACTAATAGGAGGTAGGTTAGCCCTAGCTAACCTATCCTCTCTCTCTTCACACTCCTTATGATCGAGGATGCATTGCTCTCATAAGTGGTGCTCATACAAATATTGTCGAAGCAACATTTGTCATTGTGTGTCATCTTGTTCGAGCCACTCACACTCTGCACGTAAATCCTCCAATTGATCTTGGAGTATTTGTTATCTCTATCCTAAACAAATCCTACATGCTCGATCTACATGATCGACTATGTAGGATCTTTGGCTTTGTAACTCCATGCGAGGAGTTTTATGAGTATGAGCTCCAATGGATTGATCTACTACACTCTTGCCTTTATCTATAAAGACTACATTGGTATTGTGTTGAGGCCTTTGTTCTATGCTCGCATGCATGGATGGGGTGCATGTGCTATAGGGATATTTTGAGCATTCCCCCTAGGCATAAGTATACCTCTCTCTATCCTCACTATGTGTACTCTCAGAATGAGAGTGGGTAGTAGAGGTCCTATGCTCTAATATCTCCAGAACTTGATTTAGTCCATTGAGCTGACTAGTTCTCCAAGGTTGGTTAGGAGGTGTACCATTTACCCCAATAGTATTGAGATCTAGCACAAACCTCCTAGGTTCAATGTGGTTTGGAGTCCTTGTGGGTCTATGATCTGATGTAGCCCTTTCATCTTACCCCTCATTGGGTGGATCTTGTCTATGTCTATCTTGTGATGGTGGGGGTCTTGAACCACCCTCATTTCTATCATGAGAGGATCTTGTATTTTATCCTCTAATTGGGGTGTCCTGATGAGAACCCCCATGAGTTGTGTTATCACCTCTAATGCTACCTAAACATTGTTTAAGTGCATTATATGTGGGAGGCTCAACTTCATTATTTTATGTGTTGGTTGGGGCATCGATTTCTACCTCAATTATGGACCGAGGGTGGTGACCCCATGTATTGACCATAGCTTGTGAATTATCTCATATGTAAGTTTTAAGGCAAACAAAGTATACAATATGATTATCTCTTTTAAGTTTTCTTTGTGATCCCTAAAACTATTTTGTGCATTTTGATTTGTTGATAATATAATCTAACTCTTATCATGTTTTTCAAAAGTTGATGTTATACTCAATTTATTCAAAGGTTTTCACCTATATACTCACACACACTAGAATATGGGGATGAAATCCATACTCAATGAGGTAGCATAGGTACTACCAATCCTCACCCAACACACCATAGTCAGCTATACACCCTCCAAAGAGGAGTGCATGTAATTTTCTATGGATAGGATAGTTCTTGGATCGGCCTTGGCCATGGATGAGTCTCGATGATACAATGTCAGACAAGCCAACCGAGTGGTAATAACTTCCACTATTGGTCTTGATCAATGGGTTGGATGTGAAAGCCCAATATCATTGATGTTTACTTTGGATCATGGTGTGTGTGTGTTATTTTTAATTTGCATGAAATAAATATGCATCAAGAAGCATTCAAATGATTTTTCTCTATATGCCTAGAAGTTACATTTTATCTTCAAAGAATGCACAATTAAATGCTATTTAATTTTAGAGAATGCAAAATGTAAATTTAATCATGAAAATAGCCTTTGATCAGGCCTCAAGCAAGCATACCTAAACACATAGGTTAAACAGGGGTCATTGTTCTGTATAGCAGGCAATAGACTCAACTGCTATACAGAATAGCAGTCAAAAATCCTAGCCACTAAATTTTAGGGTGGCTAACAACATAGGCCATTGTTCCTAAAGGTGGCTAGCAGCAAACATGGTATTTTCATAAATTTACCCTTAAAATTTTGCTATGTTTGCTAATTAAATTATAATTTACACTTAGATAGACAAAATACAAAAAATACAGAGAAGACCACTTACCATGGAATCCTCATATGATGAAGAAATAGGTTATTTACTATTTTTGACTATGTTTTCTACTAGTCACTATCAATCAGAGAGGTTGGGATGCTAGCCGCTGATGTCATCCATGACTGGGACTGCTAGTTGTTGTCGCTTAGAGTGGTTAAGCCTACAATAAGAAAAAGATAAAAACATAAGTAAAAAACACAAAAATAGGGTGTTTCCACTATGATCACCACTTGTATGAAGGTAAAAACCATGCATCTACACTATTGTAAGCATATAACAAATTGAAAATAATGAAATCAAGTAATCATTGCAAAAGATAAAATATATTCAAGAAATGGGGGTGCTCTTTTATTAATAATGATGAAGCTTGATTACAACTCCTCCCTCTTAGGGAGTCCCTCAATTTGATATAGATATTACAAAATTTATGGACCCCTCAATGGGGAGAGATGCACTTCAAGGGTCTTCACTTCAACACCACTTTTCTTGAGGGCTTACTAGATGCCTCCTTCTCTAATGTCAAGAGGTAGGATCTTGAATGATACCTTATCCTTGGAAATATTTATTACCTGCATGCAAGGAAACAACAAGAAATATTAAAAGCATATGATGCCTCTCAAGATGAGGCTTATTTCCAAGAAAATGCAAGAAATAAAGCTAATGTGTAAAGAATGCATGAAATGCATAAATGAAAGCAAATATGCCTATGAAACTGATAATGAACCATAGAAATGCAGTAAAGATGATTAATCTATGCTAAATAAAGTTGAATGCATGAAGAAAATAGGAAATATATGGCTAAATCAAGGAAAATTGCATGTCAAACCCTAGCCGCTATCGCTCATAGTAGCTGGCTCTGCTAGCCACTATTGTAGTCAGTAGCTAAGCCTATGGGCCGCTATTGAAGATAGTGACCACAAAGAAAGTAATCTGCTCTTAAAATCAGGTCTGTTGATGCTCAATTTCCTTGATGAATTGATGGTCAAGGGTCTCATGTGTGTCTAAACATATATTTGTGGTTGAAATCTCTTGAATTCATGATGGATTGATGTGGAATGGTAAGCTTGCTCCTCAAGCTATTGGAAGCTCCATTGTTGCAAATGCAGGTGTCAAACTATAATTGGGTAGCATCTCACTACTTCTCAAGTGATGTGAAATGGCTCTACAATTTGGTAGGGCTTCATTGTATTCAATTCGTGATCATATTTACCTCTTTGGGAGGTCTATAAATAGACTTTTCCAAATCCTAATATTGGCTTCTCAAGGAAGCCAAGATCAAGAATCAGTTGGCCTGAGCAGTTGGGAGGAACCCTCTGGAAGCTTCGTAGCCCAAAACCGCTCAAGAACCATTGCAATTTTGTTTATTGCAACTAATTTTTCTTGGCTCAGGGAGCCTGAGTTTGTTACAGGGCTAGCCACTCTCACTCAGCATGGCTAGGGGTAGGTTGCCCTTAGCCACTCTGATCATTAGTGGCTGGGATCTTAGCCGCTAATGTTGTCAGCGGCTAAGGTTGTATAGGCCTAAACTGCCTAAAATGAGTGGTTAGAACCACTGCTTGGTCTTGGAAAGGTCCAAGCTCATTCATATGGTCTACAAAGGTGCCCATATGAGTAGTCTCCTAAACATGACGTGTTTTAGGTGTCTACATTTTCTATCCCACTCTCTCTCAGTCATAAGCGGTATAAATATTTCTTGTTCAAATATTCTATCCCACTATGATAATAATAGTCTTCTTTAGAACTCTCTTATGTCACTACATCACAACCTCCTTCATGAATAAATGATGTGTGGTTCTTGTATTCCTCCCCAAGACTTCTCGTATAGTTGCTCTAGTGCTAAGATCCTATCTTCCACACACATTGAAAAACTCCTCTCTACTAGCTTAGGTATTACCATCTGCTCTTCACTTCCAATATTAATTTCAACACTAATATCTCCCTTGACTATTTTATTCTACACTTCATTCTCTGTTGGCAATAGCAGTGTCTACCACATTTTTCTTTTGGTTTTTGAACTCTTGTCCTCCAAGGGGTTCCACACTCTCTCCACCTTTGGTTGTGAAACTTAATCTCTAGTTTGTATTCTTTGACTTGCCAACCTCACACTTCTCCTAAGTGGTTGATTCGCTATTTGTATATGATTCCTTCTTCATTGACTTTGCAACCATGAATCTATCATTCACCTCCTTGTCTTATCATGTTCACTTCCTATTTTATCCTAAATTTGATTAGGTAACAACACCAAATGTAGATAGAAGTGATCACTTCCCATGATGAGGGAATGATAGGGTTTGATGGAAAAAGGAAGTGGCAAATCATACTAAGCAACATGCCATCATGGATTAATATTGATTGTGTTGATGTCACTCAGACAACTAATTCTTGATAGCTTTAGTGGATAACATATCAACCTAAGTATTTATCTCTAGGATGGATAACTTTATGACTATTGGCAAATTGCTTACGATTTATGATGGATAAGCTTATGACTGGTGGTGGATAAGCTTATGATTGATGATGATGATAGATGTTAGTTATGTTTATGAAAATTATTGGTTAGTTACGTCACCTTCCCTAGACAGTTAGGAAGTTTCATTCCTATAATTCTCTCACTCCATCTGAGTGCTCCTTCCTGCATACTACAACACAACATGGATCCAACACATGCAATCATACAAGAGACCAAGTTGGCACCAGTTATATCATTGCATGAACATGAATATAGTTGCATCCAATCTTATGATAATGCTATGTCCTTCCTATGACAATTCTCCTATACAATGGACCTAAAAAAATGGTGGATCATCTCAAAATTCATATGTATACTTTTCAAAATGAAATGGGAGTGTATATATAGGATGGATCTGGTGGTTATTACAACCAACTAGACCCTCAACTTCCTCAATCATATTTTGTTTTAGCCTTAAAAATCAATTTTAACAACTATTTAACATATTGCATAATGGCTGATTACATTGCACCAATAACAAGTTCATATGTCTAATTACATTTTAATTGCATGCTACACGACATTGCTTTAACCACATTAATAGTTTACATATTATATTATGTAATTACAAGGCATTTTGTAGATATTTTATCAAACACTTGTTATTTCTTTTTGGAACTGTTGTCTACAATCTAGACCTAGGTATTTATCCTTAATAAAGTGAAAAGATCTAAATGAACTTCTTCTAGAGTAATAGGCTCCATTAGTTTCCTATTTTCTTCATTTATTGTAACTGAAGGTACTTCTTATAGAAGTTATCATTAAGAACTTTAGACTCATTTGATCTTAGAATATTCTGATAAAAAGATCTTGCATCTTTCGTAATTTCACTTTAGTCTTCAATCCAAATCCTTTGTATTGATTTAACTCTACTAATTTTCGATGTTGATCTTTGTACTATAGCCATCATCTAAAAAAACATTGTATTTTTATCTCCTTTTAACCAAGTCTATCTTGATTTTAATCTCCAAAATTTCTCTTCCTTACTCAAATTATTATGATATTCACTAAGCAACTTCTTTTCCTTTGATATTGGATTATTATGATCACCTTTTTGGAATTTTGAAAGTTTATCTTTTAGTTCTTATTTCTTCTCAAAAATATTTCCAAAAGTGTTCTTGTTCCATTATTTTAATCTATATGTCATTAATTTAATTTATTTTGCACTTACAACCCACCATTTCCTAAAGAATTACATGTTTGTGCTATCATATCAACAAATTGAGGATGGTCTTCCCACATCTACTCATATTTAAAATATGATATTTTTTAAATTCCCTTACCACCATTTTAACTCTTAGCAGACAATAATATGAACCAATACTTGTTAAGGTATTAATTTTAGCACAAGTCCCTTCATTTAGCCAATGATCTAAGAGGACACATCCATCTAATTTTTTTCTATTAGGGCTTTGATTCTCCTGTTTTTGGTCCATGTATAGTTTTCTTATTCAAACTCAACCTCCCATAGGTTATTGTTTTGAATAAAAGATAAGAAATCTCTCATAGTTTTAATTTTCTAAATCCCCCAAAATTTTCATCTAGATTGGTAATGACATTAAAATATCCTATGAACATGAATTAGGTTTCTTGGTCTTTACTTCTCATAAAGGATTCAATCCCAGTCCAAAATTCTAATCTACGTGACTAAGTTGTAGGTCCACAAACATTAATAAGGGAGAAAGAAATATCTACAATGTAGCATGTGACTAAAGAGGTATTCCAATGCCTAGTTTTATATATGGTTACATAGGAGGTTCTAGTAGGATTTCAACAAGTTAGAACTCCCTTTACCACTCCTTTAGAATCCATAGCATCTCATTCACATCTTGGAAAATTTGAGTTATAATTCATATTATCAAAATTGAGTTATTATACTTTTCGTACTTGCAAATGTTATAAATATTGAGTTAATAATATGCTTGTACTTGGATAAATTGGAAGCATTAATAATTGCTAAGAAAAATTGTCTTATTTTTATCTTTGAAAAAATTGGAGGAATTCTTGGTTGTTATATGTTTATGTGTGTAGTTTTATATTCATAATTGAATATTTGTATTTGAATAAAATTAAAGAATTATTTTTTGGATTATCCTATTTTAGATTATCCAAAGTCCTCAAATAAAGAAGGATCTAACTCTTTTAGTAGAGATTTGGCTAACACCACTCCTATTGCAGGGTCTACGACTAGGATGGTGAATTCACACCCACATGGGGTTGGAGGTAGTGATAAAAAAACCAGATGATACAAAATCCTTGTTGCAAAATTGGCCACCTCAGGAAAGGCACCCCTGTACGTGGATGATTTCAACTTTGAAGAATTTACTCTCCATCCCAATAAGGCCAATCTTGTCCTAGGATCGATGTCTACCAAGGTGAAGTAAAAACCTAGTATTTGGACTTTGAGGATGGATCTTAAGACATTTAAAAGTTCACTTCTGAAATTACAAAGGTCCCTGATTGATTCCATGCATACTACCATAGCCTATGCAAAAGAAATTCTGGTTTTTATGGGGTGGGAATAGTGGGAGCTAAAGGACGAAGTGCCAAATAATATTGTTGGTCCTACCATAACCAAAATATAAGTCTCTCCTTATCTCATTGGTGGTTCTCTATTTGTATTTGGTTTGTTTTCAACCCTTCCCTGGGTGGGTACTCTGTTTGGTTTGGCCTCCTTTGGGCTCTGATCTCCCTTGCATGGGATGTTGTTGCTTTTTGGGTCTTATTCTCCCCTGCGTGGGATGTTGCTATTTTTTGGGTCTTGATATCCCCTGTGTGGGATGGTTTTACCCTTAGTTTTTTCACTTGGATTTTCTTCGTAGGTTCCTTTGGTTCTTGTTTGATAGCTCGGTTTTAGACCTTCTCTAGATCCTAGTTTCTCTCTTGGTGGCTTCCATGCCCCTTTTTCCTCTCGGTAGGTTTGTTGGATCCATTTTGTAAAAGGTTTGGGTTCCCTTTCAAAACCCCTTCATCCACCTAATAAAAAATAAATAAAGAATTCTTAGCTATAAAATAGTATCATATTTTTGTACTTGAACAAATTGAAAGAATTCTTGATTGTCAGAAAATAATTTCTCCTATTTTTGTACTTGGAAAAATTGGACATATTTTTGGCTATCAACATAAATAACTATTATATTTTATGTACCTAATTAACCTAACAATATTCTTGACTATTAAAATAAAATAACTACTATCTTTTATGTACCTAATTAAACTAACAATATTCTTGACTATTAACATAAATAACTATCCTATTTGTTAATACTTGGTTAAACTAAAATTATTATTGACTATCAACATAAATAATTGTGCTATTTTTGTACTTGGATAAGCTAAATTGATACAATTATTGTCTTGTTCTACACTTGGATGAATTGGAAATATGCATTGATAGTCTTGTTCTATGCATGGTCAATATAAAATCAATCCTTACTAAGATCTTGCCTATATGATATTTGTGATATGATAAATTAAAATATTGCATTGATAGGCAACCTTTATGCATGACTTATCTAATTGTGTGCTTCTATGATGAACAACTATATGGAATAACTTACATGATCTACATTTGATACCAAGACCAATTGGAGTTTCCTTGATGAACAATCATTAATTGTAAGATAAATGCTCTATTTTATTAGTAAGCCAAGTGGGAAGACCACTTTGTTTAATGATCTATAATAGTACTTTTCTAAGAGGACTTGAAAGATGTGATTCATTGTCCTAAATTTAATACCTTGCCAAGATGAATGGAAACTTTATGATGAATAATTGCAAATGATCTAATATCCTAAACTAGTACCTTGTTAGGATGGGAGTATATTTTGCCATGTCACCATTGTGAATGGATCACTACTTTATGCTTGCTATTTTACCTATATGAAAGAGTATCCCATGAAGTCATAGTGAAAGCAAATGGAATTTATAACTTAGTGAAATAGAAATGGGGCATATAGATATAGAAGGAAATAGATGGTTTGTAGAGGGTACTTGTAAAAAAAAAAACCTTTATGGGTAAACATAAGGGTGCCATGCTAAAGGATGAGCATTGGCATGCACTTGAATAACTTAAAATAAATTATACCCGAAGGACTATATTAAATGGATTTGTTTCAATAAAACGTTTGGCCAAACTATGATTTAAGTTATCATTTTTTTCATAGTATATATGATTTAATTCCTTCAAGGTATATAGGATGCATTAACATGATTGCATGAATATATATGTTTAGAATACATAATTTTATAATGCATCCTTTGTGTGTTAATGTTTATGGTATGCTTGACATCATATAGATATAACTCCATGAGTAACATGTTGGTGCTTTGTATTTGATCCCCTTGTTGAAGGGTTGATTCTATCAGGTAGGAAATTTAACTAAAGGGGAATACTATATGAGAATTCCTTAGCTAAGAAATAAATAACTTCATTGATGCTTTCCCTCCTCTCTCCTCACAAGTAAATTTTAATTAAATTAAATGGAAATGGGACGTCTCATATATGTATTGCGTATGAGGTTTACCCATTAACATTATTTGGAATCACTAGGAGTGGTCAAGTCAAGGTTGATGGTTAGTACATGATTGGAAACTTGGCTTCCTCATATAACATATTTTATCATGAGTGCAACTTTATTTGTATTATATTATTTGGTTGGAAATAGTTTTTTGTTGGTTGATTCCTTCATGAAGATAAATTGATAATGTACTTATAAAGCATAACGTAGTTATAGCTTTATATATGTAAAGCTAATGGCTATTGTAGAAAATTTTAATTATGGGATATTTTCTAAATTGATATATCATCATGTTGAGTTGATGTAGCAGTGTTGTCATTATATTAGAGTAGTGATATTTTGGTTGTAACTACCAATTTACAAACAAATTATTGTCCAGGTTTGATTATATTGAGAATATTATGAGTTCAAGACTTCAATGCTATTCCAACGTATGATTTTGCTTTGAAGGATTATGGAATATGTAACCTTATTAATCTAATGAATTATGTATCTATGTATGAATTGGATGACATAAACAAAATATATTTTATGTTGTTTTGACCAAATTTTGGTAACTTAACTTCATCTAACTCCAAATATATATGTATTTGAAAACTTGATATCTTCTCATACTGATCTAGTATCATTTGTTTAGGTTTAATTTATGAATTCTATCAACTATAAAATTTAATATGATGTCAATATATATAATAAATGTTTTATCCTTTATTTTTCAAGATGTAATAAATCTAGAAATGTATAGATGGTAATATGTATATTGATTACACTTTTATACATCATGGTTGGATGATTAGTATCATTGATGTAACACAATTCTTGTAATCATTTAAAGGCTCGTGTGGTGACTATATATTTTAAATGGATTGTATGTTTTAATAGGAGTTAAGTTTCTTGTTTTGTATCAATTGAACTAGCCACTTAAATTGGTGCATGGGATGCAATTTCCCTTTATGATCATAATTATGCTTGTAGTATGTGAGATACTATCACCTATAGGAAGTCTATATGCTTGTAAGGATCATAGGAGTCCATATCATCTAAGCAATAATAATCCATCCATTTTAAACCAATTAGGATTGAGTTAAAATATTCTTGAACTATGCATTAACACATTATTCCTTCTTGTTGGTACTAAAATATAGAATGAAAAATTTTATAAAGCTTAATCATATAATAACACTTCCCTAGAATATAATAGGAGGTGGCTTGATTTAACAAAAAGAATACACTTAGGATCCACTAGACCTAGTTTTCAAGAGGTATGAGTAGGTACACTCTTAAGTAATCAACCCCAATTAATAAGAAGTAAAAGGTATCAACTTCACTTTGTGAAAAGCAAAATCACTAGTCTAGGTGGAATTGATAGTGAAGGGTCGTCAACTAGATATGGTGAAGAGACTAGAGTGACAATCTAACTTTCTAGCATCTAGGTATTGAACACTATTATTGGTTGAATTACAAATTGGTGTTCATTATCACTATTGTTTGTATTAACCTCCTAGAAATTGTTTTACATGATTGTTATTATAGAATTGGCTAGGTGGCAAGTCAATGATGAGAATGAAATTATGTGTAATTAATATATTTAAAAAGTGTTATTTTTCCAACCCAATAAAGGGGTTTGTGACAAAAAATTACTTCCAAGTTATATGATTTAGCCTACATGTCTATTTTTGGATCAAATTTAGAGGCTAAAGAAGCTAACTCATCTACCTTATGATTTTACTCTCCTATAATTGCATATATTTTAATAGCTTTGAAACTTTCTAATAAATTTCACAGCCTATGTTTATATAATTTCAACAACCTATGATTGGTTGCACAAATTGACCTAGCCTACTTAACCACTAACTCAAACTTGCCCAAATTTTGTAATGCTTGACATCAATTTTTTTGCCTTTTGAAGACCAATACATAATCCTTCATGCTTAGCCATATTATTAGTGCAATTGAATAATAAACAACATTTATATTCATGAAATTTCTTTTATAATTAGTGAACTTGATTCTAGGTATTGTGTCATTTTTGGTTTTAGCTCCTTAAAAGTATAAATTTCATATTTCATTAGTATTCTAAAATATTACCTTTGTACCCCTTTTAACTTGCTTTTATTGGACTAGTTATTTTGTTAGCATTGCTTTCATTTGTCACATCAATAACTAAATAATTACCCAATTTTATATCTTCAAATGGGGTCCATGACTCTGTTAGCTTTTGATGCTAAAATACTTAATGTAAAGCAACCACAAGGCATAAAATGAGCATGCAATATTAATTATATGATAATGGTAATATAATAAGCATGTAAAACTCATAACAAACATCTATAATAACTCATAAAATTACCATTAATGAAAGCTCACGAAAATGGGATCTTCATACAAAATGTGGAGATCTCAAATTCTCCATTCTTAATACATGATCTACATTGTATCTAACTTGAGCACGTACTCTACTCCAATGTGCTCTTACACTCTCTCCCTTTTTCTCACTCTACACAGAGGCCAATATATAATAGAATATAACTCTTGGCATTCCATATTCCTATGACACTTCATCTTCCTATTTATAGACTCATGTACACATGGACAACATGCACATTTACATCAAGTACCTTGCACATTCTAACAATACTTGTGCATTTATTATATTGCATAAAGTAACTACTCAAATCCTAATCTAAGACACACTCCTAATCTAAATATGTACCCAAGATGGTACATTAGCATGTACCAAATAATGTAATATATTCAAACAGACTCATCACCATATTCCTAAAGACTACCTATGACAATGCCCATTTTGTTGATTAATTATTCTTCTAGTGATTTTGTTGTCATCAATTTTTGGTAATATATTCCAACTAACAATATTATAGTCATTAAATTTTTCTAAGCGATATGTATATAATTGCTTAACTTTGATTCATATAACCTTATATTTCCATGGTACCTTCATGTGTGTATAATCCTTTGATATGTAACCCTCACTAGATAATGTTTGGTCTATTTGCCTAACAATAATATTTCAAAGTAGGAAGATAGATTAACAACAATGAATTTATATACAACAATAAATTTAGGATTTGATTGAACTATCACAATAAAATATTTCAATACTTCTATAACATTTAACAATATTTTATTCATTTGAATTAGACATATATTATTCTAATGTAGGTAAGAATCATTTAATGATATCTGAATTTAGGAATTGTCATTATATTTCTCCTAAATCTACTATGGTATTATGCACTAAATGTCCCTTAATTCTTACAATGATATAAAATTATGGTGGTTTCATCATTTTAGGCTTGAGTATATTCAATATATCTTTGGTATTCACTTATATATCTAATGGATATTCCACTATCAAATTTGGTTGTTTTAATACATTAGACTGTGTTAAATGCTTATTTATTTTACAAGTTTTGATTTTTCTCTAGAGATCCAATCCTCTCCCTCTCCATGGTAAAAATGAATTCATTTTTAGCTACCATCTCTTTTACCTGTCATCCTTTCTAGGTTATTTTTTGATGTCTTATATCATAAGTTTCTCATCACTACACTAGTCTAGACCATAATCAATTTCAGTTTTCTCAATCCAATTTGATTTTCTCTTCAAAACTTGAAGGGGAACACTGAGGCATGACAATATTTATGCTTACCAAAATATAAATTTTAAGATCACTTCTAAGTAAACAATAAAAGCACCAAACATCTTATACCAGTGACCATAAGCGACAACAAATCTTTCTATCTCAAAATTAAGGCATCTATATTAGTTTTTGAAGAATTTTTTATGTAATAAATATATCAAAAAGAGGAAAATGTATAAACTCATATTTTTCCATAGGGATAATCTCCAATTTTTCCCATACCTTCATTAATTAACCTTTCAAGTGTCTAAATTGAATCAATCTTCCTTATTCCAATAGCATCGATGGTGCTTTTGTGACCCAGGTAGCATTTTTATCAAACTTTTAACTTTTTATATTTTCCACTTAAAATTAACCTCCAATGATCATGATGAAAATAGTATCATTATGGAAGCACCATCAACGCTATTATCAACTAGCACTTTTGAGTGTCATGTGCCAAAATCAATAAATATGACTTTTTTGTCCTTCTAAGCCACCTACCATTAATGGATTGGATCCCTAATTTCTAGTTCATAGCCCCCAACATAAATGCCAAATCTAAAAATTGCCATTTTCAATATTCCATTAATAGTGACTTCTTGATATCTTTTTAAATTCTTACTACTCTAATCTTGTTATCTTCAATTCAATTCTTCCCCTAAGGAGAAATGACTTATTATAAAACTAGCACTTGGGGTGACCATTTTATCAAGATGTTTAGAGTAACAAAATTATGCCAAAATATCCCTAGAAGCATAGGAATTTATTGCTTTGCATGGTATTATGCCAAAATCTTATCATGATCTTACAAAGGTCATCCTTCAAGAATCCAAGTTCTCATCATTATAAGAATTTAAGCTATTGTTTCTTTCAAGCAATCAAGTCTCAAAGCAATATTCAAGTCCTTAGATAGTACTCAAGCATTAAGTATCCATGCACAAAATGTTCAATCTCTTAAGCTCAAGATTTCAATTGTCAATAAGCAAGCTAGCAAGCTTTTAACAAGCTTCTACAAACAAGGGGAAGACACTCTTGCATCTTGAGTTGTTCTCTTTTCTCTTAATTTTTTTTGGCACGCTCTTTGTCTTATAGATCTAATATTTTATCTTGTTGCATTACTAACTAATATTACATATTGCATTTGCATCTAATTGGCATCTTATTTTGTCATTTCAATATTTACTTTCATGCAAGTAAATCTCTAATTTTTTATCATTTAGTAGGTCTTTATACTTCTAAGTTAGAGGCCTTCCTCATCTTAATAATTATATTAACTCATCTTGAGCTTAATCTTTATTTTTTGCTCTTAAAAATGAAAACACAACCATATCGTAGGTTTGGTAGCACTTTTGTCATCTAGTTCACATAAAGAAAAAGTATCAGTGGCACTAGCATCATATTGGAATTGTATATAGCTGCATTTGGAACTCATTTTGCTACATTCTCTTTTGTATCGTTGCTTCTTAAAATAGAAATTATCATTTATCTCCTCATAAAAAAAATTATTTTAGCCTTAGGTCTTGGTTGTTGTATTTGGGATATATTAAGGTTAAACTTAGTCAAATAAATATCTTAAGAGAAACATAGGTGTTATTCAAACTAATCCATCAAGCATTAAGCTCTAAGCTCACAAACTACCCCTACTCTCAAGGTGAGAAGAGGGAGAGTTGTAGCAGATCCCCTAAAAGACCCTTTATGATCTTCTTTCAGTCTTCTAATGAAAGAAATACCAAGGCCTAAAGGACAACCTAAAGAGACCAAATATTCTTCAAAGAAAAATCATTGGGAATAGGAAATTTTAATTGCTCTAAATCCTTAAATCTAGTCTTTATTGGGTATCCACCATCTTTAGAGAGAATCCAATAAAGCTCATTCTTCCACATAAAATTAGGTAAATAGAACTCCTAAATAATCTTTTAGACATCACCTACTATTTGTTTGGTGTGTTTTCATTCAACCTAGTTGCTAATGGAAATACATGATCTGGAATGTTTGGTTGAAGTAATATAAGTTCTAAAAGTTGAACTTTTACAAGTTAAATATGCTTGAGCCAATGGTTACCCATTTGGGATAAAAAATAAGAGGGTAAGTCTTCAACCAATCATCATGACAAAACTTCATAAAATCTCCCTTATTGATTAACCATATAATATGTTTATTAATCAATTACTAACTATCTTATATTAAGTTGCATGTTGTTCAACCTCGTAAAGTCCATTTCTTAAATAATTTTACTATATCATTAGAATCTATAGATATTTTAGTTAAATTTTTTCCAACACTTTTCGTGATCTTTGAATACTCTCCATTGTAGGATATTTTCTATTTTCATATAAGTTTGCAATTTTGAGAGTATTCCCATCCAATATTCTTTCCTATATAAAATTTATTATATTTACAATGAGAAAACCTATATTTTTTGTCACATCATTTCAAAAAATAAATCTCTTTGAATTTATCAAATTAAAAAATTATACATGTAGTAGTCCTAAACGTGACATCATATATATGGGGATAGATCGCAATATAGTCTTTGAGCCATGGTAAAGAATTTATCTTTCTATCCTACCAAACAATATTTCATTCTATCCAAAACTAAGTCCCAAATATCCTTTTTCTTTAATTTATTAAAAAATGAATATACTTTTTCAACATTAAACCCTAAAATTTCCACAATAATTCATTATAAGTGGTTTGATTCATTAATACCAAACAATATTTCATTCTATCCAAAACTGAGTCGCAAAGATTATTTTTCTTTCATTTATTAAAAAAAGAATATACTTTTTCAACATTAAACCCTAAAATTTCCATAATAATTCATTGTAAGAAGTAATAAGAGGTGACCACCAAATATTATAAGTAGAAATAGAAGCACCTTTTCGATGCCCATCCCCTATCCAACACAACCAGGGCTTAATTTTCTCCCAAGCCCACCATATGCTCTGAATGACAAAAGGGCCTTGAATTTTAACTGGGATAGGAGCAACCAGGAGGGATTGAAAATTCATGCCTTTCCAAGCCTTTCTACCAAGAGGTAAACTAGTCGAAATGTAGTGCCAAATTAAAACTTTTCAAGTTTCATAACCACTAAAGGCTTGAATAATCCATTTAGCAGATAAAGAAAAACCTTGTCTTTGACAATCATGTAGTCCCATACCTCTTGATTTTTTGGGAAGACAACAAATCTCCTAGGAAACTCTATGAAAACCTTGTTTATGTGACAAGTTTACCCAAAGAAAGTCCTTAAAAAACTTTTTCAAATTTTTATAGCAGGCTTGGGAAGGGACCCAACATGATAAATAATACACATGTGTAGAAGCAATAATTTTGGAACACACCTAAAACTTACCAACTAGAGTAAGTTTTTTGGTGATCCAAAAGGAAATTTTTTTCTCTACTTTTTGTAAAACATAATTCCACAAGATAGCAGGGAAACTCTAGAATGCAAATGGGATGCCAAGAAATTTAAACATCTCATATGGTTGGATCCAATGCCACTGCAAGCTTTCAAGCCAGCTTGGAAGGTCCAAAGAGGATTGCCTATAGCATGAGGTCTTCCTCCATTGAATGCTAGATCCATATGCTTTGCAAAAAATATCCAGGCAATCTAGTGTCTGTTTGATAGAGCATCCATCCTCATGAATTATCAAAAAAGAATCATCTACAAAATATCCATTTATGAGTTGAGAATATTCTCCAAGTAAAGAAATACCCCTCATATTACCTTGACTCACTTGGTTAGCAAGAAGGTATCCAAAAGCTTCAACTGCTAATATGAAAAGAGAAGGAGCCAAAGGACAACCCTATCTAATAGATCCAAACAATCCAATTGATTCAGATTAACAATTATTAAAAGTAAGCACAACTGAAGCATCAACAAAAAGCATACTAATCGAGCTCAAAAAATGTGACCCAAAACCAAGAGCTTGAAGCATGGTAAGGATGAAATTTCATTCAATCCTATCATAGGCTTTCTCAAAATCAATCTTGATGAAGAGTATTTTGTTGAGTGGCTCTAGCCCATTCAATGCCCTTATAAATAGAAATTACATTATCCAGAATATATCTACTCTTCACAAACCCAGTCTACTCAAGGCATATGATAAGGGGTAACAGAGGTCTAAGGCATAAGGCCAAAGCCTTAAAAATAATTTTGTAACTCACATTGAGTAAAGTAATAGGCTTCTAGTTGGTGATCACTTTTGGATCCCCTTGCTTAGGAATGAATTTAATATTACCCTTATTAATTATAGAACTTAAAGAGCCAGAAGCCATTGCTTCTTGATATAAATACAATAAATCTGGGCCAACCATGTCCCAGTAGTTCTTATAAAATTCACAAATAAATCCATATAATCCTCGAGCTTTATCAGTAGTCATCATGGACAAGGCTTCAACAAGATCATCCAATGACAAAGGAGGTTCACAAGCTTCCTTTTTAAGAGTTGTAACCTTCTCAGTGATAATTGTATAGCGAGCTTGAATTCCATTCTGTCATTCAGGAGTTAAATCCTAAGAAGCAAAAACTTTTTGATAGTGTTTGACAAATACTTTAATAATATAAGGAAGCAACGTCCAATGAACCCCTACATATTGAATAGCATTGAACTGAATGGCTTGTATCAAGGGTTTTATTTTCTAAAAAAAATCTTTTGAAACCCTATCGTCAATTTTCATCCAGTGAAGCCGACACGAAGCTGAGCTCCCATTGCTTCATAAAGCTCAATTTTTTAAGCTCATGCCTAAGACTTGCAACTTGGGATTGGATAATAGAGCTTAGAGGGCTCGCTTCTATTCTAACAGAAGCTCGAGCTAATTCAGCTTTAAGGGCTGCATTAGAGATTCATCTCCACTTGGCAACTTCAAATCTTAAATTCCTAAGAAGAACAGTTGTTCTAGAGATAGCTTCATTCCACCAGGAAATTCTACCATGAATTCTAGTTGATCTGGAAACCAGATTTTAAATCCTGCAAATATGAGTTGACATAGCTTGATGTTTCAAAAAAGAAACATTCAGATAGAACTAATACTTGAAATGACGAGGCAGAGACAAAGAACGAGATATGGAAAACATAATGGGAGCATGATCAAAAAGGATGGTATCAGGAACAGTTGAAACAAAGGTCATAGAAGATGACTAGCAATGGAAATGAAAATGAGAATGTTTAGATAGCATAGCTCTATCAAGATGCTTCAAAATACGGGTATTGCCATCTTGAAAGTTGGACCAGGTATACTACATCGACTCAGGATAATCTAAGGGTATAAAGTAGGAATTAGGGTCACTCAGCCCAAGCTTATTATTGAAAAAAACATGCTTCCCGCTCTCCAATATTCCAACGCATATGGAGCAAACCAAGATTTTCAACCTGTTTCTTCACCATATTGAAGTCACCACACACCATCCAAACCGCTTCAAGCAAGGAAAGAGAAAGCCATCACCATAAAGCACACATTTTTGACGTATTATTAGAAGTATACACATCAATCAAACCAAAAAGAATACCACCAACTTCAAAAAGAATCCAAACTGCTTGATTTGAGGGGTCCACCCCCATGTGATAATATAAGAATACCACCTAGGATAAATGAAAGTGACAATTCTTCCTCATCCAAGAGTATGATGGGAATATAAAAATTTACTTGTCGGCCATAAAAAGATATAGGTACTGTCCCAAATGAAGTCAGCAACTTTAACTTCTTGCAAACATAAAAAATCCAAACTACCATGCATACGAGTAACATTATGAATCTTTCTACAGACCTGATATTTTTGGACTGGGTCCATAAGTCCTCTTACATTATAGGACAAAAAAATCATTGAAGACAACTGAGTTTCATTCCCTCAGGAACATCTTTAGTATCTTCCAACTCCCCTAGGGAAGTGAACGAATTGATGAGAAATCGTTCATGATTTTCCCTAAGAAAATTGGTTTGACGTCTCTTTTCTTGATATAACCCATCACGAGTCGAAATTTGTGAATGGTGAGACCTAAAGAATGACCCATCCTCAGGTAATGCTTGCTTAAGAATGGAAGTAACAAGATCATCGAGAGAAGAAAATACTAGAGGTGGTGAAACTCCTTCTGAAGCAGGTACAGAAGAGGACCCTCTTGGTGCCTAGGGAGATGGATACACCGAAGCAATGGGAGATGAAAGAGCTAGCATTCATGGTGTCGAAGGTTGTTGCATCGAAGGATTGGAACTAGAACCTTCCTGCAACATCGACTACTTAGGTTGACAATTTTTCCTGTTTGTTGTCATTGTAGTCCATTCATCTAGATTATTTTTGGCTCCTTAAGCTAGAGTTGTCGAAGCAGGGGGAGGAACAACAACATAGCGTTGTTTGAACTTATCAGCCATAAGCGAACACTCTTTATTTTTGTGCTCTGCTGATTGACAATGGTAGTAGGTGTTGGGCAAATTAATGTACACAACACACTGTGTAAAAACCTTGTCACCAATCTTCAGGTCAATAGACTTAGTAAGGTCCTTGGAAAGATCGACTTTGACACACACACGCCTATTAGGGCAAACATTATAGAATTTATTTGGTTCTAAGCAGAATTTATTTGGAATGACCAAAAGACTGTTGGAAGACCAAGGAACTCAGCCCAAACATGCACTTCCAGAGAAGCCTCCTCATTGACAGAGAAATCTCTGGACCACTGTTGAAAGACAAGCAAAGAGCTTCGGACATATGAGGGACCACGACTAAAAATTTCGTGTGCATGCTTAGCATCAGCAAAGCGAAAAAGAAAAAACTCTTTTGACAAATTTTGGATATTATTTATCTTAATGCCATAAGGTTGCCAATATTGCTGAGTCCAAGATCGGATCAAAGTATCGTTCAAGATACGACCCAGAAGTATCCTATCAGGGTATGCTCTTCTAGCCACTTGCATGAATTATCAAACTAAATAATAGAAATTTCAACAATAGGACTGGCATTGTTATCTCGTGGAAAACTTTCGATATGAACTTACAAAGTCTCTTCCCTAACGCTATTCCGCTATTCCTCACTCTTACAACTCCTAACGCTATTCCGCTATTCCTCACTCTTACAACTTCAACATATGTTAAAACTACCGTCTCAACGACAACCATAAAAGTTTTCTCACTCTAACTTCAACATGCAGTTATCGTACTCAAATTTAATCCTTAACTGTTTTTTATTTATTTAACCTTTTTTATGGTCCAAAGGTTTGTTTTTTCTTTAACCTTTTATGTATTGGTCCAACGGCTTTTTTTTTTTAATAATCCAACCAGGCGTGTGTGTTTTTTTTATAGGTCCAGATATGGTTTTTATTTTTGTTATTTTTTTAATCCTTGTTTTTTTTAAACCTTTTATGTATAGGTCCAACGGTTTTTTTTAATAATCCAACCAGGATTATGTGTTTTTTTTTTAAAACGAGGGATAAAATTTATGACATAGGCCCCTATATTATTTTGTCTAACAATTTACCATATTAGTTCACCATATTGAAACTATATATATAATAAAGGTAAGTTAAACTAGGAAAAGCTTCCAAACAGTGGAACAAAATTTTAATTATAGAATATGTCTTAACATAAACATAGTACATGTCATGTCCGCAGATTGTAAGATTGCTATTTTTGGCAGACAGCAGAAAAGAAGAGTTGTTGAGAATATGTGGAATTGAAATCATTCCAAGCAGAACCTGCTATCAGATCTCTTATACGAGTGAGAACATCTACAACGGGCTTAAGATCTAGGTGGATAGCTCTTTGAAGTGTTAAAAAACATTATATGCAGCACAATACCAAGCACACATATGTTCTTCATATAACTGTAGTTGATGGTCCCATGCAAATGAGAGTGAGCAAGGGTGACAGAGAAAGGATCCGCACAGCTTTGGAGGGAGTTGAATATGCCCACATATAAACTGAACGTGTTAAGAGCAGGAATTGTGGAATAAATATATATATATATGAAACAAAATTTTAAACTGTAAATTGTATTTCAAAGTGTACAAATTTTTAAACTCTAGATTGTATGTCAAGTGTAGTGTATGGCGTTTCTAATTTTAGGATCGTATCCTTTGTAATTTAACAATTTAACAATTTAGTTCTTACCAATGAGTATAAGCATTATGTCATCCGAACTTAATATCGAAAAAGAATTCATGTTGTGGAAATGAAAATAGAAAGGAGTCCATGATTACATTTATGCATGTACTTTTTCAAATTTTATTTTAAAAATAAATAAATAAAAGCTGTTATTTTCTTTTGAACGGTGGAATTGTTAGTATCATGAGTTGAAATGATAAAGGATTATGTACAGTTAAAGTAGTTTTTATGTTTTGAGGTTAGAAAACAAGGGGTTGTATTTAGGTCTTCTATTTTACAAATTACAACTCTTTTCTTTAGAGTATGAGAGTTTGTGAATACATTCATTTTTGGAAACCTTCATTATTTTACATAAAATGTTTGAATTCTTTATTTTTTCTATTTTTTGTGGGAATATAAATATTGGACAATTGAGCATCCTTCTTGACATTTTTTATAGCAGTCTTCACAATACCAAAACTTCACTTTTACTATTTATGCATTATATCTTAGTAGAGTAATATTTCCAAAACAATCATAGTCCACTTTATCAAATTTGTATTGCTAGTTTCCTTTATGAAGCTCAAGTGCAACCACAAAAATTATAATAAATAGTTTATATGAAAACAAATCAATGTTATGAAATAAAGCAGATATTACCAATGGAAACCATTAAATTAAATCTTAATCATTATTTGATTCACACATTCAACATTTTATTGTCAACTTCAGCTAAACTTACTACTTCCTCTAACCATGAAAAGAGAATTTAACTTCACGATCCTCAATTAAAACCCCTCTATTGGTTAGCCTATCTACACATTTGTTTCCTTCTCTTAATGTATGTGTAAACTTGATTTCTTCAAACTCTTTAGCAAAATCTTGAATTTCCACAATTATCTCTTGTATGTTCCATGATGCATTTGCTTTCCTCAAAATTGCATTATTTATTATGATTGAATTACCTTCCATCCATACTCTATTCCATTTTTTTTTTTGCATAATTTTAACCCTTCTATAGCCGCCCAAGCTTCAATTTCATTGTTTGTCTTAAATCCACTATTGAAAGCATAATGAGATAAAATATCTCCTCTATTATTTCTAATTATTCCTCCTCTTGTTGATCTTGGATTTTCTTTAGATGCTTCATCAAAATTCAATTTGACCAACTCCACATCTTGTGGTTTTCACTTTAATTTTTTTTCCTTCTTTTTGTTTCTTCTATACCCAACATCATGATTTCATTTGATGATTTAACTCCATCTATCAATGCTCTATGATTATAAATTAGGGATTGGGTGAGTTAATAGGGTTGGATTAGACTCCTCTATGGCTAAACATATCTTTCTTTTTATTACCTCTAGACCTTTTTTCTTTCCTTTAAATATTCTCCTATTCCTTTCTATTCATACAATCCAAAGTATTGTATCTTTTGATATATCCCATATTGTCTATAAACCTCACTTTTAAAAGTATTTTGTCATTTCTTTAACCATTATTCAATTCTACCATTCATCACCATGCATTTATTAAGAATCCATTGCCATAGTTTCCAAACTATTAAGTAATGTCCCAAAGGATGGTCTATACTCTCCTTTTTACAAAGAGCACATTGTGAGGGGCCATGAAAACCCCTTTTCATAAGGTTATCCTAAGAATAAAATTATTCTATGACCTACTATCTAGACAAACATTTTGACTTTAGGAATGCTTGGGCTATCCCAAACATCTCTCCATATTCTTGTGATATTCATATTTTGTTGATGCTTTACATTATATCCACATCTTGTTGTGTATTTTCCTGAGCTATTCAACTTCCAAATCAACTTATCCTTTTCTCCCATTGAAATAATCACTATTGTTATCTTTCTACTCAACTACCTCCTAGCATCAATATCTTGGATACTTATAAAAATATCTTCTTTCCCTTTGTATCTTCCTTCTTGATCCTTGTACAAAGTGTTTGAAACCCTATCACCATATTTATCTTGAGGTAATCTCATCCAAGGTTTCAAAATTAGATCTAGATTGAGTGGTTTTTTATCACACCAAGTATTCATCCAAATAGAACTTTTTTCTCTAGTTCCCACCACCCATCTTAAACCTTTAATCACTAGATCAATAGATTTTTTTAAACCATTCCAAAGTGCAGAACCATTTTGTAGAGACAATACAGTAAATATTAATCTTGGGTTATTGGGCTCAACATACTTAGAAGAATTCTTGCCCACTATCTTTGAATCTATTTGTATAATCTCCAGATTACATTTTTCCTAAGAGCTAAGTTTGCATATGTAAGAACACTTAAACCGATATCTCCCCTAGCTTTATTATCACACACCTTGCTCCATTTTACCAAAGGAATTTTCTTTTTATCATGCAATCCTAACCACAAAAAGGATTGCATAATATAGAATAATTTTTTTCTATTGATTTTGACATAGTATACAATGACATATAATAATATTTTTTCTCAATTGGTTATATGGGATTGAAACGAGACCTACTAGTATTACATCATAACCACATAATGGTATTACAACAAAGCTTGAATATTATCCATGTATCGCTTAGCAATATTTGAACCTTGGTCTCCTCCTTAAATAGTGAGGAATCTAACCGGTTGAGCTAATGTCATTTTATAATGACATATAATATGTTGGAATGGCATATAAGATTGACTTAATTAGCTACACTCTTCCTTCTAATGATAATCATATACCCTTCCATACCGATAGTTTATTCTAAACTTTACTTATAATTGGATTCCATAATGATATCCTCATTCTTCCCTCAAATAAGGGTGCTGACAAATTTACCTCCTCCATTTGAAGTAACCTGTAAATCATTATTTTGATTTTAGTTGGAGTGTTTAGGAATTAAATTTTATATTATGTCCTATTAAATTTTTGCCCCGATGCTCTTTCATATTCCTTTAATAAGTTATTCAAATCTCTCACCTTATTTTTTCTTGCCCTTCCAAAAAAGGTTGTATAACCTATGAACTATTGATGGGTGATGTTGTCAATATTATTACTAACCTTAAGTACATTTAGAAGCCCATATTTTTTAGCCTTCTTCAAGTTCCTACCCAAAACCTTTACCATAATAATGAACATATATGATGATAGAGGATCTCCTTTTCTAAGACCTCTCTTAGCTTTAAATGATTTTGTTACTAACCCATTGACCAACACCGAATATGAAATTGTAGATACACCAGATTTAATCCATTTAACCCATTTCTTCCTAAATCTAAAATCTTATAATAGTGGAAAAAGAAAATCCCATTTAATCCTATCATAGGCTTTACTCATATCAAGTTTTAAGATCGTTGTTTTCTATTTTCTTAAAGCTACTGAATGTATAACTTCATGAGCTACTATGATCCCATCCTGAATTTACCTCCTTTTCACAAATCCTCCTTGCTCTTCTAAAATAATTTTGCCTAACAATGGCCTTAATAAATTCGGTATCACATTGGAGATAATCTTATAAGTCATATTACATAGGCTTGTGGGTCTAAAAGAATCAAACAATTCAACATCCTTCTTTTTTGGAATCAAAATAAGATATATTACATTTATTTTATAAGATATGTATTGTTAAACCCTAGATTGTTCCACTACCACCAATAAATAATCCTTCACTATATCCCAATTATGTTGGTAAAATATTGTAGAGATCCATCTATGTAGACAATGGTGAGTACTTCTTGAAATGAGGGAATAATAGGGTTTGATGAGAAAAGGAGTGGTAAATCATACAAAGGAATATTTCATCATGTCTTAATACTAACTATGTTGATGTCACTTAGATAGCTAATTCCTTATGGCTTTAGTGGATGATAGATCAACCTAAGTAGTTAACTTTAGGATGGATAAATCTATGACTATTGATGGATTGCTTATGATTGATTATGTATTAACTTATGAAAGATAAGCTTATGACTGATGATAGATAATATTATGACTAATTATGGAACTAGACATCAACTCTAGTCATGATGGCTCCAGTCATGATGGCTACTAGTTAGTTATGTCAGCTTCTCTGGATAGTTAGGTAGTTTTGTCTATGCAATTCTCTCGCTTTGTTCGAGTTCTTATTCTTGTAACATTGCAATACAACATGAATCCAATACATATAAACATACAAGAGACCAAGTTGGAACCAATCATATCATTGCATAAACATGAAGATAACTACATCCAGTATTACAACTACAACATAATGCAATGTCCTTCCTGTGACTATTTTCCTATGTAATAGACCTAAACAAATGATGGATCATATTTGGATTCATATGGATGCTTTACAAAATGAAGGGGGTGTATATATAGGGTGGCTCTACTAGTTATTGTAACCAACTAGGCACTCAAATTTCCCAACCATCTTATGTTTTAGCCTTAACAAATCAATCTTAACAACCATTTAATATTCTGCATGATGGTTGATTACATTGCACTAATAAACGTAATTTTATATGTTTAGTTACATTGTAATTGCATGTTACACGATCTTGCTTTGACCATATTTAATGTTTACATATTATCTTATGCAATTATAATGTATTTATAGATATTTTATCAAACATTTGTTATTTCTTTTTGGAACTATTATCTACATCTATTCTCCCCTTTATAGTGGTCGATGTCCTTAGTGATTTCTTGTGTTGCCCTATTGAAATATCAGTCTCCTTTGTCTCAATATTTTTAAGCACTTCTTCTAATTACTGCACACGAAGTTTGAAGGCTTCTTGTTCATCGTTAAGCTATTTTGCATAATTAAAATATGTGGCCCATTCCATGCCATATGCATTGGCCTTATCTTCCATTTCTTACAACTTTGCCAATCAATCTGATTCACATTTGATAAATATATCCTTCAAATTCTATTATGTTGAGATGGAGGAATATGGTGCCTTCTAATTCAATTCCTCCTTAAGAGTTGCTTCTCGTTGTTGTATCTAAGCTAATTCCCTATGTAATGCCTCCTCTAGTTGCTTAGTTTATTCCAGTTCTTCCATCAAGGCCTTCTCATCTTGACTTTTTTGAGTCATTAACAATACATTCTATTGCAGGAGTAACTCCTTTGTTGATTTTTGTTGTAGTAAGTCTTCTTCCATATCCATAATCACTTGCTCCCTTTTTTTGAGTTGAGCATAAATATCCAGGAATTCCTTCTATATTTTCCTAATTTACCTCATAGAATTATCCAACTTATGTACATCCTCTACCAATTGGTGTTCTATATCCTGTAGTTTGGTTTTTCTTACTTGTGGTTTCCCTTTCATGTCTTATAAGTGTTGGGCTAGATTTTTCTTAGTCATATATAACTACTTGACCCCTTCAAATAGGAAACACAACAAGTGTGCTAAGAATTTAGTATGGTTTTACATCAGGAGCAATTTAAGTACCAGGAGCTTCCATCACACATCTTCTTAGAATATGGACTTCCCCCATATTATATAGCAAGCCTACAATTAACATAAAGGGTGCCAATTTTGAAATAACTTTTCTTTGATTTATCGTTTTCACCTCCTTTAGTAGCTCTCATATCAATAGGTATTCCTCGATATGCTTATACAAAGTTAGTATCACATTTATCATGAATAATTATGCATCAAGGAATTCATCTTGTATCCCTCCTTCTATAGGTTCTCTTGAGCAAATCCTTGATAGTTGGTTCACTATTACATGCTTCTCCCTGAACTTACTGCCACTCAAAACATGAATTCTTGTAGTGTGATGATCCATCTACTCACTCGTCCATATATTGTCAATTTATTAATCAGGTATAGCAATACCTTATGAACTGCATAGAAATAAAATGGGTTGACTAGAAGGTAATACCTATACTTATGTACTATGTAAACCATCCCTAGTGCTTCTCATTTTGTCGTACTATAATTCTTATATGCTCTTGAAAATAACTTACTTGCAATGTATATGGGTTGGTCCAATCCAAACTATCCTTATTGAGCTAAGGCACAACTAATTATAAAATTTGAGGTATCTATGTGGACATGAAACTCCTCCTAGTTTTTATAAACTAGGATAGGCACCTTCACCAAATGTACCTTCAAACCTTCAAAAGCCTCTTGGTGTTCCTCCACCCATTTGAAAGGAACACTCTTGCATGTAAGAGCATCTAATGGATGAGAAATTTGTGTGTAGTTCCTGATAAACCTCCTATAGTAGCCCACTGTCCCTAAGAAGGTTTTCATGAAACTCACATCATGCGGTTCTTCCATCAGCAATATTACTCGTATCTTGTCCGAGTCTAGTTTCAAGCCTTCCTGACATACAATATGTCCTAACAATTTCCCATATGGCACCATCAACATGCACTTCCCTAGATTTAGTGTGATTCAAGATTTTCTGCACAAGCTCATGCATTCCTCCAATGCCTTCAAGTGATCCTGTGTTCGGCCATATAGGGACCAATCATCCAAAAAGGCCTTGAAATTCCCTATGGACATCTTATAAAAAATGTATAAGATGATTCGTTGAAAAGTAGCTGGCGCATTGCATAATCCAAATGGCATGTGGTTATATGCATATATACCATTTTCCACTATAAAAGTGGTTTTCAACTTATCTTCCTCCACAATGCTAATTTGGTTATAACTTGAAAATCCATCCAAAAATGAATAGATCTCATGGTCGACTACTTCCTCCAAGATGGAATCTATGAAGGGGATTGGGAAGGGATCCTTTATAGTTATGACATTAAGACTCCGAAAATCCACACAAATCCGGATCTTATTTGCTTCTCTCTTCAAGGTAATCACTATTGGTGACACCCACTCACTTGTCATAACTTTAAAGATAATACTTGCATCTAGCATCTTCTCTATCTTGGCATTCACCAAAGCTACATATTTTGGATTCATTTGGTAGGGCCACCTTCTTACTGGTTGCATACCTTCAATTAGAGGAATCTTATGTACGCATAGTTCTAGTGGTACTCCCTTCAAATCCTTGTACGTCCATGCAAACACATCTTTATATTCCATAAAGATTTTAAATGTTGTTGCTTTAAGCATAGGATCCCAATCATCTCCACACTTAATCATCTTCTCTTCACCTTCTTCCTCGAGGTTAACCTACACCATTCTTGGTCCTTCATATTTAATGGATTCAGGTTCTTCTACTACCTTTAGGACATCAATGGGGTGAGCTGGTTTATCTTCAATCACCGCATCTCCCATGGTGTATTCTACGAAGTTTTTCGGAATATCCACTTTTCACATTCTTGATCCTTCTCTATTGTTGATTTCTTCTTGCTACTTTCTCCTTTCTCTAGTTCTTTCTTTTCATTATCCTGGATTTCATTTTCTGTGTGGATGCATAAACACTGGGGTGTGAACACTTCATAATATTCCATCTACCAATGGAGTAGGCCTTTATCATCATCATTCTCATCTTCTGTACATTCTTCTAGCTACAACACTCCTTCATCCAGTTCATATCTTGTTTCTCCATTGGATGATGAACTCTTCGATTATGAGGTTGCAATATCTTGGCTTACTACCTGGTTCTTCAAGTTGATCATATATTTATGTTGACCTTTCTTGAAGGTGAGGTGTTCCTTCTCCTAGTTGTGGTTCACCTTCATCATTCTTAACCATCCACATCCCAACAATGCATCATATGCAGGTTTTTGCATGGCAATCACTACAAAATCTAGAATAAAGTCTTGTTCTACTATCCACACTTTTTGGCTCATCAGTACTCCTTTCATTTCTATGTCATACTAATCTACTCCATATAACCTAAAATTTGGAGATCTTAATGTGGGTTGGCCAATGCTTCACCACGTCTTTTTTGGCATCACGTTCACACTCGATCCTCCATCTACAATCACTTGAGTCAACTTATGGTCCAATATCTCCATATGAACCAAGGTTGGCTTCTTCATAGACTTGATCATTAGTATCATAGGATCAATGAACTGCTCCTGTTTGATGTTAGCTACCTCCCGAACTTCGTTTCTCTTTCTTATCTTTATTACTTCACCAATCGTAGCATACAATTCAGGTATTGCATTGAGTAGATTTGATACCTTCACTTCCACGGTCATATTTAGTACTTGTGTCACCAAACATTCAATCGATACCTACTTACCTATTATGATCTCTATCTTTTTTAAGGCTTTTTCTTGGAGTAGCCTTTCTTGCTTCTCCCTCTCCAATTCTTCCTTTATCATCTCCTGAGCTTCCTGCCATCACTCCTTTTCCTTGGCAGGATTTGGGTACTGCTCCATATTTCTAGCATGAGCTTTGGTCACTGCTAGAACTTATTTTTCTTTTTCTACCTCATTACTAACTTCACCAATGTCAATCAAATTGACATTCTGTGTGCCACTTGTACTTGCTTTATTTGGGCAATTTATTTCTTTGTGGTTACCTGGTCCACACCATCAACACATTTGGGTAACATTGTTACCATTTGTATTTCCTCCAGTTTGTGGTTTGGGGTAATTTTTCATGAAATGTCCCCATTCCTAACAGTTTTGGCATTGGATGATAGGTCTTCCATTGAAATCATATTGTAGATGACTTTGTCCACCTTGCCTTCCACCTTAGCGATTATTCCTATATCTATCACTCATTGCACCTTGTCCATTCCTTGAGGTGTTTTTTGTTCTTCCTATTGCACCATCATGGTTTGGTGCCTTACTCCCTTTAGATTAAATGGACAATCCAAAATGGGATGTCCTGCCACATCGCATATATTGCAATGCATGTTCTTTGGACAATTAATATTTGTGTGTCCTTTCAATTTGCAATCCAAACACCAAATATCTTTTTGTTCCTTTCGTACTTCCCCTTTGACTTCCCTCATGATTTTATCAAATTCCTTTCTAAAGGAGTGGATAGCGCTTTGCACCTTATCCTCCAAATCACTATCTAAATTTTCATTCCTTGAATATCCTATGATTTCATTTGTCATTTGTTTAGCTTCACTCTCAAAATTCTTTGCATTTTTGAGAGCTTCCTCATATGTGGAGGATGGTACTACTTTCATCTTCTTCCTATACTTTGGTATAAGCCCATCTATGGGTGGGATATACATTTTATCCACCAACTACTTTAATCTTCTATTATAATTCTTAACATCCTCATTTAGTTTTTGTTTTGTAGCATAGATTTTTGTTATGATTTTTGTATCATCTCGTAATGGCCAAAATTCATTTATAAATGCTTCTTGCATGGTCTCCCATTGTCCAAATGGTTGTGTACTTTCTCTCTTCAAGTACCAATCTATGGCCATGCCTCACAAAGTGGCAAGAAATAATTGCAACCATTCTATTGGTTGCATTACTCCATTTTCCTTCCAAATCATGGTACAAGTACCTATGTGGCATGTTGGGTCTTCTTTTCCTTCCCTAGTGAAGGGTGGGCATTTTTGTTTACCCACTCTATTGGCAACGTGTGTCATTGGGACTCTTCCAATCTCCTCATCACTTGATGATGATGCTTGTGTGGTTCTATCCCACTCTCTCATTCATAGGTGGTACAAGTGTTTCTTGTTCAAATGCCTGTTGTTCAAATAGTCTTCTTCCAAACTCTTGTACGTCACTACTTTGACCTCCTTCACGAATAAACGATATGTGGTTCTGCTCTTCCTCCCAAAGACTCCTTACGTGGTTGCTCTGGTGCCAAGCTCCGATATTTCGCACCCATTGGCAAACTCCTCTCCATTGGCTCAGGTGTTACCATCCGCTCTTCACTTTCAATATTAGTTTCAACACTAATATCTTCCTTGAATATTTTATTTTACACTTAATTCTCTATTATCAATTGTAGTGTTTTTCACCTTTCTCTTTTGGATTTTGGACTCTCATCCTCTAAGGGGTTCCACACTCTCTCCACCTCTGGTTGTGAAACTTCATCTCTTTCTTGTGTTCTTTGACTTTCCAACCTCACACTTCTCCTAAGTGGTTGCTCTGCTGTTTGTATTTGATTTCTTCTTTATTGATCTTGCAACCTTGAATCTATCATTCACCTCCTTGTCTTATCATGTCCACTTCCTCTTTTGATCCAAATATGATTAGGCAATGATGCCAAATGTAAATAGCGACGAGTACTTCCCAAGATGAGGGAATGATAGGGTTTGATGGGAAAATGAGTGGTAAATCATACTAAGGAATGTCATTATGGATTAATATTAATAGTATTGATGTACTCAAACAACTAATTCTTGATGGCTTTAGTGGATGACATATTAGCCTAAGTAGTTAACTCTAGGATGGATAACTCTATAACTGTTGATGGATTGCTTGTGACTAATGATGGATTAACTTATGATGGATAAGGTAATTACTAATGGTATATAAGGTTATGACTGATGACGATACTATACACTAGCTCCAATCATGATTACTATTTGTTAGTTACGTTAGCTTCCCTTGACAATTAGAAAGTTCTATTCCTACAATTCTCTCACTCCATCTGAGTGCTCCTTCCTGCAACACTACAACACAACATGAATCCAACACATCCAAACATATAAGAGACCAAGTTGTCACTAATTATATCATTGCATGAACATGAAGATAGTTATATCTAGTCTTACGACTGCAACACAATGCAATGTACTTCCTATGACTATTCTTCTATGCAATGGATCTGAAAAAAATGGTGGATCATCTTTGCATTCATATGGATTCTTTATAAAATGAAATGGGGGTGTATATATAAGATGGCTCTAGTGGATACTGTAACCAACTAGGCCCCCAACTTTCCCAATCGTCTTATATTTTAACCTTGACAAGTCAATATTAATAGCCATTTAACATTTTGCATAACGATTGATTAGATTGAACTAAATAGCATAAGTTCATATGTCTAATTACATTTTAATTATATACTACACAACATTGCTTTGACCATATTGACTATTTACATATTATCCTATGTAATTACAATGTATTTTGTAGATATTTTATCAAACACTTGTTATTTATGTTAGTAAATATTGTCTACAATCTAGACCTAGGGATTTATCCTTAATAAAAGTGAAAATAGCTAAATGAACTTCTTCTAGAGTAATAAGATCCATCAGTTTTCTATTACCTTCATTCATTATAACTGAAGGTACTTCTTATAGAAGTTTATCATTAAGAAATTCATACTCCTCTGATCCTAGAATATTCTGATAAAAATACCTTGCATATTTTCTAATTTCACTCTAGTATTCAATCCAAACCCCTTCTATTGATTTAGTTCTACTAATTTTAGATGTTGATCTTTGTACTATAGTCATCCTATGAAAAAAAATTGTACTTTTATCTCCTTTTAACCAAATCGGTCTTTATTTTAATATCTATTTTTTATGTAAAAAGACATTATATTAAAGAAGCAATAGAATGCATTTTTACAAATTAAAAAAATATGCGATAAACACACCACGTGGTCAACGACATCAACCAAAAAACCGCTATCGTAAAAACTATGTGAGAAAGCAAGAAATCAACTAACAACTAAATAAAATTGCCCTATAAACTGGTATACAGGCACTATCAACTAGCTAATATAATTATTACATATTGAAAATGATGATTGAGCGCACACCACATGAGAAAAATTAAAAAAGGAGGAAACCCCGTAATGATGAAGAACTATTACGTGGGTTTAGCCACCACTAGGACTGAATCTCACCCAACAATATCATCAGGAGACTTTGTCCAAAAAAAGTGTCAAGAACATCTTCCTAGTTGTGAATAGATATATCCTCACTGGTAGCAAACACCAAACCACCCAACTTGACCAAAGCATCGAGGTAAGGATCTAGGGGAGAGAAAGAAGCAATCAAGTTACCACGGTCAGCTCTATAAGGAGGAGGACCTTGAGTTGGGGTAGGAGTGTAATTTGGGGTTGAGTGATGATGTTGCCTAGACTTAGAGTAGCTTTGCAGATAATCCTACTTAGGAGGAACCTGATTGACTGTGCATGGAGTGTTACCTCATCAATGATCAATAAGCTCTTGAATATGAGAGAGCTCCATAGTCAACCTACTAGCCTGAAGTACAATCTAAAAATACATGGATAAAATAATATTATATTTCTCAAAAGCAAAGATGTGAAGAAAGGAATAATACTTACCAAAGATACAATTATTTCTAGCTTTCCATGTGTTGTACAATATTTCCATACAAAACAAGTGCCACAATTCCAAAAATATAGTTGGTAAGGGTAGGGGGTCTCCTAGGATTATATGCTTTCACTCAAGTGTGGCATAGTTATAGGGTCTAAAAAAGGAAACAATCCACTCCCAAAGGGAGTGAGCATGAACACAAATCCAAAAAATATGGATAAAATCCTTACACTGAATATAGAAAGGGCACAAAGGGTTAGGGATGTCTATATATTGAAGATGCTCCCCAACAGGAAGCCCTTGGTGAAGAAGACTCCAAGCAAAATAGGAAAGGTTGGGCTCCAGAAAAGGAGCCTAGATGGTCTACAACCTGTGCATCCAAACAGTTTGAGGAAAAGAGACATTCCATCTTTAATTGATATTATCATTCATGGGGAAGCAAGGAGAGAGTCATCCATATCCCAAATAGGCATTGTAATTTCATAGACGAGTTTTTGAATACCACTTCAAGTCCTTCCACTAAAGTCATTATGAAAACACAATTTTTTTGTGAAATATAGATTTAGGGAGAGTGGCCTTAATAGCCTCAAATGTGTTCTTTTTAGAGTGCTTGAGACCAAATTTAACCTCCACATTCTTCAAAAAAAATCACAGCAGTTCAAACATAGATTATAAAATCATTTTAACACATCGAGAATACATACCTATTCCTGTGTGACTCGTTGCTTCTGGTTCAACGTAGTCGCATCCTTTTCCAATGAGTTTAAAGCACCTTTTTTTATGTTTTGATAGGGAACTAGACCGCACCTCTCCTATCCAAAAAGAAAACCATCCTCTTCTTCCTTTCTTATCCAAAACCAAAAACCTCCTCCTGAGTAACACCTCTGTTACCCTTTATCCAAATCTTCTAGGTGGATTTCGTGGACTGTGCACTATCTCCACGAACTCACCCACATCTCCTCCCATTCAGATGATGGAGGAAAATACCAACCAACGCACGATGATGCAATTACCATCGTTCTCCAACGTCATGACAAAAGGTTTAATACTACAATTTTTGTGATTGCCAATTTAGCCATAGACTAAACTTAGAATGAATAACAATTCATCTAACAAAGCGGGAGGTTAGTAAGTCTCCACTCAATGACTTTCTTTGAACATGATTTCCTTTCTTTGGTAAACGGAAGCACTTAATTCATTAATAAAAAATTTAATGAAAACCTTAGTCATTGTTGAACTCAAGCCAATAATAATAATGCTATCAAACCTTCCACATCATTGTCAAGCAGTAATGTCAATCAAAAGACAAATATTCATTCTTCTTTGCAAAGAATCATTTTTTTTTATGAAACCACATCTAAAATAATATTATATCATATAAAATCATATCTAGAAGAAGATTAAATATGCAATATATTTGCCCTATAAAAACAAAACATGAAATAGTCAATCATTCCATCAACAAGATATCATCTCAATTCACAAATCCATCTCATGAATAATTTTGCCAAGGGAGGGTCATGACAGTATTCAAAGGACTATAAAGATGAACAATTTTCAATCAGGAGCAGCTAGCTTCTACTGCAAGGTGCTTATTAGTTCCTATACAGGGATCTCCAAAATTCTCTATGGAGACCTCAACTGAGCAACTTTCGCGTCCAATGCAGGCCTGAAATATAAGCAAAAGAAATCTTACTAAAAAAGAATTTAAACTTCAAAAAAACATGTCCCAGCTCATGCTCAGTGTTCCTTTTTGGTCCTCACTAAACTTTAATAAAATGTCATAGATGCATGTTCATCATAATTTTTATTGATTTAAAATCTTGATAGAAGAATTAGGTGGAAGGACTAGAATTCAGACCTGTTGTACAATGGGCATTGCAGTGTTGGTCTTGCAATGACCATGTTTGAAGCTTCCACACTTCCCTTTGGGTGTTCCAAAGCTTGCAAACTTGATGGATGATATAACTTGGCCAGATGATATGCAATACAGTCGAAGTTCTGGTTTCCGTCTATTCCCATCAGATCCACTTTTTGTACTTGATTGCCATGAATCTACAGGTGGTAGATGCGTCTCTGATACATGGGCACATAAACTTTGTACAGTCCGTGTCATGAATGAGATTTGAGTAGGATCCCCACCCATTTCTTCAAAAAGCACGAGAACATTACCAGTTGGTTTAATCCAAGAACGAGGAACATGATATCTGTGAGAAACTATTTAGTTAGTAGCAGTATCCCAAGTCCTTCTTAAACATATCAACAAAAGAGGATCAGCTGCAAATCATGACTAAAAAAATAAGCTCTCCATTTACATCTCCTTCAGAGGTAATTTTGCAAGCATGACCTATTGATAGAGGTAGGATTGTTGGATTTCTTACAGCTCTTGTGATGGTTGGCCACAATTTTTTCTACATTTATCTGCACTGTAAGTTCCTCTGTAGTCACAGGAATCAGCACAACCATTTGCAGGAGCAGTGAAGGTAGGCCAATAACGTCCAATGCTTTCTCCATTTACCCAAGCAACTCCCTTTCCCATGCCACGGAGGTTTATTGCAACAGGATCACTACCATCTGGAGCATCAAAAGTGGTCTGTGATCAAAGCCATAAGCAACATTATTATTAAATAATGCTAATGTGGGTTCCATCTCTTTTAAAACTATGCAGCATATAATACACATTCATACTACATGTTCAAAATCTACACTCCATGCAAGAGTTAGAGACATAGATATATTGTATCTCGGATTAAATTAAAGCAAAACATTAATAACATTTGCTGAAAGGAATTATAACTGGATTCAGTGTGAAATCAACATTTAATTAGCTTGCTTCTTGCTTGTGCCTCCAAGTCTTCAGTTAATGCCCCAGTTGCATATTGCAGAATGACTCGAGATTCCTTCTTTAAATACAATTCAAGAACACTCCTAGCACCCCTAATATCAAGACCCCTTCTCTAAACCAGCTCTCACGCAACATGTTTCTCACAAAGAACACTACATCAGTTTAGTTAATCTACAAATTTCGCATGTTATATCTTACAATGATAGCAGCCACTAGATATTCATACTGACAAGGAATTAGATATTAGAGAATTCTGTAAAAAGCTTAGTTTAACTATCAGGTCTCAAAAAAAGAGGGGACATCTATCTCATTTCATATGCTTGGTTAGAAACATTTTTTTTTTATCTCACACATTGTGATACTCATTTTGCTTTTGTAGAGTTGAATGCTGCTTTTCATTCTCTCTTAGGCTTTTCCTCAGAGTTACTCTTCATGCCTAGATACTTGAATCCCTATGTCAGATACAGATATGAATATCGGATAACATATCTATATACATACCTATATATAGTCCATATTTAATAGACCCAATATGGCCTAGACATGTCTAGAGTTGCACCCACAACATGAGATTAAAAGAACATACAATTTTTAAAAAATAACTTTTCAATTAAAAAACAATAAAAATCCTTCTCTTAATTAATGAAAATATCCAGTAACCTAGTCCGAGGCATTGTGGAGCATCAGTAAATCAGATGCAATCATATGAGTGCACAAGTTCAAATCTCTGCATTGCGATGGACACTTCTGTGATAATATGGTTTGTCATAATAGAAGATAATGTGTTTCATTTAAATAGATGCAAGACATATGGGGCCCATTTGAACCCTCTATAACCATATATAGAAAGACCTTCAAATTCCTGAGACAAATACCGAGTTTTCGAGAAAAAAGGGGTCTACCCTGACCCTCCACATAAACATTTCTATCTTTTTTCTTCTAATATATAAAGTTTTATCTCCTTTTATAATTCCATGTCAAGCCGCATCTTAGGAGGTCTTGAAAATTTGCAGTATCCATTCCTATGTTGTGTCCATATCAGATATTGTATCTGTTTCCATGCAATATAGCTTCTAAAACATACATTCAAGCACTCTAAGAAAGAAGAAAATACAATACCGAGGTAGTGATTGAGCAGCTCATGGACATTTGTGGATTTTTTCTACTCTTTTCTTTTTCTGATAATCAGTGAAGTATAAACTATACTTAATTCAAAACACATTTGTAGTATCTTGCTATAGATTCTCTTTGCTATGTTGGCCTTGGACAAAATGTTAAAAAGTTTATGCTCAAGCAGATGCTTGAAGGCATACTATTCATGAAGCTGATAACATGGAATAACTTTCAAAAAACAAATACCTTTGCTCAATTGTTGAGATGGAAACGGTAGTCTGATACAGGAAGATCCCTCATAAGTAGCTCGAGATGTTTAGTCATGTCTCATAATAGTCTAACTTTGCTAATACTATTCCAAAAGGAAATGAAAGCTTCATTGCAGGATACTGAATTTTGGACCAAACACCCAACGCTTTCTGTTGTCATGGACCGATGCAAAATTCTCATTTTGATAGCCAATGTAAGGACCTTTGTCTCAGATATGCATGAGCTTCTAAGAATTAGAGTAATGGAGTAGAAATTACAGAATTTATTTTCCCAAGGATGGCCTCAAAAACCCGTGGATAACTAGAAATGCTCATTAAAACATGTGTCCCATGACACCAAGAAATCAGTACTTTCAAACTTGCATTTCATTTAAGATGAACATTTTGAGTGATAGCACAAATCATGAAAGGAAGGTTATTGTTTAGTACCCCACTCAAATGCAACAAGCACATGAATAAGGGTCGATTATCCCCTAACCTTGTACCACATCATAGGTTGATTCTTAGGAAGGTCTTCTCCAGAAGTCCATGGTGCATTAGCTGTGCTCTCCCCTGTATAAAACTGTAATTGTTCACCTTGCAATCCAATCTGCAGTTGTAAAAAAATAAAACTCAGAGTGAAACTATATCATAGATTATAGCAAATGATAAGCCTATGTAGTAAAACATTAAATCCAAGTTCAAATTTACATGGTAAATTTATTCCAATTAAATTCAACTAGAAGCAATGCATGTTATGTTTTCACCAAAATAACTGAAACAAGGGCTACTGCAAGTAAAAATGCACATGGTCACCACAACAATTGTGAGCTGTTGTTTGTGAGCCTCGCAATGGAAAAAAAATTTACCACCACATATACTGAAGGGAATTTTTTCACCTTGATTCTCTTATTAGTCTTTCATAATGGTAAAACATATATGTAATCAAGGAAAAGATTTAAAACGAAACCTGATATGTCCACTGTTCTCTAGACAAATCTTTTTCACCATCCTTGCCTTTCAATTTCACTGGCCCGGTGATTCCTGCCTCCCTTGTATCAAAAAATGCCCCATAGTTCTGGACATAAATGGAATAATAGTTTATCAGTATTGTCAAAAAAATGCACTATAAAATGGCACAAGCAGAGTTTTCACTCAAAGTAGCACCAGCATTATCAAATCATTATATTAAATCCTCTAGGACAGGTTCTATGTAGGACCCCTGAAGCAAAAATGAGCATCAAGTTAAAATGAAAGCAAGGAATAGACATCTAACATCTAAACCTCATATAAATAAAACATAATCACCAGTGTCTGTAATGGAAACTATCCATGTCTAAAACAGGGATCTATTTGTTCATAAAGTGGATTGGAAGGCAAGAGATTCTAGGTAATACATCATTCTGAGGGTTAGGGAAGTAGCTAAGTTAGTTGGGAATTGTGTAAGATTGAGAAGATCTAGAACTTATAGTGCTAAGTAGTACATTAGAAAAGTTGCAAACACTAGTGCATGAAACTGTACATCTTTTCTTGTCAAGCTCATATATTTGTAAGCGAAATTGATAGCAAAAAAATTAAAAGACCTAATCATAATATCAGACTGTTGGTACAATTTTGCAATCTGTTTCCCGAGAAAGACTAAGAATAATTTTAAGGAGAAACAAAAGGCTTTGTTGGGTTAATTAGCCAAATGCAAAGGAGAAAAGGAAATGAAAAGAAGAAATTTGATTACTTGAATAAAGTCATAAGCATTCTAAGAGAAACCATCTGCTACAAGTAGCTCTTAAAGAATTCCTTGTCAAAACTTGGAATCTGCAGTATGCAACTTATGCTTGCTTTCTTAAATGTAGCTTTCAGCGGCTGGTCATCTGCACTTTCCCTCCAATTGTGGCAGTATTCTCCCGCCGACTGTTACCATGTAATGTTCTTCAATGGTTTTGGCATCCTTTCCTTCCCCTTCTAAGGCAAAGCCTCCACTCGCGACTCCTCTGGAGTATCATCTTGAGGTCGTTCTCAAGAGTGTCCAATATGTTGCCTACTTCTACTCTGCTCCATGTCAAAATCATGATCCTTCTCTCATTGTATGTGGTCTGCAGGACTTCTTGCACTAGTTCTGGCGCTTTCGACTCTCCTTCTTGAGCTAGGTGGATTCCTTCTCGGCTCTGGTTTCGCCTGCTTCATCCTCTCCTAGATGCTTGGTCTATTCAGACTCTTCATCTACAACTGTTGTTTGAGATGTCTACTGCTATTAGTACGACCTCTATCGTTTGTTGCTCGTACTAGTACGACACCTATCATCTTGCATCCAACTAGTACATCAGTCTACTTTGATTGGTACGACAACCCATTCTAATTGTATGGCACCCTATTCTAACTAGTATGGAAACCTTCATCTGACTGGTATGGCACAGGGTTTCTAGCTCTCTGCGTAGTCTATGTCACTTTTGCCTATCGTCCATTTGCTACTTCTCTCGCCTGTGACTAGAAACATTTTCATGCCCTCTTGTCTGTACGACTACAAGTATTTCAAATAAATCCTTTTGTGCCTTCAATCTCCTTCTGCATAGCAATTTTTTAATGATTTTGTTCTTGTTCATTTCTTTCGTCAATGGCAATTGTGTCTTCCTCCGTCGATGGTTCCTCTTGCTACCAGCAACTTTGGCAATGTCTACACTTCTTTACAACTCGTTGCTCTGTTGTTTTCCCTAGATGCAATTTGTCCCCCCTCTCCTACAGACACTGAGCACAAATGAATGCTCCTGCCTTCCCTTGTGCATCTATTTATAAGATCGTTCAAAGGTAGTTGCCACCCATGCAACTATTTTTTGGCTGCCACCTTGCATGCAACTACCTAGCATGCTTGCTTTTTATTTTTGTCTTTTTTCCTGTTTCTATTTTTTTTTAAATGGAGCATGGTTTTTTAAGTCTAAGTGCACCGTATGTTGTGCAGCATTGCAAGAAGGAGCAATCGAGAGTTAGTTGCAAGATGGAGCAAGATAACACGAGTTGCAGAACCGATCTAGCCCTAGCCGTCTAGGCCTACCCGTCACACGTCTAGGCCTATCTGTCTAGGTCCTAGCCGTCGGTACCACCCGTCTAGGATTCCACCTGTCTAGCCTATACCCATCTAGACCTTACACGTCTAGCTTGTACCCATATAGATTGTACCCGTCTAGCTTGTACCCATCTATACCATACCCATCTAGCCTACAACCCGTTTGACCGTACATGTCGAGTTTGCAACCCGTCTGAGAGGAAGTACACGTCTAGTCTACCCATCTAGACTAGTTACTCACTTGGATTAGACGTCTATAGTATCCTACACGTCTGGGATTGAACAATGTAAGTTGATATCATGCCTTACAGTCAGGTTTGTCAATCCTTTCCTTCCTAAACTCTTGTCATTCCCTTGTCTCGGGAAGGCACTCACCCTTGTCTACATTTGGCGCCGTTGCCTAAATCAACTTTGGGTCAAGAAGTATACGTGACAAGGCAAAGAGGTGAATGATAGATTCTAGGCCACAAGGCAACCGAGGAAGGAACCAGATACCACTAAGACGAAGTGCACGACTAGCAAATCAAAGGATACAAACTCAAGACGAAGTTTCACAACCAAAGGTGGAACAAGTGTGGAACCCTTTGGAAGACGACAATCTAAGAGAAGTGCAAGGAAGGTGGGAGACATTGTTGGTGACAACAGAGGATGAAGAACGAAATCAAATAGCAGAAGACGTATCTAACATTGGAAGTGAGGAGCGGATGGTAACACCTGAACCAATGGAGAGGAGTTGGCCAATAGGTACAGAAGAGGGAAGCTTTGTACTAGAGCAACCACGCGTGGGTTCTTGGGGAGGAAGACCAGAACCGCACCTCGTATATTCGCGAAGAAGGTCGCGAAGTAGTGACGTACGTGAGTCGGGGAGAAGGCTATTTGAGCACGTATTTGAACGAGATTTTGCACCACCTACAACAGATAGAGAGTGGAATACAACACCACAACAATCATCGTCAAGTGGCACGCCTAGTGGGACAGTCCCAATGGCGAATGTTGCCAATAGAGCGGGCAAACAAAAATGCCCACCCTTCACTGGGGAAGGAAAAGAAGACCCAACACGTCACATAGGTACTTGCATCACCATTTGGGGAGCAAATGGAGTGTCGCAAGAGGCAGAGTGGTTACAATTGTTCCCGACCACCTTGCGAGGGATGGCTATCGATTGGTATCTGAAAAAGCAGAATACTCAACCATTTACACAATGGGAAACTTTGAAAGATGCTTTCATAGAAGAATTTTGGCCGTTGAGGGATGATACAGAAATTATTACAGAAATTTTTGCAACGAAACAAAAACTAGACGAGGATGTCAAGAGTTATAATAGGAGATTGAAACAATTGGTAGATAAAATGGAGATGCCACTTGCGGATGGAATGGTGAAACCTTGGTTTTTGGATGGACTACTGCATAAATATAGGAAGAAAATGAAAGCAGTACCATCTTCTACGTACGCAGAAGCACTCGAAAAGGCAAAGAATTTTGAAAGTGAAGCCAAACAAACAGTTGCAGGAATCAGAGGACATCCACGAAATGATGATTCCGATAGTGATACAAACGATAAAGTCCAAAGTGCAATACACTCCTTTAGAAAAGAATTTGATAAGATCATGAAAGAAGTTAAAGGAGAAGTACGAAAGGACCGGAAAGATATTTGGTGTTCAAACTGCAAAGCGGAAGGACATACGAATGTCAATTGCCCAAAGAATGCATATTGCAATATATGTGATATAGCAGGACATCCAGTAGTTGATTGTCCATTTAATTTGAAGGGAGCAAGGCATCAGACTTTGACAGTCCAACAGGGAGATCAACTAGATACTTCAAGGAATGGACAAGGTGCAACGAGCGGCGGATTTAGGAATAATCGCCGAGGTGGAAGACAAGGAGGACAAAGTCGTTTGCAGTATGACTTTGAAGGGAGACCGATCATCCAGTGTTGGAATTGTCAAGAATGGGGCCACTTTGCGAAAAATTGCCCCAAGCCTCAAAATACAGGCAATACTGGTGGTAGCAATGCTACCCAAATGTGTAGATGGTGTGGACCAAGGAACCACAAGGAGGCGAATTGCCCGAATAAGGCAAGTTCAAGTGGAACGCAAAATGTCAATTGGATTGACATTGGAGAAGTAAGTACGGAGGTAGAAAAAGATAATGAAGTCCTAGCAGTAACTAGAGCACAGGCTAGGAAAATGGAGCAGTACCCAAATCCTACCAAGGAGAAGGAGCGATGGCAGGAAGCTCAAGGACTGATTAAAACAGAGCTAGATAAAGAAAAGCAAGAAAGGTTGATTCTAGAAAAAGCTCTAAAGAAGGTGGAGATCGTAACAGACAAACAGGCATCAGTTGAAGGCTTGGTGACACAGGTGTTGAATACAACTTTGGAGGAAAAAGGATCAACTTTATTCAATATAGTACCTGAATTGTATGCTACGATCGAGAAAGTAATGAAAGCAAAGAAGAGGGAGGAAGCCCGATAGATAGCCAACATCAAGCAGGAACAATTTATTGATCCAACGATACTAATGATTGAGGCAGGGAAGAAGCCAACTTTGGTTCACATGGAGATATTGGACCATAAGCTGAATCAAGTAATCGTGGATGGAGGATCAAGTGTGAATGTAATGCCAGAAAGGACATGGCGGAGTATTGGCCAACCTGTACTACGATCTCCAAATTTCAAATTATATGGAGCTGATCAATATGGTATCGAAACAATAGGAGTATTGATGAGCCAAAAGGTGCGCATAGCGGAACAAGACTTTGTTTTGGACTTTGTTGTAATAGCTATGCAGAAACCTGCGTATGATGCATTGCTTGGACGTGGGTGGTTAAGGACAGCAAAAGTAAACCACAATTGGGAGGAGCACCTGACCTTCAAGAAAGGCCAACATAAGTACATGATTAATCTTAAAAACCAGGCAATAAGTCAAGATATTGCAACTTCGGATGAATCGGAGAATTCTTCCTTAGATGAAGAAACCGGATATGAACCAAATGAAGGAGTGTTGCAATTGGAAGAATGCACGAAGGATGAGAATGACGAAGATAAAGGCTTACTCCACTGGCAATTGGAAGATTATGAAATATTTTCTCCCCAATGTTTTTGCATCAGTGCAGGAAATGAAGTCCAAGAAGAAGAGAAGGAGCCCGAAAGCGGAGAAGGCAATAAAAAGAAGATAGCAACAGAAAAGGACAAAGAGTGAGAGAAGTGGATATTTCCCAAAAATTTCGCTGAATACACGATGGGGGATGCAGTCATTGAAGACAAGCCAACTCACCCCATTGATGTTTTGAAAGCGGTAGAAGAACTTGAGTCCATCAAATATGAAGGACCTAGAATGATTCAGGTAAATTTGGAAGAAGAAGGCGAAGAGAAGATGATTAAATGCGGAGATGACTGGGATCTAGTACTAAAAGCAACGACATTCAAAATTTTCATGGAATATAAGGATGTCTTTGCTTGGACATACAAGGATCTGAAGGGAGTACCACTAGAACTATGTGTACATAAGATTCCCCTGATTGAAGGTGCACAACCGGTAAGGAGGCGACCATATAGGATGAATCCAAAATATGCAGCTCTTGTGAATGCCAAAATCGAGAAGATGCTGGATGCAGGCATAATATTCAAGGTTACGACGAGTGAATGGGTGTCACCAATTGTGATTACCTTAAAAAGGGAGGCAAATAAGATCCGGATTTGTGTAGACTTTCGGAGCCTCAATGTCGTAACTATTAAAGATCCCTTTCCGATCCCATTCACAGACTCCATCTTGGAAGAAGTAGCTGGCCACGAGATTTACTCGTTTTTGGACGGATTCTCGAGGTATAATCAGATCAGTATTGCGGAAGAAGATAAGTTGAAGACCACTTTTATAGTGGAGAATGGGATATATGCTTATAACCGCATGCCATTTGGATTGTGCAATGCACCAGCTATGTTCCAAAGGATCATCTTGTACATCTTTGATAAAATGTCCACGGGCAATTTCAAAGCCTTTTTAGACGATTGGTCCCTATATGGTAAGACACAGGAGCACTTGAAGGCATTGGACGAATGTATGAGCTTGTGTAGGAGAGCTCAGATATCCTTAAATCCAGGCAAATGTGTACTGATGGTGCCATATGGGAAGCTTCTAGGGCATATTGTATGCCAGGAAGGTTTGAAACTTGACCCTGATAAGATATAGGTAATACTGCTATTGGAAGAACCACACGATGTGAGTTTAGTAAAAACCTTCTTAGGAATGGTGGGATACTATAGAAGGTTTATTAGAAATTATGCACAAACTTCTCATCCGCTAGACGCTCTTACATGCAAGGGTGTTCCTTTCAAGTGGGCGGAGGAGCACCAAGAGGCTTTTGAAGGCTTAAAGGCACACTTAGTCAAGGCACCTATCCTAGTTTATCCAGACTGGGAGAAAGAATTCCATGTTCATGTGGACACCTCAAATTTTGCAATTGGCTACGCGTTGGCTCAGGAATGACAGTTTGGGTTAGATCAACCCATATACTTTGCAAGTCGGTTATTGTCCAGAGCAGAAAAGAATTATAGTACAACAAAGAGAGAAGCACTAGGGATGGTGTATGCAGTACAAAAGTACAAGCATTACTTGTTGGCGAACCCTTTTGCTTTTTATGTAGATCATCAGGCGCTATTGTACTTGATCAATAAACCGACGATTTATGGACGAGTAAGTAGATGGCTCGTCACTCTGCAGGAGTTCGTGTTTAGGGTGGTAGTAAGACCTAGGAAGAAACACGTAATAGCGGACCAATTGTCGAGGATTCACTCCGGAGAACCTGCAGAGGGAGGGATACAGGATGAATTCCCTAACGCACAACTATTCACAATAAGCACGATACCAGCATGGTATAAGCACATCGGGGAATACTTATCGACAAGAGAGCTGCCAAAGGAGATGACGATAGCTGAACAAAGAAAAGTGATTACAAAAGCGGCACCTTTTACATTAATTGCAGGTTTGCTATACAAAATGGGAGAGGACCACATTTTGCAAAGATGCGTAATGGAGGATGAAGTGCAACAAACATTAAAGGAGGCACATGAGGGGTTGGCAGGAGGTCATATGGGGCCGGATGCAATAGCTAGGAAAGTGTTGTTGGTAGGTCTATGGTGGCCTACCCTCTATCACGATGCCTAAGATTATATCAAGGCATGTGATACATGTCAAAGAACGGGGAAGCCGTTAAAACGAGACTTCATGTCATTACATCCATCGCAACCTCAAGAACTTTTCGAGAGATGGGGTTTAGATTTTGTGGGCCCTTTGTGAACCAATCGTAAGAGGAAGTGTCGATATATTGTAGTGGCGATGGAATATCTAACGAAATGGGTAGAAGCAAGAGCCTTACCTGATAACTCTGCAAGGAGCACGGCTCGATTTTTGTATGAGCAGGTTATCACAAGGTTTGGAATACCTCTTCAACTGACAAGCGACCGAGGAGGCCATTTTGTTAATGAGATTATTCAGAATCTAACGATAGAATTCAAGATCTTTCATTCCTTGTCAAGTCCATATTACCCCAAGGCAAATGGACAAGTAGAGGCAACGAATAAGGTCCTGGTTTCAATCATGTACAAGACATGCGGTGTCGAAGGAGCTGATTGGGAGGAGCACTTACCAGCGGTTTTGTGGGCATACAAGACCACCTTCAAACCAACTACGAATCATACACCCTTTCAACTAATGTATGGGCAAGAGGCGGTGGTACCTATTGAATTTTTGGTACCTAGTTTGAGGATAGCAGTAGACAACCACCTTAATGATGAAGATAGTATGGAAGAGAGACTCGCAACATTGGTGCAACTAGGCGAGAAAAGGGTGATGGCACAATGGGCAACGAAGATAGCTCAACAAAGATGTAAGTATTGGCACGATAAACATCTCAGGAAGATGGATTTGAAGGTTGGCAAATTAGTGCTCAAGTATAATGGGAAAAGAGAAATTAAGCCAGGAAAGTTGAAAACTTTATGGCTCGGACCCTTCTAAGTGGAAGAGGTACTCAACAACGAGGTTGTCCGATTAAAGAAGTTGGATGGTACAATTTGCCCCGATGTTGTGAATGGTTCTAAGTTGAAGGTGTATAAGGCACAAGCACAGGTGAGTGTAATCAACTTAGAAACCTCTGAAGACACTTCTGGAAAAGCAATAGAAGAAGTACAACCAGGTATACGATCCTACGAACATGGTGAGCCAAGTAATGTTGTTCGAGAGGACGAACCAACAAACCTAGAATGGCTATTTGGAGTGGAAGGTAAACCTGTGATCGAGCAAAGGGAGTTAGAACCTCGAGAGGGAGAGCGAAGATGATTACAAGTCCATGTTCAATTTCCAAATAGCGAAGCAGAGGAGCGACTTCAAACCCTCACAAATGTCGCTTTACAAGAACAAGAACCAGAAGTGGAAGAAGAAGAAGATCAAGGACCACGAGTTCTGCAACAAATGGCTTTGGAAACACAGAGATTATAGGAGTATGAGACCCTATGACAGTATAATGCACAATTGCGGGAACAAGTAATTTAGGAGCTGGACGAAACCATGCAAAGGATGCATGAACGCCAAGAAGCACGAAGAGCCGAATGGGCGAAAAGGCAGCGAGAGGAATTTAGAGGAACTGCGGATGGCAATTCTACAGAAAGTAGTTTATTCTCCATGGCTTCTAACAATTCACTCTTATTACCCTAGGTAATTCACCTAAGACATTCCAGAAGGCAAAGGAATAGAATATTGCCAGAACAAGGACCGGAGAGGCAACAAAGAGAATGAGGAGAAGGTATCGAAGAAAATACAAAAGGACCCTTGGAGAACAATGTAGTTTCCTCAGACTCCGGTAGTTCGTCTCCAACAACACTACGAATTCTCTTGAATACCGAAGATTCTTCAAGAACCGCTTCACCATTAAACAGACATCCTCGAAGACTACAGAGATCGCCAGAACAAGACGGGATGAGGGAACCACGTCAGAATTTGGCTGCCAATAGCGAATATCGAATAAGTAGAGAGCAAGCAATTGATATTCTGTGGAGGGATGTTAGAGAGGTACCCGAACAACCAAGGAATGGAGGGTGGTTGGAAGAATCAAGCAGTGATGAGAATCTACCTCGGGACCCTAATATACCCTACCCAAGTCCCAATCTAGATCAAAGGAGACAAAGGGACGAGGTCCGAAGTCGACAAGCAGGGGTTCGATTCCTTGAAATGGTACAAGTGATCGAATATGAGGAGTCACTAATACCACAAGAAGAAGAGGACGGAAGGATGAGTAATTCTTCAGGTAGTGAGGGTGAGGTACTAGGAAGACCAACCGAGCATCTGGAGGTGGCAGTCTATCATTTGGTTGCAATAGACTTACACAGAAATAGAAGAGAAGTATGGCAATTGCAAAGAAGGGTCCAGAAAAACTCTGATTGGCCAATGAATACAGCAGGAGAAGGAAACGATTGAAGTACAAATTCAGCCTTCTCACACCAGTACAAAGACGCCTTAGCCCAATGTGCACCACAGAGACACTTTGAAGAAGCGAGGTGGATACGAAGGTTTATAAAGGTAGATAGAAGGTTAAGAATCCTAAGCCAACTAACCCGATAATAAAGCACATGCGGAACCAAGTGCAAGAACTAAACTTATTGATCAGGCCTGAAACAGAGGTGACTTGGGTAATCCCGAAATTTCATCAGGACTTCTGGGTAAGCCAAGTCTACCTAATCAAGGGAGGAGCGTGGTTGGTCTCTGTCTCGATAGCTTGAGAGGAAGAAATTCCCCTCCTATTGCCCATAGGTTGACTAGTCCATAGATTGGGCCACAAGGAACATCTGTGGACATAGTTCAAACCAACCCATCATTACATATTCTTGAGGCTAGACCATTTGGTCTACCTCAGCGAGCTCGTAGGAACCAAAGACGTCATCAAGAACGACCGAGGGACCAACGGGCAGTTGGGAGTGCGGTAGCCCAACACTAGGGAGATTCAATCGAAAAGGGGAAGAGGATGATTCGAACAGGCTCGGGGACGACATGGATTCAGAAGTAGCAATCCACATCAAAATCAAAACCAGATGCACCAAGGATGGGTAACAGTTCGAAGACAGATAGATAGACTCCAAGGCAGAGGATAAGCCATAGGACGAGCCTATCGGAATATCGGACAAAGAGGAAATCATCATCCAAGCGGAAGGACGAATAGTCGTCAGGAGCTAGAATGGGCACAGTTCGATTATATCGATGATAGTATAATATTCGACTAGACGATGGAAGGATTGAAAGAATCAGTCTAGACGACGATAGAACCCGTCTAGGTGATGTCTGCCCAGAGTTGATCCATCTAGATGACAATAGAACCCGTCTAGGTAATGCAAGAGTTGACCCTTCTAGACGACATTAGAACCGTCTGGGTGGCGTCTACCCAAAGTTGACCAGTCTAGATGACAACAAAACCAGTCTGGATGATGTCTGCAATGAACCAACATGTTCCACAGGCAACATAACTTATTTGGTTGTCGACAGAACCAATCAGACTAACATCGGCAAGGAAAGACGTCGCAAGTCACAGGACTGATGGAAGGGGAATTCGTCATCAGCTAGAAGAAGGTAGAAGTCATCCTCAAGACAACGAACGATAGATTGGTGCATCATTCAATGAGAGACAGCTAGGCATGATGAACAACCATAGATGGAAACCCCCCGAAGCCATGATAATCACCAAAACCGTCAATAGACCGAAGAGATGAATGATGGCGATGATTTTAGCAGTCAAGGGACTGGAAACCATCAACAGGAGGAAGCATCACCTGATACCCTAGAATTCCACATTGGCATTGTCGTGTGCTTCACCAAGCGATGCTGAGTGGAAATATGTATTTTTGAAAAATAAAAAAAGCAAAAGATAAAATTAAAAAGAAAAAGACAAAAATAAAGAAAAAGACGAAAATAGAAAAAGACAAAATAGGGAAAAAGACGAAAGACGACATTTGCATGCAAAACTGGCGAGGTGGCGCGCATGCGGAAGAGGGGAAGAAAGGTGGCAGTTAGACAGGCAGTTACAGGGGCGGCAACACGTCTATAAATTGGATGCTCAGGGACGAATTGCTCATTCTGTCTTGAGCACTTTGCAAGTAGAGAGCAAGAGAAATCGCAGAGGGTTTGGAGCTGAGGTAGAATTGCTAGCGCACCAAGTATTAATTCGGAAGAAGCAAGATACCATACAGCAACTGGAAGATCACACGCTTCATAAAGATTTCCTGAATTTTCAATGGATGTGTAGCAGTTTTATATCTCGATTCGTAGGTAGGCGAAAGGTGAGCGTAAAGAAAAGTTGCGCGCATTAGTTCTGTCTGCAACATGTCCAGATCTGAGATGTTTGAAGGCAAGTCATCTACAGGGAAGACATCTAGGGATACCCGTCTGATAAATCTACCCGATTGGGACTGCCACCCATCTGCGAAATATACCTGTCTGAGATTGCAATACATGTCTGAACTATAGTACACGTCTGAGACTACAACACACATCGAATATTGCAGTCGTCTGGAATTATAGTCGTCTCGAAGGGCAAGTTGTTTAAAGAAAGAGATGTTTGACAAAATAAGGCGTTTGGGGAATAGGAGACGTCTGGCTTATACCTAGGTGAAAAATGAGTCACCAAAAGTTAGGTCAACTTCGGATTAATGAGCTTGAGCATTTTAGAGCAAGTTGAATTCCGATTACACCAAGATTTGAAGATTTTCCAGAGTTGATTGTGTTGAGTGGAAATTTTGCCCAATTACAAAATCACCATCACACATAGGATTTTGATCAGAAAACCCTCTCTTGCAAAGAAATAGAAATTTCTCCAAGGTTCCTTTTACTTAATGTGTGCTTATAATCTTGTGAAGATGTATCAAATAAGTGCTAGGAATACCTTAGTTATTTGCAAATAACTATTAACAAGGGGCCTGTGTTGGTATTATTTTATTGCTATGTTAGTGATTGTTCATGAAACTTAAAAGAAAAGAAAATGTGATTGGCCCTCATATGACCACGATGTAAATGCCTTAGTTCATTTTATCTTGAAGTATTTTAGGTAGATTTTATCTTCTTTTGGTTAAGTAGATTTTAAACAAGTTTTATCTTCCTTAAATCCTGCTTTGAGCATGAAACAAAAGATTAAAATCTATCTCTAAAATGTGAATCTGAAATAATGAGTGGATTCATTTTACATTGCTTTATGAATGAAAATAAAATAATCTACATGACTGGCTTCAGAATGTAATGGCCTTGAAACGCCATATAAATTACCCCTCTTTAATGAAATTGAAATTTTCATAAAGCAAGGTTATTTGAGGGCCCATATAAATTACCAAAAGAAGATAAAATCTACCTAAAATACTTCAAGATAAAATGAACTAAGGCATTTACATCGTGGTCATATGAGGACCAATCACATTTTCTTTTCTTTTAAGTTTCATGAACAATCACTAACATAGCAATAAAATAATACCAACACAGCCCCCTTGTTGACAATTATTTGCAAATCACTAAGGTATTCCTAGCACCTATTTGATACACCTTCACAAGATTACAAGCAAACACTAAGTAAAAGGAACCTTGGAGAAATTTCTATTTCTTTGCAAGAGAAGGTTTTCTAATCAAAATCCTAAGTGTGATGTTGATTTTGCAATTGGGAAAAGTTTCCACTCAACAGGTTGCTACAAACCGACTCTGTCACCATCAAGAGCATGGTCAGGCCGAAGGAACAATGCGAGGCCAAGTACCAAACCCAGAGCAAAGGAAGACTCAAGGTAAACACGGCCAGGAGCAAGTAGCAGCACCCGAGCGGAAGACCAAAGATGTGCAGCAGTTTGAGAAAGATCAGGTCTCGATTGAGGACATTACTTGGATTCATGCAAAGGGCAATTTTTGCTGACAATGGTGGGAGCAGGCACCAACCAATGACCCCATTAAGTAGAAAATCAAGGTCCTATGAGTCTATTTTAGTTTGCATATTCCGAGTTTCGACAAGGATTTCTTCAAGGAGTACCTGATCCAGATGCTACGGAATTATGAATTGTTCCACAATGTTAGCACAGTGCGCATTGTAGATATGGAGTTGGTAATCGATTTCTCTGCGGAAGCATTTCGACGCACATTCGGATTACCGAAGAAGGTCCAACTGATGATGAATGAGCAAGTCACCCCCAGGCAGACTCCACAGTTGATTCAGAGTATTACCTCCTTGACCAAGGAAAAAATAGATACTTTGTTATCAACCCATGGTAACCACGGAGTTAAACAAACCCATTTAACAAATCCAAGTTTACAGTGCATCATGAATGTACTGATGGCCAAACTATCAAGAGAACAAAGGAGCTTGAATCTTCTCATCTGGTTGATTCCATATTTGCAGGGGATCGTGTAGGGAGTTTCCTACGATTGGGCAACCTACTTGGAACTTCATATTCAGAATTTTCTGATGCGCATCACCAAGAAATTTTCAATGGTCTTTTATGCCATTGGACTATTGTTGGACACGGCATCTCGTACAAGGGTGCAGATACCATATTTTGACTCTCCCAAGGTTTTACCAGAGTTGGCACCAATGATTTTACAGTGGAAAGATGCAAATCCACAGGTACAAAGATAGACGCTAGTGAAAAATCCACGAGTGAAGCAAATTTTCCATAAGACTTCACTAGAAGAAGGGTCACTAACCGATTCAGAAGGGGAGAATACCACACCACCACTGCCTAAGGGGACTAGTCCATAGATTGGGCCACAAGGACCTATTGAGCAAGGTGCAGCGACAGTATTGTCATTGTTGTCAACACAGTCAGATAGATCGGTTGATGTAGTGGACAGGAGTTCAGAGGTTATTCAGAGTATGTACAGTGATGTTAAATGCTTATGAGGATGTTTTTGATGTTTGGGTGAAGTTGTTACAGGTTGTTTGTGCAAAGTTGAAAAAATCATGTTGTGGCTGCTCCACAACGTACCCCAAAATTGGGGACCCACCTTTTTGCATATTTTCCAAGAAGACCGAAGTGGCCCATATGCTAAAGATCAAAGAAAAAGCAAAACACCACAAGGAGAAAAAAGTGTCGCGATATCGCAACATGTTGCATTTTCGCGGCCAAAAGAGAAGAGAAAGAACAAGAAAGAAAAAGTGTCGCGATATCGCGACATGTTGCATTTTCGCGGCCAAAAGAGAAGAGAAAGAACAAGAAAGAAAAAGTGTAGCGAGATCGCAACATGTTGAATTTTCGCGGCCAAAAGAGAAGAGAAAGAACAAGAAAGAAAAAGTGTCGCGATATCGCGACATGTTGCATTTTCGTGGCCAAAAGAGAAGAGAAAGAACAAGAAAGAAAAAGTGTCGCGATATCGCGACATGTTGCATTTTCGTGGCCAAAAGAGAAGAGAAAGAACAAGAAAGAAAAAGTGTCACGATATCGCGACATGTTGCATTTTCGCGGCCAAAAGAGAAGAGAAAGAACAAGAAAGAAAAAGTGTCGCGATATCGCAACATGTTGCATTTTCGCGGCCAAAAGAGAAGAGAAAGAACAAGAAAGAAAAAGTGTCGTGATATCGCGACATGTTGCATTTTCGTGGCCAAAAGAGAAGAGAAAGAACAAGAAAGAAAAAGTGTCGCAATATCGCGACATGTTGCATTTTCGTGGCCAAAAGAGAAGAGAAAGAACAAGAAAGAAAAAGTGTCGTGATATCGCGACATGTTGCATTTTTGCGACTCAAAAAGGGCAGGCAGGCAGAGAAACAAAAGTGTCGCGATATCGTGACATGTTGCATTTTCGCGACTCAAAAAGGGCAGGCAGGTAGAGAAACAAAAGTGTCGCGATATCGCAACATGTTGCATTTTCGCCAAAGGAAAAGAGTAGTTGACAGTGCGTCTGATATTAGTGATGAACACCAGGATAGTGAAATTGAAGACTGCATAGTGACGTGGACCTATAAGGAATAAATCGAAGATTGAATAAGGTAATTTGTCACATAAGGACAAAATTCAATGAATAAGACAAAACGTTACATAAGGAATCTTTAATGATTTGAAATCATCTAAGATGGTCGTTACACATGGAAAGAAGCGGACGCATGCCCATGTGGAGAAAAGGAAACGAAGGGCCACAAAATAGAAACGAAAAGCCTTTTTGGAAACCAAAACACATGCATGCACAAGGGAAGGAGAAAACGAACAGTCATGGAAGGAGAAAATGAACAGTCATGGAAGGAGAAACAAAAATTTTTTAGAGGTTTTAAATACGCCATTCAAAGAGGCCATAATGTGTTGGTGCTCCTTTCTGTTGGTGCTCCTTTCTGTTGGTGTAGATAAATCAGGAGTTGGTGCTCCTTTCTGTTGGTGCAGATAAATCAGGGGTTGGTGCTCCTTTCTGTTGGTGCACATAAATCAGGGGTTGGTGCTCCTTCCAGGTGGGTGCTGGTAAATTGATTGTAAAGTTGGTGCTTTGCAAAGGCTGGATTTGGATGGGAGTCCAAACAAGTCATTTTGAGGATGTAGCCAAATCGGTGAACCTCGGTACATCTTGTGTTGTGTGATGTTCTCTTGTTATACTTGCTTTATTTGCTTTCAAGTTTTCATTGTTTTGGCTTTAAGAGTTGAAGATTTAAGTTTTAAAAGAGCTACACTGATTCACCCCCCTCTCAATGTCATTGTGAGACTAACAGGACCATCTGTGGACATTGTTCAAACTAATCCATCATTACATATTCTTGAGGCTAGACCATTTGGTCTACCTCAGCAAGCTCGTAGGAACCAAAGATGTCATCAAGAACGACCGAGGGACCAACGGGCAGCTGGGATTGTGGTAGCCCAACACTTGGAGATTCAATCGAAAATGGGAAGAGGATGACTCGAACAGGCTTGGGGATGACATGGATTTAGAAGTAGCGATCCAGATCAAAATCAAAACTAGATGCACCAAGGATGGGCAACAGTTTGAAGATAGATAGATAGACTCCAAGACAGAGAACAGGCCATAGGACGAGCCTATAGGAATATTGGACAAAAAGGAAATTATCATCCAAGCGGAAGGACAAATAGTCGTCAGGAGCTGGAATGGGCACAGTTCCATTATATCGATGATAGTATAATTATCTGACTGGACGATGGAAGAACTGAAAGAATCAATTTGGACGACGATAGAACCCGTTTAGGTGATGTTTGCCCAGAGTTGATCCATCTAGACGACAACAGAACCCGTCTAGGTGACGCAAGAGTTGATCCTTCTAGACGACAACAGAACTGTCTAGGTGAAGTCTACCCAAAGTTGACCAGTCTAGATGACAACAAAACCAGTTTGGATGATGTCTGCACTAAACCAACCTGTTCAACAGGCAACATAACTTATTTGGATGTCGACAAAACCAATCAGACTAACGTCGGCAAGGAAAGACGTCGCAAGTCACAGGACTGATGGGAGGGGAATTTGCCATCGGCTAGAAGAAGGTAGAAGTCATCCTCAAGATTGGTGCATCATTCGACGAGAGACAGATAGGCATAACGAACAGCCACAGATGGAAACCGCCCGAAGCCATGATAATCACCGAAACCGTCAATAGACTGAAGAGATGAATGATGGCGATGATTTTAGCAGTCAAGGGACTGGAAACCATCAACAGGAGGAAGCATCACCTGATACCTTGGAAGTCCACATTAGCATTGTCATGCGCTTCACCAAGCGACGTTGAGTGGAAATATGTATTTTTGAAAAATAAAAAAAGCAAAAGATAAAATTAAAAAGAAAAGGACAAAAATAAAGAAAAATACGAAAATAGAAAAAGAAGAAATACGACATTTGCATGCAAAACTGGCGAGGTGGCGCGCATGCAGAAGATAGGAAGAAAGGTGGTAGTTAGATAGGCAATTACAGGGGCAACAACACATCTATAAATTGGATGTTCAGGGACGAATTGCTCATTCTGTCTTGAGTAGTTTGCAAGTAGAGAGCGAGAGAAATCGCAAAGGGTTTGGAGTTTAAGTAGAATTGCTAGCGCACCAAGTATTAATTCGGCAGAAGCAAGATACCATACAGCAACTGGAAGATCACACGCTTCACAAAAATTTCCAGAATTTTCAGTGCATGTGTAGCAGTTTTATATCTCGATTCGTAGGCAGACGAAAGGTGAGCGCAAAGAAAAGTCACGTGCATTAGTTCTGTCTGCAACACGTCCAGATCTGAGATGTCTGAAGGCAAGTCATCTACAGGGAAGACATCTAGGGATACCTATCTGATAAATCTGCCCGTTTGGGACTGCTACCCATCTGCGAAATATACCTGTCTGAGACTGCAATCAATGTTTGAACTATAGTACACGTCTGAGACTACAAAACACATCGAAGATTGCAGCCATCTAGAATTATAGTCGTCTCAAAGGGCAAGTTTTTTGAGGAAAGAGATGTTTGACAAAATAAGGCGTTTGGGGAATAAGAGACGTCTGGCCTAGACCTAGGTGAAAAATGAGTCACCAAAAGTTAGGTCAACTTCGGATTAATGAGCTTGAGCGTTCTAGAGGAAGTTGAATTCCGATTACACCAAGATTTGAAGATTTGCCAGAGTTGATTGTGTTGAGTGGAAATTTTTCCCAATTGCAAAATCACCATCACACTTAGTATTTTGATTAGAAAACCCTCTCTTGCAAAGAAATAGAAATTTCTCCAAGGTTCCTTTTACTTAATGTGTGCTTATAATCTTGTGAAGATGTATCAAATAAGTGCTAGGAATACCTTAGTGATTTGCAAATAACTTTTAACAAGGGGCCTATGTTGGTATTATTTTATTGCTATGTTAGTGATTGTTCATGAAACTTAAAAGAAAAGAAAATGTGATTGGCCCTCATATGACCACGATGTAAATGTCGTAGTTCATTTTATCTTGAAGTATTTTAGGTAGATTTTATCTTCTTTTGGTTAAGCAGAAGGCAGTAGGCACTGTAGGCAGTAAATCTAACTCTCAGAAGAAGAAGAAATAACTGTAGACAGGGGTGAGTACATTCTCGATATAGGTGATGACAGTTAGTGTCAGGGTTAGGCAAGGTAACAAATGGTCTAATTGATAGGCTAACTCTAGCTATCAAGGGTCCAAACGTTGGATAGACAGGTGCAGATGTATGGGACTATGTCAAACGTCTGGTCTAGACGTCTGGGAGCTGTTGCCACATTTTGCACGGGGTGCCATGTTTTTGGTTTCTGCATGTGAGCTGCTCTTTTCCTTTCCTTCTCCTCATTTTCCCTTTCTTCATTTCTCCCTTTCTCCCTCTTCCTCGCAGTTTCATTCCCTCTTCTTCTTTCCCCTTTCTTCCCCCAAGAAATTTCAGAGGTGTTCCTTGAAAAATGTAAGTGTTGGGGCGACACCCGACTTCGCAGCGAAGTCGGAGTGCGCCCCTCAGTTGGAGCGCAGTAGGGAACCCGAAGTGCGCAAGCAGGCAGGATCAAAGCAAAATCTGACTAAGTGTCAGGGGCGACACCCGACTTCGCAGCGAAGTCGGAGTGCGCCCTTCTTCCTGGGCGCACTATGAGAATGGTCTGGCAGAAAAACAGCTAAGTGCTGGGGCGACACCCGACTTCGCAGCGAAGTCGGAGTGCGCCCCTTTTCCAGTGCGCAGTCCGAACAGCGGAAGAAGACAGCAAGCATCGGTGCGACACCCGACTTCGCAGCGAAGTCGGAGTGCGCCCTCTGACCGGTGCGCAGTTGGGTAAAGCCAACTCAGAGAATGCTAAGGCAAGAAGGCCTTCCAACTGCGCTGTTTTCAAACTGCGCAACCCGATAGCGCCCGAATCCTGGGCGAAGTTGGATAAGCTGCCTTTCAAGGCAGACACGTGTCATACATCAGCATCCGACAAGTATCCATCTTCGGGATTCGAGCCAAGACTTGACCGCGCAAGGACAAAGCATGGGCTACACTACCGGCGCCAACTGTCACCATTTAAAGCCGATGTGAAGTGCCATCTGCCGCACCTACCCGCATTCCTGCTGACCGAAGATTTGACCCAACGCGCTGCCACGTAGCCGTACCGCCTTCAGGGACACCATGCTGCAAGTACAGTCCTGCCCGACGTAAGTCAGCATCAGCAGCCCCTCAGCCGCTCGTGTCAGCTACTGTCTTGTCTGGGACTTTGTGCCCATGAATGTAATCGGGAGGAAATTGGGCTATAAATACCCACCACTTTTTCATTGTAAGGTGGTGGAAGGGGAATATATTGCTAGGGAACAATTGTAGCTGTGCGTTTGCCTCAAATATAAACATATACTTGGCTCTCTTATCGTCTTTTATCTTGTATGCTGCCTCTCCTTGTCATTTCTGCCTCATGTTTCTTGTATCATTGCTTGTTGTTGTACTGAACTCTGGACTCCGGCATTTGGTGGCCAAGTATTCTTGGAATGCATAGATAGAGGATACATAGGATCGCTGATAGCTGTAGTTTCAATGTATGTTTGTAGATGAATGTTGTTAGTAGTGGTGATTGATTCGTTGTCGTGCTGCTTATTCCCCCCACCCAACTCCAATCACATTTGGAATTTCTTTCTGCACTTTTATCTCTTTCTGTACTTTTATCTCTTTCCCCGCACTCTTATCTTAACACAACCCCACAGGAAGCCGGCCTTCTCCGGAGATTGGCACGGAAGGCATTCCTTCCTTCCGGCCTTTCAATCTGGTGGGCGAATCTGGGCGCATTAACAACAAATCCTTTCCTCATGGCAGATTCGTAACCAACAGTTTCTTTGGCACGCCCGGTGGGACCGACTGCGTCTGTCTCAGTAGGATCCATAACCGGTGGGACAAGTACTATTCCAATTTGATAAACCCACCTGTGCCACCAGTTTCTTGGCCTTAGCCGGTGGGACATGGTAGTTTCCCACCCCCAAACAGAATCGAAGTACTAGTGCTCGCTTCATTGCTGTTCAAAATCAGAGCACCTGGCGACTCTGCAATTATATGAACACTCTCTGAGTCCGTGAAGACCGGTCCTAACGCCTTCATGCAAACAAGAAGGTGGCGAGCAAGGAATCCGGAGAACCCGCCTGACTTTTACGAAATCGACATTGACGCTCCAGGCGAGCGCGTCAGGCTAGCTGATTATCAAGCTCGCGAAGAAGAAATCCAAGAGGCCGAGGCTGAAATTGAAGAAGCCGAGGCTGAAATTGAAGAAGTTGAGGCCGAAGAAGAATCCACATCTTCGGACAGTTCCGATACCGAGTACACTACCGGGTCAGAAGCAGACATGGCTGATCATCAAGATGATGATGACCTCTTCCCGACGGTGGATTCTACGGGGCCCTTGGCCCTAGTCGGACAACAAGCTGTGCCCCCTGCCGCCTTAAAGTCTATCCCTACGTACGACGGCTACGGCAAGACGGCGTATGAACACATCCAGGACATTCTCGCCCTGGCTGCGCTACACTCCATTACTGACGAAAGTGTGAAGACCCGTCTGCTGGCCCTTTCCCTAAGGGGAAAGCTTCTCTACTGGTGGAGATCACTGCCAGAGGGATCCATCACAGGGTGGCGACAGTTAGCCGGCAGGCTCGTGAAAGGATGCAACGAGTCTGCTGATCCCTCTTCTTTGCTGCATCAGTTCCAAAGTATTCAGAGACACCCCCAAGAGGAGGTGTCAGACTTCAACATCAGGTTTGCGAGGTCTTGGAAACGAGTGCCTCGCGAACTCCGACCGTCAGCAGGTCAGGCCGCCTACTACTACCTGAGATCTTTCAACTCAGACATTTGCCTGCTGTCGAAGGTTGCCAGAATCAACACGTTCCCCGCTCTGTACGAGGCTGCCCAACAAGCTGAAATGGATATCATTTCCATCGGCAGGCTTCCGCACAGAGTACAGCCGCCCATCTACCCTGATTTTCCCCGATCGCAGTATCCATCAGCTTCTGGTTCGGAGCCGTCCACTTCAGGACAGCAACCCCAACAACAATGGAATCCGGCGCCGGTCGTGAATCCTTACGGCCCGCCGCAAATTCATTATCCGCCTCCTCGTCCTCCGCGTTTTCCAAGACTTCCTCGCTCCCCGCAAAGATGCACAATATTCAACTCCTCCTCCATTGGCTGCATTGCCTCCCCCAGCTCAGTTGCCGCCGCCTCCGGACCATGATATTCAGAATCAAATCCTTCAGGAGGTACGGGCTCTGGCCTCTGGCTACCACACCATGTCCAACGACATGACTGTCCTGAAAAAGAAGCAGGCCCAAATGGACCTGGCTCCAAGGAGGCCATACCCGCCCCCGGCATTGACAAAAGATCGGCCCCCCGAGCAACAATTGCAAAGGCGGCCTCCTCCGAGGAATGCTGCCATTGAAGACGAACCTGGTACTCCTGACCAGGTCAACTGGTGCACCACGTGCAATGACCCGCATGCCGAGGAAGATTGTACTCTGCATCAACACTACCTCCAGACCTTGGCCGGCAGCGCCATAGAGGACGAAGAACTCTACATGATCCTGGGCGACGAAAGTAATTTCGCCGTTTCAGAGGAAGTTCCGATGCCGCCTCCTGCCAAGGAAAGCAGAAAGTCTGCCGAAGCTGCAGCAAAACCCTTAAAGGTGTACGCCAGAAGAGATAAGGCGCAACCTGAGGAGCTACCACCCTACAAGAGGCTGTGGCCCTACACAGCCAAAGAGAAGACTCCTCCGGCGAAGACTCCCGCAGTCAAGCCTCCCATAGCCAAAGCTCTTCCGGCTAAAGCTCCCGCTGCTCAGCCTCCAACCGAAACCAAAGAACAAGCTCAGGAGAAGCTGAGATATCCGTCTCTGACCAAGAGACAGAGAGTTGAGGCCACTCAGCAGTACCGGACGAAGTATGAGCCGGCAAAAGAAGCGGAAGGAGCTAGCACTTCGGGCTACAACATAGTAGACGAGTTGAAGAGAACCCCCGCAAGGATCAGCATGTACGATGCTCTTCAGCTCCCAGTCCAGGTTGATCTGCTACAAGAATCTCTGAAAATCATGAAGAATGGCAAGCAGATACAGCCCGCTGTCCTGGTGCAACCCCTGACAGTCTCAGCCACTGGGAAGAACAGACCACCTCCCTTCTATCTGTCATTACGGATGCAAGGGTACATAGTGCACAACTGTATGGTGGACTCTGGTGCTTCCACGACCGTAATGCCGAGAGCCGTCTGCGACGAAATCGGGATGGAGTACACAAGGAGCAGCCAAGGCGTGCTGCAACTAGACGACACCCCTGTCAAGACAGTCGGTGTCATTAAAGACATCCCTATTCGGCCGCACAAAGCTCTCGACATCATGGTCATCCAAGAGGTTGTGGTCGTCGACTTGGAACCCTACTTCGGCATGTGTCTCTCCAGGGAGTTCACTGCAAAGTTGGGAGGGTATCTGTCTCTGGACTACTCGCACATGGAAGTGCCCTTCAAAGGAAGGAGACTGAAGATTTTCAATGAGAAGCCTTCCACTTACTTAGTAGAGAAGATACCCGGAGAAGAGCCTGAGGACTGCATGGTTCAGCTGACGGAGGAAGAACTGGTGACAGTGGACATGACAGAGCAAGCTCTCGAGCAGCTGCAAGTAGAAGATGAATTCTCCTTGCGGGACTTCAACGCCGTGATTGAAACTGAGCAAGGCTGCTACACTATTGTTCAGCCTGAGAGGCTTGACAAGTCGGCCAGAAGAGAAGTGGGACCTGCACCTGAAAAGCTGTGGAAGCTTTTCTTTGACGGCGCACGATGCAAAAATGGCGCCGGTGCTGGAGTACTTTTGGTTTCCCCAACCGGGATCCGTAAGGATTACACCTACAGGCTGGCCTGGAGCTGTACCAACAACGCGGCGGAGTACGAAGCCCTGTGCTTGGGTTTGCGAAAAGCGGAGAGGCTAGGGATTAAACATCTGGCAGATCTTCGGCGACTCGTAGCTGGTGTGCCACCAGATCACGAACAAGTGCGCCTCCAAAAAGCACTATCTCAAGGCGTACCGAAATCGGGTCTGGGATCTGATGGAGTCTTTTGACTCGTTGAATGTCAAGGCTATTTCACGCGAGAAAAACAAGCATGCTGACATTCTGGCGTCTGTTGGAGCCAGTGCACGTTCCGGCCGATGACACTATCCGTAAGCCGAAGCCGGTCCGTACCATTTACAAGCCTTCTGTGCCTGATAAGGACACCCACTGGAGGTGTTTGACTGTGACGAGGAGATCGTCACATTTTTGGTAAATGAAGCATGTTCAATCGAAGGTAGAGACCCTGATGACGAGCAATATGAGGGGTTGATACAATTGAAAAATAATCATGTCCCAAAAGGACTGATTACTCTTGAGAGTCTATTTGATCAAAATGACAGAGCCATATCTCACCGGATCAAAGTAGACCCGAAGCAGTACGCCGACCTGGAGCTGGAACCTGGAAAATCAATCAAGGTTGGAACAGACTGCACCACAGAGGAACTCGAGCAGATCAGAGCATTGTGTCGAGAGTTCCCTGACATAGTAGCCTGGAGCTACCAGGACTTGAAGGGGTATGACAGAGATGTAATCCAGCATACCATTGAGCTAGAAGATGGCGCCAAGCCATTCCGACAGAAGCAGAGGGCCGTCAATCCGAAAATCGAGGCCATGATGAAAGCCGAGCTCTTGAAGATGCTGGAGGCCAAAATCATCTACCCCATCAAGCATTCATCCTGGGTTGCGAACTTGGTTCCCGTGAGGAAGAAGAACGGAGACATTCGTCTCTGCGTGGACTTTAGAAATCTGAATCAAGCCTCCCTCAAGGACCATTATCCGCTTCCCCAGATCGATCAGATCCTCCATATAGTTGCTGGAGCCCAGAGATTTTCCCTCTTAGACGGTTTTTCCGGCTACAACCAGATATGGGTCAAGGATGAGGACCAACACAAGACGGCGTTCACCACCAAATGGGGAACGTTCGCCTATCGCCGCATGCCTTTCGGCTTATCCAACGCTGGCGCCACATTCCAAAGAGCCATGGACCTAGCCTTCCGAGAGCTGCTCAACAAAGTGATTGTCATCTACTTGGATGACATGACCGTTTTCTCTCACAAGCGAGAAGAGCATGTTCCCCACCTACGGCAAATATTCGAAAGGTGTCGTGAATTCGGCATCTCCATAAACCCGAAGAAGTCTGTCTTCGCGGTGAAAGAAGGAAAGTTGCTGGGGCATGTCATCTCCGAAAAGGGCCTAGCCATAGACCCTGATAGAGCAGAGGCCCTCCTCCGCTTGCCCGCCCCAATCGACAAGAAAGGGCTGCAGTCCTTCTTCGGCCAAATCAACTTCGTGCGGAAGTTCATACCGGACTTCGCACAGGTAATCAAGCCTATGGCCGAGTTGCTGAAAAAGAACGCAGAATTCTTATGGATTGAAGAAAGGGGGCAAGCCTTCGAGGAGATCAAAGCTCGAATTGCACAAGCACCGGTGTTGATAAACCCGGACTACTCCAAGGATTTCATCCTGTACGCGGTGGGAGAACCCGAGAGTTACGCCGCAGTCCTGACCCAAAAGGGAGATGATGGCGAGGAGCGCCCCATAGCGTTCCTGAGCCAAGTGATCCAGCCACACGAAGAAAAGTACAACTTTATAGAGCGGCAGGTTCACGCTGTCATGAAATCTCTCCGAAAGTTCAGGCACTTTGTCTCCCAGAGCAAGATCACTGTCTTTGTGATCCACCCGGACGTTCGAAGCTTCATTATACAAGGAGAGCCGGGTCACAAGAGAGCAGGATGGATTGCTAAAATCCAGGAGTTCGACATCGAAGTGCGGCCAACCAAGCTTATCAGAGGCCGAGCCTTGTGCCAGGAGCTAGCCAGAAGCGCGGCAGCCGAGATATCCGCCTGGCGAGTGGGAGGATCCAAACAACACGCACCAACCTAGCCAACTCCTTACCCGAGGAGTGCGACTGGACAGATGACCTGGTGAGATACTTCTGCACCGGAAGATGTCCAGACCACATGAATGCCTCACAAAGAAGGAGGTTTCGGCTAGGTGCACTGAAGTACACTCTTCGCCCCGAGGGGCTTTACTTTAAAAACATTGACGGCATCCTGTTGCGGTGCGTCAGAAAATCAGACCACTCTAGGGTCCTTGGAGAATTTCACTCCGGGATGCCTGGGGGTCACCATTCTGCAAGGCCTACGGCCTTAAAAATAATCGTAGCTGGGTACTATTGGCCCACTCTATTTACAGACGCGCATGCGGTCTGCACCAAGTGTGATCAATGCCGAGATTTGTCGGCAGAAACGTAAAAGCACCCCCGCCTCTTCAACCGATCCAAGCCGAGACTCCGTTTCAAAGCAATGGGGTCCGGACTTTATCGGGGTGATTACGCCGAACTCGCAGCGGGACATAAGTTTATCCTAACCGCCACCGACTACTTCACACGGTGGGCAGAGGCGATCCCCACAAAGAACGCTGACTAAGAGACGGTCATCAGATTCCTTGAGAGCCCGATTACCCGTTTCGGGGTCCCCGAGTCAATAGTAACGGACAATGGTCCGGGGTTCGCAGGCGCTGTACTCACGGAGTACACCAGCAAATTTGGCATCTATCACAAGATGTCTTCCAACTACTACCCGCAGGGGAACGGTCTTGCCGAGTCCACCAACAAAAATCTACTGAAGATCATCCGAAGGACAGTAGAGAATAACAAGAAGACTTGGCACCTACTCCTGGATCGGGCGCTATGGGCGGACAAAATTTCATTCAAAAAGTCCATCAAAACGTCCCCCTATGCGCTCGTATACGGCAAAGAAGCTGTCTTGCCAACTCACATTGAAATACCCGCTCTCTGGATGCTTGATGAAGAGAGAGGCAACGGGGATCCGGTAGATGACAGACTTTGCCAACTGCTGCAGTTGGAGGAAGACAGAGAGAAAGCGTACTAGGCCTTCACCAAGCACGCTGAAGCAACCCAAGGCTGGTTCGCAAAAGGCACCACCGCCCGAGTTTTCAAAATCGGGGACCTGGTGCTGAAATGGGACTCGTTGAAGGCGAAACCCGGCAACCATGGAAAGTTTGATGCCCTCTGGGAGGGCCCATATCAGATTGCCCGGGTGAATCAGTTCAATGCATATGTGCTTCGGGACATGGAGGGACATCCTCTCCCCATTCCCGTCAACGGGTTCCACCTGAAAATGTACCACCACTGAAGGCACCCGAAGGGGTCCTTCCTTGTACAGATTTCCCTTCCGCATTTTTTCAGTTTTCAGCATGTAAATATTTCAGTTTTTAGTTTTTAGTTTTCCAAGTAGCCCAAGTAAGTCTGAGGCAAAACCCCGACTTCGCAGCGAAGTCGGGTAGCGCCCATCGAATGGTGCGAAGTAGGGAAGAAAGCAGTTGAAAAAAGAGCTAAAATGTCTAAGTGTGGCTGCCCAACCCGACTTCGCAGCGAAGTCGGGCTGCGCCCCTTCCAAAGGGCGCAGTTGGGTAGCATACTACAAGGAAATGCCAAGTGTCGACTGCGCCCTTGTTGCTGGGCGAAGTCGGGTTGCGCCCGTTTTTCGGGCGAAGTCCGAGTTGCGCCCGTTTTCGGGCGAAGTCCGAGTGCGCCCGTTTTTCCGGCGAAGTCCGACTGCGCCCTGAATTTCGGGCGAGGTCCGAATGGCTCACCACGGAAAACATGCAAAATCATAAGTGTGGGCCCAGGGCGAAGTTCGGCACAGGGCGAAGTTGGGTTGTGGGCTAAAAGGGTTCTTTGAAAAGTGTGCCCGAATGTTGGCGGTGACGTCAGCAGCGGCACATCGTCCAAGAGGTTTTAAATGATTGCTCAGATACCAAGGATGATGCATTTAAAGGGTAAGGTGCGTTTTGGGCCAACGACTAATAAAGTACGCTTTTCGAAAAAGCCCATGCGCAGCCGCCAAAATCATAACGCCTCCACCAACCCAAAGTTAACTGCCCTAACTCCCTCCCTCGCGCCATTAATGTTGCAGTCACTGTCTACAAAAAGGACCCTGGTGCAGCCTGAAAATTCATATTGTTCGAGCTGACTCCCTGACTGCAAGGAATAAAGCTGACAAGCTCAGAAGCCGTAGCTCCTGCCTCTGTTGTTTTGACAAGGATGGACAAGGGGAAAGCGCCCGTACAGGCGCAATCTAGTGAAGAACCGCGCGAAGCTGAGGAGTCTCCGGAGTCTAGCGCTCATGAGAGCACAGCGCCGCAGAAGGACAAGAAAGCAAAATCCCGAACGAAGAGGCGCGTAGTTGGCCAGACTCCGCCGCCACCAATCAATCGCTTGTCTGGATACAAGGATGGTTCCTTTTCCATCAGTCTCTCGAAGCTGCGTCTGAATATCGCAAAGTGGGTGGATAAGGTTTCGCCTTCCCATCACCTCGGAGCTGCGTATAAGTCAAACCTTTACCGGTTCCTGTGCCCTCCGACTCACTGGTGCCCGGAGCTGGTTGAAGCGATAGTTGAATACTATAAACCAGCTGCGCGGCAGGTCTGCGACAACAAAGGAAGGGTGTTGTTCACTCTCTTCCGAGAGAGCGTCCAGCCAGCGTTCGCCCCAGGGCTTCAGTACAGCCCCGACGCAATTATCAGAAGGGTGAACATAGACGAGCAGACCAGCAGATTTTCTCAGACGAAGCGGATGAGAGAGTTTCTGGACTCAGAACTAAAGACTCCGCTGGCGGCTGGACAGTGGCCGACTGGCCCCATACCGCTGGATCGATTTGAAAACAGATACATCTATATCATCCTGGCATGGGTCCTCGGCTGCGACTCTGACAGAACGGTGCGGCCTTTCCAGCTGGCGATGGCCGAGTGTATCCTGCACGGGGAGTTCTACGACTCCACGGCGCAGAAAAGTGGAAAGCGCCCTATCTTCTTCGACTGGGCGGATTGGCTAGCATATGCGATACACTCGAGCCTGGTTAGACTGCAGCAAGCAGTCGACGGACTTCCTGTTTTGCTCCTTCCTCACATGGCTATGCCTGTATCACATGCATTACCGGATGAACGTCCCTGGCCTGAAGAAAGTGAGCGAACAAGGAGAGCCGCTCCCCGTGTACGAGTGGACTGAGGTCCTGTACCGGAAGGGCTCATTTTATGATTTTAATATTCAATTTATGGGTCAGGTTATGGGATTGTTCAACCGTGGCGCGTCTCGCCCACCGGAGGTTATGACGAAGTACCTGTGGAACAATGAGTTCGGGGATACCTTCAGGCTGACTCAGGGCATCATTGTCCGAATCTACGGGTTCAAGGGAAAGCCGTGCTTGCTGCCCTACTTCTGCACTGACCATCAGTTCGGGATGGAAATTGCTCGGCAGATGGACTACGTTGAAGAAGAATTTGGCCAGGGCAAAAAGAAAGGTCACATATTTAAATATCCTATGACCTGGGCCAATATTCAAGTCTTCGAAATCGGGCAGCACGTTTATCTTGAGCGGGAGCTCATTGATATGGGCCTGATAATGCTGCCGCAACGCTGGAAGTACGACCCAATCGGGGTCCGGGGAAAATTCACTCACATCTGTCCTAGAGCTGAAATCATGAAGGAAAGAAGAAACAGGACAGGTGCAGACCTCCACTGGCGCATTCACTTGATGCAATCATGGCCACCATGGCATGAGTTTTACTGTGAAGAGGTCACCTACGATCCAGAGCGAAACCCGGATCATCGGATGGAGTCGGCTGGCTTCAAAAGGTTCCTCGCTAAGGTGGCGCCACTCAACTGGCATAAGGACAAAATCCTCGAATGCTGGAAGATGAGGTGTCGCACGCAGCACGATAAATCAAGCCGGAGGAACCTTGCCGTTGACGATGAGTTTTCGGCGCTTTATGACGAACACATCGACACGTGGCAGCCCTTCGAATTTCACAATTGCGTTCCCCGAGGCGCAAATATAAGGTATAAAAGGAGGGCCACCTCTCAGCCATCGTCAACTCCCGCGACTTCCAGCGCGACTCCAACAAGCAGCCAAGTGGGCCCGATGCAGCCCGTAGCTCCTGTGGCAGCGCCCGAAGCGGCGCAAAGTTCAGAAAGGTCAACTCCTGAGCTGGCCCCTCCAGCAGAAAAGGCGTCCGCGCTGCCAGCTAGCAGACCAAGTGCGGCAGGTATTCTTCCAACACGACCCAGGTACAAGTTTACCGTGGGGACCTCAGCGCCTGCCGCCCCTTTATTGTCTCTTCCTTCTGGACTAGCCACAGCGTCAAGAGAAGAAGAAGAAGAAGGTTGAGAGGACCAAGCGGCCTAAGGAGCCAGTACAGCAATCAGCCGCAGAGCAGTCGCAAGCAGCAGCGCCGGAGGTTGTCTCTTTAGACAGCCCTGAACCAGAAGCAGACATCCAGGCTGCAGCCATCCCTCCAGCGACGGCTCAGGCGGAGCCCGCAGGTACGTCCTCTGTTCCCCAAGTCCGCGTCAGCCCTGCAAAAGCCCCATCTCCCACCTCATCAGGGCAAGCCGTAGCCGTGTCTTCCGCTTCTCAAGCTACCCCGCCGTCTAGCGGCCTGCACTCATTTGACCAGTTTGCTCAGGATCCCAACGCCTTCCAATCACTGAGCCAAACCCTAGAGCCTTCACCCGCAGCCAGCTGCTCCCTCATCTCCGCATCCTTTGCCCCAGCCGTCCAAAACCCTACCGATGCTCTCCACTCAGACTCCTGTCACCCCTAGGACCCGGTCGCCCTCAAAGGCTGCTACCCCCTCTGGAATCCCTCCTACTTCACTGTTCGCAGGGAAAATGCCGCAGCAAGCCCAGGCGTTGGAAGACCTCGATTTCATGAGTATCACCGAGGACCAGCCTCTGGCAGTAAGAGCCGTGGGGGGATCAGCCTCCTTTCTTCAGGGCGTCAAGCGCAGAAGGGCCGAAGAGATAGCCGCCCCGGTCAAACGCACGAAGTTTGACCTAGATCGGAGAGTGCTTACAACAGAAAAGTTGGTCCCAAAGGTGAAGAAGCCTCTCCGTGACATGACCGAGGCTGACTATGAGCTTCAGACGAAGGAGAAGAACTTTGACGACATCAACGAGGAATACGAGATCCGTGGTATTCGTCGTAGAACAGACAATCTCCTTGTCAAGCATCTCGAGACCCAGGAGGCGCTTTTCCAGCTGCAGAATACCACAAGGCAGCTTGAGGAGGACTTGGCTAGGGCTACTGCGCAGTTGGGGTCAGCGCAGCAAGAAATAGACGAACTTAAGGTTCAGCTGGCCGCCTCTCAGCAGGAGGCCGCAGTTCAGAAGCAGACAGCCGAGCGGCTGTCAGAAGAGAGAAAAGCAGCGCTAGAGCAGGTTTCGCAACTGCAAGATTCGCTGAAACAGGCGCAGTCGCAGCTTACAGAGAAAGCATCACAAGCGACGGCCTTTTCCAAGAGCAAAGCAAAGGAGATGCGCGCTAGTCTGCTACAAGGTTGCAAGCCCAACCTTGTTAAGTCCTTATCAGTTCTGGATTTCGTATCCAGGATTGAAGAAGTGTCTGCCCAGGGAAAGCCTGTGGTAGAGGAAGCCGAACACCAGGCGAGGCAATGGCTAGACCTGGCTATGAAACTCGAGGAATTAGAGCGCAAAGGCTTCCAAATCGCCCCCATGTCCCAACTTGCCTCAGAGTGGGCAGATGCAAGGGTAACCTTGCACACTTATTTTGCCAGGACAGAAAAGATCAGAACGGCCAGGAAGGCGCTGGACGCCTTAGAGCATGAAAGACACATTCTCCTGGCGCCCTTTCACATTCTGTCCGAGCACGGGTGCCCGAGCTACGTCAGAGATGGCGAGTTCCTCACCCTTGAGCAGATTAAGAAGAACTGGCTGTCCTTCGAGAAAGATACGGCTGAAATTGATAGCTGGACAGAGCCAGTTCAAGAAGTTCAGGTCAGCCAAATGGTGTCAAAGTACTGCAAGATCAACTCTTCCCTCGAGGAGTTGGGAAAAAGATATAACACCATTGACCTGCACGCGGTCGCTGCATTCCACGCAGTACTCAGGGAGATCAGCGACCCCACACCATTCCAAGCCGCAGTCTGGGATCAAGCTAAGGCTGCGTTCGAACGCATAAGCAAGCGGGAGGCCGAAAGTGGAGAACCCTCAGATTCAGAAGGCGAGACCGAGGAGGCAACTGGTGAAAGTGAACCTGAAGAAGAACAGTTGCCCCAAGGGAAGCGACCAGAGCAGCAGAAGGCAGGGGAAGGAAGTTCCTCTGCACCCAAAGGATAAAGGCATGGTTCTTTGCGTCGAGGCGAGCTCGACACCCCGCGAGCCGCCAAGAATGTTGCCACATTTTGCACGGGGTGCCATGTTTTTGGTTTCTGCAAGTGAGCTGGCTCTTTTCCTTTCCTTCTCCTCATTTTCCCTTTCTTCATTTCTCCCTTTCTCCCTCTCCCTCGCAGTTTCATTCCCTCTTCTTCTTTCCCCCTTTCTTCCCCCAATAAAATTTCAGAGGTGTTCCTTGAAAAATGTAAGTGTTGGGGCGACACCCGACTTCGCAGCGAAGTCGGAGTGCGCCCCTCAGTTGGAGCGCAGTAGGGAACCCGAAGTGCGCAAGCAGGCAGGATCAAAGCAAAATCCGACTAAGTGTCAGGGGCGACACCCGACTTCGCAGTGCATTCGGAGTGCGCCCCTTTTCCAGTGCGCAGTCCGAACAGCGGAAGAAGACAGCAAGCATCGGTGCGACACCCGACTTCGCAGCGAAGTCGGAGTGCGCCCTCTGACCGGTGCGCAGTTGGGTAAAGCCAACTCAAAGAATGCTAAGGCAAGAAGGCCTTCCAACTGCGCTATTTTCAAACTATGCAACCCGATAGCGCCCGAATCCTGGGCGAAGTTGGATAAGCCGCCTTTCAAGGCAGACACGTGTCATACATCAGCATCCGACAAGTATCCATCTTCGGGATTCGAGCCAAGACTTGACCGCGCAAGGACAAAGCATGGGCTACACTACCGGCGCCAACTGTCACCATTTAAAGCCGATGTGAAGTGCCATCTACCGCACCTACCCGCATTCCTGCTGACCGAAGATTTGACCCAACGCGCTGCCACGTAGCCGTACCGCCTTCAGGGACACCATGCTGCAAGGACAGTCCTGCCCGACAGAAGTCAGCATCAGCAGCTCCTCAGCCGCTCGTGTCAGCTACTGTCTTGTCTGGGACTTTGTGCCCATGAATGTAATCGGGGGAAATTGGGCTATAAATACCCACCACTTTTTCATTGTAAGTGGTGGAAGGGGAATATATTGCTAGGGAACAATTGTAGCTGTGCGTTTGCCTCAAATACAAGCATATACTTGGCTCTGCTTACTGTCTTTTATCTTGTATGCTGCCTCTCCTTGTCATTTTTGCCTCATGTTTCTTGTGTCATTGCTTGCTGTTGTACTGAACTCTGGACTCCGGCATTTGGTGGCCAAGTATTCCTGGAATGCATAGATAGAGGATACATAGGATCGCTGATAGCTGTAGTTTCAATGTATGTTTGTAGATGAATGTCGTTAGTAGTGGTGATTGATTCGTTGTCGTGCTGCTTATTCCCCCCACCCAACTCCAATCACATTTGGAATTTCTTTCTGCACTTTTATCTCTTTCTGTACTTTTATCTCTTTCCCTGCACTCTTATCTTAACACAACCCCACAGGAAGCCGGCCTTCTCCGGAGATTGGCACGGAAGGCATTCCTTCCTTCCGGCCTTTCAATCTGGTGGGCGAATCTGGGCGCATTAACAACAAATCCTTTCCTCATGGCAGATTCGTAACCAACAAGAGCCATACGTCAGGTTATGGCTAGATATCGGGTGAAGGTGCTGATGGCTAGCCGTTTGGTAGTGACCAGACGTCCGGATAGACGTCAGGCCTCAGCGAACGCTCAACCGCCATAACTGCTTCTGCTCCAGCACCTATTCGTCAATATGCAACACCAAACCTGCAACAATAATTCACCAGTCGAAAACCTGCAACATAACCATTAATGCTTCAAACCTGCAACAACTCCATTAATGGCAGCAACCTGTAACTCAAATCAACACTCAATGCATACACAAAATATGGATCATAATAACAGTATTTGTATTATGCTTCAATCACGATTACAGCATACAATGGTGATCTCAGACAAAGTCTGTGCTCTCTCTGTTTGTCTCTGATTATCAACAAATGTTTGAAAAGGGGGTATTTATAGGGTTGGAAGTTGGTTATCCCAACCAACTTCCCCCAACTTCCCCAACCATTTCTACAACCGAATCTGCTAACTAATTGCTCATTAGACGTCTAACTCTGCTAACTAGCCGTCAGGCCACTAGCCCAGACGTCTAGCTATCAAACTAGACGTCTGGCAGTCAGACTAGACGTCTGACGGCCAGTCTAGATGTCTGACTGCCAGCCCAGACATCTGACAAAATTGGACGTCTGGTGACTGGCAACACTGGACATCTGACTTACAGACTGGACGTCTGATGCCAACACTTAGACAAAATTGCTCAATTACATTCAAAATTGTTGGAGGATGTGCCAGTCAGTCCTAGGGCTTAGAACTGTTGTCTACAATAACGTGTGTATAAATTGCAAATTTTTGACAGGTTTTGTGCATATTTGACAAAGTTTTGTAAAGCGAAATATAAATGAAATGATGTGTAATTAACACAAAATGCAAATTAGGCTTAAATGAAATTATCCAAAATGAGGAAAATGAAAGTGAAATTGGGTTTAATAAAAATTAAAATTAATCTTAGGAAAATTAAAGGTAAATGAAAGACGATGGTTGTGGTGTGGCAGTTGTGAATAATGCGTTGTCTTAGGAATCGCTTGGAATGGCCTAGACAGGCATTATATAGCCCTCCCTTAATTTTTGAACAATGTCCTTTTGTTGTGATTGTTGATAGAGCAAAGGTAGAGAGTAAGAATTCATTATATGTGCAACCAGAGTGTTATCGTGGTCGTTGGACCTGTTTAGTTCATACTATTTGTGCATACTTCATGCTGCAACCATTATCAATGTGAATCTATCCTTGAGTACAATTGTGTGTGCATGCATTGGCAATTGGATGCTACTCTGGTGATAATATTGTCTGTGCTATTATGAGCAACATATATATTGAAGAGTTGCAGGTAGAAATCTTTGCATGGTAAGTATTTATTGCAGGTTGGAAGACCAGGGTTACTACTAGAAACCATATGAATGGTTACAGCGAATATCATAACCAACCTAGAGCGTTTAGCATGGTTTATGGTGTTGCAAGGATCATGTCATTGTGGGTTGAGAACAAATTTTAACTGTTAAGTTAGCTATGCAAATTGTTGGTAAATGTACGATTGTAATTAAGGCTTATGAACAATGGCAACCGTACAAGAAGCATAGTTGCTGGATGTGAATATTATGCAAAGTTGTAGAAATTTCTACAGTTAGATTAAATTGCCACCCCGATAAATCGTACTATCAACAAACACTAGGATATGTTGATCTGAGTATAGTGAACATTTAGAAAAATGTTCCCCTGTACAATTTGTTAAACCGTGCAACTGCATAATTGAAGGCTTATGCATGAATTGTATGATCATCCAAAGTGTATGGTTTGATGAGACTATATGTTTTTGTTAAACTGTACGATTGTGGATTGTATAGTTTGTGATCGTACGGTTATGAGTCCGTACAATCTTACATCATACAATTAGAAGCTATCGTACACTTGATAGCATCCATTGTACATTTTTTAAGATGAATGATTTAAGGTTCTATGCCTGAATTTGTCACCACCTCCCCTACTGGGAATACCACCACTCGTGCTACATTTGGCATCGTTATCGTTGTTAGGAATGAGGAGGGTCTGATACAATAAGAGAGTAGCGTGAAGGAGAATGGGGTGGATGACAAATACAAGTCTGTGAAGGCATGAGAGAAGAGATCACAGAGAGGAGCAGGTACCAGTAAGAAGGAGCACACAAATTGCTCAAAGAGGGAATGTGAGCAGTACAGAAATTCCATTCCAAGAAACGAAGAACCAATATTGGAACAAGCGTGGACTCCAGAAGGAGATACTGAGAGGTGGGAAACCTCGTTGTTAAGTATGAAAGATGATGTACAAGGTGAATAGCCAATAGTCAAAGAAGACATTCACGTAAGGGAAGATGCCAACGTAGGAAGTGTGCAAGAAAACAAAGGGTGGATGGTGACACTTGAGAAGGCAGCAAGAAGTTTACCAAGGGGTGCAGAGGACGAGAGTTAGGCACTAGAGCAACCGTGCGCAAGTATTTGGGAAGATAGACTAGCACCACATTTTGTATATCAACGAAGAAAGTCGTTAATGAGGACGCACAAGAAGTAGGAAGAAGACTATTTGGAGAAAATAAAGTACCAAGGACAAAAGCATCGAAAAAAGAACAGTAAGACGAACCACCAACAATAAAAAGGGAACAGACAAAAATCCCAAGGAAGCTATCATCAATTGATGGAGGAGGAAGTTCACCAATGGCTATTGTTGCCACCAGATAGGCAAACAGAAATGCCCACCCTTCACAAGGGAAAGAGGACCCAGTCAGACTTATTGGCACGTGTACCACCATTTGAAAAGCAAATGGGGTGAGGCAACCAGATGAATGGTTGCAATTATTTCCTGCAACATTACGAGGACTTGCAATAGACTGGTATTTGAAGCGAGAAAATACACCAGTCTTTCAACTATGGAATACAATGAAATACGAATTCATCAATGAATTCTGACCCTTGAGGTATGATACATAAATCATTACTGAGATATATGCTACAAAGCAAGGAAAAGATGAGAATGTCAAAGCATATATTTGAAGATTGAAGCAGTTGATTGACAAAATGCAAATGCCATCAGCTGATGGACCAATCAGGAGATGGTTCATTGATGGACTATTACCTAAGTATAGGAAGAAGATGAAGGTAGTTCCATCTTCAACATATGTTGAAGCCTTAGAAAGAGCAAAAAAGTTTGAAAGTGAGGCAAAGCAAACGGTAGCTAGAATTGTAGGACATCCCAAGAACGAAGATTCAGATAGTGATACAGAAGATAAAGTTCATCATGCTATCCAATCTTTTAGAAAAGAATTTGATAAAATAATGGAGGTTAAGGGTGAAACCAAGAAATATCGAAAAGATATATGGTGTATCGATAGCAAGATCGAAGGACATACTAACATTAATTGTCCTATGAACACATATTGTAATATATGCAATGTGTTGGGACATGAAATTGTGGGTTGTACATTTAATTTGAGGGGGGCAAGGGACTAGACTCTAACGGCGCAAGAGGAAGAGAAAAAATCGAATGCCCAAAGGAATGGACAAGGTGCAAATAGTGGTGGTTATAGGAATAATCACCAAGGAGGCAAGCCATACCAAGGCAATCAACAAGGAGGTCAAAGTCAGTTGCAATATGATTCGAAGGGCAGACTAGTCATACAGTATCGCAATTGCCAGGAGTGGAGACATTTTGAGAAAAATTGCCCTGCCCCTCAAACAAATGAGACAGCAAGAAATAATGTAATGCACATATGTCAATGATGTGGTCTAGGTAACCACAAGGAGGTTAACTTCCCAAAGAAGGCGAGTACAAATAACTCGCAAAATGTCAATTTTCTCGACATTGACATACCTCTAGGGGGAAAATGAACAAGTAGCATTGAAGGATATCACCTTCATTCAACCAATAGGAGAATTTTTTCAGAAATGGTGGAACAAGACCTTAGAAAATCATGAGTTGAAGGCAGTATTGGAGAAAACTTGTTTTAGTGTTCTAGCACAGGTACCTCCCTTTGATAGAAATTTCTTCAATGTGTATTTGTTACAAATAGTGCAGTCATATGATGCAAATAGAAACTGTACTTTTATCTGCCTTGGAAATCGGCATATCAAGGTAGAATTCTCAATAGAAAATTTTTGGCGAACATTCAGATTGCCACAGGGTGGACGAATTGTAAAGAAGGGACATGTATTGAGTGGCATCGATTGATTAGTGATTTGACGGTCCTTAAATCTCTAGCGGCAACCAAGTCCTTTGGTCCAAGAGGTCGAGGAATCAAGCAAATTCAATTGAATACCCAAGAACTTCAATGTGTCATGAACATGTGATGTCATGGTTGTCAAGAGAAGCACAATCCTAAAAGATGCTCGTGTGATTGGCACAGTATGTGGAGGGCATAACGAAAAGTGTACAGTACGATTGGGACATGTACTTAGCACAAAGAATCCAGAGATTACTGCAACAGACGACTAAGAATTTCTCCATGACATTTCATGCAATTGGAGTTATGCTAGATGCAGTTTCTCAAGTTGGCATACCTTTTTATGGAATGACCGCTCCAAAGGATTTGCCCAAAGACCAACCTTCAATTCTAAGATGGGTAAAAGTAGTACCAATAAAGAAACCTACTCCAGAAAAGCCAAAGCCTAAGAAAAATACAAAGAAATCGGAACTAATCATAATTGAAGAAAGTGAGGCTTCTAAAGAAGAGATACATCATTGGCGTAAAAGAAGGAAGTTGAATTTGGAGCAAGAACAAGATGAAGTAGTGATGCGCAAGAACAACATAATCAAGTGACACACAGGAACAGAATATAAAGCAATGTGATCCATTAGAAGAGTCATAGGTGCAAAGTGATGCGCAACACAACTAGATAGGTGCAAAGAGTCATAGATGCAAAGAGCTGCGGAACAAATAAATTTGCCAAAGATCATTGTAGAACAGGTAGAACAGCAGGAAATAATTGTAGAACAAATCAACTAACAGGAAGGAACTGAGGATATGCAGTTGGAGGACAACAGAGATATATTTCCCAACCAGGAGGAAGTAGAGGAGGAACAAGTGGATGGAACCAATCAAGGGTTGCAGACACATTTCTTGATTGAAGTATCCACTTTTGGGATATCTGACGAAGAAGGAGAAGAAACTGATGAGCATAGTTGAGAAAATCGCCAAAATCATGATTTAATCGGGTCTCATTTCCAGGCCAATTTAATTGGCATCGTATCGCGAGTCCATCGACTCATTGGCGATTTTTTGCCGATTTTTTCAAAAAATCGGTAAAAAATCTGCAATTTTTTTTTTTTTCAAGTTGTGGCCAATTTAGGGTTTTTTTATGCAAGCCCATTTTTCAGCTGTTAATGTTTGAACTTCAAAGTTTAAGTTTTAAACCTTAAATCTGAAACCCTAAATTTGGGTTTTGGATTATTTTACCTTTTTTTCTTTTTTTAAGTAAATATTGTTGCCTAATAACTATGTATGCAAGCCCATTTTTCAACTGTTAATGTTTGAAACTTTGAAGTTTAAACTCTAAACCTTAGACTAGGATCCACTGGAAATTTTGTTTGCATTGAATGTTTTCTTCAATAATAATTGAAATAATTTTAAGAATCAATCATTAAATCATATCGTCAAAAAAAAATTGAAATATTAAACTAAATTATTACCATTTATTAGTCTAAGATGTTGATTTTTTTGTAACCATGGCTCTTCCCACATCCTGCTAAAATTATTAGTGAATTTGGCATCCTGCTAAAATTATTAGTGAATTTGGTATGACACGTTACTAAGAATTCAAACGTACGACCGTATAAATTAAACACAAACCATAAAATCAAAATTCCAAAAGACATCTCCTTTGTAGAGAATACATATTTTCATTCATTGGTTGAGGTCATATCAAAATATCTTATCTTTGTACGTGTAAGCTTAACTTTCTCTCTCTCATTGTAATATACCATGTAGGTGTATTTCATGTGGCTCCAAATATGATTTTAAAAATATTTCAAATTCAGCGAACTTATTTGCAAGTGATGTACAAATGAAATGAAATGCTCAATCTGGTATGTTTAAATTTGTTTTAAATTTGAAATGCTCAATGACAATATATTCTTTGCTGTTTATAATCTTTGGTTACGTTTGAATTTTGATAAGAATACTTTGTCGGAGCAAATCCATAAGATTTTGATATTGTCGGATTTGCACAATTATAAAAAAAGACGCATTCCTTTGGTGGGGAAAGGCTAATCGTCATTTCTGGGACATTTACAAAGGAAGGAATCGAATAGAAGTTTGCCGCTAAACAAAACTTGATCTCTGCCTTAATTTAGCGTTCTGCTATGGATTCGTCCAAACATGTAGCAGATTGCACTTCCAGCCAGACTTCCGGGCAAGTAGCAGTAGCTCTGTCTCATGCCGCAATTCTTGAAGAATCTATGAGAACACAAAAATTACTTCTGGAGCAAAATATTGAACTGGTTGAAGCTCATCAAGATGCAGAAACAGCCATTCATTCCTGGAATGACTTCATAGCTACGACGAATTATTAGATGCAAACAATAATGCATAACATTATTGACTTATCTTCTCGTCTAGAGGAGACAGAATTGACTGTCAAATAAATTGAGAAGGGAAGAAGGGAAGAATTTCTTAGACCAAGCTTAGTGAAGGAAAAAGAATAGGAAATACCAGACCAGTGACACCAATTTTGCTTCTTATGTCTATAAATACAAAATCTTGCAGGCGCACACATGACAAGAAAAGAGGTTGTTTGTTTCAGCCCTGAGACAAGGGAGAAATGTATTGCATTACTTGAGAATTTAATGAATGAGCCTGAAGCCTGGGCATTCAATACCCTTGTAATACCCTAGGCATGGGGTGCCACAGATTATTTTGATATCATCAAGAATCCCATGGATTTGGGCACTGTAAAATCCAAGCTAAAATCCAGCGCAGGATATTCAAGCCCCACTGACTTTGCGGAAGACGTGAAGCTCACCTTTAGCAATGCCATGACTTACAATCCTCCCTTTCATTGGGTTCATTGCAAGGCAGAGGGGTTGCTTGAACGTTTCCAGTCTAAGTGGAATTCCCTCTGTGAGTACTTACATCACATTCAAAGTGCTTGAAATAAGGCCAAAAAAAACAGCCAAAACAGCAATGGCTAACCAAAAGAATCGTGGAGACAGTGTAAAGCATCCACAAACTGTAAAATCAGCACTAATAACCGCTGCTAAGGCAAAGAAGGATTTACTTTTGAGGAAGGAGCATTACAAATCCCTGAATAGGGTAATGACGCTGTTTCTGCAATTGCCTGAACGTACTCCACGAATAGTATGTGACTTCATGGAAATGCACGGCTGTTATAGTATTGACTAATATGGTTTTCAACTCGATTTAAGTGTGTTGGGAGAAAGAAGAGCTCATGCAATTTGAGCAATTGATAAGGAACTACTTGAATGAAAACAAGGACAAGATTTACCTAACATATTGTGGTGGATGAGGCTGCTGATGGTACATGGAAGGTTATAGTAACAGACCAATTTGCAGTAACAAGCTATCGTATTATGCTACGGCTAATCTTACAATTAAAAAAAAAACAGTTTTAGGTGCCAAATTCTTTTACCATAAGATCCGAAGCATGGGTTCCATCTGGAGAGCATACTGGGTTTTGAACAGTGGACCTCTGAAGTCTTCATCCCCTTGCAGACACTTACAACAGGCAGAACACTTACCACAAACGATGTTAGGACTAAATCGTTTAAGAACATGAAAGGAGAACGAATTTGTGTTGAAATAGTTCATGAAAGCCGTTTCAGAAAAATAGTTATGAAACTAAAAAACTGAAATTATAAATAGTCATTGAGACCCGAGGCAAAGAGGTCGGAGGCTATTTGGAGCAAGAAGATTTTAGAAATTAGGGTTCTTTGTTTTCCATGAGCATCTCCTCCTGGTTGCTGGAATAAAGAAATTTTGTCCATTGTAATGGTTTGATGTAAGGTAGTCTGAAAGTGAATTAATTGAACATCTTTTATTTATGCAATATATTGGATTTTTGTTTTTAATGAGATATATGCATGCTGATGGTGTTCTTGTTTAAAATAAATTTAATATATTGTTTCATTCCCTTTAGAAGATTGCACCAACTTAATTGCAGATTGTGTGAAGACTGATTAAGTTAAAATTGGTAAATTCAGAGTACTTGTTTCAACAAATTCATGATGGAGTTCCAAGATTTACAGTGATCAGTTTAATTTTGTTATTTTCATTTCGTAACCCTAACTTTTGATTTTTCTTTCAAATGTGAATGCAATCGGAATCAAAGATAAGTTGAAACTTTAATTACTGAAATATATTTATGAGCCCGTGTTTAATTTTAATAAATTTCAGAATTTGCAATAGTTGTAATATGTGAATAATTCCAAAAATATTTTTGGCATAAAATTCTAAAAATAAAAAATAAAATCTGAAAAATCCCAAATTGTGACCAACTTCAATATTGTGACCATTCAATAATTTTCTCATGGCATGAATATTAAATGCAGGGTTTGGATAAAAACAATTATTTTGTTTTAATAGTTGTTTTCCAACAATGATATTGAATAAATATTGAAAGCCTTGGGATAATTTGGTTGGAATAAACATTGTTATTGATTTTTATGAAGGTAATCTTTGATATCAAATCTTGACAGTTTCATGAACAACAAACTTGACAAACAAACCAATTAAAAATGGCCCTTGTTAACAGTTATATGTTTTGGTGAGTTGTCAATGTGACTTTTCACATTGCATATTTTGATAAGTATACAAACAGGTTAAATTAACCTTACTCGAACGTTGGGGAAATCAAGTATTTCCTTTTAAGAGAGGATATCCTGAATGAATCTTGATTGTGGGTATGTTTTTATAATTGGACAAATATATCACTCAACAAACCCTAGGGTTTTTTTTTCCTCCTCTTTTTAAGTAAATAAGTAAATATTGTTGTCTGGTAACTATGTATACAAACCCATTTTTCAGTTGTTAGTGTTTGAATTTGAAACTTTGAACTTTGAACCTGAAGTTTAAACCCTAAACCCTAGCCTAGGCCCTAGGGTTTTGGGTTTAGGGTATTTTTCCTCCTCTTTTTAAGTAAATATTGTTGCCTGATAACTATGTATGCAAGCCCATTTTTCAGCTATCAATGTTTCAATTTTAAACCCTAAACCCTAGCCTTTTGGTTTTGGGTTTACGTTTTTTTTCCTTTTTTTCAAGTGATTGTAATTCTTTTTTTTCAAGTGGTTGTAACTTTGTTGTTACTTGTTTCCATGTGCAGACATATAAAAAATGAAACATTTTTTCCTTGTTGTTACTTGTAAATTTGTACCTTTTCATATTATAAGCAATACAAGATGTGTTTTGTCACTTTCATGTGTACTTAAAGCTTGAGCCTTGTATGATGTCTTGAATTGAATTGTTATTTTTATTGCAATATTTGATTTGCATAATGTTAATTCATTGTGATATGCATGAAAAATAAAAATAAAAATAAAAAATCATTTTCTTCGGGTTTTTTTTTGCCGATTTTTTCCTCTATTTTCTGCCTATTCTGATATTTTCCGACTTTTTCTCCAGCCGATTTACTACCCGATTCCGATTTTCTCAACTATGTTGATGAGTGAGTAGACCAATTTTTTGAGCAAGTAACATAAATGTTTGTTACTACTCGACTGCAGTTTCAGATGGGTTGTGTAGGGCAGCTAAAACATTGGAAAGAAAGAACTTTTGATGAGATGGACAAAGTGATGAATTGGGTGCGCAATGAAGAAAGAACAAGAAAACTAGCCAAAATCTATGCACAACAACCTTGGCAATTACCTGTTGGAGAGGTAACTAGTATGTTAGGGGTAAATGACCTACCAGCGTAGACAGACAAATTGACATAGCTGTATTTAGTGAATCAATTTTGGTATTTTGTGTTATTTTGTAGTTGTACACAAAGTTTTTGCTGAAATGTGCGTACATATATTTAATAATGTTATAAAGTGGCAATATAATATTGTACATAATAATATAATGTTAAGTCATGTATGTCAATAAAGTCATAAGTTATAAGTTAGTTTGTCCTATAGTGGGAAATGTCATGTAAATGCAAGTTAAATGCATATGAAATGTAATTTAGGGAAATGATGAGGTGCCAGTATTTGGAGGGTAACTAATTTTCTGTTGTATAAATAAGCTCCTCCCCTCATTCATTTATGGATTGATAGAATGTTGGTGGATTGTTGGATAGGCATATGTACATAATGGGAGATTGTTGGATAGGCATATGTACATAATGGGAGAATGTTGGTGCATATGTGGATAGGGCATGATGCAATCAGGCTATGGATGCAGTCATGAAGACGATTCTGCACAAGGGTTGCAGACTGTAATGCTAAAACTGTATATGCCATTGTTAATATAAATCTGCATATTTATTTTTCATCTGCCATTGTTGTTGTTATTGTTGGTTCTATGCATTATTTTTGTGTATTGTTATGACTAATGACTGCAGATCTGCAAATTTATTTAAGTAGAAATGGAATTGTGTGTAAGCATGTTATTTCATTTCTACAACCAGAAGGGATAAAAACCAATTATAGAGTGCCTCCAAGGGTATATATAGACATAAGTAGATCCTAGCAATGTCCAAAAAATATGGCAAAAATTGAATATCGGAGAGCACCACCAGAATTGGCATTTTTGTTTTGCAAATATAATTTCCTAACACACTGGATAGAATGGCTTACCTTAGGATTGGAGCACATCCATCAAGCCAAGGAAGCACAACAAGGGGAAACAGAAGCAGCACGAAGGGAAACGGCTGCTATGGAGGATGAAATAGAAAGGATTAAGAAAAAGGTTGAAGCAAGACAAAGAAACGGAAATTGAAATGAACAGTATGAAACAAGCCTTTGAAGACAAATTGAAGATCCAAGAAGAACAATGGAAAATCACGAAATATCAAATGGAAGAACAAAGAAAACAATTACAAGAATAAAAAGAGTTGTTGAAAAATTATGTAGAACAGTTGAAACAGCAAGAGGAGCAATTGAAAATCAATAGTGAGCAACTTAAGAAACAAGAAGAGCAACTAAAACCTAAAGAAGAGCAACTGCAGAATCAAGAAGACTAGTTGAAAATGAATGATGGAAAATTGCATCTCAAGGATCAAAAGATGGCTAAAATGCAAAAGGATATGATAAGATATAATAAAAAGCTCATGGAATAGAAGGCTATACTTCAAGTTCAAGAAGAGCAACAACAAGCTCATCAAACAAAGCTAAAGCAGTGAGATTAGGTGATTGCTGAAAAGAATGAAGAACTAGCCATTGCAAAAAGAACGGAGGCTGAGTTGACAGAAAAACTTAGGAAGGGCAACTTAAAACGGGAGAAGCAGTTGTTAAAAGCCTTACCCAGAGCAAAAGAGAGAGCAAATAAATATGGATTAAAGGTGCTAGAACTCGGCAACTATGCCTCCAAACTACAGGACAAACAAACAATCCTCCAGGTCCAAATAGCAGACCTATGAGCTGAGCAGTAGCAGGAGAAGGCAGCTAAAGGAAAATAGCAAGCATCGGTGGGGATGCTGAATGATTTAAAGGGGAGAGCAAATGTAGGCAGTAAATCTGCCTCTTCGAAGAAGAAGAAGAATTGAAGTGTATATAAATTGCAAATTTTTGAAAAGTTTTGTGCATATTTGACAAAGTTTTGTAAAGTGAAATGTAAATGAAATGATGTGTAATTAATACGAAATGCAAATTAGGCTTAAATGAAATTAGACAAAATGAGGGAAATGAAAGTGAAATTGGATTAATAAAAATTAAAATTAGCCTTAGGAAAATTAAAGGTAAGTGAAAAACAACGGTTGCGAAGTGGTGGTTGTGAATAATGTGTTGTCTTAGGAATCACGAGGAACGGCCTAGACAGGTATTATATAGCCCCTCCTTCATTTTTGAACAATGTCCTTTTCCTATTATTGTTGATAGAGCAAAGGTAGAGAGTAAGAATTCATTGTATGTGCAACCAGAGTGTTATCATGGTCGTTGGACTTATTTAGTTTATATTGTACTGCATGTTGCAACAATTATCAATGCGAATCTATCTTTTGAGTACAACTCTTTGTGCATGTGTTGGCAGTTGCACGCTACTATGACGATAATATTGTCTATGCTGTTTTGTGCAACATATATATTTAATAGTTGCAGGTAGAAATCTCTACATGGTAAGTATTTATTGCAGGTTGGAAGACCACAGTTACTACCAGAAACCATATGGATGGTTGCAACGAATATCATAACCAACTAGAGTGTTCAACATGGTTTATGGTGTTGCAAGGATCGTGCCATTGTGGGTTGACAACAAATTTAACTGTTAAGTTAGCCGTGCAGATTGCTGGTAAACGTATGATTGTAAGGCTTATGAACAATAGCAACCATACAAGAAGCATAGTTGTTAGGTGTGAATATTATGCAAAGTTGTAGAAATTGCTATCGTTAGAGTAAATTGCCACCTCGATAAATCATACAATCAACAAATGCCAGGATTTGTTGATCTGAGTATAGTGAACATTTGGAAAAATGACTCCTTGTATGATTTGTTAAATTGTACAACTGCACAATTGAAGGCCTCTACATGAATTGTACGATCACCCAGAGTGTACTATTTGAGGAGATTGTACGTTTTTGCTAAACTATATGGTTGTGGATTGTACAATTTGTGATCATACGGTTGTGAGACCATACAATCGTACATCATATGATCATAAGCTATCATACACTTGATAAATTCCATTGTACGTTTTCTAAGATGAATGATTTAAGGTTCCATGCCTAAATCTATCACCACCTCCTCTAGTAGGAATACCACCACTCGTGCTAGAGGAACTTCCTTCTTTGGATTTTTTGAAGAGGTCCCACAAAATCAAAATCCCATATTTCAAATAGCTCCTATTGTTGTGATGGATGTCATGGCATGAAGTCCCTTCGTAATGGTTTTCCAGCTCATTGGCACGTGTCACACACCTTGACGAACTCCTTCGCTTCATGAATGATTACATCTATCAATACAACAATGGCATTATAGAATGTTTACACTTTTCAATACACACTTTGCAATACGTAAATTACATAGATGCTCTCACACTATGGAATCATCTGTATCTGCACTGGTCTACCCTCATGTATCCAATGTACTCCTAGAATCCTGATATGTTCTCCAATACTCTCATATTTCTCACACAATTGAATGGGGGGTTCCTTTTATGCTTATGGGCTAGCAGTTAAAAACAACTATTGCCCAAGAAACTTTATCTTTAACCGCCCACATTCGCATATGCCTAAAACTTATGTTTTGCCATACACATTACAATTTCAATTAATCAAACTATGAGGTCATCATTCTTGACATCAACTAACAAAATGATATTTCACTTTTATTTCATTTACATTTCTTTTGCATGTAGATTTGAATTTACATTACATTTACATCACATTTTGTGCACATTTGCACTTATTTTTCTATGTACATTATTTACTTCAATGACTGTCAGAACTAGCTCCTACAGCTGCCCTACCCTTTAGATTGGTTGGCATCCTCGTTGACGACTGACTCTGCTCCTAGAGACAAGGGTTCTGGTGATGTTGAGGTGTTGGAATAGGTATACCTCCCATTTCCTTGGTTTTCGGCTTGAGGGCCTTGGTCTCTCCCTTCAATCTCTTCACATAGTTTTGGTACTGAGTCCATTGCACTCCATAATGGTTTGCCCTCTTCTCAATTTCTACCAATTTTTCCAAATCTCTTCCTCCCTCTTTGCAAATGTAGCTTCAAGCTCCTTCCTTGCTATGTCAACAACCTTATTTGCCAATTCTGCATAATGTCTAGCTGCAATTGCCAGCTACTCATCTTTTCTATAATCAACTAAACATGAACTTTGACTCCTTCATTCTTCTTATCCAACAGTTGTTCCCTTAGAAAACATTCAAATTTTAGCTACCTAATCAGCTTGTCCCGTTCCTCCTGAGCCTTCGCTTTCTCCTCAACTTCCTTTCTCATTGCTGCTAGTTTTGTTTCAGCATCCTCATGCTCTTACTTAAGTCTCACCTCCCACTGGTTCACCTGTTCTTCCATTGACTGATGATTCTTCACTCCCATTGGTAACCATTGAATCAAGTATACCAAAAAATTGATCTTGGCATATGTCTTTACACCTGCTTCATTTTCTAGACAAGGTGTTAAAATCCCCTCATTAATGTACACCTTGGCTGGATGGTTGTAGAGTGTCCGAGATCCCTATGGTAGGTTCTCCACTTCAATAATGATTCACACACTTCCAATTTCTAGCTCCCATAGCTACTTCTGATGAATATCATCAAGTTTTTTCATATTCTTATCTCGAGCCCAGTGTACTGACTTATCTAACTCATTTTCTATCATCAGTTGGATTCATCACTAGTCTCCAATACATCCAATTCGGAACTCCAGCCTTGCTCTGTCCAAAGCTCAAGACATTTTTTTGAAAAATGCATCAACTTGTTTATTGATACCGTTTCCTAGAACCGGAGGATTTCCCAGATTCAGCATTTCTATGATAAAATGCTCATTAATGTCTTTTGCCAGTTCTACCTCTGTATCTTCCCCAGCGGATGTCTCCTCTCTATCCTCTCCACTGTCACCTCTTAGGTTGATTGGTCTTTTGGCTATCTTGCCCTCCTGTACCTGTTGCATTACATCAACAGTTCGTTCTTCAGTCACCACCTCTCATTCTCTCTTGTTCTTCTAGTGGTTGGTCATTTTCTCCTCTATAGAAAACTATGAATAGTGATGTATGTTACTTCCCTTTTTCTCCCTAATCTACTGATACTGTCTTTTTTCATGACAAATCTTCTGCTGCGGATGTGATCTCAATGTATGCATCCTCATCTAGTGGAGGTGATCCACTTGGATCATCCTGCTTCTCAAAAGGTACTAGGGTGTTGAAAATATCCTATGAATTGATGTTTCCCACCTGCTCATCTCCTACACCTTTTACATGAACCGCATTCATTATTGCTTGTGCCTCTTTGTCTGCATCCACAACAACTGACTTTTACTATTGCGTTGATCTCCTTTCCTCCTCATGTCCTTCATGAACAATGGTCTCCTTAGGTTGTTGCTGACTCACTGCAGACTTCCTCAAATTTGTTTTTCTAGTACCTAGACTAGTATTTGTAGTGTCTCCTTGCACAGTCTAACTACTTGGCTGCATAGGATCCTCCTGTCACATTGCTCCCCGTGGTCTTCCATGCTCCTCGCTTCTACCCTCCACCGTTTTATTTGCACTACCATAAAAATTTGTTGTGGCCTACTGTGGGGGTTGTTGTTTTTTCAACTAATACTGTGCTAGAGGTTGAGCCTCCATCCACTTTTGCTCCAACCTCCTACACCTCTTCTCTCATTGTACCAACTCTTCATTCCTTGGATATCTTGCAGTTCCTTTAGAATCCTCACTTCTTCCATTTCCCATGGGCTCTTGTATCTTCCTCTTTAATGTCTTCTTCACTGGAGTGCTCAAATTCATTAGCAGCATCGCATGAATCCACCTAAAAATTGTTGGTGCATATTATGGGATATCCTTAAGAGGATTCAAATTTGGAAACCGTACCTCAGCCTCTGTTGCAGCATTCATTATAAGTACAATGGCGTGGAAATCCATCTAAAAATTTCGTGTATACTGCATCAGGAAATTGCTAACATGGTATTTCAAGTACGATGTCCAATCATATGCAATGTCAGTCGTTATCCCTTGCACATAGGATATGAGACAAGCAAGTATCTTTGAGTCTCTTTGCTCTCTCGAGAGTTTTGATAGAGTTTTGACATGATGACATTCATTGCATAACATAGTTTTAACATCTTCAACTGCTAGATCTTCACTCTGCAACTCCCGTGCTTCAACAACTTTGTTGCCTCTTTAGAAGTGATATCGGTGACCTCATCCATCAACTCCCTCCACTGGTTTAGGTCCACTAACTCCTTTCTAACCAATATTCCATGATCCGATAATCCGAACATCCTTCAAAAATTGCCTACTAAAAACACTTGTACCTCCTGGTCACCAATTTTGACTCTACTAGCATTTTGCTACAAACTGTATGTCTACAACATTTGTAGCAAATAGTCCTCGAAAAATTCTTTGTAAAAATTCGGAATCTACAATATGAATTTTACTCTTGTACTTTTAAATACCATCCTCAATGGATGATCTTTTGTACTCTCTAGTCGCCAATTCCGAAAAAACTCTCCCGTTGGTGATGGGGAGCCAAATTTAACAGCAAGAGAAAACTAGATTTTATTTAGAGAACATGGAAAGATTTTACAAAGTACAGAAAGAAAAAATAAATTCGCAATCTCAATCTACGTCTTTCCAGCCTCCTCAATCCTTCGAACAATCTCTTTTTATAATGATAGGTTCTTGCTGCAACCGCCGTTCGTAACTGTCCCTGTAACCGCTGCAACGGTCCCCTGGAACTGCCATAACGACTTATGGAACTGTCAAATGTCGTTCTGTAACGGTCCACGAAAAAGTAGCATGTCGCGATATCGCGACATCTCTTCAACCCGCCCTTCTCTCTCCTAGCCGGGTCGCGAAAACGCGACACTTTTTCCCTTTAGTCCATCTGTCGCGATATCGCGACATTTTTCCGGCTTTGGTCGTTCTTTGCCAACATGTCGCGATATCGCGACACTTTTTCGGCTCTTGTCCTTGTTTGCCAATGTGTCGCGATATCGCGACACTTTCCTTTGCCCGCGGCTTTTGTTTAAACTTGTCGCGATATCGTGACACTTTCTATGTCGCGATATCGCGACACTTGCGTTTGCTTTTACCTCTGCTCAAAGTTTGTCGCGATATCGCGACAACTTTTATGTCGCGATATCGCGACACTGGCGTTTTACCCTTGCCTTTGTTCAAGTTCGTCGCGATATCGCGACAACTTTTATGTCGCGATATCGCGACACTTTGCAGTTTGCTTTTGCCGTTGTTCAAGTGAGTCGCGATATCGCGACAACTTTTATGTCGCGATATCACGACACTTTGCAGTTTGCTTTTCCCTTTGTATAAGTTCGTCGCGATATCGCGACAACTTTTATGTCGCGATATCGCGACACTTTACAACACTTGGGGCAATGTTTAAAATACGTCGCGATATCGCGACATCTTTTATGTCGCGATATCGCGACACATTTCACACTTAGAAATTTTTTTTTTTTCTCTTTTTGTCACTATTTTATTTCTTTTGCTGCACGATTTGTTCTGCTACCACTGGATGCTCCTGCATCAGACACCCGGGGTAGATTGAGAAGTGATCCTCACTTCTGGATGGTCAGAGGAAAACCTAGGTGATCAACCTCTGATTTGGACAACCACGTTGCATCTTCGACAGGTCGGCCCTTCCACTTGACCAAATACTCCGAATATTGCCTGTTTCGGGTACTTCTACCTTCGCGAGTGTCGAGTATGTCTTCGATTTCTTCTTTGTCTGGAGTGGATGCTGGAATGTTCCACAGATCCGAACTGGGTGGCTCGCTACAACTTCCTTCATGATATTCGACCAAGTCTGAAATATTGAAGATAGGTGAAATATTCAGCTCACTTGGTAGATCTACTTCATAGGCATTTCCTGAATCTCGTTTACCTATGATCCGGCATGGTCCAAACCTCTTCATCTTCAGCTTATTGTAGGTTTTGCTAGGAAAACGTTCCTTGCGCAAGTGAACCATGACTTCATCTCCTATCTAGAATTCCTTGAAACGCCGCTTCTGATCTGCTCTGGCTTTGTACGTAGCATTCATTTTACTGATATGCTGCTGGACTTCTTCATGTAAATTCTTCATATGTGTTGCAAAGTCATCAGCTTTAGCACTGCGCTTTTCTCCTTTATCTATCGGCCTCAACTCAGAAGCGTTTCTCGGTTGTTCCCATGCACTATCTGGAATGGGGATTTACCAGTACTACGATTGACAAAATTATTGTAAGCAAACTCTACTGCGATAAAATCAGATCCCATCCCTTGGGTTTATCTCCTACCGGACATCGTAGAAGGTTACCCAAACTTCGTTGACTACTTCGGTCTGTCCATCGATCCTGCGGGTGGTACGCAGAACTGAACTTCAATTCTGTTTTCAGCTTCTTCCACAGAGTTTGCCAGAAATAACCCACAAATTTGGTATCTCTGTCCGAGACAATGCTTTGGGGTAGACCATGAAGTCGTACTACCTCCTTGAAAAACAAGCCTGCAATATGAACAACATCACTTGTCTTCTGGCATGGAATAAAATGGGCCATCTTTGAAAACCCATCAACGACAACAAAAATGGCGTCATTTCCGCGTTGTGTCCTTGGCGGACCAAGAACAAAATCCATATTGATGTCCTCCCATGGTCTCTCTGGTACAGGCAATGGCTGATACATTCCTGTATTTTGGCTTACTCCTTTCGCCATCTGGCACACTCTACAACCCTGCACAAATTTGGTCACATCCGGCTGCAACTGTGGCCAATGGTAATTCTCACTAACGAGAGCAATGGTCTTATCTCGACCAAAATGTCCTGCTAGTCCTCCGCTATGTTTCTCTTTGATCAGATTTTCCCTCATGGAACTTCTAGGAATGCACAACTGATTCTTTCGAAACAGCATCCCATCTTGGATCATAAAATCCAACCACTTAGTGCGATCCACAGTAGTAGGAGACAAACATGCCTTCCATGCCTCTGCGAAATCTGGATCCTCTGGGTATAAACTCTTAAGTTCATCAAACCCAACAACTTGCACTCTCATTTCTATCAACAAATTATGCCTTCTACTCAAGGCATCTGCAACTCTATTAGATTTGCCACTTCTATGCTTCAGGACAAAGGTATAACTCTGCGGGAATTCAACCCACTTCAAATGTCGTTGGTTAAGTTTACCTTGACTATTTATATACTGTAAAGCTTGATGGTCAGTATATAAAACAAATTCCTTGGCTAGCAAATAATGTCTCCATTTCTTAAGAGCCTGAATTATAGCATAGAATTCTTGATCATAAACAGAGTATTTCTTTCTAGCATCATTTAATTTTTCACTAAAGTATGCAACAAGTTTACCTTCTTGGCTCAATACAGCTCCAATGGCACTGCCACTGGCATCACAGATCAACCTCGAAACACTTTATTAAAATCTGGAAGTGCCGGAATGGGTTGTTCTGTCACTTTCTTCTTCAATATGTCCATACTCGGTACCTGCCTTGGCAGTCCACTTAAACTCTTTCTTATCCCCTCTCATAGTTTCTGTTAGGGGTGCACAAATACTGCTAAAGTCTCTAATAAACTTTCTATAGAAACTTGCAAGACCATGAAATGATCTTACCTCCGTTACATTCCTTGGGGTAGGCCATTCAATGATAGCCTTCACCTTCTCAGGATCCATTTTCAGACCCTCCTCTGAGATGACAAATCCCAGGTATATCAACTCTTTCTGTACAAAACTGCACTTCTTCAAATTTATCAACAACTGCTCCTCTCGCAGCTTTTCAAAAACTATCCGAACATGCATCAAATGCTCGTCCAATGTTTTACTAAAAATTAAAATATCATCCAGATAAACTATCACGAACTTTTCCAGGAAGTCTTGCAATACCTCATTCATCAGCCTCATGAATGTACTGGGTGCATTAGTTAATCCAAATGGCATAACTAACCACTCATACAAACCCTCTTTGGTTTTGAAAGTTGTCTTCCACTCGTCACCCTCTCGAACACGTATCTGATGATATCCACTCTTTAAATCAATCTTAGTGAAGTATTTAGCTCCACTCAAACAGTCCATTATATCGTCCATTCTAGGTAATGGAAATCGATATTTAATGGTAATTTTGTTAATTGCCCTTGAATCAGTGCACATTCTCCATTCTCCACCCTTCTTTGGTGCTAGTACTGCAGGTACTGCACAAGGACTCAAACTTGCTCTAATCAATCCCTTCCGCAAAAACTCATGAACTTGTTGGTTCAACTCTTCATTCTCTATAGGAGACATTCTATGGGCGGCCTTATTGGGTATGCTAGATCCTGGAATTAAGTCAATTTGATGACTAATCTTCCTCATTGGCGGCAAACCCTCAGGCACATTGTCCGATATAATATCAAGAAATTCTGCTAACAAATGTTCAACTTCTGCTGGAATGTCCGTAGTTTCTTCTCTCTTTACAGTAGGAATTAATGCATAACACATTGAATCCCTCTTTAGACCATCCAAAAATTTTCTGCCATCTACTAAACAAATTCTAGCATTATTGCATACCTTTTCCTCAACCTCCTTCAATGGCTTCAGTTTGTGGCGCACTCCATATTTTGTCAGGGAATAGGTATTTGCATGCCCATCATGCGCCGCACGTCCGTCAAATTGCCATGGTCTTCCCAGCAACAAATGGCAAGCATCCATCGACAAAATATCACACAGGACCTCATCCCGGTATCTTCCAATTTGAAACTTGACCAAGCATTGTTCACTGACCAATGCTCTATGGTCCTTCTGCAACCACGCAATCCGGTATGGATGCGGGTGCTGCCTTCTTTCTAGCTTTAACTTAGTCACCATATCCTCGGAGACCAAATTATCTGTACTACCATTATCAATAATAATATTACAGATTTTACCTGAACATTTGCACCTCGTACGAAACAGGCTTTTTCGTTGTTCGGTTCCCTCTCTTCGTTCAACAAGGTTCTCCTTGTGATCATCACTTCTCCTCGCTCTGCTTCTTCAGAGTGCTTAGATTCAACACCATCCTCAACGACCGCAACTCGAGCATTTGCTTCGGGCCTTCTATTCGGTGCCTCTTGGTGTTGGGGACACTCATATGATCGATGCCCCTCTTCCCCGCAATTGAAGCAGGTTCCACGAAATCTTCCTCTTCCATATCCACGTCCACCTCTACCTCGTCCCCTTTGATAATCATTATTCTTACGGGGGCGGTAGGTATTCTCCTCTTTCTGTTCCTGGTGATTGCTTGTTTCACCAGTCTTCTTCTGGTCATCATATTTACCTCCATTGGTTCTTCCACCAGTTCTTCCACCACGACCTCTTCCTCTCTGTTTACTGTCAAATCTTCGATTCAGTTTCTCTTCCACCTTCAGAGCAAACTGGTAAGCATCTTCAATGGTGCTCATTCGAACCAAACTCAATTCTTCTTGTATGCTGGTTCTCAACCCATTAATGTAACGGGCTACTCTCTCTTTATTTGCCTCTGTATGACCAGTTCTGATGGAAATTTTAAAAAATTCCTCTGTATATTCTTTAACAGACTTGCTGGACTGTCGCAAACTCTACATTTTCCTCAGCAGATCTAATTCGTAATCTGCTAGAATAAACTACCGTTTCAACTTTTCAACCATTCGATCCCACCTGGTGATCTTTTCTTTTCCTCTTCGATTTCGTTCCAGCTGCACTCCTTTCCACCATATGCCAGCATGGCCTTTCAACTTTGTTCTTGCAAATTTTATCCGATTTGGATCTTCAACCTCCTCATATTCGAAATACTCCTCCATATCGTTGATCCAGTCAATCAACTCTTCTGGATTTAAATTTCTAGAATATGTGGATACGTCTATCTTCGGCCTTTTCCCAATTTGAGAAATGGCTTTAATCATTCGAGATTCTGCAGAACTCATTGCTTCTTCTTCTTCTTCTGATGGGTCATCAACTCCGCAAGCTTCATCATCGCTCTGGTCTTCTCCTCTTGGCTCTACTCCTCTTCGCAATTCTTCCTGCAGGGCCTGCACTTGCCTCTGCAATGCTCGGAAGTCTCCTTCAGGAACCACGTTCCTTCCAGCACCACGATTTCTTCGCGGCGGCATTCTTCTTCACTTCTTCTCAGAACCCTTAACCCCAGATCCTGGTGCAAGCTGCCTCACGTTCGGCGCTCTGCTTACACACTCAGAATCTTCTCGCTCTGATACCACTTGATGGGGAGCCAAATTTAACAGCAAGAGAAAACTAGATTTTATTCAGAGAACATGGAAAGATTTTACAAAGTACAGAAAGAAAATAAATTCGCAGTCTCAATCTACGTCTTTCCAGCCTCCTCAATCCTTCGAACAATCTCTTTTTATAATGATAGGTTCTTGCTGCAACCGCCGTTCGTAACTGTTCCTGTAACCGCTGCAACGGTCCCCTGGAACTGCCATAACGACTTCTGGAACTGTCAAATGTCGTTCTGTAACGGTCCGCGAAAAAGTAGCATGTCGCGATATCGCGACATCTCTTCAACCCGCCCTTCTCTCTCCTAGCCGGGTCGCGAAAACGCGACACTTTTTCCCTTTAGTCCATCTGTCGCGATATCGCGACATTTTTTCGGCTTTGGTCGTTCTTTGCCAACATGTCGCGATATCGCGACACTTTTTCGGCTTTTGTCCTTGTTTGCCAATGTGTCGCGATATCGCGACACTTTCCTTTGCCCGCGGCTTTTGTTTAAACTTGTCGCGATATCGCGACACTTTCTATGTCGCGATATCGCGACACTTGCGTTTGCTTTTACCTCTGCTCAAAGTTCGTCGCGATATCGCGACAACTTTTATGTCGCGATATCGCGACAACGGTTTACCCTTGCCTTTGTTCAAGTTCGTCGCGATATCGCGACAACTTTTATGTCGCGATATCGCGACACTTTGCAGTTTGCTTTTGCCGTTGTTCAAGTGAGTCGCGATATCGCGACAACTTTTATGTCGCGATATCGCGACACTTTGCAGTTTGCTTTTCCCTTTGTTCAAGTTCGTCGCGATATCGCGACAACTTTTATGTCGCGATATCGCGACAACTTTTATGTCGCGATATCGCGACACTTTACAGCACTTGGGGCAATGTTTAAAATACGTCGCGATATCGCGACATCTTTTATGTCGCGATATCGCGACACATTTCACACTTAGAATTTTTTTTTGTTTTTTTCTCTTTTTGTCACTGTTTTATTTCTTTTGCTGCACGATTTGTTCTGCTACCACTGGATGCTCCTGCATCAGTTGGCTATATCTATGTAATATCTTGCAAGGGTGCTACTATTCTTTACTTCCCTTTGCTCTTTTCCCTCACTTGAGGCAAAGCCTCAACTTCTTGCTCCTCTAAAGTTTTGTTTCTAGGCCATTATCTCAAATGTCTAGCATGTTGTTTGCTCATACCTTGCTCTACATTTGAACCGTTTTGTCTCTCTCTCTCACAAACACATTTTGCAAGACCCCTCCTCTCGCCTCCTTCGATGCCGTCTCCATAGATACGTGGTTCTGACTGCAATATTGAGCTAGGGCGAACCCTTCTCTGATGTTGTTCCACCTTGTGAATTCTCTTCTTGATACTAGGCCATTTTTGCATCCTTCTCACACTCTGACTATCTTGTGCTTATGCTTGTACGATGCTTGTCGTACACATCGTGCACCTATACAGCCCCTACGGTACACAATCTCTTTCTTGTACGTCAAATGCTCAACTTGTACAACAACCATCAAGGACTGACTTGTATGACATTGTTGTCAGACACAGACTTGTACAACAGTGTTAGCCTCCTTCCACTTGTACAACTGATTGCTTGCACCTACTTGTATGGTGCTATAGTACAACCCAACTTCACTTGTACAACAATGTTTTTTGCAATTTGACCCTTCACCCTCATGCTTGTACAACCCTCTGCCATTGCTTATAATATAATGACAAATTTTTTTGCCCTATTTTGCGCATATGTTTGGTGTCTTATCTGCCATTGGGACCCAGTGCCTCATTTGTATGGCTTCGTTGCACTTCAATTCCTCACTTCAACAACCGTCTATACAATTGTATGACTTTATACACCTTCAACTTTTGCAAATTTCTTAGCATTTCGCACTATCTCTCTATCTACAACACTGTCTTCTTTCCTTCAATACCACAGAAACTTCTTAGTATGCATCCATTCAGCTCCACAAATATTTTGTCAACAGTTTTCCTTCCTTGCGTTGGCAGCTCTTACGTCAGCAACTCAGCACTACTCCTATGTCAACAATGCACCTATGTTGGTAGCTTCGTGGGCTTTACTTCTCCACACTGCGTCCACCCACCTTCAACTCCGTACATGCACTTGTATTCCTCTCTTATTCATAAAGCACTGAGCAAGATGCAATGCTCAAAGCCTCACCAATACATATATTTATAAGTTAGAGGGAGTGGTTGGCGCCCATGCATAATTGCCTATCAACTGCCACCTTGCATGTAATTGATGTTGCGCCTTTTCCCTTTTCTTTTGAAATTGTCTTAATTTACCTTTGAACCCTAGTTCGCACAACAATGTAGATCTCCAGTTCAACTGCATCTCCCACAAAGAATACTTTTCTTTTCCTTGACGAGGTATTTTTTCCTCTTTCAATCTTGTGTGTTGATTTTTTGTCAGTTGTTGTCCATTTGTATAACAATTATTTGTATGCGTATTTATACGATGATCTTCAGTACAAGTACCATCACTTATATGGCCAATCCCTCTTGTACGACCCATTTCTTCATTTGTATAGCCACATGCCATGCAACCTTCATTTGTACGACAAGGCTCTCTATCTATACGACAATCTGCAATACAAGTGCCTTCCTTGATTCCTGCACTTGTAAGGCAGGAGGTCCTACCACCTCTTTCATCATCTTGTTGTTGCTGATCACCTTGTGTCATTTCATTCGAGTAGTTGTCCATTGCATCACCACGTCGTCTTGACCTTCTCTATCTTCTTCGTGTCGATCTTTCCCTCACAAACACATTTCTATCTTCATTCCCTACTCCTAGATAGGCCTCCATAACTTGGGAGTGCCTATTCCTTCCTCCTAGCTACAAAGGTCCATCCTGGGTCTCCTTTGATTTCTTTGCCATCTATTTCTACTGAATCTCTTGTTTTAACAACGATCAAGAGGCGGTCCTGATGGGCCAACCTAATGATCATGTGGTAATTGGTTATTTTGTATGCAAATAAAGAATGGTCCTTGTGATCCATACTACTGACCATGTGGCCTAAGGGTAGGAGGAGGGAAGATCCTTCCCCTTGAACTACCAGAAGGGAGGCAAACCAATCTTCTCCCTAGGCCAAGAAAACTTAGTCGGCTAAAAAGACCCGGTGGCCCTCCCAAATTTCTTAGGTTGCCTCTTTCTTGTACTAGTGTTGGGTTCGAAAGCAGTCCTTGTGAACCACTTGGACCTCCCACAACATCATTTTCATTAACTAGCAAATCTTCCAACCTTCTTGTCCACCTTCCTTCTTAAAAAGTATTCGTCTACTTGCTTCTTTCTTCTACTTGGGGAACTAGTTGAGGTCTATTCCTTATCACTAATTGGAATTGAAGTAGAACGACATTGCATTATATCTGCATGTACAGCAATGGAATTACAAAATGTCTGCACTTTGCATTACATAGATTACACACAAATGCTCTCACACTATGGACTCATCTCTAGTCTACCCTCATGTATCCAATGTACTCCTAGAATCCTCATATGCTCTCCAATACTCTGGGATTGCTCGCATAATTGAATGGGGGTCCTTTTATGCTTGTGGGTTGGCAGTTAACAACAACTGCTATGCAGGACACGTTATCCTTAACCGCCCACATTTGCATATGCCTAAAACCTATGTTTTGCCATACACATTACAATTTCAATTAATCAAACTATAACGTCATCATTCCTAACATCAACTAACAAATTGACATTTCATTTTTATTTCATAGACATTTTCTTTGCTTGTACATTTGAATTTACATCACATTTGCACTTATTTTTCTATTTATATTATTTACTTCAAAAACTATCATAACTAGCTCCTACACTGTACAATGGAGAGCCTAGGCTGTCAAGATTCAAGACAAGCCATCTAGTGAGTGTTAGCAGTCTGGAAAAGGGCAGGCCGTCCTATTTGTAGACTAGGTTGTTTGAAGCTGAAATCAAAGCAGTTGTAACAAGGATATGATGCAGGCTATACAACCTTATCATTATAAACTTAATCATTAAATCTGTTAATCCAAATTGTTCATCTAAGGGTGGAATACCACCACCGTGCAACACACTTCTTCCAAGTACTTTTCATCTAAGGCTATAGTTGCTTATTGGATGTGGAAGTTGTTTCTTTTCAATTATAATCCCAAATTGATGAGTGTCAATTTGATTTTTTATTTTTTGGTTTAAAGGTCTTTCCTAGCTGCCTCCTTTCCACTCTCCTTTATAAAGTGGTGTATGTATGCATCCTAGCGATCTTCAAGGTTTCCTAAAAATTAGTCCTTGTATATAATATACTTATATCCATATCCATTTAGCTTAGATCGCATGTTCATATTTCCCCATAATTGTTTTCACATGTGTATGCAGATAATTTGTCATAGTTATGCATTAAACGTTTTAAAAGATAAACTAATGATGCAACATGCAATTAATCATTTTTATCTAAAGTTTGGATTATTATACTACTAAAACAAAAGCTGGTTATTATGTTAAAATATCCAATTCCTAATTTTAGAAATTAATATGTTAAAAAAAAAGAGAAACTAAAATATGCATTTTACTCTATTTGAATGATCATCAAAAATTATTTTGAGTCAGATACAAAATGTTCGGCATTCATTTGTATTGATAACCATAAGTCACTTGTCAAAGAAGAATATAAACAAAAAACATAATTGAACATAAACTCCAACTCCAACCCTGGAAGAAAAATGAAAGCATTAAATACCAAGCCCAATAAGTACATTATATACTGAACAAAGTTCACAAGGCTCAAAGCTACATTTTTACTTTACCCCACATAACAAAGCACATCAACATAATGAGGAATGAATATAGATAATGAAAGGCATATTACACAAGTTTAGAATAGAACCTGTAGGCCAACTGTCATGCTTAATATATCAATTCCATTCTTTCCAGAATTCAGAGTACTAGGCTTCTCGAATGTGATACCACTGGTAAACCCCATTTGACTTCCTACAATTATAATTAAATTTTCAAGAAATTTTAGTCAAAAAATTGAGTGAAATGTAAAAGCTGCAAGCTTTCCAAAGAAATAACATGATCTTATTGCCATACAGAGTACATAACTGAGAAATAGTAAATAATAGTTGTTTGCAGGTAGTAGACATTCTGTCTTCTAGATACCAGTCAATGCTTATATTAGATATTAAGAAATCTGCTTAAACGCTCTTCAAGTGAACATATGCATCAGAATACATAATAGTTGCATGCAAACATCTAAGTGCAAAGCAGAAAGCATAAATTACCAAAGCCTATTTCTTAGAAGAAACCATGAATAGTTATGAGATCAATCTACTAATGTCTAGAAAGACACTCTAGAATTTGCTTGCTAAATTTTATGTGAAACAATTGGAGTGAAAACAATCAAGTTGTTGGAAGTTTTACTTATTAAAGAATATCAGAACAATTTGTACCCAAGAACCCGAGAAGGAGAACAAATATCCTATTTGCCGAGGCAACAACAATTTAAAATATGGAAGTTTGTGCAGTGTTTGATTATTTACATCTCAAGAAGACATTTCATTGTCATCTAATGCTAGAAGACATTTAAAAAATACACTAGGAATGTTTGTTTCTTAAATAATACCTTGGAAAAGAGGCTATATCATTCTGAGAAAAACGTTTTCTAAAACGGATGAAAGTTACCAGTTTCAAGTAACAACTTTCAATGAAGTCTCTTACCACACCTGTTTCATTTAGCAGCTTTCAATGACGTCTCTTACCACATTTTATGAGATTGGCAAGTAATCTTGTCAAACTTGTTTTGATAATGAATGTTATAGTCCTGGATGATAAATTGGTAATTATCAGACTACAACTATAAATATTTTTAAAATTATTCAAATGTGATTGCCAACAAAGTAGTGCAATGGGAGATGTTGTTCAGAAAATTGAGGAAAGGGGAAAAAAATGGAGCAGATGCTTTCTCTGTACTCAAGTTTTTGGGGTCAATGAAAGAAAGATGAAAGGAGAGACTTACACTGGTTGCAATTCTAATTGTATTCTTGAGCTTTAGGGATCAATGAAAGAAAGAGGAAAGTGGAGACATACACAATGTCAGCAATTGTAACTCAGAGAGACAGATAGAGAAACTGGGGTATATCGCACATTTAATAGGAACTCAGAAAGGGAAATGTAGATGTACAATGTGATCTGCCTTGGTTACTTAAAAAATGAGTGATTAAAGTCTAAACTGATATACAGGATTGACAAGATACTAGATTTGCTTTCTCAATGATAACGAACAAAAAATTGATAAATGTTAAAACTTTGATTGAAGAAGCTATCATTAGTTTGTTTTTCCAAGGAAGTTGAAACAAGAATCACTTACAAGTTTACAACACACTTATTCCAGAAGATATTATACACTTCGGGTACAAGTTTGAAATTTAGGAGCAGAAAACTTCTGCAAGCAAGCTAACAAACAACAATATACCAAATAACAGGGAGCATGGTCAGACAGCATGTGACTTGTTGAGCAATATATGATGAACAAAATCGTGATTTGAATAAATCCTTCATGATACTAGCACCAAATTTATCCCTTTTCCTATACATAGTTTTGAGTAGTTTCTATCCCCTAATTTAATAGTTAATAGGCAAGACCATATTAAAACCATGGAAGCTCTAAGGAATTTAAGTGAATGGAGGATGATGGAAACATACAGCTTGCACAAAAATTGTCAGGATCAATCGCACAGGAAAAATGAACTTAAAATCCGTATTCTGTTTTGCATGAAACAGTAAGGTATAAAAGATGGTTTCCTCTTTTTCTTATTTTAAACTTATTTCTACACTTGTCCTTAGAAACTGGTTAATATTAATATATATATAGAAAGAGACTCACGTTCTACTAATATTTTTATGCTCTACGGGGATAAATCCACTGTATACATCAGAGTTTCTTAGACCTCATGTCTGTGGTTGCATTTTGCTTATTCTTATCCAAGGGCAGACAAGTTGCTTTTCCAATTACCTGTGTATTGTCCGTTGATAAATACATGCAAGCCATGTCCCAGGGATTGCACATGAAGAACTGGTTGGGTATCGCCTTCAGCCTGGATACTGTCGACAAACCCACAATTATGTGATATTTAATATAATGTACAAAGGCAAATGGCAACAGAACTGCATGCAGCCAAGAGATGCTTGGCAGATTATTAGAATTAACATATTATGTACATCATATTGTGTTTATTTTATGAAAATATTATCATTAGCTGATGTTGTCACTTATAACTAAAAGCAAAAAGCCAATTATGTCCTTACATTTTGTTGTAGACAACTGTAAGAATATCCAATTGTTCAGACGTCAATATAACTCCTTTCCTTTTTTTCCCTTCTCCAGCCAACTATTGTGGCATACAATTAACAAGCTCAAAAATGAACGCAACTATAACAAATGTTTTCTCACCTCGTTGTGTACCATAAGTAGTCAGTGGAATCCCCAGTCGTATTTATTTGCTCTAGTAATGTACTCTTGGAGAATGCATTACTTCCCCAAGTCCCTATTGGCTCCCTCAGCCAACTCCAATTTGGGCTTACCATCTCTGAGCCTACCATTTGCTTGGAACTGGAAGTTCCCAATGTTGAATTTACGACCTTCATTTGCACGGAGGTGGTCTGGGAGGTAATCTGCACTCATCAGATACATATATGGAGTACACGTTAGCATTCTAAGTAGAGATGATGCTGACTGCCTTTACCATGCAAAAGCATAGCAATGCTTTACAGTTATTGCAACAAAGTACCACAGCAGAGATATAAAGAACTCCTCATTGTACAAAATAAAGTATCTTATAAGCCATAATGCAAGAAGCAGCTTTCCAAAAACCCCATTCTCCTGTGTCAATTTCGACTTTAGTAACATTTGTAACTATCACCGCCGTTTAACATATAAAAGGTGAAGAAGCCAAATAAAATCCTTGTTAACATGAATTGAAATCCTCCTTTACTTTCTGCTCCAGCAATGATGCTCTTCAAGAAATAGTCAGAATAGATCATTTGACAGCACACTTGGATGTGCGAGGAGTTGAATGGGAAGGTTAACTTGTTCCACCTTTTCATTCTTCCCGAGCAACATTTGATGAAATATTCTTGGTTCCTCTAACGACAAAGGGAAAATGAAAAATAATGCTAACAACATTGAAACAGATAAGGTTCGCATGCTAATGGCACTTGTGTCTTAAAAATGCATATACATGTGCTAGTAGATTCACTCTCTGAACAAAACTGATGACTAGTAATGCTTTAACTCTGTTTTGTCTCTTGTCCAAGCATTGGTTTGAGCAGTAAAATAAAAATTCAATTTAGGTAAAGCATGCTTCTACATGTGCTAATTAGCTTCAAAATACAAGATTCAGTGTTACCCAGATTATCTATGTTTTAAAATTTGGAAGCTCACCAGAATAGGACATTGGCTTAATTATATTTGACAAAAAGACATTTGATCCACATTAATACTTGAAGCTGAGATATTTCCTGAAGTTCTACATTTGCTAAATTGGATTAACTGTTCAATATATGTCAGTCTTCATTTGAGAAAGACATCCCAGGATGTTTGAGAGAGATTTCTCTTTTTAAGCAAAGAAACGTTTCAAAAATTCTCTTCATTGAGAATACCAGTCAATGTAGAGGGCTCCAGCGGTAAAGCTGGATAAACTCAACAGTCACCTCATAACATTACGAAATGGCTAACATCAAAAGAACATAAAGTTTTTCACAAGAAACAGTTCAACAAGATACATAATTCATCCCATAACTTATGAAAGCACTGAACAGAAAGGATAAAGTTAAAGCCATAATACAACAATGAGTATAGCAGTTTCTATCTTCCAGTCAAATCAATACATTAGATAAGTTTCAATCTATACCTGAGCAGTATTTAGGACGACATTCTTGCAATCTGGAAGGATACTAACAGACCAAGCGGGCAAATGATAAGAGTTTCCATTGAACTTCACAGTTGCATCAGAATGACTGTCTATATTGGCCAGAAAGGCTGCACATGTTCCCTGTCCTAATGAGTAAACATGTGCCTACAAAACCAAAATAAAATATTGTCAAAATTGTGCTCTCTATGCCACTTCTGTCTTTATGATGCAGTAATACAGATATGCAATCATATCCAACAAGCCTGCCAGCAATTGTATGCAATCTTAGAAGGATTGCAGAGGATTGTGTAGTTAATATGATATATATGCCTTAAGAGCTAGGTTGCACCTAGAACTAAGTTACATGCTAGTATGTTATAGGTAGGTTAATAAGTTCAATTTTAGGTTTATTGTAATAACCCTCATTTCACCACCAAACTCTACTATGAATTTTTTTCTAATCACTTCTATTTCAAGTGTAGAGTTCCTAATCCTCATATCTTGCATTCTTCCAGATATTGACTATTCCATTAATGACTAGATGATCATATTTCTTAATTCATGACCTTAGTCTTAGTATTTAGTTATCTCAGCGGAAGTCACATTCAGTTAGTGCAGTGAATCATGTGTCTAAGAATCACTTTCAATGCTACACAACTCATTCATTTGATCACATGAGAACATAATCATTTTAATCTATTATGCATCACATGACATAATGTATTCAATTCCATGAGGAAGGAAATGCAACATCAGTTAATTCTAATGCAATGATTCATAAGCTCAATGTAACATACTCCAGGATTTCATACTTTATTTACCTACAAAAGACCATGAACATTTTATCCACTTATGTAGTATATTACATATTTGTATTCACGCCATGGACAAGGAAGTACATTATCAATTACTTCTAGCATCCTATCAAAACCATTCTTACCAAAGGAACATTGCTTATTAAATAAACCATGCATCACTAATTCCTTTTGCAAGTAAAACATAGAAGTATAGTTAAGACATGCATTTCTAAATCTAATAACAAGAATCACCATTCCACAAATAGATCCATAACACAATTGTTTATCCTGGGAAAAACCCCAAAGGGAAACCACCCAACTGTAAAATATGCGCTCTTGCTTTTATTTCATTAAATTGTTATTCTCAATTTACAATAATACTAAGGATCCTATAGATCCTTTTTCCAACCGTCCATAAATTCCTTTATGTGGAACACTTCCACATCGTTATAAATCAAAACATACAAGAATATGTTCCTTGGACACATATACATATTAGAGGAACCTTCACAGGCCTCGTAAGAATGAATCGCACATGCATTCTATATCACCTTTATTAGCATAACCTTCAACTATCTTGAAGTTATAGTACAAAGGTTTTATGATATTTGAAGAGATCCCATAATCTCTTTGGTTATATGCAATCATTCTTCTTGTTAAATGAATTCCTAGTTTGCAGATCATTGGAGGAAATCTCACACCTTCCTCAGGAGTGGAAATCATAATGTTTTCCTACCTACACAATAGTTACTTTTAATCGGGCAATGTCATGTGACAATACTCCAATGAATGTAGCTAAGCATAGTACATAAATCAATATGTAACTTGCAAACATTCTGCAACCCAAAGGTAGGAAATCCCATACTTTCCTAAGAATGAAACTTGAAGCTTCCCTTTCATCATTTCATCCCATATCATTCTACCCAGAAGATATGCCTTTGAATCTATATTATCCCATACATTCACCAAAGGCTACGAGAGAATCCCCATAAATTCTTTGAAGAACGAAACCTCATTCCAATCTTCCCTCGATTAGAAGAATGCTTATCATGTACTAGATCCGACTACCCAGAAATAGCATTTAAACAAGAGAACCATTTCATATTTATGATAAAGGTTCTTGACATCTTTTCGATGTCTACTTTATAGTTCTTTTAACTATTAACCCCTAATCAAAGGTCTAGTGATGATTAGGTTTACTATATTTGTAAAGATACAACCAATATTTCATAGAGACTACTCCATATTTCTTTCTCATATGGTAACTCACAACGTATTCCCAAACTTACTTCAAACAATATCTTTTAACCTCTGAGTTAAAGCATATCTAATTCTCTTGAAGTATAGTTAACTCTTCCAAAGACTATAGTTATGTCTCTTCTTATGATTTACATTATAATCTTCTACAATTGGCCATAACATGGTCTTTAAATATTTAAAGCTTTCTCATATAACTCAATTTCATTAAAGTCTTCTTTAATAGACCACCTCAAATAATTCAATAGCATTAAATAGCTCAATTTCTTAGTTATTTGATTTTCCCCTATGGTTGACCAAATCACTCTTCTAGGATTCTTCCTAGATTTCTCTCAATCAATTCTTGGGGTCCAACTATTTCAAATACCATTTAATGAGATTAAATCAAATCTCTAACATTCCTTTTTCCAAAAGTACAAATATCATTTAATCAGAATTAGATCCAATTTCTAATATTCTTTTCCCAAGTATATATAATATCTTTAGATTTAAACCCTATCTCATATACTTTTTTTCAAGAATATATATTTCATTTAATTAGATTTGCTTCAAATCACCTAATACTCTTTTCAATAATATTTATGGTATTTAACTCTAATGGCTTATACTCCTTCCAAGAGTATTTTAAATCAAATATTTTTATGCTCACATATCTTGACCCAATTTAATTTCATTAAATCCAAGATATTCATTTTCGGTCAATTAGCTTTTGACCCTTTTAATTATTATGTCTACCAAGTGGACATTTAAATAGGGGTGCTTTCCCCATATTTGATTTTATTTCGCTATATTAGTTTCTTTGGGTGCATTTATCCTAGCCCAATATTTAAAACTAATTTCTTTGGACCCATCGTTATATTTATTCCACACAATATTCCATACAATACCACCTTTTATTTATTACTTTGTCACAATATTCCATAATATCACCTTTGGTAAAAGGTGTATTTCCCTTAACATAATATCTTTTAGTCTTCATGCTAAAGTATATTTAACTCTATACTTACGCATTCCCTTACGATCATAATTCCTTTTGCCTACAATATTTAAATCAACATTTAAATCATAGATTGCTCAAGCCACTAAAAATAAAACATTCCCTAAATTGTCAGGGCTACCTAGCCATATTACTAGAGGGCTTTAATATCTACATAACCCAACCATTTAACCAAATAGATCACAGATCACAGATCATAGATCATAGATCACAGATCATAGATCATAACTTTAAACATATAGATCAAATAATCTATCATGTCTACCATGCACTCACAGATTTTCACACAACCATCTTTAGTAATAGTATGTCTCTAAAATCTCTTCATAAACCCTAATGAGAAGAACAAGAGGTTTCTCTAACACATGTTGAAACCCCAACTAATCTTAACATACTATCATATACTCTATGCTAAAAATTAGTAGCAAATAAGGCTTAATCAAGGAGGGATATCACCTGATCTCTTTCTCCTCCATGTAAGCCTCCTAAATGGTGATCTCCTTCTCTCTCTTTCTTCCAAAGTTCATCAAGTCCTTCCTTTCTACTCCAAGAAATGTCTTGATCGAGCGACTATTACTAAGGTTTGGTAATCTCCTAATGTTGTTTGGTTTTTGATCCACCTAAGGGTGGAGAGCATACTCCCTAAGCGTTAGGATTTCCCATAGAAATCGCTTGCAAGAATGCTTGCTTTCTCCTCACAAGAGCCTTCTATTTATAGATAATTTCCCCCACCTAATGCCTATTATTTTAATAATAAAACCGATCAAGGTAGGTGAGGAAAGTCTTCCCTTTATTAATTGCTTAGAATAATGCTCCTTGTGGTCCAATTAGATTTGAACACAACTATGAGCATTAGTCATTAAATTAGGTTGGTCCAATTAGAATTGGACAATCCGATATTGTGGATAGGAAGTGAGGATCCTAATCATCCTCCACTATCCATTATAATATTCTAAATATTACTAGTGCTTATTGTGGTCCAATTAAATTTGGACACATTTTTATGAGCACTCATTTATCTTAAATTAAGTTAATTAACCTCAATTAACCCAATGAATTATCTTGAATAAACACTAATATTTCTAATTAGTTTTCACACAAAATCCACTAACTAGGAGTTGTGGGTGTGAATAGGGTCTTTGACCCTTAGACATATGCTAATTGATTTTCCTCAATCAATTAGTTTACCTATGAGAGAGGTCCAATGGGGCGGGCTATGACATACTCCCCCCTTGGATTAAACACAGTCCTTTGTGTTTCTCGTATTCTCCTATCATATATGGATCTTAAGATCATAATATGCATCAATCTTTTATAAATTTGATCAAATTAACATTATTTTTCTTCTTTTGCCAATTCTCGCTCTTGATGGTAAGCATATTCTTCCATCTACGAGAGTACCTGAACCTACAAAAATAGAAACACATCAACAGTATCATGTCCTCAAGCAATAAAATATCCATATTGCATAAATTTTCAAGTATTGAAACACTCATCAATACAAAAATTTCATCACAAGGTCAGACATCGAAGCATCTATCAATGCATCATAAAATAATATTGCAATAACAACACTTCAAAATGTCTTCTCAGTGATAATGTGAAATTATATTTCCATAATAGGTTAGACATAGCAAGTCTAATTATTGATAGGTTTAGCAAAATCTCATACCAAGGAGTTTTCAACCTACCATTTTATGATTCTTAACATGTGTTAAGCTTATGGAAATTAGATGTCAACAAGGACAAAATCTTAATTTCACAAATCCTACTTCAAGATACCCCTATATCTTGAATTCATCTTTGTAGCAATCCCAGTTGCTACCACTAGTACATCTCTCCAGATGTCATATGGTATTCATTTTTAGTCAATTTATCGACTATTATACTTTTTTTGTACCTCAAGAGATTCAAATGTCAAGTACAATCCTCAAAAGAGCCTCAGGTACATCACTTAAGACTCATCATGCTTCCACTGCACTACTCTAATTCACTAGCAACACAATAGTGGGAGGATAAAAGACTTGAATATGTGAAATATTGAGTGTAGTTATACCATATTAACATTTGTTGCGACTATCTTAGTCCAACATTACTCTACATAAGGTGTATTTTTCTAGCATTTTATCATTTTCTAATGATTTTTATGTTGATACTTACTCCAAGTAAGACATCATTCCAAGTGCATTATCATCCACTAATGATATTGGTGACCACACTTATTCCAAATAAGGTGTCATTTACAGCATTTGGACATGATTTTATCAACTTAATGAGAGGATCCCATACTCCTCTCAAAAATAAATCCCTGATCTATTCTTTCCCAACACAATTTTTCAATTCTTATATAAGTTTATGATCTAGACTTTGGATAGTCTCATCATCATTTTAGGTGTAATTCCAATATACTACCTAATAGTTCACTCTAATTATAGTTCCAGTAACTAATTTTATCTTTTGTGAACTAATCAAGGATGATCAATTTTGCACTCGTATCTCTTACAAGGTACAAATTATACAATTTTTAAAGAAAATATCTTATTCCTTCTCTTGCAAGATAACACCTCAATGGTGGTTTCAAAAGGAATCTTATTTCTCATAATTTATCATGCTTTTCAAGCAATAGCTTATTCGTCTATTATATTGTATAGCTAAGTTTATGATCAAGGGGTGATTCTCATAAAAATAAATTCTCAAGTAAGTCCAAGGCTGCATTCCACAAGAGTCAACATGACCAATGTCTATCTTGTGGATAGGAGTGGTACCAACTCTCCTATTAAGGCCGACAAATAATCGAACATACCACACTTTTGGGAATTCTCTAGTCTGTTTCAATAGGAACACCTTTTTCCTTGCTAGCTTTAACTAACATTAAGCTAGCCTTATGTTAGGTCTCTTTCAAGCCATACATTATGCTAGGTCTCTTTCAACCCATACATTAGGCGTATGCCTTGAAGATTAAATGTCCTACCATAGAGATAGAACATCAACCTAACTGCAATGCTTAACCATCATCCCATATCACACAATGGGGGTTAAGGGGGTTATCACACAAACCCTCATAGACACTAAAGTGTCTACCATTCTTACTTGCTCTCACTTTATCATTATCCTTCATGATGTGAGAGTGAATTTGCTTTACCCACATTTGATCAATTCAATACTTGAGTTATCAACTCATAAAAGGGTTTGGTTTAAATTTATATGTACTAAGTGTGTTAGGACCCTAATCCTAACATTAATATTATTAATTCATTTATTATTATTATATTATAATATGAATAATCATGACCCTTCACTCATAACCTTAGAATAATATAAATAATAGGAGAGAAGCATAGAATTGGATCATGCATGAATAAATAAATTAACCAATAGAATATATATTCTATTTCAACCCATTGGTAGGATAATCCTCCAGTGTCAAAGGCGATTCCATTTAAAAGGTGATTACTTTTCATTGTAAGACTTTGGGGTCTTAACATCTGGTATCAGAGCATTATGGATCCAGCCATGTGGGACCAAAAATTTCAAGAGGAAGCTCAAAAATTGAAGGGAACTGAAGGCAAAATTTCGAGAATTGGGGAAAGCTTTCCAAAATATTATAGAAAACACTATTAAAAAATTTAGTGAGGATCTAATGGAAGTGGAAACAAAAGAAGTTGCAAATGAAAATGAAAACTCTAGAAAAAAATTTCCGAAAGAACTCGAAGCCATAAATTTTCAAAAAGTACATAATGTACTTCCGAAGAAAAAAGAAGAAATTTTTTATGAAAACCCTAAAAATGCAAAAAAAAATTGAATGACGAAGAGGACTTTTCGGACAACAATGCACAGATTTTGAGGTTTCCAAGAGTCATCAAGTTTATGAAAGAAGAACAACCTGAGAAAATTAAAAAATTCCAGTTAACATTATAGGAGTCCTCAGCCATCAATGAAGCTCAAAAGAATGGAGTTTTTATATACTATTATTGCACAAATATGGGCCTCAACCCACTTCATTTTGATCATTTACAATATAGCATGGATTGTTGCTCTTGTCATGATATAGAGTTTGAATTTCCTCTGAGCATCCGTCCTCCGCCTTGGCCTCCTAAAAAAAATGACACATTTGATCTGGCTTAAAAATAAAGGAAGCCACTGCCATTTCTAGCCACCAATAATATGGTGTCAATTAACCTCAACTTCATCATGTCACATACCATTGATACAAGTAAAATTGTAAGCAGGTTGTTTGGACGTATATTCTAATTAAAACATTGCAATAATACACATCAACTGGCATACAATTTTGTCCTACTCCTATTGCCTACTTGAGAGATGGAGGTTACGTTCACGTTCATTCAAATCTAGCCAAATGCAATCCTAGACAAAACCTGACTCCTCTTCCAAAAAAAAAAGGTAATGTTAGTCCCATGTTAATACCAGAGAGGGAGAGGGAGGATGTTAACACATCACCCATGGGAATCACATTCCAAATCTCATGAGTGATTAGGATCAGTCTAGCAGATATGGCAGATGAGTATACTCTGATGCCATATACACGTGTACATATTCAAGAATATGTGTATGCAGATACACAGAGAGACTGCATATTTCTGTTTTGTCTAAAATTGGTACCAAATTACAGCAGAAAAAGGGGTCTACCCCAACCTTTCAGAAATCACCTATCACTCCGAGCTTCGAGCATGGCTATAACAACACAAGAAAATACATGATTCTTGTTGAATTTTATTTATCATTCTATCTCACTTTTTCTACAACAAGTTTCAAATATAAAATTTTCCATCCTCACAACTAGTCCCTTAAGTCAGCAAATTCTATACTTGGTAATTGTATTTACCATTCCACTCACTCTATCTACAAGATGTTTCACTATAAAAGTTACGAGTTACAAATATAAAACTTTTCATCCTCACATTGGCTTGATTGGAGGAGGATATATAACTAGCAGTTTATACAATTTACACGTATATACACAACCATCAACATGATTGAGAGATTAGTATCCTATCATACAAGAGAATAGAAATTGATGGGCTAAGTGGAATTCGATGAAAATCACTCGTATGCTTAAGATAACCCATGACACCAAACCAAATCACCTTGTAAAGAACCTCTGAATCTGGAAATTGTTCTGCTTCAATGCTTGTTCCATTTTGTCTGCAATGCTCACAGATTTTTGGACATGGGGAGCCATAAATTCTTCCCAAGGATGCAATTTGATAACAACCAGATGACTTTGTACACAAACTGTTTCTCTTAATATGTGGGTGACCTTGTATAAACAAAGAAATCAACTTGAAAACAAAGCAGAGATGATATCTAGTAGCACATAAGCCTTTTTTGTTGTAGTCTGAAGAACTTACAATCAATAAGAAGAGTTGCTCCATGTTTTATAGGCTGGATGTTTCAAATATAACTATTGAGTTATATCAAAATTTTCATTGATTCATTGCTCTTTCTGAAAGGCAGTTTGCAAGCTAAGAGACCCACCAAAGCACACAGATATCCACTTTTCCCTCATCCAAGTCCAAAGCACAATGTTATCCAAGTTGTTGCTCATGCTTGACAATCAAAGCAACTTGAATGGCTTTAAGCAAAGAATATTTCGGACCCAAATGCAAGCCAAGGCAGGCCTTCGTAGGAGAGAACATGGAATAATTCTTATCCTCTCTACCAAGGAACCTTCTGGTCTAAAACTTGTTCTGTAACCGTGGAGTCTCCATATTTAAAATAATGTTTAAAGAATTAAAAAAAAATTATCAAAAAATTAAAAAATCTTGAAGCACAACCTCGGAGCTTTGAAACAATAATAATATCTATTCGTCCTCATAACTGCTTGGCCATGTAAAATATGAAGCTACATAAGGCATGCCTGTGGATGAGCTAATCGAAAAAGCTGATGGATTTGCTGGTGTCTTTTCAGAACTATTGGTGACTATTATAAAAACCAGACTACAATCACAGGCTTCAAAGCAGTTGAAGTCTATGTCAAATCATGCACTCATCAAACAGTGCCAAATCATCTGCTAGTGAGTTTGGAATGTTCCAGGAAATAAGAGGCATCAAATCCTATGGAGGTGTCAAACCAGGAAAGAACTGTCAACCAGGAAATATTGCGGTAACATCTTTACCGATAAAATATGTCACACCTGTGTCGTTAGTGAGTAAATGAACCATGGCAGAGAATAACAAAGCCTTTAAAAAAAAAATTCAGCATGCAAGTTGAAAAATGTGGTAACAAAGGTTTCAAAAATATAAATATGACAAGTCTTTTAACGTCCTAGGTCATAAACCCTAAATATTTGAAGTGCCACGATGAAGGAGGGAATTAAATTGTGTGTTGCTAAGGAAATAAACATTTTTCAAATCTATGAAAAACTGTTGATAACACAAGAAAAACTGAATTTATTTTTAGTGAAGATGATCATTGCAGGTACCAAGAGTGGTTTTGAATCTAATAGCCGAGAAGTGTGCATGTTGTGAAAGAAAATTACTACTTCGGGCATACACATTGGTTCATGGTCGTTATTGCAACTTAGGTGATGCCTTATTTTGCTTCATCTTCGAAAGATAACCTTATCGTTGGCTAAGGATGAATGCTCAATAAAAATAGGTGCATTGATTAATAAAGGAGGTTAAATCGATTAAATTGTTGTGATTTACGTTATTTAGGAGTGCATGTACTAAGTAAAGGGTAATCAATCTATGATAAATGATTCACTTTATACAAGAGTGAATTTTAGTAAACTATAAGGACACTTTACCATGTTCACATTTCAATACCAAGTAACATTAATTTACATAGTAAGATACCATGACGGTTTCTAAAAATCCATGGGGGTGTATTTTCACATTGAACTTTGATGTTTCAGCACACGCTAGGAATTAAATGCCACTCATTTTATAAACAAATATTAGTAAGTAGACATGGCCTACAAACCAAAATTATTGATCGTCAAAATTCAAAATTATCTATGGATGGAATCCTTTGCCGGCGAAGCGTTACTATTGGTGAACCCATACAACCAATTTAATAGTCGGATCAAGAATTTGACTAGTTATTACAAGACCATCTAAAATCAATTCATTTGAGTGCTATCAATTGGAAAAGAGCCACACCCATCATCACTACAATACGACATAACCATTGCAATCAAAGCATGAAAATCAATGTGTAATTAACATACAATTTGACGAATATCATGATAATAAGTGTGTGCTTAGAGTATGGGGTTCAAATAGAATGCCCTTTCAAGAAAATGAATGTGGGCTTAATGAAATTGAAGAATTTGATAGAGCCTTTGAATCACTTACGTGCATAGATGAGATAGGGAGAGTGATTCATAGTTTGGTAGCATATTGCTAATCGAAGAGATAGCCTTCACCGATAAGTGAAGACCGATTATGAGCACGATATATATAACCTTGTTATTGTAGTGCAGTGTTGTCAAATACCTTAACCGTTGGAGCGTGCATCTATGAACACTACAAAGATCACACACAAAAAATTATAAATTATTGTGACCTCAATACTGTTCCAAGTCCCCAAAATGGAGAGTTTCACAAGCAATGAATTATGCTAATTTTTGTGAGTGTTGTAAGAGACAACTTTGTGAAACCTGTGAATTTCCAAGAATGAACCCTAAGAAGACTTGCAAGAAAACCTATATCATTCACTCTCACTTTCAGCAGCATCCAGCCTCAGGACGACTAGTGCAGAATCTATGAGAACTACCTTCATTAAAGTCCAAATGTTGCCCTTTAACCTACAAACTCAGTATTCCAGATATAGATGTTTAAGGTGCTCCGAAAACTATTTTTCTAGTAGCTTTGAGGACAAAGCTTTTCCAGGAAGGGTGGCATGTTAGGACCCTAATCCTAACATTAATATTATTAATTCATTTATTATTATTATATTATAATATGAATAATCATGACCCTTCACTCATAACCCTAGAATAATATAAATAATAGGAGAGAGGCATAGAATTGGATCATGCATGAATAAATAAATTAACCAATAGAATATATATTCTATTTCAACCCATTGGTAGGATAATCCTCCAATGTCAAAGGCGATTCCATTTAAAAGGCGATTACTTTTCATTGTAAGACTTTGGGGTCTTAACAAAGTGTGATTTCTTAGAAATATCCTAGTTAAACCACATAAAATCCATTAGTCATATGTGCATTTACAATAGCATGATGTTTATTATAAAATTGTTCCCAGAGACTAAATCATCATAATATTTTCAACAATTTCTAGGAATCAAACATCAACTTATGCAAGACTCTACTTACCAATTCTTAGGATGACTAGATTTGGTCCATGTATAAACATAATCCACCAATAAACACATTAGCCAAGAAAACACTTTAAGAGATCAAGTCTCAATCCACATAGTGACTAACAGATCAAAGACTCCATAAATTGTGTTAATCTCTCTATCTTATAATGAGATCAAATTGTACCTAACTCTACCATTGGAGAGATCTGACCTCATTAATTTGTTGGAATAGATTGAGTCTCTTCTAATACTATTTCCAAGGGTATAGGCATATATTATATATATAATATATATATATATATATATATATTTTATATATATATATATATATATTTAATGTGGGACAAAATCTAAATATGAGATACACCATTTAGAATTACATCGTCACATTAACCTATTGGAAAGTAATAGAGTCAACCTCCCTTAATAAACACATTTAATGTTAATTCTATTTCCAAAGTTGATACAAACTATATTCATCATTTGTATCTTTCCAAAGGCTATATTATAGTCTTCCATCATTAAAACTAACATTCAATTATAATTAAACCTTCTTTAATTGAAGGTCAATAATTCATCATCTTAAATATATATATATATATATATATATATATATATATATATATAAAAATTATGTGGGACAAAATCTAAATATGAGATACACCATTTAGAATTACATAACCGATTGGAAAGTAATAGAGTCAACCTCCCTTAATAAACACATTTAATGTTAATTCTATTTCCAAAGTTGATACAAACTATATTCATCATTTGTATCTTTCCAAAGGCTATATTATAGTCTTCCATCATTAAAACTAACATTCAATTATAATTAAACCTTCTTTAATTGAAGGTCAATAATTCATCCTCTTAAATATGACTGATCCAATTGATACCCTATTTAATTGGATATTTCAAATGATTCAATTAACATCTTCGTTAATTCAACACCCTCTTTAATTTGGTCTCCCACTAAGCAATACCTTAAATCAATAATTTAATACCATATTTAACTTATTTTCCATTAACCAATAAGTAAGGGTATTAAGTGGAGCAAATTCCAATTCGGGTGTTTTATATCAATGATCATTAACTCATGAGCCAATTGTCCTTTGATAGGAATTAATATAGTAACCCAATGGTCAAATGATCATCGAAAATCAAAGTATTTCAATATTATATTTGATATTTGACCATTGACTAAATAATATGACTATATTAAACTTTTAGTCCACTGGCACTAATTACTAAATATACTTGGACGTGAAAAAGGCTCAACATTAATCGACATGTGCATATCCTCTTTCTCAAGGCCACATAACCCTCCATGGTGCGACTTACGAATGTTAGGCGGGTGTTCTATGTCTACTATCAACCATTCAAACTAGTCAATTAATATCTTACATGGCAGACACCTTCATAAGGATGTCTTCTTGTATTTAAGATAAAATGACATTGTCATGCTTCTGACGTCCACCGTTTCACAAGGCAATTATAATAATATTAATGGAGATAGAAAAATATTTCGTGGGACCCAAAATTCCAATCGTAAAATGTGCCCCTAGACTTTATCACATTAAATTGGATTTGAATTTAACTTATAAGGTCCCAACTCCCTACGGCGTACCATGGTTACCTTATATTAAACTATCTCATAAATATAAAACATTAGCAAAAATTACCTGATTATCTTAGTCAACCTTGATATGCCAAATGTCCCAATGCAAGTGAGAGTTCATTTGATGGTACTTCGCTGGTTCTGGTTTGTTTGAGGATTCCTGTGCCTAACACCCTCATGGTACTCAACTCACCTCAATCCGAATTAGAAAGGAAGAGGGTCAACATCAATCAAACTGAATTAGAAAGCAAGAGGGTCAACCCCACTCATATCCAAAAAAGGTGTGTCATTGTTTAACACGTGGTCAACATTAATCTATTATCATCAATCAAACTGAATTAGAAAGCAAGAGGGTCAACCCCACTCATATCCAAAAAAGGTGTGTCATTGTTTAACACGTGGCCAACATTAATCTATTATCATCATGCAGATCACGTGGATAAACAATGCATTACACCTTGCATCAACTTATGCGATCCTTTCTTCGTATTGTGCTTGATCATCGAGAGATGATCGAGTGTAAGAGGATACATTATCCATTTTATGGTGACGTACGTCTGCCACGTCAAGGATGTGGGAGAGAAGTTTTTTTAGTTTTTTAAATTCTTCCTATGGTTCTTGATTTTGCATATGATCTAGTGCATCCCGATCATGAAATCACTTAGGACAAGTATCTTTGACGACAACTAGTCCTGAGAAAAAGTCTTCAACTATTATGCACTAACCGGTAAAGCAAATCTACTTGTTACGGGATCGTTAAGATCATTTACTCGAAGGTATCAAATTATTGGGTGTTGAATGTTTTCCCGAAGGGATCACAAAGTTATCCTTGGAAATACATCTTAACCACATCTTTGATGAGCACAGGGATCGCATCAATCCAAGGTGAAAATATTCAGGCTATTTACCGCGGATCCTACCGTATTACTCCATCACCACCAAGTGTTATTACAACAAGGTAAGGCTTTACTATTATTCATGTATCATTTGGCAAGATAAGAATTTGAGTCTTCTCCTTAAAACGTTGAGAAATTTAACCAATTGAGCTAATGCAACTTTGAACCTTATATTTACCCTAGAAGAGTCCTGCGATTTTTCCCTTTATGAATATGATGAAATGCAGTGTATATCCATACATCAGTTGAAAATATGACATTAATCATAGCTTATTCAACACGCTTGGGAAATGGATCCTGCGTTCATTCGTTTAACTGTATCCAGAATATGTTATCACCATGGGGTTTACGCAGATGTCCTTCATCCTCACAATGATTCCATACCCGGTGTGTGGTCCCATAGGACAGGTTTGAATGGTAGGAAGGTTCTAAACCCCATAATAGTGCTCTCTTGTCTAGTAACTAAGGTAGAGGGTTTTCAAGAAATCACAAAGTGTCATCCACTATCCTAGAAATATTGGCTTTATCACAACGCATCGAGGTTTACGATATCCCAAGAAGTCATTTGCATTTGATCGAAATCCTCTGATGCATCGAGGGATGCAAACATAAAGCTTGGATATTATCCATGGATCATTGGATCAAATTTGAACTTTGACCTAGAAAATAATTGGCAGCATTCAGGATATCACTCAAGGGTTGATCCTATACACCTTTAACGACATCTGCAGTCCTTAACATAAAACTTAAATAAGATATGTGGCATATTTAACTATCATCTCCGGATCAACACTAAGGACGTCATCATTTTGGGTTCATTCTATCCATAGAACGTTTATCTCCCAAGGATTCGAATCACCAAATAGAAATCTGAAACCCCATCTGTTACGAAGGGATAAAACTTTCAATGCATGGCTTGATCGTTGGTTCGAATTTCTCTGTAGACCTAGTGCAGATAACATTAGCATACCTAGATTATGACAGGATCGACTCACGGGAGATGGTTTCTCTATCTAGACGTAACCATAAAATCTAGCACATGATTTACTAAATAACCTACTGATTACATTTAATAGGAGTCATCACAGGTCAACCGATTCTAGGTTGACAATGATCCATTCTTTCATCTAAAAAAAAAAAGGGAGGATCAAATAGCCACTTTTAACAAGGGACATTAAGTCATTAGCTCAAGGTTTCACCTCTTAACAGAGATCGAAGAGTTATCTCACAATCGGGATTAAAATAGGACTCGGGCAGGCCCGATTTGATTCTCACATGGTCGAGGCAACTATTATTACAAGACAATATCGTTCCCTATGTCCCACATCGATTTCATCATAGGGAAGAAATATTTATAAGCACCAACATGCTATGAAGTAAATAACCACATCATGGTGGTCGTGGGACGACGTCGGGGATTTTTGACCACTTAAAAATATATCAAGGCTTGACAAGGAGCCTACCTAGACATTAAATATTTTACCTTCTCCAAGGTTGATAAAGCATATTTATCCAAGGTCGATATAAAGTCTCTCAATCACAATCATTATAAAGTACCCGAAGATTATGAGTAAATGTTTGAACATAATCTATTGCCTTATACCTCATACATTAAATTAACACCCTTAGCACCCAAAGGATTATAAACAATATTAGTAGCACATTGCTTATTTGCTAATATAGAGCTACCAACTTCTTTCCAAGGGCTAAATCAACATTAGTTCCAATCAATTAGCTATTTAAAGCTAACATTAAACTCTATATTTTTACCAATCATTTATTGGCTAAGAGTTCATCTATAAGTTTTATAAACTTACAATCTAGAAGTTTTAACAGTGCCCAAAACCTTTGCTAGCCTAGATCTAACATTTAGAATCTATTAGCTAACCTAGCTCTGATACCAACTGTAATAACCCTCATTTCACCACCAAACTCTACTATGAATTTTTTTTTCTAATCACTTCTATTTCAAGTGTAGAGTTCCTAATCCTCATAAATTGCATTCTTCCAGATAATTGACTATTCCATTAATGACTAGATGATAATATTTCTTAATTCATGATCTTAGTATTAGTATTTAGTTATCTCAGTGGAAGTCACATTGAGTTAGTGCATTGAATCATGTGTCTAAGAATCACTTTCAATGCAATGCTACACAACTCATTCATTTGATCACATGAGAACATAATCATTTTAATCTATTATGCATCACATGACATAATGTATTCAATTCCATGAGGAAGGAAATGCAACATCAATTAATTCTGATACAATTATTCATAAGCTCAATGTAACATACTCCATGATTTCAAACTTTATTTACCTACAAAATATCATGAACATTTTATCCACTTAAGTAGTATATTACATATTTGTATTCATGCCATGGACAAGGAAATACATTATCAACGACTTCTATCATCCTATCAAAACCATTCTTACCAAAGGAGCATTGCTTATTAAATAAACCATGCATCACTAATTCCTTTTGCAAGTAAAGCATAGAAGTATAGTTAAGACATGCATTTCTAAATCTAATAACAAGAATCACCATTCCACAAATAGATCCATAACACAATTTTTTATCTTGAGAAAAACCCCGAAGGGAAACCACCCAGCCGTAAAATATATGCTCTTACTTTTATTTCATTAAATTGTTATTATCAATTTACAATAATACTAAGGATCCTATAGATCATTTTTCCAACCGTCCATAAATTCCTTTATGTGGAACACTTCCACATTGTTATAAATTGAAACATACAAGAATATGTTCCTTGCACACATATACATATTAGAGGAACCTTCACAGGCCTCGTAATAATTAATTGCACATGCATTCTATATCACCTTTATTAGCATAACCTTCAACTATCTTGAAGTTATAGTACAAATATTTTATGATATTTGAAGAGATCCCATAATCTCTTTGGTTATATGCAATCATTCTTCTTGTTAAATGAATTCCTAGTTTGCAGATCATTGGAGGAAATCTCACACCTTCCTCGGGAGTGGAAATCATAATGTTTTCCTAACTACACAATAGTTACTTTTAATCGGGCAATGTCATGTGACAATACTCCAATGAATGTAGCTAAGCATAGTACATAAATCAATATGTAACTTGCAAATATTCCGTAACCCAAAGGTAGGAAATCCCATACTTTCCTAAGAATGAAACTTGAAGCTTCCCTTTCATCATTTCATCCCATATCATTCTACCCAGAAGATATGCCTTTGAATCTATATTATCCCATACATTCACCAAAGGCTATGAGAGAATCCCCATAAATTCTCTAAAGAACAAAACCTCGTTCCAATCTTGACGGGGACCGGAAGTTCACACCTTCAGTAATTTCAAACTTTTCATTAAAATCTTTTGTTTACAATACATACATCAAAATGAAACAGCCCGCAGGCTTTACAATGGCCAGAGCTTGTCTGGTATACAGCACACTCTTTGTTCCCCGATCTTCCAGTCCACCATCCCCCACTATTACAAAATTTCCCCTTTTTAACGAGGTCCCGGTCCTCTAGGCAATTAATGCCCCCTCGCCTAACAAAAATTCAAATTTGATTTTCCCCCTCGGTTGAGATTTCAAATTTTGTCTGCCATAAATGGGCAACTGCCCGATCTGCACTGTTGTCTCATCCCATACTGTCTATGGTCTACAACTGTCACTTTGTCAGAATACGTCCCTGCGATGGTTATTCCTGTTTAATACACGCAGCTGTCATCTTCATTTTAAGATACGTGGCCTTCATCTTTGTTTTGATACACGTAGCCGACCGCGTGTAAATTTGGCCATGCCTTCTCCTTGTTGTAATACACGTGCCCTTCACAACTCTCATGATACACGTGGTTGTCCACTTGTCAAATTCGGCCTTGCCCGGTCGTCCGCTTAACAAAATTCTCCATGTCTTCTTATTGGCCGCGATATCGCAACAGGTCGCGAAATCGCGATATCGCGACCAAAATCGCCCTCACATTGTCGAGCCCTTTGGGGTCACGATTTCGTGACCCCCTCTTGCCTTCGCCTTGTCTATTCTCTTGGGGTCACGATTTCGTGACCCCCTTCCCTTGCTTGCACCTCGTTGTAACCTCTAACCTTATCTTCCGCCTTACCTTGCTTTGTTTTTAGCTTTGAAAGTTGTTTCGAGTCCAAGCCACATGTTAGCTTTTCACTGGTCGCGATATCGCGACAGGACTCCCCCCTTCGCCATGCTCTGGAATAATGTCGCGATATCGCGACGCGACTTGCCCTGCGCCTTAGCCTCCCATTCTTGTCGCGATATCACGACGCGCGATATCGCGACGCGCGATATCGCGACGAAACTTGCCTAAGTCTTGTCGTGGCTTTTGAGGTCGCGATTTCGCGACCCTCCTCAACTTCTGCCTCATTCCTCCAACTTTTGCCTTGTTCCTCCAACTTCCGCCTTGTTCCTGCTAGACACTTTAGAAGGAATATTTTGGTAACTTTTGAGAAAATTTTGCCTTGATGCAAGATTGCCTTGCTGTTACCGGATGCTCCTGCATCAGACACCCCGGGTAAAAAGGAGAAGTGACCTTCACTTCTATGTTGTTTGGTCCGCGTCCTCTGTAATATCTTCGAACATTCATCAACCTTTACAACCTGTTCCAATCCCATTTCCTGGCAAGAAAATTTTCTGCCCTCTACCAGATAAATTATGGCATTGCTGCACACCTTCTCATCCACTGTCTGCAATGGCTTCAACTTGTGCTGCACTCCATCTTTCATCAAGGAGTACGTATTTGCATGACCATCATGCACTACACTCCGATCAAACTGCCATGGCCTTCCCAACAGCAAATGGCAAGCATCCATGGGGAATACATCACACAGGACCTCATCCTGGTATCTCCCAATCTGGAATGTGACTAAACACTGTTCACGGACCCATGCTCTGTGGTCCTTCCGCAACCACGCAATCCGGTATGGATGCGGGTGCCTCCTTCTCTCCAACTGTAACTTAGCAACCATCTCCTCAGAAACTAAGTTATCTGTACTCCCATTGTCTATAATAACATTACAGACTTTGCCTGCACTTTTGCACCTTGTGCGGAACAGGCTTCTCCTTTGTTCTGGTTTGTCTTCCTCAATCAGCATGGTTCTCCTTACTATCATTACACGGACCCACTTGTTTCTTGTTCACTCTCTCGGGGTGCTGGGGACACTGATATGCCTGATGTCCCTCTTCTCCACAGTGGAAACATGTTCCTCGGAACACTCCTCTTCCATACCTACGTCCAGATCTACCTCTTCCTCTTGGGTAGCCATTGTTATGAACTTGCGGTTTGGGTTCTTCATCTTCTTTCTAATTTCGGCTGCTGCTAACCTCTTCTTTCTTCTCTTCCTTTCCTTCATCCTTCCTTCCACTGATCTTTCTTCTAGGTCCTTTTACTCTTTGCTTGCTTTCAAACCTTCTATTCAGTTTTTCTTCAACCTTCAGAGCAAACTGGTAAGCATCTTCAATGGTGCTCACCCGCACTAAGCTTAGCTCTTCCTAGACACTGGGTCTCAACCCATTAATATAACGGGCCACCTTTTCCTTGCTTGCTTCTAAATGATCGGTTCTGATGGAGATTTTATAAAATTCCTCCGTATATTCTTGGACAGTTTTATTCATCTGTCTTAAACTCTGCATTTTTCTTAGCAGATCCAGTTCATAATCTACGGGAATGAATTGTCTTTTTAATTTTTCTACCATCCGTTCCCATCTGGTTATCCGTTCTTTTCCTCTTCTGTTCCGTTCCAACTGTACCCCCTTCCACCATATGCTGGCATGACCCTTTAATTTGGTTTTAGCAAACCTGACCCGCTCGGGATCTTCAACTTCTTCATATTCAAAATATTCTTCTAAGTCATTTATCCAGTCAATCAATTCTTTCGGATTCAAGTTCCCGAAATACGTGGAAACTTCTATCTTCGGCCTCTTCCCGATCTGGGATATGGCCTTGTACAGTCTGGCTTGTGTCGGATCCACAGCTTCTTCTTCTTCTTCAAACTGATTTTCTTCTTCATCCGCTTCATCCTCACTATCTGCATCTCTTCTTGGTTCGTGTCCTCTGCGTAGTTCTTCTTGCAGGGCTTGAACTTGCCGCTACAAATCCTGAAAATCTCCTGCTGCCATGCCTCTTCCACCAATAGGGTTTCTCCTTGGAGGCATTCTGTTCACCCGATCTCAAGCCCTCCCACAAGTCCTGGTGTAACTGCCTCACGTCTGACGATCTGTTACACGCTCAGGACAACCTGGCTCTGATACCACTGACGGGGATCGGAAGTTCACACCTTCAGTAATTTCAAACTTTTCATTAAAATCTTCTGTTTACAATACATACATCAAAATGAAACAGCCCGCAGGCTTTACAATGGCCAGAGCTTGTCTGGTATACAACACCCTCTCTGTTCCTCGATCTTCCAATCCACCATCCCCCACTATTACAAAATTTCCCCTTTTTCACGAGGTCCTAGTCCTCTAGGCAATTAATGCCCCCCCGCCTAACAAAAATTCAAATTTGATTTTCCCCCCGATCGAGATTTCAAATTTTGTCTGCCATAAATGGGCAACTGCCCGATCTGCACTACTGTCTCATCCCATACTGTCTATGGTCTGCAACTGTCACTTTGTCAGAATACGTCCTTGCGATGGTTATTCCTATTTAATACACGTGGCTGTCATCTTCATTTTAAGATACGTGGCCTTCATCTTTGTTTTGATACACGTAGCCGACCGCGTGTAAATTTAGCCATGCCTTCTCCTTGTCGTAATACACGTGCCCTTCACAACTGTTATGATACACGTGGCTGTCCATGTGTCAAATTCAGCCTTGCCCGGTCGTCCGCTTAACAAAATTCACCCTGTCTTCTTATTGGCCGCGATATCGCGACAGGTCACGAAATTGCGACATGTCGTGATATCGCGACCAAAATCGCCCTCACCTCGTCGAGCCCTTTGGGGTCGCGATTTCACGACCCCCTCCTGCCTTCGCCTTGTCGAGTCTCTTGGGGTCGCGATTTCGCGACCCCCTTCCCTTGCTTGCGCCTCGCTGTAACCTCTAACCTTGTCTTCTGCCTTGCCTTGCTTTGTTTTTAGCTTTGAAAGTCATTTCGAGTCCAAGCCACGTGTTAGCTTTTCACTGGTCGCGATATCGCGACAGGACTCCCCCCTTCGCCATGCTCTGGAATAATGTCGCGATATCGCGACGCGACTTGCCCTGCGCCTTAGCCTCCCATTCTTGTCGCGATATCGCGACATGTCGCGATATCGCGATGAAACTTGCCTAAGTCTTGTCGCGGCTTTTGAGGTCGCGATTTCGCGACCCTCCTCAACTTCTGCCTTGTTCCTCCAACTTCCGCCTTGTTCCTCCAACTTCCGCCTTGTTCCTGCTAGACACTTTAGAAGGAAAATTTTGGTAACTTTTGAGAAAATTTTGCCTTGATGCAAGATTGCCTTGCTGTTACCGGATGCTCCTGCATCAAATCTCCCCTCGATTAGAAGAATGCTTATCATGTACTAGATCCGACTACCCATAAATAGCATTTAAACAAGACATATTTTCGATGTCTACTTTAAAGAAGACATATTTTCAATGTCTACTTTATAGTTCTTTTAACTATTAACCCCTAATCAAAGGTCTAGTGATGGTTAGGTTTACTATATTTGTAAAGATACAACCAATCTTTCATAGAGACTACTCCATATTTCTTTCTCATATGGTAACTCACAACGTATTCCCAAACTTACTTCAAACAATATCTTTTAACCTCTAAGTTAAAGTATATCTAATTCTCTTGAAGTATAGTTAACTCTTCCAAAGACTATAGTTATGTCTCTTCTTATGATTTACATTATAATCTTCTACAATTGGCCATAACATGGTCTTTAAATATTTAAAGCTTTCTCATATAACTCAATTTCATTAAAGTCTTCTTTAATAGACCACCTCAAATAATTCAATAGCATTAAATAGCTCAATTTCTTAGTTATTTGATTTTTCCCTATGGTTGACCAAATCACTCTACCATGATTATTCCTAGATTTCTCTCAATCAATTCTCGGGTTCCAACTATTTCAAATACCATTTAATGAGATTAAGTCAAATCTCTAACATTCCTTTTTCCAAAAGTACAAATATCATTTAATCGGAATTAGATCCAATTTCTAATATTCTTTTCCCAAGTATATATAATATCTTTAGATTTAAACCCTATCTCATATACTTTTTTTCAAGAATATATATTTCATTTAATTAGATTTGCTTCAAATCACCTAATACTCTTTTCAATAATATTTATGGTATTTAACTCTAATGGCTTATACTCCTTCCACTAGTATTTTAAATCAAATATTTTTATGCTCACATATCTTGACTCAATTTAATTTCATTAAATCCAAGATATTCATTTTCGGTCAATTAGCTTTTGACTCTTTTAATTATTATGTCTACCAAGTGGACATTTAAATATGGGTGCTTTCCCCATATTTGATTTTATTTTGCTATATTAGTTTCTTTGGGTGCATTTATCCTAGCCCAATATTTAAAACTTATTTCTTTGGACCCATCATTATATTTATTCCACACAATATTCCATACAATATCACCTTTTATTTATTACTTTGTCACAATATTCCATAATATCACCTTTGGTAAAAGGTGTATTTCCCTTAACATAATATCTTTTAGTTTTCATGCTAAAGTATATTTAACTCTATACTTACACATTCCCTTACAATCATAATTCCTTTTGCTTACAATAGTTAAATCAACATTTAAATCATAGATTGCTCAAGCCACTAAAAATAAAACATTCCCTAAATTGTTAGGGCTACCTAGCCATATTAATAGAGGGGCTTTAATATCTACATAACCCAACCATTTAACCAAATAGATCACAAATCATGAATCATAAATCATAACTTTAAACATATAGATCAAATAATCTATCATGTATACCATGCTAGTATGTCTCTAAAATCTCTTCATAAACCCTAATGAGAAGAACAAGAGGTTTCTCTAACACATGTTGAAACCCTAGCTAATCTTAACATACTATCATATACTCTATGCTAAAAATTAGTAGTATATAAGGCTTAATCAAGGAGGGATATCACCTGATCCCTTTCTCCTCCATGTAAGCCTCCTAAATGGTGATCTCCTTCTCTCTCTTTCTTCCAAAGTTCATCATGTCCTTCATTTCTACTCCAAGAAATGTCTTGATCGAGCGACTATTACTAAGGTTAGGTAATCTTCTAATGTTGTTTGGTTTCTGTTCTACCTAAGGGTGGAGAGCATACTCCCTAAGCATTAGGATTTCCCGCAGAAATCGCTTGCAAGAATGCTTGCTTTCTCCTCACAAGAGCCTTCTATTTATAGACAATTTCCCCCATCTAATGCCTATTATTTTAATAATAAAACCCGTCAAGATAGGTGAGGAAAGTCTTCCCTTTATTAATTACTTAGAATAATGTTGCTTGTGGTCCAACTATGAGCATTAGTCATTAAATTAGGTTGGTCCAATTAGAATTGGACAATCCCATATTGTGGATAGGAAGTGAGGATCCTAATCATCCTCCACTATCCATTATAATATTCTAAATATTACTAGTGTTTATTGTGATCCAATTAAATTTGGACACATTTTTATGAGCACCCATTTATCTTAAATTAAGTTAATTAACTTCAATTAAACCAATGAATTATCTTGAATAAATACTAATCTTTCTAATTAGTTTTTACACAAAATCCACTAACTACGAATCGTGGGTGTGAATAGGGTCTTTGACCCTAAGAATTGTGGGTGTGAATAGGGTCTTTGACCCTGACATATGCTAATTGATTTTCCTCAATCAATTAGTTTGCCTATGAGAGACGTCCAACGGGCGGGCTGTGACATTTACGATACTTTGATTGTTTTGCTATACAAATCCACTGAATCTATTCAGCCTAACCAAACCTGACCTGCATCTATTAAGGATGGGAAACTGAGATTAGGCCTTTCCCAAACAGAGGACTGTAACCACGCCAACAACAGTTAACTAAATTCAAGGACCAGATGAAAGCCAAACAAAAGATCTATTCAAGGAGTCATTTAAGATAGAGAGTCATTTTAGACGAACTAAAAACTATGTTTTTTGAGCAGTCATCTTTGCAAGCGCTTTTCAGGCAACTAGTTTGTGTTCATTATCAAATTACAGGTTAAATATATTAAGTATGCTGGAATGGACCCTTTCATGCTAAAATCTCTTTTTTCAGCTCCCACATCATAGTTCAGCTCAAAAAATGCATAAACTAAAATGTTGTCGACTATCTAATCAAATACAGCTTTCAGAATTCTTAACAAGAAGTTACCAAGCCAAATGTTCAAGATGTTCAAGCTGTTAATGATTGTACAAGAATCTATCGACAAAAGAAAGAACATGCCCATCAACAAATTAGAAAGTTGTATGACAGATAATTATATAGCTACGTACAAAAATGAACCTGGTAAATTTTAACCCCTCAAAGACTTCTACTTGCGTTTTCAAGGCTTTTATGTTGTTTACAAATAGTCCATCTCCAATCATACGCCAAAAAAATTACCCAGTGCAATTGAACCCACATCTAAATACTTCTCGTGAGGAATGAAAAACTGGTTCAGACTCCAGGTTTTACCTTGCAAAAGAAATGAGAGTGATTCTTCAAGTTATAGATGGCCTTCTGAATGATGTTATTCATAGATGAATCACCTACCGTGCAGATGCTTGTGTAAAATAAAATCTATGGCGAAGGACAATGCCCCAATGAAATTTAAAATATAATGACTAATTTTCAATACCAAACAAACACTTGTTTTAACTTGAATGTGACATTGCACTTGTCAGAACCGGAAACTTCCATGTTTAAATATTTAAAAAACGTTTTTTTTTTTTTTTTTTGAAAAACCAAGAAAGAATTTGCATTGGCATTGCAAATAAGTTTTAAACAAAACTGACCTCTTGTGCAGAACCAAGTTCGTTGTACATGGGTTCTGCATTTAACAAAGCTCCTTCACAAAGTCTGATGGCTTTGTGTAGCTCCTTAAGGAACCCATATTTAGGCTGTTTTAGTAGTCCTGCAACAAAAACATAATGCTTTTATTTTATTTAAGAAAGGCAGACAAAGGCAAAAGAAGAAAATACACAAACAAATGCCCATTTGGAACAAGGCATACACAACAACTAGTTATCACAAAATCCAAGTTCAACTGGCAAACTGAATGTTGTTGAAGCATCATTCTAAGGAAACTTGTAAGCAAAACTACAGACAAAGTATGCATAAACATTATTTGCCTGGAAATTTGAACCAAACACAATGGAAGTATAGAATTTTTCCCCCCATAAAAGCTTCACGTTTATGCTTCAGGCATCCTTAAAATTAGTGTTTTTCATAATTGGAAGAGAAAACCCTCAGTTTTCCATCATTTTTATAGAGAACCAAAATTTCAGAAATGAAACAGGGCTAGGAAGTAAGAATACAGTCATTTTTTGCCTTAATATCAGCAAATCAACCAATGTACTCAATTTGTGTTCATGTTATCTGAGCATGTAGAATGGCTACTGCATTTACATTAACTGAATAACTTTGTTTCTTTACTCCTTTTTATTATGTTATGTTTCTCAATATGTTGCATTCATAATGGATCAAAATGTCTCAACTCAAATTAACAATGTTCATACTAATTCCTATCATAATCACATGCCAGGGAACTGGCAGACCCATTGTACAAAGAACTACAGTCTACATTTAGGAACTATTTTCCTTCATGCACATTCTTGATGAACTCATAAATTCTGTGTACCTTGAGTTACATCAACAGCGATCGATTGAAAACTCCAAACTACAGAATAGCCAAAAATACGTCCTAGTAGGTTTTTTGGACATGGGGCAGGTCAGTTCTCAATTTTCTGATTTGTTTTATAGTTTTCTTGATTTGATGAATATTAGGTTCAAAATGTTGTTTCATTATTGTTTTATTGCAGAAGCATTTATTTATGCATTCCTTCTATTGTTAATTGTTATATATAGGATATGATAATGCCATGTGTTCATAGATGACCAAAGTAGGCCAGTGGGACTTGCTGAAAGAGCTAATTATAGAGAAAATTCAAAGTAATGCATTCATAGAGAATCAAGCCACCTTGCTCACAAAAATACACAAGTGCTAAGTCTAGCTAATAATAGAGACCAAAAAAATATTACCAACATGCCTCATCTTAATTTCTTTTTCCATTGAAGTGCACACTCTCAAGCAACAAATAACATACACCCAACATGACTATCATCCCTATTACATAACTAAACTCCAAGATGTAGGGGAAAGTTTCCTCATATAGCCAATACTAGAGGTTGCCTCCTTCCTTTACCGAATTAATAGTGATTAATTAATTTTAAATGTTTTATTTATCTTTTAAATTAGGCAAACCCTACCTTAGAAAAATATTAAGAGTTATTGCCTCCTTTATGTTAGGACTCCATCCTCACATTATTATGTAAGTCTCATATTATTATTATGCAATGATCCCTTTTCAAATTGGGGACTCCATTTTAACGATATTTTTTAGTGGTGTGTGGCATTTGAGGCCCCTAGACAAGTGGGGTCATTTCATCTAACTGTTATAAAGAATGTAACTGTTTGTTTGGTAGAAGATTCTTGGGTGGCATTTTGGATGTAAGCCAACTCTTGAGCGTTAGGTTAAGGTTGCATAAAATTTATCTTTAAAAGACAAGGTAACATAAACGAATGTATCTTTTTTTGCATATTGAACCAAAGTATTGAAGAAGATTGTCCCCTCGAAGAAGCCAATAATTTTGTATTGTGCTTTTGTGAGATTAATATAGATTTCTACATATTACAATATTTTGTTCTTCATACATTACTGTTTTATTGTAATATTTATGTAGATATGCTCATTTTAATTAGAAAGTTCCTAACACTTCACCTATCCGATAGATCTTTATACATAAACCTGTTTCTCTCTTCATATGCTATACAAGTGGTATCACTTAACATTTACATTGACCAACCAAACTCATTAACATCCTAACAAGAGTAATTGATTACACAAGGATCCCACAGGATTTTGATGTTTATGTTTAAATCCGAATTTGTAAAAGGGTTTATGGTGCTGAGGTAGCCGTTAGTTATGCTGAAACAGCTGTGTAGTCCGATTTCATGAGCTAGTTGAATTCCTTTATGAAAGTCCACTTAGAGTCTAGATGATATTATGCCCAGTACCAACACCAAAAATTCTACCAGCTGAATGCAACCTAATGAAATAATTTAATGATTTGTGCAAGGGTCAAATGATTTAAATGGTACTTAGTAGTTTACCATATTCATCAATAGGAGCATCATAATCATAGCTTGTAGCAATAAATGGGCCTCCTGATGTGCGCCCAAAGTTTGTCCCACCATGATACTGCAGATATAAAAACAGAATAGGTATGTTATTATACTCGTGTAATACCTTCGCAGTTTGGAAGCTACTATTTTATATGCAATATTATGCTATAATTCTTTGCAATTCTGCATATACCTGAAGCACTAGCTTATAAACTCGTTATATGAGACAAGCATACCATATAATAATTCTGAAATGTACCCCCTCTTTGGAAAAAACGCGCAACGGCAAAGGCAAGGTCCTCTGTAGGCCTATAAGGCACACTACCCCCAAATGATAAAAACCTGCCAATGAATATATATGTGTATGACATAACTATATGTGAGACATTCAGTTCAAACAAAGGGGCATTTACATATATAGGAATGCCTTTGAATTGTTCAGCTTAAATACGACTACAACCATTCTGCAGATAACTATAAATTGCTTTCCTCTAAGTCTGAAAATAGTCTAAATTTCCATGCTATTTTTCCGAGTTGCATGTTAAAAATACTGGGGTTCAAAACAAGTCAAGCTTATACCATCCACTCCAGTTTTCTGTCCACATTTTGGGCTTGCTTGGAGAGTTTGGAGTAAATGAATAATCACAGTAGAATCCATTACAAGTATTGATCTGTAATTTCAAAAGCTCAAAGGATTATTTAATTTCCAGGACATGCTTACAAAGAAATCTGTAGCAAAATAATTTTACGTAGTTTTTTATTTCATTGAATTTCTTTCAAATTATTGTTTGGTCTTCTGCATGTTACCAAAATAAAATTGAGGACTTCGAGAGTAGATTTTATGAGTTCTGTCAATTTAGAATTGTCAGGACAATATCTTACTGTCATCAGAATTACATGTAAATAAGATGCTTGCATTAGTAGTTTGAGACAGTCACGTTCCAAGGAGGTCAAGGCATTTACTCACAACTGGATCAGGAGCATCTGATTGTTGACACATCACCCAAGGAACTCCTGTGTTCAGACCAACAGCCATAGATGCTGCCCATTTTATGTACCGTTTGCCTGCTTCTCCATAAAACGGTTCAACATTGCCATACTCATTCTCTATCTAAATTAGGAGACAAATAGCATTAGATTAATTACCTGAAAACTCATCATCATCCTTTCTAATGGATTCTCTCTAGTAAAGTAAAGCATCAGGCATGCAAATTTTACTATAGATATTTCATTTTAGTTTAACTGTTGCAAAGAAACATGAATATTGTACAATCTCCAGAATAAAGCATGCATATTATATTGGATATAGTGCATCCGTATTTTAGTTGAAAGCACATTCAATCATAAATAGGAACAAAGAAAGAGCATCGTAAAGAAACTCTAGAAATACTTTGAAATTTATACAGATAGACTAATGACCTGAGCTAATATAATAGGTCCTCCTTGGGAGGCCCAGAGTTTCTCCTGCTTCATCATGTCCACAATCTTTTTGGTGAAACGTTCCATTTCAGTCTAGATGAGAAAGCAAAAAATCCAAAAAATGGAAAAGGAATCCAATTTAGTATTTGATGAAATACAGTAGAAGTGCTCTTCACGTATATATCAAAGAGTACTAAATCTCTAAATCAATCTACGCATAAACAAACTTTGCATGTTTTGGATAACATAGAGCAGAGGGTAGCCAACCTTGAATGGCCCATTGTCAGTTCGGAACTGGATTCCAGGAATGAAGTGCAACCAAACTGGAAAACCTCTGTATCAGATTGAAACACCAATGATGATTTGAACAACCATTCGTCTAATCCTGCTAGAAGGTATCTAATATCTGCTAGGCTAGCAAGATCGAGTTTGTCAAATACAATGTGCCAATTGTGACTATTATTTCAATCAAGTCAAAAACATCTTGTGCAAATGTAGTATACCAAAAAGGCCCCAGTGCTGAGTCTACTTATTTTCAATTGACGAGAATGGAGACCAGAATATACATCTAGAGTCCCAGACTTCATAAGCGCCCATGTTCTTGGAAGATATGCACAGATCAACAAAGCACAACACTATAAAGTGCTGCCAGACCTTCGACGTAGGGAATTCCCCATATAAGATGAAAACACTCTCTTCAACTTGGTATACTTAACTATGAAGTATCTAGTGATGAAAAAATGAGAAAAGAGCAAAAGTTTATGCCTCAGCACTTAGGAAACACAGATTGTTAAAGTAGCCATGCACGATTGAAAAGAAGAAAGAAAATGATAGAATCACCAAAAGGGTGCCACTACCAGTAATTCATTCAAAAGAATTTCAAAACTGGGTAACGAAACTACATATGGAAATCTGGCCCTGGAATCTAATCCCTAGGAGGAGAAAAGTCGCCATTGCAATAGACTTGCTTTAAACAGAATGAAGTTCAAAGCTTATCTGGCCATAGCACATTGAAAAGCTTTCAAAACAGAGGATCCTTGAAATTGAATGTCATGATCAATTGAATAAGAGGCAGCCTATGTATATATTTTTTCATAACAGAGTAGCAATCAAGCATAATTTAGGATCTCTTGAGTGGCTTTCCAAAAAGGGTCTGATTTGAACTTTGCAGACTAAGCAACAACACCAGCAATAACGAGAACAACAAACCAGAAAGAAAAAAATTCATTTCTGAGGGGCATATTCATTTGTTCGAATCTTACCGATATTGCCTAATGAACCTAGCAAACCCTGAGGAAGTACTCTGAAGCTTAAAAACAAAGCTAGCTTAGCAAAGCAAAAAAAATAAGAATAAAAGGACATAGGAAGAAGGAAACATACGTACCCATAATTCCATTCTGCGCATACATATGGACCAATTCTAAGATGTGCATAGAGTCCAGCCTGTTGAACTGTTTTTATAAACTTTACCAAATCAAACCTTCTCTCAAAGTTGTACTGAAAAAAAATGTCAAAAATAATGCACCCTTCAGTAAGTTGACAATACAGTCATAAAACACCTATATTATTAATTTTCTTCCCATGAATGGTTGAAAACGGCATTGCCAACCATGTTTTCAAGAAGTCTCCCAATAAATATTGAACAAACATTTCTCCAATGCTTTTGAGATTCCAACCAGTATGGATCCAGACACTTACAACTAGTTCCTAAGACAGACACACGTAATGAAATCATTACTGCCTACATTACAAGCATCTAATGTTGTGGATGACCATTTAGAAAATGTCTAATAGACCTGCTAGTAGAACTTGGAATCTTTTTAAAGATGAAAAAACAAGTAGAAATGAGAAACAAACACCTGATTTTGTACGGGCTCATGACTATTCCAAAACACATAGGTCTCAATAACATCCAAGCCTCCATCCTTGGCCTTCTGAATGATATCAGGCCACATCTGTCAAAGCAACAAACACTCTTCAACACAACGCAAAGCCATATCAACCAAAAAGTGACTTATCATGGCATAAAAGTGGGACATGAATCATGGTTACCTCTGGTGTGCTCCTTGGGTAATGAATGGACCCAGATATCAATAATTTTCTCTGCCCATCAATGACTATACTTCTTTTATCATAGGTTACAGTTTCACCAGAAACATTCTGCCATAGGTGCAGCCCACTGAACAGAAATGCAGAAAGCAAAGCTAAACTGAACTTCCTGAGGACTTCCATTGGAGTGAAAAGATTCTGAGTTCTCTGCAAATAGCTTGGATGGGCATAGAAACATTTAACACCCACTTATATAGCCATAAAACATTTTAAACCCACTTCATGGAAATTCAATTGGAATACCCACTATATGCAAATGTCAAAAGATAACCGTCCTTTCATTCTCACAGAGCTGGAATGTCTCAGAAGTCTAAAGAGTATATCTGTTTTAGTGGGAATGGGGACTTCACTTCTAGCAGTGTCATGTATAGATGATTCCTTAGCTTGTGTAAGGTGATCTAAATCAAGTTGGTAGGAAACCTTCTCAGTCCAGTCATGGCACATTGGATGTGAAGTAGAGTTTGTGGCATTATGATCCAATCAAACAAGGAACGCACATGTTGTATGGACTCTTCTTTAACTCGCTCACACGCCATTGTTTACTCAACACCGGGCTTGTAATATGATGTTGATTCTCGTCAGTCAACTTAAAATCTGATGAACCTTAATAATTTGTTATCTAATATTGAGAGATTAGAAAGTTTAATTGATAATCATGTTCTTCTATTTTATCATAAACACATATAAATTTTATGTGTATATATAATTATTAATAAATTTACTATGAACTTCTTCAAATAATTAAAAATTTTAACCTTAAAATACTTTTGAAAAACAAAACACATTTAGCTCAGAATTTTAGAGAATGGTTACTTCATGATCGCGTGTAAACATTACCTCACAATGTTTGTGGTTGTCTGTGGTTGTCCTATTGGTTTGCTATGGTCACAAATTGGATGTGTTATAGACACAACTTTGGTATTTAAGTGAAGTTTATAAAAGTTAAGAGTTGAAGTAATTATTATTACTATTATTTTTTTACTAACCTTTAAGGTAAGGTTGGGTGGGATGTGCGAGAAACTTTGTTTCAAATAAATAAATAAATTAATTAAAAATTATTTTTGAAGTTAAATTAAGTTGTGAAAATACATTAAGTTTAAGAAATTTAAGTTATTACATGGTTATATAGTCAAGCACAGAAAAATTTATTTGTTATTAAGTCATTGTAAGAAAGTTTGTTATGGTCAAAATTTGGACATTGAGATACTCAAGTCAAACTTCAAAAATTTATTAGAAAAGTTAAAGTCATCCTTATAGTCAAACCAAGCTATGGCCACAATTTAAAGGATAATATAGTCAAGTCAAGCTTAGAAAGGTGAAGTGATTACATAGTCAAGTTAAACTTAGAAAAGTTAGAGTCATCCTTAAAGTCAAGCTAAGCTATGGCCACAATTTAAAGGATAATATAGTCAAGTCAAGCTTAGAAAGGTGAAGTGATTACATAGTCAAGTTAAACTTAGAAAAGTTAGAGTCATCCTTAAAGTCAAGCCAAGCTATGGCCACAATTTAGATGACATAGTAAGTCAAGCTTAGAAAGGTGAAGTGATTACATAGTCAAGTTAAACTTAGAAAAGTTAAAGTCATCCTTAAATTCAAACCAAGCTATGGCCATAATTTAGACAACGACATAGTCAAGTCAAGCTTAGAAAGGTGAAGTGATTATATAGTCAAGTTAAAATTAGAAAAGTTAGAATCATCCTTAAAGTCAAACTAAGCTATGGACACAATTTATTTGATTCTCATAATTTGGATATTAGTCAAGCTAGCTTAGAAAATTGAAGTCATTACATAGTCAAATTAAACTTAGAAAAGTTAGAGTCACCCTTAAAGTCAAGCCAAGTTATGAAAAATTTGTAGGTCCCTTTGACATGACCGTTATACTCAAAGTCAAGCTAAGTTATGGACACAATTTGTTTGGTATGGTCATAATTTGGATATTAGTCAAGCTAGCTTAGAAAAGTGAAGTCGTTACATAGTCAAATTAAACTTAGAAAAGTTAAAGTCACCCTTAAAGTCAAGCCAAGTTAAGTTATGAAAAAATTGTAGGTCCCTTTTGACATGACCATACTTAGAGTCTCATTCAACTTATTAAACTTTCTCTCTTTATTTTTATTTTTACCTTTCTTCTTTTAAAGATTTTGGACTTTGTAAACTGCATTATAAGCATGTTCCATCAATTTTTGATCTTCATGACTCATAGAAGAAGTCAATGGCACGTAGAAAAAGCATATTTATTAATAAAAATATAATTTTTTTTTATATATTTGTATTTTTATAAAATAATATCATTTTAACTAATTAAATTCCTAATTTTTAAAGAAAATACCTATATTCAAATCTTGTCAATCATGGATAATTGTTATTGTAATATTAAGTAATGTATTTGTATTTTTTAATAAATAAAAGTTGAATTTTTTTATTTTGGTTTATTTTTAATATAATTTTATTTTAACAATAATTTGTTACTTTTGAAAAATATAATAATTATGTCAACATATTAACCACACTAAGATAACTAATAAAATTAGATTTTTTTTTTTTAATTTTTTTTTTCATGATATTTCTTTAAAAAGAAGCTTTTATATAAATTATAATTAGTGCTTAGCTATGTGAAAGGAAATAAATAATTTTTTTGGATTAATTTTAAAGAATATATATATAAACATTTATGTCATACATGTATTTTTTATCAATTATACATGGCAAATATGTAGAGGTATGTTCGACCTCCAAACCAATGAAAAGCGATTTTGTTTCAAGCACAATGTTGAAAAATTGTAGGTCTCCTTGATATATTCATAGCCATGGTCATCGTACCTATATAGTATGATTTGTTATTTTTTTGGTGTGAACATAACCATTATATTTAGTATGATCTATTGTTTTTTTTTAACTTTTTAATTTTTTTTTCATGATATTTTTTAAAAAGAAGAGTTTATATAAATTTTAATTAGTGTTTAGCTATGTGAAAGGAAATAAATAATCCTTTGTTTGGAAATTTTAAAGAATATATATATAAACATTTATGTCATGCATGTATTTTTTTATCAATTATACATGGCAAATATGTAGTGGTATGTTCGACCTCCAAACCAATGAAAAGCGATTTTCTTTTAGGCACAATGTTGGAAAATTGTAGGTCTCCTTGATATATTCATAGCCATGGTCATCATACCTATATAGTATGATCTGTTGTTTTTTTGGTGTGAACATAACCATTATATTTAAGAAAAAATCACATTCATCATGTTTGAAACTTTACCTCTTTATCTTTGTTCTTTTAAAAAATTTGGACTTTGCAACCTACATTATAAACATGTCCCACCAATTTCCAACCCACATGACAAAAAAGAAGTAGATGTCATGCAAAGAAAGCATATTTAAATATAAAAATACAAAACTCTATCTGAAACTTCACCTCTTTATCTTCTTCTAAATATGTCCCACCAATTTCCAAACCCCTTGACTTAAAAATAAGTAGATGGTCTAAACATGTTGGACTTTGTGACCCACATTATAAACATGTCTCACCAATTTCCAACCCCCATGACTTGAAAAAGAAGTAGATGGCATGGAGACAAAACATATTTAAAAATAAAAATATAAAGACACATTGAGTATTTGATCCAATCGTTGAACCAAGAACTTTTTGGCAAAAATATTTAGGTAAAGTGCAGGTTTTACAAGGGGTCATTTGAATTTGGGTCTCTTAGATGAAAACCCAAAGACTTAACATTATGGTATTCCTTCTCACTGTTGTATCAAATAATATTAATTTAACTAATTTTTTAGGGAAAGACCTAGATTCAAATATTTCTAATCATCTATAATTATCATAGTCAAGATGTTATATAAGTAGGTCCTTTCTTCTTAATTAACTAGGTGATAGATCTAGGAAAATACTAAGGTTTGAAAAGCAAAAGTCGTAGGAGGGAGGATGCAAGGAAGTGATTAGGTGGAACTATGGATAGAATGAATTTCAAAGATGTTGCAACCTCCAACAATTCCAACTAGTCGACAAGGCTTTTTGTGTCAATATCTTCGTATGCCAAATATTGTGGGGTTTTTTGTGTCAACATCTTCGTATGCCAAATATTGATCCCAAGAAAATAGACTTTGGTTATGTGCGAGTGGTGGATGGATCTCCATTTGTTAATCTACAACGATTTGACATTTCGGATGGAATTGCTACAATGGAGCAACAAGGGTTGACCTATTGATTCTTGGGATTTTGGCCATCTTTACTTGCTTTTAAAATTTGGGCTTTGAAGCAATGGCAAACTCCAAGTGAGTTTAGTATCTCATATTATCCTAATGGGTATTTTTTGGTGTTATTTGCTAATGAGGAGGATAGACAACAAATTTTCTAGGATGGTCTTTGATTTTTTGGTCGAGTTGGTTTATTTATGAAACCCTGACATACTTTATTTAAGGCTGAAGAAGAAATGCCTTCACTAGGACCTGTTTGGGTTAGACTTTTTGTTTTTCGGTTGAATTTTGGAAACTCAGTCTTCTCAGCAATTGGTAACACTTTAGGCACCTACATAATAACAACATATAGCACAATGCAATTTGAGCATTTTATTTATGTCTGGATTTGTGTGCTCAAACATTAATAACCCCCTACAAAAAAATCACTTTGTGATTTGGGGAAGAAACTTGGGAGCAAGAATTTGATTATGAAAACATTCCCTTTAGGTGTCAAGTGTGTCATGAATACAGTCACTTAGTAAAATATTGTAAATATGTAGTCTTGGAGCAAACAAAGTAGGATCAAGGTTAGGAGGAATTTCAGGTTCCTAAAAAAAACATGTTACTAAGAAAATGAAGCCTACAAATAAGTCAACCTCCTCAGATAATAGGTTTTCAAAACTTGCAGTGGAAGATGATTTAGAGGATGTGGATGATTCTATGGAGACGAAGATTTTGGAAACCCAATTTTCGGATAGCTCACAGATTCCCCACCCAAAAATATTCAAAGACTCCTCAAAGATAGCCACTGGTTTGGTTAACAGTAATTCTGAGATTTGTCCTCAACAAGGGAAAACTCACCAACAAAAACACAAAATGGAGGAGAAGGTCAAACAAGGCTTTAGTTCTCAAGGAGGATCCCAGGATCTATGAATCAAGCTTTAGTCATGTATTCTCAATCAACAAAAATAGATTTAAATCTAGAGCCATCAGGAGTTAGTCAAACCTCCAGTAAAAAAATGAAGTTGGATACAAACCAGAAGGCAAGAAGGAAAACAAATGTGGTTCAAATTCAAAAAGAAATAAAAAATTTGGATTCAATAGGCTATTGGATGAAAATATCGAGGGGAAATGCAAATCAATGATTAAAAATACTGGTGGGCTTTGCAAATCAGATATGCTCTTCTTTCTATCCTTTCTCTAGATGACTCTAATTATAAAATTACCTTGTTCCTTTTTTTTGTATTAGCTTCTCTCTAGTTCAATCGGGGTTTTTCTATTCCTAGCTTAGAAAGATCTTTCTTATGTTTCTTTTGTTGAATCTTGGCTATTAGGCTTGTTGGTTTGGTTTGGCCATAGATGTAATATGTTTTTTCCTTCCTTTATTTTTTCGGTGTGTGTTTTTGTTGTGTTTTGTTTTTGTTTTGTTTGTGTTTTTTGTGTTTTGTGTTTTTGTATTTTCATGTTGTTTTTGTTTCATTTTTTTGAGTTTTTTTTTATTTTTTTGTATGTTTGTGTTGTTTTTGTGTTTTTTATGTTTTGTTATTGTTTTTTGTTTGTGTTTTTGTTATTATAAGCATGATTTTTGAGTGTGTCGAAGGGGGCGGGTCAGGTGTAAGCCTTGTACGTCTTTTGATAGAATAGATACCCTTGCCTCCTTGAGTCTTACCCGAAAGTGGTACCCTGAAAGAGGTGTCCTCCACACAAAAAAAATATGTTATATAAATGAAACCTATTTTAATCCCATATAACTCATTATGGACTTTGTAGCTTGCATTATAAACATGTTCCACCAATTTCCAACACCCATGACCTGAAAAAGAAGTCCTTAATTGAAAAAAAGCATATTTAAAAATAAAAATACAAAATTGTTTTAGAGATATTTATATTTTTTTATCAAATAATATCATTTTGATTAATTAAATTCCAGAACTAGGTTCAAATCTTGCTAATCATGTATAATTATCATAGTCATGATGTGATATAGGTAAAACTTGTCTTAATATCATATAACCTCTTATGAACTTTGTAACTTATAAACATGTCCCACCAATTCCCAACCCCCATGACCCGAAAAAGAAGTTCATGGCATACAAAGAAAGTATATTTAAAAATAAAATAAAATAACTATTTTTATATATCTATATTTTTTTAAATAATATTAATGTAACTAATTAAATTTCTCAATTTAAAAAAAAAAAAAAAAAAAAAACTAGGTTTAAGTCAGTCATACATAATTGTCAAATTATTGTAATACCATTAAGTAGTAGTGACTATGCAGCATGGTAGACCTTATTCAATCTCGTATAATCCATTTAAAAAATGTATTTATATTTTTTAATAAAGAAAAGTTATATATATTTTTATTACTTTTGAAAAAATATAATGCTCATGTCAACTTATTATCCACATAAAAAACCAAGAAAATTAATTTATTTTTTAATTTTATTTGTATACTAAAGTTTTGTTTAACTTTTTTTTTCGTTATATATTTTTTTTTAAAGAAGCTTTTATATAAATTATAATTAATGTTTAGTTGTGTGAAAAGATATAATTAACACATTGTTGGTATATATATATATTTCTTATCAATTATACATGGCAAATATATAAAGGTATATTTGACCTCCAAACCAATAAAAAATTATTTCTTAGCAGACATAATGTTAGAAAATATTAAAAATTTATAAGTCCTTGTGATATCTTCATAATCATCATACTAAATATATTCATAATCATCATACCTAGATAGTGTGATCTATTTTTTTCTGTGGTATGAAACATAACCATTATATTGAAGAAATAATCTCATTCACGGTGCTTGAAACTTCACCTCTTTATCTTTCTTCTTCTAAATATTTTGGACTTTTTGACCCACATTATAAATGTGTCACATCATTTTCTAACTCCCATACATATAAAGAAAGCATATTTAAAAATAAAAATATAAAATATTTATCAAATCATTCAGCCTATTTAAAACTTCACCCCTTTATATTTTATCTTTTCAACATTTTGGACTTTTTGACCCACCTTATAAAGATGTACCACCAATTTCCAACACCCATGATCTGAAAAAGTAGATGGCATAACACACAAAGCATATTTAAAAACAAAAATACAAGACTACTTTTATATTTTTATTATAATTTGAAAATTAAGTAGATGACATAACAGAAGGAAAGCATATTTAAAAATAAAAATATAAAACTAATTATTTATTTTTATATATATATATATATATATATATATATATATATATATATATATATATATATATATATATTATTTGGTTAGTGTGAGAAAACCTTACGATCAATCAACGCATAGGGCATAGGGCTTAGCAGGCTCCTCCAAGCCATGACCTCTCGTAAAGTCGAGAGTTATGCTTATCAATAGGAAATTTAACACATAGATCAATAGAGAATTTAACACATAGTCATCACACAACCACCACACACCCACCCCCTCACACTCACCCATGCTACGGTTTGAACCTTGGACCTCCCGAAGAAGAACCAAAGCTCGAACCGTTGTGTTGCCCCCATGGGACCTTTTTATATTTTTATTAAAGTAGGATTTTGAAAGAGGTGTTTTCTCCATTTTCCATCGACTTAGTCCACATTGATCTATTTAATGTCTAGTGTGGGCTACATCAACTATTTGACTCAACCGTTGAATAAAGCATCACTTGGCAAAAATATTAGGATTAAGTGTCAACCGTTGAATAAAGCATCACTTGGCAAAAATATTAGGATAAAGTATGGGTTTTATAAGGGATCTTAGTCTCCTTGTAGGAGAGTTTGAACTTAGATCTCTTAGATGAAAATCTAGGGACTTACCACAAGTATCCCTCCTGTAACTTTTTATCAAATAATATTATTTTAACTAATTAAATTTCTTTTTTTAAAGAAAAACCTAGATTCAAATATTGCTAATCATGTATAATTGTTATAGTCAAAATGTTATACAAGTGAAACCTTTTTTAATCCCATATAACCCATTGTGAACCTTGTAAATTGCATTATAAACATGTCCTACCAATTTCCAACCCCTATGGCCCGAAAAAGAAGTCCTTAATATAGAGAGAAAGCATTTAAAAAAAAACTAAACTAATTTTATATATCTATATTTTTATTGAATGATATTATTTTAACTAATTAAATTTCTCAATAGTTTCAAATCTTGTCAATGATACATAATTGTCAAGTTATTGTAACACCATTAAGTAGTCACAATGTATGGTGAAACATGTTTCAATCCCAAACTTATAAAAAAAATGTATCTTTCTTCTCCTAAACATTTTGGATTTTGTAACTTGCATTATAAACATGCTCCATTAATTTTGAATCCTATGACCTAAAAAAGAATTAGATGGTATGTAAAAAAATCATAAGGGGGTATGCCTGTTTGCAAAGGTAGTAATCTGACCTAAATTCATTGATTGCATGTCATCCCGACAATGGTGGTACCAATCCCAAGCGATTGTTGATCCTAGTGGTCCTCCTCATGCCAATATAACAACAACGAGGTGGATAGGTGGTTTTGGGGGCAGTCCGAGATTTTTTTTATCGAAACCAACAATTATATTCAATAAAAATAAAAGAGGTTACAATTAGAAAGGAGTTCGAGCATAAGGCCACCCATACATAGCAAAACTAAGCATAGAGAAATAAACTAGAGTAAAAAAACCCTTTATTGTAGAACTGTAACTCTAGGCACCAAGTAGACTTATTGCTTCGTCATCCTACGTCTGTTCAAACCCAATGTCACAAAGTTGTTGGAATTGTTGGGTTGAATGGGTGAAACCATTTTTCGGGTAGACTGTCTCCATCTTCTTTTCCCTATCAAGGACTATGAGAACGTTGAAATTGCACAGAAAGGGAGGGATCTTTAGATTTTGCTTCTTTCATAGGAACCGCCAAATCCATCGATGATGGCTCTACATCCAATGATATATCCTCATCATCGCTAAGATACTCCAACACACTATAGTTGTTGGATGAATTAGAAACATAACTGCCCAACTAAACAATGGTCATATGAAGTCATTTTTCAAAAGTGGAAGCGACATATTCTTCTGTAGATCCCCTTCTCAAGTTGCAAGAGCACCTTGCGTTAACTAGGGAGAATGTACTGGAGGACTGGATAATTTGGTAAACTATGAAACAACCACTATTGCATCCCTTGGGGTATGAATCTATTGAGAGTGAAGAGCCTCATTGTTGATAATTTTAGTTGGGAGACTAGCTTTTTCCTTTTCATACCCTTTTTCTATTGGCTTTGAGACATGTGTCAACTTGGACTATGTACCTTTAGAAGTAGTCATCCAACCATCCTCTTAAGGTTGAGGAGTAGGCACACTCTGTGTAGTGGGGCTCCGCTTGTCCCTGTTATGTAGCATCAACGGATAATATTTGATCTTGTGCGCTGAGGACTGGCATTGAAAATATGTGTTGGATAAACTAATGTAGAGGACTCATTGGGATAGCACAATATCACCAACTTGTATTTCAATAGTCTCCTTGAGATATCTAGAAATATCAATCTCCATGCAAACACGTTTTTGAGGATAAACACGTTTTTGAGGGCATGCATGGAAAAATTTGTCTACCTCCACCAAAATTACATGTCCCAGAGGGATGGCTATGCGACTGAGAAAGGGCCATAGAGTTAGAGGGAGTCCTGGAAATTCCACCCACATAGGGACTTTGGTAGATCTTTCCTCAAAAACAAAAGTCACGAGTCCAAGCAGAAAAAACAAGCAGAGAGCTTCTCATGTACCAAGGGCCATGCTCATAAATCACCTTAGCATGGGTTGTTTTTGCAAAGAAAAACAAAAAAAAACCTTTGTAAGGTTTTGAATCATCGTTAACTTGACTCCATGAGGAGTCCAAGCTACGTTAACCTAAGTCCTAAGGGAAGACTCATTAGGTGTCCAAAAAAATACTTGATAAGGGTGAATGATTCTAAAAAGTGACAATGCAAGACTCAAGCAATGGAAGAATTACATTAGGAAAACGAGGATTACCTTGTGGACCATTCTCAGCACAAACTTGTATAGTCGATTGAGACGAGTCATTATCGCATTCATTCCCTTCTATGACGTGCATTGGTCTGCCAGGGTTAGGGATCATATTGATACTCAAAACCCTAAGCCAATCTCCATCACTTGTCATAGTGAAACCCTAGGGTTAGGGACCATATTAATACTCAAAACCCTAGCCCAATCTTCATCACTTGGCATAGTTAAAACCCTAGCTTATATCTCACCTTTATGAGAGGTCATGGTGGATACCCAACCATGAGCATCGGTGGTAAGTAAGGGCTTTTCACACTAACCAAATCTATATAAAATTTAATTTTTTTTATTTTTATCAAATAATATTATTTAACTCATTAAATTCCTATTTTTAAGGTGAAGACTTGCGTTCAAATCTTACTAATCATATATAATTATCAACTAATTGTACAATATTACAAGTGAAACTTGTTTTAATCATCTATATATATAACCTATTATGAACTTTGTAACTTGCATTAGATGGCATGCAAAGAAATTATATATAGAAATAAAAGTACAAAACTATATATATATATATATATATATATATATATATATATATATATATATATATATATATCAAATGATATTATTTTAAATTATTTAATGCCTTGAATTTTATAAGGAGAAAATTGAGACTCAAGTCAAGTTATTAATTTATTGTAATACCATTACGCAGTCTTCACACAAAAAGTTTGTTTCAACTCCAGATAATAAAAAAAAAAGCATTTGTAATTTTTATAAATGAAATTTGAGATAATTTTTTGTAATTTTATATAATTGTAATTTAACTACTTTCGAATAAAAGTATAATGATCATGTTAACATATTAACTACATTAAGAAAACCAATAAAACTAGTTAATTTTATCTATTTATATAAAAAAACCTCTATAATCCCTAGCCTGTTTGGTAAAGACGAAGTCAAATGAATCCCAATCATCTAGGGAACCAAACTAGGGCAGCTTACCCATAAGCACTCGACTACTACCAACCGGTCTATCTTTTTTGGGTTTTTTTTTTTAATTTTACCCATATATTAAAGTTTTGTTTAATTTTTATTTTATATGAATTATAATTAGCACTTAGATATGTCAAAGGATATAAATCACCATTTTTAAATTAATTTTAAAGAATATTATTATTATTTTATTTTATTTTTCTTATTTTTTATTTTTATTTTTACATTTCATAGTATTATGTAACTCGTGTATTTTTTATCAATTATACATGGCAAATATGTAAAGGTATGTTTGACCTCCAAACTTTTTTATCATAAGAAAATATTATTTTTTAGAGCATTAAATTAGAGAGTGTTATGATATAAAGTGGTGTTGCATGGATAGTTCTATGTCATCTATAGATTTCACCTAGCCACCCTCACACCATCAAATTGACATAAACACTATGAGTGGACTCTTATTGTGATATTTTGGTAGTTCAAGAATTTATTGCAAATATTTATGTCAATAAAGTCAAGATGGATTTTAATTGAATGTTTAGCAAAGTTATTTTCATACCCATATTCATCATTATTATTATTTTTTGGTTAGTGTGAGAAATCCTTACGACCAACGCACAGGGTTGAGTAGGCTCCTCCCAACCATAACCCCTCCTAAAGTCGAGAGTTATGCTTATCAATAGGGAATTTAACACACACCCACCACACACCCACCCCTCACACACTTGCCCACGCCACAGTTTGAACCTAAGAAGAGCCAAATTTTGAATTGTTGCATTACCCCCCGTGGGATTTCATCATTACTTTTCACTAACAAGGCTTACCATATTTTAGGTGGGCACATTAAACAATTTTTGAAGACCCTTTTGCTTTCATGGCCCTTAAGAGTGATGTATTATTCTTTGTACACCATAGGCAAATTGTTGTTCTATACTACGAGCAAATTGTCAAATTTTATAATACTACGAGTGAATCATTGCCTTTTAGGTAAATCATTCTCACCTATGGCTACAATAAAATGGTTACTCTAGCATTCAATTTACTTTCACTAATCTTCTCAAAAACTTACATCACATCATTAGACATGTTGGTATGTTATTAGTCGATCCAAGCATGTGACCTTTTTGAAGCATGGTGTTATTCTAAAAAATGCTCAAAAACCTATTTTTTATGCTAACCACACTATTAGGAGTAGAACTTTTTTCTTGGAACTTTGTTTGGATCTACTCAAGAAGTGTTGGAAATATTAGAGAGAGAACAATAATTTTCCTAGGCAATTGACCACATTGTGGAAAAACACTCTAGAGACCCTAAAAAATGTAATACAAAATACTTACTAAAAATAGTATTTTTATATTTTTAGATTTTTGTAGGCAAAATACATCTCTAGATATGTTACACATTAGTAGAAGATAAAACACAAAAGGTTAAGTCACATGTATGTAATTTTTTGAATGTGCACTTTGTAACTCATTGAAGGTGAATCACCACAATTGCATATGGGTGACTTTTTACCTTATGGGAGGTGACCCATCACACTTTCATATAGATGACATTCCATATTCAATATGGTGGATTTCCAACACATCAATTCTTGTATAAAGAGAGATGCACCCTTGAACGCAAAAAGCATGAGCAATGGATGTATTGTTGTAGCCTCACATCTCTTCGTAGAGATTACTTGTAGTCTATTTTTTGAACAAAAATATCATTTTATTATTTTTCATATATATGTGTTATGATTTGTTTTTTTTGAATCGCACTCTTTCACGATCTTCCTCAACTCAAAATTCTGATTTTTGGATCAGTCAAAATTCGAAGTTTTAGATTAGTGGTATCAAAGTGGTCTATATTTTGAGTGTATATCTATAAACATGAGATTAGGATATTGAAAATTTGGTTATCATACATGATATACCTTTGATTACCTCTCTTATAATTCCAAACAATCTTAGGTAAGAAGTAGAATGGACAACATTGATATAGTCAATCATTTCAAGTAGATGTTGAACGAAGCCCTTGTGAAACTAAAGAATGAGATGATAGATCAATTTGCTCAACTTTTTAATGAATCCATGATGCAAGTTCTACAACCTCCTCTACATAGCCTCTTACTACACTAGTACTATTTAGTGCTTCAACACCTTTTAAGGTGCAAGTGAATTTTGATGTTCCTACCTTTGAAGGAAAAATTAATGCAGATGCTCTAGAAAATTGTTTGGATTAGTTATCTTTGCACTTTTTTGTAAATAAATTCGCTAATAGTAAGAAAATCATTTTTGTACACTTGAAATCTTCATTGCCTATTTGAAATTGGTGGGAAGCATATTGCAACAGGGTTATGAAAGAGAATGAAGATGAAGTATAATTTGTGGGATACTTTCATGAAGGCCATCAAGAAAGAATATAAAAAAGAGAATTGTAATTTTTTAATTTTAGATTTTTATAGTCAGAATACATCTCTAGCTATATTACACATCAATAGAAGATAAAAAACAAAAGAATAAATCACATGTATGTAATTTTTTTAATATGCACTTTGTAACTCATGGAAGGTGAATCGCCACATTTCTATATGGGTGACCTTCTAACTCACATAAGGTGAACCATCATATTTCCCTATGGGTGACCCTCCATATTCAATTTTGTGGATTCTAATACACCAATTCTTGTATAAAGAGAGATGCACCTCTGACTATAAAAAGCATAAGAAATGGATGCAATGTTATAGCCTCACATATCTTCTTAAATATTGTTTGCATTGTACTTATTTTTTGAGCAATAAAATAATTCTATTATTTTGATTATATGTGTGTGTGTGTGTGTGTGTGTGTTATGATTTGTTATAATTTGTTTTTTTTTAATGACACTCTTTTGTGATCTTCCTTAACTCAAAATTCTGAGTTTTGGATCAATCAAAATTTTAAATTTTAGATTAGTGGTATCAAAGTGTTTTTTTTTTTGAGTGTAAGTCTATAACACAAGAGCAAGATATCAAAATTTTAGGTATTAGATGTGATATCCCTTTTATTACCTTCCTTTTAATTCCAAATAGTCTAAAGTAAGACGTAGAATGGACAACATCAAGATAGTCAATCCTTTCAAGGAGATGTTGAAGAAAGCCCTCATGAAACTTAGGAATGAGATGATGGACCAATTTTATCAAACTCTTCAACAAATCTATGCTACAAGTTCTGCAACCTCCTTTTTATAACCTCTCATTGCCCTATCACCATTTAGTGATGCCACACTTTTTAAGGTCAAGATGAACTTTGAAATTTTGATTTGTGAAGGAAAAATTATTGTAGATGTCCTAGAAAATTGGTTGGATCAATTATATTCATACTTCTCTATAAATACATTCATTTATAGTGAGAGAATCACTTTTGTACTTTTGAAATATTTATTGCCTATTTGAAATTAATGGGAAGCATATTGTAAGAGGGTTACAGAAGAGAAAGAAGATAAATTGGCATTCAAATGGGATACTTTCAAAAAGATAATCAATGAAAAATATTATTCTATGGGAGCCTATGAAGACCAATACATGTGATAGCAACAATTGCATAAAGATAAAGATCAATTTATTCAATATTATACTAATACTTTCCACTCGATGTTAGCAAATCTAGTTATTCAAGATACCAAAAATCATCAAATCCTCAAGTACTACAATGGGCTACAATGGTACATTTTAAAGGACATGAACCTCTTCAAATTCAAGACATTGGGATAGGTATATAAACTTGTTGTCAAAATAGAGTAGAAACACAAAAAAAAAATTACAAACACCATAACATGAAGTACCATCCAAAGAAAGAAGAAATTGACTCCTTAAAGAATCTAGATAAAGGGGATCAGCCCTAAATAAAAATTAGAAGCTAAAAAAGAGTCCCAAGAAAAAATTCTTGTGAATACCAAGAGTGGAAAATAGTGTGATTATCATATGAGAAATGGACATTTGAGGGAGGAGGATCAAGGCATTTAGTCATTGTTTTCTAGGTCTCAACCCACTACATCCAATACAACATTACCTCTACTTCCATAGGCTAATGATAGAGGGAATCGAATCATAAAAATTGAACCAAATGTAATCATTTCCACCATACATGTTGTACCAAAGGAGTCACAAGAGGAGGAATGCCTATTTCACTCATAAATGTGGGTCAAGGGTAAGCCATTACATTTCATTGTTAATATAGGAAGTCATAAGAATCCAATTTCTACTTGAAAAGTGAAGGATTTAAATATGCATATCACACCACACCCACAACCATATAATGTTGGATGGTTACAATAGGGGAGAGATATTCATGTCACTCAATAATTTCTCTTTTTTTATATCATTAATCCCTTTAAAGATGAAGTTTTGTGCAATGTTGTTATTTTGAATGTTTGTGATATGATTTAGGACAACAATTTATGTTGAAGATGCATGTTGTATAAGATTCTAGACCTTGAATTCTCATAATCATTGTAAAAGGTTAGTGCTTTAGGATTTAGACGTATCTCCTCCAACCTTTGTTTCCTTAATTAGTGCTAAATAATTCATTAATATGATAGCCAAAACAAGAAAACCTATTCTATTGATAATCAAGCCACAAATTAGGAGGACCATCTTTATATCAATTGTAGGCCCTGCATGGCATAACTAGATGGATCATATTGTAGCAGAATATAATGACTTGTTGAAGTCACCAACTAGAGTTTTATTTCATTGTGAGATAAATAATCCCATTAATTTAATTCCCAATTATCCTTTGTCTAATGCGTCTATTTCTCATAAATTATTCCTTAAAAATGATGAAATCAGGAGGTAGGTCTAAGAATTGATTCAAAAGGGGTATATTATACCAAGTTCTTCACCATGGTAACAAGTGCTTCATAATGAAAGGTATAGTTATATCTTTAGAAAGACAAACTTATATGACCCCATAGGAAGATTATACCTCTTCACTATGGACCATAGACCATCACCAAGAAGATGGGAGAACATCCCTTTGAATTAAATCTTCCATCTTATCTTAATTTGTATCCAATCTTCAATGTTGAACTTGTTAGGCCTTATCATCCACCTCTATTGGACACTTTCATAGTAGTAGAATAGGTGGACACTGAAAAACTCAATCCATATAGCTTAACACTAGTGGAGGAGGATCAAATTTTTGACACATGGATAGGACAACTAGAAGCCAATCCATTTAGATGTATAGATTGGTCAAGGCAGAACAACTTGGTTACCAAGGAGAATGGTTCAAAAAAATAGATAAAGAAATAATTACCACAATTGATGTCAAAAGTTGACACAATGGGGACCATTACTTTTCAAGGGTAATGGATGATCTAAGCATGTGACCTTTTTATAGCATGGCTTTAAGCTCAAAAAATATTGAAAATCTATTTTTTAAATCTTAATCGCATTGTTAGGGGTATAATTTGTGCTTGGGAATCCATTTTGATCCATTCAATAGGCATTGAAAATATCAGAGAGCAATAATTTTTGTAGGCCTCTATAGAAAAAATGCACGAGAGGCCCTAAAAAATACAAAATAAAATACTTATAAAAATATTAAATTTCTATTTTTATATTTTCATAGCCAAATTCATCTCTAGCTATGTTGACATATCAGAAGAATATAAAACACAAAAAAACAAGTCAGATGTATGTAATTTTTATTTAATATGTACTTTGTAATCATGGATGGTGAATCACCACATTTCCATAAGGGTGACCTTCTAACTCAAAGAAGGTGAACCATGGATTCCAACACACCAATTCTTGTATAAAGAGAGATGTACACCTGACTGTAATGTTATAGCCTCACATCTCTTATTAGAAATTGCTTGTATTATACTCTTTTTTTAGCAATAAAATAATTTTGCTATTTTTCTTATATATTTATGTTCTAATTTGTTATAATTTGTTGTTTTTGAATGGATTATTTCATGATCTTCCTTAACTTGAAATTTTGAGTTTTGAATTAGTCAAAATTCTAAGTTTTGGATCATTGATACATATGGTAATCCCTAATTGGGTATCCTACTTTGTACTAGTGAAAGAATCAACCCATAGATCCCTATTTGAAATAACTAAATTAACAACTTCTTGATAATATCATTATACAGCAAATCTTCCCTCATTTCACTTCTTATAAAGCAATCCATCTTAACCCTCCAATTGGCTTTTATGATTGGTCAAGATGACATTAGAGTAATGTATTCTCAACAAATCAACTCCCAACAAATTTTCTTAAGTGAATCAGTTTGTCAAACAAGTTGATATTCATCTTTACTCTACTAGTGAATTACTCGTCTATCTATCAAGCAAATTGCTATAGGCTAAACTTTATAATTTTCCTATAAATTCTTTGGGATCTTGACCTTTTTCCTCCAAAATTAAGAAATTTTCCTCTTCTATTGAATTTTCCAAATAGTTTAACCCTTTCATACTCTAAATTACATCAATCTTGACTTTTTTCTCCCTTGGCATGATTGATCTTACATATCGAGTGCAATGGTGTTAGCTTTTGATACAACATGCAATGGGAGATAACATTCACAAGATGCAAAATAATAAGAAAGAAAGTAAATATGTGAGATGACTAAAATATGCTATAAATAGAAATGATGAAAATGAGTACAATAGTAGCTATGGAGGAAATGAACACTCCATGATACAAGTTGTTGCTCAATGAATGAGCTTTGAGCTTATAGCTCACACACACTATTGTCTATCCTACACTACTGTAATCCTACACTACTATGTTATCTCTTCTATATCTATGGCCCTTTATATAGGAAGATAAGTTCCTTGGCCAACACTCTACCTAGTTGTACAAGGGACTTAAGGACACCTTGCACATTTACAGCTTGCACATTAACACTTGTGCATTTATTACATTACATGAAGTAACTAGATAACTTCCCCCTATAGTAATCTAATATCCTAAGTATGTACCAAGGAGGGTACATTTACATGACCCAAATAATGTGATATAAGCTATTTCTAACACCCCCTATATTACAATATTTGGATATTGAAGACTTTAGTCTTCAATGTGGATCTTCCTCTTGAATCTAGAATTTTGATTCTTCTTCTCTGATTTTTGTAACCTATTCAAGCAAGTTGTTAGTGTCTTCAAAACCTATCATTCTTACTGAAAGATCTTTGATTTCATAATCATTTGTCGGTTCTCCTAGTTCTTCAATTTCCTCTATCCTCTAATCTAGATGTCCTTTTTTATTTTCTTTTTGATACTCCAATTAGGGATAATTGGTTGGACGCTAAAATTATTGTTGATGAGGATTTTGATATTGTCGTGGTTGAAATTGGTTCTCATTATTCATCTGATTTCCTTGATTTTAATTCTTGGGATTGAACCTGCAATAGCTGGTACTGTGGCCTTTTCTCTTGCATATCTGATAATACATGTTGTACCATGGTTTTCATCCTTTTGATGAAGAAGTAATATTTCCCTATGGATTATCTTTAGATTCCAATGCAATGTTAGACATCTCATATTTAACTGTATTTTCCACTTCATATTCCTGTAGAATATTGACTAAGTCATCAAAATAAGTATCTTTACTTAGAACTTGTAAAGATATTACCAAATATTTATAGTTGTCTGGAAGTGCTCTCATGGTTACTTGAATAAGAATTTCATCCTTAACTATTTCTCCTAAGGTAAATAATTTCCCTTTGATATATTCTACTTTCCTTAGGAACAATTCTATGCTTTCTCCATTTTTCATCTTTAATGAATGAAGTTGACTTTGAAGATGAAGAATAGTTGCCTTATTCTTTCCTTCAAAAAATTTCTCTAGGCTTGTCCATACATCTGAAGATGATTTTTTTGAACTCATATAGGGTTGTATCTCATCAGTGATAGCAAAGGTTATTATCATTAGAGCCTTTAAATCATTTTCTACAAACTTTAGGATTTCAATATCATCTGTAGTAGGTATTGATATTTCCCTTGACAATATCCAAAAGCTCATCAAAGTGACTAAATTAGCTTTCACTTTGTTCTTCCAGGAGAAATAATTAGGAGCCTTGAGTGGCTGAGATTCTGCTAGGAAGAATTTGTTTGAATCCATTTTAGTTCACTAATAACAATTCTTAGGTTTTAATGTTGGATCTTTTGTCTCGATTTGAGAAGGCAAAAAATAAAGCAACCTTTAAAATGTTTTAATAAACCTCTTATAATGGCCCTTTGAGATTTGATTTTAAATTTTCTAATTTTCAATAAATCAATTTGATGTAGTAGACCTTATGACTCCCAAATTTGGAAAATTAGAAAAGATAATAATATTTGCAAAGTATTAAATAGTTCAACCTAAGTAGAAGGCCTTATATCTCCTAGGTTAGCTTGCAAATATTATTTTTATTTTTGGTAAGTTATCTCCTATATCTTTTGCTTTCACAACCTTAAAATTTATCCTTGATTTTATAGCCTTATATCTCCTATGTTTGAAAGCAATATTAATGAGATAATTCGCTTACCTTAGCTCCTTGTCTTCACACTTGAATAGCGCTAGTTTTGACTAAGTATAACAGTCCTCTTATGTACCCTTTCTATGGTGCTTGAGTTGATGAATCCGGATGGGCCAAGTGTGGTATGGTTGAGTGAGAAATGGTTAGGCTTGTTCTTCAATGCTGGAGAGTATGATGTTGGTAATATATCCTTCTTCTATGGAGCTTTAAATGCTCCTTGCTCCCTTTCTTCCATGCTGTGCTAGAACTGGTTTGACTGCGATATTTCCTCCTTTATTTTGACTACAATTTGCTCTCCTCTTCACCCTATTCTTGCTTTGAAATTAGACTACATTTATTGGATGTCAAGGGTGGCCAAGTGTCTTTTCCATTTCTTGAGAGTGTTGTCACTTGTGTAATGCCAATATCTTCTTGTAACACTTCTGTGGTGCACATTACACCTTTGTAACGTATGATAATTTTCTCTGGTGCTTATAACTCCCCTTCGATGGTCTCTTGAGCATTAGGAAATGAGAGGTGCTAGAGAATATTATGCCAAGTGGCATTCAGTCTTCTTGCATGAGACTTTTGATGTAACACCTTCAAGAAGGAGATTGTAACTCCTTCGATTATCTTCCTCCTTAGCTTGCTTTGTTTTCTTGGGCAGCAAGCAACCTATTCTTATGCAAGTGGCTTCATGAGGCATCTTGGAGCTTTGATCATGGATGATAGTGCTTCCTTTTGTGGATGTTACTCTCAATGTAGCATCTATCCTTCTCTTTTTTCTTCTTGCCTTCAATGTGCTCCCTGTTATGTTGCTTGTTTGCCTTGGTAGGAGTGGAAGCTTGATGCTCTTTCTTCATGGATGAGCTCTCTTCTATCTACGTAAATAAGCTTCTTATTTTTATCTTCATAGATGTCCTTGATAAGCTTGCTTTGGTTTACGTAAATCACTTTGATGAGCTTCCTTTGTCTTGCAGGTTCATCCATGGAGAGTATGCCCTTTCGATGGTTGAAGAGCGCTAATATTTCGGCCCTTATTTGGTTGGATTTTCCTGTACCTGTTGTGCCTTTTGAGGCACCTTCAAATCTGCTCCTTTCCCTGCATATGATGTATTGTAGAAGTGCAATACCATGTAACCTTTACATGTATATAAAACCCTTTTTTATTGCACCTTTTCTTGCACTCTTTTGCAGGCCTGAGATTCTGATTTTGTAGTAGATTTTATGAGTGCATTATGAGGGTTTTGAGGATGTCTCTTTGGCTAGACTCCTTACCCTCTTTTCTTGGATATTTTATGGTGAATCCAAGCCTTGTAAATGCTATAAAATAGAAGCTTTCTTTTAGTTGCACTAACCCCTAAGTGCTTTGGATTTGAGACTCACCAAGTCTCAATATTTGAAGCTTCTTTTTGGTTAGCTTTTCTTTGCTTGTACTAACCAATTTCGGTGGCTTCTATTGGCCACTAAGAGTTGCAGGTTTTTATGCTTTAAGAGTGTCTTTAGACACTTGATGCAAACTAGATTTTGTACCTTTTTTCAATGCACAAAACTAATTTCTTTTGAGAGTAATAATAGTGCAAATGAATCTAACAAATTCTACTTTTTAATGCACTAACAAATTACACCTTATCACTCCAATCTACTCTCAAGAAAATACACTTAATCAATTCACTGCAACTAATCAAGAATAATTTGAAATGAACCTTCAAATATTCTACAAATTCACTACAATTAGTATTGTAGGATTCAATATTCTTTTCACTTTCCAAAGTAGATAATAGGTAGTTGATAGATAATTAATATTTGGAATCTAATCAACTCCTAGTGTGCAAATGAACCTCTAAAAGGAACCTTTTTATTTTGCACTTCTAAAGACTGTAATTTAGGTTGCAACTTTAATATGGATTAAGGTGCTTTAACAAATCTGAAAAGTAATCCAATTAATGAATCTACTTGCACCAATAGTTGCTTACCTTTTTTGAAATATTTTGTAGCTTCTTTGCAACTTTTATAGAGGATGTAGATCTTGGTGTCTTAGATCACCAAGTTGCTGCCTTGAGTAAGATCTTGCAACTCTTTGTAGACTATTTTGGAATAACTCCACCAAATTGTAGTCTCGAACTTTATTTCACAAACCTAAGATTTGGTGACTTTGTTCTCCTCTTGTGGTCTCCTCCTTATACTATAGATTTGGAGAAGTTTATGTCTCTGAAGTGGTGTCCTCTTGCTATGGGAGGTAATCTTCAATATTTTGGTTCTGGCCAACTTCTTCTATCTTCAAGTCTTCTTGTCGAATTTTGACTTCAAGTAGGATCTTCTTCTCAAGATTCTGAATATCTTGAGGTCTTCATTGGATTCTTCTTCCGCTCAAATTTGGCACTCCTTGCCAAATTCTCCTCCTCTTGGGCTTGTTGTCGTATGGTGATAATTGTCCCAAGTCCTTCACTATCAAGGGCTTCTCCTTGGTAGTGGATTTCTCCAGTGAGTTCTTCTTTGATGATTTCTTCAGCAAGGCTCTCCTAGCCTTTTACTAGATTCTCGTCGAGACCTCACCAAGGTCTTTGATCTTGTAGCTTCTTCTGGTCTTCCTTGAGACCTTATCTTCAACCTTCTACTTTTGGAAGTGTTGGTGGTGAGATCTTCTCCTAGATCTCTGATTCTACTACTTTTGGATTCAAGCAAGACTCTCCTAGTCCTTCTTCTTCTTCCTTGTCTGGAAGTTCTTCAATGAGATCTCCTCTTGATATATTTTGCTTCAGGTGTTGGATTGATTCTAAAGAGGTTGCTCTTCCTAACTTTCTTGTAGGAAGCTTTCTCGACTTACTGGATCTCCTTTACCTACAACAAAAATATTAGTACTGAAATCTGCTTTTGAATTAAGTACTCTCTTCTGGAGTCTTCTTTAGGATAAAGGCATTTGTGGCCTATTTTAGTATCAAGGCTTCTGTGGCCTTTTCTTCAATATTAAGGCTTATGTGGCCTTTTCTTCAATATCAAGGCTTTTATGGCCTTTTCTTCAAGATTAAGGCTTCTATGGCCTTTTCTTCTAGATCAGGGCTTCTATGGCCTTTTTATTTTTGTGAAGTTCTTCAATCTAGCAATGGAGATCTCCTATCTCCTGACTTCACCATGATTATTTTCTAGAATTTTCTTCTAAAGTATTCTCCTTTCTGCAACAACTAATCTCTGCACTATGAAGGCACTCCGACCTTTGGGCAATGAAGTTGAGGTCTCCTAGATTTCTATTGTAGGAGGTGTCCCAATCATCTAAGAATTAATTCCCTACAATAAAATAAACTTTAGGTAAATATTTCTAGATCTCTTAGATGAGCTTCACTAGTTGTTTCATCAAACTAGTGGATCAAATGTTGAGTCCTAGTCTTCACGAGTTTTTCTGCAACTCTGTGGAAAGACTCTAGCCATATGCAATCTCAGTATTTCTAAAATTGAGATTTCATTCAGTCCTCACTTGTGGCTCTCCCTAATTCTATCACCTAGACTCTTCTGAGAAATTTTGACAGTGACTGGTCCAATGGTGCATTAGGTTGATAAAAAACTCAAGGTCAATGATAATGGTGATTTTTCTATTGATCTATCATAGCTTGATCTATCGTAGCTCTGATACCACTGTTATATTTTGATACAACATGCAATGGGAGATAGCATTCACAAGATGCAAAATAATAAGAAAGAAAGTAAATCTGTGAGATGACTAAAATATGCTATAAATAGAAATATCGAAAATGAGTACAATAGTAGCACACAAGAAAAAAAAAATTATGGAGGAATTGAACACTCCATGATACAAGCTACTTCTCAATGAATGAGCTCTGAGCTTATAGCTCACACACACTACTATCTATCCTACACTACTATAATCCTACACTATTGTGTTATCTCTTCTATATCTATGGCCCTTTATATAGGAAGATAAGTTCCTTGGCCAACACTCTACCTAGTTGTACAAGGGACACCTTGCACATTTACAACTTGCACATTGACACTTGTGCATTTATTACATTGCATGAAGTAACTAGATAACTTCCCCCTAAAGTAATCTAATGTCCTAAGTATGTACCAAGGAAGGTACATTTACATGACCCAAATAATGTAATATAAGTTATTTCTAACAAATGGTAGTAGTCAAACTATTACAATTATGTTAACTTTTGAGGAAATCAAGTTTTATTGATGATAGATCCTAGATTATACCTTATTCTTTGGGCATGGAGTGCTAAAAAAATATTAGTTGATTAAAAATATATAAATAGAGAAAATTATTTTCTTTCATGGAAGGGCTTCAAGTCAATATTAACAAATAAAACAACATTGTCAAGTTTACATTATTGCAAGCTCTATCTCTAACTCTTTGTATTCTTACGTAGGTAGATTACCTTCTTCATATACCACTTGTTTAATGCTTTCCAACAATTCATCCAAATTGAAAAACATATTTGAGGCTTTTATTGTTGTCCTTCTAGGTGATCTCTCGCTAGACCTTGCTATGTTGGATTTCTCCTCCTCGGTATTATTGGCATATTGATCTCTAGTGATACGCTTAACTTAATATATTAGGGGAATAATAAATCCACTATTTTTCACTTGAATAACCTCTTGCTTCATCTCTTGTCATGATTTCCTTAAGTTATCTTGGAGATGTATGCTTCCAACATTTTTGGCTTCTCAACCAAATTTTTTAGTTACATTTGTGTTGCCTTTTTATAAGATATGAATATTTATCAAAGTTGGTCATTTGATGTCTTATACACTTGTTTTAGGACAAAAGCAAGGTTTTATTTGAGATAAAAATCTTCTTTCATGTTATTAATGGACATATCATTAATCAATTTTCTTGCATTCCTCCATGTATTTCAAGCATCCTTCCATGTGTTCCACTTTCACATATATTTAATCCCAAAGTGATTCAATTTGATCTTTGTAAGATACTTGGACCTTAAATTTATGAATATTTTTCTTAAAATTCTCTTTTGTTAGTTTCAAAGTAGCTATCTCTTCATCCTTCTCATGCTCTATTCCTTAGGAACTTATCTCCAATTAGTCTAACTAGTGTTGTAGATATATTTTTTCTTGCCCAAATTGTTATTTTAGTTGCTTATTTTCCTTCTCTATCCCTAATTTAATTGTTCTTTCTCTTGTCTATGTTGCAAATATTTTTTTTAATCTCTAGTTATTCCTTTAGGTCTTCCTTTTCCTATTCCAACTATCACTTGAGATGGTTTTGTCTCTCAACTTTTAGGTATTTGCACAACTAGTTAATTTTATCTTTCTTTTATCTTTGCTTTGTTGTCATCCAATACCCTTGTCATATCCCTAACCTATTTATGATATTCCTCCACCTCCCTCACTGAGCGCAATTATTTAATAACCAGTGTTTGTTCTTTTATTCATCCAATTGTACCAGTTGGTGGGGTCTAGCTTGACCTAGATCCAATGTTGATACTCTTGTTAGATAATTTAATGGAGTAGTAGCCAACTTGATGGGATTTGCATAAATTACCTCTACAAATAGCATTATTCTCTTTTTCTTCTGCATTCATAGGTAATCCAAAGTTAAAGGTGTATTCTCCAATGGTATATGGCTTATATGTTCTCTAACCCTTTATAAGCATGACATTACTTAATCTATACTATATTGTTTAATATAGTTTACGAATTGAAGAGGAAACTACATAAATACATCAAACATATTAATGATAAGATATTTCTAGTTAGAGTTTATGATGATCTGATCATTGATCCAGATGTGGTGGTTATCTTTAGGTCTACTTAAGTGGTGTATTCTACTAAAGAAGTATCAAATTGACTAGCGATGTCTCTAAAATGAATGGATTTAGGTAGTGCAAACACAAATATGGTGGGTGGCACCACTTATATGCTTATTAAAAATGTAGTCAAAGTGGTTGGTGGGATGGTGGAGACTATGGTGGACTATGTCATGTGAACATGTGGTGAAAGTGAAAAAAATATGAATTGATTAATGGAGATGAAAGTGTAGGTGGACAAAATAGAGGATGATGATAATGATAATTGGGCAACATGTGATGTCTTAGATAATGAGATGGATAAGACCATTAAAATTGTGATTGTTATGGATAAGCTTGAAGTTGTTGAGGCACACAATATAAGAAGTAGGTGTGTAGACATGGAAAATTGACCCACCCAAGTGAGTCAATCTTCCTAGAACCCTTGGGAGGACCCTCAAACTTGTCCAAGCACAAGTTTAGGCCTCTCTTCCCCTCCCCCTTCCTTTTTTCCTAGTTTTGTTGAAATCGTGATTGGCCCTTACGAGGTGCATGATTTTGGCAAGTTAGGGTTTTCTCTTAGAAAACCCTATTTTTTGGGCCAACCCTCAGGACGTCGACCCTCCCTTAGTTTTTTCCCATTCTTTTTTCCCTCCAAACCTCTTATAAATAGAGGGTTTGGATCCTCTTTTTCTCTTAGAGTTTTTTCTAAGCAATATTTGAGATTCTAAGAAGTGTGATTTCAAGTGATCTTTGGCTAACATTCTTTTGGCAAGCAAGTCTTCTAACAAGATCAAGTGTCTTCTGGTGTTCTACTATTGCTCTATTATTGATTTGCTACTCTTGGTGGACAAGTGTGGGAGCCTTGAGGAGGAATCTACCATTTTGTGGAGGACTTCATCCTTTTGTCTATTCTTTCACTACCACCAGGTTTATTCTTTCATTTTGTTACTTCTAAAATCATTTATTCTACATTTTGCATTGAAATTTGCATCCATCTATCATTTTTGCACTTCTATCCTAAAATCATGGTTACCCCTTATAGGGCATAATTTTGGTAGAACCTAAAATCATGATCACCCCTTATGGGGTGCGATTTTGGTTTCACTAGGTTTGGGGGTAAGGTTTCACTCCCAAACCCTCATTTTCACTTGCATGTTCCATTTAGGCCATAACACTATTATCTACATTCTATTTTTTACATTATTTCATTTCATTGCATCTTGTCTTGTTCATTTCCAAAAAGGTCAACAATCACTTTTGCTTTCGAATGATCAGCTAAAAGGACCAAGGGGGCTTGATTGCTACGCCTCCAAGCTCAGTCTTACAATGGCCTAAGCAGGCCCCCAAATGTTGATCAAATTTTCTAGGGTTTTGTGAAGCTATTTTATAGGTTTTGAAGTTGCTTGGATACATCTAGACACAAGTTAAAAGCTGAGGTCAACCATCAGATCAGATAAGTGTTCTAAGTTAATCTCTTAGGTTATTTGTTGTTTGCTTTCTACCCATTTCTATTCAAAACCTAGATCTTAAATAAAAGAGAAAATATTTTGATCATATTCTAGGCATTTGAAAGAGAAAAGCATATAGTTTGCATTCTAGGGTTAATTTTATTTGTGCATTCTCTTAAAACCCTTGCTAAAAAGAAAAGGATCTATTTTATTGCAAGTTAGGGTTTAGTCATCATTGAAAATCAAGAATCATTCTAGGGTTAGTCCTTGCTTGCTTGCATTGTTATTTGTCTTGCATTGTCCTTTCATTTCTTAGCTTAGATTGTAGAAAGGCCAAACATAGGTGATTGCTTTAATATACACATCAAACATCTCCACCCCAAACTTGGAGCGAGTCCTTAAACCATTCCTAGTGAACCCTTCGATCCCCAAGCCCCCGAGTGTAGAGAATATAACACACCCCTACGGTCACCTCGGCTCCCAATGGATCCAATCGAGAATCGTATATGATAGGGCAATTTTCCCCCTCTACATCTTTGGTGAACCCGATGTGAAAGCACGTCTTAGTGGCCAAGATAGGAAGCCTCTTCCTTTTGTTTTTCTTTTGAAAACTTTAAGCAAGACCACTAAATATTTTTTCTTAGAATTAGAAAACATTAAAAACATCTTAAAAATCTTCTTGTGTGTCTTTTGCTAGTTTTCTCCTCTATCCTTTCTCTTCCTCCTAATGGCTCCCAACCTTAGGAGTAAGTGAAAGCTTTTAGAATCTGATCAGATTCTTCAAGAAGATGATCAGATTGATAGGGAGAATCCCAATCTAGATGTGGAAGAGGAAGAACATGAAGAAATTGGTACTAACTTTGATCCTCTTGAGGGGCCCAATGGAGGCTTCACTTTCACATCATTTGATCATATATGGGGTTTTATGAAACACCATAAGGAGGCTTTGGTTAAGGCTATGGAAGAGGAAGCCTAACTCGAAAGAGGTGGGATGCCTCCTCCTCCTACCATCTCTCCTAGGAATGTTCATAACAACCCTTTGTTTGAATCTTCACATCATGCTAATCCTTTTCATAAACCAACATATGCTACTACCATGACCACCAACATTGGGGGAATTCCACAAGTTCCTCCAACTGGTAGTGCATCCCAAAATTATGTTCAATTTCCTCCTCATTCTACTCATCTCAACATTCATGCTTCTATTCCACCAAATGTCAGTTATCCTCCACAACAAGATACCACATATCATAACCCATACCATAATAGTGTCAATACCTCCAACATTGGCCAAGTTCCCTTTCAACAACCTACCTATACCCCTCCCCTAGGGAATCTAGGGGTATTGCACAACAACAATCCTGATATGCAAAGTTTAACAAGTGTGGTGAAGCAATTGGTTTCAAGAGTGGATATGATACAACCTCCAAGTTTCACCTACAACTATAGAGAAATGTGCAATCAACCCTTAGACCCTATTGTCACTTCTAGGCCCTACCCTAAGCATTTTCCAATGCTAGTTTTACCTATTTATAAGGGAACAGAGGACCCAATTGAACATTTAAGGATGTTTAGGACAACATGCCATGATATTATATATGATGACATGTTGTTGCTAAAGATATTTCCTAAGAGCCTTGGTGGTATGGCATTGGAATGGTATTATCAATTGCCTCATCATTCTTTGAGGAATTTTGAAGAGATAATAGAATTGTTTGTTCAACAATTTGGAGCTTATGTTGAGAAAAATGTGACTATGAAAGATGTTTATATGTTGAAACAAGGTAAAGAGGAAAGTTTTTCAAAATTCTTGTCTCATTGGAGAAGTTTAGTTGGATGGTTGAGATATACTTTACCTCCTCGAGACATGCTTGAGATATTTATTGGAAATTTACAAGAGCAAATATCTTATGAATTGGAAACAACAACTATCACCTCTTTTGACCAAGCTATAGATCTAGCAAGAAGGGTAGAGCAAGCCCTTATTCAAAGAGGTCAAATTAAGCCAAAGAAAGAAGAAGATAGGACCACAAAAAATTAGTATAAGAACAAGCATGTAGTTGGTGATGGGGTAATAGATAGTAGGCCTATTAATAGTGTTGTTAACACCCTACAAAATATGGTGCTTAGCCAACCTCAAAAACCCCCACCAAGGAATTTTACAAGACTCAACATACCTATGAATGTGGTCCTAAAGCAACTTTTGGAAGCTAATATGATAGAGTTACCTCCCATAAGGCAACCTGATACCATAACTGATTGGTATAAGCCTGGTCAACATTGTGAGTATCATAGAGTGGAGGGGCACATGAAAAATTCATGTAAGAGGTTGAAACATGTGGTTCAAGACTTAATTGATGAAGGTCACCTTGTTATAGAGGGTCCTCAACCTAATCCTCCAATAAAAAATCAACCTCCTACTCAACAAGCACCCACAACTAATCAAGACATGGGGATCTTCCAAGACCCCCTACCTAAGCATGGGAAATAAGCAACTAATCAAGTGTCATATCATAATGTGCCACCTCCCTACAACAATATGGTTGGTATGATAGCAATAACTACAAGGAAACAAGTTCAAGCTCAACCAACTCAACAATATCAACAGGAGATAAGTTCTACATCCAATCAACCTTCAAAACCACCCTTAGTTTTGAAGAGTACCCAAAAAATGAGCACAAGAGTATAAAACCCACCTTTAGTGTTGAAACCACAACCTAAAGTCTCCTTTGAAATTCAACAATAGTTAGCTAGTACCCCAACTAAGATCTCTCTCTTAGAACTTTTGCAAACTTCTCCTATTCATAGGGAAGCCTTGTTGAAGCTTCTAAGACAACAATCTATTCCTCAAGACATTTCCCCTAGTGCTATAGTTGATGTTGTAGGTTCTCTTGGGATACATCATATCACATTTTTGGATGATGATATTCCTTCCTCAAACTTACAAGGGGATTCTTCCCTCTACATCATTACATTTATTGGGGAAACATTTATCAAATAAATTTTGATAGACAATGGTTCTTCCCTCAATTTATGCACTTATCAATTTTTCCAAAATTTTGGATTAAAAGAGGAAGATTTAACTAAATATGATATCATCATCAAAGCTTTCAACAATGAGTCCCAAGAGGCCTATGATATTATATCTCTCCCTCTTAGGGTTGGACCTAAGATCTTAGATACCTTGTTCTATATGGTATCTTACCCTACATATTTTAATCTTCTTCTTGGATGCCCTTGGATTCTGATGAGGGTTATCCCTTCTACTTTTCATCAATGTTTGAAGTTCAAATTCAAAGATCAACTTGTCACCATTTTGGGTGACCCTCATCCATTTCAATATTGTTCAATGGTTGAGCAAGCTCAATCTGATCTCAATTTATGTCCATCAGTCTCTTCATCTCACATCACCAAGCAACTTGAAAATCTAAAGGTGAGTGAGGAACCATTAATCAATGTTTCATCATAGGATCAAGTCAATCCATTTCTTCAAGAACCTCTTCTAGATCTTGCCAAGCTACCACCTTCACCGAGGACTATGGGTTTACCCTATAAGAAGGGTGAAGTTGTACACATTGGCACATGTACCTTTATCTTCGTAGGAGTCTCCCTCGAAGAAAAGATCCATGGTAGAAACCCTCTTCCTGTAGAGCATTATTTTACCCATTGTTACCTATCCAATGATTACCCACTTCCCAAGAAAATCCTATCTAGCATGGGATATATAGGTAAAGGTTTGGGGCCATAATAGAAAGGTATTCAAGAGCCTTTGGAAGTTGAGATTTGGCCTAGGAGATGTGGCGTAGGCTACATCCCTAATAAAAACCAACCTTTTCCTACTACTTATGTTGAATATTTAGATCATCAAGGCTTGGAGTGGAGTGATGAGGATGAGGGACCCCTTATCCCTCTAACATTCTATTTTGCAATATGGTAACTTTGGTGCATCCTGAGTTAGTTGTGACCCTAGAGGAGTACGCTAAAAGGGATACCCTTTGTGATAGAGATCATGAGGATATCCTCTAAAACAAATTCTTCTTTGATGGGTTAGTCCCTTATGTCATGCATGTCAGGTCCTCTAGTTCTCAAGGGGATCCTATTCCTCTATCTCATAGAGACCTTGCAAAATTAGGAGTCTCTCCCCTTTCATCAAGAAGGATGGCATAATCAAAGTTTACAATGACTTTCATGCAGCAACTCTCAAATAATATGTTGTGGATGATCCTCTTTGTGATATGAGTCATGAAGATATCCTCCATAATAGCCTTTTATTTTATGGGTCAATTCCTTGCACTACCATCCTTTTTATTAAGATAGGTGACACAATCAAAATTTGTGTTAACTTTAAGAATTTAAAGAACCAATGAATGTAATACATACAAAAATAAAAAAAAATACTATGCATGACTTTGCATTTTCATTTCATTTAGCTTAGTTTACATATTGCATCTAGTTTGCTTGTTCATACTACATGACTACCTATCATATTTTGCATGGTTTACCTAACATTCTATTCCATTTACATTTTTCTTGTCATATAATTGCATTGTTACTTGACCATATTTGCATGACTACTTGATCATATAGATTTTTGGGGACTTCATGAGGATGGCAAGTGATGACACCTAGTTAGGTCTTAGCTCACATGCATTGCACTCATACTAGGGCTTTGATGCCTAGAGAATCCCCAACCTAGGGCCTCATCTCCATGCATTTTCATCATTGCATTTCATCCATCTCTTCTTCTTCTCTTTTCTTCTCTTATATTCCTTGACCTTGAAAGTCTAAAATGATCATCAAATTTCTCTCCAAGTCAAGGGATATAGTTCTTCATCTCTTGTATGTCCTTTGTCCTTGAAAGTTTTAATCATTTCTTATCCTCCCCAAGACAAAGGATGTATGTTCCTTCTTCTCTCTGCTTTTGCTTTTGCTTTGCTCACACCTTCTCCTTCTTGATATTTCACCTATTAAGGGGTCCTCATGGGATAGGATAGATACCGCATGAATATCATTTATGATACTCATACGACCACTGACTATCTTATGCACACCTCTTAGCTCTTGAAATTTCACTAAGGATGCACACACACACTATATCTTTTACTTCTTGCTTCTTTCTTTCTTCCAACACACACACACACTCACCTCATGCTTTGCTCTGCTCATACATCTTTTGCACACACCATACCCCTATCAGGTAGTACTCATCTTGGAAAATCAATCTCATATCTTCACCCCATACAAGATAAGCTTCATGGCCACACATGAGGGGTAGCCTCCATCTCGACCATTTGTGAGCATACATCCTAGTGGGTACCTCTTCATTTTTGGCCACTAGTGAGCACCACACCCATGGTGGGTATCGCTCCACATTTGACCATATTTATGAGCACAACACCCTTATAGGATAGCTTCATGGCCACAAGCGAGGGGTAGCCTCCATATCAATCATTTGTGAGCATACATCCTTATAAGATCCCACTCCTTTTCTTTTATTTTCACTTGGTCTATGATCATTTGATCACACTAATCTTTCACGATCTACATTGATTCAAACATCATCTTTCAAGCACATTTTTGCTTTGTTGACCTTCTCCATATTCTATTTTCTTCTCATTCCTTATTTCTTTCTTTCTTTCTTTCTTTCTTTCTTATTTTTCTTATCTTTTCCAAAATTGTGCCTTTTCTCTAAGAGGCACAACTTCGCTCTATGCCGAAACCATTATTTGTCTTTATGGGATGCAACTTCAGCTAGAGGTGTGTTTTTATTTTTTCTTTCTCCTCTTTCTTCCATATTATATTCTTGCATTCCTCCATTTATTCATTTCACCCACTTAGTTTAGCTTCATATCCTCATACATTGCATTAGCCTAGTCCATTCATGCATTCCATAAATTAAGTTTTATTTATTCATGCATAGTCAAAACATAAAAATACATAAAAAATAACAACCACACAAATGCACACATTTTAATTATAGCAGTATGGTATTACTCAAGAAAAATGAAGGGTGCATAGTTTTTTTGATGGTGTGCCACAATACAATTCTAACACACTTGACCCTCCCTAGGGATGCATGCCACACTCAAAATCAGTGTGTCACCTTGATCCTAACCCTAGATCTAGGAGCTTATCTCCTCTACTTTGCTCATTAGAGGTGGTCTTTGTGGGGGTATGTTCATGGAGAATGTCCTTAATCATGATCTAGACCGTGATCGATCCTATGTCTAAAGGGAGAATAGTGGAGGCACTCTCTAATCTATTGGCACCACTTAGAAGTACAAAATCTAGTAGAAGGTCTCCCTACTTATTGAATCATCTAGCATCTCTCCCACCATCTGTAGCTCTACCTATAGTAGGAGTATCCCCTCATCCTATTGGTTTCTAGACACAACAACCATCCCCTTCACCCGAGCCTACCATCACTCCTGGTCTAGTTGGCTCACCTTGCCCTTGAGGTGATCTAACTCAATCCATATTGTGTTCTACTTTATGATTTTAGTGCTCAAATCACTTTGTAGTCCCTTGATCCTCTTAGACCTATCCTCTCAAAGTAGGTCCATCTCCCTTTGCATGGTTTCCACCCAAGCCTATAGCACCTTTGTCTCCCTTGTTGGGTCTTCTTGACCTATGGTCCTGCTCGGTCTAGATACCACTAATGTGGATACCTCTCTAGCTAATTTTCCTAGCTAGCTTTGGCCATCGTGGGGGTATCTCCTATTTCTCCCCCTCCCTAGTCCTAACAATAGCAGTGTTTGTTATCACAAACTCTGCCTAGACCTTCACTCGTATCTACATGGGGCCTCCCCCCTCTACTCCCACTTTGTGGTGCATCAAGTGGCCTCTCAAAGTGCTAGCTACACACACTAGATCATAACCTAGCATCTCTACACTAGCACTAATGGGGAGATCCTCAAGGGTACAATACCCATGTACCATCTTTGGTACCCAAGAGCCACCCTAAAATCATCCACCCTTAGATCCACATAGAGTGGGTCATCCAGGTCCTCCTCTACCCATCTCCCCATATCAAGGTCCCCTTCGACTCTTGATGGGTCCCTCCACACTTGCCTATACCAATAGTCACCCAAGTTTGGTATCTCTTAGAAGATACCAAACTATCACTAGACTCGATCAAACCTAAAGAGCTCCAGCTCTCCCTTCTCCATAGAGATCCACCTAACCCTCCTCACTTAAGCTAGCTCCTCCACATCCTCTATCCATCCTAGGTGTAGACGCCATGACTACTAGATAATCCTGTGCTCTCATAACTCATCTATCACCTACCTCCCTAGTGGTAGGTTCTCAATATATGTCCTCTAGACTAGCTCGAAGCTCCTAGACCATATATATGTTATTGGTCACTTCAAGTTGGGCAATGGCCCTAGTAGTGCATATGGTCTCCTAACCACTATGTGCTCCCAGCACCACACCTAGAGCAAGGTCATGTAGACCAATCTTATATGTCATTTGTACATGATATTGTATAATATCCTATACAAATGGGCCAACACATATGGACCCCATGTGAACCACACCCACTAGTCCCGCATGTCTACCACTACTCCTTCAATGCCCATGGTAGGTATCACCTACTAGTATGGCATACCAAGAATCTTACCACCACCCCATAGAGCATGGTCATCAGAGCATCGACACCATAGCACCCCACCAACTCATCAACCAAGATCCCACTCTCTCAAACCTGGTGGGCCCAACCCCCTAATAATCTCTATAATATCACCTACTACCCTCAAGATCTATAAACTACCCTCCCCTGATGGGGATGTGCAATATGTACCACACATCCTCTAGTGTGATGGTCATCTCCCCTATGAGTAACCAAAAGGTCAATGACTCTAGATACCACCTCTCCGCTAATGCTATCAATAGTGCTCTATCCACCTCAACCCGGGGCATCTTCACTAGGTGATGTAGCCCCACTACCTCTAGAATGTCCCTCTCTACCTATGAGAGACCCTCTAGTTCCTCCTCCAAGGAACTCGATCACCACTCTCAGCTCTCAAGTACGTCATGTTGCAACAAAAAATATAACAAAATTTTAATTAGTTCTACATACAAAATATATATAAATAAATATTTTTAAAAAACACACAACAACAAAGAGCAACATCTCAACACCTAAGTTTGCTTGTCTTGGTCCCTTTTCTTTCTCTTTCTTCTTTATTTGTCTCCTTTGTTCTTTATTTTCTCTTTGCCAAAATCGTGCCCCATCCTCCTAGGGCATGATTTCACCTTTTCCCTTCTTTCAAAATCATGCCCCATACTTGTGAGGCATGATTTCATAAAATCATGCCCTACATTTTTAAGGCACGATTTTGGTCACCATGGTGATATAGCAAAATTCATGATCGACCCCCAAAATCATTTTGGGGTTGCATATGGTGATTTCTTCCAAAAGACAAAAAAATGGCAAAAAGAGCTAAAATTTCTAATCTAGCCTAGTCTAGAGGAAGGATTTTAGTCCTTACCTGTGCTCACTCCACTAATGCATTAGTCTCACCCCTTACAATGGTTGAATGGTGTGTGGGTAGCATCATATGTATTTTTCTCCAGAGTTCTTCTCTCCTTCACACGGTAAAAATGAATTAGGGTTTTTATCCCTTTCACCCCTTATTTTCCTTTTTGCTTTCTCTCTCTCCTCTTTGGCATACTTTTTTGTTGTTGTTTTCTCTCTTTCTTTTGTTAGCATTTTTTAGTTTCCTTAGGAATTTGGCATTCCTTTTGAAACTTGAGGGGGCATCTCAGCCTGAGAGGCATTAAAGTCCCTAATGCCTCATTTTGCATGTAAAATATTCAAGTGTCTAAAATGGCACCATTTTTGCACCACCCCTTTCTTCTAAACTAGCTACCTCTTTTGTGTCTATCATCTCTCATCCATAGGTGTCTACATCTTTCTTTGATGCATTTATTAGGCCATAAATGCATCAAAGAGGGGGTAAAATGTAGACATGGAAAATTGACCCACCCAAGTGAGTCAATCTTCCTAGAACCCTTGGGAGGCCCTCAAACTTGTCCAAGCACAAGTTTAGGCCTCTCTTTCCCTCCCCCTTCCTTTTTTTCCTAGTTTTGCCAAAATCATGGTCAACCCTTATGGGGCACGATTTCGGCAAGTTAAGGTTTTCTCTTAGAAAACCCTATTTTTTGGGCCAACCCTCAAGATGTCGGCCCTCCCTTAGGTTTTCCTACTCTTTTGCCCTCCAAACCTCTTATAAATAGAGGGTTTGGATCCTCTTTTCCTACTAGAGTTTTCCTAAGCAATATTTGAGATTCTAAGAAGTGTGATTTCAAGTGCTCTTTGTTTTGGCAAGCAAGTCTTCTAACAAGATCAAGTGTTCCCTGGTGTTTTGCTATTTCTCTATTGCTGATTTGTTGCTCTTGGTGGACAAGTGTGGGAGCCTTGAGGAGGAATCTACCATTTTGTGGAGGACTTCATCCTTTTGTCTATTCTTTCACTACCACCAGGTTTATTCTTTTATTTTGTTATTTCTAAAGTTGTTTATTCTGCATTTTGCATTTAAATTTGCATCCATTTATCATTTTTGTACTTCTATCCCAAAATCATGATCACCCCTTATAGGGCATGATTTCGATAGAACCTAAAATCATGGTCACCCCTTACGGGGTGTGATTTTGGTTTCACCAAGTTTGGGGGTAAGGTTTCACTCCCAAACCCTCATTTTCACTTGCATGTTCCATTTAGGCCATAACACTATTATCTACATTCTATTTTTTGCATTATTTCATTTCATTGCATCTTGTCTTGTTCATTTCCAAAAAGGTCAACAATCACTTTTGCTTTTGAACGATCAGCTAAAAGGACCAAGGGGGCTTGATTGTTGTACCTCCAAGCTTAGTCTTACAATGGCCTAAGTAAGCCCCCAAATGCTGATCAAATTTTCTAGGGTTTTGTGAAATTGTTTTACAGGTTTTGAAGTTGCTTGGATATTCTGGACACAAGTAAAAGCTAAGGTCAACCATCGAATCAGATAAGTGTTCTAAGTTAACTTCTTAGGCTATTTATTGTTTTCTTTTTACCCATTTCTATTCAAAAACCTAGATCTTAAATAAAAGAGAAAATATTTTGATCATATTCTAGGCATTTGAAAGAGAAAAGCATATAGTTTGCATTCTAGGGTTAATTTTGTTTGTGCATTCTCTTAAAACCCTTGCTGAAAATAAAAGGATCTATTTTATTGCAAGTTAGGGTTTAGTCATCATTAAAAATCAAGAATCATTCTAGGGTTAGTCCTTGCTTGCTTGCATTGTTGTTTGTCTTGCATTGTCCTTTCATTTCTTAGCTTAGATTATAGAAAGGCCAAACATAGGTGATTGTTTTAATATACACATCAAACATCTCCACCCTAGACTTGGAGTGAGTCCTAAAACCATTCCTGGTGAACCCTTTGATCCCCAAGCCCTCGAGTGTAGAGAATATAACACACCCCCATGGTCACCTCGGCTCCTAGTGGATCCAGCCGAGAATCATACATGGTAGGGCAATTTTCCCCCTCTACAAGGTGGAATCAAAGAAAAGGAAGAATAAATAATTGTAGGAAATATGGGAGAGAGGACACAAGAATAGAATAATTGAAGAAATGAGGAATGGTGGAAGTGGTTGTGGGGGTAGTTATAGAAGAAATTGTAGCCTTTAAAATAATAACTTTTGGTTTTGTTGCTTCATCTTTGATGGAGTTGATATTGGTTCTAGAAAAAATATTTAATAATAGCTTGAATATCTTAAATATTAGCCTATTCACCTCCAGTCTCAAATTTTAATGATTGATATCCTCTGATGCCAATATCTTTCTCATCAGTAGCCATAAATTTTTCTTCTTCAACTTCATATCCTCCATGACCTCTAGGTAGCATGATGGGTTGATAGAAAAATCAAATTTTGTCCTTTTTCTTGTTGACTAGGAATTACCCATACTCATTTAAATGGCTCATTAGCTTTTACTAAGATGTTTTTGGATTCAACTATTGTGCTTACTTGAGTCATGTTTGTTGAAATTATCATTATTATCATAGAAGTTGATGGTTGGGTGGCAAATTTGGTAACCTTTTGGATATTTTTCTTTTGGTGATGGTGTTTGTACCAAATTTAAAAAAACATTTTATAGATTATACCCATTATGACCCTCTCACTCCTTGTACTCATCTTATGTCTCATTTGCTACCATGTCAATATCTTCTAAGAGCTCCATTTATGGGTATTTGTTGGTAACTCGATTATACGATGATTTAGCTTATCATCAAGATAAAATTCCTATATCTTCTTACCATCATCATACAAATAAAAACAATAAGAATAAGTTGTATTGAAGATTTAAAAAATAAATCTCAAACCGAAAAAGCTTTTTATTTTCCTTAGTTGCTTCCCCATATAGAATCATTTCTTTTTCTATCTTGGGCCTCTTTTCATGCATATATATTGCTCTAGTGCTTTTCTCTATCAAGGTCTTATAGAAAATCACTTTGTAGTCATAATCTTAATTCCTACTACTTATCTAGCTCAAGTTCTTTTAATCTTCTCTCTAGTTGTTTTAAATATAATTTACTCATGGGATTTGTTTTGTGGTACTTTTCTTGGGTAGTATAGAAGATGGTTTTCTTCTACTTCTTAAAATATTTACAATTCACATAGCCTAACTAGCATGCAAATTCTAGAACAAATATATAAATAGGAATGTATACTAGAAGCTCAAATGGATGGTCGAAAATCCCATACAACCGAGCAAATGATCAATTGCTTCCTAGCTAGAAATATCCTCTCATGTTTGGGCTTCCTTATTATCACTTTGCTTTCCATCGATAATCTTGATATGTGTCCTTATATATTATAGATAATTTGTTCATAGACCTCCATATAAAAGTCATATATACTCCTATATTTACCTTTGCATGGCACTTTAATGCAATCAACAACTAGTAAGGGTTTCCCATATAGTCCAATTTTGTCAAACTACAAATCATGAACTAGTTCTTGCTCTAATACAATATCAACCAAACCAAATAAGGTGTAATAAAAAACTATCCACCTTTCAAAATTCTCTAACTAATATGTCATACCCTCTACTATATAGTAGGTATAGTTTAAGAGTTTTATGAATCATGTGTAATTATTCATTACATGCAACATTTATATTTGTTTCTTTTGCACGTTTTTTTTCACTCTCTTCACCCATTACAAAATCCAATCCAAATATTATGCATTGACTATTAGACTTAAACTTATCTATTTTCAATGGGAGTTCATATTTTTAGGCATCTAACATATGATTAGTTATTGCACAAAAAAATTTACTACTTTGTATGTCTCTCTTATAGTAATCAAGTTGGTCATATGGTATTTATGAGATCCATTGGACAATCTTATCATCAATACACATCATTTAAATTATTAACTAGGGAGTTATCCTTATGGGATGTTCATTCCAAGTATGTACCTTAATGGATTTGTTTTTTTTAGTTGTAATATTTGGTGCATATGTAACTAAATCATACATTCTCATCCTTAGGGTACTACCCCAATCCTAACAACTAAATATTACTACTATACCAAAATTTCTCTAACTTGCACAGTTGTATCTATGATGAGCTTCTTTCCTCAATTTTTTTGGCAAGTATTTTTATTTTCCTTACATCATCTTACCATAAAATAGGATCCTATTTTCCTCTTCTTATAAATTTTGGTGGTTTCCATGCTACATGTGTCAACCTAAGTTTATTGAGTTTATTGTGGTTGTTCTTCACTAGATCTATCTTCCAACAAACCTACTATTAATTTAATTCTCACTATTGGTATATATGTCATATGTGCTTATGATATAGTTGTTTTAGGTATTGTTATACTATTACTTGATGCTTGAGATTTCATTTTTACTTGTCTTAGAATACATGCCAATTATTGGAAATCCTTTGAAAACTTTCCCAACTATTTTGAGTAATTCACTATTCAATATAACACAATATTGAGTGAATCAATAGTTTTTATACAACTAATGAGCGAATTGTTATTTTAAGGAATTGAAAGATTTTAAATGATACTATATATCCCTTGGATGAATTTATGTTTGGATATAACTGACCAATAAATCATTGTATACTTGAGCATTTTTATTTTACAAGTGAATTGTTGTTGGTTTAACTTCACCAATTTTTGCTTGAATTTCCTATGACTTGAGTGAAGAAATCAATGTCTATACAAATAAAATCATTGTTAGTACATCAATTGATAAATTCTTGACTTTGATAATCTTGATTTGGTACACAAATCAATAATTGTAAACTTAGTTGCTTTTGGCACATGCCCATTGTTCCTTCTTCTAGGTAAGTTGCAATCTAGATGGGTAGGTCACTCATTGTCCCCCTTGGTCACAAGAAGGTAAATAAATGGGATTGATCCTTGATCCTATCAAGTTTACCTCTTTTAGATGTTGTTACAATGGGTCCACTTCACTTATTTTAACCATAGGGTGTCTCAAACATCTATCCTTCTCCTTTTGACTAGTGTATGAGCAAATATATAACTTGATACCACTTGGGATAATAAATTTGATGTTTGTTCTTGAGTTCATGTAGTCCCACACATAAAATTAAAATATATAAAATATGGTTATCTCTTTGTGGCTTCCTCAGAAATTATTCGTAGCTAATATGTTATCCACTAGCTATACAATCTTACTTTAGGGTCATCAATAGAGGGTTTTTAGAACTTAGAGGTCAATTTGGGGATTATCAACTATAATTAATAAGATCTTCTAGTTCCTTTGTTGGTTTTATCCCTCCAATTTAACTCATGACACCCCATTAAGACTTGCATGTATGGTTTTCTTCTAAGTAGTGCTACCTTCCTTGGATACTCTCATTAGCTCAAGTCAATGGATCTCATATTTAGAGGATCATTTGGTTAGTGATGCTTAATTAAATTGTGTTGACATGAACCACTTTGGTAGTTAAAACTTGTAAATTTAATCCTAAATCTATATTTTAGGTATCAAGTGTGTGCTCCATGTTTGTGGTGTCCATCTCTTTCTATGTTGTATTAAATAGGTGTAGAGTTGGCATTTTGTCGAGCATGTGGGATTTCTTGCTTCATTTTGGGTAAGTTGGTGTTGTCATCTTTGATTGTCCTGATTGGAAAAATCATGTCTTGTGAGGAGATTTAAAGCAATGCTGCAACCAAGAGCGTGGGATCTAGCTCAATAGGGGGTCTTTGGGATTTTTCACAAGGTTGGCTCCTTATCAAGAAATGATCTTTGTGGTGAACATGGACTCAAGGGGGAAAAGGTATGTGAGAAAAAATTAAACAAGTTAATAAAATAAAAATGGTGGTTATGTGCCAAAATATCTGCTAAGAACTCTCTATACAATAGGCCTAAATGTTATGTTCCAGTAATGAACTCTTCCACTCCCCAACATAGTTAAGCATAAATGAGAGTCACCAACATAGGCATGCATAAAGAAGACACTGGTATGCAAGAAGCCATAGATGGCTAATCCAAAAATTAATGCAAGTCTCTCACTCATACATATATCAATAAAACCTAAAGCAGGTAAAGACTACAAGTACACATAAACATATAGAAATGGGTTCATAGAAAATCATAGATGACTAGTCTAAAAATTTATGGAGACCTCCATATATATATATATGTGTGTGTGCGCGCACAAATAGTACAATTATAAATATTATGCTGAGAGCAGAGGTTCAATTTACCCACAAGTTGCTTAGAAATTTACTATTATACAAAAGGAAATGAAGAGAGATCCTACAAGAGAATACAATTGCAAACTCATCGATACTTTACAAAGCTAACACTACTATTTATAGATTACAAAGAGGAGGGTTTCCCTCCAAGACTCATGAAGATATTTCAATATGAATACTACTTTTGACACTAAGTCATATCTTGCTTGAGTTGTTAGTCCCTCCATAGTTCTCTAGATTTGATATTTTAAATGTCATATGGTTCTAATCCTTCATAACAACAACTACTACCATTATTTCCACCTACCCCATTTTGAAATCCTCATAATCTAGGTGTAAAAAATTTATGTTTTTAATGCTCTAGATTTGGGAGTGGTTTTGTCTTGGCTTTCTAGCTACTATTGTCCTTTTTGAGAGATATACAAAATTCCTTTTGTAGTAAATAATAGTACTTTATAGAAGATTGCACACCTTAACAAATCTTAGATTTTCAAGATTTGGAACCTTTATTTGAAAGTTTTCCTCACCTTATGATCTCTTTCTTATCTTGGGACTTCTGATAGTCAAGCCTCCAATATCGAGACTTTTTATTTTTCATTTTTTATCGAATCTAATAAAGGTATGACCTTTAAAAAAAATTAAATGATCCTTCAATACTTGAAACTTCTAATCAGAGGTTTCTCTTTAGCACTAGTCTACTTCTTACACCATGCTTTTGCCATCAAAAAATGGTGTAGTGAGAAATCACTATAGTTTTTGTGAATCAAAAGGATATTTAGTCTGTTAAAGATAAGGAACCTAGAGATATTGGTGTCTTAGCTCATTGGGCATAGATTTAGACAAATAATCCTCCTAGTAAATTTTGGGAATTTCAACATTCTACATCTCCATGTCTTTGCAATTGTTAGGACTTTCATCATCCCATTATTTTGGGACTACTATGCTACATATGATACATATGTACAAGGTTTTAAGTGGGTAGCCTTTATCCATTGGTCATGGAGTTGAAAAGGCCCCCCCATTGGCTACTTAAGTCCTCTTTTTTCTCTTTATGTAGTTCCTTAGGTGAAATATCATCACCCCAACAAAATTGGGACTTCTTAGCAGTCCCCTTGATGCAAATAGATTGGTATAGTGGATAGACATATTTCTTGGTGAAGCAGGGGTGGTACCAATATGGAATAACTCTTTCTTGTTTATCCCTTTGGCATGCACATTCCACCTCCAACTTAGTTCCTTTTCCTCTTCTTCACTTCTGAAGGGTTAGGTTTCTTTCTTCTAGCTTGGGAAAGTGTCTAACCCAAGTAGTGGATTCCACTACCTCAGCTATCCTCTAGCCCATTTAATTACTGATTTGGATTTTAGGCCTATAAATAACTATCACCTTTGCCTCTACATACTCATTTTCCTAGATTGGCATAATCTTCTCGGGATAATTAAGTTGTTGAGTGAGAGAGGACTATGGGGTCACAAATTGGATAGTTGGAATTGACTACTTTGTCTCCTTAAATTCATTTATGAATAGGATAGTAAGCTAGTTCCATTCAATTATTGATTATAGATAGAAGAAGTAGAACCCATTATAATCCCTTCCTTTTAATGGATTTGCAAGCAACCTTAAAGCCATATTTTTCTTCATTATATTATGCTATTGGTAGAAGTAGATAATATATTGCAAATGCTCCCATAGGGTTTATAGTCCTTTGCCATCATAGTATCAAAAAAATTTATACATGCATATTATATAGTCATCCTAAACATGTGGTGGCACGAGAGGTCACAAAGGGATCACTTTGCTCCATGCTAAAAATTTCATGAGGAAGGAAGAGTTCTTTTTGGCATGCAATCTCCATGGTGGATATTTCATAGACTTTTAGGTTCTTTAGTTTGAGTAGAGTCACTAGGTGAATGCAATATATTCTCTAGAAGTAAATAGATCAAGGTACTAAAACCTTAATCTCATATCTTCACTAGCGGCTTCTTTGATGTTTGTTTTGAAGCAAAGTTGCTAGGTGAGTGAGAGGCACTTCAACAAGCAGGGTTAGGTTCAACTCCTAACCAAGGCTAGACTAACTTATTGCAATTATGGTACCAACCATGTGTCATTGGGGTCTCATTAGGAATACCATATAATTTTTGTCATCTTCAATTGTCTTGATTATAACAATCATCTTGTGATGAGCAAAACAATAGGGCCACATCCAAGAGCATGGGATTTGGCTCAATCAAGGACCTCCAAGAGTTTTTATAATGCCAAATCCTTTTAATATTTTATCTTTGTGGTGCACATGGACTCAAAAGAGAAAAGGGATGTGAGAAAAAATTAAACAATTTAAAAAAATAAAAAAGGTGACGATACGCCAAAATATCTACTAAGATCCCTCTGCACAATAGGCCTGAACATTATGTGTTAGTGGTGAATTCTTCTACTTTCCAACATAGCTAAGAATAAATGATAGTCACCAATATAGGCATGCATAAAGAAGATAGATAATTAGGAAGCCACAAATGGATGATCCAAAAATTTATGCAAGCCCTCACATATACATACATCAACAAAACCCAAAGCAAGTAAAGACTACAAGCACACACACATATAGAAATGGGTCCGTAGGAAGTCATAGATGACTGATCCAAAAATTGACACAAGCCTCCATATATATATATATATATATATATATATATATATATATATATATGTAAATAGTGTAATTACAAATATTATGCCAGGGGTGGGGATTTGATTTATCCATAAGCCACTTATGAATCAATTGTTATACAAAATGAAATGAAGGGAGAGCCTACAAGAGAATACAATTGTAAACTTGTTGATACTTTACAAAGCTAACACTACTCCTATTTATATATTACAAAGAGGAGGGGTGCCCACCATAGCTCATGCAAAAATTTCAAGATGACTACTACTTCTGACACCAGGTCATATCTTGCTTGAGTTGTTAGTCCCTCCAGAGTTCTCTAGATTTTATATTTTAAATGCCATATGGTTTTGAGCCTTCAAATTAGTAGATACCACTATTACTTCCACCTACCCCTTTTGGGAATTCTTGCAATTTAGGTGCAAAGGATTTTTGCTTTTGATGATCTAGATTTGGGAGTGGCCTCATCATGGCTTTCTAGCTACTATTATCCATTTGAGAGATATACAACATTCCTTTTATAGTAAAGGATAATACTTTCTAGAATATTTCAAATCTTATATTTTTGGTATGTGGCACCTTTCTTCAAAATATTTCCTCACCATCTAACCTCAGAATTTTTCTTATCTCAGGACTTCTAACCATCGGACCTCTGATGTCAATACTTTTCCTTTCCCATTTTTAAAAAAACATAAAGGTCTAAATTTTAAAATATTTCTTAAAGGACCCTTCGATCCTCAAAAATTTTGATCAGAGGTTTCTCTTTAGCTCTAGTTTGCTTCTTGCACTCTACCTTTATCACCAAAAAATGGTGTAGTGATATATCACTATAGTTGGTATCCTTTAATATCCACCATATCACTTCTGGTAACCTTGACCATGTGTATCCTCTTTCCTATACTAGTGTTGAACATGTGCTAGCATGACACCAAGACCCTTTTACCTCAATGCCAAGCTTGGCAGGTCCTTTCTCCCATGTGTTTCCAAGATTTTAATTATTAATATGATTGATGTTTCTTTTTGGTGATATTATCTCAAGATGGGTCATTGCCTCCTAGTATCATCTTATTTTACTCTCCCTTAATTAGTTGATTGGTTATCATGGAATCATTGTGTGTCCTACCTGATGTGAGAATAACTCTAAAGCCTTTAATGCCCTCCTTAATTCAAGACTAGAAAATCAACACCTTCAAAAGAGATTTTTTAAAAGGTTGTGTTAATAAAAGTTGTTATGACACCATCCTTGTTTCTTCTTCCATTTAATGTTAAAATGGATTCATGTAAAATAAATGTATGTCATCTATCATCAACTATGACATTAATGCACTTAGGATATCTTTCTTATCTCTGGGTCTATGAATTGATTCATTATTGTTCAAAGCACCCTCTTTTATACTCCAAGTGTCTTTGGCAATGACCATTGCTTTGATCAAGAAAATTTACCTTTCTTTTGAGAAGGGATTGATTTATAACAAATTTAACAAATCACCACTAATTATGAGTGAGATTTATCTCAGCCTTACTTGGCAATGTTTCAAGGATTTTCAAAATATTGCTAAACTCGATTGACTTCAAAGTAATTTTAATTTGTTCCTAAGGAAAAATCAATGGTAGGAAGTGGAGGAGCCTCAACATGTCTTTTGATATTTTCACTTGGTCAAGAAGGGGACCCTTTACCAATTTTTGTTTTCTTTTTTCTATTTTTCTATTTTTTTTATCCTTGATTTTTCTATATTTTAATATTTTTTCAAACTAAAAATAAAAACAATAAAAAAATGAAAATTTAGAAAAGGGAAATATATGCATGATTTTATACATGTCTACAAATTGAAGTGTTGGCCTTAAATCACTTAGATGTTTTAAGTAATTCTCATTCACTGAAGTGGACAACTACTAACCACCTAAAGTGATCAACTCATAATAATTTACACCTCACTTTAGTAATTTGATAAGGATTGCTCCATAGTAATTCAAATTTGACATGTTTACCTATCTTAATTTGATATTTATCCCACTTTAGCACTAGATGAAAGACCTAATTCGTCATCCAATTCACCTTACAAGATGAAAGACCTAATGTTTGGATGCACCACAAACACCATAGTCTTGATCTATGAAGATGATGTTTGAATTTACTCAAAGCTTCCATTATAGGAAAAACTTATTTCTCAATAAAGCTATATGATTTCTCATAGTAATGTAAGGACTTCCTTATAAGATCTATTATATGTTCCTTTTATTTCTATTTTTTGAGTATTGTAGTGATACTAATATTAGTCATATATAAAAAGTTAAAAGTCTCTCTCAAAATATAGATTAACCATAATTAGTGCTTTAGAAATTGCATACTTAATATTTTGGAAAGTTTTTTGTGTTCTTCAGCCTAAGTGAAAGTGACATCTTTTTAGCATTTTTCTAATCGTATTGATAATCTCAATTAAATGGATGATAAAATTGCTTGCAAAGTTGATGTAACCTATGAATGATTGAATCCCTTTCTTTGAAGATGAAAATAAAAATTTATTTATTGCCTTGATATAGTCAAGATTAATTATGAGTCCATCTTTAGATACAATATACAACAATAGTTTTCCTTCCCATATGCAAAATACTGATTTTTTTCAATTCAACTAAATTCTATATTCCCTTCATCATTCAAACACAATGCAAAGATATTCCATTTGCTTTTTTAAATCCTTTGAGAATATGGTTATATTGTCCAAATATGTTAGTATTATTTTATTTACAACCTCACAAATGTAATATCAATTTCTCATTAAAAAGTGACACCTACATTAGAAAGTCTACATGTAATTCTTTAGTATGCAAATGAACCCCATATAGTAGTAAAGGTCAATTTATGTTGATATTCATGTCTAAAGCAACATTGATTGTATTTAAAAAAACTATCAAGCAACTACTTATCATATGCTACAACTATATGTAGTATTTGATCCATTGAAGGTAATGGATAATGATATTTTAGTAATGCTTTATTTAAAATGTGAAAGTCAATGCAAGATTTGATGTCTCTATTCTTCTTTGAGTTGTTACTAAATTTATGACACAATTCAAGTGCACTATCAAAAATAATTTATTCTTTTAGTAGTTTGAGAAACCTTTTCCTCATCATTTATTAAATCTTTGGGTTGCTAGGTCCTTGTTTTGCCTAAATAACTTAGCTTTCGATACTAAGTTCATGGTATGTGTATTATATTTTCTAATAGACTTTTAGGTCATCATTACTCCAAAAAATGATGTCATCATATTCAACTATAAATAATTTTGAATAGGGTAGTTTCTTCTTCTATTCACTCTTTCTCTAACAACAAATATTTTCCATCTATAACTTTGATTGGCCTATATGTGGATAGTTTCACCTTAATCCTTTATTTTTTAGCACTATCTAGATTAAATAGGCTTTATAATATGAACAAACCCTTAGGAAGTAATTTCATTTTCAATGATGTGATGTCATCTCCACTCATTGTGTTCTATATGTTGAGCTTATAAAATCATTAAATCTATGACCTATTTTTCATTATTGAAGATCGACCAATGATCAACATTATATGGTATCCCTAGTCTAAAAATACCATAGCCTAAATACTTATTACAATTTAAATTCTATATTTTTAAAGCATGAAAATTACATGGACTTATGGATGATGTGGAATTTGCATTTAATGTTATGTTGAGTTGATAATTATACTTGATATACAAATGATTTTATTATATAAAATATATCTAACTATATTTTCATTTGAACCATTTGAAATGGTATCTCTCAATAAATAATAGGAGAGAGAGTATCTTTGGGGAGAGGTCATCATATGCTAACCAATGCCATGGATAGAAAATGAAACACATGCACACACCATCAATAGAACGCACTTGCATAATAGGCATAATGGTTCTTAAATGAAAGATGCATTTGAAGTTAATATTAAGTTTTATCATAGGCATAAAAAGGTTACTACTTATCTTACATGAGCATTGCAGGATTTAATATGTCATAAAAAAATTTCTCTTTAACTAAATTCCACTAGAACAAAATATGACATCTTTCAATTGTCCAAGAAAATGAGGAAAGGGGTATTCTTCTTATTAGATCTTAGAGCACTCGTTAAACAAAACCAAAGAGAAGCAATCCAATGAGTAGGCAACCCTGCTATTTATATATATGAAAATAATAATATTTTTATTAATGAATTTTAATCCTTATATTATTATTATATGGATTATTTTTTCATGTAAGAAAATTAACAAGAACTTGGATATAAATATTATTTTGAAGTACCATATTTGAAGGTAATTAAAAATAAAATAAAATAGATTGTGCTTGTTTTTCTTTTGAACTGTGATAAGACTTGTGTTTTGCTATTAAATTTGTGTAAAAATAACTCTAAATGTTGTAAAAATTTAAGGGCTTGCTCAAAATGGTTTTCAAATTGAAATTATCCATGTCTATAAAAAAACTTTTCCAATTAATATCAAAGGAATTTATTGTCTTCCTTCTCATTCTAAATTGTAGCCAAGTAATAACAAAATTTGGGTACACCTTAATTTTGTTATTTTTTCCATAAATTTGGCCCAAGAGTTACGATTAAGCTTATGGGATGGAAATTTATTGTGTGTTGTCAAGGCAAAGCAAGCAATTGTGATATTGAAATTGTGACTTGACTCTCTACTTGTTTGTAAGTAGTCTTTACTTTTAAATGTGTGAGGTGAACTTGGAAGCTAATGAAATCAATACTTAGGGTATATATACCCCTCTCTATTGTGCCATAAATGGTTGTTATACTAGCAATTGACCATGTTGTCAAACTTAAGTTATTATTCTTGTTGTACTTGTAATATTGACCTTGTTTTTAAGCTTTATTTAATGATCTTGGTGTACTTGGACAAACTATGAGAATTCTTAACTAATAAAACAAAATAATTGTATTTTATCTTTGAAAAAACTAGAATAATTATTGACTATCAAAAATATATCATCTTGTTTATGGATGACCTAGGTATATGATCTATTTTGGGCATGGCTTTATGCTCAAAAATACCCAAAAATATATTTTTTGATTCTAACCAAACTGTTAAGGGCATAACTTTATGCTTGAGACTTTGTTTTGATCCATTCAATAATCATTGGAGTGACTAGTGAGAGAACACAAATTTCTACAAGCAACTTTAGTTTACATGTTGTTAATAATTTTGTGGAAAATTTCTCTAAAGGGCCTTAAAAATGTAAAACAAAATACTTACTGAAAGTAGTAATTTCATGTTTGTAGATTTTCATAGCCAAAATGCATATCTAGCTATGTTGACACATAATTAGAAGATAAAACATAAAAGGACAAGTCACATGTATGTAATTTTTATTTAATATGCACTTTGTAACTCATGGAATGTGAATCACCACATTTCCATATGGGTAACCTTCTAACTCATAGAATGTGAACCACCACATTTCCATATAGGTAATCTTTCATATTCAATACAATGGATTTCCAACACAAATTCTTTAATAAAGAGATATACGTCCCTGACAATAAAAATCATGAGTAATAGATGCAATTTATAGCCTCAAATTTCTTCTTAGAGATTGCTTGTATTATAGTATATTTTTTAGCAATTCATTTTGTTGTTTTGCTTATATATCTATGTTATGATTTGTTATACTCTGTTATTTTCAAATTGCGCTCTTTTATAATATTTTTAACTCAAAATTCTAATATTTGGATGAGGCAAAATTTTGAGTTGTGAATAATTTGTATTAGAGTGGTCTATATTTTAAGTGTTTGTTTATAGAAACAATATCAATATATCAAATTTTTGGGTATCATACATGAGATCCCTTTGATTACCTCCCTTGTCATTCCAAATGGCCTAAGGAAAGAAAAATGGATAACATCAATACATTTATCCTTTCAAGGAGATATTGAATGAAGCCCTCATGAAATTTAGGAATTAAATAATGGACCAATTTACTCAAATTCTTCAACAACTCCCTACAACAATTGGAAAATCACTTTTGCACTATCGAAAGCTTCATCACCTATTCAAAATTGATCAAAATCATATTATAATAGGGTTATAGAAGATAATAAATATGAAGTAGCATTCATAAGAGATAATTTCATGGAGGCCATCAAGGAATAATATTATCTTATAGGAGCCTATAAAGACCAATACATGGGATGGTAAAATTTGCGTGAAGGTAAATGTTAGCTTTTGATGTTATATATTTAATGGAAAAACTACCACAAGGTCTAAAATGAGCATGCAATATTAAGTATAAGATAATGGCATTTTACAAAGCATGTAAAGCTCATAATAAACTTCTATAACTACTTCTAAAGCTACCATTAATTAAAGCTCATGAAAATAGTATCTTCATACAAAATGTGGAGATCTCAAATACTCCATGCTCCATACAAGTTCTACATTGTATCTAACTTGTACTCTACTCTACTCTACCTTGTCCTATGAAATGACAAGATGATATATGTTATGCTCACACAAAGGCCAATATATAATGGGATGTGACTCTTGGCCTTCCATCTTCCTATGACTCTTCACTTTCCTATTATATGGACTCATGTGCACATGGACTATGATGCACATTTGCATTATTGAAAACTTTGCACATTCTAATATTACTTGTGCATTTGTTACATTGCATAAATTAAATACTAAAACCCTAATCTAATACACACTCATAATCTAAATATGTACCCAAGGTGGTACATTAGCATGTACCAAATAATGTAATATATTCCAACACCCCCTATATTACATTATTTGGTTATTGAATACTTTAGTCTTCAATATGGTCTTCATCTTGGTTCTGGAACTTGAGCTCTTTTTTTTGCTTTCTTTATTTTTCTCCTTGTATGTATCCTGATCAAGAAAATAATTAGTATCTTCATAAAATACTATTTTTTCTGAGAGAGATTTAACTTCATGTTCATTTGTAGGTTCTTCCAGTTCCTAAATTTTTTGAATCTCTTGAACTAAGTGTCCTTTTTGTTTCCCTTCTCTATATTATAGTTGAGGATGATTGTATTGATTCTGAGAAGTATATGGACATTAAAATTATTGTTGATGCAAATTATATTGATTTTGATATTATCTTGGTTGAAATGGCCTATTTGATTGGCTTCCAAAATTTGTTTGATTCCCTTGATGTTGATTTCTTGGATTGAATCTATAATAATTGGTACTATGTCCTTTCTTTCTACATACTTGATAATATCTATTATTCCATCTTGATATACCCTTTGAGAATGAAGTAACATTTCCTTGTGAATTATCTTTTGAGACTAAGGCATTGTTAGTCATTTCATATTTTACTGAATTTTCCACCTCATATTCTTGTAGGATATTGACTAACTCATCAAATGATGTATCTTTACTCAAAATTTGTAAATATGTGACTAGATTCTTGTAACTATATGGAAGTGCTCTTATGATTACTTGAACAAGAACTTGTCATCACTTTCTCCTAAGGTTAACAATTTTCCTTTTATATTTGCTACTTTTATTAGAAACATATATATTTTCACCACTATTAACTTTTAGAGAATGCAATTGGGTTTGAAGATTCAAGATAGTGGCTTTATTATTTCCTTTAAATATCTTGGCTAAAGTATTCTAAGCTTTTGTATAAGTTTTTGCTAAACTAATGTATGGTTGTATATCATCTGTAATTGCAAATGTTATTATCATAAGTGCATTTTCTTCATCTTATTCATACTTTTGAATCTCTCTAGCATCTTTAGTAGGTTTAGTTTTTGTTCCTTTAATAATAACCTAAATTTTTTCAACTATCAATATTGACCTCACTTTTTTTTCCATGAAGTGTAGTTAGGTCCTTTAAGAAGTTGGGATTCTAAAAGAAATAATTTATTTGTTGTCATGATGACACTTATAGACTACCTTATATCTCCCTAGTGTTTTAATATAGTTTTGGTAAAGTACTTAGCTTTCTAAGTTTTCCTTTGAGTTGAATCCCTTTTGTCTCCCTAATGTTCAACTTCTAGTCTTCACCTTATTTCTCCTATTTATGAATAGAAAGCTAAAGATAATTTTGATGCAATTTTAATTGATAAAATTCTCTATCTTAAACAACTTTAAGTTGGATTCCTTATGTCTCATTAATTTGAGCAAGAGACTAATTTCAAAGTAGTTTTCCAGCTTTCTAACAACTCTATGTTGTATTTCTTATATCTTTCAGTTTTCATTAATATAATTTCTAAATTTCAAAAACCTAGGATGGTGATGAATTCCTTATAACTCCCTAATTATAAATTTAGAAAATAAGGGTATTTGCAAATTTAATATTTCAATTTCTATGTAGATGTTCTTATTTCTCCAAGTCAATTTATTTGCAAATATTTCTATACTTGAATTTCAAATAAATTATTTCCAAAAGCTTTTAAATTAAATCCTCCTTACTTCAAAAATATTTCAAATCATTCAACAAATCATCTAAGGTTATAGTTCATCAATACAAATCCTTATACCTCCATTCATTTAATTAATCTCAAGCATAATAGATTAACTAAGCTTAACCTTAGTATTGATATTCCTTATACCTCCTTGACCTTTATGAAAATTTAAAATGATTTGAGTATTTTAATGTACCTTCTTGAATATGGTACACTACGTATTTGGTTTGCTTCTCCTATGACTTATTTACTCTGTAAATTGCACTCTATCTTAGGTGCTATCCACTTTTCAGACTTCAATGCAAAATGATATCTTTATTCACTATATTTAATGTTCTTCCTTATGTATGACACTCTCTAAGACTTTGACTGTCCTCCTAGTGTTGGCTGATTTTTTTGACCATCGAATATGTTGCGCTCGACTCACTTGCGTTAAATTCTAATCTCAATAATATGCTTGTATGACTTGTCCTTTATGTAAAGAAGATGTTTCGCTTCCTTTACATTAATTGGAGTTACCTTCTACACTATGACACTTGGTAACTCTTCACTCCACTTATGAATATATTATGTCCTTTCAAGTGGTGGTGCTTCTCTTCTATGTAACATCTATACCTCTTTTTTGTAACACTCATTTACTCTTCACTTCTTGGTAATGCATTGCTTCTTCCCTATGTAGAGTTATTCCTTTTCTTTGTAATGCTCCTTTACTCCTCTTTGCTTGGTAATGCATTGCTTCTCCTCTACACTTGGCAGCAAGTTAATTCTTTACCATTAAAACTCCTATTTTTTAGTTCCTCCATACTCAATATCTTCTTTCCAACATTACCATAAATAACATTTGGCTTTATCTCAAAAACTCACTGATTCTGGTGTTCTCCACTTCTTTGTAACGGTGCTTGCTCTTGGCTTTTGTGGCTTAATTTTTGGTACTCAGACTCTACTCTTCAATGTCTCAACTTTTCTTGTAACACTTTTTTTTATGGCACTTAAGCTTTCTTTCAATGATGTTTGGTCTTCCTCTCTATCCAAAAATTGTAGCTCTTCTCCACTATCATGGCTCCTCCTTCAATATGGTGGTGCTTCCACTTGTGGTTGGTAGTTCTTCAATTCTTGGTAACAACTCTTCTTAGGTGGTTTTCTTCTACGATGGCTCCTCCTTGTTGGCTACATTTCTACAATGGCTCCTCCTCAGCTCTATACTTGTTGTTTTCTTCTTCAGTGACTCCAAGATTCTTAATTTGTGCCAAAACCTTTGCCTTTTTTAATAGTATATTACTTCTGATCTTTGCTAAAAAATAATGGCTTATTTATCATTTAAAATATAGTAAGGAGTTGATCTTTTATCTTTCCTTGTATCACATTTAACTCCTTTCTTTGCTGCAGATTTTAATCTGATGTGAATGTTATCTTCTTCAAATTTGAAGACATAAACTTGAGATCTTTCCTTTTATATTTTAGAAAATTGAATATGGTGTTGTTAAAATTAAATAATACTTGGATAAAATATTTTTAATAACACAAATTTTCAAACCTTTTTTGGCCTCCTTCGTAGCTAGCTTTCTTGGTGATTTTATTCACCTTTTGGTATCTTGAAATTATGAATTTTGTAGCTCTCCTTTCTACTATATTGCTGCCTTAAATTTATCAATTTTGTAGCTCTAATTTCTTCCCAAATGTTTTTCCTTTTAACTTTTAATTTTATGCCAAAATTTTGATTTTTTTGGCTTCAATTCTCCTCCAAATTTTTTCGTTCAAACTTTGAAATTTGTAGCTATTAGTGTTGCCATCTTACTGTCCAAAATTTTACAATTTTACAGCTTCAAATGTTACTAATTCCTCCTTCTCTTTGTTCTCCAAAGCTCTCTCAAATATGCCCTAAATTTCTCCAAAGCGTATCTCTCTTTTCTCCTTCTAATGCTTCCTAATTTTGTAGTCCAAATCTCATAATTTGATGCTCTATAAAATTGTCTCTCCCCATTTATCCCGTTGTCCAAAAACAACATTCAATTCCTCCAAATTGCTACCTTATTTTTTTGTCAACCCTTCCTTCAATTGGTTGTTCAAAGGCACTTCAAAATCTACCCAAATATTCTTCTATTTGTAGCTCTATGTCACCTTCAATTTTCTATCCTGTGACCTTTCAACTCCTGCCTCAAAAATAAGCAACCTCCTTCTTTGCAAATCAACCTTCAAATCCTTTATAGGTGTCTTCAAAACCTTTCAAATCTGGTGGCCTCTTCTAAATTATTTCTCCTCCAATCTTCTTATTGAATTCTAATTTCAAATAAAGACTCTTTCCTTGGCCTCTTTCTCAAGAATATGAATGTCTTGAGATCTTCAAAATTTGGCAAACGTCTTGCTAAATATTTCTTCCTTTTGGGCTTGTTGTCAGATTGTGATAATTATCCCAAATTCTTCTTATTAGGAGCTTCTCCTTATTGCAATATTTTTCCTTGAGCTTTCTTAAAATCTCCTTCAATGGTCACTTATTCACATGTCAATTTGATTATGGTAGGCATCCCTGGGGATGGTCAAGTGTACCAAGCTTGCTATTGATCGACTGACACACACTTTGTACTTTGTAAGTAATACATGTTGCTTTTATTATTTATGGTGTAAATTTGTGTGTGTTATGTCTATGCTTTTTTATTTGTTTATTTATGCATTATCATCACAAACATAATGAATTCAATGCATAATGATCTTAACAAAATGAATACAGAATGAAAATTAATCTAATGACCGAAATACATGTATGAAATCTAGCTAAAATAAAATGCAAAAAAATCAAGTAGATGAGCAGATGGAAAGAAGAAGGTGATGGAAAAAAAATAGTGATATTAAGAAGAGAAATAAATAAATAAGAAAGAAGAAATTATTCAATAAGGCTTCTCTAGCCTTCTTCTTCTTTCTCCTTCCAAGTTTTCTTGAGACCTCTTTCCTTGGGTCTTCAAATTTTGCAGCTCCTCAAATCTTCAATAGGACTTTTCCTAGTCCTCCTCTCTCTTCAAACTTAAATCTTCTATCTTATATCTTCCAAATCTAGAAGTTCTTCAATGGGATATCTTTCTTGGGTCTCCTCCTCAATCTTCACTAGAGCTACTTTCTCCTTTCTTTAATTTGCAATCTGTAGTCTTCAATATTCTATTGGGACCTCCTTCTTGGATTTCCTCAATCTTCAATATTCTACTATTTTGTTGAAAATAGAAACTAATATTCTACAATAAAACTTAGATAGCAACTGTCAAATGCATCTAAATCTATAAATCTCTAAAAATCAATAAACTTCCTTATAACCTTGTGGAAATACTCTAGCCAAAAAGCAATTTTTAAAATTCTAAAAATGAGATATCCCTATCTCCTCTCAATCTCTATTTTGGATCTTCATATCTCCTATCCAAGTACACCTTGTGTCTCTGATACCACTGTTAACTTTGTATGCTATATAATTAATAGAAAAACTACCACAAGGTCTAAAGTGAGCATGCAATGTTAAATATAAGATAATGGAATTATACAAATCATGTAAAACTCATAAGAAAATTTTGTAACTACTCATAAAATTGCCATTAATGAAAGCTCATGAAAATAGTATCTTCATACAAAATGTGGAGATCTTAAATACTCCATGCTTCATACAAGTTCTACATTGTATCTAACTTGTACTCTACTCTACTCTACCTTATCCTATGAAATTATAATATGATATATGTTATTCTCACACAAAGACCAATATATAATGAGATATGACTCTTGGTCTTCCATCTTCCTATAACTCTTCACTTTCCTATTCTATGGACTCATGTGCACATGGACTATGATGTGCATTTATATTATTGAACACTTTGCACATTCTAATATTACTTTTGCATTTATTACATTTCATAAAGTAAATACTCAAACCCTAATCTAAGACACACTCCTATTCTAAATATGTGCCTAAGGTGGTACATTAGGATGTACCAAATAATATAATATATTCCAATAATATATACCAATCTATTCAAGATTATACTAATGTTTTCCACTCCATGGTAGCAAAGCTAGGTATTCAAAATATCAAAAAGCATAAAATCCTGAAGTACCATAGTAGGTTGCAATGGTACATTTGAGAGGACATGTACCTTTTCAAATTCAAGACATTTGGAGATATATAAACTTGCTATCGAATTAGAGCAAAAACAAAAAAGTAAAAATAGAAAAGGATCAAATAGCAAAAACTAGATCACTAAGTACTATCCAAAAAAATCCAAGATTGAATTTCTAAATAATTAAGATAATGGGGATCAATCCCAAAATAAAAATTGGAAGAATAAAATAGCCTCTTATGAAAATAATATTGTGAATACCGAGTGGAAAATAGTGCAACTATCACAAAGGAAAATTATATTTGAGGAGTGTCAAGTCATCTAGTCATTATTCATTGAGTTGCAACCCCTCTACATCCACTACATCACTACCTCCACATTCACAAGCTAAGGATAGAGGGAATAAAATCATGGAAGATAAACCAAATGTGACTAGTACCATCACACATGTTGCATTAGAGGAGTCACAAGGGGAGGAACACATGTTTTGTTTATAAATATGGATCAAGGGTAATCCATTATATTTCATTATTAATAGTGGGAGTCAAAAGAATCTAAATTCTACTCAAATGGTGAACTATGTGTTTATCACACCACACCCACAACCATATAATTTTGGATGGTTATAACAAAAGAGATACATTTATGTCACTTAATAATGTCTCCTCTCTTATGCCATCTGTAGACACCAAATTTCAGCCATTTTCAAATAAAATTTCACAAATTCACCAAAACCCTCAATTTGCTATAAAATCATCCAAATCTGCTCAAGTCCTCCCAAAATTACAATTTCCTATCTAATTTTTCTAAATCCCCCTAATTTCTAGTAATCTATTCTCAATTTCTCTCTATTTCCCCTTTAATTTCCCTAAATTCTTCTATTTTTCCTCTAAGCATTTCTAATTCCATTTAATTTCCTTAATTTCTTCTAAGGTCCTTAAGTTCTTCTAAGGTCTCCTAAGGTCTTTTATTTTCCTCTAATTTATCTTTTCCCTCTAATTTTCTAATTCTCCTGAATTTCTCCTAGTCTCTTTTAATTCTCCTAATTTATTCCTACTTCGTTTAAATATTCTAATCCATTGTTAGGCCTCCTTAATTCATTAAAATCCACATTGAAATCATAATAACCTCCCATTTACATATAACCTTCCACTAAGCCCTCCATTAGGCCCTAATCACCCTTCTAATCCATGTCCCAATCCCTAGGAGAAAGCAAAAATAATTTTCAATTCTAAACAAATTCCAAAACAGCCTCCACAATCCCTAGGAAATCCTAGTCATCCCCCATGCCCCAAGGTCAAGTACCCTCAAAACCTTTACCATATATCCCTACATCCTCCCTCTCCCTTTCCTAGGAATTTAAAATTCCTTATAATCCCTAGGAAATCCCATGGGAATTCCCCCTCATTTAATTTCTAAATCCTCCTACATCCTCCTACACATACCCATGCAATCTTAATGAATTAAAAATTGTCATGCATCCCAAAGTCAACCTCCCTCATAAAGCCACTTGTCCTCCACATCTTCCACCCTTGTATTTTTTATTATTTTTAATTATGCCCACATCACCCAATGCACACATGCCCCTATGCACATCCCCCCATATACCCCTTTTTAGAATTTAAAAATGTCTTCCCTCTTATTTAGGTTCCCATTCCCCATGCAATTTTATGATGCACATTCCTCTTTGATATTCTTGAATTTTCCTTGGATTTTCTAATGCCACATCATTTCCACTTGGCCTCCACCTCATATCCAAGTCATCCTCCCTCACCTTGCTCAAAATTCTATAAATACCCTTCCATTCCCTTCATTTTTAGAAGAGCATAAGAAATCATAGGGACATGCTACCAAAATTGCTCTAGCCTCTTGCATCTCTCTTGCAAAGGTTTATGTGATTATGTATGTTACATATCTTGCTTATGTTAGCTTTAGTTTGCTTACATATGTGTGACAGGTGCTACTAATCACTTTCTTGTTTGCATGTGTGTAGGATTCAGGGTTCAAATCAATTCAAAGCTCAACTTCAAAGGCACAAATCAACTCCATGGTGGTCACAACAACAAACCCACCACCCATCTACTTGTGACATGAAAAAAAATACACCATGTTCACTTTTAAAAGGGATCATCCCCTTATTGGCATATTCTCATTATAAAAATACCCTACAAAAAGGGTTTATTTGTACACAAAAGGATGCTTTTAACTCAATATAATATTTTATTATTATTGAAAATGGTTTGTTTTTCATGGTTACACCATCAAGCCCTTGAAAGATGAAGTTTTATATGATGTTGTGACCGTGAATGTGTGTGGTGTGATTTTGGGCCAACCATTTATGTGGAAGAGGTATGGTGTATATAATTCTAGGCCTTGAAGTATCATGATCATTTTTGGTGATTAGTACTTTAGGGTCCCAAAGGTATCTCCTCCTACCTCTATTTCCTTAATTAGTGTTAAACAATGAATAAATATAATATCCAAAATAATAAAATTTATTTTATTGATGATCTTTGAATAAAATCACTATGAAGAATTATTATTCACTCCCTCAGATAGATAACTTGTTGGACAAGTTGCTTGGTGCTAAGTTCTTCACTAAAATTGATCTTAAGTTTGGCTAACATCAAATACCCACAAATCCCACTAACATATGGAGGACTATATTCAAATACATGCATGGTCTATTTGGTTTGTTGGTTATGCCTGTTAGATTGACCAATGCACCTCTCACATTCATGAGGATGGTGGATGACATCATGTGTCTCTATACCATCTCATTTATGGTTATTTACTTAGATGGTATTCTCATATATAGTGAGATATGGGAGGAACATATGTAGCATGTTTGAAAGGTACTTCAAATTATTTGAAGATACAAGTTATATGTTGATTTAGAGAAGTGTTCATTTGGCATGGCAAAAGATTCAATACCTTGGGTATATTTTTAACAAATAGGGATTCCATGTTGATCTTGAGGATATTTATGTAATTATAGATTAGTCTACCCCAAAGACTTTAAAAAACTTCATTGCTTTTGTGTATTTCTAATTTCTATCAAATATTTGTATTGGGGTTCTCACACATTGATTGGCTACTAAAACAAGTGACCAAAGTATGAGTCATATCCAAGTTTCATTGGGGAGTTACAAAATAGAGGGTATTTAAGAGGTTGAAGGACCAATTGTGTTAAGCTCCTACACTTTTTCTACCTAATTTGCATCAACCTTTTGAGGTAATTATTAATATATCAAAGTATGCACTAGGAGTTGTTCTCATAGATTATAGGCATCCACTTGCCTAAGTAAAAAAATCAATAAAGTAATTCAAAAAGAGCTCTATGGATGTAAATAGTGAAAGCACTACATCTTGGGTAAGAAAACTATCATTCACATAGATCACAAACTTATGGAGTCCATTTAAATTTAGAGTAAGCTAAGGAATGAAAGACATCAAAAGTGGACCACATATATATAGTATTTTCATTTGATCATAAAGCATAATAAAGGGATTTCTAATTCAACAATAGATTATTTGAGCCAATATCCAATCATAAAACTCACCATAATTCTTGGTTCCTATGGGCATAATACTTCCAATTGGTCCACCTTATATGAAGTAGATTTTGATTTTTCAAATACATACAAATATCTTTATATGGGTAAGCATGTTACCTTAATGAAAAATCATTAAGTGTGAGATAAATGCTTTAGTTAATTACTAACCCAAGTGGTATGGACACTTTATTTGATGATCTATACTATTTTTTTCGAAGTAGGTCTCAATAGGTATGAGTCATTATTCTAAATTTTATTCCTTTACAAGATGAATGGAGACTTGGTAATAAATTATTGTAGATGGTATAATGTCCTATATTAGTACCTTGGTAGGATAGGAGTATATTTTACCATGCCATCATTGTGAATGGATCACTATTTTATTCTTGCTATTTTATCTATATGGGAGGGTATCCTATGAAGTCATTATGAAAACAAATAAAATTTATAACTTGGTGAGATGAAATGGAAAAGGTATATAGATATAGGAAGGCATTGATGGTTTGAAAATGATACTCAACAAATAGGTCCTTTGTGAGTGAACATATCGGTGTTATGCTCAAGGACAAGCATGAACATGTGCCTAAATAATTTATATTATATTATATCATGTGGATTTGTTTTAACATAAATTTTGGTCAAATTAATATTAAAGTAATCATTATTTCATGTACATAGTATTCATTGAGATTATTACATGAATATGTGTGCCTAAACTTCATGCTTTTAGAATGTATCCTCTAGGTATTAAGTTGTATGGTATGCATGATATAATATAGATAGATTAAATATCGACAAGTTCACTTTCTAATATATTATTGCTTTGTATCTAATCCTGTCATTGAAGGGTTAGGTTTCTAAGTAGGGAATAGAATTGAAGGGGAATTGTAGATGATAATTATAGATGGGTGATAAAACTTTGATGATTTTTACCCTCCTATCAACTCATAGGTAAACGATAATGAGACGTATTAGAAATTGTATGACTCACATACATCTTAATTATGATATTCGATCATCAATGTTGATTGGAATTACTAGGAGTGGTCAAATCAATATTGATGGTTGGTAAACTTAAATCCAAATATATTGGAAACTTGGCTTCCTCATGTAACTTCTTATGTCATGATTACCACTTAATTACTACATTTTTTAGTTGGAAATATCTTATTGTTGTATAATTCCTTCATAAATATGAATTGATTATGTACTTGTAGAGCACAACATAACTACCAACTTTATGCATGTAAAGCTAATAATTATTGTACAAAACTTAAATTATGGGATAGTTTCAAAACTAATATCATCTTAATGAGTTGGTGTAATACTTTTTTTCGAATATTAGAATACTGACATGTCCTTTGATTATAAATGTTTGTATGCAAACAAGCGACTATCCATTTTTAATTATCTCTAGAATATCACGAGTTTAAGACTATAGTGTTATTCCTATGCATGATTTTGCATAGATTGATGATGGAAATTGTAGCTTTTTTAATTCAATGAATGATTTATCTATGTACAACTTGGATGATAAAAATAACATATTTTTTATCTTATTTCTGTTAGCGATATATTACATTAGTTGTTAGGTGTATTTGGTTAGTTGTTAATTATTATTAGCAACTTGTTATTTTGTTGCAGCGACATCCTGTTGAGATGCGCCTCCTTCGGGCTAATCCAGGAATGTTGTGTATTATTTAAATGTTAGATTCAATGGTAATAATGTTTGATTGTTTGACATGGTATCAGAGCTGAGAGTATGAACTCCTCCGCCACTCTCATTTCTTCGGAATGATCTTGTAGTAAGCGGGTAGGAGCTCTCAAGCGAAGTCTGCTGCTTTACGAAGTGAAAGCTAGATCCTGTGGGTAATTCTTTCATTCTCCCAATGTGACAGCAGACCATGTTTCAGCCTCCAATAATCCTCAATCACGAGGAAGTACGGCGATATAGTTCCTGTATTCTCCAATCCCAATCACAGGGACTATATTCTCCAATCCCAATCACAGGGACTGTATTCTCCTTCCACTGTGATATATACAGGAACTGAGAGGAGAACAAAAAAAAAATTATCTGAATCTGCCGCTCCTATGAGTGAAGACATCTTGTGAGTGAAGAAGTTATGTCCGTTGGAGGTTCTATTGAGGAGAGTTTTTTTTATGTTACCTCCGGCTTCCACAGGAGTTTCTATAGGAGAACGAAGAAGCATTAAAAAAAAACCAAAAATTTAATTTTTCCGCCACCACTAGCGTGACGGCCTGTCACCACCATTACGCTGCCAGCGCGCCATCCTGCCGCAACCACTGCACCGCCCTCGTGCCCGAGCTCCGCTCGAGCGCTGCTCGATCTTCGTCCAAGATGGTCGCACAGTGTCCAAGGCTTCTTTGAAAGCCTTATTTACGTGGGCATCGGGCTTTAGACCCATATCAGCCTAAGGGCTCACTGGCTAGTGAGCCGCGTGGTGGGTTTTGGGAACCCAGAGGTCACGGGTTTGAGTCCTGTCGACCCCCCCACATAAAAAAAAATTATAAGTTATTTTTTAAATTATTCTTATTTTTAGTTAATTAAAATTAAATTTTAATTTATTTTAATAGTTTTTTAAAAAAGGTTATTTTATAAATTAAAGTAATTTTTTTTCTTAACTATGTAAATTAAAATTATTTTTTTTAACTTTAAATCTTTAGAATATTTATGAAAATTCTTCATAAAGGAAAACTATACAAAGGGGGGTGAATTCTTTTTCAAATAAGGTAGTGGAAGTGTTTTTTTTCTCTCAAAATTCGAAGGGAGAATATTGAACAATTTTTCAAGCATTTTACTTGGCAAAACTTGTAATAGGTGCATTATCGGTGGTGACCGACACCTAGGGTTAATTTTTTATGCTTTAATGTTGTATGGATGCTCTCATTTTTCAGCATTTACTTCTAAAAGCATAAAGCATAAAACTTCACAAATAAACCCTTTTTTTTGCAAAGTCACATTCAACAGAGAGATACAGAAAGTGCCAGTTTCATTTACTATTGTTTCACTCCATTCACTACCCCAATCACTCTCGTGTTTAGGCTTAAATCCATATGAACGTTCGGATATCCAACATGTTTAGGGGAAGTTATGCCCCACGCATGCGGATTAAAGGCTTTCTAAGGTTGGTGCCATCAACGAGGTGATTCCCTTTTAGTACCATCTAAGTACCACGTATCGTATAATCATTAAAATTACCTATGGTCTCCCTCATGTAAGGGTGGGTAATTTTTCTATCTTTTTAAAATACCTAGTCTCCCTCATGTAAGGGCGGTTATTTTGTATGGTATAACGGCCTGGAATTAAGGTATATCGAAGGGGCGACCATTTTGGTGTTATAAGGAACCTTCATAATGTCTACAAAACTGACTGATTCTCATCAGTTGTTGAAAGGTCCAAACTACACACCATGGAAAAACAAAATGAAGGCAATCCTAGAGATGGATGATCTTTGGGATGTTGTTTCTGGAGCAACAGTAAGACCTTCATCTGTAACTAGAGCCACAACTCTCACTGTCGATTAGAAATATTTTGATAAGACAGATAAAAAGGCAAAGGTGCTCATTTTGCTTGTTGTCTCTGATGAAGTTCAACCCCATATTGCTGATTGTCAAAATAGTAAAGAGGCATGGGATGCCCTTAACACTATTTATGAAGGAAAGAATTATTCCACCATTCTATTTATTCAATCTCAATTACACAATCTAAGCATGAAACAGGGAGAAATAGTTGAACTCTTTTTGTGCAGAGTATCTGAGTTGAAAGGAAAGTTGAATTCTTTGGCAGTACCAGTTGATGATAAGCTCCTTACATCAGTGGTATTGAGAGCATTACCTGATTATTTTCAAGTATTGATCACCTCACTTCAGGTATCACAAAGGAAAGTTACCTTTGTTGAATTGGTAAATTTGCTACAAGAAGAGGAAGCACGCAAACTACAGCAATATGATTCTTCTAACATTGCCCTATATACCAACAGGAAGGGTCAAAACAAGAAGGGTAATTTTCAAAAGGGATGTAGTTCTCAAAAGGATTAAAAAGGAAACAAACACAACCTCAATATAAAAAGAGATATTACAAGATCTGTGACAAAGAAGGTCATGATACAAACAAATGTTGGCATAAAAATAAACAATCAAAACAAAAAGGCCAAAACAAACCATAAAAGAACAAACAACAGCAATTGAATGTTGTTGTTGAAGAATCTAACATGAATTTTGAGAGAGCACATAAAGTGCTCATGACTACCATAGTATCCAAACAGATGGATCCTATTTGGTATGTCGATTCTGGAGCCAGTAAGCACATGACTGGTGACAAATCATGGTTTGAGTCTTTTGAGGCCTGTTGATCACGAATCTACCACAAGAAAGGATTTTATGCTAAATGCACCCTAGACCCGACCAACATTGAAAGGTTGGGAGAAAGAAATGTCTCCCAGACCAATCTCTAGAGAGGGTTGGTTCCCTTACTAAATCTAAGCTTGATGAAGACTAGAGTTACTGGAAAGGAATTATAAATGTGCAAGAAGAAATGGGAAATTATGAAAAGAAATGGGAAATATAGTCGTAGGCTGAATTTATCAGATCGAGAAAGATTAGCAGTAGATAACTTCAAGTACAGTAACAACATATAACAGAAGATATCAACATAATCAACTTACAACCTTGCACAGAAAACCTCCAAGATCACATTCCAGAACTCACTTCCTCACTAGCAATATTTAAACTCAGAAACAGAATTCAAATTAAGCAGCAGATAAGGAATACGAGCATAAATTAGGAATGTATAAGACAGAAGGAAAAACCACACAGATAATTGCTTGCAAAACCAGAGGCCAAATATCTTTCATTCATGCAAAGAACTTCAAAGCTTTCAGCAAAAGTCTCTCTCTCGATCCCTCTTTATGAGATCTACATTGATTTATATAGAAGTCTTGCTTCTTTACAACATTTAAAACTTGCAACGAACTTCCTCGAGATCTACAAAATGTGCAACAGAAACAAGGAAATGATCCCCTTAACCCAGCCTCGGAGAAACCAGAAATTGAATGAAATAAGGAGTCGGTCGTCTTCATTAAATGGTCGTTCTTGAAACATGCTTGAACCATTAGAAAAATCATGAACAGCAGCTTTGGATATTGAAATCTTTAATTCTGGTGGCTTGGACACGTTCTTCTACCTTGCTCGCATTGGAAAGCAACAAAACATTTAATTTTGGAGTGCTTTTAATCCTTGGAAATTGCAAAACTTCATCGGGCCATTTGAACTGCTTCCTGGCGTGAAACTGTAACGGGTCGCAAAAATGTGACATGTCATGAAATCACGACGTATCTCTACTCCGTACACTTTTGTCACTTTGGGACCGTGAAAATCAACCATGTCACGAAATCGTTGCGTATTCGGCTCCTTTGTCTCCTTCGCTACCTTAGCTCGCGAAAATGCGACACGTCGCGAAATCGCGACGTTTCGTACTATTATGCTCTTTCTCCGCTTTGTTTTCGCGAAAATGCGACAAGGCACGATTTCACGACGTTCTTCATCCATGTTGTTCTCTTCGCTGCTTTGAACCACGAAAATGCGACAAGGCGCGATTTCGCTACACCTTTCTCTCTTTTGGCTGTGTCTCACTTATACGTCGCGAAAACAAGACAAGTCGCGCTTTCGCTACGTTCTTCCATCGGCATCTTTGTTTTATCTCTGGGTCGCGAAAACCATACAAGTCACGAAATCGCTACACTATCTTCTCGCTGCTCAATCTTCTCTTCTATGTCGCAAAAATCTGACATGTTGCGATTTCGCGACAATTTTCATCCACCCTGTACGGTCCTGCTTCTAACCTGCGAAAACATGACAAGCTTGCCTCAAGGGGTTCTTCAATCTCCACAAATGTCGCGAAATCACGACAGGTTCTATCTCCTTGGACTTTACTGCTCTTCGACCGCGAAAATTTGTCATGTCATGAAATTGCGACATTTCGTACAATCTGGCTACCTCCTTGCTTCCTCTTCGTGAAAACGCGACATGTCACGAAATCGCGACAATTCTCTGCACTTGGTCCTTCCGCCCCAATATGTCACGAAATCACGACGTTTCCTTGCCTTCTTCATCATTGCCGCTTCCTGTCGTGATATCGTGACGTCTTCTTCTTGCTTGGCCTCATCCTCAAAAATGTCGCGAAATCGTGACGTCTTTCATGCCTTATGACTTTTGTTTCAACTTTGCCGCGACCACGCAACACGTCGCGATTTCATGACGTCTTTCGCCTTTTGTGCCTTGTTCATTATTACGTCACGATATCGCTACCTTTTCTCTTACTCTGCTTCATGGCCATTGTAAGTCACAAAAACGCGACATGTCGCGATTTCACGACAATTTTGCTGCGCTACCTCCGTTGACCATTTTGACCGTGATTTGGGAACATGTCGCGAAATTGTGACAACTTTGCTGCTCAGCCCTTTTCTACATTTGGCACTGCGAAACTCCAACACGTCGCGATATCATGACAACCTTGCTGCTTTACTGTCGTTGACTACATTGACTGAGATTTGGGAACACGTCGCAAAATCATGACATTTTTTTACTTTTGCTTCTCTCTCCTCGATAGACCCGCGATAATGTGACATGTCACGATATCGCGACAGTCTTCGGACTTAGCTTTTTTTGCATCAAAACTCATAGAAGGAGTGAGAACTTCAACATCTTATGCATGAATAATCAACAATCAAAACAATGTGGCAAAAATGCCAACATTCTTGGCGGCTCGCGGGGTATACAGTTTTGTTGTATGCATGAATCCCAGGCATGAATCCATTGGGCAACAGAGTCAAGAAAATTTGAGAACAGAAAGGCTGGCTGATGGGGTACATTTCTGCGGACTGCTGTAGCAACTCTTGCTGAATGACTGAAAACTCAAGGAATCTGTATTTGGCTTAGCTGACCAGGTGCTATAAAAGAATCTCCATGAAAGCACCAAGGGTTGCAAAATGGAAATGAATGAAATAAGTGGAGTGAGGACTATGGAATGGAAATGGTAAATGATGGAATGGTGGAGTGGAGGGAGTGATGCGGTAGATACAGTAACAGAGTGCTTCTGTGCTACCAGCTGCTATGAAATGGAAATGGAAGTGAATGGAATAATGGAATGGAAGTGGAAGAGATGACAAATGCGGGATGAACTATGGATAAATGCTAAAACAACAAAGAAATTAGAAGAAAAGGGAAAGAAGAAATGGGAATACCAGAAAGGGAAAAAGAAACAACAACAGTGGCTTGATTACTTGCAGAAGAAAAAAGGAGTAGGAGAAGAAGGGAATAAAGAAGGGTAGGAAGAAATAGAGAGGAAGCCACTAACTGCTGGGAAGGAAGAAAAAAAGAAAGAAATAAACGTACCTACGGGCTCGCATGCAAAAAGAGCCGAAGTTGATAGAGGAAAACAATACTTTTTTTTTCTTTTCTATTTTTTTTTTTTGGTTTTTTTTTCTTACTATATACAAGGTAAGACTAGACTCATCTTCATGTAGTATAGGCTTTCAGATGAAATCCGTTCACCGAAATAGGAAGTGGGCTGCCATCCAAATCTTCCAGATGAAACGAATTTGCTGCGCCAGCAATGACAATGCAAAACGAACCCTCCCACAGAGCATCAAACTTTTTGTGCATCCCTGGCTTAGCTTTCTTTTCATTCCATTTTAGGACCAAATCACCCACCTTAAGCGGACGATCAGCAGAATTTTTATGGAACCACTTTGAAATAACCTGTGTATGCTTAGCAAACTCCTCATAGGCCAAAGAACGTTGCTCTTCCAACTGTAACAACTGAGCCAACCACATATCCATGGAATCTACATCTGCTTCATCATCCTAAAATCCCTGCAACTGCTGCAATACTGGAAATTCTAGATGAACAGGCAACCTTGCCTCTTTTCCATATACCAGGGCATACGGTGAAGTCTTGATAGACTTCTTGATTGAGATTCTATCTGCCCATAAAGCTTGATTTAACAGAAGGTGCCATGATCTCTTGTTATCCCCCAAATATCTCTTTAAAATCCATAGCAAATTCTTGTTTGTGGACTCTGCCAAGCCATTTCCTTGAGGATAATAGTTAGAGGATGTCTTCAGGAAAACACCATACTTGTTTGCAAATTCAGCTAGCTCAGCTCCAATAAATGGAGTCCCATTATCGGTAATAATAGCATCAAGAATGCCAAAACGTGTAATCAGCCCTTCAATGAAAGAAATCACCACTTCTTGATTTGCAACCCTGGTTGGAATAGCTTCAGACCATCTCGTAAAATAATCTATAGCAGTCAAGATATACTTGTGTCCAGTTGAAGAATTGGGATCAATAATCCCAATAAAGTCCAATCCCCACTGCTAAAAAGGTGCTTCAACCTGAATTGGATGTAGGGGCAATGATGCATTTCTAACCCTTCTTGTATACCTCTGACATTTGTCACATGCTTGGGCAATCCTGAAAGCATCTGTGAACAAGGTTGGCCAATAGTAACCAGCTCGAATAATTTTTAAAGCCATTGGTCTACCTGCATAGTGTCCTCCTGATATGCCAGAATGAAACTCCTCCAGGATTCTAGCCTTCTCTGATTCCTTGACACACCTTAAAAGAACGCCATCAATGTTCTTGAAAAACAATCCTTCGGGCAGTAACACATACCTGAGAGCCTACAGACGAAACCTTCTCTGTTGTGAGGAATTTAACTGTGAAGGGCATTTACCAGTTGAGAAATAGTTAATAAGGTCATCTGCCCAATCTTGTTCTTGAACTAAGAGATTCATCAGATTGTTATCTCTAGCAGAATCATCTACTTGATGATCAACTATTCCAGATGCTGCAGTCTTTGCTAAATGCTGGCATAAGGCCTTACCCTACACTAGCTTGGTCGGATGAATCTCAACATCAAATTCTTGAATTTTGGTGACCCAACCAGCGCGTTTATCACCCATCTCTCCCTGAATGATGAAATTCCTTACATCAGGATGTATAACATAGACGATTGTCCTACTCTGAGATATGAAGTGCTTGAATTTTTTAAGAGACTTCATGACAACATACACCTGTTTTTCAATGAAATTATATTTTGCCTCATGAGGTAAGATAACCTGACTAAGGAAAGCAATGGGCCTTTCATTCCCATCGTCTCCTTTCTATGTGAGTACTATGGCATAGCTTTCATCTTCCCCTACTGCATACAGAATGAAATCTTTTGAATAATCTGGATTAATTAATACAAGAGCCTGCACTATTCTGTCCTTAATTTCTTGGAATGCCTCCTTCCTCTGAGTTGTCCATTTAAATTCTGCATCCTTCTTCAACAACTCAGTCATGGGCTTGACAACCTGGGAAAAATCAGAAATGAACTTCCTGATAAAATTAATCTGTCCAAAGAAATACTGTAGCTCTTTCTTATTGGCAGGGAGCGATAGTTTCTTCAATGCTTCGACTCGAGATGGATCAATTGCCAAACCATCTTCTAAAATGACATGCCCCAAGAGTTTACCTTCCCTTACTGGAAAAACTGACTTCTTTGGATTAATGGAAATACCAAACTCTCTACATTTTCCAAAGATTTGCCTCAGATGAGAACCGTGATCTTCCCGTTTATGTGAAAAGATAGTCATATCATCAAGATAAATAACAATAATCTTGTTCAAAAGCTCCTCAAATGCAATGTCCATGGCTCTCTGGAATGTGGCCCTGACATTTGATAATCCGAAAGGCATTCGCTGATAAGCAAAAGTGCCCCACTTAGTTGTAAATGTTGTCTTGTATTGGTCCTCATCCCTAACCCAAATCTGGTTATATCCAGAGAAACCATCTAGCAGTGAAAAACCCTAAGCCCCAACAACAACATGTAGTATCTGATCAATGCGAGGCAAGGGATAGTGATCTTTCAGAGATGCATGGTTCAGATTTCAAAAATCTACACACAGTCGTATGTCTCCATTTTTCTTTCGAACCGAAACCAGATTAGCAACCCAAGTCGAGTGCTTAACTGGGTATATAATCTTGGCTTGCAGCATTTTCACAAGTTCGGCCCTCATGAGAGTCTCAATATTTGGATTCATTGGTCGTTGCTTTTGCCTGAAGGGTCTGACTCCTTCTTCCAACTCAATAGTATGCTGAACAATCTGTTTATCATATCCCTTTAGATCCTCATAACTCCAGGCCACAATATCAAAAAATTCTTGACATAGTTGCTTGATTTCTTGCAGTTCATCAGGAGTAGAATCAGTCCCAATCTTAATGACCTTATTGGGTTCTAATTGCATCTCCATATACTCTTTCTTGTCGATCTCAATCCGATGTTTCTTAGACCGATCATGCTGATCAAACAAACTTTCTATAGTGATAAGACCCTTCGAAATATGATTATTCCGCAACTGAATCAGACCATCAGTCTCTTCATGCTCCAAGGTTCTTCCTTTGATGGTGGCAGCTTCTTGAATCAAAAGTTTAACAATTTGCTCATCACTCTCGAAGACTTGCCAGAAAGTATCCTTGTTTGGGACACTAGGCCTGTACACCATCCTTACTATCTTTGGTTTCTTCACTACCTGCTCGATGGGAGAAAAATTTGCTCCAAGAGATGCTAGAAGATCTGCATGCTTATTCAGCTCTAAGGAAATGGCTTGAATATTCAGAGCTGTGAAAGACTCAAACAGGTCCCAAACTTGGTTGCGGTATGCTTTGAGATAATTTTGCTTGGAAATACACCTGTTTGTTACTTGGTTTACAATCAGCTCAGAATCACGAAAAATTTGCAACTGTTCAATTCCCAACTTTCGTGCCTTTTTCAAGCCTAGGCATAATGCTTCGTACTTGACAACATTGTTAGTACAATTCCAAGTAAGACGGTATGAATATGTTCTTTGTAAACTAGAGGGAGAAATCAAAACAATACCTGCTCCTGCACCATTTTTGCATCTTGCCCCATCAAAATATAACTTCCATAGTTGATCCGTGATAGAGCTCTGATCATCTTGGTTAGGGAATACCTACATTGCGCCATCCTCGGGCTTTATGATAGAATAACAACCGATTTCGGTTTCCACCATAGCATTGAAATCAAGCATGGAAAACTCGTCTTCCAACTGAAGCTCATCTAAAACCCCATTCATCAAATCAAAACCCTCTAACTCTTCGGTTAGCATGTTGACAGACTGCATGGCCTTTCCTGCTTCATCCAACCTTTCAATATGAAAAGAGGAAGGTTTTTCATTATGAATTCGGAGTCTCTTTCCTTTGAAAGGGATCTCCAAGTGGGAATAATCCAATGCAAGGTAACCTCCCAACTTTGCAGTAAACTCTCTGGATAAGCACATACTGAAATACGGTTCTAGATCGACCACAACTATCTCTTGAATGACTGTAATCTGGGGCATAGTGTGTAAAACAATCGAGACATCCTTGATTACACCCATCATTTTCATAGGAGTGCCATCTAACTGCAAGACTCCAGGGCTACTTCATGTGTATTCCATACCCATAACTTCACAAACTGCCTTTGGCATGACAGTTGTAGCGGCTCCAGAGTCGATCATGCAGTTATGCACGATCCAACCCTCTATTTGCAGTGATAGATAAAATGGAGGGTGGTCTATTCTTACCGATGATAGAAGTGGTTAAAGCTTGAGCATAAATTGTTTGGGTAGGACCTTTCTCACTATCCTTCATAGATTTTAAAGATTCTTGCAATAAATCTACCTACCTAGGCAATTGCAATGCATCATAAAGACTAACCTTAGCTGGGGTCTTCTTCAGTTCTTCGACAATGTTGTATGCAACCGCAATAGATTCCTTCTTTTCAATGGGGTGATCATATCTACTCTGATACTGCTGAGTGGCTTCTACTCTCAGCCTCTTCATCAATGAAGGGTACTTCAACTTTTCTCTAGCTTGCTCCTCTGCTTCTGATCTTGCCTGTGCAGTTGCGGCCTTTTCTTGTACTCTATGTGGAACAGGATCTTTCGATAAAATAGGCGCATCTAACTTTGAAACTGACATAGGAGTTTTCCCTTGTTTCTTCAAATTAGCTGGCACTTTTAATGGCTCTAGCTCAGTAGGATCTACTGTAACAGGCTTCTTTCCAGTCCTTGTGAGAACCGAAACTTGCTCTTCAGATGGAACCATTAAGCTATGGCTTGCCTTAGAGATCATATTGACTTGTCCTCCTAAAGAACTAGCAGCCAATGTCTGCACATAATTCAAATGAACCATGCAAGTGTCTTCTCCATGTGGATCATTGCATGTCAAACACCAATATGTTCTTTCAATAAGGACTGCATCTTCATTCGCCAAAACAGTCAGGTTCTTCTCGGGTGCTTTGCTTGTTGAAGCAGCTTGTTCTCTAGTAATTGGTGGGGGTTGAAATCTCCTAGGCTAGAAATCTCACTCAGCTTGCTTCCTTTCAATAAGCATGATCTTATTACCCATTGCTCTTATTGCTGAATTGGCAGATTTTACCTCTTGCAAAAGTGTTGTATAAGGATCAAGGTTTACATGTGCAGGAGGTGTTGGTAAGGGCAAAGGTGCTGGTGGTGCCGATAATGTTGGAAATGAGGTGGAAGCAAGGAAGGGCAGAATGCTGGGTGCAGGCAACTAGGGATTTACTGAAGAAGAGAGCTAAGGAACTGGGATAGGTGCAATTTGAGGTGCACTGGAATTCCATGATGGAACAGGGTACATAGAAGACATAGATTGTGAAAAAGAACTAGGATATAAATGCTGTGGAATATCAGGTAAAATGGGCATTGCTACCTTTGGGGGAAGCTCGTCGATTGCAATCAAGTCCGCCTCTACATTTTGTGCTTGCTCGAACAGTTTCGAGAAGGTCATCACATTGGACTGCTCGATCGCCAAGCCAATGTCCGTATTGAATGCTCAGAGGTAGTAGAACGTAGCTTGCTCAGGGGTAGGGTGAAGTCCTTCAGGAACTCGCTGCCAGCTTCTGGTGAAACGAACATTGAAATCTGCTATTGCCTCCTACGGGTGCCTCTGGATTGTGTTAAAGCGATGCAACAATGAAAATGGGTCAGCTTTGTTCATGAAAATTCTTCACTAACAATTCTCCTAGCTGATCCCAAGATGCAATAGTGCCTGGTTGCGGAGATCGATACCAGTACAACAATTTTCCTCTCAAGGATAACACTAATAACTTCACCATCACATCTTTGTCTATTATATCATGAATGGCTGCCAGAGAAGCTACATCATGAATATGTTCGTATGCAATCTTTCCCGTGCCATCATAGGTTGGCAAGGCTTTCAAAGCAGCCTAGGGAACTGGATTTTGAGCCTACAAATTCAAGGCCCCTGAGCTGTTCCAAGCTAAAAACTGCATGGGTGGAGGATACTGGGCCATTGGTACTAGTGTATGTAACTGAGAAGATGGAAAACTAGTAACAATACCAGGTATTTGTGTGGATATGGCAGATGATGCAAGTGATGGGGAAACCAACCTAGAGTGCTCACCTCTTTTTGTGCTATCAAGTTCAAAAAACTCAACAAGATCTTCAACTTTTTTGGACTTTGATCTCGTGATCATGAAGTACAACTTTCATTGCATCCACGTTCAAAGATTTTTGGGTACTTCAGAGTCACCAAATGTTCTAACTATACGGCATGAAGGCGAACATTAAACCCTCAATACTATGGGATCTTTCTGAGACAGAAATAGTCTATCCCACCGGGCATGCCAAAAACTGTTGGTCACGAATCTGCCACAGGAAAGGATTTTACGCTAAATGCACCCTAGACCCGGCCAACATTGAAAGGCTGGGAGAAAGAAATGTCTCCCAGACCAATCTCCAGAGAGGGCTGGTTCCCTTACTAAATCTAAGCTTGATGAAGACTAGAGTTACTGGAAAGGAATTATAAATGTGTAGGAAGAAATGGGAAATTACGAAAAGAAATGGGAAATATAGCCGTAGGCCGAATTTATCAGATCGAGAAAGATTAGCAACAGATAACTTCAAGTACAGTAACAACATATAACAGAAGATATCAACATAATCAACTTACAACCTTGCACAGAAAACCTCCAAGATCACATTCCAGAACTCACTTCCACACTAGCAATATTTAAACTCGAAATGCATAATTCAAATTAAGCAGCAGATAAGGAATACGAGCGTAAATTAGGAATGTATAAGACAGAAGGAAAAACCACACAGACAATTGCTTGCAAAACCAGAGGCCAAATATCTTTCATTCATGCAAAGAACTTCAAAGCTTTCAACAAAAGTCTCTCTCTCGATCCCTCTTTCTGAGATCTACATTGATTTATATAGAAGTCTTGCTTCTTTACAGCATTAAAAACTTGCAACGAACTTCCTCGAGATCTACAAAATGTGCAACAGAAACAAGGAAATGATCCCCTTAACCCAGCCTCGGAGAAACCAAAAATTGAATGAAATAAGGAGTCGATCGTCTTCATTAAATGGTCGTTCTTGAAACATGCTTGAACCGTTAGAAAAATCATGAACAACAGCTTTGGATAATGAAATATTTAATTCTGGTGGCTTGGACACGTTCTTCTACCTTGCTCGCATTGGAAAGCAACAAAACATTTAATTTTGGAGTGCTTTTAATCCTTGGAAATCGCAAAACTTCATCGGGCCATTTGAACTACTTCCTGGCGCGAAATGGTAACGGGTCACGAAATCACGATGCATCTCTGCTCCGTACACTTTTGTCACTTTGGGACCGTGAAAATCAACCATGTCACGAAATCGTGACGTATTCGGCTCCTTTGTCTCCTTCGCTACCTTAGCTCGCGAAAACGCGACGCGTCGCGAAATCGTGACGTTTCATACTATTATGCTCTTTCTTCGCTCTATTTCCACAAAAATGTGACAAGGCACGATTTCATGACGTTCTTCATCCATGTTGTTCTCTTCGCTGCTTCAAACCGTGAAAATGCGACAAGGCACGATTTTGCTACACCTTTCTCTCTTTTGGCTATGTCTCACTTATACGTCGCGAAAACAAGACAAGTCGCGCTTTCGCTACGTTCTTCCATCGACATATTTGTTTTATCTCTGGGTCACGAAAACCATACAAGTCACGAAATCACTACACTATCTTCTCGCTGCTCAATCTTCTCTTCTATGTCGCAAAAATTTGACATGTTGCAATTTCGCGACAATTTTCATCCACCCTGTACGGTCCTGCTTCTAACCTGCAAAAACATGACACGCTTGCCTCAAGGGGTTCTTCAATCTCCACAAATGTCACGAAATCACGATAGGTTCTATCTCCTTGGACTTTACTGCTCTTCGACCGTGAAAATTCGTCATGTCGCGAAATTGCGACATTTCGTACAATCTGGCTGCCTCCTTGCTTCCTCCTCACGAAAACGCGACATGTCACGAAATCGCGACAATTCCTCGCACTTGGTCCTTCCGCCCCAATATGTCACGAAATCACGACGTTTCCTTGCCTTCTTCATCATTGTCACTTCCTATCGCGATATCGCGACGTCTTCTTCTTGCTTGGCCTCATCCTCAAAAATGTCACGAAATCGCGACGTCTTTCATGCCTTATGCCTTTTGTTTCAACTTTGTCGCGACCATGCAACACGTCGCGATTTCGCGATGTCTTTCGCCTTTTGTGCCTTGTTCATTATTCTGTCGCGAAATCGCTACCTTTTCTCTTACTCTGCTTCATGGCCATTGTAAGTCATGAAAACGTGACATGTCGCGATTTCGCGATAATTTTGCTGCGCTACCTCCGTTGACCATTTTGACCGCGATTTGGGAACACGTCACAAAATCACGACAACTTTGCTGCTCAGCCCTTTTCTGCATTTGGTGCCACAAAACTCCAACACGTCACGATATCACGACAACCTTGCTGCTTTACTGCCATTAACTGCGTTGACCGCAATTTGGGAACACGTCATGAAATCGCGACATTTTTTGACTTTTGCTTCTCTCTCCTCGACAGACCCGCGATAACGCGACATGTTGCGATTTCGCGACAGTCTTCGAACTTAGCTGTTTTGGCATAAAAACGCATAAAAAAGTGAGAACTTCAACATCTTATGCATGAATAATGAATGATCAAAACAATGTGGCAAAAATGCCAACAAGGCCAAAGAGGGCAAACCGGTCACTATTTTCGATGATAAAATCTACAAGGTTCAAGGAGAAGGAACAGTTTTTGTTACTCTTCCTAATGGCAAGTGCCAAATTGAGAAGGTTCTCTATGTTCCAGGATTGGCGAACAACTTGTTGTCAGTCACACAAATTCTGGACAAAAATATGATTGTAAACTTTAGTGTTGAGGGGACAAGAAGTGTTGTTCTATCACCAGGAGGGGTAAGAACATTGCAACCGCTTCATATAAGCATGGCTTATTTGCCCTAGATACTATCTCTTCTCCATATGTAGCCATGATTATCTCTACAAAAGAGGCAACTTCCCTATGGCACAAGAGATATGGACATATGAGTTCTGGTTACTTACTTGAGTTAAGTAAGTATGAAATGGTAAAGGGTCTTCCTTCCCTTTCTACCACATTGCCATTTTGCTCTGACTGCTTGGTAGGAAATCAGCATAGAGTACCTTTTGAAAGGAGCTCTACAAGAGCAAAGAAACCTCTGGATTTGGTTCATACTGATCTATGCGGTCCTTTGACACCCAACAGTTGTGGGGTAAGAGGTATTTTTAGTTATTCATAGATGATTACTCATGAAAGATGTGGGTATTCTTTCTTCAATTGAAATCTGAAGCATTTGGCTTCTTTCAGCAATTCAAGAAATCTATTGAAAAAGAGTCAGGGACTTCTATAAAGATCCTCCACTCAGATCAAGGGGGGGAGTTCACCTCTAAATATTTTTTTCATTCTTGATAGAAAATGAGATCACATGACAGTTGACTACTGCTTATACTCCTCAGCAAAATGGAGTTGTTGAAAGGAGAAACTGTTCCATCATGGAAATGGTTCGTTGCATGCTCACAGGAGCTAGAATTGGGCAAAAATATTGGGCAGAAGTAGTCACCATATTATTATATATGTTGAATAGGTCACCCACTAAGGCCCTACAAGGAATGACTCCACAGGAAGCATGGAGTGGTAGAAAACCCTCCATCTCTCATCTACGCATTTTTTGTTGTAAAGTATTCATGCATATACCGAAAGAAAAGAGGAAAAATCTAGATGAGAAAACATTGAGGTGCATTCTTCTTGGGTATGATGAACACTCTAAGGGTTATCGATTGATTGATCCCTTAACCAAGAAGATACACATTAGTAGAGATGTAGTTTTTGATGAGGTTTTCACATCAGATGTGTATACCTAGACCTTGTGGAAACTAAGGTTGAGAAGTCTCCTTCATCAAAGGTTGGAGGTCATTCTTCATCTTCTTAAACACCTTAGAAGAAGAATACAAAGTGGTATACAAATACAATCAAATATTCTAAGCTATCAACTCCACCAGATTTGACATTGGATAGGCCTCGTACTCGCAGCATGGCTCGATAGGAGAAAGTTGCAAGAGAGAATACCGAGGTTGATGATCTATGTCAATATTTTGAGGAACTTTTTGTAGATCCAGAGAGAGATACATAAGATATGGATATTTATGATGACAGGGTGTTTATGTCCTCAATAGATGATCTTGAACCTGCATCAGTGCAAGATGCTCTCGATGAGCCTCAGTGGAAGGCCGATATGGATGTAGAGTATAAGTCTCTGATGAAAAACAAAACTTGGAAGCTTGTCGATATGCCATAGGAAAAGAAGCCCATAGGCTAAAAATGGGTGTATAAAGTTAAGTATAAGGTATATGGGACAATAGATAAGCATAAGGCCTGACTTGTTGCAAAGGGTTGTGCTCAAAGAGAAGGCATTGACTACGAGGGAAATTTTGCACCTACTGCTCGGATGACAACCATTTGAGTTCTTTGTGCTATGGCAGCATATTATGGGTGTAAAGTGCACCAAATGGACGTCAAGAATGCTTTTCTAAATGGTGATCTCCAAGAGGAAGTCTACATGACTCAACTAGAAGGATTTGAAGTGGAATTCCAACAGCAGAAAGTTTGCAAATTGGTCAAATCCTTATATGGTTTGAAACAGGCCCCTCGGGCTTGGTACATAAAAATGAATAATCATCTACTACAGCATGGATTTAAGAGATGTATGTTAGATGCAAACCTCTATTTCAAGAAGCAAGGCTCTGAAATAGTGTTGCTTGTACTCTATGTTGATGATCTACTCATAACGAGGAGTTCAAAAACAATGATCTCTACTATCAAACAGGATTTGAGCAAATCTTTTGAAATGACAGATCTCGGACTTCTCCATTACTGTATTGGTCTGGAAGTGAACTAGAAGGAGCACTATATCAAAGTATCTCAGAAAAATATGCCAAGACACTACTAGAAAAATATTGCATGACTGACTACAAGCCGATGGCAACACCAATGGAAATAGGTCTTTAGTTATCATGATATGACAAATCACCTCAGGTAGATGCTACTCTCTATTGTCATTTGATTGGTATTCTCATATATCTGACCAACACTAGGCCAGATATCGTATTTGTTGTCAACTATCTTTCAAGGTTCATGTAGGAACCTAAGACTACACACTGGAAAGTAGCAAAGCGAGTTCTTCACTATGTCCGTGGCACAATTGAATATGGCCTAGAATACAAGAGGAACAACAAATTCTTCTTATAGGGATACATGGACTCCGACTATGCCGGATCATATGATGATCGTAAATCAACTTCAGGATATTTGTTTCATCTTGGATTTGGTCTTGTCTCTTGGCACAACAAGAAGCAACAGGTGGTTTTTATCTCATCAAACAGAAGTAGAATATCGTGTCGTACGTGAAGCTGTGTGCGAAGTGATATGGTTGGGTCACATCCTGACAAGTATAGGTCTTCCATAAAAATCTCCAATACACTTGTTTTGCGACAACATGGGTGTTTTAAATCTTGTTAAGAATCCAATACATCATGAGAAAACCAAGCACATTGATACACAATGCCACTTTATTTGAGACAAAGTACCAAAACACTGAATTTAGCTTCAGTACATCTCCACCAATGCTCAAGTTGCAGACATATTCACTAAGGCACTTGCACGTGTCAAATTTGAATTGTTTCGTAATTCTCTATGTATTTCAAAATAATGGGGGGATGTTAGCATAGCTAGAAGTTATTCAATTACCCAAATAATGTAATAAGGGGGGATGTTAGCGATATATTACATTAGTTGTTAGGTGTATTTTGTTAGTTGTTAATTATCATTAGCAACTTGTTATTTTGTTGCAGCGACATCCTATTGAGATGCGCCTTCTTCGGGCTAATCCAGGAATACTGTGTATTATTTAAATGTTAGATTCAATGGTAATAATGTTCGATTGTTTGACAATTTTGACTAAGTGTTGGTGAGTTATGTTGGCAAATATGCCTGATTATCTCATAGGTAAATTTCTCCAAGATCAAATAATCACACACAATAATGCTCAAAATATTTGACACCAAAAATTCTTCTATATTACATTAATAATATTACTCTCAGTTACATAGCATGGAGATTTGTCTTCAATACTTAAATTTACATAGAAACTCTTCAATATTCCTAAAAATTACTCTCCTCAAACTCCTAGGATATGCAACATTCACATGCCTAACATTATTATAAAGCCTCATGAGTACATAACCTCTTACTTCACATCTTGAAACATCTAATTTGAATCTTCACTTCTATACTTGACACCTAACACTTATGACTCTTCACTTGCACACTTGACACCTTGCACACTCACACTTACACTCTTCTTTCATAGTTTATTACTTAGCACATAACACTCTTTACATATTGACACATACTTTAGAAAAACACACTTTCTAATCTAATATTTACAATAGTACTTCATGGTACTCAATGTACCAAATAATATAAATGTCTCCAACATCCCTCATATTATGTTATTTTGTGTGAAGACTTCTAGTCTTCAATCTTCAATTCTTGTTCTTATTTCTTTGGGCCTTTGTTTTTTCTTAATTTTCTTGGTCTTGGTCATTTTCTTTGATTTCTGTGAGTTCTTTCATGTTCTTGTTACATTTCTCAATAAATCATCACAATAATATGACTCATATCCTTCATCAATATTTTTTTGATGTTGTTTGATTTGTTATTAGATGTAGAATATAAAGATTCACTATTTTCACATTCATTGTCAACTAAATGATTATCATTATTATTGTTATAATTTGATGACTTTATGTCCTTTATATATTATCATCCAATGCACAAGTTCTTTTTGTTATCCATTTCTTGATCAGAGTATTTGATATTTGACAATTTTTTTTCCTTTTTATGAACTTGAACTTCTAAAGAGAGTAATTCCATATATGTTATTTTTGCTATATCAATAGGTATTGTAATGGTATTTTTAGAGTCTTCACTTGCTTTAGTGAGTTTTTTTCGTAGATAATCTTCAAGTGTTACATCTTTGGTTTCTCTAAAAACTATTTGTAATACCTTTGTCAATTTTGTATCTTTTTGTTTTTCAACTTTCTCTATCATGCTTTGTGTGCAATGTTTTAAATTTTCTAATATTTATTCCCTATCCTCTAAAGATGTATTTTGAGTCAACATTATGCATAGTGGTGAATCAACGTTAATTTGTGAATATTAGGATTTTAAAATTTGGAAATTGGCAAACATGGGGATCCTACACGTCAACCCATTTGCCTAAAATTTTTGGGAGCAAAATTATTTTGGGGTCGACTCGTCCCACGTTGAAAATAATTTCATTGTTTAAATTTTAAATCGTGAACACTCCCACCTAAATCATGGACCTCTTTCACCTTCAAATTATGAAAAATTCTATTTATCCCATCAAATTCACCTCTTATACCACCTGTATAAATACCTAACATGGTACTGATCAACATACATCTAAAACACTCGGACTCCTAAAAAATATATCTAAAGTAATGAAAACATTGCAGCAGACCAAAAACCAAACACTATAATTTTTTATCGATAAAAATCTGATCGATTGCAGAGGACTATCAATTACAAGATTTTTCGATTGATTGTAGAGAAGGATGACACAATGTCGATTAATTACAGAGGATTGTTTATCAACAAAAATTGATAGATAGTAGGAGACTATCAATCAATAGATTTGATGATCAATTGCAGTTGTAAAGGATTTTCAATCGACTATTGTCGATTGGTTGTAAAAATAACAAGGTGATAATCATTTGTAGGGGAATATCTCTCGACATAAATTGATCGATTGTAAAGTATTGTTAATCGATAGATACTGATCGGTTGCAGAGGGCTATCTCTTGATATAAATTTATAGGTTGCATGGGATTATCAATTGATAGTTATCGATTGGTGGCAAAAACCTAACAAGGTGACAACCCACTTGGCATAAACTAATTGATTGTAGAGGATTGTCAATCGATAATTATCAATCAGTTCTAGAAATCTAACAAGGTGAAAGTTGATTGCACAAGATTACCTCTCAACATAAATTGATTGGTTGTAGAGGATTATCAATCGATTATTTTTTATTGGTTGTAGAAGCCTACAAGGTGATAATCAGTTGCAAAAATATTAAAAGGGTGACAATCGATTGCACAAAATTATTGTAGAGGTCTAACGATTGGTTGTAGAGTTCTAACTATCGATTGCAAAAAGTTATCACGACTATGAAAATAGGTATAGTGAAATCTTCTAAATATATCAGTATGGTTATTTTATTTTGGAATATCTCTAGCAATAAATTTGACTTTATGCCTACTTATTGTTGTAACCTTGTTACTTGTTTTGTAACCTTTGTTGGTGTTGTAATATAGAGTTTCTTTAGAATTGCTATAGAACTATTCTTTTAGTTTTCAAACTATGGTAATCGCAATGATTAGGATTGTCAATCAATAGTTTCTTATTGGTTGCAAAAATCTAACAAGATAACAACCCACTCAACATAAACCAATCAGTTGCAGAGGATTGTCAATCGATAGTTATTGATCGGTTGTAAAAACCTGACAAGATTAAAGTTGGTTGCATAGGATTACCTCTCAACATAAACTGATCAGTTGCAAAGGATTGTCAATCATTTTTTATTGATCGATTATAGAAGCCTACAAGGTGATAATCAATTGCAAAAAATCTTAAAGGGTGATGATCGGTTGCACAAACTTGTTGTAAAGTTCTAACTATCAGTTGTAGAGTTCTAATGATTGATTGTAGAAAGTTATGATGACTTTTATAACAAGTATAGTGAAAGCTTCCAAATATATTAGTATGGTTGTTTTATTTTGGATCATCTCTAGCAATAAATTTGATTTTATGCCTACTTTTTGTTGTAGCCTTGTTACTTGTTTTCTAACCTTTGTTGGTGTTGTACTATAGAGATTCTTTAGAATTACTATAAAATTATTCTTTTAGTTTGCAACCTATGGTAGTTTCTATGACATTAAACATCAAGGTTTATTTAGAATTCAGTGAAGATTAACCCTACTAGAGTGCAAGGTATTCCTTTAGTGTTGGGTTTGGAATGTTATCTTGGATTGTATTCTTCTTCCATTGTTTTGTTGTCCAAACATTTTTCCTTCAGTTTCATAGGCAATGTAGATGCACTATCTACAACTATGAGATCCAAGTATCCATGTCATCTTGTAGTGTGTTAGGAGAATTTGTTGTTGTTAGAGTTTCCTTGTCTATTAGAGTATGTTTTCTTAGTGTTGCATTATTTTTTTGTTCCCTTAGCACACAAGCAGAGTTCATTATAGAGGGCAGCGTGGGTTCATCTCATACATTCTTTATGGAATTATAGTTTAAGCTTGGTTTCTTAAAAATGTAAAATGTAGAAATTTTATTACTTGCTACTTATTCTGTTTTGTAAAGAAAAAATGCTTGAGTTAATAAGTTGTTTTTGTTTTCTTAAATTAATCGATAATGGTAATGGTGCCATACCCCTTGAGAAAATATATAAATTATTATTAATGGAAGTATGTATAATGTCACCTACTGGAAATTATTATTGAGGGAAGTATGAGACTTTCCTTCAACTTCATATTCATTTCCTAACATCAAAAGTTGTTTTATTTACAATTACAATATCACCTACTAGTGATGGAAAGAAAGGAGGCCAATATTCTGGTAAAAAGACAATCCTAAAATATTTTACACATATATCAAAATGTAGTGAGGCATCCACATCTGCACAAGTTGAAGGTACAAACATCTTTTACCAACTAATGAATTAATTTTTCTATTTTGTTTATCTACCTATTTTTTAATGCTTGTAAAAATGTAATTTATTAATTCTTTAAAATGGTATCTTTTTACATCCAAAAATAACATAGAACACCAACATTGAATGAAGCTAACACTATTGACCCTCATATGCCTCCACTTGAAGAGATTCTCGAGGATGAGATGGGACCACATGATAATTTTCATAATAATTAAATTTAACCACTTGATGAGATGCCTCATACAAACACACCAACCAAAAAATAAAATGACCATACATGTAAAATGCGGAATTCTAGAGAATATTCTAGTGTAAAAATTAAACATAGAAAGTTAATTAGGTGGACTATACACTTAAGCTTGAATGGTCATCAACATATCCCTTTATAGAACCAGTTCAGCCAGAGAACAAAAATGACACATCAACAGAATGTACATGTGTTATTTGTAGTTGGAAACTATGAAAGGATCATAAGATGCAACTTAATTTAGACACAATAGAAATATATTATGGGAAATTCTATTCAGTAGTAAAATAAAGTGACGAAACAATTAAGAAATCAAATAGGTGGAAGGATCCATCAGAATGTTTACATGACATATATGCACTAGAATACAAAAAATAAATGAAACAACAACAAACTCTTGTTGAGAAGGGTGGAACAATCTAGGCCCAATTTCAAAAAATTCATAAGACCACATTAGCCTCAAAAAATTTGTAGTTTGTTGTTGTATACAGTATTCTCAAAAAAGGTAGAACCATATCTAATTTTGTTGATTATAAGCAACTATTTCAACTAGTTGATATGAAAAACCTTTCCATTTCCCATTGGTCAAATAGAAGTGGTTGGAAAATGGTCTAATATCTATCACTAGTTGAGAAGGAGGACCTAAGAGAGAATGTAAAACATGTCAAATTAATTTCACTTTCAATTGATGAGGTAACGGTTGTTGAATACACATCTTGGAGTTTTATACATGTTTAAACATTCCAAAATCATTTAATATGGTCTTATTTTCTAACACTACATGAGATGGTATATTATTGTAATGCAAAAAACATTTACAATGTTGTTGTAACTAGTTTAAAGGATATTACTAGAATGGATGAAAAATAAATAACCGCAAAGATAATTTATGTTGGAGCTGACGGTGCAACTACAATGCAAGGACACAGGAATGGTCTTTGTGTTAGACTTCAGATATCAATTATCCCATATTTGATTCTCATTCATTGCATGGTGCATAGAATAAATCTTGCATACAAAATTATGAGCACATTTAAAAATGTTGCTAGAGTGGAAGAACTTATCCATGAAATACACGCTTACTTTTTGTGCAGTCCAAAAAGGTTTGTAGAGTTTCAATAGTTTTCTCTAGGTGTTACTAAAGGTAGAAAATTGTTAAAATATGTGGACATTAGGTGAATTTCACTATTTCTTCTTACAAAAAGGGTTTTTTCAAAATATCAATCCTTAGTGGGGTTTATGTATGCACATCGTAGGGATGTTGACAAGGCAAAATATTTGCTATACCATATGATTGACTTGGAAACACTTCTCACATTATGTGGTATTCTTCCATTGTTACAAGAAATGAATACTTTGATTAAACTTGTACAGGAAAGATTCATTTATATTGTTGATTTCATCAAGATGAGAAAACAAATATGTATGCTTATTAATAAGATATATTTATCCAAAGAAAATTTTACAGATCCTTTGTTTGATAGTTGGAATACTTTAACTAAGTTCAATCATCCTAACAGCTTTTTGAAGTTCAACATCAATGATAATCTTTGTATTACTATCCATGGAAAATCGATTTCTTTATATTGTTATGAAAAGTGGTCAAATACGGTTATAGAGGATGTTGAACAAGTGCCCATAACACATAGTGGATTTGATGTGGTTTTACACAATACTAATATTAAATTGATAAGAAATTATAAAAAAATTAACAAGGGAAATAAGAGATTTTTTCAAAGAGATGAGTTGCTTGAGGCGATGGCAATGGTTAACCCTATGTTATGGAATTCTTTTTTTGACCACAATAGTAATAGTAAGTTGTTTGTAAAATATATGGGAACTCTTTTAAAATATTTTACTAAAAGTGTGGAAGTGAATGGTATTAAAATTAATGGTATTCTCAAAAAATAACTTTTGAGACGATAATCCATCAATTTTGGAATGGCAATGGTTAACCAAATTGTGCATTTGAGTAACCCACATGAGTCTGGTTTCATCACTTGTTTATGGAAAAAATTGTATCCAAATAGTATTTTACAAGAAACGGTGAGTGAATATTTTCTTTTATATGAATTATATCAGATAATGATATTGGGATCTACTGAAGATGAAAGGGTTTTTAGTGCACTATCTTTTGTGAAATCTAAAGTTTGTAACAGGTTGGAAAAAAAAATTAGAAAATTGTTTGAGAATATATGTGTCATCGTACGGGTTGGATAACTATCCTTATAATAGAGCTTTGGCATATTGGAAGTCCCTTGCAGACCAAAGAGATATAACTAATATTCTTATTAATGAGTATAATGACACTTGCAGTGATTATATTGTGGAAACACAAGATTCATATATGCTTACAAGTTATTTTGGAGAAGCCGAGAAGTCTTTGTTTCAGCTTCCTCCATTGTAAAATTTCAATGATTTAAAAAAAATTATATAATTAATGGTATTTCATATTTGATATCATTTGTCTTCGTTGATAAGACTTTATTTTTCATACCATAGATTTTTTATTGTATTAACTATCTATGTCAACAAAATTTTCTATTTTATGCTTTGGATTTGAATAAGTTCAAAAATTTTAAACCATGGATGCATGTATCATTAGAAAATATTTCTTATAGAAAGTGTTGTATGCAGTTTAAACAACACAATGCAAATAGCATTATACTCAAGTTATGGAAATAACACAACAATATAAATGGAAATATCAGAAAACTCAAGTTATGGAAATAGCACAAGAAAATACTCATTTTTATATTAAAGCTTTGTTTATAAAAAATTTTGTTTTATGCTTTGACTTTGAATAAATTGAAAATTTAAACCCATCCATAGATGTATCCTTTGTAAACTCAAGCACAATGGAAATAGCATAATACTCAAGCGATGGAAATAACACTAAAATAGCATAATATTCATTTTAAAAATGCAAAAAAATATACATTGAAATAGCATAATACTCATTGTAAAAACGCACAAAAATATACATTGAAATAGCATAAAAATATTTTTTGAAATAGCATTTCATAAAAATACTTTTTGACAATTCTATATTGACTATAATAACATATTTTCAGTCAACAATTGCACAACCTTAACTTTTTTTATTCCTTAAATTGAGGGCTAGAGGTAGTTTCAGGTTCTTTTCCCTTTTAGGTTGCCTCTACAATTTGTAGTTCATGGGGTACAAATCCTGCTTCTAATATCTCCACTTCTTGTGCTATAGGTACTTCCTCATCAGGCTAATTATTAGTCTGCTCCTCCATTGCTCTAAATCTGATCATGAGTTTCTCTACTTGTGTTAAGCCTTCAATTAAGGTATCTTCTTCTTTCATGAGATCTTCAGTTATTGTTGCAAGCACTTTTTTACCCTTTTGCTTAAGCAAAATATTAGGATCAAATTTGTGTAGGATTATGATATTTCCAAAAGCGTTGTTCTCTCTAATAGTTTCTTGCAATCTTTCTTTCATTTTCATAAAAGCCGGCAAGTAGTCCTTTGCCATTTGTAGATAATCTTGTAGGTTTTTAACTGGATTCTTTATATTATCAAAATTGGCCTAAAATATGTAGAGTTATACCTCTCAAATATTCTGAGGTAATTTTGAAGTTTCTCTCTAGGTAGTCTTTGTATTCATCAATTAATATGAACTTCGATGTGACAGGATCATAATACTTTAAGGCAATGCTATTAATCTATAGACATATGAGGATTTGACAAAAACTATCACATTCTTGCTATCAATATTAATATTGGTAGTGGATGAATCATTGTCGTAACCTGCAAAAATCTTCAAGAGTAGTTTGTTGTCATTTTTGTACTATGGCATTGACACTAAACCCTAAAGACAAGATTCTATGACCCACGATATGTCGTAACCGGATGTTAATATTTTAGAAATAAGAGGGCATACAAGGTTTTTTAAAGAAAATTTTGGAGGGAACAGGGGTGGAAGGGGATGTCATTTAATTATTTTACAAAGGGTAAGGCACAAGGGATCAGGGCATAGGATGGGAGGTAAAATGTTTGATAGTGTACAATGAGAAAAGGGTTAAAAAATTACTGAGGTATGATAAGATAAGGTGAAAAATTACTTTGCATGAGAAAAAAGGTGAAAAAATGATTGAGTTACGATGAGAATAGGTTAAAAACTGACTACGTGAGAAAAATATGAAAAGGAGGGTGTACAGTTTCTTCTATGTGAGAAAAAGGTGAAAAATAATTGTTGATTTCCTTTAATAGTCTTTTGCATGCAATAATTTAATGTCATGTTGACAAGTGGTAGTTGAGCATTTGACACATGGTAAAGCTGCAACCCATCGGTAGTAGAACTCTTTTTTGCAATCAATCGACAAAGGAACCATTTGTTGCAATCGATCAGATAAGGAACCATTTGTTGCAACCTATCGACAATGATCTTTTCTTGCAACTGATCAATCAGGTCCTTTTGCTACAACCGATCGACATTGGTTCCTTGCTACAATCGATCGGTATTGGTCCCTTGTTGTAACCTATTAGTTATGGTTTCTTCCCTGCAACCAATCAATTATATTTTCTATGTTGCAACCTATCAATATTTACCTCTTTACTACAATCGATCGGTTATAATCTCTCTATCGTAACCTATTGGTATTTTCTCGTTTGCTACAACCAATTGGTTATGGTATTTTTGCTACAATCAATCGATTATTATTTCTTTGCTGCAATCAATCGGTTATGGTCTCTCTACTACAACCTATCAATATTTATCCCATTTTTACAATCGATCTATTATGGTATCTCTACTACAACCTATCAGTATTTGGTATTATTCTGCAATTGATCATCATTTTTACAAGTGATCGATATAGCTACAATCAATCAACATTGGTTCTTTGCTACAATCGATCAGTTATGGTTTCTTTGTAGCAATCGATTAGTTATGGTCTCTCTGCTACAACTTATTGATATTTATCCCATTTTTGCAATCGATCAGTTATGGTCTCTTTGCTAAAACCTATTAGTATTTGGCCCTTTGCTACAATCGATCAATATAGCTGCAATCTATCATCATTGCTCATTATTGTAATTGATCGATATTGTACATTGCTGCAATTGATCGATATTGCTACAATTGATTATTGTTGTTCTATCATTATTTATCCTGTAAATCATTTGTTGCAACCGATCATCATTGCTCTATTCACATTACATTGCAATCAATAGTCATCTCGTTATCATCAATATTCTACAACCGATAGTCATTGCACCTTCATCACATGATCTTTACTGCAATCGATCATCAATATGCTATCATCAAAATCCATTAATATGTTGCAAACAATAGTCATCGCACCTTCATCACATGATCTTTGTTGCAATCAATCATCAATATGCTACCATCAGTCTTCATTAATATTTTGCAATTGATATTCATCACACCTGAAACTGATTGTCAATATATTATCATTAAACTTAATTGTTTATAGTTAGTCTATCAACTAGTATATGGCGTCGATCGTCAACACGGAAAAATTCACCACATTTTTATATTTTTTTGAAATATAAATGCAATTCACCATATCTCCTATATGATTTTGGAGATGATTCGCCTCGATTTCGAAACCGATTTGCTTGATTTTTATAATTAGATTTTGGGTCCGACCCCTTATGCATAACACTATTTGAGTAATTTCTTCCATATTGAACTTTGCAAATAAATTCTCTCAATCTTTTTAGATTTCCTTCGATGTTGAATCTTTCTAATTTCAAATTCTTCCCTCAAATTTTCAAATTAAAATTACAAATTCATTTTTTAATCAATATTCAAATTCAAAATTTTAATCTCCTTTTGTCTCCCAAATTTTCAAATTTAACAATAAATCTTCAATTCACAATAATCAATTTCAAGACATTTTCACAATTTCACTTTCAAATTTTATCTTTACCCAAATTCTAATTAATTCAAATTTCAAATGTTTAGTTTCCTTATATCTCCCATTCATTAATTCATTCCTTAATAATTCCTTTTATCTCCCAAATTAACCTTATAATTATCAAATTCTAAATTTATCCTCAAAATATTATAACTCCAAACTTAATAAAGTCAATAAATCAAGCATGCCTATAAATATGTGCTCAATACATAAATAATCATGTGACCAAAGAATAATCTATATATTTGACACTCACCTTTAATTCTTCTATGCACATGTACCAACTTGTTTGGGATAACATTTCACCTTAACTCAGGCATTTTTTCTAATGTATCTAAATTATCCTCCTTTGCAAGCACTGGTTATGATGTATTTGAACTATTCTCCTTCGTAGGAATTGGTTCACTAAATTTTACTTCTTTATTTCAAATTTAATTCTTGCTTTCTCCTCTCTAACTAAGGTATTCTTCTAGCACTAGTGCTTCTCATTCTTCTCAATGTAGTCCTTCTAAGTTAGGCTCTTCAATCTTCCTTAACATAGGTTCTTTTGATGTCTTTCCTACTTAGATACTTCAGTCTTTCAACTCAATGTTCTATCTTGGAAATATTCACCTCCAAAACAATATTCAAATTTCTCCATGTTCATTCTCAAATATTCACCTCCAAAACAACATTAAACTTTCTCCATGTTCATATCCTTCTCCAGCAAATCGTTCTCCTCCAATGTTCTTCAAATATTTATTTTCTCAACAATCTTCGCTACAATATTTTCTCCCTCTCTCAATAAATTCTTTCATTCATTATCTTGAATATAATTCCCACTCTCAAACAAGTTGTCTAGCAACTCATTCTCATTCCAATATTATTCCAATTTGTCTAGTTTCAATCTCTTCAAATTTTCCAGCAACTCTTCTTATCTTCTAACAAATCTTTCTTCTTCTTATCTTATATTTTATTCTTCAATATTTTTATTCTCTCCAATAACTCCTCCAATAATATCTCATCAAAGTAACTCTAATCCAAGATGGCTTTAATACCACTGTTGGCAAATATGTCTAATTATCTCATAGCTAAATTTCTCCAAGATCAAATAATCACACATAATAATGCTCATAATATTGCACACCAAAAATACTTCTCTATTACATTAATCAAAATATTATAAAATATTACTCTCGATTACATAGCATGGAGATTTATCTCCAATATATAATTTTACATAGAAACTCTTCAATATTCTTAACTATTGCTCTCCTCAAACTCCTTGGAGATGCAACCTTTCACATGCCTAACATTATGACAAATCTTCATGATTACATAACCTCCTACTTCATATCTTGACACATCTAATATGACTCTTCACTTCCATACTTAACACCTAACACTTATGACTCTTCACTTGCACACTTGATACCTTGCACACTCACACTTGCACTCTTGACACCTTTCACACTTTATTACATAATACATAACACTCTTTACATCTTGACACATACTTTAGACACACACACTTTCTAATTTAATATTTACAATAGTACTCCATGGTACTTAATGTACCAAATAATGTAATATCTCCAACAAATTAACTTCACATAACTCCATATCTATCTATCTATATATATACTTATAAACCTGATATCTTCTTATACTAATATTGTTTTTTTTAGGTTTAATGTATGAAATTTATTAGTTATAAAATTTTATGTGCTCTTCTATCATTAATCAACTTAATGAATGCTTAATATATTAGTATTCATGAAATAACAAATATAGAATGTGTTGCTAGTTGTATGTGTATCGCCATGATTGGATTACACTTTTATATTCACACAGTTGTTAGATATGTTTTCCTCAAGTAGTTCCAACTAGCTCAGACAAGCGAGACAATATTCATCTTTTACAAAGGATTCTTGCAACAAAATATGCAAGGAAGGCACCTCAAGCTTGAAATGGAAGTCAATTTTGATTCTATAAACCAAATCATAAGGTACTAGTGAGAATTTAAACACTAGTGTGATAGGCCACAAGGCAAGATAAAACTGAATAAGTCAAACTTGATCAATTTTTCTAACAAGCTCCTTAAGGATCTTGACAAGATTTTTGTTAGAACATTCAGGTTGGCCATTACCTTAAGGATAGTACGACATTAAATCTTGTATTTAGCACATATTTTCTAGACATCCTTGTTCTTGAAGGGTATTCCATTGTTAGAGATTATCATAGAAGGGATTCCAAAATAGCTAAAAATCTAGTTAAGAATGGAGACTTGGGCTTCAATGGTTGAGGCTAAAAGCATGTCTTTGACCCATTTAGTTAAGTACTCAAAAGCCATGATGATGAACTTGTGCCCATCATATGAAACTGGGTTGATATTTTCAATAATTTCTAAGCCCCAAATGAAAAAGGGTCAAAATAAATCAAGGGTTGAAGAGCTTGGGATGGAACATGGATAAGGTTGTCATGCTTTAGATATTTATCATACTTCTTGACATAGTTGCAAGAGTCCTTTTCCATGTAAGGTCAATAATAATCCATTCATAGGAGTTTCTTAGTGATGATGACACCTCTGACGTGACCATTACATGATCCATCATGACCTTCTTTGAAAACTACTTGGGATTTAGTTGAGGTTAGGAACCTAAGGAGAATTCCATCAAGAGAATTAAAGTATAATATATTACCAATGATGACATACCTACAAACACCATGTTTAATACTCTTGCACTCACTTCAGTTTAAACTGTCAAGCAATATGCCATCCCTAAAGAAGACAAATATATTTATACCAAGGTTCATTAAAAGTAGACACTTATATGAAAAAAACTACTAGAGGAAGTTGGCTAGACTTTAAGGTTGAAGGCTCCCTAATTTATCAAATGATTATCATGGCTTTTTTATTATCCAACTCTAAGGATATAAGGAATTCAACTTGGTTGATAGACCTAGGGATAGATTTAATGGTGATTTTATAAAAATTAGCCATTAGCTTGGCAATGATGTTTGTATATAGCTTAATATTTTTATCTTTTGCTTGATAAATACAATTGAATTGATTGACTACAAGCTAGAAATCTCTAAAAATGGAGAGGGCTTTATTTATGATATTCCTCTACCTCCCTAGATGAATGTAGCTATTTAATGGCTATTTTTTTGTTTGTTTAATCATCTAATTGTACTATTTGGTGAGTTGTAACTTGACCTAGGTCCAATATTGATTCTCTTGTTTTATAATTCAATGTAGTAGTAGATATCTTGATGAGATTTGCATAAAGTATCTCTATAATAGTAATTATTTTTATCTACTAGTTGTGTTTATAGGTATGCCAAAGTTAAAGATGATGTAGTGTATTCTCCTATGCTAATATGGCTTGTATGTTCTCTAGATATTTATAGGCATTAAATTACCTAATCTATGCTATAGTATCTGAGATAGTTGATGACTTGAAGAGAAAACTAGACAAATACATCAAAAATTCTTATGATAAGACTTATTTTAGTTAGATTTTAGTATGGTCTCATTGTTGATCTAGATGTGATGTCTATATTTAGGCCTACTTAAGTGGAATAATCTACTAAAGAATTTTCAAATTGACTAGCTATGAATTCAATTAATGCATACATAGATATGGTGGGTGGCATCATTTTTATGTTTATTGCAAGTGTAGTCAAAGTTTATGGTGGGATGGTGGAGACTATAATGGACTATGTCATGAGAACATGGGATGAAAGTACAACCAAGATGTATGGACTAATGAAGATGAAAGTGAAGATGGAAAAAATAGATGATGATGACAAAAATGATTGGAAAATGGACAATGTCCTTGGTAATGAGATGGATAAGCCCATTAAAACTACAATAATTTTGGATAAGATTGAAGTTGTTGGAATGGACACAACATAAGAAGTAGGTGGTATCAAAGAAAATGAAGAAGAATAAATAGTTGTAGGAAATATGGGAGGGAAGATGTAAGAATAGGAGAATTTATGGAAGGAGGAATGGTGTAAGTGGTTCTGAGGGTGGTTACAAAAGGAATTGGGGTGTCCAAAATAATAACTTTTGGAATTATTGCTTCACCATTGGTGGAATTGATGTTGGTTCTAGAAGAATTTATTTAGTGAAAACTTGAGTATCACATATATCAGTCTATTTGTATCTAGTCTCAACTTTGAATGGTTTCTCTCCTCCTATGTCAATCTCTTTCTCATCAATAGCCTTAAATTTACCTTCTTCAACTTTATCTCCTCCATGACCTCTAGGTAATATGATGGGTCAATAGAAGAATCAATTTTTTTTTCTACTATGACTAGGAATGATCCATACCCATTTAAATATCTCATTAGCTTTTACTAAGATGTTTGCGAACTCAACTATTATGCTTAATTGATCCATGGTTGTTAAAAATATCATTATTATGATATATGTCGATGGTTGGGTAATGGAATGGGTATCCTTTTGGATATTTTTCTTCTAGTGATGATGTTTGTCACAAATTTCAAGAAATATTTTATTAAATATACCCATCATGACCATATCACTCATTTTACTCATCTCATGTCTCATTTGCTACTATATCAGTATCTTCTAAAGGATTCATTTATGGGTGCTTGCTAACAACTCGATTATATGATGGTTTAGCTTATCATCAAGATATAAGTCATAATTCATTTTTCATCATCATAGAAATAAAAATCATAAGAACAAGTTGCATTGAAGCTTTACGATATTTTCCCAAATTGGAAATACATTTATATTTGCCGTAGTTCCTTCTTATAGATTCCTTTCTTTTTCTATCTTTGGCCTATTTGCATCCATATACATTACTCTAATCCTTTTCTCTATTAGGGTCTTATAGAAAATCACTTTGTAGTGATAATATTAAGTCCTATTTTTTTTAATAAGCTATGTGTGGCTTCTATGGGGGACCACTCCCATTACAAAAAAAACATTACATTACTCTCATTACATTTCTAACAAGTTAATAAAAGCATATCCAAATTTGTCTTTCTATCAAAGATATTCTTCATTTACCCTTATATCAAAAATATTCTTCATCTTCCTCAAACTGCTAAGTTTCCACAATCAATTCCTTTTATATCAAATGCCTTCAAAATTTTAAATTTTGTCAAGATGAAATTCAACACTACGAATGGCTAAAATATTTCTTGTCGATATTCTATATCAAAAAATATCTTGTCTATAACAACCTCACAATTTCTTAATACCTTTTTTTAGGGTTCTTATTCATTCCCCTAATATTCCAAGATATTATTTTCATTGTTATTTTTTTATTTTATTTGTGGATTTAGCCCCACTTCTTGTTAACACTTGTGATATTTGCTTTTGTTTTCCTATATCAATATCCCTTTGTGTTTCTTTTTCTCAGTATTTTTACCTCTTGGGTATTCCTCTCTTTTTTCATTCTCAGCAATACTTTCATCTTCATCAGTCTCTTCAATCTTCTCACACTGCTCATAGTAAGACTTATCATATTTAGGTTTACCTTGTTTTGAAGGATCTAAAGTGCAAGGAATAACCTCAAAAGCACACTCTTATTTATATTTTCCTGGAGACCCTAAAGTTCAAGGATGATCTTCTATAGCAATTATATTCTAATTCTGACCTAAAAACCCTAAATTATTATGGGTTTCCTCCAACCTCACTTCTATATTATTCTGCTCTTGAAACCTTAAAGTGCAAGGGATAACATCTTCACCACTTTCACTTTTATTACCTGAAGAGGATTCTATACTACTTGAGAAAAATTAAGATGATTTACCTAGAATAAAATTGACTTTTTTTGTTGTATTTGTTTTGGGTTTTATCTCCACATCTTCTTTTGCACCTTTAATTCCTTCTAAAATTACCAATTGATATTGTCGATAGGATTTGTTTACCTCTTATTTTGGAGTGGAATATCCTTGATCTGATCTAGCTTTTATTATTGAATGGTTTCCTTGCTTCATCTTGAATTTTATCTCATGGCTAGAATTTTTTATCTCTTTTTTCAATAGTTTTTACTTTGCAAACTCTTGCCATGTGTCCAATCTCAAAATAATTGTGGCAATGAAATGCAATATTTTCATAATCTACTTGTTGATCCCATTCTCTTGATTCAGATTTAATATTAATGGATTATGGCAAAGGTTTTAAAATATCCATAGCAACACATATTTGAGTATATATAGCATGCTTTCACTCCTTAGTTTTTGGTCCTTCCTTGATGAATTCTCCTAGGGTATTTCCAATATTTTTAAAAACATCCTTATTTATAAGCTGATATGGAAGTCCAAAAAACATAACCCACACTGGAAGCTTCTTAATAGTTTTTGTCTCAACTAAAAAAATTTCATTCCCTGGTCTCAATTAAAGTGCATTTCTTCCTATAAACCATGGGCCACCAACCATTATTTTATTTCTAATTTTTGAACTGGAAAAGATGATAAGGAAAAAAAATTTAGGAAGAAAAGTCATAGAATAATTTGAATTCAATCCCCACTTCCACTTTATTCAATTTTGAATCTCCAAAAATCCTAGCCATGATCTATGAAACTTACATATTAGCCCTCTACTTTTAAGAACCATTATATAATTCTCAATCATCTCATCCTTGATACTTACTTTTGGTGTACCATCTACTACCTGGATTGAACTTGCCATGTATTTGCTCTTTCACTTATCTCCAGCTTGGGCCTTCATACTTCCAACAAGGGTATTTTGATTTCTATCTAGGGCATCCTGACTTCCCATTAGGGATTTTAAAAATGACTTTCCTTCCACAATAGCAAATGGGGCTTTCTCTTGGCTTGCACTCCCTCTTGGTTCGCACTCTCTCTTTTCTTGCACTTGCTCTTGCTCCTAGCTTGCACTCTCTCTTGCCTCACACTTACTCCTATATTGCACTCCCTCTTAGATCATAATTTCTTGTGTCTCTTTTTTTCTTGGCATTCCTTTGCTTCAACAATTTTTTTAAACAATGTTCCACACATTTGTGGTAAGTGTTTGAAGTATTGATGCACTCTGGATGAACCTACCTCTATTTCACCATGATTGAATCTTGGCTTGCACTCCCTCTTAGTTTACACTCCTTTTTGGTTTGCACTCTCTCCTTCCTCATACTCACTCCCAACTTGCACTCCCTCTTGGCTCACAATTTCCATTTTCTCTTCTTTTTCCTAGCGTTCCTTGGCTTAAACATTTTTTTGGAAACGATGTTCCACACATTCATAGTAAGGGTTTAAAGTATTGATACACTCTAGATGAACCTACTACTCTTCTACCATGACTAAATCTAAGCTTGCAATTCCTCTTGGTTCACACTCCCTCTCTGATCTCATTGGCTTTGGGCTTGCGCACTCACTCCCATCTCATGCTCGCACTCACTACTACACTTATTCTCAACTTGCACTTGCACTCACTTTTAGCTACACTTACTTGCACTCACTTTTGGATACACTTACTCACAATTTTTATGGCACTTACTCGTGCTTACACTTGTTGTTGCACTTACTCCTGGCTTGCACTTACTCCCAGATCACGCTTGCACTTGTTGTTGTATAAGATTAACTCCTTTTACTTCTCTAGCTTGAGTTCTTTTAATTTTCTTTCTAGTTGGTTTGAATATAATTTACACATGATAGTTATTTTGCAATACTTTTCTTGGGTATTATAGAAGATGGATTTCTTCTACTCGTTAAAATATTTATGATCCACATAGTCTAACTAACATGTAAATTCTAGAACAAATATAGAATTAGGAATGTATGCTAGAAGCTAAATGGGTGGTTTGAAATCCCATATAACCTAGTAAATGACCTCTTGTTTTGTAGATATAAATATCCTCTCTCATGTCTAGGCTCCCTTTAATGTAACTCTCATTTCCATCGATAACCTTGAGATGTGTCATATATTCTAGATAATTATCATAATACTTTGAAAAAGGAGTTGTATCAATTCCAAAAATTAGGGATAAACAGCTCAAGCAATGAGATAGAAATGCAAAAAAAAATTATGCTACAACAAAAATAATTTTTTATTCTCATCACATAAAAAACATTTTGATCCAATTGGAATAAATATTGAGGAAGAAATAATGAAAACTTTGGCTAAATAGGTGAGGGAAGAAAGTAGAGAGGGGAGGGCTCTGGTCCCTCCCCTGCTCCCCCTCCCATGGCTCCTGGTTCCTGCCCAGTCCCTGGCTCAACCCAGGTCATCCCTCCCGGGGAGTGGTTGTTTGTAGATGATCTCCTAGGGGGAGATCCTTCTCCACTATCTGCGCCCCTCCCGGCCGGCTAGGGTTTCCTTGGTTGTTTTTTTGGACTGGTGCTTCCCAGGGATCCCTGTTTGGTTGGGGATCCCTTCCCTTTTTCCCTCAGGCTTCCCCCTGGGGTTTTTACAGGTTTTTCGCATGGATCTGGTCCCCTGCGTTTCTCGATGCGATGGAGGTGACAGTTTAGGGTTTGGACAGCTTCCCCATTTTTCTTTAAAATCCTCGGTGGGCTCTGTGCTTGGACGGGATTGTTGGTCCCTGCTGCTGGGATCCTCTTCTTTTTTCCCGAGGCGGGTTCCTTGTGGTGTAACTCTCTGGTCACTTCCTGATGGGCTGGATCTTCTCTGTGCTGGCTGTCGGTTTCCTGCAGGATGGCTCTCACTGAACTGAATGTTTTCCCGGTGGGCGGGATGGTTTCTCCACAGGGCGGGATCCACCAAATCCGTTAGTTTTCCCGCGATGCGGGATCCTTTCTTTTCTGTTGGTTTCCCGGATGGCGGGATTTCCCTGTTGCTTCCCGCTAGGCGGGACTGTTTGTGGTGGTTTTGACTGCTTCCCGCGAGGCGAGATTTTATTGTAACGATTTTTCTTTGCTTCCTGCTGGGCGAGATCTTCTCGATGGTGGTTTTTGGCTACTCCCCGCTGGGCGGGATCTCCAAAACTACTTTCTTTCTTATTTGTTTGTTTCCCGCTAAGGGGGATTGTTTCATGCTTACTGTTACCACTGGGCGGGATTTCTGTTTTGGTATCCAGTTTCAAGGGATTGATGCCCTAGGTCCATTGCTTATGTAATCAGGTTTTGGGATCCTTGTTAAAACCCGCTATAAATACAAACACTTACCAAAAAATATTGAGGAAGAAAAAGATATAAGGAAGTAAGCAATTAATTATTTCAAAAATATTTTTTAAGATAATAAGCAAGATAAGGAGGCACATGATAATCTTTTGTAAAATATTCCATCAATTTTCACATAAGGACAAAATGAAAGTTTGATGAAGAAAATATATATGCGGGAGCTACATGAAGTAGTTTTCTCTTTCCATCTTAATAAGCCACCTGGCCCTGATGGATCGTATTATTTTTTTCAAATTTTATTGGCTTTATTGAACAGTGATATGTATGTTGCAGTTGAAGAGTCTCGAAAAAGGAAGGTTATTATAAGTGAGATAAATGTCATTTTTATTACATTGGTTCCCAAGAAAGTCGAGATAAAATATTTTGATAATTTTGTCTAATAGGCCTTTATAATATGATTTATAAGATCATTTCAAAAATTATGGCAAACAAGTTGAAAGGTATTCTAGATTGTGTTATCTCATAGGAACAATGTGGTTTTGTTCATGGTAAAAAAATTCTTGATGGTATAATCATTACATAGGAGGCCATACATTCTCTTCATTCCATGAAAAATTCAAGTATGCTTATGAAATTAGATATGAACAAAGCATATGATAGGGTTTCTTGCAATTTTCTACATGATATTCTCAAAAACATTGATTTTGATTATAGTTGGAATGAATGGATTAAATATTGTTATAGCATTGAAATATATTCTATTTTAATGAATGGTTCTCCTATTGGTTACTTCAACTTATCTTGTGGACTTCACCAAGGTGATCCACTATCTCCTTATTTATTCATATTCTTGTAGAGGCATTAGGGAGATTTTTCTCAAAGGCAAAAATATAAGGAAATATTAAAGGTATTCAAGTTGCAAAATTTGGTCCCTTCCAATCTCATATCCAATTTGTTGATGGCACTTTTCTTTTGGGTCATCCTTTATTTAATGAAACCGTGGAGTTTAAATCAACATTATCATGTTATGATAAGGCTACTAGACACTTGGTTAATACTAGAAAATCCAAGAGTTTTTCATTAACACTATCCTAGCTTTACCATAAATTATTGTGAATATTGTAGGGTTTAAAATTGAAATTTTTCCATAAACTTACTTAGGTATTCCTTTTTCTCATAAAGGAAATAAAAAGAAGCTTTGGGCTCTTGTTTGGATAGAATGAAAGCTCATTTTGCAGGTTGGAAAGATAAGTTCTTAACTATGGTATTAAGGCTACAACTCATAAAGACTACATTGCAATCCGTTCCTATTTATATGATGTTACTTCCAAGATTGTTAGTAGGCATAGCATCAAAATTTGATAAAATTCAAAGATACATTCTTTGAAAAGGATGTGAGAGGAAAAATGTAGATTTCCTATTTTTAAGTGGGATAGGGTTTGCAAAGAAAGTAATATTGGAGGAGGAGACTTGTAAAATTATAAACTTATGAGTTTGGCATTAGGGGAAAAACTTGGATGAATATTATTCAGAGATCAAGGAAAGAATTAGGCAAAAAAATTACTTCAAAGATATATAGGGTCTTTTCATACAATTAAATTATTTAGGAAAGAACCCTACTCAAAGGATCGTCAACATGGGAATTCATATTAGATAGTTTATAATTGATAAAAATCCATATTAGATGATCATTCAATGAGAAGACATAAAAAATTTTGGTTTGGTGCTTGGTTCAAGCCTTATCCTCTTATGTATGATTCAAAATGGTAACCATTGGCTCAAGCATGTCTAACTTATAAAGGTCCAAATTCAAAAAATATATTAATATGAGTGATACCTCCTGGTCAAGGATTTATATTACTAACCTTATTTAAGGAGAGGAACTTAAACAAATTGTAAATGAACTTCAAAATATGTTTCAAGAGTTTTCTTTGTTCATTTTTACACAAAATTATTTGATTTAGAATCTTTCAAAATATGGTGGATACTCAATCAAGTCGGGATGAGGATTTAGAGCAATCAAAATTATCTACTCCTAAAGATTTTTCTTAGAAGAATGTTTGGTCAACATTATTTTGGTTAGCAATTCAAAGCAAGATTCTCACAGTAGATATTCTACAAATAATATGATATCATGGACCTTTTAAATGTACCTTGTGTGAGAAGGATTTAGATACATCAAACCATTTACTTTCTCATTGTCCCTTTGCTCACATTGTTTGGGGTTACTTTTTTAAAATATAAAAAATATATATTGGGTAGCTCCATCAATATTTAAAGAGTTGATGAAATGTTGGATTAATTATTTCAAAGCTAAAGCATTATGTATTCTATGGAGGATTGGACCTGCCTTTATTTGTTGTAATTTATGGCTTGAAAAAATAATATAAATTTAAAAAAAAAATCTCAAATTCATGCCCAAGTTTAAAACTATATTATTGCTTCTCTTAAATTGTTTATAGATATGGTGCTCATCATGGAAAGCCTCAAGTGTAGGTAAATAGGTGGTAGCAACTTTGTTCCAAGATTTGAACATACATGGAAGAGTCATCTATGATACTAGTACTAAAACAAAGGATCTACTTCAATCTAGGGTAAAATAAAATTGTCTAGAAATTGGGTTTATCAAAGTTTATTTTAATGTTGCTTTTGAAGGAAAAGGAAATCTAGGAAAAGTCACTAGAGGTACTATTTTTTTGAAATAATGAAGGTAAAATTATTCTCAGTTACTTTAAATCATATGAATATTCAACTAAAAACTATGTAGAGGCTAGGGTACTTCTTAAAGGGAAATATATTTCAAATGAAAGGGGATTCACAAATTATCATTAATACTATCAACAAAAATGGACGTCGAGATTGGATAAAAATAATATTATTGTTGATTTTCATCATCTATGTTTGGAGGTAAACTCTTAAAAATGTGAGCATATTTATAGATAAGGAAATTGGGTAGCAGATAATTTATCCAATTGCGGTGTTGATCTTCATCTTGGTATAATTCATATTTTCAAAGGCAACTGGCCAGCAAGATTTTATCTCTTAATCAAAATGATATCAAGAAGATTGCAGAAACATAGAACTTAGAGGAAGTTGAAGAATATATTTAATAGAAAAATAAATTAAAAATATTTGTGATAAAAAGGCATGTTGGATATGGTTTAACTATCCTAATAGTAAATGTAATATTTTGGTATTTTTATAGGAGTGACCCTAGTAGAAACCACATATAACTTATTAAAAGATATATATTTTAAGGATCAGTTTGTAATTAACTCTTAATGCTCTATAAATTTTAAAACATTTATATGGGATACCCTAAAAATAATAACATAGGTTCATATCCAAACTTGTAGCCTAAATGCATCTCTTTACTAGACCAATAGGATATTCTATGTTTTTTCAATTCTCAACATAGCATACAAGGGTTTCTAAATACAAGGATTATCTCCTCTATGATTACATTATTCGTAAGACATTTTAGAATATAAATCAATGATATAATCTCAATTTTCATGATATTATTAGCTTTTGCTCAAAGGAATTTTAAATTTATTTACAGTTTTATTGAAGCCTCTGAAATAAAATGATGCTTGATCACTTAACCTATCCTAATTTTGATAGGAAATTTAAAAAAAAGATACAATACCATAAGGTGACATATTACAAACAAGAACTCAAAGTCTCAACCCTAATATTGACTAAATTTAACCAATATGCTCATCAAGAGCTACTAGAATTTTTATAAGATAGAGTGGTTTAGATTTAAGATCCTATAACTCCAATTCCACTTTTACTAATTTTTTGGAATAACGCACCTCTACTCTTGGATACATATATAAGGGAGATTACCTCAACCTTTTAAAAAAAAAATCTCAATAGAAGAATCTCTCAACTCCTAGGTGTTAAGAGTTATTACATCATAGCCCATGTGAAAAGGAAAGTGGTATAACCACCTATCACAAGGTCTATGCAGGTATTATAGGATAGAGATGGTTAGTAATTAACTCATAGTAAAATCACCTTGTATAAGATCATTTAAGACTAATATCAAAATAGAGGTAATCACCTCCATGAAGCAAAATTGCATGATGGATTCAAAGGTCTCTATGTTGAAAACCCTACCAAAGACGATAGAGGTAAAAATCCTTCAAGAAAGAAAAAAGGGTTTCAACCCTATTAAAAAGACCAATCAGATTATAATTTACAAACAATAATGAAGTCAAGTTCAACAAGAAATAAAATGGTATCACAAAGTATCCCTTGCAAAATCATTTTCCTTTTAAAAGGCAATAAGAAAGTTATTAAAACTTCTTAAAATTGCTATAAAATCCCGAGCTTCAAAAGAGCATAATTGGACTATAAGCAAGAAATGTAGCATTACACAAGCAACTAAAAGAAATCAAGTTGGATGAAAAAAAATTCATGAAGAGCTTGTGGCATATAGATTCTTTCAAGAAAGGAAGGGACATGCTAAAATAGCATAGTCAAGGAATCAAAATATAAACTTTCCAATTTGAGGAAAGAAACAAAAAAAAAGCATATAGAACATGGGTCTCATTCTAAAAGGTTGTTAATAATGAGCACTTCTATTCTAACCAATAGTTTCAAAGAACAAGTTCACTTTTGGACACATTACTCAAATAAAATCTTGATCAAGGAAACCATGAATTCAAGCAAAGAAGGCATGTGCTCCAAGAATATCAATGGTATTTAAATTCTTATAAAGGAAATAAAATCTTGATAAGTGAATTCAAAGTACTCATTACACCAAGGAGAACCTTAGAACCTATAGGAAGAAACACTATACACCAAGAACTTTTTCAGAGGCCAAGAGAAGTAAGGCACCTAAACAAAGAAACATTTGTTGAAAGCACTTACCAGACATTGAAAGCAATCACTCAAATATTGAAAATGCTCACCCAAACATCAAAATAAATCATCCAAATATTTAAATCACTCACTTGAATAAGCTTTAGCAAAACAAAATCGAATACGAAGAGAAAAGACTCTAATATACACAAGCTAATTTGATTTACAAATGGTAAAAGTGCCTATGAAGTTACATTGCACCAAGGAATCTCTTAAGTGCCCTAAGAAAAGGTACATTATACAAAATACTATCAAACTCACTCATAGTATTCTTAATGAATGCAATTCTAGCAAACAATAGCACCACATCATGAAATCTTTCATCCAAGTGATTTAGCATTCCAAGAAGCATTGATCTTGAACGATCTCAAATGTCAAGTGTACCCAAATTAAATCCTTATAAAATATTAATTATCAGATGTATTGTCATGAGATAAAGTTATTTACAAAATAAAAGGAATTACTAAAGTTTTCCTTAAGCATGAGCACACGGATATATTATCCAGCACAATTTTCAATAAGAATGAGGCACAACTATATATGAAAGCAATTGAAAGTGCAAAGGTTGAGAAGTCAAGAGGACTTGAAAATTCAAAATCCCACATTTATAGTGGATAGAAATAAAAGGTACATAAATTACAATTTGATAGTCACTTTTAGTAAAGGTAAAATAAAATATAATTTTTTTTTGGGAAAAAAATCCAAGTGAAAAAGAAGAAAAAATTTCAACTTTGTTTACTCAACGAGATAATTTTCTTGCAATTTGAGGTATCGATGAAATGTGAGTATAGGCTTGTATATACTCGTTGGAAATAATTTTTTGAGGCTTATTCAGTGAAAGAAAAATATTCAAATTTTATGAAATTTTACTATGGCTAGTGAAGCACCGAAGTTCTTGTTGTCTGATTCCCAACTATTAAGGGAGAATAATTACACTACCTAGAAATTCAAACTCATAACATAGATTGAATTTGAGGAATTATGGCACATAGTAGATGGTACTATTACCCATATTGAAGAAGAAAATGAATACCAAATAGATTTTGACAAGGTAGACAAAAAGGTAAGATTAATCATCATGTTCAGAACAGAAAATGAAGGACAAGCATACATTTAGGATTCAACTATGGTCAAATATGCATGGGAGAAGCTAATAGCCTTGGAAGCAAAGAATCAAAATCTAATTCTATTTCTTCAGAGCTAGATCCATTGCTTGAAGATGAAGAGTGGAGAGAAACTGGAATCTTTTATGAGGAAACTTGTTGAGTGATGATCATCAATACAAGCATTGGAAAATTACCTATCTGATGAAACATTAGTTTCAAATATTTTGATATATCTTCCATCAAAGTATAGTGTATTTGTGATAATATTAAATATCACAAAACAAACACCAAGCTTTGAAATGTTGGTAAACCTACTTTAAAAACTAGAGGCCTCACATATAGTAGATAGAAAATAACAATTACTTCATACAAATCAAAAATAAAAGTAGCCATTTATGAGAGACATAAGACCTCCATAGTGCTTCTAATAGAGAAACAATTGTCAAAGATATCAAAATCAGAGAAATAATTCTCGAAGAAATACTTTCCACACACAAAAGATATGTGAACATAATGGTATAAATGGTTACACCATGAAGGAATGTTAGCATAATCCATTCAAAAATGGATCTCCTTCATAAGGGATGAACCAACAATAAGATATGTCATCTTCAAACAAGAAAAATCAATTTTGAAGAAAGGCACATCAAAATAATGTAGCTGAGAAAAATCAAGATAAAGAAGAAGAAGAAGAACATGTGTGTGTTACACAAGCATAGTTAATACAACACAATAATGTTTGGTATGACTCCAAAGCAACCAAAAATATGATAGGTCAAGAAATTTGGATTCATTCAAATCATCCAAATTATTATATAAGAAAAATTGCATTAGTTCATCACTTCAAGCCAAGGAACCAACAAGAGGGACCAGTGCCTAGATACAATGGCAACCATTACAAGTGTGCTCCATGGGTACCTCTAAGACCAAGAATTACATTACATTTTGGAATGAATACAGTATGTTCAAAGTTAATTTTTTTACTCATTTTTCTAAGTACAGAGAAAAACATCTGCAAGATCAATGACCTATTGTGAAGAAATCTTTGAAGAAGCACAACATAACTTACAAAGTTGATATTGTTAAAAAAATACTATATATTTTGCAACTCAAACAAGAGATCCATACATCATTATCAAATACCTAGATCTTATAAGACTGTTGTCAAGGAGTGTACCAACACTACAAGCAATCAAGATACTAAATGATAAGATGCATTGTGATATCATCAAGATTGATAACATAATACAAGATAAAGGAAGATTTGTTAGACAACATTAACAATTGTTGGGCCCTAATGGTTCAACTCTAAATACTATAGAGCACTTGACGAGTTGCTACATTCTTATTCAAGAAAAAACTATGGAAATTGTGGTATCATCCAAAGGGATGAAATAAGTATGCAGAATTGCTAAAGAATACATTTAAAATATCCCATTTATCATATCAAATAACTGATGATAAAATGAGTACTTGCAAGAAATCTAGGATTTAATCATAATGAAATAAATAAAACAAAAGAAGGTAAAGCAATAAAATAAGCCTTACACAACCTTCTTTCCATAATATGGTAGACAAAAATTGATGATCAATCAATTCAATAGGCAACAGTGGATGCATGGTAGCACATACTTCACTTGAAGTCATTGAAGGAACCTTATAATTCATGTATTAAATTCTGTAAGTGTTGAATGAGTATTTATAATAAGTATATTTTTGGAGTGCATGATTGATGGAACTTGACACTCCTAAGTATTTTAGTAAGTAGTCTACATTTGATGGGGTGCAATTCTCTCTCAGATATATAGATTCTAGCATCACCTTAGACATTATTTTTAGGTCATAAGCAAAGAATAGAGCTATGACTATGATGTAATAAGTGGGGTATGTTAGGAGTTTTTGCATCATAGCCCATGTGAAAATGAAAGTGGTATATCCACCTATCACAAGGTCTATGCATGTAGTATAAGATAAAGATAGTTATAAGTTTGATTAGGATTTTGTTATATCTAGAATAGGTAATCTATGTATCTAAAAAATTATCACTTCATAATGCAAAGAATCAAAGCATTAAGTTCTAACACTAGGTCCATCTACAAGGAAGCTACCACCTCTTTGGGAAGCCCATACTTTCCCTTCACTAACATTGCCATTCATATAATCTTCAAAAAAATATTTTCACATCCTAATACTATTCATAGGATTTATAGTATTTATAGAGTACAAAGCAACAAACCATCATACACTTGCATGCATATGACCTTTATAACACTTTATATATAAAGAATTTTACAAGCAACAATACATATTGGTTTGAAGGTACTTTGATACATGCAATCTCATACAATTGCATATCATATTATAAAATAAGTTATAGTGTACCATGGCACAAAGGATTCCATATTATTTAGATGGAATTTCAAATTTTATTTTTAGTAAGTTTTAAGTTCCTAATGAGGCTTACAACTCAATATTTAATTTTGTGATTGTTCTTCTTGGGTATGCAATCATTTGTATTGCTTCTTTATGAATGATTTTCTTTATTTCTTGTTTATATATGCATTTCCTTCACTTTCATTATCCACATATGTTTTCTTTCTTATTTTATTTTCTTCTTATCCATCCCACCTTTCGTTGGATCCTCCTTTCTTTACTTCTTTTTCTTCCCAACACCCTACTTTTTCTTACAACTTCTTTATACATATTCCCCCACTTATCTTCTCCATCACTTTGTACTTAACTTGTTTTATATAAATTTTCATATTAGGTAAACCATATTTCTATCATATTATATTTAATTTCTATAATTTTAACCACTTAATTACAATTTTTTCACTTTATTTAATAGGTTATTATATAAGGGGTATTGAATTTAAACTTGATATGGTAGAATTTACCACCTCATAGCACATTACATACACAATGGTTGGCACACAACAATTTGGAAATAAGTTACCTTTATGACTCTATATTTCATTCCTTTAATGATTTAAATGCCTGACAAGCACACTTCAACTTCATTTTTCAAATTGCATCTCTCTCTCTCTCTCTCTCTCTCTCTCTCTCTCTCTATATATATATATATATATATATATATATATATATATATATAACATTGAGTATCTATTTATTTTCAAACACAATGCAATTTTGTTAAATCGTAATATTTCCTTCCATGTTGACATCAAAATGCAACTACAAAAGTTTCTATTAATTGTTAGTTCTATTACATTATTTCATTTTCTAATGCATTGGAAAACTTCATAATCACATTACTATAATTCCTAAATATAATTGGTAAGTGAATTCAAAAAGATATCATATTTTAAATATGAGAAGATGTAGGAATACCTATAGCAAATTAGGTGAAACAATATTGAGATTAATCAAAATTATTCATTACTAACATTAGCATTAGGACTAATGTTATATAATACATAAAATAGCAATGCCAACTAATTCTCCCTTAACCACGCTAACAAACGCGTCTGGTCAGGTATAGAGTTAGGTTTAGGATTGACTACCTAGGATATTTAGGATTTAACCTACTTACCATTAGATATTTGAAACAGTAAATATCTACATGGTAATAGTACAAAGTAAATGTAATAATCTATGTAGTATAATGCAATATACTACCTATTTTACCCTAACATCCCCCCTTTATTACATTACTTTGATATACAAAGTTTACTTCGAAACAGTTCAAATTTGACACGTCCAAGTGCCTTTGTGAAGATGTCAACAACTTGTTCGTCGGTGGGAATGTATTGGAGCTTGATTCTGTGTTTAGGAACTTCATCACGAATGAAATGACAATCTGTGTCAATATGCTTTGTACGTTCATGATGTACTGGATTCTTTACCAAGTTCAAAACACCTGAGTTGTCGCAAAACATGTGAATAGGAAGTTTCTTTGGTAGGCCCATGGTAGCCAAGATGCGACTTAACCATATCGCTTCACACACAGCTCCACGTGCAATGCGATACTCTGCCTCTGTTGAAGATAAAGCAACCACCTATTGCTTTTTACTATGCCATGAGACAGGACCAGATCCAAGATGAAATACATATCCTGATGTTGATTTTCTATCATCTAGGGATCCAACGTAGTCAGAGTCAGTGTAACTCTGTAAGAAGAATGAGTTATTCTTCTTATACTCTAGACCATAATCTACACTACCCTGAATGTAGTGAAGAACCCTTTTAGCTGCTTTCCAGTGAGAGACCTTTGGTTCCTGCATGAACCGAGAAAGATAGTTTACAGCATAAGTAATGTCTGGTCTAGTATTGGTCAGATAGATGAGGCTTCCAATCATCTATCTATATAGCGTGCCATCTACCTGTGGTGATTCATCATATCGTGATAACTGAAGCCCTGATTCCATCGGTGTTGCTTTGGGCTTACAATCAGTCATACGATATTTTTCTACTAAAGTCTTGGCATACTTTTTTTGAGTCACCCTAAGATGATTCTTCTTCTGTTCTATCTCAAGGCCAAGACAGTAGTGGAGAAGTCCAAGATCTGTCATATCAAATGACTCTTTCAAGTCATCCTTCATGACGTTAATCAATTTCTCTGAATTATCGGTAATGATCAGATCATCTACATATAATACAAGAATCACTATTTCAGAACCTGTGTTCTTGATATAGAGATTTGCATCAGATGGACTTCTCTTGAAACCGTGCTGCAGGAGGTGACTATCCATTTTGATGTACCATGCTCTTGGGGCTTGTTTCAGCCCGTATAATGATTTGACCAATTTGCAAACTTGTTGCTCATGGCCTTCCTCAAAAAATCCTGGAGGTTGAGTCATGTATACCTCTTCTTTTAAGTCACCATTTAGAAAGGCACTTTTTACATCCATCTGATGTAATTTCCATCCGAACTGTGCTGCCATAGCACAAAGAACTCGAATGGTGGTCATCCTTGCAGTGGGTGCAAAGGTTTCCTCATAATCAAGGCCTTCCTTTTGAGCATAGCCCTTCACCACAAGATGGGCCTTATGCTTATCTATGGTACCATCTACCTTATATTTGATTTTGTAAACCCATTTGCAGCCTATGGGCTTCTTTCCTTTAGGCAAATCGACCAACTTCCAAGTTTTGTTTTTAATGAGGGATTTATGTTCAGCATCCATAGCTGCCTTCCACTGAGGCTGACTAAGTGCTTCATCAACTGTAGAAGGTTCATTTTCATCATATGATGACATATAAACCCTCTCCTCATCAACTTCCATATCTTCTCCACTTTCTAACTCTTTATTAACAGAAAGCTCTTGAAAATATTTACAAAGATCATCAACTGAAGTAGATGCTTCTGCATTTTTCTGTCGAGACATGCTTCATGTCTTTGGATGATTGAGAGTGAGATCTGGTGGTGAAGTGAGTTTGGAATCTTTCATAGTACTAGTATACCATTTTGGAGGCTTTTTCTGTTGTTGAGGAGTCTGTGGTTGTTGCTCCTCATCTTCCAGGTATACTGATGTAGTGTTAGATGTGAAAGCTTCATCAAACACTACATCTCTACTAACATGTATTTTCTTGGTGAATGGATCTATCAACCGATAGCCTTTTGAGAATTCATCATATCCAAGAAAAACACACTGCAGAGTCTTCTCATCTAACTTCTTTCTTTTCTCCTTAGGTATATGCATAAAAGCCTTACACCCAAATACTCGTAGATGAGATATGGAGGGTTTCCTTCCACTCCATGCTTCCTGAGGAGTCATACCTTCAAGAGCCCATGTGGGTGCTCTATTTAGAAGATATACTGTAGTTGTTACAACTTCAACCCAGTAACTATGCTCAAGATTGGCTCCCTTAAGCATACATCGAACCATTTCCATAATGGAACGATTTCTTCTCTCAACAACTCCATTTGACTGAGGAGAATAGGTTATTGTCAACTATCTTTTTATCCCATGTTTCTATAAAAATGAGGAAAATTCTTTTGATGTGTATTCCCCCCTCGATCTGAATGGAGGGTCTTTATGAAACATCCTGATTCTTTCTCAACTAGCTTCTTGAACTGCTGAAAATAGTCAAATGCTTCAGACTTCAACTGCAAGAAGAAGACCCACATTTTTCGTGAGTGATCATCTACAAACAATTGAAAATACCTTTTTCCTCCACAACTAGTAGACATAGGACCACACAAATCTGTGTGAACTAACTCCAAAGGTACTTTAGCTCGAAAAGAGCTAGGTTCAAAAGGTACTCTATGTTGCTTTCCTGACAAGCAATCTGAGCACACTGGCAAAGTAGATGAAAGAGTAGGTAGTCCTTTCACCATTTGATACTTACTGAGTTCAAGTAAATACCCTGAGCTTAGATGCCCAAATCTCTTATGCCATAGAGAAGTGGCCTCTTTTGTGGTTACTGCCATTGCAGTATGTGGTGAGGTAATTGCATCTAAGGTGAACAAACCATGTTTGTATGAACCTGTTGCTATCTGTTTTCCTTTTTGAGTGATAAAGCAACGTTTCTTTTCTTTGTCCACTTTGAAATTGACATTCATGTTATTGTCCAGGATTTGTGGAACTGACAAGAGATTATTTTTCAATCCTGGTACATAAAGAACTTTTTGAATCTTACATTCTCCATCTGGAAGGGAGACAGAAACACTTCCTTCTCCCTGAACTCGATAGGTCTGATCATCAACAATGGTTACCGGTCTACCTTCTCGAGCCTCAAATATCTCAAACCAGGACTTATCGCCAATCATATGTTTACTAGCGCCTGAATCTATGTACCAAACAGTATCCTTGTGAGGGGAGTCTGTATGTGTCATGAGCACTTTGTGTGCTCGTTCAGAGTCCGAACTAGAATCTTCAGTGATAGCAACATGTCCTTGTTGTTGTTTGTTCTTGTTCTTGGGTTTGCCTTTGCCCTTCTTTTGTCCTTGTTCATTGGGTGGTTTGTTCTTAAACCAACATCTTTTGGTTTCATGAGTGTCTTTATCACAAATTTTACAATATTGCTTCTTCTTCTTAATCTCTTTGCCTTTACCCTTGTCTTTGTTAGAAGAAGATCCTTTCTGTTGATTCCACTTTTTCTTTCCACCTTGTCTGTTTGAGAAAAGGGCATTGTTGGATGCCTCATCTCTTTGGAGTTGATTAGCTTCCTCAGTTTGAAGCATATTTACCAACTCTACAAAAGTCATTGTCCTTCCAGAGACTTGTAGTGAAGTGATCAACATTCTATAGGAGTCGGGAAGAGCCCTCAAAATGATAGAGGTCAGGACTTGGTCTTCTACTTTTTCTCCTAAAGATTGCAGTTTTGTTTTCAATTCTGCCACTCTGCAGAGGAATAGCTCTACTGTTTCTCCAGATTTCATATGAAGAGTATGAAGCTGAGTTTGAAGGTTAAGAATCGTTGATTGATTCTTTCCCTCAAATATGGTAGCTAAGGCATCCCATGCCTCCTTACCATTTTTAGCTTCACTGATATGAGGTTGGATATCATCAGTAATAGCTAGCAAGATCAATAAGGAAAGTCTTTTATCCTTTTTATCATAGGTTGTTTGATCCCCTCGGGGGGGGTGGGTCTAGTCTCATTGCCAACCACTATTTCCCACATATCCTCTATAGTTAAAAATGGCTTTCATCTTAGTTTTCCCGGAGAAAAATATTTGAACCTTTGGGCGGGGGGCCCCCGGTGAGATACTTGTTGATCAGGGCCATGGTGAAGGTTTCAAATTTGATATGACTAAGATGACTTTATCTTGCGAGTATACCCTCAAAAGAGTATATGGAAGATTTTAATTTGCTCTTTAAGATATTTAATGACACCTGCCTTAACACCCTTAACAAGGGATGAAAAGTTTGAGGAAATTAAGCCAAACAAATAGAGCAAATTAAAGGGGTAGGTTTTGAAAGACTTCTGATTTTGCTCTCTAGGATATTTAATGGCACTTGCCTTAACACCCTTCAAGAAGGATGGAAAGTTTGAGGAAATTAAGCCAAACAAAGAGAGTGAATCAAGGTGTTTGGATTTTGACCTTTTGATGGGGTGTAAAAATTGACTTGTTTAACCTGTGCAAGGTGTAGCACGATTTTAGTGAAGTTTGGGTTTATGAAATGCTCTTCAGTGTTCTTTATGATTGTTTAATTGCACACAAAAAACATGATTGTTAGTGCAATAATCAAAACAAGAGAGCAACCCAAATTATTATCACTATAGGTGTCGGATGCAACCGAGAATGCACCTAGTATAGTCAATTTTTAAGAAAAGGTGTCGAGTACAATCGAGAATGCACCTTTTTTACTTTGAAATATCCCCCCTTTCTCTTTACAATTTTGCAAAAAAAATAGAATCACCAAATATGACTTCTATCCCCCCTTAATTTGTACAAAATTTTGAAAAATTTGAGCACTCCTTTCAAGACAAGTCGACACACGACCCGCGTTTGAAAGGCTTCCAGACCAGTCGACACACGACTTTGGTTTTTGTCTTCAACACTCAAGCATGAGGATCAAAAAATAGGTTCAAAATATTTCTCAAGTTTACAACAAAAAAGTTGCAATTTTATGTCTTATATCTCCTTTGTGAAGGAGAAAACAAAAGCAAATTTTTGATTTTGTTGCAAAGAAAATGACCTATGTTCTTCCTCAATGTTTTAAATCTCTTTGTTTTGCAATAGAAGTTTGAGTTGCTATGTCTTTTTATCTCCAAAAATGTGTGAAGAAAACTATAGAACTTTGAGGATTTATTGCAAAAAATGTTGAAGAAATCCTTTGTTTTTGAAAAATAATTTGGTTTAATTTAAAAGATCTCTAAGTTCAAAAAAACTAATAAAATACTTTTAAAGACTAAAATTCTTTATAATTAAGCAAAATTGGGAAAAAAATCAATTATAAAGGCTTAAAATTGACATTTTTGACCAATTTATACTATATTATAAAAAAAAAATATTAAAAAGCTTTAAAAACTATAGAAAAATTAAAAATTTAATTAAAAAAACCAAATTATGGTAAAAACCTTGCAAAATGGTGGCGCGCGGGCTCGAACACGCGACCCGCTTGGCCCAAGGCGTCCGCCTTGGCCAACCAAGCTGTCGGTTGGCTTGGAACTGAAGCCCCGACGCTTGGTATTGAAGAAGTCGACGGGCTTCTTCGAGGGATCTGTGGGATTTATCCCACATGCATCCCATAGGGGGATGCAAGAGGCTTGAAAAACCTCAACACTCCCTTGTGGAGTGATTGCCTACGGGCAATCTGAGTCGGTCCCCCACCCTTTTGGACGTCGCTACGTGGCGCCAAAGGGTTGTCCGTCGAGTCTGAGTCATCCTGTGGCTGTCCGCCACGTGTCAGGTCTGAGTCAGGTCATCTGTCCAGTCAGCATCCAGGTGGCGCATGGCCAGTGTGCCACGTGTCGCCTAGTCAGTAGTCCTAGTCAGCTCACCAAGTCAGCAGTCCAGGTCAGCACCTCAGGGTGCGTGCAGTCCAGAGGTCTCCGGATCTCGCCACGTGTCAGGTCTGCTGGGATCGGAGGGCCTCCTACCCTCATGGATCCTGAGGTGGTCGATGATCGGAGGGCCTCCTGCCCTCTCAGATCTCGATTGTGGGGCTCGGATCCCGAGGATCGGAGGGCCTCCTACCCTCTCGGATCTTGGGTGGCGCCTGGTGTGCGTCCAGCTGGGAGGGGAGGGCGCTCCTGCCCTCTCGGCTCTCCTAGTCTATGGAGTCCACGTGGGAGCGTGAGGGCGCTCCTACCCTCGATGCGCTCCCACTGGTGGCTCTATGGGGGCTCGGGCCCTGTGAGCGGGAGCCGAGGCAGGGCTCCTGCTCTCCATGGGCGTCGAGGTGGTCGGTCGACCGTTGAGCCCGATCGACAACAAAATGTTGTCGATCTGTCGGCTCGGTGAGGGCGGTCGATCGCCGCTCTCGATGCGCTCCTTGCCTTGGGTCGTGGTCGATCGACCCCAAGGTTTCCTAGGCCCTGGCAGGTCGAGTTGACCTGGCCAAAAATGGGCCTCGCTCCGCCATCGAGCTCGCCTGTTGAGGTGGGTTTGGTGGCATCCAAATGTCACCAGCTCGTCCTTCGGGCGAGCCAAAAAAGTTGGCTCTGATGCCAATGTAGCAAATTAGGTGAAATAATATTGAGATTAATCAAAATTATTCATTACTAACATTAGCATTAGGACTAATGTTATATAATACATAAAATAGCAATGCCAACTAATTCTCCCTTAACCACGCTAACAAACGCGTCTGGTCAGGTATAGAGTTAGGTTTAGGATTGACTACCTAGGATATTTAGGATTTAACCTACTTACCATTAGATATTTGAAACAGTAAATATCTACATGGTAATAGTACAAAGTAAATGTAATAATCTATGTAGTATAATGCAATATACTACCTATTTTACCCTAACAAGACCATCCTCATTTTGTTTATATGATAGCACAAACATGGAATTCTACAGGAAATGGTGGGTTGTATGCTCTTCTAAAACAAATTAAATCCATCACATCTAGATTAAAAAAATGGAACAAGAACACTTTTGGAAATATTTTTTAGAAGAAAGAACTAAAAGATAATATTTCAAAATTCCAAAAAAGTGGTCATAATAATCCAAGCTCAAAGGAAAGGAAATTGCTTAAGTTTTTTTACAATTTCATAAAATTTAGTAAAATATTTTACTTAATTTTATCATTGTTTAAGGTTGAGTGTTCTCATCTTAACCATAATTTCTTATAAACTATAAAATTAACTTATTAATAAAAGATTAACGTCCAAACAAACATATACTCTTTCAAACTTTAAACTTTTTTAAAATAACCAATTAAAATTCTAAAAAAACAAACCTTGTGCTATCCCAATCCATTAGCATTATTACCTCTTAGGTTTGTTTTATAAGATGCTTATGTGAAAATTGTAGAATATGAAAGCTTGAATAGGAAATGAAATATTATCCCATATGCTTCGTTAAACTAACGAGTTAATGGATGATAAATTATTTAGACGAATTAATCTTTAATAGAAAAAAATTAAACATAAACATATTTTAAGTGTAAGTCTATTGAATTGATAATTATATATATATTTAAAATATTAAATGGTATTATATAATTTTTTAATTGAAATTAAAGCGAGAAATTTTTATCTTAAGATAAGTTTATGATCTTTCATTAGGGTGAGAGTTGAAATTTTTATTATTTTTGTTTAAGGTAACTATGATCTTTGATAAGGATGAGAGTTGAAATCTTTATTATTTTTGTTTAAGGTAACTATGATCTCTATAAGAGTGAGAGTTGAGTTTATCAATAGAGACCAAACACACAACCATTCACACAACTGCTTACATGGCGGTTAAAAGCTTGGACCTTCCAAAAAAAAAAAAAGCTTATTACTATATAATTATTATATAATAAGAATGCCACTAATTTAAATCCTATATAACTAATTAAAAACATAAAAAATTATACTTAAAAAATTATAGATATAATTAAAAGTGTAAAAATATATTCAAATCAAATGGTATTAGTTCAAGAGGTTAGATTTTTCAATATTTAAAAGAGAAAACTAAGGTTCCAATCTTGTCGAGGGATATAGGATGGACGTGTGAAGAAAATGTTGTGCGGGGTCAGTCAGATTGTTTCTCTTGGTTTTCCACGAGTTGGATGTGTTTCAAAAGATCCCTCATGGAAGAGAAAATTTCAAAATTTAAAATCTTGCTCCGTAGTATTATGGTCAGGCTCCTCTGCAGATCCGATTAATGGCTTTTGGTCGGGACCAATATTAAGAGTGATCCCGCCTATTGGTCGTGTGCTAAAAAAACCTCCTCAATGGCGAAAATTTCGAATTTTGATTTTAATCTCCTTCTTTTGATTTTTTTTTGCTTGTTCGGACCTTCCGGAACCTCGATTTTCTTTGTGCAGTTGTTCTTTTTAGATGTTATGTTTTTCTGTTTGTTTTAGTTGCAGCCTTATACGAGGGCTTTTTCTTTTTGTAAGAGGTTCACGTCCTTTTTCAAAACTCTTTTCACCAACTAATCAAAAAATATATCTAAACTTTATTGTAATACCACTATATAATAATAATATAATACAAATAAAATCGATATTAATTTCATATAACTAATTTATATATATTTAAATTCTTAAATTTTTTGTAAATGGAAGACATCCAAGGCAAAGGATACATAGAATCCAAGAGCTCCGCGAGTTACATTTCATGTTGAAACATGTGACTAATGACTACAGTCTAGGTAGTATGGGTGGTGACATCTAGTTGAAAACAAAGAATACAATGGCTGCAAAAAAAAGTCACATAAGATTTAATTAATTAAAAATTTAAAAATTTTGTATGGAAGATTTAACTTTTTAATTATTAAAATGTTTTATTATTTTATAAAATTTAAATTTATTTATAAATTTATATTTTTAATTATTTAAATTAATATTATTTAATTTTTAAGATTCATTGTAAAATTGAAACCAGGTAAAATTTTTCATTCTTTTACTTGTTTCAAACCTTTTGGAAAAAAATCAATATATTATTTTATTCTAAAATTAATTATTTTTTATCTATAACAAATATAAGGGTCAAATTGAACTGTCACTCATATAAAAATATATTCTTGATAGGTATATATATATATATTTTTTCATAAATAGATAGATAGGTATTAACGTGAACGAAATTTCAATCATGGAATATGTCATTAGATTTGCATCATCACATTAATCGGTTAACCAAAAGCAAGAGGGCCAACCTTCCACACAGGGTCAAGTCATATCGTTTCCGATCATAGCGTCGAATCATGGTGCTACTACTATAACCCTTATCTCGTCTCTATAATACGACTCCCACCACTATAACCCCTATCTCACCTCGGTAAACATGACCCAGAGTGAGGGAGACCCCCAAATTGGGGCACACACAACGGATTCAAATCAGACTACTACTTATGCCCTAGATTGGGCTATCTCGCCTCGGTAAACACGACCGAAGGTTTGAACCTAGGTTTCCTCTTGGTAAGTACCCAACTTCTTACCAATTCACCTAACCCTCACGAACAACGGAAAAAAAATTATATATATATATATATATATATTTATTTATTTATTTATTTATTTATTTATTTATTTATTTTAATTGACCATATTATAAACCAAGTCTTGTATTTCCTCTGTTTGATTAGAATTGTCATTTCCAATTATGTCCTAAATGATTGTTTTATATCAACCATATCTATGCTCAACCATGTATTAAACTAGTTTATTATAAACCTAGTTTTGAGATGAAGTTATTGGAATATAATGTTTATATTTTGTTTTAATATTTTTTTGCTGGATAATAAGGGGTTGTACTCGGGTTCCCCACCCTTAAAAAATTACAACTCTCTTCTTTAGAACTTGAGAGTTAATAAACAAATACTCTTCTCATCTCAATTGAGATGCTATAGTTAGAAACCTACATTATTTTACATAAACTGTCTAAATTCTTGATTTTTATTATATGGATCTTTTCAATTTTCTATATGGATACAATTATTCAAAAATTTAAGCATATTTCTTGACATTTTTCTATAGTAGTCTTTACAATGCCAAAACTTCATCTATACTATCTATGCCTTGCATCTTAGTAGAGTAATATTTCTAAAATATCACACTATCATAGTCCGCTTTACCAAATTTTGATTGCTAGTTTTCTTCCTCACTGAAGTTCTAGCCCTTCATTGCTCTTCCTGTCATTTGAACCTTAGCTAACAAATATTTGCAATTTCATTTTTCACGACTTGAAAAATCATCACTGCCCTTATTCCAAATGGTTAACTTCACAAGGTTGAATCTCCCTCAAATTTGCTCAAATTCTTGCGTATGACCACTCATTTTAAAGCTATTCAAATTCCGCACAAGTTGGTCCAAGAATCAGCTGAATCAGATAACGTTTTGCGAAGATATGGCTACTAAAAGATGAGACATTTTTTAGTTGAAAAAAACCCTAATCCTTTACACATTTTTTTGTTGTAAAGAGGGAGAAAAAACACCCTAATACCTGCAAACCCACAGGCACATCAAAGACAAAAACAGGGAGTTTTAGTTGACCCAACCTTCCACCCAACAACCCAACCTATAGTTGCACTACACTCAGCAACCTAGCCTGCTATTGTGGTTCCCTTAGCTGATCCAGTCTCAGACAATCCTTCCACAAAACAAAGGCTTGACTTCCATGCTTCTTCAGCCTTCCACGCTCCTTTAACCTTCCCAGCCTTCCGTTGCAGCTCCTTCATTCGACCCAACCTTCCATGCTCCTTCAGCCTTATGAGCCTTCTACGTTCCTTCAATCATCCCAACCTTCCATCCAACATTTCAACCTTTTGTTGTAGATCCTTCAACCAGCCCAGCCTTCCACGCTCCTTCAACCTCCAACCTTCCTTCCACGCTCCTTTAGGCTTCAAATTTGCAGATCCTGGTTGCCCCAATATTTTGTTTAAATTTAATATTATGATTAATAAATATTTTGTACGTATAAAATTTGTAACATAAGTTAATTTTTTTTAAATTCATAAATATAATAAATAATTTTATATTCTTCTTTATTTAATGGTTTAAAATTACCAAATAATGTTAGCTTAATTAATTATATTCCTCAATCATTAAGGTGGAAATATATGTTCTTATATTGTCATGTGATACATGCATAATTATCAAGTGTTGTAATACCACTATGTGGTCAGGATGTAATCCAAGTGGGGGCCATGTTTCAATCCCATATAACCAATTTTTAAAAATAGTTTAAAACTGGTATCAAATGGCATTAACTCAACAAATGGAATATCTCAACTTCTAAGGAGACCTTGAGTTCAAATCTTGCAAGGCAATACATGCATAATAGCCAAGTTGTAATTCCGCCATGTGAACACAATACAAGTGGGACCCATTTTAATCTCATACAACCTATTTTAAATTTAATTAAAAAAAGTTTAAAATTGGTATCAAATGCCATGAGATCAACCAGTTAAAAGCATGAACTTTCAATGCAAAGACCCAAATTGAAAACTTGCTAAGCAATATATGCATAATTGTCAAAATTGTAATAATATCACTGTGATTTGTTGAAATACCATGATAACATAATCATGGACGAGGCCTAAGATTCTTTTCTCACTCCACTCAAAAATATCAAAACATTACATTTGTTATTAAATCAACTAAACCATATTCATATTGTCTTTTTATCGATAATATTCTTCTTCATCAAATTGTTATGTTTCCTCTATCAAATCCTTGATATCATTTTTATTAAGAGATAAACTATGTTAAAACTATACATTTTAATGATATCAAATATGTTAACAATTATGTAAGTATAGAAGATTAAAAAAGGGATCTCTCACATAAAGAGAAAAGGGAGATAATTGATGTGTGATATGACTAAGTTTGATGGATTTATTTGAAGAACACAGCTACGGTCTCCTAAGATCTATGAAGTAACAACTAAATGCTTAATCAACCTTAGGAAAGTAAGGAGACGCAAGATGCTAACAGACAACGACGCAAACAAACAAGTCCCTATACTCCATGCATTTTACTTTTGAATAATAAAACAAAAGGAAATGTTTTATTTTCTCTTTTTTCAAAGCAAAGGCCTATGCAACACAAAAGTTCTAAACTGTATGCAAATGACTCATTACAAATGCAATAGCTAATTAAAATATTAAATAAAATGCTAAAATAAGGGAAATGATGAAAGCATGTAACCTGTTGCACAACAGCATCAAATAACTTAAAATCCTCACCATCACTCATACTTGAAAGTGACAGACATCCATACCATCTTCTCCAAAATTTTGATTGACTACAATTAAAATTTTGCATTACAACCGCACACTTCCATCAATTTGTGAGAAAGTACAAGAAGTAGCATCTCCTAAATTCTAACATAAAAATAGCACTACACATTATCCAATGACATAAACTAGATCTTCAGGGTCATCTTTATTCCAAATTTTTATCACAGTTCTTTTAAATTCCTGGTTTACACTCTTAAGACAGCCTAACATAGCCTTGCTCAATGTGGCCAGTGTATATGTATGAATCATGGAGAGAATCTATACATACAAAGTTTGCAAATATTTTTAACTGATTTTGATAAATTTGTTCATTATTGAATACAGTTGTATTTCTATTGAAATTGAATGGGTTGGGACCCTGTATGGATGCCCTCATTTTGAACAACCACATAAAATTTCCAAAATTAAATTACCAAAAAATAGACATAAAATGGAGGTAAGTGTGATCACAACTGGAAATGTTTAGCACAAATTTCAAGCATTCTTGTATCACTCCTTTTGTTGTCAAAAAAATGTAATAGTGTTATGAGCATGCAGTATGCTCATTCTAGTTTAATACTGATCCATTGAGTGATATTAAAGAAAGATACAATTGTGTTACATAAAATGATTGCCTTCTTGAAAATGAACTTATGGGATTTACAAACACTTGACAAAATATTATAGGAACACCAAACAAAAAAGATGAAAATACAAAACCCAACACCTGCTACTGACAACCAAAAGAAAACAAGGAACCCAATTGCTGCCGTCCACCATGCTAACAGCACATGCATAAGTGACACTGGAACAAATAAGAAGACCAATGCTGCAATGCATGTGAGTTTAACCACTTCCCAAACTTTTTGCTTGAACAATCTTTGAGATGTTATACTATCTACCGAGACAAAGTCTGGGAATGGAAAGAAAAATTGTATATGTGACAGGAAGCTTGAAGCTAAATTTGTTATGGAATGTACATCATTTGCATGTAAAGATGAATCCAATGCACGTAGCAATATGTAGTTCTTTGGCAACTCCTGAACACCCCTCCAGGCGCATGGAATACGACATTCTGGGCAACGTATCCATCTCTGTCCAAGCCTGGTTTCAGTTGGGAGATAGTCTAAGCAGAGCTGGCATACAGTATGCCCACAACATAACAACCGAGGCATACGATTGTCGGCATCAAACCTGTCCCAACATACCGGACAATCAGGGATTTGCATTGTTGGCAAATGCAATCTCAAAAGGAAGGATACCAGTTCAACGCCTATGTAGCATGTTTAATTTTCTCAACCGTGATCATTATCACCATAAGAATAGCATCTGCACAAGAGAGAAATGTCACTCAATAAATCCAAAAAAAAATCAAAATTTCATCAAAAAACCTTGAAACAAATTTGTTGTACAACAGGCATTATTCAATTACAAGAAATCAATAACAAAATATAATAGCAATGTCAAAAAGCCTGCCAAGGAGGAGAAGAGAAAAACTTGGCATTGACAACTAATGACGAAAACTTACATAGGATAATTGTTGTCTAGCATAGATCTCCAAAATCTAATTTGTCTAAAAGCATATAAGCATATACCAAGTTAGGCAAAGTTTAAAATATGATTATTACAAGATTGCAGCAAAGGTTTATACAGAGAAGGCATGTAATACACTAAACGCATTAATCGACAAAGTGGCCCCCAACTCAGAAACAGGCAGTATCCTTAAGCATGTTCCTTACAAACCAATAAAGGATTATAAGGCTAAGAACAACCTGGAAAGAGTTTCCTCCAATGGTTACATACAAGACCTCCAAGCTAAAGGCTGAAGAAAAACATCGGATAAGACCCAAATTTTAGTGAATTCGGTGTTCAAGCCCTCAAGAAATGTATGTAAAGTAAAGCACACACTAAATAAAATATTGCATGACCATAGGCTGTTTCTCATGTCTCTAAACTTCTCCCACTAGAGATTAGTGTTGACACTTTGATCTTTTGAAGCTCCTTTCTATCTCTATTGTAACTCAACTTCTAGATCTCTCTTAATCATTACTTTTAGCATGTTAGGATTTTCTATTTTGGATAACCCTCAAGGCTGTAATTTTATGCCATACGGTTGTTCCAGTTTAGAGTAGTTTACAATAGATTCTTACTCTAGTTTATGCTTATTTTCATAGTACTTTGTGGTTACTAAAATGCATCGTAATTTGTAACAGCTCTTTTCAATGAGTCCCATTGGCCTACTTTGGCCATCTATGCACATTAATAGAGTCATCTTATCTTATCTGCTTTTAATGCAGATGGAGCAATGTTAAAGATGGTAAACCATATATATAATTTAAATAATTTGACAAATATAAGTTCAACACCGATAACAATCAGTTAATCACAAGGAAACAGGGTTCACGCACCCGGTTGGTTGGGTGCACGAACCCGCAACCGCATCGGGCGCACAGGTGCGCGAACGGGTGTGAATGGGCCGAACCCTAGCCGCACCCTGTCTGACAGGGTACAGCTGGGCCGCACCTTGTCTGACTGAGCCGAACCCTGCCCTATCTGGGCATTAAAATGCATAATTTTTTTTTTTTAATTTCTGTTAGTTATTAGGTGGGCGCAGCCACACCCAGCCCATACGGGCTTTAAAAAAAATTGAAAAAAAATAATAATTTTTAAAAAAGTTTATATTTTAAATTTTAAAATTTTAAAGGTTTTTACTTTTTTTAATTAAATTAACTTTATATTTTAAAGTTTTTTAATGTTTAGGTGGGCCCACCCAGCCCATATGGGCTTTAAAAGAACATAAAAAATAAAACTTAAAACTAAAAGTAAAAGTTAAAAACTTAAAACATTTTAATTTTTTTAATTTTTAAAAGTTTATATGTTAAAATTTTTAGTTTTTAAACTTTTTTATAATAAATATTAAATTATAATTTATAAAGTGGACTCTAATTCATTGTAAAGTGAATTGGAGTCCACTTCTCCTATATAAACCCTTCTCTAAGGTAAAACAACTTTTCAGATCTACCACCACCAGATCCACAGGAGGAGGGCCTAGAAGATGATGATGAGGAATATGATGAATGAGAGTCAAATATCAGATATTTGATATTTGATGTCATCTTTGTACATGCACTACTATATATTGTTATCTTTGTACATGCACTACTATATATTGTACATGCACTATTTGAGGAGGGCCTATATATTGTTATCTTAAATCTTTTTATGACTTTGACATCCTGTTGAATATCATATATGCTTTTATGATGCCAATGTGTATGATTTATTTATTTATTTTGTAATGTGTATGATTTATAATTTATTTTATTATTTTGGATAAAAATACAATATATATATATATATATTAAAAATTAGCCACACCTGTTGGTTGAAAAGGATGGCGAGCGCAGGAGCAGGAGCTGGAGCAAGAGCAGGAGCGGACGCAAGGCTGGGGACAGGTTCAGTGCATGGTGCAGGTTCCCGGTCGGGATCGGGCTCGGGGTCGGGTTCAGGCACGTCAGGGCCCGGTCCCGGGCCAGCAGGACCCTCGACGGGCCCAGAGGATGGATCTGCGCCTGATCCGTTTGGCGGCCAGGGTGGGGTCGGCATCTTGGGCCCTAGCCCCCAGGCCAGCCTCGATGCGAGCGAAGGGCTGGGGAAAAAGCCCCCTGATCCTGGGCTGGGCTTTGTCCCGGGCGGGCCCAAACCCTCCTATCAGCAGATCTTGGCGGGCACCAGGGCCCCTTCCCGGGCCCTGGGGCTAGGTCTTTCCCTCGAGGGCACCCACATTTCTATCCAGGAGGAGGTCTACTCCGCCTTGGTAGCTGGTTCCTCTGCCTCCCTGGTAGGGAAATTCCTGGGAGGGCGTCCCGACATGGAAACCGTCCGCAGATGGGCGGCTACCAAATGGAAGGTTTTCGGGCACATCCAGTTGGTTGCCCTGACCAAGGGCTTCTTCATTATCAAACTAAACAATAGTGAGGACGCCGAAAAGATCCTATCGGGTGGGCCCTGGTTTCTGGGGCGCAAAAGCCTCTTCCTCAGGCGGTATGGAGCTGACTTCCACCCCAGCACCCAAAGCATCAACTTCGCCCCGGTCTGGGTTCGTCTCCCAGACCTTCCCTTCCACCTGTGGCACGAAGACGTCCTCAGACTCATTGCTCAGTCGGTCGGGGACCTGGTGGCCTTTGATCCCGCTACCAAGGCAGGATCCCGAATGGTGCATGCCAGATTTTGCGTCAACGCCAATCTCGAATCCGTTCTCCCCTCCTCGGTGACCATCTCTTCTGGGTCCTTCTTTTGGAGCCAGCCCCTGATCTACGAAAACAAACCTGCTTTCTGCCCCACCTGCAGCACTCAGGGTCACCTCTCCCACCAATGCCCGGTTTCCAGAAAGGCTGAAGGCCCTCCCCCCAAACCCCCTTCTCAATCAGGTCGGGCCCCGTCTCGAGGGCCCCCTCGCGACGGCCCCAGATCCCAGGCCTGGACCACCAAGGGGGCCCCCCCTCCTGCCCCAAAGGACTCTCATGTGGACCCCGGTCTGGAGGGCGGTCTTCCCCAGGTTTCCCCTCCCGTTGCTCCCTCCCCTGGGTCGTCTTTCGGGGCCCCGATCCCAGGTTCTCCCTCCCTGCCCGCTTTGAATCCCTCCCCGCAGGCCCTTGCTTGCGCCCCCCTCCAGGAAAGCGAGCCGTCCGGGCTCCCTTCCCCGTCGGCCCCCTCTGTCGGGGCCCCCTTCTCCCCCCCACTCCCGCTCTCCCTCCCTCGACCCCCTCCCGGCCCTCCCGACGATCCCTGCTGGGCTTCCTCCCTTGGAGTGCGGATCTGAGAGGTCCGATGAAGAGATTGAAGCTAGTTCTCCGTCTGGGCCTGACGAAGTCAGCCCTAAGATGACCCGGAGCAGGACCTTTGCCACAGACTTTGGCAGCAAACTCAAAAGAGGGCGGCCCACCCTGGGCGATCAGCGGACAAGGATCACTGAAGATGACATAGCCAATGGCTCCCAGGCAACTCTCTCCGACGTTGGGGCAAGCTTCTCCAAGACAGACGCCATCCGACCCAAACCCCCCGCTCAGACCGGGAAGGGGGGCAAGTGACCCCTCAAGGGTGTCAAATGAAGCTCATCACCTGGAATATCAGGGGCCTCAATGGGGCCCCCAAGAAAAGGATCCTCGACCAACTCCGCAGGGATCATCGCCCGTCCTTCCTCCTCCTTCAGGAGACCAAAATAGATGACGTTGCTGCCCGACGTGTAGCCCAAGCTACCTGGCGCAATTGCGAGTCCCTGTCTACCCCTACGGCTGGCTCAGTCGGGGGTTTGCTGTGCATGTGGGACCCCCGATATTTCGAGGGAAGACTCATATCTTCGTCCCCCAGAATCATCAACATTCTGGTCCATTGCGTGAAGTCAAGGCGCTCATGGATTCTGTCCAACGTCTACGCTCCTAACAGTCCCATCGAGAAAGCGGCCTTATGGAAGGAAATTAGCTCGATGAGAGAAGCCTTTGCCCCCTGCCCTGGATCCTGGCCGGGGACTTCAACAACCCTCTGTTCCTCTCTGATAAAAGCGGGGGCTCAGCGGTTCAGGGCAAGAGCATGGAGGACTTTGGAGCCTTTACCGCCCTCAACGAGCTCATGGACGTCAGCCTGAAAGGAGCCAGGTTCACTTGGTCCAACAGAAGAGCGGGAGCAAATCATATCCAGGTCAGACTAGACAGAGTTTTCTTGTCCAAGGAAGCCCTGCCCATGTTTGTCGATGCCACCCTGTTGGCCCTCCCCAAAATCGGGTCTGATCACAGCCCCCTCCTCGAAACCGATCACAGGCCCTCCCCCAAGAGGCCTTTTCGGTTCGAGTCCATGTGGCTGCATCACCCTGACTTTCGGGCCCAGGTAGGCCGCTGGTGGGCTCCCCCAGTCCCTGGACGCCCCGCTGAACAAGTCTTCCACAAGCTGAGACGCCTTAAAGAACAACTCAAGGTATGGAACAAGGAGGTGTTCGGCAATATCTTCGAAAACAAAGCGATACTCAAAGAAAGACTCGAAGACCTCGAGTCCAGATTTCAAGCAGGCTCCCAAGACCCGGGGCTCAGGGAAGAGGAACGCCTTGCTCTCAGCGAGTATCATAACATTCTGGCCAGGGAAGAAACCTTTTGGAGACAGAAGTCGAGAGCCCTGTGGCTCCAAGATGGCGATGCAAACACTAAGTTCTTCCACGCGTCGACTCTCAGGAACAGGGGTTCCAACAGAATTGCTGAGTTGGTGGGCAGCGATGGCAGAATCATCAAGGAAGAAGAGGACATCCGGGCTGAAGCCACTCAATTCTTCCAGGAGCTCCTGGGTGACAGCCCCCCCATGTCCCCAGAAGCGGTTGATTCCCTTCTGGAGCATATTCCATCTTCTGTCTCGGCCATGGCAAATCAGATGCTTGTGCAGCCCCTGTCTGACTCCGAAATCCATGTTGCCACCTTTTCCATGAAGGTTGAGGCGGCCCCGGGCCCGGACGGATTCCCCCCCAATTTTTCCAATCATTCTGGGACATCGTTGGGCCGGAAGTGTGTGCTGCCACCCGGGACCTGCAGACTGCCAGATCCATCCCCAGAGGTATCAACTCCACCTTCATAGCCCTGATCCCCAAGACCCAGGCAGCCCGATCCCTCTCGAATTTCTGCCCCATCAGCTTGTGCAATGTCCTGTATAAAATCTTGACCAAATCCATGGCATCCTGACTCAAGGATATCCTTCCCCTGATTATTGCCCCCTGTCAGGGCAGTTCGGTCAAAGGCAGATTGATCACTGACGGTGTCATCATCATGCATGAGGCCATCCACTCGGCTGTCCTATCCAAAAAGGCCTCCTTTCTGCTCAAGCTGGACATGAACAAGGCCTTTGACAGAGTTGACTGGGATTTCCTGTCCAAGGTCCTCCTTAAGTTCGGGTTCCACCCTTCCTGGGTCAGGCTCATCAGCAACTGCGTGTCCTCCCCGTGGTTCTCTATCCTCATCAACGGGTCCCCTGTCGGGTTCTTCCCCAGCTCCAGAGGCCTCCGCCAAGGTGACCCCCTGTCCCCGATCCTCTTCATCATCCTGGCTGAGGCCCTGGGGCGTACCATCTCGGGCGCTGTGACCCGCGGTCTCATTTCGGGCATCAGGCCTGCGCCGGGCCTACCCCCTGTGTCCCACCAGCAGTTCGTGGATGACACCATCCTCGCCACCTCTGCCTCAATCCCCCAAGCCAAAACTCTCAAACATATTTTGACCCTGTACGAGGAGGCGGCCGGCCAGAAAATCAACCTCCGAAAAAGCACGATTTTCTTTATCCATACCCCCTTGGCTAGGCAGATCAAAATCGGGCAGATTTTGGGCTGCACCCCTGGTTCCCTCCCCTCCTCGTATCTCGGGCTTCCCCTATTCACAGGTGCGTCCTCCAAGGCCCTGTGGGGCGGGGTGATTGAGCGGATTCAGAGAAAGCTGGCCCCCTGGAAAGGTCACCTCCTCTCGCAGGCTGGCAGAGCCACCCTCTTGGCGGCAGTCTTGCAAAGCATTCCGATATATTTCATGTCGGTCTTCAGAATCCCGGCCTCCATTGCAGCTCACATCGAACAAATTCAGAAACGCTTTCTCTGGTCGGGCAGCGAAGATAAGAAGAGGATTCCCCTGGTTTCCTGGCCCCTGGTCTGCCACCCCAAAGGTGAGGGAGGGATCGGGCTCAGGCGGGTGGTCCTCATGAACAAGGCTCTCTTGGCCAAACACGCCTGGAAGGTGCACACCAACACCCATGATGAGTGGGTTAGCATCGTGCGCAGAAAATACTGCCATAGCCACCCCTTCCTCAGTGAATCTCAGCCCCGAGATGGATCAGCCTTTTGGAAGTCCCTGATCTCCACCAAAGACATAATCCGGAAAGGGACCAGATGGATCCTCGGGGACGGAGCCAAGATCGACTTCTGGGATGACAGATGGATTCATGATGAGGCCCTGACTGCCGATAGAGAGCTTCTCGTTCTCAAACCAGGGCTGGCGGACAGAGGACCCAGAGTGGCGGCCTATCTTTCCCAGAACCAGGGGCGTGCTACCTGGAAACCCATCCTAGATCCCAGGCACCCGCTTCAAGCTGCCAGGCTCCAGTGCCTCCTCAAGGTGACTGTCATCCCGTCCTCCGGAGGACACGACAGATGCGTTTGGCATGGTACTCCCAGTGGAGTCTTTTCTGTCAAATCTGCCTACAATCTCCAAAGAGTCCCCGACGAGGCTCCCTTTCCAACCCGGCAGGTGTGGGCCAAGAAGCTGGTCCCCAAAATCAGCCACTTCGTTTGGGCGGCCGTCCAAAACAAGATTCTGACGATCGAGAATCTGATCAAGAGGGGCTTCCAGATCCCGAATAGATGCTTCCTTTGTTGTGCTTCCTGGGAATCCACCAATCACCTCTTTATCAACTGTCCCTTTTCGTCTGAAGTCTTGGGCCTTATCCTTTCCCAATTCTCTATCCAGTGGGTGGCCCCCAAATCCATATCTGACCTCCTGTTGCAGTGGCCCAACCCCTTTGCCCATCCCTTCATCCGCTTCCTCTGGAGTTCCTGCCTTCCCCATATGCTTTGGCAACTCTGGCTGGAGCGCAACAGCAGAGCCTTCTCCTCCCCGGCCCGTTCCCCCCTGTGGATAGCGACCAAGGCAGTGACCTTTGCCCTCGAGAATTCCCGCTCCATCCCCTTGACCGAGGTGCCCCGGCGGCTGGGCGAAGCCACCCTTCTATCCTCCCTCGAAATTCAGCTTCCCCCGTTCCCCCCTCCCCCCCCCCCCGGATGGGTCAAGCTCAACTTCGACGGCGCTTCTAAAGGCAATCCCGGGCCCTCGGGTGCGGGCGGGGTCATCCGCGACAGTCACGGGGCCCTGATCTTGGCGTACGTTGCTCCGCTTGGCATTCAGACCAACAACTTCGCCGAAGCAGCAGCTCTCCTCAGCGGGCTGACTGCCCTTAAGGAGTCCGCCCCAAAAGTCATCATCGAGGGCGATTCCCAAGTTATAATCAAAGCTGCCCGTAGCCCAGGAAGTTGCTCTTGGCGCATTCACAACTCCATCCGGGAAGTCCACACCATTCTCCAAGGGCTCCCTGATCACGCCCTTCGGCATGTGTACAGAGAAGGCAACAGGGCAGCCGACTTCATGGCCAACCAGGCCACCGCAGCAGAAGATTTCACCACCTGGACCACGAACTTCCCTGAAGCTCTGGCCCAAATAGTATCGCAAGACAATTCCAGCACCGATGAGGGCCCAGGAGCTTAGCCCGCCCCGCGTCGGGGCCCCGAAGATGCGCGGCCGCTCCCCGTGCTTCCCCTGCAGCTTCCAAATCCCAGGAGACCCCCTCCCCCGAAGGCTCCCCTTCCCCGAAAATGTGCAGGCCCACCCAAAAATGCAGATCTTCGGTCTAGGGCCCAGGCGGGGCCCCGACTCCTGGTGCCAGCTCAAGTCGCAAAGACCCGGCCCCAGGCAGCAGCAGGGCTGTTGGCAGCTCCAAGAAGGCCAAGGTGGAGGCCCGGAGGCCACCGAAGTCAGTTCTGACTTCGGCAGCAAGATGCAAAATTTGACGTCCAGGGCCCTCCCTGACATTACGATTGGCTCCCAAAGCGGCTTCCTCAGCGGCCAATGCCCTGGCCGAACTTCGTCGTAGGTTGGGCGATGGCCCTGACAGGGTGAGGAGCTGATCTGTCAGGTCGGGCCTCATCCAGGCCAGGCCCGGCCACAGGGCCTCCCGGAGCGGCGGCGAGCAGGTTTTTGCGTTTTTGGCGTTTGTTGTTTTGCGGTTTTTCCATGTTTTGGTGGCCTCAGACCAAATTTTGTAGTGTTGGTCTCATAGCTAGTCTGTCTTTTTGTAGGCACCAGGGCCCTGGGCCCTGGACTGTTGCCCAAGGGCGCAGCCCCGATTTTTAATCACAATTGTAGCCACGGCTTCCTATGTATCTAAGGTTTTGGGATCCTTCAGCAAAAAACCCGCTGTAAATATACTGTTACTTAACAAAAAAAAAAATTAGCCACACCCGCACCAACAAACCCTATTTTTGGCGGGGCCGCACCCGCAACCCCGCACCTTGTAACCTTGGTTAATTAACATCATGACTTAAATGTTGTCCGCCACAAATGGTATCAAAACAATCTGTTGTTTCTTAGTTGTCGTTTTTTTCCCCGCCAAGCACACTTTGAATTCCACTCCTTTCCTTTATCATAATCCTAACTTTTCCTCTGCTACCACCGTATTCATTATCACTGTTACATGAACATCCTCTCTAGTATGTTCAACCATTGCTTCCTTCTTTCTGGCAGAACAACCCTTCTGTCCTATTATCTCTGTTCTTTCTCTCCTACCATTACTCCTTCCTGTCCCATTACCTACCTCACTACAAGATTATTTTGTTCTCACATAATCCATTTTTTGTGCTAAATCCCCACATTAACATTTATTGCTAAGCTAACCACAACACCTCCAGCTGAGTATTGCTAGACTAACAACCTAGGACATGATGTATTTTTCTAAAAAGCAAGTCCAAAAATAGACTCTTCACGTCTCTCATCTTGACGGTTCGAGAGCATAAGTTCCAGTCTGCTCACTAACTCCAAAGACTGTTTTCAATAAGAAGAATCTGCTAGCTATGAAAATTCTCCCTAAATGTATAAGGATTTTTAAAAATCCATAATTATTCTGCTCTCACTTACATTTGAAATTAAGATCCAAAGTTCAGGTATTTATGACCACAAGCTCTTTTCCAGAGGCTCGACTCCAATTTCCAGACTATAGAATTTCCTCCTCAATACTACATAAAAGCTTAGTTCAGAATAACCTCTTAATGTAACCATGACCTGCTTTATGAGATAGCCTTAACAAATCTAAATAAACATATACATTTTAAAACTTTGACTATTTCAAAACTTTTCTTTTTATATTCAACTGCAATTGAACTGGAAAAGATTGCAAATCTATCACCAAATCTTCCACAAAGGAAGCTTCAGTAATGCCTTCAGCCTCAATTTTTCTCATGCCCAAGGACTACAATTCACAAAAGACAGCTATGACACTAGAATATGACCTTCACATCTTTTAATTTCATTCAGAAGATGTCTTAGCGGTTGTCATCACAAATTTGTTTCCTCGCAACACATTACAAGTCTACACAGGCCTGCCATTGTTCTTATTTGCGCTCTAACAAGAGCTTAAATTTTAGGCTAGTGTTCCACCTAAAACAATTGTCTTAGATCACAAACTCCAACTCTCAGGCATTGAATAGATAGAAAATTTTACTATCACAACTGAACCTCAGAACTAGTATATTTCTGTTACCATCTTACAGATAAGAATTCATGCAACACAGTGGAAGCATCATATTATTCATCATTTGATATTTATTACTATAAATGTTTGCTGGTGCAGTTACACCTCACATCACAGAACATTTGAGGCTAGAACTTTATTAAAATGTTAATTATGTTAATGCTAAGCTAACTCCAACCTTCCTGTTGTCCATAAGCAAATTTCATACCTGCTTTGTTACAGTGCTGAGTTCCAGTTTGTCAGATTCCATCCTTTATTCCTTAATTTCTGAGACCAGCAGAATTTTATTGCAAAAGGGATCTACCCGACCCTTCTAGAATCACCCTATTTGATACAGTGTTTGACATGGCTAGCCACTTAAATCAACAGGCAAAGTTATATACTTGATTCTCGCTGTAGTATCACTATCATTCCATCCACATATCATATTTATCACATGCATTCCCACAGATAAAATTTAAAGCAATGAAATCAGAATTTGTGCAGAACATTTATTTTAAAAAGGGAAGCATCTAAATGTGTCTGAAACCCAAACTTCTCTCAGGTTCAAGGGGAAAAAATCTTTTCTTGACCATTAACAGATTTAACATAAGTTCTCCGTCTCATTTGGAAAATTCTAACATTTCGAATAAATATCTCCAATTATTGTAGCTGCAAGCTTACTGCAGTGGTAAGGGCTTTGGCCTCTCTTTAAGAGGTCCAAGGTTCCCCACTCAGTATTTTGAATAAATATCTCCAATTATTGTAGCTGCAAGCTTACTGTAGTGGTAAGGGCTTTAGCCTCTCTTTGAGAGGTCCAAGGTTCAAACCCCACTCAGTATGAGGGTACCGGGACCCCTCATAAAAAACCTGTGTAAACTCATTGAAAAAAGAATCCCCAATTATTATCAAATGGCATTAGGTCAACTGGTTATAATCCTCAAATTTAGAGGAGACCCAGGTTCGAATCTTGCCGAGCCATACATATATAATTGCCAAACTATCATAATATCACTACGTGGTGATAATGTAATATGAGTGGGGCCCATTTCCATCCCATATAACCAATTTATAAATATAAATTTCCAATTATTATCAAGTGGCATGAGCTCAAACTGTTAAATTCCAGGAGACCTGTTATATTCCAATTATCATCAACTGTCAAGAAGACCCAGGTTCAAATCTTGTCAGGCAATACATGCATAATTACCAAAATACTGTTGTAATATGGTTGCAGTGTAGTATGCTGGGCCCGTTCCAATCCCATATAACCAATTAAAAAGAAGTATCTCCAATTTTCCATATCAACTGTCATTTTTGAATTATGATTTGGATCATGAGGAAATTCAAAAGCACTCAGACTTAGCCTGCATCCAAGGATCTGAAGTGAATTGCAAGTTCAATCAAGGAGAGGTCATCTTTTGTAGGTTCTGAAGAAACATGCAAGGCCTCTACTGGTGCTTTTGCATGTAATGATAAGCCCTCATCTAATAATTTTCCAGGAAGGTTGTCTTTCAAGGATAGGGTTGTTAAAGCAGCACAAACAAGTCCAAGCTTGGATCTAGATAAACAAAATATCAAATATTTCAATCCAAAATTTCTTCTGGTCAAAGTAGTGCCCTTCATTCCATCCATAGGCAAGGATTTATTGTAGAGAAGGCAAGGATTTATTGTAGAGAAGGCTTCTGCTCCTCTATGTCTGGATAGTAGTGATCAAGTTCTTCATAATGCTTCTTTGTATAAGAAACACAGGCTTATATGGCATTGGCCCACACTCCCTGCCTTGCACAAATGGGTCTCTCATAATTGGGCTCTATTAATCTCTAATGATGAGGATAGTAGAGCTTGTACTCAAGTTGTTTTTAAGCTATTTTAATCACAGGTGGATCAAGAGATTATTTTTCAAAAGGGAACACGGTTCCATAACGAATCCTGTTTATTCATGAGCCATATTATCCAAAATTTGATTCAATGTCAGTAACATTATCTTCAGTACCGGAGTGAGTAATATTAGCAAATATCCCACTGCAGTTTTCAACACCAAAGACTAAAAATCAAATAAGAGATGCAATTAACGAATTCATTTCCTATTATGAGAATGCTTGCAAAACAGGAAACATGTGCTCAAATTTGTGTTATGGGGGATTTGGGTAAAGGCCTTCTAATAGAAATATATTCGGAATTAAAGGGATTTCACCAAAGTTTAAAAGATATATTTTGTATACATTGCCCTTAGATGCAAGAGAATTTTTTGATATGGCCATTTAGCTGCAGCATTTCCAATTTTTTGGATTATCACAAAATAAACAAGGTAAGGATATTGGTTGTGAAACTCATTTTCATGTAGTGCAAAGAAGACAAACAAACACAACCTGGTGGAAAGAATTATTAAAAGAGCATTTTTGTGTCAACCCTTCTAAACAAGTTGATCTTGTTGCACCTAGCAATTAAGAGAAGCCAAGTTCTAATGGAAATCAGGCCTACCTTTCTTCGGAAGGATCAGGAGATCTAAGCATGCATTGGCTATGAAACTCATATTCATGTACCACAAAGGAGACGAACAAAAAGCAACCAGGTAGAAACTTCAAAAGAGTATTTTTGTATCGAGCCTTCTAATCAAATTGATCTTGTTGAGAGAAGCCAAGTAATTTTCATGTCGTGCAAAGGAGAGATAAACAAAAAGCAACCTGGTGGAAACTTCATATGAGCATTTTTGTGTCAAACCTTCTAATTAAATTGATCTTGTTGCACTTAGCAATCAAGAGAAGCCAAGTTCTAACAAAAATCAGGCGTACCTTTCTCTTTTTCTTTTCTTTTTTTTTTTTTTTTTTTTTTTTTTTTATAAATAATACTTCTTATTACCAAGGAATCAAATAATACAGAGTTCTAAATCATTACATCAGCTTGCGAATAAACAACAAGCACTCAGATCTCAACGACTTATCAATTCTAAGACAGTCTTGTAAAATGCTACTCCTAAACACATTAATCTGATCCAAGATAAGCCTACAAGCAATACTAACAGTATGGTCGACCCTAACATGCTCATCCTGAAACACTAGACGACATCTATCCTTCCAGATGGCAAACAGAACACTAACTCTAATGATATGCCAAAACATACAAAGATGCCTGGGAAGCTTAGGGGAGTCTCCAAGCAGTAACAACTGCCACCAAACCGTATCCGGGAAAACACAGGAGTAGGTTTTTCTAATAGCCTTCCACACTTTTCTGGACCTCGGGCAATCCCAAAAAATGTGTTTAACTGTCTCGCTTTTACCACATGACGAGCACTGATCCGACGAGAGCAACCACTTGGCCAACCTTGCTCTACTCTGAAGCCCCTGCATAAGAACCAACCAAGCAAAAACCTTCAACTGCATAGATAACCTCCAACCCCAAACCCTGGCCAATCTCTTCTTCCACTTACTGGCTGTATACTGAGTGCCCCATCGGGCGTTAAGCAACTCTCCAAACGAAACAGAGGGAATCATTGACAAGTATAACTTTGCTGATTTAAAACACCAAATAGGTTTATCATACGACCATCTCCAGTCTCTCCACACAGGTCCTGGTAGCCCATTAGAAATTTTATACTGTTGCTCAACAGGAAGAAGGCCCTGTATCTGTTGTACAGCAAATTTGTCCGCAGGCTTAAGTTTAAACTTAACTAACAACTGCTGCCACGGGATCCACTGATTGGATTGCACATCCCAAATATCCTTCCAGCTGAAAATCCCCTTCTTACACAATCTTTTGCACTGAAAGCTAGGAATGTCAGAAACATAAATACCATTTTCCTTCCAAAGGCAAATGGCCTTAGAAGCCAAAGTCCAGCCCCTCCTGTTATCCAAATATCTCCACTGCAGATGATTAGCTCCTTCCTTCCACGCCTCCCAAATACGTTTGATAAGTATACCACCATTGATCTTAAATTTTTCTGGGTGTCCCACAATATCTTCCAAAGTGAAAGGACCTCGAAAGCCATCAATGTGCTGAGCTGATAAAATCCGGAACCTGAGAAGACGCTGCCAGCAAAGATCACCCTCCAAACACCGAACAACCCATTTGGAGGCAAGCACCTTACCCTGTACCTGAACATCCAACAAACCAAGCCCCCCTTGAGATCTTGGGACAGAACAGTAACGCCATCCCACCAAGGGAACTCTCCTCGAGCCATCGGCATTGGACCATAGAAAGCTTCTAATGCAGGATTCCAACCTCCTATAATGAGTGATATTGGGAAGCCAGCACGAAGAATAATACATATGACAAGCTTGTAGAATTTTACTGACCACTGTCAGCTTGCCAGCAAATGAGATCAACCTGCTTTTCCACATCTGAATTTTCTTCTCAAATTTCTCCATGCACCAGTCCCACATAGCCTTTGGAGAGACCCGTCTCCCAAAGGGAATACCCAGATATCTGACAATCTCACCATCAGTAACTCTCCTCCAACCAACCTGCAAATTGTGAGGAAGGGAATCAACACCAACAAGCCAATAATCCGATTTGTTTTCACTTATCACCGCCCCTGACGCTACACAGAAATCCTGAAGACAGTTTTGCAAAAGAGGGATGGCATTATTATCCAATTGCACAGACAAGAAGGAATCATCTACAAAGTGACTGTTGGCAAGCTGTCCTTCTGGAAGAGAAATTCCTCTGATTAAGCCACGAGACATCTTATCCGCTAACAAATACCCAAGAGCATCCGCGGACAGCACAAACAAGAGGGGAGATACCATACAGCCCTGCCTAATAGATCTGAACAACTGTATAGAAGCAGAAACCCGGCCATTAACCATAACCCTGGCAGAAGCAGCCGAAAAGAGAGTACCAATCTTGGCAATGGCCATCCTCCCAAAACCCAAGGAGCTAAACATCTGCAATATGAAAGACCAATCAACCCTGTCATAAGCTTTGTCAAAATCAATTTTAAGAAACAAAGCTTTGTTGTCCAGACTCCTCCGCCCATTCCATGGCTTCCCATACTGAAAGAACAGTGTCCAAAATAAATCTCCCCTTAACAAAACCAGTCTGCTCCTCCCTAACAATTCTGGCTACAATCTTCTGAATCCGCAAAGCAATAGCTTTTGCCACAATTTTGTAAGAAACATTGAGAAGAGTGATCGGGCGCCAACCACCAATCTTGTCCTTGTTACTACCCTTGGGGATCAGCTTAATAACCCCTTGATTTATAAACTCTAAAAAGCCTGCCCCATCAAAGACTTCTTTCACCATCCGGCTATAATCATCCCTATATCATCCCACATAGCCTTATAGAACTCCACAGGGAGACCATCCGGCCCCGGAGCCTTACCATTACTCATCCGCGTCAGGGCATAAAACAACTCATCTTTTGAGAAGTCTGCAGCAAGACTATCACTTTCAAAAGAGGTAACCTTCTTAGGGACACAGTCTTGAATTCTACTTCTGGCCTGAAGAACTGCATCCGAGGACTCATAAGCAGAAAAAATAGAACAGAAATGATTTTCAAAGATACCTCTAATCTCTTCCTCATCTTCAGTGTGAGAAGCATCTGCGCGCTGCATTGAGAGGATCCGCTCCGAAGAGTTCTTCTTTTCACTTTTGTTGGGAAGGGAAAGCGTGTTGTTGATGTTGATCTTGGAATTACTGGCTCTGACCATGCCCCAATCTATTCTTGTGCTCAAGTTGGCTCCTCTTTTCTGGAGAAGACTTTTAAACTTAATGTTTGACTTAGATTCAGCTGATTGCAGAAAGATGATTAGATGTGTCTGGAACGTAGTGCCGAGACCGTCTACCTTTGGGTGGATTGATTGGTGGGATGCCGCCATTCGGCGTGTTGTCAAATTCCTTCGTGGCTGGGGCAGACTTATTGCCAAGGGTCATCGGTGACAGAAGAATGCTTGAGTTGGATCCTTTCAACATCAATTTGCAAGAAAAGTTGCTGCTCAGGAAAATGTTTTGCGCAATTACGAGGACTATATAGGCAGAGGAGCTAAGGTTCGGAGTAGATTACATTGGCTTAAGGAAGGTGGCGTACCTTTCTTTGGAAGGATCAGGAGAAGATCTAAGCATGCATGTACCCATAATTAGAAAAATTGCCAGTTTCCCCGATTTCTCGCGAAACTCACCAGAAATTGTGGGTGGTGATTTTTTTTTAGTTTCTCTTGACACCGAGAAAAAGAAGAAGTTTCCAAAACTGTGAAAGCAGTGAGGTCGATATGTGAATGGGATACTATAGATTCTGAAGGAGCGGCAAGGGGAATTTTAACTTGTTGGAATCCTATTAGAACCTCCTCTGTAACCATTCATAAATTTGGGCATTGGATAGTCTCTTTAGTCACATGCTTCTTTGCAGATATTTGTTTCATCCTTATTAATGTCTATGGACCTACAACTCAGTCAGACAGATTAGAAGTTTGGAGTGGGATTGAAGCCTTTATGAGAAGTAAAGACCAAGAAACTCGATTCAAGATCACAGGAGATTTGAATGCCATAACCAAGCTGGATGAAAATTTTGGGATAATTAAGAAACTAATCCAAAGTATGAGAGATTTCTCAGCATTTATTCAAAACAATAATCTATGGGAGGTTGAGTTTGAAAAAGACAACTATACATGGACCAACAATAGGAGAGACCAGAACCTAATAACAAAATATAGATGCATTCTCTCAAATCATTGGCTAGATGAAGGGACTTGTGCTAATATTAATACCTTAACACGGATTGGTTCAGATCACTGGCCAATAAAAATTAAAATGGTGGTAAGTGAATTCAAAAGAAGATCATATTTTACATATGAGCTGATGTGGGAAGACCATCCTCAATTTGTTGATATGATAGCACAAACATGAAATTCTTCAGGAAACGGTGGGTTATATACACTTCCAAAACAAATTAAATCAATGAAATCAAGATTAAAACAATGGAACAAGAACACTTTTGGAAACATTTTTGAGAATAAAGAAGAACTAAAAGATAAACTTTCAAAAACCCAGAAAGGTGATCATAATAATCCAAGCTCGGAGAAAAGGGAGTTACTTAGTGAATATCATAATATTTTGAGTAAGGAAGAGAATTTTTGGAGATTAAAATCAAGACAGACTTGGTTAAAAGGAGATAAAAACACAGTTTTTTCATAGGATGGCAATAGTATAGAGATCAGCATCTAGAATTAGTAGAATTAAATCAGTAGAAGGGATTTGGATTGAAGACCAAAGTGAAATCAAAAAGGAGGCAAGGTTTTTTTATCATAATATTCTATGATCAGAGGACTTTGAAGTTCTTAATGATAAACTTCTACAAGAAGTTCCTTCAATTATAAAAATGAAGACACTAGGAAACTGATGGAGCCTATTACTTTGGAAGAAGTTCATCTAGTTTTTTTCTCTTTTAATAAGGATAAATCCCCAAGTCTGAATGGGCTCTCTGCAGCATTCTATCAACATAATTGGGCTATAGTGAAGGATTCTTTATTCGTGGCAGTGTAACAATCTAAGGTAAAACAATATATACCTTATAAAATAAATGCAACATATCTTACCCTGATTCCAAAAAAGAAGGATGTAGAATTGTTTTTATTTAAACCCATAAGCCTATGTAATATGGCATATAAGATTATTTCCAAAGTGATGGCGAATCAATTAAGACCATTGTTAGACAAAATTATTTTAGAAGAGAGCAAGGAGGATTTGTAAAAGAGAGACAGATTTTGGACGGGATCATAGTAGCTCATGAAGTTATGCATTCAGCAGTTTCAAGAATAGAGAAAACAATAATCATAAAACTTGATATGAGTAAGGCCTATGATAGGGTTAAATGGGATTTTCTTTTTCCAGTATTAGAAAAGTTTGGATTTGGGAAGAAATGGGTTTTAGATGGATTGAAGTTTGTCTCTCTACAATTTCTTATTCAATGTTGGTCAATGGGTTAGTAACAGAAACATTTAAAGCCAAGAGAGGCTTTCGATAGGGAGATCATCTATCACCATATTTGTTCATTATTATGGCAGAGGTATTGGGTAGGAACTTGAAGAAGGCTTACAAAGATGGGCTTATAAGTGGACTTAAGGCTAGTAATAACATCGACAACATCACCCATCAATAGTTTGTAGATGATACAACTCTTTTTGGGAGGACAAGGATAAACGAGGCCAAAGCTTTGAATAACTTATTAAAGGAATATGAAAGAGCATCAAGGCAGAAAGTTAATAGGACAAAATCCAAAATTTACTTCCTAAACACCCTAACTAAAATCAAAGCAGGGATATGCAAGTTACTTCAAATGGAGGAGGCAAATTTGCCAGCAACTTATCTAGGGATGCCCTTATTTGAGGGGAGAATGAGAATAGAATTATGGAATCCAATTATAAGTAAAGTTCAGAATAAACTACCAGCATGGAAAGGTAGATGGTTATCGTTAGTAGGAAGAGTGCAACTAATTAAATCAGTCTTACAAGCCATTCCAACATATTTTATATCCTTGTATACTATGCCAAAATCAATAGAAAAAAGTTTAATCTTTATTATGCGGTCACTTTTATGGTTAGGATTACATGATAAAAGGAAATTTCCTTGGGTGAAATGAAGCAAGGTGTGTGACGATAAAACTAAGGGAGGTCTTGGTTTAAGAGTTCTAACGGATGCAAACTTAGCACTTAGGGGAAAAGTAATTTGGAGATTTTACAAAGAGAGTCAAAGACAATGGGCAAGAATTTTTCTATGTAAGTATGTTGAGCACAATGACCCAAGCTTAATATTTACTGCATTCTCTCTACCAAATGGTTCTGCACTATGGAACGGTTTAAAAAAATCAATTGATCTAGTGATTAAAGGTTTAATATGGGTGATGGGAACTGGAGAAAAAAATTCTATTTGGATGGATACTTGGTGTGATAAAAAACCACTCAATCTAGATCCAATTTTGAAACCATGGATGAGATTACTTCAAGACAAATATAGTGATAAGGTTTCAAATATTTTGTACAAAGGTCAAGAAGGAAGATACAAATGGAAAGAAGATATTTTTACAAGCATACAAGACATTGATGCTAGGAGGCAGTTGAGTAGAAAGATAACAACAGTGATTATTCTGAGTGAAGCCAAGGATAAGTTGATTTGGAAGTTGAGTAGCTCAGGAGAATACACAACAAGAAGTGGACATAACATAAAGCACCATCAAAATAGGAATATCACAAGAATATGGAGAGATATTTGGGATAGCCCAAGCATTCCTAAAGTCAAAATGTTTGTTTGGCTAGTAGGTCATAGAAGAATTTTATCCTAGGTTAACCTTATGAAAAGAGGTTTTCATGACCCCTTCAAATGTGTTCTTTGTAAAATGGAGGAGGAGAGTATATACCATCTCTCCTGGGACACTGCTCAATAGTCTGGAAACTATGGTAATGGATTCTTAATATGTTTAGTAAATGCATTGTGATGAATGATAGAATTGACAAATGGTTAAAGCAAGGGCTACGCACTTTTAAAAGTGATACTTTATAGACAATCTGGGATATATCAAAAGATACAATACTTTGGACTGTTTGGCTAGAAAGAAATAGAAGAATATTTAAAGGAAAGGAAAGCAATTTAGAGGTAATGAAAAGGAATATTTTTTTAGCCATAGAGGAGTCTAAACCAACCCTATCAACTCACCCAATCCCTAATCTGGAAGCAAAGAGCTTTGATAGATAGAATCAAGTCATCAAATGGAATTATGATGTTGGTGATAGGAGAAACAAGAAGGAAAAGGATATAAAGTGGAAACCACCAGATGTGGAGTTGGTCAAATTGAATTTTGGTGGAGCATCTAAAGGAAATCCAAGACCACCAGGAGGAGGAGGAGGAATATTTAGAAATAATAGAGGAGAGATTTTGTCTCATTACGCTTCCAAAATGGATTTAAGACAAATAATGAAGTTGAAGCTTGGGCGGCTTTGGAAGGGTTAAAAATCGACAAACAAATGAAATGGAACAAAGTATGGATGGAAGGTGATTCACTCATAATAATAAATACAAATTTGAGAAAAGCAAAGGCTCCATGGAACATACAAAAGATAATTTTGGAAATTCAAGACCTTGCTACAGAGTTTAAAGAAATTAGGTTTACACATACATTAAGGGAAGGAAACAAATGTGCAGATAGGCTAGCCAATATGAGGGTTTTAATTAAGGATCGTGAAGTTAAATTCTTTTTTCCTTGGTTAGAGGAAGTAGTAAGTTTAGTTGAGGCTGGCAAGAAAATGTTGACTAACTGAATCAAATAATGATTTAGATTTACTTTAATGTTTTCCATTGGTAATATTTGCTTTATTTTACTCCAGCAAAAAAATATTTGCTTTATTTTATAACATTAATGTGCTTTCATGTATACTACATATTAAAAAATTTGTGGTTGCACTTGTGCTTCAGGAAGGAAACTAGCAATCTAGATCTGATAAAACGGGCTATGATAGTGTGATGTTTTGGAAATATTACTCTATTAAGATGCAATGCATAGATAGTAGAGGTGAAATTGTGATATTGTGAAAGTTGTTGTAGGAAAATGTCAAGAAGGATGTTGAATTCAAGAATATTTGTGAGCATAAGCAAAGTTAGTAGGTCATGAGAAGGGTGAATCGCTGCATGTTGTCCTAGGGTTTTTGGTGGTTTCTGTTCATTCTCTGGGAGCTTGTGTCGACCTCCGTGCTGCGCTTGCTCCGTGGGTGTTATTATGTCGGCTTCTCCTCCCTCGGCTTCGTATGAAGCTGGCAACGAGAGGAATGGCTCCGGAGGTGAACAAACGGCCTAGGAAATTTGTTCCCAAGGTGTACCACGAGGTATTTTTGAACCTGATTTTGTGATTCCTCTGCATGAATTCAATCAAGCATGTTCTTGGTTTGAAAACAATACTCTTATAGGGTATTTTTTGGGTCGGATTCCCCCTAAGCATGTCCTTAGGAACTGGATTGAGCAGTATTGGCGTCCGTATGGGATTCAAGTAGACCATGTCCAAAATCTCTCTAAGGGTTTTTTTCATTTCCAATTTGGTAGTCCCGACCAAGCCCAGAAGGTCCTCAATAAGGGTCCTAGTTACATTAATAGTTCACTGCTCATTTTTCAGCCGTGGAACCGAGATTTCACTGTTTCTAATTTTGTTTCCCTGGTCGTGCCTGTTTGGGTAGAACTCCCGGACCTCCCCACTGCATGCTAGCCCTTTTTGAAAAACTTGGTGTCCACCCTTGGTGAATTTGTCTGTGATGAACCCTCTCGGTTCATGTCGGTCCGCCCTAGCAAGAGAATGTGTATCAAGGTTGACCTAGCTAAAACCCTAAAGGAGTATATCGACATTCAGGTTGGTTCTACCCGTATTCATCAACGGGTGGTGTATATCAACCTCCCTAATACATGTTACCGCTGTCAGTCAGCCTCCCACCGCATTAAGGATTGCCCCTTGATGGCTGAAAAATTCAAGGCCAAGGCGGCTACCCCAGCAGCTGGTGTTGTATTATCTCCCACTACCCCGCACCCTCCATCAAAAGATGGTGAATGGACTGAGGTTTCGCACAAGAAAGGGAAAGGTAGCAAGCCCACCCAGGCAGGGCACACAATGGCCACATATGCTCAGGCCCTAGTGCCTAAGCCTCCCATGCAATCGCCGATTATGGAGTCAACCCCTGTCCACTCTCCTCCTCTGGCTGTTGAGTCTGTAGACCACGATGAAGGGATTCAGTCCACTGTGCCCTTGGGTTCTCCAAACGAGGCAGGGGCTGAAGGAAGTTTCTCTTAGAATTTAGGACGGTGGTCCCGTAGCCCCTTGCGAGGTGAGCGGCTTGCTCATTTAGACAAGAGGCAGCAAACTTCTCTCTCCTCCACCACCATGGACGCCTTCAAGAATAACCCCTATCACCTGTTGTCGGATAATGCGACTGAGGCCAATGGGGGTATGCAACTTGACTCTTTTTAATGTTGTTTCTCTCCTGGAATGTGCGTGGGTTGACGAATCCTATTCGTCGTTACATGGTTCGGGATGAGCTCACTACCTATTCCAGTCTCTATGGTCGTCCAAATTTTGTGTGTTTACAAGAAGTCAAAGTGGCAGGTTTCAATTTGCAATCTACTTGTTCTATGTTATGGCCTGGCAGTCAGATGTATGCTACCAACCACAATCACGGCAGCAGAAGCGCTGTCATTTTGCTTAATAATAGGTGGGCGAGCAATTTTGTCACATGGGGTTCTAACCCCTCTCACCACGTGGTTTGGATTCTGCTCGAAGTTGGCGGTCTTTCCTTCGGGATTATTAATATTTACGCCTCTAATGAGGTCCAAGATAGATGTGCACTGTGGAGATGGTGTGCTTTGTCCTTACCTACCGCGGTCTGGCTGATGTGTGGTGATTTCAATATGGTCGAGAAGCCTTATGATAAAATGGGCCAGCTCCCCAATAGGTGGGCCTCGGGAGAGCGACATGCTTGGTATTTTATGAAAAATAAACCGGGGGTCTTCGATCCCAATGGTTGTTTCTCTGCGGGTCAGTTTCCTGAGCGTTTGTGGTTCACGTGGTCTAATTTTCAGTCAAGCCCCGCAAGAAAATTAAAAAGGTTGGACAGGGCTATGTTGTCCGACCAGCATGAGTTTTCTTTTTCTCGTCGGCTCCCTTCAGTCACTTTTGTTGAAACCATTCCTGGTATGGTCTCGTCCGATCATTCCCCCATAATGTTCTTTGTTCATGTTTCCTCCACCCATCAATGGCCTACTCATGCTTAGTTTTTTCTTAACACTTCTTTCTTGCAACATGAAACCACTGTTTGTCACATCCAAAGGATCTGGAACATTGTACCCAGACCCAATGGAGATTCAAGATGGATTGAGTGGTGGAATGATGCCATTTTTCGTACCACTGCTCTGCTCAAAAGCCTGGGGAAGAAGGTGGCGCAGCTGCGTCGTCGCTCTAATACTGCTCTGCGTAATGAGCTTGCACAGGCCTCCTTCCGTCTTGAGGCCTCTCCTTTTGACTCCGCCATTCAAGCCCATGTCGCTCAGCTCCGACATGAGCTCAAAGTGGCTGAAGTGTACGAGGCTAGAGGGGCTCAGATTAAAGCCAGACTGCATTGGCTCAAAGTGGGTGACCGTGTTTCTAAAGAGTTTTTCCAAAGGCTTCGGCCTCCGCGTCACTCCACTGAATAAAGCTTTATTGGTTAATGGGGTTCGCACCACCTCTTTTCCTGAGATAGCAGCTGAATTTACATGGCATTATTCTCATGTTTTTGCTGCTCAGTCGTACACCCCTGAACGAGAATTAGCCCTTCAATGTTGCAAAGAGGTTATCCCAACTTGCCTCTCCCCAACGCAACAGAATGAATGTGAACGGCCCTATCAGAGCAGGATCTTGCAAATGCCTTGTTTCAAATGGCAGACGCGAAGGCCCCAGGGCTTGATGGCTTTCCTTGCGAATTTTACAATTCTTGTTGGGAGTTTGTTGGTCCTGACTTGCATAAAGTATATTTAGAAGCCCCTGCAGTCTGGCTCCTTAGGTGCTATTATCAATAAGGGCAATATCAAGTTTATCCCAAAGTTCGAGGATCTAGAAATCATTACAAATTGGAGGCCAATAACTTTGCTTAATGTCAACTACAAGATCATTGCCAAAGCGCTTGCTTTGCGGATTAGGCCCTTGCTTCCCTCTATTGTGAGGCCTGAGCAAACTGGCTTTATCCAGAATCGGTATATTTTGGACAACGTTCTCGGTGTTTTGGAAGGGATGGAATGGGCTCGCAAGTCCAATCAACAAGCCCTCTTCCTCAAGCTTGACTTTGAAAAGGCTTATGATCGAATTGAGTGGATTTTTATTCTTTCCATGTTGGAAGCTCTTGGCTTTGGTCCGCAGTTTATTTCCTCGGTTAAAATGCTTTTTCAGGATGCATCAGTTGTGCTTTCTCTCAACAAGTTTCAAAATGACGCTATTGGCTTGCATAGGTCAGTAAGGCAGGGCTGTCCTTTGGCCCCCTCGCTATTCATTTTAGCAGCAGAAGCATTTGATTATATTTTGGCTCATCGTGCTTCTCTTGGGTTGCTTCGGGGTATTTCCCTTCCTGGGAAGGCTGGTCAACTCATTAACGGCCATTTTGCTGATGATTCCTTTCTTACTTTGAATAAGGATTAACAATCGCTTTCTGAAGCTTTGTCTTGTCTTGATATTTTTTGCAAAGCCTTCGGGTCTAATATCCAATGGAGGAAAACCTCATGTTACAAGCAATCCCTACAGCCTCTTCCCCACTGGCTTCAGCATGTGCAGTGGAGTTGGATTCAACCTGGAGAAATCTTCAAATTGTTGGCCATTCCTTTGCCTTTCAAGGATCTCCGTCTCAATTATGGTCTTATGTCATCAACAAAGTAGAAAGCAAGCTGGAATATTGGAATGCTAAGAAGTTGTCTCTTGCTAGCAAATTTCAAATTTGCTCGAAAGTGTTGGCTTCCACGCATGTTTATTACTCGTCTTGTTGGGTCCCTTCCCAAGCTTGTTACAAACGACTTGAAAAATTACTGTAGGATTTTTTGTGGTCTAGTGAGTCTGAGCAAAAGGGCTTTCACAGAGTGGCTTGGGATATTTGTTATCTCCCACGGCAAACAAGGGGTATGGGTTTGCTGGACTGTAAGCGTCAAGGGTTAGCCCTTTGTGCTAAATAGATTGTGCGGGCTCTCAAAGGACCTGAAGCAAGGAAAGTTCTTATCAGACATTGCATCTTGGCTGGGCTTCCCCTCAACCGTCGAGCCTGGGCAAGAATGGATTTGCCCTCTCTAGTATTGGCCCTAGTTTTCATTAAAATACCTGGCTCCTTTGTCATCAAAAGCATATGGAAGGCTTGGAAACAATTAAACCCTTGGATTGTTTGGAAGGGGGTCCGTTCACATAAAGGCCTTTCCATTAATATTCTCAATGTTTGGTGGTCCCCTGTATTCAAGCTTCAGGGTAAGCCGTTGGGCCAAGTTCCTTGGGGAAACATTAAAATCCCTGTAGAATGTTTCTAGTTTGTTGTTGATAGTCGTGGTGCCCGTGTGGTGCAGTTTGTTTTCCTTTATCCGCTATTAGGATAAGTTAGTTGCATTCAGGGTGTGATTTTTCCTCCACCCACACTTTTTTTTGGCTGTAAAGGACTTTTATTTTTTAATTAAAATGGCCTTTCATCCAGGTTTAGAAATGCTTTTGTTTAAAGTTCTCAATATTTCCACCGAAATTTTTAAGCAACCAGTTCACATCAATGACAAGATCAATACTACGTGGAAACCTCCACCGTTGGGTTTGCTAAAAGCAAATTTCGATGGTTCATCTAAAAGCAATCCTGGGGATGCTGGGGCTGGTGGTATAATCCGAGATCACATTGGAAAGATCATCAAGGCCTTCATTGAAAATTTGGGGATCCAATCAAATAATTATGCTGAGGCTCGTGCCTTGTGGAGGTGTCTGGTTCTGTGCAAAGATTTTCCTAACCCAATCATCTTTGAAGGCGATTCCCTTGTTGTGGTTAATCATGCAAAAGGTTCCTCAAAACCAGGTTGGAATATTCAAAATGTTATTAAGGAAAGTCAAGCCATTCTCAGGCAGCTTCCCTTAAGTACAGTTCAACATGTCTTCCGTGAAGCCAACGTAGCTGCTAACACTTTGGCTAATTTGGCAACAAACCAATCTGATTGCATTATTTGGGAAGACTGCTTTCCAGAGGATTTAATCAGCATTGTTCAAAAAGAAAATGAGTAGGTTTCTTAATAATCACAGAAATGCCAGCAAAGGTGTTTTTTTCAACGCCATAAGGTGTTTTGTCAACACCGGTGTCTTTCCTTTCAAGTGTTTTTTCAACACTATTGTCAGTTCCAACAAAGGTGTTCTTTTTAATGCTATAAGGTGTTTCATGAACACCCTGTTTCTTTTGTCTTTGGTGTTTTGTCAACACCATTCCTTGTCCGTTTCAGGATCCCACATGTTTCTTTTCAAATTGTGGGCTTCTTCAAAATTGTGGTTTTCATCACAAAGCTATTGTTTTCACCTCTATGCGAAACCTTCTCCATCTAACGAGTTTGTTAATTAATGGAATGATGGAATGGTTCATGTCATAGGGCTTCAAATTGAGTTCATGGATGCAACTGAAAATATTACTAGTTGTGTTGCTGAAGCCTTTCGCTCCAGAATCATCATCCATGTCTTGGGGGCGGTTGACCAACTCCTGGCAGCAGCCAATATGATCAAGGAAGCTGGGGTCATCTTCTCTCTTAACTTCAAGGAATTGCAGGATCTTCCGACATCGCTCAGCGCTCTTCTCGCTCATCAGCAGAATAATGCTACTAAAGATGGTGATAAAGCCCAGTAGTCCTGGGTTCTAGGTTAGTGGGATTTTTGAGTTTAGTTTCTGTTATTGAACCTTCCCTGTTTTGTCGAGTATATCCCTGGTTTCTTTCTGTTGTCGAAAAAGTTTATTGGAATATTCTGCTTTGTTTTTTTGTGTTCCCATGGAACTAGCACAAATCTTCCCTATGTCTATGGGGGTTGTTCTCTTTTTGTTTCTTCGGCGCTACATAATAGCCTTATGTAAATAGGAATTGGGACCCTTCAACCCAGCGATATTAATAAATTTTATTACCTACCAAACAAAAAAATGGCCTTTCATCAAAAAATATATATATATTTGTATTCACACATAAAATTGAAAACATTCTAGAAAATGAAAGTCAAGAATTCAGACATTTTATGTAAAATGGTGTAGGTTTCTAGCTATAGCAACTCAATTGAGATGAGAATTGAATCTGTTTGTAAACTCTCATGCTCTAAAGAAGAGAGTTGTGATTTATCAAGGGTGGGGGACCCAAGTACAACCCCTTGTTCTCCAATGAAAAAAAATTAAATATTATACTCCATGTTAGCTATATATATCATAGTTGAAAATTTTGTACTAAACAATTACTTAGCAGTGCAAAATTTTGACTCAAACTCCAAACTTGACAAAGCAAAACCTAATACACGCGCACGCACACACACACATATATATATATATATATGAATTTCAACAGCTTACAAGTTAATTTTCTATTAGAATTTTCTTAATATCAATATTAATTCTATTATGAATAACTATTACAATCTTTTTAAACTATAAATATTTTTTAACTCTTTTGTTTGAGTATCATAATATTTCGTAAATATAATAAAATAAGCATATGTTTATTCTAATAATACTTTGATTTTATGTACTATATCATTCTAACATTTATAACATTAACAATATGACAAAAAGAATGCTCGACTTCACAAAATCAAAATTTATTCAATACTTAATGTATTTCACAAAGGATCTTTTATTATAATGTATTTTAAAATTCAACAATTTACAAGAGATAGAAAAATTAATGGATTCGACCAAGATACTTATATGCAAAAAAACACTTACTTTCTGGTTATAACAATGTGCTGAAAAAGCAAGAGTCATCTTGGTGCCAAAAATCTATGAAGATATGGCTTAATGGAATAGAAATGACAAAAAATTTCATGTTGCAGACAAAACAGATTTTTTTTTTTCGTCAAATCAAAAACATTTTAACTCCAAGTTCTACAAATGTATTGAGGAAGAACATATTAGAAAGGAAGCATTAATTATTTCAAAAATATTCTATCAGAAGTTGGACAAGATAAGAAGGCTCAACGTAGCCTTTTGCAAAATATTTCATCAATTATCACACAAGGACAGAATGAAAGCTTGATGAGGAAAATCTCTATGGAGGAGCTAGAAGAGGCAGTTTTTCTTTCCACCTTAACAAGGCAGCTGGCCCTAATGGATTTCCTGCAATTTTCTTTCAAAAAATTTGGGATTTGTTAAAGAGTGATATGTTGGCTGCAGTTCAACAAGGATATGCTATATGATTAATAAGATAATTTCAAAAACTATGGCAACTAGATTGAAAAGCATTGAAGATTGTGTTATCTTGGAGGAACAAGATGATTTTGTTTGTAGTAAACAAATTCTTGAGGGTATATTCATTGCACAAGAGGCCATATATTTTCTTCTTCATTCCATGAAAAAATCCAGGTATGCTTGTAAAATTAAATACGAAGAAAGCATAGAGTAGGGTTTGCTAGAGTTCTCTGCGTCATATTCTCAAAAATTTGGGTTTTAATGATGGTTGGTGTGAATGGATTAGATGTTGTTATAGCACACCAAAATATTATATTCTAATCGTTGGATCCCCCGCTGGATACTTTGAGTCATGTCATGGGCTTTGCCAATGTGACACAGTCTCCTTATCTATTTATTATTCTTACTGTGGCAATGGAGAGAGCTTTCTCAAAGGAAAAAATGGAAGAAAAAATCAAAGGTATTCAGGTTGCAACAAATGGTCCCTTCAAATCTCATCTCCAATTTATTGATGATACTTTTCTTTTGGGACACCCCTTAGCCAACAAGGCCATTGAGTTTAAATCAATATTATATTGTTATGAGAAGGCTGTTGGACGGTTAACAGTACAAAATCTAGAATCTTTTTTATTAACAATGCCCTAAAATTACAGTGGATTATTGTGGAGACTTTAGGATTTAAATTTGGAAAATTGTCATCAACATATCTAGGTATTCAATTTCGAAGAGAATGAAATCTTGTTTGATGGGATGGAAAGGTAAGTTCTTAATCACAGTTGGAGGGCTACAACTCATAAAGACTACATTGCAATCTATCCCTCTATATATGATGTCACTTTCAAGATTGTCAGCATGTATAGCAACTTGAATTTTATTTGAAGTCCTCACACCATAATTGACCTTTATCGTCTTTGAAGGTAAAGGAATATTATCCCATCCACATCATCTTATCTAAGTTGAAGGCTCATCACCCTACTAATCCAACTTTTGTTGGTGGATCAGGATTAGCACCACATTAAATCTCAGAGAAAAGAGGCATGTGAGACCATTAAAACAAAGAGGGCAAATTGACTAAGAGCTAAAACAAAAACTTTGTTCATATGGAGTATCTGAGAAGAGAAGAACAATGCTTGTCCTCACATTTGGACAATGTGTTTTTATGCAAATATGTACAACAAAACATGAAGAGACATCATTGGAAGACTAAGTGGTTAATCTTCATACGATTACCATGAGTTTTGACACCATTCTCCCACCTCTTATTTTCAGTTAAGACCAATATGCAAATATTAACAGTTGGCAGATTGATATCAAAATCAGGTCAAAATTAAAAAATGCAATTTTGCAGCCCTTCAGAGCTCCCCCACCCCCAAATCTTTGGCAAATCCAACGCCTTTATACTAACTTAGGACAATCGTTAGCATTTAACACATTCTACGGCTTCCCAATATGTATTTATTTACAAGAACCAGATCCACGGATAAGAAGCTATGATCTTCAAAGTGGATCCAACAAGAATTGCCTTGCTAATAGCTGGCAGGCACGTCACTGGCAGTTCACTCTGGTAGTTGTGGTAGCAGGGTCTGGCACCATGGTGTCCACTGGCGGCCCCATTGAAACTTTCACATGGATCAACTACCCCTCCTTTGATTCAAACCATATGTTAAGTAAAGCTGCAATGCTATTGCAGTTTACACCAACCTCAACATCATGTTCTTTTGCAAGACCATCAGCAGCCCAATCACATTTCTTTGCACATTTTAAGTTAGGTTCACTTTACTCATTCAGAAAAAACTTACTTCATTTTCTTAGATGTATGCCCCCATCATAAAGCATGAACCACATTTTCTATTATAAATCAGTGAAACCCATTTGGCATTCAACCAATACTGCTTTCAGAGTTACAGATGATAAGATGAATCAAGCGCTAGAGGCAACCATCTCAAGAAGCTATAATATCTCCAGGCAGCCTAAAAATTTGCATAGATATCGGAGAACTGGTCAAGCATCTATAATGCAGTGAACTTTCTCAACCACCATTTACCCTTGTGAGTTGCAATCATATATTATGCCCCAATAAATAAATAGCACTGGCGAAGCATCTAAAGAGAACTGTACTTATCAAATGGCACGAGCTAACTGGTTAAAATACATGATTTCAAAGTAGAAACCACAGTCATGATGTAATACAGGTGGGGCCATACGAATGGAATATGACCAATTAGAGAGAGAGCGCTCTATTTCACTTTAGCAAAACCATCTGTCTAGGTGTGAGATTTGGTCCTTTACTCTGTGGTCTACTGGTGAGACAGGTTACTTATAACAAGGACAACGCAGGTTTAAAACTTGACCACCATAGCCCCCCATGTTAAGTGGTGTCCATGGAAACATGGCTTATTAGATATGGCGGAGTAGGATTTGAATTTTGTGCCATTAAAAACACACACTTACAGGAAAGGCAAATATTTAAAGATTTTGATCTGTTGGGAAACTTGACAGGAGATTAAAATTAGCAGCTAAGCCTCTTAAGACCTCGGTTGGAATAGATAATATCATTTCATGAACAAATACATTCATAATGGCAAAGAAACTATCCAATTAACCAGATAGCAGCCCCTTCGTTTTAGAACACAAAAACCCTAAATTAGGTTTTCAGGTCATGAGTGAAATAGCACGAAAAAATTCTCTTAAATAGACATCCATTGCATAAATCTGCAGTTACAGAATTGTTTTGGATACCATAAATAATCCACGAGTGCTGATCATGCAGAAATTGAGAGAAATCAAAATAACAATCGTTATAAAAACAATCCTGATGATTTAGGAACGTGTGACAGAATTAAATATAAATATTATGAATTTCTTACCTGTTAGGGTTTCCCACGATCTCCCGCTGGACCGGAGACTTACGGTGGATAAGAGAAATAAACGCTTGAACGTGTATAATGAAAAAAGAAGGGTCGCAGGATGACGTGTTTCACTGTGCTGAAAAAGGAGCAAATTAGGGTATCAAATACAAACACAGGTCATTGTTAACCTGCCTATTTTTTAGGTATAACATGGTTTGAACGGATCTCTCAAAAAAGACCAGAGCCTTTACTCTCCTTAAAAACTTTAAATTGTTTTTTTAAATATTAAATATAAAATCAAATTTAAAGTTTATATAACTGAATTATATATTAATTGAAATATGATTAGATAACAAGGAAGTCTTATATAGATTTGTGTCTCACCAAAAATTATCTTGGTGGTAATATCTAATTTTAGTAGAAATTTAAAAAAAAATTAAAAATATTAATATTGTACTTATAATTATATTTTTTAGAATACATTTATACATCCAATCGTGGTGGTTTGAGTTAAGATGAGAGTCTAAAATATTGCAATTATATTATATTAAATGGTATTAGTTTAATTAGATATATTTTTTAATTTTTAAAGAAAAGATAAAAATCAAGTGATATATATTATTAAATGTTTTTAAAAAAAAAATTGAAAACAAAATTATTTACAAGTTGTTATCAAGAAGATGCCCAGGTTCAAACCTCGAGGCTAGTCTGTTTGCAAAGGTAGTAGTCTGATCTGAATCTTCTGAGTGTGCATCATATTGTCGACAACAGTACGAATCTCGAGCAACCAATGATCCCCTTCACGTTGGGTCAATATGCTTATCAGATACTAAAAATAGTATGGTTGTGACCAACTCTCCTATGTAACCATATATATATATATATATATATATTTTTTTTTACAAGTTGAGACAAGACTCCTCCCAACCTTAACTGGCAAGAACACATGTTTTTTCCTTTTAACTTTCTAATAAACTTCCATAACTCTAAAACCCAAGATCTTAAAAACTAACCACTTTTGATTACAACACTAAAAGGAAGTCTACATTAGAGCCAAATCTCCTAAACCATATGTTTGCAATGGTTGTCCAAATTAGCTAAACATTGGATTTGCTCAACAACTTGCTCAATCGTCTCATCCTCGATAACTATGACATTGTGCCATTAAACCCCTACCTCCTTCTTGGTACGTTTAACTAGGAAGTTTGCCACTTTATGCAAAGCTCTACCCACATAAATCAAAATCACATCATCTAATTTCTTCTACTTCCTTAATTTGGGTGATAAGAATTCTCAACCTCCACGTCTCCAAAGCAAAGTTCCTCATGTTATCTAAAGCTCCTACCAAGATTTGAAAATCTTGTCTTACGGCCCAAATAGAATCATATTTGATAGTTTAGGTTTCTACGTTGTTGTTTGTGGCCCTACCCATGTCTTGCAATTCCCAATAAAGCATTGTCCCAACATGATTTTTCTAGACCACTCTAATTCCAACTCTACCCAAATTGTCTTTTACATATCCGTCGGTATTAATTTTAATCCAGCCTTTTAGGGATGTTTTTCAACTAGCTTTGTCCTACACCTCTTCCACTTCAGCTTCTCCATCATCCCTATATTAGCCTAAGTTTCTTCTTTAGCATACACTGCCATAGTTTCTATGACTTTGCTCCAAATGACCTGTTAGACGTCATCCAAGGATGAAAAGGTTTCTCTAAAAAATTTGTCATTTCTCTCCAACCACACTTGCCACCAAATAAATTTTAATCCAAGCTTCCACTTGATATGAAGAGCTTCAGATTTAATCTACCCCTCTTCCATATTTTCCAAATATTAATCCGATTCAAATCACCATTGGCTCAGATTTTATAAGCTAAAAACCATTGCTCCCAGATTTGACTCATGAACAGGCACTCAAACATCAAGTGGTCAGATGTTTCCTCACTTTTATAACATAAAACACATTGGGATGGACCAACGATTCCCCTACGCCTCAGATTATCAAAAGTAAGAATTCCATTGTGCATGAACTACCAAGCAAAGAAGTTTACTTTCGACCAACCCATGGACTTCCAAATCTTTCTCCAACCCTCGACCTAATATGCACAAGGAGGAGGTTTTGTAAGGATCTTATCATATACATCCTTCACTATGTAAACTTTGAGGCTCCCATAACCCCAAGGCAATTTGACATAAATCTAATTGCAAGAGGTTAGAACAAATACCTTCAATCATATAAAATATGCAACAAATTGAAAAAACCTATAAATGATTTATTTTCTCGTTCCTAGATCCACCGTCCTCAACAATGCAATATAAGGGGAATATATCCCTAAAATGAAACCCTAGAGCGTAAAAACCCTAAATATAAGAATTTGTTATTTTTAGCCAAAAACCATATTTTTTAGTAACTTGAAAAAACTTCAAAAAAACACTAAAATCTATTTTGGGGGCACTAGATGAAAGATTTATGGCTAAAAAACATCCCAAAAAGACCTAGAAAAGACAATCAAAGGTCCTAAGGATCTTTTACATGTCATTGTCCACCTTAATATCTAGCTCCTCATAAAATCTCAAGTCGATCTAACGATCGGATCAAAATTTATGCCCTCCACAAGATAGGCTCTCGCATCATTCTCATCTAGTTGAAAAGAACTCTGCTTTTGTGAGTTCCTTTAATCAAACTCCTACAACTTTCCTTTATCAATGTTTTTCAGTTCCCACTTTGAAATACAAATATTATCTTCCTATTTTAAACCTTCCTACTATATCAAGTATTTGTTGTAGCTTCCTTGCCTGGTATTAATTGTCTTCTTATCAAGTACTTGCACAATTTTGCTTTCTTCTTCTTGGGTATTTGTTTCTTCCAGTTTACATCCTCTTCTTCATCCCCATGAAATTCATGCAAATTTAAAACATTAAAAACTGGTGAAATATCATAATCATTAGCCAACTCCACCTTATACGCATTATCATTCATCTTCTTCAAAATTCTACATGGTCCAATGTTATACTTCAATTTTTTTTATGTGTCTTTTGAAAACCTCTCCTTCCTAAGGTGAACCATCACCATGTCTCCCACATCAAAACTTGTGTTCTTCTGCTTGTATCTACTATTGTTTTTATACTTTGCATTACTATGTTGCAACTTATTTCTGACACCTTCCTGCAATTCTTGCATGTGCTTTGCAAATGCCTCTACATCATCACTTATTTTACCCTAAATTGGTAGATTAATCAAATCTAGTACACCCTTGGGATTCTTACTATAAACAATCTAAAAATAAGATTTCCCTGTTGACCTGTTGATCGAACTATTATATGCAAACTCGGCTTGGGATAAGGCTAAGTCCCATTGTTTTAGTTTTCTCCAACAATACACCTTAAAATATTTCCCAAACTTCTATTTACTACTTTTGTCTACCCATCAGTCTAGGGTGATATGCACTACTGAACTGTAGCTTTGTCCCCATATTTCCCCATAAAGTCCTCCAAAAGTGACTCAAAAACCTTGTGTTTCAATTTTAAGTGATCGTTTTTGGAACACCGTGCAGTCTAACATTTCATTAAAAAAAAATCGTTGTGTTAGGCAACCCCAACACAAAATCCATGCTCAAATTTATCCACGCTTTTGTAGGAACTGGTAAAGGCATATAAGGCCCTGTATTCTACAAATGGTCTTTAGCCATTTGGCACTCTCTGCATCTTGACTTAAACCTGGTTATGTCCCTCTTTGCCTTCAGCCAATAATACTTCTCCTCTACAAGAGCAATCATCTTTCCCACTCCAAAGTGCCCAGCCAAACCTTCATTGTGCAGTTCTCTAATAATATTCTCTCTCACTGAACCAACAAGAATGCATAACTACTTCCCTTTAGACAAATAACTAGTTTGCATCAAATAATTACAAACAACACTACCAACTTTTCTCAACACTAGATTCTTACACTCATTCAAATTTTCACTAAAGAATGCTAGAGGTCGCCCTTCTTGAATTAACACGGCTCAAATTCCCACATGTGAGGCATCACAATCAACCTCAAATAGTTATCTAAAATCTAGCAATATCAAAATAGGTGCTTATGACACCTTCTTATTTAACAGCTCAAAACCCTTTGTTGTTGTCTTTGTCCACACAAATTATCTCCCCTTTGTGCACTTTGTTATAGGTGCAACAATGCTACTAAAATTCTTGATAAATTTCTTGTAAAAAGTCGCCAAGCCATGGAAACTCCTCACCTTAGTCACATTTCTTGAAATGGGCCATTCCAAAATTACCTTCACCTTCTCTTTGTCCATCCTTACTCCATCCTCTAAGATTACAAATCCCAAGAACATTAGATTCTTATGAATAAATCTACACTTCTTAATATTGACATACAACTTATCCTTCCTTAACAACTCTAACATCAATTTCAAATGCAATAGGTGCTCTTCATCATTCCTACTGAATATTAGAATGTCATAAAAATACACGATTGCAAACTTACTAATAAATTCTCGCAATACTTTGTTTATCATCCTCATAAATGGACTAGGTGCATTTGATAATCTGAACGACATCACCAACCATTTGTAGAGCCCATCTCTTATCTTGAAAGCAGTCTTCCATTCATCTCCTTCCTGGATTTGAATCTAATAGTATCCACTACGTAGATCAGCTAAAATATCGTGCTCCTACTAGCACATCCATCATATCATCCAGTATTGGAATTGGAAATAAATACTTGATTGTGATTTTATTGATTGCCCTACTATCCACACATACCTTCCATGTATTATATTTCTTTGGTGTCAATAGTGCAAGAGTCACACACGGACTCATAATTTCTCTAACATATCTCTTCTTTATCAATTTTATCACTTGTATGTTCAACTCCTTACTCTACATTGGACTCATCCTACAGGTTGGCTAATTTGGAAGAGCCAATCCTGTAATTAGATCAATATGATGTTGAATATCCCTTTTTTAGGGTAATCCATCTTGTAACTCCTCTGGTATGACAATTGCATACTCCTTCACCAAATCTGTTGTTGTAGGTGGTATAGCAACATCCTCAATATCCACCTTCTTTGCTATCAACACATAATAAAAACCAGCTTTATTCATCCCCGTGACAAATTCCTTAGTTGTCAATAGGCTTTCACTTTACCCTTCTTCCTTATTCGGTAACAATACCACTTTTACTCCATCCTTCTAGAATGTGTAAGTATTTCTTCCCCCATCATAGGTAGCCTTCCTATCATATTTCCAAGGCCTCCCCAACAATATGTGACATGCATCCATCAGAATTACATCACACCATACTTCATCCTTGTAGGTATTCCCAATTGAAAACTTAACCAAACACCTCTTATCTATAGTCATCTTGATCCTTTTCTTGAACCACAATATGCGGTAGAAATATAGGTTCTTTTCACACTTCAGATTAAGTTTTTCAACCATTTCATTTGAAACCATATTTTCATAATTACCACTATCAATATTACCGTACATACCTTTATTCAATTTATGTATCTTGTTTGAAAGATATTTATACGTAGCCAAGAATCACCACCATAATTATTCTACATTTTCTCCTTCCTTGGGATGATCATCATCCTCATTACCATGAGATTTTCCCCCATGTTTATAGTAATTTTATCTCTGTTTGCTCTTCTACCTCAACCAGATTGACTCTAGCTTGTTCTCCTTGTCTTTTTTTTTACACAGGATAGTGCGAACACTCAAAAGCTCTATGTCCTTCCTCACCACATCTATAGCAGATATATTATCTTCGTGGGTCATTCCAAATTTGTCCTCCACCATAACCTCCTCTTTGAAATACTCTACCTTTTTGGAGGTTACTATGACCTTGTCTAGACTCTTCTTGTTTTCTTGTATTAGAAGATTCTCCCTTTGAGGGATTAAATCCACCATGCCCTTTGACTGGAGGTGACGGTGGTCCTCTCTTCACTCCTTTTCTAAGATTATTCATCTTTTGTTTCTCTTCTGCCTTTAATGCTAATTGATATGCATCCTCTACATTATGGATTCAAAGCATACTGTACTCATCTTGTATGGCATAACTTAGTCCATTTACACACCTTGTAGTCGTATGTTCTTCTAACTCTTCAAGCTCCACTCTAATTGATAACTTGTAGAATTCATTGGTGTAGTCCTTGATGCTATGATCCTTTTGTCTAAGGTTCTAAAATCTATGAAACAACATTTGGATATAATCTATAGGCAAGAATTTATCCTTCAAAATTTTCTTCATTTTATGCCAGATTCTAATATTTTCCTTTCATTTTCTTTGCCTCTCCTTTTGTAGATTATCCCACCAAATCAATGCATGCCCTTTCAACTTCGTGCATGCAAGCTTTACTTTCTTTTCCTCTTAATGATTTATCCACTCAAAGAACTTATCCATACTATTCAACTAGTCTATCAACTCTCCTGGTTTCAACCCTCCTGCATACTCAGGGACATAAACCTTGATCCTATATCTATTTTTTCCAAGGCCCTAATCAAATTATCCTCAAAATGATGCTCCTTTGGCTTCTCCTCTTATTCTTCCTTTACATGAATCTATGATTTGTTGTCTCCTCCCACAGTTTCATTATCAAAATCTAGATCTGCAAAATCCGTTGGATATCTTTCCCTCATACGAGCCATCATTCCAGTCAAGTAACTTGTACCTGCAACTCCTACATATACCTATTAACTTAGGCATAACCTCCTCTTCCTCTCCTCATGCTAATGTGATCTTTGTTGTTCCAAAAAAGAAACAATTATAGCAAAATAAATGTGATCAACAATATTATCTTCCTTCCCTAGGTAGACTCGACTTGCTTTGATGCCAAATGACGTAAATCCAACTGCAAGAGGTTAGAACAAATACCTCCAATCACATAAAATATGCAACAAATTGAAAAAAACCTATAAATGATTTATTTTATCATTATTGGATCCACCATCCTCAACGATGCAATACAAGGGGAATATATCCCTAAAACAAAACCCTAAAGCATAAAAACCCTAAAGATAAGAATTTACTATTTTTTGGCAAATTGTCATTTTTAGCCAAAAACTACCATTTTTAGTAACTTGAAAAAACTATAAAAAAACACTAAAATCCATTTTAGGGGCACTATATGAAAGAATTAAGGCCTAAAAAAATCTTGAAAAAGGTTAGGAAAATGCAATCAAAGGTTTCACAAATCTTTCATGTCATCGTCCACCTCAATATCTAGCTCCTCATAAAATCTCAAGTCGATCTAACGGTCAGATCAAAAGTTATGCCCTCTGCAAGATAGACTCTCGCATCATAATTCATCCTCCTCATCTCTACCTGTGAGAAATACTTCCACCAAGATTTTAGTCATGATGGGTATCAATTTTGGAGAGATTGAAATTGACCGCTCATCCAACTTCTTAAACATATAATCCCCCAACTGATTAATGTTGAAATAACTTTGAACCTGGATCCAATCCCTGCTTTCCATGGTTGTTTTTAATGGTTGCAGTTATAAGAATTCAACAATGATAGCTGGGTATTGATCCCATGAATTTGTCTAAAATTGTGCCTTCTCCCCTCTCCCCACTTGTAAAATAACCCATCTTTCATTACCTGAGATCCTAACTTTAGAGCTTACCACACTAGGGACCCGTTACCATTCTAAGGGAAGTGACTCACCTCATTCGAGTTCACCTATCCCAATTATTTACTAGTTAAAACTCTACTGAATAAAGAAGTTGGATAGGAGATCCACCTCTAGTAAAGCTTTCCAGCTAAATATTTATTATTTAACTTTGATATCCTTAGTCCCAAACCTCCCTTTACCTTAGGATGACATACTTTCTCCCAACCTACTAACACCTATTTCCTCTCTCCTTTTACTCTTCCCCATAAAATTTTTCTAGTTGCCTTGTCCAAATCTTTCCATATGGCATGTGGGACAACAAGGATAACAAGTTATAAATTGTCATGGCTTGAATGACTAACTACAAAAAAATTAATCTACCCCCAAATGTTAACCATTTGTGAGACCAATAGTTAATTTTTTCTTTGATATAATCCAAAAGATTCTTCCATATAACTATCTTCAATTTTTTTAAATGCAAAGGCACCCCCAAATATACCACTGAGAGAGAAGTCCTTATGAATTCCAAGATCTTTAAAATTTTATCCTGAAGCCTTTGATCAAGATTGAAGAAGACCACTTTGGATTTATTATCATTGATGACTTATTTTGTGGCCCTAAGGTAAACATTAAGAGTATCTTTGATCATTCTCACTTCCCTGAGATTGGCCACTCCCACCAATTATGTGTCATCCACAAATTATAAGTCAGTCAAAACCTCCTCATCCACCTTGATACTTGTTAGCAAACCCTGTTATTTTCTCCTCAAGACGAGTCTACCCAAGCCTTCAGCTAATATGAAAAAAAATAATGGAAACAAGGATATCCTTGATGAAGGCCTTGAGTGGCTCCAAACAATTACAAGGGAAGGCCTTTGATTAACATTGACTATGTCAAGGTAGAGACACAACTCATGACCCATTCTATTCAATCCTGAGAGAAACCAAAGGCTACCATCATCCTTGATAAGAAGCTCCACTCCACCCTATCATAATGAAGTAGGGAAAAATGGTGCACCAAATGAAATATAAACAATGTATGTATCTATGCCCTATCGCTAATGAGCGCCAAACGGAAGCATGCAAGTAAATGGAAAGATAGCGAATAACAAGAAGTAAAGCAAAACAAGTATATCTCTTATTAATCGAAATGATCCAAAATTATGGGTTACAATGCATCCCCTTGAGGGCTCAAAATGGGTGATACAAATGTTTACAACTCGGGTGCCCAAAGGTCAAATCTCTCAAGGAATTCGGGTGCACATCCAATGTCTTTCCTCGTACCCACAATCGAAGTGGGCGGGCCAAAGTTGCCGCCACTTGTGTCTTTGATCTATGATGTCTTAGGCTGCCTCCCAATGCACTGTAATGACCTGCACCTACACACAAGGAAACCAGAATCGTCAAATAGCGAGTGCGTGTGATAAAAAGCATGCAATCCCCATAGGGGCAAAATGGCTAATAGTGAGAAAACATATCAAATCAACTCCAAATAGCACAAAATTGTAGAGGGATGTAAAAAGGAAGGTTTTGGGAAGATATCACCAGAAATTGCACCAAAATTGCATCCGATGGGGCTTCAAAACTCGAATGACCGTTCGCAACCTACAAAACCCAAAGCAAGAAAATTTCCGACCCTACGCATATCCAAAATGCATGAAAATTGGACAGAATACATAAAATACTATTCTAAGAAAACCCATTTGATTATATTTGTGATATCGATCACAGTTTGGGTGTTCTCTCAAATGACCGTCGGATACCTGCAAGAGACCCTACAAAACACTAAAAATGCAATATCTCGGCCAATATAGCTCAGAATGACATGAAATTTGAACTGTAGCATCATATAAGCATGTGTAAAATATATAATTAAAAATAGTCAAAAAATTATGCATAGATATCTATTCATCTTGGGGTGGAGCGAATAGGACTGTCACAGATTAGGGGGCACCCTGGGGTGCGGCGCCAATAGAATCTCCCTAAATTTTACCACCAATTCCACTTGGGAATGATGCAAAACCCTATAAAATGTGTTGTCATCAAATTTGGTGATGGAATTCACTCATTTTGTTTAGTTTTGTAACAGATTATGCCTCCTAACTCACTCGCAAACCTCCTTCGCTAGGAAGAGATTCCGAGGGAAAAATGGGCACAAAAGGGTGGAAGGAAATCTTGGAAGCACTCCATTGCTTTTTCTCTCAAAATATCCTCTCCTTTGGTGTGGAAAATATCTCCACTTTATAGCCTAAGGAGGCTTCAGGGGTCAAAAGGCATGCGAGGCATGAGGTGCCACTTGGCCACCAGGGTGGCATGCATTGGAGGGAGAAGAGAATCTCCCAATTTGGCCTCCCTCATGGGCTGGAGCATTAAGATGTTGTGTGCCCTACCCTCCTAGCCATTATGGACTAGAAATATAACCGTTGGTAGGCACCATTTGTCCAGGTTTGACTTTTTTCCAGTCAAACCTGCTATTCGCTTCACCCCGGAGTGAATGCTGCTATTCGCTTTGGGGTGCGATGAATAGGTTCTGTATTCATCCTAGGGTGGCACGAATAGTAGCAGGGTGTCCAAAAGGTGCCAAAAGTGGCCTAGAACCTTTCAAACCCTTGCATTAAGTGGTTAGAACCATTGTATACCTCCTGAGGGCTGCCCTAGGGGCCTTGGTGTGTCGCGAAGTCACTACTTATGGTAGCACAATCGGATTGACCAATTTTTAGTGTCTACAGATGCCCCTTTTTGGGATGCATTGTGTGCAGCACAACATGAGCAAAAATAGATGACTAAAAATGTTCAATGATTAGGGTTACTCAATAACCTAACCAACTTTAGATGCCCCAATCTTGGAAAGAGCATGCGTCCTTGAATCCTTGCTTTTGATGAGCTAAGGAACTTGCTTTAGCTTAGACATTGTCTGTCATGAAAAGGTGAGGCCTATGTTTCCATGATGCCATCAATGTTGAGCATTTTAATTTGATACTTTGTGCTTGTTTACTGCCCCAAGCAGGAGCGTGATTGTCTTTGTCAAAGATTCGTTGGACGAACGCAATTTGCATGATTGAGTGTGTGCTTGTTGATTTGACTTGAGTATGACTACCCCCTCAAGCGACGAGTCGATGAGGGAATGACTCATGAGAAAAGTGATGAGTCGCTTGACCCAGATGACTATTGTTAAGGTTACCTTCAGTTGTACTCATTGAAAAATGGCACAGTTTTGAAAGGATTTGAATGATGCTATGGGGGTTTCATGGAAGCAAGAAGTTGAAAACTTCATTCCCATGGGGTGGTCCAGCCACAATGGCCTTCTTGGGGAGTAAAGTAATAACTTATCCATGCATCCATGAAAAATTTGTATTCCATATTGACCCTGAATGAATTCCATCAGATGTGACTTGTTTTTGGTGGGTTTTGAACCCTTTTCTTTGTTACTTCCTGGAGGAAGGAATGAAAAACCTCGCTCCCATGGGGTGGTCCGGCCATGGTGGCCTTCTTAGGGGTTGAAGTTAGGTTCTTTCCAAGCATCCAGGAGTGTTATTATTTGCCTCTTGATTACTACAAAAATTTGACCAAAATAGAGCTATTTTTGTGGGTTTTTGGACCCTTTTGGTGCCTTTTGAAGTCATTTTGACCTATGAACCCTGTATTCATCTTGGGGTGGAGCGAATACAAATTATGTATTCATCCTAGGGTGGAACGAATGGCCAGAAGTGTGTTCACCCTACCCTGGGGTGAATAGGACTGTTGTAGGCCTATATAAGCTTCAAAAACCAATTTTGGGCTCATTATTGCATGTTTTCTTTTGCAGTTTGAGAGGTGAGGAGGAGGAGAGTGATTTTGCATAGCGAAGCGCTGTCAAAATCATCCTGTATCATCATGAGTCAGCAAGTGGAGGCATCCAGTGAAGGGGCTAGTGCGAAGAAGGTAAATGCTAACTCAAGTGACCTCGCTTATTACAAGTGTAATACCTATTATTTTTTTTTTTTTTTTTTTTTTTTTGTTTTTGATGTTTTTATTTGTTTTATCTTTTGTTTTGTTAGGTGACGAGCCGGTATCACAAATCGAAGCTCTTTGGGACCACACGGGATGCCTTGAATGAGGCTGACTAGGAGTGGCTTGATGCCCTAGGGCTCAAGCAAGTTACTCGATTGGAGCCTATGATAGGCGACCGAGCTTATTTGACTACGTTGATTAACCTATGGGACCCACGCACCAACACCTTCCATATACCGATGGGAGAGATGATGATGATGCTAGAGGACATCTACCAGATTTTGAGGATTTCGATAGAGGGGTGACCCATCCGATCATCGCACCATGACCTGAGGGATGCAGTGTTGAGGAGGTACTTCAAGGAGGATGCGGATGCGATAGAGTTGGACTATCAGACTAGAGGTATACTGGTGGGGTACTGGTATGAAGAGGGGGTGTTGGGGGTGAGGCATGCACTACTGATGACCCTCATATCCAATATGCTCCTCCTAGACTCATCAGGAGCTAGGTTCCCATGGAACCTGCTAGAGCTAGTGTTTGCCCTAGCGAGGTGCACTACGGAGGAGCCATTGGTGATGGCATGGGGGACTACCATTCTGGCACAACTCTATGATGAGTTGTACGAGATCCACTACCAAAAGTAAAAGGGCTTAGGGTGCAGTTTCCTATTGTAGTGTTGGGGATGGTAGCACATAGTTATGGGGTGACCATAGGGCTTACCCTAGTCGACCCGGGCACAACTAGTGGACCGAGAGATAGGATATGGTATCCTATGGTAGACGACATAGGAGAGAGGGCAGAGTCGATGGTTCATGAGTGATGTAGATCACTACACTGATCTCTTCTCTCACTTAGCACTAGGACAGGTGCAATGGTGATCGTACAGGGATTGTTCAATCTAGGTAGATGCTGGAGAGCAGCTCCAATGGGTGAGGTAGGGTAGATGGTTGATTGCTCAACATGGGACCGAGTGGGAGTACTTCCCATTTTCTTGAGTCATGCGGTAGTTTGGGCTATGATAGGGGTTACCTAGGGAGCCGATGGTGTACCAGCACCATGGGGATGAGCGGACGCTATCCTGGCCTACGATGGAGGAGGTGGGTGAGGAGTCAGATCCTATGGTCAACATTCCAGACATGGATGATGTCGAGATGATAGGGGAGTATGACTCATGGTGGGTGATGCACCAGTGGTGAGGGATAGGGACCCTAGGAGGTGAGGCAGCTAGGGTGGGATGAGGTGATGTCGAATGCTCTAGAGGAGGACCAGGTAGAGGGTGATGAGTAGGGAGATCTCTTAGACTTGGGAGATCAGGGTGATGACATGGAGGTAGAGGACCCTAGGATACAGGTACCATAGGATGCACAGGGTGGCCAGTATGCAGAGCTACAGGCTGAGTTAGTCAGGGTTTGATAGGAGAGAGATCTCCTACGGGTACAGGCACAAGAGGTAGAAGGGCTGAGGGTAGAGGTGTTGCGACTACAGTCAATGGTGGATACCTACCATGGGTGGGAGTAGTGGAGACAGGGATACATGGGTCGACTAGAGATAGAGGTGGTGCACCTTGGAGGGCACCTACCAGATGATGGAGAGTCTAGTAGATCACATCGATCTTAGCAGAGCGAGATGGTGCAATCCTCTACTAGGTAGAGGGAGGACAAAGCTGGTGGTAACAGGCATGGGGGTCCCAATGGACCCATACCACTAGGGGTAGTGTGAGTCATAGCATCGATCCTGCGTGATCATGGTGACATAGACTCGTGGGACTATTTTTGGTTTGTTTTTATTTTGCCATGTGAGGTCTGAGGACCCACTTTATTGTAGCCTATGAGCATTTTTGGAAACTATGATGTATATTTTTTTACCCCATATATATATGAGATTTTATTATGATCATCATGTGTTTCATTTATTGTTTTATTGTATGAATGCAATGTGTGTAATAATTTATGCTTATAGGTTAGATGCTTAGTATGTATGCATATGGATGCAATGAGATGGTGATAGATAGATATCATGTATGTATATGTAATTTGATTTGATTGGAATTGCAACTATCTATATGCATGGATGCACAATGAGATGAAATATTTGAATGATTGATAAACATGGAGTTGTGGCTAATGATTTGACATACTATGTGAACACTATAGATTGTACAAAATACATTAACGCTCTTTTTTTGCTTATTTTTTTTTTTGTAATGGAAATGTGAAACCATTATTGCGATGTAGTGAAATGGAGTAAATGAGATGATATGTGCAAAGAATGTAGGTGAGGTTTTTATGAGACTCAAACACTCTAGCTGATTTGATCAAAGGTTGTATACTGACTATGCAAGACTTTTTGACAAGGTATGAATCTGCTAGGATGACCAAGGTACTTCATATCCCTGTGTGTGCAAGTGAGTTCATTCCTATGAGATGCATAAGGATACCACCAGTGCCAAGTAGGCTCTCAACCAAACCTGTAATGAGGATCACCCTATGAATGCCACCATCCTAGGTTTTGTACTTAGTAGGACTAGACCACTAGGCAATCTAGGTTACAAAAGCTAGCTCATCCACATGCAAACATTGGTCTACACACACGCAAAAGCTAATGTGGTAGACATATCATCATGCGTAAGGATACCACCATTGACAAATAGGCTATCCACCAAACCCGTAATGAGGATCACCTTATGGTTTTCCAAATGCTGAGAGTTCCAAGGATTCAAGTTTGACTCCCTTATTTTCTTCAATTTTATTGGGATACTTGCTCATATGTAGTGATGAAAATCACTATTTATTTTGTATATTGTTTTCTTTGAGCAAGGGATTTGGGATTTTAGTGGTGAAAACCTATTTTTTTTTTTTTTTTTTTTTTTTTTTATTTTTTTGGATTTGTGGGAATTGGGATTTTTGATAGTGGTGAAAACCACTATTTATTTTGGGGAATTGGGTAGGGAAGATGCTTGTCCTTTTGCCAACTCTATGAATTCTTGAACCATTTGCACAGGGGGATGAGCAGGATGACCTTTTCACTTAAAGTAACCTAGACCACTTCATGGATTTCATATTTCTTTGTGCAAAACTTGGATTTATTAATGTTTAACTGTGTTTGGGATCTGATGTACACAAGGCATAATCTAATGCAAGACTCTACCTCCTAAAAATCAAGCTAGCTTTCTACAAAACCTGAAGAGAAGCTAGAAATGGTTGAGTGACCAAAAACCCTAATGACATTCTAAAACAAATGACTAGGTGAAGGGGTGGACACAAATGTGGAATATGGAAAATGTGGGTGAATATGATAATTGCAACATTGAACTATGCTTACTTTCACAACATTGATTTTGAGTGATAAGTATTGTACCATCATGGTGCTAGACATGCATGAGCAACTCTAAAATGTAAAGTGCAAATGATGAGTATGCCTAAATGCAAGTGATGATAGAATGCAATGGGATGCAATGTGATGCGATGCTATATTTTTGTATTTTTGATATTTTGATGATGTTTTTGAAATGCAATGTGATGCAATGTTTTTGTATTTTTGATTGATATATATGTATGTACATGTGACCAATGAGCTTATTGGGGGCCATTGGGGCATTTTGGGGGACCAAAGGGCTTATGGATGCCTTTGGGGCTTTTTGGTTGACCTAGATGGTTCTAGACCATCTAGGAGCATTTAGGTTGACCAAGCGGGATGTAGGCACCCTTGGAGCATTTTGGGGTGACCTAGATGGTTCTAGACCACCTAGGAGCATTTTAGGTTGACCAAGCGGGATATAGGCACCCTTGGAGCATTTTGGGGTGACCTAGATGGTTCTAGACCACCTAGGAGCATTTTAGGTTGACCAAGCAGGATATAGGCACCCTTGGAGCATTTTGGGTGACCTAGATGGTTCTAGACCACCTAGGAGCATTTTAGGTTGACCAAGCAGGATATAGGCACCCTTGGAGCATTTTGGGTTGGGCCATCCTACGCTAGGCATGGAATGGCCACAAATGAAGGATGTTCAAGGGTTCAAGATCCTCGACACCTTCAAGGGAGGCTAGGCGATACGTTTTAGGTCCTATATGACTAGTAATGACATAGGGACCTAACCAGTTTACCATGAACTTGTCCCTCAGATGGGGCGACAAATTAGAATTTTGTTGGTTCTCCTTCAGAATGAGGTCACCAACTTGAAAGTCTCTTAGGTGGACTTTCATATTATAGGCTCTCTTAAGTCGCTCTTGATAAATGCGTAGGTGCTCGAGAGCATTAATACGATGTTCATCAAGTAGCGTAAGCTGATCTAGGTGAGCCTACCATGTAGTGTCATCATCGATGAACTCTTGCATGGATATGCACAACGATGGTATTTCGAGCTCTAGAGGCATGACCGCCTCGATGCCATACACTAGTGAAAATGGAGTAGCCCTAGTGGGTGTCCGAATACTAGTGTGATAGGCCCATAGAGCAAGAGGTATTTGTGTATGCCAATCTGTGTGACTCTCTCTAACAATTTTCTTGAGAATAGCAATCAATGTTTTGTTAGAGGCCTCTGCTTGCCCATTTTCTTGTGGATAGTAGGGTGTCGAAAAACTATGCTGGATATTATACTTTGCTGTCAAAGCATGCACATATTTATTTTTAAATGATGTCCCATTATCCGAAATGATCTTGGATGGAATACCAAAATGACAAATGATATTATGCAATAGGAACTCCGCTATGCGGGGTCCCATCATAGTGGTAAGGGGAATTGCTTCCACCCATTTAGTGAAATACTCAGTAGCCATTATGATAAACGTGTGATGGCCCGAGGATGCAGGGGAGATTTTCTTAATTAAATCCAACCCCCACTATGAAAATGGCCATACCGATTGGATCGATTGCAAGGCCTGAGAAGGTACATGTGTCAAATTAGCATGATGTTGACACTTCATGCACTTCCTCACATATGCGCAACAATATCGCTCTAAATTTGGCCAATAATAGCCCATGCGAAGAATGCACTTGGTGATGGCCATGCCACTGAAATGGCCACCGCATGTACCATCATGTGCTTGGGCGATTGCCCAAGTCGACTCTTGATGCTCTAAGCAGTGAAGGAGGATCCCTTCATAGCTCCGATGATACAGAATATCTCCTAGCAAGACATATTTTGTCACCTTCCATCTGAATGTTCTTTTAGTGGTATGTGACAGTCCAGGAGGGAGGTTACCAAGCTTTAGGTATTCCCTGATTTGTGTTGACCAGTCCTATTGTGAAGAAGCCTCGAGCGCATGAACGACCTATCCCTCTCGAAGTTCATCCATAGAAAAAGCTGACTGGGAAAGAACTTGTAAGAATAGTATTGTGTTACTATCGAAAGGGGCTTGAGGGAACAAAGTCCCCCAATCAGCCTAGTTCAAGCATTCATGAATGTGCGAGAATCTCTCCTGATGAGGTTCAATTTGAATCAAGTGGACTTTCGGCATGACTTGATTGTTCTCATGCTCAACCATAGATTGTGAGAGCATTTTGACCTGGATGGTAGTCATCTGATCCATAGGGTCTTGCGGGATCAAGGACCCCAGAGAGGCCATTGTATCCACAAAATTATTAGATGATCGAGGGAGTGCCTCGATGTTATACCATTCAAATTTTTCTAAGAATTTATCCACAAGGGCCTTGTAGGCTTGCAGGACTAGGCACTTACACTGGAAGATCCCCTTGACTTGGTTAACAATGAGCAAGGAGTCATCAAAAATGTTGAGCTTTGTTATTTTCATGGTGATAGCCATCTGAAGGCCTATGAGCAGGGCCTCATACTCGACATTATTGTTGGTGCATGGGAAATCAAGTTTAAATGATAGGGGTATGGGAGCCCCATGCGGTGTGAAAAACATGATTCCTACGCCACCCCCTTGCTCGCATTTGGAGCCATCAAAAAATAGGGTCATATCTGCCTGCATCTCAGGCTCATCAGAATCTAGTGATTCTGATATTTGGAAGACCCCATCATCGGGAAGGTCCATGCTAAGAGGTTGATCATCCTAGAGAGGAGCCTCTACGAGTTGATCGATGATGACCTGACCCTTAATTGATTTTTGTCCAACAAACTCAAGGTCAAACTCCATCAACAACATGATCCATTTCATCATGCGACTACTATGATAAGTGTGACTCATCATGTAGCGCAATGGATTCTCTTTAGATACAACATACATGGTATTGCTAAGCATGTAATGTCATAGCTTCTTGGTGGTGAAAACCACCGCTAGGCATAATTTCTCAATGTATGCGTACTTGATCTCATAACTAACCAGGGTGCGGCTAAGATAGTAAGTAGCCTGTTCCTTATGAAATTCATTGTTTTAGGCTAACATGGCGCCCAATGCAATCTCAGTGGCTGAGATGTATAAGCGGAATGACACTCCTGGCCTAGGTGGTGCCAACACTGGTGGTGAAGCCAAGTACTATTTTATTGCATCGAAGGCCTCCTGACACTCATCATCCCAATGGAATGTGACCCCCTTGTGCAACAACTTGTTCATGGGGTGACACTTGTCCGAAAATTGTGCTATGAAGTGCTTGATGGACGTGATCTTGCCCTGTAGACTTTGGAGCTGCTTGATCATGGTTGGGGGAGGCATCTCGAGGATGGCCTTGACCTTATTAGGGTCCACTTCAATGCCTCGCTTAGAGATGATAAATCCCAAGAGCTTTCTAGATGTGATGTCGAAGACGCACTTCTTGGGGTTCAGTCTCACGTTATGTTCAATGAGGTGGTCTAATACTTTGCTCAAGACCTCAAGATGCTCATGGCGTAATAATGATTTAGCCAGTAAGTCATCCATGTAATCTTCCAAAATTTTATGCATGTAGTCATGGAAGATGTATGTCATGGCACGCTGGTAGGTGGCACCGATATTTTTAAGGCCAAAAGGCATGACCTTATAGCAAAATGTCCCCTAGGGCATTGTGAACGCCATTTTGAGTTGGTCCTCTAGGTTGATACGAATCTGATTGTACCCAGAGAAACCATCCATAAGGGATAACATTTCATGGCCCGTTGTGGCATCTACCAGGGCATCGATGCTTGGCAAAGGGAAATCATCCTTAGGACTCACTTTGTTTAGGTCTCAAAAATTGGTGCAAATGTGAATCCTCCCATCTGGCTTCTTGACGGGAACCATGTTGGACAACCATGGTGGATAGTCTACAGAAATGACAAACTGGGCATCCAACAACTTTTGTAGCTCATCTTTGACCATCAAGGCCACTGTTGGATGCATCTTTCTAAGCTTTTGCTTGATAGGCTTGGCCTTCGGGTCAAGCATCAGATTGTGGGTGACTAGATTTGGATCCAGTCCCGACATGTCTTTATAGGACCATGCAAAAGCTTCCTTCTTCCTGGTGAGAAGGGCTATGTAATCGGCTTGCTCTTCGGGGGATAGGCTTTCCCCAACTTGATATACTATGGATTTTTTAGGTCTGAGCCGATATCTATGTCAATCGTAGGCTCGATTGACATATGTGACCCCTCCTCCAACTGGTGGGGGTAGGGATCAAATGGATGTCATCCACTAGATTTAGATCATCAATGGGAACCTCGGGTTCCTCCTCAACATGGAAGACATCATGAGCTAGCCCTGGAGAGAAGAGAAATAGTTGTAGCATCTCATCGTAGGGCCAATACTCAGAAGGTGATGGGGGTGAATCTCCTCGATCAAATTCAATTACCCCCAAGTCGAGGTGCAATGGCTTTGATGGGTTATTCGGATCTCGCAATGGCTCGAACAAATCTATGGAAATCATATTGATGGATGGATGATTTCCCCTAGGTGGATGGTGGTGACCATGGACCTCTGGATGCAGCATGACCTGAGGAGGTGGCTACAGAGGTGGTGGAATGATAGGTGGTGGTCGATGTGGCTATGGAGGAACTTGCCCTTCATGAGGTAGAAGCTACCACCAAATGGGCTCTTGTAATGGGAATAGGCATAGAAAGTAATCATCATTCTCATCCCAAGGGATGATCTACGTGTATTCTCCATCAGAACTATCAGAGTCAATCGGTGCGACCCCATAGTCCGACTCATCATCAGACGTCCACTCATAAGGGGACCCTGGATCTTCTTCCTCACCATCATGGGGAAGAGTGCATGAACCTTCACCTCTCTCGTAGGATTGGATACCATCTCGAGGTGGTTCATCATCTCCCAAGGGCATAGGGAAATAGTCCCCCAATGAGTAGACATGATTAGGGTTGGCAAAGGGATCTCAAGCCAACTCATATCTATAATTGAGGCATAGGCACTCCATGCCATCAGCAAGAATATCCAAAGGTAAGGGGTTGTTATGTCCCAACCTTGACTTATCATATGGCATCTAGTACTAGGGTTGAAATGGAACCCGCATGCCTTGCTCATACAAGCCTAACCCATAACCATACCAATTGCATAGGTCAAGATACTTCAGGGTGAAGTTAGGGTTAGACAAGTAGTGGATGTCCTCTCCAAAGGGCTCTTCATCCTCCTCCTACTATTGGTAGGGTTCGATGTCATAGTCAAGTCCCCCATAGATGAAATTCATTTGATTAGGGGGGATGCCTAGGGGCACGATAGTGCCTATGGGAAGATGGGGTCGACCCATGTCTTGCATCGACTCTATAGCAGGGGTAGTTGTGACCTCCCTAACCATGTATTCTCCTAATCTGATGGAAGCCAAGTGAACTATCACCTGAGGCTATGGATAGAAGAGTGATGAGAGTGAGATCTGATCTAAATCATCTTCTACCACCTGTGGTAGCTCTTCATCATCTGGGCTAGGTATCTCCTCTATGGAGATGGTGGATATGGTCGATTGTACCTCATCAATGGGCTTCTTCCCTAGGTTCCTCAACAATGGTTCCATCGGCCCAGTGGGCATCGAAGGGGTGTCGATGATGAGGAAGGTATGTCATGTGATGATGAGGGGGTCAAACCTTGGCTAGATTTATTCGGTTGGAAATCTAGATGTGTCGATGGTAAGGTTGACTCAGGGATCTGCTGCACCATGTTATAGTACTTGTAGGGCTCTAGGTCCATAGGGATGACATGAACTTGCCCTTCATGGGTGTACTTGAGGCACTGGTGAGCAATGGAAGGGACACACTTCATGTCCCTAATCCATGGTCTACCTAACAAGATATTGTATGCCATCTCACCCTCTAGTATGTGGCATAGCATCGAGATGGTCTTCTCTCCTACCTGAATAGGTAGGACAATCATACCAACTATCGAGCATATGGCATCATTAAAGGCTCGGAGGGTGTATGTAGATGGGACAATATGGGATATCGAGAGCTTCAAGTGCTTGAGAGCTATTGTAGTGATGATATTGCTAGAAGACCCTATGTCTATCAACACTCTCTTGTATGGTGTCCCATTTATGCATGCAACGATGTGCAAGGGAGGGTCCACCATATCATGGGAAACCGGTTTAAGCTCATCTTCTCGAAAGGCTATCATCGGTTCAGTGCACTATCTGACATGCCCCACAAAATTATTGAAGGAGTTAGACTCTTGGGGCTGAAGCTCTATGGCCTTAAGGATCTCCATCAAAGCCTCTCTATGAGGTTGTGATTGTTGAATCAGCTCATAGATGGAGAGTCGGGCAGACGTTGTTCTCAAGCTCTGAGTGAGCTTACTCTTGAGGGTGGCCATAGGCCTAGGTGGAAGGCTCGATAGAGGAGGTGATGGCTATTATGACATCGAAGGGACATCACTCTGAGTCATAGGTGGTGCGGCTAGACTTGGGTACCGCCTATTCCTCATGATGATGCTAATCATGCCAACATATCCCTGCTAAGGAGGGGCATGATGAACCTCATTCACCTAGGGCACTGGCTTGGCCTGCTCCACATGGGCAGGCAAGGGATCTTTAAAGATCTCCATCTACTGGTTGTTTGGCATGATAGGGTTGTCTACCTAAAGGTCCTTCCTATCAATCATGTCATATACCAAGTTTTTAAACTTGTAGCACATGTTCACATCATGCCCATTTTGCCTATGAAATTTGCAATATAGGTCTTCTCTATACCCTTTGGGCCTAGGTGCATTCGGGTCGATAGGTCGACTCTCAAGTAGATTGATCAAATTTGCCACTAAGAGGTGCTCAAACAATGAGTCCATAGACTCTGCAAGGGGTGTAAACTATCACTTGGGGTGACATTATTGATTCTGCCCTTGACTATTTTGATTGTCCTTAGTATAGTCCCGATGTGTGGCCTGATAATTAGGCTTTTGAGGTGGCACAACTTGCGCTAGCCCCGAGACACTAAGGGCAACCTGATTCACTACTACTAGCTTGGACTATGTTAGGGTGCTCTTGGCATTCTTGTTCCACTCCTTGTGAGGCTTCACAATCTCCCCCTCTTGAATCTTGATTTCTTTGATGGTCCTAGCTTATGCTAGGGCATCCTAAAGAGTGGGATATTGTTGCAGCTACAACAACAAGGAGATGGGCTTCAGGTAGCTCTTGGAAAACATCTGAGTCAGCTCCAACATGGGGAGCAAATAAGGTAGCTTGGTGAGCAAGGCCCACCACCTATTGCCATAATTTGTTATTGACTCATCATCATATTGCTTCAACTCGACTACGTCAGCCAATGTCACCTTCCTCTTGGTATTGAAGGTGAAGCATTCTAGGAATGCATCTGCAAGTTGATCCAAAGTATGGATGCTATGCTTAGGGAGTTGGTAAAACCACTCCGAGGTAGGGCCCGAAAGGGTAGTCACAAATATCCACAAAAGCAAAGCATCATCATCATGAATGCCAAAACACTGACCCAGAAATCTGGTGACATGCTCCTACGCATCCTCTTCTCCCTTAAACATAGCCAACTATGGCAACTTATAATGCTCTAGATAGGGAGGCATAGGTACTAAAGGATGGATTGGCTGACTACGCAACTAGTGCATAGTGGGCTTCTGAGATCTAGACCCAGAGGTCTTGTTCTCTACCGACTCTAGGTGCTCTAGCAGCTCTTTATATGGATCTGAGGACTTGATCTCCTCATTCTTGCTCACATCCTGAGGTGGAGGTCTAGGATCCTCCAACCTAAGGTGGGGTGTTGGCCTATCACCCCCTACCTTGATAAGGCATCTCCAAATACTCTACTTTTAGCTCATGCTCATTGTAGGCCCCATAAGGCGTCTCTCGAGCCGGTCTATAAATAGGGGTGTCTACCCATTATGGATGCCCTGCATCTAGCCTATGAGGTAAGTCTCACTCTGACCTAGGAGGCCACAGAGGCAACGTCGGATAAGGTCTAGGAGACCTTTCTCGAACAAGCATAGGTTACCTTAGAGGGACTTCCTACCTATGGGTCTTAGGGGTAGGGACCCTCTCCTAGAGTCTACTGGAACAGCTCATTAGTCTACCACTCAATCCTCTCTTTTTCAAGTTGATGCAAGTGGTCTAGTTGCTCTTTATCACACCAAAGCTGCTTGAACTGAGCTTGGCATTCCACATATTTTGCAACTACTTGCTTGATTTGTTCCATCGTGTGAGGCCTAGGGGGTCTAGGAGCCTCACCTTGGGGCCGACCTCATTCAAGATAATCTATGATATCTATCGGGTGCTTGCCTCTTTCGAGGTTCACCGCATTGACTTGAGGTTCGAGCTGGAACATCTGCTCATTATACTCAACAGGCGTAGAGGCACATCGGGCATGCACAGAATACTACTCCTGAGGAAAATCTAGGATTTCCTCATGCCTTCCTTCATGGACGAGGAAGGGTAGGGCAGAATTGGCTCACCTAGAGCGATGAGTGTCATTCCCATCGGGTTGCATGAGTTATTGTATCCTATCAAGGTGACATGGAGGTAAAGTCGTATCGACTTGCTCCGACCAGTGTGTGAAGTCATGCTCATGCCTATGAATAGGTATGTCAGCCCTGATGGGTACATGGATGCATGGCACCACTCTATCTATTAGCACCTCAATGCATTGTTGCCTTTCATCAAAGAAGGCCTGTGATGTATCTACATACCGAGAACACTCTCCCAAGTAATGCTCATCATCCCTCGAGGTGTCCTATAGAGGGTCCCTTCGGAGATGAGGCTCATGCCCTACTATCTTGGGGCTAGGTGGAGTAGAAGCTCACCAGGGAGGTATGACCAAGTCCCTAGGGCTATAGCGGAGATGATTCATGTCTCCTAATCCACTCTCCATAACTTCCACCCATGTTTGGGCTTGGCTACAGGTGCGCACCATCACGCTCCTCTATCAATACCCCAAGTGATTATCTTCTTTACAAATTTTTAATGAAACAACAAACAAGAAAGGAAACACTCAATAAGATAGATGATTATCTCATTTAAGTTTTAGATGTGAATCCCTAAACTATTTTGTGTGTTTCAGATGTGTTGTTTGTAAAGAATGACCTTGTGTCACGTATTTGAAATATTGTTGGATGATATTCTAATGTTTAAAGGATTTCACCTATATACTCGCAATCGATAACCTGGTGATGAAATCCATCAGGGAGCATAGGTCCTACCATTCCACACCCATCACCTGTAGTCTACAATACACCTCTCCGAAGAGAGATACGTGCTATAACCCATGGGCTATGATAGATCTTGGAACCAGCCTTGGCAAAGAACAAGGTACATGGGCTTTGAGATGATGGATGGAGATGAAATCCACCTCATCAAACTCTACTAGTGCATGGTGATGAAGTCCACCTCACTAGCATTAATAAATGTGTCATGATGTGTGTGGTTCTTTTTAACTTTAAAGAAAGTAAGCAAAGAAGCATTCAATGATCATTCACTAAATGCATGCATAAAAGTGCGTTTTACTTTCAGAAAGGTTAGTATATAAAAAGAACTCACAAATGTATCTAGAAATGCAAAGCCCTAAATGTTAGCCTACCCATTGGGTAGGCTACAAGCACACAAACCATAGAGATGCATTCCTACTCTGAATTTGTTTTGATTTTTTTGCTTTTATGTGTTTTTGTTATTTTGTATTTAAGAAAAGGAAGCTACTTTTAACCTTTCTAAGCAAACAAAAATATGAGAAAAACCAAATAACACTGAAAATAAATAGTTTCTGTAAATGCAAAACAGAGATGACAGATTCAGGGACCTACCTCATCACTGCCAAAACTTGCTATTTCTGAAATTCTGCTCCAAAAGCTCTCTATTTTCTATTCACTCTAGGGTGTGATGAATAGCAGGTCTGTATTCACTCTAGGGTGAGGTGAATTCACATTCACCCCAGGGGGCACGAATAGCAGACCAGAGTTCGCTTCAGGCCAGAACGAATAGCACCTGCAACATAAAAAGATGAAAAATGAGATCCAAAATTCACCTAAAGCAAAAGGGACTAGGTCCCACCATGATCACCACTGAAGTAGGGAAAAATGGTGCACCAAATGAAATATAAACAATGTATGTATCTATGCCCTATCGCTAATGAGCGCCAAACGGAAGCATGCAAGTAAGATGGAAAGATAACGAATAACAAGAAGTAAAGCAAAACAAGTATATCTCTTATTAATAAAAATGATCCAAAATTATGGGTTACAATGCATCCCCTTGAGGGCTCAAAATGGGTGATACAAATTTTTACAACTCGGGTGCCCAAAGGTCAAATCTCTCAAAGAAATCGGGTGCACATCCAATGTCTTTCCTCGTACCCACAATCGAAGTGGGCGGGCCAAAGTTACCACCACTTGTATATTTGATATATGATGTCTTAGGATACCTCCCAATGCACTGTAATGACCTACACCTACACACAAGGAAACCAGAATCATCAAATAGCGAGTGCGTATGATAAAAAGCATGCAATCCCCATAGGGGCAAAATAGCTAATAGTGATAAAACATATCAAATCAACTCCAAATAGCATGAAATTATGAAATGGGTATGTAGAAAATAAGGTTTTGGGAAGATATCACTAGAAATTGCACCAAAATTGCATCCGATGGGGCTTCAAAACTTGAGGTGACCGTTCGCAACCTACAAAACCCAAAGCAAGCAAATTCTGACCCTACGCATATCCAAAATGCATGAAAATTGGAAAGAATACATAAAATACTATTATAAGAAAACCCATTTTATTATATTTGTGATATCAATCACAGTTTGGGTGTTCTCTCAAATGACCGTCGGATACCTACAAGAGACCCTACAAAACACTAAAAATGCAATATCTCGGCCAATATAGCTCAGAATGACATGAAATTTGAACTGTAACATCATATAAGCATATATAAAATATATAATTAAAAATAGTCAAAAAATTATGCATATATATCTATTCATCCTGAGGTGGAGCGAATAGGACTATCACAGATTAGGGGCGCCCGGGGTGCGGCGCCCATAGAATCTCCCTAAATTTTACCACCAATTCCACTTGGGAATGATGAAAAACCCTATAAAATATGTTTTCATCAAATTTGGTGATGGAATTCACTCAGTTGGTTTGGTTTTGTAACAGATTACGCCTCCTAACTCACTCGCAAACCTCCTTCGCTAGGAAGAGATTTCGAGGGAACAATTGGCGCAAAAAGGGTGGAAGGAAATCTTGGCAGCACTCCATTGCTTTGTCCTCAAAATATCCTCTCCTTTTGGTGTGGAAAATATCTCCACTTTATAGCCTAAGGAGGCTTCAGGGGTCAAAAGGCATGCGAGGGCATGCGAGGCATGAGGTGCCACTTGGCCACCAGGGTGGCATGCATTGGAGGGAGAAGAGAATCTCCCAATTTGGCCTCCCTCATGGGCTGGAGCATTAAGATGTTGCGTGCCCTACCCTCCTAGCCATTATGGACCAGAAATATAACCGTTGGTAGGTGCCATTTGTCCAGGTTTGACTTTTTCCAGTCAAACCTGCTATTCGCTCCACCCCGGAGTGAATGTTGCTATTCGCTCCGGGGTGCGATGAATAGGTTTTGTATTCATCCCAGGGTGGCACGAATAGTAGCAGGGTGTCCAAAAGGTGCCAAAAGTGGCCTAGAACCTTTCAAACCCTTGCATTAAGTGGTTAGAACCACTGTATACCTCCTGAGGGCTGCCCTAGGGGCCTTGGTGTGTCGCGAAGTCACTACTTATGGTAGCACAATCGGATTGACCAGTTTTTAGTGTCTACACATAATCCTTTGATATATCAAATTTTACGAACATTCCTCTATTTCCAAATGCTTACATTGAGTGCGTTGCCTCCTAAGCTAAACCACACCATCCACGATCTGCCTTCCCTATATAACATCCCCTTGCTTTGAGGAGATAATGCTATCTAAGAGAGATTTTAGTCACTCATCCATCACCTTTGTGATTATTTTACATTTGACATTGTATAAGTCAATATGTCTATAATTTAAAATATGCACCCCATCCTCCCCTTTCATAATTAAGGGAATGAATGTATGATTTAATGCTTTAAGCATTGTTTTAGTGCCTGTGGACTCCTCTATAACAACCATTACATCCTTCTCCAAGTTGTCCCAAAAGGCTTGAAAAAAATTGATCGGGAAGCCATATAGACTTGGCATTTTTCCTATAATTATTCCAAATACTACTTTCTTTAGATCCTCTCTATCAATGGGTTTAAGCAGAGCCTTATTTTCTTCTTCGAAGATAATAGAGGGTATGACTACAAGAACTTCTTTTTGAGCCTCTTTGTCTTGCACCATACCTTAAACAATTTAGCAAAATAATCCATTGAATGGAAATGCATACCTAAAATTGTATCAAAGGAGTGCTCGTTCTCATCTTGAAGAGCTTCCATCTTGTTCATTTGTCTCCTAACACAAGCATCCCAATGTAAAAATATGGTGTTTCTATCACCTTCCAATAATCAAGTGGTTCTTGCTCATTATTTCTAGTAGATAGCCTCTTGGTGGTCAATGTCCTTGGTTGTTTTACGCAATGCATCATCCTCTTAATGCATAGACCTAGGCAATCATAAGCCTATCCCTTGGGTCCAAATTTGGGGTTCCCCCTTCCTAATCTTTGGATGATAATTTAGCATTAAAATCCTCAACAACAATCCAATCTAACTCCTCCCTTGAGATTCTCATAATATGCATCAGTTTCCATTGACAAATCTAACTATCTAGATTTTGAGCCCCAAAAAAACTATTTTATTTTTCTTATAAGAGTCTTTGAACAATAAATTGATGGGATCTATTGTTTAAACCCCTAATATTCCATGATTGTATAATCATTGGTTACCTTAAGACCAACACGATCCCCTAGTGATCAGTTTGTCTCCTTGAGATGTTATCAATTCCTTATTTGATTTTATACCCACTCCTTAAGAGTTGATATTCTTTGATCTCTTTTCCACCTAACTTATCCCTAGAGTTGACTTTTCTTAGTTATTTTTTGCCACACCCATGATACCATCCTTTATTAACAATAGCTCTTGGTTATGCACTATCAATGTCCTTGTAATCTTTGATTATGGTAACTCATTGCACTCTATTACCTACTCTAGGATAGGAGCCAAAAGAGGGGCTTGAACATGGCTATTATTGTTTTCATTATTCCCATCCACTCCTTCCATGAGTTGTTCTTCTTTCTGCTCCACTAATATCTTAAAGATCTCATACCTATTTGAGAGTTTGAGTTGGGTTTGCTCTTTACCATATTTTTTCTTTTGACTTCTTCTTTTGGGTTGTTCAAAACCATCTCCTTGTGCTTCTTTGCCTTGAGAAATATTGGTTGCTTCTTCATTGACTATTGACTTACCTTCCTTAGGAATATTTGGCATTCCCGAAGGAGCCTCCATTTTTGTGTTCATATTATTTGGGCAGGACAAAGCCAAATGCCTATATTTGTAGTACTCTACACCTGAAGGGCAATTCCTCATAATCCAATTTTTGAATCCAAGATAGTCTTGTAAGTTTGAGTTCCACCTCTATCAACAAAGGTTGGCTTAGATCTATTTCAATTCATAATCTAGCATAAACGGTTGTGTTTCCTTCCATTGTATCTCTAGAAACACTCAAATATATTCTAAAGGAATTATCGATTACTTCCAATACTTGCTCATTCCATAAATCCATTGGGATAGCATACAAATGGATCCAAAATGAGACAATAATGGGTTCAATTTGGGGGTCAAATCCTGCTCCCCAAGGCTGAACAAATAATCTTGTCAGACCATGAATTCTTTTCTGATTTGAAAGCCTTATTTTTATTGATAAGTGAGGAAAAAATAACAACAAAATATCCATTACTAATAAACCACAAAGAATACTCACCAAGAGGCTCCTAGTTTTATCGAACCCATGAATGCAAAAAATATAGGATAGGGTGAATACCCATGAATTTACAGATCAGATCATGATTGATTCTATATTAGTTTTTTTCTTCTACTATACTCTACTCAATGATAATATTTGGCCTTGATTCCAACTGTGGTAAGCATCCATTGACTCTTTGAGATGTTGATCTTTTTCCAATAGTCACAAAGAGCATTTTTAGTGTAGTTTTTTATACTTCTTCAATCTCTGTTGGAGATTTTTCTTTCAACAAATCTACAACTAAACTTTGTCTATCTAAGAGAGGATTTAGAGGTATCCCTAGTGGGCCCTCATGGGGCAACAATCTTGCCTTCGATTCCAAAACAAACAAAAAATACTTTGTCTACCAAGTTGATGCCCTAGTTTTCTCTTCTACAACTCTTCTATCAAACGATGTTCAATATATGTATAAATGTTAAGGGGGTGAGTGTCTGGTGGGTGTGTTAAATTCCCTATTGATAAGCATAGCTCTCAACTTTACAGGGGTCATGGTTGGGAGGATACTGCCCAACCCTGTGCATTGGTTGTAGGGTTTTCTCACACTAACCAAATAAAAAACAATTATATAAATTATTAAAAATTTATAATTATTTTAATTGATTCAATGTATTTTCAAAAATTTAAAGTTTAAATTTATTTCTTTAAAATTATTTAAAAAAAAAAAAATGATTGAGATGATAGGTGTGTTCTAAATTAATATTTTGAATTTGTCTGCGCAAAGGTAGTAGACCGATCAATTTTTCATTGGGTGTTTGTCAACTTAAGGTTGGTGGTTCCGATCTCGAGCCCCTCTAATCCCCCTCACTAGAGTAAATACTTACCGAGACAAGTCAATGAAAAAAACCCTTGTATATCAATATCAATATATATATATATATATTGAATTTGTCTAAACAAATTTTTTAAGGATAAAAGACCACTTAAGTTGATAATTGTAATATATATTAACATATACAACACACCATTACACACATGTCGTGGTTTGAACCTTGGACCTCCCAAAGAGAAGCCAAAGCCCTAACTAGTGTGTTGTCCCCACCGAGACAATTGTAATTTATATTAACTTATGCAACACACCATTACACACATGTCATGGTTTGAACCTTGGACCTCCCAAAGGGAAGCCAAATCCCTAACCATTGTGTTCTCCTCACCGAGACAATTGTAATTTATATTCAATATCATACCATTGAGTTTTTTTTTGCTGGAGAACAAGGTGTTGTACTCGGGTCCCCCATCCTTAACAAATCACAACTCTCTTCTTTAGAGCACAAGAGTTGACAAATAGATTCAACTCTCATATTTATTGAGTTTCTATAGCTAGAAATCTACAACGTTTTACATAAAATGTCAGAAATCTTGATTTTTTTAATGGGTTGTATGGGATTGAAATAGGCCCCACTCGTATTACATCGTCACCACACAGTGGTATTACAAAAAACCTTGGATATTATCCACATATCATTTGGCAAGATTTGAACTTGAATCTCCTCCTTAAACTATTGAGGAATCTAACAAGTTGAACTAATGCCACTTGATTTGAATTCTTGATTGTTATTTTCTAGAATTTTTTTAATTTTTGTGTGAATACAAATATTCCAGAATTCAACATCCTTCTTGATATTTTCCTACAACACCCTTCACAATACCAAAACTTCACCTCACTATCTATGCATTGTATCTAGTAGAGTAATATTTCTATAACATCACACTAGCTCGCTTTACGAGATCTGAATTGCTAGTTTCCTTCTTGAAGCACAAGTGCAACCACAAAAATCATAACAAGTAGTATATATGAAAACACGTTAATGTTATGATGAAGACTAAATGACGTTGGTGTAGTTGACAGTAATGGCAGGAGTATGAGCTGATTGAGATGGAGAGGAGGAAGGATGTGATGGCATCGGGCCCGTCACAGAGTGTGCATGCTAGTGACATTTTTTATCTAAAAATGATTGGAAAGAACAAGATTTCCCAATGCATATTGGGAATCATTTGTTAAATAACAATGGATGTTTGGAACAATGTGAAGCTAGGCCGGTTCTAGTGGTTCAACCAGACTCGATGGCGAAATACGTGGAGTATTTAATCAAGCATGCACTTATTGGAATATTTATGGGCATCCAAATTTCTCTTCCCTTTGTGGAGGCTTGGGTTAGGAAGAATTTGAACCCTGACGGTGATGTGGAGGTGATGTTGAGTGCGAATAGTTATTTTATGGTGGTTTTATCTTGTCTTGTGGATCGTAACAAAGCATTTGAAGGGGGTCCCTATTTTTGTAACCAAGCTAGACTTTTTCTTAAACCTTGGCATGTGGGTTTCAACCCATCAGAGGAGCGGTTGTCATGGGTTCCAATGTGGGTTTGGCTCCCATGGATCCCTTTGGAATTTTGGAGAAACGACATCTTGCATATGATTTCCCTTCTTCTTAGAAAGTCGGTTGGACCATCACAACAGATGATGGAGAAAAAGGTAATTTTTGTTACCCGTATTTGTTTCGAAATTGATTTAAAAAATCCTATTTTAGATTCTATAGAAATATAGTTTAGATCATCTACATGGGTTCAAAAACTTGACTGTGAAGCTCTTCCATTTTGTTGCTAGATTTATCATGAATACAACCACGTGTAAAGAAAATATCCTAAGTTTGTCCTGCCCGTGGCTTCAAATATCCTAAGATTGGGGAAGAGTCCATCTTAGAGAGACTGGATAGGTTTCTGATCTCTAGTTTTTGGATTGGTAATAACATAAGCTCTAGTTCTGTGATTCTAGAGGGTAGGGGATCCGATCATTGGCCTATCAAACTCTTTGCTCTTGAGTTTGAGCTAAAGAAGAATTATTCCTTTAAGTTTCAACTTATCTGGCTTTAGGATCATAAGAATCATGATTTCATGGGAGGTTGGTGGACTAATGGAAAACCTTCTCATGGCACCACTATGTATTTCTTCATGAAGCAGCTACACTTTTTTAAGCATAGATTGAAGAGGTGGAATAGTATAAATTTTGGGAACCTTTCCTTGGCTAAGTTGGCAACTCTTAAGAAGGTGGAAGAAGCTTCAAGGAAGATTAGAGATCATGGACTCACGGAGGAGCTTCTCTTTGAAGAATTTGAGGTTGCGAAATAACTTGCTAAATAAGAGCTAAGGAAAGAATTTTTTTGGAAACAAAAAGCTCAAGTGGATTGGCATTAGGAACGGGATAGGAACATGACTTTATTTTTTAACTCAATTAAGGCTCACCATAATGGTAACCTGATTTCCTCTCTTGTGAATTCTCAAGGTGCCTTTCTCTCTTCTTTCAGTGAGATTTCAGAAGAGACTAGGAGGTATTTTTCCTCTCTCTTCAAAGAACGCTCCCTCTCAGATGATGAAGATGAAAAACTTATTCTAAATTGTATTCCCTCGATTGTTTCTAGAGATATGAATGAGCATTTGATGGGCCCAATCTCCCTTCAGGGGTTGGAAAATGTTGTATTCAAGATGAAAAGGGAAAGCCCCAGGCCCGGATGGATTCCCAATTGAGTTTTATCAAGATTTTTGGGATTTAATCAAATTTTATCTTCTAGAGGTGGTTCATGAGTCCCAAAAGAAAAAACAAATGCTAAGGGTACTAAATGCTACCTTTATGGTGCTTATTCCCAAAATAAGAGGGAGCAAATTATCTGGATATGTTTAGGCCTATTGCTCTATGTAATATTGTGTATAATATCATTACAAAATTTATTGTTGGGAGGTTGAAGATATGGTTGAGCAAAATCATCTCTGAGGAGCAAGGTGGGTTTGTTGCTGGCCAATAAATCCTAGATGGGGTTGTTATTGCTACAGAAGCTATTCACTTGATGGAAACTTCTAAGGAGAAATCTATGTTTATTAATTTCAACATGACCAAAGCCTATGACCAGGTCAAATGGTCTTTTCTTCAAAAATTTCTTGTTGCTTTTGGCTTTGAGGAGGAATGGATAGTGATGAGTTGTGTTTCTTCTTCCTCATTCTTTGTTCTTGTTAATAATGAGTCGTCGGAGCTGTTTGAGGCCTCGAGGGAATTGAGGCAAGGAGATTCTCTATCTCCTTATTTTTTTATCACTATGGTAGAAGGGTTGGGAATATTGCTCAAGTCTCAGGTTAGGCATGGTCTCATTCAGGGTTGGAAGTGGGATAACAGTTCGCCGCCTCTTTGCCACCTTCAATTTGTTGATGATACATCTTTGCTGGAAGTTACCACTACTAGGGAAGCTGGAAACATTAGACGGTATCTTGACATATATCCTGGTGCTTCTAGGTAGTTTATTAATGAGTACATTTCTTCTATTTTCTTCTTCAATACCCCTCCTCTTATTCAAGCCAAAATTGCTAGAATTCTAAGATTCCAGGTCGGGACTCCCCCCTTCATTTATCTTGGTATTTTTATTTCGTCTCATCCTTTGCCTAGGTCTTCTTGACAGTCTATGCTTGATAAGTTTAGAGGAAAGGTAAATCACTGGACCGTCATATGGATCTCTTTTGCAGGTAGACTTTTTCTTTTAAAATATGTTGTTCAAGCTTTACCCATTTACAGGTGTTTTATGCAAATAGCTCTCTCTCATTTTATCAAGGACATGGATGCTTTGTCAAGACAATTTTTGTGGTTTGGAAAACTTGCTCAATCTAAATAGAGTTTGGTTAGGTGGGATTATGTTTGTAGTTTGGTTCAATAGGAAGGCCTTGGTTTACGACAAATGACTCTTTCTGGGCAGGATTTAACTGCAAAACTCTATTGGAGATGGTGTACTTCTCAAGATTATATTTGGGCTAAAATATAATCTTGTAATTACTTGAAAGGTATTTCTAAGGCTGATATCCCTAGAGTTAGCTTGGTTGGGAAAGGTTCAGTTATATGGGATACTCTAAAAGAGGGGATAATTTAATTAAGTAGGGTTTGTTCTAGATTTGCAATTGGTGATCAAATGCTCTTTTTTGAGATAATTCTTAGGATGGCCACCCTCCTATATTGACTCAATATCCCACTCCCTAAGCATTTGTTTCTTGGAAGCGGACTGGTATCATGTGGAGGACTTTAAAAGAATCCAACCTTTTGGTAATCTAGAGATGTACAAGTGGAAAGATCCGCAGGAATGGCCCTAAGGAGATTGGTCGAGGACAAAGATGTGCTTGCTCTTATTCTTATGGGGAGACTCTACTCTTCATTGAGGGGTAAAGATATTTTATCTTTGAACCCTAATCCCAAGGGAACCTACTCTATAGCCTGTGGTTATAAGATTCTTGATATGCAAAAGTTCGAGATCCTCCCTGTCACATTGCAGAAAAAGGTATGGAACATATTTACTTGGCCTAAATGTAACTTCTTTCTCTGGCTGGTCGCTCGTAATAAATGCCTCACTTGGGATAACGTGAGGAAGAGGGGATTTCAAGGTCCCTCTTTTTGTGTCCTTTATGGTAATAATGAGGATGACTATTCTCATTTATTTTTCCAATACTCCCTTGACAAGGATATTTGGCACTGTTGGTGGAGTGCTTGGAACCATCCTTGTTTTCATGTGCTCTCCTTGGTGGAGTTTTGGAGCAGTCTGGGTAGACCTTCGACCAATACCCCCTTCCTCTAGGTGGCTTGGAATTTGGGCCCTTCTTGCATCATCTGGTAGATTTGGCTCGAACAAAACCGTCACATATTTTAGGGTAGACATTTGGTTGTTCAATAGATCTAGCAAAGGATCTTGTGTATGTTTCAGGAAACTATCCATAACAAATGTGATGTGGATCCTCTTTTGGACTCTAGGGAGGAGAAGGTATGACAAATCCTTGGTCTCTTTGGGTTGATGCGGAATCTTCTCACCCTAGCAAGGTTCCCCAGCTCAGCAAGAAAGTTTAGAGAGATGGTAGGTGGAGGCCGCCCCCTGAGGAGTTTTAAAAATTAATACTGATGGGTCATTCAGGGGTAATCCTGGACATGCTAGAATTGGTGGTGTTGGGAGAGACTCTACTAGTGTGGTTAGATTTATCTTTTCAATTTATAAAAGTTTTCACTCCAACAATTTTATGGAAACGCTTGTGATTCTCGAGGTCTTGCAAAGGGGGTTTTATCTTGGCTAGCGTAGGAGCATCTGTGAGTATGACTCTCAAATTTTAGTTATTATTTTAAACAAAATGTTGGAGAATGTTAATTGGAAGTTGGCCTCTATGGCCATTCAAGTTCTTAGAATTAGTGAAGAGTTCAAATTTATCTCCCTTGTGCACATACCAAGGGAATCGAATGGGGTTGTTGATTATTTGGCCAAAAGATATTTTGAGCTTTTGGGTCCTTGGATTATGGGTAACTGGGAGAGTCTCCTGGCTGGGGAATCTTAGTGCCTCTGGGAGTTGATCCACAAAGATATCTAGACTTAATGTGGTTTTTTCTTGTTGCTTTCTTTGGTTTTTGATCCTGTCTGGTAGTTTTAACCTATTTTGTTGTTTATTTGAGTCCTAGTTGGAGGCTTTGTTGCACTCTATAATCTTATCTTCTTATCAATAAATTTTTGTCCCTTTATTTAATAAACACACATTAATGCTATATAATAAAGCATATATTACCAATTGGAAACATTAAAGTAAATCTGAATGATTATTTGATATGGGTAGTCAACATTTTCTTGTCAGCTTCAACTAAACTTACTACTTCCTCTAACCAAGGAAAAAAAAAATTAACTTCATGATCCTCAATTAAAACCCTATTTACACATTTGTTTCCTTCCATTAATGTATGTGTAAACCTAATTTTTTCAAACTTTGTAGCAAGGTCTTGAATTCCCACAATTATCTTTTGTATGTTCCATGGAGCCTTTGCTTTCCTCAAAATTGTATTTATTACTATGAGTGAATCACCTTCCATCCATACTTTATTCCATTTCATTTGTTTGTATATTTCTAACCCTTCCAAAGTTTCCTAAGCTTTGACTTCATTCAAATCCATTATTAGAAGCGTAACAAGACAAAATCTCTCCTCTATTATTTCAAAATATTCCTCCTCCTCTCAATGGTCATGGATTTCCTTTAGATGCTGCACCAAAATTCAATTTGACCAACTCCACATCTGGTATTTTCAACTTTATATACTTTTTTTCTTTCTGTTTCTCCTATCCCCAACATCATAATTCCATTTGATGACTTGATTCCATCTATCAAGGCTCTCTTATTTTATATTAGGGATTGGGTGAGTTGATAGGGTTGCTTTAGACTCCTCTATGGCTTAACAAATATTCATTTTCATTACCTCTAAATTGCTTTCCTTTGCTTTAAATATTCTTTTATTCGTTTCTAGCTAAACAATTCAAAGCATTGTATCTTTTGATATATCCTAGATTGTCTATAAAGTGTCACATTTAAAAGTGCTTAGCCATTTCTTTAACCATTCATAAATTATACCATTAATCACCATGCATTTACTAAACATATTAAGAATACATTGCAATAGTTTCCAAACTATTGAGCAGTGTCCCAAGAGAAATGGTATATACTCTCCTCCTCCATTTTACAAAGAACACATTTTGAGGGGTCATGAAACCCCTTTTCATAAGGTTATCCTAGAATAAAATTCTTCTATGACCTACTAGCCAAACAAACATTTTGACTTGAATGCTCATGATGGCCTAAAAAAATCTCCATATTCTTGCAATATTCTTATTTTGATAGTGCTTTATATTATATTCACTTCTTGTTGTATATTCTTCTGAGCTATTCAACTTCAAAATCAACTTATCCTTGGTTCCCATTGGAATAATCATTATTGTTTTATTTCTACTCAACTACCCCCTAGCATCAATGTCTTGTATACTTGTAAAAAAATATTATTTTCATTTGTATATTCCTTCTTGATCTTTGTACAAAATGTTTAAAACCTTGTCACCATATTTATCTCGAAGTAATATCATCCATGGCTTCAAAATTGGATCTAGATTAAGTGGTTTTCTATCACACCAAGTATCCATCCAAAAAGGAAAAAATTCTCCAATTCCCTCCACCCATGTTAAACCTTTAATCACTAGATCAATTGATTTTTTAAAATTATTCCATAGTGCAAAACCATTTGGTAGAGAGAATGTAGTAAATATTAAGCTTGGGTCATTGGGCTCAACATACTTAGAATAATTCTTTCCTATTATCTTTGACTCTCTTTGTACAATCTCTAAATTACTTTTCCCCTAAGAGCTAAGTTTGCATCTGTAAGAACTCTTAAACCGAGACCTTCACTAGTTTTATCATCACACACCTTGCTCCATTTCACCAAAGGAAATTTCCTTTTATCATGTAATCCTGACCACAAAAATGATTGCATAATAAAGATTAAACTTTTTCTATTGATTTTGGCATAGTATACAATGACATATAATATGTTGGAATGAATTGTTTTAATTAGTTGCACTCTTTATGCTAACAATAACCATGTACCTTTCCATATTGATAGCTTATTTTAAACTTTACTTATAACTAGATTTCATAATTATATCTTCGTTCTTCCCTTAAATAAAGTCATCCCTAAATAAGTTATCAATAAATTTGCTTCTATTTTAAATAACCTGCATATCCCTACTTTAATTTTTAAATTTTATTTTATTCAAGTTATTTTTTTTTCAAAAGACTTTAAGAAGCGATAGAAAGTAACAATGTAGAGTGAAACCTAAATCAATATATTAGTTTGAGCTTCAACATAAAGACAATCTAGTTTGTCTAAATTTTTTTTAAGATGTATGTGCTTCAAAGCAAAGCAAATATTTTAATCAATAGAACTAGCCATGGATCAAAGTGAACTTTTAAAAAAGAAATTTTGAAGGTTATCAATAAAACTTATATTACTCTTGTTCCAAAAGCTCAAGAGGTTGATCATATCTCAGCTTTTAGACCTATTGCTTTATGTAATGTTTTTCTCAAAATCATTACTAAAATAATGGCAGAAAGGTTGAAGCATCTTTTGCATAAGATTATTTTCCCAGAGCAAGGGGGTTATGTGGAAGGACGTCAAATAGTAGATGAGATAGTTCTTGCTCAGGAAGCCATCCATTCCATGGATATGCAAAATTCTCCTTCCATGTTCATTTGGTTAAACTTATCCAAAGCTTATGACAGAGTGGATTGGCACTTCCTTATCAAAGTTTTGAGGCAATTTGGTTTCTATAAGGATTGTATGGATTGGATTATGGGGTGTATCTCTTTAGTTTCCTACTTAGTTCTTATCAACGACAGGCCTTCTCAGTCATTCCCAGCTTCCACAGGTATTAGGCAAGGTGACCCGCTATCCCCTTATTTATTCATCATTCTTACTGAATGCTTGGGTAGGACTATAACCAAAATGAGGGAAAAAAACCCTTGAGGGAGTTAAAATTGCTCACGGAGCTAGACCTATCTCTCATCTTCAATTTGTGGATGACTCTACTCTTTTAGGTAAAGCTACAGTTAAGGAAGCTTCTAATATTAAGAAAATCATTAGCTATTTTTCTAAGGCTATTGGGTAGTTGATCCATGAAGACAAATCTAAAGTTATTTTCTTTCACTGCTCTGCTAGATAGGAATCCATGGTCTTGAATAAATTAAGATATAAGAAGACCTCCCTTCCAATCACTTATTTAGGTATTCCCATAAATATTCAAAGGCAAAAAAATAAAGATTGGAATTGGTTGTTGGACAAAGTCAAGAAGAAAATTGGAAAGTGGACCAACAAGTGGCTTTCTTCGGGGGTAGAATCACCTTGGTAAAATCAATCCTTCAACCTATTCCTATTTATGTTTCTTCCGTTTTGAATATCCCAAAGGCTATTCTTCGAGAATTGGATCAAATCAATCATCGTTTCCTTTGGAGTGGTACTAAGGAGAAAATAAAATGGGCCTTGGTGAAATGGGATACTTTATGTCTTCCTAAGAGTGAAGGGGGGTTAGGATTCTGGTCTTCTATTAATAACAACAAAGATTTAGCTGCTAAATTATACTGGAGGATGTTGCATAACCCCAATGCTCTTTGGGCCAATAATATCCGTTCTAAATATGCTGAGAAAAAAAGTCCTGAAGACCTTGTTCGCTATCAACTTCCTACCAAAGGTTCTCCCATTTTAGTAGTTCTTAATACTGGTGAGGATTTGATAAAGAAAAAATTATTTTGGATCATTCAAAATGGTCAACAGGCAAATTTTTGGACAGATTCTTGGGATGGTCACAAGCCTTTGATAACTTAGTTTCTCGATTGGAGGCCTTGGATGGAGGAGCTTCACCGAGCTAATTGGATAAAGGTGGTTAATTACTGTCGGTACCATACTAGTAATTCAAAGGTTGGTAGATATTGGATCCCTATTGAGGATTGGCCTATTCAAATCCCAGAAAGGCAAAGACAAGATATCCAAGACATCCTTCATATGAGATCCCTCTCTTGGTCCCATGAAAAAGATTGTTTTGGATGGAACAACACTACTAAGGGTGAGTATTTAGTTGCTCAAGGTTATTTGACCTTATGCCATAATAATCCCAACCATTCTTCTGACATATTTTCCCGATTATGGGCTCAAAAGCTCCTAAGGTGAGGTTCTTTAATTGGATTTTATTGCATCGTAGGGTGCTTACTGGTGAGCAACTTATGAAGCATGGTTTTCATGGTCCTTTTAGATGTGAAATGTGTGAAGAGAATGTAGAAACTCTCAACCATATTTTTATTGAGTGTACTTTAGCCTCTAAGCTATGGAGGAGAATGACCACTTTACTTGGCTTATAGTGGTCCAATTTTTTTACTTTTGAACAGCTTTGGAGGGATTGGCCTAATCAAGAGGGTATTGATCATTTTATTAGGCAGTTAGTTTGGATGGGTTCTACCATTCTTCTTTGGAATATTTGGAATGAAAGGAATAGCCAAATTTTTAATCAAGATAGGAAGGATATTCACTATATTTGGGAAAAGATCATAGCCAACTTAGTTGAATCAGTCCATCAACTCCTTAATCACCCCCAAAACTCCCACCAAAGATGGGATCAAGTGATGCAAATATTGAAGATTAAATTTTCTAAGGGCAACCAACCTAAAAGGAATGCGAGTATTAGTAAGATGGATATGACAGAAATTGGCAACCTCCTCCTAAGGATTTTGGAAAAGTCAATACCGATGGAGCCTCTAGAGGGAACCCTATAAAAGCTAGTGTAGGAGGAATTGGTAGACTTTCAGATGGCTCCCTGGTTTTTACATTTGCTGAGAATTTGGGTATTCTTTCCAATAACCTTGTTAAGGGGTATGGTATCCTCAGAGGCCTTCAGGAGGCTACTAAGGTTGGATGGAAAAAGGTGTTAGTTGAGTCTGACTCTCAACTTATGATTAATCTCTTGAAGACTCCTTCTAAGAATCATAAGGTGGATTGGAGAATAAAAAGAATTATTGAGAAGATTCAATTAATCTAGATGGGATTTTTGAAAGTTGATTACAATCATGTGGTCAGAGATCAAAACAAGAGTGTCGATGCTTTAGCTAATTGGGCTTTGGATAAATGTGATCTTACTTGTTATGGCCACCCTCCTATATGGTGGGCTTCTCAAATTAGGGAAGTTCTTCTTTCTATCATTTCTTTGGATGGCTCCAGTTCTGAAGGTACCTAGTTTCTTGTTTTTTTTTTGCTTCTCTTTGGTTCATTCAATTTTTTTAGTTCCCTAGCTCATTCTATTCTTTATTTTGTTTCCTCTGTTGATTCTTGCCTTATTAGTCTTCTAGTCTAGATAGGTCATTGTTATGTTCATTTATTTTTTTTTATAGTTTTTTAAGGTGGGTGGGTTCTTTTGTTTTGTTTTGTTTTTGTGTTCTTTGTGTTGTTTTTTGTTGTTCATGTGTTTTTGTTGTTTTGTTTTTTTTTTTTGTTATTGTTCTTGTGATTTTTTCGTTCTTGTTCTTGGGTTTCTCTTTGTTTGTGTTAATTCGTGTTTTTGTGTGTGAGTGTTTTCTATGTTTTTTGTTTTTGTTTATTGTTTATTGTTGGTTGTTTTTTATTTTTATTTTTATTTATTTTGATTTTAATTTTTTAGGTTTTGGTTGTGTTTATTTTTGATGTTTATTTTTGGGTTATGTCTTTGTAGTGTTCTGTTGTTTTTGTCTTGTTTGTGTTTTGTTATGTGGTTCTTGTGTTTTTCTATGTGGTTTGTGTTGTGATTTCTTTTATCTTATTGTGCGTGTTTGGTTGTGATTTTGTTTTTGACACACTCAAGGAGCATATTTTTTATTTTATTTTATTATTTTTGTTGTTATCTACTTATTTTTAAATTGGTTTTGTGTGTTTGTTTGCTCCTTGAGTATGTCAAAGGTGGTAGGCCAGGTCGGAGTCCTGAGCGTTTTTGGTGGAATGGATACCCCTGCCTGCTTGGGTCTTACCCGAAAGTGGCGTCCCTTTTGTGATGTTTTCCACAAATAATAAAAAAAAAGTGAACTTTTAAAACTTTTATTCATATAATAATAAAACATTTTTTAAATTAAAATTTTATCCTTTGAAAGGAGTGATAAGTACATCTTTTCATTTTTAGAGGAATTAAAATTTTATCTTTCAAACTCAATTTATAAATAACAATTGTATAAAGTATTTAGGAGTTGATAAAATATAGTTTTTTCTCGTAAAGTAAGGTTTTAATCTATGGGTGAACCTTAATTAAGAGGAGTGCAAATATGAAAAAGGTACATGGCAATGAGAAGCGAGAATCACCTTTGGTCTTCTGAGTTATGTTTTAGATTTTCAAAAGAAATTAAATAATGAAGGGATTGCATTGAACAAATAAGGTATTAAAAGAAAAATTATTTATTGATGCCTTAGTGAAAAAAAAAATTGTTGATCAAGGACAAAGTGAAGAAGGAATCTATGGCAACCCCATTAAGGTGACAAATGATTCATCAAAGTAATTATCAAGGATGAAATGATAAAAGTTGATATAATATGTTTTAAAAGTAAAAAATTAATTTGTAAAATCAATAGCTATTTGGTCAAATTTTTTAAATATCAAAATTGGATTAAAAGGAAAATGGAGTGTATATTTATATTATTCAATGACTTCTATTTCAAAGGATATTTTCTTAAATTTTTTTAGTTTAGAAGCCAAGGATGAGTTAATGAGTGATCATCCATGATTTATAGGGAGAGATGGCTTGTAATTAAGACCATGGGATAAAATATTTTTTGTAAAGACAAAAACTCTTTAAATTGTTCTTATGCAATTCAAATTATTTGGACTTTTATATATCGACATGGAGGTTTTAGAAAATATTGGTAATACCCTTAGTAAGTTCATTTAGGTAGCAACAACACCAAACTCTATGAAACAATGTTTGATTGCTTACACACAAATATGTGTTTCAATTGATATTTCAAAACCTTTGTTAAAATCCACCACTATCAAATTTGAATTAAAAAACTAGGACTAGCAAGTGGACTACAAAAATATTACTTTTCAATGTGTCACATGCCATGAGACTAAACATATGAAAACATGATGTAAAATGACAAATTCTGATAAAGAGCCCCCAAGGGCTAGGTGGATTGGTAATTTTCTGTCTGACTAGACACTTACCAAGAAGAGACCTGGGTTCAAACCTTTGAGGCATGTATGTTGCAAAGGTAGTAATCTGATCTGAATCCTCTAAGTGCACTCCAGACCAATGATGATGTTATGAATCTTGACAATCGATTATCCCCCTCACGTCGGGTCATCAACAATGAGGTGGTATAGGCTTGTTGGGAGCAACCCCTATGGTTTGAACCCTGCACTTGGAAGTTACTAAAAATAGTGTGGATGTAACCAACTCCCCTATGTATAAAAAATAATTGATAAAGATGTAAAATATTGTTATCATAAAATAAGTCCAAGGTTGGAGTGAAGGGATCGTATAACAACAAAAGATAACTTCGATCAAGGATTTTTCACTTCCAAAATATGATAAAGAATGACCCTCCACCTCATTATATGGAAAAGGTCAGCATAGCTCATTTAAAGCAAGAGATATCAAGAAGGATGCACTAGATGAATAATTACAATATGAGATCAAATTTAGAAGGGTTTAACATTTTAGAGATATATTTAGAAGGGGAGAAGAAGGAAGAGGGTGACTATAAGTAGTGCAAATCATATCCATCCTCTTCGAACAAGAAACACATCTTCTTATAATAAAAATGAATCCACTAAAAAAAACAATATGGAGTTATCCCTAACACTCTACGTCCTTTAGGGAAACAAAGGAGGTGATAAGTAAAATTAGAAACACTTTGAATCAATAGAAGAGATTGAGGAGGATGAAAATATTTGAAAGAAAAAGACCCCTAAAGGAATTCATAGAGAAAGGATGTCAAATAATATTGATATGAGAAGTGAGAAACAATTACTCTAAATGGTATTAAGAAGTGGGATCAAACACAAAAATAGGAACAAATGATTATGATGAAGATGGCATCTTGGAATACCCACATATAAAATTAATCCAAAAAAGAGTTATCAAAGAATTACTAGGTTTAATATAAGAAATTTAAAATAAGTAGCAATAACATTGTAGGGAGGTTTCCCTACGTTCTCCACTTCACTAAAAAAATACTTATTTGAAAGTGGGACCAACAGAAGGGAGTCGAAGGGCACGACCCACCTTTAGTTGAAAGGGCAAGTGTTGATGGCATGGCATAAAGAAGGTAGAAAAGCATTGAAGTCGCGTTAGTCGTTAGATCCTTCAACAATGGTTGATGCTCTTATTTTGCCTAAAGCAAGTAACTAACGGACGTAAAAGCCCATGGGCCTTTGATCTTCCATCCAACAACCCATACATCTTTCCTTAATAGAGGCCAATGCAAGAAAGAAAAAACCTTGCTATAGATAGGGATTAAACACATGGTAGTAGCTCACAAAAAAGAGAAGTAAACACATAGAAGCAATCAGAAAGGGTCTATCATTGGTCATAAAAATAGCCATCAAAGTTGACTTTGCAACCTAACCTATCATAGTCACCCACGTGGTGATTATATCGATCACCATTCACACAGGTAAGCCTACCCTACCAACCTACACTAGTCATAAGTAAAGGCTCCACTTGCCATCCAATCGAGGGAGGCCATACTAGCAATGTAAATGGGTGCGACATTCCAAAAAATAGGCGAGGGCCTAGAAGAGTTCTAATGTTTGAATTCTTGAACTAAGCAAAAATTCATTGCACAATAATCCTTCATGCACCATAGCGAGGGGTAATGACAACAACAACTATCCATATGAGGGTTTGAAAGTCTTCAACATTAATGGCCTCATATCTAAAGACCTTATAGGTGTCCAAATTCATGTACAAAAAATAATCTTACCATGGATCAAAGATAACGTGTCGGGTACTTAGAGTAAATTTTGAAGGGAAAAACCCCTCAATATTGGCCTATAATAGGCATGCAAAAATTATTGTAAGGTATTGGGAGTTGCTTGTTCATGCCTAATACCTAGGCATGTATGTTCTTCCTCTCACTTCTTATTTTGTATAAGTGGAACTCAAACCTTGATACAACATCTAAGTAGCATCAAACCTCTTTCAATTTCATGCCTTTGTAATTTCTTAATACATAAATGGGAGTTGTGACTAATTTTACTTTGTCCTACCTTTTTGGCATGTTCATACATGGTTGGATATGAATTGTGAAACATATTCATTTTTTGACTCTTATATTATGGTGAATGTATTCATTCTTATATCGTTCATGAAAATGAAAGGGATTTAGATCTTGGCACATCACCCCCATAACTTAGGATTTCCTTTTTTGGATGTTTCTATTCTATTTTTCTTTTTTGTTCTTTTTCCATTGGAAAATCACAAACTAAAGCCCATTAGGTATAAAAGGTGCACAAATATCATATTCGACAAGGAGCTAACTTCTACAAAATATTAAAGGTTTCCCAACAAGCATTTTTTTTACATGTGGAGCTTCCCACTATGTCACTCAATGTGAGATGTGGCTTTCTAGGAATGTTGGGCAACTACCCTAGATGACCTAGACACTTTGAGATGATGACATTTCATTTGACACACCTAATGAGATGAGCTTAATATGCTTACCCCATAAAACTAGAAGAAAAATCTACAACAAAGAATTAGATGGAGGTCTTAGTTGACCACTTCTTGAAGCATCAAGAGACTCACCTAATGACTTTGCTAAAGAAGGAAAGACTCTAAAGAAGTTATCTATCCATTGGCTTATTGAAACAATCTACTTCTCACATGACAACTCAGTTTCTAAGAGGAGACCCAAAAATATATGAGCGAAATACCTATCACTAGGTCCTTTGCTAGAACCAATCAATAAGAGTTAGTACCACCTCTAAATCAAAGAGCAAGCATGAGAAACCAATGAAACAACATGGCATTTCAATAGAATCAACCTCCAAAAAGATTCATGGCTTGGAATGAAAGAGAAGAGCCAAGTCGATTAGGATATGCAATTAAAATCTACAAAAAGCTAGAACCAATATTTTGTAAGCTAAAAGAGTTGATTGAAAAGAAAGAGAACTCTTAGAGAACCTATTTGAAGATCTATTAGGGGAAACAAAGGATATCATCTTAGTCTAGTTTCCAAGCAATATGGCTAATATAAATTATTAGGATTGTTTCTTTAGAAAATTGGATAAAGAGAACCAAAATTTTGACAATTTTGTTATGGAGGTCCTAATTTTATAGACTGCATACCCAAGGATAAAGGTAAGATCTAGAATCTCATGCAAATCAAGTTTGGTGCCCCATGAAATCACCAAATATGTAGTACCTTGGTATTACCTTGGGATTCATAAATTTTGAAGGAGCATATAACAAATAAATTAGACAGTGGATACCACTCAAAACCTCCTAAATTTTGTCTAAGTTTTATGATAGGTATCGTTTCAATTGCAAAAGAGGTTGATTACCTCCAAGGAGTAATCTACTAGAAAAAAGGGCCGATTAGCTCCAGTAAGCTATTCACTTAGAACAACTAGTGATTCACTTGCAAATGCAAATTATTCTCTTGCAAAAGTGAGCGATTCACTCATTAACTATATCAAATTGCTCAAAAAGGCCATATAGAGGTAAATATGAAGGCATTGATCCTAAGGTGAATCATTTGAAAAGTAACATTTTGGCATGCAATAGTGCACTAAGTTATTTTGGAAGCCTTCATAGCTTATTAGATGCAAAATTAGAGGCATGTAAAATTTGGTGGTATATCATTATGCTAAAGATGCCCCAAAATATTTACTTTTACTAAGAGTAATTGTTTCTCACATCAAGTAACTCAAGTGTAAACTTTAGGAGGCTAGGGATCCATTATGTTCATATTTTGACCATGAGAATTTAGAGATACACTCTATGAAATCCATATTATGCTTTGATCTTGTGAGATTATGAGAAATTGACAAGTCCTTATGGATTCCATTAGTGGCACTACCCCTTGTTTGCTAATTGCATGTTGATTGTGGCATGTCATTTTTAGCCCGTGTTGTCATTTCCTTAACAATTTTATAATCTAGTGAATGGATGGATATTAATGTTATTTGACTTCTCATATGTTAATTGATCACACACTTTACTCACATAACCCGTGTTTCATTTGAATCACTCGCAACCCTTAGATTTTCATGCATTTTTATTTTTGTACTTTACTTTTAATGTAAATTAGTGTAGGTTAGCATAGGAGTATTCTATGAGGATAGTGGAAAGATGAACTAAATCCAAAGGTTGGGAGAAACCATGGGCAATCCCTTCCAATTTTTTTGAAACTATATTTGGGGCACAAATCTCAATTAAGAAGTAAAAAAAAATTCCCAATTCAATAGCAAGACATTTGATTTGAATGATATATAATAGAAGGCATGTAGAAAGTTAAAGCACAAGTACATTCAATCAAATGCAAGTACTACAAATTCATGAGTCCTCAAGAGGTCAAAAACTCTTAAATCATAGGTCATTTGTTTATATGCCAAAAAATATAACATTTATAGTTGATGACATTCACTCTTTCGTTTTAATGAAATAATGATTGCATTCATGATTTTTAATCACTTTGAATAACTTGACTATCAAAAGGAATGCATGTCATCCACTTACAATAAATTTTATTCTTGGATTATCACACAAATAATCATGCCCTTTTTCCATCTAAGATGGCCAAAGAAGGAAATGCGTGATTCTTTTGCAACTATGAAGAGGAAGAGCATAATCAAGATGATTTGCCACCCAACCATGGAATTCTAACGAGATACTCCCTTAGTTTTTTTCCCTAGCCGAGAGAACTAACCCTTTTATGAAAAAAATAAATATTTTACACTAACATGACAAGAGAGTATATGATGGTCATGAAACTATGCTTACATGAAGTCGTTATAAGTTATACAACATAATAATAATTGTACATTAACATGTTTAATTAATGGATGTTCATCCTACATTAAGTCACCTTATATCATATCATTAATTAATGAATATTCCCTCAACATGAAGTTACTATATATCACGTAGTCATGTAATAAACTTATATCTACATGAAGTCATAATAAATCATGCAGTCTCATGAATAAAATGATTAAATTAATCATAGCTTGGTCAAGATATTCTATACAATCTAGTCAATCTATACCACAAGGTTCAATTTGACACATATTCATGCTATATAGCATGTCATCCCTTTGGTTCATCCACTTGAGTCTAGATTGCAAGTCCTCCTATAATCCATCCATGCCCTTTCTCTATCCTAGCTCATCCACTCAAATAGTCTCTTAATACCTTCAATGCAAATATATTGTATACACATAGAAACAAGCATATACATCTTATAGTTAACTCTCGACTATCTCACCATGCCAACTATATACAACCACATCAACTAGTAGGTCCTATGCATTATCTTTTTATTAATATAGCTAACAACATACTTATGTATCAGAAATTAATGGTTGAAAATAGGGCATCAAAAAAAGTTTATGCATCATAAATCAAGTTTGGAAATAAGGTATTATGTTATGAAACTTTATTGTCACAAACACAAATCATTCACCATTATGCAAAAAATATCAAATAATTCATCCATAAATAATTATCCATAATAACAATCTATACAATGGGATATAGAGATAATACCATTACAGTAGGGCAACACTAATAATACTCCTTAAGGAAGGAATAACTTCACAAGATACTCTAAGATGAGAGTATTAATTAGAGAAGGCAAAGTCTCATAAGCCACTTCATGGGTAAATATGATTATAAGTAATGCTATATATGAATGATTATTTATTTATTTATTTTTTTAAGTGAAAAATCCCTTGCGGAGCCACCTTGGTCTGAGAGACCACGAACAAGGGGTTCTACACTGTCAAAGTCACTTGGGGGTCGCACCCGACCCTGCCCACACCAACATTATCAATTGGATTTTAGATACCCAATTCAGATTTTTGGTAGGGTGGAGATTTGAACCTGGGACCTCCCTTGGAGGATTGCCCTCTCCTCTCCAACTCACCTACAACACCTGAGTGAATGATTATTATTACAATGACAATATCCTTTCTTTCTATGTCCATATTCTAATGCTAGTTTGGGGAGGGTATAAATATAACCTAGTTGAATCCTAAACCCTTATCCTACTCATTATTATGATACAATATTATCAATTTAATCAACCTTTGGTTATGTGTGACCCATGCCAATTATCAATAATACTTGTATATAATATATATCATGTCTCCATATACATATCCCTAAGTATCATAGCATTCCACCCTCCTTACAAATGTTTCGTTCTCAAAACATGAGAAGAAACTAAATAGTATGATTTTTTAAGCAATGTTGACAATTGGTACCAATCTCGATTGGTGGTGGCCTTCCATGATGCCAAGCTACCATTGTGCTACTTGAATATACATAACTACTTCATTGATTCCATGTTTATGCTACTCTACTATGATATTTAGAATGGTTGCTCTTATAGTTCTATAATGTTGTTGCACAAAATTACTACATTTTTTTCAATCACTACCATATTTGATGTCTTTTTTATTCCATGCAAGTCTATAATAATATTGATGCCCTATGTCATGCTTCCATGATTATAATCGCTCATGGAGGTGTAGGTGGCAATATGTTGTAACCTTAATTTGATGTTCTACTTTCCTTGACTCTTCCTTGTGCTCTTTGCTTATGTGTCCTTTATTTGGTATGTCCTTATGCTCTTCTAACATAGCTTCCTTGGATTTTGCTACCACTTTTTTGAACTATATTACTAAACTCTATTGTAGACTTAACTTTTGATTCCTCTATTGGTTCTTTATTGTTCCCCTATCATAATTGCTTTTGAATTCTTCTTAGATCCTTGTTGCTTAAGTTGAGAAATATCATGTCGTTTTATCTTTTTTTTTTTTTCTGTACCATAGCTTCATGAACTTCTTTTACACATTAATGTTAATAGTACCCAAAGAAACTAACCAAGGATAACCAAGAACACTATGCATATCATCAATATCAATAACATGGAAATCTGAATGTAAAATATATTACCCATGGTGATCTTCAATTCTTAAAAAAATTGAACATTCTCACTCTCAAGTTGTATGTCCTTAATTTTTGTTGTCTAAATTTGCAACCTCTTATCCAAAGAAATATCAACAAAATTGTACCTACTACTAGGAATTATGAAAAAAATGAACTTTTCCTTCTAAATGTAACCATGAACCTATAAAATATATATATTTTAGATTCAAACAAATCCACTTGACCACTCTTTGGGTTATATAACACCAAAAGTGTGGTTCCCTTAGGATGCACACTATAAGCCTTATTTTTCCTTCTTTCTCTTCCTTGACCTTCTTTATTTCTTCTTCAAGTCTTGTGATAGTATTCTTCAATATGGATATATTTTTATTCCTTGCTTTTTAGTTTCCATTTATTAAAAATTATTAAAAAAAACTCAAATAATACATTTACTTTAAAAATGCTTGTTTTATTTATTTCTATGCTTGAAATGCTTGTTTTATTTTTTTCTATGCTTGGTTATAATAATGAGCCAAAACAAATTATTATACCAAAACAAAGTTTCCCCACATAAATAAACATGAAATGCATACATCAAAAGTACTTTTAACCACTCTTTAACATCAATACCCTCTCTTTCATAAAAAGGGATTAACTCCACCAGCTCACACTCAAACAAGAAAATATAAGGTAAACTAAGGTTTTACATACACACACACACACACACACACACACACACACACACACACACACACACACACCTATATATAGCCACTAATTTGAAGCTGAAATTCTACACAAACAATTAGATCCAATACCTCCTTCAAATACAACAACAATAGATGATCTACTTACCCCAACTGATAAGTATCCCACATTTTATTTTCTAAAAAAAATAAAATTAAAAAGAATATCACTTGCCCTATTCTATATGACTAACTTCATAAGGTTGTATGACCCTTAATATTGCTCGGATTCCTTCATATGACCATTAAATGGCCTAGAATCCTATGAATCGGAACTTTGCACAAAGATATGACTCTAAAAAAAAGACAATTTGTAGAAAAAAATACCCAAATTTTACAATCCAGAAAAAAACAATCCATACTATACCAGAATCATTGGTTTAATACCACTTGTTATGAAACTATATTCTTATAAAAATTAATCATTCACCATTATGCAATAATATCAAAGCATTCGTCCACAAATAATAATCCACAATAACAATCCACACAATGAGATAAAGATATATAATACCCTTAGGACAGGGAAACACCAATAATACTCCTTAAGAAAGGAATAACTCCACAATATCCCGAGATGAGAACACCACTTATAGAGGATAAAGTCTCAAAAGCCACTTCATGGGCAAATATGATTATAAGTAATACTTGATATGAATGATTATTGTTACAATGGCAATATCCCTTCTTTATATACCCATCTTATAATGCTACTTTGGGGAGGGTACAACCCTAAATCTAGTTAGATCTTGAACCCTTATCCACTCATTATTATAATATAATATTATTAATACAATCAAGATTGGGTTATGTGTGGCCCATGACAACTATCAATAATACCCATATACAATATAAGATCATATCCCCATATGCCTATCCCTAGGTATTATAACATATCAAATGATTTACCGACAAGATTTTATACATCATTAGCCAGTTTGTAAATAATATATCAAAAAATTTTCCAACAACAATCTTATGCATTATTGTTTAAGTTTGAAACAAGGTATCAAACAAATTATCAATAATTTTTTTTGTGCAACATCATTCAAGTTTGAAATAGGGTACTAAAAAATTTACCAACAACAATTTATGCATCATTGTTTTAAGTTTGAAACAAGGTATCAAACAAATTGCCAACAACAAATTTATGCATCATTATCCAATTTTGGAACAAGGCATCAAAAAAATTGAAAACAACAAGCTTTGTTCATCATTATCCTTGTTTAAAAATAGGGTATCAAACAAATTGCTAATAGCAATTTTATGCATCATTGTTTAAGTTTGAAACAGGGTATCAAACAAATTGCTAATAATAAATTATATGCATCATCATCCAAGTTTGAAAACAAGGTTTCAAAAAATATTCCAACAATATTTGTATGCATCATTGTTGAAGTTTGAAACAAGGTATAAAACAAATTGTCAATAATAAATAACAAGGTATAAAACAAGTTGTCAATAACAAATAACAAGGTATAAAACAATTTTTCAATAACAAATTTTATGTGGCCCTAATAATGTTTTAAAATAGTATATCAAACCAATTATCGAGAATAATTCAGTATAACTCAAAATGTGTGCAACTATTAATTAAAGTAGTTATTTAAGGTTTACTAGCTCTCAAACCTAATTTGGATGCACACCAAATTGGAGTATCTACTATATATTAGACAACCTCATTACCATATGTTGAACTTCGCAAATATATGCAACAACTTGACAATTAAAGTGAAAGACTCTTAAAGAAAAACATCCTTCAATATGGTTTACAAATATCTTTTGTAAGAAGAAACATATTGTTTTAATACTCTAAGAATAATCATAAGAAATGATGAAACCAAAATGGAAGAGTCCCCATATATCTTTCTTTTTATGAATGTATGGGTCTGATAATATTTACATAAAAATCATATATAATATCTTCTTATGAATAGTAGTTTCCAATAAGACATAAGAAAATTTGTCAAGCATACTAATCGAGATAATTATTTATGATAGCCCTAATCATTGACCTCAAGAATGTTGATGTGGACTAAGCATTTTGTTTTAAGAATCCTCCTTCAAATGCCTTGGATATAAGAGTTTAGGATCTTTAGTATCAAACTTAGGAAAGATTATAAATAATCAATCACATGCATTCACCTAGAGAATAATTCCGAATTATGCATTCAACTAGGACACATATAACAATTTTCAATCAATGCTTGCATTCCACCAAAGCATGTCTCAAAACTCATAAGTCTACATAAATTCATCTAGGGCAACTCTCAAAACCATCAAACATACATGTATTCAACTAGGGCATGTCTCAAAACTCTTCGACATACATGTATTCAACTAGGTCAAGTCTTAAAAATATTTAAGCATACATGTACCCAACTAGGGCAACTCCTCAAGGTAGTCATATCTAGGGTATGCTTTAAAAATAATCAATTATTCACTCACATTTTGTAAACCCTTCTAAAGTTTTCCTTCCATGCACATACCAAATATACCCATTAGAGTAAGAAAAGGAAAAATGGATGGTACTTTTTTTGTTTAGGGTTGGGGTTTCTATAAAAATAAGACTCTTATTCCAACACCTCACACCTTTGTCAAATTGTAGACTACTGAATGAATATGATATTCTCGTCTCACTCTCCATATCCCCTAGCCAAATCAAGTATGAGACTTTTAAATAAACCTCTAATGCCCTTTTACACATGAATCCACATTTTAGAAGTAGATAATATCCCCAAAACATCATGCTCCCAAAATAGGTAAGATTTGAGTTTGGCTTACAATACATCTTTTGGATTTCCAAACAGAAAACTAGGGTTTCATTTGCCTTCTTTATAATCAATTTCCTTATTTTAGCATATAAAGACAAACTAGGATGAGGATGATAGCAAAATTTTAGGGTTTCAAGTGTTTGCGTTTGGTATTTTTGGTGTTAAGTGCCTAATTCTTCCAAGAATGGTGAGAAAGACACTCTATAGCTTAGAATCCTCCCATACTTGTCCCACCATTCTCCATCCTATATATTATTTAAATGCTTTAGAACTTAGACCAAAAGGATTTTCTCGTGGTACTAAATGAAGCTTTCAACCTCCTCTCTTTGATTTTATGTTTTTTCAAACTTTCACAAGAGACTTGTTTGGGACAAACTAATTTTTTTTTACTTTTGTAAATTTCGTACTATTATGGAAGAATCATTTAATCAATCATTCAAGATTTAGGACAATGCAAGCATTCAACTTATTGTGTTAGGCTACTTATGCAACATCTTTTTAATGAAAGTTTATTCTTTATTTCAACAATAACAACCATGTATTTATGTCTAAAATGAGATGCAACTATGGTGATGTGTGCACAATATCCATTCTTTGACCATGTTATCATTTGTAATTCCTCCACCTGATGATGCTCTCCCTCTCAAACTTGGCCAAGAGTAGCCCTTGTCAACCACTCAGCCATAAAAATATAGTCAATTGTGTTAAATATTAAAGTTCATTTTACATATTAACTAAAGTGAATCACAAAATCATTATTTATACTAGATCACATGATTAAATAATAAATTGCTAGCTAATCATGGCCATATTCCATCACAATTCAATCACATGTCAAAATAAATTTAATGTATATAAAATAAATAAAATCATCCTATAACAAGTATCCCAAAAGATATTGTTATAAAACACTTATTTTTGTAGAAGCAACCTTTAAATATTCTTATAACAAAAGAAATGCTACAAAAAAGCCATAAACCAAAACCAATCTCCTAAAAAGTCGTTGATCTAAAAATCTTAACCCATAAAATATCATTCTAATGAAAGTAATGACACAAGAAATCCACATACCCATATTCCAAAATGAGCAATGGATATTTAAGCCTACTTCAATATTATGAAGAACTTCACAATAACACATTATCCAACTTGTAAAGGAAAATAAAAGAAACATAATTATCAAAAGAAAACATAAAAGATATGAAGAAGTGTTAGAAGACAAAAAAAAAACATGATTTACTAGAGATAGAAAGAATACCAATTGATAATAAAATGATGGGAGAGTAGAGGTAGATGCACTAACCATAGTACAAAGCATGCATCCTAATAGCCTAAAAAATTAACATACTATCAAATTACTATATATGCATGGATCACCTTACAAAGTAAAAATAGGCTCATGAGCTACAACATCAATATAATTTAAATATGACAAATTTGGTCATGGTCAAAGTAAATGATGACATAATTCAACAATAAAAATTATAATAAAAAGTGAATTCAACAATAAAAATTATAATAAAAAGTTTCACTGGATGCATGTACTAAAACTTGTAGCTAGGAAAACACATTAATTAAAAAGATTGAAGTATTATTTTTTAGTGGGTGTGCGGTGGTTGGGGGAGCCTGCTCAGCCCTGTGCGTTGGTTGTAGGGGTTTCTCACACTAACCAAATAAAAATAAAATTGAAAAGATTGAAGTATTATAAAAAGTAAAAACATAAAAAATATTAATTAAATAAATATTAAACTAAAATTTTTAATTATAAAATGATTTATGATACATAAATATGAAAAGTTAATTTTTTTTATATTTTCAATATAAACTATATATATGACAAAAATAAATACTATATATACAACAAAAATAAATACTAATAAATAAATAAAATATTATTAATACAAAATTTAAACAAATGTATATTATTTAATAATAAATACATCAACAACTATAAAATATATATATTTCTAATATAAAACTAGATTCACGTTGACAACTTAATAACCTTTGATATGAAAAACTCGTGACTTTCAATAAATTTTATGTTGTCAACTATCTCTTCACCTCCTCAACCTAATAAAATCAAAATATTAACAAGAAATAAAAATTTAAGAAAGAGGGTAACTAAATACAAAATAACCTAATACAATCAAAATATTAACAACAAAAAAAAATTTAAAAATGAAAGTAACTAGATACAACAAAATATGAAAATATCTTATAATATTTTTCAACTATTATATAAAGAATTCAAAAACCAATGGACATGTGTTTGATGCCACATAAAAATACATAGATTCGTTTGTTTGTTTAATTTTTTATTGAATTATATGAAATTGAAACAATTTAAAATATTAATGCATAGAATTTAAAAATCACATTAAAAACAAAATAATTTTGTATGGGTTATAGGGGATAGAAACAAATATGAAATAATTAATATAAAGAATTCAAAAACCAATAGACATAATTATATGGGATTGAAATAAGTTATTATGATGTTTATAATATTTCAACAATTGGACAAGACAATTGTACATGTATTATTGACAAAATCCAAACTTTAATTTCTTCCATAAAAGTTAATATATTTAAAACTAATATCATTTGATAAAATAATTTAACAATTTTCAAATTTCTAATATATAATAACTTGAATTTAACATTTTAAAAACTTTGAATACACATTATTATTAATAATTATTCATCAAATAATTATTTTACTTGTATCCTTTTAAGAAAAAGTAGTAGGATAAATATTAAAATTTAAAAGTTAAGAACCTTTTTTCTTATAGTTTGAAAGTTGAACCAAAATATTTAAAAAAAATAATTTTTATTTTTATAAAATTTATAAATTTTTTTTATTAAATATATTTAATAAATTAATAATTAATAATCATTTTTAAAAATTTATAAAATTTATTTAATTTTTTAATATTATATTATATTATTATTTTTTGGTCTATCGTAAGTGTTAAAGAGTTGTACTTTCATATGCACGACCTCCACTATCTCGTTTTTAATCTTGAATATATATATTATTTAAATTTCAAATAAGTTTGATAACTAATCCCATTCTACGTCATTTCATGTCCAAACAAACAAACAACCACTTCTATACAACTGGCATCCAACTGTTATTATAATTTTTTATAACGAAAATATATATCACATAATGAGTATGACATTAACCATGTACGATACTAAAACATTAACCATATACGATACTAAAATTAAGTGTAAAACATATTTTAAAGAAAATTAAACTCTAAAGAAAAGATAATTAAACTCACCTTGGAATATATATTTATACTTTAGGATTAGGTTGGCACACAACAAGGTTATCTTTGTGTAAATAGAACTTAGATTTTAGTAATGAAAGCTTGTATTGTTAACATCTCATTAAGTAGATGAATTAATTTTCGTTTAGTGTTTATTAATTTGTATAAATTGAATTTAGGTTTTAATAATAAAAATCCAATGCAACCATTTTATTATAATGTTATATTGTTAATATCTTATTGTAATCTGATAATTAAATTATAATATTATATTAGTAACATCTCACTGTAGTCCGATAATTAAATATTTACCAATTTAAAATTGACAATTCCAATCCCAAAAAAATCCAAGGAACCACTACACCCACCCGTTTCATGTGAAGTAGCGTGTCAACCATTTGTAAGACCCGTGAAGTCCCATGGAAGGTCTGGCCCAAAGATCTGATATGTCCAAAAAGTGTTTTATTCCTATCTCAAGCGGATTATTATATTTGCATGTTGGATTTAAAAATCAAAAGTACCTACTAAAGGGGATAAGGATAAAGCTCACTCACCGCACATTGAATCCTCCATAATTATCAATTGAATGTTTTTATACGAATTAAAAATTCAAAAGCATCTATTTTAATCAAACTAATTAATATTAAATTAATTACAATCATGGCTATAAATTATGTTTATGCTTAGCCGAGACTCTCACCACAAAATGACACCAAAAGGTCGTGCAGAGACAAAAACTAAGAAATAAGTTATCAATTGAATGTTTTTATACGAATTAAAAATTCAAAAGCATCTATTTTAATCAAACTAATTAATATTAAATTAATTACAATCATGGCTAGAAATTATGTTTATGCTTAGCCGAGACTCTCACCACAAAATGACACCAAAAGGTCGTGCCGAGACAAAAACTAAGAAATAAGTTCTAGATATCGGCTCCTCTACGGAAGTAAAGCACTAATTATAAGAAAGATAAAGATAAATATTTAATTATCACCAAAATTGAATGACAACTAAATTGGCATGCGCTTAGGGCCAAAATGGGTGCCACGACTACATCTTGACACTTGTCCAGCTCATCATGGGACTAAAGCCAAGTAACACGAGACCAAAAGGATCAACTACACTGAAACATGTCCCCATAATAAAAGGATAGGATTCCCACCTCATCCTCTATATCAACAACAAATCACCAACTTTTTAAATTGCTATTGACATCTTCACAATAAAAGAATAAACAAAGGAAAAGATAAAACATCATAAACTCATGTTACACTATTAATTAGGAAAAGAGAAAACATAGGCTAGTGGATTGGTAAGTTGTGGCGCTTATCGAGAAGAGACTTAGGTTTCAATCCAACATGCGTGCTCATGCATAGTAATTAGCCCAATACGACTTCTGTGTGTGTTGCACCTGATTGATGATGACGACCTGTTTCCAGCTTGTTCGACGACTTGTTTCCTACTTGTTGGAAGCCTTCTAGTTTGAAGCCTGTTAGCTGCACTAGCAGTTACTAAAAATTGTGATTGTAACCAATTCATCTATATAACCAAAAAAATTACATTATTAATTGATAACTACCAAATGTTTAAAAAAATTTAAATTAATTTCATAAATGATTAGAAATCCTATAAACTTTATTTTTATTCCATAAATTAAAATTTATAAAAGTTAAAAAATTAACTATAATTTTTCACTTAGGTTTAAGATCAGACAAGGAGAATCAAACCTACTACACCGAGAAACCCACCCGTATCCGATCCTCTGCCAAGGGATCGTCTTTCCTACCTCTCGCTATCCCTAATTCATTTCTTAATGTGCATTATTATGTCGTCTAAAATGGGGGTCCTCTCCTTAGTCTTTTTCCACCAACACTTCATATGTTGTTTGACTATTGAATTCTTGAGTCACAAGACTTGGCGAAGAGAGATTCTACTAAACTTTCCGTCAACCTTTGTAAGAATCCGCGCCCCGTAAGTTGGACTCCACATCCCCAGGCGGCGGAGGGCCATGTCCATGCAATTTCCTGCATTCATCTCCGCCTTGAATTTTGCGTGATAAAGACAGTGACGTGTCAAACACCTTCTTGAAGACCACGATTAATAATTCAATCTAATAAAATTATTAAACCATATGAGGTATAAGTCTAAGACTAATAAAATTATTAAACCAGAAAAGGTTAAGGTATGAAGGTTGTTAAAGAAGACCATGATTAATCATTGAATCTAATAAATAAAATTATTAAATGCTAAGGTTAAGGCTAGTACTATTGTTAAAGAAGATTCGTTTGAATAAATATTTGTGTGGTCACATCACGGAGGAAAAGTGATAGAAAGATACAAAAGGCCGTGCTCGTAATAGTAACGTATTTGGTGGGGTTGCCACATAATGTGTGAGAAGGCCCCAAATTTGAGGGTAGGGGAAGGAATCAGACCAGCTGGCTGGAGGTGTACTTGATATATTAATTTTGGGAGCCAGAACATGTGGCTGGGGCTGAGGGGGGTTTTAACGGGGGTGAGGGGCACCACGTGTCATGTGACCACGTGAGGGGCTAAATTAAAAAGAATAAATTGGAATTCAAACCATAGGACTCTGGGGTTGGGATTAGCCTTTAAAGCATAACGAAAAAAGAGGTCCACGTGGAGCCTATTTGTTGTGGTGGGTATCTAAGATTAGAGGAGGGCCGCTAAAATTGGCGGCGTGGGTAAAGTGTGTCTAGTTTGGCGGAGAAGCGAGAAGGACGCGTCGCGGGTCACGCCTCTGGCCTTTAAATAGCGCTTGCTAGGGTGATTTCTTTCACAAGAGAGACGGTGCATGCTGATTCGTGAATTGCTGCGAATATTTGAAGCGTCTTCTGTCTTCTTTGTACGACTGCGAGGGTTTTTTTTTTTTTCTTTCTGCGCGATTGAGAGGGTTTTTTTTGTGAGCATCGGTGAATTTTTCTGAGGAAGGTTTGTGATCTTGTGGACTTCGGCGGCGCAGTGATTCGATCTGGTGCGGTTTTGGAACCAAATCTAAGTTGCTTAATACGGTAAGGGCCTTGACTGTGTTCTTTTTTATGCTTTTGGTGTTTATTTGTTTTTCTTCATCGGAAGAGGTGTTTGAGGCCGCGTGTTTGTGGACAATCTGTAATGGATGAGGCTTTGTTGTTTTTGCTTACGTTTTCTGCTGTGAAACCCTTGAAACTCCCTGTATTATTCTTTTGGCCGTGGAGATTTTCGTCTGTTGATATGTTTTATGTTGGGAGACTGATGGTTTCTAATTTCGTGGTTTCTCTTTGGCCCGTTTGGTCGGATGCGATTTGTCTTGTTGTGTTTTGGGCTTGTTGGGCTGCTAGTATGTATTGTTGATGAACTGAGTTCTCCGTCTATGTTTCTGCGCGATATCTGCATGGATAGGATGTGTCAATGAATAGGATTTTTTGTTTTCTGGATGGATAGGTTTGTTTTATAGTGTTTTAGGTTTGTTGGGCTGCTAGTCCATGAACTGAGATCCCCGCCTTTGTTTCCTTGCGATTTCTGAGATCTCCGCCTATGTTTCGTCGCGATTTCTGCATGGATAGGATGTGTCAATGAAATGGATTTCTAGATGGATTGGATGAATAGGATTGTTTTATTGTGCTTTTTGCTTGTTGGGGTGCTAGTATTTATTGTTGATCAACTGAGATCTCCGTCTATGTTTCCGGGCGATTTTTGGATGGATAGGATGTTTCAATGAATTGTTGTTTTCATTGAAAGTTTGCGGTGGTTTTGTTTTATGCAATGAATGAGTTTTATCCTTAATTTTTAGATTTGAGAATTTTTTTGTAACTCCTTTGTTTGAAGGTTTTATTCTTTTATGTACATGTTATCTTTTGATCTGAGTTACTCTTTTGGTCCCTTTTGTCTGTTTGGTTGTGCCCCGAAAGCGGAAGTTCTCTTCTTTCATGTGTGTATTTTGTATGGCCGATTAGGCTTTCTTCTTTCTGTGGGTATCCGGGATTTGTTTTGGCCTATATAATGTGGATTTGGTTTTTCTTTGCTTTTTCTGTTATTTATATGATGATTTGAGTGATTTTTTCGTTCTTTCACCTTTTGTAGGCCCTTGAGGCCTGGTTTCTCTTCCTATAAGAACGTTTTAACATGGTACTTAGCAATGTCTACTTTTCCAGTTTCCCTGCGGGGCTTCTTTTCTTCTATAATTTTCTTTCTATCTATGTTTTGTAATCGGGAGTTTTCATTGCCCTTTTTTCTCTCTGATGCTTGATCCCTTCAAAGATCGTTATATGTTCGAATTTGTCTGATGTGAAGCAGTTCTTTCCATTATTTGATCCAGGAAAGGCGCATACTATGCCTATTCCTTCCCTTTTTCTATTAAAAAGTTCTATTTGATTTACCCCCTTTTAAATGTATAGTATTAAGATATGGAAATCCCATTTCGTTTTGCTTTGGGTTTTTGTGGGTATGCCTGCCCTTTCCAAAATGAATATAGTATGTAGACTTTTCCAGCCCTCAGCACTCGGTTCCATTTTTCTTCTCTTTTGTTATTGTTTTTGCATTTTTCGTTCTATTGTTTTGATATTGTCATTTTGAATGTCTGGTTCCAAGGGTTCCAAAACTCAGTAGCAGTTGTAAGACAGGAGAGGTCTCCGTCTTTTTTCAATTCTATGGGTAGGGAAGATCACTATTTGTTCATATTTTGTCTTTTGCTTGGTTGTTATTTGCCATGAAGGCTTGATAAGTGTTTGCCACAAATAAGACTCAAGACATTGTTTACATTGAATGAATTTCCTTTTTGGTTGTATAATCCCATTTGTATGTTTCTATTAACTTATTTGATATTGATGGATATTCTTTCTGCAATCTGTATATATCTGTTATCTCGTTTGATATTGATGGATATTTTTCTTTTTCAGAAAGGCTGAATGTTGTGATGGAGACTAAAGGTGGTAAGAAGAAGTCTAGCAGTAATTATCCCCAATACGAGACTCCCTTAGGCTACAAGATTGAAGACGTTCGACCACACGGAGGCATCGACATTTTCCGCTCTGCTGCTTACTCCAACGTAAGGATCTTTTACTCCTTTGGCAGCATTTGTTATGGAGAAAGGGTTTGTTTTTCAGTTATATTATGGAGTGGTCTTGTTGTTATTGTTGAAAGTGTTCTCTTACTCTAACAAATGAGTTGCTGGTTTGTTTCTCTGTGCAGTGCGTGCGCAAACCATCCTGATATTCCACAAGTGACATCCGTAGTGTAGGAGTAGTTTAAGTGAATTTTCAATAATTATAAACGCTGGGGGCTTGTCTGCAGCTCTGCTGCACGGCTGCCAGGTTGGCTCCTCACTTCTCTGGAGTGGCGATTTCTCCTCCAACGCTTTGAAACTTTTTCTTTCATTCCCTTACTTGCTTCTGTCATTTCTGTGCTTCCTCTTCCCGTTGAAGGCAATAAGGTTGGAATTTTCTTCTATTTTCAAAGATGGGTGTTTCCGGTGGGGATTACTTGGCCCCTACGATGTCAGCAATTGGATTTGAAGGATTTGAGAAGAGGCTTGAGATAGAATTTTTTCCATCTTCATTCTTTACTGATCCAGAGGGTAGAGGTCTAAGGGCCCTCACTCGAGCCCAGCTGGATGAAATTCTGAAACCAGCTGAATGTACCATTGTTTCGGAGCTCTCGAACGAGCATCTTGATTCATATGTTCTCTCAGAGTCAAGCATGTTCATCTACCCATTTAAGATTGTTCTGAAGACCTGTGGCACTACAAAGTTGCTTCTTTCCATTGCTCACATCCTGAACAATGCAAGCAGTTTGTCCCTCTCTGTAAAGAGCATCAAATATTCGAGGGGGACATTTATCTTTGTTGGAGCTCAGTCCTTTCCTCATCGAAGCTTTTCTGAGGAGGTGTCTTATCTAGACAATTTTTTTGGAAATCTTGGTTGTGGTGGAAAAGCTTATGTAATGGAAGATTCATCGAAGAATTACAACTGGCATGTTTATTCTGCTTCTGCTGATGGTGAATCAGGTGGTGAAGTTTCCGAACCACTTTATACTCTGGAGATGTGCATGACTCAGCTTGATTGTGAACGGGCATCTGTGTTTTACAAGAACAAATCTGAATCAGCATCTGAAATGACACTTCATTCAGGGATCCGTAATATTCTTCCTGATTCAAAAATCTGTGACTTTGAGTTTGATCCCTGTGGGTACTCGATGAATGCAATTGAAGGAGCAGCTGTTTCCACTATTCATGTGACACCTGAGGATGGATTTAGTTATGCAAGCTTTGAATCTATAGGTTATGGTCCTAAGGACATTGACCTCTCTCTCCTTGTGGAGAGAGTTTTGAGCTGTTTCAGGCCTAAGGAATTCTCCATAGCAGTTCATGTCAATGCATGTGTTGGACATTCGTCTTGGACCAAAGTGGATCAACCACCTCAGGGGTATATTTGTGACATGATATATGAACAAGAGCTTGCAGGAAACAACAATTTGATATATCTGACTTACAGGAGGGGTAATGAAGAATTTCCCAGGACCGCCTTGCTTAAACATGCTTGGGAAGAGGAAAGCAAGAATGACAGTTTGCACGTGACCGAAAAGAAATAAATCCGAGAAACAAGCCGTCCTCATTTGGGTGTCAGTCAGCAGTTGGATCTGTCATCTCAAATGGGGAAGGAACTTGGATCTCTGATGGTTTTAGATAGGTTTAGAGGGAAGAGGGAAAAGTCCATTAGTAGTTTTGGGCATTATGTTGTCCTATAGTGCAGTACATATTCACTGCGTTGGGGGAGGGTTGTAGCTTAGGTCTTATATTTTCATCTAAAAGTGTTCTATGACATTGGGTGATTGTTATGATTTTGCTTGTACTCGAGTGTTTCATTTGTGAATGAATAAATATCAGTGTTTTTAGTGTAGGAAAATCTGTGGGCTTTGCGAATATATAATGGATCATGTTTTAAGATGTTCTGAGTAGTTAGTGCAATTGTGAAATTATCTATTTATTTTTTGCATATATTTCTCTACATTTTAGGAACGGCTTATTGTTGCACTAGAGGGTTAAGCTTGATATATATATATATATATATATATATATATTATTTTCGCAGTAATTGGTTAATTCTTTGATGGGGGATCCTTTCACTTTGTTGAATTTCTTTTTTTTTTTTAATTTTTGAAGTGTCGATGTTTGAAATAGACAGTTGAGGATGTCTGGGTAATTTTCCTCAGGATTGAGGATGCTCGTTAAATCACGACACTGTTCAGTATTTTTTTTGGTTACTGTGGTACATTTTATTAACTGTTTTAACTGATACAGAAGGCTAAATTTTTCTAATTTGATAAAGAAATGTGATGCACTTGCTTTATTGATGATGAGTTGGACTTATAGCAGAAGTGTGTACCATGTGCTAGTGTTTATTCTTTGTGAGAATGTGCAATTTGTAACCCTTCGAAGCGATCAAGTAGTTTGGTTGGATGTTTAAATCTTTCTTATAGATGGATTAGTCTTTATCAATATCATCCTTTATTCCACCAGTAAGGACTCTGATTTTTCAAATGATTGTGATGCGATATGGACATTTATATTTGCTTGTTATTATTGTTGTACATGAATTATTTTTCAATGGAAGACTGATTTTTGATTTTTTAAAACAGAATTGCATTGGCAATATTTATGATTTTTTATTTTTTATTTTCTTTTCTAAAGAATCTACTTCAATTATCATATCTGGTGCTTGAAGATTCATATTTACTGGAGATTCATATTAATCAATAATAATTATTTTAGGCATTCATATTTACTTGTTGGGTACTGGCATACACATTTTTCAACAATATGGATTCATGTGATGTTATTATCATTTGAATATTAATCACTCTTCATCAGGATAACAAAGTGTGCAAGCGAGGATTTTCATTTTTATATATTGGATATTTATGTAGCTTTAATGAACGGTTGTAGTCCAAAGATGCTTTCTTGTCATTACCAGCAAATTGTTGTTTTGTCCCATTAATTAAACGATTGGAGTCCACAGATGCTTTCTTTCCATTACCAACTATTGTGGTATGTCCCAACATTTTTACTTGTTTTATGGCATTCAAAGATTCATTATCCACTTGGGGTTTTGTCCTGGTAGTAGTTGGTATGTTTGTTTTATGGCATTCAAAGATGCATTTATCGACTTGGGGTTTTGTCCTGGTAGTATAGTTGGTATATGCTTGTTTTATGGCGACCAAAGACATGTATTTCTGGACTTGTGATAACCGGCAATTGTGGTTTTATCCCGGTAGTGGTACGTTTGTTCTATAACAAATACTCTGAAACATTTTCAGTATTATTACGGTTAGTGGCGATGGAAGATTAGCGCGACCGTATATTGGCGAAAGTCTTTCTTTCAGATGTTGATGAAGGAGAGGGTAGTTCTTCCATCCATTTCAGTACTTTTATGGTTGAAATTTAAATGATTCGTTGCTTTCAATTTGGGGATGGACGAAATGGTGACAACGATGTGGGGTCCTCTCTTCAATGACTGAAGTCGCAGGAATCGTATCATTATTGTGGTGCTCGAAAGTTTCCTGGTATTGCATTTCAATTCGCAAAATCAAAAACAATAAGTGGAGCATGAATGCATGGGGCCAGTTCCCAATATTGACCATTTTATCGTTACGCACGCTTGCTTCCCATTATGGACAATTTTGTTGTCAGCTACTCTGCGATCTGGGCCAATAAGGGCGTGTATTATTTTTCAATCAACTTACTTTCCACAAAATACAGGAGTTGACGTTTGATGAGATAGTTGCTTCCAGAGATTCTCTTTTGGAAAATACGCGAGATGACGTCTAAAAAGATGGTTGCTCCGAGAGATTTCGGACTTTTATTTATTATTGAAAGCAACGTGTTAATAAACTTTTCCTATGGTGCCAGCAAATATGCGTTTGGCTTTTGTTTTTTCTAGGAGGTTCAAGGTTAAAATTATTGTTTGTTCAGAAGGGATAGGCTGTATGGTAGGAGTTTTATTTGGCTGGTCCAATTCAAGACTTATAAAAAAGTGTCACCAATTTTTGTCTTATCCTGGAAAGTATCACCATTTTCAATTTTTGTCTTGGGATTAAGGTCTAGTTAACTTTGTTATCAATGTTATCAATTTTTATTTTATCTAATAAAATTTATAATAATACTGGCTGTAGTAAAATTTATAATAACAATACTTTAATAAAATTTATAATAACAATACTTGTTGTAGTAAAATTTATAATAACAATACTCATTTGTTGTATGTGAGTTGGAGAGGGTAGGGCAATCCTCCAAGGAAGGTTTTTGGTCCGAAACAATCTCCGCTCTACCAAACTCACATTGAGTACTCAAAATCTAGTTGATAATGCTGATGTGGTCAGGGCCGAAGCTCTACCAAACATACATTGATTACCCAAAATTGTTTCTCAAACTAAAACGACCCTATAAATTGTAAATTTTTGAAATAAATTTAATTTTTTAAATAAACTGCGTGAGATTAAAATGTTTTTATCTATAATATAATATGATAATGTTTACAAGTCAGTCTTCGGAGCTCATGAGAACCGTTTGAAGTATAATTTTAATTTAAAATAATTTAAAAATATTTAAAAATAAGTAATATTTTTAACCGTGTCATTTGTGGCAATTTGTGGGGTAAAAGTTAAAATTTTAATTTAAAATATATAAAAAATATTTAAAAATAAAATTAAAATCAATTAATATTTTTAAGCAGGTCTTCTTGGTGGCAATAATTGGGGTAAAGATTGGTAATAACGACGGAGTTGCAAAATAAAAAATAGCCCTGGTAAATATACCTTTTACAAATATCAAAATCGAAAGAATGTAGTAAGGTTATCTCCTGACTATTATGTCGAGATAATTTAATTTTATTGACAAAATTTAAGTATAAAATTATACAATGCTGTGAATTAAAATATTAAACTAACAATTAGTATGCCTTTAATAATAAAAATAGAAGATTTAATCATGTTTGAAGTATATTTATATTAGAAAGATAAATTTATGTTTTTTTTTATTTGTGGAAAACATCTAAGAAGGATGTCACTTTCGAGTAAGACCTAAGGAGGCAGGGGTATCCATTCCGCCAAAAACGTCAAGGACTTAGACCTAACCTATCATCTTTGACATACTCAAGGAGCAAACAAACACACAACCATTTAAATAAATAAATAAATAAATAACAATAAAAATAATAAAATAAAATAAGAAACATGCTCCTTGAGTATGTCAAAAAGAAAAGCACAACCAAACACATACAATAAAATAAAAAAAAACCACAACACAAACCACATAGAAAAAACACGAATAGCATAACAAAACACAAACATGACAAAAACAACAGAACACTACAAAGACATAACCAAAAAAAAATAAACTGAAAAATAAACACAACCAAAAACTAAAAAATGAAAAAATAAAAATAAAACAAACCAACAATAAACAAAAACAAAAAACATAGAAAACACTTACACATAAAAACACGAATTAACACAAACAAACAGAAACACAAGAACAAGAACGACAAAAACACAAGAACAATAACAAAAAACATAAAAACACAAGAACAACAAAAAACAATATAAAGAACACAAAAAAAAACAAAACAAAAGAACACACCTTAAAAAACTAAACGAAAAATAAAAACAAAATAGAAAAAAAGAAAAAAAAATTGAACATAACAATGACCTTACTAGACCAGAAGACTATTAAGGCAAGAATCAATAGAGAAAACAAAAGAAAGAAAAGAATGAGCTAGGGCACTTAAATAACCTGATCGAACAAAAGAGAGGCAAAAATAAAACAAGAAGAAACTAGGTATCTTCAAAACAGGCGCCATCCAAAGAAATGATAGAAAGAAGAGCTTCCCTAACTTGCGAAGCCCACCATCTAGGAGGGTGGCCATAACAAGTAAGATCACCTTTGTCCAAAGACCAATTAGCTAAAGCATGAATGCTTTTGTTTTGATCTCTGACCACATGATTGTAATCAACTTTCAAAAATCCCATATGGATTAATTGAATCTTCTCAATAATTCTTTTTATTCTTCAATCAACCTTATGATTCTTAGAAGGAGTCTTCAAAAGATTAATCATGAGTTAAGAGTCAGACTCAACTAACACCTTTTTCCAACAAACCTTAGTAGCCTCTTGAAGGCATCTGAGGATACCATACCCCTCAGCAAGGTTATTGGAAAGAATACCCAAATTCTCAGCAAAAGTAAAAACCAGGGAGCCATCTAAAAGTCTACCAATTCCCCCTGCACCGACTTTTCCAGGGTTTCCTCTAGAGGCTCCATCAATATTGACTTTTCCAAAATCCTTAGGAGGAGGTTGCCAATTTCTTGTCCTATCCATCTTACAAATACTCACATTCCCTTTAAGTTGGTTGCTCTTAGAAGATTTGATCTTCAATCTTTGCATCACTTGATCCCATCTTTAGTGGGAGTTTTGGGGGTGATTAAGGAGATGCTGGATTGATTCAACTAAGTTGGCTATGGTATTTTTCCAGAAATAGTGAATATCCTTCCTATCTTGATTAAAAATTTGGTTGTTCCTTTCATTCCAGATATTCCAAAGAAGAATGGTAGAACCCATCCAAACTAATTGCCTAATAAAATGATCAACACCCTCTTGATTAGGTCAATCCCTCTAGAGTTTTTCAAAAGTAAAAAAATTGGACCACTGTAAGCCAAGTAAAATCCAAACCCTAAAAATATCTCCAATTTTGTTTGCAATATCTCCAATGTTGTTTGCAATGTTCTTTTTAATGTAGAGGAAGAAACGAAAGTTTCTAAAGATTACAATGCATATCAAAGTGGAAGCCAACCTAGTATCACCTATGCAAACAAAATAGAGGCTCAAGGTGCTTAGTATCATAAAGTTATTTCCATTGCACTAACATCCACTAAAGCTCCTTATTTCTCTCCTTCACCTGGTGCTACTAAAACTGTTTCTCAAAAGTTAGGAGGTCCAATCCTCGTGAAGGACATCATTCCCAGCAAGGTTACATTTGAGTATTCTCATAGCTCCAAATTAGTTGCAGGTGAATTTCAGATTGCAAAAACAAAAGAAACAAAATCTAAGGAATGCAGCCCTACCCGTCCGCCTCCATGGCCACCTTCGCCATTTCCCATTTCCTATGCAGTGTCAATGATCCTTCTTTGTGGAATTGTCCGGCTGCTGTTGAATTCGTATTTAAAAATTATAAAGTACCATTACCATCCTTTCTATTTGATTGAAATGGCCGCTCGGCTTGGTGGTAATTCAAACAATTGGGCACATAAAGTGAAGGACTTGTCAATTTTTTTTGAATCTACATGTGAGGAACCACAGGCTTTATGGGAATCACATCATCGAAGCCATGTTCAAAGACTAAGCCCAACGTGACCATCCAAACCAGGAGACCAGTGCTGATGAACGATCTCTCCACTTCAAAGATGAAATCTAGCAACAACTCGATCTAGAAATTGTAGGCCAACTGCATACCACACCAACCACATTGCCAAGCTAGATGACTGCTCAAACGTAAAATAAGAAATTAAAAACAAAAATACATTTGGCTTCCCTTAAATTCTAAGTGCCATGAAAAAGTTCTTCCTTACAAGCTCTCACACTCCTATGTTGCGAACGAATGTCAAACACAGTAGTCGGTTCTAAAACACATCGATTAAGTTATGGGCGATAATATCTATTGTGCGCATACTCTGCCATACATGGAGAACGAATGAGGGATTTTTTGTCAAGACCCATCTTGAATAGACATTACAAAAGTTAGCTAAAAATTTTCCAAATATTATGAATAGTTATACACAAAGTTGTGAATAGACGAGAAGTGGCCGATGTTAATGTGCATTATAGGTGACAATTGAGTTTTTTTTTAAAAGACAAACTTAACTACAAGAAGCCTGTGATGTTGAGATTGGTGAACTTTGTAGAAGCATATTTCCAAATTTTTCTAGCTTTGAGGACAAAGCTCTTCAAAGAGGGATGGCATGTTAGGATACTATTAATTAATAATAATAATAATAATAATAATAATACATGTTATCCTATGGTTATATTAATAAATAATATAATAATTAATTATATTAATTATTATATTATTATAAGATTAGGGTTAGGGTTAGGAAGCATGGTGACTCTTCACTCATAACCCTAAAGGGGTATAAGACACTATGTGATTCTATCATTTAATATATCCATGAATATAAAATATAATATAATTTATTGAAGGGACTTCCCGACAATATCAAAAGGCGATTCTTTTAGATTTAGGTTATATTATTTATTTATCATTTTATGTGCTAGGAACCCTAGGTTCCTACCATGGCCATTCTCCTCCATAACTCAGAGGCTAAAGTACACTCAATAAAAAGATGGTTGAGAGTGTCTACATTCTCTTCACACATTTCACATCTAAAAGGGCCATGAAAACCACACTTCATAAGTTGCTCACCAGTAAGCACCCTACGATGCAATAAAAGCTAAGTAAAGAACCTCACCTTAGGCCAAAGCTTTTGAGCCCACAATTGAGAAAATATGTTAGAAGAATGGTTGGGATTATTATGGCATAAGGTCAAATAACCTTGAGCAACTGAATACTGACCCTTAGTGGTGTTGTTCCATCCAAAATAATCTTTTTCATTGGACCAAGAGAGAGATCTCAGATGAAGGATGCCTTGGATATCTTGTCTTTGCCTTTATGGGATTTGAATAGGCCAGTCCTCAATAGGGATCCAATATCTACCAACCTTTGAATTACCAGTATGGTACCGACATTAATTAGCCACCTTTATCTAGTTAGCTTGGTGAAGCTCCTCCATCCAAGGCCTCCAATCGGGAAACTAAGTTATCAAAGGCTTGTGACCATCCCAAGAATCTGTCCAAAAATTTGCTTGCTAACCATTACGAATGATCCAAAATAATTTTTTTTAATCAAATCCTCACCAGTCTTAAGAACTGCTAAAATGGGAGAACCTTTGGTAGGAAGTTGATAGCGAACAAGGTCTTCAGGACTTTTGTTCTCAACATATTTAGCACGAAGATTATTGGCCCAAAGAGCATTAAGGTTATGCAACATCCTCTAATATAATTTTGCAGCTAAAGCTTTGTTGTTATTAATAGAAGACCGAAATCCTAACCCCCTTCATTCTTAGGAAGACATAAAGTGTCCCATTTCACCAAGGCCCATTTTCTTTTCTCCTTAGTACCACTCTAAAGGAAATGATGATTAATTTGATCTAGTTCTCGAAGAACAACCATTAGAATATTCAAAATGGAAGATACATAAATAGGTATAGCTTGAAGGACTGATTTTACCAAGGTGATTCTACCCCCAGAAGAAAGCCACATGTTGGTCCACTTTCCAATTTTCTTCTTGATTTTGTCCAGTAACCAATTCCAATCTTTATTTTTTTGCCTTTGAATATTGATGGGAATACCTAAAGTGATCGGAAGGGAGGTATTCTTATATCTTAATTTATTCAAGACCATGGATTCCTATCTAGCAGAGCAGTGAAAGAAAATAACTTTAGATTTGTCTTCATTGATCAACTGCCCAGTAGCCTTAGAAAAACAACTAATGATTTGCTTAATATTAGAAGCTTCCTTAACTGTAGCTTTTACCTAAAAGAGTAGAGTCGTCCACAAATTGAAGATGAGAGATAGGTCTAGCTCCATGAGCAATGGTAACTTCCTCAAGGGTTTTGTTATCCCTCTTTTTGGTTATAGTCTTACCCAAGCATTCAACAAGAATGATGACTAAATAAGGGGATAGCGGGTCACCTTGCCTAATACCTCTGGAAGCTACGAACGACTGAGAAGGCCTACCATTAATAAGAAGATAAATTTATGTTTAAGGTTTATTATGTTATAACTTGTTTTTATGTAAGTGGAAATAATTGTAGGTGGGGTTCATTTCAATTCTATATAATTTATTAAAAAAAATTATATTTACATGTTGCATTTTATTCAAACTACTACATTTTATCTATAAAAACCTTGATATAATTTTTATTTAAAGATATAATTTCCTTCCAAGATGAAAATCAACAAGATAGACCTTATTTAAGAATTATTCAATCATCTTCTTGAAGGATCAAGGCATTTTTTTTTCTTTGAAAAATATCTCATCTTTTAAGGAGCTAGATCTTCATGAAGGGTTGTTTGATTCACTTGATTCTTGGACTAATTTATGTGGAATTTGAAGATCTTTAAAATGAGTGGTCATATAAAGGAATTCATCAATATTGAGGGAGATACGACCCTTTGAAGTTAGCCGTATAGAACAAGGTCAGTGACAAATTTTCAAGTTGCAAAAATCAAAATTGTAAATATCTTTCAACTAGGGTTTGATGGGAGGAACAATGGATGGCTAGGGCTTTAGTGAATCAAGAAATTCTATCATGGCCAGGGTTATGCATAAGGGGTTGGGCTCAAAATATACTTGTAAAAAAATGATGAATCCTAATCAAAATCAAGGTGAATCAAGGTAAAACCTAAGAAAATCAAATCAATCATCTTCACACCAAAATTTGGGGCATTTGAAGCCCTAAAAATTAAGGTCATCTTTGGGGATAATTTTGACCTATTAAATCACCTTATAACTTCATAAAAATACCACCATTAGATCAGGCTTGAAAAGAGCTTTCCAACGAGTACAAATATGCCTATGTTTGGATATATATTGTGGCGAATTAACCCTAAGAAAAAATTGGTCCTGAAAATTTTAGGCGAATGGGCCGATGTTGAGGATCCTCATATTCGCCAATTTCCAATTTTGAAAATCCTAATATTTGCCTAATTTGCGAATATTTGTCACTATGCATAACCCTAATCGGGGCATACAACTTTTTAGTTAAGTTTATTTTCCCTTCTTTATCTTAAAAATTTTGCATGCAAATTATTATAAATTTTTAATCAAATATTATATTTGCTTAGAATATTCTTGTAAATTTTAGTAGATTTTGAGTTTTTGTTTCCTTCCCATTGATCAATTTATAGCTAAATTCTTAGAATCATCTCTACTAGTAGAGGTTAGTGAACACCATAAAGGATCAATCCTTGTTGCTCAAAGATAGGGCAGTTTTTGGTAAATTTAATAGGTATTGGCCAGGGGCTCCAACCTTGAGAAAATGGGTGGGTAGGAGTTGGAAGTCTCTAGGAGTGATTCTATCCTTTCTTCATAAAGGTTTATTCCTAGCTATTTTTTGTTTTAGGAAAGAAAAAATAGAATCCTACAAAGGGGTCCTTGGTTTATGGGAAGAGCAGGACTCTTCCTACTCGTTGGTATGAAGGGTGTTCACCTAAAAATGTAAATATACACTTAGTACCAGTTTGGGTTAAGATGTATGGGTTGCCCATTGAATTTTTAAAAATAGATACCTTCAAGGCAATAGGCAACACTCTAGGAGAATTCCTTGAGATTTTAAAAATTACAAAAGACGGACTCTTGGCTATTTATGCTTGGATATTGGTCATGATTGAATAAGTAAAGCTTTACCAGAATCAATCGTTATTAAGTATAGGGATAAGATGTGGACCCAAACCATAGATTATGAAAACATATTTTTTAGATGTAGAAGATGTCTTGAGGTGGGGCATATTGAGCGATCAATGCCCTAAGAAGAGTCCAACAAAATCATCTATAGAAAACCACAAAAGAATTACAAATGGATATGGATGAGGAGATTTTTCAACTTCCAAAAAATAGATCTCGACAAATGAAAGTAAATAATTAGTAGAGATCGGTAAGGAAGGATATTGAAAGAAATACCAACTCTTTTGAGGCTTTAGCCTATGAAGAAAAAGTAGATCAAATTTTAGAGGACAATACAACATGTTCAATATATTAACAAGGAATCATATATTTAGAATGATCCTTATTTAGGGACAAACATTCTTGATGAACCTAAGGAATGTGTCTCATCAGATTTTGAAGACTCTTGCAGTACCATGCACCATTTGAGAGAAAACAATTAGTAAATAAAATTAGTTGTTAATACCTCTACCATTAATAAGGAAATACCAGAAAATGAGCATGACAAGTCAAAAGGTTCTATAGTAGAGCCAAGAGAGGATGAATCTAATGAAAAATAAAGTTGGGAAAGAATATTGAGGAATAGAGTAATAAGACCTACTTTTGATACATGCAAGGCAAGGAGAGGAAAACCCTTAAATTATCAAGTGAGATCTAAGGAAGCAAGAGCAAACATAGAGAAAGGAACATGAACTAAGTTGGTTGAGCTTATTTTTTTAAAAGTAAATTTATGTATTAATTATGAAAAATTAGCTAGGAATAAAGAAAAGGACTACTGGCTGATTAGACTAGGTAGGATCAGTTACAAAAAAGACCAAAAATATTGGTCTTGCTACTATCATCTTTATCTAATCTAATCTAATTATAGTTGCAACATCGAATTCCTTAGTCAAAATTATAAACTAAATGCCTAAAGTCATCCTTGTCATCAGAGTCTCCCATCTCATATTCACTAACTTTGCTATCCTCAACCAACCTATTTTTGTAGACCTTGTCTATCCTTTTCTATGTGTTTTCTTTTATGTGCTTCATCCTCTTTATGGCGAGTGATATAAAGATTCATGTGTGCTGAGTATATAGCCGTGTTGGCTAGAGCATCTACTTCTTTGTTAAACTCCCTCTTGATGTGGGAGTAAATGGCTTGAGTGAATTTGGATTCCAAATCCTTGCATGCATAAATGATCCTTAAATGTAGTGATGACAAAGTTATTTGATTGGCAAGAGTAGAGAATATCAATTTAGATTCCCCACAAACATATAGTTTTTAGATGCCATTTTTGGTTGCCAGATTGAGACCAACTTCACAACCAATCGTTTCAACTATATTGTTGGAAGCTTGTCTCAAACAATTGTTATAATTGAGAAGAAATCTTGTATTGTCTTGGAAATGATTTCCCCTACTGTCGTCATTCTTAGATTAGGCTTTGAAGCACCATCAAAAAATAGAGCTGGGTACTAGATCACGGGTATACATACTTTAGGGATGTTGTTTGTGCCTAAAAAAGCTTGGAGATCCGTTCTTTGTAGCATGAGAAGATCTGAATGAGTCAATTTCCTAGGTTTTTATTTTTTGTAGTTTGCTTTTGTATTTGAAACTATCCCCCAGATAATTTTGCTTACTAGTACTCCCATTTTGCTTTCTTTTCTTTCAAAAATTAATTCTTTTTTGTCTTTCCATATTGACCATATTATGTAGAAAGGGATGGATTCCCATAAATACTTAATCAAATGTTTTCTTTTGAGACTCCATTTATACATTTGGCTCCATTGGTTTAAGCAATTCTCTGCATTCATGTTACCTGTAATTGTTGACCCAAATTTAGATGCAAATCCTATCCAAATTTGTAGGGCTATTGGGCATTCAAAGAGAAGATGTCTAATGGTTTTATTGCTTTTGAAGAATATTGGACATATATGAGGTCCCATTATGTTTCTCTTCTGCAAATTCTCTCTAGTGAGAATTTTATTTTGATCTAGCCAATAAAATAGTTGAATTCTAGGGGTGATCTAATGTTTCCATATATATATATATTTTTATTTGTGGAAAACATCCCAAAAGGGATGCCACTTTCGGGTAAGACCCAAGGAGGCAGGGGTATCCATTCCGCCAAAAACGTCCAGGACTCGGACCTGGCCTACCACCTTTGACACACTCAAGGAGCAAACAAACACACAAACCCAATTAAAAATAAGCAAATAACAACAAAAATAATAAAATAAAATAAAAAACATGCTCCTTGAGTGTGTCAAAAACAAAAGCACAACCAAACACACACAATAATATAAAAGAAACCACAACACAAACCACATAGAAAAACACAAGAAACACATAACAAAACACAAACAAGACAAAAACAACAGAACACTACAAAGACATAACCCAAAAAAAACAAGAAAAATAAACACAACCAAAACCTAAAAAATTAAAAAATAAAACAAAAATAAAAATAAAAAAACAACCAACAATAGACAATAAACAAAAACAAAAAAATAAAAAATATAGAAAACACTCACCCATAAAAACACGAAATAACACAAACAAAGAGAAACCCAAGAACAAGAACGAAAAAAACACAAGAACAATAACAAAAAACATAAAAAAAAAAAAAAAAAACAACAACAAAAACACAAGAACAACAAAAAACAACACAAAGAACACAAAAACAAAACAAAATAAAAAAACCCACCCACCTTAAAAAACTAAACAAAAAAAAACAAAAAGGAAAAAAGAAATAAAAAATGAACAAAACAAAGACCTATCTAGACCAGAAGACTATTAAGGCAAGAATCAACAGAGGAAACAAAATAAAGAATAGAATGAGCTAGGGAACTAAAAAAAACTGAATGAACCAAAGAGAAGCAAAAAAAAAAACAAGAAGAAACTAGGTACCTTTAGAACTAGAGCCATCCAAAGAAATGATAGAAAGAAGAGCTTCCCTAATTTGAGAAGCCCACCATATAGGAGGGTGGCCATAACAAGTAAGATCACCTTTGTCCAAAGCCCAATTAGCTAAAGCATCAGCACTCTTGTTTTGATCTCTGACCACATGATTGTAATCAACTTTCAAAAATCCCATCCGGATTAACTGAATCTTCTCAATAATTCTTTTTATTCTCCAATCCACCTTATGATTCTTAGAAGGATTCTTCAAGAGATTAATCATAAGTTGAGAGTCAGACTCAACTAACACCTTTTCCCATCCAACCTTAGTAGCCTCCTGAAGACCTCTAAGGATACCATACCCCTCAGCAAGGTTATTGGAAAGAATACCCAAATTCTCAGCAAAAGTAAAAACCAGGGAGCCATATGAAAGTCTACCAATTCCTCCCACACTGGCTTTTCCAGGGTTCCCTCTAGAGGCTCCATCAGTATTGACTTTTCCAAAATCCTTAGGAGGAGGTTGCCAATTTCTATTCCTATCCAATTTACTAATACTCACATTCCCTTTAAGTTGGTTGCCCTTAGAAGGTTTAATCTTCAATCTTTGCATCACTTGATCCCATATTTGGTGGGAGTTTTGGGGGTGATTAAGGAGATGATGGACTGATTCAACTAAGTTGGCTATGGTCTTTTGCCAAATATAGTGAATATCCTTCCTATCTTGATTAAAAATTTGGTTGTTCCTTTCATTCCAAATATTCCAAAGAAGAATGGTAGAACCCATCCAAACTAATAGCCTAATAAAATGATCAACACCCTCTTGATTAGGCCAATCCCTCCAAAGTTGTTCAAAAGTAAAAAAATTGGACCACTTGTAAGCCAAGTAAAGTGGCCATTCTCCTCCATAGCTTAGAGGCTAAAGTACACTCAATAAAAATATGGTTGATATTTTCTACATTCTCTTCACACATTTCACATCTAAAAGGGCCATGAAAACCACGCTTCATAAGTTGCTCACCAGTAAGCACCCTACGATGCAATAAAAGCCAATTAAAGAACCTCACCTTAGGCCAGAGCTTTTGAGCCCACAATTGAGAAAAGATGTCAGAAGAATGGTTGGGATTATTATGGCATAAGGTCAAATAACCTTGAGCAATTGAATACTCACCCTTAGTAGTGTTGTTCCATCCAAAACAATCTTTTTCATGGGACCAAGAGAGGGATCTCATATGAAGGATGCCTTGGATATCTTGTCTTTGCCTTTCTGGGATTTGAATAGGCGACTCCTCAATAGGGATCCAATATCTACCAACCTTTGAATTACCAGTATGGTACCGACAGTAATTAGCCACCTTTATCCAATTAGCTCGGTGAAGCTCCTCCATCCAAGGCCTCCAATCGGGAAACTAAGTTATCAAAGGCTTGTGACCATCCCAAGAATCTATCCAAAAATTTGCATGTTGACCATTATGAATGATCCAAAATAATTTTTTCTTTATCAAATCCTCACCAGTCTTAAGAACTACTAAAATGGGAGAACCTTTGGTAGGAAGTTGATAGCGAACAAGGTCTTTAGGACTTTTGTTCTCAGCATATTTAGCACGGATATTATTGGCCCAAAGAGCATTGGGGTTATGCAACATCCTCCAATATAATTTAGCAGCTAAAGCTTTGTTGTTATTAATTGAAGACCGTAAACCTAACCCCCCTTCACTCTTAGGAAGACATAAAGTATCCCATTTCACCAAGGCCCATTTTCTTTTCTCCTTAGTACCACTCCAAAGGAAACAATGACTGATTTGATCCAATTCTCGAAGAACAACCTTTGGAATATTCAAAATGGAAGAAACATAAATAGGAATAGCTTGAAGGACTGATTTTACCAAGGTGATTCTACCCCCATAAGAAAGCCACTTGTTGGTCCACTTTCCAATTTTCTTCTTGACTTTGTCCAACAACCAATTCCAATCTTTATTTTTTTGCCTTTGAATATTTATGGGAATACCTAAATAAGTGATTGGAAGAGAGGTCTTATTATATCTTAGATTATCCAAGACCATGGATTCCTGTCTAGCAGAGCAGTGAAAGAAAATAACTTTAGATTTGTCTTCATTGATCAATTGCCCGATAGCCTTAGAAAAACAACTAATGATTTGCTTAATATTAGAAGCTTCCTTAACTGTAGCTTTACCTAAAATAGTAGAGTCATCCAAAAATTGAAGATGAGAGATAGGTCTAGCTCCATGAGCAATGGTAACTCCCTCAAGGGTTTTGTTTTCCCTCTTTTTGGTTATAGTCCTACCCAAGCATTCAACAAGAATGATGAATAAATAAGGGGATAGCGGGTCACCTTGCCTAATACCTCTGGAAGTTGGGAAAGACTGAGAAGGCCTGCCATTGATAAGAACTAAGTAGGAAACTGAAGAGATACATCCCATAATCCAATCCATCCAATCCTTAGAGAAACCAAATTGCCTCAAAACTTTGATAAGGAAGTGCCAATCCACTTTGTCATAAGCTTTGGATAAGTCTAACCAAATGAACATGGAAGGAGAATTTTGCATATCCATGGAATGGATGGCTTCCTGAGCAAGAACTATCTCATCTACTATTTGACGTCCTTCCACATAACCCCCTTGCTCTGGGGAAATAATCTTATGCAAAAGAGGCTTCAACCTTTCTGCCATGATTTTAGTAATGATTTTGAGAAGAACATTACATAAAGCAATAGGTCTAAAAGCTGAGATATGATCAACCTCTTGAGATTTTGGAACAAGAGTAATATAAGTTTTATTGATAACCTTCAAAATTTCTTTGGCTTTCCTGGCTTCTTCCACCACCTCTAATAAATCAACATGAAGGATATCCCAGAACTCTTGGTAGAACTCAATAGGAAAACCATCAGGACCTAGGGTTTTCCATTTTTGTATTTTAAAAACTACTTGTTGAAGCTCATTGATAGTAACAGGAGCAGTCAAAATAGAGTTCTCCTCAGAAGTGATAAGAGAAGGGATTGCTTGAAGAACATTATATTGTGAAGCTGAGTCAAGGGGAGTAGCAGCAAAAAGATTGGAAAAGTAATCAACAACAATAGAGTTCATGCCATCCCAAGTATAAACAACATCTCTAGAATCTGATTTTAAGGAAGAAATAAAGTTGTGAGATCTTCGAGCTAGAAGAGATTTGTGGAAAAAAATTGTGTTTCGATCTCCTTCTTTGAGCCATTGAATTCTAGATTTTTGCTTCCATAAGATTTCTTCTCTTTTTCCCATTCCTCTAACTGAGTTGTGAGTTTAATTTCATCTGCACTTCTCTTCTCTGTGAGGCCATCTAAATAGATTTTCTTATTCAAATTTTCAAGATGAGCAATAACTTCATGTTTTTTTTTATGAACATCCCCAAACTCTTTCCAGTTCCAAGTCTTGATTTTGGATTTAATGTATTGCAGTATTTTGACAAAACAGAACATCTTAGTCCCATGCCTAGGTTTACCTTCCTTCCACCATTGTTGCACATGAGGTCTGAAGGAAATGTCTCTAAGCCACATTAATTGAAAATGAAAAGGAGAGAAACTCACATTGGTTTTCCAAATTTCCACCATGACTGGCCAATGATCCGAACCAACATTATTAAGAGTCTTCACTTTAGGAATGTGACCATGGATTAAGAAATTTTTAGAGAGCAAAAACCTATCCAATCTCTCCATTATACAAGCTAAGCCTTGCCTTCTGTTAGACCAAGTCATAAGGCCATTATCCGGTTGGATATCCACAAGATGGAGGTTTGCAATATATTCGCTCATGAGGTCAGTGCTTTTGTCAAAATTTCTATTTCCCCCCTTTTCTCATCCAAAGAGAGGATGGTATTGAAATCTCCTCCGATCAAGATCCAAGCTTTAGGAAAATGAGAGATAATATGAGTAATATCCTTCCACTGTCTTCTTTTTTCCTCCAAAGAAGTCGGAGCATAAACAATAATGCAGAGCATAATCTGGTTGGAATGTCTACTTTGAATAGTTGTAGCCAACAAACCCCAACTACCAACCATATGGTGAATAACTACCTCTTTTGGATCCCAAAGACAAGAAATGCCACCCGAAGTCCCTTGGGAACTGAGGGAAACCACTTTTCCAGCTGGCCAAATTTTACTGGCAATTAAGTCCATATCCTCCATTGACATCTTAGTTTCTTGAAGGAAAACAAGATGTGGATGATTTACCTGAATCATTCTTCTAATTTCATTTTGTTTTGAAAGACTCCCTTTGAGTCCTCTAATATTCCAAGTGATGATCTTCATTAATACCAAGGATAAAAATGTTGGGAAGGGCATTAATCTTACCTTCCTCTACAAGCTTTTCACCTTCTTTTACCATATGATATTGATTGGTCTTGCGACCTAATTTTTGATTAGAATCCATCTTCAATTTTTTTTTCCTTGTTTCTTGACTTATTCCAATTGAATCTGAGATGGCTTCTAACCTTGAAGAATGCTCGTACACAGCCAAAATTTTACTAGATGGTTCAACAGAGTCTATATTGGGACCTGCATTATTTGAAGTTTTGACATTTGAAATATTGTTTTTCTTGTGTAAATTTTCTCCTTTTTTTTTTCGTTGAAAACCTTTGATTTGTTGGTTTGTCTCTGAGTTTTTCCCTTCATATTTAAATTGTGTTTCTAAGATTTCAGTTTCCATTATTTCCTCTTCCTCCCTTGGGACATCATTTGTGGAAAGGATTTCAAACATATTAGCAGATGAATTTGATTGATCCTTCATAACTGGTTTTTTCTGAGTGGTCTTCTTTTTAGGTATTTGGAAACCTACTAAGTTTATATCTTCTTTCTTTTGATCAAGAATTTTATTTGGGCAAGCACTGGCCAAATGACCATATTCATGGCAAATTCTACAACAAAAAGGAATGTTATCATAGTCCACTACTTGCTCCCAAGTGTCTTCACCAAATTGTAATGTGATCTTTTTAGTTAGGGGTTTGTCAAAATCCATTAAAAGCACAAATCCGAGCATAAATAATATGTTCAAAATTTTGAGTACAATCAGTAGTCATCATAAAAGTTCCTAAAGAGTTTCCAATTGAAGAAAAAATAGTAGGATTCCAAAATTCAATAGGGAGGCCAAAGAGTCTAACCCACACGGGAGCAATAGAAGGCATCTCTTCTTCGACTTTAAATTTAGTATGCCAGGGCTTCATGAAAAGCCCTGCCCTTCAAAAAACCAAGGACCCCCTTGAAAAGTTTTTTCTCTATCTTCATTATTAGCAAATAAAACAAAAAATAACCATTTGGATAAATAGAGATTTGTAACTCACCTTTAGTTTTTCTGATGTTTCCATATTGCCGCTAACTTTTTGTTTGCCTTTCTTGCTTGTTGGGATTTTACTCCTATTTTGACTTGATATTTCCCTGTCTTGCTTACCTCTCCCTAAATCGGTTTATCCCGATTATAGGAGTAAGGTTTATATCCAATAATTTAAGCTTTGATATTTATCCATTGTTCTTGTATGTGACTAGGCAAGGAGGGCCTCTCTAGTTACAATGTCCTCCCACCTATTCCATTATAAGAGCTAGTTTGTGAATTATTAGGTTTTGCAATTCTTCTTGAAGAGTTTGAGAATTATTATTGAGAGGGGGTCTTCCCATTATTAGATCCTCCCAAAGGTTGACAAGTTGACCATCTCCAAGTAACCATGATACTTTGTCTAGAATTATATTTTTTGCCTCAACAATGTGCTTCTAGATTGAGGAATAACTAGATTCTTGCTATATTTTTTTATCAATTGCAGATCTTTAGAGTTGTTAGTGTATTTAGCCTTTAGTATTTCCTTCTAAGGGAGGAAGGGGGATTGATTATGTGCCATAACATCTTAGCCCCTAAAGCTTTGTTAACTTCTTTACTTTTCCTTATTCCTAGACCTCCTAGATCTTTAGGTACGAGATAGCTTCCTAATTGACAAGATGGAATTTATTTTTATCGTTTTGTTTTTCTCCTTGCTATAGGAAAATCATAATGATTCCATTAAGCTTATTAAGTACATACTTTGGAGCATGGTAGACCAAAAGTTGATAAATTGACCAAAAGTTGATAAATTGGGAGACTTGCTACAACTGATTTTATAAGTACTATTCTTCTTGCCAGGCTCAACCACCCATTATTGTAGGCTTGGATTTGCTTTACCATTTTCTCTATAGTAGTGTTCTAACAATTTCTTGTAACCTTATATCCTATTGGAACACCTAAATATTTGAATGTGGGTTCAAAACCAAGTTTGAACCCCAATATTTGACTCAAACTTGTATTCTCTGAGGGAGAAGTGTTAATTGTATAAAACCTGCTCTTGGTTTGGTTAATTTTTACCCCTGTTTTTGAGGTAAAATAGTCCAAAAATTCTTTAAAGTATATTATGTTTAATCTCAAATCTTCTCCCATTAGGATGGTTTCATCTACAAATTGGGCATGAGTGACTGATTTGAGTCCACTTGCTATTTTAATGTCATTGATATTTTTTCCACCCTCCTCTTATTGATTAATTCCCTAATGCTTCAACTAATATGATAAACATGTATTCCGAAAGAGGGAAACCTTGTCTTAGACCTCTAGAGGTTTTAAAGAAGGCTATTGGTTCTCCATTAACTATGCGAGCTACCCAGGGGTTGTTAAAAAATACCAATATCCAATTTATTAATTGTATAGGAAATCCAAATTTGATAAGAACCTTTTCTAAAAAATGGATGTCTACTTTATCAAAGGCATTGGACATATATAGTTTAATGATAAATATTTTCTTATTTGCCTTTACACAGGATTATAGAGATTCATGCATCATGATAATATTATCATATAGCTGCTTCCCTAGAATGAAACCCCCTGCTCTTGAGCTATAATGGAGTTGATCTTGATTTTGTTTGATAGGATTTTAGTCATGATTTTGCATGAATATTTGAAAAGAGAAATTGGTCTAAATCTAGCAAAGGAATTAGCATTTTATCTTTAGGAATTAGTGCTATGAAGGAAGAGCTTATAACACTAGATATTTTACCTTGAGTTCTGGTTTTCTCTATCATCCTGAGAAAGTTTGCTCCTATTATGTGAAGGAACTACTGATAAAAATTGTTAGTAAATCCGTCTAGACCTAGAGCCTCATCTTGCAGTAAAGAGTGGATGACTTCTTTTAGTTCCTCCATCTTAACCTCAGTCAATTCGGTTCTGTCCTTATACAATAGGAATATTTTGTAGGAGAATTTCTTGAGCTTGTCCATCCCTTAAGGCTCTGGTGAAAATTTTAGAGAAATACCCAAGTGCTATCTCCTTGATATGGTCTTGATGAGTGTAATTGATTCCTTCATGTTAAATTTCTTGAATTGTGTTCCTTTGATAGTGTTGCATTGTCTAGAGGTGTATGTATTTTGTATTTTTGTCTCCTTTTTGCAACCAAGTCATTCTAGATTGAAGACATCGATGTGCTTCTTCTATTTAATGCACTTTCTCTAGATCTTGGTATTATTGTCTTCTTTATTCTTGTTGAAGTGTCATGGAAGGCTACTCTTCAATTTCATTTTCTTTCTCTATTTATAACATGAGTTCCTTTTTTGTTATTGTTGACTTTTTATTTGAAATCTATTTCCTTATGGCCTGCTTGAGGTTTGAAATTTTTATTTTCCAAACCACCTGTGGGTTGGTTGAGGGGATACTCTGATCCTAGATTGCTTCCACTAGTATTATGAAATCTTCTTGCTTTACCCATATTGGATTATATTTAAAAGGAATCTTCCTTTTACTAAGCCTTTTTTCCCCACTATCTAGAATGAAGGTTTGTGATCTGATATTGAACTTTGGATGATCTGGCTAGCGATGAGACGATACCGTGATAATATATCCTCATGATATAGAAATCTATCTAATTTCTCAATAATAAATTGGATACCTACTCTTTTGTTTGTCTAGGTAAATTTATCTTATTTGAGAATGATGTCTTGGAGGTGTACCTCTATCATAACATGATCCATTATCTCATTGGTTGGGTCTCTTGTTTTGTTTCCTCCTCTTTTATTCCATTGAGATAAGGTTACATTCAAATCTTCTCCTATTGCTATATTGTTAGGCCTATCCAGTCCGATCCATTGTTGGAGTTATCTTCATACCTTTTTTTTCTTTTCTAAACGATTTGGTCCATAGAAATTTACTATGGTTAAATCCAAACCTATTGGCATAACACAGTTAACTGCTATCCAGTTATTAATTTGTCTCACTTTTGTAAGTCAAGGCTTGGGGGTCCTAAGCAAGAATGAGTCCTCTAGAAGCTCCTGATGCATCCATTGCTACCATTTTTGAATGGTACCATATCCTATTCCATTTTACTTTAGTAGTACTCTTTGACATCTTTGATTCCTGAATACACACTATTGTTGTATTTTGTTGCTTTATTAAGGATTTTAGATAGTTTTTCTTCAGGGGAATACCCAATCCCCTGTTGAACTTATCTTTACTAAACAAAAAAATGATATGGGTAATTTGCAAGCAGGGCCAATAGCCCCTAATGAGACATGAATATCATCTCATGGAATATAAGGGGTGCTAATTTTCTCTCAAAGTAGAAGTGTATCAAGGACCTCTGTTTAAGTAATAAGTCTGATTTTCTTTGTATCCAGGAAAATAAAATGACAAAATAAGTTTTCAAAACTATGAAAGCAGTATGGACAAGATGCAAATGGGATGCTATGGATTTTGAATGAGTGGTAGGAGAAATTCTAACTTGCTGGAACCCTATTATAATCTCTTGTGTAACCATTCATAAAACTAGGTATTGGATAGCTTGTTTAGTCACATGCTACTTTAAAGATATTCGTTTCATCCTTATTGTTGTGATATCCTTCACAACGAACCTAAAATTGGGGACCCACTTGAAATTTGAAAAGCTTGTTTTGCTTACGCTTATTGTTCATCATTGTCATCATTGAAATATTAAAATGATCATCTTTCTCCGAATGGTTTTATAGTAGGGTCCATTGTCAAAATTCACCTCATGATATGAAGATCCTAAAGTTATGCTTGTATGGTCATTTTGATTATGGTATTTGAGTTGTATTATTGTTCGTAGTTTAGTTATGTCTTGTTTTAAATTAATTAAATTATAAAGTTTTATAACTTTATAATTTAATATATTTAAAATTGTTATTTTATAAACTTGTTTTAAATTAATTAAATTATAAAGTTTTATAACTTTATAATTTAATATAGTTAGAATGATTATTTTATAAATATGTTTTAAATTAATTAAATTATAAAGTTTTATAACTTTATAATTTAATTATATTTAAGAATGTTATTTTATAAATGTTTTATATTCTAATTAATATTTGTCTTATTGGCAGGATTATAACTTTAATTTTTGAATGCCAATGACGAGAAATATTAAATCATTTGAAAAGGGTTTATTGATATTAGGGTTTCAAGAAATTGTTTTTAAACATTGACGAAACGAAGCAAACTAATCAAGAGGAATGAATTTCTCAAGTTATAAATGGAGAATTAGAAACCAAAGAGAGGGTCGGACAAGTTGGAGAAAAAGAGGAAATATTGAAAGGATCCAAATAGAAGACCAAGTTGCAAAGGAAGCTACATTTGCACACGAATACAGAGACTTTGTTGGATTCATTGTAAGATCTAATATTTTATATCAAATTCAATTTTTATTGAAAGCAAGCACTATTGTGGTGTTTTTAATATATAAGTTGATTGATATAATTTTTTTAATTAAAATTTCCATAGAAGATAGCACCAAATTTGTGGTAGGATTGTGTAAAATTTCGTCCGCCTGAGTTTGTTTTTCAAAGTTGTGTTTTTTTTTGTGTTGTAGCAAGTTTGTCCAAACATTTTATTCAAATTTGTTTCTTTACCCTAAGACTTTTTTTAATTTATTTGAGGCATTAAGATTTAAGATAAAACCTAGTTTATTTTAAAAAAGATTTAAATTTTACAACTAGGTTAAAGTTTGAATTTATCACTCAAATATTTAATTCTATAAATATTTTGGGTGAATACAGAGGAGGGAATCAATGAGTTTTTGATTTTAATTTTCATAAAGTTTAAAAAGTTTATTGAATTTGTTTTATTAAAACCCTAAGTTGAATTTCAAAGATTCAGATTTATAGAAAGGGTTGTAAAATTTATTTAGGTCAAATATTTAAGTTAATAAGTATTTGACAAATAAATTCCCGAGAAAGAGAAGGATTATATGGATTATTGATTTTAATATCATAAAATTTAAAATCCATATTTTAAGATTTATTTATGTTTCTGGAAGTTTGATTTATTTAAATTTTCAATCTCAAATCATAAAGTCCAAAGTATACTTTTGAAAGGATTAAATTTATTTACTTCAAATATTTAGTTTAATGAATATTAGAAAATAAATAAACATCACATTAAGGAAGATTACGTGAATTCTAATTTTCATATTATAAAGTACAAAACTTTATAATTAGAATTCATACATATTAATTATTTATATTTATTTATTTCAAATATTTGAATTAATAAATATTTGAATAAATAAATATTTGGTTTAAAAGGTTATATGAATTCTAATTTTTATATTATAAAGTACAAAACTTTATAATTAGAATTCATACACATTAATTATTCATATTCTATGAAAAGAAGCAAGGATTATAAAGCTTAGAATATTCTAAAGGCCTATACATAGGGATTATAAAAAGGGTTTTTATTTTATTAATCATTTATTAGATCTGATTTTAATCTTCATTCATGAAATAAATGTATGTTTTGAATTAAAATGCTTTAAAACATTCATGCAAGTTTAATATAAGGTTAAAAGCATTTTAAATCAAAGTTCATATTTTAAAATAGATTTGCATTCTCAAATATTAGCTTTAAAATACAATTTCATTCATTTTGAGGAAGTAAATTATACTGATGAAAATGCAAGTAATGATTTCAAGATTAAAATATTTGTTATACTAGGCCCCTTGTTAACAATTGATTGTTAATCCCTGAGATGTTCTGTGCACTTAATTGACATAAATTCATAATGTGTTTCACAAAAGAACCTTGGAGAAACATATTTTATTTGCAAGAGAGGATTACGATCCTAACTATCGGGTGATATTTGTAATCGGACAAAATCACACCTCAACACTTATCAATGTCTATGGACCTACAACTTAGTCAGGTAGATTAGGAGTTTGGAGTGGGACTGAAGACTTTATGAGAAGTAAAGACCAAGAAACTCGATTCATGATCATAAGGGATTTTAATGTCATAACCAAGCTAGATGAAAAATATGAGGGAATTACGAAATCAACCTAAAGTATGAGAGATTTATAAGCTTTTATTCACAACAATAATCTATGGGAGATTGAGTTTGAAGAAGACAACTATACATGGACCAACAATAGGAGAGACCATAACCTAATAGCAAAAAATTAAGATAAATATATACTCTTAGATCATTGGCTAGATGAAGGGACTTGTGCCAAAATTAATACCTTGACAAGGATTGGTTCAGATCAATGGCCAATAAGAGTTAAAATGGTGGTAAGTGAGTTAAAAAAGATCATATATTAAATATGAGTAGATGTGGGAAGACCATCCTTAATTTGTTGATATTATAACAAAAACATGGAATTCTTCAGTGTAACAACCTAAAACCTGACCAACCTGAGAGAGAGATTTTCTTTTTGAATAAGGGAAAATATTGCCAAGGTTCTCCAAGACGTTTCCAATATAGGATTTATAGTCATAAGGTATAACTATATTTCGAGATTACAATGTTGTAGACATGTCTTGCATGGACATGATAGGCCAAACTTCTCTAATAACTCTAGGGTTTACCTTGTACACCTCTACGATATAAAGGACACTTTCATATGGTCTCCCCATTTCCTTACACCTTTTACGAATGCAAGACATATTGATCATAGCATTATGATTAATCCCATATCACTATTTAGAGAAAAGATATGAAAATTCCTATAACCCATCATAAGCTAATCTATGATGGTTCCTTTGGTGTAATGCCTTTATTTCTAGTTAGTTGCACCTCCACGGTGAACTACTAGCCCCTTGTGTTTGGATATTCCATCTTCACGATGGGTTAACCAAGGTGATCACCACTCCACATGGTTGATTCACATGGAAACTATGAGCCTACCCACCCAGATTACCATCACTAAATCCTTCTTGCTAATGGGTTCCAAACCTCCACGGTTGGAAGAAATATCCAAGCTACACCACTTAAATATTTTCCAAAGACTCCCCATATTTGGGTCCACTTTTAAAGATCCTTTATTGAAAATACCCATTTCAAAACCCTTATATGTTTGTTAGAATATATTACATTATTTGATGTGTAAGAAGATCAAGGGTCACTTGAGGGATATCAAAGGTTATTTGTAAAATCTATGGAATCTTAGCTCCATATTTCATCATACAAGTTTTTATTACAAGAAGAAGATTTATTCATTGTCTCTCATGTGCTTCCTTGTTTCTTTAGTTCATTAGCTTACTAGTTTCAGTAATTATATTTTTGAGTTCTTTGATTAGATGTAATGCTTCAAAAGCTATTAGTTTTGCTCCCCGTAACTACCTCAGGTTTGGTTCCATCCATTAGGTTCTTCTAGACTTAGCTAGTTAAGAGTGCCACCCACAAAAAAAAAACCTAAACTCGTACAAGGAACATGGAACCATTCAATAATTTTCTCTCTCTTTCTCTCCCATTATAACATTAAGCATTCTTTACTTGCTATCTTAATACCATTTACATGCATAAAATCAAATGTAACATCTACTCTTTTAAAATATTTATTTAAACTATTAAGCATTCAATTTATAATGAGAGAAACACAACCAAAGCTAAAATTTTAATCAATGAAAGCATTATAGTAACTTACTCTTTACCATTAGTCTATAAATTATCCATTCAATTTTCATATGGAGATAGAATCTCATTGAGTTGCAAATAAATAAACCCAATTTACAAAGTCTATCTCCAATTAAAAGTCATATTTTAATACAAAGCTACTCATTTAATCTTTAGACAACAAAATCCTTTCTTTTGTTTTTACATAATAATAAAAAATAGAATGCTTCTCAAAAGCCATAGAGGAACTCTCCTTAATCAAGCTTTCCTTGAGATTCTCCAAGGAATGGATATGTTAAGGGATCAAGACAACTCCTTAGTATGCACATGTATTCCTAAAAGTTTTTCTTTTATTTATAATGCATCCATCCATAACACATAAGCAAAGAATAATTCATTCACTACTCTACATTCTTCAACTGTTATCTTTATGAAGAAAACAATGTCTATAAGGCAACCCCATAATTCCCTTATCATTAATGAATTCCATGCCCAATAATAAATTATGTGAAATATCCCATAATATTTCACTAATATTGGACTCCATATCCAATGCCAAAATACTCATTACATAAGCATTGGCAATTACAAATTTTCTGACTTCTTCCACATAAACAATAAACTTCTATTCCCATTATATTTTTTAAAGGAAATAAAACATCTAATTAAAGAACAAGCATCATCTTTAAATCTCAGAAAGGTAATAATATTCCCTTGTTCTTTTACTTTATTTATATCCCCTCTAAAGAACTTATAGAAAGGAATCATAAAAGGTATCAATCTATATAAAGAAGGCTATTATAAAATTAATTACCATAATTTAGTTAATTTCCTATTAACATAGGACTCCACGTCCAATTGCTTATTATTAAATCCCAAGTAATAACAAATTTCCCTTTCTAACATAACGTTTTAAAATAAAGCAATATAAATTTCTCTATATACAACTTCTAATATGTAAAACCCTTTTCATCATAATGCAAACACCCATCTATAGTTCTCTAGAATCATAACAATAACATATAATTCATTTAAGCCCTCTAATAAGCAAGTATTAAATCTCTTTATTTTCTCTTTCAAAACAAATACAACTAATATTTACAAAAATTAAACTTTACTTTACAGATCTAAAAAGCAAAGCTTAATTTTTCTTTTAGGTTCTCATCTCTCCATATAACTTGAATAAAACAACAATATTAAACAAAAACATACTATCTTTAGAATAAAAAACCTTTGGGATAGAACAAAACATTGCAACAAGCATTCGAAACCAATGCTCTCATAAGAGACATATACCCGAAGACGTTACACTCATCCAATAACAAAACATAATAATGCAAAGATCTATTTCTCTTTTAAGAAAAAATCCTCACACAACAAGCATAATACATTCAAGTATATTAACTTTAAAATATTTTCAAAAGCAAACTCCAAAGTCAAATTCAGTAAAAGGTTACAAAAATAACAATAGGTTGAGCTATCCCTATAGGGCTACATCTAATTGCAAGGAAAAACAAAGCATCATGCTAGAAGGATAAACATTTTTATAGGAAGCAACACAGGTTTCCTTATCCTAAAAGAAGAAGTTCAAACATGAATGAGTATTGAAAACCTTTGCTTAAGCACACCATCACATACGCGAACATAAGGAAGAAAATATCTATATCATTTTGCTCAAACCAAAAACCAAGGCACACACCATATCAACAAATAAGATTAAGAGCATTTAATTAAACTAGCAACACATTCCATAAAGCATACCTTGATTATTTATGTTTTTCAAATATGCAAATTGCGCTCAATGTCCCTCTTTGGTTAGCTTACCCTCTAAGCTCTAATATAGTTCTTCTCTTTACTTCCCTTACTCTATTATCAATCCTCATTTGTTTTGAAACCATTTCTCCTCAAAAACGATTCCCAACCATCTATTTGCTAATATTACATTTTAATTTTAAAAGACCAAAGCATTGGCCACTTGATTAATAATAATATTTATAATATAAATTATTAACATTATAAAATATCCAAAGCAACCATATAACATTATTTCTTATGAAGTGAAGACATAATATTAATTTTTCCAAAACAATTTTTCTTTTCCAATGTTATCTTTTAACATTTTGAAATAATCAAATCAATTTATTACCTTCTAAAGAATTTAATTTCTATTCATACTACAAGCTAATATTTCTCACTAGCCCTGGTATTAGTATAAAGGTATTATTAAGTACCCTTAATAATTCCTTCCATGGTGGATCCTTGCTAAAACCAAATCAAGCAAACACATATAACTCCAAATGCTTATAGACAAAATAGTTAAATATGCTATACCATCAAGGATATTATTTATCTTTTCAAGGCATCTGAACATAAGAAGATAAAAATTTGGTAAAGCATATACAAAACAAAGGAAGCATTCATACACAGAAGATTTTGTGATAACTTCCAGGTTATCAACTTCTGTTTAAGGTGACTCCATTGCCCCTATGACAACTTCCTTTTCGATGCAATGGTTTCAATCAAGCAAAGTATGAGATGCAACTATATGTGTAACCACTTATTACCCTAGGTAAATCTTACCTTGAAGCCACTGTCACATAATTTACCTTTTTTGATATCTTGTTCTCGATGGTTGACTTCCTTACCCATCCACAAGAGCACTGGATCTTGCATCCAATAATGACATCAACAATACCATATCTACATATCATATAATAAAAATAACAAATGCATAAAATCATCCAAATGCATCAAAATTAAGTATTAAATCATCATTTATCAATACATAGTTTATCTCATAAAAGAGTCCTGCCAAGGTGGGTCATGACATTCAAGAAACGATGGGGTGTATGCACTTCCAAAATAAATTAAATCAATGACATCTAGATTAAAATAATGGAACAATAACACTTTTGAAAATATTTTTGAGAAGAAAGAAAACTAAAAGATAAACTTTCAAAGTTTAAAAAAGGTTATCATAATAAACCAGACTCAAAGGAAAGGGATTTGCTTAGTGAATATCATAATATTTTGAATAAGTAAGAGAAATTTTGGTGATTAAAATCGAGACAGACTTGGTTAAAAGGAGATAAAAATATAAAGTTTTTCATAGGATGGCTATAGTACAAATATCACCATCCAAAATTAATAGAATTAAACTAGTAGAAGGGGTTTGGATTGAAGATCATAGTGAAATCAGAAAGGAGGCAAGGTCTTTTTATCAAAATATCCTAGGATCAAAGGAGTTTGAAGTTCTTAATGATAAACTTCTACAATAATACCTTCAATTTTAACAAATGAAGATAATAGGAAACTAATGCAACCTATTACTATGGAGGAAGTTCATTTAAATATTTTATCTTTTAGTAAGGATAAATACTCTCTACAACATTCTATCAACATAATTAGGATATAGTGAAGGATTCTTTATTTGTGACAATGGAACAATCCAGGGTAAAACAATACATACCTTATAAATATTTGCAACATATCTTACCTTGATTCCAAAAAAAGGATGGAGAATTTTTGATTCATTTAGACCCATAATACTATGTAATATGACATATAAGATTATCTTCAAAGTGATGAAGAATCGATTAAGACCACTGTTAGACAAAATTATTTCTAAAGAGCAAGGAGGATTTGTGAAAGGGAGAAATATTCTAGATGAGATCATAGTAGCTAATAAAGATATGCATTCGACAACTTCAATAAAAGAGAAAGCAATGATATTAAAACTTGGTATGAGTAAAACCTATGATAGGGTTAAGTATTAGAAAAGTTTAGATTTGGGAAGAAATGGGTCAAATGGATTAAAGCTTGTGTCTCTACAATATCATATTTAGTGTTGGTCAATGGATTAGTAACAAAATCATTTAAAGCCAAGAGAGGTCTTAGACAAGGAGATCCTCTATCACCATATGTGTTCATTATTATGGCAAAGGTATTGGGTAGGAACTTGAATAAGGATAACAAATATGGGATAATAAATGGACTTAAAGTTAGTAATAACATTGACAACATCACCCATTAATAGTTTGTATATGATACAAACTTTTTTGGGAGGGCATGGATAAATGAGGTCAAATATTTGAATAACTTATCAAAGGAACATGAAAAAGTGTTAGGGTAGAAAGTTAATAGGATAAAATCTGATTTTTTTCCCTAGATACTCTAGCTAGAATCAAAGCAAGGATATGCAAGTTACTTCAAATGGAGGAGGTAAATTTCTCAAGATCTTAATCAATCTTAATATTAGAATATTCAAATATCTAGCCAATATTAATGAATCTCATTCATAAAATAACAACAATATTTCTTAACAATATCATCAAATATACATCCAATTTTTCTCTTATTTGATTCTCTTTTACAATGTATGAAGATTTATCTCCATAAAATAACCTTAGAAGATGATTCTTCAAGACTTGACTATTGCTCTCCTCAAACATACAATAGATGCATCCTTTCCTATTTCTCACATATAACAAAACTCTCATGATTTCACTTTACATCTTGCCATTTATCATGTGATTCCTCATTTGGATGTTTGACACCTCACACCTATGACTTTGACTTACATACTTGACACATACATTAGATAAAATATAACTACACTTCATGTTATAATATTTACATATGTACAATGTATCACATGCTACCAAATAATGTAATATCTCTAAGAGTTTTTTTGAATAGGTTGAAAAGCGAGAGTATATCTAGGGCCACACTTTTTGTGAATTGAACTTGGGTCTCTGTTAGGAAAGCTTAATATCTTTTGTCATTGCAGTGTCCCTATAAGGATAATATTTCAAATAGTTTCCACATTGAAAGTGAGGAATTTTACTGATTGAGCTCATTTCATATGATCAAATGTTAAGATACAACCATGAGATTGAAACATTGGATGATTGTATAAAACTAACAAATTTCCCAAATCCTATGGATAATTTATATCATATTTTCATTAATCAATATATGTTTATTACTTTTTAAAATTGTTAGTCAGAAAATGCTTATTTAAAATATATTTAATAGAAAAATATATCAAAAGGTTGGAGACATGTAAAATATTTAGAATATTCATCTTACTTTAACAAGAAATAATGATCAAGTATTGATTGTATTGTGCTTAATATGGTAGTTGCAGAAGGATTCTAAATTTAATTTAAAATAATTTATAAAACAAAATCACTCTTTTAGAATAATAAAATGTATTATATTTAAAGAAATTATTTTAAATGTGAGCTAGGAGAAAGCCTCACTTTTTATCTTAGAAACAAAGCAAGTATTGTAAGTGTAAGAAAGAAGAAAATGTGAGCAAGGAGCAATCACCAAATTTTCTTGTTGTATAACTTTGGAAAATTCAAGAAATAAAGGATTCTAATGAGGAAAATCTAGGTAGCATGGTAAGAAAGTCATTTTTGAAAGTCTTAACTAGAAGTAAGGATGTCTTATCCAAAATTATGAATTTCCTAGTTAGGGATAAGAGGAAGGTTTAATATATACAAAACCTATTTATGTAGTAAATTTTACATCAAAAGTGATTATTAAGGATGAGATGATTGAGCATGACAATGATTCTTGAAAGCATAGAGTTTATATGAAAGTTACACAATTTTTTTCCAGGTTTTTGGAGATTCAAATTTGGATCAAGTGGAAGTGAGGATTAAACTCAAATTACTCCATCACATTTATTTCAAAAGGATTTTCCCTCATCATCATATCTAGATTGAAAATTAGGGATACAATAATAGGTGTTGGCCATTGTTTTTAGGGAAGGGGATTATATTTAAGACCATAAAATACGATCTTTTTCATTCTCTGTGTAGATAAAAACTATTAAAAGGATTCTACTGTAGGTTAAAATTTTTAGGCTTCCATATCAACTTATCAATAAGGAGGTTTTCAAGAACACTAATGATACGATAGGGGAGATCATCTAGGAGGGATCAACTACTAAGGAGTGAAGACATGCTATCTATACCTAGATATGTGTTGCCATGGATATTTAAAAATATTTATTGTAGTCCATTAGGATTAAATTTGAATCAAGAGAATGAGATCAATAAGTGGACTATGAAAACATTATATTTTAATGTTAAAAATATCATGAGACTAGGCACATGACAGTAGATTAGAAAGTGAAAAATATGGAGAAATAGCAAAATATTTTGGGCATGAGACAATAAAACAAGGAGATCATACCATAAGAGAAGATAGATCAAATTAAGGATTTTCCACTCCCACAAAAGTGGTAAAGGAAGCCCCTACGTATCAACAAGTGATGAAGGTCGTTATGGTTCAATCAAATCAACCATTTGAATAAATAAAGGACATAAAGGTCAAGGAAGTGCAATGCATCACTTCAAACTCGAGAGGAATTAAATGTGAAAGTAAGGATTTAGAGGTAAATTTAAAAACAAAGGAGACAAAAAGATGTTAAGGTTAATCCAAGTAAATAATTTTATTTTTTCTCAAGTAGTATAATATCTTCTTATCACAATAAAAATAAAAGTAGCATAGAGTGTATCCCTTGAACTTTATATTTTTAAGAGTAGCGTAATAAAGAAATGAGTATAGAGGATATCCATGGAAATTTAGGTTTTCTAGGGAAGTATAAAAATTTATTACTCTGGAGGATCATCCTTGTACTTTAGAGTTTCTAGGGGAATATTTAGGATTTTCATAGTAGCATAAGAAAATAACTTCTATAAAGGATTATACTTTCACTTAAGATTTTTGGAGCAACATAAAGAAAAAATATTTGTGATGTTATTCATTGCACTTCATATTCTCTAGGGTAACATAAATGATTATAAGATAAGTCTTTAAATGAACACAATGGAAAAATATAAGAGATTGATGAAGATGAAAGTGTTGGTGGAAATGAAAAAATAGGCAAAGACCCTCAAAGCAAGAACAAAAAGAAAAGGAGACTCAAAAGGATATCAATTTGGAAAATCTAAAACAAGTATCATAGGTGTTAATACTATTGTTAGCATATTCTATATAGCATAGGTTATTTCATTAATTGGTGGGTTAATAAAAGTAGCGCTTTAGCGCTCTCTAATTAACTAAGTTGGTTCATCAACCAACTTGGTGGTTCAACCAACCGAACCACCATGCATCATGTATTTAATCTGCAAACATTATCAATATCAATTGCTTCATTTTGCGTATCCTTGTACACTGTGTAATGTCTATATGGTACCAGAGCGTAGGTTTGGAGACTGGGCAGGACAGAGGATGTTGGAGACTAGAAGACACGATGCTATCGAAACTCTGACTAGAAGCATGAGGTTTGAGGAGACTGGAGCACAAGGTCGATGTTGTTGAAACCTTGAGTGGAAGCATGAGGTCCGAGGAGACTGGATCACAAGGTCGACATTGCTAAAATCTTGACTATTGACCAAGCACAAGATCCAAGACACGTGGCTGACTAGACTGTTGACAAGGCATGAGAATCGACAAACACGACTGACGTGGCTGGATGACGAGGCAGAGAACTGGCTGGTGATGTGGCTGGTGATGTGGTAGAGGACTGACATGGTGGAGGACTACGTGATGATGTGGAAGAGGACTAAGAAGTGACATGGCAGAACGGAAGCGTGATGGACATAAACAACAAAAGGAGGCACAAGGATACAGTGACCACCTGAAGGTAGTCAACTGTTGCAAGTGTGACATTCGGGTTTTGAAGGCCCGAACGTCTATCCCACGATGCATGTGGGATAAAAGAAGGTTAAATTTTTTTTTCCCTTCTTGCCGCCCTGTAATATTCAAAGCACACAATGTGCTTTCCTCCTTCATTGTGCTCTCTAGCGCAGTTGGTGCTAGACGTGCTTTGTGTGGACCAGGTCCACTGGTTGAATCCTATCATGGTCATTTCTTTTGTGACGAGCTATCTTCTGTTGCCTGCACTACCCACGCCCATATTTGTTTTGCAAAACTTGTTAATTCTTGCTAAAAATTGCTAAGTTTTTGCTTAAAAAATTATTATTTTTTGCTCTCAAAAGTTGCTCCAGGTGATCCAGTTCTTCCAAATGCTTTCGGAGGATTTTTTGATCCATTTTTCACTACCATGCCAAAAGGAGGGGCTATTTGTTGAGGTATTTTTTTAAATGCTTCGATTTTCCCTCATTTTTTTGGAGTGATAAGTTGTGTTTTAAAAAAAAAAAGAATTGGCATTATTCCCATTTTTTTGCAACAAAGAGGGGGGATTACAACACACTTTCCTTTTGCAAAAATCTAAGACAAAGGGGGGAATAACATTCTAAAACAATAGAAAAACTGGTATTGTAAATAGGTGCATTTTCGGTGGAAACCGACACCTCATATAGACTCAAAATTTGTGGGCATCTGTGATTTTTATTTTGCACTTAACATTGTTGTTTTTTTTGCAAATAATTATCATATGAAAAAAAACAAAATACCCCAAATTTATACACCTATTTGTGCAATTTATTGCACAACAATGTTCGGTATCTGTGATACCTCTGGTCCACACTTACAGGTAATGTTGTCGTGCTTTGGACTACTATATCCGTCACCTAATATAGCTGCAACAATGATGTCTGAGCTTGTTCTCTATCAATCATCGGGGAGAAATAAGGCAAACCAGTTCTATTGTTCACTTCATTTCATACCCACATCGTGATTGTTGTTAGGCATAAATCCTGATGAAGGTTTTTCCAAAGTGTTTAGGGGAAGTTACGCCCCACGCATGCGGAATAAAATTTCTATGGTAGGTGTCATAAACAACATGATGCCCTTTCAGTATCACCAAAATTCAATATGTTGTGCTTCTCATATGTACTTATAGTCTCCCTCACGTAAGGGCGGGTACATATTGAGTGGTATACTATTCATATATACTTATAGTCTCCCTCACGTAAGGGTGGGTATATATTGAGTGGTTACGATATATTGATTTGGTAGGTATAAAGAAAGGGGGACCAATTGGTGATATAAGGAACCTTCATAATGGCCACTATTCACAAGTATCTCTCAGATTCATAGTTGCTGAAAGGTCCTAACTTTGTTCCATGGAAAACAAATATGAAAGCCATTCTTCAGTTGGAAGATTTATGGGATGTAGTGACTGGCACTACAAAGCACCCTCAGACAACAGGAACATATCAGGATGCTTGGGATAAGAAGGACAAGAAGAGTCTCGTGTTTATCTTGCTTGCTACTACAGATGAGGTGCAACCTCATATTTGTGATGCAAAAACCAGTAAGGTAGCTTGGGATGCCTTGATCATAGTATATGAAGGGAAAAATTAGTCTACTATTCTTCACCTTCAAACTCTACTACATACTCTTAGTATGAATTCAGGAGAGACAGTTGATCTATTCCTGTGTAGAGTGGCGGAATTGAAAGCAAAATTGAATGCTATGGGAAAACTAGTAGATGATGATATTTTGAAATCTGTCATCTTAAGAGCATTTCCAGATTCCTACAAGATGTTGATCACTTCCCTCAATGTTTCTGGTAGACAAGTATCATTTGTGGAGTTGGTAAATTTGCTTTAGACTGAGGAGGCAAATCAGGTTCAAAAAGATGAGGTGCCAGATAATGCCCTTTCCACCCAACAAAAGGGTAAGAAACAAGGTCAATTTCAAAAAGGGGTTCTTCTTCCAAGGGAAAAGGGAAGCAAAATCAATAGAAGGATAAATAATATTGCAAGATTTGTGATATGAATAACCATGACACCAACAAGTGTTGGTTCAAAAACAAGCAACAAAATGACCAACCTTCTAAGAAGAAGGGCAAAGAGAAACAGAAATATAAAAAGAAACATAAGCAACCTAAGGGCCATGTTGCTTATGCTGACTCCAACTCAGACTCAGATTCCCCTGGGTCTGACTCAGATTTTGACTCTGAAAGAGCACACAAGGTGCTCATGACCCATACTTCATCCTCTCAGATAGATGTTGTATGGTATATTGATTCAGGAGCTAGTAAGCACATGACTGGAGACAAATCATGGTTTGAAACATTTGAGGAGAAAGAAGGTAAGCCAGTCACAATTGCTGACAATCAAGTCTACCAAGTGAAGGGTGAAGGGGATGTTTCTGTATCTCTTCCAGATGGTAAATGTCAGATAGAGAAGGTTCTCTATGTTCCTGGATTAGCCAATAATTTGTTGTCTGTTCCACAAATGTTGGATAGAAATATGGATGTTGTGTTCCGAGTTGTGAAAGGCAAGAAGAGATGTTTTATAACCCACAAAGGAAAACATGTCGCAACTGGATCCTACAAGCATGGCTTGTTCATTCTTGATGCTCTTTCAACACCTCATGTTGCTCTGGATGCAACTACAAAGGAGGCCACTTCTCTCTGGCATAGATGTTATGGGCATCTAAGTTCAGGATATTTGCTTGAATTACGCAAATATGACATGGTGAGAGGACTTCCTCACCTCTCCTATGTCTTACTAGTTTGCTCGGATTGCTTAGTAGGGAAGCAACACCGAGTACCTTTTGAAGCTAGCTCTTCTAGAGCTACGAAACCTTTAGCATTGGTACACACCGATCTGTGTGGTCCTATGCCAACCAACTATGGTGGAAAGAAATATTTTCAATTATTTGTTGATGATTACTCATGAAATATGTGGGTTTTCTTTCTTCAATTGAAATCAGAGGCTTTTTTGTACTTTCAACAATTCAAGAAACTTGTTGAGAAGGAGTCGGGATGTTTCATCAAAACCCTCCACTCAGATCGAGGGGGGGAATACACCTCTAAATAATTTTCATCATTTTTGGAAGAACATGGGATAAAAAGACAACTGACTACAACCTATACACCGTAACATAATGGAGTTGCTGAAAGAAGAAATCGTTCCATTGTGGAAATGGTTCGATGTATGCTAAAGGGAGCACATCTTGAGGATTAGTATTGGGTAGAAGCAGTAAACACAACATCATATCTCCTAAATAGAGCACCCACTAGAGCTCTACAAGGAAAAACACCACAAGAAGCTTGGAGTGGTAAGAAACCTTCCATTTCTCATCTAAGGGTTTTTGGATGTAAAGCATTCATGCACATTCCAAAATAGAAAAGAAAGAAATTAGATGAGAAGACACTGCAATGTATTTTTCTTGGTTATGATGAGTTTTCAAAGGGATATCGCTTGATAGATCCTATAACCAAGAAAACACATATAAGTAGAGATGTAGTATTTGATGAAGCTTCCACATCAGATATCACATCTACAAATGTATACCTTGAAGAAGAAGAAGAATCAAAGAAAGAAAGCTCATCTCCAAATAAGAAGGTTCCAAAATGGTATACTAGTACATTGAGAGATTCTAAACTGAATACACTTCCATATCTAACTCAAGATCGACCGTGCACTCGGAGTATGACACAACATAAAAGAGTAGAGGCATCATCTTCAGAGGTTGATGAGCTTTGCCAATAGTTTGATGATCTATCTATAGATGCAGAGGAAGACAAAGACACAAATATGGATAATGAACAGGTTTATATGACAACATTGGATGAAAATGAGCTTGTAACAGTTCAAGATGCACTTAGTGAGCCTCAGTGGAAGATTGCTATGGAAGTAGAACACACATCTCTCATGAAGAATAATACATGGAAGCTAGTCAATCTACCTACAGGAAAGAAGCCCATTGGCTGCAAATGGGTGTTCAAAGTAAAGTATAAAGTAGATGGTACTATTGATAAGCATAAGGCCCATATTGTTGCAAAGGGCTATGCTCAGAAAGAAGGCATAGACTATGAAGAGACTTTTGCCCCTACTGCAAAAATGACTACCATTCGAGTAATTTGTGCCATGGCAGCTCATTTTGGATGGAAGTTACATCATATGGATGTGAAAAGTGCCTTCTTGAATGGTGACTTACAAGAAGAAGTATACATGACCCAACCAGAAGGATTTGTAGTTGAAGGGCAAGAACAGAAAGTTTGCAAATTGATCAAATCCTTGTATGGGCTCAAACAAGCTCCTCGAGCTTGGTATATCAAGATAGATAGTCACCTACTGCAACATGGATTCAAAAGAAGTCCTTCAGATGCAAATCTCTATATTAAGAACAATGGTTCTGATATAGTGATTTTGGTGTTATATGTAGATGATCTGATCATAACAAGAAGTTCAGAGAAAATGATTGATGCAATAAAATATGATTTGAAACAATCTTTTGAAATGAAATATTTAGGACTTCTTCACTATTGTCTTGGTTTGGAAGTGACTCAGAAAAAGCACCATATTAGAGTTACACAAAAGAAGTATGCCAAGACATTAGTCGAAAAATATCGGATGACTAACTGTAAGTCTAAAGCAACTCCAATGGAATCAGGACTTAAGTTGTCACGATATGATGCATCACCACAAGTAGATGGAACTCTCTATCACCAACTGATTGGGAGTCTCATTTATCTAACCAACACCAGGCCTGATCTCAGTTTTGTTGTGGGTTATATTTCATGGTTCATGCAGGAACCCAAAGTAAGTCATTGGAAAGCAGCAAAAAGAGTTCTACATTATGTCCATGGTACAACAAATTTTGGCTTGGAATACAAAAAGAATAACAAGTTCTATCTCCAAGGATACATGGACTCTGACTATGTTGGATCTATTGATGATCGAAAATCAACTTCTGGATACATATTTCATCTTGGATCTGGTCCTGTCTCTTGGCATAGCAAGAAGCAGCAAGTGGTTGCTATTTCTTCTACAGAGGCAGAATATCGTGCAGCTAGTGGAGCAGTCTATGAGATAATATGGTTACGTCACATTCTTACAAACATGGGCCTTCCAGTGAATCTTCCACTACATTTGTTTTGCGACAATCAAGGTGTTTTGAATCTTGTCAAAAATCCAAATTTTCATGATCGCACCAAACACATTGACACTCGATGTCATTTCATTCGTGATGAAGTTCCAAAGCACAAAATACAGCTCCAATACATTCCCACTGATGCACAAGTTGCAGATATCTTCACCAAGGCACTTGCACGTGTCAAATTTGAATTGTTCCACAATACTCTTGGTATTTGCCAATAAATGTAATAAGGGGGGATGTTAGCATATTCTATATAGCATAGGTTATTTCATTAATTTGTGGGTTAATAAAAGTAGCGCTTTAGCGCTCTCTAATTAACTAAGTTGGTTCATCAACCAACTTGGTGGTTCAACCAACCGAACCACCATGCATCATGTATTTAATCTGCAAACATTATCAATATCAATTACTTCATTTTATGTATCCTTGTACACTGTGTAATATCTATAACTATGTGGTGGTTATGCTTCACTTGAGGTCATAACTGAAATTGCATTGCATTGTATGTATAATCCCTTTAGGTCTTTGTAAAGGTAATAATTTTTAATAGTATATTATTTAACCTAAAGGTTGGTTTATTGACCTTGATCTAAAGATCACTTGTAACTGGGTATAAATATCCCTTCATAGTGTATTCTAATTTTCTTTAGTGAGATAATTTAGCCTTTACATACACCCATTTATTTCATGTGTATTTCTTTACGTGTTACTTTTTAGTATATTTGGGTAATGCATTAATTCTATTTGTTTCTAGGAATTCTAGAGGGGGATAAATTATCCTACCACATATGATTCTCAATTGGAGTCGCTAGAAGCTGAGGTGATTGTGGGGGTATGTTGATTCCTCTACACTCAGGGGCTTTGGGATCGAAGGGTTCCCCAAGAAATATTTAAGGACTCGCTTCAAGCCAGGTGTGGAAATGTTTGATATGTTTATTTTGAAATAAGAACCTATGTTTGGACTTACTAAGATCTAAAGTAGGAAAAATTAAAGAGCAATGCAGGGCAAACAATGATGCAAGGAAACAAAAACTATCCTAAAATGATATTTGAATTCAATGAGAACTAAAACTCTAATTTTACAAATAAGTAAATATTTTTCTTTTCAGCAAGGGTTCAAGAGAATGCACAAAAAAATTTAACCTAAGATGCAAACTACATGCTTTTTTTATTGATACCTATAAATAGAGTTTATATATATATATATATATATATATATATATATATATATATATATATATATATATATATATATATATATATATTAAAATTTATGATCTAAATCTAAAATAAAAATAGACAAAAATGAACAAAGTCACCTCACAAACAACCTAAAGGATCTATCAAAACACTTACTCGATCCGATGGTTGATCCTAACTTAAAACTTGCATCTAGATATATCCAACAACTTCACACCTACAAAATAGCTTCAAAACCCTTGGAAATTTTTATTAGTGTTTGGGGGCCTATTTAGGCCACTATTTGACTGAGCTTGGAGGCACATCAATCAAGCCTCCTTGGTCCTTTTTATTGACCGTTCAAAAGTAAAAGTGATTGTTGACCTTTGGGAAGAAAACAAGATAAAATACAATGACATGAAACAATGTAAACAAAGAATGAATAGAATGAAATATGACTAAAATAAAACCTACCTCAAAGCCATTAATAAACCAAATTTGCACCCCATAAGGGGTTATCATGAATTTGGTCTCTCTGAATTTGTTCCCTATAAGTACGGGGTATGAATTTGTAACAAAGTTTTTAACTGATCTATTATTGCTAAAAATGTAATGTTAAATGGAATATTAATGATCTAGAAAAACAATAATGTAAAAAAACTATGATTAACTTGTGGTAAAAGCAAAAGAACAACAAAAAGATGAAGGAAAAAATCAAAATGGTAGACCCCTCCTAAAATCTTCCACAATTGTTCACCAAAATTAGCTAATCACAAAAGTAAAGCAACAATAAAACAATCCAAAATAAAAAGAGCACTTGAAATCACTTGATGGCATTCAAAAACTCATTAGATCACTTGGAAGAATTGGCTTAGCTATTTGTTAAAAAAGAGTCTAATTCTCTCATTTATAGGATGTTTGGAGGGGTTTTAGGTAGGAAAAAAAAACAACCTTGACTAAAAGTCAACACCACAGAGATTGGCCCAAAATTTGGGCTTTTTAGAGAAAATTAAAGCTTTGCTGAATTCGCACCCCATCCTAGATGACTGTGAATTTGGCAAAGCCAAGGGAAAAAACAAACCAAAGGGAAAATGAAGGCCTAAAATTATACCTAGCAATTTTGAGGTACTCCTTAGGGATCCTAAGGGAAAATGACTCATTTTGATAGGTCAATTTTTTATGTCTATATTTTACCCCATATTTGATGTATTTATAGCCTAATAAATGTGTTAAAGAAAGATGTAGACACCTAAGGAAAAAAAAACAAATAACACAAAAAGGGGTAGTAGGTTTAGAAGAAGGGATGGTGCAAAGATGGTGCCATTCCAACCACTTTAATTTTTTTTTGGAAGAAAAATGGGTCATTAATGACTTTAATATCCTTGAGGCTAGGGTGCACCCTTGAGTTTAAGAAGGAATGCAATATTCTTGAAGAAACCCAAAAAAGGGTGGATGTAGAAGAAAAGAGAACAAAAAACAGGGAGAAAAGAATAAAAACAAAAATAGGAGAGAGAAAAAGAGGGGATAATAAGGGAAGGGTAAAAATGAATTTATTTTCATTGCGTGAGAAGAAGAAAAGGAGCTATGGAGAAAAAAAATAAATGGTACTTCCCACACACCATTTAGCCATTGCCAGGGGTGAGGTAAGTGTAGTAGCAAAGCAAGCATGGGTAAGGACCAAAAACCAACCTCTAGACTAGGCTAGAGTAGAATTCAAATGCCTTTTTAATTTTATCTCTTTTAAGAATAAATTACCACGCATGACCTGACATGAATTCGGTCAAAACTCGATAACAATTGAATTCGTGCCCTAGAAAATACTTGGTGTGTTTTGTAGAGAAGAAATTGAAAGAAAGAGAGGGGAGAGAGAAAATAGGAAGAGAATAAAGAAAGCACAAAAAGAATACTTCTGATTAATCTTGATTATGCTTTGAGTTTTATTGCTTAAATGATGGTTAAACTGATTAAATTTTTATTGATGTTTTTGGTTGCAACATGATGTACTAGAGAGTAGAGAGTGGTAGTTGAGCTCCTTAGAGGAGACACTATGAAAACTCACAACAAAAAAGCAAGACACACTATGGGTGGTGGGGCTATTGCATCTGGTAGAGATGGCTCAGGTGGAGGTGTACAAAGTGTTATCGACAATGCTAGCAGAGAGGTGGTACCTAGAGTCATCGACCTTTTGGATATCTACAGGGAGTTGACCATCATATTGGAGGATGTGTGATAGATCTTGTGCATCCCCATAAGGTGGAAAATTTATAGAGCATAAGGGCATCATACAACACTACAATAATTATTGGGGGATCAGTTGCATGAGACTCAACAGAGTGATCTCCATGTAGATGAGATGTTCATACAATGTGGAGTGGATTAATTGATTATTGTTGTTTGTGGGATGATGGATGGATTCTTGGTGTGCCATACTAGCAGGTGACACCTACAATAAATACTAGCAAGAGTAGTGGTAGACATGCAGGACCATCAGGTGTGGTTTACATGGGATCCATATGTGCTGGCTTGTCTGTATAGAATATTGTATAATATCATGTATAAATGACATACATGGCTAGTTTATACAATATTGCTCTAGGTATGGTTTTGGGAGCACATGGCTATTCGAATATCACATGCACTGCTAGGGCCATTGCCCAACATAGAGTGACCAATAATATATAAATGGACTAAAGATCTAGAGTGAGTCCAAAGGATATATGTAGGTATCCCACCATTAGGGAGGTGGGTCATAGATGAGATGTGGGACCTTATGATCATATGGTGACCATGAAATCTAAACCTTGGTTTAACTGAGGGTGGGGTGGATTTGGCTATGTTTAGGAGGATTAGGTGGGTATCTATGGAGAAGGGGGATTTGGAGCTCTATTGGTTTGATCGAGTCTAGTGATAGTTTGACATCCTTGAGGCGATACCAAACTTGGGAGGGTAATAGTTTCAATGGGTTCAAAGGGACCCATTAGGAGTTGGAGGGGATCCTAATGTGTGGAGGTTTGCTAAGGTGGACTTGGATGATTCCCTCTATGTTGGCCCTAGAGTGGATGATGTTAGGGTGGCACTTAGATACAAGAGATGGTATAGGGGTATTATGCCCTTTAGGATCTCCTAATAGATGCTAATGTATAGGTGCTAGGTCATGACTTGACGAGTGTAGCTATCCTTGTGAGAGGTCACCCAATACACAATTGAGCATCGACAGAGGGGTGTAGAACCTCCTAGGAATACACAAGTTTAGGTCAAGATAGATATGGTGATGATCATGAAGACGACCATCACCCTATCTATATTAGGGGCAGGGGGAGCAAATGAAGGTGCTTCCATGATGGTAGCAATCGAGATGAGTAGGATAACAGGGGGTGCCTCTACATTGGTATCAATGAGACTTAATGGGACTATGGGTTAGGAGGACTCGACGAGGAAGAGAGAGACTTTATAGGCTTGGATAGCAACCATGTAGGAGGATATGAATGTACTTCAAGATGATTGGTCTAATAGGATAGAGGGACTATAAATCACACTAAACACAATACTTATAAAAAAATATGTGATGAGGGTTGAGGCAGATCACCTTAGAGGGGAGATGACCTAACTAGAGCAGGAGCAATAGCAAGCTCGAGCTAAGGGAATGGTTGCTGCTATGGATAGCTAGTAGGGTGAGGGGATTTTCCTATTATAAGAGGATCTACAAAGGGTAGGGGAGAGGCTAGAGGTATCTTTATGGAGGGAGACCTTCTATCAAACCCTGTACTTTTAGATAATTTTGATGGAGCAAATAGTACCCCTATGATAATCCTTACAGATATAAGATAGGTCATAGTATAGGTTAAAAACTATTTTATGGTTTATGAACATACCCCCACTAGGACAACGCCCAATAGGTAGCATAGAGAAGACTAGTTCATAGAGCTAGGGCTACGATTGAGATGATATGCCAATTTTGAGTGTGGCATGCAACCTTAGGGACAATCAAGTATGTCAAGCTTGGACTGTGGCACATCGACCAAGCTGATGTGTACTCCTAGCTATCGAGTAATACATGTTGTATTATATATATATATATATATATATATATATATATATATATATATATATATATATATATATATATATATATATGAGTGTAAATTTTATGTGTTTTGTTGATTTTTAGTTATGCATGAATGAACTTAATGGAAATGAACTAATGAAATGCATGAATGGAAAATGAATGAACTAATGATATGCATGATGAGATGAAGCTAACTAATGAAATGAATGAAATGCATGAGTAGATGGAAAGAAAAAGGTGATGGAAGAAATAAGAAAAGGAAAAAGAAAGAAAAACAAAGCTCTAGCCAAATTTGCACCCCATAAATGATCTAGTATGAGTGCAATGCATGTGAGCTAGAACCTAACTAGGTTTCATCACTTGCCTCATTGCGAAGTCCCCAAGAATCTATATGATCAAGCAATCATGCAAGTATGATCAAGCAACAAAGTATCTATATGACAAGCAAAGATGTAGAGTGGAACATAATGTCAAGCAATTCATGCAAATTATGATAGGAAATCATGCAATATGAGTAAGCAAACCAAATGCAGGATGAAGAAAGATGATGTGAAATCATGCATAATATCATTTTAGGTGCATTATGTTCATTGGTTCTTTAAGTTCTTTACCATCTAACATTGCTAAACGATAGGCTCCTAAGCCAAAATTGGCTGTTATGACAAAGGGGCCTAGCCAATTAGGCTAAAATTTTCCTTTAAAATCTGTGCAAGCATTCGTGTTCTTCTAGTTTTCCTTGAGGACAAGGTCCCCAACCTCAAAAGAGTGATTGTAAAATTTCTTAGAGTAAGATCACTTGAGCCTATTTTAATAGGCTAGAAGATGCTCTAAGGCATGGATGCACTTCTCATCCAACAACTCTAATTGGTTTAAACGATCTAAATAAAAGTCAGCACACACTCTGATGGTACCATCTTTCTTAGCTACTAGAATGATGATACAAGGGACTAAATCCTCAAAGAAAAGACTATGATGGAGGAAATCTTCATGAGCCACGTCACAAAGAGTATCCCCCTTAGCACATTATTTGGAAGTTGCTAAATGAAAGTCAGCACATACCCTAAATGTGCCTTCCTTCTTAGTGATAAGAATGATGACTCCTAATTGCTCAAGGTCTACGGGAGACATAGGAACATGGTCCACTTGAGAACTAGAAGACTCAACATGGGCAACACAAGGGACTGACCCATCAAAGAAGAAGCTATTACAAAGGATATCTTCATGATCCATATCACAAAGAGTATCCCCATTAGCATACTCCCTAGGAGTCACAACTAACTTAGGGTGCACCAAAGTTATCACATTGTAAAACAATATGTTTGAGGGAGAAGGTGGTCCCTCATCCTCATTACTCCACTCTAAGCCATGATGATCCATGAATTCAGCATAAGTAATGACTTGATCATCATCAATTGGTAAGGGTTGGTTTTTGTTGGGGATGTAACCTATGCCACATCTCCCAAGCCAAATCTCAACTTCCAAAGGTTCTTGAATACCTTTCTATTGTGGCCCCAAACCCTTACCTACATATCCCATACTAGATAGGATCTACTTAGGAAGTGGGTAATCATTGGATAGATAACAATGGGTAAAGGTTTGCTCTATCAGAGAGGGGTTGCTACCATGGATCTTTTCTTCATGGGATGTACCCATGTAGACAAAGGTACACATACCGATGTGTACTACTTCACCATTTTTATGAGGTAAACCCATAGTTTAGGGTGAAGGTGGCAGCTTAGCTAGATCTAGAAGAGGACTGTCATCAAGTAGATTAGCTTGATCCTATGATGAGATTATGATTGATGGTTCCTCATTTATTTTGAAATTCTCAAACTCCTTGGTGATCTAAGAATTTCTATGAAGAGAAATATATGGACAAAAATTGATGCTAGATTGAGCTTGCTCAACCATTGAACAATATTGGAATGGATGAGGGTCATCCAGAATGGTGATAAGCTAATTTTTGAACTCATACTTCAAACATTGATGAAGAGTAGAAGGGACACCCCTCATGGCATGAATCCAAGGGCATCCAAGAAGAAGATTAAAATATGTGGGGCAAGATACCACATAAAACAAAGTATCTAAGATCTTGGGTCCTACCTTAAGGGGAAGGGATAAAATGCCATAGGCCTCTTGGGACTCATTGTTGAAATATTTTATGATAACATCATATTTGGTTAAATCTTCCTCCTTTAATCCAAAATTTTAGAAAAAATTATAAGTGCATATATTGAGGGAGGAACCATTGTCCACCAAGATCCTCTTGATGAACTTTTCCCCAATATATCTAATGATGTAAAGAGGAGAATCCCCTTGCAAATTTGAGGAAGGAATCTCGTCATCATAAAAGGATATGTGATTTATCCCAAGAGTACCTACAACATTGGCTAGGTTACTAGGGGAAGATCTTGTGAGATAGATTGTTGACTTAGAAGCTTCAACAAGGCTTCCCTATGAATAGGAGAAGTCTATAAAAGTTCTAAGAGGGATATCTTGGTTGGTGTGTTACTTAACTATTGTTGGATGTCAAAGGAGACTTTTGGTTGTGGCTTCAACACTAAGGTTGGTTTTTCTACACTTGTGCTCCTTTTTTGGGTACTCTTGAGAACTAAAGGTGGTCTAGAAGGTTTGTTGGATGTAGAACTTGTCTTCTACTAAGATTGTTGAGTCGGTTGAGCTTGAGCTTGTTGCCTTGTAGTAGCTGCTATCATACCCACCATATTGTTGTAGGGAGGTGGCACATTATGATATGACACTTGATTAGTTATTTGTTTCCCATGATTGGGTAGGGGATTTTGGAAGATCCCCATATCTTGATTAGTTGTTGGTGTCTATTGAGTAGGAGGTTGATTAGTTGGAGGTTTGTGGTTAGGAGTAGGTTGGGAGTCATCCATAACAAGATGAACCTCATCTATTAAGTCTTGAACCATATGTTTCAACCTCTTACATGAGTTCGTCATGTGCCCCTCCACTCTATGATACTCACAATGTTGACTAAGCTTATACCAATTTGTCATGGTATTAGGTTACCTTATGGGAGGTAACTCAATCATCTTAGCTTCCAAAATTTGCTTAAGGACCGATGAAATAGGTTGGTTGAGTCTAGTAAAATTCCTTGGTGGGGTTTTTGAGGTTTTCCAAGTACCAACTTCTACAAGGTACTAGTGACATTAACATTGTTTTATTGCTTGTTATCTGTTACCCCATCACCAACTACATGCTTGTTCTTATATTGGGTTTTCATGGTCCTTTCTTCTTCTTTCCTTAACTTGATTTGACCTCTTCGAATGAGAGCCTTCTCTACTCTTCTTTCCAAATCTATTGCTTGTTCAAAAGAGGTAACAATTGTTGTTTCCAATTCATATGAGATCTGTTCTTGTAAATTTCCAATAAATATCTCTAACATGTCTCGAGGAGGTAAGGTGTATCTTAATCATCCAACTAAACTTCTCCATTGAGACAAGAATTCTGAGAAACTTTCATCTTTACCTTGCTTTAGGAGATACAAATCTTGGATGGTTACTCCTTTCTCCACATAAGCTCCAAATTGTTGAACAAATAACTCAGTTGTCTCCTCAAAGTTTCTCAAAGAATGATGGGGAAGTTGATAATACCATTCCAATGCCATACCACCAAGACTCTTAGGGAATATTTTTAGCAACAACATATCATCATATATAATATCATGGCATGTTGTTCTAAACATCCTTAAATATTCTATTGGGTCCTTTGTTCCCTTATAAATGGGTAAAATTGACATTAGAAAATGCTTAGGGTAGGGCCTAGCGGCTACCATGGGATCTAGGGGTTGATTGCACATTTCCTTATAGTTGTAGGTGAAACTTGGTGCTTGAAGTGAATCCATTCTTAATGCCAATTGTTTCACTATACTTGTCAAACTTTGCATATCGAGATTGTTGTTGTGCAATACCCCTAGATTCCCTAAGGGAGGGTTATAGGTAGGCTATTGAAAGGGAACTTGGTTAATGTTGGAGGTATTAACACTGTTATGGTATGGGTTATGGAATGGGATGTTTTGTGTAGTATCTTGTTGTGGGATGTAGTTCACATTTGGTGGAATAGAAGAAGGAATGTTGATATTAGAAGAATGAGAAGGAAATTGAACATTATGGTGAAATGCACTACTAGTTGGAGGAGGTTGTGAAATTCCCCCAATGTTGGTGGTTATTGTAGTAGCATATGTAGGTTTATGAAATGGATTAACATGATGCTCAGATTGAAACAAAGGATTGACATGAATGTTGAGAGGCGAATTGGTTTGATGATGAGATGTTCCAACTTCTTTGAAGTGGGTGTCTTCATTCATGGCCTTATCCAAGGCTTGCTTATTTTACCTATAAAAATTCAAGAAATGATTATATGATTTGAAGGTGAATTGACCATGAGGCCCTTCAATAGGATCAAAGTCCTCACCAGTCTCTATGTCCTCTTATTCTTCCTCTAGATTAGGGTTCTCCCTATCAACCTAATCATCCTCATGGCATAGAGGATTTTCTTCTGGTTCTATCATATTTCACTTACTCCTAAGGTTTGGGGCCATAGGATTAAGAGAAAGAGAAAGGAAGAGAAAAACTAATGCAAACAACAAAGGACACAAAAGAGTTTATTAAGTTTTTGTTTAAGTTTTCTAATCTATGCAAACAAATTAAATGGTCTTGCTTATAGTTTAAAACAGAAAAAAAAGGACAAAAGGAAAAAGGCTTCCTAAATGGCCACTAAGGATGTGTTTCATGTCGGGTTCACCAAATATGTAGAGGGGAAAAATTTCCCTACCACATACGATTCTTGGCTGGATCCACTAGGAGATGAGGTGACCATGGGGGTATGTTGATTCCTCTACACTCGAGGGCTTGGGGATCGAAGGGTTCACCAGGAATGGTTTAAGGACTCACTCCAAGTCCGAGGTGGAAATGTTTGATGTGTTTATTTTGAAACAAGCACCTATGTTTGGCCTTACTAAGATCTAAACTAGGAAGAATTAAAGAACAATGCAGGGCAAACAATAATGCAAGCAAACAGAAACTATCCTAGAATGATTTTTAATTTCAATGAGAACTAAAACCCTAATTTTGCAAATAAGTAAATCTTTTCCTTTTCAGCAAGGGTTCAAGAGAATGCACAAACAAATTTAACCTAAGATGCAAACTACATGCTTTTCTTTATTGATGCCTAGAAATAAAGTCAAATATTTTCTTTTTTTATTTATGATCTAAATCTGAAATAAAAATGGACAAAAATGAACAAAGACACCTCACAAACAACCTAAAATATCTATCAAAGCACTTACTCGATCTAGTGGTTGATCCTAGCTTAAAACTTGCATCCAGATATATCCAACAACTTCAAACCTACAAAATAACTTCAAAACCCTTGGAAAAATTGATCAGTGTTTGGGGGCCTACTTAGGCTACTATGTGACTGAGCTTGGAGGTGCAACAATCAAGCCCCCTTGGTCCTTTTAGCTGACCATTCAAAAGTAAAAGTGATTGTTGACCTTTGGGAAGCAAACAAGACAAAATGCAATGACATGAAATAGTGTAAATATAGCACGAACATAATGAAATATGACTAAAATGAAATATGCAAGAGGTAAGCTAGGGTTTGGGAGTGAAACCTACCCCCAAGCCTTTAATGAACTGAATTCATGCCCCATAAGGGGTGACCATGAATTCGATCTCATCAAATTTGTGCCCTGTAAGTATGGGGTACGAATTCACAATAGAGCCTTTAATTGATCTATTAATGCTAAAAATGCAATGCTAAATGGAATATTAATGATCTAGAAAACCAATAATGTAAAAAAAACCTGGTTAACTTGTGGTGGAAGTGAAAGAGCAACAAAAGGATGAAGGCAACAACCAAAATGGTAGACCCCTCCTCAAAGCTCCCACACTTGTTCACCAAAAGTAGCTAATCACAAAAGCAAAGCAACAACAAAACAATCCAAAATAGAAAGAGTGCTTGAAATCACTTGATGGCATTCAAAAACTTGTTAGATCACTTGGAAGAACTGGCTTAGCTTTTATTTATTTTGAAAAAGGGAGTCCAATCCTCTTATTTATAGGAGGTTTGGAGGGGGTTTAGGCGAGAAAATAAAAAACAACCTTGGCCAAGAGCCGATGCCACATAGGTTGGCCCAAAATTTGGGCTTTTTTGAGAAAAATCTAAATTTTGCCGAATTCGTGCCTCATCCTAGATGATCGCAAATTCGGAAAAGCCAAGGGAAAAAGCAAAAAAAAGGGGAAAAGAAGGCCCAAACTTGCACCTAGCAATTTTGAGGGACTCCTTAGGGATCCTAAGGGAAAATGACTCATTTTGATGGGTCAATTTTCCATGTCTATAGGAATTACTATAAAATCTAACATGTTATTAGAGAGGGTGTGAATCTCCATTACTAAACTATTTGAATTTGGCAAATAAACTTCTATAATATCTCCTAAGTGCAATAATTCTTGAAGCAATTAGAAGAAATTGTGTCACAAACAATTTGTAAAACGAATTTTTTGTTAAAACCCTAGTGGACTTGGATCGTAAGGATCTCATAGGGTTCAACATATTTTCTTTAGGGGAAATATTCACATACCTATTCCTTGTTCCTCTTTTCAAACTTAATTAATTAATTTAATTTTGATATTTTTTGACCAGACTGATGCCCTACTTTGAAGATTGAATTTTTGAGGTTTTTTAAAACACTCAGTTATATTTTAGACTTTTCAAAACAAGCCATTTCCTTTTCTTCTTTGACATTTTGTGTCATTGTAGTATAGATGAGAGGATAATTTGCATGGCCATTTTGGAAGCTAAAAATAATAATCTAAACATATTTTGACAAACCTTGAGTGCCAATGAAGTTATGGGAATACTTCCATGCATGACAAAGACCTTTGAGCCATTTGATAAAGTTGATAAAATAGTTCAACTATTTTGTTGCCTTGGTGTGAGAGGATGTACTTATTGGTTATGTTTGTAAAAAAGGTTATGTAGGATAAACCATGATAGATATGAACAAAAAATAAAGGTTTTTAATTCTTTGTAAAATTTCAAAGGGATCCTAGTTTACCACTTTTCTTTGTTTTACCTCCAAGCATCTATTATTTGCATTGAAAATTTTCTCTTCCCTCAAATTTTTAGAATATTACATGAAATATTCCCATTGTGGTAGAAGAGAGTGTGTAAGAAGATTTTGACATCAATGTGACATAGGTTTACATCATCATACTTGGGCATGTAAGTAAAGACAAGCTGGGGAGGAAAATATGAAACCCCTTTATTAAGTATTATTGGACATTAGAGTTTCAAAAGGCACCCAATTCAAGGGGTTATTGGAGCCTCCCTTAAGAAATTGAGCCTAGGAGATCTAGAGTTTGAACCCCGCCAACCCATCCTTTTGAAGAATGATGATGACATCAAAACATTGGTTGATGATGCCAATAAACTTGACATAGTAGTATGCAAATATGACATGGTACTACATGATGACATGGTGCCTAATGATATCATTCACGTTTCACAAATAAATGATGATGTGGTTGTTTAAAAAAATGGGAATACCTAGTATAATTTTTAAAATTAATATCAAATAAACCCAAAATGCTAAAACTAAGATAACAAAACAACGAATTAACAATAAATACCTAAAATGTATCCTAATTCAAGCATAAATAAATTTAAAGCACTCAAGAATAACTACACTAAAATTATTCACAATATGCTAGCATGCTAGTGCTAGGCCTAATGTAGTGAAATTAATTACTTGGTACCTAGGGAATAAAGGACCAAACAATATCATAAAAAAATAAACGAAATAAACAACTCATTCCTCCTCTATCCTACTTGCAACATCATCAAAGTAAGTAGAGATCACAGTTGGGATACTAGTAGAAGGTTTGACCTACCTTGGAAACTAATCCTCGAATGATAGTTAGTGATATTTGACTACAAATCATGATAGAGCATCCCATCCTTCTTTGTGGAAGGTTATGAACTAGTGGTCAATGGCTTTGGTTGTACCTATGAGTACCACAAAGAAAAAAATAGAGCAAAATGGGGTGCATGATGAGATAGCAATAGAGATAAAATTTTAGGAGCAATGTTAGCATAAAACTATTTTTCAGATCTTTGCTAAGTGTTTGGTAGAGTGAAAAGGGTATTTATAACATATGAAATAAAATAATTTTTCTTTGGAGCTAATGGTTGATTTTCATCTTTTTTAGGCTCATAAAATCTTAACTATCAGCCCAAATGATACATTATTTTAACCTTAGGTGTAAAACATACTAGCATCATAATTGTGTATAATAAATTCTAAAAATAATTGAATGACCTTGATCATCACATAAAGTAAAAATAACAACACCATTAATTTTTAAGAAGCACACTTTGGAGGACATGTGTCACATTGTCATTTAGTCTTACGTCTATCTTTTTCTTTGGGTTTTGAAAAATTTAGAGGGAAAAATATCATGAAAGATGAAAAGAAGTGGGAAATAAATGAAGATAGGGAACAAAAACCATAATCCAACATGGCTTATTGTAGTCCTAGACTAACAAAGTAAGTTGACCCCTATCCCATAAATAGGAGGATAAGACACTTCACCACTTGCAAAGTTAGCTAGTAGTTCTCTTTTTAAAAATACATATTACCCCTCCCTAAGGACCTTGGGAAACACCACAAGGGATAGACACTCATGAGTCCTTAGGGGAAACAACAAGAAAAAAGCAATATGTGATAGCTGAAGCAACAAAAAAAAATTGTATGCTATACAACAAAAGCAAAATGTTTATAATTTTTGATTCTATGTCTATGTAAAAATATTAAAATAAATAACGGTAAAACATGGAAAAATTTAGCCAAAAACATGAAAGTATAATAAAATATACTTGATACTTGCCTATACATGCCCCTAAAAGTTTTGGCATGAATACATTGATGTTTACCTACCTCATGTAGCTGGAAATAATTTACCTATAAAATTACCCAAATCATTAAAAAATTCTAGTTGGATGCAAAATGAGCAAAAATGGTGTATGTAAACAAGTCCGGAGCATGCCAAAACCTAAACGCACTATTCTTTTGCCATCCTTGCAAAACTTGTTAAAAAGGTAATTTAATGCAATAAAATATTCAAAAATATAAATAGGGGGGTAAATTTTTTTATATTCATACACACTTCTGATTCATTGTCAAGCACTATTCATTAACATGACATCTAATTGGAACACAAAGCCAACATACACAAGGCAATGCAAGGGAGGTACATTTTCCATCCTTTATGAATTTCGTTAAATTTTTCCTAAAATGAAAAAATAGAAAAATAGAAAAATGAATGATCACATAGTTAGGCTAGCTAGGATTTAGCTAGAATAATGTGTAAAACATGAAGGGACCATCACCCAAAATGTGGGACCCACATGGGGCAGCCAAAAATGGCCATAGAAATACGCCCAAAAGCACAAAACCTAAGAAAAATAGTGATTGCCAATTTTAGAAAATGGATGATTGTGACCAAACAAAGTAGTTTAGAAAAACCATAAAAAATGACTATCACTCTGACAAGATGATAAAAAAATCAGATCATGGCATCACATGAAAAAAGTGAATGATCAAGGTTAAAACTAATTATTGTGAAAAAGACATTGATCAAGATGCATGTTGAAATGGGACAATTGCAAGCTTGGGAAGCCCGGGGTAATCATGACCTTGACTGATGACTATGGTCAAAGTTGATGATCATGGTAAAACCCTACTTTTTTTTTTTAATTTTTATTGACCATTTTGACATTCTATTAGGTGAAGGTTGGGGGTAAGGCTGAGGCACCACAATGTTGAGGTAATCCATAATGGTATAGCCAAATCTTGGAGGCAAGGAGATGACCGCCTATAGAGACACTGAGAGCCCTTCTATATGCAAGAGTGGGCCCAAGACATAACTTCCTAGGTATAGGCAGAGTTAGATGAGGTAGGACCACATTGAGTAGTAATATTATTTGACTAGTATAGTACATGACATACTCTATTATTACTTTTTAAGTAAGGACAACTCCTAAGGAAACCTAAGTATGTAAGGTGAATAACATAAATGACTTATTTGAGTTGGGTGGATGAAGTGTTGGGGGCTGTAAAAAGAATTTATTAAATTATAGAAAGGCTTTGTTACAAATTTCATCCCACTTAAACTCAACATCTTTCTTCAGTAAATGATGCAATTGATAAGATTTAAAAACTAAGGGATAAATCACCTAATAGCTCCAAGATTCCCCAATAAGGATACAATATCCTTAATAGTTTTAAGGGTAGGCATAACATCAATGGATTTGATCTTGTCTTTATTAAAATCTATGTGCCTATGGGACACCATAAATCCTAATAGCTTACCACTAGTAGCACCAAATATACACTTATTAGAATTAAGCCTAAACTTATAGTGACATAATCACTCAAGAATAACACAAAGGCCAGTTGATGATCAACCCAATTTTTAGACTTACCCAAGAGATCATTTACATAGGATTCCACTAATTTTACCATTAGGTCATGAAAGATCATTGTTATAACCTATTGATAAGTTACACTAGTATTCTTTAATTCAAAATACATGATAACATAATATAATATTTCCAATGGTATAGTAAAAGTCATTTAGTTTGATCATCATGGCCAATCCATATTTGGTCATATCCTAAATAGCCATCCATAAGAGACAATATTTCATACCTAGTGGTAGAATCTACAATGACATCAATAGAGGGTAAACAAAATTTATCCTTAAGGTAAGCTAGATTGATGTTTCTAAAATATTAACAAACTTGGATAACATTATTTTTAATTTTTTTTATTGGTACAATGTTAGATACCCATCCTGAATAATCAATAGGTCTTATAAATAACAATTTTTAGATTTCAATTTTGAATAGGTCTTGAATGAGGGGAGAGAATATCCTTTGCTTTTTTTAGACAAGAGAAACATCCTCATAAGTAACAATGTTATGGATAACCAAATCTTCATCCATTCTAGGCATGTCCAAATATTCCCTAGTAAAGACATCCTTATACTCCTTAAGCAAAGCAATAAAGGTGGCTTGCTCTTTGGTAGATAGACTTATCCCTATTTTAACTATTCATGGTTGCTTAGGGGTACCTATGTTAACACCTATAGTAGGATTAGCATTCATGGAATTGCCTTCTTCAAAATGGTCTAGAGTAGAGGGAAGATTCACTAATTCAAAATTAATTTTAACCTGGAAAACATAATCAAATCACTTATGCCTTCCCCATTTACGATTAGGTTCTTGAAGGAGCCCTCTCTTATGATATTATTGGGGAAGAATATCCTCTCTAGCATATAGGAATTCTAATATAGCTTCATCATTGTGTAAAAAAGAGAGAAATAGAACATTTTCAAGAATTTAAATGTTTGATTGAAGTCATTGTTTGTATCACTATTAGTTTCCTCCACCATGTTGTTATTATCTACACTAAATATTGCTTTAATTTGATAGCATCCTCACAAGTTTTATGTAGTTTAACCAACATTTTGTAAAACAAAATAGGATCATCTCTCTTTTTAGGTTTTAGCAGGGGTTGCGGTTTATCCATTACATTTTGAGGAAGGTAAGTAATAACATCCATGTTAGGTTGATCATCTTTAGATTCATACCCATCTTGGGGGCATTTTAAGAAAAAAATAGAATACCCCTTTTATAAATTTCTTCGAGAAGTCCATTGAAGTTCATGTTCATAATTGTGTAATTTTTGTGTTTCATCCATAGATGAAGAACACAAGCTTATACTGAGAGGGGAGGGTGAACAATATAAGACCAATTTTTACTTTTCTTTCCCAAATAGTATTAATCAATATAATAAATGGCAATATCAATAGCAATAACCAAATAAATGCACAAATTATCACACACAATAGAGACACCAATTTTAACGTGGTTCACCCAATGTGGGCTACCTCCATAGAGAAAATATTTCTTCTAAATATTTCTCAAATAATCTCATGGGAATCCTTCCCAATTACAATGTTTATGGACCTCTATCCAAAGGAGATGTTGATACCCTAATCTCAAGTTCATGGATCTCTTCCATAGGAGAAATCTTTCCCCTTCTGCTCTGGCTAGTGATCTTCTATAAGACTCCGTATCTCTGCTACATTGATTGGTGGATCTCTCTCCACTTGAAGACTCCTCACTCAGATTTGTATTCAATTGTCCTGGCTACTGGATCTCTATCCATCGAGACTATGTCCTCTATTCCATGATTGGAATTTTGTTCCACGTTAATACCTATCTATCCTATCTATACCCTCTCATATCCAAAGCTCTATCTCAATAGGTTCACTCAGAACCTTCTCAAATCTGCTCAACAAGCTCACTCAGAACTTGTCCAAAGCTACTCAACAAGCTCACTCAGAACTTGTCCAAATATTCTCAATAGGTCCACACAGAACTTGTCCAAATATTCTCAACAGGTCCACACAGAACCTGCTCAAATATGCTCAATAGGTCCACACAGAACTTGTCTAAATCTGCTCAATAAGTCCTATCTAGGACTTGCTCAAATCTGCATAGCAAGCTTCCACAAAAGCTTACTCAAAATCAGTCCACAAGCCTTCTCAAAGACTTGTCTCAAATCTACTTAACAAGCTCACACAAAACTTGTCCAATCTCATAGAATCATAAAGAGAATTTTTAGAGACTCAATATGTTCTATACTTAATGATCAATCAATATCTCAACTCAATCTCATATAAGCATAAAGAGAATTGTTAGAGACTCAATATGTTCTATACTCAAATACCAATCTCAACTCAAATCAATCTCATAGAAGCATAAAGAGAATTGTTAGAGACTCTATATGTTCTATACTCAAATTCCAATCTCAACTCAAATCAATCTCATAGAAGCATAAAGAGAATTGTTAGAGACTCTATATGTTCTATACTCAAATCCCAATCTCAACTCAAATCAATATCATAGAAGCATAAAGAGAATTTTTAGAGACTCTATATGTTCTATTCTCAAATCTCAATCTCAACTAAAAAAAAATATAGAATAGTTTTTTTTATGGAACTTGAACAACCACATGCATCCACTTGAATAGGCTCAATCAACTCAACTCAACCAATCACCTCAATGAACAACTCTTTCTCACAAACCCTAGTCCAAGCATGTATCAATCAACTCAAAATGTTTTCAACAATGCTCAACAACAAATCTCACATAACAATGATACTCATGTTCTCTTCTAACTCAAGTTCAAGTTCTTTGCACAACCAATGGGCTCCAACAACAATGCTTATAAAATAATATTTAATCACAACTCTCAATCTGGAAAACCTTGAAGCATTAAACCAATCACTTTCGAAAAGCAAACCACAATCAATCCTTTTCACGCCAAAGATATTTTTAGAAATCAACCACCATAATCAATCAATAGGAGGATATGCCCATACCTTTAATGAAGATGAAGAAACCTCTTTGGAAATTTGCCACAATCACAATATTCTTTTACCAATCTTCACAAGGGTTAGAAGATCACAAAATCATGCGGCACTCCTAGGTTTGTTAAATGGAAAACCTTTGGCTTATTTATATAAGCCATCATTCAATGCGAATATGTAGGCCCTTTTAAAATTGCCCTCATGATGTCGGCGATGCCAATAATAAAGGAGGGATAAAACCTTTTATTTAATTTTAAAATTAAAATTAAAATTTTAAATAAATTTAAATTTAAACTAAACCTTTAAAATTAAATTTCTCCATCACCGGGGCACCTTTTTCGATGAAACGAAAATCCAACTTAGGTTTTAAGAAAAACCCATTTCAAATATGCCATCCATTGGTTTTAAATAAAAACCTTTTGCTAAGATTTCCTTGAAGCTCCTTTTGGAACCAAGTGCCATGCATCCCTTCTAGAACCTTTGCTTCTCATGAAGCTCTTTGTGGAGAAAAATCATAGTGCTTACTTACATAGGTCCTTTTGACATCAATGACAACTTTTAGCTTAGGGACTCAAAATATCCAACAATAGAAGGAATAAAAAAACTACCATGGATTGGAGGAAGAGGCCCCTAAGGATCTAGATCTCCCTCTAAGGTGAAAACTTTATCATCATAGGTATACTTGACCACTTGGCAAGCATAGGAAGCTATAGTTTTCATCTTACTAGTCCAAGGTATACCTAATAGCATGTTATAATTAGTCTAAAATAAAACACAAATAACTTTACTCTTACTTCCTTAGGCCTAGCTAAAATTGGCAACCAAATATATCCCACAATTCCTTGAGATTTACCATTGTAAGCATAGCAGTGACTCCTAGTAGAAAGGATATTTATCTAGGTATCTTTAGCTTATATATCAAGGATAATGGTATAATACATGTACCACTTCCTTCATTAAAAAAATCCCTATATATTGCCATATTATAATAAATTACTATTATCATCAAACCTTACCAAATAATCAATAACAATCATGCTTTTCAAAGAAAATTTATAGCCAAATAAAGGTTAGTATGGGCATCAATATAAAGGCTTTCTCTATGTGATTGGATGTATTGCACTTCATAAGACTTTAGTCTAGGCATCTCCATCCTTGGATGTATTGCATAATATTGGTAATATTTAGTCTAGGCATCTCCATCTCATTGAGTAAGTCTCTTATCCTTTATCTTTGATAAGGAGATGTCCTAAAAATTTCTAAGTATGATACCTTGCAAGGAGTGGTGTGTAACTTTTCAACAATATCCCATAATTTTGTCTTGCTAATGACTATTTTTTATAGTAATTCTTTGGGTTTGGGTGACATCCTATTACATTTATACAATGGGTGCCAAGATCATTTATTTAAGAGATAATCATAGTCTTTTACTTTTTCTAATACGATAGGTTTCATAGACCCGGTTAAGGTCTTCTTAGGAATATCTTCTATAGTTTAGGAAGATTTTATTTTTATAACAAGTTTATAGATGACCAAAGGAGGGTTTCAAAATTTATCAATAAGAACATGATTGATCATCACTTGAGTAGGATTGAGATTTTTGCTTCCTAATAAGGTTGCTTCTTTTTATATTGAGGTGCACTCCTAGTAATAAAAATAATTTGTTGTTCCAAATATTTGATTGTTTTTGTTTGCACCTATGAAATATAAATATATTGAGACACATTTGGTTGACTAGAGATGTACTCACCACTTGGTCTAGACTAGGAAAAGACTTGGTTAACTTGAGAGGTATTATGAGAAGTGCTAGTTTTAAAATTTTGATATTGGGAGTAATTACCATTTTGGTTTTGATAAATTTTATTCCCTTCATGGTTTCCTTTATTAGAGTTGTATCCTTAATTTTGTTAGTTTTGTTGGCCACCTTGATTAGACCCTTGAACCTAGTTTTGATTCACTCCTTGCTATTAATTGTGATCTTGTTGTCCATGATTGGGAATGGGGTGTGATATATACCTAAAATTTTATTGTGAGGGTGATTAATTATTTTTGGAGATTCCTTTTCCTTTCATGAAATAAAAAAATGCCATCATTCTTGACTTGATCAATATTGAATTTAGGATCAAAGGCTTTCCTAATGCAAAACTTTCATAAATCTATGCAAGTGGAATTATTATGACCATATGTTTTGTGCCAAAAGCAAAACTTATTACCATCATGCTATGTTAGAGCTTCATCTATGCATATTTATGATAGTCTTAGGAGGTGGGAAAATTTTGAGAATATATTCATGTTTCCATTAAGGCATCGTATTCTTAGGTTTTGGACCACTCCTAGATTTAGTTAGCATGTGGATAGAAGCACCAACTATTTCTATTTCATGGGCGTTATCTTGGACATATACATTGCTATACGTATTTCTTATAGCAATTTTTTAGTTTTTTTATGTTTTAGGGCCTTTTGGCCATCCTCCTTTTCCTAGTGTTCGAGGATTTTACAAAATGAATAACTTTAACAAGAGAAGGTAAATCAAAAGGATTATATTCCTAGATTTTAGCCTAAAAAGAGGGTTTAAGTTTGTTTACAAATATAACAATAGCATCCACTTTAGTTAGATTCATATTTGCATGACATTTTAGTCTTTTCCACTTTTTGTAGAAAGTAGTTATAGATTCATTAGGACCTTGATTTTGTGTTAACAAAAATATCCATGGCTTTCATGATTTTCATATAACAATATGGACTAGAAGAGCCATGCCACAACCATTATACGCTTAGAAAACTAGGAGGGCAATGCCATTGATAGTTATAATGTGGGTTTCACAGAGTGTAGATTTAAATTGTCATGGCCAAAAGATAGTTATAATGAGGTCCCTAGGCCTCTATTTATAGTAAAAGTTTATCCCTAAATTATCTAGGGTGAAAATTAATTACTCCTAGTAAAAATAAATATTTGGAGGTAACTTTAGAAAAATGTTACACCTACAAATGTTACATACATCTAATCATACCTCTAATAGGCTTAGAAGGGTTTCAAAATAATTTAGTGTCACTACATACCAAAAAGTCACTTCTTAGAAGATTTTCCTTGGGATCCATGCCATATAATACCTTTACGACTATCCAAGTGATTCACTCAGGTATTTAAGAAATATTCTTTCATTTTGCAAGAAAATTAGCTACTTCTATTGAGAAAATCACTCCTTCAAGCCAATTGGTTGACTTAAGCAAGTGAATCATTGCTTCAAGCCAATTGGTCGATTTAAGCAAGTGAATCACTCCTTCAAGCCAATTGGTTGACTTAAGCAAGTGAATCACTCCTTCAATCCAATTAATTGAATTTTACAAGCAAATTGGTTCTTGTTCATACATAGTCAAATTTTGAAAATTATGGTATGATTTTTATTGTATGATCTATATTGTGTTCTCCCCCAACATTGGAAAAATTTGTAAAGGTAGTTCCAAGGTACAACATAAACCTATAGAAAATTGAAATAAAATAATGAAGATGGGTGGTCATCATCCAAATGATGAGGGGGATTCAACCTAATATTCATCAAGTATAGAGACACACTAGAGCATCCATTATGGTGGGAAGGAGGAAAGATGATATTATCACTAATGTATTCTCTCCTTGGACCATTAGTTTAGATTATAAGGGGGTTTTGGAAGTTACAATTTGAATTAATGCCCAAGGTCGATATTGTATAATTTATTGTTGTATAATGCTACTAGCAATTATTATGTAATGTAGTTATTTATTATTTATGTATAGCCTATGGATCCATAGTTAACCATGTCATGGTTAACCTAATTTTTTTATGTTAAATTAAATTAGATTAATATGAATATGTATTTGGGATTTAGATATTGGTATAAATAACCCCCATCCACCCAGTCCATTGTATCAAAGTGTTGTCATTATTACCCATGGGTTATACAATAATTATTGGATCTCAAAGGCATCTATTTTTCATGTTTAATGTTCTTATTTTTTCTCTTTTTCTTCATGTATAAGAGTTTAGATTGCTTCTATATGTTCTTGGAAACTAGTGTGAAACCCAAAATCCTCTAGCCAATTTAGTCCTAATATGGTCCCAAGTTAGGGCTATACCTATCAATAAATTTAAAAATCACATAGATGATAACATTTATAAGAAGACTTATAAAATGATATTAGATCAATAGATTGAATTACTTAACTTTCAAGGAGGAGATCCAAGTTCAAGTCTTGCTAAGAAATATGTATAATTATCAAATTCTTGTAATACCATAGGTTGGTCATGATGTAATCTAGGTGGGGTCCATTTCAATCCCATATAACTGATTAAAAAAAAAATAATTGGAATACTTTGAAATAAAAACATGTTATCAAACCCGTTAAAGAGGTTTTAAATAGTTTCCATTATAAATAAGATTCTATTTGATATAAAAATCCCTATATGTTCTCAAGCAAACTTATTTATATTGAAGGATGTTAAATCATGATCAATATCTACTACTAGATACACATAGCTAATTGAAGCAAAAGTGGAATAAGAAACTTGGAAGGTACTTAGTTTAAAGAAGCCTTGCTCAAATTAGTGGTTTTTCTATGGTTGATTTATAAAAATAAAATCTTAACTAAATGTTTGGTTTTAAGAAAAGGTTTTTGGTATTTTCTTATTGGTCTATCTCAATAATGAAGAAACTATCATTGAGTAGTTGCTTCAATGCTACTCATGGAAAATTTAAAGTCAATTTCTCAAGTTTTGGTCTCAATTGGATAACTTATTTTTTGAAATGTGGATCGGTGGAATAGAAAATATCCTTTAAATATCACATTATCCAATAAATATGGTTATTGACCTCTTCAACAATTTACTAAAATATATGGTAGGAGAGAATTTTAGAGATGGAAAAAATCATGAGAGTTGTATCTTGATTTTGGTATACTTTGAGGAAAGTATAAAGACAAAATCTAATGGGTAGTGAAGGAAATCATGAAGAAAAATAAGTGGTGTACCATTGGGAAAGCCTACTAAATATTGAGATCCCTAATAATATGGTTAGAAAAATGTAAGAAACTAGAGAAAAAAACAATTGAAAAGGTTGAGTGAAATAGTAGATAAAAATAATTTGGTGGGGTTTAAGATAAAAAATTGAGAAAGATAGCTGAGGATGTGTTTTTAAAAAAATTATAGTCTTACTAGCCTATGTAAAGAAGTATGATGAAAAATCAAACAAATTTATTGAAGCAATAACATCTCTATCTAGGATATGATTGTTAGTAGAAAAAGGCTAACATAATTTTATATATAAAAGAGGAATCCTTATCTATATATATTTAATAGGTTATATGTGGATTCTATTGGGGGTCACTTCCATAAAAATACTAAAATATTATATTTGCTTCAACATATCATTTTATCATAGTTTTTTATTTTTTTTTCTCTTAAATATATTCTTCAGCTTCCTCAAAGTGCTATGTTTTTTTTTAAGCGAAAAATCCCTTGCGGGGCCGCCTTAGTCTGAGAGACCACGACCAAGGGGTTCTACACCATCAAAGTCACCTGGGAGTTGCGCTTGGCCCTGCATGCACCAACATTATCAATTGGATTTTGGGTACCTAATTCAACTTTTTTGGTAGGGTGGAGATTTGGACCTGGGAACTCCCTTGGAGGATTGCCCTTTCCTCTCCAAATAACCTACAACACCTTGGTCAAAGTGCTATTGTTGAGCAAGGTGCAGCGACAATATTGTCATTGTTGTCAACACAGTCAGATAGATCAATTGATGCAGTGGACAGGAGTTCAGAGGTTATTCAGAGTATGTACAGTGATGTTAAATGCTTATGAGGATGTTTTTGATGTTTGGGTGAAGTTGTTACAGGTTGTTTGTGCAAAGTTGAAAAAATCGTCATGTTGTGGCTACTCCACAACGCACCCCAAAATTTGGGACCCACCTTTTTGCATATTTTCCAAGAAGACCGAAGTGACCCATATACTAAAGATCAAAGAAAAATCAAAACATCGCAAAGAAAAAAGTGTTGCGATATCGTGACATGTTGCATTTTCGTGGCCAAAAGAGAAAAGAAAAAGTGTCGCGATATTGCAACATGTTGCATTTTCGTGGCCAAAAGAGAAAAGAAAAAGTGTCACGATATTGCGACATGTTGCATTTTCGCGGCCAAAAGAGAAGCGAAAAAGCAAAGAGAAAAAAGTGTCGCGATATCACGACATGTTGCATTTTCACTGCCAAAAGAGAAGCGAAAAAGCAAGGAGAAAAAAGTGTCGCGATATCACGACATGTTGCATTTTCGTGGTCCAAAGAAAAGAGAAAATGCAAGGAGAAAAAAGTGTCGCGATATCGCGACATGTTGCATTTTCGCGGTCCAAAGCAAAGAGAAAATGCAAGGAGAAAAAAGTGTTGCGATATCGCGACATGTTGCATTTTCACGGTCCAAAGCAAAGAGAAAATGCAAGGAGAAAAAAGTGTCACGATATCGCGACATGTAGCATTTTCGCGACTCAAAAAGAGCAGGCAGACAGAGAAACAAAAGTGTCGCGATATCGCAACATGTTGCATTTTCGCCAAAGGAACAACGTAGTTGACAGTGCATCTGATATTAATGATGAACACCAGGATAGTGAAACTGAAGACTGCACAGTGACGTGGACCTATAAGGAATAAATCGAAGATTGAATAAGGTAATTTGTCACATAAGAACAAAATTCAATGAATAAGACAAAATGTTACATAAGGAATATTTAATGATGTGAAATCATCTAAGATGGTCGTTACACATGGAAAGAAGCAGACGCATGCCCATGTGGAGAAAAGGAAACGAAGGGCCATAAAATAAAAATGAAAAGTCTTTTTGGAAACCAAAACACATGCATGCACAAGGGAAGGAGAAAAGGAACAGTCATGGAAGGAGAAAATGAACAGTCATGGAAGGAGAAAATGAACAGTCATAAAAAGGAGAATATTGTGTCATAAAGGAGTTATATAAAAAGGGAGTTACAATTGACAAGTGGCATAGGAGAATATTGTGTCATAAAGGAGTTACATAAAGGAGTTACAATTGACAAGTGACATGTGAGAATATGGAAGTTACAAAAGGAGTTACAAAGAGAAAAGATAGTTATAAAAGGAGTGTTGCTTGGAGAATTTCGGCTGGGGGATTTTATTTTGTGAAGGGCGATAAGAGTGTGTATTTTGTGAATTGTGGTAGACGTTGGGTAAGCAATAGACCAGTCAGGGTCTTGTAAAAGTGAAGGTATTTTTATGTCAATATTCTAGTTTCAAAATTGATGTCCAAGTTGGTGCTTGGCATTAGGGGTTGGTGCTCCTTTTTATTGGTGTAGATAAATCAGGGGTTGGTGCTGGTAAATTGATTGTAAAGTTGGTGCTTTGCAAAGGCTGGATTTGGATGGGAGTCCAAACAGTCATTTTGAGGAGTAGCCAAATCGGTGAACCTCGGTACATCTTATGTTGTTTGATGTTATCTTGTTATATTTGCTTTATTTGGTTTTAAGTTTTCATTGTTTCGGCTTTAAGAGTTGAAGATTTAAGTAACAAGAGATACACTGATTCACCCCCCCTCTTAGTGTCATTGTGATACTAATAATTGTTATCAAATATAGTTTCCATTTTTAGGCTAAATCAGTTAGGGTTGATCTTGGATTAGTACGCAATGGGTAAGAAGAATAGATCCTCCTCCAATAAGGCATCTCAGTCAGTTTCAGTTCCTGTGGAAGAGAAAATTAAACTAGAAAAGGTTGAAGGAGTGAATTCTGAAGTATGTGATGAAAACCTTGATGTTGAATTAGATCTAGAAGGTGAGTTGATCACTGCACTTGAAGAGTTGAATATAGAAAGGAAAAAGAACAAAAGACTATCCAAGAAGTTGGAAGAATATGGGGATAAGATTGAAGATCTCTTCTTACAAATTCATAAAGCCAAGAAAATAGAAGAAGCCTTGAAGTCACACCTGGATGATAAAGTCGATGTATGTAGCAAACATGAAGACGAATCTAACAAAGTTATTAGTGATCTAAATCTGCAAGTAGAAGAGTCCAAAAGGATTGAAGAAACTCTCAGGTCATAGATCAATGAGAAAGAGATTGTTTGTTGCAAACAAGAAGAAGAGATTGTTTTTTTGAAGAAACAACTAGAAGAGGCCAATACAAATCTCAAATTTGAGAAGAGCACAAAGTTTTTAGATGAAATGATAAGGCAACAAAGAAGCTCCATGGCTAAGCTTGGTATTGGATATGAAGCTAAACAACCTTCATCTTCCAAATATGCAGAGAAGAAGTTCACTGTTGAAGGATCGAAGCAAGAAAAGTTTGAAGTGAATCTTCAAAAAGAAGAAAATATCAAAGGAGATCTACAACAAAGCAACCACAACAAAAGAGGTTCTATCACTCTCACTCTATTCATAATAATGCTTTTAATAGCTATTGTTTTAGATGCAACCATTATGGTCACAAGGCAATTTATTATGGATTGAATAATAGATCAAAGAGTTATGATGGTAGAAATACATCTGCTTTTCTGATTGAACACCATATGCAATGTTTTAAATGTAATGGTCATGGGCACATAGCAAGGTTTTTTCCAAGCACTTTTGTATCTAATCTAAGGCAAGACAGTAGATTTCATTAGACATAAAGAATGCAACACAGACAGGGAATAAATCATGTGCATAAAAGAAAGGAAAATAATCATCCATCAAGCATGCACAAGAGACAACCATACAAGAGAAATGTTCAAGTTCACGAAAAGGTTCAAAATAGGGATGTAGTTGAAAAACTCAAGCCCAAGTTCAAGAAAGTTTGGAAAAAGAAAGAAGAAAGGAAATCATGTCTCCTTGGACTGAAGGAGACTACTCCTCTATTGCACTAAGCAACTCCAGGTAGCACATCCTCAGGGGAAGCAATATTAAAGTTTTATTTTAATGCTCCTATGTATTTGTTTGGTTATCTGAGGATGAAAGGCAAGTAGTCGAGGGAGTTGTCGTATAGTTGTCAAAGTGTGTTTCAGTTCATGTAGTTGTTTGTGGAGGTACCGTGAAGGGTGGTGATTAAATTGAGAGTTGTCACCATTGGTAGTATTGCTATATGTCGGTGTTGTACTTTTGATGGTTATTATTGCCATTGTTCAAAGTTATGGATTATAACAGTTCTGATAAGTTGATTTAGTGAAAAAATGTTGCCCTAGCTGCATATATGTGTTTTGATAAAAGTAGTGTGTATCTGTACTACACATTGATGTGAAGATTGTTAGATCTATTATGAGGCTTTGGTGAAAATATTTAATTCATGTGCAAAATCAGAAAGCTCACATTTTATTATTGCATTCAAAGTGGCTACATGAGTAGGAAGTTACATCAATACAAATTGAATACAAATATTCAGGGAGACAAATTCAGATTGATCCACATTTGATCGTTACACATTTTCTCAACTACGTGTGCAATATTTTGTTCAATCGCAATCGGGTCATCAATCTTCGGGTATCCGATTTCTTTTGATTTGTATGAAGCAGGTTCATAGCCATTGTCACTATCATCACTGATGACAATGAAGGCAGGTTCTTCAGGTTCATAGTTGTTCTTAGCTACCTCCTCTTCATCATCACTAATGATGATAAGTTTAGGCACCCCGAGCATGGTATGCAAGGCTAGACAACTATCTTACTCAACAAGGGTTCAAGAAAGGTATGGTGGATAGTAATTTGTATGTCAAAATAGAAAATGGCCATCTTATTGTTCTTGTTGTATACGTAGATGATATCATATTTGGTAGCAACAAAGATGAGTCGTGTAAAGATTTAGCAAATAAGATGCAGAAAGAATTTGAAATGTCAATGATTGGTGAACTTTTGTCTTTCCTCGGGTTGCAAAAGTGTCGCGATATCGCAACATGTTGCATTTTCATGGCCAAAAGAGAAGCAAAAAAGCAAGGAGAAAAAAGTGTCGTGATATCGCGACATGTTGCATTTTTGCGATCCAAAGCAAAGAGAAAATGCAAGGAGAAAAAAGTGTCGCGATATTGCGACATGTTGCATTTTTGCGGTCCAAAGCAAAGATAAAATGTAAGGAGAAAAAAGTGTCATGATATCGCGACATGTCGCATTTTCGCGGTCCAAAGCAAAGAGAAAACGCAAGGAGAAAAAAAGTGTCGCGATATTGCGACATGTTGCATTTTCGTGATCCAAAGCAAAGAGAAAATGCAAGGAGAAAAAAGTGTCACGATATCGTGACATGTAGCATTTTCGCAACTCAAAAAGGGCAGGCAGACAGAGAAACAAAAGTGTCATGATATTGCGACATGTTGCATTTTTTCCAAAGGAACAGAGTAGTTGACAGTGTGTCTGATATTAATGATGAACACCAGGATAGTGAAATTGAATACTGCATAGTGACGTGGACCTATAAGGAATAAATCAAAGACTGAATAAGGTAATTTGTCACATAAGGACAAAATTCAATGAATAAGACAAAACATTACATAAGGAATCTTTAATGATGTGAAATCATCTAAGATGCTCGTTACACATGGAAAGAAGCGGACGCATGCCCATGTGGAGAAAATGAAACGAAGGGCCACAAAATAAAAACGAAAAGTCTTTTTGGAAACCAAAACACATGCATGCACAAGGGAAGGAGAAAACAAACAGTCATGGAAGGAGAAACCGAATAGTCATGGAAGGAGAAAATGAACAGTCATAAAAAAGAGAATATTGTGTCATAAAGGAGTTATATAAAAAGGGAGTTACAATTGACAAGTGGCATAGGAGAATATTGTGTCATAAAGGAGTTACATAAAGAAGGAGTTACAATTGACAAGTGGCATGTGAGAATATGGAAGTTACAAAAGGAGTTACAAAGAGAAAATATAGTTATAAAAGGAGTGTTGCTTGGAGAATTTTAGTTGGGGGATTTTATTTTGTGAAGGGCGATAAGTGTGTGTGTTTTGTGAATTGTGGTAGACATTGGGTAAGCAATAGACCAGTCAGGGTCTTGTAAAAGTGAAGGCATTTTTATGTCAATCTTCTAGTTTCAAAATTGATGTCCAAGTTGGTGCTTGGCATTAGGGGTTGGTGGTCCTTTCCGTTGGTGCAGATAAATCAGGGGTTGGTGCTCCTTCCAGTGGGTGCTGGTAAATTGATTGTAAAGTTGGTGCTTTGCAAAGGCTGAATTTGGATGGGATTCCAAACAGTCATTTTGAGGAGTAGCCAAATCGGTGAACCTCGGTACATCTTATGTTGTGTGATGTTATCTTGTTATATTTGCTTTATTTGGTTTTAAGTTTTCATTGTTTTGGCTTTAAGAGTTGAATATTTAAGTAACAAGAGATACACTGATTCACCCCCCCTCTCAGTGTCATTGTGATACTAACAATATTTTCACAATCAAATCCTTGACATAATTTTGATTAAGACATAAAATCTCACTTGGCTAGTTGCCTTCTAAAATTTGAATTTCACCGGGATGAATATCGACACTATAATTTTCTAACTTATCTGCTACCCAATTTACTTCTTGTTAGTCAAAATTTTGTCTAACATAAAGGTTTGTACACCCATAGGTCTCAAACAACTTTGAATGACCATGAGGTCAAGCGATTATGTGGGTCAATCTCTTGAGAAGACTGAATCCTTGAGAATCCTAGCTAACTATGCTTGAGGAAAAGGGGGGTGAAAGAAAATAAACAGAGTTGAAGCTTGAACTTACAGGGGTACGGATTCAATCACATCAAAATATATGCATAGCCAAAATTAAAACATTACATGAAATATTTATGAATCATCTAACAGACCAACCAACATTTCTCATTAATAATTATCACATAATTTGACTGCAAATTATAGAACTAGAGAAGGAAGTGCATGAAATTTAAAATGTAGAATTAAAGTGAAGTCATCCAAAAAAATTTAGTAGAAATAAACAATCAAATATTCATACATACATGAGAAATTCTAGAGGCCAAACAATGATCCACTTGTATTTCTAAATGATATAATTTTTACATGTAGATTGTAATAGCTAAAGAGCCAACCCCTAAAATGACTTTCATTCTAGTATATATAGCCTTTATAATAAATGCTTCTATAGATATTTATGATGTTAAGTTAGGGAACACGACTGCATCAGAGGAGCAGCTAAGATACGAATCCTTTCTGTCATTTTGAAAAACATGATTGAAGGTGGCTGTCAAGAGGAAGTAAGTTGCACTAAATGAATCTAAACCCTTGATAAACTTGACTTGCCTGACACTTCTGATGGACTGCAACCCCTAACCACTTGCACCTAAATAAAGTTAGTTTTTGATAGCATGAGAATATATCTGAGGTTAACCGCTCCCATGGACCTAAGGTTCAACCTATTACCTGCTAGACAAGCATCAACCTCTTATGCATCCTTGAAAATGAGCCCACCCTTTCCTTTCTTTGGAGGCTTCATCCTTGCAACATGCAAATATTTTTTTAGACACCTAAAACATGTCATATTAAGAAGACTACCTATATGGACACCTTTTTAGGCCATATGACCCACTTGGGGCAACCTCAGGGCTTAACAATGATTTTTATCACTTCAATAAGAAGGATTATTTCTTTACAATCTTGACCATAATACCTGGGAGTGGCCTCCAAAGGCCACCATACCCTGTAATGGCCAGAATTCATGGTCGCTCTACCTTATGATGGTTGTACCTATAACAAACTCAAAACCATAACCACGAGTATAAATGGTTTCAACAGTCAACCAAGCCCAACGACACTTGCAATCAGTTGCAGGAAGCTTCTATAATGGTTTATTGCCCTTCTTGATCTTAACTGTTTCTTGGCTTCTCAAGGAATCCAAGATTTCCATTAAGGAAATCTAATAGGAAGACACATTGCCTTCATTAAACCATATGGTTGTTTTATACAATGAAGTGCTGCAAAATTACTTTTAAAATCCCAATTTTCCACAATGAAGTACTACCAATTTGTTTATTAGAGAGAACATCCTCTCATAAGCAATGAAGTGCTAGTGGATTTCAGTCATGGAGCTTGCCAATGCAATAATGGAGTCCTTTGGAGTTTGAAGACCAAATTCAACACTCTTTTACCATCAATCATACCAATTTAGTGACCGTCTCACCCCAAGATGACTTGTAGGCACCGTTGCCCTACCCTAGGATTATCAACATGCAAAACCACTCTAGCCTAGAATGGCCTCTATATGACATATATTTTATTGTATTTCTTAGTTATAGTAGCTTTAGCAATATTTCCTTGGTTTTATAACATAGTTTAATTCAGTTTGCATGCATCTGTTTATCGTTTTCAACATTTCTTTTTCGTTTCTTATCATGGATATGGACCTCATCATGAGATTTTCCTGATTTGCTATTAACATTTTGTGAGTGTTATTGTGTACATATTTTAGGTCTTGGCATGAGCTATTCAACATAAATATTCAACAATATTTATCTCACAATTGTAGAGGTCACAAGAAAACCCTCCCCAAGTCAGTTTTGAGGGTGCAAAGATTCTATGATACACCTACCATTGGTTCTTTATTGTAAACTGTATCAAATTGATATCTATCCCTAAGAGATATATCTTTGTAACCGTCTTGTGAAGGATAATTTCAATATTAATGAGAAGGGCGCCATTTCTTTATTCCTTGTCTTATGATGGTTACAGGATTTTTTATTCAATTTGATTTTCTATAATTGCATAGGTGTACAATTTTTGCATACTACAGTGGCAATCATGACTGGACCTCGGATAATTTTTCATAAATCTATTGTGAATTACTTGTTTTCTTTATTTTCTTGAATTGCAGGTACCATCGTCCTTGACTAGAATGGTTAGCAGTAGCAGTCGTTATACCCTATGACGACTAGTGGACCCTGCCACTCTACCCCATGATGGCCTTAGAGCAGAGTTCTAAAATAAGAGAAACAACATCTTCATTGTATGTAGGCATCGCCTGTGATTTTTTCTATACTTAATTTTCTTACTTTTCATAGAAAAAGTTAAAATTTCATGTTTTAATTGGAAAATATAGAAGAATTTTTAAATTTGAAGCATTTTGCTTGTGATTACTCTTGGTTTCGGTGGCCTTTTGTTGGCTGCTGCTTGGTCAAGCAACCCCTATTTTTGACCATTTTGTGTCAAATGGTCTCTACTGTAGACTATTTTACACAAAGATGACCTATGTTTGCTGACTGTGTGGATTGTGTGCTTGCTGCTTGTGAAAGACTAACACCATATTAGGGTTTACAATCTTAGATTTCTGAAACTAAAATATTTTTACATAGGAATCTAAAATAATTAGAATGTTATTTTATGCATTAGAAAAATATATTGATTGCTCTATATTTGCATTTTTATTTTTTTATAAAATAAAATGAACCCACACACACCACGTATCATCTTAAACATCAATGATTTTAAATTCACACCAAGAACAACAATGGTGTCCTTCATCACCATCTCGTTGGCTTGTTTGTAGTTATTTCACACCCTATTTTGTCCAAGGCCAGTCCAAGATCTATCATAGTAAGGACTGGTAGGACCTGGGCTCCCTCACCAAGTTTGGAATTCATCACTAAACTTTTGTGGGTTTCATGGCTTGGATTTTACCACAAATTCTGTGTGTGAGGGTATACAGGTGAAAACCCTTAAATTGAGTAATATCATCAATGAAAGCAAAAACTCAAACAAGAAAGCAAAAGCAACAACAAATCAAAACACACCAAATAGTATAGGACTCACAAAGAAATTTTTAAAAGAGATAACCACATTGTATACTTTGTTTATTTATTTAAGGTTCCTAGACAAGGTGCTTCAACCCAACCAGGAGGTTAGCAAGCTTTTCATTTCTAAAAAATAAAAAATCATGCAAATCAGAGCTATAACGAAGAAGTTGTAGTGGTTTTATAATTACTCTATTTTGAGTAAATTTTAAACCAAAAATAGGGAAAATAACACTAAAAAAGTCATAAAAAGCCCTAGACAACCCAAAAAATCCTCAAATTTGTTTTTTGTTTTTATCTTAGTTAGTCCCTTCTACACCTTTCATAGAATTTTTGAGTCCTAAATCTTTATTTTCTTGAAATTCCTCAAATTTGTCATTTTTCCACTAGCTATTTTTGGCCAAATATTTCACAAATACAAATTTGATCCTGAAAGTACTTTTTTGAGTCCTCACCCATTGTGATTATCTCTCATTGCACTGATCTTTTTGATATATAACACCCACAACTTTTTTTTGGAAGTCAAAATTTTCTTAAAAAAAAATAAAAGAGAAAAAAGTGGCTAAGAGACCCCCCATGACGACACAAGTAAGAGGGACACTACCCCCCTACACCACCTTTCATGGAGTGGATCCAAATGCGGATAAAAAAAAAGACCTCCAAATTAGAGAGAGAATCAGGCTCTGCAACCAACGAAAACCTTTGATACTATACTAAGGATATTCTCATTCCTACACGATGCTCTAATAGTCATCACGAGGCCAACTCTTCACATAGAGGATCAGACTACCAAGATACTTTTGCAAGAGGAACACAAATGGGTTATTTACATGATCAAGTGGATGATTTTTTTAACCAATACCGATACTAGACTACTACCAAACATGACCGTTCTATTAAGGGGTCCAGTAGGAAAGTCCACATTCCCTTTACATCACGATCTTTGTTGCCTTGAACTCTTGAACAAGGCCCAACAACTCAACCTGTGGTCACAATCAAAAGTGAGCATATGCAAAATCCACATACGCCATCAACCAACATGACCATGAGTGAGTTAATACAACAATATCCCAAGCATCAGGAAAATCTCATGAATATTTTGAGTTTGATCGAGTTACAGTCCCACAATCCAAATATTTTCATCAAATTTGTGGGATATATATAAAGGTACAATGATCCTGTTATACCTTTCAGGATCATGAGATCAAACCTGTGCTCGTCCATATATCAGACCCTCCTTTGCAAATCATCATTGCATCAATAGGATCCCCTATAAGTGGGTATTAATGGACATGGGCTCCACAATAAAAATTATTACCACAACTATATTGAAACATCTCAACCTTCTACCTTATCACATTGCAACATCCACATTTACCTTGCAAGCGTTTAACGATGTTGTATCTCCCACGGTTGGCACGATAGTCCTCCTCATTTAGGTTGGGCATAAGACTATGCCTACACTGTGCTATATATTAGAGGGTTCAAGATAGTACAACATACTGCTTGGAAGGCCATGGATGAGAGCCATGAAGTGTGTTCCATCCATATTTCATAAATACCTCAAATACATTCATGAAGGTAAGGTCCATGTAGTTCATGCCAACCTAGATCCTTTCAAGTATTACAATAAGGTTGAGCATCTGTAGGAACCTACTCTATCACCCATGCACCTAGACACTAAATCCAATGAGTTTATCCATAATTCATATTCAACCCCACGGTTAGTCGTGGAACTATCTCCACCATCGCTATTACCATCAATTTCTTCTACTACTCGTCCTTCATCTTTGATTTATCTAATAAAGGATGAGTCGACAAAGCCAACCATGAAGATTCTAATAGCAATCTCAAATATGTTAGTAGAAGACCTTGCCACTCCTATAAAAAAGGAAGAACCCATTGTTAGTGCAGATGAATCAGATAATATCATACCATATCCATCCTCCACATCGTAGGTCATAGCTCATTTGACTAATCCTATACTCGGTGAACACATAGCACAAAATGTTACATTTACACATTTCATCGAGTCAATTAAGGATTTAGGTTGACCTCATGTCAAGTCTCCATCCATTGATACCATCCTTGATTATTCACCTAAACATGGGGGACAAGCAGATCACCCTAGACAAGTTGATGAAGCATCCATGACTTGTCCAAATGACAAAATATCTTCCCATAAGTTTGTGGGAATAATCAATGTTATGACAAGGAAACAGGTTTCCTTAAATCAATCCACACAATCAGTAGCCACATCTAATATTCTCTCTACATTAGAACTACTACCACCACTAAAACTAGTCATACCTAACTCATTTCACCCAACACCTTCAAAAAATGAGAACATGTGTATCCTTTATGCCAAAATAGGGGAAATCATGGTACCACAGTTGACCACTCCAAGGTATAACAAGAGTATGAATTAAGTAAATAATAAGAGCATGTAGATGCACCCACTAAATAGGATCATTAAAACACATCCACATCTCCTCAAGTAACGAAGACATCTGATTCCCATCTACCTAAGGGTCTTTTGGCACTTGCATCTATTCCACTTCCATATACCTAGTTATTGCATGCCAATTCCATCAACGATTATGCAATCATCATCCCCATTAGTCTTACAACACATCCTAGATAACCTAGCCAAAGTTGAAATACAAATGGGTCACAAAAATGATGCTTTGTAGCAAATCATGCATTAGCCCACAAACATAGGGCTCCAGTAGCAAATCGCACCTACGACTAAATCACCTCCTACACAAATGCAAAATGGACCCCTAAAAAATTAAATATTAAATCGACAACACCATCTATCTCGTGTTTGCATGCCTTTGTCCAAATCTTTGGCATCAATTTTTAATCAATTATGTGAGACAGACTATTTCTTTGCCCTAGATTCACCTCTCAGATCAAAACCATCCAAAATCTAAAGGGTATAGAGGGGATTTACACTATTTATGTCATAGACAAAACATTCATGATATTCAAGCATGCTACACATTCAAAAATGTAGTACAAGATATACTTGAGAAGAATCAACTTCAAACAGATAATTGTATCACTACCGAGGATCAACAAGTAGGTATAGTTAATTAATTTTTACCTATGCCAAAAAATCAGGAAGAGCAATCTAAGCAGGTGACTGAGATACATACAACCCAACCACATTATCAAACTGATTTACCGCATATACCTCACTTAAAATACCAACTTCGTACTTGAACTCCATTATCCAAGCCCATGTCGACCATTTTTTAAAATATGTAAGAAGCACATGCATTTACATTACCTGACACACGCTCTCTCGATACCAATAGGACTAAGCCTAAAGATTATAGGGAAGATCATTTCTACCTTTACCATCAAATAGAGGGCCATGACATTGACAGTTGTTATGCTTTTAAAAATACGGTTCAAGATCTTATTGACAAGGAGACTTTACCCATAGATGGTTTACCCTCTTCACCTCAGTCTGCAATAGTTTAGGCCACATCATCCCATATGTGACCCCAAGATCAACCATAGCCTCATAAGCCTAACAAGATACCTCACCAATATGTTAGATTTTTTATGACTACTTCAATCCTATTTCAAAAATTGTACGAGGTACATGCAATAACATTATCGAAAATCAAACCAAGAACACCTAAATCTAGGTTGGAAAATGAAAACCCCTATTGTACCTATCATTGTATGAATGAGTATCACATCCAAAATTGCTACTCGTTCAAGAATCTAGTTGAAGAGATGATAAAATTAAATGAGCTCCGCACAAATGGTTCGCTTGTTTTACCCCATCAGGACATTGATATTGCATAAAATATTGTGCCACAATAGGGGGTTCAGTTACTATCACTCCCCCTAGCCAAGCCAATCACATAGCATCAAATAAAATACACATTAGGGATCTTCAGGGTGTCACACCTTCCCAACCATCCACATCACAATTGATGAAGCAAATTGAGGATTCTGAAGGTATCACACCCTGTCCGTATTCACTGATCACCACACACATTGGGGGTGCATAAGGCCTTGCACCTTCCCCTAAATCATAAGTATCAAAAGTATCAAACAAATAAAAAAATAAAAAAACACAAAAACAATACAAAACATCAAAATACGAAAACATTTACATTATGTTATCATGCATTACATTATATTCATTGAGTAACTGCATTTCATTAGGTATCTTCAACCATTAGATTTTCATTAGGATAAGTTGCATTTACATTCTTATGAATGACACCATGTTGGTATGCGAGTCATGAATCTCAAATCAATCATACCAGTCATCAACACATAATTTCTTTATGGGCTTTTGCTTATTAAGAGGTCTTCATAAAATATGATAGATACCGGATGAACATTAGCAATGATATTTATATGGCCACTTACTATTTTATGCACACATTTTAGTTTGCAAAAACTTGTAAGGAAAACCCTTAAATTCCACACATTATTATCATTCATATTTCCCTTGTGAGTAAATCTGTTTTTTCAACACAATTAATTAGTTGCTATAGGGTGTATACTAGGGTTTCTGGTCATTCAGCCATCCCTAGTTATCTTTTTAGATTTTGTAGAAAGCTATCTTGGATTTTATAAGGTAAGGTCTCACTTTTATAGTACCTTACATATGTCAAAATCCCAACACAATTTTACACATTAACAATCCAAGTTTGAACAAGGAAAGATGACACTACAAAGGGGTACTTGTCATCTTTAGCGAAAGGTTTTCCTTGCTCATATTACTATGCACATGGTCTAGGATGGTAAGAATTGACAAAAGGACAAGCTCCCCTCTATCCAAACAACCCCCTTGCTCTTTCACAAAATGAGCAACTTCCCAAAACAATACAAAATAAACCAACAATTTTTATCACTAAGCAAATCCCTTGCTCAAAAAACAAAAATAGTGGTTTTCACCACTAAGCATGATCAAGTATCCCAAACAATAAAAAAAAAATAAGAGGGTAAAGATATTGAATTCTTGAAATCCTTAGTTATTCCCAATCCATGAGACAATCTCCATTATAGCAATGGGTTGAATAAAACTTGCCTGGAAAGGGAGTAGCCTTATGCATGGCGATATATCTTTCACATTAGTGACCTTCTTTTGTATAGACCAATATCAGCTTATGGTTGAGCTAGCTTTTAGTTGCTTGTATTGCTTAGTATTCTAGTCTAATTGCATCCAAAACCAAGATAGGATGATCATAGGGTGATCCTCATTATAATAATTGATTGCATGAGACCTACCTGGCAATGAGGTAGTCTTATACCTCATCTAATACATTCACTTTGCACACACAAGAATATTGAATATTTGGGTCTTCTTAAAAAGCTTGTATCTTTAAGGAGTCTTGTGTAGTATGTATACAAATTTTGATCAATCAACTAAGGTGTTTGAGCACCAAATAATCTCGTCAACAATCACAGTTTTCCTTATGAGCTTTTGTTTATTAAGGTGTCCTCATAAAATAGGATAAATACTGGATGAATATCAACAATGATATTTATATGGCCACTAACTATTTTATACACACCTTTTAGTTTGCAAAAGCTTATAGGAAAGCCCCTATATTTCACATATTTCATCTCACATATGCATATACAAACGTATAACTCTAATGATAAGGGTAACATTTTAATTCATGATTTTTATACATTGTGTGGTGTCTGCAATTAGTATGTTAAATACAAATTAGATTCATTCATTATGTTTTAGATAATTAAATCATATATGTACAATTTGCATTAGACCATCCATATAAAATTAATGCATTACATACACATTGCATCCGTAATATCAATAAAAAGAATTAAATGCATAATCAATTCAATTAATTTAAAAACATGCATTTAACATTAAACATTGCATCCATATACACATACATAATAGTGCATCCATACATCTAGACTACAAAATCTAGTCATACATCCATCACCTAATCTAGTCAATACATGAATTGTTATTTTATTCATTAGCAAAATGTCATTGATTGCTCTATGTTTACATTTAACCACATTTAATGGTCCACAATATTATAATTGCAATCACATAAACATTTTCAAACATCAATCGAGGCATTATTAGTATCATACTTCCCTCGATCATCAATCCAAAAAATAAGAAATACGGGGTAAATTTGAGGTAGCACACCTTCCTGATCAAGGGTCTAATTCAATCCCCAATCAACCAATCAATTTCTAGGTTTCAAAAGGTTGCATCCTTTGCCTAGAATTCAATCAATCTAAACATTTAATTACAAGGATTAAAAGGTTGCACCCTTTACCTCGCATATAATCATGATGAATCAATGACCAGACTTAAATGGTGGCATCCTTTGCCTCGCTATCTCAATTTCAAAAGGCCCCAAAGATGCCTATTTCCTTTGGTCAAATCTCAAAAGGCCCCAAAGATGCCTATTTCCTTTGGTCAAATCTCAAAAGACCCCAAATATGCCTATTTCCTTTAGTCAATTTTCAAAAGACCCCAAAGATGCCTATTTCCTTTCTCTAAAGGCTCCAAAGATGCCCATTTCCTTTGGTCAAATTTCAATAGTCCCAAAAGATACCTATTTTCTTTGGTCAAATTTCAATAGGCCCCAAAGATGCCTATTTAATTTGGTCAAATCTCAAAAAGGCCCCAAAGATACCTATTTCCTTTGGTCAAATTTCAAAAGGTCCCAAAGATGCCTATTTCCCTTGGTCAAATTTTAAAAGGTCCCAAAGATGTCTATTTCCTTTGGTCAATCTCTAAAGGCCCCAAAGATGTCCATTTTCTTTGGTCAAATTTCAATAGGCCCCAAAGATGCCTATTTACTTTGGTCAAATCTCAAAAGGTCCCAAAGATGCCTATTTTCTTTGGTCAAATCTTAAAAGGTCCCAAAGATGCCTATTTTCTTTGGTCAAATTTCAAAAGGTCCCAAAGATACCTATTTCCTTTGGTCAATCTCTAAAGGCCCTAAATATGCCCATTTTGTTTGGTCAAATTTCAATAGGCCCTAAAGACACCTATTTCATTTGGTCAGATTTTAATAGGCCCCAAAGATAAGTATTTCCTTTGGTCAATCTCAAAAGACCCCAAAGATGCCTATTTCCTTTGGTCAATCTCAAAAGGTCCCAAATATGCCTATTTCCTTTGGTCAATCTCAAAAGGCCCCAAAGATGCCTATTTCCTTTGGTCAAATTTCAAAAGGTCCCAAAGATACATATTTCCTTTGGTCAATCTCAAAAGGCCCCAAATATATCTATTTCCTTTCGTCAAATTTCAAAAGGTTCCAAATAAGCCTATTTCCTTTGGTCAATCTCAAAAGGACCCAAAGATGCCTATTTCCTTTGGTCAAATTTCAAAATGTCCCAAAGATACCTATTTCCTTTAGTCAATCTCAAAAGACCCTAAAGATGCCTATTTCCTTTGGTCAATCTCAAAAAGCTCCAAAGAAGCCTATACCTTTTGTCAAATCAATCAAGTCATTTTGGTCAAGCAACACGCTGCTTTCATCATTTTCCATCTCCTCATCGACACGTTGCTTGAGGGGGTAGTCATAATCACAAATATTCATAATCGAAGTCAATAATCAAACACTCAAATCATGTTAATTGTGTTTGTTCGCGAATCATTGCCAAAAACGATCATGCCCTTTTTGCTTGGGGTAGATAACAAGAAAAAATTTAAACTAAATAGATATCTTGGTATTCTTATGCTGGAATAGTGTACCAAGATCAAGTATACCTTGTCGAAAGGTTTACTTGAATTAAGCGCTTTAATTTTTTTAAAAGCAATGACTCAAAGATGCATGCCCTTTCATGAGTGGGGTATTTAACATTGATTAAATCAATGATCACCATCAATCAAAATCCGGTTTTAGGTCATCTATTTTTGCTCCCCGTTGTGTTTTCACACAATGCATCCCAAAAAGGGTCATCTGTAGACACCTAAAACATGTCATTTTGATAAGGCTACCTATATGGATACCTTTTTAGGCCATATGACCCACCTGGGGCAGCCTTAGGGCTTAAAAATAATTTTTATTACTTCAACAAGAAGGATTCCTCATTTACAACCTCGATCGTCATACCTAGGATAAATCTCTAGAGGCCACTGTACCTTGTAACGACCAACATTCATGGTTGCTCTACCCTATTATGATCACACTTATAACAAACTCAAAACCAACACTGTGGGCAAAAATAGTTTCAACAACAACCAAGCTCAATGATAGTTGCAATCAATTGTGAAAAGCTTCTAGAATGGTTTGTTACCCTTCTTGATCCTAACCATTTCTTGGCTTCTCAAGGAAGCCAAGATTTCAATTGAGGAAATCTATAAGAAGGCACCTTGCCTTCATTAAACCATATGGCTATTTTCTACAATGAAGTATTGCCAAATTACTTCTAAAATTCTAATTATCCGTAATGAAGTGCTACCAATTTTTTTATTAGACAGAACATCCTCTCATAAGTAATGAAGTGATGCTATATTTTAGTCATAGAGCTTGCCAATGCAACAATGGAGTCCTTTGGAGTTTGAAGACCAAATTCAACACTCTTTTACCATCAATAATCCTGATTTTGAGCCAATTTCCATGATTTAACTATGCTTCAAAGAGCATAACCCTTGAACATCAATTTAATAGACTAACCCAAGAATTTATTGCATCGGTCATGAAGAAACGATCCGTTTTTTAGCAGCCATATCACCCCGAGACAGCCTGTAGGTACCGCTGCCCTACCCTAGGACGATCAGTAAGATAGACCACTCTGCCCTAGAATGACATCTCGGTAACATCTATTTTACTATTTTTCTTAGTTACAGTAGCTTTATCATCATTTCCTTGGTTTTCTAACATAGTTTAATTTAGTTTGCATGCATTTATTTGTTGTTTTCAACATTTATTTTTAGTTTATTATCATGGATATGGACCTCATCATGAGAGGTTCCTCATTTGCTGTTAGCGTTTTGTGAGTGTTCTTGTGTGCAGATTTTAGGTCTTGGTAGGAGCTATTCAACATAAATATTCAACAATGTTTATCTCACAATTGCGGAGGTCATAAGAAAACCCTCCCCAAGTCAGCAAAGATTCTACGAGATACACCTACCATTGGTTCTTTATTGTAAATTGTATCAAATTGGTATCCATACCTAAGAGGGATATCTTTGTAATTGCCTTGTGAAGGATAATTTCAATATTAATGAGAAGGGCACCATTTATTTATTCTTTGTCTTATGATGGTTATAGAATTTGTTATTCAAATTGATTTCATATAATTGCATAGGTATACGATTTTTGCATACTACAATTTCAATATGGGAAAATTTTTGGGATCCGCCCATCATCTACTAATGATCTAAAATCTTGTTGGGCACACTTCTCCTCCTTCAGGGTGGACTTTTCGGGCTTCATACTAATCATAAGGTATTGGTGGGCTTCTGGCCTCCCTTAGAGCTATGATAAATGCCCATTTTTCTATTAGGTCCTTTATTTAGGTAATTTCTAGCTTTCTTATGTGGTGGCATTTCATACGAAACCCGATAGTGGCCTGATTGTTTGCAAGATCCAACTACACCCATTTTTTTCCCACCTTGGCACTGGCCCAATATCTTTTCCCCTTTTGGCCATCCTTCATGGTGGACCTTTGGGACCCCTGTGCAGTCTACTAGCAGCTCGATTCTCTACCAATGTCTGACATATGATCATTTTCATAACATCACTCCCTCTCTTTTTATTGGAATCAAATAGAGTCACCCTCTACCTGCTATGCATGACCACAAAAAATCTATTTTTTTTACCCATCATCTTACTTATGTTTGAAAACAAAAAGGGGTAAGTAGTTGAATGCAACTAAAATTTCACCCACATTATTGGTAGCTCTCAAGGGATTTTCACTTTGTGTAAACAAGAATTTAGATGGTCTTTTACAAAAATAAATTTCTAATAGGAAATAAATGGAGGAAGGGACAAAAAAGAAGATGGAGAATAAAATAGCTCAAAGAGGTTGCAAGACAAAGGAGGGTGGTGAGTTATGGTGTGGAAACTACACACACAACAAGACTAGACAAAATGGAGAAAGAGAATGGAAGAGGGACACAAGGGGAGAAAAAAGGACAAAACGAGAGGGAGGGAAGGGAAACAAGAACACATAAAAAGAAAGGAAAGAGGAGAGGAAGCAATAGTAAGAATACTATAAGTACCACCAACTAAAGGAATTAGTGACAACAAGCACAGGGGGATGTTGTAAGGAAAAAATGAAATAAAATAAAGAAACAAAATAGGAGGTGATCTCAAGGCTATCCCATGGTAATATTAGGATGAATTTCATGATCCATGGGACACCCCCATAGACTGCACTTCTATAAACATACTCCACTGCAATCCAAGGCTATCTCAAAAACAAATAAAATGCTAAAGATATTTGTCCACCTTGCCACAACCCTTCTTTCACACACAGTCCAACAAGAACCCACTCTACCCATCATAATTCATCATGAGAATATTTAGTTATGCTCTCAAACCCATATTTTTTGGCAGATTTCCACTACTATGCATGAGGTACTATATATAGAGCAATTCTCCCCTTTAACCATAAAATGGGTATCACTCTCAAGAGATTTTATTTGACATGAATCACATAGTTGCATCTTTAGTAGGTGAGTCCAAATCCTTCTTTTCAAGTGCCTTTTAATCTTATGATTACACATCCATATTGGGATGGTGTGTTGTCCTGCTTACATGGGTCTTGACAATCTTGCATTATGCAATCATAGATTTTTAGGGGTAGTATTTGAAGCTTTCTATATTGTGTTGCTTTTATCCATTGGGATACAAAGTAACAATAGAAAAACACAAAACAAAAACAAAAGCAACAAATAATAAAGGGAAAAAGCAAGGAAAAACAAGAAGAAAGTTCTACAAATCAACAATGCCATATAAAAATATCTTTACATTATTTTGAAAATTTTTGTGCCTGCGCTAGCTGACAATAAATTATTGGAATTAATTCCCCAATAGACTTTACACAAGATGATGTCACCGCATTTTATAGCCATGGGCCTACCACATTTTTTATTTAATTACTGACTATTTACACAAAATTACAGTGTGCTTGGCAAGCCTTGATCAGGAAACCTTTTATAGATTATCCTATGAACCTGCAATGTCTAAACCATATAGTACCGGATCTGAGTTTTTCTTCATGTTCAACTTGGTACTATCCACAATCATCATCAGATACATTGGTATTCTAGTCAGATCTTCTGTATTGCCTCAGAGTTCCCATACTTTGGCCATAAGTGAGTGGTGTGTAAGCCACTATCACCATATCAGTTCTTACTTTCAGTGCTAACTCCCCCATAGATAGATGTCAGTGATGATATTTCTTGAAATCCAACTGGTCAACAACCCTTATTTTATTTTCCTCTGCTACTGCTATATTTTGATTCATTACCAAATCACCAAAATTACCATCCTTTGGATCCCATTGGACTTGGAAGCCAATTGTTGGATTATTGTGGAGTATTAAGGTAGAAGGTCCATATAGAAATTTTTACTGGGATGACCATGCTATTTGCATATCATCTGATTTTGTTCTTGACTTGCTAATTACTTCCTAGATAGGTCTCATCTCTTGCTCACCATACCTTTCGATGTAGAAAGGGTGTAACCCCTGATTCAGTATAAAAATGATTTTTCCAGTCAATGGAATCAACATCTGGTCATGCTCCTAGGTTATACATCCTCCCATTTTCTTGAGAAAATTTTGAGCTAAGCATAAGCTAAACAAGGGAGGGATCTCTACCACTTCTATATCTTGGATGACAACCAAGTCTGGATATACATATATTAACATAGGAATCCTGCATAGAGTCCTTACCTTTTTCAAATAATCTCCTTTAAAAAATAAATATTTTGGCTTCTATGATTTTGGGTTGAGTCCCAAACCTCTACATATTTCCATAGGCATGATTGAGACCTTGGCCCTCAGATTCACCACACAATTATGTAACAAATACTTTTCCAGTGAGAGAGATAGGTAGAATGGGGTAGAGTGGCTTACTGGAGAATTGAGAAATGGTTTTCTGGTAGGCACATGTGCATCATTAACCATTGAAGTTTCACCCAAAAAAATGCCTATCATGTCAACCCTTTCAAAATCCAACAAATCCTTTATTGATCCTGTTGGCATAGGGACAGATATTCTAAATAAACTACAAAATTGCTTTGTCATTTTTGGTCTCTGCTCAAAATTGATAGTAGGGAAATACCTCTTATATACCTCCAACCTCTTCTGGCATATGGATGGGCTTTCTAGAGGGGAATATTGTAAAGGTATTTAGTTCCTTGCATCAACAATTTGCATTGGTGAGGAGTGAGCTTGTTCATCCACATGTCTCTTCAATTGAGGTGTTTTCAGATGTGTGCTCTCCTGATGATCACACTCTTGCATTGCATTGTAGGAAAACAGGCTGTTCATCATAGGATATTTCTTTCTTCTTTCAATATGATTCTCAACTCCTCCATCTTGAAGTCAACCATGGAAGGGAAGCTTGTTTGGACCTGAGACTAAGTAATTTTACCTTCCTCCATTATTATTTGTCCATACCACCCTATCTGAGTGTGTCCCCACTTCTACTGTTCATTGAAGAGGGATGGGTGGCTGAGGCTATTGCATAGCTAGCCTCTAACTATCAAGGTTTGGACTCCTACTCTCTAAGAGTTGTGCTTCCATCTCCCTAACTTCTTTAGCCATCCTATAAATGCTCAACTTTATTTCTTGCTCCATGTGGGGATTGATGATGACATCATACTTCATTATTTGATAGAGGTACTGCTCAACCTTCTTAGGGGGTGGAGCATATAATGCACCTATAAATGGGGGTAGGGAACATAAGGAGGTATCTTTCCAACTTGGATTAGTGTTCTTTCATCTCGTATGGCTTCCTTAAAAACTTGTGGGAATATTTTTTCTTCGGACTACTGAATAATAAGGTTTATGTTAGGGCTAAAAGCCCGAGTATAGTTAGGTATGCCTGATCCAAGTATGGTTGGAACTTATTGGAAATAATTATCCACATCCTTTTGAAATAGATATTTAAGTCAATAATATTTTCATGAGGATCGCGTTTGATGAAGGAGAATTGATTAAGCATGAGGAAGTGATCCTCAAAATCATCAAACATGCTAATGAGTCCCTTTTCCAGGTTGGCCCACGTACATATGCTTCCATCCTCCAAATATTTATACCATATCAATAAAATTCCTTTGAGAGAAATATTGAGCAACCTAATCATGACATTTTCATATGTGATGTTATGGATCATAGCCAAGGAAGCCACATCCTAACAATACTCAAATGCAGTTTTTTCTATGCCATCAAAACTTGGCAAAGTTTCAAAGTTGCCTGGGGGATGTTATGCAGATTCAAGATATTCAAAGGGTCTACATAATTCCATAGAGAGTAATGAAACTAAGCCATTGGTCCTCTTGTGACACTAATCCTTTAAAACTTTTGGGTCCTTCCTTGAGATGGGAGTCGTTAGATGAGCATATTTTATCTACCAATGAGGTCAAGACTACTCATCAAATCTTGAGTCCTTCAAAAAAAGTGAGATCTAATGTGAAATAAAAGGTAAATGATCATAAATTCTAGGTTTCACTTGTAGGGGAATCACTAGATGATTTCATAAATGTGGATGGAATAGAGTATCACTAGGATATGATCTATCCATATGGTGGGACACTTGTGTCCCACTAGGTGTGCCAAAAATTATTGGTCAAAAGTTTGTCTAATGAAAAGGTTTGTGCACCCATAAACCTTGACCAACTTTGAATGACCATGAGGCCATGTGGTTGTGCGGGTCAATATTTATAGAAGAATGGCTCCTTGAGAATCCTAGCTAACTATACTTAAGGGAAAGGGGGGTTAATGAAAATAAATAGAGTTGAACCTAGAAATTATAGGGGTACGAATTCAACCGCATAAAAATACATGCATAGCCAATCTTAAAAAATTACATGAAATATTTATCAATAATCTATTAGACTAGCCAACATTTCTTGTTATAATTAACACACAATTTGACTGCAAATTTTAGAACTACAAAACGAAGTGCATGAAATCTAGAATGCAAAATTAAACTAATTTTAGCAAAAATAAACAATCAAATATTCATACATACATGAGAAATTCTAGAGGTCAAACAATGATCCACTTGTATTTATGAATGGTAGAATTTTTACATGTAGATTGTAATAGCTAAATATCCAGCCCCTAAAATGACTTTCATTCTAGTATATATAGCCTTTACAATAAATACTGCTACCAATATTTATGATGTTAGGTCAGGGAACGTGGTTGCGTCAGAGGAGTGACCAAGATGTGAATCCATTCTATCCTTCTAAAAAATATAGCTATAGATGGCTATCAAGAGGAAGCAGGCTGCACTGAATGAATCTAAACCCTTGATCAACCTAACTTGTTTAAAATTTTTGATGAACTACAACCCCTGACTACCTGCACCTAAAGAAATTTGGATATTTATGGTGTGAGTAGACATTTGAGATTGATCTCTCCCATGGACCTGAGGTTCAACCTATTGCCCATTGGATAAGCATTGGACTCTTATCCATCCTTGAAAATGAGCCCACCCTTCCCTTCCTTTGAAGGCTTCATACTTGTAATGTGTGAAGATTTTAGTATGGATAGATTTTTGGGATCCAACCATCATTTGTTGATGATCCAATATATTATCGGGTACACTTCTCCTCCTTCGGGGTGGACTTTTTAGGCTCCACACTAATCATCTAGCACTAGAAGGCTTTTGGACCCCCTTAGAGCTATGATGGATACCCATTTTTCCATTGGATTCTTTACTTAGGTAATTTTTGACTTTCTTATGCGACAGTGTTTTGGGCTTGATCGAGGTCCACCAACATCTCATTTTTTTACCTATTATTATCATGATGAGTTTTTGGGATCCCACTTCTTCCACCTATTGTGACTATGATAAGCTTTTAGGATTCATTTGAAACCCGATAGTGATCTTAGTTTTTGCCAGATCCAACTTGACCCATTTTTATGCCCACCTTGGCACTAGCCTGATACCTTTTTCCCTTTTGACCATCCTTCATGGTGAACCTTTAGGACCCTTATATAGTCTTCTAGCAGTCCGATTATCTGTTAATTGTTGATATACGACCATTTTCATAGTATCACCTCCATTCTTATGATTTGAATCAACCAGAGTCACCCACTACCTGCTATGCTTGACCACATAAAATCTATTTTCTATTACCCATCATATTGCTTATGCTTGAAAAAAAAATGGGCAAGTAGGTGAATGCAACCAAAATTTCACCCACACTTCTCTATAAATATGCTCACATTGCTAGGAGATTGCCTGTAGTAATTAAAATCATCCCCAAGAGAATTGTAGGAGAATACCATCCTTCTTTTCCAAAAGATATAGAACAATATTAAAATCACCCCCAAGAATCCATAGAACACAATGAATCATTATTATATTTGACAATAATATGCTAAGTTCCTTCCAACATATTTCACAAGTAACCATAGTTGGATCATATACAATTATAACCCCAAATTTTATGTTTTCCTCTTTCCTACAAAATAATCCAACAACCCAATTACTTTTTACTTCTAGTAGTTGTCCATCCCATTTGCATTTGTCCCATATTATTGCAATACCACTTGAAGCTTCTATAGAAGAAACTGCTAAACAATCATCTATCTTCCAAATCTTCTTAAAAGCATCCTTACATACCTCACTACTTAATTTTATATCTTGTATTAAAATAAACTAAGGGCTATAACAACCTATTAATTCCTTAATAACTCTTTTTCTAGGGGTTTTATTCATACCACTAATTTTCCATGATATAATTTTCATCATCAACACTTTTTATTTTTATTAGTGGGTTTATCCCCACTTCTTGTTAACACCTATGATATTTTTATTTGGCTTCCCAAATTAATATCCTTTTGTGTTTCTTTTTCTCTTTTTTCTTGCTTTGATGGCCTTCTTCTCCTTCTTCGATTCCAACCAACACTCTCATCTTCATCAATCTCTTCTATTTTTCTATATTGTTCAAAATGAGACTTATCTTCTAAAGATTTATGTTTCCCTAAAGAGTTTTTAACCCCAAAAAGAGTAGTCCCCATTTTTGGTCCCTTCCTTCCCTTTACCCTAAGGGCACACAAGGTGGTGCACCCAAGCCTAGCCTCGTGTGCCCCACTGGGAGTAGAGCACATGAAAATCCCAAAGGGTGCACGAGCCTGTGCGCCATCAAGCTAGCCCGTGCACCCCACAAGTGGAGTGCACAAAAGCCTTTTCAGGCGCACAAAGTTGTGCACTTGATTTTACCCCATGCACTCCATTGGAGAATGGAGTACACAAAGTTGTCCAAGGGGTGCATGAGGTCATCCACCTTGACTTGAGTCTATGTACTCCATGGAAGAATGAAACGTGCAAGGATTTTCTAGGGGCACACACCTTCGCATGCCCAAATTCTGCCCATGTGTTCCATTCAAATGGAGCACATAAAAGCCTCTAAGGTGCACAAGGTCATGAACCCAACCCTAGCCCACATGCTCTGCTCTCTAGTGGAGCACACAAAGTCCTAAGGGGCGCATGAGCTCATGCATCCCAAATAATATCCGCATGCTATATTTTAATGGAGGGCATGAGGGTCTAGTTGGTCGTACAAAGTCGTGCACCCACCTCCAAGTTCATGCACTCCACTATAGAGTGCACGAAGGTCTTGAGGGTGCATGAGCTCATGCATCCTACTAAGGTCCATGTGCTCCACTCCCATGGATCATGCGAGGTCTTTTTAGGTGCACAAATTCATGCACCCACTTTAGGGTTCATGCGCTCCACTTCCCCAATGGAGTGCATGTAGTTTTTTTGGCATGTAGATCTATGCACCCAATCGTTTTGATGTGCATGAGGTTTTAATGAAGCATAGTTTTCATGCACCCTTCCCAAAAAGCTATGTGCTTCACCCAAGTGTGCCCTACCCGTGCTAATCAGAAGCCACCACACATCCAAAATATCCCCAATCCATAAGCGCATCTGATCCACAACCAATAAGGTATGTGACGTGGTGCGCCCAACCCCATGGCACAACCAGTCATAAAGCTCCAGTGCGCTAACCTACATGAATTAATTGTATACCCTTTAAAATAAGGTGGTGGACCTCCCTCATGCCATTAATGTATGCAAAGTGCTTTCTCTATGAGGTTTAGCATAGAAAAGTAAGAAGGAACCCTCTCTATTTGCAATATTGTGTTTCAATGGCTTCTACGAGCATGGCTACGAGAGGGGTACCTGATGTTAAGGCCTGCATCGACATAATTACTGGGGCATGGCCTATTATGAGAAGGGTATGGAGAGACCAAGATCCGAAAGTGCTCACAAATCCACTAGATTCGAGCAAATACATAACGGTAGAGAAACAATGAAAGGTGGAAGGTGTCATTATCTATAGATTTTACCCCATAGAGGAGGAACATTAGCACCACCCAATGCTGCTAAGGAGCCTATTTATGAGGATGCAATGGGATAGCACCAAGCCAGCCCCCATATGCAATAAATGGGACACCAATTTGGGTCGATTAACCTGCTTGAAGATCTTAATACCATAAACTATGAACCAAATATAAAATGTGCTAGAAAATAAAGTGCGAAATGAAAAAATCACAAAATTAAACAAGCAATCCAATCCTATTTTTATACAACAAATGTGTCTTACCTTTTTTTTTATCTCGTTTTAATATTTTTTTTTGGGTTTTTATTTTGTGTGTTATGATGCACTAATCTGAATTAAAACGGGTAAAAACTAAGGCTTGGATGGGCAATGAGATTCTTACTAGTGATGAAGTCCAGTAAGATTTCTCAAGGGTGTCCTAAGGTGTCTAAGGGCAGAGATTGGTGGATGGAGATGAATCCCACAATCACCAAATCTCAAACAATGGTTGCTAATGAAATCCAACACATTACTTTTTAAAGTGATACATGATGTGTGTGATTACTTTTAATATTTTTTGTTTTTTATGGTGTACACACAATATCAGGAATAACTAATTTCACAAGTCTAAATTAGAATCCAACACCAAAAATATTAAGTTCCCCAAAAGAAGTAGAGTACACTGCTTAAGACCGCTCTCTAAACAGAGGAGGGTTCATCTACTCTTCCGCCTTGAATCACCAAATGCAGAGATACTTTCAATATACTAATGTTGTTCCTACATAGACCAACAAAAAGAGAAATTCCTAACTCTAAAATGTAAACCATTTCATGCGATTAACAATTTATATGCAAACAGAATGCAGGGTTCGAAGTGCAGCACACCAAAAAACAGTGAAGCTTTAATTGGAAATATGAAATGTGTGAATGAAGATGGATGCAAAAATTATTCTAAATTCCTATGATGTAGATTTAATTTACTTGTTTTTAACAGACATTTTTAGCATTTATCTATAAAAATGTAAAAATACACAAAATAAAGAGGTTAGGGTTTTGAGGCAGACTTACAAATAATCCTACGTATTTTCTTCCTCTTTATAAAATGCCTTTGTGCACTTCTAAAACACTAAGGTGCCTTCTAAACTCTAGAGGGTGCCCCTCGAGTGTCGCAGGGCATCTGCATAACTTCTACAATTCTTCAGAAACCCTAATTTTGCAAAATTTGTGTGATCTATTTCTTTGAAAACCTACAAAATGAAAATAAAAAATCCTAAGTTAGTGAAAAGATAATTTAAAATATAGAACCCTTTGTGGGTCCCACCGTGATCGCCATTTGTGAATACAAAAACGAAACACAAAATATAGATAACTAAAATCAAAACACAATATGTTGCACAAAAGAGAATATTTTATTGATATAAAGAGGAGAGCCTTAAATCTCCAATGTTACAACATAATCTGATATTGATACAGATGTTAGAACTGTTGCAAAATCTAGGGTTCTCCAAAATCCTAGGTCAATAAATCGTGGTGTCTTCAAAATCGTCTTTGATCCCAACATAGTGAGTCGACTTTCTAGTATTCTATGCAAGACCATTCCAGCTTAAGCAGCTACCAATGAATATTATTCTCACACCTGCACACAATAAAAAAATAAGATTAATAATATTTGTGAGGGCTCCACTGTGTGAGACCCTTAGAAAGAGAAATCACTAACCCTAGTTGCATAAATAAACTATAAACATATATGAGAACACTAAAATACTTGCAAATGAACTTTTACATTGTTTATGCTAACTTGTCACTTCTATATTATTTATGGTTGCAGAGGATGGGTACGTATATGTACCCTAGCAGCACTCGAGGGTCGTAGGGTTGCAGATTAGGGATGAGAAATGCCTACAAGCACTCGATAATGACCAAAAATGCCCAAGGACACTCGAAAAACTTTGATGGGTGCTCATGAAACTCTAGGGGGCGCTCAACGATGGTTTTAAGTGCTTAGAGATGCTTGTGAGGCTCTGGTGGGTGTTCAAGGTGCGAAGAAGAAGTTCTAGAGTAGATATTATTCATGAGGTGGGCAACGATGGATATGGAGGATGTGACGAGGAGCGACGATGGCGGATGATAGCGATAAAGGAATTTGAAACTCCAAGTGACTTAGATAATTTAAAAACTTGGGTTGAATCATTAAAATGACTCCTCTTTATAATCTTCCCTAGGGCACATTAGGGTTTCAACGACATGAAATGTGTGGTTGAGATTAAAATATGATGAAGGGTGGATATTAAAGCGGGGTAAGTGGCATGGATTAAGGTGGATGGATGGCTAGGATTAAAACATGATGGATGTATGAGATTACTTCATACAAATATACATATATTTATTACATATATAAATATAATATATAATTTATTATTATTTAAATATATATTAAAAAAAAATATATATATATATATATATATATATATATATATATATATATATATATATATATATATATATAATGGATAATGTGGTAGGAAACTATGGATGAATGACAAGTGGCTAGATTTTGGTGTCTACAGGTTTCTTCCTTCCATTCACCTAGTTGATGTCCTTGCATCTTATGCTCTAATTCACGAGGTTTTATTTTAGGTTAATATTATATAGTCATTGTATTCATTTCAACCCCAATTGTTTTCAGAGTATTAGATACATTATAGAACTCTTCTTTTGCTTTGGATACCCCATGTATATTGATCTCTCTTATTTCTTGTAACTGTTTAATCAAGGTTGAGTTCTCAAAAAATATCATGCCAAGAAGACAACTGGTTCATATGTTTTCTTCATTCATCTTTAGTCTTAGCCCCTATATTTAATTCATGTTAATTTCCTTTATGGTGTTAGCATGTTCATAATTATTTTTGAGTTGGATTTAGGTCTAGCTCAGTAGGTTTTTGTGTTATTAATGATGCAATTATATATATCACAATCATATTTTTTTTAAAATTGGTTATATGGGATTGAAACATGTCCCATCCATATTATATATGTTTCAATAGGCCACATTATTATGGTAATACAATAAACCATATTATCACAAGCTACTTTAGTGTGATGATATCCATCACAATGTGGGGACTCAAATTAAGGTTGAATCCATATTAGTATATTTCATTTTCCATGGATCCATAATGCCTTAGATGAATATTGATGTTCATCCATGAGATTAAAACCTTGGCTTATGGTGTGAAACTCTTTATTCCCCATCACTTACCCCAAAAACACTAGGGAAAAATAATAAAGTTCACCTATAGGATTGGAACTTTACCTTATAGAGTAAAACTTCTTACTCCCCATTACTTGCCCCATACACAATGTGTTATGTTTTAAGGTTCACCTATGGGATTGAAACCTTTAGTTACAACATGAAACTTCTAGTCCCCATTGCCTGCTCTAAACCCATTAGTCTCTTTAAGTTTCACCCATTCAAAACTTAGCTTATAATATGACACTCCTCACTCTCAATTGCTTGGATTGATCCCTTTGACTTTTTTTTTTGGTTCACCTATTGAATTGGAACCTTGGCTTACAATGTGAAATTTTTCATACCTCACCACTTGCCCCAAACCCATTAAGAAAAATGTTAAGGTTCACCCATGGGATTGAAACATTAACTTACTATGTGAAACTCCGTACTCCTCACTATTTGCCCTAAATACATTGGGATTTTCTATGATTATTGCTTGCTCAAGCCTCATCCTCACCATAACTTGTAGGGTTTAAAACATTTAGATTCATCTATGGGACTTCAACTTTGGATTGCAATGTAAAGCTCTTATTTTCCCGCCTCTTACCCTAATATCAATTACCTAAAAATATTAAGATTAATTTTGAGACATGTCTATATAGAACATGAGGATGGGCTTAGATATATAATATGGTTGAAATCAACCCTAGGTCCATGCATTATCATAAATTTGATCACTATATCTAGGTGTCCTCATGGAACTACAAAGTACCATACTATCTAGATTGAAACCTTCACTTATGATGTAAAATTCCTCACTTCTCATCACTTTTCCTAAACTCATTTAACATATCTATGGGTAATATTGGAGATAAAAGGTGGAAGGGGTAAAATGTTAACATTGGAAAGAACTTGTAGAGAACATGAAGGTGGTATTGAATCTATAATATGTGTACCCTTGACCCTAGATCCAATTTCATAATTTTGATCCTTACCTCTAGGTGTCCTCATGGCTCTACAAGGTGCTAAATTGTGGGATTAGAAACTTGAGTTATAATGTAAAATTCTTCATCCCCCACTGCTTTTCCCAAACTCATTAGGCTAAAATTTAAGTCTCACCTATAAAATTTGTAATCTTAGCTTATAGTAAAATTCTTTGATCTGGAAGCCATTTTCCTTAAACCCATTGGGTCAAATAAGTTAAGGATAACATTGGAGGAAGCTCATACAGAATATAAGGTTGTGCTTGGATTCATAATATCTTTACACTTGACTCGAGGTTTGTAACCACTTGAACCTAGGTCTATGTATTGCATAAGTTTGACCCCTACCTCCAAATGTTCTTATGGCTTTACAAGGTGCCAACCATAGGATTGAAACCTTTTGTACATGGTTTGAAATTCCTTGCTACCCACCACTTTTCCATAATCCTCAGGTGAAATGTTAAGGTTCACTCACGGGAAACCTTGGTTTATGATGTGAACGGTTTTGCTTCCCATTGCTTTCCCTTAACCAAGATTTTAGTTAAAATCTCCCATGAATTGAAACCTTAGATTACAGTGTGAAACATCTTACTCTCCACAACTTTTCCAAATATGTTAAGAAAAGACTAACATTGGAACAAAGCTTATAGAAAACATGAAAATAGGTTTAAATCTGCAATATAATTATACTCAATCCAAGGTCTATAACTAGTTGACTCTCAACCCATGCATTACCATAACTTCAACCTCTATCTTTAAGTGTCCTCATAATCATACAACGTGTTGGCCCATGGGATTGGAACCTTGGCTTTCAATGTGAAACTTATAAAACTTCTTGTTCTCCATTGCTTTCCCCAAACCCCTTGGGCAAAGTCTTCTTTTTTTTACTGCATATGACACCTCAAATTCTCTCATCTCTATCTTCTTCCTCTTTGCCATTGCATAATTATACTTCTCCTCAACCCAACTCAATAATTCCCATTGTTGTGTTCTTCTTTAAAAATAATTTATTAGAATAATCAATGTCAAAATATAAATTTTCCTTTGTCTTATTCTTTTTGAGTCATATACTAGGATAATAGATGTCAAATTATAAAAAAAATTCTACTGGTAGGGAAAAGAAGAATAAGAAAACTCAAAAAAGGAAAACAACAAAGAAATAAAAAGAGAAATATCTAATAAATACCAAAGTGGAAGACTGAGCTGAATGGTAGAGACGTTTTTCGCAGGACTGCCCAAACTACCCAACTCGTTTTGGCCATATCTCACTCATCCAAACTCGGATTGAGCTAAAATTTTGAGGGTAGATGCCTGAAAAACCCTAGAACATCTCCACCAATTTTCATATCATTTGGAGTAACACAGATCCTAGCGCATCCCTATGTGTGAACGATATATTTGGCAAGCGGCTATGCGAGGGTTTCATCTGGGTTGAGTGCAAGCAGCTCCAGAGGTTGGTTTTTAGGGCCTTTGGGCCCTAGCGGCCAATATTTTTGTGGTTTATGCTCAATATTTTAGCAAGAAATGTTGCAGGGGATACAAGATGGGTTAGAAATTTGTCTTTCAACAGATCATACTGTGAACTTGAGTGACAACGACTTCCAATTTGCTGCACAAAAGAAAAGTGAAAACCATACCTTTCCACGACGTCTAGGGCAAGGATTAAAGAGACCACGAAATAAGTTTCAAGCAGTTGATCAAAAAATGGCTCATATCTCAAGTGAATCTGGTGCTAAGGTGCACCCACAAAATAATTCTACTGTGAAAACCCCTGTCAAGGGTAAGAATTTTGAAGACTCAGTCCCAAAAATGAATTTTAGGGATGCCCTTCATGGTGGACAGCCTCAACCCAATGCTAATATCAATATTAGGGCTTCTCATAAACCTCTAAGAATGCCTAAGATTGATCCCGAGAAAACGGAGTCGGGATGTCTTAAAGCGGTGATGGAACTCCTATTGTTAAGCTTGATATGGGTAACATTCAGACTGGCATTGAAGATTTGGAAAAAAGAGGACTAATTTGTCGGTTCGTGGGTTTTCATCCGAGTCTATCTGCTTTCAAAGTCCGGGCTGCAAAAAGCTGGAAAACTAAAGGTGAGTTACAAATCTCTATTTATCCAAATGGTTATTTTCTTGTTTTATTTGCTAATAATGAAGATAGAGAGAAAACTTTTCAAGGGGGTCCTTGGTTTTTTGGAAGGGCGGGGCTTTTCATGAAGCCCTGGCATACTAAATTTAAAGCCGAAGAAGAGATGCCTTCTATAGCTCCCGTGTGGGTTAGACTCTTTGGCCTCCCTATTGAATTTTGGAATCCTACTGTTTTTTCTTCAATTGGAAACTCTTTAGGAACTTTTATGATGACTACTGATTGTACTCAAAATTTTGAACATATTATTTATGCTCGAATTTGTGTTTTAATGGATTTTGACAAACCCCTACCTAAAAAGATCACATTACAATTTGGGGAAGACACTTGGGAGCAAGTAGTGGACTATGAGAACATTCCTTTTCGTTGTAGAATTTGCCATGAATATGGTCATTTGGCCAGTGCTTGCCCAAATAAAATTCTTGATCAAAAGAAAGAAGATATAAACTCAGCAAGTTTCCAAATACCTAAGAAGAAGAACACTCAGAAAAAACCAGTAATGAAGGATCAATCAAAGTCATTTGCTAATATGTTTGAAATCCTTTCCACAAATGATGTCCCAAGTGAGGAAGAGGAAATAATGGAAACTAAAATCTTAGAAACATAGTTTAAATATGAAGGAAAGAACTCGGAGACAAACCAACAAATCAAAGGTTTTCAAAAAAAAAAAAGGAGAAAATTTACACAAGAAAAACAATATTTCAAATGTCAAAACTTCAAATAATGCGAGTCCCAATATAGACTCCATTGAACCATATAGTAAAATTTTGGTCGTGTATGAACATTCTTCAAGGTTAGAAGCCATCTCGGATTCAATTGGAATAAGTCAAGAAACAGAGGAAAAAAAATTGAAGATGGATTCTAATCAAAAAGTAGGTCGCAAGACCAATCAATATCATATGGTAAAAGAAGGTGAAAAGCTTGTAGAGGAAGGTAAGATTAATGCCCTTACCAACATTTTTAGCCCTGGTATTAATGAAGATCATCACTTGGAATATTAGAGGACTCAAAGGGAGTCTTTCAAAACAAAATGAAATTAGAAGAATGATTCGAATAAATCATCCACATCTTGTTTTCCTTCAAGAAACAAAAATGTCAATGGAGGATATGGACTTAATTGCCGGTAAAATTTGGCCAGCTGGAAAAGTGGTTTCCCTCAGTTCCCAAGGGACTTCGGGTGGCATTGCTTGTCTTTGGGACCCAAAAGAGGTAGTTATTCACCATATGGTTGGTAGTTGGGGTTTGTTGGCTATAGCTATTCAAAGTAGACATTCCAACCAGATTATGCTCTGCATTATTGTTTATGCCCCGACTTCTTTGGAGGAAAAAAGAAGACAGTGGAAGGATATTACTCATATTATCTCTCATTTTCCTAAAGCTTGGATCCTGATAGGAGGAGATTTCAATACCATCCTCTCTTTGGATGAGAAAAGGGGGGAAATAGAAATTTGGACAAAAGTACTGACCTCATGAGCGAATATATTGCAAACCTCCATCTTGTGGATATCCAACCAGATAATGGCCTTATGACTTGGTCTAACAGAAGGCAAGGCTTAGCTTGTATAATGGAGAGATTGGATAGGTTTTTGCTCTCTGAAAATTTCTTAATCCATGGTCACATTCCTAAAGTGAAGACTCTTAATAATGTCGGTTCGGATCATTGGCCGAGTCATGGTGGAAATGTGGAAAACCAATGTGAGTTTCTCTCCTTTTCGTTTTCAATTAATGTGGCTTAGAGACATTTCCTTCAGACCTCATGTGCAACAATGGTGGAAGGAAGGTAAACCTAGGCATGGGACTAAGATGTTCTGTTTTGCCAAAATACTGCAATACATTAAATCCAAAATCAAGACTTGAAACTGGAAAGAGTTTGGGGATGTTCATAAAAAAAAACATGAAGTTATTGCTCATATTGAAAATTTGAATAAGAAAATCCATTTAGATGGCCTCACGAGAGAAGAGAAGTGCGAGATGAAATTAAACTCACAACTCGGTTAGAGGAATGGGAAAAAAGAGAAGAAATCTTATGGAAGCAAAAATCTAGAATTCAATGGCTCAAAGAAGGAGATCGAAACACAAATTTCTTCCACAAATCTCTTCTAGCTCGAAGATCTCACAACTTTATTTCTTCCTTAAAATCAGATTCTGGAGATGTTGTTTATACTTGGGATGGCATGAACTCTATTGTTGTTGATTACTTTTCCAATATTTTTGTTGCTACTCCTCTTGACTCGACTTCTCAACAAAATTTTCTTCAATCAATCCCTTCACTTCTCTGAGGATAACTCTATTTTGATTGCTCATGTTACTATCAATGAGCTTCAACAAGTAGTTTTTAAAATGCAAAAAGGGAAAACCCCGGGTCTGATGGTTTTCCTATTGAGTTCTACCAAGAGTTCTGGGATATCCTTCATGTTGATTTATTAGAGGTGGTGGAAGAAGCCAGGAAATCCAAAGAAATTTTGAAGGTTATCAATAAAACTTATATTACTCTTGTTCCAAAAGCTCAAGAGGTTGATCATATCTCAGCTTTTAGACCTATTGCTTTATGTAATGTTCTTCTCAAAATTATTACTAAAATCATGGCAGAAAGGTTGAAGCCTCTTTTACATAAGATTATTTCCCAGAGCAAGGGGGATATGTGGAAGGACGTCAAATAGTAGATGAGATAGTTCTTGCTCAGGAAGCCATCCATTCCATGGATATGCAAAATTCTCCTTCTATGTTCATCCGGTTAGACTTATCCAAAGCTTATGACAGAGTGGATTGGCACTTCCTTATCAAAGTTTTGAGGCAATTTGGTTTCTCTAAGGATTGGATGGATTGGATTATGGGATGTATCTCTTCAGTTTCCTACTTAGTTCTTATCAATGGCAGGCCTTCTCGGTCTTTCCCAGCTTCCAGAGGTATTAGGCAAGGTGACCCGCTATCCCCTTATTTATTCATCATTCTTGTTGAATGCTTGGGTAGGACTATTACCAAAAAGAGGGAAAACAAAACCCTTGAGGGAGTTACCATTGCTCATGGAGCTAGACCTATCTCTCATCTTCAATTTGTGGATGACTCTACCATTTTAGGTAAAGCTACAATTAAGGAAGCTTCTAATATTAAGCAAATCATTAGCTATTTTTCTAAGGCTATCTGGGCGAGTTGATCAATGAAGACAAATCTAAAGTTATTTTCTTTCACTGCTCTGCTAGACGAGGAAGCCATGGTCTTGGATAAATTAAGATATAAGAAGACCTCTCTTCCAATCACTTATTTAGGTATTCCCATAAATATTCAAAGGCAGAAAAATAAATATTGGAATTGGTTGTTGGACAAAGTCAAGAAGAAAATTGGAAAGTGGACCAACAAGTGGCTTTCTTACGGGGGTAGAATCACCTTGGTAAAATCAGTCCTTCAAGCTTTTCCTATTTATGTTTCTTCCGTTTTGAATATCCCAAAGGTTGTTCTTCGAGAATTGGATCAAATCAGTCATCGTTTCCTTTGGAGTGGTACTAAGGAGAAAAGAAAATGGGCCTTGGTGAAATGGGATACTTTATGTCTTCCTAAGAGTGAAGGGGGGTTAGGATTCCGGTCTTCAATTAATAACAACAAAGCTTTAGTCTGCTAAATTATATTGGAGGATGTTGCATAACCCCAATGCTCTTTGGGCCAATAATCTCCATGCTAAATATGCTGAGAACAAAAGTCCTGAAGACCTTGTTCGCTATCAACTTCCTACCAAAGGTTCTCCCATTTTAGCAGTTCTTAAGACTGGTGAGGATTTGATAAAGAAAAAAATTATTTTGGATCATTCATAATGGTCAACATGCAAATTTTTGGACAGATTCTTGGGATGGTCACAAGCCTTTGATAACTCAGTTTCCCGATTGGAGGCCTTGGATGGAGGAGCTTCACAGAGCTAATTGGATAAAGGTGGCTAATTACTATCGGTACCATATTGGTAATTCAAAGGTTGGTAGATATTGGATCCCTATTGAGGACTGGCCTATTCAAATCCCAGAAAGGCAAAGACAAGATATCCAAGGCATCCTTCATATGAGATCCCTCTCTTGGTCCCATGAAAAAGATTGTTTTGGATGGAACGACACTACTAAGGGTGAGTATTCGGTTGCTCAAGGTTATTTGACCTTATGCCATAATAATCCCAACCATTCTTCTGACATTTTTTCTCAATTGTGGGCTCAAAAGCTCTGGCCTAAGGTGAGGTTCTTTAATTGGCTTTTATTGCATCGTAGGGTGCTTACTGGTGAGCAACTTATGAAGCGTGGTTTTCATGGCCCTTTTAGATGTGAAATGTGTGAAGAGAATGTAGAAAATATCAACCATATTTTTATTGAGTGTACTTTAGCCTCTGAGCTATGGAGGAGAATGGCAACTTTACTTGGCTTACAGTGGTCCAATTTTTTCACTTTTGAACAACTTTGGAGGGATTGGCCTAATCAAGAGGGTGTTGATCATTTTATTAGGTAGTTAGTTTGGATGGGTTCTACCATTCTTCTTTGGAATATTTGGAATGAAAGGAACAACCAAATTTTCAATCAAGATAGGAAGGATATTCACTATATTTGGCAAAAGACCATAGCCAACTTAGTTGAATCAGTCCATCATCTCCTTAATCACCCCCAAAACTCCCACCAAAGATGGGATCAAGTGATGCAAAGATTGAATATTAAAACTTCTAAGGGCAACCAACTTAAAGGGAATGTGAGTATTAGTAAGATGGATAGGACTAGAAATTGGCAACCTCCTCCTAAGGATTTTGGAAAAGTCAATACTGATGGAGCCTCTAGAGGGAACCCTGGAAAAGCCAGTGTGGGAGGAATTGGTAGACTTTCGAGATGGCTCCCTGGTTTTTACTTTTGCTTGAGAATTTGGGTATTCTTTCCAATAACCTTGTTGAGGGGTATGGTATCCTTAGAGGCCTTCAAGAGGCTACTAAGGTTGGATGGGAAAAGGTGTTAGTTGAGTCTGACTCTCAACTTATGATTAATCTCTTGAAGACTCCTTCTAAGAATCATAAGGTGGATTGGAGAATAAAAAGAATTATTGAGAAGATTCGGTTAATCCAGATGGGATTTTTGAAAGTTGATTACAATCATGTGGTGAGAGATCAAAACAAGAGTGTTGATGCTTTAGCTAATTGGGCTTTGGACAAAGGTGATCTTACTTGTTATGGCCACCCTCCTATATGGTGGGCTTCTCAAATTAGGGAAGCTCTTCTTTCTATAATTTCTTTGGATGGCTCCAGTTCTGAAGGTACCTAGTTTCTTCTTGTTTTTTTTTGTTTCTCTTTGGTTCATTCAATTTTTTTAGTTCCCTAGCTCATTCTATTCTTTATTTTGTTTCCTCTGTTGATTCTTGCATTAATAGTCTTCTGGTCTAGATAGGTCATTGTTTTGTTCATTTTTTTTTCTTTTGTCTTCTTTGTTTTTTTTGTTTAGTTTTTTAAGGTGGGTGGGTTCTTTTGTTTTGTTTTGTTTTTGTGTTCTTTGTGTTGTTTTTTGTTGTTCTTGTGTTTTTGTTGTTTTGTTTTTTTTTTTATGTTTTTTGTTATTGTTCTTGTGTTTTTTTCGTTCTTGTTCTTGGGTTTCTCTTTGTTTGTGTTATTTCATTTTTTTATGTGTGAGTGTTTTCTATGTTTTTTGTTTTTGTTTATTGTCTGTTGTTGGTTGTTTTTTTTTATTTTATTTATTTTATTTTTTAGGTTTTGGTTGTGTTTATTTTTCATGTTTTTTTGGGTTATGTCTTTGTAGTGTTCTGTTGTTTTTGTCTTGTTTGTGTTTTGTTATGTGGTTCTTGTGTTTTTCTATGTGGTTTGTGTTGTGGTTTCTTTTATCTTATTGTGCGTGTTTGGTTGTGCTTTTGGTTTTGACACACTCAAGGAGTTTGTTTTTTATTTTATTTTATTATTTTTGTTGTTATTTACTTTTTTTAATTTGGTTTTGTGTGTTTGTTTGCTCCTTGAGTATGTCAAAGGTGGTAGGCCAGGTCCGAGTCTTGGGCATTTTTTGGCGGAATGGATACCCCTGCCTCCTTGGGTCTTACCCGAAAGTGGCATCCCTTTTGGGATGTTTTCCACAAATAAAAAAAACAAAGAAATAAAAAGCGAAGAAAGAAGAATAAGGTGAAGAATATGAGAAGATTAAAAAATAAAAAATTAAAAGATTAAAAAAATTCTTCCATTAATTATTTCCTATCAAAATACCTTTACAATAAAAACAAATATGTATTCTAATATCAAATTCATATAAAAAATCATATAAACATTTTTTTTCTTTTGAGAAAAAGAGGTTGTACTTGGGCCCCCATCCTTGACAAGTCATAACTCTCTCATTTAGAGCTTAAGAGTTTATAAATATATTTAATTTTTATCTCAAATGAGATGATATAGCTAGGTACCTACATTTTATTCATAAAAAGTTTAAATTCTTAATATTTATTTTCTAGGTCTTCTTCAATCTTCTTTGTAAATACAAATATTTAGCATCCTTGTTAACATTTTTCAATCTTGTTCATCCATCCATCCAAGTGAAATATTGACTAGTGGTGGTCTTTGATGATGACAAGTTGTCATTATGCCACTTGAATATCCATAGTTTCTTTGTTGGCTTTATGCTTCTGTTGCTTTGTTTTGACATTTCAAACAATTGGTCCTATTGTTCCCTAATGTTGTTGCACCCCTTTGAAATCTAGAATCATTATGTCTCTTCTACCAAACATTGCCATATTTGATGTATTTTTTATTCCATGTAGATCTATAATATCGATGCCTTAAGCCATACCTCCAAGATTTTTGTCACTCAAGGTGGTGTGGGTGTCAATATGATGCAAGCTTAACTTAAAATTCTATTTCTTTGATTCTTTAGCAATTTGTTTCTTTATTTTAAGCTCTTCTTCATAATCTTCTCTCTTATGTCCTTCTTTTGGTGTGTCCTTGTGCACTTTTGACAAAGCTTCCTTGGACTTTGTTGTTTCTTCTTCCATGGACTCTATCGTTGTTACTACTATAAATTCAACTTTTGAGTCTTATGTTGGTTCTTCTGAAGAACACAAGCTTATACTGAGAGGGGGGGTAAATAGTATATGACTAATTTTTACTTTTATTTCCCAACCAATATTATGCAATGTATAGATATCAATATCAATAGCAATAATCAAAGCAATGCATAAATCATCACACACAATAGAGACACCAAATTTATGTGGTTCACCCAATGTGGGCTACTCCACGAAAAAAATCTTTTACTAAAACTTTCTCAATCAATCTCTTGGGAATCCTTTCCCTATTAAAATTTTTATGGACCTTTGTCCAAAGGAGACACCAATACCCTAAATCAAGTTCGTGGATCTCTATCCACATGAGACACCAATCTCCTAACTCTGCTCTGGTTGGTGATCCTCTAGAAGACCTCTACCTCCACTGCCCTTAGCAAATGGAACTCTATCCACAGAAGACACCTATCCTCCCTTCTCTGGTTGGAGATCTTTGTCCTCAACTCTATAACCTCTAAATATCTATCTCAAATTTGTACTAAACATAGTCCTTCGATCTAGCACAAATCTATCCTCAATCTCTGTCTCTGGTTTGGCACGAACCTATCCTCAAATCTGCATCAAAAATTTTCCTCAAATATGTACTAAACATAGTCCTTCGGTCTAGCACAAATCTATCCTCAATCTATGTCCTCAAACCTTAACTCAAAGTTTGACTAATCTCAAATCAACTCTGTTGGATCTGCCCCAAACCTTAACTCAAGGTTTGAAAAAATCAATCAATCAACTCTACTCTCAAGTCTTCTCAAAGACTTATCTCAAATTTGCCTTGTAAGCTTTCACAAAAGCTCACACCAATCTATCCTTAAGTCCTCTCTAGAACTTATCTAATCTGCTCAATAAGTTCTCATAAGAACTTATCCAAATTTGCTCTCAATTTGTATTGTAAGCTTCCACAAAAGCTTACCCAAGTCCATCCACAAGTCTTCTTAAAGACTTACCTCAAATCTGTTCAACAAGTCCACACTAGAACTTGTCCAATCTCATAGAAACATAAAGAGAATTGTTAGAGACTCAATATGCTCTATACTCATGACAATGCTTAATGACTTTCAATCACTCTTTCAAAAATATACAGAGAATTGTTAGAGACTCAATATGCTTCACATTCACCTCAATGCTCAATCACTTTTACTCACTCTTTCAGAAACATAAGGAGAATTGTTAGAGACTCAATATGCTTCACATTCACCTCAATGCTCAATCACTTTCTCAAATCAATTTAGGATATAGAATATTTTGTTTTATAGAATTTAAAAAATTACTTCACACATCCACTTGACTAGGCTCAACCAACTCTACTCAACCAATCACTCAATGAAACAATCTTTGCTTATAAACCCTAGTCCAAGCATTAAAACCTTCACTCAAAATGTTTCAACAATGCTTATCAACCAATCTCACATAACAATGATACTCATGTTCTTTTCAAACCCTAGTTCAAGTTCTTCACTCAACCAATTGCTTCAACAACAATGCTTATAAAACAATCTCACATAACAATGATACTCATGTTCTTTTCAAACCTTAGTTCAGATTCTTCACTTAATCAATGGTTTCAACAACAATGTTTATAAAACAAGGTTTTAACAACAACTCTTTATTCCAGAAAACCTTGAAGCATTAACTCAACACACTCAATAAGGAAATCAAATTAAATCCTTTTCACTCCAAACTTGTTTTCTAGAAAACCAACCAATCAACTCAACTATGAAATAATGTGCTCATACCTTTTTCTTGATGATGAAGGAACCTCAAACATCTGCCACAACCACAAACACTTCTTTGCCAAGCTCAAAGAAGTTAGATAACAATACAAAGCATATAATAACTCACAAATACACCTTATTAATCCATTATTAAAATAATATCCAACACCACAATAGTTTAAATATTCACTTATAAAAACCCTAACTCATCACAATTTCATCTCAACCATTCAAATTTGACATAAGCTACTTTAGAAAAATATCCTAAAAAATTAATCCCATTTCTACTTATAACTCACTACTTTAATATTACATTTAAAAATAATTCTTTTGAAAAATAATGCAATAAATAATTTTCCTTTCCTCTAAGGTAAAAAGATTTTTACCCACAAATTAGCAAACACCTTTCATAAAACTCATAAAAATTCTCTTTAACTTAGGCTAAACTCCAAAAAAAAATACTCCCCTTATTTCTCCTAAGACAAACTTTAGCCTAAGAAAAAATCAAATTTAATAATTAAAAAGCTTTACCACTTTGGCATGCGCATGAGTCAAACCGAGTGCATCTCTCCCACTAGCACCTTGACCGTGGCTTCCACGCCTTGGAGCCACGTGCTCCTCTTGAAGCCTTCAAGTGCCTTCAGCACTTTGACCTTCTAAAACACATGAGCCAAAAGATGGATCCTTACCCACGCTTTGTGAAACGCGTTGCACGAAGTTACTGCCACGAGGAATGCGCACGAAATGGCATGTGATAGTATTTTGCGAATCAAGTGGATAATTTTACTATTGGAAAGGCTATGGGATATATGACATATGCCTTCCAATGTGCTCCCACGTCGGTGGAGTAAGACATCGACGATGCGCGCGATGAAGTCGGCAGAGGTTGACATCAAAAATGTACGTGAAAGAACCGACGCCTAACAATAGACTTTGGCCATTATTTATTAATTATAATAAATTAAATTCTTTTAAGAATTTAATTATTATAATTTAATAATTACATGGACTTTGGCCTTTTAAACCAAACTTTAGGGCCTCCTTGGTTTTTAGAAAAACCTTACAACTTGCCCATATGGTTTTAATGAAAAAACTTTTTATTTTTGCCATCATTGGTTTTAAGGAAAACCTTTTATTTTTCCAAAACATGGTTTTAATAAAAACCTTTATACTTATGCTTTGACATAATATTAAAAATATTATGAAGCTCTTTTGCCATTAACCTTTGCATTGTTCCTTTTGACCTTTTTACATCAACGGTAGCTTATTCCTTGACATTAATGACAACTTCGTTTCTTGACGTCAATGATAACTTTGACTCAAAATATCCAACATCTTCAACTTGCTCCTCTACCATAACTGCTTCTTGCTTCTCATTGGATCCTTGCTTCTAAAGCTTTTCCTTCGGTATGCAACCATGAACTTGCCTAGTGTTCAAACCACCTTTTGTATTGTCTTTATGGACACATAAAAAATCCACTAGATAGGTTTTAGAGGTATACTCAAATGGGGCTGACAACAGGCCCTAAGGTTGAAGTAGTGAGTTTTCTTTCTAACACAAAGTTTTTGTCCTAGGGGACAACGCAACGGTTTGGGCTTTAGCCTCTCTTTGGGAGGTCTGGCATGTGTGTGTTATCACCCCCTATTTATAAGCTTAAATCTCGACCTTACAAGGGGTCATGGTTGGGATGAGAATGCTTGACCTCTCTTTGGGAGGTCCAAGGTTCACATCGTGGTATGTGTGTGTTATCACCCCTTATTTATAAGCTTAGCTCTCGACCTTACAAGGGATCATAGCTAGGATGGGAATGCTTGGCCTCTCTTTAGAAGGTCCAAGGTTTACTTTGTGGTATATGTGTTATCACCCCCTATTTATATGCTTAGCTCTCAATCTTACGAGGGATTATGGCTGGGATGAGAATGCTCGATCCTAAACATTGATCACCAATAAAAAAAAATCATAATATCAACCACATAAATTACAATCAAAATTACAATAAATTAGAGTATCCCAAAAGTCCTTTTCCTAAATTACTATATAAATAATTTAAATTGGTTATATAAGATTACAATGTTCATCAATATTATATAAATTAGAGTATCCCAAAAACCCCTTTCCTAAATTACTATATAAATCATTTTAATTAGTTATATAAGATTGAAATGTCCATCCTTATTATATTATAGTGGTATTATGCAATTATTCATATATAAGATTATAAGATTGACAATTATTCATATATAAAATTTGGTAAAATTCGAAACCAAGGTTTCTCCTAAATATGAAAAATATAATTTATTAAACTAAATAAAGTTTATTTAAAAAAAAAAATAATCTAGTTAGAGTATCTCAAAACCCCTTTTCCTAAATTACTATAGGAATAATTTTAGTTAGTTATATAGGATTGAAATGTCCATCAGAGTATCCCAAACCCCTTTCCCTAAATTACTATATAAATAATTTTAATTAGTTATATAAGATTGAAATGTCCATCCTTATCATAGTGGTACTATAACAGTTCCATAAAGCAGAGCACGGGGATACTGAAGCAGAGCCGATAGAACGAAGAATATTTGAACTATACACTGAACCAGACAAAAAATATCAGCACAAAAAAATTAAAGGGTTTGCGGCAAAGGGTTTTTGCAGAGCAAGGAGGGTTTGCGGCGGAGTATTGTATTAAACATCTATTTCATCGGAGAAGCAGAGCACGGGGATATTGAAGCAGAGCCGATAGAACGGAGAAGATTCGAACTGTACACTGAACTAGACAAGAAATATCAACACAAAAAATTAAAGGGTTTGCGGCAAAGGGTTTTTGCAGAGCAAAGAGGGTTTGCGATGGAGTATTGTATTAAACATCTATTTCATTGGGTTTACGACAAGATACTGAAGCAGAGCACGACGATACTGAAGTAGAGCCGATAGAACGAAGAATATTTGAACTGTACACTCCAGACAAGAAATATCAGCACAAAAAAATTAAAGGGTTTGCGGCAAAGGGTTTTTGCAGAGCAAGGAGGGTTTGCGACGGAGTATTGTATTAAACATCTATTTCATCGGGTAAGCATATTTTTTTTTGTCCTCTTTCGATTTATAAAACAATTTAACTAGGTAGGAGAAATACATTCATTATAGGGGTTTGCGACAGAAGGTTTTATTATCAGCAAGGGTTTGCAGTAGAGGGTTTGCAGAGCAAGAGGGTTTTATTACACATTTATTTCAATGAATCAATAGTACAGAGGGTTCGGTTATAAAGAGTTTGAAAATGGAAGAAGGGAAGCAACAATTGCAAGAACCAATATATGTCAATGAGAAATAGTATTGGAGGATATTAAGGCATCAACAAGCTCGAGCAAGGGCAACAACAATGAAAAGGGCATATCAAAAAATAAAAATAAAAAATATTCTACCACATAAAATAAGGAACAATCAAAGGCAAATCACCAAAATGAGTTTTTAGATGAGGAAGAAACTTACAATCCCACAACTACACCACTCATGTGGGCACCAAGACTTTATGTGCAAAAGCTAATGAAGATGAAAGAGAAACTTGAAAGCATGGAAAGGAGGGAGAAATTAAGAGAAACTAAATCGAATGAGGTTATAAACACCATTCGGAGGTTGGAAAAAGAAAACAACCAGCTCAAGGAGCAAGTGTCAAAGCTACAAAACCTTGCAAACATGGGTCAACGTGAATGGCATGTCCTCAAACAAGCCATCCATCCCCCAATCAATGATGCAATAGAGGTGGAAAAAACAAATGCAAATCAAATAAAAGAGGTACAAAAAACACTCCAAAACATTGAAACAAGAGAAAATAAGCTACGCAATGAATTAGCAAAGACAAAGACATGGTCTCAAGTAGTAAAATAACTAGTCAATCAACAAAAAGAGTTGATAGAGAAGCAAGTAAAAATTCAAATAACAGAAGAGAAAGAAAGACATGAGAAGTTAACAAATATAATCATCAAATGGTTGAAAGATTATGGGGACAGGGAAGACACAAATTGTTTAACCAGGAACTTCTTGTCAGATCGATTACAATGGAAGGGTCAGATAAAAAAAGTAAGCAGAATTGGCAGGCTGAGAGGAGGCAAAGATAGACATATTCGGGTCACATTGATGAGCTACGAGGATAAAATAAGGTTACTTAAAAACAAAGGCATGCTGAGAGGGTCACAATTTTATTTAGATGATGACCTAACATTTTTACAACATGAAGAAAGAAATAAGGAATGGGAAAAGGTGAGGGCAACAAGGAATGAAGGGAAACAGACATATTTAAGAAATGGAAAGGCATACATCACATCTAAACAAATCCAAAATAAATAGGGAGTATGGCCCGCCCGGGAACATCTTACAATGGTAAGTTGGAACTATAGAGGTTTCCCTTGGAGAAGAGGACCTGGGTTAGGGCCCATTGCTAGAGACAAAGATATAATCATATTGACATAAACACATGAACACGATGGATGTAGGACTCTAGAATTTGTGGGATACAAAAAAATAGCAATATGGAATAAAGCAGCAGAAAATGGCAAAGGGCATGGGGGTATTATGGTTTTAATAAAAGAGGAATAGGATAGGGTCATTAAAATTGAAAAATAAGATGAAAACAAACAGTACATTTGGATAAAGATCCTAGAAAATAAGTCGGTTATTAGCATAGCAACATGTTATTTTGCTCCCAAGAATTCTAAATTCTATAAGAAACATGACCTTAACAGAGAAGACCCATACTCCTCCCTAAAAAGAGACATTTCAATACACAGTAAGTGGGGGATATTATATTAATTGGAGATTTCAATGCAAGGACAACAAATAAGCAAGCTAACATTCTAGAAGGTAACGAATATATTGAGATTAATCCTCTTGGGATGCCAGAAGAGGAAAATCAACAGTGGACCAAGACTTCAGAAGATGAGCATGGGGCTATCACGCAATATGGAGAAGAGTTGTTAGGTCTTTGCAGCATATACAATTTGATTATTTGCAATGGGATGAACAAATGGAAAAATTAAGGAAAGTATACATGCAAAACATATAAGGGACAAAGTGTAATAGACTATGTAATATGCTCATAGAATTACATACCAAAAATAGAGGAGCTAGAAGTGGAAGATTCTCCAGTGGAACTTAAGTCGGATCACAACCCAATTGTTATGAAACTTCGAATGCATGGAGACAAACCAAGGGAAAAACACTTGCAAGGTAATCAAAATAAATATCCTCACAAGGGAAACATTCTCTTAACAGATGAAAATTGGCAGAATTTTAGAGCAGTATTAAATAATAAGTTACAGGAAAGGGAAGAACTACATCACAGTAGTAGAGATTACAGTAAGAGTGAATGGTTAATGCAAGTTATTCAAGAAGCTCTAAACAAATGCAAGAGAGCTAAACCTAAAAAGAAAGAAAGGAATAGCTTCCCAACCAACCCATGGTTCGATGAAGATTGTAAAAAAATACGAAGATTACTAAAGGAACCAACGGGTAAAACAAGAGCAAACAAAAAAGCATATGAGAAACCGATAAGGGCAAAAAAAGAAGAATACACTAAAACAAGGAGGGAAGAATTGATTTATTTAGGGAAGCATGAACCAAAGAAATTTTGGAAGGAACTAAGCGTGAAAAGGATGCAAATTGAAAATAACATAACAATTAATCGGTGGTTGGAGTATTCAAAACAACTGTATCAGCGTAGTAACCTGCAGGAGACACCCCCTACTATCATTGTCAAGAAAGAACTTTTCACAATTGAAGACATTATTCAAGGGATAAAAAAGTTAGCAACTGGAAAAACCCGTGACATAGACAATCTTCAAGCAGAGCATATAAAATGGGGGGTAGATATCTTGGCACCGCAAATCAAAGAAATTTTCAATGAGGTCATACAAAATGACTTCCCTACCGAGTGGACAACTAGCTTGACCATTCCTTTGTTTAAAAGTGGAGATGTAAATAATCCCTCAAACTATCGAACTATCATGATCAACCCTCTCTTTGCAAAGTTGTTTGGGAGTATGATAAAGCGTAGGATCAACATATGGGCAAAAGAAAAGGGAAAGAGAGCAAAGGGGCAAGCGGGTTTTAGGCCCAAGCACTCAACTATTGATCACTGTATCACGCTCAGAAACATAGTGGAAAAAATATGGGACAAAAAAGAGGAGGCTTTTTGTTGTTTTGTAGACTTTAAAAAGACATTTGACACAGTGCTTAGGAAAAAATTATGGAGTAGAATGGAAGAGCTAGAGGTTCCAATTCACTACAGGGCAACAGTTCACAGACTATATGAGCATGTAAAAGCTAGAATCAGAACACAAGAAGGGTTATCCGAATGTTTTGGTAGTGACATAGGTGTCAAACAAGGTTGCCCTCTATCTCCGACCTTATTTGGGTCAGTACATTGACAAGTTAGAAGAATGGATAAACAAATTTGGGGGAGAGGGTGTGCATTTAGCCAAATATGTGGTAAAACTCCTCATGTATGCGAGATGATGTAATTCTTGTGGCCAAAACAACCAAAGATCTAGAAGATCACCTTCAAGCTCTAGAACTCTTTTGTAAAGAAGTTGGGATGCAGGTGAACACAAGCAAAATAAAAATTATGATTTTTTCAGCAAAAAAGAAGAAGCAACAACTCAAATTTCAGTTTGCAGGAGAACCGCTTGATGTAGGAGTAGAATACAAATACCTGGGCATAGACTTTCATGACAAACTTAATTGGAATACATGTAGGATGAAAAGAACTCAAAGTGGTTGGAGAGCACTATATGCACTTCAAAACAGGTGTAGGAATGCCGAGTTGTGGGACTCGAAGACCACCAAGGTCTTATTTGGCCTACTTGTTACACCGGTTTTGTTGTATGGTTGCGAGGTGTGGGCTAGTGGCACAACAAATGCAAAATGGAGGCAAATAGAAAGGATTCAAAAATATCTAATCACAAACTTTCTCAAAATTAAGGCCACAACCCCTTATGAAATTATTCTAGTTGAAACTGGAATGTTCCCTTTAGAAGCAATTGCTATGACCAAGTTGTTATGTTGAAAAAAACAGAAAACATGACAAATGATAGATGGCCTAGAGCAGGTAGGGACGAAGAGTTGCATAGGCGAAAGAATACGTGGATGAAACAAAATCGGAAATGGATGAAACGTTGGGAAATCAACATAAATGAATGCCCAAATGTCAACAAAGACATTAAAAATTATGTGAATGAAAAGTTCGAAGTGGAATGTGGAAAAATGCAAGCAGGAAAAGACAATATTATATTGCAAATTTTAACCCAACATATAACCACAAGGAAAAAGCGTATATAGGCGCTGAAATCAAGTGGAAGGAAAAAATACTCATTGCTCAGATAAGGACTAGCTCTCATAGGCTTAGATGTGAAACAAGGAGATGGACAACGCCCAAAGAACAATGGGAAGAAAGGATATGTACTCTATGCAGCACAAGGGCAATAGAGACAGAGGAACACTTCATCTATAAATGCCCGAGTTTTTCAGATATCCGTGACAAATACAAAGAAACACTTGGGAACGAGTTTATTACATATTTATTTGAAAACAATAAAATAAAAAAAGTTGAAGAATTGCTAACACAAATCAACAAGAGAAGGAACAACCTTCTCAAAGATATTAAAGATCATATAATATGATTTGAGTAATTGTACTTCCATATTTGAGGTCCCATAGACCATATTTGGGTCTCACGGACGTAATTAAAATCTTTCATTCATTCATAATTATTCAAATATAACATTTGGTGAAATTCGAAACCATGGTTCCCTTCTAAATATGAAAAATATAATCTATTAAACTAAATAAAAAAAAATCTAGCAAGCAGCTTTACCCATGAATTTGACGGGTATATCCTCCACAATATTTATCCTCGCTCTATGGTCGTGGATTTGTGTCAGGCGAACAAAATAGATACGTTAGAAAGATGGTGTTCATCGAAGCAGATGAACCTTAATAAATTGTTTAATTATATCCTAAAACATTATTACGCCACCAATACATGACTTAAATATAACTAGATAACTTATCCTGTTGTACAGGTAGATACTCTTGACATTATATCCTATCCTCTGAGGAGCATATGGTGCCTCTACTCGTGGTTTTCCAGACATGTTACTCGTGGTTTTCCAGACATGTTAATGGCATTAAGAGGTAAAACAGATTTAAAGTTTCACTTCTCTAAACTTTTGCAGAGTTAATACTACTTGTTTTTCAGCTCTGGTACTTGTTATTTGTTTCAATCATAAACAGCACTTGGCCATACTATTTTTTTTTTTGCGTAAACAGTGGGGAAGGCTTTTAGTTTTAAGGGCGAAAACACAGTAATTCAAATATTGGTGCCATTTATAAGTATTTTTAGCCCTAAAAACTTGGTTTGATAAGTGAATTAAATAAAATATAATTTTTTTCATTTGCAAAATATTTAGTTTGCATTTAACCAGAGAAAGAGTGAGAAGTTAAAAATTTCAGCATGGTTGGAAAATAAGATGATCACATACAAACAAACCCTTTTTTTGAAAAAATAATACAGGACCAATATTCTCTGTGCTGCAAATAAACCCACATTTTGATAAAACTGTGTAGGACCAACATTAATTGTGAAAAATTCAGTATTTATTGGTTATGAACGACGTGGTTATTTCAAATAAAAGATCCAAGGTTCAAATCTGAAAGGGGTAGGATATGTATGTACGCTTTGTAGGCGGATAATGCAAAGTTGATCTAGAGGTGTACGGGATGATGTAATGTTGGTGGACCTTAAATGTTACTTAACTTAGAATTTTATGTCATTTCCTGAAAGTTCTGCGATGATGCTTTTGGGGTTAGGGTTTGCAAAATTTAATATGGAAATGTTCTTCATGATCTTAAACATATCTGTTTGGGGGCCTGGATGTATTTCATGTTTTTTTGCAAAAATTGCTATGAACCCAAATGAAAGTTGCCACAACTTTTCAAACCCTAGTTCTGAGAGAAGTAGACCTAAACCTCAACTGGAGAAACAGAAAAGCTGAAATTTCGAGGGCACACAATTTTGTTTCTCCCTGTTTTATTCAACTACTAGAAAAAAGATGAATTTTTATGAACGAAATAATTGCTTGGAAATGGAAACTGCGGCATGAAAGGTTCTGTTGGCCAGGATACAATTTCCATAGATTGCACAAAACCACTCCCACTGTAAACTTTACTTGTAACATCCAAGAATCTATTTTACGTTCCACTTCCCACTTTAGATCTTTGAGCATTTGCATGGGTGTTTTAATTCACTTCTAAATAAAACACATACCAACCTGACATGGACAGAAGATATAATTTACTATAAAAATTGCTAATGGACCAACTCTGCACATACAAAATTTCTAATGGATCCCTGAGCTACTGATAACTAGTACACGGCAGAATTATTTGTTGTTAGTTTTTGCAGGCATCCATTCCCTCCGTTCACCTGCCTTTAATGAGATGAGCAAGCCCCTTTTATCTTTTAAAACAGAGGAAAGGGAGCCGAAGAAAGAAGGGATCATAGATGCGGTGGGGAGAATCAAAACCCTTGTTATTTTGAATAGTGGCTGGTGCCCCCTTTTTAGAATAGAGAGCTTTAAAAGCTTAGAGAAAGAAAGCCGAGAAGCGTGGGAGAGAACTCCATCCATCATCAATTTATTTAAGAGAGGGGGCAACCTCTCTTAAATAAATTGGAGAAGAAGGGGCCGAAAAGAAAGCTCCATATGAACAATCAAAAGGGGTCCCCTGAAGCAAGCTATTTTAAGTGAGGGCGAAGTGTAGGAAAAGGAGAGATAGAAGGACACTGTCCTTGCCTTCCCCATCCTCGGAAGAGTGGGAGGGCCCTTTTAAAGAGCCCGATTCACCATCATCAGAAGAGTAGGTTGGGTTGTGAGCGGTAGCGGCCTCTCTAATAAATGGTAGTGACTTTTAAAGTTTTGGGAAAGGACTAAGCAAGCTTTGAAATAGTATCTTTGGCCCTTTTAAACATGGGGGCTGGCCGAGTAGAAATAGATAGAGGTGGTATTGGGAGTTCAGGTTGCCCAGATGCATGCTTGTTGGGAATCCTGTGGTAACAGAGAATGTTCCCGCCTTTTAAACATGGGGCATTAAAGGCAATTTAAAATAACGTATATTAAATATCGTATCTTCATATGGTATATATTCCGTTGCATTAAAGGCAGTTTAGAATAACGTGTATTAAATATGGTATCTAAAAATTCGTATATAATATGATGGTGGATATAGGACGTCGGCCAAGCGAAGACCCCCGAGATACCCCCCCCTGCCTACTGATCAGTAAAAAGAAAACCTTTTTAAGACAAACCCAGACAAACCCAAGAAGAGAATTAAAAGCTCCTTTCTAAATAATAACGGTCTGCCCTTTTTAAAACAGAGGGCGCCGCCATGGAGGAAGAGAACACCACCACTTATTTTATTAGAGACTTGTTATTCCTTATCGATACCATGTTGGTCGGGGAATTTCAGAGGGGAACCGGGCCTTGACCATATTTCCTACTTCTACACCTTCGTTGCCCCTTTATTCCATCACTGCATAGAGAGGTTCAGGATTGTGTGAAAAGCCGCCTCCAGCTGCGCGGGGTCCAGGGTATGAATAATTAGATGCGGGCAGCGATCTCTCCATAACCAGGCTTCAGAGATATATCCGAGTGGTTGTGATCTGCTTCTAATAAGGAATAAAAGTATCTGACCTTTTAAAATGAAATAGAATAAAATGCTGTTCCCTTTCACGATCAACTTCCCCTATCCCCCAATTTATTGCAGGGTGGGTGGGAAGGAGCTTATTAAAGTAGTTCAGAGGATTCATTTGATCGATAAGCCGGGTGCTTTTTCAATTGAGGTATCTACTATGTCTGGTTAACAAATGACATGAATTCCGTTTCTTTTCAGAGATATGGCCCGGTGCTTTTTCAATCGAGCAACTGGAATGCTCTCTATTTTAAAAGGTGGAACCTCTCCTCTCTATTCTAAAGGGCTAAAGGGCCGTCCCCTCTCTATTTTCAAATGCTTTCGCTCGCCGCTACCCTATATAAGAGAGCGCCAGCCCGGCATCAGAACTATACTCAAACGAAGGAATCTCCCCTGAATCGCGCTTTCCAAAACCCTTTTAAAATAGAGAGAGGGGGCGAGAGCCTTATATTATAAAAGTGGGGCAGAGTCGCCCCTCTCTCTTAAAGGGAAAGCTTAATTTATTTAAAAGTGAGCTCGCATGAAATAATTAAAGCTGATAGGGTGAGCTCGCTTATCTCTCTATTTGAAAAGGGGAAAGCTCTTCTCTTTGAAAAAGCCAGGCCGATGAAGGAGAGGGAGGATATTCATATTACGTCTGTAATACCGATCCTGTATCGCTAAACACCCATCAAGCGGGGTGGGGCCGTCCGGCTTTATAATAACGATGCCTTAAGATAGGGAGAGGGCTTGAGTAAGCAGGACCTTTAAGGCTTTCCTTCACTCTGCATTTCCTCAAAATTTTCTGCCATCAAGTGTAGAGTGGGAAGGATGACTTTTAAGTCTTGTTCTTTTTGATATAGTAGGCTCTCTATTTCCTTTGTAGTGACTAGGATCACTCCGATTTGTCTAAAGAATTCTGTGATTCCTCCAATTCTGTCTTGAATCTTAAAAGATACTTCCTTTTCAATATTGGCTAAACACTTTGCATAATTTGTTTCTCTTATGACTAGTGGTGGTTGTACTGGTGTGGCAGTAGCCTTGGCCAATTGTTCTTGTAAACTATTAATCAGAGCTCGCATCTCTGCTTTTTCCTTATCACTTTCCTCCAGTTGGTCTCTCAAAGCTTCAGTCCTCTGATGCAATTGCTCCAAAGTCTGCTCTTGCAGAGCTTTCGTTACCTTGACCATGTCAGCTTCTTTTCCTTGAACTGCAATCTTTCCTGTCAAGCTATCTACTGAGAAAACAAAAGGTTCTTGAAGTGTGGGAATGGATATTTTCGTGGTAGTTGTTCTGGCTATGTCTACATTTGTTTCTGCATTGGAGCTTACTTTCATGCCACCCATTTCAGCAACCATCTGTAGTTCCTGTTCATTAGTGATACTAAAAACTGTTTCATCTTCTACTCTCTTCAGTACAACTTTTGATGCACTCAAAGCCAATCTGGCTTTATTTTCTTAAGGGGCTGATATAGTTTCTTGTCCTTCGACCCTATGTTCTCTTAGTAGGTCTCCCAGACCGCCAGCTTTCATTATGTTCATCTGGATTGCTGGTTGAATTGGTATTTCTGTATCATTAATTTTCAGAGAACTGGGAACTGCCCACGGGGTTAACTTTTTCACGCTGGTTAAAGCTGGCAGTTGGTCAGGAACAGGGGTACCAGCTTGTTGTTCTGAAGTAGCCAACTCGTGGGATGTGATAGTGGCAATTTCCTCTCCTTTTCCTGTATCAGGCCCTGTAGGAGTTTGTTGTGAAGTGCTGGGCGCTGCTTCTATCTTGAGTTGAGAACTCTCAGGAACCTGAACCTGTTGCTCTATCACATCCACTGTGTTTACTGTGACTTCCAGATGATCGATCCCTTGTTCTTCTATAATCTTTAAAACAGGGTCTTCTCGGATTGCCGGAGTGGGATTTGGGATAAGCGGGGCTGCCGAATCTACAGAGACTCTCCTTAATGTGTTCAGCTCCAGGGGGTATTCATATGGTGTTTGAACTTGTGAGTTACCCCTCATTTTATAGGGGAATTTATTCCACACAACCTGCAAATCTCGGAGTCCATATCATGGTGAGGAGGATTTATTAAAAGCTATTGATTGCTCGAAAAACTGACCGCGCCCTCTCTATTTTTAAAGGGACAAAAAATCCCGGCAGCATTCATGAGTTACTCGTTCAACTGCCCTTCGGAGACACGAAAAGCCCGGTCCGATCGGACTCACTTGTTGTTTGCTTATGCTTATGCTTATACAACGGGCTATGCTTTTTGTGCCCATCGTCTATGAGGTGAGTTGCATCCCCCCCCCTATCCTTTCAAGGGCGAGGACCTTTAATCCCTCGACCTTAAGGAGAGGAACTGGGAGAGGGCCTTTAGGATTTCCCTCTTAAGAGTTTGGATAGAGAGCGCCACTCACTGGATTATAGAGAGCTTTTAAAGCTCTCCATCTATAATCTTAAGAGGGAGAGGATTCCCCTCTCCCTACCGGTCTAAAGGCCCTGCATTTGCGAGCACCTACAAACAATCAATGTCGTGATCACATTCATCAGACCATTTCTTCGGTAGTTCAACGGTCGCCCCTCCAACGATAAAAGGTAGAAAGATCGGAACTTCTCTTCCATTTAGATCGGAGAATTTATGGGGGAAATTGGGTTTTACATTTCCAAGAACCGCACGATTATATAGCCGAGGAGAATACGCTGCGCCTAGAATCATCCCAAGCGCTGCTAATGTGGCTACTAAGCTATTGATTTGGAAAGCTCCTACTAATATGGGAAATTCCCCGATAGAGCTGCTAGTACCAGGTGAACTCATATTGGCTAAAGTGAAAGAAAAGGAAATGGTAGGGGGATTCGGCATGGTGCTTACTGAACCTCCATAATATTTAGCAGGTCGAGTCTTATGCCGGTCGTATAGAACACCGACGCATGGAGAAGGGGCTGGAGGAACCGGTCCATGGCTTAACATCGGTAGAATGCTACCTCCAATTCCCTGTATGTTCGATGGAGTGATATATTCCCCACTGATCAGATCAGACCCCTTTAAAGCCTACCCCCCGAACCGTACGAGATAGTTACCACCTATCACACGGCTCTCTAGTATAGCTCCACTTCCCCATCTTAAGAGTTCCTCCCTCACCCTATCAGCCTTCAATTTTATGTGAGTGCTTATCCTTATCCGCTCTCTCCCGGGTCCCAAGTATGATATTAAAGGAGATCGATCGACCCCTCTCTATCCTCATTTAAGAGCTCGACCTTCTCTATAACGGGAGAGGAGAGGGGAGCGCTCGACCCAGGCTTAGATAAGCACTCGACCCACCTTAAATTAAAGTGGGTTCTAAGGCGCTCTCTATCTATAATCCTAAGAGGGTTCTATCTCCCGGCTTAAGGATCTAAAGCTCCTTCAATGAATAAATAGCTTGGGACCGAGAACGGGGGAGATCAGGAGGTCGAGGGCCCCACTTTTATGAGGATGAGGGCCTCTCGCTTTTGATTCTGAGGAGGCTTTTTATTTTGAGGAATTTTTGAAGAGCTCTCTATCCCCGGCTATATATGGAAAAGTGGAAAGAGAGGGCCCTTTCTATCCTTCCCTTTCTATCCCTATTTAAGGGTCGAGTGCTTTATAAGGTCGCCCAAGTCTTCACTGTTAGGCCCACTCAGATTGTACTTTCATAAACGTAAAGGGTGTGCACTTTCATGGATCACTGTAGAGTAGTATTGCTCCTTCTATGAGGAGGTTCTCCAATTTAAACCACATAATATCCACAATAAGCTTTGTTAATTCACAATCCATGTCTTTCATCCTTGATTCATTGTGATTGGTTATCTCTTTTGTCACATATCCTGCAAGTTCCTTACAATGTGTCAAATTGTTCTATGTGAATGATTGTTAGAATTATGCTACAGAACTTCCAATTAATTTGGCATGTCCCTCTGCATTAAATCCCATTGATACCTTGATTTGAATGAGATTCAAAAGTGGTTTACACTGGAAAATGGTTTAACAAGCATTAATTGAGTCCATTACTTGCTGAAAATTGTGCAGCAAGAAGGACCTTGGATGAGTTCATACACCAAATCACAATGCCATCCTCCATTCACATTAGATTATACATTGGTTTGCTTGAATATCTAACTCTAGATACTACATTCGGATATCTGTTCTTACTACAGTTTGTTCCATTGCAGTGTTTGTTTCTCCTTCTGTGTTGCTTTACACTTGGCTTTCTGATGTCTTCAATGTAAGTTTATGTGTTCTGTATTAGCGCATGCTTTCCTCTTTACACTATGTCCGTTGACTTTAACTAAAAACAACCATGACAATGTACACAACAATTTCAAAAACTCTATTAATGATTTTCAACCAATTTCTGTAGGATTTGCAAAACTTTCCTGGTGTCCTCGAAGGTGCTAGCTTTCATGAAAGGGTGAGATACATTCTTGCTCAAAAAATACATTTGTGTTTGTAAACATGTTCCTTCTTTCAAATTGCATGCCTAGACTATACATCTTTTTTGATCTAACATCTATCTAATGGAGATCTAGTCAAAGTGAGGCTGGTATTTGAGAAACACGCAAATTTTCTGATAATCACAATGCTTGTTTTCTGATGTGGCCTTTGAGATCTATGCTGGAAAACTGACATTCTTAACATGTTTGGCCATTCCGCTAGTCTTATTTTTTCTACTAGCCAATCCTATATAAGGTCTATGTCTTTTTAATAATTTTTATTATTCACTCTCATGTCTTGGAATATTTACTTAATTTCCAACTAGTCTTCCCATCCTTACAAGCATCTAGTACAAAGTCAATTAGAATTTAGAATCAGCATCTACAATAAGTGACCTTATAGAATAATAAAGAGCACACTGTAAACCTTCCCTTAGAGGAAGGCCACTTTCTATGTTATTTGAACCATGACTCAAAAATCTCCAGAACCAAGAAAAGATCAGCCTCAAAGTTTTAATAATGCCACCTCTACCTGCTGTAGCACTAGACTTTTTAGACGCTCCATCCATATTGAACTTGGCCATATGTTTCTCGGGAAAGATCCTTTTCTAAATATTCTTTGGCCTCCATTTGCTTGACCCTGACATTGGGAGGTCAAAACACATTAGCTTTGCCCTGGTCCTCAACAGAGAAGAAAGCTCAAGCAGATTGTACCATTCTCACCAGCAAAGAAAACAAGATAAAAACTAAAAGTATGTATCAAATTTAAAATCCAGAAATAATAACAACATTAAATAAAGATCTCGTGTTGTCAGCTACAAAGGGAAGAGCTTATCACCCTCGTGCATTTAATAAAAACTAATTATTTACAGGCACTTCAGGCAGGTTAGGTGTGTTTGCATGTTTCCCTGCCTTTGTATGGTCAACAAATCATGTGGTGGGAACAGAGCTCCATCAACAATGCAATATGCATTTCTAAAATCTATGAAATCAACCAGTGTCATAGCATACTAAAAGAACACGTCCAAGCATGACAGTAAGGGCCCATTCTTGCAGGCAGGAGGTCACAGGGTCAATTCCAATAGAGGACAGCAGTGGTCAAGGGTTAGAATTTTTAACACGCTGTGTAGTTCAGGGTCCCACAGTGACTGTCGTGTATAAAGACGTTAGAACTAGTGAATGTAAGGCACTTTATTCTTAATACAAAATGTTGTATAAGGATAAACAACTATATGAGATGTTTGCCACTAGTCCTGGTGCCAATGAAGAAAGAAGTTGATCCCAAAAAAACATTTATAGCAATCAAGGTTAATTAATAAGCAAAACCAAACCGACCTGCTTTGGACTCCTGGTCCAGGTTCGGACGAGCCTGGTAATGATGATGCAAACACAAACTTCAGATAGGAGACATTAATCTAAATAATGAAGTGGATTCTGGGCTAGTATTCTCTTGTGCTGAAAATTTGCCACATTCACTCTCTGAACCATTTCTAATACTCTGTTAGGGTTAGGAGATGTGGGTGAATTTTAGTGCAGGACCTTTGGAAACTGGGGGATCCCAAGAGAGATGTGGAAAATTGCAATACGTGTTCAAACAAAAAATTCATAGAAAATTTAAAATTAAATAGCAAAAGATTAAAAAGAAAGTGACTTGAATAAATCAACAAGATATACACATCAAGATTAAATATTTGTCATTAACATAAGGAATGAAAAATAACAATGAACATCATCATGACTCATGATTCAAATAAGAAATTACAGGTAAAGAAGCAGTATGGTTGGGCGTGCAAATCCAAGTGCATTTTTTGGGAAGATGTGACACCAACTTCAAGGAGGGATCCAATAAGGAAAGAGGGATACACCAATCTTGCTGTGCTAGCTGTACAATACTTCACAAGTTGAGTCTGTTGATGAGTAACAGAAAAATGGAAAGTAAATTTATATTATGCACAGTAATCAATTCAAAATCCACACAAAATTCATGTGTTTAAAAGTTAGCTTTCAAAAAACTAACCGTTTTTAATGTTCAAGTTAGGATATTAAATAACAAATTCCAACTTTATCATTTAGTAGTTCCTGACCAGAGCGAGAACATAAACAGGAAGATGATATTGCGGAACAAACTCAGATCTATGGAGATGACCAGATCTGACACCGTTACCAGTTACCTAATGAAGATCACACAGATTTGTGATCAATTGGCAGCAGTAGGGGAGAAGGTTGAAGACACAGAGTTGGTGAACGTGGCACTTAATGGTTTCTCAACTTCATGGGAACCATTTGTCAAAGGCATTTGTGCTTGTGAGAACCTTCCCAAATTTGAGAAACTGTGGGATGATTTCATCCAGGAGGAGACTCGGATGGAGTCAAAGGCCAACAAGAAAGGTGGTGACGATAACCTAGCTCTTTTTGGGCAAACCAAGAAGGGCAAAGGTAAAGGACCCAACAAGGGTGAGGTAAAGAATGAGGAGTCAACCTCACAGTCAGGGAAGAAGGACTTGAGCAAGATCAAGTGCTTCATTTGTCATAAGCATGGCCATTATGCATCACAGTTTCCAGACAAGAAGGGCAAAGGGAAGCAGCAGCAGATGCAGGTAGTAGCCTCTGCAGAAACTCAGATGAGTGAGTTTGCTGCCAAATTCGAGAAGGATTTCTCATTGGTCTCTTGCCTTTCTACCAACACTGGTTCCAAGGAATGCTTGGTATGTGGATAGTGGGGCATCTCGGCACATGACATCAGCCCGACAATGTTTTACCACTCTACAAGAACAGGACTCAGGGGTTCAGGTTGAGCTTGATGATGATACCAAATATCCAGTTGTAGGAATTGGTACCATTCCTTTTCGACTCCAATCGAGGAAATCTTTAGACATTGATGATGTTTTGTTTGTTCCAGGTCTCAGGAAGAAGTTGCTTTCAGTTTCGGTTATGGAGGATAAGGGTTATGCAGTGGAGTTCAAGAACCAACATGTCCTTATTAGACCAAAAGAATCTAGCCCGGAAACAACACAAGTAATAGGGGTTAGAGAAGGCAGTTTATACAAGTTGCGGGGGTGAACCTGTTTGAGCCCTAGTTCATAGCAATAACAACTTGTGTGATTTGTGGCACAAGAGGATGGGGCACCTGCATCATAGAGTGTTGCCTATTCTGAGGGAGATAGTCACAGGTCTTCCAGAGTTCAACATTGAGCAATAGGGAGTATGCAGAGGGTGCATGCTTGGCAAGCACGCCAAGGCTATTTTCCCAAACAGTGAGCATAGGTCTAAGAAGATACTAGATCTAGTACATTTGGATGTTTGTAGACCGATGTCAGTAGCATCAATTTCAGGTAGCATATACTATGTTTCCTTTATTGATGATTTCTCTCGCAAGACATGGATCTATTTTTTAAAGACCAAGGATGAAGTCTTTAGCAGGTTTCAGGAGTTCAAAGCTCTAGTTGAGAACCAGACAGAGAAGAAGATCAAGGTCTTGAGATCAGACAATGGGGGTGAATATACCTCCAAGGAGTTTGATGGTTTTTGCAAGCAGGCAGGAATCAAGAGGGAGCTGACTGTTCCATACAATCCACAACAGAATGGGGTTGCAGAGCGAAAGAATCTAGGGCCATGATTCATGACTAGGGCTTGCCAATGTTTCTTTGGGCAGAAGCATGCAACACAACAGTCTACATCCAAAACAGGTGTCCTCACAAGATCTTGGAGGACAAGACACCAGAGGAGGCATTCACTGGTGTGAAACTAGAGGTGAGTCATTTCCGCATCTTTGGATGTCCAAGTTTATATCCATGTTCCAAGAGAGAAGAGGACCAAGTTGGAGCCCTCCAGTAGGAAGGGTTTATTTGTAGGATACAGTGAGACTTCAAAAGCTTAAAGGGTTTATATTCCAGAGAAGAGGAAGACAGTAGTGAGTAGGGATGTAAATTTTGAGGAGGATGTTGCATCCAGGAAGTCCCATGAGCCTATTCCAGTGATAGAGAATGAGGAGCAAGAAGCTCCGAAGGTTGAGCCAGGGTCACCAAAGACACCTGTGGTTTCCAGTTCAGAACAACAACCTTCAGGTGAGGAGGTGGAGACATTAGCCCCTTCCAGTTCTATCAGGAGACCTCAATGGCTTACACAGACATTGAGGGATGTCGAGGAGTATGTTAAGGCTCCTAGCAAGCATGATTAGGGAGAGCAGACCTCCAAGGAAGTTTTCAAGCTACATGGCATTGATGAGTAACATCATAAATTCAGAGCCTACCAGTTTTCAGGAGGCAACAAACCAGCAGGTTTAGCGGGATGCCATGGTGGAGGGAGTACATCTCCATCATGAAGAATGATGTTTGGGACATAGTGCCAAGACCGGAGGGGAAGTCAGTTGTGAGTTCCAAGTGGTTCTACAAAATTAAGCATGTTGCAGATGGCAGCATCGAGAAGTTCAAGGCAAGGTTTGTGGCGAGAGGGTTCTCCCAGAAAGAGGGAGTGGACTATGAGGAGACTTTTTCTCCAGTCGCCAGTTACACTTCCATTAGAGTAGTTATGTCTTTAGATTCATCTATGGGATGGCAGATTCAGAAGGGAGCCATAAAGCTCCAGTATATTCCCACAGATCAGCAGGTAGCTGATATTCTGACCAAGCCCTTAGTGAAAGGGAAGTTTGAAGCATTCAGAGACAAACTTGGATTGGTGCAGAATTCCTTCCTCGCTAAGAGGGAGTGTTGAGAAATGTGGCTTGGACAGGAACTTCTTGCACAGGCTTCAGTATGAACGTGCTAGAAGTGGTTCGAGACATTTCTAATTCTATTTTGAATTTCACTTAAGTGATTTTCTATTTTGTAATTCACTTAAGAGATTCTATTTTGAAATTCACTTAAGTGATTTTCTATTTTTAAGTTCACTTAAGTGATTCTATTTTGTACTTCACTTAAGTGATTCTATTTTGATATTCACTTAAGTGATTTTCTATTTTTAACCTTACATCTCAAGATGAGATGAGATCTAATCTTAGGGTTAGAGAGATTAGGGTTACCTTTTTCAAGGATAAAAGGAGAAGATCAAGAGTGTTTTAGATACACAGACAAAGACATAGAAAAGAATGGGAGGAGAACAGATTGTTGAAGGAAAAATACAAGCTTAGGAGGAGAAGAACAGTGCTTGCTGGCTAGAAAAGCAGCAAGAGAGCAGAAGTGTTCTGCTGTAGCTGTAGCCTCTTTTATTTGTAATATTTCAGGTTCAGAAATATATTTAACTTCCGCTGTTCACGCTGTTTATGTTTTCCAACCATCTGTGTGACTGTTGCATGTTTGAATAAATTATTCTCAGATCTGATTTATTTTAAAAGAACATAGGACAACAGTTATCTAGGGCTGGAAAATTTACAGGATAACCATATATTTGGTAAAAAAGCATCCTCCATGAGGATTGTCCCATATGGCCTATAGCCTCGTGGACGTTAAAAACTACTTTACCTTTACCTTTAAAGGCCTATCCATTAATCTATTCAATAGCTCCATATCCGATATTTTGGAAGTGAGGCTACTTTTGTAGCAAGCTAACATAGTCACCTGTACACATTATGGTAATGTCAAGGGGATTGTAATAGGTACATCACATTATGATTAGATTCATAACATTATGGACCGACATTACCGTCAGAGCATGGACAACATAGAGTGTTGATAAAGTCATTCAGATGCCCCTTTCTTTTGCTAAAAAGTCTGCAAAATGCCTATAATTAATGCTTCTTCTATATAGTTGATAGAATCTTGGTTGGAAGATAACTCTGTTTAGTTGCTTCATCCCATATTCCTTCTTGTGGATTGGTACAAGTTCAAAATATGGCAATAAGCTAGCATAATTACTTGGATATTTTGACTAGACAGTAAATGAAAATGGGGTTGTACTTTGTAGTTTTTTTTATTGACTTATAGTTGAACATGGTAATAACTCGAAGAATAAACCTCAAAATGAGCTTCGACAGCCAAGACACCGAAAAGACTTTCATTGAACTTAAATTGCCTTTGTGGATGTAAACAATTTAACTGTAGTTTGCTTTTGGGTGCAGATGAAGAGCAGTGCAGTATATTGTATTCAAATTGATGTGATCCAGAAGAATAGTGGTGAGCCTGAATATATCTATAACCGCAGTAAAAATGGCTACCTTGGCCTTGCAAGTTCCTTCCTTAACAAGCTGTTGCAACATCTTTCCCAGCTCTACTTTCCTTGCATTTCCATCTCATTCTCTTGTTTTTCCGAAGTGAGTTTTTGAAACTTGGAAACTCTTATCTTTTCCATGAGATATCTGATATACTATGAATTCCTTAGGAACAGAAATTATTCTATATTTTCCTTGAGGTACGTCTTCAAAAAAATGTGGAATAAGGAGGATAAAGAAAAAATGGTTTATTATAAGCTTAGGCATCCTGTTCTACAATTTTTTAATATGCAGAGCTTAAACATGCAGGACTGGTCCTAAATATTCCTTATGTATTGTTCCTCATATCGTTCACACCCATAATATAGATATACAGAAACGATGCGTGGGACGAGCATTATCCCCTGATCAAACTGTCACAAGAGGAGCTGTTCCAGATGTTCAGGAGACTACACAAAAAGGCAGAAAAAAAGGTAAATGTTATGTTGCCTTTAAGTTTACTATTGAAGACGGTAGGAGGTAATGTTATCTTATCATAGCATGTGGTGTTCCTAGATAGGGTTTGAGAAGTTTATTTTTAACTTTTTTGTCATAGCAATTTTGTTTAGAAATTGTTCAATACTAGAATGGCTACCTGACGCTGTTTTTCATTGATTCTTTGTTAACTGTAGGTAAGGCTGTCACAAGCACAAAAAAGGCAGCCCCAGCAACAAAGAAGACTTCCAGGAGAAAGAAGACTGAAGGAGAAAAAGCTTCAGTGGTGGTTAGTGGAAGTGGTGTGGGGGTAAAGAGTAGGAGAAAGAAAACTCCTAAAAGTCAAGACAAAACTTCAGAATTTGAAAAAGATGATGCAGTTGATGATGACAACTTTGAATATGAGTGGCCACCTTTGGTATGCTGTTTGGGCACTGCACAGAATGAGTTTCTTCCCAGTGTTAGGGTATCAGAAAGACAAATGGATGAAGACATGTATTCAACATGGAAAGGCCTGCAGTGGAGTCCTCCAGAGTTTGCCAGGGCACCAGGAGGACCAGTATCTAATGTGGCTATTGCACTGGTCAGGTTGGGAGGTAGAGCAGCATTCATGGGTAAAGTGGGTGATGATCCATTTGGTTATCGGATTGTTGAGACCATGAACAAGGAGAATGTCCAAACTCGTGGAGTTAAATTTGACCCCTATGCACCCACTGCTGTTTCTTACATGAAATTAACTCATCAGAATGGCATATTGGGAATGGAATGTGTCAAACCATGTGCGGAAGATAGTTTTCTTACTACTGAAATAAACATTGACATATTAAAAGAGGTAGGTATTTTCACTTAGCACCAAAACCTACACTTCTTTTTATTTTGCTTCTTAAACTTCTTGCTTTAGCTCATTGTCTTCCCACTCTTTATTTGATTTTTGCCTTTGTTTGATGTTTCAAAAACTGGTTGAAGATTTGCCAGAACTTGTACAAGTAAAGTGTCCTGCAGGAAGTTTGCACATTAATGCTTAATTATTTTGGAGTTCTCTTTTGTAGGCTAGGATGCTTCATTTCAATTCCATGCTTCTTCTTGAACAACCTGCCACTGTTCTTGGTGCAATTAAAACGTCAAAAGATTTTGGGGGGGTTATATTCTTTGATCCAAACTTACCTTTACCTCTTTGGAGGTCTCGTGATGAGACAAGAAGAATTATCCACCATGCATGGAATGAGGCAAATATAATCGAGGTAACCATACAGGAGTTAGAATTTTTGCTTGATGAGGAATATTATGAGAATATGAGGACCAATGTGAATCCATACTACATAAAGTCGGTGAAAGAATTAAGGGGAAGGCGGAGGTGTTACCATTACACAAGAGAAGAAATTGCACCATTATGGCATGATAACATAAAGATTCTTTTTGTAACTGATGGCACATGGCGAATACACTACTACACACCAACATTTGAAGGTGAAGTGATAGGTACAGAAGATGTTTTGGTTGCAGCAGATACATGTGATAGGACAGGTTCAGGTGATGCTATTGTAGCAGGTAATCATTGTCTGCAGTCATTACTTCTATTTTTTAAGGCTTTCTTGTTAGATTTCTTATCCTTGTTTTTGTGGATGCTGGGCCTAATTTTGTGAGTAATGTGTATCTGTTGCAGCTATAATCAGAAAACTGACTGTTCAACCAGAGCTATATAATGATCAAGATAAATTGGAGAGACAATTAAGATTTGTCATCTGTGCTGGCATTATTGCACAATGGACAACAGGTGCTGTTCGGGGGCTACCAACAGAAAGTGCAACGCAGAACCTGAAGGAGCAAGTATATGTAACTTCTCTATGGTAAGCTATTTAGATTATAAGCATATGTTTACAAACACTCAGCGGAACATGTACCAGTACATTTGCTTTCATTCGTTCTCTCCAATCGTTCAGTTGATAGACTGCAAATCTGTTCAACATGACAAGGAAGAGAACACCTTTAGGCAGAAAAAGACTTGGAGATTTTCACTTACTCAACAGGGAGGATTTCGATGAGTTGCCAGTAATTCCAGGTACTCACATCTGCACACGACACTTCGTCTATGAACTGGTATTGGTGGAGTCATTTTCACATTTTGAGTTGTTCAATGGTTTCTATGAAGCCTTTAACCATGTCAAGAGATAGTTGTTTAAAAGATAGAAATTTTTGCAATGGTCTTGCATTTTTTGTTTTGATCTTTTGACCGGCAGCCGTATACGCTTTAAGCTTTGATATTTATTTTGTAGTGAGAAGCGTTGTATTTCATATCTGGACTTTGATGACTTATAATTTGTTTTGTAAGTGAGCACTATTTATAAAAAGAACCCATTTAAGCTAGTGCTCTCGTAATGAGAGTGTGCTCAATTTTCTCCTATCTAAAATTCCGATCTGAAAGATGATCATTAAAATAAATTAGTAGGGACAGTTTGACGACAAGAATAGTCCTTGAAAGTACTTCAATTCAAACAAACCAATAAATAAATTGCATACTGATACTGTTCTTAAAGATAAGGGAAGATTTATGTGAAATATGGGTCGTTCTGATTCATGTCCCATCTAAAGTAAATTGAAATAAATGAATGGGCTGTAAATTTTAAGACAACTTTTGAACAGGTTTAGCAGTTCAATTGAATCATTTATTTTATCTTCTTTCATTCAACTTTGACAACACCTTCAAATGTTTTAAAGTTTAAAGTAAATATTCTTATTTTCTAATTGATTATAGAGGATTAAAATGGCTCCATTTAAATTACATCACAACAGTGTTATCATGGTATTCTAATGAATCACAAGGTGGTATTACAACAAATTATATTATCATCCAAAATGATATTATAGAAACTATATTATCATCCAGAGTGTTATTATAATAAACAATGTTATTGTGACATAGTTAGGTAAGATCTGAATTTGGACCTTTGCACTGAAAGTCCACATCTTTTACCGCTTGAACTCATGTGATACAACTCACTTGAAGGTCAAATGTTCATCTGTCATGTGAGGGCTTAATGGTGTTTGGAAGATAATCTGAATCAACATTTCAAACTCTCAATTTAAGTCTTTAAAGATAATCCAACTCAACCACCCAACTCAACAAAAAAATATTAATCATCTTTATTTTTTAACAAGTTATATGTGGCTGCTATTGGGGACACTCCTGTCAAAATACCAAAATATTACATTTGTTGTTAGGTCAATTAAACTATATCAAGCATGCCTTTATATCACAAATATGTCTTATTTCTCTCTACTAAATATATTCTTCAGTTTCTTTAAAGTGCTATGTTTTCACAATCAGCTCCTTGACATCATTTTGATTAAGAGATAAAATCTCACTTGGCCAATTGACTTCTAAAATTTGAATTTTACTAGGATGAAGATCAATATTGCAGTTGGCTAAATTATCTACTACATAATTTCTTTTTCTATAAGTATGCTCACAATTCCAAGAGATTGCCTCCAATAACAGGTGATGAACATCAACAATGATATTATTCTAATATCCAATCTCCGCTTCAAATTATGTTGATAGCATTATTGATTGAAATATATTTTGATCCTTTTTCTATTACAATTTTAGTTCTTGTAAGAAGTGCCATAGTCTTTGCATAATTGTTATTTGAAGTTCCGTATGATATTGAAGTAAGGAAGAAATTTTTTTCTTTAATTATTTCGAAAAACGTTGCCACCACCAATTTTCCCAAATTTCCTTGAGCACCATCAAAATTAATTTTTATAAACCCAATTTCTAGACTTTTCCATTTTATCCTAGATCAAAGTAGATATTTTGTTTAATCTCATTATCGCAAATGACTCTTCTATGTATGTTCAAATCTTGTAACCAAGTTGTTACCACCTCTTTTCTCATGCTTGATACTTTCTATGATGAACACCATATTTGTAGACATTCTATAAGAGGCAATAATACGGTTCCAAACTTGGACATGATTTTGAGATTTATTTTTAAAAATTCTATTATTCCTTTCAAGCAATAAATTCCAACAAATAATGTCAGGGCCAATCCTCCATAGAATACATAATGCTTTAGCTTTGAAATAGTTAATCCAACATTTCATCAACTCTTTCAATGTTATGGAGCTACCCAATATATTTTCATATTTTTTAAAAAGTAACCCCAAATGGTGTGAGCAAAGGGATGATGAATTAATGGTTTGATGTTATATTTTCATATTTTTTAAAAAGTAATCTCAAATGACGGGAGCAAAGAGATGATGAATTAAATGGTTTGATGTTTCTAATTCATTCTCACACAAATCACATTTAAAAGGTTCACGATATCCTCTTCTTTGTACACTCTCTCTGTATGAATCTTACTTTGAACTACTAACCAAAGGAATGTTGAGACCTTAGGGAGAGCCTTTAATGACCAAACATTCTTCCAAGGAAAAATCTTTAGGAGTAGGAAATTTTGATTGCTCTAAATCCTTATATTCCAACTTGACCGAGTATCCACCATCCTTTAATAGATTCCAAACAAACTCGTACTTTTGTGTAAAAATTGACAAATAAAACTCTTAAAGCATCTTTCAAAGTTCATCTACAATTTATTTGAGTTCCTCCCTTTCAATCAGGTTACTAATAGAAATCCATGATTTTGTTAGCAAATATGAAGGATAATCTCACCACTTCCAAGATAACAAATATTTCATCAAATATAAAAAATACATATCAATATATCAAATATGCATTCATCAATATCACATAAATCTCATTGCAAAGCTTATACGAGTTACATTTTACAAAGCTTTGTCTCCAATATAAAGATACATGAGACCTTTTACATTACATGACTCTTGGCTTTTGCTCTCCTCAAACTCATGGGAGAACTTGACTCTTCATATGCCTTTCTTACATAAAAATCCCACATATTACATAAGAACAAAGTATCTCATGATTGCATGTAACTCCCTACTTCTAAACGTGACTCTTTACTTCCTAACTAGAGACGTCACACACTTAAGAACATGACACTTGCACACTCCTACAAACTTGACAAGTACTTTAAACATAAAATCAAACTCACACCCTAAACTAAATTTTACAATCGACCAAACAATGTAATACCTCCAACAAATTTGGAGTTGCTTGTATTAATAGTCTTTGACCTTTGGACTTTTACAAGCTAGGCATACTTGAGCCAATGGTTGTCATTTTGAGTTAGAGATAAGAGGATAAGGCTTCAACCAAACATCAGACAAAAAATTTGCATAATTCCCCTCATTTTTAGACCATCTAATATGTTTCCTTAACAATCGTAAACTATTTGAGATGAAGTTCCATGTTGACAATCATTTGGGTAGGTTTCTTTTCCTAAATAGTTTCATTGCATCAAGAGAACCTATATATTTTTGAAGTAATAATTCTATTCAATTCTTTCCTTTATCTTTGAATAATCTCCACCCAAGCTTTGTTCCTAATGTCAAACTCATAAGTCTGCGATTTCGCAAGCTTGCTTGTTGGTCTCAAAATATGCTTGATGGAATGGATTGTGCGCCCACAAATCCCAACCAACTTTGAATGAGCATAGGATTGCAAGGCTATGCAAGTCAATCTCCAGAGAAGATCAGTTCCTTAACTATTTTTTAAATGTGTGGAAAAAGGGTGCTGAAAAGAATTAAATGAAGTCGAAGCTAGAACTTGAAGGGGTACAAATTTAGCCGCATCAAAGTACACACATTAAACTTAAATCATTACAAGAAACTCAAATAAATCACCTAACAGACTAGCCAACTTGTTCTCTCTTAACATTAATCACATGCATTTGAAAGCAAATTCCAAAATTAGAGAATGAAGAACATAAAATCCAGATTGCAGAATTAAAGTTGAATCATTCAACAAATTTTAACAAAAATAAACAGGCAAACATTCATTCATACATACATGAGACAATATGGAGGCCAAACAGTGATCCACTTGTATCTATTGAAAAGCAGAAGCTTCTTACATGTAAATTGTAATATCTAAAGAGCTAACCATTTTAATGCCTTACAATTGAACATATATAACCTCTATAAAGAATTAAGTTACAAGCAATCATGATGCCCAGTAGTAGAATGTGATTGTGTCAGATAGTAGCCAGACTGTATCTCCTGTATCCTTGCAATCCCAACCAAACACTTATGCAACATGCGAGTGGGCTTCGCTAGCTGCACTTGGTTCATACATCCTTTCGATGCATATGAAGATTCTTTTGTTCATGATGCCTACGCATGCCTGAAGGTAGTGGGCTATTATAGTCACTCTTGTAGCCTGTCTTAAGCTGTCAATCCTCTTTGACATATTAGAAGATCATCCATCGCTTGTCAGACGCATACCAGATTCTATTTGCTGCATTCATAGACTGTCTTTATGTCTGGGATTTCCCTCCATTAGCGTGCTCTGCATACCTTGGCAAAGGAGGATGCTTCTGATGTTGACGGGCTTTTGGGATCTCCCACTAAACATTGAGTCTCCTCTTCTATCATGGCAGACTTTTGGGGTCCGTATGGATCTTGGCTGCCACCCATTTCTCCGTCGGACGTCGCCTCTTCTTCCCTTGTGACGGGGTTTCGGGACATTCTAGGACCCAATAGTTTCTTGATTCTTCACCAACCTTCTTAATGGCGGGTGTTTGGGGTTCCTCCAGAAGCTGACTTCATCATGCTTTTCCACCAAAGTCAACACACAATCTTCTTCAGGTTCTATTGCAGTGGATTTTGGGACCCGTTCGACTTCCGATGGTTGCCTGTTTTTTCGCTTGGCTTCCATTCCTTTTGATTCCCGCAACAGTTTTTTGGGACCCATTCGGGGTTCGATGACTTTCCATTTCTCCACCCGCCTCAACACTTAGTCAAAATTTTGGGTTCTTTAAGGTGGGCTTTTGGGAGCCATTCGGAGAGCGGCATCGACCCATTCCTTTGTTAGGCACTTCTTTTCTCGTTCCTCTATGGTGGGGTTGTGGGACTTACTAGAGGCCCGACAAGAGCCCGTTCTCCCGCTAGTCCCAACACTTAGCCACTTTTGAGGATATCGCCCATCACTCTAATGGAGAGAAGAAGTGGGTGTGAGAAAAACTACCCACATTCTTGGTGACTTATGGGGTTTTTCATTTGTTGAAAAGTAACGAACCTTGACAAAATAAAAGGATAACTGTTTTGCGCCAGTCAAAGGATAAAAGTAGTTTCTAGCCTTTGCTGCCTTTGGAGACTCATGTTGCCCCTCCCAGCTCCTTTTGTTGCTGCTCTTGGGCTCCTAAGGACTCAGCTTGGGGAGCGGCTGTTTGGGTCACCTAGACCTAGAAATTTAGTCATATTTGCTCCTAGTTTTTTGTAGCAGGGATAGAAGCGCCTTTGATGTGACCAGTGATAGACCTTAATATGCAAGCATCCTTGTAGGGTGGATCATTATATTTTTCAACCGCCTCTTTTGACTTGGCAATGAGTCCGAAAAAGCTTAAGAACAAGGTTCAACATCTGATCCACTGTTATAAGTTCTTAAAAGGCAACAATCTCGCTCTCGTCTTCCTCTAAGGCCTTAAAAAACTTCCTGAGATCCTCCTCTGCGTAGATGTGTTTGTCACTGTACCAAAATCCCGAGGAACCGAGTGCTTTGAGTTCTGCATTAATTTTGCTCATCTTTTCTAGCTCCTTCCTGAGCGCAGCATTGAGTTTTCCCCCTTCGTGGTATAAGTCCACAATGTAGAAAATTTGTTGCATAAGGGACCTACATTGTTCAATATCCCTTATTGAGCACTTTCACAACCAAATATCCCTTCTTCTAAACATTGTTTTTAGTGCTATTGCTTGTGCGCCCATGCTCCGCACCATCTTCATTTTGCTATCTAGTTTAGTCCTTGCTTTCTTGGAGATTGCCAGGGTCTCTTCCAATTTTTGTGCGAAGGGAGGGAGAATCTGAAGAGCTACCTCTATTATCTTCTTCCAATAAATGACCCTAATCTGCTTCACCCACTCTCTTGAGATTACCACTCTGTGACGCTTGTTATTTTGCTTATGCAACTCGGCCAATGCAGTAGTCAAAGACTCCTATTGTTACAACTTAGCCTTAAATTTTCTAGTGCGCCCTATGCTGCTCGCAACTCATTTTCCAAAGCAATAATATTTTCATCCCTTTCCTACAGTTCTCTCTTAGATGGGGCCTTATCTAGGGAGTTTTTTAATGTTTTCACCTCGTTTTCTAAGGCCTGCTGGTCCAGATTTCCTCTTTGGAGTTGGGCCTCTAAAGTTGTAATTCTCTTTTGCACAACCTTCAACTGCTTGTCTGCAGTTATTTCCTTCAGGAACAATGTTTTGGCCTCTAATGTAGTGCCCAAAGGGTTTCAACTAGGGAAATATTGAAAATATTTTTGGTTTGTGTTAATAAATTTTGAGCCTCCTGCTCTAATTTATTAATGGTTGCACCAATTGCAAAAATTCGGTGATACGTGATGGATGAGTTTGTGTTTGTAGCTGATGGAGTTGATTGACACACGCAGATGGTGTTTGAACCTTTAGCAAAACTGGTGCCTGTCTCTCGTTCAAAATCTGGTGCCTGACTCCCATTCAAAATCTGGTGCCTGACTCCCGTTTAAAATCTAATGTCTGTATCTTGTTCAAAATCTAGCGTCTTACTCCTGTTCAAAATCTGGCGCCTATCTCTCGTTCAAAAGCTCGGGTCTGTCTCCCATTCAAATATGTATACAAACGCTTATCTTCAGTTGCAGGTTTTTGTATCCTATATACAGGTGCATATCTTTTGGTTGTCTAGTTTGACTATACAATGTTCAATTTGACTGCATAGTGTCTAGTTTGACTACACATTGACCAGTTTGACTGCACATTGACCAGTTTGACTGCACAGTTTTCAGTTTGACTTCACAGTTACCAGTTTGATTGTACATTTTCCAGTTTGACTGCACACATGCCTAGTTTGACTGCACATTGCATAGTTTGATTGCACGTATTTTTGGTTTGACCGGTGCCTACACTTGGAAAAGTATTGTAGTTATTATTATTTAAATTTTATTTAAATCTTCCCCATCCATGAGTTGTCCACTTTTTTTTTCAAAATGTAAATGTTTTAGATGTCTAGGTGGAAAATGTTACACAGTTTTGTAAACCTGGAAAGCAGGTGTAAGTTTATTTTGCAGATCTGCAGATTTGATGTTAACAGTTGGGAAATATTTTTAGTTTAGTGCTGCAAATCTAGAAAGCAGGGAGTAAAAATTTATTGTGCAATTTAGTGCTGCAAATCTGGAAAGCAGGGAGTAAAATTTTATTGTGCAGTTTTAGTGCTATAAACCTGGAAAGCAGGTGTAAGTTTATTTTGCAGATCTGCTTATTTAACGTCAATAGCTGGAAAAAAGTGGGTGAGCATTTATGTGCAGTTCTGTAGATTGAGACGTTAATAGTGAGAAATTAGTGTGCAATTTTGCAAATCTGGAAATTGGGTAAAAATACATTTGCAGTTCTATGAATCTGGGAAATAGGTGAGAATTAATTTTTAGCAGTTTCACAATTTTTAAACGTCAAAAACAGAAAAATATGTAACAGTCATAGAAATCTAAAAATAGACAGACATTTATAAGAGGTCAAACTATAGAATATATTTGGGCAGTCCTGTAAATCTACAGAGCGGGTGAAAATATTTATTGTGTAGTTTAGTGTTGTAAACTTGGAAAGCAAGTTTATTTTTAGACGTTTGGATGGAAAGTATTGTGCAGTTTTAAATGAAAACTAATGCAACAATTTTAAATGCCAACAGGGGAAAATCTATTTGTAGCCCTACAAATCAGAAAGTGGACAAATGAATTTTTAGGTAGAAAATAAAAGAATGGAAAATATCTCTGGTCTATAAAAGAGATTTTTTAGATATTTCAAAAGGGGAGGTTGATTTTTTTACTTGTTGAATTCTGTAACATTACGGGAAATAATACAAAAATTTGTTTGAGTTGCATTTTGTGTATCTTCAGTTTGGCTGGATTGAATGTGGCATTGGCCCTTAGTTCATGCCAACCTTACCTCTTGCAATTGATTCATATTTTTTTTTTGTCTCGTATTTGTTATACTGTGTCTTTTATGGAATTTTAGGTGGATCAATCAGCTCACTTTTTATTTTGGCGTATCGCCTCCTTTTATTTTTCATCTGTTATTACAGTTTTTTGTTTTTTGTTATCCCTCTCTCTTTTTCCAATGCAGTTTAGTGTAGTTTTTAATTTTATTTCCCAGTTCGTGTTGCAGTTTTTCATTTCTAGTTTATTTTTCTATTGCAGTTTTTTTATTTTCCCTTCCCTTATTTCCCCAGCTTTAATCTCAGTTTAGTTTAGTTCATATTTTTAACAAGAGCCGAATCTTTTCGAAGGTATTTTCCTCTCAAGCAGTCCCACATGAAAGGAAAATTCCCACGTTGGTGTTGTGCATGGGTTTTGTGTAAGTGTATATTTTCAGACATCAATAGTTTGTACATCCAACTGCTAGGATTCAAGTCTCATTTTCACAATGAATTCCTTTACTTTCGATCGAGCAGCTGCCCTAAACCTTTTTCTCTTGATGGGATCAAGCTCATGATGAGTAATGGTAATTGTCTCTACCTTATCATAATACAAGTGTTGCAGCTCCTCCTAAGCCCATTTTTATTGTCTTGTGCGATTATCACAACATCGAAGACTTCTAGCAAGTCCTCTTCTACAACCTGAGGTATGAGGGACATAATCAAGAAATCCAATATTGGATTCAAGGGGTATGACACCACTGTTGGAGCTGGGTTGCTCCAACCACTTCATCATGGTGCCTTGGCTCTAATGGTGGTGATGATAGAGGAGGTTGCTGAGGTAGAGTTTGTGTTGGTGGCATTAGAATAAACAATGTTTTGGATGAATTAGGAGGCTGAGGTGGAGGGGGTCGAGTGACACATAGATTGGATGCAGGTGGGGGTGGTGGAAGTTCAGATGAATCATGAGGTAGGTTGAACGAATGAATGGAGCGTAATGTGGAGATCATGGGAGACTTGGGATGCTCATTATTAAATAAGGTGGCCATAACTAGAATCACCCCTGAGTTTTGGGCTAAATGAGAAGGGGAGTCCTCCAAAATTTCAAGGCAAGGGGTTCAACAAGGAGAAGGGGAATGGGAATGAATGAGCGAAGGAGGTTTAGAAATCATACCTTACTTTTGTGCCTTTTCTAGTGACTCTTACACTATTTGATTCTCTTTCTCCATATGAGTGATCGCTCCTGCTTCTCCTACCTTCAGTGCTTCCTGCTACATCTATTGCCTTTTGTGTTCCTCTGCACGCACCTCAGATATATCAGGGCTAGGGTGCTCTTTTCTCTTTCCACTCAACTTTTGCCTCTACGATGGAGGAGTGGGCAGCCTCGTTGATTGTGTTCCAAAAGGTCTGGTCAACCTTGTCTTCTTGGTGTCTTGGAGAGGCTGTGTAGAGGGGTCTTCTCGCTTAACCCCCTTTTTGTGGACTAGGCTCTCTTGTGGTTAGTTTTCACTTTGGACTTCTTGCTTCTTGTCTTTATCCTCTTGATCTTCTTGATCTTCTTCTTCCCTTCGGGTTACAACATTTGAATTTCTCAGCACTTTTGGAGAAAGATCTTCATTTTCATTTTTCCAAGCAGCAAATTGGGCATCAAATCTCTTCTCAAAGTCACTATCCTCCCTTCTTGGAAAGACCTCCTCAATGTTGTCTTGCTAGCATCACTTTATCCACCATTGTTAGATCTTTTCTTTGTCCCACTTTTTCTTAGCTTCAATTTCTCATAATAGTGTTGTGCTTAGTTGCTGCTCCAAGTTCCTTTCTGGGTCCAAAAATTTCTTGTATGGAAGTAAGATCTCCATGGTGATTGCTCATGCATGTCGAGGTACATGAAAGGTGCCACCTGATCTTGCGGTAAATTTTTGTGTTTGTATATCCTTTCATTGAAGTCACTTTTTTGGTGATGAAAAACTCGTGGCCTTGCATTGTTTGTGTCGAGCTTCTTCTTAAGGATGTTGTCTGAGTCTAGTTCCACCTGGGAGGCACCACTGGGAGGTTTGGAAGGGATAAATTTCTCTCCAACCTTTGGCAAGCGATGCTCTCTCTTGGGCATATTGATAGGCCCAAAATTTACTAGCACTGTGAAAAGCATCTTCTTATTTGCTTTGATACCCAATTTCTTTTCGATAGCGTAAATATATTTGCATATCTTCATACCAAATAACCAATCCATAATGTAGAAAGGGAGTAGATAGAGAAAACCTAAAAGCCTATATAGGTGGATGACGGTACCTTCCTTTAGAAAGTACCAATATCCTGTTTCCCACATATTGCCTCTCATGAAACCTCGTGCTTCTAGGATAGGCGTGGGTAGACTTCAAAAATAAATGCAAGCGTAGGTCCTAGGAATGCCTTATTGAATTCATGGTAAGCATTGCTCCTCCTGAGTGTATGTGTCCAATCCACCATTGGATGTACCTGGTCATGTTCATCCTTTTCTTGAAATGGCAAACAATGCTTTGAGCGGGACATGCAGTATAAAAATAACCATGCCAGGTAAGAGGGATACCAAAATTTGGTACTTTTCCTTGTTTGGTATTCCATAATTTATTTTCTAATGTTTTTGGAAAGGAACTCTGTCTAATCCAGTCTCACAGAATTGTGTATCCTTAATACTACAAGCGCCATCACCATCTAGCATGGGTAGATTGTGGCATCTGTTAGTAAAAAAAGTAGAATTTCCAGCATGGAGAGGACTGGTTGGACTTATTCCTTGAAGTCCCTCAATTGTCATAGTTTCTCCATATAATCCTTTGTTAATTTTCCCAGTACCTCAGCTAGCCATTTATTAGGACCTTAATTGCTCAACATCCCTCTCTATTTTTCCAAGTCAATAGTTTTAAGATGCCCTCCCGAAAGCTCTTGTGTAGGGATTTCTTTAACAGTGAATGCTCGTGTAATGGTTTGTGCATCTATATAGAACAACCATTGTAACTTCTCGTTCTTTACTGCACCTGTATCAACTTCATAAATGTTTGAGACTGCATTGATTAGATCAGGGTAAGGATGCACTAGAACTGACATAAAGAGACTAAGTTGGATCCTCCATGCAGTAGCTCCTGGATTACTGGGAGGGAATTTTGCTGACTTGGTCATCGAGCCCTCACAGAAGCCTCTCAATCTAGATTTAATTGTGACGTCAGTATCCAGAAGTTCTTTGAATGTGTTTGTCAACCACTTTGGGGGCTTCGACTTTGTTATTCTATTTTCTCAACTATTTTGACTTCATAGTTTATCCTCGAAGAAATACAATCACGCTACTCAGTAAGTCAAATGTCTTTCTTGACTCTAATCCTACGAAATCTTCTATCAGTTCAATGCTATGAGAACATAAAAGGAGCAAGAGTGGGGCAGAAGCATTGCTCGTCCTTATTTATAATGCTTATCGATGGAAGCTGAGGAAATGATTGACATGACCTCTAAAGAAAATTTACGTGAAGTGAGAGATATTCTCGGGGTAAGATCTAATAGGTGGCTCTTGTCAGTTTTCTTAGAATATGAACCATTGGCCAATGACATCAATGAGAAAGGAGTTTACGTTAGTTGGGTGTGCCAAATTCAAAATGCACCCTTAATCCTTAAGCGTTTTCAACCATCATGCCCTCATTTCTTGTTAAAGTGTGATTGGCCCCAGGTAGATCATGTTCGAAATCTTACCTAATTCATCACTTATGAAATGCCTTCATTCTTTCTTGAAAAGGGTGCCTCTTACCACTACTATCATGGAGGAACAAACAACATGTTTGATGAAGGTGCTGCCACCTGGACTGCTCTGTTGTTTTCGTTGTTACCTGTCGTGGTGTTCTTGGTTGTGGGCCTTTTAAGGCCAACATGACTAGCTTGTGTGGATCCCATTGGGTCGGAGGTTAGCTCCTCACACGTGTCATATTGATGATGCACACTTTAGTTGGCTTACGAAATGACAACATCGAGGTGGAGAACAACTGTTAGACATAGCCGGATGTCGATACCTAGCTGATTTTACATGTTATGACACACAACTATTAGTGACGGGCTTCCATCAAATTTTATTGTGGTAGTATTTTGGGGAAAGCTCGAAACCCGATCGTATCCCATTTCTCCACTAGTCAAAATTACCTATTCCTTCATGACGAGGTTTTGGGAAAGTCTTGTCACTTGGTAGTTTTCCAATCTTCCGCCAACCATCTCACCATCAAAATTTCGAGATACATTAGGAGTCCTCTAGCTTCCCATTTTCCCGCCAGGTTTTGGCGAAAACCCAAGACCCATCCGAGGCTGAAGGCTGACCATTTTTTTCCAAGCTTAACATCTATTTATTTTACTTACTTGGATATTTGGCATATGCACGCTAGGTTGGACCGAATGTTTGCCATAGCAGGTTTTGGTTTACTACTACTGGCCTTAAATATTGACAACATGAAATTTCACAAAAAGCAAGGGAACAAAAATTATATGCATATGTATAATTTTGTGATCAATGGAACTAGGCATAGTATTTCAAATATTGGTCATTCACCAGAATCAAAAGTAGCCATACCTTAAGGTCACGCAATTGGTAGGCATTTGTATCCTTGCAACTTTCAATGAGGTATGGCCCTGAATACAAGGAGTCAAATTTATCATGTGCACCCAACTTGGATTGGCCTGCATCCCATTTAAGAACCAAGTCACCTTCGCTAAATACTTTTGGTGTCGTCCTCTTATCAAACCAACGCTTCATAGTATTCTGATGTTGGCATACATTATTGTATGCCTATTCATTCTTTTCTTCCAGCTACATTAATTCCTACCAACCTTTTCTCCATTGGAGAAAAACCCTCCATTTCAATTTCACTCACAAATCTAAGTGTCAAAAGTTCCAGGTTGATTGAGAGAATTGTCTCCTTTCCATATACTAGAACGTATGGTGATGTATTCAAAGATATTTTTGGAGTTATCCTATTTGTCCAAAACACTTGATTAAGTAGAAGGTACCAACTTTTAGGTTGTGCTCAATGCTCCACTTTATTATCTTTAGCAAATTTTTATTTGTGGACTCAGCTAGACCATTCCCCTATGGGTAATAGTTTGAGAAAGCATTCCAGTAGATGTTATACCTTTTGGTGAAGTCCATTGTTTTGGCACCTATGAAAGGTGTGCCATTATCTAAAACAATGATAGTAGGAACTCCAAACCTGGTGATTAATCTCTCTAGAAACTCAATAATTGTTTGTTGGTCAGCCTGCTTGGTAGCCACAACCTTTGTCCATTTGGTGAAATAATTTTTTGCTGCGAGAATATATTTGTGACTAGCTGACAAATTGGGATTGATCACGTCAATAAAATCTAAACCCCACTTCTGAAATGGTTCTTTTGCAATAATTGATTGTAGTGGCATAGTAGTATTCTTGCTTTTTCCAACAACCTTTGGCACTTGTCACATGTTCTAACCAATTTGAATGCATCTGAAAAGATGGAAGGCCAATAAAATCCTACCCTCAAGACCTTAATCATTGTAGTTTATCCTGAATAATATCCTCCTGAGAAACTGATATGGAATTCCTCTAGGAACTTCTTAGCCTTTTCTGGAGATACACATCTCAGTAGTACACCATCAAAATTCTTCTTGTAGATAATATTATTGACTAATACATATTTTTTGACATGTAGTCTATACCTTCATCTTTGATATGTTATCAACCCTTCTGGACACTTGTCAAAGTTAAATTGGTGTATCAATTGGGTGATCTAGGTATCAGATAACACCTCCCCTTCCTTTGGTTATGCTGAGCTTGCTTCCTCCATGAACATATTAGTATTCAGTGTTGCAGATTTTGCCAAATTTTGGTAAAGTGTTATTCCCCTTACCAACTTGGTTGGCCTAATTTCGATGTCATATTCTTGGATTTTCGTCGTCCATATTGCTCTTCTGTCACCTAATCCCATTGAATCGCAAAATTCCTAACATCCGAGTGTACCACATAAACAATTGTTTTGCTTTGAGACACAAAATGCTTGATTTTTTTCAAGGATTTCATGATTGCATATACCTATTTTTAATAAAATTGTATCTTTCCTCATGATCCTGCAATGTTTGGTTGAGGAAGGCAATGGGTCTCTCGCTACCATCTTCCCCCTTTTGGGTGAGGATTACCACGTAGCTCTCTTCTGCTCCAAAAGCATACAAAATAAAGTCCTTGAAGTAGTTTGGGTTGACAAGCACCGAAGCTTTTGCAATAGATTTCTTAATACTTTAGAAGATATTCTTTCGGACATCTGTCCACTTGAATTTCACATATTTCTTGAGCGTCTCCATTATGGGCTTGACTATTTGGGCAAAGTCCGATACAAAATTAAGCAAAAAAATTATTTGCCCAAAAAAATGACTACAACCCCTTTTTGTTTAATAACAAAGGAAGGTTGAGGATTGCTTTCACCCTATTTGGGTCAACAACCAATCCGACTTCAGATACAACATGCCCTAGGATTTTTCCTTCTTTTATAGCAAAAATAAACTTTCTTGGGTTTGAGATTGTAAACTCCTTGCATTTAAAAAAAAAAATCCTAAGGTGTTTCACATGATCCTCCCTTTTGTGGAAAAAAATAGTCATATCATCCAAATAGATGACAATTACCCTATTGACAAGTTCACCAAAAGCCAACTTTATAGCCCTCTGAAAAGTAGCATTGACATTGGAAAACCCAAATGGCATCCGTTAGTAAGAAAAGGCACCCCACTTGGTGGTGAACGTTGTTTTGTGTTGATCTTCATCTCAAACCCAAACCTGATTGAATCCAGAGAATCCATCCAACAATGAAAATTGCTTTGCTCCAACCACCATATGTAATATCTGATCAATTTGGAGAATAGGGTAATGATATTTTAATGAGGCTTTGTTTAGATTCTGAAAATCAACATAGAGCCAAATATCTCCATTCTTATTTCTTACTGGTACCAAGTTGGCCACCCAAGTAGAGTGCTTAGTAAGGTATATAATTTTAGCATTTAGCAACTTTAGAAGCTCTTGTTTCATCAGGGCTTCTATTTTTGGATTAACCAACCTCTGCTTTTGCTTGAAAGGCTTTGTATCTGGTTCAAACTCAATAGTATGTTGAATGGTATCCTTGTACACCTTGAGGTCATCATAAATCCAAGTTATGATATCATTATATTTTTCACAGAGTTTCTAAATTTGACCAACTTCTTCCTTTGAACATTTCACCCCTATTTTCAAGCTCTTTTATGGTCCAATTTGCACCTTCATGTATCCTTTGCTGTCAAATTTCATAATATGGCCTACCGATCTATCACTGTTATCAAAATAACTTTCAAGGGTTATCAGTACCTTTGGTATATGGTTGTATTTTAGCTGGATGAACTCTCCTTCATCTTCATCTTCATCTTTTGATACTTTATCAGTTGAGCAACTCATCTCATTGATTAAGAAATCTACTATTTGCTCATCACTCTCAAATACTTACCAAAAGATATCCTTGTCTAGAATAGAGGATCTATACACCAGTCTTATTGTCTTTGCCTTATATATGACGTTTAATATTAGACAGTAATTAGCTCCCATCGATACCAATACATCGGCATGGGTATTATGCTCGCTTGGAATCGCTTTGATATTCAATGTTTAAAATACCTCCAATAGGTTCCATACTCTATTTTGGTAATATTTAAGATAATGTTGCTTGCTAATGCATCTCTCAATAATCTGGTTTATAACCAACTCTGAGTCTCTTAATATTTGCAGTTGCTTGGCTCCCAACTTTTCAACCTTCTTTAGACCTAGGCACAATGCTTCATATTTTGTTGCATTATTTGTGCAACTCCATGTCAATCTATATGCGAAGACCTTTTGAGCTCCTATGGGTGAGATCAATACAATACCAGCTCCAGTACCATTTCTACATCTTTCTCCATTGAAATAGAGCTTTCAAATATGTTAGGTATAGGGGTTGGTTCCTCCTGAATAGCTAGTTTCTTTATTTCTAGATTTTCAATGGCATATGTACCCATTCCTGTCTCGATCATGACATTGAAATCCTTCAGTGATAATTTATCCTCTGTCTTTTCCAATACTTCTTCCATCAGATCGGCCTCGTTGGTCACTATACTCATTGTATTGGCCTACTGGATTCCTTCCTCCAATTTCTCTATATGAAATCATGAAGACTTTTTTGAGTATATTTTGACTCTTCTACCTTTGTGGGATATTTCCATATGATAATAGTCAAGGTAAAGATAGCCACCCAACTTAGCAGTAAAATCTCTTGAGAGACACATTCCAAAATAAGGTTCTAGGTCTACTACCATGATCTCTTGGATGACAATAACTTGAGGTAGCCAGGTAACACCATAGGGACATCCTTGATCATCCCCATGGTTTTCACTGGAGTGGCATATAATTGTAAAACATTGGGATAGTTTCTTGCGTATTCCATACCCATAATATCACATACTGCTTTGGGCATAACAATAGTATCAACCCCTGAATCAATCATGTAGTTATGAACTATCCACCCCTCCATTTCTAGGGATAGATATAATGGGAAGGGTCTATTCTTACCTACTCCTAATACAGGGCTACCTTGATCCAGTTTTATCTTTGTTTAGATTTTACTTTGACTCTTGATTAGCTTAAGGGAGACTTGGAGTAAATCAATTTCCTCAAGAATAAGCAGAGCGTCATACATGTTGGCTTTTGAAGGTATTCTTTTCAATTTTTGAATAATATTGAAGGTAGGGATCTCAAATAGCCTCTCATTGTCTCTTAGAGGTTGTTCAAACCTACTATATTCTTGAGTAGCCTCAATCCACTAGCACTTGGTGAGTGTTAGGAACCTACTATTAAAATAAAGCTCACACACACAAAATACTGAAAGATAGCTGAAATACATGCAATAATAGAATAATACTATGCAGAAAGTAATTGTAGAATTGAACAATATCACAAAAGAACTCAGAATCGTAGGCCTCTTTGAGGGGGCAACCTCCTTCAATATTTCATTAACTTGCAAAAGGATAATTTGTACATGGCTTCATAGATTTTTAAAGAAAGACTTCATGCAAACCCTAACCCTAGGCTCAAGAGTTGGCTTACATGAAAAATGCCACTCAAGCTAGAATCTTCTACCAAATGTCGGTTACAATCTTGATAACGGTTACATCAAATGGCCCCACTTGCCTAGGAGCCTAACATACCACGTACATTACAAAATAACATTATATATGGGATCCCCCACATTGGAAGTGGGTCAATACATAATAATGAGAATTACAAAATAACGTTATGATGGGATCCTAACATGTCCTTCCCCTTCAAAAAGCTTTGTCCTCAAAGCTGAAGGTGAGGAAACTGGTGCTGGAGTTGATGGAGAGATTCCATGTAGCATATTTCGGTTGGAGTCGCCACTGCACAAGAACTTCAGTAATGGTGCGATTGCGAAGAGTGCGAGTTCGACAATCCAATAGTTGTTCAGGTTCAAGCAAGATGGAACCTTCATCTAACTTTGGAGTGCAGATTGAACCTATACCTGATTTTCCACCACCTTTTTGAGAGTAGAAACTTGAAAAACAGGATGAAGCTTGGATGTAGGTGGAAGGGTCAATTTGTAGGCTGTGGCATCAATTCGCTGTAACACTTGATAGGGCCCACAGTACTTTGCAGCAAGCTTCTGGTATCTACGAAGTTGGAGGGACAACTATTTGTACAGTTGCAAGCACAGGAAAACCATATGACCCACATCAAAATTGCGCTCAAAACGGTGTTGATCAGCCTGTTGACGCATCCGATTCTAGGCTACCTCCAAATTTAGCTTCAGTTGATAGAGGATATCAACATGCTGACTAATAGTAGTGTCGACTGCATGGACCTTAGAGCTACCTGGAATGTAGGAGGAGGATGTCGATGGAGGGCACCCATAAACTGCCTCAAAAGGGTAACCTTGGTGGCTATGTGATAGGAAGTGTTGTACCACCACTCGACCAAAGGAAGCCATCTCTCCCAGTGTGTAGGATGATCTGAGGAAAAGCAATGAAGGTAGGTTTCCAAACATTTATTGACAATTTTTGTTTGGCCATCCGTTTGCGGATGATACATTGAACTCATCTTAAGCTAAGTCCCCTGCAACTTAAACAATTCTTTTTAGAAGTGACTAGTGAATGTGGGGTCATGATCGGACACAATGGAGGAGGGTAGACCATGAAGGCAAAATATAGAATCAAGGAAAATTTGGGTAACAATGGAGGTTGTGTAAGGATGGGAGAGGGGACAAAAGTGAGCATACTTTGAAAGACAATCCACTACCACGAAGATAACAAATTTGTCTCCCGACTTAGGTAAGCCTTCAATAAAATCCATAGAAATATCTGTCGAAACTTGGTCTGGAATGGGTATGGGTTGTAGAGTTCTTGGAGAACGCACTGTTTCACCTTTCATCTGCTGACAGGTATCACAAACTACCACAAATTCATGAATATCCTATTTCATACCCTTCCAAAAAAAAGTGCGTTTGAGCCATTCATATGTTTTGAGAAATATTGAATGGCCAGTAGATGGAGTAGCATGCAGTTCTGTCATGAAAAGTTCCCGTAGTGAGGACCTGTGGGGAACAACAAGGCATTGGTGGTAACGTAAATCCTGACCATCCCAAGTGTATCCTGGATATGAAGTAGGCTCAGTGGTTAGGGAAGCAACCAAAGTCTGCAATTCATAATCTTGAAGTACCCCCTGGCGTAAAGAGTCGATCCATTGGGGGGTCGAAAATGAAATGGCACACAACATATTGAGAGCTTAAAATTGGCGAGAGAGAGCATTAGCCACAATATTCTCCTTACCCTTCTTATAGGTGATATCATAATCAGATCCCATGAGTTTAGAGATCTATTTTTGTTGTTTCGGGGTGGCAACCTGTTGCTCCAAAAATATTTGAGACTCCAATGATCTGTTTTAATGGAGAAATGACGCCCAATGAGATACGATCGCCAATGAATTACAACATGCAAAATTGCCATCATATCCTTGGCATAAGTTGATTTTCCCAAATTACGACTGGAGAGAGCTTTACTAGTGAAGGCCAAGGGTCGCCCTTCTTGCATCAACACTACCCCAATACCACGACCTAAAGCATCGCTTTCAATAACAAATAATTTGGAGAAATTCGACATGGCTAAGATAGGTGTCGTGGTCATGGCATGCTTCAATTCTTGGAAAGCCTGTTCAACGGGTCCTTTCTAAGTAAAAGAGTCCTTTAACATGGAAGTGAGGGGAGCTACAATTTTACCATAGTTACAAATAAATTTACGGTAATAGCCTGTAAGCCCTAAAAATCCTCGAAGACCTTTGAGAGTGTGAGGTTTTGGCCATTCTTGAACAACTTGGATTTTCTTGGGGTTAACTTTAACGCCCGCCTTAGTGACGATGTGTCCTAATTATGTCAACCCAAAAGAACACTTGGAACGCTTAGCATAGATTTGATGTCGTGCCAACAATTGGAGAGTCTGATTCACATGAGTAAGATGCTCTTCCATGAGCAACTATACACTAGAATGTCATCAAAGAAGACTAGAATGAAATTTCGAAGGAATGGACGAAAAATGTTGTTCATGAGGCTCTGGAAGGTGGAAGGGGCATTAGTCAAGCCGAATTCCATTACCAAAAACTCATAGTGACCTTCATGAGTACAAAAGACAGTCTTGGCAATATCTTCCTCTCTGAGCTAGATTTAATGGTACCCTGAGTGAAGGTCAAGTTTGGAAAAATACATAGTCCCATGAAGTTCATCCAGTAATTCATCCACCACCGGAATAGGAAACTTATCCTTGATGGTGAGTTTATTGAGCTCTCGATAATAAATACACAACCGCCAAGACCCATCTTTATTGCGTACCAATAAAACTAGAGAAGAGTAAGGATTGTTGCTTGGCCGAATGACATCGACTTTTAACAATTATTGTACTAACTTCTCAATTTATGACTTAAGAGCATGAGGATACCTGTATGGTCTAATTTTGGGTGGTGCATTACCAGGTAACAAGGGAATAACATGGTCATGAGAGCGACGAGGTGGTAATTATGTTGGCTCAGCAAAAACAGAGTTGTGCTTGGTCAAAATAAGTTGCAAATCTTCAAGAACATAATCCTCTTATGAAGAATGCGGTTGGATCGCAAAAATCTGAGGTATGACACCCCAGGATAATTTTTTTAACAACTTATGCATTCGGTTGGAACTAATAATCTGTGATGACCCTGCCTTTAAGCCATGGAGAGTGTAGGACTGTCCATTCTGTGATAATTGCATCTAAAGCTCACCAAAGTGCCAAGAGATGACTCCCAATGTGCCCAACCATTGAGATCCCAACACAATATCACATCCCCCTAATTGAAGTGTAAACATATCTTGTTTGAGCTCATAGTCCCCAATATTGACCTTAACATTATGATATTTTCCCTTGCAAGGTAAAGTCCCACCATTTGCTACCATAATATCAAAGAAATTACATGTGTGTACATAACAATTTGCCTACTTGGTGATGCGGGGATCAATAAAATTGTGTGTACTACTAGAATCGATCAAGATGGTAAGTCATAGGCCTTTGAAATAACCCACAACTTTCATGGTTTGGGGTGTAGTAATTCCAGCAAGAGCATGAACAAAAATTTCAGCCTGTGATTCTTCTGAGTTTTCGTCCTCTGGTTTAGGTGGTTCTTTTGTTGATTCAGTGTCATCATCACTATGGTCACTGATGTCAGGCTCATCAACATCGATGAGGAATAATTTCTTTTGGGTGCACCTATGCCCACGAGAAAACTTTTCATCACAATTGTAGCATAACCCTTGGGCGTGTCGCACATCCATTTCAGTAGTGGTTAAAAGTTTGGGTGCAACAGTGGGTGCAACAGGTTTTTGTTCATGTTGATTGTGGAATCAAGGAGGAAAAGAGGGTTTATCTTGTGGAAATTTATAGAACCGCCTTTGAGCTAAAACTTTGGACTCGGCCAAATGAGCTAACTGGATAGCCTACATCATGGATTGTGGTCTAAACATTGTGACCTCGGCTTGGAGATCTTCCCGCAAACTACTAACAAAACAACTCATAAATAACCCTTCGTTCATTCTTGTAGTTTTGTTGGCCAATCTCTCAAATTATATTTGGTAATCTCGAAATGTCGAAGTTTGTTTCAGCTTCGTCAATTGTCTTGTAAAATCATCATATTCACTAGAGCCAAAGCGAGTGAGTAACTAGGACCCAAATTCTGCCCAAGAAGGATCAAGGACAGTTTTCTGCAACCATTGGTACCACTTGTTGTGGTTGATCCACAACACACCCCAAAATTGGGGACCCACCTTTTTTGCATGCTTTCAAAGAAAATTGTAGTAGCCTAGATGATAAAAAATAAAAAAAAACAAAAATTTCACTAAGGAGAAAAAGTGTCGCGATATCGCGACATGTCGCTCTGTCGCGGCCGAAAGTTGTCTCGATATCGCGACATGTTGCTTCGTCGCTAGCAAAAATGAAAAAATTTCGCGATATCGCGACATGTTGCTCCGTCGCTGGCAAAAATGAAAAAGTGTCGCGATATCGCTACATGTCGCGTTTTCGCGGCCCAGGAAAGCAGGAAGAGGCTTTGATTGAAAATTGTCGCGATTTCGCTACGTGATGTGAAATCGCGGTCCAAGGAGGAGAGAGAAAGACAAAATGGAAAATTGTCGCGAAATCGCGGCATGTCACAAAATCGTGGTCAAGACAGTCAAATGAGGCACGAAGCTGAAGAGCGTAGCGAAATCGTGACGTGTCGCAAAATCGCGGTCAACGCAGTCAACGATAGCAGGTGGGCAGAACCGTCGTGAAATCGCGACGTGTTTGATTTTCGCGGCTTGCAAACGGGCAGAAGGCATAAAATATAAAATGGTCGCGAAATCGCGACAAAACCGAGCCAAAGGCGATAAGGCCCAGCAGTGTAGCGAAATCGCGACGAGAACTGACACAAAGCGCATAAGTCGAAATGCGTCGTGAAATCGCGACGCGTCGCGTTTTCGCGACGCGGGTGGATTAAAAGGCCTAAGTGGTAAAAGGCGTAGCGATATCACGCAACTTTTGAGAAAACGTTCCAGCCAGACAAAGACGTTGCGAAATCACGACAGAAAGTGAAGACCATGCAAAGGGCAGAAAATGGTAGCGATTTCGCGACACTTTATTGAAAAGAGACTAAGTGCGGAAAACTTGTAGCGAAATCATGACATGTCGGATTTTCACTGTGCATGAAGGCAAGAAAGGTTGTTGACAAAAAAACGTCGCGATATCGCGACATGTCTCATTTTCATTGTGCATGAAAGCGGATAGGGTTATTGGCAGGAAAATGTCGCGATATCGCGACATGTCGCGTTTTCACGGTGACAGTAAAAGAGCAAGGCTGCATGCATAAAAACGTCGCGAGTTACATGGGGCCGTTACAGAACATGCAGAAAAGTGCGGAACACGTGGCATACATGTGTAAGGGCTACAGAGGCGTTACAGTTCACAGAGAAGATCTCAAGCACAAAATCAAAAGCAATGGAAATGCGGGGAAGGTGAAACGAAGCAATCTAGAAGACGAAACGATACGATCTGGGAGGTGAAACGAAGCATCGTAGAACGAAGCAGAGAACCATACCAGTAAGTATAAAACGCAGAGGCACATATTGATATGGGGGCCAGAAATCACTACGAGCGGGTTGCAGAGTTGATGGTTATTAGCCGTTCTGAGCCTGCTGTGGAGTGCTTTTCTTCCACTTTTGTTGGTTTTGAAAAAAAAACCAGAGATTCTGCTATTGTAATAGGACATACATTATTTAATGCAGAATTGTTCAAAAATTTGCATTTTATGGGCAAGAAAGGATGAGAAATTTTTTGCATGCTTCATTTTAATTGTTCTATGTTCCTCCTTTCAGATTTCAGATTTGTATATGAAATTTATGCCATTGTTTTGGATTGTTTCATGTGAATGTCTGTAATCTGGAAATTACTTTAAACCTTAGAAGCCGACACCTAGTTTACTTTGATTGTGTTTGTTTTGCAGGTCAAATAGGCTAGGTTGCATATACGAAACTCTCACGTATTCGGTTTTTTCGGAATAGGATAGCATCAGACTGAACGTGTTCTACTTTTAATTTTATGTATTTCTTTTTGTTCATTTTATTTTATTTTTTAGAAGGTTTAATGAACATTAAAAAATTACAAAATCTAAAAAAAATAATAAAATAATGAACAATCACTAAATTTCAGGGTGAAATAAACCAACATTGCCCCTTGTTTACAGTTACTTGCAATCACTAAGGTGTTCCAAGCATTTAAATTGATTATCTTCATTTGAGATTACTAATACACAGTTGCAAATGCTAATACAACGGAGACCTTGGAGAAGTTGGTTGTTTAACTTCTTTGCAAGAGGGGATTTTGAACCCAAATCCTAAGGAGGAGTGTAATTTCACAAATGTGTGAAAATACCACTCAACATTTTGACGCTAGGAGGGCCTGAACCGGTTTATTTCAGATTGATTTAAATGCTATAGGGATTTAAATTTTGAATATTTCATGCCCTATTTGTTATTATCTTTAACCCTATTTTAACAATACAACATTGTACTATTAAAAGGAGGACATGAATTGCTATGTACTGTTCTAACGCTTTGATTGTTCATACAGGAATAATGTCATTTGATTTAATTTAAAAAAAAAATAAAAAAATAAAAATAATAATATTAATAATAATAAATAATTTTTTTTTTTTGATATTAAGGTTATATTCTTTAAGATTTACTAATGGCTATGTTTTCACCGTGGATGACAGGTAGCCCATTGAACATACCAGGAGTTCAACATTATTTGCCCGTTGGTTTTGAGAGATGTCTTCCTCGATTTTTGTCTAACGGGACAAATATTGCAGGAGAACACATTCAAGCATTCAAATTTGTTGTGAATCACTTAACAATTTGGCATGATGATGTTGTTTGTAAAATGTTTCCTTACACCTTGGACAAAGTGGCATTTGATTGGTTTACAAGTCTGCCTTTAGGATCTATCACTTCCTGGGCTCAACTAGAGGCAACATTTCTTAATCAATTCAACAAAAAGCAAGTTGACCCAATCCGCATGTATGAGCAGTTTGTCACTATTAAAAAAGGACCAGGTAAAAATGTGAAGTCATTTTTTGAAATATTCTTTGGATTATATGCTCAATTAGTGACGTTTTATGCTCTTCAAGAAGAAATGGCTCTCCAAATATATGTAAATGCTATTGACCCACTCATTTCCACATATTTGCGAGGGATGCCTCTAATCACATCTTTGTCACAAGCCTATACTCAAGCAATGGCAATTGAGCAACAATTGAGTTGTCAAAATTATGGTGTGGGTTTTGGATCATGTAATTTGCAATCATTTAATACCTCCTTTACCCATCCAATGATTTATCCACCTCAACCAAGTTCAAGTGTGAATCAATTTCAGAATCAACAATCATTCCCAAGCTTCAATCAATTTCAAAATCCTCAACTTACTATGCAAGATCAACCATCTTTCTTAAGTATGAATCAACTTCAAAATTCTCATCTTGATTCAAAAGATGTTTCTAAAATCAATTTTAATGATTTTCATAAGAATATGATTTTAGGCAAGGGAGGAGTACTAGATCCAACTAGTATTGAAATATGTGACAAATTGGAAACCCTTGACTCACCAAAAGATGAATTTTATGAGGATGAATATGTTTCGGATGACATTGTTGAAAATGATGACCAAGAGGATCCACACCTCCCAAATTATGTTAAACGTGAATCATGGGTTACACATGTGGATTATGATAGCCTTATCAATTTGAATACAAGCAATAACCCAATTTTGGAAGTAATTGAACCATCTAAGGAAGGTGAAGATAAATTTGATGAGAAACATGTTGATGAATTAAAAGATGAAGAAGAAATAGTTGAGCATCACAATTTGATTTTGAAAGATGATCATTATGATTCTTGGGAAGAGTATGCTCACTCCAAAACTGCTAATGAAATTTGTGTGCCTATTGATATGCAGGATAATACAATCGCCCTTTCATTTGAGGATATTACAAGTCCTGTGCAATCTGAGAATGTTTTGGAAGAAGGGTTGGAATCTCATCAAAGGTTGGAGAAGGATAATGATTTTACTACCATGAATGAAGAAGGAGAATCAATTGTTCTTGTTCCCCTTGAGGGGCAAGAAATCAAAAATCTTGATCCACCTATTGTTTCTACAATGTCTATGCCATCTCAAAATGATGAAATTGCAAAGCCTAAGTGGTGTGGGTTTGATACTATTGATGATCCTAATGAAAATATGGATTTTGAGGCAACTCAAGCCATTGATCATGAAAAGGTGTCACGTGACACATATCTTGAAAAATTAGGCTCTTGTTTTGAAAAATATGGACGCATGTTTAATTGGGTGCCTAACTTTGGTGTTTTTGAACAGGTGTGGGATGATGAAGAAGACAATGAAGAAAAAGAAAAAGCTACTAACACTCATCAAGTTGTGATAAATTCTAATCATGATGGGTTGAGTATGGGTGACAAAGTGAAATCTCTACCTTGGGTAGTAGCTACAAAAATTCCAAATGATAGGTTACATGATGTCCCTTTGGATGCTAACGTCATTAGTGAGGAAATGCCAAATTTTGTTGATGCTTGTCAAGTTTTGAATGTTTTTGATTGCTTTAAAATCCTAGAAAATGATTTGAATTCAAGATTTTTAGAAATAGGCTCTTGTTTGCAATATCTCACATTTGAAAAAGAAAGCCTACTTTTAAATCATGAATGGAATGATGAAACTTGCACTTTAAAGAATAGACAAAATAAAATTGAATACCAACCATTGTCTAATCAATTTGATTTGAATCTCACCTATGATGTTGCTAATAGAACTAAATCAAATTGGTATGGTGAGCATGGCAAGTTGAAATTTGTTGCATTGCTTGGTTTGATCTCATTGTTATTGGATTCCTACAACAGTTGGCATGTGTATTGTGACATATGTCTTTCGAAATGTTCTAATCATGTTTGGGATCCAGGAAAGTAATAGTCCAAGCTTGGCATCATTTTGTACTATATTGTATATAGTTTTTAGTTTTGGTTTGGGTTTGTGTTTTCAAGTTTCATTTTGGGATTGCTATTTGGATTAGGTTTTAAGTTGTGTGTTTGATTTCATTTGACATGTTTAGTTTGCTTTGATTAAAAAAAAAAAAAAAAAAAAAAAAAAATTGAGATGTCAACTTATACCTAAAATCAGGAGAATATGAAACATTGGAATTGTGTTGTAGAAAGCTCCACAAGTAACACAAACATATAAATAATATCGTTTGAATCTTGTGATGCATGAAGTTGTCAGTTTTGCACATCATGGTAAAATAGATGATATATTCCAAAAGAACTAGTGCATTCATATCTCATGTCATAGTCCACATTGCATATACATGTCATCTCAGTTATATTTTCATTCCATGGGAAATTATTGAGAAGGTGTTGAATCCTCTTAGGATTATTACATAACATATATTAAAAGGATCCTAAGGTTGGGAACTGTTGCCCAAAGCTATCTTGAACCAAGCACATTCCTTGCACATTAAAAAGAATCTTGAGCAAAATGGTCAAAACCATACTTGGATGAAAAGGTGAGGTGAAAAGAATATTTCATGTCTGTCCTATCATGTAACATAATCCTTAAAACAATGGTTTTTACCGCTTCCATCAAGCTTAAAGCCTAAAACCAGAGTAGTAAGGATAGGGTTAAATCCTCATCGAACTTAGGTTGAGGATCCAATTCCCCAAAGCTATGGTTTGACCTACATGGAGTAGTAAGGATAGGACTTAAATCTCATCTCACTTAGGTTGAGAATCAGATTCCCCAAAGCTTCCATTTTTTTTCTGTTTCATCATAAGGCTTGGATTGGAAGGATCGTACTAAATGTCCTCTGCAAAGGATGGGTAGTCATCCCAAAGGTCCAAGCAATAAAAGTAAAACTAATTTTTTCCATTTCTTCTCCATCTTGGATTGGAAGGATTGTACTACGTGTCCTCTGCAAAGGATGGGTAGTCATCCCAAAGGTCCAAGAAATAAAAAATTAATATTTTCCATTTTATAAATCTTGGATTGGAAGGATCGTACTACATGTCCCTAGCAAGGATGGGTAGTCATCCCAAAGGTCCAAGAAATAAAAGTGAAAAAGAATGAATGAAGCCAAGTCATGGATTATGGAGTTAAGTATGCTCATGCGTGGCAACATGTCTTGCCTAAAAGCAAGACCACTGATTGCTCATATGGATAGACTAGCCTAACCATTTCATCCATAATAGGTTATATCATTTTGTTCAAGATGAGGTAATGAACTCCAAATCAGAATAGTAAGGATAGTGTTAAATTACCATCTCGCTTAGGTTGGGAATCCTATTCCCCAAAGTTTTGATTTCACTCACACTTGCACATGGGTTCAAGATGGTAGTGACACATAACCAACTTTGGGATCTAGTGAAATTAATTTAATAGATATATATTGGGTCCTAAGAGGGTTTGACATCTTTAATATGTTTGTCCATGATATAAAAAGGTTTGAGCATTTATAAAGCAGGTTGTCACATCTCTAGCATCTTCATCATGCATCAATCATTCATAGCCTTGCATACAAATCATAAGTGAAACTGACAATGGAATGTTGAACAAGTTCAAATGATAGGGAATGAAACACATTGCACACACCGAGCTGATACTTAATGATTCTGGTGTTTCATGTATTTCTGATCTATTGGTATTTGTTTATCTTCTATGTGCTGACGCCTGTATCTAAGCTTGTATATTTCAGGTTGGGTTCTCACCAAAATGCTCAAGAGCATTTGACAATAAAGTCGCCATTTGTTGTGGCTGATCCACAACACATCCCAAAATTGGGGACCCACCTTTTTTGCATGCTTTCAAAGAAAATTGCAGTAGCCCAGATGCTAAAAAATCAAGAAAAAAGCAAAAATTTCACTAAGGAGAAAAAGTGTCGCGATATCGCGACATGTCGCTCTGTCGCGGTCGAAAGTTGTCGCGATATCGTGACATGTCGCTTCGTCGCTAGCAAAAATGAAAAAGTGTCGCGATATCATGACATGTCGCTCCGTCGCTGGCAAAAATAAAAAAGTGTCGCGATATCGCGACATGTTGCTCCGTCGCTGGCAAAAATGAAAAAGATCGCGACATGTCACGTTTTCGTGACCTAGGCAAGTAGGAAGAGGCTTTGATCAAAAATTGTCACGATTTCGCTACGTGTTGTGAAATCACGGTCTAGGGAGGAGAGAGAAAGACAAAATGGAAAATTGTCGCGAAATCGTGACATGTCACAAAATCGTGGCCAAGACAGTCAAACGGGGCACGAAGCAGAAAAGCGTAATAAAATCATGACGTGTCGTAAAATTGTGGTCAACGCAGTCAACGACAGCAGGTGGGCGAAACCGTCACGAAATTGCTACGTGTATGGTTTTCGCGGCTTGCAAATGAGCAGAAGGCATAAAATATAAAATGGTCATGAAATCGTGACAAAACCGAGCCAAAGGCGATAAGGCCCAGCAGTGTAGCGAAATCGCGACGAGAACTGACACAAAGTGCATAAGTCGAAAGGCGTCACGAAATCGCGACGCGTTGCGTTTTCGCGGTGCGGGTGGATTAAAAGGCCTAAGTGGTAAAAGGCATAGCGATATCGCGCAACTTTTGAGGAAACATTCCAGCCAGACAAAGACGTCACGAAATCGTGACAGAAAGTGAAGACCATGCAGAGGGCAGAAAATGGTAGCGATTTCGTGACACTTTATTGAAAAGAGACTAAGTGCAGAAAACTTGTAGCGAAATCACGACATGTCAGATTTTCGCTGTGCATGAAGGCAAGAAAGGCTGCTGGCAGAAAAACGTCGTGATATCGTGACATGTCTCATTTTTGCTGTGCATGAAAGCGGATAGGGTTATTGGCAAGAAAATGTCGCGATATCGCGACATGTCGCGTTTTCGCGGTGATAGTAAAAGAGCAAGGTTGCATGCATAAAAACGTCACGATTTACATGGGGCCATTACAGAACATGCAGAAAAGTGCGGAACACGTGGCATACATGTGTAAGGGCTGCAGAGGCATTATAGTTCACAGAGAAGATCTCAAGAACAAAATCAAAAGCAATGGAAAGGCGGGGAAGGTGAAACGAAGCAATCTAGAAGACGAAACGATACGATCTAGGAGGTGAAACGAAGCATCGCAGAATGAAGCAGATAACTATACCAGCAAGTATAAAATGCAGAGGCACAGATTGAGATGGGGGCTAGAAACCGCTGCGAGCGAGTTGCAGAGTTGATGGTGATTAGCCGTTCTGAGCCTGCTGTGGAGTGCTTTTCTTCCACTTTTGCTGGTTTTGAAAAAAAAACCAGAGATTCTGCTATTGTAATAGGACATACATTATTTAATGCAGAATTGTTCAAAAATTTGCATTTTATGGGCAAGAAAGGATGAGAAATTTTTTGCATGCTTCATTTTAATTGTTCTATGTTCCTCCTTTCAGATTTCAGATTTGTATATGAAATTTATGCCATTGTTTTGGATTGTTTTATGTAATTTGCAATCATTTAATACCTCCTTTACCCATCCAATTATTTATCCACCTCAACCAAGTTCAAGTGTGAATCAATTTCAGAATCAACAATCATTCCCAAGCTTCAATCAATTTCAAAATCCTCAACCTACTATGCAAGATCAACCATCTTTCTTAAGTATGAATCAACTTCAAAATTCTCATCTTGATTCAAAAGATGTTTCTAAAATCAATTTTAATGATTTTCATAAGAATATGATTTTAGGCAAGGGAGGAGTACTAGATCCAACTAGTATTGAAACATGTGACAAATTGGAAACCCTTGACTCACCAAAAGATGAATTCTATGAGGATGAATCTGTTTCAGATGACATTGTTGAAAATGATGACCAAGAGGATCCACACCTTCCAAATTATGTTAAACGTGAATCATGGGTTACACATGTGGATTATGATAGCCTTATCAATTTGAATACAAGCAATAACCCAATTTTGGAAGTAATTGAACCATCTAAGGAAGGTGAAGATAAATTTGATGAGAAACATGTTGATGAATTAAAATATGAAGAAGAAATAGTTGAGCATCACAATTTGATTTTGAAAGATGATCATTATGATTCTTGGGAAGAGTATGCTCACTCCAAAACTGCTAATGAAATTTGTGTGCCTATTGATATGCAGGATAATACAATTGCCCTTTCATATGAGGATATTACAAGTCCTGTGCAATCCGAGAATGTTTTGGAAGAAGGGTTGGAATCTCATCAAAGGTTGGAGAAGGATAATGATTTTACTACCATGGATGAAGAAGGAGAATCAATTGTTTTTGTTCCCCTTGAGGGGCAAGAAATCAAAAATCTTGATCCACCTATTGTTTCTACAATGTCTATGCCATCTCAAAATGATGAAATTACAAAGCCTAAGTGGTGTGGGTTTGATACTATTGATGATCCTAATGAAAATATGGATTTTGAGGCAACTCAAGCCATTGATCATGGAAAGGTGTCACGTGACACATATCTTGAAAAATTAGGCTCTTGTTTTGAAAAATATGGACACATGTTTGATTGGGTGCCTAACTTTGGTGTTTTTGAATAGGTGTTGGATGATGAAGAAGACAATGAAGAAAAAGAAAAAGCTACTAACACTCATCAAGTTGTGATAAATTCTAATCATGATGGGTTGAGTATGGGTGACAAGGTGAAATCTTTACCTTTGGTAGTAGCTACAAAAATTTTAAGTGATGGGTTACATGATGTCCCTTTGGATGCTAATGTCATTAATGATGAAATGTCAAATCTTGGTGATGTTTGTCAAGTTTTGATTGATTTTGATTGCTTTAAAACCCAGGAAAATGATTTGAATTCAAGACTTTTAGAAATAGGCTCTTGTTTGCAATATCTCACATTTGAAAAGGAAAGCCTACTTTTAAATCATGAATGGAATGATGAAACTTGCACTTTAAAGAATAGACAAAATAAAATTGAATACCAACCATTGTCTAATCAATTTGATTTGAATCTCACCTATGATGTTGCTAATAGAACTAAATCAAATTGGTATGGTGAGCATGGCAAGTTGAAATTTGTTGCATTGCTTGGTTTGATCTTATTGTTGTTGGATTCCTACAACATTTGGCATGTGTATTGTGACATATGTCTTTTGAAATGTTCTAATCATGTTTGGGATCCAGGAAAGTAATAGTCCAAGCTTGGCATCATCTTGTACTATATTGTATATAGTTTTTGGTTTTGGTTTGGGTTTGTGTTTTCAAGTTTCATTTTGGGATTGCTATTTGGATTAGGATTTAAGTTGTGTGTTTGATTTCATTTGACATGTTTAGTTTGCTTTGATAAAAAAAAAAAAAAAAAAAAAATTGAGATGTCAACTTATGCCTAAAATCAGGAGAATATGAAACATTGGAATTGTGTTGTAGAAAGCTCCACAAGTAACACAAACATTTAAATAATATCGTTTGAATCTTGTGATGCATGAAGTTGTCAGTTTTGCACATTATGGTAAAATAGATGATATATTCCAAAAGAAGTAGTGCATTCATATCTCATGTCATATTCCACATTGCATATACATGTCATCTCAGTTACATTTTCATTCCATGGGCAATTATTGAGAAGGTGTTGAATCCTCTTAGGATTATTACATAACATATATTAAAAGGATCCTAAGGTTGGGAACTATTGCCCAAACTATCTTGAACCAAGCACATTCCATGCACATTAAAAAGAATCTTGAGCAAAATGGTCAAAACCATACTTGGATGAAAAGGTGAGGTGAAAAGAATATTTCATGTCTGTCCTATCATGCAACATAATCCTTAAAACAGTGGTTTTTACCACTCCCATAAAGCTTAAAGCCTAAAACCAGAGTAGTAAGGATAGGGTTAAATCCTCATCGAACTTAGGTTGAGGATCCAACTCCCCAAAGCTCTGGTTTGACCTACATGGAGTAGTAAGGATAGGACTTAATTCTCATCTCGCTTAGGTTGAGAATCCGATTCCCCAAAGCTTCCATTTTTTCCCATTTCATCATAAAGCTTGGATTGGAAGGATCGTACTACATGTCCTCTGCAAAGGATGGGTAGTCATCCCAAAGGTCCAAGCAATAAAAGTAAAACTAATTTTTTCCATTTCATCTCAATCTTGGATTGGAAGGATTGTACTACGTGTCCTCTAGCAAGGATGGGTAGTCATCCCAAAGGTCCAAGAAATAAAAAATTAATATTTCCCATTTCATCTAAATCTTGGATTGGAAGGATCGTACTACATGTCCCTAGCAAGGATGGGTAGTCATCCCAAAGGTCCAAGAAATAAAAGAGAAAAAAGAATGAATGAAGCCAAGTCATGGATTATGGGGTTAAGTATGCTCATGCGTGGCAACATGTCTTGCCTAAAAGCAAGACCACTGATTGCTCATATGGATAGACTAGCCTGACCATTTCATCCATAATAGGTTAAATCATTTTGTTCAAGATGAGGTAATGAACTCCAAATCAGAATAGTAAGGATAGGGTTAAATTCCCATCTCGCTTAGGTTGGGAATCCTATTCCCCAAAGTTCTGATTTCACTCACACTTGCACATGGGTTCAAGATGGTAGTGACACATAACCAACTTTGGGATCTAGTAAATTAATTCAATAGACATATATTTGGTCCTAAGAGGGTTTGACATCTTTAATATGTTTGTCCATGATATTAGAAGGTTTGAGCATTTATAAAGCAGGTTGTTACATCTCTAGCATCTTCATCATGCATCAAATCCTGCACAAATCATTCATAGCCTTGCATACAAATCATAAGTGAAACTGACAATGGAATGTTGAACAAGTTCAAATGATAGGGAATGAAACACATTGCACACATCGAGCTGATACTTAATGATTCTGGTGTTTCATGTATTTCTGATCTATCGGTATTTGTTTATCTTCTATGTGCTGACCCCTGTATCTAAGCTTGTATGTTTGAGGTTGAGTTCTCATCAAAATGCTCAAGAGCATTTGACAGCAGAGTCGCCATTTGTTGTGGCTGATCCACAACACACCCCAAAATTGGGGACCCACCTTTTTTGCATGCTTTCAAAGAAAACTGCAGTAGCCCAGATGCTAAAAAAATCAAGAAAAAAGCAAAAATTTCACTAAGGAGAAAAAGTGTCGCGATATCGCGACATGTCGCTTTGTCGTGATCGAAAGTTGTCGCGATATCACAACATGTCGCTCCATCGCTGCCCAAAATGAAAAAGTTGTCGCGATATCACGACATGTTGCTCCTCCTGCAAAAATAAAAAGTGTCGCAATATCACGACATATTGCTCCGTCGCTGGCAAAAATGAAAAAGTGTCGCGATATCGCGACATGTCACGTTTTCATGGCCGGCAAGAGGAAGAGGCATTGATCGAAAATTTCGCGATTTTTTGTGAAATCGTGGTCCAGAGGAGAGAGAAAGGCAGAATGGAAAATTGTAACGAAATCATGACATGTCACAAAATCGTGGTCAAGACAGTCAAACAGGGCATGAAGTAGAAAAGCGTAGCAAAATCGTGACATGTCGCAAAATTGCAGTCAACATAGTCAACGACAGCAGGTGGGCGGAACCATCGCGAAATCGCGACGTGTTTGATTTTCATGGCTTACAAACGGGAAGAAGGCATAAAATATAAAATGGTCGCGAAATCGCGACAAAACCGAGCCAAAGGCGATAAGGCCCAGCAGTGTAGCAAAATCGCGACGAGAACTGACATAAAGTGCATAAGTCGAAAGGCATCGCGAAATCGCGACGCGTCACGTTTTCGCGACGCAGGTGGATTAAAATGCCTAAGTGGTAAAAGGCGTAGTGATATCGCGCAACTTTTGAGGAAACGTTCCAGCCAGACAAAAATGTCGCAAAATCATGACAGAAAGTGAAAACCATGCAGAGGGTAGAAAATGGTAGCGATTTCGTGACACTTTATTGAAAAGAGACTAAGTGCGAGAAAACTTGTAGCAAAATCGTGACATGTCGATTTTTACTGTGCATGAAGGCAAGAAAGGTCTCGACATAAAAACGTCACGATATCGCGACATGTCTCATTTTCATTGTGCATGAAAGCGGATAAGGTTATTGGCAGGAAAATGTCGCGATATCGTGACATGTCGCGTTTTTGCGATGAAAGTAAAGGAGCAAAGCTGCATGCATAAAAACGTCATGATTTACATGGGGCCATTACAGAACATGCAAAAAAGTGCGGAACACATGGCATACATGTGTAAGGGCTGCAGAGGCGTTACAGTTCATAGAGAAGATCTTAAGCATAAAATCAAAAGCAATGGAAAGGCGAGGAAGGTGAAACGAAGCAATCTGGAAGACGAAACGATACGATCTAGGAGGTGAAACGAAGCATCACAGAATGAAGCAGAGAATCGTACCAGCAAGTATAAAATGCAGAGGCACAGATTGATACGGGGGTCGAAAACCGCTACGAGCGGGTTGCAGAGTTGATGGTGATTAGCCATTCTGAGCCTGTTGTGGAGTGCTTTTCTTCCACTTTTGCTGGTTTTGAGAAAAACCAGAGATTCTGCTATTGTAACAGGACACATTATTTTTAATGCAGAATTGTTCAAAAATTTGCATTTTATGGGCAAGAAAGGATGAGAAATTTTTTGCATGCTTCATTTTAATTGTTCTATGTTCCTCCTTTCAGATTTCAGATTTGTATATGAAATGAAATTGATGCCATTGTTTTGGGTTATTTCATGTGAATGTCTGCAATCTAGAAATTACTTTAAACCTTAGGAGCCAGCACCTAGTTTACTTTGATTGTGTTTGTTTTGCAGGTCAAATAGGCTAGGTTGCATGTACGAAACTCTCACATATTCGGTTTTGTCGGAATAGGATAGCATCAGACTGAACGTGTTCTACTTTTAATTTTCTGTATTTCTTTTTGTTCATTTTATTTTATTTTCCAGAAGGTTTAATGAACATTAAAAAATTACAAAATCTAAAAAAAATAATAAAATAATGAACAATCACTAAATTTCATGGTGAAATAAACCAACATTGCCCCTTGTTTACATTTACTTGCAATCACTAAGGTGTTCCAAGCATTTAAATTGAATATCTTTATTTGAGATTACTAATACACAGTTGCAAATGCTAATACAGCGGAGACCTTGGAGAAGTTGGTTGTTTAACTTCTTTGCAAGAGGGGATTTGGAACCCAAATCCTAAGGAAGAGTGTAATTTCACAAGTGTGTGAAAATACCACTCAACATTTTGGCGCTAGAAGGAGGGCCTGAACCGGTTTATTTCAGATTGATTTAAATGCTATAGGGATTTAAATTTTGAATATTTCATGCCCTATTGATTATTATCTTTAGCCCTCTTTTAACAATACAACTTTGTACCGTTAAAAGGAGGACATGAATTGCTATGCACTGTTCTAACGCTTTGATTGTTCATACAAGAATAATGTGATTTAATTTAATTTAAAAAATAAAAAAAAAAAATAATAATAATAATAAATAAATAATTTTTTTTTTGATATTAAAGTTATATTCTTTAAGATTCACTAATGGCTATGTTTTCACCGTGGATGACAGGTAGCCCATTGAACATACCAGGAGTTCAACATTATTTGCCCGTTGGTTTTGAGAGATGTCTTCCTCGATTTTTGTCTAACGGGACAAATATTGCAGGAGAACACATTCAAGCATTCAAATTTGTTGTGAATCACTTAACAATTTGGCATGATGATGTTGTTTGTAAAATGTTCCCTTACACCTTGGACAAAGTGGCATTTGATTGGTTTACAAGTCTGCCTTTAGGATCTATCACTTCTTGGGCTCAACTAGAGGCAGCATTTCTTAATCAATTCAACAAAAAGCAAGTTGACCCAATCCGCATGTATGAGCAGTTTCTCACTATTAAAAAAGGACCAAGTGAAAATGTGAAGTCATTTTCTGAAAGATTCTTTGGATTATATGCTCAATTAGTGACATTTTATGCTCTTCAAGAAGAAATGGCTCTCCAAATATATGTAAATGCTCTTGACCCACTCATTTCCACATATTTGCGAGGGATGCCTCAAATCACATCTTTGTCACAAGCCTATACTCAAGCAATGGCAATTGAGCAACAATTGAGTTGTCAAAATTATGGTGTGGGTTTTGGATCATATAATTTGCAATCATTTAATACCTCCTTTACCCATCCAATGATTTATCCACCTCAACCAAGTTCAAGTGTGAATCAATTTCAGAATCAACAATCATTCCCAAGCTTCAATCAATTTCAAAATCCTCAACCTACTATGCAAGATCAACCATCTTTCTTAAGTATGAATCAACTTCAAAATACTCATCTTGATTCAAAGGATATTTCTAAAATCAATTTTAATGATTTTCATAAGAATATGATTTTAGGCAAGGGAGGAGTACTAGATCCAACTAGTATTGAAACATGTGACAAATTGGAAACCCTTGACTCACCAAAAGATGAATTCTATGAGGATGAATCTGTTTCGGATGACATTGTTGAAAATGATGACCAAGAGGATCCACACCTTCCAAATTGTGATAAAATTGAATCATGGGTTACACATGTGGATTATGATAGCCTTATCAATTTGAATACAAGCAATAACCCAATTTTGGAAGTAATTGAACCATCTAAGGAAGGTGAAGATAAATTTGATGAGAAACATGTTGATGAATTAAAAGATGAAGAAGAAATAGTTGAGCATCACAATTTGATTTTGAAAGATGATCATTATGATTCTTGGGAAGAGTATGCTCACTCCAAAACTGCTAATGAAATTTGTGTGCCTATTGATATGCAGGATAATACAATTGCCCTTTCATATGAGGATATTACAAGTCCTGTGCAATCTGAGAATGTTTTGGAAGAAGGGTTGGAATCTCATCAAAGGTTGGAGAAGGATAATGATTTTACTACCATGGATGAAGAAGGAGAATCAATTGTTTTTGTTCCCCTTGAGGGGCAAGAAATCAAAAATCTTGATCCACCTATTGTTTCTACAATGTCTATGCCATCTCAAAATGATGAAATTACAAAGCCTAAGTGGTGTGGGTTTGATACTATTGATGATCCTAATGAAAATATGGATTTTGAGGCAACTCAAGCCATTGATCATGGAAAGGTGTCACGTGACACATATCTTGAAAAATTAGGCTCTTGTTTTGAAAAATATGGATGCATGTTTGATTGGGTGCCTAACTTTGGTGTTTTTGAACAGGTGTGGGATGATGAAGAAGACAATGAAGAAAAAGAAAAAGCTACTAACACTCATCAAGTTGTGATAAATTCTAATCATGATGGGTTGAGTATGGGTGACAAAGTGAAATCTCTACCTTTGGTAGTAGCTACAAAAATTTCAAATGATAGGTTACATGATGTCCCTTTGGATGCTAACGTCATTAGTGAGGAAATGCCAAATTTTGTTGATGCTTGTCAAGTTTTGAATGATTTTGATTGCTTTAAAATCCTAGAAAATGATTTGAATTCAAGATTTTTAGAAATAGGCTCTTGTTTGCAATATCTCACATTTGAAAAGGAAAGCCTACTTCTAAATCATGAATGGAATGATGAAACTTGCACTTTAAAGAATAGACAAAATAAAATTGAATACCAACCATTGTCTAATCAATTTGATTTGAATCTCACCTATGATGTTGCTAATAGAACTAAATCAAATTGGTATGGTGAGCATGGCAAGTTGAAATTTGTTGCATTGCTTGGTTTGATCTTATTGTTGTTGGATTCCTACAACATTTGGCATGTGTATTGTGACATATGTCTTTTGAAATGTTCTAATCATGTTTGGGATCCAGGAAAGTAATAGTCCAAGCTTGGCATCATCTTGTACTATATTGTATATAGTTTTTGGTTTTGGTTTGGGTTTGTGTTTTCAAGTTTCATTTTGGGATTGCTATTTGGATTAGGATTTAAGTTGTGTGTTTGATTTCATTTGACATGTTTAGTTTGTTTTGATAAAAAAAAAAAAAAAAAAAATAAAAATTGAGATGTCAACTTATGCCTAAAATCGGGAGAATATGAAACATTGGAATTGTGTTGTAGAAAGCTCCACAAGTAACACAAACATTTAAATAATATCGTTTGAATCTTGTGATGCATGAAGTTGTCAGTTTTGCACATTATGGTAAAATAGATGATATATTCCAAAAGAAGTAGTGCATTCATATCTCATGTCATATTCCACATTGCATATACATGTCATCTCGGTTACATTTTCATTCCATGGGCAATTATTGAGAAGGTGTTGAATCCTCTTAGGATTATTACATAACATATATTAAAAGGATCCTAAGGTTGGGAACTCGCTGCCCAAAGCTATCTTGAACCAAGCACATTCCATGCACATTAAAAAGAATCTTGAGAAAAATGGTCAAAACCATACTTGGATGAAAAGGTGAGGTGAAAAGAATATTTCATGTCTGTCCTATCATGCAACATAATCCTTAAAACAGTGGTTTTTACCACTTCCATCAAGCTTAAAGCCTAAAACCAAAGTAGTAAGGATAGGGTTAAATCCTCATCGAACTTAGGTTGAGGATCCAACTCCCCAAAGCTCTGATTTGACCTACATGGAGTAGTAAGGATAGGACTTAATTCTCATCTCACTTAGGTTGAGAATCCGATTCCCCAAAGCTTCCATTTTTTCCCATTTCATCATAAAGCTTGGATTGGAAGGATCGTACTACATGTCCTCTCGCAAAGGATGGGTAGTCATCCCAAAGGTCCAAGCAATAAAAGTAAAACTAATTTTTTCCATTTCATCTCCATCTTGGATTGGAAGGATTGTACTACGTGTCCTCTGCAAAGGATGGGTAGTCATCCCAAAGGTCCAAGAAATAAAAAATTAATATTTCCCATTTCATAAATCTTGGATTGGAAGGATCGTACTACATGTCCCTAGCAAGGATGGGTAGTCATCCCAAAGGTCCAAGAAATAAAAGAAAAAAGAATGAATGAAGCCAAGTCATGGATTATGGGGTTAAGTATGCTCATGCGTGGCAACATGTCTTGCCTAAAAGCAAGACCACCGATTGCTCATATGGATAGACTAGCCTGACCATTTCATCCATAACAGGTTAAATCATTTTGTTCAAGATGAGGTAATGAACTCCAAATCAGAATAGTAAGGATAGGGTTAAATTCCCATCTCGCTTAGGTTGGGAATCCTATTCCCCAAAGTTTTGATTTCACTCACACTTGCACATGGGTTCAAGATGGTAGTGACACATAACCAACTTTGGGATCTAGTAAATTAATTCAATAGACATATATTTGGTCCTAAGAGGGTTTGACATCTTTAATATGTTTGTCCATGATATTAGAAGGTTTGAGCATTTATAAAGCAGGTTGTTACATCTCTAGCATCTTCATCATGCATCAAACCACAATCATTCATAGCCTTGCATACAAATCATAAGTGAAACTGACAATGGAATGTTGAACAAGTTCAAATGATAGGGAATGAAACACATTGCACACACTCGAGCTGATACTTAATGATTCCGATGTTTCATGTATTTCTGATCTATCGGTATTTGTTTATCTTCTATGTCGTTGACGCTCGTATCTAAGCTTGTATGTTTCAAGGTTGGGTTCTCACCAAAATGCTCAAGAGCATTTGACAACAGAGTCGCCATTTGTTGTGGCTGATCCACAACACACCCCAAAATTGGGGACCCACCTTTTTTGCATGCTTTCAAAGAAAACTGCAGTAGCCCAGATGCTAAAAAAATCAAGAAAAAAGCAAAAATTTCACTAAGGAGAAAAAGTGTCGCGATATCGCGACATGTCGCTCTGTCGCGGCCGAAAGTTGTCGCGATATCGCGACATGTCGCTCCGTCATTGGCAAAAATGAAAAAGTGTCGCGATATCGCGACATGTCGCTCCGTCGCTGGCAAAAATGAAAAAGTGTCGCGATATCACGACATGTTGCTCCGTCGCTGGAAAAAATGAAAAAGTGTCGCGATATCGCGACATGTCGCGTTTTCGTGGCCCAGGCAAGCAGGAAGAGGCTTTGATCAAAAATTGTCACGATTTCGCGACGTGTTGTGAAATCGCGGTCCAGGGAGGAGAGAGAAAGATAGAATGGAAAATTGTCACGAAATCGTGACATGTCACAAAATCACGGTCAAGACAGTCAAACGGGGCACGAAGCAAAAAAGCGTAGCGAAATCACGATGTGTCGCAAAATCGCGGTCAACGCAGTCAACGACAGCAGTGGGCGAAACCGTCACGAAATCGTGACGTGTTTGATTTTCGCGGCTTGCAAACGGGCGGAAGGCATAAAATATAAAATGGTCGTGAAATCACGACAAAATCGAGCCAAAGGCGATAAGGCCCAGCAGTGTAGCGAAATCGCGACGAGAACTGACACAAAGCGCATAAGTCGAAAGGCGTCGCGAAATCACGACGCGTCGCGTTTTCACGACGCGGGTGGATTAAAAGGCCTAAGTGGTAAAAGGCATAGCGATATTGTGCAACTTTTGAGGAAATGTTCTAGCTAGACAAAGACGTCGTGAAATCGTGACAGAAAGTGAAGACCATGCAGAGGGCAAAAAATGGTAGCGATTTTGTGACACTTTATTGAAAAGAGACTAAGTGCGGAAAACTTGTAGTGAAATCGCGACATGTCGGATTTTCGCTGTGCATGAAGGCAAGAAAGGCTGTTGACAGAAAAACGTCGCGATATCGCGACATGTCTCATTTTCACTGTGCATGAAAGCGGATAGGGTTATTGGTAGGAAAATGTCGCGATATCGCGACATGTCGCATTTTCGTGGTGAAAGTAAAGGAGCAAGGCTGCATGCATAAAAATGTCACGATTTACATGGGGCCATTACAGAACATGCAGAAAAGTGTGAAACACGTGGCATACATGTGTAAGGGCTGCAGAGGCATTACAGTTCATAGAGAAGATCTCGAGCACAAAATCAAAAGCAATGGAAAGGTGGGGAAGGTGAAACGAAGCAATCTGGAAGACGAAACGATACAATCTGGGAGGTGAAACGAAGCATCGCAGAACGAAGCAGAGAACCGTACCAACAAGTATAAAATGCAGAGGCACAGATTGATACGGGGGTCGGAAACCGCTGCGAGCGGGTTGCAGAGTTGATGGTGATTAGCCGTTCTGAGCCTGCTGTGGAGTGCTTTTCTTCCACTTTTGCTGGTTTTGAAAAAAAAACTAGAGATTCTGCTATTGTAACAGGACACATTATTTTTAATGCAGAATTGTTCAAAAATTTGCATTTTATGGGCAAGAAAGGATGAGAAATTTTTTGCATGCTTCATTTTAATTGTTCTATGTTCCTCCTTTCAGATTTCAGATTTGTATATGAAATTTATGCCATTGTTTTGGATTATTTCATGTGAATGTCTGCAATCTAGAAATTACTTTAAACCTTAGAAGCCAGCACCTAGTTTACTTTGATTGTGTTTGTTTTGTAGGTCAAATAGGCTAGGTTGCATGTACGAAACTCTCACGTATTCGATTTTGTCGGAATAGGATAGCATCAGACTGAACGTGTTCTACTTTTAATTTTCTGTATTTCTTTTTGTTCATTTTATTTTATTTTCTAGAAGGTTTAATGAACATTAAAAAATTACAAAATCTAAAAATAAAATAAAATAATGAACAATCACTAAATTTCAGGGTAAAATAAACCAACATTGCCCCTTGTTTACAGTTACTTGCAATCACTAAGGTGTTCCAAGCATTTAAATTGAATATCTTTATTTGAGATTACTAATACACAGTTGCAAATGCTAATACAACGGAGACCTTGGAGAAGTTGGTTGTTTAACTTCTTTGCAAGAGGGGATTTGGAACCCAAATCCTAAAGAAGAGTGTAATTTCACAAATGTGTGAAAATACCACTCAACACCACTGTAAGGCTTTCGATTACAAATTGAAAGAAGCCATTTGAACTCAGTGATAAATGGGGACATCATGGAGTCTAAAGAATTGAGCAACACGACATAACCATCCATCAACATCCTTCCCATTGAACTTAGGAAAGTATAGTATTGGCATCTTGAAGGGAGTATCATGATCAAAGTGAAGGTGAGAGTCATCTGTTCCCATTCTGTGAAGATACTCAGACTTGCTTGGACCACCTTGTATTTTAGACTCAACATCTGCTAGGTGTTATTCAATGCCAATTCTGGAGGTATCTTGGGCAACACTGAAATTTTGAAATTATGTTGTCAAGTGTTCAATTGTTTGTTATAAGCTAGTAACAACACTTACTAGGGTATCAAACATTGAAGTAGTGTTTTGTTCTACCTCTTTTTGATGTCCATGAGTGCCACTTGTCATTTGAGATAGCCTTGAACTTTTTTACTCAGTTACTAAAAATAGATGTGGGATTTCAGGAGTTACTATTTTTAGTAAGGGTCCAAAATTTAATTTTGGGAATGGATTGCAACACTAATTTTAGGCTTAGGGTCCACTTTGGTGGTTATTTGATCTGAGCACTCAATGAGGAGATATACTAAATTTCTTGACTTTTCGTGAGCTCAGGTTGGTTGTAAGGTGATGTTAAGGTAATTTCCTCCACTTGGACTTAAAATTTCACCAGTGGGTCCTTAAGGGTCTTTTGTGCAGAATAACAAGGAGATTCTATTCACAAAAATTTGGATCAATCTGATTGACCGTTGAAAAGTTATGGCCTTACTAAGAAAAATAAAAAATTGCTATTTTTGGAAAATGGGTACAAAATTTGACCAGGGGCTACCAAGGACAATTTTGTCTGGAATAGAGTGTAGAATTATCTGCTAAATTTTTGAGTCAATCTGAGATCTAAGTGAAGAGATATTCTTGTTGGAATAAAATTGAAGAACACAAGCTTATACTGAGAGGGGGGGTGAATAGTATAAGACCACTTTTTACTTTTTCCTTCAATTCAACTTTCAATTCAAAAATATGCAGTGTATAGATAGCAGATTCAAAAGCCGTAATCAAAGCAATGCACAAAACACCATCAACAAAGAGACACAACAATTTACGTGGTTCACCCAAAGTGGGCTACTCCACGGATAAAATCTTTCACTAAATTTTATCAAATCATAATTCGGGAATACCTTTCTCGATTACAAAGTTTATGGGCACCAACCCAAAGGAGACACCAATCCCCTAGCTCTGTTCTCGTCGGTGATCCTCTAGAAGACCTCTGCCTCCGCTGCCCTTAGCAAATGGAACTCTATCCACAGAAGACACCTGTCTTCCCTGCTCTGGCTGGAGACCTCTGTCCTCAACTCTATCATCACCAAGCTGGTCCTCGAATTTGCACTAGACATAGTCCTTCGGTCTAGCACAAATGTCCTCGTTCTCTATCTCTGATCTGCACCAAACACAGTCCTTCGGTCTGGCACAAATGTCCTCGAATCTGCACCAATATCCTGTCCTCAAATGGTCCTCAAATCTGGTTCACAAAAAGTGGTTCACAAGCTTTCACTAAAGCTTGCTTGATCTTCACCCAAGTCTTCACCAAGACTTGTCTCAGATCTGCTTTGCAAGTTCTCACTAGAACCTGCCCAGACTGCTTCACAACATACACAACTTCTTGTGCTTTTACAGCCGCACTTTGTCTAACTCCAGTCTTTGCACTGTCTATGCAATCACAGTGGTACTCAGCTATCGATGATCGAACTTCTCCCCCTGCGCTCTATCTATGAATATTGCAACGCCAATAGCTTCTGCTCCTTTTCGCAAACACAGCAGCACCGTCTTCGCGCACTCTGATTCCTTGCGATCTCTCTCACTTAGACGATTCGACAAAATGCACTTTGTACCCTGCTATCGAATTTCGCACTCTATCTACGAACGTCGCACTTCGAACGCACACTCCAATCGATACTTAACTCTCCAAGCAGCCCTCCTTTTATACTAACACTTTCAAGAATTAAAACCTTGATCTTAGTCGGTCGCACACCCTAAACTACGTCGGCTACAAACCCTAATCTTTGTCGGCCCAAATTTAACTTTGTCGGCTTCACTGCCTCTGCAACTCTTCTGTAGCTTCTGTCACGAAACTACAACATGTCGCGATATCGCGACACCTTTGCAACCGTACACTATCTTATGGCTTTTGTCGTGATATCGCGACACTTTAGCCTTTGACGACTTTGACTAAGCTCTTGTCGTGATATCGTGACACTTCTCGCTTTCTTACCCTCTTCTCGGCTTGCACCAGCGAAAGTAGAACATGTCACGAAATCGTGACACTTTCGCTTCCTTGCACTCTTCTCGGCTTGCACTAGCGAAAATGGAACATGTCACAAAACGACACTTTTGCTGCCTTATGCTTTTCTTTGCCTTACACCCACGAAATTGGAACATGTCATGAAATCGTGATGCTTTCGCCTTCGAGCTCTTCCTTCTTGAATTCATCATGAAATCGTGACGCTTCTTTTGTTGAAGACTTGTTTACTGTCTCTGTCGTGAAATCGTGACACTTTCTCCAACTGAATGCCCCCATCTCAACCTGTCATGAAATCGTGACACTTTCTCCAACTGAATGTTGCCATCTCAACCTGTCATGAAATCATGACACTTTCTCCAACTGAATGCTTCCATCTCAACCTGTCATGAAATCATGACACTTTCTGCATCCGTACGATTTCTTTGCAGCCTGTCACGAAATCATGATGCTTTCAGCTTCCATATGTCTTCTTTGCAACCTGTCATGAAATCATGACAGTTCTCATTTTCGACTCTTCCCTTTGCTGCATGTCATAAAATCGTGATAGTTCTCACTTCGAGTTTTGTAGCATGTCGTGAAATCGTGACACTTTGTCTTGCTACTTTCTCTCTCTTCGAACTTGTCATGAAATCATGACAATTCACACTACGGACTCTCTTTTCAGCATTATGTCATGAAATCGTGACACTTTTTCTTTTGGACTCTCTCTTCTGCAACATGTCACGAAATCGTGACACTTTTTCTTTCAGACTCCCTCTCCTGCAACATGTCGCGAAATCGTGACACTTTTTCGTCCGTACAATCTTCTTTGCAATATGTCACGAAATCGTGACACTTTTCCTTCTCTGCCTTCCTGCACTTTTCGAGTCGCGAAAATGTGACATGTCGTGAAATCGTGACACTTTCCACCTTGCTCTTCTTTTCTGCCAACATGTCACGAAATCGTGATAGTTTTCCATTTTTCTTCTCAAACATGTCACAAAATCATGACAGTTTTGCCAGCTCTTTCTCTCTCCTCAAACATGTCACGAAATCGCGATAGTTTTTCCAACACTTTCTCTCTCCTCTAACATGTCACGAAATCGTGACAGTTTTTCTTGCCTACTGCATACCTTTTCTTACTTGTCTTTTTCTTTGATCTTTTGCAAATGGGCTACTATGATCTTCCTGGAAACTCACTGTCCATGCTCTGAATAATCTGACATTAAATCAAATTCCTTCAAGAGCTTCTTGACATCAATGACAACTTCTACACTTGAGCAAAGGCAATGTACCCAAGGTACCCAAAATTGCCAACAATCTCCCCCTTTGTCATTGATGGCAAACCTTTACTGAAAACACATCTCAAAAGCCAAAACTGAAACCAACTGTGCTCACAACTGAGAATCTGCCTTTGAAGTTTTGCTCCCCCTGACTTGAAGCTCTTCTCTTCACTTGAAGCTCTCCCCCTTACTCATATCTCTCCCCCTTTGTCATCAATGGCAAAGGGTCACCTTTGGGGCTCGGGACTAAGAATGAGCATCTTAGCTTAGTCCCTCCCCCACCTCCTGATGAGGTGATTAAAATAGGGGTGGGAGTAAAACTCCCATTAGGCATTGATCATCATCAGCGTCTACAATTTCCTTGTCGGGCCTTCTCTTGAACTCTTTGTCAATATTCCTGTTCTTGTTCCTGTCACTATTCTTATCCATGCCTTGATCCTTGGACCTGTTCATACTACTGTTTCTGTTCCTGTACCTTGGAAGTTCAGCTCTACACTGTCTAGCTGTGTGACCTTCATTGTTGCACTTATAACAAGTAACAAAGTTATTTCTTTTAGGCATACCTGCTTTTTGAATCCACCAGTTCTGACCAAACTTGTTCCTATTATTTGCCTTGCAATAAACTGCCTTGTGCCCAAACTGTTGACAAGAGTAGCAATATCCTTGAAAGAAACTAGCACTTCTGAAATTGTTGTTTACCTTCTTCATTTGAGCCATGCAATGTGCAGCCATGTGACCAAACCTGTAACACGCAAAACATCTATCATGAAATTTTCCTTTATTCGACCTCATGGGTCCCGAAAACTTCTTCTTCTTATTCTGAATTCTGTTTTCTATTTCTGCGCATCTATCATCCATGGACTCTTTCTCTGAAATACTCTCCTCATCAGAACTCTCTTCTTTTTGAAATCTCTTACTAGATTCCCCAACCTGTTCCTTGCGCGGCTTAACAAAGCCAAGGCCTGTTTTATCTGTTGTCTTTCTTTGACCTTTGATGAGTGACTTAACCTTTTTGGAGCTATCTTGAAACCTGTAAAGCTTATCCTTGTACTCTTTAGTTTCCTCTTTCAAAGAAGCCATTTTCTTTTCTAACTCACTATACTCAAGAATCTTAGACTCTAACTCGTCCTTGAGTTCTTGTGTCTTAGCCATAGAGAAGTCAAGACTTTCTCGTAAGATCATCTCTCTCCATACAACATTCATCTAACTTATCCTTGAGTCTAGCATTCTTCTTTCTTTCCTTTTTCAAAGCACTTAGAGCATTAGAAAGTTCACTTTCAAGATCCTTTATTTGATTGCTTTCTGGATCATCAAAGCCTTTTTCAGTTTTCTTATCGCTAGAGGTGCTACCCTCTTCAAAAACCATACATGCATCTTCCTTATAGTTTTCTGAAGCATCCTCATACATACTGGAAACCAAATCATTATTTGTACAATCATCCTCAAGGTGACCAAAATTTCCACATCTAAGACATTTCATGATAATGAATCTATGTTTCGGTTCTTCCTCTTTTTCTGAAATAAACAACATCTCATTTTCATCATCACTCGAAGAACTTTCACTATCACTACTCGAACACTTACTTGCTTTGTCTAGGTAGAAACTCTTCTTGTGCTTGCGAGAATACCTCTTTCCTTGATTGTTGTGCTCATCTTTGTATTTCCTGTGATGCTTGTGCTTTTCAGATTCCTTGCTCTTAGAATCCTGTTTATCTTCATCACTTTCATTCTTGGAAACAAGATCTGATCAGTAGCATAATGACCAAACTTTCCGCAATTAAAACATCTTATATTTTTCATGCTTTTGCTCTTTCTAGAGAACTTGTCTTTCTTGCTGTAATATGCTTCTTCATCACTAGAAGACTCATCACTCTCTTTAAGTTGTTTGCCTTTTGATTTCTTGGTAGCCTTGAAAGTTGCCTCTTTCTTGACATCAACCTTCACTTGAGTTCTCAACTCAAATGCTGCAAGTATACTATGGAGCTCATCCTTTTTCAACTTATCCAAATCTTTAGCTTCCTCAATAGCAGAAATATTTTCACTAAATCTATTAGGAAGAGATCTTAAAATCTTATCACAAACATCATTTTCAGCAAGCTCAAGACCTAAGTCTTTCATGGAGTTAACAACCTCATCCATACGAAGCATGTAGTCACTAATATTTTCATCATCATTCATCTGGAGTTGTTCGAACATACCTTTGAAGTGTCTCAACTTGGCCTTTCGGACATTTGCATCACCTGTATGAACCACTTTCAGCTGATTCCACATTTCACTAGCTGTCTTGCAGTGAATCACTTTGGTGAGATCTACTTTCTGTAAGCCTTTCAAGATTGCATTCATTGCTTTTGAATTGTTGTGATGTAGGAGCCTGTCTTCTTTAGTATAAGGACCATGTTCAGGAATAGTGTACCCATCTTCAATCACTTCCCATACCTCATTACCAAGTGCCATTAGATGAACCTTCATTCTTGCACTCCACAGACCAAAATCTGATCCATCAAGAATAGGTGTTGCATTGCCACTTGAATAATCCATTGTGTTCTTTGCTAGCTTTTCCTTCAAGTTGTTAAACTTTTTGAAGGAACCCGCTCTGATACCAATTGAAGAACACAAGCTTATACTGAGGGGGGGTGAACAGTATAAGACCACTTTTTACTTTTTCCTTCAATTCAACTTTCAATTCAAAAATATGCAGTGTATAGATAGCAGATTCAAAAGCCGTAATCAAAGCAATGCACAAAACACCATCAACAAAGAGACACAACAATTTACGTGGTTCACCCAAAGTGGGCTACTCCACGGATAAAATCTTTCACTAAATTTTATCAAATCATAATTCTGGGAATACCTTTCCCGATTACAAAGTTTATGGGCACCAACCCAAAGGAGACACCAATCCCCTAGCTCTGTTCCAGCCGGTGATCCTCTAGAAGACCTCTCGCCTCCGCTGCCCTTAGCAAATGGAACTCTATCCATAGAAGACACCTGTCTTCCCTGCTCTGGCTGGAGACCTCTGTCCTCAACTCTATCATCACCAAGCTGGTCCTCGAATTTGCACTAGACACAGTCCTTCGGTCTAGCACAAATGTCCTCGTTCTCTATCTCTGATCTGCACCAAACATAGTCCTTCGGTCTGGCACAAATGTCCTCGAATCTGCACCAATCTCTGTCCTCAACCGGTCCTCAAATCTGGTTCACAAAAGTGGTTCACAAGCTTTCACTAAAGCTTGCTTGATCTTCACCCAAGTCTTCACCAAGACTTGTCTCAGATCTGCTTTGCAAGTTCTCACTAGAACTCGCCTGCACTGCTTCACAACATACACAGCTTCTTGTGCTTTTACAGCCGCACTTTGTCTAACTCCAGTCTTTGCACTGTCTGCGCAATCATAGCGGTACTCAGCTATCGACGATCGAACTTCTCCCCCTATGCTCTATCTACGAATATTGCAACGCCAACAACTTTTGCTCCTTTTCGCAAACATAGCAGCACCATCTTCGTGCACTCTGATTCCTTGCGATCTCTCTCACTTAGACGATTCGACAAAATGCACTCTGTACCCTGCTATCGAATTTTGCACTCTATCTATGAACGTCGCACTTCGAACGCACACTCCAATCGATACTTAACTCTCCAAGCAACCCTCCTTTTATACTAACACTTTCAAGATTAAAACCTTGATCTTAGTCGGCTGCACACCCTAAACTACATCGGTTGCAAACCCTAATCTTTGTCGGCCCAAATTTAACTTTGTCAGCTTCACTACCTCTGCAACTCTTCTGTAGCTTCTGTCGTGAAACTACAACATGTCGCGATATCGTGACACCTTTGCAACCGTACACTATCTTATGGCTTTTGTCACGATATCGTGACACTTTAGCCTTTGACGACTTTGACTAAGCTCTTGTCACGATATCGTGACACTTCTCGCTTTCTTACCCTCTTCTCAGCTTGCACCAATGAAAGCAGAACATGTCGCAAAATCGTGACACTTTCACTTCCTTGCACTCTTCTCGGCTTGCACTAGCGAAAATGGAACATGTCGCAAAATCATGACACTTTCACTGCCTTACGCCCGTGAAACTGGAACATGTCGCGAAATCGTGACGCTTTCGCCTTCGAGCTCTTCCTTCTTGAATTCATCGCAAAATCGCGATGCTTCTTCTGTTGAAGACTTGTTTACTGTCTCTGTCATGAAATCGTGACACTTTCTCCAACTGAATGCCCCCATCTCAACTTGTTGCGAAATCACGACACTTTCTCCAACTGAATGCTGCCATCTCAACCTATCGCGAAATCGTGACACTTTCTCCAACTGAATGCTGCCATCTCAACCTGTCGCGAAATCGTGACACTTTTTGCATCCGTACGATTTCTTTGCAGCCTGTCACGAAATCGTGACGCTTTCAGCTTTCGTACGTCTTCTTTGCAACCTGTCACGAAATCATGACAGTTCTCATTTTTGACTCTTCCCTTTGCTGCATGTCACGAAATCGTGATAGTTCTCACTTCGACTTCTGTAGCATGTCACGAAATCGTGACACTTTGTCTTGCTACTTTCTCTCTCTTCGAACTTGTCGCGAAATCATGACAATTCACACTACGGACTCTCTTTTCAGCATTATGTCATGAAATCGTGACACTTTTTCTTTTGGACTCTCTCTTCTGCAACATGTCGCGAAATCGTGACACTTTTTCTTTCGGACTCCCTCTCCTGCAACATGTCGCGAAATCGCGACACTTTTTCGTCCGTACAATCTTCTTTGCAATATGTCACGAAATCGTGACACTTTTCCTTCTCTGCCTTCCTGCACTTTTCGAGTCGCGAAAATGCGACATGTCACGAAATCGTGACACTTTCCACCTTGCTCTTCTTTTTTGCCAACATGTCACGAAATCGTGACAGTTTTTCCAGCTCTTTCTCTCTCCTCAAACATGTCGCGAAATCGCGATAGTTTTTCTAGCACTTTCTCTCTCCTCTAACATGTCGCGAAATCGCGACAGTTTTTCTTGCCTGCTGCATACCTTTTCTTACTTGTCTTTTTCTTTGATCTTTTGCAAATGGGCTACTATGATCTTCCTGGAAACTCACTGTCCATGCTCTGAATAATCTGACATTAAATCAAATTCCTTCAAGAGCTTCTTGACATCAATGACAACTTCTACACTTGAGCAAAGGCAATGTACCCAAGGTACCCAAAATTGCCAACATCCGAGATCTGTGTGAAGAGATATTCCTGTTTTAATAAAATTTCATTTTTTTCAGGTTCTAGGTCATAAGTGGGAAAATTGAATCAACTATCTCGGATCTATCAACTGATCACCCTGTTACTATCCTATCACTTGTACTGTAGTTACAGACACTGACGGTTTCATTTCTGACCCTAACCACATGTATTTCTAACTATTATAGTTGACTATTACTATCCCGACTGTTACTATCACTGACCAGACTGTTACTGCCACTAACCTGACTGTTAATGGAATATTACAAACTATGTAGAGACACTTGCGAACTCTGTCCTAATTGTTGGTGCATGCAAGGTGTATTCTTCTGTGATAGGGAAGTCCTCCATATGCTCACTTTTTGGGATTGTGAATGCAGGTTTAACAGAACAAGATGTGTGTTTTTGCAGGAGGAAGTGTTTAACAGAACTAGGGTATGCTAAGTAAAGGAGTATGTAACACCCATAGGCCCTATGTTATACCGCAGTGACGAGCAATAGTGCTCAGACCAATATTTTAGGCCACTATCCAAGGAGGATTCCACACATACCCTTGAGCACACTATTTGAATCTCTGACAGTACAAGAGGGTAATCATCTGGGATGCTATGTCCCATGGAATATGGATGATACACGATCGAAAAGCTTCCTATTGGATAAAATTTTGTTAACCTTAGAATGGTCTCTTGATACACCCGAAGATGCGTGGGAGCTCAATTCCGTGCGCGAGTGTTATCTAAGGCCTGGGTATTGGAGCTTGATCGCCCCTCACTTCACTAGACGCTTTATGGGCTATCTAGATTAGCCAATAACGACAACTTATTCAAGATATTTTAAAACCCTCAGCACAGGGTTTCTAACCAACACAACTACTGAAACATAAATTGTATTTTTATTTTTATTTTTTGGATTTGCTGGTAAAAAAAATGAACTATATTTTTTTGGATTTTTTAATAAAGGAAAAATGGAACGAAAACACATGAAAAATTATACCTAATAGGTAGAGTGGATGGCAAGAATCATCGCAGTTGCAATAGAAATCGGCCCTAGAAAGCACTCTAATACCACTATTTAGGAACCTACTATTAAAATAAAGCTCATACACACAAAATAATGAAAGATAACTGAAATACATGCAATAACATAATAATACTATGCAGAAAGTAATTACAGAATTGAACAATCTTGCAAAAGAACTCAGAATCGTAGGCCTCTTCGAGGGGGCAACCTCCTTCAATAAGTCATTAACTTGCAAAAGGATAATTCGTACATGGCTTCATAGCTTTTTAAAGAAAGACTTCATGCAAACCCTAAACCTAGGCTCAAGAGTTGGCTTACATGCAAAATGCCACTCGAGCTAGAATCTTCTACCAAATGTTGGTTACAATCTTGATAACGGCTACATCAAATGGCTCCACTTGCCTAGGATCATAACATGCCACGTACATCATAAAATAACATTATATATGGGATCCCCCACGTTGGAAGTGGATCAATACATAATAATGAGAATTATAAAATAACGTTAGGATGGGATCCTAAAAGTGAGAGAAGTGTATCTCAGCTTATCTATGGCTTCTTCCTGTGTCTTGACCCTCTTTGACTGGGTTTCATCCAATTTTACTTCCTTTTGTTGCTGCAGGAATGGCTTACAAATAGGGGTCTCATTTTTTACCTCTCTTTTGTCCTCAGTGCCCATGGGGACTCTCAAGGGGTTTAGTTCATCATGGCTTACTTGCAAAGGTTTATTTCCTGACCTTGTTAAGATAGAAATCTACTTAATGGATGGCATCATGAAGTTATGACCAACCTATTTGATCATATTGATGTGTCCCTTTTAGGTAATTTTTGCCTTCTCAATAGCTACTTTTTATACATAATATTGGTGCTTCATACAAGTACTTTCCCCATGAGGATCATTACATGTGGAACACCAATAGATGGATTCAGGTGCATATGTATAAACTTCTCCTTCTTTGTTTGTGAAGATTATGTTAGATTTTTTCAGGAAGCTTGCTATTAGAGACAACTTGACCCTTGGCTACATAGGGGAATATTTTAGGTTGAAATTTTTTTCAGCTTCCTTCCTCTTCATTAAGGTGATCTCATTAGTCAGATTTTTCATTGTAGTTTGTATTTCTTAGATAAAAGCAACTTGTGTGTCTAGGGCTGAAAATGCAAGTACTACAAGAGGTGCAGGTAACATTGGAAGAGTGGGGGGAGCTCGCAAAGCTTGCACCGCATGAATACTAGGTCATGGAGGGAAGTCTATGGGGGGTATGTTAGTTTGATAAGTGGTATAGTAACAAATGATTATGGCTAATGTTGGAGAAACTCAGGGAATATGAGTATTATAGGATTGGGAGGTGATCTACCTATGGCTATAAGGTCCCTTTCGACCTTAATAGCTTCTTGGAATATTTGGGGAAAGGTACAAATATTTGATTGTCATATTGATAGACCCAAGTCAGAGCTAAAAGCTCTTAGATAATAGTATACAACTTGATCATTAGTCGATCAATGCCCTTCAGACACTCTCCTCCAAGTGTGGCTGAATTTGATGTTGAAGTCCACTATTTCTTCTTGTGGATGTCTTTGTATTACTACAAACTAGGTGAGCAAGGAGAAAGGATTTGCTTGCTCATTGAATTATTCTATCAGCCTACCAGCCAAGTTAGCCCGAGAAGAAATAGTCTCATTGGGTAGAGTTCTATACCAATACAATATTTTCCCTCTAAGGGAGATAACCAACAATTTGATCATCACGTCTTCCTCATAGATATTATGAACAACAACCAATGAAGCAACATACTAATAATGCTCAAATCTGGTCTTCCCAATGCCATCATATGTTGGTAAAGCCTTCAAAGCCACCTAAGGAAGTGGGTTATAATTTGTAATATTGATAGGACCAGTATTATTCCAATGGAGAAAATTTTGGTTCTGAATTTGGGCCATCCATGCTTGAAGAACAATAGGGACTTCGGGTGTGAGGTTGATAGTATATGGATCTTTTGTAAGAGATGATAATGGGATTGATTCAGAGGATGGGATATGGCGTATCCTAAGACTACCAAGATGCAACTTTATAAATTCTATAGGTTCCTCTGATATTCTGGTTGCTTATCTTGTAATCATGAAAATGAAAATAGGCCATCCCTTTTATGGCTTACTAGGTTTCTGCTTCTACAAAGTCACCAGGTGATTGAAATATCTATGGGTGAAGTAGAGTATCACCAAAACTTGGATTCATTCCAAAGTGTGGGACTATGTCCCACCGACCATGCCAAAAATTATTGATATCAAAATCTACCTAACAGAAAGGATTGTACGCCCACATATCCCGACCAACTTTGAATGATTACAGGATTGCAAGGCTATGGGATTCAATCTCTGGAGAAGACCAGTTCCTTAGAAAGCCCTAGTTAACTACTTCCTAAATGTGTGGAAAAAGGGTGTTGAAAAGAATAAAATGAAGCCGAAGCTAGAACTTGAAGAAGTACAGATTTAACCGCATCAAAGTACACGCATTCAACTTAAATCATTACAAGAAACTCAGATAAATCACCTAATAGACTAGCCAAATTGTTCTCACTTAATATTAATCACATGCATTTGAAAGCAAATTCCAGAATCAGAGAATGAAGAGCATAAAATCCAGATTGCATAATTAAAGCTAAATTATTTAATAAATTTTAATAGAAATAAATAGGTAAACATTAATTCATACATACATGAGACAATATGGAGATAAAACATTGATCCACTTATATTTATTGAATAGCAGAAGCTTCTTACATGTAAATTATAATAGCTAAAGAAGCAACCATTTTAATGCCTTAAATCTAACATATATAGCCTCTACAAGGAATTTTGTTACAAGCGAATGTGATTGTATCAAATAGCGGCCAGACTGTATATCTTGTATCCCTGTAATACCAACCAAACACTCATACGAAATGAGAGTAAGCTTCGCTGGCTACACCTGGTTCATCCATCCTTCCAGTGCATCTAAAGATTATATTGTTCATGATATTTGTGCATGCTTGAAGGTAGTCAGTTGTTATAGTCACTTGTGTAGCCTACCTTAAATCGTTGATCCTCCCCAACACATCAAAATATTATCCGTCGCTTGTCTGACACATGTCAAATTATGTTTACTACATTCATGGATTGCATTCATGTTTGGGCTCAGTATTTTTCCTCCATTGGTGTGCTATGCATACCTTGGCAAAGAATAATGCTTTCGATATTGGTGGACTTTTGGGATCTCCCACTAAAACCTGAGTCTCTTCTTCTACCATGGCAGGCTTTTGGGGTCCATATGGATCTTGGATGCCATCCATTTCTCTAGTAGACATCACTTCTTCTTCCCTTGTGGTAGGGTTTTGAGACATTTCAAGATCTCATTGTCTCTTGATTCTTCACTAGTATTCTTTATGGTGGGCGTTTGGGATTCCTCTGAAAGCTGACTTCATACCACTTTTTTCCAAAGTTAGCACAAACTCTTCTTTGAGTTTTTGGGACCCGTCTGACATCTAATGGTTGCCCATTTTTCTGCCTGCCTTTTGTTCCTTTTTATTCTTGAAATGAATATTTGGGATCCATACAGGGTTTGATGACTTCCCATTTCTCCGCCTGCCTCAACAATTAGCCAATTTTTTTGGTTCTTCATGACAGGATTTTGGGAGCCATTTACAGAGCGGTAGTGGCCCATTCCTTCGCTAGGCACTCCTTTCCTCGTTACTTTGTGGTAGGGTTTTAGGACTTGATCGAGGCTTAATAGGAGTCCATTATCCCACCAATACCAACACTTAGCTGCTTTTATGGATCTCGCCTATCACTCAATGCAGGGAAGAAGTAGGTGTGAGAAAAACTACCTACACTGGTCCTCCAATATTATTTCCTCTATCCCACTTATAAATAGGAAACCTAATTTTTTCTTTAAACCCTTTCTAAAGAAAGTATTTTTGAATTTTATCAAATTTTGATGTTATATTTGCTGACAATCTTGAAAGTGAAAATTTTTATGGATTGCAATGTAGTCTTTATGAGTTAGTCTTCCCACCATGGTTAAGAACTTACCTTTCCAACTTGTCAAACAAGCTTTCATTCTATCCAAAAAATAGACTCAAAGATCCTTTTTATTTCCTTTATGAGATAAATGAATAGCCAAGTAGGTTGATAAAAAATTTCCAATTTTAAACCCTAAATTTTTCACAATAATTTGTTGTTAATCTAGGGTAGTGTTAATGAAAAATCCTAATTTTTAAAGTATCAACCACCTATCTAATAGCCTTCTTGTAGCATGATAATATTGATTTAAACTCCATGACCTCACTAACTAAGGGATGACCCAAAATAAAAGTATCATCAACAAATTAGGAGATGAGATTCAAAGGGACTATTTTTTGCAACTTGAATAACCTTGATTTTTCCTTCTAATTTTACCTTTGAAAAAGCTCTCCTGAATGCCTCTGCAAGAATAATAAATAGATAAGGAGATAGTGGATCACCTTGAAGGAGTCCACAAGATGACTTGAAGTAACCAACAAGAGAACCATTAATCAAAATAGAATATTCCGCAATGCTATAACAACATTTAATCCATTCGCACCAACTATAATAAAATTCAAACTTTATTTGAATATTATGTAGAAAATTCCAAGAAACCCTATAATATTCTTTGTTCATATCTAATTTCATAACAATACCTAGTTTTTTCATGGAAGGAATAGAATATATGACCTCCTATGCAATGATTATATCATCAAGAATCATGAGTAAAACCACCTTGTTCCTTTGGGATAACACACTCTAGAATGCATTTCAACCTATTTGCCATAATTTTTGAAATGATATTATAACTCATATTAGGAAGGCTTATTAGAAAAATATTATCAACATATTTTCTCATCTTTCTTTGGAACCAATGTAATAAAAGTGGCATTGATCGCACTTTCTTTTCTAGGTTTGTTCATTGCAACTAAAATACATGTAGCTCCTCCATAGATATCTTCTTCATCAAGCTTTCATTTTATCCCTCGATGATAATTGATGGAATATTTTGCAAAACTTATCTTGTGCCTCCTTATTTTTCCCAATATCTAATATTTTTTTTTGAAATAATTAATTGCTTCCTTATATATTTTTCATTCTCAATATTTCTTCCATCTTGAGTTAAATTATTTTTGATGTGATGAAAATAATTTTTTTTTTTGCTATAGCATAAGAAAAAATTGTATTTTATCTCCTTTCTTGAGACATTTCTCCATAGATTTTTAAAATAAATATGACTCCTTTTTAAATGCATTATGATTTAAAAATTAGCAATTGTTTTTCTTTCACATAAGAATCGTGATCCATTCCATTAGTTTCTATTATCTCTTGTAAATTTTTGATCTTGGATTCAATTTTTTTCCTTTTTATAAAAATGTTACCAAAATATTTGGCATTCCAAATATTTATTTTTCCCTTTAAATATTTCATCTTTTGAACAAACTTGTACATATATAATCCTTCATATTTTGATTCATCCCATCATAATATAATCATCTAGAAGAAACTAGGGTCTAGAAGCCACATAGACTAGAAGTGAAATGGATTTGGATAACCAATATTGGGTAAATCATAAGTCAAAATAATAGGTTTTTGATCTAATCTTGCTCGCAATAAATATCTAAAGAGATTACTTTGTCTGCAACCAATTATTGGATAACAAGAATCTATCTAATATTTTTGCTATATGAGTTTACCCAATGCATATATTATATCATGTATATTGAAAACTTGAAGGACTAATATCCCAAAGGTCATTTGAATTTACAAATAAAGCAAAAACTTGCATTGATTTAGACCATCCCAGAACACCACCCTTCTTTTCCAATGAAGATAGAACAATGTTGAAATCACCCTGTTGGCAGTTTTGTCACTTTGCCACATTAGAAATTTTGTTGACAATTTTTAATTGTAAAAGAAGGATGGAGTATAATGAATAATACCACAATTTTTGGTAATATATTTTGTTATAATTAATTTTGTTTTAATCCTGTTCTTGTAATTTGCATGGACATTGTGCCTAAAAATGACAGAATTCTAAGGCAAAATTAATGGTATGTGTAAAATGGAAAAGTAAATTAATAGTCTTCAGCACTGGTAAAATTGGTTTGAAGTGAAAGCATCGATAGTTAAAGAAAGAAAAATGGTTTTATTTTCATGAGGATGAAAGTGCACTTTAAAATAAAATGCATTCAAAAATAGGTTAGAATTGTTCAAGACGTTGAGATGAATAATTTAAAAAGAACAGAAGTCGTGGTGCATAAAATATTAAAACATTTGAAGTTTTTAAGGCAAAATAAGACAAGGTAGAGAGGCAAAAATATTTGTTGCCTATCTTTAGGGCGAAATATCTTTATTTTTACAATATTTGCAAAGGCGACATAGCAGGTCAAAGAAGCGATCAAGGGTGTGTTGCCTCTCTTTAGGGTGAAACATATTTATTTTTACAAGATTTTCAAAGGCGACATGGTAGGTCAAAGAAGCGATCAAGGGTGTGTTCATCCCAAATGAGGGGTGAAAGCCCCATTCGCCTCTTTATGAGATGAACGCCATTTAAAAATATGGAGAAAAAAATTAATTTGAATGGCCTTAGTTGAAAATTCAAAGGCATGTTTACCCCAAAGGAGGGACGAAAAGCCCTTTCGCCTCTCCTTAAGGTGATACCATAGTGCAAAGTGGAAAGGCGTATGGGTCCCAATTTTAAAATCGTGGAAACGGATGAATCAAAAGTGCTTTCGCTCCAAAGGAGGGGCGAAAGCTCCATTCACCTCCTCTTGGGGTGAATGTATTTTAAAAAGCAAGTGAAACACGTCAAGCGTAAGGTTGAAAATTTAAACATGGTTTCACCCCAAGCGAGGGGTAAAAGTCCCTTTCGCCTCTCCTTGGAGTGAAAACTCATTGCAAAAGGAAAGGTGCATCGTGGGTCCCACCTTGTTGAATTAAATAAGGTTGCAAATGGGTTTCACCCCAAGTAGGGGGTGAAAATCCCATTCGCCCCTCCTTGGGGCGAATGTAAGTTTCAAAGGCATAAAATGTTGACAAGCCAAAAGGAGTTTCACCCCTAGAGAGTAGTGAAAATCCCTTTCACCTCTCTCTAGGGTGAAACTCAATTCAAAGCATTTTGAGAAGGCACAAGTCATGGGACTTTTATAGTGACATCATCAAAGGTGATAAAAAGAGCTTTCACCCTAGGTGAGAGGTGAAACTCCCATTCACCTCTCCTTGGGGTGAAACAACACAAAAATGGTGCAAGGTGCAATTCGAAGGCAAACGAAAGGAGACTTTCGAAGCCTAACGAAAGGTACACGCTCGAAATGAAAGCATGGATGAAAAAAGAAGTTTTGGTAACAAATATTTGAGCACAAAAAAATGATAAAAATGATAAAATATGGGACAAATTTGCACAAAATGCTTTCGCCCAACTTCACTCCTAAAGGGCTAGTCGCTACGTTTCGGGTAAAATCAATTTTAAAATAGCAAGACTTTTCAAAGACACCAATCGTCCAAATGTTTTTTGGGAAGGACCAAGGGGTCATGAAATTTAGTTTTTGAGGTAAAATCAACAGTTTTGGCCCGAATTTCAGCTGAAGATCTGCAGGATTAAATGCCAAAGAATGATTTTGACTATTTCTAAAGCACCATCCACTGACTTAATAGTTTTTAAAAGCAACATTTATATCTAGTGGGCTCTCTTGGCAAATGTACATTTCCAAAGTACAATGGTGACACAACTTCAATGACCAAGATCTATATTTTCATCCAATTATGATGCACCGACATCCAAGTTTGCTAATTTCCTAGGAATCTCACCACCAAAGCTAGATCGCTGCTCCCAAAGGAAGATTTTCAAGCAGAAAATTCCTCTTGTTGGTTCCTGATCTATGGAATTTTTGTCTTCATTTGTATTAAATGAAAGAGGTAAAATCCTCTATAAATACTAGATATTTTCATGAAATGTTTTTTGAGTTTTCTGCATAAATAGAAAGATACTCGGCTTCTAATTCCTTGAATGGTTTTGTGTGTGATTTCTTTCTGCTTAACATTTTTGTTCATATTCATATTTGTTATTGGCTAATTTTAAATTTTGCACTTAAATTTAACTACTACTAGTGAGGGAGTGAATACTGGAATGTCCTTTGGAAGTTATCTCAACAAACTATAAGTGGTTCTTTTGCCTTTCTTTCTGTTATATGCTAATTGACACTTAATTTGAATTTTTGTTGCTAGTCTGCACATATCCTACATCATTCAACTTATAACCATATTTTCCATTTCTTTCTGCCATTTCCCTTTTCTTTCATGTAACTCTAAACTTCAAATTAGTGTAGTATTTAGTAGGGGAGCCAACCCTCTTTGGATATTGGCCTGAAGAACATTTATCTCCTTTGGCATTTCAATGTTGGCTGTGTCTAGGGTGCATAAACGTATATTTTATATGTTAGGAAAATATTTTACCAACAGTTTTTGGCAAGCCTGGTGGGACTCACGAGTCTCATATTGAGAAATATACATAGTATTAAGGTCTTGATGTTCATATTTTTATTATTGGGCTAGAACATCTGGTGACTCAGTTATACCCAAAATATTTCGAACGTGAAGTTGGCAAAAGTTGTACTTCATGATCACAAGATCAAAGGCCAAAAATATTGAAAACCCTGTTGAGTTCTTTGAGCTTGACACCCAAAAATTAGGAGAACACCCTATATTAGTCACCCTAAAATTTACATCAATTGCAAAATTTTCACAGATAGTTAGAGTGTTTTTCATTCCTTCAAGTCCAACTAGTACTGCTACTAGCATTCCTCCACCTCAAGAAAATTCCCTAGTCAATATGGCTCAAAATCTGCCACCACAACCACCAAGGCAGTTCCCAACATGGAACAACTCAAGAGCTTTGAATATACAAGCTCAAAATCCAGTTCCTCAAGCAGTATTGAAGGCTTTGCCCACCTATGATGGTACAGGTAAGACTGCTTATAATCATGTCCAAGATGTGACTTCTTTGGTGGAAATCCACAGTATTACAGATGAAGACACTATGGTAAGATTGCTCGTGTTGTCCCTCAGAGGAAAGTTGTTGTATTGGTACCGATATTTGCTGTTCGCTACTATCACCACATGGGACTAGTTGGTAGAACTACTGATTAATAATTTCCATGAGCAAGCTGATCATTTTTCCTTACTGCACAAATTCAAAAACATCCAAATAAATCCATAGGAGAAAATAATGGATTTCAATGTTAGGTTCACTTGAAGTTGGTAGAGAGTTCCTGATGGTCTTCGAACAACTCCTGAACAAGCCATGTTTTACTATCTTTGAGATTTCAACTCTGACATTGGTATAGCCATCTGACAAGCCAATGTCAATATATTTCTATATTTGTACACGTAGGCACAAAAGACCGAAGCATATTTTATTGCCATAGGTAAGCTGCCTCCAATGGTAAAAATGCTTATTCTTCTCGATCTTCCATAATAGATGTACTCTAGTGCATTTTCATAGCCCATGCATTCTATGTATCTTGTTCCTTCATGGAGCTTGAGTTCACCTAAAATTACATCAGTTCCAGTTTCACAATTACCCGCTCCAACTATTCCACAACTACCTACTCCTCTTCCTATGTCGACATTGCCTTCTCTAATAGTACTTCTACCTTTTCCAACACCTCCAGTTCCCTCAAATATTGATCATCAAATAAAATTATTGCAAGATATGCAATCGATTAATTCGGTGGTGAGGACAATGTAAAAAAAAATCACAACCATTAAAAAGAAGTAAGTTGAGAGTGATTTTCAATCAATGAGATTTCAAACGCTGCCAATTACTAAAGAGAAACCAACTTCGACTAGCAAAGGTCCTGAGAGAAATACAATCATATTGGTGAATAAATAAGTTGGTACATCAAATAAAACACATTGGTGCTCTACCTGTAACTAAATTCATGGCGAAGATACATGCATGGTTCATTTAAACTATGTACAAACATTAGTAGAAAGTTTTTTCAGTGGACAAATAAATCTGATCATGAAAGTTGATCATAATTTCATGGTCCCTTCCTTGGAGCAAGTCTCAGTTCCTACAAATACTGGGAAGAAGTCAGTAATTGTTGATCCAGTAGATATGGAGCCACTAAAGATCCCCTCTAAATAGAAGGTACAAGGTGGAAAGGCACAATCATAAGAAAAAGCACCTGGCATAGCCCCTAAGTAGCAAGATCCTATCTTGTTGAAAGATATCTTGCCTATGTAAGCTCAAGAAAAATTGCAGGTAAGGACATCAACTTCACAACCTGTAGTTGCTCAAGTATAAGCTGAGGTGAAAGAACAAGCCAAAGAACACCTCAAGTACCCATCATTGACCAAACGTCAAAGGGTAGAATCTACTCAGTAGTACCAAAATAAATATGAGACAACTAGTGAAGAGAAAGACTTTGGTGCCTCTGGCTATAACATTGTTGAAGAGATGAAGAAAATCCCTGCTAAGGTGAGTTTGTATGATGCATTGCAGCTTCTTGGAAAAGTTGATATGTTATAGGAGTCTCTCAAGTCTACGAAGGATAAAAAGAAAATCCCACCCAGATAGTGTTAGCACAAACACTGACAACTTCTGCCACTGGTAAGAATAGACCACCTCCATTCTACCTGTCTCTCAAGATGGAGGGGTGGATTGTACATAATTGTATGATTGATTTTGGTGTTGCAACTATTGTCATGCCAAATGCGGTATGTGAGGTCATGGGGATGGAGTACACGAGGAGCATTCCAGGTGTCTTATAGTTGGATGGGATCCTAGTCAAAATAGTGGGTGTGATTAAATATATTCCCATTGTTATGCACAACATGTCATAGATTACCGTCATTCAAAAAGTGGTGGTAGTTGATTTAGAACCATATTTTAGCATGTGCCTTTTGAGAGAATTTACAACAAAGCTAGGAGGATATCTTTCCCTGGAAGGAGAATTCAGATCTATAATGAAAAGCCTTCCAATTTTCATATAGAGAAACTTGAATAAGAAGAAAAGTTCATAAGTTCAATCAACATGATGATAGAAGAGCTACAAGAAACAAACCTGATGGAGGAAGCTCTTGCTGAAATTCGTTTGGATGATCAATTTTTGTTGATGGATTTTAATGCAATGGTGAAAACCGATATTGGTTGCTACACCATAACCAAACCTGAAAAGGTTGAATCTGAAGCTTTTGACTTCCAAGACCTTGTCTTCGATCAGTTATGGAAGTTATATTTTGACAGTGCAAGATGTAAGAATAATGCATGAGCTAGGATTGTTCTTGTTTCTCCTTTTGGGTTACAAAAAACATACTCATATCGTTTAACCTGGAGCTGTAAAAAAAATGTCATCGAATACAAAGCACTGTGTCTTGGCTTGAAGAAAGTGGAGAAGCTTGGAATTAAATAGTTGCAGATTTTTGGGGATTTTGAGCTCATTGTCACTCAGATTATGAAAAATGTATGTCAAAGAAATATTATTTGAAGGCTTACCGCAATAAGGTATGGGATTTGTTCAAGTCTTTTGCAACACTGAATTTTCAAGCGATTTCACAAGAATAAAATAAATACACAGACATCTTGGCATCCCTTATTCTCTCTCATTGAACAAGTGGTAAGGAGACCAAAGACCGTAAGGGTGATTTTTAGACCTTTGGTCCTCAATAAAAACCTCTAATGGCAGGTGTTTGATAGTGATGAGAAGATAGTCAATTTTTTGATTAAAGAAGACAGTAGTGTATAAGAAATAATACTGACTGAGGAGGAAGTTGAAGGGATGATCCAGTTGAAAAATACCACATTCCCAGGGTATTAATTTCCCCCGAGAGCTTGTTTGACCAGAATGATAGAGTGAAGAAGCACATGATTAAGGTCGATGAGGAGTATAAAGAATTACAATTGGAATATGATAAGGTTACTAAAGTCAAAATAGACTATACTCTAGAAGAGCTCAAAAATATTAAGAAGATGTGTTATGAATTCCATGATGTTGTTGCATGGAGTTATCACGATTTGAAAGGGTATGACAAAAATGTGATTCAACACACCATAGAATTATAGGAAGGGGTAAAACCATTTCGATAGAAATAATGGCTTATTAATCAAAAAATTGAAGTACTAATGAAAGCAAAATTGTTGAATATGTTGGAGGTGAAAATCATTTACCCCATCAAACACACAACTTGGGTGGTGAATTTGGTTCCAGTATGAAAGAAGAATGGTGATATTCTTCTATGCGTAGATTTTTGTAATTTGAACTAGGCATCTATGAAATATCATTATCCCTTGTCACAGATTGACCAGATCCTCCATGTTGTTTCCAGAGCGCAAATATTTTCACTGCTTGATGGTTTCTCCAGTTATAATCAAATTTATGTAAAGGATGATGACCAACATAAAACACAATTTACTATCAAGTGGGGCACTTTTGCCTATAAAAGAATATCTTTTGGTCTTTCGAATGCTGGCGCTACCTTTCAAAGAGAAATGGATGTCACCTTTGGTGAGTTGCTAAACCAAATCATTGTGATATACCTTGATGATATGACTATTTTTTCACATTGTAGGGAAGAGCATGGATCTCATCTAAAATAGGTGTTTAAAAAATATCGGGAGTTTGGTATCTCCATCAACTTGAAGAAATCAATTTTTCTATCAAGGAGGGAAAGCTTTTGGGACATATCATTTCAAAAGAAGGATTAGCCATTGATCCTACAAGATATGAAGCTCTCTTAAAATTACCACTACCAGCAAATAAGAAGTACCTGAAATCGTTTTTTGGCCAAATCAATTTTGTTCAAAAATTCATCACTGATTTTGCTCAGGTAGTAAAGCAGATGAATGTAAGAAAAATACATTTTTCAAATGGATAAAGAAAAGGAGACAGGAATTCCAAGAAATTAAAGAGAGAATAGTCCAAGCACTAGCATTGATCAATCCAGACTATTCTAAGGATTTTATCCTTTATGCAGTGGGCGAGCATGAAAGTTATGCTACCTTGCTTATACAAAAGCAAGATGATGGGGATGAATAACCAATCAATTTTCTAAGTCAAGTCATTCAACCACACCAAGAAAAATACAATTTCATTGAAAAGCAGGTTTATGCAGTTATGAAGTCCCTGAAGAAATTTTGACATTTCATCTCACAAAGAAAGACAATTGTATATGTTATTCATTCGAATGTCAAAATTTTTATAATTTAGGGAGAGTTTGGTAACAAAAGAGCAAGTTGGATCTCCAATATTCAGGAGTATGATGTAGATATTTGACCAACCAAATTGGTTTACAATCGGGCACTCTATCAGGAGTTGGCTAAAAATATAACTTCTCAGTCGCCAGTACCATCACAAGATGAGGTTATCAGTAAGAGCAACCTTGCTAACCAAGCAACATATAATTATGATTGGAAAGAGGACCTAATTGAGATTTTCACATCTGGAAGGTATCCATCTCACCTCAATTCCTCATAGAGTTGAAGGTTTAGACTACAGACCCTTAGATATGTCTTGCTGCCAAGTGGATTTATCCATAAAAACATAGATGGAGTGCTCCTTAGGTGTGTTAAAGAATCTAAAAAGTAAAATATTTTGGAGGAGTTTCACTCAGGCTTGTCTAGTGGACACTATGCAGGGAGGCCTATGGCCTTGAAAATCATCCAGACTAGATATTTTTGGCCCACTCTTTTTGTAGATACACACAAAGTGAGTCAAATATGTGATAATTATCAACGGTATATCGGTAGGAGTAATAAGGCATCCTTACCTCCACGTCTGATCTAGGTAGAAGATCTATTTCAATAGTGGGGCTTAGACTTTATTGGGGTTATTGATCCTCATTATTCTGTTGAACATAAATATATTTTGACAACAACTAACTACTTTACTCAATGGGCGAAGGCCATCCCAACAAAGAAAACAGATCAAGCGACAATCATCTCTTTCCTCGAGGGGCTGACTATATTTTTTAGCATACCGAACGCCATTGTGATTGATAGTGGGACTCTCATCATTGGAGTAAATATTACTGAGTTTATGGGAAGGTATAGAATTTATCTAAAAACTTCCTCTAATTATTACTCACAGGGAAATGGCTTAGCCGAGTCCACAAACAAGAACTTGCTTCAGATTTTAAAGAGAACACTCAGAAGCAATAAAAGGAGTTGGCATCTACTACTAAATCAGTCTCTGTGGGCGGATCACATATCGATCAATAAGTACATTAAAATTTCTCCTTATTCCCTAGTGTATGACAAGGAAGTGGTTTTGCCTACCCACATTGAACTTCCTATTCTACAGACCTTGTAGATGCTCAGTGATAAGGATGATGAATCTAACCCCATGAGCACAAGGTTAGCCCAAATTCTGTAGCTTGAGGAAGAAAGAGAGAAGACATATGTTGCTTTAACTGAACATGCCAAGATGATGTAGAGGTGGTTCGGTAAAAAGACAACTGAACAAAAATTTAAAATTGGAGATTTGGTGCTTAAATGGAATGAGAACAAAGCCAAGCTTGGAAAGCACCATCAATTTAAGGTAATTTGGGAAGGTCCGTTCTAGATTTCAGGAGTAAATTCATCCAATGCATACCACCTTCAAGATATGGATGGTTAGGAGCTATCAATCATAGTTAATGGTCTTCATTTGAAGACCTATTTTCGGTGACAAAATAAAGGATACAAGTATGTAAATATGTACATAATTTATTTTTCATAAGTATTTTTATTGCTTTTTTCAATATAAAAAAAGAAAAAGAAAAATATATAAGAATATATATATATATATATATATATATATATATATATATATATATATATACAAGAAAAAAAAAGAAAAAAAAAGGTTAAAGTGAGAGATTATTTAATTTTGCATGAAGTTTTAAAAGTGGAGGGCGAAGTTAAAATTGGAGCAAAGGCAAAAAACAAAGTTTTAAATTTGCAACTCCAAGTTAAAAGGCTTTTTGGAAAAAGTGAGTTAATTTTTAAATTTGATTTTTCTAAAATTGGGGTAAAGGATTGTTTTAAAAGGAGGGATCAGGCATGAGAAAGCATAAAACAGGTTAGAGGCGATTTTTGGGAGCAAAGGAGAGGAAAGGAAATGCCATCCCAAAGCTATTTCAACCCATCAAACACCTTTTTTGATAAGATATGAAATTTAAAAAGTGCTAGTTGACATCTTACCACATTTTTGGAGCACTCAGAGCAAAGCATTTTTGCCCAGATTCACCTTGGGTAACGTTTTGATGTCCCCAAGGAGCAATATCTCTCAATTTCATCGCAAGAGTGTTCATTGGTTCATATGTGGAAAATTTATTTTTTGAGAGTGGCATTGAAAATATAGGGTGTGATTTTCGAGGGTTAAAGCGACGGAGCATGACTTCCAAAGAATATTTTAGGTGAAAGGGGAATTAAAAATAATTTGAAAATCATTGATAATCATGCCAGTTGAGTGAAACAAGGCCCATATTTTCTTGACTTCACCAAGAAGATACATCACATTTACTCTGGTGGTTGGATGCACCATCTATAAATAAGACAGGTAAAATTTTTCAAAAAAGAAAATTTTCTAGTTTTGTCAGTGCATTTTCGAAGTTGGTAGTTGTAGGATTTGCAGAGCAGTCTCCAAGTTGCTGGGATATCCACGATGGGTAAAAAAGCTATAGAATCAAAAGGTGCCACTAAACTAAAATAGTCAAAGAATAAAGTGAAGGGTGGAAAGAAGTCTAAGAAGGCTTGAAAAAAATGTAAATATTGATTTGGACCCGTACTTTGATGCCATGGCAGAAATTGGAGATTGCATCATCACCAAAAAAGGTATGGTCAAACTGTGCCAGGACATGGAATTTACAATCAGGTAGATATTGACATTGGAGAGTTCGATAACAGTGGTATATTATATGTAATTTTTCATGTACCTGTGCACACATTCATTCTTATCCAGAGTTGTTGAGGGTAATTTCCAAATTTTATAACCTGATTACCAGGGTCATTCGAAAAGCAAATGGGGAAGTGATTTTCACCATATCTTCTAATGTAGTCCGGGAAGCATTTGCTTGTGGGGTAAAGCCTCCCTCTGATGTGGTATTTAAAAATTGCATCTCAATGAATAGGAAGAAAATTATTTGTCTACATTGTCAATACGACAGTTTATGGAGATGTAGTTAATCAGGGAGTCGCAGCTAGGACAGTTTTCGAATTTACAAAAACCACTATCGAATTTTAAGAACTCAAATTTATTTTTAATGCTTGCATGGATTACCAACCCCCTTGCAGATTCTACAGTTTTCAAGTGGTATGCAACACTGGTTTAGTGCATCTCACAGGTTGAGTTCTATACCCCAAAATAAATGACAATGGATACAAATCTAATTTATTTTGATTGGGTAGATTTTATAGCACGAAAAATGCACATTTAGTTGAAGAAGATGAATACTAGAGAGGTGATGTTATTCAAGCACACATAATTTTTAGTATGGTATTTATTTTTCCATATGCACCACTTTTCCTTTGTAGCTATTAAAAAGGTTGATGAAACGAATAGGGTTTTTCCAGTTTACAAGTGGACTCCCAGTTTGTCAAGGAGGGAGTTATTTTATAACTTTAACTACTTGATTTTGGGTCCTACCATTGAGATGATTTGTGATAAGTGTGAGAGAGTGCCACGTGAAATGAGAGAAGGAGTTGTCACTATAGGGAAGGGTGACATTTTCTTGTTAACATAGGGTGTAGTTGTGTGAATCTTCGGCTTCACTGGTAAGCCATTCCTACTTCCATATTTTACCACAGAGCATGTATTTACGATGGAGGTGGTGTAGAATAATGATTATATTAATGATGTTTATGGAGTAATCTGAGGTAAAGATATAACATGCATAATACCCTTTAGATTCGATAGTATTGAGGTGAGCCAAGTTGGTCAGAACCAGTTGCTCACAAAGGCTCTCCAAGATCTTGGCTTAGTGGAGTTACCTTAGAGGTGGAGGTATGACCCTTGGGTTATTTTATAGATTTTACCAATCCCAAATAGTTTCATTATTGCCTACAACTCAATATTCAACAAAATCACAACAATCCTGAGGGGAATGATTTGGAGTGGCATGTTTAAGTCATGATGTCACTCCATCATGACATGATTTTTATGAGAAAGAGTCTGAGTACAACCCCACAATGCATAAGCAACATATTATTCCTTTGAGTTTATTTAGCCAAATGAAAATCCAACTACCTATGTGGTATGAGAAAAATATCATAAATTGGTGGATTATGAGGGTCCATCGAGGAAAACCTACATCAACTTTTGGGTTGAATATGGATGAAGCATTTTTCAATGCATATGATGAATTTTATGATATTTATTAGCCCATCGTTTTCTCAAAGGTTGTACCTCGAAGTTTCCAAAAGTATAGCAGTGAAGAGAGCGTGGCTGAAGAAGGCCACCCAACAGTAAAAAAAGCGACACATGTGGAAGAGGAACAACCTTTGGTGTTTAAAATAAGGCCTCAACGAGCAAAGAAAAATATAGAAGAGGTATTTTTTTTCCCAAGACCATGAAGAAGCCAAGAACTGGTGTAGTTTCTTCATCTATAGTAAATCTCCCTCCTCCAGTATCAGTCGTCCAGGCTAACATTTTCTAAGATATTTTATTGATTCAAGAGAAGCAACCAGACCAGTAGATGGAGGTCAAAGATCTCAAAACAAATATGGAGAAACAATCCCAAGAGGAACCTGTCTCACAATTTCCTCCATCATCGGCTCACATGGCGCCTGAGCCCAAAGGTACGTTTCTTTTTTCTTCTTCCACTCATGAGTATTTAATGATTATCATTTCTCTTCCTTCAATTTCCACATCCATTACTCCTTCATTTGGCGTACCTTCTACTTCCATTTCACTCCCCACTTCTCATCCACCAATCACTATTGCTTCATATTCTATTCCCTTCTCTTCGGTATCATTTTCTTTCAATTCATTTGCATCTATCTTGAATCCCTTTTCACTTCCCTCATATTCCATTTATACCACTTCTACCATAGTTGTAAGTACATAGGCTCCTCCATGGGTGAGTGTAACTGCATCTGAACCTGGCACTTCCATCCCTTTCACTGTTTCCATTCCACCCCTTATTTTTTCTTCCACTTATTCCTTCGAGCTAAAACTTTCATAGGTTCAGTTCTCCTTATCCCCATTCATAGAAATATAGGTGTTTCCCAAGTTAGAGATAGAGGTGGAACCCAAACATCTAGTTGCAACAAAGATAAGTCAAGCTCGTCTAAGTTCATCACAATGGTTGAAGAGCCGCAAGAGGAAAGAAGAACAGGCTCCACTAAAGCCACTCAAGAAGGTCTTCTTTGATCCATAAGTAATGGAGGCCCACACCACCAAAATAATTTCTCATGTCTGGAAGCAAAAACTAGAAATGAATCCGAGCAGTTATGCTATGAAGTCATAACAGAGGACCTGATGAAAATTGACATTATTGAGAAGATGAGAAACATTCAAGTTGAAATGAGCTCAGTTTACTTGCACGACAAGCACTACAAGTAGAGATTCTATGAGGTTGAGGAAAATATTGTTGAGCTTGAGGAAGCTCTAGCTAAGAGTAGAGCATTGCAAGAAAAGATAACAAAGGAGGTGGAACATTGGTGACAGTAAGTAGAAGCCCACCAGCAAGTAAAGGAAGCAGTGGAGCAATAGGTGCAAACAGTGAAATTCCAACTTGAATTCATATGTAACCAACTGGTAGAGAAGGCTACTTAGGTTGTAGGTTTCTCCAAAGAAAAAATCAAGGAGGCCCAAAATTGTTTGGTTGGAATTTGTGTGAAGATGTCAAAAAAAGCAAGCCTGGTCCTGCAATATCTTTATGAGGTCCGAATCCTGATTCAACTGAGTGAGCAAGTAATAGAGAATACTGAGAATTTTCTAGATCTGCATATGGAGTCAGCAATAAGGATTAAAGCTCTTTTCCAATATTATATGCATGTTCACCCCATGAGCAAGATGGATCGAGCCTGGTCTAGTGCCAAAGTTACTCTACGCAGTTATTTTCATAGATTGGACCTGGTGAGAGAGAGCAAGAATTTGCTTACCATAGTTGAAAAAGAGTGCTCCATTGCACTTGTTCATTTTGAAGCCCTTGCTAACATGGGATTCCCAGGTTTCATAGATGATTGGGGTAAGCCCTTGTCGAAAGATCATTTAGAAGAGGCTTGGAAGAATTTTATACAGGATACATTAGAAATTGATAGTTGGGTAGATCTAGTTACAAAAATACAAGTTTTACCGCTCATGAAAAAACTCACCCGCATGGAGTCATATTTGTTTGAATTGGTTCAAATATCCAAGTGCATCAGCTTGGATCATATTGAGACTCTACGATACATCTTTGATTCACTTGGTCTCCCTTCCCTTTTCACCACAGATGCTTGGACTAAAATAGTAGCATTTTATGAGGCCACTTGTACAAGTTTGGCAAATTAGGAGGAGCAGGCAACAACAGAGCAGGCACTGGAAAAGACATCTAGATCAAAAGTGCAAATTGATATGGCCCATGAAGAGGACCACTAAGATCCCAATGAATAAATACCTACGGTTGATTGCATCCATGTGAGTTGGATACGTTGAGAGCCGCCAAAAATGTTGGTAGTTTTGTCACTTTTCCACATTAGAAATTTTGTTGAAATTTTATTAACAGTTTTTAATTGTAAAAGAAGGATGGAGTATAATGAATAATGTTGCAGTTTTTGGCAATATATTTTGTTGTAATTAAATTTGTTTTAATCCTCTTCTTGTAATTTGCATGGATATTGTGCCTAAAAATGATAGGATTCTAAGGTAAAATTAATGGTATGTGTAAAATGGAATAGTAAGTTAATAGTCTTCAGCACTGAAAAAATTGGTTCGAAGTGAAAGCACCAATAGTTAAAGAAAGAAAAATGGTTTCACTTTTCATGAGTATGAAAGAACACTTTAAAAATAAATGCATTCAAAAATAGGTAGAATTGTTCAAGATATCGAGATGAAGAATTTAAAAAGAACATAAGTTGTGGTGCATAAAATATTAAAACATTTGAAGTTTTGAAGGTAAAAGAAGACAAGGTATTTTCGCCCCAAGTGAGAAGCGAAAATATATGTCACCTCTCTTTGGGGTGAAACGTCTTTATTTTTACAAGATTTGCAAAGGCGACATGGTAGGTCAAAGAAGCGGTCAAGGGTGTGTTCGCCCCAAAGGAGGGGAGAAATCCCCATTCATATCTTTATGAGGGAAACATCATTTAAAAATATGGAGAAAAAAGTTAAAGTGGATGGTCTTAGTTGAAAATTCAAAGGTGCTTTCACCCAAAGGAGGGGTGAAAATCCCTTTCGCCTCTCCTTAAGGTGAAACCATAGTGCAAAGTGCAAAGGCATGCGGGGCCCTATTTTAAAATCATGGAAATAGATGAATAAAAAGCGCTTTCACCCCAAATTATGGATGAAAGATCCATTCACCTCCTCTTGGGGTGAACATATTTTAAAAATCAAGTGAAACACATCAAGCATAGGGTTGAAAAGTCAAACATGGTTTCACCTCAAGCAAGGGGTGAAAATCCCTTTCGTCTCTCCTTGGGGTGAAAACACATTACAAAAGGAAAGGTGCATAATGGGTCCCACCTTGGTGAATTAAAGAACATTGCAAAGGGGTTTCACCCCAAGTAAGGGGTGAAAATCCCATTCACCCCTCCTTGGGGTAAACATAAGTTTCAAAGACATAAAACATTGACAAGTCAAAAGGATTTTCACCCCTAAAGAGGAATGAAACTCCCTTTCACCTCTCTCTAGGGTGAAACTCAATTCAAAGCATTTTGAGAAGGTGCAAGTTGTGGGCCTTTTATAATGATATCGTTAAATGTTATAAAAAGATCTTTCATCCTGTTGTAATCACAATGACACTGAGAGGGGGGGTGAATCAGTGTGTTCTTTAAAAACTTCTAAAACAATTAGATTATAAAACCAGCAACAGTTTAAAGCAGATAAAAGAGATACTAAATGCATCAAGAAAGCATCACACATAACACAACATTTTAACGAGGTTCACCAATGTGGCTACTCCTCAAAAATACTGCTTGGACTACCATCCAAATCCAGTCAATGCAAAGCTACAACTTTACATAATCCTTTACCAGCACCAAGCTGGAAGGAGCACCAACCCCTTAACTTTATCTCGCTTCAACAGAATGGAGCACCAACTCCTATTTTACCAGCACCCTCTCTGGAAATAGGCACCAACCCCTTAATTTTCCAGCACCAACTGGACAAATTGTTTACCAGCACCAACTGGAAAGAGGCACCAACCCCTTAATTTGCCAGCACCAAGCTGGACTTCAATATTGAATAAAAAAAATGTTTGACATATACCTTTGTTATTGCAAGACTCTAACTGGTCTACATCACCTTTGCAATCTCTGTGCACTCTGCTCTCTCTTGCACAATCACTTCACATAGTTTGTTGCACTGCTACAGCCAGACTTTGCAATCAACTTTGCCCTTCGCGCTTCTCTGCACACTCTGCTTTCTCTGCGCACACGCTTCGCACACTCTGTGTCGTTTCACATTATGCTCTCTGCTCAACACGAACTTCACTTTCACAAACACTATGCTCGCATTCGCACTTTATCTTTTACACCCCACTTTTCAAACTCGAAGTACCCTTGCTTTTATAGAAGAAGTTTTAGGAACAAACCCTAAAAGAACGTCGGTTGAGAAACCCTAGAATTTGTCAACTGCCAAACCCTAAAATCCGTCGGCCCAGATTTAACTTTGTCGGCCTCAAACACTTCTTCCACCTTCGTCACTTTCCTGTAGCTTATTTCCGTGAAATAGTAACATGTCGGCCCTTTTAATTTAATTTAATATTTTAATTTAAATTTTAAATAAAATAAAATTTAAACTAAATATTTAAAATTAAATATCTTCATCACCGGGGCATCTTTTTCAACGAAACGAAGAGCCAACTTGGGTTTTAAGAAAAACCCATTTCAAATCTGTTATCCATGGTTTTAAATAAAACTTTTTATTTTGACTGCCTTGGTTTTCACAAAAAACCTTTAAAATTTAAACTAAATATTTAAAATTAAATATCTTTATCATCGGGGCATCTTTTTCAACGAAACGAAGAGCCAACTTGGGTTTTAAGAAAAACCCATTTCAAATCTGTTATCCATGGTTTTAAATAAAACTTTTTATTCTGACTGCCTTGGTTTTCACAAAAAACCTTTTCGCTTCTTGACATCTCAGGTTCTGAAGACTTCTTCTTCTCATTATGAATTATGTTTTCTATTTCTGTGCATCTATCATTTAAGGACTCATGATCTGACTAACTTCTAAACTTTATCCTCTGCATCTGAGTGACTTCTGAACTGCCTGTCCATTGCATCATTAGATCTAATTGACTGTATTGACAACAATGACAATCCTCCTGCAACACCTTGCTCAACACTGAACTCCTATCCATTGTACTTTGGCTGCACCTTGCTGTTCAATAAACTCTTGTCCATTGCATCAATAAATCTGTCTACATTGTGTTGACAACAATGACAATACTATTTGCTGCACTTTGCTCAACAATCTCCCCCTTTGGAATTGTTGGCAACACATGTGCAATTTTCCTGTAAATCTTCTCCCCCTTTGACAATAATACCAAAGGGCTGCATGCAGACTCCCCCTGAGTCTATGCACAATATTCTTAGACACAAATTATTACAATTAGCAAATATTCCAAGCATGAACAAGAAGAAAAACAAGTACACAAATGCTCCCCATGAGTCCAAGACCACTTCATTTCACTGATTGACAACATCATGATAAGCATAATAGGCATCAATAAAATCAACAATGTGAATAGCAGCAATAACCAGTGAATGACACCATCACCGTCAACTTCACCAATATAACATGTGTAAGAACATGACTGAACCACTGTCTTCTGTGCAACTACCCTCTGTTGCTTTGCAAACTCAAACTTGTCCACTGTTAGTGAAGGCATACAATAATCTTATATAGCCAACTTTTTGTTCTGCAATGCCAGCAACATCTGCATACAACTTCACCATGCATCTTGGATATATTCTCAACAAGCTTAAACCCAATGACGAGTTGTTTGTCTCTCTCGCGAGTGAGAATCCAATGAGGCTACCTCAATCCACTTTCAACTCTATGTAGGTACCAAACACTGTACCACAGCACAACCAACATCTTTTCTCAACCAATTAGGGCTTTAGCAACAATGCTTATAGACAAGGTTTAACCAACATCATTCAACTCAAGATTAACTTTGAAGCATTCAACCAATCACTACATGAAAAGGAAACTAGTAGACATCCTTTTCCTTCCAAAGGTATTTGAACAAGACAACCACCAACATAAATCACCAAGGCAAAGAATAACTTGCTCAAATCAAACTCAATGGAGTAAGCCCAAATCATGTATCAAGAAAAGCATTAACTTGATCAAAACAACCACTATGAAAGCAACTCAACTATTCATCACCAGGCTGGAAATCATCTGGCTGCTCATTAAAAAACTTTTTTTTTTTCAATCTTCCCATTCAACATGCTGATTTCACTTTTGTCAACAGAATTGACAAGTGACTCACATCTGTACCAATTTTTGTCCAGCACTGCAATTTTGCTGCCAACTCTTACTTTCAACTATGCATGTCGGAAGAAGACATTTTGTCAAACACTTTATGGCCAACCGTAGTGCACCTTACTCAGCCTCAAGCTTCTTATCCTTGGACTGGCATTAAATCAATAGTTAAAACAAAACTGTCTATGAATTAAATATATTCACCAAGGTGTCATGAAAGATCTGGCAATCTTCACATCAAAGAGTAAAAACAAATACATGTTGCTCGAAACACAAATACACAGCTAGGGCAAGCATTCTTTCGTTGAGCAAATTATCTGGACTATTATGATTCGTAATTTTGAACAGTGGTATTAAGAATCATCAACAGTACAACAATGACATATCTCAAAACTACCAATGGTGACAACTCTCAAATTAAACACCACACTTCACGGCATTTCCACAAACCACTATATAAACTGAAAAACACACTTTAACAACTATACAACATTAACTCGACTGCTTACCTTTCATCCTCAGATACCTAGACAAATACATAGGAGCATTAAAATAAAACTTTAATATTGCTCCTCCCGAGGATGTGCCACCTGGAGTTGCTTAGAGCAATGGCGGAGTAGCCTCCTTCAGTCCAAGGAGACACAATTTCCTTTCTTCTGTCTTTCTCCAGACTTTCCTGAACTTGGGCTTGGGTTTTTCAACAACATCCCTATTTTGCTCCTGTTCGTGAACTTGAACATTTCTCTTGTGGGGTTGTCTCTTGTGCATTCTTGATGGATGATTATTTTCTTTTCTTTTATGCACATGATATGTTCCTTGTCGGTGTTGTCCTCTTTGTGTCTGATGAAATCTAGGGTTTTGCCTTAGATTAGATATAGAAGTGCTTGGACAGAACCTTGCTATGTGCCCTTGACCGTTGCATTTAAAACATTGCACATGTTTTATTCCCTGTCTGTATTGCATTCTATGTGTATGATGAAATCTATGGTATTGCCTTAGATTGGATACATAAGTGCTTGAACAAAACCTTGCTATGTGCCCATGGCCATTACATTTAAAACATTGCACGGGGTGTTCACTCAAAAAAATAGAAGTATTTTTATCAGCATAACTCTTTGATCTATTGTTCAGTCCACAATAAATTGCCTTGTGACCAAAGTGGTTGCATTTAGAACAATAGCCATAAAAAGCATTATTATTAAAAGAGTGAGAGTGAGAGAACCTCTTTTGCTGTGGTTGCTTTGTTGTAGATCTTCTTTGATATTTTCTTCCTTTTGAGGATTCGACTTCAGACTTTTCTTGTTTCAATCCTTCAACCGAGGACTTCTTCTTCTCTGCATATTTGGAGGATGAAGGTTGTTCGGCTTCATATCCAAGACCAAACTTAGCTGTGGAGCTTCTTTGTTGATTTATCATTGTATCTAGCAACTCTGTGCTCTTCTCAAATTTGAGATTTATATTGGCCTCTTTTAGTTGTTTCTTCAATGAAACAATCTCTTCTTCTTGTTGGCGAGCATACGAGTCTCTTTCTCATTGATCCGAGACCTAAGAATATCTTCAATCCTTTTGTTCTATTCTACTTGCAGCTTTAGATCAACAATAACCTATTTATATTCCTCTTCACTTGTGTTGTATACATCATTCTTATTATCCAGCTGTGTCTTCAAGGCTTCTTCTGATTTCTTGGCCTTTTGAACTTGTAGGAAGAGATCTTCAATCTCATCCTCATATTCTTCTAATTTCTTGGACAGTATTTTGTTCTTTTTCTTTTCTATTCTCCACTCTTCAAGAGCGGATATCAACTCTCCTTCAAAATCTACTTCAGCCTCAAGATTTTCATCACAAACTTCGGGATTCACTTCTTCTACCTTTTTCGGTTCAAATTTCTCTTCTACGAGGAACCGAAGCCGATCTGGGATGCCTTTTTGGATGAGGATCTATTCTTCTTAGCCATTGTGTACTAATCCAAGATCAACCTCGACTGATTTAGCCAAAATTGGGAACTTGGCTCGATACCAATTGTTGTAATCACAATGACACCGAGAGGGGGGTGAATCGGTGTGTTCTTTAAAAACTTCTAAAACAATTAGATTATAAAACCAGCGACGAGTTTAAAGCGAGATAAAAGAGATACTAAATGCATCAAGAAAGCATCACACATAACACAACATTTTAACGAGGTTCACCAATGTGGCTACTCCTCAAAAATATTGCTTGGACTACCATCCAAATCCAGTCAATGCAAAGCTACAACTTTACATAATCCTTTACCAGCACCAACTGGAAGGAGCACCAACCCCTTAACTTTATCTGCTTCAACAGAATGGAGCACCAACTCCTATTTTACCAGCACCTACTGGAAAGAGGCACCAACCCCTTAATTTTCCAGCACCAACTGGACAAATTGTTTACCAGCACCAACTGGAAAGAGGCACCAACCCCTTAATTTGCCAGCACCAACTGGACTTCAATATTGAATAAAAAAAATGTTTGACATATACCTTTGTTATTGCAAGACTCTAACTGGTCTACATCACCTTTGCAATCTCTGTGCACTCTGCTCTCTCTTGCACAATCACTTCACACAGTTTGTTGCCTTGCTACAACTAGACTTTGCAATCAACTTTGCCCTTCGTGCTTCTCTGCACACTCTGCTTTCTCTGCGCACACGCTTCGCACACTCTATGTCGTTTCACATTCTGCTCTCTGCTCAACACGAACTTCACTTTCACAAACACTATGCTCGCATTCGCACTTTATCTTTTACACCCCACTTTTCAAACTCGAAGTACCCTTGCTTTTATAGAAGAAGTTTTAGGAACAAACCCTAAAAGAACGTCGGTTGAGAAACCCTAGAATTTGTCAGCTGCCAAACCCTAAAATCCGTCGGCCCAGATTTAACTTTGTCGGCCTCAAACACTTCTTCCACCTTCGTCACTTTCCTGTAGCTTATTTCCGTGAAATAGTAACATGTCGGCCCTTTTAATTTAATTTAATATTTTAATTTAAATTTTAAATAAAATAAAATTTAAACTAAATATTTAAAATTAAATATCTTCATCACCGGGGCATATTTTTCAACGAAACGAAGAGCCAACTTGGGTTTTAAGAAAAACCCATTTCAAATCTGTTATCCATGGTTTTAAATAAAACTTTTTATTTTGATTGCCTTGGTTTTCACAAAAAACCTTTAAAATTTAAACTAAATATTTAAAATTAAATATCTTTATCACAGGGGCATCTTTTTCAACGAAACGAAGAGCCAACTTGGGTTTTAAGAAAAACCCATTTCAAATCTGTTATCCATGGTTTTAAATAAAACTTTTTATTCTAACTGCCTTGGTTTTCACAAAAAACCTTTTCGCTTCTTGACATCTCAGGTTCTGAAGACTTCTTCTTCTCATTATGAATTATGTTTTCTATTTCTGTGCATCTATCATTTAAGGACTCATGATCTGACTAACTTCTGAACTTTATCCTCTGCATCTGAGTGACTTCTGAACTACCTGTCCATTGCATCATTAGATCTAACTAACTGTATTGACAACAATGACAATCCTCCTGCAACACCTTGCTCAACACTGAACTCCTATCCATTGTACTTTGGCTGCACCTTTTTGTTCAATAAACTCTTGTCCATTGCATCAATAAATCTGTCTGACTGTGTTGACAACAATGACAATACTATTTGCTGCACTTTGCTGAACACATCCTAGGTGAGAGGCAAAACTTCCATTTGCCTCTCCTTGGGGTAAAATAACACAAAAATGGTGCAAGGTGCAATTTGAAGGTAAACGAAAGGAGACTTTCTGAGCCTAACGAAAGTTGCACGCTCTAAATGAAAGCATGGATGAAAAAGGAAGTTTTGGTAACAAACCTTTGAGCACAAACAAATGATAAAAATGATAAAATATGGGACATCTTTGCACAAGGCATTTTTGCCCAATTTTTCTCCTAAAGGGCTAGTTGCTATGTTTTGGACGAAATTGATTTTAAAACAACAAGAAGACTTTTCAAAGACACCAGTCATCCGAAGTTTTTTTTTTGGGAATGCCCAAGGGATGAATAAATTTAATTTTTGAGGTAAATTCAATAGTTTTGACCAGAATTTCAATTGAATATTTGCAATATTAAATGCCAAAGAATGATTTTGACTATTTCTAAAGCACCATCCATTGACTTCATAGTTTTTCAAAGCAACATTTATATCTGGTGGGCTCTCTTGGCAAAGGTACATTTCCAAAGTACAATGTTGACACAAATTCAATGACCAAGATCCCTGTTTTTATCCATTTCTGATGCATCGACATCCAAGTTCACTAATTTCCCAAGTATCTCACCATCAAAGATGGATCACTGCTCCTAAAGGAATATTTTCAAGGAGTAAATTCCTCTTGTTGGTTCTTGATCTATGGATATTTTATCTTGATATGTATTAAATGAAAGAGGTGTAATCATCTATAAATACTAGATATTTTCATGTAACAAAGGAGGGACACTCTGCAAAAAAAACACTTTGAGTTTTTTGCATAAATAGAAAGATACCTAGCTTTTGATTCCTTGAATGGTTTTGTGTGTGATTTATTTTTGCTTAATATTTCTATTCTTATTCATATCTGTTATTGGCTAATTTTAAATTCTGCACTTGAATTTAACTACTGCTAGTGAGGAAGTGAATACTAGAATATCCTTTGGAAGTTATCTTAGCAAACTGTAAGTGGTTCTTCTACCTTTATTTCTGTTATATTCTAATTGACACCTAATTTGAATTTTCGCTGCTAGTCTATCCCCATCCTATATCATTAGGCTTATATCCATATTTTCCATCTCTTTCTGTCATTCCTATTTTTTCATGTAACTTTAAGCTTAAAATCAGTGTAGAATTTAGTAAGGGAGCCAACCCTCTCTGGATATTGGCCTGAAGGATATTTCTCTCCTTCAGCATTTCAATGTTAGTCGTGTCTAGGGTGCACAAACGTATGATTTTTATGTTAGCCATATATTTGACCAACACACCCCCAAGAATCCATAGTTCATAACGAATCATCATTATATTTAACAAAAATATGCTAAGATTCTTCCAACATATTTCATGAGAAGTAACTATATCTGAAACATATACATTTATAACCCCAACTTTGATGTTTTTATATTTCCTAAAAAATGGTACAATATGTTGGCTTTTAAGATTTATTATCTCAGAATATCATACGTCCCCATATAAATAAGCCACAATATTATAGGTTGAAATATGAATAATCAAGAGTAAAATTATATATGTGAGCAATCAAATCCATGCCAATATAATAACGAAATAACATTCACTTATAATATCAATGTAAATTTCCAAAATCATTCATGTACATGCATGAAGAATACTTACAATATAAATTGCTCAAAAACTGTATACAAGCTTTTTTATCAAATGCCTGCTAGGTGTTGATCACTATAGACTATTCTACCTTACTTTGTATGGAGCTTTATCTCCATAATATATCCAAAGTAATGTGACTCTTCAATACTTGTCTATTGCACTCCTTAAAAATTTGGGATATGCAACCTTTCCTATTATTGACCTTTGGTTTACTATATTACCACTTGTATACTAGACTCTTCACTCTCTTCTTACATGCATACTTAACTCTATGACACTTGCACACTTCCACATGACTCTTACACTCTTATGTGCACTCTTAATATAAGACACTTGTGCACATCCTCACATTAAATATCCGTACACTTACATACATGACACTTGTGCACGTTATCTCAATACACACTTGCTCTCTTATTTACATGACACTTGTGCATATCCTACACATTTCACTCTGACATGACACTTGTACATAACCTGCACATATACACTTACATAAAAGAGAAATATAAATCACTCATCTAAACTATATACACAAAACCTAATCTATTATATATTTACATTTGTACCATAAAGGTACCATGGAGATACATTAGAATGTACCAAATAATATAATATTCTCCAACACCCCCTTGTATTACATTATTTGGTTATTGAAGACTTTAGTCTTCAATATTCATCTTTGATCTTCAATCTTCATGTGACCTTGCATTGTTCATGAACCTCTATTTGAGATTTGTATTTAGCTTCATTCTTGAGTTCTGCTATGAGTTCTCCTTCATCTCCATTCTTTGGTTCTTTAGACTTTGTATCTTTATTATCTTGTTCACGAACTTCTTGAGCTTCTTCTTTAGCCTATACTTATGATTTATGTGCATGAATAGCTTTAATTGTTTCTTTGTCTTTGACCTCTAGATCACATGTTTCTTTCCTAATTACTTTGCAAGATAAATTTGGACCATACTTGATCCATTTTCCTATTTCTTATTTTTTTGAAACATCAAACACTTCATCATTAATAAGATTAAATATTTTTCCTTTGATTTGTTCTTTTTCAATTTTGTCCTAGAATTTTAAAATAGAATATTTTGCTCTATTGTTAGGAGTTACTTCAGAAATAAGATTTTGAAGAAAGTTGTCTAATCTTAATAATAGCATTCTTTCAAATCTCTGATAAATTTTTCTTTTGTACCAATAAAATTCTTGGAAATGAGTTTTTATTCCACCAATTTACATGGATAAAGATTCTAGTAATTAGCTTTTGCATGCCCAATTCTATTACAAAAATTACACTTCAATTGAATGGAATATCCTTTCTTTGGTCTACTCTTCCATGCTAATATTTTATGGTCATATATATTCTTAAGAAAACAATGCAACCAATGATGTACAATTAAAGTCATTCTTCCTTTATTTTATTTATAAAGAATTCACATGTTTCCAAAATCCATGACACTCTGTATAGTTTTAGATTTTCTTATAGAACTACAAGTTTGTGATTTTGTAGTAATAAGATCTAGATCTAAGTTCTCAAGTATTTTTCTAAACCATTTTGGTATTTTCTTCTTTCCATCTATCAAGTTTTGAGAATCAAACTTTAACTTGTTCTCCATTTCTTTACTATCTTCACTTAATGCATTTCTAATCATTTCTTCCATGATAATCAATGATTCAATGATACTATTCCTTTAAAGTTGAAATCCTTATTACTCCAAAGTTAAAAATCACTCAAATATGAAATTTGCAAATTCTAAATTTTCTAAACCTTTGAGGAAGAAATCATTTTAACTCTCAATTGAATTAAATTTAAAATTTTAAACATTTTCAAATCTTCAAAAACTTTAAAAACTTCAAACTATATTTCTTCAAATTTTAAAAATCTTCAAAAACTAAAAAACTCAAATCTTAAATCCTTTTAACTCCTCAAATCTTAAAAACTAAATCTTCAAACCTTCAAAATCTAAAATCACTCAAAACTTAAATCTTCTAATCTTCAAAAATAAAAAGAATTATATTTTCAAACAATTTAAAAATTAAACCCTACTAGTAATCCTTATCACTCCGTAACTTTAAAAACAAATTCAATCTTTCAAAATAAAACTTTTGAAAAAAGACTAAGGTGCATTTCAATAAATATTAAAGTGGAAATCCTTATAACAACACCTATTATATTCAAATTTTCTTTCCCTCCAAAAACTTAAATGATACACCAAATATAATACATGTAATTAATGAAAATTACTTGTGGTAGTAGTCGGTTGTATTATCTCGTTTATCATTGTGATGAATCAGGTGGTGATTAGCATGCCAATCAACACCTTATTGCTCCAATGCTCAAAATGCTAACACTTGGAATTCCTTGTGCTTCTTCTTCTTTTTTATTCTGCATTTTCTCTCAGGTACCTTCTTATTTATAGCACATGCAAGTCCAAATACCCATCTCAGGTTCTAATGCTTCCATGTCTGAATGCTTATCTCATGTGATAATGCTTGCACGTCTTAATACTCATTGTAGATATCATTCTAAATTTGTTAGAAATAGATTATATTACATTATTTGAGGCCATGTAAATGTACCTTCGTAGGTACATACTTAGGATATTAGATTACTTGAGGGGGAAGTTATCTAGTTACTTCATGCAATGTAATAAATGCACAAGTGTCAATGTGCAAGATGATCATTGCACAACTAGGTAGAGTGTTGGCCAAGGAATACATATTCCTATATAAAGGGCATCATACCTCTACTCGAATGTATCAATTTCATTCTCAATAATATATGCTTTCTTTCTTCTCTCGATCTTAGGAGAAGGCTCTATTTCCATCAGTGGTATCAGAGCTACGGTAGATCTAGCCATAGGAAAACCACCATTATCAATGAGCCTGAGGTTTTTGTCAACCTGAAACGCCTTTGGACCAGTCACTATCAAAAAATCTTAGAAGAGTCTAGGTGGTAGGATTAGGGAGAAGCCCCAATAGTGAAGGACTTGGGACAATTATCGCCATCCAACAACAAGCCCAAGAAAAGAAGAATTTGGCAAGGAGTGCCAAATTCCAAAAGAAGACCTACTTGAAGATAGGAGAAGCCCATAAGATCCAAGAGATTTGAAGATTACCTCTTACAACAAGAAGGTATCATTTCAAAGATAAATACTTCTTCAAATATACAACAAAAGGAGGAGACTACAAAAGGAGAACAAGCCACCAAAATTCTAGGCTCATGAAAGAAAGTTTGAGACCATATTTTGGTGAAGACGAAGTTATTCAAGGCAGCCTACAAAGAGCTACAACATCTTACACAAGGCAACAACTTGGTGATCCTAGACACCAAGATCTACATCCTCTACAAAAGAGAAAAAGAGCTTTCAAAAAAGGTATGCAACTATTGGTGCAAGTAGATTCATTAATTGGATTACTTATCAGATTTGTTTAAGCACCTTAATTTGGATTAAAGTTGCAAAAAGAAGAATTGAATTATAGTCTTTAAAAGTGCAAAAAGAGAAAGGTTCTTTTAAGGTTCATTTGCACTTTAGGAGTTTATTAGATTTTAGAATTTCAACTATCTATCAACTACCTATCATCTACTTTGGAAAGCAAAATAAGACTAGCTCCTACTACCTTTGCTTATAATGAAATTGTAGAATAATTCTTGAAGATTCATTTCAAATTATTCTTGATTAGTTGTAGTAAATTGATTAAGTGCATTAATTTTTGAGAGTTAATTGGAGTGATAAGGTGAAATTGTTAGTGCATTAAAAGTGAAAATTTATTAGATTTATTTGCACTATCCTATTGCTCTCAAAATATTGTTATTTGTGTTCTTGAGAAAGGCACAAAAAATAGAATTTATCAAAGTGTCTAAAGACACTATTAGTGCACAGATATCTGCAACTTTGAGTGGCCTGAGGAAGCCATAAAATTAGCTCAATCCTCCAAGCATTGGAGAAGAAAGTAACCACCAAAAGAGCAGCAAAGGAAGCCTCGAACGAGACTTGGTGAGTCTCAAGTTCAAAGCACATTAAGTTTTCTACAAAAGAAATAGTGCATAAAAATATAGAAAAAGAGAGCTTCTATCAAGTGGTTACAAGCTTGGATCCATTTATAAAATATCCAAGCAAAAAGGGGGAGGTGTCTAATCAAAGATACAACCTCAAAACCCCTCATATTGCATTCAAAATTCTGCCACAAAACCAGAAAATCAGACCTGAAAAAGAGGTGCAAAAGAAGGTGCAATAAGAGCTATTTTATACAAAAATATGTTACATTGCATTGCACTATCCTAATCTAGTTTATACAAAAAAAAGAGGCAGATTTGAAGGTGTCTCAAGGGCTCAACATCTACTGGAAAAACCAGTCGAAGGTAGTCATTCACTAACATCCCTCCAAGCACATCAAAGGAGTCACTTTAAAGGCTCTTACTCCCTCATATTGGATGATCGAACCTGCAAGAGACAAGATGAAAAATCAAAGGGAGAAAATGGTATTATAATCAAGAGCAACACTATCTACAAGGAGGATGTATAACAAGTGAGTTAAGAGGAAGATAAAAGCACCATTGGAGCATTCTAGTCTCCACATATTCGAAGCAGAAATTTGGTGCTCAAGCCTCCAGATCGATGCTCCTCAACTCAGACTGAAACAACCTACAAGCAAGTGCAATTGATTGAAAAAGAGAGCTACAAGGAGGAAGTGACATTTGTCACTTGAAACAAGACCCTAACGCTCCTCACTCGAGCACTCATCATCAACAACAAGGGAGTTACAAGCTACAGGTTGGTGCAATTATCATATGAGGAACACTTATCCGAAGGAAAGCCAAGTGCTTCATTAAAATAATGTAACATCCATACGTTACTAAGTGTTCTCAAGCATCTTCAACTCCTCAAGCGCTCACAAAGAAATGGATGTGCCACTTGGCACTCATACCAAGATTCTCCTCCAATTTAAGAGCATCAACGATCAATGCATTCAAAGAGAGCATTTACGTCTAAGGTCTACGAACATAGGGTGAAGCAGGCATGTGGAAGCAAGGTGTGAAAGAGCCTTCAATGCTCTGAATAAGGAAGGTCAAGGGAAGACATAAATGGCACCACATTTGGAATGTCTATTACCACTAAGGTTCCAAGCAAATCATTGGAGGAAGAGCCAAAGAAGCAATGTCTATATTGCAGTCCATGCACAATGAATACAACATCGAATATTGAATGATATAAGGTAAGCTTTATTCCCACCATAATATGCTTTCTCTTTCTTGGGAGTTATAAGGTTGAACTTAGAGAAATACAACTACATTGAAAGCTATATCTTAAAGGGGAATAATATATCATATCAATAAAATATTTGCAATATTAACATAGGAGCAATAAGGACTTCTACTAGAATTTATTTATAAAATATTTTCAAATATTATTGTGATCTAATTTTCCAAAATTTAGGAGTTATAAGGGTTACTACATCAAATTGACTTATTGGAAATTAGATACACTTCAATCAAAAACCTAAAGGGATATTTAAAAGAGGTTATTAAAAGCTTTATGCTAAGGTTGGAAATTTATATACTTGTCTCAAACACATCAAAAAAGGACAAAAGAAATCCAACATCAAAACCTCTTCAAAATTGGAAAAGTGCTTAGTTCAATAGGAGCAATAAGGGATAGATAAAAGTTGATTTTTGATATTTACAAAACCTATATTCTATATCAAAAATGGATAAGGAAATACAAGTTTTTTACAAATCATGATTATGGATTATTGGTATATAGATTCAGGTGCAAGTAAGCATATGACAGGAAACATACATTGGTTCAATTCTTTGAAGAAGATAAATGAAAATCCAATTGTTGTAGCAGATAGAAAAACATATGAGGTAAAAGGAATTGGAAATATTTTGATAAATCTTAAATATGGAAGAGGCATAATAAAAAATGTATTGTATGTTCCAGGATTAACTACTAATCTTATTTTTGTCTCTCAACTCATGGATCAAGACTTAACTGTTGAGTTCAAGGTTCTCACTGGTAGAAAACAATGTCACATCTCTAAACAAGGAAAAATGATAGCATCAAGAACATATAAAAATGGTCTATTTGTCCTAGACACTGCTATTCACTCAACTCTTTCAGTCAATACTACAAAATTATGGCACAAACGACTAGGACATACCAGTGAGACATCAATGAAGGAATTATTCAAATATCAAATGGTAGAAGGACTACCCAATTTCTCTTTAGAAACTACTATATGTCCAGAATGCTTAGCAGGAAAACAACATAGAATTCCCTTCGAACTTCATCAACATAGAGCTCAACATCCTCTAGAAATAATATATACAGATTTATGTGGTCCAATGAAGGTTGATAGTGTTGGAGGACATAAATATTTTCAGTTATTTGTTGATGATCATACTAGAAAAATGTGGGTATATTTTATGAAGTACAAATCAAAAGCATTCAGTTATTTCAAACAATTCAAACTTCAAGTGGAAAAGGAATCAAGAAAGACCATAAAAGCACTTCATTCAGATAGAGGAGGAGAATTTATTTCCAAAGAATTTGACTCATTTCTTGAAGAAAATGGGATTAAAAGATAGCTTACTACAACATATTCACCTCAAAAAAATGGAATTGCAGAAAGAAGAAATAGATCAATAATGGAAATGGTAAGATGTATGTTAAAAGAAGCTCAACTTGATCACAAATACTGGGCTGAAGTAGTACAAACAACAGTCTACATACAAAATAGACTTCCAACAAGAGTACTCAAGCATATTACACTAGAAGAAGCATGGTCTGGACAAAATCCCAATATAGAAAAACTAAAGATCTTCGGATGCAAAGCCTACATGCATGTTCCAAAATAGAAAAGAACTAAACTAGATGACAAAACTATGGTAGGTATATTTGTTGGCTATGACAATGAATCTATAGGTTACATAATACTAGATCCATCTACAAAGAAAGTCTACATTAGTAGAGATGTAATCTTTGATGAAAAAGTTAGAATCGACACAGATGAATCCAATGGAGACACAAAAGCTCTCCTAAATCTACCTGAAGAAGACTCAGAATCAGAATCTCAAGAACAAGATATAGAAGGATCAACAATACTGGTTAGAAAATAACCAATATAGCTCAGAGATACTCTCAGAGAATCAAATCTAGAGAGAATTCTAGATCTTAACTCTACTAGACCTCAAACTCATAGCATGACTAGAATGAATAGAGGAATGCTAAGTAACACAGTAGAACCAACATCAACTTCTCAAGCACTAGAAGACTCACACTGGAAAGCAACTATGGAATCTGAATATGCATCACTCAAAAAGAATAGAACATGGGATCTAGTAAACTTACCTCTAGGTAAGAAAATAGTGGGATGCAAGTGGGTTTACAAAATCAAATACAAAGCAGATGGAACACTTGACAAATACAAAGCTCGATTAGTAGCAAAAGGGTATACTCAGACAGAGGGAATTGACTATGAAGAAACATTTGCACCAACAACTCGAATGACTACTATTCGAATAGTTTGTGCACTAGCAACTCATCAGGGATGGAAACTTCATCAGATGGATGTAAAAAGTGCATTCCTTAATGGTGATTTAGAAGAGGAAGTCTATATGACACAACCTAAAGGCTTCATTGTTCAAGGGTAGGAAAATAAGGTATGCAAATTGAATAAATCTCTATATGGTCTGAAACAAGCTCCCAGAGCATGGAATATAAAGATCAATAATCATCTATTATAGCATGACTTCAAAAGGAGTCCATCAGATCCTAGCCTATATACCAAGAAAATTGGAAATGATATCTTGATTCTCATAGTATACGTTGATGACATAGTGATTACTGGGAGTTCAAAAAAGTTAATAAGTGACATAAAAAAGGATCTAGAAAAAGCTTTTGAAATGACAGATCTAGGACCAATGAACTATTATCTTGGTCTAGAGATTTATCAAGGAAAGGACAAAATAGTTATCACTCAATAAAAATATGCAAAAGCTCTTCTTGAAAAATATAGAATGACAGATTGTAAACCCAAAGATACACCAATGGAACAAGGAATTCAACTATCCAAAAATGATAAAACACCTTTGGTCTAGGCCACAATGTATCGTCAGTTGATTGGGAGTCTTCTATACTTGACAAACAACCGACCAGACATAGCATTCATAGTAAATTATCTTTCACGGTTCATGCAAGAACCAAGAGAAAGTCATTGGAAAGCAACAAAAATAATATTACAATATATCAAGAAGACTACAGACTATGGATTAACTTATATGAAAGGTGTTAAAGAGTTTTGTCTATAGGGTTACTCAGACTCAGACTATGTTGGATCTATTGATGATAGGAAATCTACTTCAGGTTATGTCTTCTATCTCGGATCAAGACCCATATCTTGGCACAACAAGAAACAACATACAGTAGCACAATCATCAACTAAAGTAGAATATCAAGCAACAAGAGATACAACCTGTGAAGCTCTATGGTTACAATACATACTATCTGACATGGGAATTAAATGAACTCCAACTATGATATTCTATGACAATCAAGGAGTATTGAATCTGATCAAGAATCCAATCATACATGAAAGAACAAAACATATTGAAGCTCAGTGTCATTTCATCAGAGAACATTTTTAGAACAAGCGAATCATCCTCAAATATGTTCCTACAGAAGACCAGTTAGCTGATATTTTTACAAAAGCACTTGGAAAAATCAAGTTTCAAGCATTCAGAGATCATTTATGTGATTCAAGAGAACTTCATACCCAAATAATGTAATACAGGGGGGTGTTAGAAATATATTATATTACATTATTTGAGGCCATGTAAATGTACCTTCGTAGGTACATACTTAGGATATTAGATTACTTGAGGAGGAAGTTATCTAGTTACTTCATGCAATGTAATAAATGCACAAGTGTCAATGTGCAAGTTGTATATGTGCAAGATGATCATTGCACAACTAGGTAGAGTGTTGGCCAAGGAATACATCTTCCTATATAAAGGGCATCATACCTCTACTCGAATGTATCAATTTCATTCTCAATAATATATGCTTTCTTTCTTCTCTCGATCTTAGGAAAAGGCTCTATTTCTATCATAAATATATATCTTAGGTGAAAAAATTATGAATAACTTAGGTAATAGTATTTTGGATAGATCAGGTGATAACGCTTTGGATAGCTCAGATGATAGAGCTTTGGATAGCTCTCTATGTTTAGACTTCACTGCAAACAACTCTTGAAATAACACTCTAAATGGCACTCAAATCCTTATCCAATTTTTTGTTGGTAGTGCTTAGAAAAATAATTGAATCCTTGTTTGATTATCTCTACAGGTAGTGCTTTGGAAAGTGCTTATATTACTATCCAATTCTCTCTACAAGTAGCACTTAGAATAGTGTTTGGATCCCTATTCAAATATCTCTATTGGTGGCACTTGGAACAATGTTTGAATCTATGTTTGATTTTTTTGGTGGCACTTAGAATAACACTATATGTTTGATAGCTCTAGTATTATAGTATTCCTATTAACTTCTTACTTACCTTAGGATGATAGTGCTTCTTGATAGCACTAATTATTCTGCTAATAACTTTCTAATGTTAGCACTTATTGATAGTGCTTATTGTTCTCTAATAGCTTTCTTGTTTATTTTCCATAAAAAATATTTTAAGAGTTGAATGTCTTCTTATAATTTCAATAATATTGATTCTAAGGCCAACATTATATAATTTCCATTCAGCCTTATCTTTATCATTATATTATTAACTAAAAATTTTCTCTATGCCTCTATATACCTTATCTTTGGAGGATTCTTATCTATACTTCTCAATACTAATCTTGTTTATTTGTTGGAAGCTTTTACCCTTCTATAACTCCTGTAAGTTTTGATGCTTCTCAATATACTGGAATCTTTGATGTTTCTCAAACTTCTAAAATCTATATTTGAAGTTTGAAATATATCTCCAATGTCTTAGGTCAAACCTAAGAACAAAATTTTTATTCTCTTTTATAAAAAATCCAAAATCAATATCAGGGTGACTATGAATGTCCTTGCACATCCAATTTCCTTATGAGTTGGCCCTTAATCAATTCAATTTGAGTCCGAGTCTTCATTGGTTTTCCTTGAACCAAGTGGAAAGACCCTAGCATCCAAATCAAGGTGACTTTTAGTTGTCCCCTTAATATCTACTCAATCATACCTTAAAAAATAAAGTCCAAGTATCCACTACTTTCAAGGTGGCAAGACTCCAATATAATGGTGGCTAAAATATAAATCTATAAAAAATAGACAGAGTTAAGTTGTAGCTTTGATACCACTGTTGGATTTTAAGCCTTACTATCTCAAAATATCATAGGTTCCAATATAAATAAGCCATAATATTATAGGTCAAAATATCAATAATCAAGATTAGAATTATATATATGAGCAATCAAATATATATCCAGGACAATATAATAATGAAATAACATTCACTTATAATATAAAATATGAATGTAAATGGCTAAAATCATTCATGTACATGCATGAAGAATACTTACAATATAAATTGCTCAAAAATATGTATACAAGCTTTATTATCAGATGCTTGCTATGTGGTGATCGCTATAGACCATTTTCCTTTAACTTGTATGGAGATTTATCTCCATAATATAGCCAGAGTAATGTGACTCTTCAATACTTACCTTTTGCACTCTTCACATATCTGGTAGATACAACCTTTCCTATTCTTAACCTTTGGATTATTATCTTTCCACTTGTATACTAGACTCTTCACTCTCTTCTTACACACATACTTAACTCTATGACACTTGCACACTTCCACATGACTCTTACGCTCTTATATGCACTATTAATATAAGACACTTGTGCACATCCTCACATTAAATATTCGTACACTTACATACATGACACTTGTGCACGTTATCTCAATACACACTTGCTCTCTTATTTACATGACACTTGTGCATATCCTACACATTTCACTCTGACATGACACTTGTGCATAACCTGCACATAGACACTTACATAAAAGAGAATTATAAATCACTCATCTAAACTATATACACAAAACCTAATCTATTATATATTTACATTTGTACGATAAAGGTACCATGGGGGTACATTAGCATGTACCAAATAATATAATATTGTCTAACACAATAACCCAATTACCTTTTGATTCTAATAATTTTCCATCCCATTTGCATTTATCCCATATTATCGCAATATTGCCTGAAGCTCCTGTAGAAGAAACAACAAGACAATCACCCATATTACAAATCTTTTTAAAATCATCCTTATATTCCTCACTACTTAATTTTTGTTTCTTATATTAAAATAAATTCAAGACTATACCAATCTATTAATTCCTTAATAACCCCTTTTTTAGTGGTCTTATTCATATCCCTAATTATCCATGATATCATTTTCATCATCATCACTATATTTTTATTACTGGACTTACTCTCACTTCTTCTTAACACTTGTGATATTTTTATTTGGTGTCCCAAATCGATATCCCTTTGAGTTTCTTTTTCTCTTTTTTCATGCTTTGTTGAACTTCATTTCCTTTTTTTTATTTCCATCACCACTCTCATCTTCATCAATCTCTTCTATGTTTCCATATTTTTCATAATGAGACTTTTATTTTAAATATTTGGGTTGCCCTAAAGAATCTAACATACAAGGAATAACCTAATTAACACTTTCTTATTTATGTTGTGCTGAAAATTCTAAAGTGCACAGATGATTCTCCATAGTCATTACTTTCTTATGTTGCCCCAGAAACCCTAAATTTCCTTGGATATTCTTCATATGATTTTCTTTATTGTGCTACTCTTGAAACCCTAAAGTGCAATGAATATACTCTATACTATCATGTTTATTGCAAGAAGAATATTTTATGCTACTTGAGGAAAATGAAGATGATTTACTTGGATTAAGCTTGACCTCCTTCACCTCATTCACTTTAAAATTCACCTCCCCATTTTCCTTTGCTTTAAAATTTGCCTTCCCATATTCCTTTGAATATTTAACTCATGTATTTAAATTTGCACATTATACTTCCTTATCCGTTGTATCATTTTTTTCTAATGGTTGGTTCTAGTGAAATATAATGGCCTTTTTCATCTAATGATGAAGAGAGGTTTTTTTACCACTTTCTTAGAAGTGTAAAATCCTTGATATGAACTATCTTCTCCTATGATATGATCTCCTTGTTTCATATTGAAGTTACTCTCATACCCAAAGTTTTCCATATTTTTCTCCATCATTTTCACTCTTCAATATTTACCATGTGTTTGGTTTCATGGCATTTATGACATCAAAATGCAATGTTTTTATAATCTATTTATTGATTCCATTCTCTTGATTTAGATTTAATCCTAATGGAATACGGTAAAGGTTTTGAAATATCCATGGAAACACATTTTTGAGCATATACAACATGCCTTCGATCTCCTTAGTAGTTGGTCCCTCTCGAATGAACTTGTTTATATTATTGCCAATACTCTTCATAAACCTCCTTAATAATGAGTTGATAAGTCCAAAAGGCCTAATCCACACTAAAATTATTTTTATTGTCTTTGTCTCCCTAAACAATTCTCACTCCACAGTCTTAAATATAATATATCTTTTTCCCTAAACCAAGGGCCTCCATCCATATTTTATCCCTTATTTCTAAACTAGAGAGGATAATGAGGAAAAATAATTTTGGAACAAAGGTCATGGAGTAATCTGAATTCAATCCCCACTTCCACTTAATCCAATTTTGAATCTCAATAAAAATTGACCAGTATCCATGGAACTTACATATTAACCCTTTGGATATAAAAACCATTATATCATGCTCAATCATCTCATCCTTGACAATAAATTTTGGTGTAGTATATGCTACCTGGATATAATTTTTCATAGATTCGCTCTTCCTCTTATCGCTAACTAGGGTATCCATACTTCCAACTAAGGCATCCTTACTTTTAATTAGGGCATCCTTATTTCTATTAAGGACTTTCAAAAATAACTTTCTTTCCATGTTACCCATATTTTCTTTAGTTTTTGAGTTTCTCCTAAGATCTAGAACAATAAATGGCACTTGCTCCTTGCTCACACTTTTCTTTCTACTTCCTCTTCAAGCTTCCTACATTATGTTCTCTCTTCGCTCTTGTTCTTGAATCACACTCTCTCTTTGTTTATTCATTATTTTATAAGAAAATATTAATAAAATATATATAGTATTTTATTAAATAAAATATGTATCGATGTTATTGGGTATGCATTAAATTTAAACTACATTACACTTATAATGCAGGGCATGAATACAATTATAAATCCTTACCAAGTAAGAGTCAAATGTATGTTTTGCAAGATATAAGACCGGAGTGAAAATCTAGAAAACCTAAGCCCTCATGCAAAATAAGGTATCATATTTGTAAATGCTTCCCAGTTTATTAATAAATAATTAATAAAGATTATATTTTTGGGAGTACCATCTTATGGAGAACTAAAATTTAAATAAACATGTGATATGTAAAATTTTTAAATAAAGTCATAAATAATGAAAAATTAAATATATAAAAATACTTAAGGATTTTGAAAAGGAGAGTAGTTGGGGAAGGCATCAATATTTTGCTCTTTGCTTAAGGATTTTAATTTAGACCTCAAAGAGAAAATTTTAGGTGAAGAAAAATTTACAATTGCATAACAATTGAATGGATTTTATTTATGAGAGAAACCCAATTGAGCATGTGGAAAAATAGAGGAATCCATGGTTTCTATTTTTCAAAATGCTTCCCTAGCATGTGGTTCTTCATCAGAGAGAGAAAACAAGGGTTTTCAAATCCAAGAAAAATAAACTTAATTTGGGAGCAACCAATACATCTAGGTGAATAGGAAAAATAAGAGACAACAAGTACTAGCAATTTTGGGGATTTTGCATCCAAAAACCATCATACCAAAATCATAAGGTTTCACTCTTGTTGACATTTTGTCCCAAATATATTCTTTCCTTTTTTCACTCAATATTTTTGTAAAGCGAAAACGAACAACACCAAGATAATTATAACAGATCAAACACAAGAAATATTGCATAATAAATAAATGATATTATATTGATATCAGGGAGCCTTGATCTCCACTATTACAATGAAACTTGTGTTGATACAAATAATATTACAACAAGAGGATTGGAAACCTCAATCAAATGATAACTGATATTTCTGAATCATCTTCACTCCAAACAATTTGTGAGTGGGCTTACATATCCCTGTGGGGACACTCGTGGCTGCAACAGTCATCAATGTAAATGCTTCCTGTAACTTGCACATAAATAGATCAAAAAATAGGTTAGTAACACCTACAAGGCCTCCATAGTGTGAGGCCCACTAAAATTTGAAAGTATATAATATTAACCCTAACTGAAATTCTTGATAAAATAAAGTGCAGATATACCAAAAATGTAAGTAAAGCAATAACAAATGATACCTTATCAAGAATATAACTGTGTTTTTAATCCATAATTTTGTTTCCTTGATATGGTGTTGCACGAACATCTGCGAGCATCCAAGGGTTTTTTGATTGCAAACATGTCAATGGTGGATGCCCTGCTACATCTAGGGATGGTTGTAGATGCCCTACTGTAGACACCAAAACAGCACCAATCTGATTACGTGACAACAAGCGCTGATCGCATTGACATAAAAAGCCCCAAGGGCAGCCCCCAGAGGTTAAATAGTGGTCCTAACAACTTCCAAAAGCAATTTTAGGGGTCACAGGTCAATTTGGCACCTTTTTGGCACCTTGCTCTCTACTCGTCCCACCCCGAGATGAATACAAACTGGTGCTCGTCCCACCCAGGGACGAATATAAGAATTCACCCCAGGGTGAGGCGAATAGAAAGTTTGACTGGCAAAAAGTCAAACTTTTGCAACTCCGCCAGTTAACTGAGGCTTTAGGCCATGCAATTGTGAGGACTAGATTTTATTCGAGAAGAAAGACTTCAGTAATGAGTGTCTTTATCATGCAAGATGATTTTGTAATAGGGAGTTAGATTTTCTCTCAAAATCAAGACATGCAAACTCAAGTGGTGCCCTCGCATGCACAAAAGAGACCCTAGGTCTATAAATTGGCGAGTTTTCCCACCCAAAAGGGAGACAAAGAAGGAGCATTTTGAGCAAAGAAGTGCTGCCCTTTTACTTACTTATGATTTGTGCTTTTATATCCATAATATCTTAATCGAAGGGGAGGTTATTGGGTGACTTTTGGAGGCACGAATCAAGACCCAAAACCTGATTTTTCTGGCCACAATATCCTACCAATTTTCCGACAACGCATCACCACAGGTTTCAGACTCATCCCAAGAGGATTGGTGTCGAAACACAGTCTCAACTGGCAGGTGGTTTTCCTTCGGGCACTCCCTACCTTATTGTAGGTTTATTCGTCTCACCCCAGAATGAATACTAAACTATTGCAAGTTTACTCGTTTCACCCTGAAACGAATACCAGTCTGTTGTAGGTTTATTCGTCCTGCCCCGAAACGAATACCGATCTGTGTTGAATTTGGTGACTGTTTCTTTTGCAGTATTTTTCTAGTTACATGAGTATGCTTCTGTCAAATTTTTAGTCTATTTAGATTCATTTTAATCATCATTATCCTTATCTTTTATATTCATTAACAGTACTCTTTCAAATTTGCAAGTTTCATTATCATACACAGGTGCTATTGACGATTTGTTGTTTCTTTGAACATAGGAGGAGCAGCAAGGATTAAAGATTCATCAATACCAGTGGCGGCAACACTTTGGCCTACCCATTTCACATGTGGGCACGCGGAAGGAGGAACACTAAATACATGATTGTAATTGAGACTATGTTAATGCTCCTACCCCCTAAAAGGGAGGAGACATCTTTGTAACCGAATTGGAAGAGTATAAATAAAAAGGGCTATGCTTTCTATACTTCCTTTTGTCTCATTTAAATTCATATCTTTTCTTTCATTTCATGCATTTCACTTTATAGGACCTTAAGCATTAACTTTGGGTTTTGAATACATCGCATTAGTTTTCCTTTCAATCTTCCGGAATCTCGTGCTTTCAATGGCGATCACGGTGGGACCTCTGTCCTCTATTTTTTTTGGGTTAGATTTCTGATCTAAAATTGCTTGTTTTTATTACAGGTACCTATTTTTTGGCCATTAGACTATTATTCGTTTCTATTAGCGATGATTACAGAATTAGTATTCGTCTCACCTAGGGACGAATAGGCATTCATCCTACCCTGGAACGAATACGGTTTTGGTATTCGTCTCACCTAGGGATGAATAGAGTTATGTGCATTTTTTAGAGCAGCAAATCAAAAGCATCCTTTTGGGCAGAGAAGAGGTAGGGGTTTCTAACAAGCCTCTGTCAAATTTCTATTTTTTGTTTTTTGATTTTCAGTTTTTGTATGGCTTAGGTAAAGTTTCCTTTTTGTTTGCCTATTTCATTTTTTTGCAAATTAAAATGAACCCCACACATCACGTGGTTACTTAAACCAAGGAGCTAGTCATAAAACCCCAGCCCTTGAGCAAGACCAACGGTGGATTTCATCACCACGTTGGCTTGGATATTTGCATACATTACCCCGATCACACTGTTGTTAGACGTAAATCCTGACGAAAGTTGACCAAGTGTAGCTAGGGTGATTCCTAGCACATGAGGATAAGTATTCTATGGTAGGTGTCATAAACAGAGCGATTCCCCTTTCGTACCACCTATGTTCCATGTATCATCTACTCTCACGTACCTATAGTCTCCCTCACGTAAGGGCGGGTATATAGAGAGGTTGGTATATCGGCCTGGCAATGGTATATCGAAGGGGTGACCATTTATGGGAGTCATATGAGCCTTCATGTTGCATTTAAACATTCTTCACAAAAATATTCAAAAAAAAAAAAAATCATCAAAAACACACTTAAACTAGTCTAGGACACACCATTAATCTTTAAAAGAGATAATCATTGCTTTGTGTGTGTATGTTCTGTTCTGCTTAGTGTAACAAAAAAAAAAATCAAAAAATCATAAACAAAAGATAAAAATCTACGTAGCTTGTAGAGAGTCATTACCATGGTATTCACCCACAGTCAAACCCACTTACGGGCAGACACTGCGGAGAATGTCCAAGGAGGCACGAGTCACCTCCGTTATAGTCCCAAGGATTTAGTCATACCACCTTGGTGACCTGACACACAAGGAAGTCCCCTCCACACCTTAAAGGAAAGGGACTATAGGGGCACCTCTTCTAGGGGCACTCCTGTTCAGCATAGCACCCAACACACACCCTTCCATGAGGGGTACATCCGTAGGAGAGCTCCCTTAGATGCTCGCTATGAGTGGTCACCACTTGATGAAGCGCTAGGTCAACATAGGGTTCGATGGGAGGAACCACATGACTACACTATCCCTCCTTCACCCCCTATAGTTGTCAAGGCTACAAGGACAAATCCAGAGCACAAGGCTCCTCAGGCGGGGTGAGCCAACTCTGCCCGTTCCTTTTTCACTTACGACAGAGAGCACGAGGAAAATCCTTACCTTCCTCAAGAGCAATATACATCACGGGAGCAATACGCCTTCGCAACTGCTAGCTATCAGGATCACGCACTAAGGCCAAAGCCTCAAGGGAATGTCGCTACCCCCAATAGAGGGAGGAAGCCTATAGAGATCTCGGATCACCACGATCGAGATAGATATCTAGAAGAGGCATCTAGGCCTTCTAGACATGAGACAGCAGGACCAACTATCTTAGAATCTACCAAGCATATCACACGTCGGATGAAACTCACGCTACTGGAGCTAGAATGACAATAGTTAGAGCAACGATATCTTCTAAATAAAGAGTGCATTCAGTTCCAGAAGGATGAGTTGCTCCAACACACTATGCAGGCAAGGACTCCAACCCTTCGCATGCATAAGACAAAACATTATGAGGGACACAACCCCTCGATGCGAGATAGGTCATTGCAACCTTATCAAGCTCTACCCCCAATGCCTCCTAGATAGGAGCGGGAGGCTACTCCCTCGATTCCTCAAGCACCCACCCGGGTTCATGGGCCACCCTTAGAAATCCCTCAAGAAGCCTCTAAGGAATCTGAGCAAGAAAAAGAGTGGACTAAAACGCAATACCAAGGCAGGGGGGGTGCTATCCGGCTACCCCTCCATAGGCCCCACATTCCTCAATAGGAACCAACCAAAGAGGAGGAGCCCAAATCCCCCGATACATGCAAAGCATTAGAGCACTTAGAGTTGATAGAGACCAAGATCTCGGGGTCCCAAAAGCCCAACTTATGCGAGGCTCCTCTTGAAGAGGATCAACCTCTGACCATAGAGCTACCCGAGGACGAGGTCTTCCATGTCTCAAAATTTCCAGAGAGCTTAATGGAAATATTCCCCTTTGAGGCACCAATCGAGCAAGTGCCACATCAAAGCAATCAGGTCCCCCCACAATGAGCGAAACAACTCCATGAGGACCACATCAATGTGCTCGAACAAGAAAAGCCTAGCATGTTGCAGGCAATTGTCAGGGCCAACAAGGGCCTTTGGTTTTCTGATAGAGATTACGAAGTCGACACTGAGATGGAATATCTCAATCATGCACGATGACACAATCACCCTGTAACCCATGAAGAACTGATGGCACAACTAGGTACAAGGCTAGGGCATGAGTGGCGCGTTAACCCAGTGTACTGGAATCAAACGTTGAATCCACCACTTTGGATAGACCAAGAGCAACTTCTGCCTAGAGACCCCATAGCCACATCAGTGCCAAAGGCAGACCCTGTCCTCCTATTCGTGCATAGGGCCGATCCTTTCGTGCCAATCCCTCCAGAGCCAGATCTGATGCACAAAGATCATCAATCTGGGGGTACCTCTATTCCCTGAAGAGCAAGTGGATTACACAAAATGCTCCAAAGGTGTCCATAAACCCTTTGGTCAACCCAAAAGCTCCAAGGATTATCACAATCACTTGGTCACCCTAAAAGCTCCAAGGATTTCTATAATCTCTTGGTCAACCTAAAAAGCTTCAAGGATTTTCGTAATCTCTTGGTCAACCTAAAAAGCTCCAAGGATTTTTACAATCTCTTGGTCAACCTAAAAATCTCCAAGGATTTCTGTAATCTCTTGGTCAACCTAAAAAGCTCCAAGGATTTCTGTAATCTCTTGGTCAACCTAAAAAGCTCCAAGGATTTTTGTAATCTCTTGGTCAACCCAAAAGCTCTAGGGATTCCTAGAATCTCTTGGTCAACCCCAAAATGCCCCAAAGGTGTCCATACACCCTTTGGTCAACCCAAAATCTCCAAGGATTCCCATACTCGCTTGGTCAACCCCAAAAATGCCCAAAGGTATCCATAAACCCTTTGGTCACACCAAAAGCTCCAAGGGTTACCATAACCGCTTGGTCACAAAAAATATTCAAAAATAAACAAAAAAACAATAAAATCATCAAAAATAACAAAAACATTGCATCTCCATCCCATGCATACTCATAAAACATCAAAAATACAAAAATATAGGTTGCATTAGGCATCATATTCATACATTGCATATTTGCTGGTTATACAAGTCAAAAGCACCATAGACTGTCCTTACTTGACAATCCCATTATTTGCCACATCACATCAATTTTATCAATGCTTACATCCCGCATCACACCATCCCATTTTTTTAGCATTAGTCAGTTGTCTCCTAATGTATTTAGGGTTTTCGTCATTCAACTGTCTTTACCTTTTTAGCCAAAAATTGTACACAGTCAAACAAATTTTACATAGGAAAATTTTGCTTGGGTCACACCTCGTTATGTAATATCCCTACACAAATTTACACACATAAAATAATTCCTAAGTTGTGTGAACACCATAGAAACCTACAAAGCAGTCTAGGGTACCATAGGTGAAAGATTAGCTTATTCATCCCCCTATACGAATGGTTCATGAATGTTGAGAATTGACAAAAGGACGAGCTCTTCCTTATCCATTACCCATAATAAATAGTGGTTGTCACCACTCCCACAAATCCCAATCATAGTTGGTCCCCAAAGTTGTAAGTTTTCGTACTACACGTCCCTACCAAGGATGGGTAGTCATCCCCAAGACCTAAAAGGATCAATGCCATTCAAAAAAAAAGTTTCAACAAACCACCATCACAACCATATCCACTTACCTTTGGTATCCAAGTTGTAAGGATTCATACTACATGCCCATAACTAGGATGGGTAGTCATCCCCAAGGCCTAAAAGATCAATGCCCTTACTTCATAATCTCTATTATCCCCTTGTTTCCCAAAGTTGTAAGGATTCGTACTACACGTCCCTAAACAGGATGGGTAGTCATCCCCAAGGTCAACAGGATCAAGGACATTCATACGCTCAAACTTACAAATATCAAAATACAAAATCAAATAATAGTGGTTATCACCACTATTCAAAATCCTTGCTCACAAAAAAAAAAAAAAAAAAACAAACAAACAAAGAGAAAAATAAATAGTGGTTGTCATCACTATATAGACGAGCAAGTATCCTATACCGTTGAGCCAATAAAAAGCCCGAACTTGAATCCCTAGAATTCTCAACATTCGAAAAACCATATAGGTGATCTTCATTATGGGTTTGGTTGATAGCCTACCTGGAAATGGTGGTATCCTAACCGCATGACGATATGTCTGTCACATTAGCTTTGCGTGTGCATAGACCAATGTTTGCATGTGGATGAGCTAGCTTATGGTACCTTAGATTTTCACGTGGATTAATCTTGCTAAATACAACAACGGAGTTAGTGGAGCTAATTAGGTGATCCTCAGTATAGGTTTGGTTGATAGCCTATCTGGCACTGGCGGTATCCTAATAAATACCACATAAACGAACTCAATTGCACACACTGGGATGTGACATAACTTAGTTAAATTCAAGTTGGATTTCTACCTTGTTAAAAAGTCTTGTAAGACAACAGTACAGTATTAGCTAGTTAGTTAAACCATCCGAGTCTCAGAAACACTTAGCTACATTCTACGCAAACCGTTGCATATAATCCATCCCTATATCACCATAAAAAAAAAAAAAAGAGCAACATATATACACAAAAGCATTTACCACAAAAATCACCCAGTACACAAAGCCATAAGTCCTGTATAGTCTATGGTGCCAATGCAAGGTTATCAACCAATCATGTCATCCATTCCATTACATAGCATATAAATCAGAAGCATTTGCATTCATCATACCATATGTATCCATCAAAGTAAATTAACATGCATCCATCAACATCAAACACTTGCATCAAAATAAAAACACGACAAATGTATAAACAAAAACAAATTCATGTATATATATCATTCAAATGCCCTCAGGCTACAATAAAACGGTCCTTTGACCTCACAAAAAAAATCAAAAACATCAAAAACTGCACCCACAATGCACAAACAATTGCAATAAATCTGCCAAACAAAAGGAACTTTGCACTTACTATTATTGGCTTACAAAACCGACGTCGGGGTCACAAATTATCATTATCCTACTCCCTAAGAAGGCTACCATAGCTGGACCACTCCATGGGAGGATGGATTTTTGACAATTTAATCCCCACATGGCATCACAAAACATCAAAACACCAAAAATAGCAAATAAATGCAACACAAAAACAAAGCAATAAGCATTGCCGAACACAAGTGCTCTTGCACTTAACCTCTTGGCATAGAAAATCGATGTCGGGGCTCAAATTGTCACTCCTACTTCCCCAAGAAGGCTACCATAGCCGGACCGTTCCACGAGAAGATGAATTTTTGACACTTTCACCCCATTATGGCATCACCAAAAGGGTTAAAACCCATCAAAAATAGGTCAAAATGTTCGAAAACTGCTTTCACATTCAAAGGTAAACAACTGAAGGCACCCTTACCTAAGTCATCTTGGGTCAAGTGACTCATCGCTTTTCTCATGTTAGTCACTCCCTCATTGATTCGTCGCTTGAGGGGGTAGTCACACTTAGTCGTCAATCAACAACATAATACCCAATCATGGAAATGACACACATTCAAAGGATCATTGACAAAGACAATCGCGCCCCTGCTTGGGATAGCAAACAAGCAATTATCACAAGCTGATCAAACACTTGGCATTCGTGAATCATGAACTCAAGGTTCCCATAGACAAAAGGTTTCGCCCTTTGCCTATTCATGACTGATCAATGTCCAAGCTCAAGTAACACCTCACCGAACTAGGTTAACACTTTATTGAAGTTCCTTAGCTCATCAGAAGCAAGGATTCAAGAATGCATGCCCTTTCCATACTCAGGGCATCAAGAGTTGGTTAGGTTACTAAGAAACCCTAATTAGTAGTGCTTTGGTTATCTATTTTTGCTCGATGCTGTGCCTTGCACAATGTTTCCTAAAAAGGGGCATCTGTAGACACCAAAACAATACCAATATGATTACGTGACAACAAGCGCTGATCGCATTGACACAAACAGCCCCAAGGGCAGCCCCCAGAGGTTAAAAAATGGTCCTAACCACTTCCAAAAGCAGTTTTAGAGGTCACAGGTCAATTTGGCACCTTTTTGGCACCTTGCTCTCTACTCATCCCACCCCGGGACAAATACAAACTGGCGCTCGTCCCACCCAGGGACGAATATAAGCATTCACCCCAGGGTGAGGTGAATAGAAATTTTGATCGGAAAAAAGTCAAAATTCGACAACTCCGCTAGTTAACTGAGGCTTCAGGCCATGCAATTGCGAGGACTAGATTTTATTCGAGAAGAAAGACTTCAGTAATGAGTGTCTTTATCATGCAAGATGATTTTGTAATAGGGAGTTAGCTTTTATCTCAAAATCAGGACATGCAAACTCAAGTGGCGCCCTCGCATGCGCAATTCAAACAAAGAGACCCTAGGTCTATAAATTGGCGAGTTTTCCCACCCAAAATGGAGATAGAGAAGGAGCATTTTGAGCAACGAAGTGCTGCCCTTTTACTTACTTACGATTTGTGCTTTTATATCCATAATATCTTAATCGAAGGGGAGGTTATTGGGTGAATTTTGGAGGCACGAATCAAGACCCAAAACCCAATTTTTTTAGCCATAATATCCTACCAATTTGTCGACAACGCATCACCATAGGTTTTGGACTCATCCCAAGCGGATTGGTGTCGAAACATAGTCTCAACCGACAGGTGGTTTTCCTTCGGGCACTCCCTACCTTATTGCAGGTTTATTTGTCTCACCCCAGAATGAATACTAAACTATTGCAGGTTTACTTGTTTCACCCCAGAACGAATACCGGTCTGTTGCAAGTTTATTCGTCCTGCCCCAGAACGAATACCAATCTATGTCAAATTTGGTGACTGTTTCTTTTGCAGTATTTTTCTAGTTACATGAGTATGCTTCTGTCAAATTTTTAGTCTATTTAGATTCATTTTAATCATCATTATCCTTATATTTTATATTCATTAACAGTACTCTTTCAGATTTGCGAGTTTCATTATCATACACAGGTGCTACTGACGATTTGTTGTTTGTTTGAACGTAGAAGGAGCAGCAAGGATTAAAGATTCATCAATACCAATGGTGGCAACACTTTGGCCTGCCTATTTCACATGTGGGCACGTGGAAGGAGGAACACTAAATCCATGATTGTAATTGAGATTATGTTAATGCTCCTACCCCCTAAAAGGGAGGAGATGTCTTTGTAACCGAATTGGAAGAGTATAAATAAAAAGGGCTGTGCTTTCTATACTTTCTTTTGTCTCATTTAAATTTGTCTCTTTCCTTTAATTTCAACTTTATAGGACCTTAAGCGTTAACTTTGGGTTTTGAATACATCGCATTAGTTTTCCTTTCAATCTTCCAGAATCTCGTGCGAGCATCCAAGGGTTTTTTGATTGCAAACCTGTCAATGGTGGATGCCCTGCTACATCTAGGGATGGTTGTGGATGCCCTACAACATTCCAAAAATGCCCTATAGCATTCGAGGAATTCCCAGGAGTATTTGTGGGTGATGGGGGATACTCTACAAAATCCTGGTAGGGTTCATAGAAGTTTTGACAATGGATATAACAATGAGGGTTTTGAGCGATGGTGAAGATGGGAAATGTTAACAAAATGCTAGGGTTTGTGAGTGGACAAATGATCAATGCTCTTTGAATATTAATTTTCGGGACCATGATAAAATTGTTCATACCTTTATTCACAAAAATCAATCATCTTTTATAATTTACCCTTGATCATGTTAGTGTTTTGACAACACCAACATGCAGCCAAGATTAAAACATGATGAAGGGTTGAGATTGAGCTTGAACAAGTGACATGGATCATGATGAATGAATGGTCAAGATTAAGTCATGATGGGCGGCTGAGATTTATTCATATATATACATATATTTATTAAATATATAAAAATAAAAATATAAAATATTTATATTTAAATCTATATACATACATACACACACACACACACACACACACACACACACACACACACACACACACACACACACACATATATATATATATATATATATATATATATATATATATATATATATATATAATGAATGACTGTGATTTGAGGATGCATGGATGACAAGTGGCTAGGATTTGGTATCTACAGATGCCCATTTTTGTATCGCGTTGTGTGAAATACAATGTTGTACAAAATTAGGAGACACCTAGATTGGTGGAGCAACTTTTTCTTGGTGCGCAAGAAGATCATGAAGATAAAAATTGTTGTTTTAGATTATCCCCCCAATTGGATAATGAGTGAAGAATGAATCACATGAGCCAATTGATGGAATTGTGTATGATGTGATGAATTTGCATGATTGATTCTATTTTTATCCTAAAAAAAGGAGTTTTTGGAAATGTGGATGATATGAATGATGTAAATGAATGATTCTATTATTCCCCCAATAGAAAAAAGTAGTTTTTGATTGGATGATGTGAATGATGTAAATGACTATGAATGATGCATATTTATGAGGGAAAACATAATCAAATTTGGCTGGTCCAAGTTTGGGGTAATTTGGTGTTGTTAAAAAACATGCCTTTTGGCATCATTAAAATGCAATATTATGAAAATACAGAAGGAACCAATCATCCTAGTCTCCTGATATCCCTAGCAACTGTTCACAATTCCTAAATATGTAAGGGAATGATGTAGTAAAAGTTATCCATGTTTGTGACCCCACAAAAAAGGGTATCAATGATATCTTTTGAGCAAATTAGTCTGACCACAATATCACTCAAAATAATGAGGGACCAACAAGATGTTTTCAAACAAGAGGATGTTGGATGATGATATGGACAAGCATCCTTATGGTGATCTACCCATACTACCAAATTACATGGATAATCAATCACTACAATCACCAAGGGAATAGTGATGGATGATGATATTGACAAGCATCCTTATGGGTTGTTGATTTGGATGATATTAATGATGTAAATGAACGTGAATGATGTGATGCATGTGAATGTGAATAGTGTAACGATTAATTGATATTTTTGTCCCAAAATAAAAAGGGTTTGTTGATTTGGATGATATGAATGATGTAAAATGAATGTTAATGAACAAGTATCCTTATGGTGATCTACCCATCCTATCAAATTGCATGGATAATCAATCACTACAATTGCCAAGGGTAATAGAGTAAACCACTAGATACGAGGTTCACTTGATAATGTAAATGGATTTGATGATGTGAAATGGTGATGTAAGTGCATTGATGTATTGATATGATAGTTTTGTGAAATTTTTGGATTGTTTTGAGGCATTTTTATGCAATTTAGGCATTTTCATGACTTTTGGTCGCATAAGAATACAAATCAATCCATGTTATCACAAAATGGTATGGAATGATGTAATGCATGCATGGATGGATTTTAAGGTGATTTTGTGGGGTTATGCTATATTTTGAGGCCATTTGATTCCTTTTGTAGTATTCTAGAGCCAAATACTGATCAACATCCACACCATGTACAAACACAGGAGAGTGCTTGCCACTTTGTAGATGTAGAGAAGCATTCGGGTGTGCCAGGAAGATGCCCTAGGGTATATGAACAGACAAAAAATAGTTATAAAAAGATTATAAAGGTAAATTTTGATTTATTCTTGCATTCATGAGTTCAAGAAGCGATATTTAAAGAGGAGTGAATAAGTTTGAATGATTCAAGTGGTGGCAATAGAGGGCATGGATGTGGTAGCAGGAGTTGAGGTACAAGTGGTGGATGTAAGTACCCTTAGCTATTTTATTTGGATTTTATAATTTTTTTGTTGTAATGAATATGATGGTAATGTGCATGTGCATTTTGTGCTATAGTTGAGGATCTTGAAGGCTCAACATCAATTCTTACCTATCATACCAGAGGTGAGAAAGGTGTTGTATAAGGATCACTAGAATTAGATGGAGAAAGTGGGATTGGTGGGGTGTGGCCACATTGAGGTGGTGAGGGCTAATGAGGGGTATCTTTCTGCCTTAGAAGAGATATGGAATCTCAATAAGGGGACATTCTAGCTACTAACTGAGGAGATGATGGTGATACTAGAAGATGTGTATCGCATATTTAAAGTACCAGTGGAGGGGTTGCATGTCCAAGTTGGGCACAATAGAGAGTATAATATGAGGTATATTTTTGGGGATGTATGGATGGATGTGAACATCTAAGGTGGAGGGATTAGGTATTTGGACATGTATGTGGTGAAGCAATTGGAGGCACTACCAACCTTAGTCATGTTCCTACTGGATAATGTGTTGGTGCCTAACAAAACGACTATTAGTTCCCATGGAACATGATTCGATTGGTGTTTGATATGATAGATGAGCCTCATGTGTATGCATGGGCACCTAAACTATTAGCGCAGATGTATAGGGAGTTGTATGAGGTGAAGAGGTAGGGGCGAAAGGGGTTGGACTGCAGTGTGTTACTTCAGATCTGGATCTAGAAGCATGTTAGTGTGGCTCATCCTATGGGTTTGCCATGTGAGTGGGATAGGGATAATACCTATGTATTTATATGGCATGCAACTAATGAGGTCCAACCGATCCATCCTGGTCCTAATGGCCAGGAATGCATATATCTATGGGTAGGGTTGATACCTAACTAGGTGTACTATATGCCACAATAGGATGCTAGGTGGCCCAGTGATGGAGATCAATTGTGAAGGATATGGTAGGCTATATTGGTGGTTGGGTAACATGGGAGTGAGGTGGAGTTGATATAGTTCTCATAGATGTTGTAGTAGTTTGGGATACAATAGGGGATACCTGATGCTCTAGATTTGCATATGTATCGATCTAATGATTCAAGCCTACCTTGTGTGGAGGAGTGGTGGGTGGAGTATGAGGATGATGAGGAGATAGATCTCTCAAATATGGATGATGTCGAGACCACCATAGACTATAATGAATGGTTCACTTCATAACTACCATGGGTTTTGAATTGGAAATGATGGTGATGGTGGAGGTGGAATGGAAGAGGTTTCGAGGAGAACTCTTGGTTGGAGTGAGGAGGATTGGTTGAGCTCGAGGCTAAGCAAGACAAACTTCGATAGATGGTAGCAAAGCGAGATGTAGAGATTACCTAATTGTAGGTGGAGCTGGATGCACGGGTGGTAGTAGGTGGAGGTGAGTATGCGATAGCGAGGCTACATATAGATATGGCACAAAGGGATGCTTGTTATAGGTAGGATGTTCTATACCTGTAGTATTGAGAGGGATATAGGTTTTATAGGATCTTATGTAGTACCACATTAGGCTATCAGAGTGGTCATCCTCCTCCCTAGTGAGTTCTGTTAGGTATAGTGACTTTAGGTATAGTATCTCTAGGTCTAAGGCTCCATCAAGATCTTTGGGGTCTACCTATGGGTGTTAGCTAGTGCCTAGATGGAATTTTTGTATATGAGCCTTAGTGTTCCATTGTATATAACCTTTGGATATTTATTGTTCATGCAATTATATATATATACATGGATTTATTTTGTGTTATAATTTTTGTGAATATTTGTGTGAATGCATGTGTAAATGATGTGATGGATTACAATGTAACAATGATATTTATGAATTTAGATGAACTAATTCTCTAATGATCATTTGTAGTTTAGATTTTACTTGACCATATTTATCATTGTCATTAATTCAGGGGTACTAATATGGTGGTATGTGAAATGAAAGACTCATGTAATGATGCGATAATGGCATGGATGGTGTTTTATCTTATGGATGGCTAATATAGAGTTTTTTTAGAGAGACTCAAATATCCTAGAGATTTCAAACAAACTCACTAAGTTTATCAAAATTCTTCAAGACCAAATATGTGTGCAGTGAAATTTTTATTTACTAATTAAGCACATGGTAGTGACTAAAGGTAATAAAGAACTAATGTGTGTGCAAGTGAGTTCATTAACCAATATTGGGTGAATTGAGATGTAACCTATCATGGAGGATATCAAGAATATTACTTATCCTTATGTGCGGTCAGAGGTCTCTTCAAGAGAGATGTGTCACCACACATGAGCGTACTCCACTACCAGAAAAGCATCTATAGCCCTAATGGATATTAGCTCCATATTCCAATAATTTTATCTCTAAGATTTGGGGATTCAGACTACCTAACCATCTATATGGAAATATAGTGCTATCCTTGCTACTTGAGGATCTATGGTGTGTGGTTGGTAAAAGAGTTAGAGCTTTGGGGAATACAATTCTCAATTGAAGTGTGAAGAGAATTTTACCCTATTATTACTACTCATTCTTTTATTTGGAGGTGTTGATAGTGGTGAACACCACTATTTTTTTATTTTGGACTATGTGCATAATAGGACAAGCAAATATGAATTTTTCACTTTGAGGTTCAACTCAATCATGGTGTTATCCCTCTTTGACACAAAATATTATTAATATGTGTAAGATGTGTTTGGTTCAAGAATGTTAGAGTCAAATCTTAGAACTCAATATTTTCTTAGTGAAAATGTGCCTTGGTCCTAGAGAAAATTTGACATGTATTGGAGGTTGCTTGAAACACTAGGAGTGGCTGAGTGACCAAAAACACCTAGGGATGATGGAAATTTTATTTTTTGCAAATGATGAGTTGAATTATAAATTGATGTAATGAGATGGATGTGGACTCAAAGGTGCCCCTGATTAAGGCAACAAGACTTATTGAATCAATTACCATCTACACTAAGCAAATGATCCCTAATATGGTGGATGAAATGCATCAAAATGATAATGAATGTACTTATGGAAAGTGAATGTGTGAAATGCAATGTGTATGAATGATATTTTTATATATTATCCATGTCTATATATACATATATAAAATGCATTAAGCATATAATGCATCACGATTTAATATTAACCATTCATTCATCATGATCCATTAAAAATGTGAGAAAAGTTTAAAAAAGACTTACCACTATGATCGTCATATATTGGTGTCACCTTAGGAAAACTACTAGGATTCATTATCTCCAAGAGAGGCATTAAAGTGGACCTAAACAAGGTCAAGGAAATTATGGAGATACCTCCACAAAAAAATTGAAAGAGTTGTATAGTTTACAAGGAAATATCCAATTGATCCATCACTTCATTGCACAACTCTCAACAAAATGCAAGCCTTTCAATCACCTGCTACAAAAGGGGGTGAAATTTTCATGGATAAAATAATGTCAATTTTTTTTTGATAATATCAAGAAATACTTGGCTTCTCCACCAATCTTAACTCCACCTCTCCTGGGGATCCCCTTCTATATTTATGTTTCAACAATAGACTTTGCCTTAGGGATAATGCTTGCATAGAAAAACAAAAACAGCCAAGAGCAAGCAGTCCATTACATTAGTCAAACATTAGTAAGCTATGAAACCCGATACACTTATGTAATAAGTTTCTAGAAATGGTATTTACCACTAAGAAACTTAGAAATTACATGCTAAGTCACACAACCTATGTCATAGCTAACAAAAATCCTCTATGTTACATGATATCTCGCACTTACAATAACACCCATACCACAAAAAGGATAATGCTCCTAGTAGAATTTTATCTTGATTTCATTAATAAAAATCCATTAAAGGTTAGGAGATAGTCGTTCAGCTTGCAGAAGCTCCACTTCTTAACGATCAACCCTTGATTATTGATCTTCTAGATGATTCGGTATTTACCGTCATTGAACAAGAGAAATATGTCATTCTTGAAGAATATATGGATATTACACTCTTCTTTGATGGTTCTAAGTGCAAAAAAGGACAAGGTGTAGGAGTCGTATTTCATACATACCTATTCCTTTATCATTCAAACTTGATTTCCCATGCACAAACAATAACACAAAGTATGAAGCCTTAATATTAGGACTTCAAGTAGCCATAGCTATGAGCATAAAGCATATCAGGATATTTGGTGATTTCCAACTTATCATTTTCCAAGTAAACAAATAATACCAATATAAGAACCAATCTTAAAACTTTATCATGAAGTAGCAATGAAATTGCTTATAAAATCTGACTGGTATGAGATTGATGGCTTGTCTATATCAACTAATAGATTTACAGATGTGATGGTCTCTCTAGGATTACTAATTCCAAAAATATTTGAAGTAGAGGTACAACCATTAATTATCACAACAATCTCTAAATCTGCAATTTCTCGTGTTGAATCTAAATATGAGAAGGATGTTTGCTTTATCCATGTAGAGTCATATGAGCCTTGGTCTAGTCAAGTAAAAGCCTTCCTCAATTTTAGAACACTCCCATCAGACATGTCATGAACTACCAAATGAACTTTCAAACAAAAGGTGGCTTATTTCACTCTCTTGGGGGACATGTTATATAGACATATTTATGATGGAGTCCTTCATTGTATCAAGCCTGTAAAAGCACAAAGAGCAATATCTGAAGTTCATGATGGTATTGTAGAAACCAAAAATATGTCGTGTGTAGGGGACTACTCATATGGGCTTTCTAACAGACCATATGAATGATCTTGGACCATTCCAAGGCAAAGTAGTGGTTTTAACCACTCAATTTAGGTAGTTTTGGCCTACTCAGCCTTAGCCACGGATGGCATCTATAGCTAAGATCTCAACCATAGATAACACCCATGGCTAATAGATCTAGCTATGCTTAGGAGCCATGACTAGCTCTGTAATTGTCATGAAATACCATGCCAAGACAAAATTAGTTACAACAACTATTACAATGGATTTTGAAGAACACAAGCTTATACTGAGAGGGGGGTGAACAGTATAAGACCACTTTTTACTTTTCTTTCCAATCAATATTATGCAATGTATAGATAGCAATATCAACAATAGTAATCAAAGCAATGCACAAATCACCACACACAATAGAGACACCAATTTAACGTGGTTCACCCAATGTGGGCTACTCCACGGAGAAAATATTTCACTAAAATTTTCTCAATCAATCTCTTGGGAATCCTTTCCCTATTACAATGTTTATGGACCTCTGTCCAAAGGAGACACCAATACCCTAATCAAGTTCATGGATCTCTATCCACAGGAGAACTCCTTTCTCCTCTACTCTAGTTGGTGATCTTCTAGAAGAACTGTTACCCCCACTACACTGGCTAATGGATCTCTATCCACTGAAGACTCCTATCCTCACTCAGAAGACCTATCCTCACTACCTTGGCTAATGGATCTCTATCCACTGGAGACTATCATCCTCTATACTCTGTCACCTCCAAAGCTTGCTCTTAGCTCTGTCTCAAATATGCACTAAACATAGTCCTTCGGTCTAGCACAAATTTGCTCAAACTCTATCTCTGGTCTAGCACAAACCTATCCTCAAATCTGCACCAAAATCTATCCTCAAATCTGCACTAAACATAGTCCTTCGATCTAGCACAAATCTATCCTCAATCTCTATCCTCAAATATGCACTAAACATAGTCCTTTGGTCTAGCACAAATCTATCCTCAAATCTGCACTAAACATAGTCCTTCGGTCTAGCACAAATCTATCCTCAATCTCTATCCTCAAGCCTTAACACAAATCTTGACTTAATCACAAATCAAATCTAGTATCTGCCCCAAACCTTAACTCAAGGTTTGAACAAATCAATCAATCAACTCTGCTCACAAGTCTTCTCAAAGACTTATCTCAAATCTGCCTTGTAAGCTTTCACAAAATCTCACACTAATCTATCCACAAGTCCTCTCTAGAACTTGTCCAAATATGCTCAACAAGTCCTCACTAGAACTTGTCCAAATCTCTCAACAATATCTATCCTCAATCTATATTATAAGCTTCCACAAAAGCTCACACCAATCTATCCACAAGTCTTCTCAAAGACTTACCTCAAATCTACTCAACAAGTCCTCACTAGAACTTGTCCAATCTCATAGAAACATATAGAGAATTGTTAGAGACTCAATATGCTTCACATTCACAACAATGCTCAATCACTTTCAATCTCTCTTTTTACCACATAAACATATAGAGAATTGTTAGAGACTCAATATGTTTCACACTTATAAACACTCAATCACTTTCTCAAATCAATTTAGAATATAGAACAATTTGTTTCATAGAACTTGAACTATCACTTCAACACATCCACTTGACTAGGCTCAACCAACTCTACTCAACCAATCACTCAATGAAATAATCCTTGTTCACAAACCCTAGTCCAAACTTATGAACACTCACTCAACTATTTTCAACAATGCTTATCAACCAATCTCACATAAAAATGATACTCATGATATTTGCAAACCCTAGTTCAAGTTCTTCACTCAATCAATCACTTCAACAACAATGCTTATCAAACAATCTCACATAACAATGATACTCATGATCTTTGCAAACCCTAGTTCAAGTTATTCACTCAACCAACCACTTCAACAACAATGCTTTAACTCATATAACAATGATACTCATGTTATTTCAAACTCTAATCCAATATTCAAACTCAACAACAAGGGATCTCAATTACACAACAATGAGATATGCATTCACTCACTCAAAATCTCCAACAATGCTTATCAAACAAGGTTTATAGCATTTACTTCTATTTCAAAAAACTCATCAACTCAACAAACTCACAAAGGAAAACTTAACCAAATCCTTTTCACTCCAATCTTGTTTTTAGAAAATCTCAACCAATCAATTATTTCAACTAAGGAAGAATATGCCCATACCTTTTACTTGATGAAGGTTTAGACTTCAAAACTTGTCTCAATTATAACCACTTTCCTTGCCAAGAACAAAGGTTAGATGACAAGAATTATCACCCTAACACTTCTTCAAAATATTTCTTCAATACAAAAATAATATCCAAATACACCTTATAATCTCCAACTTTTAAAATAATATTCAACACCCTTGAATCTCAAAAATAAACTTTCCTTACTCCCTTATAACTCCTTAAACACTTAAAAATTCAATCCAGAAATCAAAGTTTTGCATTCCCTTTTAACTCCCCTAAACAACTTATAATCAAATTAATTATGCAAAAACTTTAATCAACATAAACCCTTGGAAACAAAAAAATTTTTCCCTTTTTATTTTTCTCAAGCCAAATCAAACCTCACAATGTGCATACCTCAATAGTGCTGCCCAAAAGGCCTTGGTGGGATTCGAACCGCCGTTGGTTCTCCCCCAAGCGCTTCTATAGCGCTCATGCCCACCAACTAGGCTGCGTGGCTCCACAAGAGCCAAAAGGCATGAGCGTGCCTTTGACCTTCTCCCTCGAATGGTGCAAACTCAAAATGTGAACCTCCTTCAACCAAAACAATGTGCACGAGATTCGAACCTGCACCAGGTGCCTAGCATGCGTCTTACGTAGCCCTTGGCTGCCAACTCAGCTGCGAGGGACTTCAAATATTTTTTGGAGGCTATTACCCTTTGTCCTTTCCTTTGCTCGAATACACATGCAAAAATTACACTTCTCTTTTGCACGAGCCAAAATACAAATCGCATGGATGATCTTCCAAATGCCAACTTTGGCATTATTTATATGCAACCCTTAGCTTGTTCCCACGTCGGTGATTATTCAAATTTTATTTGAATTCAAATATTTAAAGTTAATTTAAATATTAAATAAATATTTAACTTAACCTTAGCATCCATTATTATTTAAATTAAAATTTTAATCAAAGATTAAAATATTTTAATTTAAATTAAATCCTCTTGTGGGTCTTTTCAACTTGATCCTTAATATTTTTAAACTCGGTTTTTGATCCAAAATAATAATAATAAAATATTATTATTTAATTTGACTTTGCTTCTCCTTCCTTGGTTCTTTATTCTTTGAACCCTCCTGGGTATATAATATTTAAAAATAAATATTATAACCTATTGCTTTTCAAGACCTTCTTGCTTTTGGAGGAAACACTTAATGTCCTCAAAGATGACGAACATAGCACAACAATGCTTTTGACATCAATGACAACAAACACTCCTCAAAATGTCCAACAATCTCCCCCTTTGTCATTGATGGCAACCCAATTACTTTTTACCATTTCCTTGACCTTTTTCTGCTCCCCTTGGGAAACTGCTCCCCCTGACTGAATGCTTTCCTTCTAACTTAGATCTCTCCCCCTTACTCAAATCTCTCCCCCTTTGACATCAATGGCAAAGGGTCACCTTTGGGGCTCGGGGCTAAGAATGAAACTCTTAGCTTAGCCCCTCCCCCACCTCCTCTTGAGGTGGTTAATTCTGGGGTGGGAGTATTTCTACTCCCATCAAGCACTGATCTTTATCTTTGTCCATTATCTTCTTCTCTTGATCCTTCTGGTTCCTTTTGGTGTTCTTATTCATGTTCATGTTCCTGTTCCTGTTCATGTCCATATTCTTGTTTTTGTTCATGTTCTTGTTCCTATTCATGCTTGGTTCTGGAATGTCTGCTCTACACCACTTTGTTGTATGTCCATCATTATTGCACTTGTAACACTTAATATTGTTATTCCTTGAAGGTGCAAATGTCTTGGGATTTCTCCTGGTGAAGCCATATCTATTCCTATCATGAACCCTACAATTCATTGCCTTGTGACCAAACTGATTACATGAGTAGCAATACCCATGAAATAACTGCTTGTTCCTGAAGTTCCCATATTCCTGTCTTTCATGTGTCCTGCACTGTGAAGCTTTGTGCCCAAATTTGTGACATGAGAAACATCATCCATTGAAATTTCCTTGCCTTGACCTCATTGGTCTCTTAGTCTCTTTTACCCTGTGCTGGTTCCTGTTCCATATGTTTCTCCTTTGTGCATTGTTTTTTTCCTTGTTGAACTTTCTGTTGTCCAACTCATCCTCAGAAGTCTCACTTTCTCTTACACTATCTTCTTCTGAAGTTTCTTCTTCTTCAGAACTTGAGGTTGACTCTTCTTCTTATTTCTTTTGAGCCTATTCAAAACCAAGACCTATTTTGTTTGTTGATCATCTTTGTACCTTGATCATCTTATCTAAAATCTTTGAGCTCCTTCCAAACTTGTGTAGCTTCTCCTTAGACTTTTCTACTTCTTCCCTTAGTAGAGCTACTTCTTGTTCTAATCTCTCACATTCTAAGACCTTTGCTTCTAACTTATCCTTGAACTTCTTTGTCTTAGCTATTGACTTGTTTAGATCTTCTATAAGATTTCCTCTCTCTTCATCACATTCTTGAAACTGAAGCTTAAGTTGGGAGTTTTGCTTTCTTACCTTCTTTAATGTGTTAAGAGCATAAATAAGCTCTCCCTCAAGATCAACTTCTCCTTTTTCTGATTCTTCCTCTATTTGTTTACCTTTGAAAACATCTTCATTCTCTTCTGACTTGTCTTCTATAGGATCACCTCCTTCTTCTTCTAGTGCCATTAGAATATTCTCTTCTGGTCCTTCAAGTGTATCTTCATATTCATCATCACTAAAACTGAAACCATTCTTTGTACAACTATCTTCAAGATGTCCAAAATTACCACATCTAAAACACTTGAGAATTATTGGTGACCTTTTCTTAACTTCTTCTTTTTCTTCTATCAGAAATAGAACTTCATCTTTATCATTATCTGAGAAACTATTATCACTATCTAACTCTCTCTCTAGTAGCTCCTATTTTATCTTTGAAAGAACTTCTTTCCTTGTTTGCCTTGTCCATCCTTACCTTTCTTTTGGTACCTATATTTTTCTGATTCCTTATTCTTATGATCCTATTTTTCTTCATCATTGCCATTTCTAGCTTCTTGAAAATCAGTTGCATAGTGACCATACTTTCCACAATTGAAACATCTAACATATTTTGCATCTTTAAATCTTCTTGAATCCTTATTCTTTTTACCATAATTTGCTTCTTCATCACTGGATGACTCATTGCTTGAATCTGACTTCTTACCCTTTGTCTTCTTAGTAGCTTTGAAGGTTGCTTCCTTCCGGATATTAGGTTCCTCTTTTGTTCTCATCTCAAAAGTTGTAAGAATACCAAGTAACATATCTCTTGTCAAAGAATCACTATCTTTTGATTCTTCTATAGCAGAAATATTTTCACTAAACCTTTTTGGGAGAGATCTTAAGATCTTATCACAAACATCAGATTCTTCAATCTCAAGTCCAAGTCCTTGCATGGCATTAACAACCTCATCTACACGAAGTAGATAAGTACTAATGTTTTCCTCATCCTTCATTCTTAATTCTTCAAATTGTCCTTTGAGATTTCGTATCTTTACCTTTTTGACACTTTTATCTCCTTCATATATGCTTTGCAACTTATCCCAAATTCCTTTTGCATATTTGCAATGCATAACTTTTATGAACTATATTCTATGCAAACCTCTCAAAATTACATTCATTGCTTTTGAATTGTAATGATGTAGAAGCTTACCATATTTATCTATAGGTGGAGTAGTTGGTGGTATGTATCCATTTTCAACTGCTTCCCATATTTCATTGCCAAGTGCCATCAGGTGAATCTTCATTCTCATACTCCAAAATACATAATCGCTTCCATCAAATACTAGTGTTGAATTATATGAGGACCCATTCTTAGAATCCATTGTGTTCTTGTAAGCTTTTCCTTCAAGTTGTTAAACTCTTCCGAAGGAACCCACTCTGATACCAATTGAAGAACACAAGCTTATACTGAGAGGGAGGGTGAACAGTATAAGATCACTTTTTACTTTTCTTTCCAATCAATATTATGCAATGTATAGATAGCAATATCAACAATAGTAATCAAAGCAATGCATAAATCACCACACATAATAGAGACACCAATTTAACGTGGTTCACCCAATGTGGGCTACTCCACGGAGAAAATATTTCACTAAAATTTTCTCAATCAATCTCTTGGGAATCCTTTCCCTATTACAATGTTTATGGACCTCTATCCAAAGGAGACACCAATCCCCTAATCAAGTTCATGGATCTCTATCCATAGGAGAACTCCTTTCTCCTCTACTTTGGCTGGTGATCTTCTAGAAGAACTATTACCCCCACTACACTAGCTAATGGATCTCTATCCACTAAAGACTCCTATCCTCACTCAGAAGACCTATCCTCACTACCCTAGATGATGGATCTCTATCCACTAGAGACTATCATCCTCTATACTCTATCACCTCCAAAGCTTGCTCTTAGCTCTTTCTCAAATCTACACTAAACATAGTCCTTCGATCTAGCACAAATCTGCTCAAACTCTATCTCTGATCTAGCACAAACCTATCCTCAAATATGCACCAAACTCTATCCTCAAATCTACACTAAACATAGTCCTTCGATCTAGCACAAATATATCCTCAATATCTATCCTCAAATCTACACTAAACATAGTCCTTCGGTCTAGCACAAATCTATCCTCAATCTATATCCTCAAGCCTTAACACAAAGCTTGACTTAATCACAAATCAACTCTGCTAGATCTACCCCAAACCTTAACTCAAGGTTTGAACAAATCAATCAATCAACTCTACTCACAAGTCTTCTCAAAGACTTATCTCAAATCTACCTTGTAAGCTTTCACAAAAGCTCACACTAATCTATCCACAAGTCCTCTCTAGAACTTGTCCAATATGCTCAACAAGTCCTCACTAGAACTTATCCAATCTCTCAATTTTTCAAGTCCTCACTAGAACTTGTCCAATCTACTCAATAATTCATCCTCAATAATTAAGCTCAAACTCCATTATCCACAAGTCTTCTCCAAAAATTACCTCAAATCTGCTCAACAAGTCCTCACTAGAACTTGTCCAATCTCATAGAAACATATAGAGAATTGTTAGAGACTCAATATGCTTCACATTCACAACAATGCTCAATCACTTTCAATCTCTCTTTTTACCATAGAAACATATAGAGAATTTTTAGAGACTCAATATGTTTCACACTCATAAACACTCAATCACTTTCTCAAATCAATTTAGAATATAGAACAATTTGTTTCATAGAACTTGAACTATCACCTCAACACATCCACTTGACTAGGCTCAACCAACTCTACTCAACCAATCACTCAATGAAATAATCCTCTAATTTCCAACAATGCTTATCAACCAATCTCACATAACAATGATACTCATGATCTTTGCAAACCCTAGCTCAAGTTCTTCACTCAATCAATCACTTCAACAACAATGCTTATCAAAAAATCTCACATAACAATGATACTCATGATCTTTGCAAACCCTAGTTCAAGTTCTTCACTCAACCAATCACTTCAACAACAATGCTTATAACTCATATAACAATGATACTCATGTTCTTTCAAACTCTAATCCAATCTTCAAACTCAACCTCAAATGATCTCAAGTCACACAACAATGAAATATGCATTCACTCACTCAAAATATCCAACAATGCTTATCAAACAAGGTTTATAGCATTTACTTCTATTTTAGAAAACTCATCAACTCAACAAACTCACAAAGGAAAACTTAACCAAATCCTTTTCACTCCAATCTTATTTTTAGAAAATCTCAACCAATCAATTATTTCAACTAAGGAAGAATATGCCCATACCTTTTACTTGATGAAGATTAGACTTCAAAACCTGTCTCAATTATAACCACTTTCCTTGCCAAGCACAAAGGTTAGATGACAAGAATTATCACCCTAACACTTCTTCAAAATATTTCTTCAATACAAAAATAATATCCAAATACACCTTATAATCTCCAAATTTTAAAATAATATTCAACACCCTTGAATCTCAAAAATAAACTTTCCTTACTCCCTTATAACTCCTTAAACACTTAAAAATTCAATCCAGAAATCAAAGTTTTGCATTCCCTTTTAACTCCCCTAAACAACTTATAATAAAATTAATTATGCAAAAACTTTAATCAACATAAACCCTTGGAAACAAAAAAATATTTTCCCTTTTTATTTTTCTCAAGCCAAATCAAACCTCACAATGCGCATACCTCAATAGTGCTGCCCAAAAGGCCTTGGCGGGATTCGAACCGTCATTGGTTCTCCCCCAAGCGCTTCCGTAGTGCTCGCACCTACCAACTGGGCTGCATGGCTCCACAAGAGCCAAAAGGCATGAGCGTGCCTTTGACCTTCTCCCTCGAATGGATGCAAACTCAAAATGTGAACCTCCCTTCAACCAAAATGGCATGTGCGGGATTCAAACCTGCACCAGGCGCCTAGCATGTGTCTTACGTAGCCCTTGGCTGCCAACTCAGCTATGAGGGACTTCGAATATTTTTTGGAGGCTATTACCCTTTGTCCTTTCCTTTGCTTGAATACACATGCAAAAATTACACTTCTCTTTTGCACGAGCCAAAATACAAATCGCATGGATGATCTTCCAAATGCCAACTTTGGCATTATTTATATGCAACCCTTAGCTTGTTCCCACGTCGACGATTATTCAAATTTTATTTGAATTCGAATATTTAAAGTTAATTTAAATATTAAATAAATATTTAACTTAACCTTAGCATCCATTATTATTTAAATTAAAATTTTAATCAAAGATTAAAATATTTTAATTTAAATTAAATCCTCTTGTGGGTCTTTTCAACTTGATCCTTAATATTTTTAAACTCGGTTTTTGATCCAAAATAATAATAATAAAATATTATTATTTAATTTGACTTTGCTTCTCCTTCCTTGGTTCTTTATTCTTTGAACCCTCCTGGGTATATAATATTTAAAAATAAATATTATAACCTATTGCTTTTCAAGACCTTCTTGCTTTTGGAGGAAACACTTAATGTCCTCAAAGATGACGAACATAGCACAACAATGCTTTTGACATCAATGACAACAAACACTCCTCAAAATGTCCAACATATTTCAAGTAGTTTCAAGTGAGGAAGCTTCCATATTCTTCCTCCCAATGACTCTAACCTTCTGGTTATTGATCTTGTCTTCCCAAGTAAGCTAAGATTAGGAATTAAGAGTGCTATAAGACCCCCCTCCAAATTGGAGAAAATTCTAGAGAAGGATTCAATTGAATGTAGAAAAGACCTGCTGGATTGGAGAGCCATTTGCAACCCTTGAGGAGTGCCTATTTGCTGCCAATTTGGAAATCAGGATTGCATTCGAAGCTATGGAGGTTTCAAGAGCTTGAATGATCATACATCCACAATTGAACCACTTCCACTGCAAATTCGAAGAATCTACACCATCAATTCATTCCAGAACACATAGGTGACCCTTGACCATCAATTCCATGGAGGAATTTTGAGATTCAAGCCCTGATTACAAGAGCAAGTGAACTTTCACCTCTATCGTGGCTAACAGAGCTAGCTATGCTTCAGACCCACGATGAGGGTTTGACACTCAATTTCCCTCATTTTAGCTGTAGGATTTTCATTCTAAGCATGCAATTAGAGAGATATGACATATATTAACTTTCATTTATGCTTTTGTATGGTTAATTGTAGAAATTAGAGGTAGTTTTACTCTATTGTCTTCTATTTTATCAATTTGTACTAGTTTCATTAGATTTGAGTCCTTTCAAGTTTTAATTGCAAATTATGCATTAGGATAGCTAGATTTACCATTTTCATAGCATTCTTTACATTAATTCAAAAGTTTTGTAATAATATTTATAAGTATCCATGTTTTCTTGCTATATTTATCTTAATTCATGCAAATTCCTATCAAGAGCCTCATCATGAGAGGCCTCCTTTGCTTCTAATTATTTTATGTTATTTCTTGAATGTAGATTTACAAGATCTGAGCATATTCAAAGCATTATTGGAAAAATATTCCTCTGATCAAGTGAGAAGAAGGCTTCCTTGAGCCTTAAGTAGTTCGTGTCTACATTAAGAGCTTGCGTATTGCACCATCCCCTTTGAGGGGCTCAAAACATTGTATCAATTGTATCAAATAATTCGGTATCCCTAAGAGGGATGTATTTGTAAAGGATATTTGCAATGATAATATAAAGTTATTCTTTCTTTTTCAATTCATTCACATTCATATTTCATGCTTTAATGCTTTTTATATTTGATGCAATAGCCTAGGTGTATGCTTTTAGGGTGGTACAAATGGTGATCACAGTGGAAACCCCACAAAATTTGTTTTAGTTACTGATCTTTCTATGTTTTGTATTGTAGGTCTTAGTCGTACTTGATAGTCATGGCGTATAGTATTAGCCACATTTAACACCTGCGGTTAGCATCTCAGTCACGCTTGACAGCCACGGTGAGCAAAAATCAAAGAAATAGATAGTAAGCAAACTGTCTCTTCATCAGATGAGGGATTCCAAGTAATTTTCCCTTCTCTATGATTTTCATCTCTATGTGTTTTTCTTGTTAGTAGGCTAATTAGATCATCTAGCCAAATATAAATGGAAAATCATAAAAAATGCCATATATTCTGCTAGTTGTGGCTGACAACAATAGCTAGCACTGTTGGCTGACAACAATAGCTAGCACTGCTAGCTGTGGATGTCACCAACAACTAAAAATTAGCTGATTGCTAGCTGTGGCTGACAATAAAATCTAACATTAAATCTTTGTGTTAGGATTTGCTTGCTTGGGGCCTATTTAAAGGTCAATCTATCATGTAATTTTGCATCTTCTGATTTGGAAAATAACATTTAGATTTGCATATTTATGAATTCAAACGTAAATTTTCTAGGCATATAGGAAAGATCATGGGTGCTCTTTGATGCATTTTACTTTTATGGAAAAATTAAAATGAACCCACACACACCACAAAACATATAAATACTAGTGAGTTGGAATTCACACCCAAACACTAGTAGAATTCAACGATGGTGGCAGTTATTTCCATATGTTTGCTCAAATCCCATGAACCTTGTTTTATTGGCCAATACCAACTCCAAGATCCATATTATCCATGTAAAATATCATACATTCCTATTTTGAGAGGTGCATCTCTGCATACGGTGTGTTGGGTGAGGATCGGCATGACCTGTGCTCCCTACCCAGGTGTGGGTTTCATCGCCACACTTTGGGGGGTTTACGTGATCGTGACTTTCATTGTCAGTTATCAAGATACAAGCATATAGGTGAAATCCATTAAACTAAACAAGTATATCATCAACAAATATGAAAATATGATGAGAGTTAGTTTATGATTTCAACACACTTGAAACACATTTAAACAAGTTTAGGGATCACAAATAAATTTTAAAATATATAATCATCCTTGTTTGCTTTGTTTTCTCTAAAATCTACACAGGAGATAATTCATATCATGGTTAATCCACAGAGAGGTCAATATCGATGCAGAATCAAGGTTGAAGTTGAAGCTTGATGACGTTCGATGAGCATTAGAGGGGATAACTCAATGCATGGGGATTCTATTCAGAATACCCCAGATAAAGGAGGTAATGCACACTCCTCTAGGAATAAATATAAGGGTGGCTCAAGGCCCCCACCATCCCAAGATAGATAGCAAAAAAAATTATCCATTCAAGGGAAAGAAGAGGGCTGCTTTAGAGCATAGGCCCGCACAAACTCCAAAAAATAATGAACTTTCCAAGTTCATGATTGATATGTCTAAAGTTGGAGTAAATGGTACACCTCTAGATCAACCCTAGAAAACTAGATAGCTTGATGGACTTGATCAAGTCTTAGGGAAATTAGGGTGTAGAGCCTCAATGACACACTCTCATTCTATAAGTTCACATAGTGAGGGCATACATAGAACTATCAGAGAACTAGGAGACTGCTTAAAGCATTCTCATACCATACGTGCCCCATCAACCCATGCGGGCATAGATCACTGATAACAATAGAACACAAATTTCATCTATAAAAATAAATGCAAGAGCGTGGTAGATAAGTATATTGGGGTTCACACCAAAAAAGTTGCCCGAATAAAGCAAGACTTCCAGAGACCACATACGACCGATATTTTGGATCGATTGCAAAAACTAGTGTCAGAGCAAAGGCAACAGATCTTCCAAGATCAATTGAGAGATGTATGCATAGAGCATGAGTTCCTCAAAAATGAGGATACTCAAAGATAGAGGTTGTTAAGGTAGCATCTATATGAGCAACGCATGCATGAGCAACACATCCTTAATAAAAAGGAGTGTGTTGAGAGAGAGGATCAATTAGCTCATGTTAATTTACCTCTTCAGAGTGAATACAGGGAGCGCCCTCACATATGAGTTGTTTAACAATCTGAATTGTGTCCTAAGCACAATGGAAATCATACTCATTATACAACTCAAAATATGTTACAATGCCAAGTTCTTGAATAGCATGGGCATACTTAGTATGAGTGAGTAGCAGGAGACGAGCAATAATAGGAATATCTTGAGATCTCCTTAGTGGACGTGGAGAATAAGCCTAGCCCTCCACCTCGACTGAAGAAAAATATGCCTCACAAGGGTCCTCAAGGACCTCTTAAGAAAGGAGATTCTATCTTTGAAGGACTATAAGGCCTTGGTAGAAAAGTTAATAGCAATCAAGAAACAAGGGATGGCTTATCAAAAGCCAACCTTAAATAAAATACACAATGAGCCTCTATGCCCCTTAGTGCCTACTCCAGCGTATCCCAATCACTTCAAGATGCCAAAGCTAGAGAAATTTCAAGGAGAGGAATATGCTTAGGAGCATGTCATGAGCTTTATGGATATGTGCTTTCAGATACAAAGTAATGATGCTCTATTATTGAAGACCTTCATCATGACCCTTTCAAGTCTTGCCTATGAGTGGTTCAACCAATTAAAAAGGTACAAAATAACCAACTTTGAATAGTTGTCTAATGCCTTTCTTGAATTCTTCTCCTTCGGCATCAAGAAGAAGATAAACCTATCGATCTGGCTGCTCTAATGCAATATGATGATGAGTTGATCATGAATTATGGGAAAAGATAGAGAAATTTAATGGTAAAGCTACCATTTTCCATTTTGACTACAAAACTGACTTAAATATTTACAAAGAGTTGTGCGAATCACATCTTGCTATTGTTGTACATTTGAGGAGGCCTTGGCACAAGCCAATGTAATTGAGGACATCAAGTTTCACGAGGGTAACTTGAAGCTCCAAAATAGAAAGAATTGGAACAAAAATAACACTCAAAATAAAAATCATGAGGCCAAGTCAGCCAATGTGAATCAAGTAGTGTTAAACCTCCAAAAAGGGGATAAGGGGCAACAATAATAGGATTATCAGGCCCAACCTCCTCCTATGCAATATAACCCATGAAATAATAAGAGATAGGGTAGGAATAAGGAACAAAACCCTCCTTGCTAGTTCACACAATTTTTAGAGATGATGACATCGATCTTCCATAAACTTTGCGAGGCTAAGGCCATTAAATTACTAGAGATCAAGTTGTAGGACCCGAACCAAACCAAACCAAAATGGTATAGGGATGATCAGTATTGCTCATACCATAGGATGAAATAACATGACATTGAAGGATATTATAGTTTTAAACATGTGGTGCAAAACATGATTGAGAAAGGTGAGTTAATTATCGATAATCCTTAGGCTCTATATAACCAAAATATGGGTACTTTCAAAAATTCTCTTATGAACCACAAGCTTCCAAGAAACAATGTCGACCAAGTGAACCAAGTACAGATTGATCCGTCTACGCAAGGTTTCATCAAAATAGTAAACATTATCATAAGAAAAGGGAGGTAGGAGGACCAGATCCACCTCCATATTTTATCAGAGTTCAAGTTATGCCTTCGCAAAGGCTAGCACAAAATAATATGTCAGGCCCACCAACTAGATCGGTGGTGACCATCAGAAATAGGCTTTTGCAAATCCTATAGACAACTTTAGCAAAATTATCAGTTTATGAATTGATACAATAGTCTCCTAAGCATAGGGAGACACTCATGGAAATATTGAGGTCTATTGAATTTTAGTCCCAACACCTCGAAGTATTTATGAATTTCATGGGACATGTGCGACAATGTAGAGAGCCGGTGATTCAATTTCATTACTACGAGATTAAAATGGTCTATACTGCTATAGCGGACCTGCCACTGCATATAATTGTGTGTGTTAATTACACACCATTTAAAAGGGTATTGATTAACACAGGGTCCTCAATAAATATTATTACTACTAAGGCATTGGCATACTTGAAGTTTCCAAAATCGCACATTGTACCTTCAACCTTCACCTTGAGAGCATTTAATGATACGCTATGCTCAACGGTTAGTACTATGGTCTTGCCTATTCAGGTTGGACTGAATACCATCCTTGTTATGTGTCACATACTCGAATGTGCAATGCAATATAACATCCTCCTAGGGAGACCTTGGATCAGAGAGATTCATTGTATTCTCTTAATTTTACATCAATGTATTAAATATATACATGAGGGACAAGTTCATGTGATTCCTTCTAACGAGGAACCGTTTAGATATGTGAACCAAGTAGATTTGCCTAGAGAGTTCATTATCCCTTCAACGCACCTGGATATATGACCAACATTGCCCATCAAACACACAAAAGGTAAATTAAAGGAGGTGTGTGTAGGACCTTCAATGTTAGCACCACAATTCACAAAGCACACAAAAGTTGCTTCAACAAAGCCTACGGTATACACAATGCTTAGGAATGACAAGAAGCTTAAGGTAGTTATGGGTGAAAATGAGCCAAAGAAAGTTCCAAAAGTATCCACTATCGAGGTTCCTAATACCATAAATGAAGGGAACACTCAGAACTAAGTCAAGGAGTCACCTCAGCCTACTTTACCTATTTCTTCAGCAGGATCATCTGCATCGTAGGTGACCATACATTTGGTTAATCCTAGGCTAGCAGACTATATAGTGTAGAACATGACATTCACACCTTTTATCGAGACTGCATAGGACATGGGAAAACCTTAAGCCCATAATTTTTCTATAGGTATGGTGGTACCGTTGGGGGTGCCACCCAACCAAATGAATTTCATCTACAAAGGTATAGACCAATTTGAAAATCGCACATCTATAGATGAAGATGATGATGATGAAGAATTATCGATGAATGTTCATTATATGTCTGAACCAGAGTTCACCTTGCATTATTTTGAATGTTACCATTGGCATGGTTATGATTTAGGCTTATTTGATCAAGGGCACTGAGCTTCCATCGAACCACAATATCTATTGCCAACTGATAGGTTTGGATTAGGATACCATATCAGAGGACAATATGAGCTTTTAGCAACATATCTTTATCGTTTGAACCTCAGTTTAGGGGATAATGTGGATTGGAATATTTATCACTCTAACCCTTCCTACATACAAAGGGGTAATAGGCTGGTGACCTACATCTCTATAGAACCATCTAAAATCTATCACGACAACATCGTGTTAAAGGTCAACCCAAAAGATATTCCAAGAGCTGACCGAGAGATTGAAAGCCATGAAACTGCCAATGATACTGGCATGCCGATCCAGAATCTGAGCCTAACTATAGACACTGAATCAAAAGTTTCTTCTGAGGAAGTCATAGCAGAGTCCATATCTGAAGACAATGGACCAAAATGTGATTCTAGAAGTAATGATAATGAGCAATATTAAAATAATGAAGAATATGAGGATGAAACAAAAATGGTCTATCTTGGGCCTATACATACTACTCATCACTCGATTCTAGTAGGCATGAATGAGGGATTCTTCATAGATGATAGCGACTACAAAGATGAGATTGAGATGGCCTATCTTGGGCAACAACACTTACGTCATCTTGTGGAGCCAGTTGACATGGAAGAATTGTATCGAACTATATTTCCTGGCCCTCGCATCTCAATCAGACCAACTAATTTGAATAAGATCTATCATAGGATCCTCAATGATCTACCTACATTTAGAGATCTCCTTGAGCCAAATTATCCCATCTTCCAGTATTTTCATAGATCAAATTCAAATATCCCCATACCCCCAAAGCCACATATAGGGTATGAGAGCAATGCTGATAATTTAAAATGTCACACACATGGTCCTAGAGATCTAATTCATTCCATCAACATGATCTCCATCGATTTGACCACTCCACTTCACAACCTAGCTGATCCTTCCAAACCATTGTATCTTAATCTAGACACTATTGATTGGGATTGCACTGATTCACCACTAGAGCTTGAAGATTTCTTCCCTAATGAGGAAATGTTGTAATCATTTCATTTTGCACTAGGCTTCACACATGATGTTTATCATGCTAAGGGTAATTTTTATGTGGAATATTTAAACCCAACTTATGACATCCACCTAATTCCTATGCCTAACCAGCTTGAGGAGGGATCACACATGTCAGTAGAGGAAACCTTTGATGTGGATATCATTGATAATTACACTAATCCTAAGAAGGTTAAGTTTGGATAGAGTCTATCTCCTTGTGAGCATGCCAAAATCATCCCTCTACTAAAAAAGATACCTGATCTCTTTGCTTTGACATACAAGGATATACCAGGACTAGATCCAAAAATGGTTACCCAAAACCTTTCGCTAGACCCCTCTAAAAGGTCTATCAAGTAGAAACTCAAGAAAATGCATCCAACAATCACTTTAATGGTTAAATATGAGTTGTAAAAGTTGTTGGATGTGGAGTTTATTATCTCCATTGACTATCCAAAATGGGTATCAAACATGGTATCTATAGGAAAACCTAATGGAAGGATTCATATCTGTACAGATTTTAGAGATCTCAACAAGGCAACACCAAAGGATTCGTTCATGTTTCCCAATATAGATGCTCTCATAGATGCAACTGCATGTCATGATATGCTTTCTCTTTTGGATAGTTTTTTGGTTATAATCAAATTTGAATTAAAGTTGAAGACCAGCATAAAAAAATGTTCAGAACACCATGGGGAATATTTTGTTATAAATTTAAGCCATTCAGCCTCAAAAATACTGGTGCCACATACTAGCGAGCCATGACATACATATTTCATGACTACGTGCACAAGATCTTAGAGGATTACATCAATGAATTATTGGCAAAGTCATTGTTGTATTCTGTAGACACCAAAATCCAGCCACTTGTAAGTCATCTATACCTTCCTGCCAGCCACATGTCAGTCATCCATCCTTCCCGCCATTATTTGGCCCAAATCCACACTTTCCCACCATTATTTGGCCCAATTTCACTTTTCCTGCCATTTTTCATCCCCAAATTTATTTAAATTAATATTTATATATATATTTTAATATTTTAATATATTTTAATATATATATAAATAAAGTTTAAGTGATTTAATCTAAGTCGTCCATCCTTCATTTAATCTCATCCGTCCATCCATCTTAATCCGTTTCACAACCTAGATTTATTCTCTACCCTTGGATCCACTTTAATCTTAGCCACACGTTCAAAGTGTCGTTAAAACCCTAAAGTGTGCCCTAAGAGTAGATTATAAATTGAGTCACCTTGATGGCTCAAACCCTATCGATCTCTTTGGCTAAACCTATCTATCTTTCCAATCTAAGTCTGGAGTTGGCTATTGCTGTTAATCCTGAGTCTTCTGAGTCTTCTACGGCCTTAAGTCTGAACTAAACCCTTTCGCCGCATCCATCGCCGCCGCCTGGTCTCACCGCGTTAACAGGAAAAGGTATAGATTCGTCTAAAGCAAGTAATCTTTCTTGATGTATTAATCTGCTGTTGAATTCTGCATTTCATTTATTTTTATTTCATAAATCTAGGGTTTTAGACTGTTTCTAAGGGCTCACACAGTGGAGCCCTCTTATTAGTTTCTAACTCTTTGATAATTTTAAATGTGTGTAGGATTCTAGTGGTAGATCTGATTTGTTGATAGCAGCTGCTTAAGTTGGAGTGGTCCGAGCCAAAGGATACAACGAAGCCCACTCATTCTGTTGAGGTTAAGGATACATTCTTCGGAGATGCCACCACATTGTGCCAGCTAGGGTTTCGGAGAACCCTAGCACAAATTGTAACTTTGTATCATGAAAAGGGTTACAGGCCCTGTTGTACTTAAAAGGAGTTTCTAAACTCCATTGATTAATAAAAATCATTCATTTTGTACAACTGTTCTGCATTCCTTTAGTGTAAATTTATCATTCAAGTTTTGCATTCTTCTTTTCTAAATTTGTTTAGATTTATTGCGTTATGGTCTTAAAAATGAATCAATCTAAAGTGTTAAATCTAAATAATCAAATGAATAATTCACAGAACATCCCCACCACCAGCATGGCCACTTATCCTAGTGAATTTTAGGCAGGTTCGCTCGTGGTCTTTCACGTCCTTCTACCGTCTATCGCATGGCTATGCCCATGGAGGAAGACAATTCTTGTCATATTACCCACATTGATATGGCCCAAGTGCAAACTCACTTAAGAGATGGAACTGGCTATGTCCTTGAGCCAATCCAAGATTCCCCTATGCAAGATTCTATTTTTTAGCAGGATATTGCATCAATCCTACCCGCTGGTTTCACTCAGGTCTACACTAGCCCCATCTTTGAGGCTAATGCTGTATCTGCTCAGCCGGATTCATCTCCAACATCTTCCCAGATGCTCAATTGTCCTCATTTGGAGACAAATGTAGTGTCTTATCGACCACTTTCTCCTCCATTTACTTGGGTGTACACCAATTCTCTCTATGAGGCTGGTGGAAGCTCCTCTAGCCATGACCAATTTCAACCCTCTTCTTCCCAAACCATTTATGGTTTCACCCTACCTGGGGCACAATATACTGTTTCTTCCCAGGTACCGCCTACTTCAGCCACCTTCATGGCCCCTGCTATGCAGTCTCCTGTGACTACCATGGCAGCCTGCCCTCCACCTGTTTCTTCATAGGTACCGCCTACTTCAGCCACCTTCATTGCCCCTGCTATGCAGTCTCCTGTGACTACCATGGCAGCCTGCCCTCCACCTTCATCCAATCATCCCACCTCCCTTGGGTTAGAGATTAATAAGGTTAGGGAGTACCTCGACAAGTTGCTTCAACAAAAACAACAACAAAATGCCCAACCACCTGTCGTAGTAAATCCTACAGACCCAACCAATTTCTACCCGACCAGACTTTTCTTAGCTCGAGCCCCACCAGGTAACCCAATCTTCGGTGGTGTCCATTCCTACCCCACCTTTCTCCCAACCCGGTCCAGTTCATCATTCACCCCAATCACCTTCTTTTTGGTATCATCCATACCAACAACCTGTCCATTCCACACTGCCTAATCCAGGCAATTTCATCCCATCTCATCATTTTTCCACTCCTCCATTGCATCATCATAATCATCAAACAAGTCAAAATTTTCATGAAGATTCTCGACTCCATGCTATGCAACAATAGATTGACAACCTTACGCTCAACATGCCTGGCGCATCTAGTCAGAAACCTACGCTAAGGTCATTGATCAATCAACCAATTCATCCTTCGATACCTTCACCGCCATATCCGACTGATTTCACATTACCAAAGTTTGACAAATTTTGAGGAACTGAGGATCCTCATGAACATGTGAGCTCATTCATGCATGCCCGCTTTAGAATCCAAAATAATGATGCTCTTATGCTCAGAACTTTTCCTCAGACATTAGGAGGAGATGTTGTACAATGGTACAATCATTTACCTCACCATAGCATTTATGCTTACGAGCAATTGATTAATATATTTTTAGAACGATTCTCCCTAAATGTACAAAGGAAAGTCTCATTGTCCGACTTATACAAGCTCAAGCAACATGACGATGAGACTGTTTATGACTTTGGAAACCGTTGGAGGGCTAGCATTAATAAATTGCCATTCCCCCTACCAATAGAGGAGTTAACCAAAATGTTCACCCAGAGTTGTCTAAAACCTATCTCTTGGTTACTCCAATTACAACAATACAGGACTTTTGAAGAGGATTTGGCCCAAGCAAGTATCATAGAAGACATTAAAGTCCAAGAGGGTGTTTTAAAACCCTATAGAAAATAATGGCAACAAAAGGGCCAACAACGAAATAATAATTATGGCCAAAACAAACAAGCACAGGCTAGTTTAGCCTCAAATGTTAACCAAGTTAATCAAGTGGTGGCGAGCCAGCCCGTAATGGCTCAACAACAACAAGTAATGCAAAGTCAACCGCAACCAATTGCTTATCATGCGGTACTCGCCCCTCCTCAACCAACTCACAATACTGGGCCAACCATGGAAACTCGACCTTGGCAAACAAATCGTCCCAAGAGACAGTTCACACCTTTAGATGAACCATATGTGGTCATATTCAACAAGTTATATAGCACAAATCAGTTAACTTTACCTGAGTTTAAACCTTTAGAACCATCTATAAGGGGGAAATATTACAAGGAGTACCTATTTTGTCCTTATGATAGGCAAAATGGGCACGATATCAATAATTGTACAGCTTTCAAACATGTGATCCAAGATCTTATTGAGATTGGAGCCATTAAATTGGATAGCCCCTTAGCCCAACAAAATCAAAATCTTGGTATATTTCAAACACCCCTTCCACATCGGGAGGAAGCTCCAACAACTTCAGGGGGAGTAACTCAGGTAACTCCTCCTAATCAAGTCAACCATGTACAACCATACCAAGGTTTTGTGGGTACTATTAACGTAGTAACCCAGGGTCAAAGGGTGAACCAACCAAATCAGGCTGAACCACGACCACCGTACAAACCCCGGTCTACCTCGAGTAACAGTGACCCAACGACGTGCTAGTACTTCTCAACAACCGCTAAATCATTCTACTCAATGCCAACGACCCATCATGTCATTGAATAGCCGATTAACTACCAGTTTAAAAATGGATTTTGCCAAGTTATCGATCTACGACCTCATTCAACAATCTCCCCCACATAGAGAGGCATTAATGGAAATCTTAAAGTCAATCGAGCTTCAAACTCAAGATACTAATGCCTTCAACAACTTTGTGGGGAGTATTCAAACATGCATGGAGCCCTCCATCACTTTCTATGATTTTGAAATCAAACCTTTTTCAACAGAAAGTATAGATCCTCCACTGCATATCATGGCCAAGATCGATCACAAGCCATTCAAGAGAGTCTTAATTGACACCGGTTCCTCAATAAATATCATTACAACATCGGCGTTGAGTCATCTAGAGCTATCACCATCCCTTATCACCAAGTCAACTTTTACTCTTAAAGAATTCAATGATGCTTTATCTTCCACGGTTGGCACGGTTATCTTGCCCATTGAGGTAGGGGCCCAAACTTTGCATACCTTGTTTCACATCTTGGAAGGGTCCATGGCATACAATGTATTGCTTGGATGGCCTTGGCTTAGGGAGATGAGATGTGTCCCTTCTATACTGCATCAATGTCTGAAGTATGTATATGAGGGATAGGTTCATTGTGTACCTGCTGACACTTAACCCTTCAAACATTGCAACTATGTCTCAAATCCTTATGAGATTGTGTTGCCATCCACTCATCTTTTCTTGACCCCATCTACTTCTTCTATACCATCTTCTTCTAAAGCTCCCATTCCCGAGGAGCTACCCATCATATCGCAACCATCTTCCTCTTCCGCTATTCCATCTCATTCACCACTTTCTTCATCTCCTAATCTTCCTTCTTCTTCATCAGTGACCACATGCACATGTGGCCATGACCAATCATCTCTTTCCACGTCATTACCCCCTTCTTCTACACCTTCTTCAACATCACCTATTATTCCTCCATCTTCCCAACCATCACCAGCTGATGTTTCACAAGTCAATGAAGCATCAACCCAACCAAATCCTTCCAATTCTTCTATCCCACATTCTTCTATTCCATCATCTAGTCCATATCTCTCCCAAGTCAAGGTCCATCTCACTGATGCAGGTATTGGTGAGTATGCCATCCAAGATGTCCACATAACACCGTTCAATGTGCAAATAGTTAAAGATTTTGTTCGTCCACATGACCAACATTTATCCATTGGATCGGTTTATAACATGGGTTCTATGCCAAATTCCATTAATTTTGTATATGGGGGAATAGAGTCATCTTCTAGTCCTACCACCATACTAGAACCCAAGCATCCAATCCCTACCAATATCGAAAGGATGGAGGGTTTTCCCTCTCGCTATTTCCACAGACATAATTGGCAGCAATTTGGCCTAGGTCGATACGAGCAAGGGGTAACTGAATGCATCGATATGCCATACCAGAGACCCATTGAGCGTTTTGGTCTGGGCTACCAACCACTTCCATCCCTTTCTTCTTTTGAACAAGATTTTCAAAGCATTAATCTTAATTAAGAAGAAGAAATCCTCCACCCCGACGAATCCGAAGATGAAGCCTATGAAGAATTTGACGTCATGTCAAATGGTGATGAATCTGAAGAAGATTCGGCGCCAATTGTTACCCTCACTGAACAAGACGAGTTTTATCTCCAATTGTTCCCTCTCCAAGAGGCCATCTTTCGCTTGCTTCTTCCACAAGAACAAGGTGAACCACCCCCTCCGCCACATCCATAAGCCATAATCCAAACTCGTATTATATGTATATACTAAAATAGTGGTTTTCACCACTACCAAAAAAAAAAAAAAAAATCAGAAAATTCCCAAAAAAAAAAAAAAAAAAAAATCAAAATATATAAAAATACTTTATTGCTTTATGTATGTGTGTAATAGTGGTTTTCACCATTGCGAAAAAAAAAAAAAAAAAAAAAAACTCAAACTAAAAAAAAAAAAAAAAAATTGAAAAATTATGTTGTTTTGCATTTCAGGTCTTCCGAGGTCTTCACCGATTTTCCCTTCCATTCCGCCCATCCTTTCTTCCATAAGTCGACAATGAATTTTGAAGACTTATTCACCCCACTCCATAATCCATATGATCCGGATAAGCCAATCCCAATCAACCCAAGCCTGATTGACATGGATCGGATTTCATCCCCTCCATCTATTTCAGAGTTCATCCTTTTCGAGGAATTGTTAAGGGCTTCCGCCAACTACATTCCTCCTTCACCTCCACATTCACCTTCATCTTCTAAGCTAGAGGTCTTCTAGGCAGACATAGACGAGAGCAAGGCACAGGAGCTTGATGACATTTTAGATGACATAAATCTGATCCCTACTCCCCATCAGCTTGAGGAAGGTTCCCACATGTCTATTGAAGAAACTATCGATGTAGACCTTAGTCCAGACCAAGATGGCACCCAAATTGTGAAACTAGCTAAAAGTCTATCATCAGAGGAACAAGAGCAAATGATTGCTCTACTCAAGCGAAAGAAGGAGATATTTGCATGGTCTTACAAAGACATGCCAGTCCTAGACCCTAATTTGGTTGTCCATAACCTCACCTTACAAAAAGATGCTAAACCTGTCAAACAAAAACTTAGGAAAATGCATCCTACCGTGGCCCTCATAGTTAAATCGGAGATTCAAAAACTTTTGGATGTTAAATTTGTCATCCCGATTGATTATCCTGAGTGGCTTTCTAACATGGTACCCGTTCGCAAGCCTAACGGGGGGATACGTGTTTGCACCGATTTTTGAGATCTAAATAAAGCGTGTCCTAAGGATGAATTTCCTCTTCCAAACATTGATACTCTTGTCGATACCTGCGCTGGTCATGAAATGCTTTCGTTCATGGATGGATTTTCAGGATACAACCAGATTCGAATAAACCCTGAAGATCAACACAAAACAACATTTACCACACCTTGGGGAACTTTTTGTTACAGGGTGATGCCCTTTGGCCTTAAGAACGTAGGTGCAACCTATCAACGAGCCATGACTTATATTTTCCATGATTATATGCATAAGATTATCGAAGATTATGTGGATGATTTATTGGCAAAATCTAAAACTCGACAAGAGCATTTTGATGTATTGGAAAAAGTTTTTGATAGACTTCTAGATCATAAAGTAAGGTTGAACCCTAAGAAATGTGTCTTTGGTGTTACCTCAGGAAAACTCCTAGGTTTTATTATCTCTAAACGAGGTATTGAGGTGGACCCAAACAAGGTCAAAGCCATTATGGAAATGTGTCCCCCAACTAATTTGAAGGAGTTGCGTAGTTTGCAAGGAAAGATTAATTCAATCCGTCGCTTTATTGCACAACTTTTTGATAAATGTAGGCCATTTTGCCACCTACTACAAAAGGGGGTACAATTTTCATGGACAGATGAGTGTCAGAAAGACTTTGATGACATCAAGCAGTACTTAGCGTCTCTGCCAGTCTTAGCTCCGCCTCGTCCAGGGGTCCATTTCAATATTTATATCTCAGCAACAGACTTTGCTTTAGGGACAATGCTTGCACAAAAGAATGAACAAAATCGTGAGCAAGTTGTCTATTATATTAGTCAAACATTGGTAAGCTATGAAACCCGATATGCTTATGTGGAAAAGTTGTGCTTAGCAAGTGGTTTTTGCCACTAAGAAACTTCGTCATTATATGCTTAGCCATACAACATATGTCATAGCTAGAGAAAACCCTCTGCGTTATATGATGTCTCACACTTATAATAACACTCGTACCACTAAATGGATAATGTTGCTTACCGAATTCGATCTTGAATTCATTAGCCAAAAATCTGTTAAAGGTCAAGTTATAGCCGATCAACTTGCGGAAGCTCCACTACCTAGTGATCATCCTTTGATTATTGAGCTCCCAGATGATTTGGTATTTGCTATCACTGAACAAGAAGAGGACATCATTCCGGAGGAAGATGTTGACATCACGCTATTCTTTGATGGCTCTAAGTGCACGAAAGGTCAAGGTGCTGGAGTTGTGTTTCATACACCTCAAGGGATTCCCATCCCTTTATCATTCAACCTAGACTTCCAATGCACCAATAATACAACAGAGTATGAAGCCTTAATTTTAGGTCTTCAATCAACCATAGCTATGAGCATTAAGCGTATTCAGATATTTGGGGATTCTCAACTCGTGGTTAAACAAATTACAGGAGAATACCAAGCCAAAGAACCTACCATTAAGCTTTATCATGATGTAGCAATGAAGTTGCTCTCTAAGTTTGATTGGTATGAGATCACTAGTTTGCCTCATTCGACTAATAGATTTGCGGATGCCATGGCCTCTCTTGGATCATTGATTCCAAAGGACTCCCTTGGAGAGGTATAGCCCCTAATCATTTCCATAATCTCTAAGTCTGCAATTGTCCGTGCTGAGTCTAAGGATGAAAAATATGTTTGCTTTATCCATTCGGATCCATATGAGCCTTGGTCTAGTGAGATAGTAGCCTTCCTCAAGTTTGGAACACTCCCATCTGATTTGTCTCGAACTTCCCACCGCTGTTTTAAGCAAAAGGTAGCTCGTTTTGTTCTTTTGGGGGATGTGTTGTATAAACGTGGATATGATGGAGTACTCCTTCGCTGTCTAGAAGCAGGTGAAACACATAGAGCTATTGCTGAAGACCATGATGGTACTTGTGGTGGTCATTTTAGTGGAATGGCCATTGCGAAGCGTATTTTACGTATGGGGTATTATTGGCCCACTATGGAACAAGATTGTTGCAAATATGTTAAACAATGTAAAAAGTGTCAAGAACACGCTAATTTAATCCATATACCATCACAAGCTTTACAACCCATCCAAAGCATTTGGCCCTTCTCACAATGGGGTCTCGATTTAATTGGCAAGATTTCACCTGCCTCTTCAGGACAACATACTTTCATCATTACAGCCACTGAATACTTCACAAAGTGGGTTGAAGCTATTCCTCTAGCCAGTACGACGAGTCCTAGAATTGTGGAGTTTATACTTCACCATATCATTTGTCGTTTTGGTATTCCCTCTAAAATTATTTCCGATAATGGCAAGTATTTTAAGAATAAGGATGTTCGAGCTCTTTGCAAAAAGTATATTATCCAACATAGTTTCTCAACTCCTTACTACCCACAAGCCAATGGACAAGTCGAAGCTTCCAATAAGACCATAATTGCTATTCTTAAGAAACTTGTTAAAGAAAATCATAAAGATTGGCATACACAAATCCCCTTAGCATTATGGGCTTACAGAACAAGCATCAGAACTCCCATTGGGGCAACGCCATTTTCTTTGGTCTATGGAGCTGAAGCAATCATGCCTCTTGAGCTCGAGATCCCTTCCTTGCGAATTTCTTTGCAAGAATTTATCGATGATGATACTGCTAGACAAGCACGTCTTGATCAACTCACACTCATAGATGAAAAACGAATCAATGCTTTAGAGAATTTGCGAGTTTATCAAGACCGATTGAAACGTGCTTACAATGCCAAAGTTCATCTAAGAGAATTTCAAGTAGGGGATCTTGTCCTTAAAGAGAATCAACAAAACACCAATGCATTGCCGCATCTTCGAGATAAATTCGCGGCTAATTGGTTAAGTCCATATATGGTCACTGAAAGAGTGGGTAATGGAACTTATAGACTTGCCAGTTTAGAGGGAGAGGAAGAACCCGAACCACTTAATGTTATACACTTGAGGGCATTCTACGCATAGTTTGAATTTTATATGTACGTATATACATGGCTTGTACAACAAAAAAAGAAAAAAAAAAAAACAAATAAAATAAAAAGAATTTGCATTTCATTTCTAGTTGCATACATCTCATTCAAAAACATTGCATTTCATGTGCATACATCTCATTCAAAACCATAAAATTTCATTTTCAGCCATAGTTGCATATCATGTTAGAGACCATTCTATCTTTTGGATATAAAATTTGGTCAAGCAAAAGTCATGTTGCCTTAATCAGGGGCACCTTCATAAAATCCATCAAACCGAATTGTCATTCGTACACCCATTTTCCATTTGCACATATTTACATTGCCAAAATGTTTTCAGTCACTCAGCCATTCCTAGTGTTTTAAGAAAACTTCGAAATGCATGTCAAAGTTCTCTAGGGCCATATCACAAATTACACTAAATAAAATCTTGAGTATTGGGAAATGATTTCAAAAGTGGTCTTGAACCTATCACATTTTCACATCTTAAAAACATCTTGTGTCAAAGAGAGATAACACCATCCTTGGGTTGTGCCTTGAAGTGAAAAGGGTAATCCTCGTTTGTCCTATCATGCAAACATAGTCCATAAAATAGTGGTTCTTACCACTATCACAAGCAATCACAAAATATAAATATAAACAGAGTAGTAAGGATAGGGTAAAATTCTCATCATACTTCGGTTGAGAATCCGATTCCCCAAAGCTCTAAGGAAATGAACATTTTTCACACACCACTGATCCCAAATAAGTTGTAAGGATCGTACTACTTGTCCAGTCAGACGGATAGGTAGTCATCCCCAAGGCTTACAAAGGTCAAAAACAACATGGACTATGGAGTTAACCTTCATCGGGGCTATAGACGCTTGATTGGTAGTGGAGTATACTCATTGCGTGGCGACATGTCTCTCCTCAAAAAGAGACCTCTGAATGCTCATACGGACAAACTAGCTTCGGGGTCTTCTCCATAACAGAGTTACCTAATTTATGCAAGATGAGGTTAATGAACACACTTGCACACACACAGGTTTTTGATTGCCTAGAGTCACTACCATGCTTCTGATTTGGTTAATGAACTCGCATGCACACACATTTGGTCCTAGTTGAATTAGGAAGTGTTAGTAAGTTTGTTTGATACCACTAGCATGTTTGAGTCTTTGTAAAACAGTCTTCCATATCAACCTCCATATCACCCTCCATATCTTCTTCCATATTCATGTCATTCCATACGTCATCCATTCACAAGCCACCAAGTTCGGTGCCCCTGATTAAACAATTATGATAACAGTTCGCTAAATCTAACTATCTAAAAATATGAGTGCTTCTTAGTGCATATTTCATTTACTTAGTCTCGCATTAATCATCTATAAGTTTGCATTCCATTCCATCACATATGCATCAAAAACATTAAAACATATAAAAACATGCATCACAAAAACATAGGCATTCACACAAAAGAGAGTAAAACACCAAATAAATAAAAGCCATGTATATATATATATATATGTATAAAGGACAAAGCTGTACAATGAATGCCAAAAGGCTACAATATACAATAGAGCACCAAGGCTCATAAAGAGTGCATCTAAGCACTAATCTAACCATCAAAAGAGGACCCCTGAGACCTAGTAGGAGCCCTAGACCTAGTGGTGTGCCTAGACTCACTACGCCTAGAGACAGAGGAGGATGGAGGATCAGGCAACACAATGTGATGCCTAAACAATGTGTCCTCTAGAGCCTCAATGTAACGAGTCCTAGACCTAAGCCTAGCTATGTCTATCCCGTGCCGTCGCTCCCGCTCCGCTAGCTCTGCCTGGAGTCTTGTCACCCTATCATCCTGGGGCACCCTGGTCACTCCATCCAAGTTCGCCTGTAGCTGGGCCATCCTCTCCTCCTGAGCAGCTAACAGGGCATACCGCTCTGTCACCTACTACTCCACCGAGCTATCCTCTCATCTCGGGTAGCTAGCATAGCATCGCGCTCCGCTATCTACTGCTGTAGCTACGCCAGCTCATTCTCATGCCCGCTAGGGGGTACCTCCCTAGCCTCTCCTGGGGCCTCTCCTAGGCCCTCTCCGCCCCACTACCCATCTGGCCTGTCGCACCCGTCTCAGGTGCTCTCCATCCCCGATCCACCTCGCCTCCCACCAGGGCCTCCAAATGACTTGGACATCTGTCAAGTCTGCCCATAGTCTCCTATACCATTACCTCGATCTCACGAGGCGACTCGCTGTCTCTCCTCCGCCACTGGCCATCTCCTACCATAAGCCTGGCTCACGTCCCAGTGAGCCCATGGCAACCCCTCCGATCGAGCCACTCTGAAGTGCTCCTAGCCCTAGCACTAGAGCACCACACTACAACCCAGGCCCTTCTGGCCTCGTCTCCAAACCTCATACAACTCCCGATACACCTACGCCAATAAAATGGGTGCCCAGGCATACACTACCCTATTAGTGAGCATCTCGCTCACTACACCCATCAGGTTCCATGGGAACCTGCACCTGGTGCTATTCGGGGCCACAATTTTGGCCAACACGAACATCATCAGAGCCTCCACCGCTCCCAACTCCTTGGCCGTATACATGGCCAAGTATGGGATCCCCCCGCTCTCCGTCCGGATCTCCCTCCAGTCATCCCCAAACACCTTGGCCATCTTCGTGGCCCTATCTCATCCAACCTCCACCCGTGCCCCCTCCACGGGCACCTTGAGGATGCGGTATACATCCTCAAGCGTCACCGTCATCTCTCCAATCGGGAGCTGGAACGTCCCCCGATCGGGATCCCACCTCTCGGCCAAAGCCGAGAGGTACCCCTCATCCGCCTGAACTACCTCCAACCGAGGCTTCCTCCGCTAGTCCCACTTGCCTCCAATATCTCCCAGTCTGCTCGGGACAATGACCTCCTCATCCCCGAAATGATAGGGGAGAATCGGTGTCGTGCCTCTAACACCCTAAGATGCAAAACAACAAAACAAAAATTTGTTACAAATTTTTCCAAAAAAAAAAAAAAAAAACACATAATAAGTACTTGCTTAAATGAACAAATACCTCAGCTGGCTACACTGGCGCATCCGCTCCCATCTCTGCCATAGCTCCCGCGTGCTTCACTCTCCCACACAACCTTTCACTCCACTTCACTCCACTCCCTCAGACGCACTTCTCTCAAGCTCGAACACACAAATGAGCGAAATTCTCGCTGAAACTGTTTAAATAGCTGATTTTGGTGCCCTGAAACACAGTTGGGCGTTTCATGGTAGATTCAGACATAGTCCTATGTCTGCAGAGCACCTAAAAACCGGCGGGCATCTCTGCCAACCACAAACGTAGACCGACGTTTGGTGTCAGTATTGAATAAAGGAACAAAACCTACAAAATTGAAGCTTACCTCCTCCAAATTTCATCAAATTGCATTCATCCATTCTTCTTATCATAATAAAACATTTTGTGAAGGTTACAATAGTTTTGGACACAAATTTTGTCATTTCTCTCAAAAAGCGCATCATTCATCATTGTTTTACAAATTGGGTTAAAAATATTCAAAACCTTCACAAAATTAACCACATTCATCAATTCTTCTGATCTATCGTCAATTTCATTCTTCTTTCATCATGCATATTTTTGCCAAATCAAATTAAATTAAACCTCGTATCTAGTGGTATATTCTATCACCTTGGCGATTGCAGCGATTTGAATCCATGCAATTCGGTAAGAGGATTAAACCACCATAAGGACACTTACCATTTATCATCATCAATTATTTCATTGTTTGAAAATTGGAAATCAATTTTGGGTATTCTACTTTTCAAGTGACCTCATACCAAGATTAATTTGCTCAACAGTTGTCATTGATGGCCTAGTTCATGGGGCCTTAAACATGGAAAATCTTTCATATCGTCATTATTTTAAGTCTTGCTAGAGATTGTGGCTACCTAGGTTGATTGGTTCCGACCCGAGGAATTATCCATATAGTCACTAGGAGCATCTCTGAGGTCTGGAATCTTTCATGCATCTTTCATCTATGCATATCAATGGCGCCAACAAGGCAATTTCATCAACAGTATGGATTCACACACAGGAGTTGGGGCATCCGTTATCAATTTCTAATTTTCCTATAGTGGAATTCATCTTACATGATCATGGAATTTACAGTTTGGAAAAAATCCCTTTATAACCGTTGGGGCAGAAAACGGTCCATCTTTCACATCACTCATATCATCTTCAATCATATTCTTTTCTGGTTTGTACACCAACCCCTTTTCTGTTGGGACATAAACAGATGGTTCATACACCAACCCCTTTTTTTCACCGTTGGGGCAAAAACGGTTCATTTTCTTCCGAATTTCTTCCAATTGGCTTGTGAGAACCATTCTCGCTCACCAATTGAGGGGGTAAGCTGAAAATTTTTAAATATTCTTTTATTCTTTGGTCTTCAAAGTTGTGCTTTAGTCTTGAGAGAGAGTTGCGTCTGATCCAACTTTTTAGGTGTCTTATGTTTTTGTGCTGCATTGTGTCTTCACACAAAGCAGCTCAAAAAGGGGCATCTGTAGACACCAAAATCCAGCCACTTGTAAGTCATCTATACCTTCTTGCCAGCCACGTGTTAGTCATCCATCCTTCCCACCATTATTTGGTCCAAATCCACACTTTCCCACCATTATTTGGCCCAATTTCACTTTTCTCGCCATTTTTCATCCCCAAATTTATTTAAATTAATATTTATATATATATTTTAATATTTTAATATATTTTAATATATATATAAATAAAGTTTAAGTGATTTAATATGAGCCATCCATCCTTCATTTAATCTCATCCGTCCATCCATCTTAATCCGTTTCACAACCTAGATTTATTCTCTACCCTTGGATCCACTTTAATCTTAGCCACACGTTCAAAGTGTCGTTAAAACCCTAAAGTGTGCCCTAAGAGTAGATTATAAATTGAGTCACCTTGATGGCTCAAACCCTATCTATCTCTTCGGATAAACCTACCTATCTTTCCAATCTAAGTCTAGAGTTGGCTATTGCTGTTAATCCTGAGTCTTCTGAGTCTTCTACGGCCCTAAGTCTGAACTAAACCCTTTCGTCGCATCCATCGCCGCCGCCTGGTCTCGCCACGTTAACAAGAAAAGGTATAGATTCGTCTAAAGCAAGTAATATTTCTTTATGTATTAATCTGTTGTTGAATTCTGCATTTCGTTTATTTTTTATTTCATAAATCTAGGGTTTTAGACTGTTTCTGAGGGCTCACACAGTGGAGCCCTCTTATTAGTTTCTAACTCTTTGATAATTTTAAATGTGTGCAGGATTCTAGTGGTAGATCTGATTTGTTGATAGCAGCTGCTTAAGCTGGAGTGGTCCGAGCCAAAGGATACAACGAAGCCCACTCATTCTATTGAGGTTAAGGATACATTCTTTGGAGATGCCACCACATTGTGCCAGCTAGGGTTTCGGAGAACCCTAGCACAAATTGTAACTTTGTATCACGAAAAGGGTTACAGGCCCTGTTGTACTTAAAAGGAGTTTCTAAACTCCATTGATTAATAAAAATAATTCATTTTGTACAACTATTATGCATTCTTTTATTGTGATTTCTTTATTGAATATGTAGATTAAAGATACAACGGCAAACAGAAATAAAGAAATCACAATAAAGGAATGCAGAACAGTTGTACAAAATGAATGATTTTTATTAATCAATGGAGTTTAGAAACTCCTTTTAAGTACAACAGGGCCTGTAACCCTTTATTGTGATTTCTTTATTTCTGTTTGGCGTTGTATCTTTAATCTACATATTCAAAGCATGTAAAGGTTATCAGAAAGATCTTCGATCACCTGATAGAGAATAATGTCAAGTTTAATCCCAAGAAGTGCGTATTTGGCATCACTTTAGGAAAATTCTTGGGATTCATCATTTCCAAATGAGGGATCGAAGTTTATCCATAAAAGGTCAAGGCCATACTAGAAATGCATCCTCCCATAAATTTCAAAGAGCTAAGAAGCCTACAGGGCAAAGTAGCATTCATAAATATATTCATTGCACAATTATCGAAAAAATATTGATCCATGAATCAACTGCTACACAAGGGGGTCCCATTCAATTGGGATGAGGACTATCAAGCAACCTTTACTAAAATAAAGCAATATCTGGAAATGCTGCCAGTGTTCACTCCACCAAGACCAGATCTACCATTTTTTCTTTATATATTGGCTACTAACTTTGTACTAAGAACTATGTTGGCCCAAAAGAATATGCAGGACAAAGAGCAAGCAATATATTATATTAGTTGCACCTTGGTGAGTTATGAGCTAGGGTATGCATACATGGAGAATTTATGTTTAACAGTGGTGTTTAAAATGAATAAGTTCCATTAATACATGCTAAGTCATACGACGTATATAATATCAAAAAAATTATTTGTAGTATATTATGAGCAAGACATATCATAATACACGTACTACAAAGTGGATCATGCTATTGATGGAATTTAATTTGGAATTAATAAACCAAAATTTCATCAAGGAACAGGTCATAGTTGATCAGTTGCCATAGACACCTCTTGAAGATAGTAGACCTCTTGTCATAGAGCTTCTTGATGATGCAGTATTTATGTTATTTAAATCTCCCGAACCTGAAGAACCAAATAACAAAGATGACATGACTTTGTTCTTCAACGGTTTGAAGTGTGAGAAAGGGGGTGGTGTAGGAATTATCTTCTTCACACCACAAGATGCTCTAATTCCCTTATCATTTAAGCTAGAATTTCCTTGTACCAATAATGCCAAGTATGAGGCCTTAATATTGGGCCTCCAAACAACCATCACCATGAATATTAAAAGATTAAATATCTCTAGTGACTCCCTTCTCATTTTCAACCAAGTGAAGGGACTTTTTCAATGTAAGTGTCCTATCCTGAAAGCTTATAAGGATATTATTAACACTTATCTAGCCCAACTAGAGTGGTACGACATCGATGCAATACCTCGTATGTCGAACAGATTTGAAAATACTATGGCATATTCGAGATATTTAATCCCTCAAAATCTGTATGCCAATTTTACTAACATTCATGTAAATATTCTCTCGTAAGCCATGATGCAGCGTGAGACTTTCAATAACAAGGAAGCTAACATGATTTATATAGAACCAAACCATGAACGATTCTATAAAGCCAAAGAATTTCTCAAGAAGGCACCCTAGGGGTCTTTTATCTTGCAAGGTCCTATGGGAAATGGCACCCCCATTCACCACAAGGTTGTATCTAAGTTTGCATTCATGCATAGCGAACCATAAGATGAACAAGTCATCTTGTCAGTCAAGGCAAAATATTATCAGGATTGGATATCACAATTACATGATTTCCTTGAGCTTGTTTTAATCCTATAGGGATTTTCACATGTCGTTAAATGCACATTCAAATAGAAAGTGATAAAGTATGTCTTTCTAAGAGACATATTGTACCGTCAAAGCTATGATGGAGTTCTCCTTCGTTGTCTTGAGCCCCAAGAATCATCTTGGAAAATTTTATAGGCTCATGATGATACATATGGTGACCATTTCAGTAGCATGGCCATCGTCAAGTGCATCCTTCGAATGGGTTATTATTGGCCCACTATGGAGAAGGATTGCACCACGTATGTCAATAAATTTGTTAAATTTTAGCATCATGCTAATCATACACACTTGCCATTACAAGACTTACAACCCATTCAAGTGACTTGGCCATTTGCTTAGTAGGGTCTATATCTAATCAGTAAGATCTCTCCTCTATCATCAGGTCAAAATACATTTATTATAATGGCTACTGAGTATTTTACTAAATGGGTGGAAGCAATCCCTCTGACAATGACAACTAGAGCACGTATTATAGAGTTCATACTTCACAATATCATAAGTTGTTTTGGGATACCATCTAAAATAATCTTGTATAATGGAACCTCATTCAAGAACAAAACTGTGAGGGCTTTAACACCCAAGTAAAATATACAACACAATTTTATGACTCAATGCTATTCACAGACAAACGAATAAGCTGAGGCTTCGAACAAGACTGTGGTAGCCATATTGAAAAATATGGTACAAGAAAACCACAAAGATTGGCATATACAGCTGCCCCTTACATTATGGGATTATAGGACTAGTATACGAAAACCCACTAGGGCAACCCCATTTTCACTAGTATATGGCACTGAGGCCATTATGCCCTTAGATTTGGAAATTCCAATGCTACGCATCACATTGAAAGAGTTCATTGATGATGAAACTGTGCGACAAGCTCACCTCGATCAACTTACGCATCTTGATTAATATTGCATGAATTCCCTTGAGCATATCTACATTTATAAGGAATGCCTAAAATGATATTATAATAATAAATTCCATCTGAGAGACTTTAAATTTGGTGATCTTGTACTGAAGAAAAACCAACAGAGCTTAAACCTACCACTACACTTTCGAGACAAATTTACGGCTAACTGGTTAGGTCCATATATCATCTCTGAGAAGATAGGACCTGGAACATATCGCATAACATCACTTGAAGGTATTGAAGAGCTTGAACCTCTCAATATCCTCCATATTAAGGTGTTCAACACATAAATTCAAAAATTCAAAAACATGGAAAAATTCAAAATCCATAAAAATCAAAAAACAATAAAATCTAAAAACATTGCAAAACATAAAACTTCAAAAACATTTGCACCATGTATTTCATTTTGCACTTGCATTCCATTTAATTGCATTACATTAGGTATTTTCATCCATGTAGGATAGGTTGTGTTTGCAATCTTACAAATGATACCATATTTGTATTTTTTTTTTTTTTATATTTACATGGTGGAATTGGTAGCCGCCACGAAACTGGGCAGGCTGTCCAGCTTTTATGGCCGCCATAGTATTCTATGCTGTCCACCCTAGAAGCTACCACACAGATATTCATGCAGTCTGCCCCTATAACGACCATGCCACAATCATTTTAAACCTTTTATGTCGCTGAAAGCACCAGGAAAGGGACAAGCATTTAGTCCAACGAGGCCCGAGATTTGAACCTTGGACCTCTGCCCCCCTTATGGGGTTTGGATAAACCAATTGGTCTACACCTCGGACCTTACCATATTTGTATTTTAATAATGCATCTATGCATCATTATCCATCACCCTTGTGAGTAATTGTGTTTCTCAACACAACCACTCCCATTTCTATGAGGAATATACTAAGGTTTTCTGGTCATTCTGCCATACCTATTTATTAGATTTTGTAGAAAGCTTGATTTGCTTTTGGATATGAGGTCTAGTTTTGATAGCACTTAGCATATCAGAATCCCATCACTAATCAAACACATTAACAATCCTAACTAAGACAAGGAAAGATGAACGCTACGAAGCAGTCCTGGTCAACTTGAGCAAAAGGTTTTCTTACTTGCTAATATTATGATGCGCATGGTCTAGGGTGTTGATCATTGGTAAAAATACAAGTTCCCCCCTACCCAAGAAACCCTTGCTTACATAAATGAGCAAAATCCCAAAATCAAATAAAATCCCTTGATCAAAACAAAAGAAAAACAAAATACAAAATAAATTGTGATTTTCATCACTATATATGAGAAAGTATTCCAATAAAATTGAAGAAAAGGAGGTGAAGAGCTTGAATCCTTGGAATGTTCAATACTCAAAGCCATAGAGTTATCCCCAATACAGGAATGGGCTAAATGAATCCCACCTAACATTGGGGTAGGTCTAAGTAATTTACAAATGAGCTAGTTTTAGGTGGCCTGTATTGCCTAGTGGTATAGTCTAACTAAGTCCAAACTTAGGATCAGGGTGGAAACTTTGTGATCCTCATTACAGTAATGGGCTGAATGAATCCCACCTAGAAATGAGGTAGTCTTATGTCTCCTATAATATATTCATTTCCACACATAGGTATAATGAATATCTTGGTCTTCGTTACAACAATTTTATCTTTCAAAAGTCTAGCATAGTCATTATACAACTATTGATAAGTCAACTAGGTTGTTTGAGTCATGGAAAACCTCAAAAATTTTGTATAGAAAAAAATCATTAATCAATAAATCATTAATTTCAAAAAAAAAATTTACGTGATTTTGTTTATTAAAAGGTGTTCACAACATAGGCTAGATACCGAATGGACATCAACAATGATATCTAGACGATCGCTAACTATTTGTGCATATCTTTTAACTTACAAAAGCTTATGAATAGAAAAAATATCATCATCTCATCTCATATATAGATTTCTAAATGATTAATTATTATGATAGGAGTTAATAATTACATTCATGATTATTATACATTCTGTGGTGTCATCCATTAGATTGTTAAACTCATGTTGCATTCATTCATTATGTTTTAAGTTATTAAAGAATACAAGTTCATTTACATTAGATGATCATCATGTAAATAATGTATTACATACATTGCATTCATCATATCATAAATTAAATGCATAAAAATAAATCAAATTAAACATGCATTTAACATCTAACATCACATCCATATACATACATCAAAGTAGTCCATCTACACATCTAGATAATAGTATCTAGCCATACATCATATCATTAAGCATCACATCAACATATAAGAATTGTAGCCATATGCATCTCATAAACATAAAATAATAAAAATATACACACATAATGAGTCTCAAAAGTCATGTCATATATATATGTGTGTGTGTGTGTGTCAAAGAGTACATAGGTGTGTCAAAAATACCCGTAGGCTACAACTGTGTAGGTCCTCATACCTTACACTAAAAAATAGTACAAATATATGGTAATATATACTACATAGGATCTGTGCCCCTGCCTATGTGTCTCCTCTACCATATTTGCCATCTCGATGAGACCGCATAGAGATGGTGCCTATGGATCTCTCTGACATGTGAGTCATGTGACTAGGCTATGTTTATGACTGCCCTATCTCGCATGTCTTGGTCCTCTAAGTCCCTATAGTTGTGGATCTCTATGGTACTATGCCACCGCATAGTTTGACCTCTCCCTCCAAGAGAGTGGTGTGGGCTATGTTTGAAGCATGTATCCTGGTACCATCCTGGATGAGGTCCTACGGCCTCCTAATATCTACAGCCATATCCAACCTTATTGGTCCCTATACAACTAGAGAGGCAGGAGCAAGCTAAAAAGTTGAGGGACCTCCCCTCACTAATTGGAGGAAGTCTTGTTCTATAGTCACAATATCTAACTGAGACTAGAGAATATCACATTACCTAGTGATCTTCTCTATCTCTATATCTACAATGGAAATCTATGCTTGGAGAGTTGCTTTCTCCTCCTCGTATCCCTGCCACTGTGCCTGTCCCTCTGCTAATTGAGCTTGAAATTCTCTTATCTATGCCTGCAAAGTGGCAAGAGAGGTATCCCTCCCCAAAATATGCATCTGTGCAATCTGTAGCTATGACTACAAGATAACCACCTGGGCTGAGATGATATGCCTCGGCATCAACCTCCTCCTTGCCCTCCTCCTCAGCCTGGGGCTCCTCATCTACTTCTATAGCCTAACCCCATCCTCCCTCGGTCCTTTGGTGGATGTTTCACCCCTTTTTATCTACACAAACTGCCTCTGCACCTACTCCATCCCTAGATCTGCCTAGCGGGCCACCACCTTGCCATAACGTGGTAGTCCACTAGGAATCATACTTTGTTGTGGTCCTTGCATCTGCTAACCCTGAATCTTGGTAGATTTCATCATCATATCCTAGTGGAGTCACTCAAGGCCAAAATAGATACGTCTCCACCTTAAGGTAATAGTAGACAACTGGCTCATCAAGGATATCCTAGAAGATCCCAAACTTCTTGGTGATGCATGAGAAGTGGAAGAACTCACGCATGTCAAGCTTGCACTCGAGGAGCCATATATCATGTCACATCTACCTCAAGTAGCGGTCTGCATCCACCCATGCTGGGTAATCCATGTAGGGGCACCATAAAACCTGCCCTGGTCTCATCCCTATGAGGCAATCCATATAGTACTACAGATCCTCAGTGTGTGACCTACTTCTAAAGCCCTAGGTCTCCCTAGACCAGCAAGCAACATAGCACTAGGACTCCTTTGCAATATCGTTGATCTATAATGGTAGTCCCTTAGGGTGATCAATGGTGATGTGCTCCCATGCCTATATCTGGAGCAACATACTATAGCCGACTCCCATGCGGTCTCACTGTGTGATGTGATACAACTCATCATAGATTTGCATGAGGAAAGCACTCCACCATGAGATAATCAGTGGCTAAGCCATCGTTCTCACAAGAAAGTCTTGCATCCTGGATGAGAGGTTCTAAGGGAACCTCACTCCTTGCATATCTAGTAGCAACACATGTATGGTGAGATACATCAACATGGCTTGTCATCATGAGAAGACCCATGCCATGTACCAGTGCTCAATGGGCATGCCCTCGTGATCTATGTCAGTTAGCACCTCATCGCTCATGGCATAAAATATCTTCTATAATACAATAGTATTCGCCATAGTAGGTGAATAAGTGATGGCCTCACCATCGATGAGGATGTGAAAGATGTGGTAGACATCCTCTAGGGTGACTGTAATCTCTCCAATTGATAGGTGAAAAGTGTTGGTCTGTGCATCCCAACAACGGGCCAAAGCAGTCATGTATGATTGATCCACCTAGATGGACAAAAGTTGGATCACGTAGCCCAAGCCTAGGGTAGTCAACCAATATTGGTCAATGTCGTCCATATTACAAAGGAGGTAGCAGAAGATCTTGTACTCCTATGCTCTAGCTAGTAAACTAAAGAGAGATAATACCAAAAATTAATTAAAATCACCAAAACATCAAAAAAACACTTAAAAACCCAAACAAATTCAAAAAATCCTTCAAAAAGTCAAAAAAATTCATAAATGCATTCAAAAATTTCAAAAAAAATCAAAATTTTACTTGGAAAATTTAAAAAAAATCAATTAATTCAAAACCAAAACAGCACAAAATAAAAAATTAATTAATTTTTTTCCTACAGTGCTTAGCCGCGGTTGTCACCCGCGATAGGTGGCAATGGTTAAATTTATGACCATTGGGATTTAAATCCAACTGCGACCCCAAATTTTCCAATTGGAAGCCATGGTTTCCACTCGCGGCTACGAGAAAGACCTCTTTCGAGGTCATTTCCCACCCCATTAACCCCAAAAATTAAAATTAAAACCCTACCCACTAACTAGCCTAGTCTAACCCTAGCTACGGTGTGGTTTATTTCTAACAGTTTAATGTGGTTCATTAAGCTCATTTATTAGTGAGGTTTATTTTAAACTTGGTAGAAGTTTTGGTAGTGTTCCATGTCAGGTTTTCACTCTCTCCCCTCAGAGCTCTCTCTCACCAGTTGGAAAATTAAAATAATGAATTTGAAAATAACATATTTTTCTTTTCTATTTATCTATTTATCGACAGCCATGGCTAGTAAGCATGAGCACAAAATTAGGGTTTGTCCATCGCGAGTATCAGTCATGGCTAAGGAATTTGGCAAAATTAGCTGCAACTAACAACTACGACTAGCAATCAACAATAAATGCCCTTAAAATTTCACCATGAGGAGCTTCAAAAGGTAAAATTAAAAATATTCAACCATCCAAAAATCTCAAAAATTTCAAAAATAACAAAAACATTCACATAATTCAAAATTCAAATGTGCCTCATATCTAGTTATTTACCCTATACACTTGGTGGTTGTAGCGACTTGCGCTCCATGCAATCCAACAAGATGAATAAATTACCATAAGGCCATTTGGGGTAAATTAATCATCATTGTCTTGAAATGATTTCATTTCAACCCTGAAGAAGGCAACAATAGCCGAACTGCCACATGAGAATGAGGTATTTATTTCATTTCTTCTATGAAATTTTTAGAAAATCATCGATCATAAGTGATTCAATACAAGCATAATTGCAATTGTTATCATCCTTGATTCCCTAAGAAGGCCATTACGGATGAAATGCTCCATGGGATAGAGATATACAATTACTATTAATGGTTGAACTCACGACTGAATTAGGCCTTGCCAAATATTAACAATAGTGAAAAAGTCTTCAATAGTCCAAATTATTCATCTGGGTCAAGTGACTCGTTGCTTTATTCAATGTCCTACCTTCATAGAATCATTGCTTGAGGGGGTAGTCATAATATCAATAATCATAATCAAATTCAATAAGAGATCACTTGATCTTGTCAAATTGCATTCGTCTTATGAATCATTGCCAACAACTATCATAAGATTACCCTTTGTTGGGGCAAAAAGCAAAAATAATAGTTAAGCTAGTAGCTCTCCACCTATCGGAATGATTGTAGCCCGACTACTCGATCGTCATGGGTATATGAAAGATTTGCAAATTTAAGCCTTCCCTCAATTAGAAGCAATTATTCTAAGATGTATATCCATTTGTAGGATTGGGGCATCTAATGTTGATCAGATCAATGATCATCATTCAACCTACAACATGACTTTAGATGGTCTATTTTTACTTAGTGTTGTGCTTTTGCCCAGTGCATCCCAAAAGGGGCATCCGTAGACACCTAAAATGCATCATGTGTAGGGGACTACTCATATGGGATTCCTAATAGACCATATGAATGATATTGGACCATTCCAAGGAAAAGCAATGGTTTTAACCACTCAATTTAGGCATTTTTGGCCTACTCAACCTTAGCCGCGGATGGCATTTGTAGCTAAGATCTCAGTTGTGACTAAAACTCATGGCTAACAAATCTAGTTGTGTTTAGGAGCTATGGCTAGCTCTATAACTGTCACAGACTTCCAAGCCAAGACAAAATTAGTTACAATGACTTTTGGAATGGATTTTGAGCAGTTTCAAGCAAGGAAGCTTCCAGATTCACTACTCCAACCTCCTGGTTCTTGATCTTGGCTTTCCAAGCAAGCTAATATTAGGAATTAAGGGTTTTATAAGACCCCCCTCCAAATTGGAAAAAATTCTAGAGAATATTTCAATTGAATGTAGCAAAGCCCTACTGGATTGGAGATCCATTTGCAACCCTTGAGGAGTGCCTACATGCTACCAATTTTGAAATCATGATTGCATTCAAAGCTATGGAGGTTTCAAGAGCTTGAAGGATCATTCATCCACAATTGAACCACTTCCACTACAAATTCAAAGAATCTACACCACCAATTCATTCCAAAACACAGAGGTGACCCTTGACCATCAATTCCATGAAATTTTTTTGAGATTCAAGCCCTGATTACAAGAGTAAGTGCACTTTCACCTCAATCACGGCTAATAGAGCCAGCTGCGCTTTAGACCCACGATGAGGGTTTGACACTCAATTTCCCTCATTTTAGCTATAGGATTTTCATTCTAAGCATGCAATTAGATAGATATGACATATATTAACTTTCATTTATGCTTTTGTATAGTTAATTGTAGAAATTAGAGGCAATTTTACTCTATTGTCTTCTATTTTATCAATTTGTACTAGTTTCATTAGATTTGATTCCTTTCAAGTTTTAATTGCAAATTATGCATTAGCATAGCTAGATTTATTATTTTCATAGCATTATTTACATTAATTCATAAGTTTTTTAATCATATTTATAAGTATCCATGCTTTATTGCTATATTTTTCCTAATTCATGCAAATTCCTATCAAGAGCCTCATCATGAGAGGTCTCCTTTTCTTCTAATTCTTTTATGTTGTTTCTTAAATGTAGATTTATAGGATATGAGTTTATTTAAAGCATTCTTGGCAGCATATTCCTTCGATCAAGTGAGAATAAGGCTTCCTTGAGCCTTAAGTAGTTCGTGTCTACATTCAGAGCTTACATATTGCACCATCCCCTTTGAGGGTCTCAAAAATTTGTATCAATTGTATCACAGAATTCGGTATCCCTAAGAGGGACATATTTGTAAAGGATATTTGCAATGATAATATAAATACCTTATTTTTTCTTGTTCAATTCATTGTTATTCCTATTTTCATGCTTTAATGCTTGGTACATTTGATGCAATAGCCTAGGTTTATGCTTTTAGGGTGGTACATGTACTTGTGGTGGTCACTCTAGTGGAATGGCCATTGCAAAGCATATTTTATGCATGGGTTATTAGTGGCATATCATGGAACGTGATTGTTACACTGATATCAATAAATGTCAACAATACCAGCAACATGCTAATTTAACTCATGTGCAATTACAAGCTTTATAGACTATTCAAAGTATTTGGCTCTTTTTACAATGGGGTTTAGACCTGATTGGTAAAACCTTACCTCCTTCCTCAGGATAACATATATTCATCATCACTACCATTGAATACTTCACAAAGTGGATAGAGGTAATTCCTCTAACCAATATGATATGACCTCGAAATGTGGAGTTTATACTTCAACATATCATCTATCGCTTTGGTATCCCCTCAAAAATAATATCTAACAATGGCAAGTATTTCAAAAATAAGGATGTTTGAGGACTTTGCAAGAAATATAGTATCCAAAATAGTTTCTCGAATCCTCACTACCCATAGAAAAATGGATAAGTTTAGGAAACCAATAAGACCTTGATTGCTATTCTCAAGAAATTAGTCAAAAAAAATCATCGATATTGGTACACTCAAATCCCCTTGGCATTATGGGCTTATCAAACAAGCATCTACATGCCTATTGCAGCACACCATTCTCATTGATCTATGGTTTCAAAGCCATCATACATCTTGAGCTCAAGATCCCCTCATTGCACATTTTACTGTAGGAATTCATAGAGGGAGTAGAAGAGCTCAAACCACTTAAAATCATCCACTTGAGAGTGTTCTATGCTTAATACATTTTATATATGTATATATACATGGCTACTACACAAAAAATATCATTCATATCCATTGTAGTTCACACATTTATTTTCCATAATCATATTCATTTTGATGCATATCATCCACTATATTAGGGGTCATTTGCTTACTGTAGATGGTAATTGATTCATTAAGTATTTTTGCCTTAATTAGGGGTACCTTTGCATTCACACTCATCTCATTTTTCTATTTCATAAGCCAATTCATCATTTGAAAAAACCAAATTCCCATCACCCCCAGGTGTTTTCGGTCACTCAACCACTCCTAGTGTTTCAAGCAACCTCCAAATACATGTCAAATTTTCTCTAGGACCAAAGCATATTTTCACTAAGAAAATATTTAGCTCTAGGATTTGACTCTAATAATATTGAACCAAAAACATCTCACACATATTAAAAACATCGTGTCAAAGAGATATAACACCATGATTGGGTTGATTCTCAAAGCAAAAAATTCATCTTTGACTATCCCATTATGCACATAGTCCAAAATAAAAAACAATGGTATTCACCACTATCAAAACTTACAAATAAGAGAATGAGTAGTAAGGATAGGATAAAATTCTCATCATACTTTGGTTGAGAATCCGATTTCCCAAAGCTCTAACTCTTTTACCAACCACACACCACAGATACTCAAGTAGTAAGGATAGCACTACATTTCCATATAGATGGTTAGGTAGTCTGAATCCCCAAATATTAGATATCAGATCAATGGACTATGGAGCTAATCTCCACCAGGGCTATATATGCTTGACTGGCTATGGAGTATGCTTATGCATGATGACATGTCTCTTAAGAAGAGACCAATAAGTGCATATAAGGACACGCTAACTTCCCTATCTCCTCCATGATAGGTTACATCTCAATTTTCCCAATATGGATTAATGAACTCACTTGCACACACATTGGTTCTTGATTGCATTGAGTCACTACCATGCTCTTGATTAGTAAATGAACATTTCACTGCACACATATTTGGCCTTCGAGAATTTTGATAAAATTAGTGAGTTTTTTCAAAATTACTAGGATATTTGAGTCTTTATAAAACAACTCTAGATCAACCATCCATAAGCTAAAACACCATCGATGCCATTATCGCATCATTACATGAGTCTTCCACTTCATATACCACCATATAAAAGCCCCTGATTAAGTGACAATGATAAATTTGTTCAAGTAAAATATAAACTACGAATGGTAATTAGAGCGTTAGTTCATTTGCATTCATAAAAATCATCATTATATTATCATCCATCACATAATTTACATATGCATTCACACAAACATTCACAAAAGTCATAACATAAAACAAAGCCATGTATATATATAATCGCATGTACAATGAACGCTTGAAGGTTATATATAATGGAGCACTAAGGCTCATATAAAAAAAGTGTATCTAGGCACTAACTAACGTCCATAGGTAGACCCCTGAGATCCTGATGGAGCCCTAGACCTAGAGACACTATACCTAGAGTCACTATGCCTAACATAACCTTTTAGGGAGGAGGACGGATACTCTGGTAACCCAATATGGTGTTGCATAAGTAGATCTTCTAAAACCTAGATGTACCCCTATCAAGGTTGAAGGTATAGCATATACTACCTCTAATAAGAATCCCTCTAGGCCAAATCTACATGGAGCCTCGCTATTGCATCCTCACCTCCACCTACTGCCACTTGTGCATCCAGCTCCACCCAAAGTCAAGTAATCTCTGCATCTTACTCTATCACTATCTTCTAGAGCTAGTCTCACTTAGACTCAAGCTCAACCTACTCCTCCTCACTCTAACCAAGAGGTATCTCTAAAACCTCCTCCATGCCACCTCCACCATCACCATCACCCATAATATTGATATATTGCTCTACTACACCCCTCACATGCCTCCCTTGGATGCTAGATCGATAATGTCTTTGACATTGGGAAGTCTCTTCAGCCTTTGTCGATGTCTTCCCTTCATCTCCACCATCCTCATCAACCATATGCATCATAACTCATGGCGACTATAAAGTGAACCAAACATTATAGTTGGTAGTGGTCTTGACATCATACACATATGAGAGATCTATCTCCTCATCATCCTCATAGTCCATTCACCACTCCTCTACATATGGTAGGCTCGACTCATGAACTCAATGCCTATAGATAACTGGAGCATCAGGTAGCTCCTAGCCTATCGGATCCTTCGTATCTACTCTCCATCAGTAGGCTACCTAGCATCCCACCATGACCTCCAATAAACCTAGTCTGCTATCAACCTAACCCATAGATATTTATATTCTTAGCCATTGCAATGAGGATGGCTTGATTGGAAATCCTTATATGCCTACCATATCAATACATAGGGATGATCTCTATCCCACTCACATGGTAAGGCCACAATATGAGTCATGCTAACATGCTCCCAATCCCAGATCTGAAGAAACACACTCTAGAACAACCTGTTTCACACTTGCCTCTTCACCTCATACAACTCCATATACATCTGCACTAAAAATTTAGATTCCCATGCATACACTTGAGGCTCATTGATCATATTGAATACCAATTAAATTATGTTCCATGGGAACCCACAATCGGTGTTGTTAAGCACCAACACATTAGCTAGTAGGAACTTGACCAAGGTTGGCAATGCTTCTAAATACTTCACCACATACATCTCCAAGTACCTGATACCTCCATTGTAGATGTTCATATACCTCCATCCATCCCCAAATATTTGACTCATATCATACTCCCTATCATGCCCAACTTGGACATGTAAACCCTCTACTAGTACTTGGAAGATGCGGTACACATATTCCAATGTCACCATCATCTCCTCGATTGACAGTTGGAATGTACTCTTATTTTGATCCCATATCTCTTCCAAGTCATAAATATACCTCTCATCAGTCCTCACCATCTCAATGCGAGCACACCCCACCAATCCCACCCACTCCAACCAATCCTAGTGATCCTTCTGCAATTCCTTTCTCACCCCTGGTATGATAGGCGAGAATCAATATCAAGCCTCCAAGATCCTCGTGTGTAGCACAAGAATAAATCCAAATGCACATTACCATCATATTCATTGCATAAAAAAATTATAAAATCCAAACAAAAGAGCTAAGGGCACTTACCTATACCACTTGCACCTCAATTCCTGCTACTACATTCATGCCCTCCATTGCGATCACCTCACTCCTTCAAACTCATTTACTCTTCTTCAGACATCACTTCTCGAACTCTCAAATGTAAGAATGAATTAAATTTCACCTTTGTAGCCCTCTTATAGCCAATTTTTGTATGCTCAAATACCTCAATATGCCTGCTTTGTGCATCCAAAAGCTCCCCTATGTTTGCCAAGTGGAAAATGCTCTCTTGTATTTTTGCTTGATGTGAATGCAAGCTAACGTTTGGATCCAAAATGCTATAAAAGGACTCAAAAGACCTTAAAATGTAGCTGCACTCCATAAAATCATCTCAAAATCCATGCATGCATTACATCATGCCATCATGTTTTGTGATAATATGGATTGATTTGGGTGCTTCATTTTTTATTGTGACCAAATGTCACAAAAATGCCTAAATTGCATAAAAATGCCTCAAAATGATCCAAAAATTTCACAAAACTATCATATCAACACATCAATGCACTTACATCATCATTTCAAATCATCAAATCCATTTACATTATCAAGTGAACCTCACATCTAGTGGTTTACTCTATTACCCCCAGTGATTGCAATGATTGATTATCCATGCAATTTGGTAGGATGAGTAGATCACCATAAGGATGCTTGTTAATTCACATTCATTTTACATCATTCATATCACCTGAATCAACAAACCCATTTTTTGTTGGGGTAAAAATAGAAATCAATCATTACACTATTCACATTCACATGCATCGCATTATTCATATCATCCAAATCAACAACCCTTTTTTCCTATTAGGGCAAAAGCAGAAATCAATTTCACAATCATATGCATCACATCATTCACATTATTTTACATTATTCATATCATCCAAGTGAACGTCGTATCTAGTGGTTTACTCTACTCCCTTGGTGGTTTCAGCGATTGTTCATCCATGCAATTCGGTAGGATGGGTAGATCACCATAAGGATGCTTGTCCATATCATCATCCGACATTCTCTTGTTTGAAAACATCTTGTTGGTTCCTCATTTTTTGAGTGAGACTGTGCTACAACTAATTTTCTCAAAATTTATCATTGATGCCCTTTTCTTTGGGGTCACAAACACATATAACTTTTACTACATCATTCCCTTACACATTCAAGAATTACAAACAGTCACTAGGGATATCAAAATCCTAGGATAATTGATTCCTTCTACATTTTCATCATTTTGCATTTCAATGATGCCAAAAGGTATGTTTTTCAATAGTACAAAATCACCCCAAACTTGGGGTAACCAAATTTAACTGTGCTTTCCCTCATTGGGATGAATTATTCATCACATTCGTTTACATCATTCATATCATCCACATTTTCATAAATCCCTTCTCTATTAGGGTAAAAACAAACTCAATCAATGCATTATTCAAATCCATTTACATCATTTACAACATCCATATTTTTGTCAATTGAATTAAGAGATTAATTCTTCACTCACTTTCCAATTGAGTGGGTAAGCTACAACAATAAGTTTTGTCTTTTGAAGCATACACCAAGAAAAAAAAGTTGCTTCACCAATCCAGGTGTCTCTTGTTTTTACACCACATTGTATTTCATGCAACGCGATACAAAAAGGGGCATCTATAGACACCAAATCTTAGCCACTTGTCATCCATTCACATCCTCAAATCACAACCATTCATTATATATATGTTTATATATATATATATGTATGTATGTATGTATATATTTAAATATAAATATTTTATATTTATATTTATATATTTATATGTGTATATATATAAATATTTAATAAATATATGTATATATATGAATAAATATCAACTCGCCCATCACGATTTAATCTTGACCATAAATTCATCATGATCCATGTCGCTTGCTCAAGCTCAATCTCAACCCTTCATCATGTTTTAATATCGACCGCCTGTTGGTGTCGTCAAAACCCTAACATGATCAAGGACAAATTATAAAAGATGATTCATTTTTGTGAATCAAGGTCTGAACATTTTTTATTAAGGTCCTAAAAAATAATATTTTAAGAGCATTGATCATTTACCCACTTACAAACCCTAGCATTTTGTTAACATCTCTCATATTCACCATCACCCAAAACCCTCGTCATCATATCCATCACCAAAACTTCTATAAATCCTTCCAATATTTTGTTGAGTGTCCTCCATATCCCACAAATTCTCTTCGGCATCCATAGCCATTTACGATGATACTACAGGGCATCCACAACCATTATCGAATGCACTTGGGTGTTTTCCTTTGAATGATTTACAGTAGACAAACCCTTGAATGCTCACAGATATTCGTACGGTATAAGATCAAGAAAGTAGAGATATAGATCAGATAAATTAGGTACATTCTGACAAGGTAACATGTATTATTAGTTTTTTAACTTATGTTATTTTTACTTGACTTATATTTTATCATCACTACTCCTAGGGTTTGTAGATATATTATTTAGAGGATCTCATATAGTGGAGCCCTCGCATGTACTACTAATATTTTATTTCCAGTACAAGAGATATTTACATTAACGATTGTTGTAGCCACAAGTGGTCCTGTAGGGATACACAAGCCCACTCATAAATTGTTTGGAGTGAAGATGATTCAAAGACACCGAATATTCATTTGAATGAGGGTTTTAAACCCTATGATTGTAAAATTATTTGTATCAACACAAGTTGCATTGTAATAGTGTAGATTAAGTCTCCCACAATATCAATATAATATCATTTCTTTATTATGTAATATTTTTTGTGTTTGATTTGTTATTGTTATCTTGGTGTTGTTCGTTGAAATTCTTACTTGAAAGAGAAATAAATAGATTATGAGTGATATCATAGTCCTGAATGATCATGTATTTCTTGATATTGAGGCTCGATGATTTCGTGCATACCCTGTTCATGTCATCTTAGGCCAAATCCTTACCAATTAACCTGACAAAAGTATCATGATGGAAAATAAAAAAAATCATGTAGGGTTGGCATAGGATGATTGCTTGTGTTCATCTAGGGGATATATATTGGACGAAGAATAAACCCCCCATACAAAAAATTGATTTGATTAGGTGCTAAACTCATATTGTACATCTCTCCTATAGATAAGGGCGGGTCATGTGGGTGACCATAATTCATAACAATTTGGATGCTTAGCAGTGTAACTATAACATATTGAACCATGTATTCCCAAATGCTAGGATTGGTGAGGTGGAATACAACTTGTGTGGATGTGAATGGAGTGAATGTGGAGATGTGGGGCTCATGGGTGACTTGTGGCTCATATAATGGGAAAGATGTGTGTTGGAATGGTATATCATAGTCTATCAAATCAACTTGTGAGACATCAACAGATGGAGATGAAGATGGATTTGGTTGAGAGGTTTGATGGATTACTGATGATGTTTATGTGGATGAAATGATAGTAGGTGTTTTTGGAGTAGGTTGGATGGGGTATGATGAATGGATGGTGATAATGGATGATTTTTATGTTGATGATGTGGACAATGTGAATTGGGTTCGACCACATGTACATGTAACCAACTGTGATGAAGGTGTGGATGTGGGGGTGGAAGCTTGATGTTGGGTTGTGATGGGGATCTCCTAAAGAATAGGAGCTTTTGATGAAGTGGTTTGATGTGTTGTGGATGAAATGCTTCAAAATTATAATGAATGTACTTATGGAAAGTGAATGTTGAAATGCAATGTGTGTGAATGATATTTTTATGTATTAGGCATGATGTTTTTATTTTTTTAATGAAGAAGAGGTGTGATGTGAGGTGGATGATGTTGTTTATGGATTTAAGAATAGGTGGGTGGATGGAAGTGTGGATTTGTATGGATTGGAAATGAAGTTGTAGTACTTAAACAATTTGATGTCCATTGGTATGCAATGAATTTGTCCCTCATGTACATATTTTAAGCATTGATGTAGTATTTATGGGACATATTTCATTTCTCTTATCCAAGGGTTCCCAAGAAGTATATTGTAAGCCATGAACCCATCCAGGATACAAAAAATGGTATGCAACATCTTAACCCCCACTTCTATAGGTAAGACAATAGTGTCAACTGTAGAACAAAGAGAATCATTGAATGCTCTTAAGGTGAATGTGTATTTGGTTGTGTGAGGGTGGAATATTGAGATGTTGAAGAGTGAAGGTGGTGATGGTGTTTATGGATGAGCCAATGTTAATCAAAACTCATTTAAAGGGCTTCCTATCAACTCGATCAATAATGTGTAATGGAGGATTTGATATCAAAATCATAAATGTGATAGAGGGTCCCATACACGTTTGAATACTCCCCATAAAATTGGTAAATGCATTAGCATCTTGGAATTAAAATTCAATGGAATTTAAAATTTTTATTAATGTATCACGGTGTGGGGAGATTGTTGTATGAGCTCATAGATGTATAGTTTGTTTGAAGCTATTTTAAGGCTAATTTTTATTTGTGACTACTTAGAGAGATGATGGGTCTTTTGGATGGCTTGGAAGATGAATGGGATGGGATAAATTGAAATACAAATGGATAGGTTATGATGAGTTAGCGAGTTGTGGAGACACTCCTGTGTGTGGTGCCATAGGATGTTGAACTGCTCCTACTATTGTTCATTTTATCGATCGATGCTTCTTTGACCTCAGGAGATTACATGGATAGCCCACACAAAACCTTGATATTATTGTACATGATTAACTTGGTTAGGAGTCATTGTATTTTATCCCCCTACAATTTTTTGTTGTTTATCATGATGAGGAAGTGGTATTTAATATATACCAATGTTTTTATTTTGTTGTGCTAAGGGACAATCAAAATTAATGGCCCTAAGGTCTATCAAGTCTTACACCATATTTTTAAACAAAGTAGTTGTTAATTTCATACCCTTTATATCGATAGAAAGGACAAAACAAGTGCTCCTTATAGCCCTTGCCATGTTTGGTTTGATCTTCTCATTTAATTTTAGGTAAGGCAATGGCATTAGTGTAATACATGTGAAAGAGAGAGGCATATGATCTAGGAAAGGGTGTGTAGGTGCAGTCATGTCAAATAAATTATCGACATTGATGGTTGTCCATAGTTGGAACTATGTTATGAAGTTGTTGTGGTGGGGGCACTGCTTGATAATTTACTTGTTGCGGTTGTTGCAATGACTGTTGTGGTTGACTATGGGTTTTTTGAGTCATTTGGGATTGAATCCAAACCACTTAATTTACTTGTACTAATTTTGATTGGCCAGAATAATTTCCTTTTGTTTGGCCTATATTTTGCCATTATTTTTTCATTAGTTTAATCTCACCCTCTTGGATTTTTATCTTTTTGATTACACAAGCCTGGGTGAAAGCTTTATCAAATGTTCTGTATTGGTGTAGTTGTAATAAAAAGGATATTGGTTTTATATAACTCCTTGCAAACATTGGGTCAATTCTTCCATTGGTAGAGAAAATGACAACTTGGTGATAACTACCCTCCAATGGTTTACAAAATCATAGACTGATTCTTATTCAAATTTTCTAATATTGTACAGGTCATTCAATATGGTTTTCTTATGAACACTTAGGGAGAATATTTCCAAAAAATTATCTTCCAATTGCTCAAATGTGTAAATGTTATGATGTGGTAGATGATTATACCAATCTAAGGTGTCTCCTCCCAGTATTTGAGGAAAAGTTTTGAGCATCAAAGCATCTTGATATTGAATTTGAAAGCATGATTGAATTAATGTGTTGATGTGCTCTCTAGGGTCCTCAGTCCCTTTGAATTTATCAAATTTTGGTAATGTAAAGTCTGCCCGATAAGGCGATGAGGGTACTAAAAAATGAATACGTTGATTTATCAATTGTCTCAGTGTAGGCTTCTAGTACATCATACCAAGAGTATGCATAATCAAGCTATCAATATGTTGTTGCATGAATTGGATTTTAGGGCCTTCCACATGTGTGTGAAGTCCTTAATTATTTGATGATTTATGTGGAGGTGGGGTGTGTGGAGTGGTGAATTGTTAATATGGAATGTGATGTTGATGACCTGATGTATTGAGGGGTATTTTATGATGTTGGGTACATGGTGGTGGAGTAACTGTTGTTGATGGAGTGGATATGAGATTTGGAGAATGTGAATGTGTTGGTTTGTGGAAATGGTATTGATGTCAATGAATGGAGACATGGGTATAGCAACATAATAAGATTGTGACACCCAATATGGATCAGGGATGAATAAAGTGTATTAGCTTGGAAATGAGGTTTAAAATCTGCTATCTATAATTGTTATTAAGGACAAGAATGAGTATCTTGTTATCCCATGATCAGTTGATTGAGTTGTTGCTATGCTTATTGTGTGGTAATTTCTAATGCATATTGTGTAGTTGTGGTGGAAGTGGATGTAGGTGAGGTGTGAGTATTGGTAATATTGGTGGAGTTTAATAGAGGGTAAGTTGTGAAGGAAATCACAACTAAATGAGGGGTGGTGGATGGAATAGTGGATGTAATCTATGAAGTAAAATTGACTTGTGCTTCGTAGAGTGGGTAGGAATAGGTAGTGGTGTGGGTAGATGGGATGGAAGTGATTTGGCTACATTGTGGTGGAGGAATTTGGTGTGAAGGTGTGGATGATGACTCAAAAAGAGGGTTGGTGTAGACTTGGTTGAAGTTGTTGGGATGTGAGTGAGCCAATTCCTACTGAGAAGAAGGAACATGTCTGGGTGGAATGTGAAGTGGTTCTAGAATAGGATTGGTTGATATTAAATAAGCTCCAACCTTGTCCATGTCTATGTAGATGATGCAGGTATCAGTGGATGTTTATGGTTTAGTTTTTGAAATGGAGGTATGGATGGATCTTTGCATCACATCAACATTCAAATGGAATACTATGTGAGAGGGTACTACAGACAAACCAAAATGGCTTTTCTATGTTATGTTGGTTGGGTTAGACATAGAAGTTGCTAGGAAAGGAGTGGATCACTCCATAGATGAAGTTTGTGTTTGATTCATGGTTTTGGCTTAATTTTTGGTCAATACCATAAGCTATGAGCAAGTAGGGGTAGTGAATATGAGGGATGTGTGTGTAATGTGAGATGGTAAATTAAAAACACATAGAATTAAAAAAAAAATTGTATCCTATGTTTTGCAACAATGTTTTTAGATTTTTTTTGTGTGTTTGATTTTATGATCCTAAGCCTAGACAACTATGCAGGGTGGCTTCCTAAGGTGGATATCAAGTGAATATTTTTCTGGTGATAAAATCCAAAAAACTCACTCACAAGCTACTAAGGTATCTATGGGGCAAGCCAATGTATGGAGATGAAGCCCATCGTTGCTGGTATTGATCAATGGTTGGTTATGGAATCCAAATCACTGATGTTGAAAGTGAAACTTGCAAAGTGTGTGGATTATTTTGTCTTTGTTGTCTATGGTGTACATAAAATGCAAAGAAACCCTCTTTCACTCAACCAAGTTGGTGACTAGGAACACTAGTGCCAAGTATGAGGCCCTCAAAAGAGTCTAGGGTACACCGCTTAAGATCCACTTTGAATCATCAAGTATTTCCAATAGTGGAGGGTTCACCTAGCTCTTCCACTTTGAATCAGTAAGTGCCTCCAAAAATGTGAGAAATCTTGAGCATGAGTGACTTTGTTACAGCCTAGAAGAGTGAGGATTAGGAAAATTTAGCCTAAAGTGCAACTACTATGCTTTTCAATTTTATTGCACATAGCACACAAAGAAGAAAGAAAAAACACAATGAAAGATAGAAAAGACCTAAATATAGTGTAATGAATGTCTAATACAGTTATAATGAATGCACATATGCAAATTTATCCCTCACTACACCAAAAAAGGGCTTTAACGATACTTATAAACTGCCCTTAAAGACCTTTAAAGGTAGTTTTCCAATCGTCGTCTATGAGGGTATCATAAAAAGTCTATCATATATGACGACGACTAAAAACCACCTCAAAGAACCACCCTCTTAGGGTCTAAGAGGGTGGTTAAAAACCATCCTCTTAGGACTACGAGGGCATTTTGAACTATCATCTTAGGACTAAGAGGGCGGTTATTAACCACCCTCTTAGGGTTAATCCTCTTAGGCCTAAGAGGGTGGTTCTTACCGCCCTCTTAGGTCACCCTAGTATGATGGCGATTTATAACCTCCCTCTTATGGTCCCACCCTAAAAAAATAAATAAAGGTGATGATCCATGTTGGAGGGACTATACCATTAGATAAGTTATTTCATCGATTATAAAGAAGCTATGACTCTTTATTCAACACTCTTTTAGCGGAAACAATTTTGTTAGTGCATGTTTTAAGTCCATAATCACATCCCAAGAGTTTACAAACTTTACAAAGCTACTTGATAATTAACATCTCACATATACTGCCAGTTCTTTGAGAATCAATCAAATTATACTCAACAACATAAAATAATTCTCTTTGTGGTCTCGAATTGCAAAACACCACCCACGGTGCCTACGACATCAATGTATTGATATGAACTCATCCTCCTGATCAAAGCTCAAAAGCTGTCAAGCAGACACTGTAACATGATTATCAATGAGATCTTGCATGTACTATTAGCACCTTGTCTTCCTTATCCAATGGTATTTTATTATCACAATAAATCAACTAATATGGATTGAGAGTAAATCATAATGACAATGATGAATGTAGCTTTTTAAATTAAATGTCACTCCTTGTATCTTTTAAAAAATGTATATTGAGAAAATTCAAACTTTACAAAGCTACTTGATAATAAACAAGATCTCGCACATACTACCAGTTCTTTGAGAATCAATCAATTTATACTCATCAACAGGAAAGAATTCTATTTGTGGTCTCGGCTTGAAAAACACCACCCATGGTGCCTATGACATCAATGTATTGATATGAACTCAGGAGGATTAGAAGCTGCCAAGTAGACACTATAACGTGATTATCAATGAGATCTTGCATGTACTATTAGCACCTTGTATTCCTTATCCAATGGTATTTTATTATCACAATAAACCAACTAAGATGGATTGAGAGTAAATGATAATGACAATGATGAATGCATATTTTTAAATTAAATGTCACTCCTTTTATATTTAAAAAAATGTATATTGAGAAAATTTAAACTTTACAGATCCTATGCCCTAAAGAACACCCCTATGAGTTAGTATCCTGTTACCCACATATCTTCAAAACCACTTACCATTCATTTCCATGTTAATAACCTCAATCACTTATCCTAAGCTTTTAAGTATATATATCTTTTCCTAGCAGTACAAAACAACTTAGTGTTCATGTTGCCCCAACTTCAAGAAATTTTCATAGAACAACTTTGCAATAGGATTATTGAATTGAGGTCCATCATGATGTGGTGTTGCAAGAAGGTGAGACACTTACCATAACAATCACCCAGGTTCAAAATGTGACAAGCATCCCCCCATGTTCAATTGGTTGTCCAACTAATACAGTTAGGTATATGTGGTAAAAAGGTTGATATTTCCATGATTCAAAGATCCTATGGATGTATAAAGAGATGGTTGATTTCTTAACTAACAATAATAGTGCAAAGATAGAGTAGCCCGCCTCCATGGGCATTAACTTTTACAATTAAGGAACTAAACAAAAAAATATCATTCAATAAAAATATTCATAAAGTTCGTATATATGTATATAAAGAAAATATTGGGGAAGGCCATTGTGGGAATGAAAAGTATGAATAGCTTACCTGTAAGGAGCATTCTCATCCTTAGATGGCACTGTATCTCATGTTGGGCCCTTACTTCCTCCCTATTGTTGAATGCTCCTTCTTCAACCACTTATCCTTTTCAGGTTTGTAAACTCATACATGAAGTACAAACTGGAGTGTGAGGTGAAATTCCATTACACATCTAATGAGTGCTACCTCAACAATTTCAAGATTGTAACCATAAGTTTGTAGGACCTACTTATGGACATATACTTGTAAAACCTAAAAATATAAAGATTATTATGAAGGGAATGTGAACTAGTCATGTGGAACAAGAACCTACATTGAACAAACATAATTTTACATGATGCAAGGACTTTGCAGTCCAGTTTGACTACATCAAAATGGGACTTAGCAAAAGAGTGGAGAAGATTATTGTGTCCAAAAGTTGCTAAGAATTGAAATTGATGCCATTGTTGTGATGATTTTGTATTTATGGCTTGTGTTGGCAAACAAAATGATTATCTATTGCAAATTTGAACAAAGAGTCATAGGTTCTATTCCTGCCACCTCCACCTAGTTGTATTCAAACTTCAAACTTCAATATTTTACGTGCAAAAAATTTATAATGTAGAAGAATTTAATAGTTTATTCTCTTTTTCAATTAAAAGAATAGCTGACATAATTCCCACATAATTGGATAATAGCCAAAGACAAGAAATTAACAAAATCATGACAATTCTAGGCAATGTTCTACATTATTATTACCAAAAACAATCTCTTAAAAATGTAAACATAACTATAATAAACAATGATTGTTCACCAAAAGTGGGACCTTTCACTTACATTAAGTTTCCCACTCCTTGTACAAAGAAAAACATGTCCATCACCTCATATGAAGGATAGTCAATTAAACATTTATGGGGACATATGAAATGAAGGAAAGTGCTTGACACCAATTGCCATATCTTCTCTTCCATATTATTTTGCTTATTCAAACCCTTTATTGCCTTCACATCCTACCAAAAAATAATGACAAGAATGTAGTCATTTAGTTGTTATATTCAATTTATACCTAATGAGGCTGCCATGAATTTGTGTAATACCCTTTCACTTGACTAGTGTATAGGGCATGGTGTGGAGCATCCTCTAGGTGTTGACCTGAGATCTTCCTCAGTTGAAGAGGAATTTTGAGGTGTTTTAAAACCAGATTGTTGAATTCTCCTTCTTCAACCACTTATCCTTTTCATGTTTGTAAACTCATACATGAAGTACAAACTGGAGTGTGAGGTGAAAGTCCATTACACATCTAATGAGTGCTACCTCAAAAATTTCAAGATTGTAACCATAAGTTTGCAGGACCTGCTTATGGACATATACTTGTAAAACCTAAAAAATAAAGACTATTATGAAGGGAATGTGAACTAGTCATGTGGAACAAGAACCTACATTGAACAAACATAATTTTACATGATGCAAGGACTTTGCAGTCCAGTTTGACTACATCAAAATGGGACTTAGCAAAAGAGTGGAGAAGATTATTGTGTCCAAAAGTTGCTAAGAATTGAAATTGATGCCAGTGTTGTGATGATTTTATATTTATGGCTTGTGTTGGCAAACAAAATGATTATCTGTTGCAAAGTTGAACAAAGAGTCATAGGTTCTATTCCTGCCACCTCCACCTAGTTGTATTCAAACTTCAAACTTCAATATTTTACGTGCAAAAAATTTATAATGTAGAAGAATTTAATAGTTTATTCTCTTTTTCAATTAAAATAATAGCTGACATAATTCCCACATAATTGGCTAATAGCCAAAGACAAGAAATTAACAAAATCATGATAATTCCAGGTAATGTTCTACATTATTATTACCAAAAACAATCTCTTAAAAATGTAAACATAACTATAATAAACAATGATTGTTCACCAAAAGCGGGACCTTTCACTTACATTAAGTTTCCCACTCCTTGTACAAGGAAAAACATGTCCATCACCTCATATGAAGGACAGTCAATTAAATATTTATGGGGACATATGAAATGAAGGAAAGTTCTTGACACCAATTGCCATATCTTCTCTTTCGTATTCTTTTGCTTATTCAAACCCTTTATTGCCTTCATGTCCTGCCAAACAATAATGACAAGAACGTAGTCAGTTAGTTTTTATATTCAATTTGTACCTAATGAGGCTGCCATGAATTTTTGTAATACCCTTTCACTTGACTAGTGTATAGGGTATGGTGTGGAGCATCCTCCAGGTGTTGACCTGAGATCTTCCTCAGTTGAAGAGGAATTTTGAGGTTTTTTAAAACCAGATTGTTGAATGCTCCTTCTTCAACCACTTATCCTTTTCATGTTTGTAAACTCATACATGAAGTACAAACTAGAGTGTGAGGTGAAATTCCATTACACATCTAATGAGTGCTACCTCAACAATTTTAAGATTGTAACCATAAGTTTGCAGGACCTTCTTATGGACATATACTTGTAAAACCTAAAAATATAAAGACTATTATGAAGGGAATGTGAACTAGTCATGTGGAACAAGAACCTACATTGAACAAACACAATTTTACATGATGCAAGGACTTTGCAGTCCAGTTTGACTACATCAAAATGGGACTTAGCAAAAGAGTGGAGAAGATTATTGTGTCCAAAAGTTGCTAAGAATTGAAATTGATGCCAGTGTTGTGATGATTTTGTATTTATGGCTTGTGTTGGCAAACAAAATGATTATCTGTTGCAAAGTTGAACAAAGAGTCATAGGTTCTATTCCTACCACCTCCACTTGGTTGTATTCAAACTTCAAACTTCAATATTTTACATGCAAAAAATTTATAATGTAGAAGAATTTAATAGTTTATTCTCTTTTTCAATTAAAAGAATAGCTAACATAATTCCCACATAATTGGCTAATAGCCAAAGACAAGAAATTAACAAAATCATGACAATTCCAGGTAATGTTCTACATTATTATTACCAAAAACAATCTCTTAAAAATGTAAACATAACTATAATAAACAATGATTGTTCACCAAAAGCAAGACCTTTCACTTACATTAAGTTTCCCACTCCTTGTACAAGGAAAAACATGTCCATCACCTCATATGAAGGACAATCAGTTAAATATTTATGGGGACATATGAAATGAAGGAAAGTGCTTGACACCAATTTCCATATCTTCTCTTCCGTATTCTTTTGCTTATTCAAACCCTTTATTGCCTTCATGTCTTTCCAAACAATAATGACAAGAACGTAGTTAGTTAGTTGTTATATTCAATTTGTACCTAATGAGGCTGCCATGAATTTGTGTAATACCCTTTCACTTGACTAGTGTATAGGGCATGGTGTGGAGCATCCTCCAGGTGTTGACCTGAGATCTTCCTCATTTGAAGAGGAATTTTGAGGTTTTTTAAAACCAGATTGTTGAATGCTCCTTCTTCAACCACTTATCCTTTTCATGTTTGTAAACTCATACATGAAGTACAAACTGGAGTGTGAGGTGAAATTCCATTACACATCTAATGAGTGCTACCTCAACAATTTCAATATTGTAACCATAAGTTTGTAGGACCTACTTATGGACATATACTTGTAAAACCTAAAAATATAAAGATTATTATGAAGGGAATGTGAACTAGTCATGTGGAACAAGAACCTACATTGAACAAATACAATTTTACATGATGCAAGGACTTTGCAGTCCAGTTTGACTACATCAAAATAGGACTTAGCAAAAGAGTGGAGAAGATTATTATGTCCAAAATTTGCTAAGAATTGAAATTGATGCCAGTGTTGTGATGATTTTGTATTTATGGCTTGTGCTGGAAAACAAAATGATTGTTTGTTGTAAATTTGAATAAATATTTTAATAGAAGAATTTAATATTTTATTCTCTTTTTCAATTAATAGAATAATTGACATAATTTCCACATAATTGGCTAATAGCCAAAGACAAGAAATTAACAAAATCATGACAATTCCAGGCAATGCTCAATAACTCAAGATATTTTTATGATGTACCTTGGACCGTTGTTTGATTCCTCTGCATCAATTAGCATTATCATAAACTACTTCGATGCAAAAGGTAGAGCCCCAACAGTGTACAGACTCTTTCGACCATCATAAGCAGGTAGTCTCTTACCCAAAAGGGTCTCTCTATAAATGGAACATAGACATTAGTTCTTCAAAAATTTAGAAAACAACACATGCAACATACTATCCTATTCCAGGATAGAAGCAGCCTAATGAACATCAGTTTCTCAAGCCTTTGATTCCCACGAGCCACAATAGTAGTACCAGATCTTGACATATGGTCTGCAAGTAGTCCTAAATAAGTAGTAAGCAATTGTTGTTCATGTTGCCTCAAAGTATATTGACCAACAGATAGCAAAACAACACATACCTACAATTGGAAAAAATATAAAGGAGATGATCCATGTTGGAGGGACTAGAAGTTAGGCCAAACAGTAATGTAATTTACAATTATACCACAAACGAGAACATAATAACAAGTCCACAAGAAAGTTTATCAAAAATATAAAAGATAAAAAAGATACACTTACAGGGTTTGTTCAATCCATCTAACATAGAACATGATAATTTCTTCTTATGCAAATGCAAAAACATGTCAAAGTTCTTCAAGCCTAAAAAAAAATATCTTAAAATTCTGAAATTCTTTGCAAAAATTAAATTCTTCTTGCTTCTCATCATTCCATCACATTTATATAGCAAATAAATTTCCATGCCACAAGGCATCCCTATAAAATACTCTCCAGGAATAATACCTTATATTGAGAAAAAAAATAAATAAAAAGAAATGAAAATATGAAGTAAATAACATTATTTTGAGATAATTTGACAATTAGCATCATATATCAAGACTAGGTAACCATATTTTGCTTATCGTGATAAAGAGAACACAAGGGCTATGAACGAGTCACTCATAAAGACAGATGTCAACAACTAAAAGAGGTAACATCAAATATAGAGTAGAAGTGATTTTATCCATAAATAGAATATAAACCCTTTTGAAAAGGGAAGAACAAAACACTAATAAACAACTACATAAACCGAAATCAACTACAAAAACTCTTAGTTCAATGCAACCTTAAATGGAAAACATGAGCCCTCCATATAATGAGTAGATGTCTAAACACCCCTACCCGCCCCAACCATTATATATGAGGCGAGAGGGTATCTTGAGACTTTCATCAGATACATAAATAACCATCTATACAAATCAAGTACTACTACTAAGGACTAGGATTAAGAGTCAAACATGAAACATCAATTTCATAACTAACACACACTCAACACAATAAACCTTAATTTAAACACATTACAACATATTACAACATGCATGAATGATTAGAATCTTAATCCTATGCCCTAGCAGCACTTGTATTCTATCTCTATTTCTTTTTTTTTTATCAAATTAACTTCTCTTATCTGACTGGCTAACCTCATGCTCAGGATACCTACTCGCCTCACTCCTAGCTTATTTTTCCATTAATTATCTACTAAAATTTTCTAAAAATAGAAAAAAAAATCTAAAAACACTAATTAATTATTTCCATTAATTATAACTACTTTTGAATAGGGATAATCAACTTAAAGTGGGAGAGACTTATCTCTTTGAATTGAAATACATTGTTAATCATATGTTTACAGTCAAGATATCCAGAGGTGGCTAGTGCAAGGCTAAACATAGCTTTAGACTTAGTGGTTTATCATTATAAAACATAGAAATTAGGAATTTCCTTGATTATATGGGATGCATAGATTGTTTCCATTTTTTAGGAATCAACCATACATCGTTGGGATGATTCCATGTGATTAGTCCAATTTGAAATAGATAATGCATCTTTAGATATATCTATACATATAATGATTGAGGTTTCATTTTCAATAGAAATAAGATAATTTGTTTTGTTAGTTTTTAAAAGTTACCCTTATAAATAACCCAAATCAAAATAAGGGTAACTTTTTAAAAACTAACAAAACAAATTATTTGATTTCTATTGAAAATGAAACCTCAACCATTATATGTACAGATAGATCTAAAGGTGCATTGGACTAATCACAGGGACTAAGTACCATCCCAACTATGTATGGTCGATTCCTCAAAAATGAGAACAATCTATACATCCCATATAATTAAGGAAATTCCTCCTTTCTACGTTTTACGATGATAAACCACTAAGTCTAAAGCTATGTTTAGCCTTGCACTAGCCACACCTAGATATCTTGATTGTAAACATATGAGTAAGTAGGTGATTCCTGTTTACACTTAAACCATAAAGAAGAATGTGTTTTTTTTTGCCCTAAAATAATTAGTTTATTTTTGAGTTTATTTTGTAAATAAATAAGATTTCATATTGCAATGTCATGAACAAGATGAAATCAAACTTAAAAATGGTGACTTATTTGTGCATATTATTGATGTCCTCAAGTTTTGAAAATGTATCTTTGTTATACATGGCTGCTTAATGGTATAATTCTAAGCTAAAAGAATTGTTATCTCTAAAATTTCTTAGGGTCATCTTATCCCATTTAGTAAAATTCTAAAGGCTCTTTACCATGTCATAGCCTTGAACCCCTTAATATTTTAAGGGGTGTAAATAATTCGGTGGAAAATTTTAATATTATTAACCTGTTAATATTTTAAAATGACTTCATCACTCAGTTGGAAATATATGATTCTTCATTTACTAAATTTATCAAGGATGTGCTAACAACTACTCGAGAAGCACAGCTAGATATCTTATAGGGAAGAAATCATTGAAACCTGGTTAGTGGTAGATGGTTTTCCCTTTATGGGTAGCTCTTAATTATTGATGTGCAAGGTGCAGCCAAAGTATTGTCATTGTTGTCAACACAGACAGAGAGATCAGTTGATGCAGTGGACAGGAGTTCAGAGGTCAGTCAGAACATGTACAAGTGAATTTCCAAGAAGACAGAGTGGCCCAGATTCAGAAAATCAAAGAAAAAGACAAGTAAGAAAACTGTCGCGATATCGCGACATGTTTTCTGTCGCGATTTCGTGACATCTCGAAGGAGAGAGAAAATGTTGTCAAAATTGTCGCGATTTCGTGACATCTCGGAGGAGAGAGAAAATGCTATCAAAATTGTCGTGATTTCATGACATATCGAAGGAGAGAGAAAATGCTAGCAAAACTGTCATGATTTCGCGACATGTTGGAGGCAAAGAAGCCAAGTGGAAAAACTATTGCGATTTCATGACATGTTGTCAGAGAAGAAGGCAAGTAGAAAAACTGTCACGATTTCGTGACATGTTGGAAGCAAAGAAGGCAAGTAAGAAAACTGTCACGATTTCATGACATGTTTGGAGAGAAGGCACAGGCAAAGAAAACTATCATGATTTCGTGACATGTTTCGGAGAGAAGGAGTTGAAAGTAAAGTGTCATTTCAGAGATCGAAGAGAAAGTGCCAAGGAGAGAAAGTGTCATGATTTCATGATAGGTTCGAAGAGAAAGCGCCAAGGAGAGAAAGTGTCATGATTTCATGACAGGTTCGAAGAGAAAGCGCCAAGGAGAGAAAGTGTCACGATTTCATGATATAAGGCAAGGAGAAAGTGTCACGATTTTTGGCAAGGAGGAAAGTGTCATGATTTTGTTTAAGAGAAAAGGCACAAGGAAAAGTGTCACGATTTCATGACATTGTTTTATGAGCCATTGTTTGAAGAAAAGGCACAAGTGCATTTGAAGCGTGGAAGGAGAGAAGTGCAAGGAAGTGAAAAGTGTCACGATTTCGTGACATTGTGTTTTTGGCCAAAGATAGAAAAGGCACAAGGCAGCGAAAGTGTCACGATTTCGTGACATGTTCCATTTTCACGGGGAAAGGCAGAGAAGTGCAAGGAAGCGAAAAGTGTCACGATTTTGTGACATGTCTGGTTTTCATGGGTGCAAGCGAAGAAGTGGACAAGGAGGCCAAAAATGTCACGATATCGCGACACGTCATGTTTTCACGAGTAGAAGGCGAGAAGAGTACAAAGAGACAGAAATGTCATGATTTCGTGATAGGTCGCAACAACGATTACGAACAGTTAACTAGAGTCAGTGTGACAGTTATAGGTGCAGTTACAGATAGAAATCATGCAAGCTATTTTAAGAACTGTCGAAGAAGGAGAAATCGAACAGTCGCATAAATAGAATCAAAAAATGCATGCATGCACAGAAATGAATACGAACAGTCATGATCAAGAAGACGTACAGTCATGGTAGAGATATACGTTGCATGTAACGTAATGCCCACACTATATATATACAAAAGGAGTTACATATAGAAGGAGTTACAGTTGACAAGTGGCAGAAGAGAATATTAATAGAACAGTTACAACTGGCAAGTGGCGCATGAGAAATAAAATATGGAGTTACAACTGGAGTTACTGTTAGACAATTTGATTATAAAAGGGCAGTTGCGTGGAGGAATAAAGTTGCCACTCAGAGTGAAAAAGTGCTGTAGAAAGAGTGTGAAAGTGCTGCTGAAAGAGAGTGCGCAGGAGGCGAGTGAGCAGGGTGTGTGCTGTGTAAAGAGTGGGCAATGTTGAGAAAGCAATAGACCAGTCAGGGTCTTGTAAAAGCGAAGGCATTTTTATGTCAAAAAGATTCAAAATAGAATTCTGAGTTGGTGCTTGGAATCAGGGGTTGGTGCTCCTTTTTGTTGGTGCAGATAAATTAGGGGTTGGTGCTCCTTCCAGTCGATGCTGGTAAATTAGGGGTTGGTGCTCCTTTCTGTTGGTGCAGATAAATTAGGGGTTGGTGCTCCTTCCAGTGGGTGCTGGTAAATTGTTTGTAAAGTTGGTGCTTTGCAAAGGCTGGATTTGGATGGGTGTCCAAGCAGTCTATTTTTGAGGAGTAGCCAAAACTGGTGAACCTCGTTACATCTTGTGTTATGTGATGCTCTCATGTGATATTTGCTTTATCTGGTTTTAAGTTTTCATTGCTTCAGATTTAAGAGTTAAGTTTTTAAGTTTGAAATAGCTACACTGATTCACCCCCCTCTCAGTGCCATTGTAAGACTAACAATTGGTATCAGAGCCAAGTTCCTGAACAAGCTCAATCGGCTAAGGTGATCTGGGAAGTGCCACAATGGCAGTTGGTGAAGGATTCTCATCAAACAAAGCTCCATTGTTTGACGGGACTAATTACGCATTCTGGAAAATCAGGATGTAGACATATCTGTGTGCATTGGGATACGACATATGGGACTCAGTAGAAAGTGGATACACAATACCCACCACTCCTCCAACCGATGCTGTCGATAAGAAACTATTTGAGAATGACTCAAAGGCAAAGAATGCTATAATGTGCGGTGTAGCAAACAATGAACTGGTAAAGATCATGAGCTGTAAAACTGCAAAAGAAATTTGGGACAAATTGAAGAGCATTCATGAAGGAGACGATAAGATCAAGGAGGCCAAGTTGCAAACTCATCGAACTCAGTACGAAGCGTTAAATATGAATGACGATGAGAACATAGCGGCATATATGCTGAGAGTAAATGAAGTCATTAATGCCATTAGAGGACTCGGCGAGAAAATCGAAGACCCTGCAATCGTAAAAAAGGTATTAAGATCTCTTCCCAAAAGATTTGATTCTAAAGTATCAGCTATAGAAGAAGCCAAAGATCTAAATACGTTTAGTATGGATGAGATGCATGGTTCGTTGACTGCGTATGAGATGAGAATAGGAAAGTCTGATCCCACAGACAGAGAAGCTGCATTTAAAGCCCACAAACATACGAAAGCAAAACAAGAATCCGAAGATGAAGAGACATCCGATGAGATGGAAGCAAACTTTGTCCAAAAACTAAAAAGGGGACAAGGAAAATACAGAGGAAAGCTACCATTTAAATGTTTCAGCTGTGGAGGCATTGGGCATGTTGCAGCTAAATGTCCATGAAATATGGAGAATGAAAGTGATGAAGAATCGCACCGAGAAAGAAGTGACTGGAAGAAAAAGATGAAGTTCAGAAACAACCACTTCAAGAAGAAAAGTTTCATATCCAAGAATGTCAGCTCCTCTGAAGACAGATCCGATGAGGATTCTGAAGAAGAAACAGGTGAAACTCTGTTCATGGCATTCGAAGAAGAAAATACAGAAGAAGAACAGGAAAGTGATGGAAACCTTGAGGTTGAGGCTGAAGTAAATCTAAGAGGTGAGTTGATTGCTGCACTTGAAGAATTGAGGATAGAAAAGAAAAAGAACAAAAGACTGTCCAAGAAATTGGAAGAATATGGAGATGAGATTGAAGATCTCTTCTTACAGGTTCAAAAGGCCAAGAAATCAGAAGAAGCCTTGAAGACACACCTGGATGATGAGAATTATGTATGCAACACAAGTGAAGAGGAATCTAACAAAGTTATTGTTGATCTAAAGCTGCAAGTAGAACAGTACAAAAGGATTGAAGATATTCTCAGGTCTCAAATCAATGAGAAAGAGACTTGTTTGCTCGCCAACAAGAAGAAGAGATTGTTTCATTGAAGAAACAACTAGTAGAGGCCAATGTAAATCTCAAATATGAGAAGAGCACAGAGTTGCTAGATAAAATGATAAAGCAACAAAGAAGCTCCACAACTAAGCTTGGTCTTGGATATGAAGCTGAACAACCATCATCTTCCAAAAATGCAGAGAAGAAGAAGTTCACTGATGAAGGAAAGAAGAAAGAAAAGTCTGAAGCTGAATCTTCAAAAGGAAGAAAATATCAAAGAAGATCTACAACAAAGCAAACACCACAAAAGAGGTTCTCTCATTCTCACTCTTCTCATAATAATGCTTTTAACGGTTATTGTTTTAGATGCAGCCATTATGGTCACCAGGCAATTTACTATGGATTGAATAATAAATCAAGGAGTTATGCTGGTAGAAATACATCTGCTCTTCTGAGTGAACACCATGTGCAATGTTTTAAATGTAATGGTCATGGGCACATAGCAAGGTTTTGTCCAAGCACCTCTGCATCTAATCTAAGGCAAGACCGCAGATTCCATCAGACACAAAGAGTGCAACACAGACAGGAAAATAATTATCCATCAAGAATGCACAAGAGACAACCACCCAAGAGAAATGTTCAGGTTCACGAAAAGGTTCAAAATGTGGATGCAGGTGAAAATTCTCAGCCTAAGTTCAAGAAAAACTGGAGAAAGAAAGAAGAGAGGAAATCGTGTCTCCTTGGACAGAAGGAGATTACTCCTCTATTGCACTAAGCAGCTCCAGGTAGCACATCCTCAGGGGGAGCAATGTTAATGTTTTATTTTAATGCTCCTATGTATTTGTGTGGTTATCTGAGGATGAAAGGAAAGTAGTCGGGGAGTTGTTGTATAGCTGTCAAAGTGTGTTGTCTGTTCATAACAGTTGTTTATGGTAGTGCCGTGAAGGGTGGTGATTAAATTGAGAGTTGTCATTATTGGTAGAATTGATGTATGTCATTGTTGAACTGGTGATGGTTCTTACTGCCACTGTCATGAGTTAAGGATTATAACAGTTCAGATGATTTGGTTGGTTTTGTGGTACTGTGTTTGATACTTGCACAGAGTTGGCAGTAAAACTACAGTGTTGGTACAGTGTTGGACAAAAAGTTGGTACAAGTGTGAGTCACTTGTCAATTTTGTTGGCAGATATGAAATCAGAGTGATGAATGGTTAAGTTGTTTTCATAGAGGTTGTTTTGATCAAGTTAATGCTTTACTTGATACATGATTTGAGCAAGTTATTCTTTGCATTGGTGATTTATGTTGGTGGCTGTTTTGTTCAAATACCCTTGAAAGGAAAAGGATGTCTACTAGTTTCCTTTTCAGATAGTGATCGGTTGAATGCTTCAAGGTTAATCTTGAGTTGAATGATGTTGGTTAAACCTTGTCTATAAGCATTGTTGTTAAAGCCTTAATTGGTTGAGAAAAGATATAGGTTGTGGAAAGAACATGAGTATCATTGTTATATGAGGTATTGCATGGTTGGCAATTGTTGGGTTGTGTTGCAGGTTCTTGAGAAAAGCATACTACATCTATCTTATTCTTTTTGAGACTGAGATTGAGTTGAGATTGAGATTGGGAATTTGAGGACAGTGCTGGGACAGATTTCCAGATGCAGATTTGGGCAGGATGTGTAGAGGACAGAAAGAGTACCAGTGGAGGTGCATTCTATCATGGAGATAGATTGGTCACATGGAACAGTAAGAAACAAGAGTCAGTTCTCTTATCCATAGAAGAAGCAGAATATATTGCAGCGATAGTGTGTTGTACGTAGAGGAAGAATTTATATATTTAATTATCTTTGTGCTCATATTTGTAATTTTTGCTAACTGTCATAACGTGTGCCTGAGAATGTTGTGCATGGACTCAGGGGGAGTCTGCAGTAGCCCTTTGGTATTATTGTCAAAGGGGGAGAAGAATTACAGGAGATTGCATGAGTGTTGCCAACAATTCCAAAGGGGGAGATTGATGTGCAAGGTGCAGCCAAAGTATTGTCATTGTTGTCAACACAGACAGAGAGATCAGTTGATGCAGTTGATGAAGTGGACAGGAGTTCAGAGGTCAGTCAGAACATGTACAGGTGAATTTCCAAGAAGACAGAAGTGGCCCAGATTCAAAAAATCAAAGAAAAAGACAAGTAAGAAAACTGTCGCGATATCGCGACATGTTTTCTGTCACGATTTCGCGACATCTCGGAGGAGAGAGAAAATGTTGTCAAAATTGTCACGATTTCATGACATCTCGGAGGAGAGAGAAAATGCTGTCAAAATTGTCACGATTTCATGACATATCGGAGGAGAGAGAAAATGCTGGCAAAACTGTCACGATTTCGTGACATGTTGGAGGCAAAGAAGCCAAGTGGAAAAACTGTCACGATTTCGTGACATGTTGTCAGAGAAGAAGGCAAGTAGAAAAACTGTCACGATTTCATGACATGTTGGAAGCAAAGAAGGCAAGTAAGAAAACTGTCATGATTTCGTGACATGTTTGGAGAGAAGGCACAAGCAAAGAAAACTGTCATGATTTCGTGACATGTTTGGAGAGAAGGAGCTTGCAAAGGAAAGTGTCACGATTTCGTGACAATTTGAAGATGGTACGGATGAAAAAGTGTCACGATTTCATGATAGGATTGAAGAGAAAGCGCCAAGGAGAGAAAGTGTCACGATTTCATGACAGGTTCGAAGAGAAAGCGCCAAGGAGAGAAAGTGTCACGATTTCGTGACAGGTTCGAAGAGAAAGCGCCAAGGAGAGAAAGTGTCACGATTTCTAAAAGTTCGAGAGAAAGGCCAAGGAGAGAAGTGTCACGATTTCGTATTTCTTCAAGAAGCCAAGGAGAAAGTGTCTTTCCTAAAAGGAGAAAAGTGTCACGATTTCACGACATTTGTGTTTTCACTGGCCAAAGAGAGAAAAGGCACAAGGAAAGAAAGTGTCACGATTTCATGACATGTTCCATTTTTGTGGGCGAAAGGCAGAGAAGTGCAAGGAAGGAAAAGTGTCACGATTTCATGACATGTTGTGTTTTCCCGGCCAAAGACAGAAAAGGCACAAGGCAGCGAAAGTGTCACGATTTCGTGACATGTTCCATTTTCACGGGCGAAAGGCAGAGAAGTGCAAGGAAGCGAAAAGTGTCATGATTTCATGACATGTTGTGTTTTCGCTGGCCAAAGACAGAAAAGGCACAAGGCAGCGAAAGTGTCATGATTTCGTGACATGTTCCATTTTCGTGGGTGAAAGGCAGAGAAGTGCAAGGAAGCGAAAAGTGTCACGATTTCGTGACATGTCTGGTTTTCACGGGTGCAAGCGAAGAAGTGGACAAGGAGGCCAAAAATGTCACGATATCGCGACACGTCATGTTTTCACGAGTAGAAGGCGAGAAGAGTACAAAGAGACAGAAATGTCACGATTTCACGACAGGTCGCAACAGCGATTACGAACAGTTAACTGGAGTCAGTGTGACAGTTATAGGTGCAGTTATAGATAGAAATCATGCAAGCTATTTTAAGAACTGTCGAAGAAGGAGAAATCGAACAGTCGCATAAATAGAATCAAAAAATGCATGCATGCACAGAAATGAATACGAACAGTCATGATCAAGAAGACGTACAATCATGGTAGAGATATACGTTGCATGTAACGTAATGCCCACACTATATATACACAAAAGGAGTTACATATAGAAGGAGTTACAGTTGACAAGTGGCAGAAGAGAATATTAATAGAACAGTTACAACTGGCAAGTGGCGCATGAGAAATAAAATATGGAGTTACAACTGGAGTTACTGTTAGACAATTTGATTATAAAAGGGCAGTTGCATGGAGGAATAAAGTTGCCGCTCAGAGTGAAAAAGTGCTGCAGAAAGAGTGTGAAAGTGCTACTGAAAGAGAGTGCGCAGGAGGCGAGTGAGCAGGGTGTGTGCTGTGTAAAGAGTGGGCAATGTTGAGAAAGCAATAGACCAGTCAGGGTCTTGTAAAAGCGAAGGCATTTTTATGTCAAAAAGATTCAAAATAGAATTCTGAGTTGGTGCTTGGAATCAGGGGTTGGTGCTCCTTTCTGTTGGTGCAGATAAATTAGGGGTTGGTGCTCCTTCCAGTCGATGCTGGTAAATTAGGGGTTGGTGCTCCTTTCTATTGGTGCAGATAAATTAGGGGTTGGTGCTCCTTCCAGTGGGTGCTGGTAAATTGTTTGTAAAGTTGGTGCTTTGCAAAGGCTGGATTTGGATGGGTGTCCAAGCAGTCTATTTTTGAGGAGTAGCCAAAACTGGTGAACCTCGTTACATCTTGTGTTATGTGATGCTCTCATGTGATATTTGCTTTATCTGGTTTTAAGTTTTCATTGCTTCAGATTTAAGAGTTAAGTTTTTAAGTTTGAAATAGCTACACTGATTCACCCCCCCCTCTCAGTGCCATTGTAAGACTAACAATTATAATGTCTATGTTGGATGGAAATGGATACGATATCTAATACTAGTATAGAATCAGATATGGATACGACAATTTTTCTAGATCTAATATGGATATGGTTGGATACAACATTAAAAAAAACATATATATTTTAATATATGAAAAAAAAAAGATATGACACAAAAATATTTAAATACGTATATATTTTTAATAGGATATTTTCATTAATTAGGTAGGCTTAAGAAAATCACCAAGCACCATCATATACATAATTCCCATATAGGGTAAAGAATGCTCTGAAAAAATAAATGACAATCAAATCTGTAGAAATAATTTAATTCTTAGGAATTGAAAATGGTTCTATTGGAAAGTAATTTTGCAAGGCATCTTAATCCATGTAGTGCCATATGATAGCTAGATGTGAGGGTATGTAAAATATCTTGTAATTATTCTAAATATACATAAATTTTAGACCTAGAACTTAAACTAACAAAATGAATTTTGCAGATAATTGAGATATAAGTGTTATATTGGTAGATCTAGAACTTAAACTAACAAGTTGTTGCCCCTTTATCGCAACTCATCAAAACTAATAATAAATCTTTTAAACATCCTAAAAACATATTACAATGTTTAAAATCATGCAAAGTCTTATAGTTTATTTTTCAAGACTCGATAACATGATATATTTAAAGAAATATTATTTATAGTTTATTGTCATAAATAAGATTTTTTTTTGTAGTTGATATATTACTTTTATAAATTGTATATATTAATTTTATATCCAAAGAGGATTACCAAACATGCATAAGCCTCAAAAAATAAATTGGTACCTTATTATTAAAAAATCATTTCTAAAAATGGTGTATACCCAACCTTGATCATATTCAAATATTAGGTGTCTATATAGAACCTGGCAAGCTGCATCCTACTGAGATTCTAGCCCTTCCAATATTTAAGAATTGTATTCCTAGAATTCCATCTACTATTTTATATATTAATAACTTGGAAAAAGATGTAATTGTGGATGACTTACACTTTGTATTTGGGTCCCTTTTTGAAAGTGTGGAGGAAACCAAATCTAGACTTGGCATAAAGTTAATGCAGGAAGACCGGATGAGGGGCCAAGAATTTGTAACTTTTCCATCTACAAAACTTGTAGACCATGCATTGAAAATGGCACATCGGTATGTGTTAAAAGGAAAGCCACCAATAATCTAGTTTGGGATAAATCCTTTAGCTAGAAAAGCGAATTTAGTGGGAAATATGAGGATACCGCAGGCACTCCAAGAGCTTGCTGGTATGAAAAAAACAACTGCAAACAATAGATGGTGAATGGAGACATTTGCTTGTAGCACTGGAGTCATATTGGATGAGGATTAGATATACAATGTAGCTATATTATTATAATTGTATCTATCAATCTACTGGGAGTGCAATTTATTTAAGCAAGCAATAATTTTAGAGGCCTTCTAAAGGTCAAATATACTACACAAGCCCTATACAAAATATTGATGTTTTGAGTATCACACATCACTCTCACAAATGTGTATTGGAGATCTGTAGAGCATCTGGAGATAATAGTATGACTGATAAATGTGAACTATTATTTCTTGAATTTTCCCTCCATGGATACCTATGAATATTTTCTCTTTTTTACTTGCCACAAAATCCTTGCTTCTAAAGTAGATTTAGAAACCTAAATAATTCTGGCACTTATCTTGATTTTACTCACTTGTGTTGAGTTTAACCTTTTAGCTTGATATTATAATATAAAATAACTATGGCTTCTTTCTCAAAAACTAAAGTGTGTGATGTTTTAAAGGTCTTGGTTAAGGAACAACATAACCAATTATAAAATGATTCATGCATGGCCTTTGTAATTTGTAATAAGCAAAGAAAATTAATTTTCAACTCCTGTGGTCTTTTCCTTATAATGCTACAAGAAGAGAGTTCATATACAATGGAAAACTTAAATAATATACCACTACCAACAACAAAGCATATTGTATTGCTCTTGTGTAGGTATTAAAAGCAATAAAATATTTTACTGTGTAGGTAAAAATGTAAGGGTTGTATCTAGCACATATTACTATTTTTTATGTAAGTTCTCTAGTGAAAACCATGAGTGCTAATAATTCCCATATTGTCATTTTGCTAATGGAGGCACATAAGAGTCTTTTAGTATGGTTTTAATTCAGTGAGTATTTTCACATGGAAAGAGAAATGTGAGCCTGAACGCCACAAAAAATATCCATCAAAAGATGAGGGGAATTATCAATGCAGGGAGAGGAATATGCTAGTCTAGAATCTGATAGATTTAGTCACACCAAAATACAAATGATAAAATAGAGTAAGGTCATGTCTCACTCTTTATTTTATCTATCAATATGTTAGAATTTTATTCAATTCTTTCTCATATCACAAGTCCTGGGAGGGTTGGATGCAGTGACAAGAGTAGTCGTTTTGAAAATAGTATGTAGATCCTGCATGTAAAATTTTAGTGTATTTACTATATATTACAGTATGTATAATCTGATGGAAGATTATCCCCATATGTTGAGAATGTATAATTGCATACTTTTGATCAAGGCTATTGTAATTCTATAAAGAGTGGGGGTGGTTGTATTCCTATATGGGAGTGTTTTATTTTGGTTGGGTAGCAGTGTTACTTTGGTGGCCTCTTGAGATATAAAGGTTCAGTTCATATCATTCTATGCATAAAAAAAAACCTCCTTACCTATTAAAATGTCTAGTATCGATCCTTCCTCTAACTGGCCAACCAAGATCAAATATAGCTGGTTTTTCGTGGCGGTGCTTCCCCCCAAACACACGAGATTTGTTTCAAAATTTTTGGGCTTGGAATAGTATAATGATTAAGATATATGCCTTCATAGTAGTATGCCATCATTAAAAAATTTGGAAAAAATCTAAATGTAATATCCTTTGAATTTATTAGGGGTATGTCATAGTGGATAGCTCCATGTTTTATCAATCCTCAAAAAAATATCAAGTGATAAAATTTTGAAGAGACATCATGCATAAACACAACATTAGGGTTTAAATTTTAATATAGGGTTTACATTTTACAAATATCATGCATAAATACAACATAAAAAACTAAAAAATTACAAACCCTAATTGCAAAAATGCCTAAAATAATGCAAAATTCACTGAACCTAACTAACCTCATTTTTGTCTTCATACCCCATTCTATACCTTTGTATTTAGCCCTCATCTCTCACCAATTTGATAAATTAGTAGAATTTTCAAAATAATTTTAGGGCAAACCCTATCCAAAAATGAACAACACGAATCAAAGCTAGAGAGCCCTAGAAGTTTCAAGGAAAATCCTAGCCAAATGAACAGCACAAATCGAAGCCCAGGAGCCCTAGGTTGTGCATGTGGTGTGTGTTAGAGTTAAAGTGCACTATGCCTTCACCTTGACACTTGTCAGTTTCTCTTGATAAGTGTCATGTGTTGAATATAGGCTTATGCCTATATATTGTAACAATTTCTATCAATAAAATTAATCCCCTTCAATTTTACTCCTATCATTTGGTATCAAAGCCAAGCGTAAAGAGCACAAGCCTAGGCCAAATCAGCAATAAGAGAGGATGATAGGTTGTTTTACAGAAGTCAACATTAAGGGGGAATGTTACCTAATGTTGAATTGTTTTTTTCTTTAGTTAGGATAGTGCACTTTAAGGGGGAATGTTAGAGTTAAAGTGCACTATGCCTCACTATGCCTCTATTTTGACACTTGTCAGTTTATACTGACACTTGTCAGTTTATCATATAGGCCTTCTGCCTATATATGTAACTCATTTTATGAATAATATAATCCCATAAGTTTTCCCTCCTAACAAGTGTGGAGGTTATAGCAACTAAGGTGCAGTATGGAGGTTACAGTAGCTAAAACACTACATGGAGGTTGCAGTAGCTAAGACGTGGTGGTCGTAGTAGCTAAGACATGGTGGTTGTAGTAGCTAAGGCATGGTGCTTACGGTAGCTAATAAGAGGTGTGAGGCATGGAGGATAGAGTATCTAAGGTGTGGAGTGGAGGTTTCTAAGGTGCAATGAACTTGTAGTAGCTAAGGTGTGGTGGAGGACTGGTTGCAGTAGCTAAGGCATGATGGACTATCTAAATATTTAAAGAAAATGATGTCACTACATGGGGTTTAAGCCCACATATTTAAAAAAACCTAAACTACCTCTACGAAGGTGGTTTATAACTGCACTCATAGGGGCACCCAAAAAATTTAGGTTTTTCTAAGATGGTGGATATAAACTACCCTCTTATCTATAAAAGGGTGGTTATAAACCACCCTCTTAGATCACCCTAAGATGACAGTTTATAACCGTCATATTAGTCCTACAAGGGTAGTTTATAGCTACCCTCTTATGGTGACCCTAAGAGGGTGGTTATTCTAAGAGGATTATTATAAACCATCCTCTTAGGATCTATTACGGTAGTTTTTTACCATCGTAAAAAACCACCTTAATTTAGTCATAATTAAAGCCTTTTTTGTGTAGTGCCTATGTGCAATTCTATATGATTTTGAAAATGCTTATGAATGCCTAAGATGTTAACAATGCAAGATATTACTTTTTAAATAGAACAATCAATATTTATTTTCTTTTCTTTCTATTTAAAAAGCAAAAATGGTGAGTAGAGTTTAAATAGGACTTACCAGAAGTCCTAGGTATTTTTTTTCAATTTGCAAATGTGGCACAAAATCCCACATTTTTATCTATTGAAACCCATAGTTTGCTCTGTCAAAACCTACATTTTTTCTATCAAAACCCATGGATACTCTATAACATCCTCATGGATGTTGTGTGGTATCCCTCGAACATTGTGTTGTGTTTGCACGACCACAAATAGAATATTACTACTTCCCAAAACCCTAGCCCTAGATATCACAATTTTCGTGCTAACAAATTTTTGAAACCTACAACAAAAATAGAAAACATAGATAAAAAATATTGACAAGGTAAGTTAAAATGTGAAACCTTTTGAGGGTCCCACCGTGATTTTCATTTTGTAAAGCGAAAACAAACAACACCAAGATAACGATAATAGATCAAACACAAGAAATATTTCACAATAAAGAAATGATATTATATTGATATCAAGGAGCCTTGATCTCCACTATTACAATGCAACTTGTGTTGATACAAATGTTTTTACAACAAGAGGGTTGGAACCCTCTATTAAATGATAGCTAGTATTTTTGAATTTTCTTCACTTCAAACAATTTATGAGTGGACTTGTGTATCCCTACAGGGCCACTCATGGCTGCAACAACCATCAATATAAATGCTTCATATAACCTGCACATAAATAGATTAGAAAATATGTTAATAACACCTGCAAGGCCTCCATAGTGTGAGGCCCACTAAAATTTGAAAGTATATAATATTAACCCTAATAAAATGCCTGATAAAATAAAGTGTAGGTATACCAAAAACATAAGTAAAGTAATAAAAAATGATACCTTGTCAAGAATATACATGATTTTTGATCCATGCTTATGTTTCCTCAATCTGGTGTTGTACAAATACTTGCACGTGTTCGAGGGTTTGTTTATTGTAAACTGATCAATGGCAAATGCCCTTCTACATCTAGGTATGGTTTTGGATGCCCTACAACACTTCGAAAATTCCCTGTAGCATTCAAGGAATGCCCAAGAGTATTTGTGGGTGATGGGGGATACTCTGTAGAATCTTGTTAGGGTTTGCAAAAGTTTTGATGGTGGATATGGCAATGAGGGTTTTGGACGATGACGAATATGGGAGATGTTAGCAAAATGCTAGGGTTTGTGAGTGGAAAAATGATCAATGCTCTTCGAATGTTAATTTTTGGGACCTTGATAAAAATATTTAGACCTTGATTCACAAAAATGAATCATATTTTATAATTTTCCCTTGATCATGTTAGGGTTTTGATGACACCAATGAGCGGTTGAGATTAAAACATGATGAAGGATTGAGATTGATCTTGAACAAGTGACATGGATCATGATGAATGAATGGTCAAGATTAAGTCATGATGGGCAGCTGAGATTTATTCACATATATACATATATATTTATTAAATATATATATATATATATATATATATATATATATATATATATATATATATATATATATATATATATATAATATTTATATTTAAATATATAAATAATTAACAAATGTGATTTGAGGATGCATGGGTGATAAGTGGCTAGGATTTGGTGTCTACAATTTTCATTTTGGTTAGTGTTCTATTTTAAAATTACAAGAGAAAATTTTTATTTATTTTTTCAATGAGTTAGTGAATAAAATTTAATCAGTGTCAATCGACTCAATGGATTTTTATTCTGAGAGAAACCCAGCTGAGCATGTGGAAAAATAGAGGAACCCGTAGTTTTATTTTTTGAAAGCACCTCGAATGTGTGGTTTTTTCATAGAGAGAGAAAATATGAATTTTCAATTCTAAGGAATATCAACTTATTTTGGGAACAATCAACTCATCTAAGTGAGTAGGAAATAGAAGGGGAGGTAGTTGATAGCAAATCATAGAGAAAAAAATTCAAAGAAAGTTGTAGATATTGGAAAGTTGTAGAGAAAATTAGAGGTGGAGAAAATGTTGCAATTGCCAATCCACTCAATGGATTTTGATTCTGAGAGATACGTAATTAAACATGTGGAAAAATAGAGGAACCCATAGTTTCTAATTTTTGAAAGGCACCCTTAATGAATGATTTTTTAGTAGAGGGAGAAAACAAGGGATTTTAATTCCAAGTAAAATCAACTTAATTTGGGAGCACTCAATACATTTGGGTGAGTAGGAAATAAAAGGAGAGATAGTTAACAACAAATTGAAAAGAAGTTTTTAGATAAAGTTGCAGATATTGGAAATTTGTAGAGAAAAATTACAGGTGAAGAAAATTTTACAATTGCCAATATGTTAAATGGATTTTTATTCTAAGAGAAACCTAGTTGAGCATATGGAAAAATAGAGGAACCCACAGTTTCTATTTTCTAAAAGGTTCCCCTGGCATACAATATTTAGTAGAGAGAGAAAATAAGGTTTTTCAATTCTATGGAAAATCAACTTAATTTGGAACCATCCAATACATCTAGGTGAGTAGGAAATAGAAGAGATGACAATTTCCAACAAGTTTGATGTGATAGTTACTATCGAGGATGGAGATAGAAGTAGAGTTGGAATAGTGTGCGGTTGAAGCATCTACAAAACTAGCAATAATTCAAAAATAAATAATAAATCCTATTGATGCTCAGGATCATGGATTTGATGATGCTTAAGCTCTATCAAATCCATCTATGTTTATTATAAAGGATAAGAACCCAAAACCGTCGTAAGAGATTATAAACCTAGACAAAAGTAATAGAACATGGGTTGAATGGTTGAAGGGGAAAATAAGTGAGGAGGAAAATAAGGAAAAATATATTTTGATCCTCTTAAAAAAAGGAGGGAGGAATATTTTTAGATATTTTTTAAATTCTATGAAAGAGCGCAAAACATACTTAACAATATTCTAATAGAAAAGTTCATAGACCTAAGACTAATAGGGGATCAAATGGAAAAGTGGATGATTAATTGCTAGAAAATTAAAGGATGTATGGAATTATTCTTTTTGCTAAAGGGTTTTGTCCTTTCCTCTTTTAATAATGAGGAATATTGTCATAGGGCTCTTCTAAGTGGCCTATGTTTTATGGGTAGATTTGACCTATATCTCAAGAAATGGACTCCTGGTTTTAACCCTAACATAGAGAGGATAGATGTAGCCCCAATATGGATAAGGGTCATTGTTTTACCTTGAGAATTCTAGGAGGAAGTTCTTTAAATCATATAAAACACCTTTGGATGCTCTCTAATGGTGGATTTTGTTACTAAAAAAAGAAAAAATATTTTTTCACTAGAATGTGTGTCATGGTTGAATTAGGACAAAAACTACTAGAGGAGATATAATTGGTCTCAATATAGGGGGTGTGGAATCAAATCATAATATTGGTATAAATTAAGCTTTGAATTAATTGCATTATGGAAGTGAAGTATATTTAAGTACATAGAATTCATAATTTAGGTATAGCAAACCACCAAACAAACTTACAACTACCTTATCTTATATTGCATACATGTACCTCATGAGGGATGGTTTTGCCACTTGACTTCTCACATGGTCTATGATGTAATAACTCCTAAAACACACCCCTTACTCTCTTTTGCTTATGAAAAAATAATAATATCTAAATTAACATTGAAGTTTGAGAGAAATACCTCTCCTAAAGTAGACTTTCTGCTTTCAATACTTCGGAGTGTTAGATTCTATTGATAATGCACTCCAAATACATTTGTTACAAAAAATTTATTCAAATGCTTATAGATTCTAAATATTTCTGATAACATTGTTGATCCTTAGTGCTCATAATAAAGTCCTTATCCTACTCGTATTATTCCTTATAGTAATTAACGTGTTCTGCAAGTTGCAATTATAAAATTTGAAGTGCTTCTTTTCTTCCTAGATTTATTTTCTTGAAAACTTTCAAGTGTTTTAGTCCTCGAGGTATTTCTACTCTTTTAATTTTATTTTTTAGATTTTTAGATGATTTTTTCCATAATTTGTATTTTTTTATTTCTTTATGGGGTATCATTTTCTAATCTTCAATTATTTTTCTTTTAATTGAAGTGTTTTATTTTTGTAGTCTTAAATTCCTTGTGTTTTTGCTTGCCTTCTTGAACCTTATTTTTCTTTGTTTGTTTTACCTTTGGATCTAGACAATTGTGGAATAGTCATTGATCGATCATGTTAAAATATCTCTTCAAATCTTCCTTTATGGCTAAAATAATTCTTTTAAAATTTCCTATGATGATCAAATCATCTACATCTATTTTGAATATTAACACTTCCCCCTTTTTCCTTTTGAGATATAAACTTGGATTATATGTGATGTATTCATGCTTCCTTTAATGTATTGTCAAATATTAAGTCTATTGTACTAATTTATTGTTTCCTTTGCTATCTTCAGTTTCTTTTGTAGATGAATAAGAATGCATATCTTCAATCTTGGGCTTTGGCATCTACTTCTTTTAAATTTTCAAAACTGGATCATTTATCTTTTCTTGTGGCTCGAATTTTTAAAACTTGATCATTTATCTTGTATTTTTGTGGCTTGGAGTGGTTTTTGATACCTTTCATTATGAATTCAATTTTTGTGATCTATAACATGTTCTAATTGGCTTGATTGTGTTTGTACAACAAACACATGTTCTTCTTCTTTAATTTATTAATTATTTTATTCTTCTTTTACTTGATTTCTTTTCTACATTAATTTATTTTTCCTTTATCCAAATCTAATTGTGTTGTTCTAAAGATGATCTATTTTGTTGTTGGTTCATATCTTATGAAGTGGATCCATTTATTTAAAGGATATTCCAAAAATCCTTCACTGTGTGTCTATTTCTTCCACAATGTTCACATATCCTTTGTGCATTGAAATTATTCCTTTGAGAATCAATCATTTAATTTCAAATATCTAAAAAATATTTCTTTGTTGGAATCATTGCTAAGATCTCATGCCTCTTTGGAATGGTTGCTTCCGTCTTTGACTTGTAACCAGTCATTATTTTTCTTCTTCTCTAGTATGTGAGTTCTCTACTTTCTAAAGTAGGTTCATCATGTTGGAATATATTACATTATTTGGTACATGCTAATGTACCATCTTGGGTACATATTTATATTAGGAGTGTGTCTTATATTAGGGTGTGAGTATTTACTTTATGTAATGTAATAAATGCACAATTATTATTAGAATGTGCAAAGTATTCAATAATGTAAATGTGCATGTTAGTCCATGTGCACATGAGTCCATAGAATAGGAAGGTGAAGATTCATAGGAATATGGAAGGTCAAGAGTCACATCCCATTATATATACCTTTGTATGAGCATATGAAGTGACACAATGTAGAGGAGTAGTAGAGAATAAGGTAGATACAATGTAGAGCATGTATGAAATATGGAGAGTTTGAGATCTCCATTTTATCTCAATATACTATTTTTGTGAGCTTTCATTAATGGTAGTTTTATGAGTAGTTGCAGAAGTTTCTTATGAGTTTTACATGCTTAGTATATTACCATTATATTATATTTAATATTGCATGCTCATTTTATACCTTGTGGTAGTTATTTTATTAAATATATAGCATCAAAAGCTAACACACCAAATTCTCAAATCTTGGTGTTTGCTTAGTAACATTTAGTGTAGATACAAAAAAATTGTACTTGGATGGGAGTGATCTCAAAATAATAGGAACTAGCATTTCATCATATACCTAAGTTCCTAGTGCTTGTAATGATACTTGCAATTCTACAATTCTTCTCATGAATACTTCAAGCTTTTCTCCACTTTTCATCTTTAGACAACAGATTTAACTTTGGAGGAATATAATCCTTCAATTATTATCTTCAACTTATCCCATGCATATTTGGTTGTGGTTGTATCTCTAATATATTCTTGGACCTCATCTGCTACTTCAAAAATGACGATGAGTCTTGCCTTTCTATCTTCCTTGTCTAATTTTTATTGATATTTTCCTTCTACAATAGGACAAGTAATGCTTCCATCTACTACTTACCAAACTTCCTCAAAATCAATTTGTGTCATGAGTTTGGTATTCTAGGGAGCAATTTATTTCAATAATTGGAAATATGGCAACAAAAAATTTGGTGCTCTACTAACCATAGTAAACTTTTACAAAATCTATTTTTTTCTTTTCTAAATCCACTTCAAAAAAATCTTTCCAACAAGTATGTATATGACTATACTCAAATGTCATATAATAATTCAAATTTTATGAGAAAGTATTTTTCTCACAAAATAGAAGGAATGTTTCCTCCTATGTGGAATATGTCTTTCTAAAATATATTTTCCTTTCAAGTATATATTAATACCTTATACCTTTCAATATATATATAAAGCGAAAACCCCTTGCAGATCTGCCTTGGTCTGAGAGACCACAAACAGGGGGTTCTACACCATCAAAGTCACCCTAGGGTCGCACCCGATCCTGCCTCCACCAACATTATCAATTGGATTTTGGATACCCAATTCAGATTTTTGGTAGGATGGAGATTTGAACCTGGGACCTCCCTTGGACGATTTCCTTCTCCTCTCCAACTCACCTACAACACCTGGGTTATACCTTTCAATATTTTCCTTGTTCTTTTTTTCCTTTGATTTCGATCATAGCTATACCAATTACCTTTTGATTTTTATATTTTCATCTTCCTCTAAGAATATGCTTTGGCCAATTATTTTATCCTTGAAATAACAAAGTTACACTTTGATGGATTTTTAAGCCTTAATACTACCACAAATTTCATAGGTTAAATATCACAGGATTGAATATAATATAGTCACAAAGAAATAAGATCAAGATGATGATATGAGTAGCTTAATATAAGCAAATTAAATGTATATCAAGGATAATAATATATAAAATAATTTTCAATAATAAACAATAATATGTTAGCAATAGATGAACTACTACCGTGAAGGAAATGCAGTAGGTGGTGAGACCATGGTGGTTGTTGACAAGGGTTTTGATTAAAATTTTACTGGTGATGTCAGAACTACAGTGGTAGAACAGGTGGTGGTAGAACCAAGGTGACTTGATTAAAATTTTATAGGAGATAGAGGAACCATAAGAGAAGATAGAACCATGGTAGTTGTTGGTAAGGATTTTGATTAAAATTTTATATGTGGTTCTAAAACCATGATAGAAAAATAGGAAGCGATAGAACCACGGTGGCTACTGGAAAGTATTTTTATTATAATTTTATAGGCGATTATGGAACCACAATGGTATATGAACCATGGTGATGGAGGAACCACAATAAGTGTTTCAAGCATGGCAGTTTTTGGAAAGAATTTTGATTAAAAGTCTATAGGCAATGGTGGAACCTTATTAGAAAAGGAATAATGACAATGGAGAAACCATAGACGATGGAAGAACCACAAAGGTAGAGGAACCACAGTGCTAGAGGAACCATAGGTGGTAGCAAAACCATAATAATTGTTGGCATGGATTTTGATTAAAGTTTACAAGTAGCGGTGGAACCATGATTGTGAAGGAACCATAAGCGATGATAGAACTATGGTGGCTATTGGCAATATTCTTGTGGTGGACACTATAGTGGAGGAACCATAGATAATGGTTATTAGTAATATTAGTGTTGTGGATATTGTAGTGGAGGAACCACAATAAATGGTTGTTGGATAAAATAGATACCTGCAGGGCTAGTAACCTTCAAGTTGAGCAAGATTGGATGGAGATATTTGGGGCTAGTAACCCTCAAGGCGAGGAAGATCAAATGGATATCCTTGGGGATAGTAAACCTCAAGGCGATCCTTTGATCACATCTATTCATGGTGCTAGTAGTGCTGCAATGAAATCTTCCAAGACCCCTTTGGATTTAATTAATTTCCTCCTAGGAGGTGTGTTGAAGGCTTCAGATGGTGAGCAAGGTGATTCAACTCCAAATGTCCCTATTTTGAGAGAGATAATAAGAGTTGGGTAGATCAAGTGAAAGACAATAAAATATCCAATTTTTTTGGAAAGGAGAAGAATATTTTCATTCCTTCAGTAAGTGATGAGAATGGGTTGGCCCTAAAAATTCTAGATAAGATTTTAGATAGAGCCCAAAAAAAATTAAGTAATGGTATGATTGGTAAATTTATTGGTTATATACCATCTATAAATCATATTAAGAAATGGGCTAACCTCAGGTGGAAATTTAAATGGAATGTGGACTTCTCAGCTCTTCCAAGAGATTTCTTTTTAGCCTTATTTTTTGCTATGGAAGATAGGAATTCAAATTTTTTGGGTGGCCCATGGTTTATGAGATGATCTATATTGTTCCTTAGGAAATGGGCTCTTGGGTTCTATATAGAATTAAAAAACGCTAAGGTTGATCCCATTTGGATTAAACATTCAGTGTTACCTCTTTTCTAGGAAAATAAAATTTTAGAAGCTATTGGCAACTACATTGGTAGCTTTCTATTTTTAAATTTTGTTACTAAGGAGAGGATGAATATGGTATTTGCTATATTTTGTGTGCTAGTTAGAGTGGATAAATATCTACCAAGCTATGTTAAAATAACCTCAATTAAAGGTACTTGGACACAGGAGCTTTCTTACAAAAATAATCCTTTTGGATGTTGGAGATGTGGCAAAATAAGTCACCTAGCCAAAAACTATTGTCTTAACAAAGATTTTTGAATTAGTCCAGATGAGCAAGGAAGGAAGGGTAATTTCATTTGGAAAGTGAAATATACTAACAAAAATTTTAAGGACATTGAACAAACCCTCAAGTTAAGCCATAGAAATCCCCTAAGTGTGCAAGAAAATATAGATGTATCTTATGCTTCAAAATTTCATGAAAAGCGATAAGCAAATCAAAGGGTCATGAAGCAGTTGGGTATAAGCCCCCTAGAATGTAAAAAATATATAGAAGACCTAGATATTGTCCCTTCTACATTACCACTACTACTAGGGAAAGAAAATGTGAATATGTGAAGGCGAGGTAAGGCCAGTCACCATAGCTTCAATTTTTGCAAACTGGATGTTCCATTGAATCCATTGCATGTGAATTTCATCATCTGGTAGAACAGATTGAAAAGAGAAATTCTAAAATTCATTGGGCTCAGATTCTTCCCAAAAAGTTACAGGAAAAAACTTGTGAATATAAGGACTCAACATTTGATCCACTAGTTTGATGAATCAACTAGTGAATCTCATCTAAGAGATCAGAGAAATTTACTATTACCTAAAGTTTCTTTTATTGCAAGGAATTAAACCTTAGATGATTAGGGCACCTCATAAAATATAAATCTAGGAGATATCAAATTTGTTGCTCGAAGGTCGGAGTGCCTTCATAGTGCAGAGATTAGTTGTAAAAAAGAAAACTTTAGAAGAGACTCTAGGAAAAGGAGTCAAAGTGAAGTCTAGATATTGAAGATCTCTATTGATAAAGTCAACTTCACAATAGAAAAGGCCATAGAAGCCTTGATATAAGAAAATACCATAGAATTATTAATCTTAAAAAGGCAATAGAAGCCTTAATCTAAGAAAATTCCATAGAAAATTTAATCCTAAAAAGGCCATAGAAGCCTTGATCCTGAAGAAGACTCCAAAAGAGAGTACCTAATTTAGAAGCATATTCAGATTTTAGTACTAATAATTTATTACAAGAAAAGGAGATTCAGTAAGTTGGAAAAATTCTTACAAGAAAGTTAGAAAAATTATTTTCTTCAAAATCAATCCAACACCTAAATAAAACTTGAAGGTGAAGAGATTTGGTGAAGATCTCATTGAAGAAACTTCCAGTATTGGAAGGACAAGAAGGACTAGGACAACCATGTTAAAATCTATAAGCAATAGAATCAAGTGATCCAGAAAGAAGATCTCAATTATAAAATCTGAATAAGAAGGTCTCAAAGAAGACCAAAGTAGCTACAGATTCAAAGAAATAGGAGAGGTCTCAAGGAAAAAGGCTTGGAGAGACTTGTTGCTAAAGCAAGATCATCAAAAGAGTTCCTAGAAGAACTCATTAGATAAATACTCCATCAAGGATAAAATTTTTGATAAAGGAAATATTTGGGACAATTATCATCATCTGAAAATAAGCCCAATCAAGAGAAGAAGAATTGGCAAGGAGTGCCAAAGAAGATACATAAGACCTCAAGAAATTTAGAGTCTTGAGAAGAAGAAGATCTTGCTTGAAGTCAAAATTCAACAAGAAGACTTGAAGACAAAAGGAGTTTGTCAAAGTTGAGAGACTTACTTAAATATTCCTTTGAATCCACAATAGAAAGGAGAAGATCAAACCACCAAACCCCAGGCTCATGAAATAAAGTTTGAGACCTATTTTTGGTGAAGGAGGAGTTGCTTGGAAAAGCTAACAAAAGTTGCAGAAAGCAACAAGCTTGATCTACATTCTCTACAAAAGCTATCAAAAAGGTAAGCAATTATTGGTGCAAGTGAATTCATTAATCATATTACTCAATAGATTTTTTAAAGCACCTTATGTTAGATCAAAAGTTGCAAAGAGTGAGCCTGCATTATAATTCTTCAAAGAAGTGCAAAAAGAAAATTTATTTTTAAGGTTCATTTGAACATCAATTTGGAGTTGATTAGATTAAAAAATTACAACTATTTATCAACTACCTATCTTATATCTTGAAAAATAATATTAGATCCTACAACTATGTTTGTAATGAAATTTGCAGATTATATTTGAAAGGTTGCAATGGAATTTTTAAGAGCATTTTTCAGAAATTAGTGGAGCAATAAGGTGAATTTATTATTACCATTTATAGTGAATATATTAAGCACCATTCTAGTTAATTTTTTAACTAGTTACTCTAAATTAGTTTGTGTTGTTAAGAAGCACAAAAATAAAAAAATCTACAACACTTTAGTGGCCAAAAGAAGCCACCATTACAAGTAGAAAGGTGGAGTAGAAAACCACCATTGAAATACTTGAAGGAAGCCTCAAATCGAAACCTTTAAAGTATCAAGATTCAAGGAGAATATAAGGATTTATTTTTTAAGAACAGATTAGGAATCCTTATTTCATTAGCTTGGATTGACTATCATCCAAAATAAGCAAGAAACATTATAAAAATTCTTTATTTTGGTGAAAAAAGTACATATTACAAAATGCACCTCTTTTGTTCCTTGGAAGAACAAATGCATTACCATTTACAATGGGGCAAAAGGATGTTCTTATCCAATAGACTTATGGCCAAGGGAAGGAGCTATCAAAAATCTCACAAAAGCAACATATTTATAGACAAAGGAAGAGCCACCGAAGAGCTTACACATCACTGCTTAGCAGACTTACGTCCAAGCGAAGGATCTCTCAAAAAGCTCACATGAGTAGTATATTTGTAGCCAAAGGAATATCTATCGAAGAGCTCACACATCCAAAAGTTGAGGTGCATAAAAAAACCATTCTTCCTCCATCAGATTCAGCCCTATAAACAACACATCACTTACAACAATGGAGCCATTAAAATAAGGCATTATCACTCATGCTTATATAGAAATAAGGGTAGAATTCAGTGACAGGTTATCTACATAAAATACAAAGCATTGGCTGTTGTAACTAGTGGTAAAGAAAGGAATAATTCAGCATTAAGGACCTACAAAAAAGTACAAATATAAGAGCTATAAGGCATCCATTTAAGCGAGTGTTCACCAAAAGAAGAGCTAAAATGTGTACCATAATATTTTGAAGCTATACAGTTGTAGTCTTCATTCGTCCTCTCCAAGCCAATGTGCAAAAGAAATATTGCATACCAATAATTAGAGTAAGATCACATAGGGTGCAAATATAAAGGAGAAATTAGGGTTGCAAGTGTTAAGCAAGGTGCAGCGACAGTATTGTCATTGTTGTCAACACAGTCAGATAGATCGGTTGATACAGTGGACAGGAGTTCAGAGGTTATTCAGAGTATGTAGAGTGATGTTAAATGCTTATGAGGATGTTTTTGATGTATGGGTGAAGTTGTTACAGGTTGTCCAAGAAGACCGAAGTGGCCCATAACCAAAAGAGAAGCGAAAAAGCAAAGAGGAAAAAGTGTCGCGATATCGCGACATGTTGCATTTTCATGGCCAAAAGAGAAGAGAAAATGAAAGGAGAAAAAGTGTCACGATATCGCGACATGTTGCATTTTCATGGCCAAAAGAGAAGAGAAAATGCAAGGAGAAAAAGTGTCACGATATCGCGACATGTTGCATTTTCACGGCCAGAAGAGAAGAGAAAATTCAAGGAGAAAAAGTGTCGCAATATCGTGACATGTTATATTTTCACAGGCCAAAGCTAAGAGAAAGAGCAAGGAGAAAAAGTGTCGCGATATCGTGACATGTTGTATTTTTGTGGGCCAAAGCTAAGAGAAAGAGCAAGGAGAAAAAGTGTCACGATATTGCGACATGTTGTATTTTCACGGGCCAAAGCTAAGAGAAAGAGCAAGGAGAAAAATTGTCGCAATATCGTGACATGTTGTATTTTCGAGGGCCAAAGCAAAGAGATAGAGCAAGGAGAAAAAAGTGTCGCGATATTGCGACATGTTGTATTTTCGCGGTCCGATGCAAAGAGAAAGAGCAAGGATAAAAAGTGTCACGATATCGCGACATGTAGCATTTTTGTGGTCCGATGCAAAGAGAAAGAGAGAGAAAGAAAAAGTGTTGCAATATCGCGACATGTCGCATTTTCGTGACTCAAAAAGGCCAAGCAGGCAAAGAAAGAAAAAGTGTCACGATATCGCGACATGTCACATTTTTGCAACCGAAGACCAGGATGGTGAAACTAAAGAATGCATAGTGATGTGGACACATAAGGAATATTTAATGATTTGAAATCATTTAAGATGCTCGTTACATATGAAAAGAAATGGACGCATGCCCATGTGGAGAAAATGAACAGTCGTGGAAGGAGAAAGTGAACAGTCGTTAAAATAGAAAACGAACAGTCATGCAGGGAGAAAATGAACATACATGCAAAGAGAAAAAAAACATACATGCAAAGAGAAAATGAACAGTCGTGCAAGGATAAGACAAAAAATCATGATCAAGAAGACAAACAATCATGGTAGGAGAATATGGTGTCAAGTCTTTGCATGTAACGTGTTTGACGAAATGCCTACTCTATATATACAAAAGGAGTTACATAAAGAAGGTGTTATAATCGACAAGGGGTGCATGAGAATATGAAAGGAGCTACAACTGGAGTTACAAAGAGAAACTATGGTTATAAAAGGAGTGTTACTAGGAGAATTTTGTGTGGGAATTAATTCGGCGAAGTGCGGGAGAGGTGAGCAAGAGGCGAGCGAGAAGGATGTGTGTTGCGTGAACGATGTTGAGTAAGCAATAGACCAATCAGGGTCTTGTAAAAGTGAAGGCATTATTATGTCAATCTTCTGGTATCAGATCCAGTTTCCCTTGTCAGGCTAAATCAGCTAGGGTTGATCTTGGATTAGTACACAATGGGTAAGAAGAATAGATCCTCCTCAAATAAGGCATCTCAATTAGTTTCAGTTCCTGTGGAAGAGAAAATTGAACTAGAAAAGATAGGAGTGAATTCTGAAGTATGTGATGAAAATATTGAGCTTGAAGTAGATCTAGAAGGTGAGTTGATCACTGCACTTGAAGAGTTGAATAAAGAAAGGAAAAATAATAGAAGACTATCCAAGAAGTTGGAAGAATATGGGGATAAGATTGAAGATCTCTTCTTAAAAATTCATAAATCCAAGAAAATAGAAGAAGCCTTGAAGTCACACCTGGATGATAAAGTCGATGTATGTAGCAAACGTGAAGAGGAACAACAACCGATGATATTGTTGGATGATAAAGTCACAAATCTGTCGATGCACAACATTAAGGAGCGATTGAGGTAAAGATATTTATGCTTGTTTTAACATAAGGTTTTTGGAGTTATAAGGGAACATTTTATCTATTGCAATATTATATATTCATTAAACAAGCATACTTTAGATTTGTTAATATTTTCAAAAGTTATCAAGGAGAAATAAAGGTTATTTAAAGTACTTGCAAATATTATTTTCTAATTTTTCCAAACTTGGGAGTTATAAGAAATACAACATCAAACTTAGGAATTTGTTAGGATCCCATCCTAACCCTTAATGTAATAACTTCCATGATGTAATAATTCCTAAATAACATGGGTAGTACCCATGATTAATATTTTGTAATGTTCTAAGTGTTAGCTTATATAGTGCCTATGACAAATGACACCCTTTTTATGTAACACATGGTAGATAGGTTATGTAAGGTGGCCTTGTGCATGTAATTCGAGTGGCATTGTGCATGTAATTCGAGTGGCACTATACATGTAATTCGGGTGGCATTATGCATGTAATCCATGTGGCATATTGCATGTAAGCCAACCATGGAAGGGAACTCTTTAAATACCCGAGAAGGCGCCAATGTATTCATATTTTTGCAAATTAATGAAGTGTTGAAGGAGGTTGCCCCTTCGAAGAGGCCTACGATTCTATCTTACTGTGAGATTGTTCCTTTATGCAATTTTTTGTTATAATGTGTATTTTTTTTTCTGAATATTAATATGATGTTTATGTGAGTTTATTTCCAAGCAATTGTGTGAGAGTGTGTTTATTTGAGTTTATTTTATAGTAGGATCCTAACAAGTGGTATCAAAGCACTTTCTAGGGCCAAGTTCTATTGCAACAGTAACGATTCTTGCCTGTTAGGTATAATCCTCTATTATTTTCATGTAATTTTTTTTTACTATTATAAAAAAAAAAAGACAAATACCAATAAAAAAAAAAATAGTCCTTTTTAGTTGAGTAGGTAGAAACCTAGTGTCAGGGGTTTTAAAATATCACAAAGGATCTGTCATTATTGGCTAAGCTATATAGCCCATACATCATCTAGTGAAGTGAGGGGCGATCAGGCTCCAATACCCAGGCCTCAGGCAGAACTCGCACACGAACTTGAGCTCCCACGCATCTTCGGGTGTCTCGGGAAACCATTCTAGGGTTAACAAAATTTTATCTAGTAGGAAGCTTATCAAATTTTTATCATCCATAGTCCACGAGACATAGCACCCCAGACGATTACCCTCCCGTACTATCAGAGAGGTAGATAGTGTACTCAAGGGTATGTGTGGAATCCTCCTTGGGTAGTGGCCTGAAATATTGGTCCGAGCACTATTGTTTGTCACTGTAGTATAACAGAGGGCCTATGGGTGTTACATACTCCTTTACTTAGCATACCCTATTTCTATTAAAACTTCCACCTACAACAAAATCATAAATCAAAACTCCCTGTTTGTAAACCTGGATTCCAAATTCTCAAAAGTGAGCATATAAGAAAGGAATCCTCTACCAAAAAAATAACATACATTGCATAGATTCGGGATAGAATATGAGGGTGATAGTTAAGTTGACAGTATGGAGAATAACAATAAAATTTATAGTGGCAGTAACAATGAGGTCAGTAAGGTTAGCACAGTTAGGTCAGAGACTATAGTTTTCAGTGTCAGAACAGAACTGTCATAATAGTAACCTACAGAATACAGAGAATATTTAGACTAGTGAGGCAAGCAATGTCAGAGAGACTGTCTAGGATGAGAAAAATAGTGAGCAAGTGACTAGAGACCAATTATAGATAGTGCTCTAGTACCCAACTTTTGCACTATAGCTCAAAATAAAAAATTGTAAACACCATTAGAATCGAAAAAATAGGAGATAAAAAAAAGTCCGAGGTTCCCAAAAGTAGTGTTGTGGGATATAGCTCATTGTGACCACCTCTGTGAACTGATCGTTTTGCTATATAGCACCCAAGAAAATTTTTGGAAACTTACTAAAAATAGTAAGTCCTAAAATTCTAATTTTAGTAACTGGTCACAAAAGGTTCCAAAATGGCCTAGGGTACCCATGAACATCAAAAAGAGATAGAACAGATGGACTCCTTAACTAAAGCCATTGAGAATTTGAACTTTCAATTTTCTCCATAAGGGAAGACGTCCAAGGTCTTCATCTAGATCATGAGGCCACTAGCGCTCGCTTAGAAGAAACCTTGATAAATATGGGTAGCAAGTTACATAAGGGACCACTCAAAATAGAACACCAAGCTGAAAACTCTACAAGGAATGACCATAACCCATCCTTTAAAATGCCAAAATTGGACTTCCCTTGATTTAATGGAAAGGATGTTGATGGGTGGTTATGTAGGGTTGATCAATTCTTTAGACTTCATAATGTTTCCATATATCATCGAGTTCAGATGGCTTCCTTCAATTTGGAATCCGAGGCACTACACTGGTTCCAGTGGTTACGTAATTCCAATCCAAATATCTCTTGGGAGGAATTTGAGTCCCAACTATTGACCCAATTTGGGCCTAGTGAGTATGAGGAGTTCACAGGGGCCTTGACCAAACTACAACAAACATCCTCATTCCATGATTACCAAACTCAATTTAAAAAATTGGCCAATAAGACAAGAGGATTGATGGAAGGGTTCTTCACGAGTTATTTTATCAATGGGTTAAAAGGGGATCTCCAAGCTAAAGTAAAGATGTTGAAACCAAATTCCATGATGGAAGCTATCAGTTTGGCCCGTCTGACTGAATCTAAACTCTCAAACCAAAGGTGCCCCCCATGGTTTTATCTAAGCTGACCTTCATTTCCTTTTCGCATCAAAAATTTAGTGGATAGTAAACCTACTACACCCAAGTGACTGACTACAAAGGAGATGGATGCACGTCGTGCCCAAGGCTTATGTTATAATTGTGATGAATTTTTTTTAAAGGACATAAGTGTGCAAACAAAAGACTGTTCTTGATAGATGTTGAGGAACCTGCTAACACTGACTAGAGTGATGAGGATGAGGACCCCCCTGAAACACCTTCTCCACAGGAAGAATATACACAGGGCTCTGAGGCAGAGATTTTAGTCCATGCTCTTGCATGCATTACCACTCCAAAAACCATGAAAGTTATGGGATTTTTAAAGGGCCAACATCTTACCATCCTTATTGATTCAGGAAACACACATAACTTCATTGATCCTAGAATTGCTAAGCAGGAAAATTGCTATATCCACACTTGTAATTCATTCGAGATCATGGTAGCCAATGGGGGAACATTACCTTGTAAAGTAAAATGCTATAATGTCAAGATCAGGATAGAGGACTATGAACTCAAGCAAGACATGTTTACCCTCCAGTTGGGAGGATGTGATATGGTTTTGGGATCTCAATGGTTGAGTATGTTGGGCACTATTAGTTGGAACTTTGCAGAACTTTGGATGCAATTCTCCAAAAATGGAAAAACACACTTACTCAAGGGCTCCCCTGTAGGAACACCTCACCTCATTAGTTCCAATCATATGGAGGAAGTGCTAAAGAAATCAACATGTGGGGTCATTGCACAACTCTTCTCCATCCAACTAACCACTTCACTAATGGCTAAAATTCCATCAGACCTACAACTAGTTCTACACAAACATGATGTTGTATTTGTAGAACCAACTACACTACCACCGTGTCACTCTCACAACCATGCTATCCCATTGCTCTTAGGTAGTGCACCACCAAATATCAGGCCATACAAGTACCCTCATGCCATGAAATCAAAACTAGAAAAATTGGTACAAGAATTACTCAAGGCTGGTGTCATCCGACCTAGTACTAGCCCCTACTCCTCGCTTGTCCTAATTGTTCCCAAGAAATATGGCTCATGGCACCTATGTACTGACTACCGAGAACTCAAAAATACTACGGTCAAGGATAAATTTTATATTCCAATGGTTGATGAATTACTCGATGAACTACACGGGACCATGTATTTCACCATGCTTGATCTCCGCTTTGGCTACCATAAAATCTAGCTCAAGGATGAGGACATCCCCAAAACTACGTTTCGCACTCATGAAGGTCATTATGAATTCTTTGTAATGCCATTTGTTATCACAAATGCTCATTCTACATTCCAAAGTCTTATGAACAACATCTTCTGGCCCTTTCTACGAAAGTTCATCCTTGTGTTTTTTGATGACATCTTGATTTACAGCCACACATGGGAAGAGCACCTCCATCATGTGGATCAAAATTTACAGTTGTTGGTCACCCATCACCTTTTTGTCAAAAGGTCCAAGTGTTCCTTTGGTCTTATTGAAGTAGAGTATCTAGGACACATTGTCTCACAGGATGGCGTCAAGGTTGACCCTAAGAAGATTCAAGCAGTTCAAGAGTGGCCGAAACCTCGCACCCTCAAGGGACTTTGAGGAATTTTAGGGCTTACAGGCTATTATCACAAATTTTTCTACAATTATGGAAATATAGATGCCCCCCTCACCTCCATGTTGAAAAAATATTCCTTCACTTGGACAGGGCCTGCTGACCAAGCCTTCATTGAACTCAAGCATGCTATGACCACCACTCCCATCTTAGCCATTCCATATTTCTCTAAACCATTTGTCATTGAAAGTGATGCTTCTGGTCATGGTATTAGGGCAATATTTATGCAAGAAGGACGACCTATGGATTTTACTAGCAAGGCACTCTCTGATCGTAATCTGGAGAAATCCACATATGCTAAGGAAATGTTAGCCATATTGCATGCAATCACACATTGGTGACCTTAACTCATTGGGCATCACTTCTCCATAAAAATTGACCATCAAAGTCTCAAATATTTTTTGGAACAAAGAGTTGCCACGCCTGACCAACAAAAATGAGTGTCTAAACTCATGGGCTATGATTATGATATCACCTACAAAAAGGGAAAGGAGAATATTGTGGCTGATGATCTTTCTCGCCAAATGGATATGGTAAGTATGTTGTGTGTCATCTTACCACCACTTCCCCAATGGATTGATTCCTTGCATCAAGAAGCACGTCAGGATGCATATTTGTAAGCTTTGATAGCCTCACTAATGGATGATCCAGATTCTACACTAGGATATAATTGGAATGACCATGATTTGCGCTACCATCAATGCCTGGTTCTAACTCATAAGTCCCCACTTCGAGAGCTCCTCATGAAGGAATTGCATGCCACTCCCTCTACAAGCCATTCAGGGTTCCTTAAAAAATATGAGCGACTCAAGCGCACCTTCTTTTGGAAAGGTATGAAACGAGACATCCACTATTTTGTTGCTGCCTGTGACACATGTCAAAGGATGAAAGGTGAAACAGTGTGCTCTTCGGGCACTCTTTAGCCATTCCCTATCCCGAATAATGTTTAGACCGATATTTCCATGGACTTTATAGAAGGGATCCCTAAATCTAGAGGCAACTCAGTTATTTTCATGGTAGTGGACCACCTTTCAAAATATGCTCACTTTTGTGCCCTTGCCCATCCTTATACAACATTCATTGTTGCACACATTTTTCTTGACTCCATATTTCACCTTCATGGCATTCCCACCTCCATTGTATCTGATCATGATCCCACCTTCACTAATCATTTTTGGCAAGAGTTTTTTAAGTTACAGGGGACTCAGCTCAAAATGGGTTCAGCCTATGACCCGCAAATGGATGGTCAAACATAAGTTGTTAATAAATTCTTGGAAACCTACCTTCGCTACTTTGTCTCAGATCATCCCACTCAATGGGCCAAATGGCTATCCTTGGCCGAATGGTGGTACAACACTTCCTATCATACCGCAACAAAAATCACACCATTTGAAGCAGTCTATGGGTACCTTCCACCTACGCCTTCCTCTTACATTCCTGGCATCTCCAATGTCTAGGCCATTGACAAAACTCTAAGTCAACACATTGAGGTCCTTCACCAACTTAAGCAGAATTTGAACATGTCCCAGAATCGGATGTGCCAAAAAACTGATCAACATCATTCTAAGCATAGTTTTGATGTAGGTGATATGGTCTTCCTTCGCTTGCAACCGTATAAACAATAATCCCTACAAATTCATAGGTGCCAGAAGCTTGCTATAAAATTCTATGGTCCTTACCAGCTTCTACAAAGTATTGGCCCCACAACTTACAAATTGGTGCTCCCACCTACTTCCAAGCTTCATCCTATTTTTCATGTCTTTGATCTCAAGAAAGTTATGGGAAAATAGGTATAGGTTCAATCCAAACTTCCTGAATTGGATGAAGAAGGCTCCATATTACTTGAACCTGAGTAGTTGTTGGATCGTCGGACTCACACTCTTTGCAACCGTACAATTATAGAGATCCAGGTTCAGTGGCATTGGCTTCAACCTGAAGATGCTACATGGGAATCTCTCCACCAACTCCAACAACAATTTCCTCATTTCAGCTTTGAGGACAAAGCTTATTCAAGGGGAAGGACATGTTAGGATCCCATCCTAACCCTTAATGTAATAACTTCCATGATGTAATAATTCCTAAATAACGTGGGTAGTACCCATGATTAATATTTTGTAATGTTCTAATTTTTAGCTTATATAGTGCCTATGACAAATGGCACCATTTTATGTAACACATGATAGATAGGTTATGTAAGGTGGCCTTGTGCATGTAATTCGAGTGGCATTGTGCATGTAATTCGAGTGGCACTATGCATGTAATTCGGGTGGCATTATGCATGTAATCCAGGTGGTATTTTGCATGTAAGACAACCATGGAAGGGAACTATTTAAATACCCGAGAAGGCACCAATGTATTCATATTTTTGCAAATTAATGAAGTGTTGAAGGAGGTTGCCCCCTCGAAGAGGCCTGCAATTCTATCTTATTGTGAGATTGTTCCTTTATGCAAATTTATGTTATAATCTATATTTTGTTCTAAATATTAATATTATGTTTATGTGAGTTTATTTCCAAGCAATTGTGTGAGAGTGTGTTTATTTGAGTTTATTTTATAGTAGGATCCTAACAGAATTGGAAATTAGAAAACATTAAAAAACAACCAAAAGGGGTATTTAAAGAGGTTTATTAAAGTTATTTCAAAAGTTGGTTTTTTATAGTGTTGTATCAAAACACTTAAAGGAATAAAATAAATACCAACTTCAAAACCTCTTCAAAGAATTGAAAATATTTCTTAGTTCAATAGGAGTAATAAGGAGATAGAGAAGTTGTTTTTTGTATTTACAAAATTTTACAAAATCAACTTAAAATTGAACTACAATTTAAAAAAGCACTATATTGATAATATATCCTATCCAAAACATCCTAGGGAGTCATAAGGCATTCTAAAAAACTTGGTAATATTAGCACCCATAAAAAATTATCAAGTTCTAAATTTATTGGATGGATGTAAGCTTGCTACAAAACCTAAAACTTATTAGGTTTGTGAATACTCATAATTATTTATATATAAGGAATTCTACATAACCTAAAGGTTAACAAAGGTTTTACCCAATCAAGATATTATATATTCTAAGGGTTACATATACCTTAATATTGAGAGATATAAGGTATACTACCAAAATTCTCACTCTTTTACATCTTCAAATGGAAAAAGGAACATCATGCAATAAGTGCAGAATTTCTCTAACAAGAATCACTCCACAAAGCATGATAACACTTGGTATATTGACTTAGGAGAAATTCATCATATGACAGGAAATATACAATGGCTTGATTACCTTGAAATTATCAAATGTTACAGACTAAGAATTACAGATATCCAAACCTATCCTATTCATGGATATGGATGTGTAACACCAAACAAATCATTTACAAATATTCTACTACAAAAGTTATTGTATATTATTGGATTAACATTCAATCTCATTTCAGTAAGCAAGTTGGTGGGAAATAACTATATGGACAATTTAATATATAAGAATGGCATCAATACATGTATTATCTTGAATCAATATGAGATAGAAGCAACAAGATCAATCCATGGGAACACATATATCCTAGACTCAATGAAAATCTCATAAGACATTGTTAAATTTTAAATGATGCTAACACATTTCCACAAGAACAGGTTGAATAAAATGAAGAACCAATACATCATAGAGGCAAGTGCAAAAGAATCAAAATAAAAAATATGGGGGACAAGTACACCATGCTCTACTCAACCATCAAAAATCAGAGAAAGAAGCAAAAACTAATGAATATACTCATGGAGAGAACAATACCATAAAATAGATAAAATAAATTGAAGAACTAGATGAACACTCAAAAAATTATGAGGGGAAAGCTCTATCAGCAAATGTAACACTTTTACTTGAACAGGTTACAAAGAATCCAGAGAAAGGATACAAAGTTCAATATGAAGAAGAAGATCCATATTGAAGACTAAAAGTCTTTAGTACCCAAATAATGTAATATAGGGGGGTGTTAGATTTAGAGTCTATTACATAATTTGGATCATGTAAATGTACCTTCCTAGGTACATACTTAGGACATTAGATTACTTTAGGGGGAAGTTATCTAGTTACTTCATGCAATGTAATAAATGCACAAGTGTCAATGTGTAAGTTGTAAATGTGCAAGGTGTCTCTTGCACAACTAGGTAGAGTGTTGGCCAAGGAATCTATCTTCCATTATAAAATGGCCTCATTGTAATAGTTTGATATGTAAGTCAGTAGGTAGTAGTAGTAGTAATGGGTGACTCCATTAGTGATGGAGTACATTATAGTTCTGTAGCATCTTGCATGGAGTGTCCATTTCCTCCATAGCAATATTGTATTTATTTTCCTCATTTCTATTTACAACATATTTTTAAGATCTCATGAATTTACTTTCTTTAGTATTTTTGCATCTTGTGATTGCCATCTCCCATTGCAATCTACCTCAAAATCTAACATAAGAAACTAAATTAAATCTTACAAATTGGCTAAAATTCCATAAAGGTATTTGGTAAACTACTAATAACTTTCAAGAAGAAGCTAAAGGCACCTCTGAAGGGATTATATATCTTTGGGATTCCAATATTTATGAGGGATACATGCTAGTTAAAAGTGAATATCATGTCACAATCCTTCTCACAGCTAAATCATTTAAATTTTCCTTTGTGATTACCAATATCTATGCCCTCAACTCAAGTGAAGCCCGCAGAGAACTATGGATTTATTTAGGGGAAATAGGTAAGTATTTTAGAGGTTTCAAATAGATTATGGTGGATAATTTTAACACCCCATTATCTCCAAGTGAAAGCACAAGGATACAAAAACAAAACGGAATTACCAAGTGCGATGAAAACCGAAGCAAAATGTAATGCTAAGTCTTACAAATGAAAGTGCATGAAAAGAGGGACAACAAACGAACTGAAACAAGATATAAAAGCAAATGTCAAGTACAACCCTTTTTTATTAGTTTGCTTTGAAATCCGGTTACAATACGTCTCCTCCATTTTAGGGGACTAGGAGCGTTAAATATGGCTTCATTACACCACAGATTGGTATGCTTTCTTCCTCGTGCCCACATGTAAAATGGGTGGGCCAAATGTCACCACCGCTTGCGTGAATGAGTCTTTGATTCCTTGCTGCTCCTTCAATTTCGAGATCCTGCATTCAAAGAAATAGAAAACAATCAGTAGCACCTACGAATGAAATGAAACATGCGATCCCCAAAGCCTACGATTAGTGCATGCATAAAATAATTAAAATGATAACTAAAACATATTAGAATGATATGAAAATCTGACAGAGGCATGAGAACATTACCAGGAACCCACTGCAAAAGGAACAGTCGAGAAATATGCCATGGATTCTAATCACTCCGAGGTGGGACAATTAGACCTACAATAAAACATCAAAAAGCAACCTCCCAAATGTCCCATCCAGGAGGATCCAAATCACCTGCAAAGTTGGGATTAGGTAAAAAAGGGCATTTTGGAAAGACCCAAAAGGTCAGATTTTGCCAATTCAGCCTCTATCACCCGATATCTGATGATGCTACCTGTATGTTAGTGAAAGCGAGAAATATCAAAAGCATGATCAAAACTCATCAAAATAACATGAAACTTGAATGACAACCTATGTGAATAACCTAGAATCAAATGCAAGAAAAATAGTAATGAAATATACTACAGATTTCTAATCACTCCGGGGTGGGGCGATTAGGACTGCAGTAGTGTGGGGGGCACCCGGGGGCAGGACGCCCACCGTTTGGGGCCCGGTTTCGACACCCATCCACTTGGGATGGGTCCAAAACCTCTTATGGGGTTGTGTCAAAAAATTTGGGTGGGATATTATGGCCAAATTTTGGGTTTTAGGTCCGGATTATGCTTCCAATAATCACCCAATAACCTCCCTTCCAAAAGAGAGATTAAGGATGTGAAAGGCACAACCAAAAAAGGTGAAGATGTAAATCAGCAGCACTCCGTTGCTCAAGTGCTCCAGCTCTGTTCTGTCTTTGGGGTGAGAAGACTCACCATTTTATAGACCTAAGGGTCTCTATGAATAAGCATGCAGAGGCACAACTTGGCCATTATGCCTTGCCAGGGGGAAGAATATTCCTCCCTGATTAAGGGCTCCATGAATGCCCCTATGACTACCTCTTTGAGCTCAAAACTGCTCACTTCTACTCCCATGCAATGAAGGAAGAGTTAAGTGGCAGATATGAGTTGCCATTTGTCAAGATTTGACCATTTTCCCGTCAAACCTGCTATTCACCCCACCCTGGAGTGAATGCTGCTAATCGTCCCTGGGTGGGACGAATACCAGTTTGTAATCATCCCAGGGTGGAACGAATAGAGAGCAGAGTGCTTGAAAGGTGCCAAATTGACCTTTGACCTTCCAAAACTACTATGAGAGTGGTTAGGACCACTGTTTAACCTCTGGTTCTTCCCTAGGGGTTATATATGTCAATGCGATCAGTGTTTGCAATCACATAATCAGATTGGTGCTATTTTGGTGTCTACAGATGACCATTTTTGGGATGCGTTGTGCATGGCGCAGTGCTGAGCAAAAATAGATAACCAAAGCACTAATTATTAAGGTTTATTTGTAACCTAACCAAATTTTGATGCCCCAAGCATGGAAAGGGCATGCATTCTTGAATCCTTGCTTCTAACGAGCTAAGGAACTTAATTCAAGTGTTAACCTTTTTTTTGGTGAGGTGTTACTTGATCTTGGACATTGTTTAGTCATGAATAGGCAAAGGGTGCAACCTTTTGTCTATGGGAACCTTGAGTTCATGATTCATGAATGCCAAGTGTTTGATCAGCTTGTGATTATTGCTTGTTTTTTGCCCCAAGCAAGGGCACAATTGTCTTTGTCAATGATTCTTTGAATGCATGCCATTCCTTGATTGGGTGTGTATTTGTTGATTGGTGACTAAGTGTGACTACCCCCTCAAGCAATGAATCGATGAGGGAATGACCTCCATGAGAAAAGCGATGAGTCACTTGACCCAAGATGACTTGTGTAAGGGTGCCTTCAGGTGTTTTTTTTTGAACGCTTATGCAGTTTCCCAACATTCAGACCGATTTTTGGTGGGTGTGAACCCTTTTGGTGACTCCATTTGGGGTGGAAATTGTCGAAAATCCATCCTCCCATGGAGCGGTTCGGCTATGATAGCCTTCTTAGGGAGTAGGATATTGGCAATTTGTGACCCCGACGTCAATTTTTTATGCCAAAATTTTCAAGTGCAAAAGCACTCTCATTCAACAATTTTATTGCTCTTTTTGTGGCATTTTTTGCTGTTTTTGCTTTTATTGATTTTATTGCTCTATAATCATCCCTGGGTAGGATGAATACCAGTTTAGTAATCATCCTAGGGTGGGACGAGCGCTAACTAGAGTGCTCATCCCAAGGTGGAACGATTACAGGCCTAAAAGCCTATTTAAGGGCCAAAACTAGGGTTTGGGCTCATTTGCAATTTGTTTTTCTGGAGATTGTGGAGCTGTGAGGCGGAGGAGGTCAAGTTCACGTAGTAGAGCGCTATTGAATTTTCTTGGACACTATGAATTCATGAACCAGATCAAGTGGCGGAGCCGAAGCGAGATCGATGAGTGCTCCTTCTCTTTGCTTTTGTTTGTTTTATTTTTGTGTTTAAAATCGTACTTTTTTCCTTTGTATTTCATTTATGATTTAAAAATAAAAACCCTAGGTGAAAAAAAAAATTGTGTTGTTTTGATTTGTGCTTTGCGTTGCTTTGGTAAAACTAAGATCGAAACCCTAGTTGGAAAAAAATTGATTTGTTTTGTTGTTTTTTTTTTATCCGTTTAGACTACGATGAAACCCTAGACTAAAAAAAATGTTTTTATTTTATGTTTTTGTATTTGCGTTAAGGTTAAGAAGATAAAACCCTAGATTTAAATGCATTTATTTTTTGTATTTATTTTCATTTTAGACTAAAAACCTAGTTTAAACTGAGAGTGAAAACCTAGCTTAAAAAATTGTTCTTGGTTTGTTTTTGTATTTTCGTTAAGGTTAAAAAAAAACCTTAGTTTTTAAGTGCTTTTGTTTTTATTTGTTTTTGTTTTAGGTTAAAAAAACCCTAGTGTTGTAAAAAAAACCTAGTTTAAAAACTGCATTTATTCTGTTGTTGTTATTGTTTGTTATTGTTTTTGTTTTGTCAGTTCAAACTAAGGTTAAAAACCCTAGGTAACTAACAAATTTTTATTTTGGATTTGTTTTTTATTTTGTTTTTTTATTTATCAGTTAGAGGTAGAGTTAAAACCCTAGGTAACTGACAAATGTTATTTTGTTTTTTTATTTATCAGTTAGAGGTAGAGTTAAAAGCCTAGGTAACTGACAACTATTATTTTGTTTTTTTTGTTGTTTTTTTATTTATCAGTTAGAGCTAGAGTTAAAACCCTAGGTAACTGACAAATTATATTGTGAAGTTGTTTTTTGTTTTGTTTATTTATTTATTTATCTGTTAGAGATAGAGTTTAAACCCTAGGTAACTGAAAAATGTGTTTTTTATATTTTTGAATTGTTTTGTTTAGCTATACATTTGTTAAATGTTGTTGTACAATTTATTAAACTATGTTTGCTGTACAGTTTTTAAACGGTGTTTGCTGTACAGTTGTTATACATTGCTGTATATTTATGTTAGTGCTGTACAATTTTATTTTGTGTTATCATGTTGTTAATGTTTTTGTGTTGTTTTTGTTTTTCAGGTGGTGAAGAGCCATTACCGTCAGTCGACGGTATTCTCTAACGCCCGGGAGGCGTTGACTATGGCAGACTAGGAGTGGATTGACGCTCTTGAGCTCAAGCATGTGACTCAACTAGAGCCTGTGGTGGGGGATCGGGCATATCTGAATGCCCTGATCAACTTATGGGATCCCCGCACCAATATATTCCATCTCCCAATAGGGGAGATGACAGTGACTCTCGAGGACGTCCATCAGATTCTACGAATTCTGATAGATGGGCTTCCTATTAAGACTACTCCACATGATTAACAGATGGCAGTGCTAACACGATGCTTCGGGTATGGGACGGAGGTGGGTGTGGACAACCCGATGGAGAGGGCAGAGAGTGACTACTTGATTGGCAAGATTTTGGTGTGGTGGTGACTAGAGAGGGGCGTGTTGGGAGTGAGGCATGCATTACTGATGTCCCTCATATCCAACATGCTGCTGCCTGACTCTTCAGGCATGAGGTTTTCGTGGAACCTGTTGGAGGTGGTTTTTGATTGGTTGAGTGTTCGAATTTAGAGCCCCTAATTATGAGGTGGGGTCAGACACTACTGGAATAGCTCTATGATGAGCTATACAAGGTCTGCTACTAGAGGCAGAAAGGGATTGGCTGCAACTACTTGTTGCAATTCTAGGGATGGTAGCACATAGCTGTGGAGAGGTCGCTGGGTTTGTCATGGACTACTCGAGTGGAGATGGTAGACAGGGAGATAGGGTATGCGATGCCGTGGTACAGGTCGGAGGAGCATGGGCATAGTAGGCAGTGGGCAAGTGACATTGGTCACTACATTGATGCCTTCTAGCGGCTTGCTCCTGGGGAGGTGGTCTGGCAGCCATATTGGGACTGTCCTGCTTGGCCTGAAGCTGGGGAGTGGCTTCGATGGGTATGTAGGGGGAGGTGGCTAATCGGATGGCATGGGATCGAGCAGGAGTACTTCTCGTATGTTTGGGTGACGTGACAGTTTGGGGTGCACCAGGGATTGCCTAGTGAGCCCTTAATTTATCGACGTCAGTGTGACGAGAGGACTCTAGCATGGTTGATCATTGAGATGCTAGGTGAGGAGTCAGATACAATGATTGACATCCCTGACATGGAGAATGTAGGGGTGACTGTTGAGTATGAACAGTGGTGGACGCTATGGTGGTGGCAGGGAGAGGGGCCTCTAGGAGGCACGAATGCGGCTGTAGTAGGTGGGGAGGGTGTTGAGGCAACAGGGGAGGGTTGGGGGGCTCTGCTGGAGGATGTGGACATGCTAGAGGTTGAAAATTTTTGCGAGGAGGATCTAGGAGTTCCAAAGCAACCAGACATACAAGACGTCCAGGGGCAGTGGGAGTCAGAGCAGCCTATCATCTTGGATATGCCTATGCCGTAGGCAGTACCAGGGGATGTGGAGGCTAGGTATCATGCTGAGATAGCATTATTGGAGGAGCTACTATAGATATGGGATGAGGGGCACCGAGCCAAGAGGGATCTCCTACGAGCTTAGATGGTGTAGAGGGATGACGCATTGGATGTGTACCGTCGATGGGATGTGTAGTGGAGTCGATGCTGGGTGGAGTTGGAGGCAGATATTATCTGCATCGATGGACAATTACCTACGCTTATTGGAGGTGGCTTGTTGTGCTGTACAAGAGGTAGAGATACTGAGCAGTCAACATTCTCTCATCGTAGGCGGCTGGGTGAGGGAAGCATCAATGGGCATGATGTGGGGGCTGACAGCAGCTACCTTGAGAGGTCCCATAGGGACCACACCACTGGGGGTAGTTCCAGTCGCATCGATCCTACGTAATAATGGTGGCCGAATCCATAGGCTTGGGGTTTTTGAGTTTTTGTTGTTTTGTGAGGTCATAGGATTGATTTATTGTAGCCCGCGGGAATTTCGATGATATATATACAGATGACTTTCTTTTGTTTATACACTTGTCATGATTTTTTTGTTAAGTTTGTGTACATTTATTTATGTTGATGTATGCATGTTTATGTATAGTGATGTATGCATATGTGATGATGAATGTGAATGTTTCTAATTTATATGATGTGCATATGGAATGGATGAAGTGATTTGTTGATAACTTGGTGGTGGCACCATAGACTGTACAGTACTTACTGAATTTTTGTACTAGGCAATTGCTTTATGAAATGACTTTGCACTTGTATAATTTTTGTTTGTTTTGTATTTTCTGATGGTGATGTAAGAATGGAATGTATCATAGTTGGGTTAGAATGTAGTTAATATTTTTTGAGATTCAGATGTTTTAACTAACTAGCCAAGACTATACTTTTATCTTACAAGACTTTTTAACAAGGTACAAATCAAACTTGACTTTTGACCAAGTTATTTCACATCCTTATGTGTGCAATTGAGTGCATTTATGTGGTATTTGTCAAGATACCGCTAGTGCCAGATAGGCTATCAACAAAACCTATACTGAGGATCACCTAATTAGCTCCACTAACTCCTTTGTTGTATTTAGTAAGATTAATCTACGGTGCTATCTAGGATACCATAAGCTAGCTCATCCACATGCAAATATTTATCTGCACACAATTTAATGTGATAGATATATCATCATGCGGGAGGTTTGCCACCAGTGACCGATAGGCTATCCACCAAACTGGTACTGAGGATCACCTCATGATATTCTGAATGCTGAGAGTTCCAGGGATTCAAGTTTGACTCCATTTTTTTCTTCAAGTGTATTGGGATACTTGCTCTTTTATAGTGATAAAAATCACTGTTTATTTTTGTGTTTTCTTTTGAGCAAGGGATTTAAATATTGAGTGATGAGAATCACTATTGCTTGTGCTTTCTGATGTATGCACTTTATGGGTTTTGATGTCAAACTTTTGGATTTTGACTTTTGCAAATTTTTGATGTTTGCAACCTTTTGAGAACTTGGGATTTTTAGGGAATTGGGTAGGGAAGATTCTTGTCCTTTTGCCAACTCTCAGCATTCTTAGGGTCATTTGCATAGGGGGATGAGCGAGGTAACATTTTCACTGTATGGTATCCTAAATTGCTTTGCAGGTTTCATCTTTCGTTTACACAACTTGGGAATTGTTTTATGTGTTTTAGCTTATGTTGGGATGCTACGTAACAAGGTGTTATCCAAGTAGAACTCTACCTTTGTAAAATCTGTCTAAATTTGTACAGTTTTGGCTAGAAATCTAATGACAACTGAATGGAAAAAATACTAGATACATTAGAAGACAATTGACTATGATATGGTGAAAATAATGTGAATGGCATTTATTTTTGATGGACTATTTACAGAATGGAAAAATGTGGAGAATGATGAATTTTGCCAAGTAATTACAGTCTATGGTGCATTTGACTTGTATGATCAACAAATGTGCAATGTATGGATGCGATGCTTAATGCAGCTATTATTTTTTTGTGTTTTTGATTAATGATTTTTTTTGAGTATTTTGAGTATGAGATGCAATTTTTTTTGTTATTTTTGATTATTTTGTTGTTTTTGAATTTTCTTTATGGTTGGTTTATTTCGCATGGGTGTGGACCAAGTGATTCTTACGGATCCTTAGAGGTTTTGACCAAAGGGATTATGGGTACATTTGGGGCGTTTTGGGGTTGACCAAGAAATTGTGGGAATCCTTGGAGCTTTTGGGGTTGACCAAGCGATTGTGGAAATCCTTAGGGCTTTTGGTTTGACCAAAGGTTTTATGGACACCTTTGGGATGTTTTTGGGGTTGACCAAGCGATTATGGGAATCCTTGGAGCTTTTGGTTTGACCAAAGGGTTTATGGGCACCTTTGGGACGTTTGGTTTGACCAAAGGGTTTATGGGCACCTTGGGGCATTTTTGGGGTTGACCAAGCGATTGTGGGAATCCTTGGAGCTTTGGGTTTGACCAAAGGGTTTATGGACACCTTTGGGGCATTTTTGGGGTTGACCAAATGATCATGGGAATCCTTGGAGCTTTTTGTTTGGGCTATGACTCCTTTTAAATGTGGAATGACCTTAGATGACTGATGTTCAAGGGTTCTAGTTCCTTGATTCTATCAAGAGAGGCTAGCCAGTATGTTCTAGGTCCTATTTTACTATCAATCACATAAGGACCTAAAATTTTTTCCATGAACTTGTCCCTTAGATGGGGCAGCAAGTTAGAATTTTGTTGGTTCTTTTTTAAGACCAGGTCCCCAACCTGAAAGTCCCTAAGGTGAAATTTCATGTTGTATGCCTTATTAAGTCGCTCTTGGTAGATATGCAAATGCTCGAGAGCATTGATGCATCGTTCGTCAAGCAACGTAAGCTGATCTGACTGGGCCTGCCGTACGGTGTCATCGTCAATGAACTCTTGCATTGATATGCACGGGGAAGGAATTTCAAACTCGAGAGGCATGAATGCCTTAGAGCCATACACCAACAAAAATGGAGTTGCCCTAGTGGGCGTCCGAATGATAGTGCGATAGGACCAAAGAGCAAGTGGTATCTAAATGTGCTAATCCTTATGACTATCTGCAACTGTCTTTTTGAGGATGGCAACTAGCATTTTGTTTGAAACTTCTGCTTGCCCATTTGCCTACGGATAATAGGGTGTCAAAAAACTATGCTAAATTTTGTACTTTGTGGTTAAAGCATACACGTATTTGTTCTTGAATGACATCCCATTATTCGATATTATCTTTGATGGAATACCACCCACTTGGTGAAGTACTCTATGGCCGTTATGATGAACGTGTAACGGCCTGATGATGCAGGGGAGATCTTTTCAATTAGATCTAAGCCCCACTGCAATAATGGCCAAGCCGAATGGATCGGCTGGAAGGCCTAAGAAGGTACATGTGTCAAATTAGCATGGTGTTGACACTTCATGCACTTCCTTACATAGGCGCAACAATCTCGCTCTAAATATGGCAAATAATAGCCCATGCAAAGAATGTGCTTTGCGATGGCCATACCGCTAAAGTGGCCACCGCATGTACCATCGTGCGCTTGGGTGATCATCCAAGTGGACTCCTACTGGTCCAAGCATCGGAGGAGGATTCCTTCATAGCTATGACGGTATAAAATGTCTCCTAGCAAGACATGTTTAGCCGCTTTCTATTTGAATGATCTTTTTGCAACATGTGATAATCCAAGTGGGAGGTTACCTAGCTTGAGGTAGTCTCTTATGGGTGTATACCAAACCTACTGATCGAAAACCTCGATGGTATGAACAACCAATCCCTCTTGAATTTCATCCCTAGAAAAAGCTAAGTGGGAAAGAATCTACAAGAATAGCATTGTGTTGCTATTAAGGGGAATAGGGGAGAAAAAGGACCCCCAGTTGGCGTGATTCAGACAATCATGGATTCGAGAGAACTTATCCAAAGATGGTTCAATATGGATCGAGTGAATTCTTGGTGTTAAGTCAGATCTTGCATTCTCCATCATGGATTACGATAGTGTTTTGACTTGAATGGTGGTAATATCACTAGAAAGGTCTTATGGGATTAGTGACCCCAAGGAGGCCATAGTGTTTGCAAAATGATTCGATGACCGAGGGAGTGCCTCGATGTCATACCATTCAAGATTTGCTAGGAATTTATCCACAAGGGCTTTGTAGGCCTGTAGAACTGGGCATTTACATTGGAATACCCCTTTCACTTGGTTGATAATTAACAACGAATCACCAAAGATGTTCAAGCGTTTGATGTTCATGGTGATGGTTGTCTAAATACCTATGAGCAAGGCTTCATATTCTGTGTCGTTATTGGTGCATGGAAAATCAAGTTTAAATGATAGAGGTATTGGAGCCCCTTGTGGTGTGAAGAATACGATTCCCGTGCCACCCCCTTGCTCACATTTAAAACCATCAAAAAATAGGGTTATGTCAACCTGTGACTCAGGCTCATCAGAATATGGTGATTCTGAGACATGGAAGACCCCATCATCGGGTAGCTCTATGGTCAGAGGCTGATCATGTTTGAGAGGAGCCTCTGCTAGTTGATCGGTGATGACTTGACCTTTGATGGACTTCTATCCAATGAATTCGATGTCAAACTTCGTCAAAAACATGATCCATTTCATCGTGCGGCTACTATGATAAGTATGACTCATCATGTACCGTAATGGATTCTCCTTAGACAAAACATACATCATGTTGCTCAACATGTAATGTCATAGCTTTTTGGTAGCAAACACCACTGCCAAGTATAGCTTCTCAACGTATGCATAGTTAAGTTCATAATTGACCAGGGTGCGACTAAGATAGTAAGTAGCCTGTTCTTTGTGTAGTTCATTTTTATGGGCTAGAATGGCACCCAGTGCCACCTCAGTAGCTGAGATGTATAAGTAGAATGACACTCCTGGTCTAGGTGGTTCCAATATTTGCGGTGAAGCCAAGTATTGTTTGATGTCATCGAAGGCTGACTGGCACTCGTCATACCAGTGAAATGCTACCCCCTTGTGCAATAATTTATTCATGGGTCAGCACTTGTTAGATAACTACGCTATGAAGCACTTGATTGACGTGACCTTTCCCTGTAGGCTTCTAAGCTACTTGATGGTAGTTGGGAGAAGCATTTCAAGGATTGCCTTGACTTTGTTTGGGTCCACCTCGATGCCTCACTTTGAAACTATGAAACCCAAGAGTTTTCCAGATGTGACGCCAAATACACACTTCTTGGGGTTTAGTCTGAATTTGTGTTCGATGAGGCAATCGAGGATCTTGCTTAAATCATCGAGATGATCTGGGCATAAAAGAGATTTGGCCAACAAATCATCCATATAATCTTCCAAATTTTTGTGCATGTGATCATGGAAGATGTATGTCATGGCACGTTGGTAGGTGGCACCAACATTTTTAAGGCCAAAG